>CM069860.1:117405446-120055446 GCA_036172795.1 Pelodytes ibericus | reverse complement strand
GTCTGTGCCATCAGCACAGACTTTACCCCCTCGCGCTACGAAAAAAGAAAAAAAACATCGGATGGTAGCAGCAAGGGGACAGGGAGGGTAACTTCACCCAGGCGCCAGGTCTCATTTCCTGGTCGCCATGGCGACCTGGCGCCTGGGGTTTGTCGAGCCCTGATATATATATATATATATACACACCCACCGTACAGTGCTATAAATGTCAGCAGTGTCTGTGTATTTTGAGGAGGAAGTCCCTTGTTCCCTTGTAAGTAGCTGTAAATATGCAGCTGAAGAGAACTATAAGTTCTATTAACCCCATTCGCGACCTTATGACCCTATGAGTTAACTTGTCATGCAGTCTAGCTGGCGGTAGGCTCCATGTGCACCACCAGCGGTCTGAAACAGGTTCAGGACCTGATCGGCGGGTTTCCGACCATGTGATGGCGGTAATCACTTGATCACCGCGATAACATGCAAATAAGATGGCAAAGTCAATGTGTTCACACATTAACTTTGCCTCTAATTCACTCTCTGTGCTTCACATTTTTATAGTGAAGCACAGAGAGTGACATGTAAGTAAAAAATAAATAAAGAACATGTTGTAAAAAAAAAAAAAAAAAAAAAAAAGTAAACCCATTCCTTGCTGATCAGTTTGTAACTGTTGATCCATTGTGTTGTATGTAAACAGGTGGACACTACAGGCACATTAAAACCTAATTTGTTCTAACTACAGTTTTTGCTTGCATAACCTATAAATTGTATTTTGTGCTTTTACATATTATTTATACAATAGAATTCCTGTAAGGTACATATAAGCTAGTATGTGAACTGGAATTTATTTCTATTTAAGTGTAAATAGACCTTCCTATTAGTAATTCTCAGAAATCCTTGCATTGGTGAACAGATTCCAGATTTTCATGTGTCATACTGAATATAAGTCACAATTTAGAAGTAAAAAGGAATTTTAAATGATTTATGAAAGTCATTGAGTATATCCAGTTTTAATTTTGCAGTTTAAGTATTTATTTTAACTGATTTGCACACACATTACCTGGATAGAGATGCTATGTGTTAATGTTTTATGTGAGTTATTGTTTTTATTTCTTTGTTTGAATGCTGATTAGATGTGTGATGTCAAGCCTTGGTAAGCCACTTAGGTACATTTTGTAAGAATCTGCTTTGCTATGACACCTAACTCGTATCTTGCTGTGTGTGTATGTTTGAATCATGATCTTGTTACAAGATTTAGGATATTGGCCAGCCTCTCAAGTTAATTTCCTTTTGGTGAACAATCAATGTAAACAGAGATTGCTGATGAGAACATTCACTAACTTTTGGAGTGTTCTAGCAAAAATAGACAAACAAGCATCCTCCATCACCATGTTAGACTCTGCTCTATGGCGGAAGTTATCCAGACACTGGTCCTTGCTTGGTCCTGACAATCAGGTGACTGAAACATGTGTTTGAGAGTGCTTGATTTAAAGGGACACTACCACTTTCATAGAAACATAGAATGTGTCGGCAGATATGAACCATGCAGATATGAACCAATTTAGTCTGCCCAATTTTCTAAACACTTGCATAAGATGTAACTAGATAACTTGGTCATTTAAAACGCACATATATAAATCATATGCCACTTTCTATAGGATTGAATTAATTTCATAGAAAAGGACAAATAAAATTAGGTGTTTATCTCCTTGTTCCATTTTGTGAGTGTTTCCCATCATGCAACATTATTTAAAATCTTCCAGCCAGTCTCACTTTATAACTGTGGTCAAAGCCTGCATGATGATGTCATAAGATACTCCCTGCTCTCTTACTGGCTCCTGTGTATCATAGTGGACAAGACTAGGTGGCTGTGTACAACTTTTTATTACCTGCCTTCCAACACAGAGTGGAGATTGACCTGTTCAAACAGGATCATGCCCCACCCCCTTGTGATGTAATAGTTACATTACTCTCCCATTCAATACAAGTCTTTGGTCAGAACTTATAGACTGCATTCTGCATCCCCAGCCCTAAAGTGAGAAATTTGTTCTATAAAGTCACTAGTCGGTGGCACCCAAAAACACTATCTTTCACAAAATGGCAACGCCCAGTCATACTTGTTTAGTTACAATTTTTTTTAAAATACATTCACATAAAAAAAACAAAAGACATATCTGAAATCAGCAATACAAAATAAAAAACTAAATATTTTCATTTGTCGATGGTAGTGTCCCTTTAAAAAAAGCTTTAATAAGGAAGGCTCATCAGCTGCTTTGGTGATATCAATCAATGCAGCGGCCCCTCTGTAGCGAGCAGTGTAAACTGCACAGTCCAAACTAATATTCAACTTTTAGTTTTGGTCAAAGTTAAGTAAAGTTGCAATGGGAATGCAGAGAGCGGGTGAGAAGACCCACTTTGACATTATTAAAAAAGTAGATAATTGATTGAAGATAATTGTAACAAAAGATAGTTATAATGCATCATTCAATATATTACCTTGGCTCCTTAGCCCGTGTACCACAACAGACTTCCACACTGTTGGCAAGAACCTGTGCTGAACTGTCAACCATTTGGCATTGGGAGTATGTTCACACACGCTTACAGTACATGCATACTCAGTACTTGCTGCAAAAGAAGTTTTTTTTTTTTTAATTTCAAAATCTAAAAATACTTTCGATTTAAGATACACTGTAGGCCAATGGCTATTCAGGTGGAAATAGAGCTTAGTTATGTAGCATTAGGCTTTAGATTCATGCAATATTTACATTTTTGGTAAACTGATTCAATTAATCCAAGTTATAAAAGCTGGGATAACATGCACTTTTTCCACAGTAAAATTACAAGAATATGTATGCTATATATACTGTTTTAGTTAAACAAAACAGTTTAAATAGTTCTTCAAATATGTGTGATTAACCTGTTAGACTAAAAGCTGTTATGATATAGTGGTTTTACTAATCTGACCAATTTATTCTAAATATGAAATCTTAATTTGGTTGCAAGTATTAAAGAATATAAGTACCAGCTATAATGAGTATTTACATTTAATCATAATTTAAATAGTCTTACTGACTAGCGATTTAAGAATCATGATTTCAATAAAATAGACTCTGACCAGGCCACATGAGCATTCAGCTTGCACTAGAAAATTTTTTTTTTTTTTTTTTAAATCCAAAAAGTAATTGAAAGCAAAGGGTACCATCAGTACCCTTACCACATTGGTATATTGTTGTTGCATAAAGGAACTCAGTCTTCTAAACATTGCTTATACTGTGACTGTAGCAACTAAAAAATTATCAAAATGAATGGTTGAATGATACTTTAAACAAGGAACTACACAATAGAAAATGTTTCAAATTCGGGAATAATAACATGAAGCAATTCCATCACTCTTACCAAGATAAGATTCGTAATACATTTTATATATACTACGTGATTATCTGAAAAATTATTTAAGGGCCTGAATCCACTCCCTCATACACTTTAACAGATTGTGGGTGACAGGGCTACTAATTTTGAGGATTAAAGGGATCATGGTATACAACCATTTTCAATCTATGAAACAAGCGACGATGCATTTTTTTTTTTTTTAGTGCTTTACAAACCTGTTTATGTTGAATGTAGTTATTATGGTTTTTTTTCCCCAGTACTTGCAAGACCCCTTTGTATATTCCTATTTTATCACAAGGATTATGCTTTTCATCTCCATATCTCTGTCCTTTCCCCTGCCCCCCGACCAACCATCATTTTTAGACTCTTAGATGTCAGAGAAGTTCTATCTCTATTGTATTACCGATGGCAGTTAAAGAAATATATTGTGGCATAATCATGGGATCTCTCGGGCATACGTCATATTAGATCAAATGTTATCAACATATATCGAAAAATTTGTTTAAAAAAATCTATAAAGTGATTCTCAAGAGGTGGGCGAAATTGTGTAGCTGTGCAGTGAAAAAAAAAACACCTTCCACCTAATGTGAGTTGGGCTCGTCTCGGGGTGCTGCTCTGCTCTGCTCACACACCACCGATTTGGATCATTCTGCAGCTGGACCCTCCCTCTCCTTCACAGTTGCTGCTTCCAGTTTCCCACTTTCCAATTGGCTTTTTGGCAGGTCTGTCTGTTTCCTTCACTTTCTATTGGCTAATGAACGCTGTCCTCCACCTGGCTCTGGAATGTAATGTTTCTGCAGGAATGGGCATGCTGCGGTATCTGTGGGAGCGTTTGCTGAGTTGTTTATCCATAATTAGAACTGTTATTCCTCTATACCAGGTATTCACAATTGCATGGATATGCTGCGAGAAAAACACCTGCCACCTAATGTTCAGGTGTGCTGTAATATCCTACACTGCTAAATAATGTTCCACAAGCTAAAACATTTAAAAACCTCTGATCTAGACATTATTTTAGCAGTATTGAAAGTTAATGTTTCAAATGTTCCTCCAATATTTGACATCATCTTAGCTTGATAATCAAATATCTACTTTAATCCGAAATGTGTAATTTGCATATCAAGGTATGTGATGTTATAATCAGGAAACCTCACAGAAAAACATGATTACACGATTACTGTGCAATTGTGCTAACGTGTGTGTGTGTGTGTGTGTGTGTGTGTGTGTGTGTGTGTGTGTGTGTGTGTGTGTGTGTGTATGTGTATATATATGTATATATATATATATATATATATATATATATACTCTCACTCACAGAAGATGCAGGTGTGAATGTTTGTTTATTGAATTGTTTTCCAGAATCTAAGTTTAAGAAGATATGATGGTAGTGAAATTGTGCTTACAATAATCCTTTGTTTTAGATTGTTTCATTAGTGGATAATTCACAGTGCCATGGATGTATTTTTGTACAAATACATAGTAGATCAAGCTTGTAAAACATTTGTTTTATTTGTAGAGTAATCTGGAATTGATCAACCCTGGGAGACACAGAAGCATGATTTCTGTAACCCTTTTTTATATGGATGTACAATTTCCCTGGTAGTGGTAAATATTTTGAGTCTAAAAGTAATCAAAATAACATGTTATCTATGTCTCATGCATTGAATCAAAATCAGGTAATTTAGTTGATGTTATAATCAAGTCACTTTCAGGAGCCATATTCATTATCATGGGGACCTTTAGTCTTGGATGAACACACCCACTATTATATCCTAAAATGATGCAGCCCTATGGCTATTGTGAATTTTATAACTCTTGTGATGCTCAGTCAAATGGCTGTCTGACCATAATGGGGGCCTTATTCCTAACTAGCTATGGCTCGAAAGATTACTTGTAAATTTACTTTGGGAGATACTTTTTTTACAGACTGACTACTGATGGGTCCCAAGTATTAAGCCTCTTGTTGCCAGCAGTGACAGGGCAATCAAAGTTGCTTGCCCTTTTCAAGGATGGCACCCTGATAACTTCTTGGCAGTTCGGAGAGTTGAAGGCAACGATAACATGCTGTGACCTAAATATGGTTAAATAGATGAATTATGGAAGCGCAAAGAGGTACAGCGATTCAGTAAGGCTGCAACGATTAATTTATTTTTAATTGCATAATCATTGCATTCTTAATTTATGGAATAGGCTATGTGAAGCTGGACTTTATGTATTTTTTTTTATTTGAAAACATTGTAGCATTATTTTTCAGTTCGGTTGTTTAATATACTTGTAATAGATTTTAAGCTACTGGTTTAAAAATGAATTATGCCTTTGGCATTTCAGGTAATCATCCAACTCCCATTTGATTCCCTGATTTATGTGCAAACACGAAGATATGTTGCTAACAATTGAAATAAAATATTTTTTCCTATATATTAAAAAATATTCTAGTTGTGGTAAAGGTCGTGAATTTGGTATAATTGCAAACCATTAGGCAGAAGTACATTAAAGATTAAATAAGGATTAAACAAAAAAGTTTTCGTTGGGCAGAATGCCTAGTGAACTGCATTTAAATTGCATAGAACCACCTAAAAATATTGAAGTTTATCATGAAGGGAGTCTATGACATGATCTCTGTTAGATGTGTGCGTTGGTGTGTCACTTATGTACATAACACTGCGCACATCTTATAACTAGGAGAAAGATGCTTATTGGTGAGCCAACCCCCAAGTTGTGTGTTTACTTTTCTATTTTTTTTTTCTTCCTTTTCTAAATCAATATCTTTTGAACAGTACATCTAAGGCCCTTCTGCTCGTTTAACACCTACCGTATTTGCTCGAATATAAGACGGCCCTGATTATAATACGACCCCCAAACTTTGTGTATTCCTTTAGGAAAAATACTAAAAGCCTGAATATAAGACAACCCTATAGGGGAAATTTTTTTTAACTTGTATATATGTAAATTGATTTTTAATATTTAATAAAAAATTGATATTAAACAAATGCATTTCTTGTTTTTATTTTCTTTTAGGTGCCAATGCTGCCTCTCTCCCTCGCCCCCAGCTGTCTCTCTCCCCCCCAACCCCCAGCGTTGTCTCTCTCTCCCTCCCCCCAAAATTCTCTCTCTCTGTCTCTTTCCCCCCCCTCCCTCCCCTCACCTTATCTCACTTTCTCTGGTGGCTAGTGGGGGCAGCTGGGGGATGTCTGCATGATACGTGCAGACATCCTCCATGCTGCCCGACACCTCTGTCTATTATGACGGACAGCTGGTCCTTCATAATAGACGGAAGTGTCGGGCAGACATCCCCCAGCTGCCCATATCTCCCTGATGGCTAGCGGGGCAGCCGGAGGATGTCTGCACGATACGCGCAGACATCCTCCGCTGCTGCCCGGCACTTCTGCTGGGACTTTTATGGTGAAGGCGGAAGGACCCGCATCGCGCAGACATCCACCTGCTGTTAGCGGGGGGGATCCAGGTATCCCAGTCTTATAGTCTGACCTCGATTTGAGGTCAGATTATAGGACGACCTCGAATGTAAGACGAGGGTTCTTTTTCAGAGCATTTGGTCTGAAAAAAAAAACCTTGTCTTATATTCGAGCAGATACAGTATATGTTTTGGGGGGGTTTTTTTGTGTGTGTTTGCCACATATCCTATAGATGGTAGGGAACTTGGATGAATACCCAAAATGCCACAGGCATAATTCATTTTTTTTTTTTTTTTTTTTTAAACTGGTAGATTTTAAATCTATTATGTTAAACCAAGGTGCGTTTAAAAAAAAAAAAAAAAAGTATAACACACCCTATGAACACCTACGCTCCTACCGTTTCATCTTACTTGAACAGTTGTCTTCTAAGGAACAAACTGGTTCATCTCAGGATGTAGGATTGACTTTTATGTTTTATAATGTCTGCGAGCTGTTTTAATGTTGTTGTTGGTTACTTGCCTTCAGCAATCCAGTAGTGAAGCTTTTGAATATTCAGTATGCATCTGTTAGGGCTGATAAATGGCCATAATCTGTCTGTATACAGTTACCAGAAACCTTGGTAGTGGATGAGTAATGGCTTCTTTGTTTACTGCATGATGAAATTGAATCTTTAGCATGTTGGGGCATGAGGTAACATGCAGAGATCCTTCCATATTTTTCTATACTTGTATGAGAGAGCTTCATTGATTTCTGCTGAGAAGTCTATCATATTTTAGAATTTCATTGGTTATAGGCCCGTGATTAGACATTTTGTACCCCTTTTGAGTGGTAGTTAGACATTTGTTGCTATAAATACACACACAAAATCAATCTATTTGTTTTACAGCCAAGAGGGTCTTATTAAAGGGACTCAGTCTCCAAGGATGCAATAAATAGTACAAATATTCATATGCAGTAATCCTTTTGGTGTATACATGTACTATAAAAAGATTATGATGTCAGAAAGCACTGTACCTGCACCCTCAGTGATCAAACACAGTTTCATATGCAAATGAATCACAAAACCATTTCTATGGGGTGAAATGAATTTGTGGGTGTATCAGTCCACAAATGGTCTGAATAGCTTGCGCATGGCAATGACGCTCCTTTTTTAGAAGCACAGTTCTCCTCAAGACCATTCCATGCCCCTCATGGAAGAAAACTACAGGGCCATATCCCCTATGACATCATAAACAAGCGCAAGTAGCGCTGAATAATCAAAAATAAAATCTGCATTATTATAGCTAGCCAGCTAGAATGGAGAGCAGAAGAAAGAATAAGTATATAAACAAACAGCAAACCATTGTGCAACGTGTAAACCATATAATCAGCAGCAATACATGAAGACCACCCTCTTGTCGGAGGGAGGGAGGGAGGAAAACCATCTGGTTACCATGGCAACCAATGATGCTCCAGCGGAGCGCTCTGCCTTGCTGCCTCTGCGGACAATGGGACAAAACAAGATGCAGAGCAGCGCTAAGGGTTAACCGATGCAAGGGAAGTGTGCTTAATTGCATATGTTATTGTACACTGCTATTTTATTGATTTGTCAGCATGAGTATATTGTGGGAGTTCACATGCTCCTGAAATGTAATGTCTAGGCTAGGCAGTAATATTTGAATTACATTTATGGATCACTGCTTATATGATTACGTAATTGTGAATGGACAAAATTGATGATTACATAGGTTTGGGTTCAAACATTTGTTGTGTTTTAAATGTCCCTTTTTGATATACTTTTTAAAAACAATTTTTTTTTTATGTGTTTCAATACTTCATGCAAAGTTCCCGCTCTGAGATATTCTCCTCCGTTGGGGATGATACAGCGTCCCCAGACTCCTGTTCAGTCATGCGTTTTTTTTAATATAAGAATTTGTGTGTGTTTTATTTTTTTGAAGGTTTTTCTTGTTTCTGGGAAGAGTACTGAACCAGTGTTAATGACTTGGGGAATAAGTCCCCATTGCTCAATTAGCAATATACCATTATATGTGCATTGCAATTTTATAGTTTTTGTTTCAACAAACAATACATTTGTGCTATAGGTGCCCAGAGACTAAACATATCCACAACTAAAGCAGGTATATCATGTCAATGTTTCACACGAAGGAAGCAATGGCAAAATAGCAAAGCAATGTTTACAAAATAATGGAGCACCCAAAGAATGGTTTGTGTACAAAAGCACATATGGTGCTTTGTTGGAAAAATTGACTTTCTGAGAAAGAAATGTTTTTTTTTTGTTTAATACTCCACCCTAAACCTCGCTGATGTGGGGTTAGAATAATCATTCAGATGTCAGGTTTACTACCTCTTGTAATGCACCCCTCTCCGTAGAAAAAGACAGTTGTAGGGGCAGAAGTCTGTTCATAAGGAGGCAGTGTTTGAGTGGGGTAACTACTCTCACTTTTGTTTCTAGATTATATGTTTATGAAACCGGTTACATGCAATATTATCTCATAATGAATAACGCTTCCCTACTAAATGATCACATTTTGCTTTAAATCTGCAGTTTCTCCTGTTCCAAGACAGATCCATTCCCATGACAAACAGGGACACAAAGCCCCTGTTTTGATGTGGTCGTAGATCTACCGTATTTGCTCGATTATAAGACGACCCTGATTATAAGACGACCCCCCAAACTTTGGATATTCCATCAGGAAAAAAACTAAAAACCTGAATATAAGACTACCCCAGGGCTCGACAAACCCCAGGCGCCAGGTCGCCATGGCGACCAGGAAATTAGACCTGGCGCCTGGGTGCTGTCGGCCTCATGGTCCCCTTGCCGCTGCCATCCGATTTTCCCGCAGCGCGAGGGGGTAAAGTCTGTGCCGATGGCACAGACTGCAGGCTCCGCCCCCTCGCGCAACGCGTGTCTGAGTGCCGGGTGTCGTCACGTGACATCCTGGCACTCAGCACGCCGACCAAGTTCAGCTGCAGCACGAATGTCCCCCTCCCCTGCAGTGAGGTAAAGCAGCAGGGAGGGGGACACCGGACACATCAAGAAGAAACCCCCAAGAAAAGACTGTGTGAGGTGGGTGTGTGTGTGAGGTGTTTAGATATTTGTGTAGATGTAAAGGTGTGTGTGTGTGTGAGGTGTTTGTATATATGGGTATATGTAAAGTAGGTGTGTGTGAGGGGTTTGTATATATGGGTATATGTAAAGTAGGTGTGTGTGAGGGGTTTGTATATATGGGTATATGTAAAGTAGGTGTGTGTGAGGGGTTTGTATATATGGGTATATGTAAAGTAGGTGTGTGTGAGGGGTTTGTATATATGGGTATATGTAAAGTAGGTGTGTGTGAGGGGTTTGTATATATGGGTATATGTAAAGTAGGTGTGTGTGAGGGGTTTGTATATATGGGTATATGTAAAGTAGGTGTGTGTGAGGGGTTTGTATATATGGGTATATGTAAAGTAGGGGTGTGTGTGAGGTGTTTGTATATATGGGTATATGTAAAGTAGGGGTGTGTGTGAGGTGTTTATATATATATATATATATATGGGTATATGTAAAGTAGGGGTGTGTGTGAGGTGTTTGGATATATGGGTATATGTAAAGTAGGGGTGTGTGTGTGAGGTGTTTGGATATATGGGTATATGAAAAGTAGGGGTGTGTGTGTGAGGTGTTTGGATATATGGGTATATGTAAAGTAGGGGTGTGTGAGGGGTTTGTATATATGTGTATATAAAAGTAGGTGTGTGTGTGAGGTGTTTGTATATATGTGTATATGTAAAGTATGTGTGTGTGAGGTGTTTGTATATATGGGTATATATGTGTTACATTCACACACACACACCACATACACAGCCAGTTACATTCACTCATACATACACACAGACCCCATAGACAGCCAGTTACATTCACTCATACATACACACAGACCCCATAGACAGCCAGTTACATTCACTCATACATACACACAGACCACATACACAGCCAGTTACATTCACTCATTCATACACACAGACCACATACACAGCCAGTTACATACACACATACATACACACAGACCACATACACAGCCAGTTACATTCACTCATACATACACACAGACCACATACACAGCCAGTTACCTTCACACATTTTTGTTCTTTAAAAAAAAAACACAAACATGGTATTTCTTACGGTGTCCTCCCTCCCTGCTGCTTACCTCAGTGCAGGGGAGGGGGACATTTATGCTGGAGCCCGATCCTCTTTCGGTTTCTGCTAAGTGCCGTGTTGTCACGTGACACTCGGCACTACAACGTGTTGCGCGAGGGGGCGGAGCTTACAGTCTGTGTGATCCGCACAGACTTTCTCCCCTCGCGCTGCATGTAACAGATGGCAGTCGGCAAGGGCTCCCTGTGACAAACAGCACCCAGGCGCCAGGTCTGATTTCCTGGTCGCCATGGCGACCTGGCGCCCGGGGTTTGTCGAGCCCTGTCTTAACCCCTTCCTCCCCTTGTTGCTGTCTCTTCCCCCTCCCTCCCCTTGTTGCTCTGTCCCCCCCCTCCCCTTGTCTCCGTTTCTTAACCCCTTCCTCCCCTTGTTGCTGTCTCTTCCCCCCTCCCTCCCCTTGTTGCTCTGTCCCCCCCCTCCCTCCTCATGTCTCTTTCCCCCTCCCTCCCTTGTTGCTCTGTGTCTCCCCCCCCCCCCCCCCCCCCCACACCTTTGTCATGATCCCTGTTGGCTAGTGGTCCGTCATAATAGACGGAGGTGTCGGGCAGCATGGAGGATGTCTGCACGTATCGTGCAGACATCCCCCGGCTGCCCGATTCTCCCTAGTGGCTAGTGGGGCAGCAGAGGATGTCTGCGCGATGAGCGCAGACCTCCCCTGCTGCAACCCGGCACAACCGCCGGGACTTCATAGAAGCCCCGGCGGTCATGACGGGCGGAAGCAGGGGAGTCCCCTGCTGTTAGAGAGGGGGATCCAGGTCCCCTTCAGTTCTGCTGGGGACCTGGATCCCAGTCTTATAGTCTGACCTCAATTTGAGGTCAGATTACAAGACGACCTCGATTATAAGACGACCTCGATTATAAGACGAGGGGGATTTTTCAGACATTTTTTTTCTGAAAAAAACCTCTTCTTATAATCGAGCAAATACGGTATATTGGATGGACGGACCCTGTTCAAAGTGGATTTGATAGTTGAGCTTTAAATCAAAGCCTATCCCTGGCTCTCAAATGAGAGTGGTTTTTATACTTTAAAAGTTAAATTGTTGTACTAGAGCAGGGCTTGACAAATGTAATTTTATTTTAGGAGCCAGAATTTTTTTTTTAGGAGCCAGACAATCACGCAAACATAAACGCAATTCATAAACACACACGCCTACTTCACATATATACAAACACACCTACTTTACATATACACATATATCCAAACACCTCACACACACACCTACATTACACATACACAAATATCCAAACACATCACACACACCTACTTTACATATACCCATATATCCAAACACCTCACACACACCTACTTTACATATACCCATATATCCAAACACCTCACACACACCTACTTTACATATACCCATATATCCAAACACCTCACACACACCCCTACTTTACATATACCCATATATACAAACACCTCACACACACCCCTACTTTACATATACCCATATATACAAACACCTCACACACACCCCTACTTTACATATACCCATATATCCAAACACCTCACACACCCCTACTTTACATATACCCATATATACAAACACCTCACACACACCCCTACTTTACATATACCCATATATCCAAACACCTCACACACACCCCTACTTTACATATACCCATATATACAAACACCTCACACACACCCCTACTTTACATATACCCATATATACAAACACCTCACACACACCCCTACTTTACATATACCCAAATATACAAACACCTCACACACACCTACTTTACATATACCCATATATACAAACACCTCACACACACACACACCTTTACATCTACACAAATATCTAAACACCTCACACACACACCTCACACAGTCTTTTCTTGGGGGTTTCTTCTTGATGTGTCCGGTGTCCCCCTCCCTGCTGCTTTACCTCACTGCAGGGGAGGGGGACATTCATGCTGCAGCTGAACTTGGTCGGCGTGCTGAGTGCCAGGATGTCACGTGACGACACCCGGCACTCAGACACGCGTTGCGCGAGGGGGCGGAGCCTGCAGGCTGTGCCATCGGCACATTGGATGGCAGCGGCAAGGGGACCATGAGGCCGACAGCACCCAGGCGCCAGGTCTAATTTCCTGGTCGCCATGGCGACCTGGCGCCTGGGGTTTGTCGAGCCCTGTACTAGAGATATATATATATATATATAATTTTTTTTTAATGTTCTGGTATGTGGAAGCTTAAAAGGAGCTTTGTTTAGAAAAGTATATTTGCATAACACACTTGTTTGGGAATTTGCCGCTGAACATGCTTCTTTTGGACGTAAGGATCTTTCATCCATTGTCCATATGTGGATTCTTACACTGTGATTTTTGGTTTGCTACATCCCACACAAGTCTAGTGGCCGCTTGGATCCTGGAGTAAACAAAATATTTGACCCTATGTTTCTTTTCTCTTAATCCACCGAGCAACTGTAATTTCCCACCCAATTATTATTTTTTTCATACATTGATGTTATTTGTGTGCTGGTATGTAAATCTCTGGACCGAAGGGAAAGGTCTTGTTGATGCTTGACTAAGAAAATTTTAAAATACATTCTATTTTATCCTTTCCAACTGCCCACAAAGCTTGATCTATACAGGCTGGTTGGGCAGTCTCTAGTGACTGAAAATTAACAGTTGAAATATACTTTATAAGGAAAGAAAGACTCTGGTTCACTTTTTCACTTCCAGTTGGTCATGTGCATTATGAAGAACATACATCCTAATATCAATCACTGCATGCAGGAGTGCATTCCTCCATTCTGGAGTTTTACCAAAATATATATTTTTTGCATTTAGAATATATTTTTTGAAAATGTGGAAATATTTATATAGTTATGTGGGATTAAATGCTAATATCTTTTACAAATTTAATTTCATTTTAATACAAGTTCATGGTTCCCAGATATTTAATGAATTTAGTCAGGCAAGAGGTACTATGGGTGTTTTATATAAGTCCCACACACAAGTGATGAGAAGGTAAAAATGGCTGCAATCCTGTTTTTTTTTTTTTTTAATGTATCCTGTTTAAATGCACACCTCATACGAGCATCACTGAAGTGGTGAAATATACAGGGGAGTACCTGGTCAGAAAAAACTGTAAAAGTTAATGCTCACAATTACAGATTGGATCTCGCACGGGTCAAATAAATGCTTACACGGTAACCTGAATAGCAGGGTATGAAGGTTATAAAAAAGGTTAAAAAAAATAATCCAATCTACAAGTTCATAGCATTCAGAGTGGTCGCATCAGTGTCTGGTAGTATATCCAGATTGTGCTGAGGCTGAGCAGCTCCCGTCCCATTGTGGCTAGGGAGAGGTCATCAAAGATAGTTAGTGTGGTCCCTCATAAGGAAAAGTACCTTGTTTGTGGCTTTTAACCAGGAGCGTGGCCTTAATCAGGTGCGTATGCAGCCTTAGCACAACGTCCCTTGATGCTTCCAATGGGGCTTTTCGGGCTTTGCGTACTCTGAGCACAGGAAGCAGCTATTTCCATTAGGACAGCGCACACAGTGACCAAGATTGTGCTTTTTTTTTTTTTTTAAGTGATGCTGACAGCCTCGACTTGCGAGGCATTCAGCAACACTTACAGAGCCATAGGAACCGATTAAATTTGCTTCCTATGCTTGTTTTTACCGCCTGTCAGTTTAAAGGCACTGCTCCTTTAATACCGGCATTTCAATCACTCTCTGGAGCAATTGAAATGCTGACGGGTGTTTGATTTTTTTTTTTTGTATTGCACAGTAGCAATACAATTTGAGCACTGAAAGCGGAAAAAAAAAATCTTTCAGTTCTTGTTTTGCTGCAGGGTGGACTAGGCACTGTCACTAACACTTTGCCACACAGGACAGACCTAGTCCGATATGTGTTGGCAAGGGGTAAAGTTATTTAAAAAAGTTTAATTGTCCTCCAAAAAATCTATTTATATAGTGCTTCCATTCAATATCCCTTATTGAAGTGTTCCCAGAATCCTAGCTTCTGCCACTTTTTCAAACAGTAGTGCAACAATGCAAATGTGTCACTTGATATGCCTAGATATAATTAACAAGCAAGAACTTTTGTCTCTGTAGATTGAGAGTAACTTTGCATGAGCCCTGGTTAATTGGTCTATTTAACATTGCAACATCAGCCATTGATGGCTGTAAAACCTGTATTCTGTAAGAAAGGGCACAAACCCTGGGCATGGCGACCTGGAAATTAAACCGGGTGCCATTAGGTTCATGATCTCCTTGCCATTCGTTTGTTTTGTGTTGGTTTTTTTTTGCAGCACAAGGGGGGGGAAGTCTCTGCGGATTGCACAGACAGCAAGCTCCGCCCCTTGCGCTGCAGCCAATCTTCATTCTTTCAGGTGAGTACTGGTTTGTCAAGTGCCGACAACCAATACTCAGACACGCGTTGTGCAAGGGAGCGTGAAGTGGGTGGGGTGTGTGTGTGTGCATGTGAAGTGGGTGAGGTGTGTGTGTGTGCATGTGAAGTGGGTGGGGTGTGTGTGTGTGCATGTGAAGTGGGTGGGGTGTGTGTGTGCATGTGAAGTGGGTGGGGTGTGTGTGTGTGCATGTGAAGTGGGTGGGGTGTGTGTGTGTGTGCATGTGATGGGTGGGGTGTGTGTGTGTATATGTGAAGTGGGTGGGGGTGTTTGTGTATATGTGAAGGGGGGTGTATATGTGAAGTGGGTGGGGTGTGTGTGTATATGTGGAGTGGGTGTGTTTGCGTGATTGGGTCCTAAAATCAAATTAAATTTGTCAAGCCCTGCTGTAAGATGTATTGAAGAAAAAAAGCTATACCACAAAATAATGAAAATATCCTTTTTTCAAGTGGTTTAAATAGCTATGTAATGTATCTTTGTTTTAATTTCCACATGTTTTTATTGATATTGGGACACATATATATTACCAGAAGTGATCTTTCTATTTCGCATGATATAACTTGCAAATTATGTGGTGTGCCTTTTGGGCTAGCTGCTAGTGTAACAAACTCTTTCTTTATGTACTTCTTTTCACTCTCTCTTCAATTTCACTTGCTACATATTTTTGGCACATGTAAAATGTGCCCTACAGACCTGTTTACAAAGATGAGCAACGCTTCCTCCAAAGTTTTTCTTGGGCTCTGGTTTGCAAGTTGTGATTCTGTGGAATCTGCCTGTGGTTATAGCTGCTGTTTCTCCTTGAATGACCGGTTTCCTTTAAGGAGCAAAATCTATGTCATTGTGAGAGGTCAACTACGTAAAATGGCAGGGCTTCAGTTGGTTATCCACATTGTGGTTCAGATAATGTTTGAAAGAGGGACTTTAACTTAACAGGAAGTACCACAATTCTGCTTAGCAAATATTTGCAACAGGCTATATAATCAAGGAGCTTAACGCATTAAGGGCGTTTTATTCCACTTTTATGCATAGGTTGATATGCATAAAAGCTGTTTATTTTATTTAATTCTCTTTTAAAAGTAGTCTAGACTAAACCATGTAAAACAAATTTAAGAAAGCATACTAGGGAATAAAAAATGCATTTGAATATTATGCACCCTGCTGCATTTTTAGGATAGCTGCAGTTGAGTGGTCTGTGGTGTTAACATGGGCCAGCAGGTGCAATAGTGTTTACTAATTTGTAAATCTATACAGCTTTTTAGGAGCAGTTTTTACAGTATTTTTGCCAGATAGGACAAGAGCCATTAAACCTAATCCATGTTTATCTAAAAGTCTTCGCTTCAGAACATGTAGCTTTTTGACCATTGTGCGACACACATTGTGTGCTTTTGGGTTACCATCCGGGGCTGTTTTCGGTGTGCCAGTCTGTAGAAGGTGACGGTGGTGGGGGAATGGCTCTTGTGGTGAACAGAGGAGAATGCTTTCATTGTACAACTTTGACAGAGCCCTCTGTGTCTTGGCCTGGCATTTCTACAGAAGCTCCGTGATGGAAACCCTTGCCTGTAAAGCAGACACAAATAGCTGTGAGACTGCAAAGAGGTTATTAAAATCCCCTTGGCCTGCATACTGCAAGACCAGGGACAGGATTGGTTGGCTCCTTTGTCTGTGAATGGCAGGCGTTGCTCAGTGTGTGGGTTAGAAGCTGCAGCCTGGCTTATTTCATGGATACACAAAATTCACTCCAAAAACAAAGCATTTTGACAAATACTTTTTAACCAGTTTGCTTCTATTTTTTATGCAGAAGTGGTAGGAGGTTTGCTCATGATTGGGATTAATTTGCTATATAATGCTTTAATACACGCTTGTGCTAAACTAAACCACCATAATGCTCCAGATTCTCACTTTGTATGGGAGGAAAACTAGTAAACTGTGTATAGGTTTGAGTTAACATTTTTCAGTTTTGAAAAGATGTGTGGTTTTATGTATATCTGGTTTTACAGGTTACTGTTTTTACTAGAATACCATGTCTCTACTCCTCTTTCAAGGTTCAGCTCTTTTTGTATTAAATAGGATCTCTGTGAATTTGTGTTGACATTTCTTTGAATCACCAAATTCCTTCATTTATTTCCAGAGTACTTTAGAGAGTGTTCAACGGCTCTGAAATGTGTCATGACCCCTTAAATAAGCCGTTTACTCTTGATGCCACATACTGGAGGTTTGATGATGTAGCTAGTGAATAAGAAGCCTTCACACATACATGATAAAAATATAGAGTGCATGGCAATGGCCTCACTTTAAGAAACTGGAGATATGCAGTTGTGTTTAATAGAGTTGTAAAAAAAAAAATGAATGAATACACTGTACTAATCTTTTTATTGTTTTGTACCCTGAACTTGTTTTGTTTCCTGCATTGCCCTCAACATGCTTTTAAATGCTTTGTTTTTTTGCTAAGAGACTATTGTTTATCTCTTATTAATGTCTCTTTATATTGAATATTGTAGTTCAATATAATTGCGTAATTTCCACTCATCCTCCCCTGGACAGTCAAAAGCATGCATCACACAAATGTGCACCCATAGACTTGTCCACACGGGATACTTCTGATACTTACACTGGCTGCCATTAATTCCAAGAAAGTGGTAGCAATTTTGAAAGTGTGGCTACTCTATGGTACAATAAACAAAATATGGACAAAGAGTTTTTCTTAGATAATTAAATAATTGCAAAATAATTTAAGGAAGACAGGTGGAAAGAAGTTATTTGGTGGGTTTCTCAATTTTAGGGATAATCTTAAGGCTAAAGTTCCCAATCTCTGTACAGTCGCTACAGCAAAGGAGAGCGCCTGTCAATGTTCAGACTGTCATTGGCTATGATTACTGATGTACTGTTTGATATATGCTGCATGGCTCTTTCCCTGAACCATGTTTTCTTTCTGCTTTGTCATAGTAGGGGGAGCAAAGGGTAAGGGAAAGTCAGAATTTTCTCTTGGCCTCTGGTTTCTAATGTTAACATTTTGTGTTTTTTTCACGTTTTGGAATAAGTTTCTCTTCAGCTGAGTTACTTAAAATATCGAACATTTCTATTAAACAAATAGTAACTTCCATCATTTATTTGCAAGTGGACAACCATTTACACTAGTACTACCGGTAATTTTATCTGCAATCCTGGATGTTGTATACTTGTTTATTAAATATCATTTTTTATTATATTTGAAATTAACTTAATTGTACTTTAAAACACTGTACAGTTCTCTTGTAGTTTTACATTTTTTTCATTTAATTTCCCAGTGACCTATAAATTCAGTGACATGCAATAAGGGCATGGAGAGATAGGCAGGGCTGCTGCAATAACTCTTATTACTTTATTTGCAGTGTTAAGGAAAAAGGAAGTGAAAAAACTATAGACAGATTCTTATTTTTCTTTTTCTTATTCAGTTTCTTTTTCTGTTCTCAATGCCTGTGTTATTTTACTGAGCAAGTAGTGGATACATGGAATATCAGCAGAAGTGGTAGAGGTTAATACAGTGATGTACTTTAAGCATGCATGGGATAGGCTATCCTAGATGTACGATAAGGCCAGTGACTAATAATTTGGCAAAAAAAAAAAAAAGGGCAGACTAGATGTGCCCAAGGGTTGTTATCTGCCGACACATTGTTTCTATGCAGTACTTATTTAAAAATATTTTTTACAAACACTGCGTGCAACTGATACTGATTTTTATATTCACCACTAAAATGAATGTATCTTAATGTATCCTCATGTACCTTGTAAGTCTTTGACATCCAGCCTACTCTACAATTCCCTGAACCTGCTTTTACTGAAATGCACCATTTTGGTTAATTTTTATTTTTTAAGTTTAAAATGTATTGTGCTCAATATTTAGGATTTTATTTGAAATGTTTAATACACACACCTGAGTGAGATGGCTTATTAACCCCTTCCCGACCTTATGACGAGTTAACTCGTCATAAGAGCCGCCGCATTAGCGACCTTATGACGAGTTAACTCGTCATGCAGTCTAGCCGGCGGTGCGCTCCGTGGGCACCGCCAGCTAGTCTGCAACGGGTCCAGGACTAAGCCTCGCACCCGAGGCAAAGCTCCTGGACCCGATCGGTCACTTTCCGGGCATGTGATCGCGGTGATTGCTCAATCACCGCGATAACATGCAAATTAGATGGCAAAGTCAGTGTGTTCACACACTGACTTTGCCTCTAATTCACTCCCTGTGCTTCACATTCTTTAGTGAAGCACAGAGAGTGACCTGTAAGTAAAAAGAAATGAATTACATACACATAGGTTAAAAAAAAAAAAATTAAAAAAAAAATTAATTAACCCTTTCATTGCTGATCACAGTTTTTAACTGTGATCAGTTTTCTTTCACTTTATGGCCCTCATTTAGTTTTTTTTTAACAGATTTTTTTATTTTTATAATTATAAAGTTTTTTTTAATAAATAACGGTAATTTTAATATATTTATTTAATAAAATTTAACCCCTGCATGCCTGTTGCATGATTTTTACTGATCTGACATCGCACTCTTCAGAGTTTTTTTTCTGTCTTTTTTGTTATGGGGGGTTTGGGAATCAATATTTTTCTTTTTTATTAGTTAGTTAATTAGGGGGGATAAGTGGGTTAGTGTTGCACTAGTTATGTAGCTTATTATTGGGAAAATAATGGGGAAAAACCTTTTTTTCCTCAAAAATGTCCTCTTTTATATGTATTTTTTAATACTAAAATGTAAATCATTTTTATGTATAGGGTATCAAAAGAAAGCTCTAACTGTCCTCTAAAAAACAACATATAACTTTGTATGGGTGCGTTAAATGAGAGAGAGGAAATTTATGTTTCAAAAACCGCGTATTAAAAATTGAAAAACGCTCTGGTCCTTGGCCCAGGAAAATCCCTGGTCCTTAAAGGGTTTAGGATTCCACAGTGTTTTTTGTTTTGTTGTTGTAAATCTTATGCTTATTGGAAGCTACTTTGAATTAGATTTCTAGGGAAGGGCTGGACATATCCCAGGAGCCAAGGAGTCATGGCTCCTAAAATCCCTACTTCTGGCTCCTCGTTTTTCTTTCTTTCTTTCCTTTTTCTTAATTGTTTTACAATCCATTGTACCACCTCCCTGGCACCTAAAGTCTAAAGCATTTATGTAGCACTACTCTACTGTGATAATCCATACTGAACCTCATGTCTAATTCCTTTTCCAGGGCTTATTCTTTAGTGGATTCCAGTCAAGTGTCCACATTCCTGATTTCAATTCTCCTCATAGTCTATGGCAGCTTCCGGTGAGTGTGTCTCTTCATCCCACTTCATTGGGGTGTTTCTTTTGTCAGTGTTCCCCTGTCCCCTAGGAGCCGTCTAATGGCAAGGGCTAATAATCTCCACATTGTGTAGCTGTGTCCTTTTTTTTTTTTTTTAGTTCTTATTTTTACTACATTTGCTTCACTTATACTCTGTTGGGGGTTTCATGCAGCTATTGTGTGTAAAACACATAGTCACTGTGTAAAGAATTTGTTGGGAAAATAGCCAAAACGCAAAGCATGCATTTATTTGGTGGCAATTCTTGGCTGGGGCTGAGTAAGACAAATGGAGCCTTTTGTTTGTATTGTGGAATTTTTAGAGACCTGCAAATCCACTCATCCTCAATTCTTTCTTGCTACATGGTACTGGACTACAATCTTCCGAGCTTGTCCTCTTATGGGTAACACAGATATACAGTTTCAAAACACGGGTTTGGACATGCTGGCTTTTATTGTAAAGGTTCTGTTTCCTGACTTGGGGATAGGATAGTCTGTTAAATTAAGGCTGCAGTAATTGTAATAAAAAATACAGTTGCACTCTGCCTGAAACTTATGTTAATCAATAAGTTGATTTCTGTCTCATCTCTGTAGGTCCCTCAATATGGACTTTGAAAATCAAGACAAGGAGAAGGATGGTAGCAGCTCCCCTGGAACATTTAGTGGAAACAGCACCAATAATAGTAAGAAAGAAAGGTTTGATTAAAAAAAATTCAGGACAGGCTCTGCATTCATTTTGTATGGAGATCGTCTATTCAAGCAGCTCCATCTGCTCTGACCGAGCGCAGTGTCCTTATACAAAGCTGGAGCCGTTAACACAACCTTTGGAAGATTATTATTGCAAATTTGAATTAATCTGTGACCACTTGCTGTTGCAATGGCTTTAAACACAGTGCTTACAATTGTGACTGTTAGCTGATGCTATCTTTTTCCATTCCTTCCCTGCAAATTAATTGTTGAAAAGAAAAAAAGGTTTTCAAGGAAGCGAGGGTTAAAAAAGAAAAAAGGATGCTTTCCCCCAAGTAAACCCGATGTTTATCTTTATAGATACATGCAGGTTTTCGCTCAGCTGTGCCTCAGCGCGAGCTCCCCCAATCAGAATAGCAGGGGCTCACCCTGCTCATCTGATTGGGGTCTGTATTCATGTGAGGTAGCAGAGAGAGACTCTCGTTTTCAAAGGGATATGGTAAAGTCCCCTCTGTTGATGCCCAACGAGAGTCTCTCGTCGCTGACCTGACCAGGCCAGGGAAGAATAGGAACTGCCGATCAGAGTACAAACAGGCATGTACTATCAAAAGGACTCTGAATTTTTCACTATTTTTCTATATTCGAGTTTGAAATTCTCTCTTTCACGAGTAAAGCCCATACAATTCATAGTTGTGTGATAGACCTAATAATAAGCCAATCTTTTCTCCCACTGCAGGTATCCAGACTATTGACTCCACACAGGCTTTGTTCCTTCCCATTGGAGCTTCTGTCTCTCTTTTGGTCATGTTTTTCTTCTTTGACTCTGTACAAGTCGTTTTTACTATTTGCACTGCAGGTGAGTACAGTCCAACTCAGCCATATATGTGGTTGTTAATGACGTTACTGAATGCTAATGTTTTGTTTTTCAGTTCTTGCAACAATAGCGTTTGCGTTCCTACTACTCCCCATGTGCCAGTATTTAACCCGGCCCTGCTCTCCTCAGAATAAGTGAGTAACCATGTATTTTATTCATACTAGATTGATGGGAAGCTTTGGAAAAAATCCCACTTGCATTTATAAAGAGTGTAACGTTGCCAAATTGTGTATTCATACATCCTGTTGTGCATGGGGAAAAATGCACTACCCTGTGAATAGTAAGAAATAACATACACTGCATTTTTTGTTTGTTTGTTTGTTTTTGTCCATGACAGAAAATGGGGGTACTTTAGCATAGGCGAGAAAGTTCCTTCTGATCCAGGAGATGCTTGTCACATGTATGATACTGATTTCTGATAGCACATTCAGTTGTAAGCAAAGTGTAGCTTTTTAAAGACCAGAGGTCTGTCATGATGTATTTATTTTTAAAAAAAATCTGGGGGAAAATGTATTAAACTTCTCTGCACAGCTAAAAGGTCTTGATCTCTTCCCTCAGTTGGACGTATATATATGCGTCCACAAAACAATGGTCCTTGCAGACCGATCAGATGGATATATGCGTCCGTTCTAAACACAGGTTTCTGGAACAGGACTTTACCTCGAAATGAGGCAGTCTTCTCTGAGCTCTAACCAATCACAGCAATCAAGCCAATTCACTTTGTCACCACATTTAAACATGTCAAATGTGCCATGAGACATTAACCGATTAAAGGAATTTATTGTTTTAATGCATTGATATGTAAGGGTGCTAACTTTACTAAGCTGTGTTTTGAAGTTCTAGTTTCTGATCGAGCAGAATTTTTTTTTTTGTTATTTTAACATCTTTATGTAAAACAAACAACATACAGTCTTCATATGTGCATGACCAAACCATATATACTGGTGATGGTTTATTGCGGCAATGGTTTGTCACGATAAATACAATGACTCGGTACGGTAAGAGAATCAAAGACGTTTGTACTTTAAATCTTAAACAGATAACCTTATAGCCTCATAGTTCATGTTTTGAAAGGACTGCAAAAAAAAACCCCAGACTTATACATCATTGCCAAATTATATTACCTCCCCGACAAGTGTGAAACAATTCCTTCAAAAGAGGACTTTACTAACCACACCTCCGACATCAAGCAGGCGGTCTCTGACTTCAGGGTCACGATAGTGGAACAATCCACGTCCCAGGTAAAAGAGTAGACTGACTCTACCCACACAATGGTGTCCAAACACATGAGTAGAATGCTGGAGGACCTAGACAATAGAGACAGGAGATGTAATATTGGGGTCAGAGGCCTCATGGAGGGTGAAATAAATTTCTTTGAAAACGACAACAAATGTAGAAGTCACCTGGCTCGGTTGCTGCATAAGAGAACTCAATAGACCCCCCCCCCCCCCCCCCCCCCCAATTAAGAAACTCTGGGAAACCATTACTGCATACCCTTGAAAAAAATAGCAAAGGTCTTTAAAGATTATTAGCCGACTTTATATAACATACATCCAACCACTTCCACATCTGAGCAAAAAAAGAGAACAATCATCCAAGCCTATCTGACACAACCTATCCAAAACACACTAACAGAATGAATGTCATTGGAACACTCAATCAACTCTCTTCTGCCCTGGGACCAAATGGGCTAACGCTCCGATACTGTAAAACCTTCACAGCCTGGTAAACACCTTTAACAAAATATTATAAGGCACCAAATTACATCCACACACATTGCAGGCTACCTTTACAGTTCTCATCAAAGAAGACAAAGATAGGCCAGTAGCTAGGGCTTTATTCCCGATCTCCCTGCTCAATGCAGACCTGAAACTGTTGGCAAAATGTATTGCATTTTGTTTACGCCCACTTTTACCAGGAATCATACACTCGGATCAAATCGGGTTTGTCCCTGGCCATGAAGCCAGGGACAATGCTACAAAGCTCCTAACCTTTTATACAGTACAAAAAACATTCTGGCATCAAATTGCTTCTCCCATCCACAGACGTGGAGAAAGCATTTGATAGGGTGGACTTACACATATTTACGACCTCCTACTCCATACCCTCCTTAACCAATTTACTGCGTTAAATATTTGCAGAATATTAAACTAACTTAGCATGAGCTTTATCCACTGTCTGGCAACCACCATGCTTCCCTTAAAAGCAGGCACCTCTGTTGATGTCATATAACTATTTGGTTTGCCCTCACTTCGGTATCCAAGAGAGAGAACCATGCACATTTACAAATATCGATCAGAGGCAAGTGGCATGCCCTCACTCTGTGTGTGTGCAGAGCTAAAAGTAAACCCTTCTGGATCTACAGATCAAACCTAGACATGTATCTTTAGAGAAGGGACGCAATGTTTCTTAATTGCTTTGGAGGGCACGAGGATTCCAATTTAGAAAGTTGGCATTCCTCTAAGTATATTTGCTCACATCTTGTTTCCTTGATTGATAAATTTCCCTTGTTTCCTGGATTGTTAAATGGTACTTTCTTAAGTCTACAGAATATGGAGTCTGTTTACGATTAATTAGTGTTGTTCTAGACTTGTGTCAATGTTGAAATATGTAGGCAGGTCTAAACGAACCATAAACTAGATCTGTGCTGCTTATCAAAATGCAATGCAAGGTGTTTTATACATAGCTTTTACTTTCAAGATGTTTTGATAAAACTTATTTCATGTTATTTTACAGAATTTCTTTTGGATGTTGTGGCCGTTTCACAGCTGCAGAGCTGTTATCATTCTCTCTCTCTGTGATGCTTGTCCTTATTTGGGTGCTCACAGGCCATTGGCTACTCATGGATGGTGAGTTACATTTCTAGAATGTTTAAAATCTGTCATTCTATCACTATTTGTATCTTGGTAGAAACTCTGCACTCTGAAATCTACAATCTGTACACAGCATTGCATTTCCAGCAGAAATTCATTAGACCATCATTTGGAGTCAAAGATCAGTGGCTAGCAGATTTGCTGATCTTGCCATGGCACTTCTGCGGGGTGGTGGATCATTTCATTCAGTAATCGGAGGTTTTGTTTCTCTTTTGCTTTTACAGCCTTGGCTATGGGACTGTGTGTGGCGATGATTGCCTTTGTGCGTCTGCCCAGTCTCAAGGTGTCTTGTCTGCTGCTGTCTGGGCTACTTATTTATGATGTGTTTTGGGTAAGTAGAGACCTTTATATTCATGAAATACCGGAAATGTCACTTGTCTTGAATTTTCCATTTTGTCTTTTTTTTTCTTTTCTATTGGGGTGTATACTTTTTAATGGTCCCTTTTGCTGTCTTGCCAAATGTCCTATTTTGATACTGGTTAATTCTCCTCCTACTTTTGTTTAATTTATATGTTTTTTTATATATATATATATATGTATATATTTTTTTTTTTTTAGGTTTTCTTTTCTGCCTATATATTTAATAGCAATGTAATGGTAAAAGTAGCCACCCAGCCTGCAGACAATCCTCTAGATGTGTTATCCAGGAAGCTTCACTTGGGACCTAATGTTGGAAGAGATGTTCCCAGACTATCTCTCCCAGGAAAATTAGTATTCCCCAGGTGAGTATCCAGATGGGGAGAAAAGATGTTTGTACAGCTCAGTGTTGCTCAGGATTGCCAATAAGGCTATTTCTATAACTGTTCTGTCATATATGAGGGAAATAAACATTGTGTACATAAGTGGAAATGTTGGTGTTTTTTTCATTAGCTAAAAAAATAAACTCTTCTGTTTGGGAGAGAAAGTCTCCTTTTTTCAGCACAGTAGAACTGTGTTTTATAAAGTAGAGTAAAATACGTGTTAAATGACCTATCCAGTAAGCTTTCCAGCACTTGGCTGGAGCAAGGGAGGCAAAGAAAAACATTTTAAAGTTTTTTACAAAAGCAAAATATCTCATACTTGCGTATTATACAAGAGCCTTTGCAAATCCTGTATCTACATGCTTTTTCCACCAGTTGTACAGCTAGAATGATCAAATCTGACAATTTTGTGTTGGGTTCGTATAACTATTACCTGCTCCGCAGCAGAATGTTCAATGGATACATGGGCTAGTTAATCAAGAGGACATACCCATTGACTGCTTTGATTAAATAATGTATTTCCCTCAGAACATAAACATTTTGTAAGGCAGAATGTAATATTCCTGTAAGTTTTGTGTCTCCCTCAAAAACAAATGGCCAAGCATACATACCTATGCATGGAATAAAATAAGGAGGAATAGTTATCAGTAGCAATTTAGACTGTGTGATTAAGTGGCCTTTAAGCATACACCTATATTTCATATATTAGATTGTAACACTAGCTTGTGTGTAGTTCCACAGGGAGTCACTTTTCCATGCTGGGGATTGGAGATATTGTGATGCCGGGTTTGCTTCTGTGTTTCGTCCTTCGTTATGATAACTACAAAAAGCAGGCAGCAAGTGATGCTTGTAACGGCCAGGGAACTCCCATTGTCTCTGGACGTATGCAGAAAGTTTCCTACTTCCATTGCACACTTATTGGATACTTTGTAGGTGAGTAAAACACATTGGGACCCATCTCTGGCTAAAAATGTCCTTAGTCAACAAGTTTTTTTTAAAGCCTCTTTGTATTAATTTTAAAACTATTTTATAATTTTTATTTCACAGGACTGTTAACGGCAACAGTGGCTTCCCGTATTCACAGAGCTGCCCAGCCTGCCTTGCTGTATTTGGTCCCATTTACATTATTACCCCTCCTTACAATGGCTTATCTAAAGGTATGTCTTATTTTTCAACACCCCTTTTAATTTATTTTTCAAGTCTACTCTAGATCTTATTGATTTATGTAATTTGTTATTTGTTTATGTCATTCATTATTTGTTACTTGTTAACGCATGACAATGTGCTTTCTCTTTCAGGGTGACCTGCGCCGAATGTGGTCAGAGCCATTCCATGCCAAGGCAAGCAGCTCTCGCTTTCTGGAAGTATGATCGGAAAAGAGAACCGCAAGGCCAAACATGGCAGAATTTCGTTACTTTGGCTTTATCACCTCTGCAAATACTCAGTATGTAACTGACACAGTTACCGCTGATGGACCACGAACAAACGGATTTTGTGTAAAATATATATAACAAAAAAGGACATTCATGGAAAAGGGTTTTATGGCTTTTCTCTATTTCACTATAAGGCCATAGTTTCACCACCCTTTGCTAATACTCTCAACAATGAATTCTGGACTCATGCAGAGGACAAACTAAAGTATAAAAAAAAAAAAAAGGAGCCAGAAGGATCATACTGAGGGTCAAACTCAGAATCATTTGAAGTCTGGCTCGCCCATGACTCTATGTAGCATGTGACATTAAAGACCTCTCTGCTACGGACTATTTCAAACCCCTTAAAAAAAATTACAACCTGTGGGACCAGACCCCATGGGGGAGCGGCATTGCGCTCTTACCAGCTACCCTTTCCTGTTATTGTTTTTTAGTTAAATATCTTCTGTGGTGTGAAGTGACTTTTTAGATCTCAGTGTGTGAGTTACTCGCAGTATATACATAGTCTGTCGTATTTAATTCCATTTCACGTTGCGGAGGGTAAGACTGAGATGATATATATTTTCTATGGATAGTATAAATATTCACAGAAGAGGCCAATTTGGGTCAGGCCAGCTGTGATCCGTCGCATGTCCTGCACTTTCATCTTTGGCTTTATATGGCTAATCCTTCCCAGCAAAGTGAAGCCTCAGTTCCAATCCAGTGTATTGTGTGCTCGTTCTGATGTATTCATGGGCTGTTTAGTGACTGTATTTGGTTCTGATCAATGTAGTGATCTAGGGCAGATGAAATGTTCCAATCCCTTTGTCTCTTCATCAGTGCGCAGCGTTTTTAGCGGTTCCCCTCGGACTTTTGCATGTCTGACTTGCTGCGCTCATCGCTCCCTCCCTCATAATAATGTTATCTCTTGTAAATACATTTTTTTTTTCTATTTTTGTTTTGTATTTTAGTATTGTTTCATTTGTCTGCTGTATTTCTGAACCTCTCATGTGACTCCTTCCAATGGAAAAATCCCACACAAAAAAACTCCTCCAAACATGTTACTGTAGTCCTGCCTCTACTACTTTCTCTGGCACTCCAGCCTGCTCTCTGGAGTATGTCTGACAGCTGTGTTTATCACTATGGAAAGGAGACCTGCTTCTCTGCCAATTTGGGGTTAAATCTTACAGTAGCATGTTAGGGCTGCTTATCAGTACTTATTGGGAGGATGGGTATCTATCTGCACCTAACATTTCCATGAAATGAATACTGAATTTTTCTACCACTGTAGATTCTTGCTGAAGGCACCAAGGTCCTGGTAAGTCCAAGTGGTGCTTTGAGCTCTTGTGTATTTTGGTCCATATTTCCATCCCTAATAATGCTACCTCTAGAGCAACCTAGATTTCTAGCATTCATTCAGTAACTGATGCATTGACAATTGCTTTTAGGAGAAATGAAGACAATTTGATGGTTAGCCTTCTTCACTTCCTCTAAACATAAAAAAAAAAAAAATCATAATTCTATATAAAATACTCATCCACAGCTTGTAGCTATTTGTTCTCTTATCAGTAGGTTTCTTGTGTCTGATTGCCTTTGTTTAATGGTTGGCATAAGTTTGGATACCGAACTAAGATGATACACCTGTTGTGGCTGCTTTCACTTAACTTGCTTCCTGTGTCTGCTTCAAAGACCGTTTTGATTACCTGTCACACAAGTAAACCTGGATCCGTCAAACTAAACCTCTCCTCTCTTGGCCAACCTCTTTGAATTGCATCACTCTAGTGTATTAACCCGCGGGCTGCCTAAAGGATTTTAAGCAGCACATAACCATGTACAATTATTGTAGATTACTTTTATTTTTGCATCATTAAAGTACACCTGTGATCCAAAACAAAAATGTACATTATTTAATAAAATACATTTTGTGTTAATGTTTTCACTGTTTCAGCATTATTTAAGATATATTTTTAAATTAAATATTTCAATTTTTTTTTTCAGTATTCATTAGACCTTCCATTCACTTTCTGGTGTTTTTCCAATTTGTCTCTTTAAATATTTGCACTTGCTTTGTAGTTTGTGAAAATCAGGAACGTTGAGGATGGTTTGATGAATAGCATAAATAACCATCAATATATGGTTTAATAAAATAAAATATCTTCTTACTGCTGAATATATTGTTTTGTTCTCCCATTGATCTCATTTTATGGGTTGAAGGTGACAGGTTTATTTTAATACATGCATGTTCAGCAACTAGGACTTTCGTCTACGTTTAAAGGGACAAATCACTTTTTATAATTCCATTTAATGTACACCTTAGCTCAGGGCTCGACAAACCCCGGGCGACAGGTCGCCATGGCGACCTGGAAATGGAGCCTGGCGCCCGGGTGCCGTTGCCCTAATGTTCCCCTTGCCGCTGCCATCCGTCTTTTGCAGCGCGAGGGGACAGACAGCAAGCTCCGCCCCCTCGCGCAACACGTGTGTGAGTGTTCAGCCGAAAGAGCCATGAGGATCGGCTGCGGCATGAATGTTCCCCCTCCCCAGCAATGAGGTAAGGCAGCAGGGAGCGGGAAACATTCGTGCCGCAGCCGATCTTCATGGCTCTTTCGGCTAAGTGCTGTGTTGTCAAGAGACGACACCCAGCACTCAGAAGTTATGAAGAGAAAAAAAAACTTATATGTTTGAGTTGTATATGTGAAGTGGGGGGGAGGGATGTATATGTGAAGTGTGGGGGGGAGGTGTATATGTGAAGGGGGGTATATATGTGAAGTGTGGGGGGAGGTGTATATGTGAAGGGGGGGTATATATGTGTGAAGTGTGGGGGGAGGTGTATATGTGAAGGGGGGAGGGATGTATATGTGAAGGGGGGTATATATGTGTGAAGTGTGTGGGGAGGTGTGTATGTGAAGGGGGGGAGGGATGTATATGTGAAGTGTGGGGGGGAGATGTATATGTGTGGGGGGAGGTTTATATGTGAAGGGGGGGTATATATGTTTGGGGGGAGGTGTATATGTGAAGGGGGGGTATATATGTGAGGTGTGGGGGGGAGGTGTATATGTGAAGGGAGGTATATGTGTATATGTGAAGTGGGTTGGTGTGTGGGGTATATATGTGAGGTGTGGGGGGGAGGTGTATATGTGAAGGGAGGTATATGTGTATATGTGAAGTGGGTTGGTGTGTGGGGTGTATATGTGACGTGGGTTGGTGTATGGGGTGTATATGTGACGTAGGTTGGTGTGTGTGTGTTTATGAATTGCGTGTATGTTTGCGTGATTGTCTGGCTCCTAAAATTTTTTGCTGGCTCCTAGAATAAAATTAAATTTGTCAAGCCCTGCCTTAGCTGGAAGGTCTGAACCGCTCCCATCTTACTGCTCTGTATTCATCAGCATTGAACTGGTTTTAACTTGTTAAAAGATGAAAAGCTTTGCAGCAGCAGACAGGTTTTTGTCACTGGCTTATGTCTAAACTTCCTTTTTGTTCCAAGCTGCTGTCACTTATGAGGTGCAGTTGGTAAGGTGTGGCTGTTGGCAGAAGCATCTTTGAAACAGATAAAGCTTTTGCATCTAGGAAAAAAAAACCTTTTTTTGTGTGTGTAAAGATGTTAATTAGTCTTGTGGTGAAAAACCCTAAACTCTAAAGAAAGCGACTCTGCCAATTATAATCCTTGGTAGCTGTAATCCTGTCAGAGTTTTAGGCATATGATGTTTCATGCAAGACAATATTAGGAGTACTTTTATCACTGAAAGCCTGTATTTTATAACCCAGGAGGCTAATGTTTATCATTTGTACATCTTATGGTCATTACTTAGCTGTGTCCTGTTTGGTCTCTTGATTTTCTCAATCAGTATGCAGCTTTTATTTCAGATTCCCTTGCTTGTCTCTTCAACTCTCTCTCGTTTTCTTATAAAATACCAGTTTTCTTGCAGCAATGTGAAGCTAGGCAGGTCCCATTACATTCACATTTAAAACCTCTGCGTGCCAGGTTTATGAAGTCATAATGACCTTTTAAAGCAGACTTATCACCTGAAGACATTTACATATAGATCAAAAAAAAAAAAAAAACTGCTAATATCATGTGCTGGTAAAAAAATCCATTAGCAGAATCTATTGTCTAGCATGTTGAAGGACCATTCGGCCTTGAAAATAACCTACCTTTTTTAATAAACATTAAAGTCAAATAATTATAAAAATGTATGTATTCATTAAAATGTAAATGTCTGTATTCCAAATTTGTTTAATTTACTGACTGTCCCACTCAGCTCTCATCATGTGGCTGGCGTATGGGAGTTTAAAAAGCAACTTGAAAAATGTTTCAAAACAATGCAATAGATGATCTAAAAAAATAACTATACTTGCAGGGTGTTCATACATATATCCCCTGCAGAAAGTTAAATGCATGTGTGGTCAGGGGACCCAATTAACCGAAGGGGGATCCCATAGGTACAATCATTTTCCTCCGACACCTAATTTTGTACATTCTACATGGCAAAATGATGTGCGTCCCTCAAAGACTTGGCCGCCTATTTTCCCTTATTCAAGCATACAGCTTCATAATTGGAATTAAATTCTATTCAAGTTAATAAACTAGCAACTCATAAAGTGAGTATGAGAGGGATGAGAGTCCAAGTAATAAAATGGTGGGGGACAAATGTTTTACTCCATTTCACAATTGTCAGCCTTATTACAATCAAGGCAAAGCTTTTATAGCTTGCTTTGTAATGAGGAGAAATCGGAGGAAAAAGATGCCTGATGATTTTCACAGCAAGTTTTTGAAGTTATTAGTTCAATTTATTAGTGCAAAGCTTGTTTTCTTCTTCTGCAGGTAGTATACATTATAGACTGTCCCTGTGCTTCTGATTTAATTACTGTTCTCTTTCTAAGATATCACTTGGGTAAATAAGATGTCATGCTGTATGGAATTTGTTACCTCGAATCTATAAAGAGGGTGTGAGCTGTGTTGCTTCTAAGTTAGGAGTAATGCCAAAATATTAACGCTGTCGCTGAATTGGCTTTGTTTTGCTGACCTTTTATTTAGCAGCTATAGCAAGTCAAGCACTACGTTATTTTTTTTCAGCGTCACTTGTGGATGTGGTCTGTCAGAATAATAAATAATAAATGCCTTTAATCAGTCTGAGCCCATGCTCACAAGTAGACCCTGGAGAAAGAAAATCATTTTAGTGACTGGTTTCACTCCTATTAAAGGCGTTATTTCTGCTATACCAAACATATTCATAGTTTTCAAATTTTGACATTATTTTTATTCAGGATAAATGAACATACAGTTTGATACTTGAGGTTAAATGGTTTATGTTGCAATGGACATTTCAATTTTACAGGCTCTGCTTAACAATGTTCAGCTTTGCTCATTCATTTTACACTTACCTATAAAACTATCATATTGGAGCATTTTGAGTAATTGGATCCTGAATCTTTCCGCAAAAAAACGGAAAAAATAAATTATCGGTTATATATTTTTCAGGTCAAAGTTAGAAAGTTTTTTTGGGGGGGGGGGGGGGGGGGGGTTCTTGTTGCATTTTATCATATTTAATGATTTTTTTTTTTTTTTTATAGTAAATTATATCATGAAAATAATGGTATATAAAAAGAGCCCAATCTGCAATGATATATGATTTCTGTGAATATGTTCAGGCCTCTATAAATTGAGTGACAAACAATGAGGAAGGCTTGGACAGATGAGCAGAAGTGTTGCTATAGCAACAGCGGCACCTCAAACACTATATTTGCCATTTTTAGGAGATGGGTTATCCGTTTTTTTTCCCCTCAACACAACCTCTTTCTTTACATAAAAAAAAAAACAAGCCCATGGGAGGGATGTGGCAGTGAGAGGGAGGTGCAGAATTTGTCAGGAGAGTAGTACAACTGGGTGATGGGAATGGTAATCAAGGGTTCCTAACTAGATGCTACAGTGGGATTTACTCATATGAAATACTGGGCAACCATTCAGTCATGTCTGTATCTTCCTCCTCATCAGACTAACCGACAACCACCTATGCTGATGGGGGATGTTAGATGGGGGGATTGTTGTAGGAGCAACAGTAAGCATGAAGTACCTTCCTCAGAGGTAAGTGCAAAAGATGCAATGAATAGTGCTGGGGAAGTGTAGGAAAAAAAGAGAATGTGGAGGGGGAAGGCATATGGCATTAAAAAAGCCCAACATATACAGACATAACTGTATGGCAATTACGTACATAATAAAAGTATCCAATCACTGATGTTAACCACAGCAGCATAGAGTTGGTTTAGTCACTTTTGTTTCAATCTGAGAGGGGACAAATTAATAATTGATAACAAATAGCCTGGATATACTGTAAGGGAGAGAATGAAGCAAACTAACACGAAAGGAATATACCGTAGTTTATTATAAAGTTTTATATATCATAGCAGTTTGCAAATTTAAGCGAAGGGAGGGACACCTTTAAAAAAAAAGTTTCCGGCTGTTAGTAGCCGCCAATTTATAGAATTGTTTTTGTTTGATAAGTGTACCCAGCAGGCACGTATGCTCCATATGTGTTAGGTGTACAACGTGTGTGCAGTCCACAAATCGGAGGTCCCATTTTTTGGTCTTATCGCATGCATCTAAAAATTAAAATTAAAACACTGGAAAAACCTTTTAGTGCATACGATCTCTCCCCGGAGTGATGGTATGTGCCATAATGGAAAGGTATATCCAATATGGTGAAGCCCTGTTGTAGTTGTCAGACTGCCTCTAGCAACATTACATGTAAAAAAACACCGTAAGGGTAAAAATCTAGGATTAGGTTCAGAATTGGGGTCAAAAGGTCATTGTACAACAGAAAAACATGTAGACACTGGATATATTTTTTTTAACTCTGGACAAATATTAGAAACTATTTTGCGGGTAAATTCTATTTTATGATGAAAATAATAGTATCTTAAGGAAGTCCTGATGGCGATAAAAAAAAAAAAAATGGTATACAATGTGTGTGGGTACATTAAATGAGAGAGAAAAATTACAGTTAAACACACACACCTCAGAAAGAAAAAAAAATTGGCTGTGTCAGGGTAAATTTGACCCCAAAAAAAAATTCCTTCTTGACTCCAAGGGGCAATCAGATTTCTCCTTGGATCAATAAGCCCTATTATTAATGCTTATTCTATTATTAATAGTCCTGTATGTTCTGCTTTTCTAAAAAAAAACAAAAAAAAAAACATCCAGACCATTTTTAAATGCACCTATTGTGGTTGAGAGCACCACCTCTCTTGGCAGTGAGTTCCATAACTTCTTTATTGTCCTTACTGTAAAGAAGGACAAACCTATTTCTCTCAATTTGCAGAGAGAAAAATCGTAAAATCCAAATAGAGCAAATCAACTGCCACACATAGATCTATATTTTTTACTGACTTCTTCATAGAATGTTATGTTTGACAAGACCTGTCTTTCACAAAACCATGTTGACTTTTACTAATTATATTCTGATTCAAGATGTATTCTAGAGTGTATACCTTTAGCAATCCTTCAAATAATTTCCCCACTACAGATGTCAAGCTCACTGGCCTATAATTACCCGGCAGAGATTTTGATCCCTTATTAAATATTGGAATGATATCCACCTATAAACATTTATCTTTGTGAAATCTCTGATTCTACATGAAATCAAGTCCCCCTGAGTGCTCCTTTACAACCACCCCCCACCTAATTTTTTGACTGGTAGTTTATGAAAACAGAACCTTGGGTCAGATCTTCCCTCATCTGACCAAGGATTCTAAACAAGATGTGCACCCCCTCCACCCATCCGCCTCTCCCAATACAGCAATATGGAGCAAAGAGGGTTCAGAAATGTACTTCATTTTCATATTATTTTATTAAAACATTTCTATTTAAAGCATCTACATGTGACACAATCTTTCGATTTTTTTGTAGTTTACCATTTTGGGTACCATTAGGGGTGGGTTTAGCCCCCTGTTTGATGCTCGAAGGCATGCAATGTCATGTGCATATTACAAACATACACTTCACTCTGTGACTTTAAATGGAGCATATTGAAACAAACATTTTTAATTACAAAATGTGCTCCTTTGTAATATCTTTGCTCAGATGATGATAAACGGTGAAGCTCCTTGGTGTCTTATTCCACCTATGTTCCACACGTCATGGATCTGTAGCATAGCAGAGATGCAGTGCTTGATTTTCATGATTTACTATTGGTGATTAAGTACAATCTTAAATCTTAATAGCTTATGAACCAAAATAACCTGATACTGTCCCATTCTCCATCAGTGACCTAGCTGCGATATTCTTTGAGTAGCTGGTTTGCAATCACCAGCCTCTGGATTTCACTGGTACCTTCATAGATTTCTGTAATTCTTGCATCTCGATAATGGCGTTCAGCTGGCATTTCGGTCACATAACCCATACCTCCAAGGATCTGAATGGCCTGAAAGAAGAACAACAGTGAGACAAAGCCCTGAACCTCAAAACCATGCTACTGCAGACAAATATATAGTTAAATGAACAGTAAAGCCACACAATATTTACAAAACCGAAACGGCTTCTCAGGCTCCCATACTCTTCTAGACCCAATTAGCATGATGTAATACAATAGATTCAAGAATCGTGGCCTGCATCGGACCTGCAGACTAACTAGTTTGGTAGCTCTGTGTTATTGCTAGTCTCATAACTGATGCTACTGAGCTTACCTGATGAGAGATTTGTGTGGCAGCTTCAGATGCAGCTAGTTTTGCCATTGCAGCTTCCTGGAGAGAGATAGTAAAGTTTATAAGATTGTAAGCTTGTGAGCTGGGCTCGCTAACTCATGTATCCATCCATTCTTGTTTGTCTAATTAGTATGTAGTTCCCTCTATGCTCTGTACCTAGCACTACGTAAATTATTGGTGCTATATAAATAATATATTATTAGATCACACTTTAAAAACATAAATTATAGTACAAGACTAACATTGGTGTCACCAGGTTATATGCACTTACTGAGTGCTTTCCAGCTTAAAAGGGACTGTATTACCTGAATATTGTTTTTGTTGTGCATGTAGAGCATAAAAAAAAAATTTAAAATAATCTATACAATGTAAGGAAAAGTGCCTAAATTACGAGAAAAATTAGTATTAAATGCATCTGTGGAGTACTATTTATGACATCACCTGAAATCACCTAGGAAATGAGTAATTTGCATATCAATCCACAGTTGATGTCATAAATAGGAGACTCCACATACACATTTAAAACCCGTTCCTCCTAATTTAGGCATTCACTTGCAATTTTGCCAACAATATATAGATTTTTTTCAATTTGTTTATGATTCTACATGCACATTACAAACAATGTTCAGGTGATACAGTCTCTTTCAACAATTAAATACAAATTAAAAAGATCTCTTCTGAATGGAAATCATTTGTCTTCAGATGGCAGCCAAAGAGTTAATTTCATGATCTCAAGTTTTATTTTCCTTTTAAGGCGGCAACTAGACCATTACATGGATGCTGGGTATGGCACACTGCAGTGAATAGGTAGACTTTGTAAACAGAAAATATTTGAGAAGTCACGGCTATCTAGAATCATGGGACATGTTAATTTCTGACTAAGGGGGTTTCTTAACACTTACCTTAGTGTAGGGCTTTTGGTTATCTTTCAGCATGGCAGCTCTCCAAGTAAGTAGCCGAGCACTTTCTAGAGCTAGTGCCATGTCTGCCAACTTAAACTGAAGTAGAGAGAACAGGATGAAAACTCAGTGGCACTAGTGTCACCCACAAACTAGAGTACCAGTGCACGTATTGTCTCCCACCTGGATGGCTTGTAATTTGCTGATAGATGCTCCAAATGCAAGGCGCTTTTCTGAATAATCTGTGGCACAGTCCAGAGCAGCTTGTGCTATTCCAAGTGCTTGAGAAGCAATTCCAATCCTTCCACAGTCTAAGGTTTGCTGTTGACACGGTAACAGATGTATGGTAAGAGTGGAGCAGCATTACCAGCAGATAACTAGAGCACGGCATAATACTCACCATGGCTATTTTAAAACCCATCCCTGGCTGCCCTAGAAGATTTTGGCGAGGAATTCTGCAATCTTCAAAAATAAGGTTTGCTGTGGAGGAGGCTCTGATACCAAGTTTGTCTTCCTTCTTCCCAAGAGAGAGACCTGGAGTTGGCATCTCCACCAAGAAAGCACTGATGCCCTTTGGAAGCAAAATGTGTCAACATGAAATTAGATTAAACAGACATGAAATGTCAACATAAACCATCACAAATATTAATGCCTGCAACAAGATCACTCCAACAGGAGGGAAATAATGTACAGCTAGTCAAACAGAACCTCCCACCTTGTGTTTTAGGGACTTGTCTGTGGTTGCAAATACAACAACAGCAGAGGCGTCATAGGCATTTGTGATCCAGGATTTGGTTCCATTAAGGATCCACTCCTCCCCTTCCAGCCTGGCCACTGTGCTTGCAGCACCTGCATCACTTCCATTACCTGCACACAATACCAGTGTTTAAATAGAGAAAAGAGATCATAGTAAAAGAATAGCACAGTACAGAAAAGCAATACATGTCTCAAGCGCTGTAAAAGTTCAGGAGACAGAGATTTAACATACCTGGCTCACTAAGAGCAAAGCAACCAATCTTCTCACCACTACAAAAAGGAGAAATCCATTGTTTCTTTTGCTCTTCTGAACCAAATTTTAGGATCGGTCCCAAATAAAGAGACTAGGGGGGGGGGGATCAAGAAATAAAATTAAAAAGAAAATCCCACTACACATCAATTGTAATAGTCAATACAGAATCTGCCATAAAATTGATCATATTGTATAGTGAGAATAGCTGTGGTGGAGCTTGTATCACTATACAATATTAACTGTATGAATGTAATAAATATTTATTTGCATCCTTACAATATCATTAGTTTGAAGTGAAAGGTTCATTAATACTTCACTGCTGAGCATGTCACTTGCCATAGCGTAGAAGCAAAGTTCTGTTTTTGCTCTGGCACAGACCTGTGTAGGGAGAGAGCAGGAGCATCACACTCCTGGAGGGGACATAGTGCAACTTGAAGAATGGTAGTGACAAGTCTGTGGTACAGAAAATCCTGATCGGCATGGAGGAGGAGAACTTGCATCATTCTGCTCCCATTCTAGAAGTGATCAGCAAGAACAGTGATAATGAGATATGGTCCACGGCAAACCTTTATCACATAATTTGTTATGAACGGTTCTTATGGTGAAAGAACCTGTGCATCATGGGAGTTAGTAGTTTGAGTGACAAAAATGTTAATACTACACTATGTGTACTAAAGGCAAGCTCATAACTTGCTGAGCATCATGACAACTATAGTCCACAGCTAAACTTCTTTTTTTTTTTTATTACCGTGTTTACATATACGAAGTCAGCATTTAATGTTAGTGAACCACATACAACACACTGCATCTAATTAATTTATGCCCTGTTGACTGCAGTGTTAAGCTTGGTTGTGTAGATATATCCGTCAGCTTTTGATAGTATTTTAACTCCTTGGCAACGCAATGTGCCGAAGGCGGTCACCTTTGGCGATCAAACGCTGTTACCATGATGGAGCAGTGAAAAGGCCCCTCTGGCACACATATAACCGCTCCTAGATGCAAAAGCATGCAACATACCAGAAGAGCAATGCTAAACCGGTTCTGTTGTAAAAAACAATAAACAATAGCTAGGGTTGAGATCTAGGGTTACAGACAAGTTAGGGTTAGGTTTAAGTTTATCATCAGGATTGGGGTCAAAGGGTCACTGTAGGGGCTTATTGTTAGGAAATAAAATTCCTACTTTAGGTTAGTACCCTATAGCTTGCAAAAAAAAAAAAAAAAGGGCATATTTCTAAATTCAGAACAAATATTAGAAACTTTTTCAAAATTAGAAAAAGTGTTTTTTCTTTTTAGTTTTTCATCATATTGTATGGTTTATTTTTAAATTAATTTATATGATATAATGACATTCTTAAGAAAGCTATTTTTACGGAGATAAAAAAAACAAAAAACAGTATATAGTATGTGTACATTAAATGAGAACAATGAAAATTACAATTAAACACAAAAACTGTAGAAGTGAAAAACCAGTCTGTCACCAGGTGGTTAGAATGGGCACAGTGTGTGTCGGTGCATGCGCACTGGAGCGCTATACCAATGTTTTTAATAGATTTCTGTGCTAGATCCATATTAGAGAGTTCCCATCATGCACTGCTTTATTGTGTCCGGTCGATCAGGAAATAAAGCTAGCTGTACAGGAGCAGCCCTGGTGCAACGAATTGGGCAAGAGGACATGACCCCAGTTACCCAGCAATCTTTCACTTCCCCTGAAACACCCAGTGAAAACCATTATGTCCCCTCAAACCTGGAGAACTAATTGCACAGGTTTGCAGAGGAACCTATTGTTCCTACAGCAGGGTCATGCCAATACACACAAAGCGTTGAACTCAAAGATCCAACGTATTCAGCTACTAAGTTCGTGCGGTTCCAACAGGTAATCTGGAGATGGCAAAAAGATTATGCAGCGTGAGCCTGTAGACGCCATCCCTGACTCTATTGTTATTGGCTAGTCCGTCTGCGAATAACAGCTCATCAAGGCCCAGTTGTGATCCCTCCTATTTGCTAAGATACTAGCAACCCAGCCAAAGAGAATAAACAGAAGGCTCACATCAGTGTAGCACATTCCTTCTGCAAGGGCAGTCCAGAGTCAACATGCGCCTCAGCCAAAGGTGGAGATACTAGCATTGGATCAAGTGAATGGAAGCAAAGTTGTAAGAAAGCACTAAGGAGTGAAGGATTTGAGTTCTCCATACTAGTCAGGGTCTTCTCAGTGTCCTGCTGATCACAGCTATATTCACAAAGCACTGCCAATAATACAAGTCTATGAGGGCAAGGGCAACTAAGACCCCACGGACCAGAAAAACAGGCCTTCTACCAGCTGCACTTCTGAGGGGTTTCATCCAAGAGCCATAGGAAGGGAGACTATTTCTAACGGCCAACATGCACTAAAATCTTTCTTTATTCCAGGTATCATTTTGATTTACTGTAAAAGCATGGGGATTATCTGGGAGATTCATGTATAATATCTGCATCATGTGTTTAAACAGTTGTGGGTTATTAGCAATGTAAAACTTCTGATTTTTGTTGCATTCCTCAAGAACTTCGAAATTGCCTCTAGATTTACAAAAAAAGGAGAGAAGTGGCTGCTCAGTGTAAGAGTTCATACAAAGCTTTAATAAGTATTAAAATATCTACTACAGATGTCATTTAAACTGTATCTTGAAAGATATTTTAAAGTCACTTATATATATATAAAAAAAAGATATTGCTTGAGCATGGATAGCAAATGGTGTGAACTGTTCAATGGGACGAGAAAGACTCCTCATATGACATTTTTATTAATTTACTAACCAGTGTATATCCTTCGAGAGCAAAAGGAATAGATAAAATACAATGCGATTACAGTATCAAATATAAAAACAAATATAAAGAATAAAAATATTGTTCATGTCACCAAGTACAGAGGTATTATTGACAACTGTAGAAAAATACACCAGAATTTAGAAAAGCCTATCAGTTTAGCAAAACAAAGGAATTATAGGTAATTTGACATTACCAATATTGTTTATTATGGACACTTTATAGCAGGGCTTGACAAATGTAATTTGATTTTAGGAGCCAGAATTTTTTTTTTTAGGAGCCAGACAATCACGCAAACATAAACACAATTCATAAACAAACACACCTACTTTACATATACACATATATGCAAACACCTCACACACACCTGCTTTACATATACCCATATATCCAAACACCTACTTTACATATACCCATATATCCAAACACCTCACACACACACACCTACTTTACATATACCCATATATCCAAACACCTCACACACACCTGCTTTACATATACCCATATATCCAAACACCTACTTTACATATACCCATATATCCAAACACCTCACACACACACACCTACTTTACATATACCCATATATCCAAACACCTCACACACACCTACCTTACATATACACATATATACAAACACCTCACACACACACACACCTACTTTACATATACCCATATATACAAACACCTCACACACACCTACTTTACATATACACATATATCTAAACACCTCACACACACCTACTTTACAATACATACAAACACACACCCACCTCACACAGTCTTTTCTTGGGGGTTTCTTCTTGAAGTGTCCCCCTCCGTGCTGCTTTACCTCACTGCAGGGGAGGGGGACATTCATGCTGCTGCTGATCTCCGTTGGTCGGCGTGCCGAGTGCCAGGATGTCACGTGACGACACCCGGCACTCAGACACGAGTTGCGCGAGGGGGCGGAGCTTGCAGTCTGTGCCCTCGCGCTGCGGAAAAATCGGATGGCAACAGCAAGGGGACCATGAGGCTGACAGCACCCAGGCGCCAGGTCAAATTTCCTGGTCGCCATGGCGCTTGGGGTTTGTCGAGCCCTGCTTTATGGGCAGATGTTGCTGGCACTTTGCCGATCCCTAGGTGAATCCACCAAAAAGGAGTCAGGCAAGGAGAAAGCAGAAGTATTAAACTAATTATTTCTCTGAATAATGGTATAAAGGAGAATCAATATATGGCTCTTTGACATTGGTGATCTGGAAGCTTCCGAATTATGGAAATTCTCTTCTTTTCAGTAGAGACTATAACTTGTTACGGCCTGATTAAAACTAGAACCAATGGTTAGGAAATATGGTCCCCTAGAAATACTTTGATGGAACAAACTACCAATAAAGTGTACCTCAATATCCAGACAATGCAGGAAGCGTATGAGATCCAGATAATGGTAGCTTCAATTAGCAGCACCATGTGACTGCAATTGTGGTAATTTCACCAGGATCCTGCTCAGTGATCAGGCTGTCAGTGATCTCCTGACCACTAAGGGAAAAGATGCCCATCAGTAATCAGTGCTGTCTCCTGTGTTTATGTCTATGGCATCATAAATAGAGGGAAATGCAAAATAAATATTTACAGAAAGGCTACCATCTCCATTAAGGTGACATACGGCTAGGTTTAATCCTGAACATGCTCCTGACTTATTTAATGATCTTAAAATAATGTGTCAGTATTCACCTTACAGTTGTATGTCAGAAAATGCATCACTATTTTTATTTATTTTTTGAGTGGAATTGAAAACCGCTAGGACATACTATGCCGTCCTGATTTTCAGTGCCTAAAAGACGCTAGGATGGCATAGTACGTCCAGCATTGAGCTGTGCTCGGATCCTGCTGCAGGGACTTGCAGCGGGATACCACCTGTCAGATGAGGCCATTATTAGTGGCCTCAGTCCGACAGAGAAAATGTAGCTGACGCTCAAAGCGAGCACTGGCTACATTTCACTTCCAGGTTCGGGCATGCCTATGCAATGTCACACGTGACATCCACTCATAATTAATTTTGAATTATAAAAAACTATTTTACAAAGCAGGGCTGTGATCCATGAAAGCTGCTGTAGGTCATCTATCCCATTCCAGAATAAATCTGGTGGGAAAATACTTGAGGGATGCATTGTAATGAATAACAAGAGGGACAGTGACAGACCTTAGAACCAGCACTCCTCCTTACTCACATTGTTCACACTCAGGATGACCCCTGTAGATGCACAACCACGGCTGATTTCCTCAATTCCAATAGAATATGCCAAATAATCAAGTCCAGCACCACCGAGCTCTTCAGGAACTTCCACTGCCAACAACCCCATCTGACCCAACTGCCGAACCTAAACAGAGAGATAGACAGGGGGTAGAGAAGCCATACTGTCTGGAGGTTCAACAACTGTTGGTCCAGGGGGAAAACAACTATTTAGTTGCCCTTGGTGCCACTTCAATCGGCCCACTTGATATCATCAGAGGTAGATACACACACGTAAGACAGATTTTCTGACAGATAACGTACAGAGATTGATAAGCAGACAAGACAATTGGACAAAATGTTCGAAAGTTCGACTGGGACATTTATAAATGAAAGGTGGTGTGGCCCCAGTCCCATTGCGTGAGATTAGTGTGAGAACAGCCTGGGGCAAATGCCTGTATCACCTAAACATTGTTTTTACTGTGTATGGAGAGAATAATTTTTTTTTAAAAAAAAGACACGCTTGCTGTGATGGCTGGAGAAAACATGCTAAAGGTAAGCACACTACAAAAATGAGATTAATAATGATGTAGCGATTTTGTAAAAGTAAACCTATTACATATAAATATGTAAATATTTACCCCTTCATGACCAAACTGTATTTGGAATATTGAGCGTTAATGACTGTGGCTGTTTTAACACTTCTGAGGTGTTTCTGTTTAGCTATAATTTTCTTCTTTGTCATTTGCTGTGCCCACACAAATTATATATTGTATTTTTTTTAGGTCAAGAAGGACTTTGTTGATGCCATTATTTTTTTTCATATCATATGTTGTATTATGAAAAAAATAGTAAAATATGGCAACTCCCCACTCTTTTCCTCACTTATTTGTAAAATATTTTACTAAGCAACAAAAGCTAATAAAAAAAAAACTGCTAAATAGATTCTAATATTGGTCCTGAGTTTATAAATACCCAATGTTTATATGTTTTTTGCATGTTATGGGGTGAGAAATACAAGTAGCACAGCTGTTTCAAAACCATTTTTTTTTATCCATCATGAATCCCTAAATAAACCTCCACGTACATTTTTTTGAATTAAAAATTAAAAAAATCTTGAGGGACAGGGCTCAAGGGGCTTGAAAGTACTGGGGGAGAGTTCTAGCACTATATTTAGCCTCCCCCTGCCCCATATTCACTGCGGAACAGGGAGAGACTATAGCTGTTAAAGCAGGCACCTGCTTTGACAGCTATTAAAGAACAAATGTAGCAACAAATTAACTTGTGTTTAATTGAAAGATCACATTAAATGTAGGCATTTTACATAGAAATTATTTAATGAAAGAATACAAAGAATGTACTTTATTGAGCCTTCTTCGCTTCATATACCTCTAACAGGGGGCTGACATGTTGTTTAGGATCTTGGGGCAGATCTACTTCATCTGCATTAAGGTTAATGCAGAGGTGACCCAAGATTCTAACAAGTCTTCCCCCTTTTAGAGCTACATGAAGCATTAAGTGCTCAATAAGGTTTTTATTGGTATTCTTTCATTAAAGCATCTCCATTCACACTTGAAGTAATCTTTTAATTAAACGTGAGCTTTTTTTTTTTTTTACCTACAGTTGTCCTTTAACTTCCAGGTGCTGTGATTGGCTGTCACTGAGACACTTCAGCCATGTCATTTTTATCACAATTGCGATATGCCAGCGTGCATGCTGCAATAAGATCTTCATGACGGTCCTGGACATTTAAAATGGATTTTAGTTTGTGGAATCTCTTGCATATGTGGAACATGTATAGCTTGGAGGAAAGACGTAACAGGGGGGATATGATAGAAACATTTAAATACATTAAGGGAATCAACACAGTAAAGGAAGAGAGTATATTTAAAACTACCATAACTAGTCTTAGATTAGATGGGGCAACGATTTAAAAGTAATATCAGGAAGTATTACTTTACTGAGAGGGTAGTGGATGTATGGAATAGCCTTCCAGCGGAAGTAGTAGAGGTAAACACAGTCAAGGATTTTAAGCATGCGTGGGATAGACACAAGGCTAGGAACCAGGAACTGTAGACTAATAAAAGTATTTAGAAAAACTGGGCAGACTAGATGGACCGAATGGTTCTTATCTGCCGACACATTCTATGTTTCTAATGACATCACCTGTGGTCAGATATGCAAATTGCACATTTTGTTAGTTTGCATATCAGGCCACAAGGTAATGTCAAAAGCAGGAGACTCCACAAACATTTAAAAACACATTTTTTTCTCCTAATTTAGGCATTTGTTGCAGTTTTGCCAACACAATGTAATTTTCAATCATTTTTTATTCTCCCCATGCACAGTAAAAACATTGTTTAGTTGATACAGTTCCTTTAACAAATTAATAGGAGAATAATGTGTTAATTAGTAGGTGGCAGAGCTGTATCACTAGAACACGCACTGCTCTGACCTCGGCCGTACCATATAATGTGCCCATCACCGTTGTGTGAAGTACCTGATCCCGCGGATAGAGGTGCTCCCGGTCCAGTTTGGCAGCTATAGGTTGTAGTTCCCTCTCGGCAAAGTCCCGGCATGTGTCCCGCAGCATCCGGTGAGTGTCCGGTAACTCCACGCTCTGGTATACCGTGTGCAAGGACCGGACAGCTAAGGATGAAAGGTCACCAGTGACATGGAGGTCAAACACATAAAGAAGGGATGTCACAAACTTTAATTCACGCTTACCTGCCCTGGCGGCCTTACAGCTCCTACCAAGCACCAACATTCCCGGAAACATATCGGCTCAATTTCTTTAAGAACACAGGCAGCTGTCCCTGACGACACTGGTGGCGTCCTACCGGTCAGTGACGTAGAATGCGAGCGGCTGCATCGCGCAAGACGGAAGAAGAAAGCCCACGTCACATAATAGCACGTGACTTACTAGACTAGAACGCTTTGGAGGCGCCAGCGGCTGAACACAGAGAGTGATCTGCTCATGAGATATTTAAAGGACTGTAACATGCGAGCGATGTTTTGATAAAGGGCACTGTGTAATGTCAGATAGAGAACACCATAAATAGGAATCATTGCAGCATGATGTTTATGTGTGCTACAGGCTAGAAAACAATACCTCATTTTATGAATGTCAGAATAAACAGAAATGTGTAGTACACTGTATTCCATGGAAGTAATCTCTGAAATAATGAGGTATTCTCCATGTAACCAGTTATGCTCCGAAACAGTGTGGTCACCATTTTGCTAGTGGAGATGTGGTTATCCTACGTGCAGGCTATGTCTCCCATCTGTCTAATTCCTAAAGGTAGGTCCCACAAATAAACCCATGTTTAGTTATCATTAGAGGGATAGGTAATACAGTGACCTGTAGAGTAGTAGATCTTTAAAGGTACAGTGTAATCCCCAAACTCACTTTAGTGCATGTTAAAGACTACTGCTTGTATTGTGTTTTGATGCAGGCATTCTGCATAAATCACACTTTTTATATTTTACTCAAGACCTCCCTCAGTGATTACTCTGCATGTATACTACAGGTGCAGCAGCACTGATTATATAGACACTGAGTATCAGTTTCATTTTTTTTGTTTCATTTAGTCACTTCCCATGCTGCTGCAATAGAACACATTGTCTGTACCCTGAGTGGCATTGCTCTTGTACACAGTAGGATCTCTTAACAGTGCAAAACATTGTCTGATGACGTCACTAGAGAAACAGGATATTCTACTCATTTAAACTGAATTATTCTCATTGGTTCCTGCAGGAAATGACTTTTACTCAGCTAGTACAGGCAGTGCTGGTTAATTGCAAACTTCTGTAATTTTACAAATTCACAAACTATACATTTTTTATATTAATTAATGTAAAATGTAACACATACATTTTAAAGTACTTTGAAAGTACATTAATATGCATTAACATGTGGAAGATTAATTTTGGGCACCAGACAGGCCCTTTAAGATTAATTCTGCTGAAATGGCATTCTGTAAAATGTTTGATAGCTTTATAGATTCCAGTCAACATCAACTACAGAAGAAGTTCACAAGACTCTGAATCTCTCTAGCTCAATTTATGATTGTATAAGTCTGTTTAATCAAAATCAATTTGAAACATTTTGTTTTATTTATAGTATATTAATATTAAAATGTAATATTATTATACACCTTTGCCTATCATTCCTGCTCTCCTTTATTTATGCAAGTGTCATTTATATTTGGCGTTCAAGGTGGTTGACGCATTGTAAAGATTAGGGGTTAGCGCTTGGGTGTGAAGGATCTACGACCATTTCAATAAAATACATTTAAAAATGCATATGCAAAATACAGTATAATACTGTCAATAAAATCAGCCGGTTTATAAAAAGAAGCTAGCTTGATGGGGCTCCTGATGGAAGAACACCTGACGCGTTTCGCACTAGGCTTCTTCAGAGGTGTAAACAGGAGCTTAGCATCAGGTCATTACACTGATGATCTATCTAATCAGACTGAATAGTAAGTTGGAGAAATCCTCCCATTCAGCTGCATTGAAGAATTTTGGCCTAAATTTTGAAATTCTCAATTCCCTGCAATTCTCTCTATTGAGTAGACCCTTAAATAAAGAAACTATTTTGTACTTCACACATACTACCTGCAACGGACTATCTACCGGACGAAGTAGACCCTCTGTCCATTGTGGGAAATCACCTTCTTAGCCCCCACTTACAGCTCAGCATTCACCCAGCAAGTCTTTCCTGGACCCTTGCTCTTTGTACCCAAATAGACAGGACATCTAGCAGTTAGGTACAGCAAGATTGAACAACTCCTTTATTTGTGTAACAACACAGACTTATATAAAAATACATACACATGACAGAATATAACTAACTAACAATATTAACGTATAGTGTTATGGCACATCCATTGCCCAGGTGGTCCGTTCATTCGTGAGTTGGTTCGGTAGATTCAATCTACCGAACACCCAGGCAGAAAGGCACAAACAAGCCTTTCTGCAGGGGAAAATACAAGCTTTTACCATGGGGCCATAGTCCAGAGGCAGCAGGCGAGCAACCAGGCTTCTCCAGAACATAGTGGCGAGGTTGGTTCCGCCACACTACCCACTCTGGATTTCCTGGTGTTGGCTCTGTTTGTATCTTTCATTTGAACATAGGTTAATTCTATTGCCAACAGTTGACATGCATTTTCAGTATTTCTCTTGTTGTTCTAGATCAGTGTTTCTTAAACCTGTCCTCAGGACCCCTCAACGGTCCAGGATTTAGGGATTACCCAGTTGTATTTCATTAAGAATATGTACACCTGGTGTGGTTCCCTAACCATTAGGCAACTATACCAGGTGTTCTACATACTCTTATTTAAATACAACTGGGTAATCCCTAAATCCTGGACTGTTGGGGGGTACTGAGGACAGGTTTGAGAAACAATGTTCTAGATCGTTCTATGCCGTCCTAATTTTAGTGGACCTAAAAGACGCTAGGACGACATAGAACTGGCTCCCCATGATGAGCTGTGCGCAGATGGCATCCTACCTGTCAGATGAGGCCACTTTGAATTGTCTCAGTCTTACAGGGAAAATGTAGCCGATGCTCAAAGCAATTTTACCTAATCGCGCGGTGCCCGAACTTCTGGGTTTTGGCACGTATCACAGTGTTCCTGGCTACTGACCACCTTGTGGTGCTTGCGTCATCTGGGATGCAAGCACCATGCGTCAAGAATGGGTTAAATTCAGTTGCTTAGCTCTCTGGCAACCAAGTGTTAAGACCTATGACCAGATTCACTCTGTAAAGTTCCAGTGACCTTCACAGTTCACTAGGTGAAGTCACATCATATATTTCATTACTGTTACCTTTTGCTCCAGATTTCTAAAACAAATTTGGCTTTATACAGTGGCCTGGATTCAATAGTGGTATAAGTTTTGTTCAAGTCTAAGATTTTTTTCCACACGTTACAAACGGAATAATGTGTGATCCAATGCAATTGGAAAGCAGCAAAGTAGCATGTGTTAAAGCATTAGTTCAGCATTAAGGGAATGGTATATGCATTTATTTATTTTAAATACACTGTTATTTTCAAAAAAGTTAAATTAATGCTAGGTGACCGGGGGCGTATTAGTCACCCCTTGTCTCCTTGCCCCCCCCCCCCCCCCCCCATAAAATCAGTGGTTGGGTCTACCAAATGCTCTGGCTTCCCTCCCTGCAAATTGTGGGGCTATAAGCTGCTGAAATGGCCCACAGAGCCCCTAAATGTAACTGGGGCCAGGAGCTGGGCATGTTGTCCCTGGTCACCTATTACTATACGTGGCCAAAGGCTGCCCAAATGCCCCTGTCCGCCCTAATAAATAAACAGGGCTGCCCAAATTCCCCTGGCCCCTCTAATAAATGAACAAGGCCAGTGTCTGGCCAAATGCCCCTGGCTCCTATAAAATAAATGGGATCGGGAGTTGGGCAAGATGTGAAGGAGGCGCTCAAAGCCAATCATGGGAGGCTTCTGAACTCTCAGCCAATCAGGAGAGTTGAGAGATCTCATCTGATTGGCTGAGACCTCCTTCTATTAAGCTCCCCTGGACACAGGAAAAAAAAAAAAAAGACCCCTGATTGGAGCAGCAAAGTGCTTGTCAGGATGCCAGCCTCCCTCACCCTTCGTCCAGGGGACACTCACCTTCCGCAAGGTCCCCCGTTACTCCCACTCCATCGCATTCCCCGGCCTCAAGTAACACGGGTGCCGCGTTCAGCATGCGCTTCTGTGTTGCACGTGGTGGGGGGCATGTCCTGGCGTCTGGTGCAGATCCCATATTGGAGGATACGGGGGATGTGGGGATAGAGGTGTAAACCTCTCTGCAAGGTCCCATAGATTCCAGTGAAGGTGGGTCTGGAGCTGAGGGGAGGAGCTGGTAATGACAACCATATAAAAACTTCTCACACTGTTCAGTCGTTGCTTGATTATTAAGCTGCAAAGTCTTGTTTTTCTTGTTTGGTCCCTTGTTCCTTGTGTTGCTGTGCATCCACTGTTTTTGGACTTTTCCTCTCCAAACCTGACCGGGCGTGCCTGACCATTCTAACCCTCAGCTACCTGCCCTGACACATTGTCTGGCTATTGGACTTTCCTTGCTATCTGCTGATCAGGTCCTCAGGGGCCCTTGCTCTCACCCTGCTGCCCCAGTCTTCCCCATTGAAGGGCTGGCCCTGCCCACATCTCTGCAATGGAGCAAGCAGGCTTCATTCGCTCTTTCACTAATGAATGAAGGAGCCTGTGTTCCTTGTGAACAGTGGCATCCCGAGGGGGGTGCGGACCGCACCGGGTGACACCTCCAGTGGGGGTGACACCCGTGCTCCCGGCATACCCTCGCAAAGAAGTTAAGTTAAGCATTGCTTAACTTTTTTTTTTTTTTCTGGCAGCCACATCCGCTGGATTCGGCCGCCGGAAAAAAAAAATAAAAATCACCGCGACCAGATGTGACGTTACGTCACATCCGGTGTCAGTGTTTCCCTCCTCCGTGCAGGAGGGAACACTGCACGGAGACGACCGGCCAGGGACACGGAGCAGCAGCCAGGCGGTAAGTACTGGGGAAGGGGGGAGGAGGGAAGAATGGGCAAATTGGCTGGGGCATCTGAATGGCACAATATTACTGGGCTTTGAGTGGCACAATATTACTGGGCTCTGAGTGGCACAATATTACTGGGCTCTGAATGGCACAATATTACTGGGCTCTGAATGGCACAATATTACTGGGCTCTGAGTGGCACAATATTACTGGCATCTGAATGGCACAATATTACTGGGCTCTGAATGGCACAATATTACTGGGCTCTGGATGGCACAATATTACTGGGCTCTCAGTGGTACAATATTACTGGTATCTGAATGGCATAATATTACTGGGATCTGAATGGCACAATATTACTGGGCTCTGAGTGGCACAATATTACTGGTATCTGAATGGCACAATATTACTGGGCTCTGAATGGCACAATATTACTGGACTCTGGCACAATATTACTGGTATTTGAATGGCACAATATTACTGGTATTTAAATGGCACAATATTACTGGTATTTGAATGGCACAATATTACTGGCATCTTAATCTCACAATATTACTGGCATTTGAATGGCACAATATTACTGGTATTTGAATGGCATAATATTACTCTCTCTGAATGGCACAATATTACTGGGCTCTAAATGGCACAATAATACTGGCATCTGACTGGCACAATGGTATTGGCATCTGAATGGTACAATAATACTGGCATATTAATGGGCAAATTGGCTGTAGCTTATTAATGACAAAATGATACTGGGATATAATTGGGCAAATTGGCTGTTATAGAGAGAGAGAGAGATGTCTGTATGTATAGATATGTATTGTTTTAGAATTGTACAATTGTCACCTCGTGGGGCTCCTGTGTGTTGCATAATTAATGGCGGTCCCATGTCTGGCATAATTATGGGGCGCTTGTGTGTGGCATATTTATTGGGCCCCATGTGTGGCATAATTAAGGGACTCTTTTGTGTGGCATAATTATGGGGCACCTGTGTGTGTGTGCCATAATTATGGGGCACCTGTGTGTGTGTGGCATAATTATGGGGCACCTGTGTGTGTGTGTGGCATAATTAGTTGGGCAGAGGTGAGGCATAGATAGTGGGGCTCTGGTATGGCATAATTTATGGGGCTCTGGTGTGGCATAATTTATGGGGCTCCTGTGTGTGTCATAGCTATGGGGCTCTTGTGTGTGGCATAGTTATGGGGCTCCTGTGTGTGGCATAGTTATGGGGCTCCTGTGTGTGGCATAGTTAATAGGCCATCTAACTGGCATTACTAAGGAATCTGTTTGGCATTGTATTGGAGGAAATCCAGGGGGGGTGACACCATGAGTTTCGGCACCGGGTGACACCAAGCCTAGTGACGCCTCTGCTTGTGAATACTCAGGTTACTCCTGTCTCTTTTAACAAACTGCAAATCCATCCCCTCCCTCCCCATGCCTACTATCTGTCACACATTACTTGGGCAAATATTCCATCACTAGGAAGGCACAAGTCTGTTTTGAGAATTAATCCAAGATGAGACCGACATGACATCTTAGAATGTAGATTACATACAGCTTGGTAACACGGGGCAGTGTTGATGATGGACGTCACACCCAAAAGCCTAATTTATGGAAGAGGGAATTGCAAACTTCAGACCAAAGAAGCCGAGCGCACTTGACTGGTGTGATTGAAAGCATCTCCACCCCTTAATTTTCTTACATACAAAAATAATAAATAAGGCTGAGCCCTCGCGCACCCCTAAATATGACAGTGGGTGGGTGCCTTCCCCAAACCCTTAACCCTAGAATAAAAGAAAGCTCTTAATTTTTTAAATCTTCTGCATCATATTAAATGAAAACTACTTCAGTAGTGGGGAAAATAATGGAAATTTTTATTAAAGAATAGGATCGCTTTAACATGTAAAATCGCATGGATTTCAAGATCAGAGACAACATGGGTTTACTTCAGGGAGATCATGCCAAACTAATTTTATTGATTTTTTTGATTGGGTGACTAAAATAATAGATCAGGGTGGTGCAATAGACATTGCTTACCTAGATTTCAGTAAGGCTTTTGACACTGTCGCACATAGAAGGCTTATCAATCAACTGAAATCTTTAAGTTTGGATTTCAATATTGTTGAATGGATAAGACAATGGCTGAGTGACAGGCAACAGAGGGTTGTAGTCAATGGGGTATATTCGATGCAAGGTCTTGTTACTACTGGGGTACCTCAGGGATCTGTACTTGGACCCATTCTCTTTAATATTTTTATTAGCGATATTGCAGAAGGTCTTGTTGGCAAAGTATGTCTTTTTGCTGATGATACAAAGATTTGCAGACATACATAGGCAATATTAATGCTGGGACTGAGCCAAATGTGACTGGACAGGACTCAAAAAATGTCCTGACAAATGTGGCACTGTTGGCAACTACGCTTTAATCATCTCTCCTGGACCACACGCCAAACCCCATGCAAGGAATGGATTGTGTGAAAGAGTAGCTTGCTACTAAGATCCCACAACCAGGGCCGGACTGGCTCACCAGGATAACAGGAAAAAACCTGGTGGACCGTGTGCCCTGGGGCCGCTGGAGCAAGCATTTGGTGGCCGCCACTTTAAGAAATTTGGCGGCCGCCGGATGTTTGCAGGAGGAGGGCAAACGAGCAGAGCTATAGTGCTCTACTGGCGGCAGCAACAGCAGCTTTTCTGGCATGGGGGAGGGGGAGAGACACTTGGGGGAGATGTCGATATTACAGGGCACGGGGGTGGGGGTCTGAGAAAGGAGACATTATAGGGTACAGGGGGGAAGAGAATGGAGACATTACGTGGTGGAGAAAGGAGATGGAGGAGACAAAGAAGACATTATGGGGGAGAGAGAAGGAGACATTACTGGGGGGAGAGAGATTGATACATTACATGTGGAGAGAAAGGGAGACATTTCAGGGGTGAGACGTGGGGGAGACTACAGGTGGAGAGAGAGAGACATTACATGGGGAGAGAGAGGGAGACACTACAGGGGACAGACATGGGGGGAGATTACAGACGGAGAGAGTGAGACATTTCTGGTGGAGAGAGACAGTACAGGGGGAGAGAGAGACATTACATGGGGAGAGAGAGGGAGACACTACAGGGGACAGACATGGGGGGAGATTACAGACGGAGAGAGTGAGACATTTCTGGTGGAGAGAGACATTACAGGGGGAGCGAGAAAGAGACAGACTACAGGCGGAGAGAGAGAGAGAGAGAGAGAGAGAGAGAGAGAGAGAGAGAGAGAGAGAGACATTACTGGGGGGAGAGAGAGAGAGTACAGGCAGAGAAAGAGAGACAGTACAGGGGGGGGGAGAAAGTACAAGAGGAGAGAGAGAGACAATACAGAGGGAGAGTGAGAGACATTACAGGCGGAGAGAGTGAAACATTACAGGGGGAGAGAGAGTGAAACATTACAGGGGGAGAGAGATTACAGGGGGGGAAAGAGCGACATTACAGGGTGAGCGATAGAGAGAGAGACATTACAGGGTGTGCAAGAGAGAGAGACACACTACAGGCCTGAGCGAGAGAGAGACACACTACAGGCCTGAGCGAGAGAGAGACACACTACAGTGGGACCAAGAGAGAAACACACTACAGGAGGAGCGAGAGAGAAACACACTACAGGGGGAGCAAGAGAGAGAGACACTACAGAAATTAGAGAGATACACTACAGAAATGAAAGAGAGACACTACAGAAATTAGAGAGCGAGAGTGAGACTACACACATGGGGAGAGGAAAAGACAGACAGACATGGGCAGTTCCCCTCACAAAAACAGACTTTGGATCCACCCTGTGAGTGCAATCTGAGTGCTGGGGTAAATCTTGTGAGGGGAATCGGAGTGCTGGGGAAACCCTTTGAAAGTATATACCCAAGGATATGTCTCACACACTGCCTGATATTTACCTCTGCACAGGCCAATTCATATACGTTTTTGTACATACTCGAGCCTATCTACTGCTCTGTGCATAGGTTATATTATATATTATATATATATATTATTATATTATATTAGGGCATTGTGTTAGATATAACCTTGTGTACATACTGGGACTATATATTGCCATAAGCAGGGGTATATATCAGTCTTATCTTCAAATAATACACTATTCATATGTGCTGTTAATCCCTTCGCGACAATGGACATGTCAGGCACATTCTGCGGTAGAAAAAGCAGTTTTCATGAGAAATGATCTCAAAAACTGTTCTGACGGTCCTGCTCTACTGCCTCGATGTCGAGGCATTGGGCAGCACCAAAATTTTCAATCTGGGGCACCCACAATTGCTCCAGGGTTAGGGTTAGAAGAATTGTTAGGGATACAATTAAATTATGATTAGCATAAGGGATAAGGTTACAACTAAATTAAAATTAGAATAAATTAAGGGTTAGCATAAGGGTTAGAGTTAGGGTTAAATTTAGGGTTCAGGTTGGGGTCAAAAGGTCACTGTAGGAGCACAGCAGCAAATTCCTAAATCCATGACATTTCTTTATCTCTTTTCCCCTTTTTTATATGCTTTATTCCTCTATGTTTGCCATCTCTTTCCCCAACATTTTATGTGTTTTATTCCTCCATGTCTGTCACCACTTTTCCTTCTCCATTATATCTTTTCTGCCCCATGTCACCATTTTGTCTGCATTCTGCCTCAATCAATCACCTCTTTTCATCCTCCATTATCTTTTCTGCCCCATGTCGTCCCATTATCTTTGCAATCTGCCTCCATCTATCACATCATTTCATCCTCCATTATCTATTCTTCCCCATCTCTTTGTCACCATGTTGTCCCATTTTTTTGCAATCGGCCTCCATGCTCATGATCCATCATTCATATAATTTCACCATTCATTACCTTTTCTGCCCCATGTGACCGTTAATGTCATTCATTCACGTTTCCTACCTGTATTCTGCAAGCAGCTGGCCGGGTTCATCTGTTGCTCTGCAATCTGGCTGCACACATGTGAGTGAAGCTGCAGTGCTCCATCCTGCACGTCAAGTGAAGCTGCCGCGCTTATCATACACAGCGTGGCGGCTGATCTGACATTGCAGTGCTCAGGGCCGCTTTAAGACCCTAGTGGGCCATAGGTAAAGTCTTTAACAGTGCCCCCCCCCCCTCAAAACTGTATGTAAATGTAAACTTTTTAATATTATATGCAACTATTTTCAAATCACATTCAACTATTTGTATATGTAATAAAAATGTCTTTGAAAAATTGCATTTCTTGTTTTTATTCCCTTTTTCTGTACCCACATTTCACCTAAAGGACTTAACACAGCACATACAGTACCCACAGCACTTGTTATGCACCTATATTGCACCCACAGCACTTGGTTTGCACTCATATTACAACCACACAGTTTTGCATGCCACAGTGTCAATTTGCCCACAGAACATGGATGGCCATTACTGGTCAGGTGGCTGGGCAACGCATTACAGCCTTCAGTGTGTATGTAGGAGAGGCTTGTAATACTATGTCAATCTGTGGATGCATCACGAGCTAGGATGAGCCAGGATCTCAACGCCATAAACACTTATTTTTATACTGAGTTTCTGGGCTGGGCTATCTACTGAGCATTACTAAAGTGCAGATAAATTCTTTTGCTAGATGAGGATGATCTCATGGCCAAAGAACACCATGGATGGTGTGTGTCACAACAAGATTCAGAAGAGATATTGGTCTGTAACTAGGGATGCCACCTTTTCTTCCAAAAAATACCGGCCTTGGTACTGTCTCCATAGACTTAACATTGGCCTGATGCCAATTTTTTACCGGCCTGCCGGTAAAATACCGGCCAGGTGGCAACCCTATCTGTAACTTGTTAGTAATTCTGTTTTTTTTTCTGGTTTCAAAATTGGAGTAATGTTGCCCTTCAGTATTTCTGATGGGAGTGATCCCGTCCTTATTGCCTCGTTAAACAATCTTACCAAATATGGGGATATTTCTTTTTTTAAGGTCTTATAAAAAAGGGCATCAAAACCATCGGGTCCTGGGGATTTTTTTATTTTAAGTTCTCCTATTATTTCATGTATTTCTTTTAATGTTATCTCCCCATTTCAGTCTTTAAGAGCCTCATTTGGTACTTTAGGGAACTCTTTACTTACTCTTTATCTTGTGGAAGATTATACAAGGTACTATAAAAGGTATTAAAGGCGTGGCCTATCTCTGTTGGCACCATATATGTCTTTCCCTCATGTATAATTGTAGAGGTATTGTGTTTAGTTCTTTTTTTTTTTTCAGCTGATTGGTCATTAATTTATCCGCCTTGTTACTCCTATAGTACCTTGTAATGTTTAAAGCTCTCTATGATTTGTTAGCTACGCTTATTAACTGTAGATTGATTTTTTCTTTAATGTCTGCAATTTTTTTCGATCGTTCTCTATTTGGATTAGTCTTATTATCTTTATTCAATAGGAATAAAGAAATATATAGGTCAGACAGACAGGACTCTGTTTGTTTCTTAGCGTATGCTCCCAGACGAATAAAATGTCCCCTAAATACAGCTTTGTATGTGCACCAAAGATTGGATATTCCCATGCAGTCTATGTCATTTTCCTCATGGTCTGACCATGTAATCTCTTGGATAAAGATTTTTTTAATTAATGCTGCTAAGTTGGATTCTCCAATAATAAAATCAATACGAGAGTAAGCACACTATGTTTTTGAATAACATGTAAAGTCTTTCTCTGTTGTATGGACAATTCTCCACATGTCCAATAGAGCTGATCTATCTAAGAGGGCTTGAAATCTTTGAGCTTGGTAGATCAAGGGGTCCAATATACAGTTGAAGTCCCCCGTCCAAATCAAAAGTCCCTGTCTGACTGTTGACATCTTTTTTTTCCAAGTTTATTAGAAAACGGACAGGAGAGACATTTAGGGCGTACACATTCACCAGGGTATATATCTTTTTATTCATTTCTATCACTGAAATTATATATCTTCCCTCTGTATCTTTGTCTAGATGTTTAAAATTTACTTCTAGGTCTTTAGAAAAAATAATTGCCACACCAGTGGGAATTTATGGTTCATTACTTTGTACTTATCGTCACTTCTCCAGTGTGTTTCCTGCAGAAAACATACATTAATTCCTTCCTGTGATAGTTTATAAAGTAGTATTGCCCTTTTTTGTGCAGAGTTAAGACCCTGCACATTCACTGTAGCAAACCTCAACATAATTCCCTGGGGTTATCCTCCTCCCACTCCCCCCCCTCGCGACCCCCAGCCGCGGCCGGACGTGAGAAGCAAAATCCACATAAACATACACATAAACATACACAAAAAAACAAACAGGTATTTGTATGCTAACCTCCCCCTGTGGGGCTGCATACTTCCACAGATAGATCTCAAATTTAATCTGCGGACTAAACTTGCCATTCTCCGATGGCAAATGGGAATCTGTGAATTAATAAGAAGATAGTCTTGGGGACCTCTGAAAAATATACATAGGGATGTTGATCAAGGGGGAAAGGGAGAGTGGGGAAAAAAAATCTTCTATTTGCTAGTAATAGTGGGTGCCCCCCCCTCCCTCTTCTTACTTTTCTTACTTTAATATATTATTCTTTGTGTAGTATATATACTGTCTAAGTTAAATTAGTTTCTCTGATCCATTGTGCCAGATTCCCTGGGGAGTCAAAGCTCAGTGTTTTGAAGTTAAGAATGACTTTGACTGGCCATGCCCATAGGTATCTTATATCTTTTTGTCTAAGTACAGTAGTTAAATGGTCATAATGGGCTCTTTTTGCTCTTGTTTAAAAGGAAATGTCTGGGAATATTTTTATGTTGTGGTATGGATCCTGTAAGGGTTTGTCTCTGTTTGATATTTGAGATTTGCTCCTTTATCCTATATGAAGAGCAGCAGATCAATACGTCCCTTGGCAGATCTTTCTGTAAATTGGGAGGTTTCATTGTTCTATGGCATTGCTCCCAAAGATGGTGTTCTCCCTCTTGTCTAACTTCAAGGGTTAGAAGAAGCTCTTTAAGGAAATGTTCCAATTTCTCATTTGTTATGGTTTCTGCTATGCCTCGTATTCTAAGATTATTTCTCCTAGAACGGTCCTCCAGATCGGCTATTTTTTGTTCTAAGAGATCTATTTTTACATTACTTTTCTTTAGGTCTTCCTCACGAATAGCCTCTTTAAATTCTAATGTTTGGATTTTATCCTCATTAGATTTTACTCTATTTGCTATTGCCATGAAATCTGATTTCAGGTCTTGCACTTGTAATTGGATCTCTCCCTTCATTTTTTTCAAATTAGGTATTAAGGGCTTCAGTCAGTTGGTCCTGTATAATCTGTTTGAAATCCGCGGACTCCCTTGGTTCGAAAAACCCTCAATTGGACTTGACCTTTCTGGCGGAATCTCTGTGTCCAGTTTCTCTTGGTCAGGTTTTGAGGTTTGTGGTGAGAAGAACGATAACCTCTTTTCAGTTCTTAGCTCTTTTTTTTCTTCTTTCCTATCTATCTCTGGAAGGTTTCCTTTGTGTTATAGAGTCTATCTCCACTAATATCAGTTTACTTGGGGCAGATATTGTTCTAGTATCACCTTTATATAGTCACTGTTTTATACCAAGGTGTATTAGATGCCTCTTTATTTAAACCTTTGCCTCAGTAAGGGATAATAGTTGGTCTGTAGTAAGCGGTTAGATATCCTATAAAGTGTCCAGGAATATCAACTCTGCTCTGCCTGTCTTACATAATTGCAGGTCTTCTACCACCAGCTGTTAAGAAGAAAAGAAAGAAAAAAATTCTCACCACAGTGCTGTTGGTATTAATATCCAATTGTTAGTGCTCTATCATGTCACTCTGAAAATAATCTAACCCTTCTTGGAACCTTCACTTCGGAAGGTACCAGATCCGTGATTTATATTGGGTTAATAAAGAGCCTTGTGTGGCAGGTAATCCACAGGAAACAACCTCTATTTGAATGTGGCCTGCTCAAGGTAAGTATCCCAAGGCTTTGTGTCACATTAGAACTGACTCGCGGGTATTGACCTACAGACAAAATTTGCATATACAAGACCACAAATAAAAGAAATCAATGGAACTTATCTGGTGCCGGTCTATTAAGTTTGTACCCCTTCTGTATGCTTCCTCGCTGGTTTTTCTTCTGCCTTATATATTCCGTTCCATGCTTCCGTTATGTTCGGATTGGCTTAAGGCACTTGTCGCATGCTGGCTTCGTGTGTAGTTTGCCCTCATCCGTCGGTCCGATTACCCGCGGTCATCTGCGATGTTTTAGTCAACTTCCTCCTTCAGTCTTCCTACTCCCAGGTTCCCCGTCACCACGAGCACGTGAAGCGTGCTACGTCATCACCAGCGTCCATTTGGCTGTGCGTCAGGTTGCTTTAATGCCGATTTTGCACGTCTCAGTTCTGTGATGGTATCACTTCTGCTTTCTGCAAACATCATTAGTGGCTGGGTTGTGTTTTCAAACCATTCACTATACTGATCCCCTTATTTTATAAAATATTTTACTAAAAAAGTGTCACTGGGTTTGAGAAATAAAGTATTTTTGGGTGCCAACCTCCCAGTGACTTTACAGCACTAGTATCTCACTTTGGGGCTGGGGACAGAGAATGCAGTCAATAAGTCTGAATTCTGACCATAGACTTGCATTGAATGGGAGGGCAATGTAACTATTAAATCAAAAGGGGGAGGAGTTATGATCCTGTTTGCTCAGGTCAATCTCCTCTCTGTGTTGGAAGGCAGGTAAAAAAGTTGTACACAGCCAGTCCTGCTTACAGGAGCCCGTAAGAGAGCAGGGCTGTATCGTTAAGTCCTCTGAAATTATTTCTCCTAAATCCCTTTCCTCAGATGTTGAGGTCAAATATTCGATATTCTGCATTTGGGGTTTTATGCCCGAAGCACCTTAGTCGGCCAGACACAATAAAGGTTAAGCCTGGTCGCCTGGGACGTTTGCCTGTCCTCGGCTCATGCGGGGCTCTGCTGATTGGCCACTCCAGACTGTCGGCATTGATAGGACTGGTCGCTCTAAACAGAGGGGGAAATGGTAGGCACCCATTTCATTGGCCAGGAGTTTAAAGGTCCCCAAAGTTAAAAGGATTAAAGGGACCTAACTCCGCCCCCAGCCCTGATTGGTCCCTACTTTCTCTAGCGTATTCTCATTGGTTGCCCCCCTCCCCCAGACTGGAACCCGAAAAAATATTTTTTTCTTCTGTGTTTTTATCAGCAAGCTAAGTTTTTGCTTGAACAGATATTGCATAAATCCTTTTTTAAAGTTTTCTTAAAAAATAAAAGTATAATTCCCAGAAAAACAGGGTCTGTGTGTATGTTTATAAATACATACACACACACATATCATACACCTGTAGGTGTCACTGTGGTCCAGGGAGTTAAATATCTCACCTTCACCTTGATCCATGTGTGTTTCTCTTGACTAGAACAGTTTGTGTAAGCACTAATTACAGGGGTGTCACTAGGGTTGGTGTCACCCGGTGCGGAAACTCATGGTGTCACCCCCCCTGGATTTCCTCCATACAATGCCAAACAGATTCCTTAGTAATGCCATTTAGATGGCCTATTAACTATGCCACACACAGGAGCCCCATAACTGTGCCACACACAGGAGCCCCATAAATTATGCCACACCAGAGCCCCACTATTTATGCCTCACTAAAGAGTCCCTTAATTATGCCACACATTGGGCCCAATAAATATGCCACACACAAGCGCCCCATAATTATGCACACATGGGACCGCCATTAATTATGACACACAGGAGCCCCACGAGGTGACAATTGTACAATTATAGATACCATGAATATTGTGCCAGTCAGAGCACAGTAATATTGTGCCAGTCAGATACCAGTAATTTTGTGCCAGTCAGATACCAGTAATTTTGTGCCATTCAGATACCAAGAATATTGTTCCACTCAGATACCAGGAATATTGTGCAAGTCAGATACCAGTAATATTGTGCCAGTCAGAGCCCAGTAATATTGTGCCAGTCCGAGCCGAGTAATATTGTGCCAGTCAGAGCCCAGTAAAATTGTGCCATTCAGAGCCCAGTAATATTGTGCCAGTCAGATACCAGTAATATTGTGCCAGTCAGAGCCCAGTAATATTGTGCCATTCAGAGCCCAGTAATATTGTGCCAGTCAGAGCCCAGTAATATTGTGCCAGTCAGAGCCCAGTAATATTGTGCCATTCAGATACCAGTAATATTGTGCCAGTCAGAGCCCAGTAATATTGTGCCAGTCAGAGCCCAGTAATATTGTGCCAGTCAGATACCAGGAATATTGAGCCATTCAGAGCCCAGTAATATTGTGCCAGTCAGATACCAGTAATATTGTGCCAGTCAGATGCCAGTAATAGTGTGCCAGTCAGAACCCAGTAATAGTGTGCCAGTCAGAGCCCAGTAATATTGTGCCATTCAGATCCCAGTAATATTGTGCCATTCAGATCCCAGTAATATTGTGCCATTCAGATACCAGTAATATTGTACCAGTCAGAGCCCAGTAATATTGTGCCAGTCAGAGCCCAGTAATATTGTGCCAGTCAGAGCCCAGTAATATTGTGCCAGTCAGATACCAGGAATATTGAGCCATTCAGAGCCCAGTAATATTGTGCCAGTCAGATACCAGTATTATTGTGCCATTCAGATACCAGTAATATTGTGCCAGTCAGATGCCAGTAATAGTGTGCCAGTCAGAACCCAGTAATAGTGTGCCAGTCAGAGCCCAGTAATATTGTGCCAGTCAGAGTCCAGTAATATTATGCCAGTCAGAGCCCAGTAATATTGTGCCACTCAGAGCCCAGTAATATTATGCCAGTCAGATACCAGGAATATTGTGCCAGTCAGAGCCCAGTAATATTATGCCAGTCAGATACCAGGAATATTATGCCAGACAGATACCAGTAATATTGTTCCACTCAGAGCCCATTAATATTATGCCAGTCAGATACCAGGAATATTGTGCCAGTCAGAGCCCAGTAATATTATGCCAGTCAGATACCAGTAATATTGTGCCCGTGAGAGCCCAGTAATATTGTTCCAGTCAGAGCCCAGTGATATTGTGCCAGTCAGAGACCAGTAATATTATGCCAGTCAGATACCAGGAATATTGTGCAATTAAAGTGCTCGTTTTCAACCACCCTCTTCCCCCTTCCCTATCACTTACCGAATGGCTGCTGATCCGTGTCCCCTGACGGACACCTCCTCCGTGCAGTCTTCCCTCCTGCACGGAGGAGGGAAACACAGTCACCGGATGTGACGTAATGTCACATCCGGTCGCTGTGATTTCTTTTTTTTTTTTCCGGTGGCCGAATCCAGCGGATGCGGCTGCCAGGAAAAAAAAAAGTTAAGCAGGGTGGTGCGGGGGGTGCCAGCAGCACCGGTGTCACCCCCGCTGGAGGTGTCACCCGGTGCGGTCCGCACCCCCCGCATCCCCCTCGGGACGCCACTGACTAATTATAAAATCCAATGAGACTGTGAAATACAATGCATACTGTCCTTGTAGCAGAGAGGATATTCTATTGATGCATTGCACAGTGATCACACAAGCAATTGTATACAGACTAGTAAACAAAACAAAAAAAGCTTTATTGTAGAAAACTATATATGAAAAGGGTGTGTTGGCAATAGGGTTGCCACCTTTTCTTCTGAAAAATACCAGCCCTGCTACTGTCTCCATAGACTTAACATTGATTTAAAGGCAATTTTTTACCGGCCAGGTGGCAACCATCTGTTACAGATAAAAAGAGTGGTCTCTGCAGAGTACACAACCAAATGAATATTGCTGCATCTTATGTTACTTTAACCCTTTGAGTGCTAGGAGTCTTGGGAGAGCAGGCCATTTTTCTGTATTTCTGCGATACCTTGCTTTGAGCAGCATTCTGTTGAATCTAGTTTATAAATAGAAGACCATTTTCCGCAGGAGAAAGTTCAGTTTTCCATTTCTATAGGACTTGAGGGGAATTTCACATCATGTGACTGTATATGAAGTCCTAATGACCAGGATTTTTTCTTTAATTGAATATACTTTGTTTTATTATTTGACCATAAGGGAGAGGGAGAACTAAGTATGCAATAGTGTATGCTGCTTGCATAATTCATGTGTTCAGCGGGAAATAGTCTCCTTGATTAATGGATTTTCTCTGAACACATATGTCAACATGTAAAAAAAATTGTCTGTTTTGTGTGGTACTGCAGTGCACAATGCTTCATGAGCGCTGTACACTATCATTTTGCAATCTTTACATGTATGCGTGGCGATAGCACCCAGCTGCATTTGATCTGCTGCAGACATAGTGACAGCCCGCTTAGCTCAGCTCCATGTTACCTGATAACAATGAGCTCAAGGGGTGTGTCAGGGTCTCTGATAACCCTGCAGGTTAAAACAAACCAAACCCTGGTTAACCCCATTAATGTCACCCCAAACCAGGGAGTATTTGGGCACATTTCCCACCGATGCGAATACTATGTTCACAACACAGCCTGTATTGGGTAAAATAAAGATTGCAGACTACAGCCCGGGAGTGTGCATTTTTTCGAATGTGTCCCTACCATAGTTGCCATCTGTCCTGGCAAAGTCAAACATCCCATGTATCGCAGGACAGTCCCAGGAAAATGGTCTCTCTCGCGATCGCAGGGGTCACGTGACATCATCGCTACCGCGCAGATCAACCTGCACAATCCACAGTGTAGTTTTTTTTTCCTTCTGTCGGATATGACAGCAAATCATATACGGCGACTGTATTTCCCTCCTCCGTGCAGCCAGGAGGTGAGTACAGGGGAAGGGGGGGGGAGGAGAGTGACATATTAATGGCAAAATAACACTGAAATACTAATAGCAAAACTATACTGGCAAATTAATGGCAAAATAACACTGACATATTAATGTGCAAAATAATACTGGCATATTAATCGCTTAAGGACAGACCCTTTGAAACATTTTTGGCCATTCTGGACAGTGGCTATTTTACCATTTCTGTGCTGTTTGTGTGTAGCTGTAATTTTCTTCTTTGTCATTTGCTGTACCCACACAAATTATATATTGTTTTTATCGGGACAAGAAAGGATTTCTTTAGATACCATCATTTTTATCATATCCTAGACTATAAAAAGAATAAGGTGAAACCCCACACAACAAATTGTCAGACTTTTATCTGAAAAATCTTTTACTCATTTACAAAAGTGAATGAAAAAGCTGCTAAATAGATTCTACGATTTCTCCTGAGTACAAGGATACCACCTATACATAAGTTTGTTAGGTTGTTTGGGGGTTAAAGGGCCACATTTCCAACTTGGAATTTTGACATGTAGTCAGCCTGCGCCCATATTCCATTTGGGACATTTTTGAAGCCGGACAGTGTATTTTACCCCAAACCATATATTTTGTAAATGTAGACACTCTTGGCTATTTCAAATGGTCATATTTGAACACTTTCTGTGCACTAATTCTACAACCAACCAGTCAGTCAAATTTTGTGGTAGTAATTTTATTGTGTTTTTTTCCCCCACATACATTGTACTTTAGACACGAATTCACAGATTTTGGTATGTGACACTGACAAACAACACGCCAATATGTATTCAGCAACATCTCCCGAGTACAGGGATACCACCCCTGCATAGGTTTGTCAGCTTGTTTGGAGGTTCTGGGAAATACTGAATTCACCTTTTACCCTATTGGAGATTAGGGAAATAGTTCAGAAGTTAAAAATAAACAAATCCCCAGCCCTGATGGCTTACAAACGTTTTTTTATAAGATGTTTCTTAACCCTTTAAGGACCAGGGATTTTCCTGGGCCAAGGACCAGAGCGTTTTTCAATTTTTAATACGCGGTTTTTGAAACATAAATTTCCTCTCTCTCATTTAACGTACCCATACAAGTTATATGTTGTTTTTTAGAGGACAGTTAGAGCTTTCTTTTGATACCCTATACATAAAAATGATTTACATTTTAGTATTAAAAAATACATATAAAAGAGGAAATTTTTTAGGAAAAAAAAGTTTTTCCCCATTATTTTCCCAATAATAAGCTACATAACTAGTGCAACACTAACCCACTTATCCCCCCTAATTAACTAACTAATAAAAAAGAAAAATATTGGTTCCCAAACCCCCCATAACAAAAAAGACAGAAAAAAAACTCTGAAGAGTGCGATGTCAGATCAGTAAAAATCATGCAACAGGCATGCAGGGGTTAAATTTTATTAAATAAATACATTAAAATTACCTTTATTTATTCAAAAAAACTTTATAAATTGTAAAAATAAAAAAATCTGTTAAAAAAAAAACTAAATGAGGGCCATAAAGTGGAAGGAAACTGATCACAGTTAAAAACTGTGATCAGCAATGAAAGGGTTAATTTTTTTTTTTACCTATGTGTATGTTATTAATTTATTTTTACTTACAGGTCACTCTCTGTGCTTCACTATAAGAATGTGAAGCACAGGGAGTGAATTCGAGGCAAAGTCAGTGTGTGAACAAACTGACTTTGCCATCTAATTTGCATGTTATCGCGGTGATGACTAAATCACCGCGATCACATGCCCGGAAACTGACCGATCGGGTCCAGGAGCTTTGCCTCGGGTGCGAGGCTTAGTCCTGGACCCGTTGCAGACTAGCTGGCGGTGCCCACGGAGCGCACCGCCGGCTAGACTGCATGACGAGTTAACTCGTCATAAGGTCGCTAACGCTGCGGCTCTTATGATGAGTTAACTCGTCATAAGGTCGGGAAGGGGTTAAAAAAGAAATGCCAAAAGAATTATTAACCCAATTTTAAAAGAAGGCAAGGACAAAACGCAGTATAATCAAACAAATTATAGACCTATATCACTTATAAATACAGATATTAAGATCTACTCGGCAGGCTTGGCAGGGAGGCTAAAGAAAGTTACTAGCAGAATCATAACAAACAAGTAATGGTAAGCAGGGGCGTTGCTAGGTCTTCGGATGATCTGGGGCTAAAGTCCAGATGAGCTCGGTCACACACACGCCGTCTCTCTTTCTCACACACGCCGTCTCTCTCTGTCTCTCTTTCTCACACATGCCGTATTTCTTTCTCACACACGCCGTCTCTCTCTGTCTCTCTTTCTCACAAACACAGTCTCTTTCTCACACACTCACACTCCGTCTCTCTCTCACACACTCACACTCCGTCTCTCTCTCACACACTCACACTCCGTCTCTCTCTCACACACACTCACACTCCGTCTCTCTCACACACTCACACTCCGTCTCTCTCACACACTCACACTCCGTCTCTCTCACACACTCACACTCCGTCTCTCTCACACACTCACACTATCTCTCTCACACACGTCTCTCTCTTTCTCACACACAGACACCCTGAGACACACTCACACACATACACTTACACAAACACCCTTACACACACACATACACTTAAGCAAACACCCTTACACACACACATACACTTATGTAAACACCCTGACACACACACCTAGATGCACACATTGAGACACCCACACACAATGAGACACACACTTTCACACATTGAGACACCCAGAGACAAAGAGACACACAGAGACCCACTTACACACATTGAGACACCCAGAGACACACTTACACACATTGAGACACCCAGACACACACTTACACACATTGAGACACCCAGACACACACTGAGACACCCAGACACACACTTACACACATTGAGACACCCAGACACTTACACATATTGAGACAATATGAAGAAAGAAAGTGTGACACTTAACCCAAATATAAACAGTGAACAAAATAGTGAATAAAGTGAAATGGTAATTAAATTATACTCCTCCTCTGGCACTGCAGCACCCGCAAAAGTGCTCCTCGGGCACTTGGCAATAGAAAAACAAGACGGAGTAGGGGCGCATGTATTTAAACTGTGTTGCACTATTGTTGTTTTTTGTTTCTCTTCCCGGTACATGCGCCCCTACTCCGTCTTGTTTTTCTATTGTCAAGTGCCCGAGGAGCACTTTTGCGGGTGCTGCAGTGCCAGAGGAGGAGTATAATTTAATTACCATTTCACTTTATTCACTATTTTGTTCACTGTTTATATTTGGGTTAAGTGTCACACTTTCTTTCTTCATATTGTTTTTTCCTCACTTGACACTTTTCACCTACTTTATTTCATATATAAGCCCAGATGGCTTACACTAGAGATTATTATGCAAATATGAGAGAAGTTAGAAACAAAAGATTGGATGATCTTTTTACAGGGGAATTTGAAGACCAAACCCCCTCAGCGGGACTCTTCAATAAGTTACATGCGCCCCTACTCCGTCTTGTTTTACATATTGAGACACCCTGACACACACACCTAGACACCCACACACAGTTCTTCTATTTATTTTTTTTACTTACCTTACAGTTGGTCCGTTATCCAGGATCTTCTTCCGGATGTCACCTGAGGCGAGCAGCTCTCTCAGTGCGACAGGGGCGGAGCTTGCACCCATCGCGCTGTGGTCTCTATGGCCAGGAGGTGCGGTCACCGCAGCCCCTATAGCAGCCTCTCCTCCCGATCGGCCCTCACCCCCACGTGAGGTTAATCCTCCAATTCTGGGACCATGTCCCAGATGGAGGAAAGCTCACCGGGGGATTTAAAAAAAAAAAAAACAATTATAGCCCTGGAGTCTCGGGGCTAAAGAATAATTTAGCCCCAGAGACTCCATTCAGGGCTATGAAGGCGGGACTCGGGGCTATGGCCCCAGTAGCCCACCCCTAGCGACGCCTCTGATAGTAAGTACTTACCATTCGCGCCTCCTTGAAAAAGGATGTTTAGGGATGTCTAGGGAAACACTTTCTTTTTGGATTTGCATATTATCCCAGTAAATATACTGTTTGCTATATAATTCTTAATCTTGCAGTATATAGTATCTCATTCTGTTAATTATATGTATATTTTATTGTTATTAATTATTTTTCTATATTCATAACAAATTCTGTTTGCAATGGATTTTATTTTTAGCGCTGTCCACACTATTTATTTATTTCTGTTTTGTTCTCATCTTTATCGCCAGATATTTGTTTTTATTGTTTCTGAAGCTCATTGTTAGAATAATACTGCTTTATATATGGTCTGGGGATTCCTTGAAGGATATGGCGCTCTTATTGATTTGTTTACTTTTCCACTTATATATATGTATTTTCCTAAGATATAAATGTCTTTTCACCACATAATTCTTTATTGAGCGTGTACATTGTTTATCTATAATATACACCTGCCTGATGTAGATGTTGTGCTGCAAATGTATCTATTGCATACCATGGATGCATGGTAATGTTGGTGGGAAATTGGCCGTCTAATCTACAGTGACAAGTAGGTGGGGTTAAATTATGCTAATCATGTGGAGTGGGAGGAGCTTTTGACAGTAGGCGTGGTCAATTTTCAAGTAAGTAATTGGAAGCTGAGCTACAAAGTGTCCCTGTAATTTTTTTTCAAATGTTGGCAACTATGTAATGAGTGGTCACGCTACTGTACACAATCCAGCTGCTGCTATATCAGATTTGCTATCTTAGTACAGATGGTGGGTCTGATTACAGGATCATATCACTGGAATGTTAGCACAGACCTGATGGAAGTCTACAAGACGCCTCAGGTCCCTGCTATATCACAGTAGTGCCGCTCAGGTCATGAATGACATCAGAGAGGGCATGTCCGAATCTGGAAATTCAGCCATGCTTTTCTCCGCACCAAGGAAGGATCTGCACTGTAGTGAATCATGTTAGTTTATGTTCAGAACCACATGTAATTAATGTTTTACTTTTTTTTATTTATAACTATTTGTATTTTATTATCAGCAACTACATAATATCTGAAGATTTTGCTTGTGTGTGGATATAATGAGCAAAGCTGGAAGATCCAGACAGTGTGTGTAAGAAGCTGAGGTACTGATATTCTGTACCGTCCATTGTCTTTTAGGCACTGAAAAGAAGGACAGTTTAGTATATCCTAGTGAAGGGAAGGGTTAATAGACAAATTTAAGAGACTGAAAAAGCATGGGGGAAAAAAAACAAAAACTAGGCCCCGTGCCTGGATGAGTTTACAAACTATTAAGGAAAGATATTGCTCCACAATTGACAGGCATTTAATGAAATGTGTAACCAGACTGAATGTCCACCAGAATTTCTAAGAGCAAATATATTACCCATATTTAAACAAAATAAGGACCCAACTTTGGTAACAAGTAATCGACCAATATCCTTAATTAATACGGATCGTAAAATACTGGCTTCAGTCGTAGCTAGCTGAATGAAAAAAAGGTTATTAAATATTACATATTGTCATAAGATCAGATTGGGTTTGTTCCCGGACAAAGCTCAACATTTAATTAAGAAGGCTAATTAACATCACGACACCTCAATTTGTATTAATGAAGAGTTGGTCATTTTATCAGTTGACGTAGAAAAAGCTTTTGACCACGTCAATTAGATGCATATGGTGGAGTCTTTAAGCATTTTCGGATTTAATGATTTCTTCTAGAGCGCTATTAGGTCCTTTTATAGTAACCCATTTGCCAGAACAGTGGGACAAAATATATGTCCAGACTGGTTCCAACTGAGCAACGGGACACGACAAGGCGGTCCGCTATCACCCCTATTATATACAACATCTTTATAGATGATGGCATTAAAAATAAGAGCGTGTGACCAAATAAGAGGCTTTCCCATTGCCCAGGAGGAACACAAGTTCTGCATGTATGCAGATGACATTATGCTGACATTTTGTGGCCCATTAAGCTGAAGTATGATGTAATTGAATGAAATGTGAATAACCTCTCCCTTAGTAGTAGGAAAAATAGGGACATGGAAACATTTAGCCATCTTATTTTACAAACTAAGGTTAAGACTTTCCCCTTACTGAGACAAGAATTTAGTCTGACAACCAAGGAAATATTCACTTCTCTGAGAGTTAAACATTACCTAGAATCAGGACAGATTGATATGGTAATTTTGGGAATATTTAACTATCAACCTGTGACACAAGTCATGGCTAAAGCAAATAAACTTCTGAGACTGAAACAGGGTGATGAAATTTTGGCTAGGGAAAAGTGGTCAAAAATACTCGGTATAGATATATCACAGAGGGAATAGCTTGCACCAGGGAAAGTTAACGATGCAAGCCATTGTATAACCATTCTTGAAATTGAATTCAAAGTAGCAAATTTCTGGTACTTAGTTCCCACACGATTTGCAAAATTCTCAGCAAATAATAGTAATAAATTATGTGATGTGAGAAGGAAGTGGGAGATTATTTACATCAGTGCTTGACAAATTTAATTTAGTTTTAGGAGCCAGCTAAAAAATTTAGGAGCCAGACAACGGCACATCACAAAATCATAAACGCACTGACACAGCCAGTTACATTCACACACGCCACATACACAGCCAGTTACATTCACACACGCCACATACACAGCCAGTTACATTCACACACGCCACATACACAGCCAGTTACATTCACACACGCCACATACACAGCCAGTTACATTCACACACGCCACATACACAGCCAGTTACATTCACACTCGCCACATACACAGCCAGTTACATTCACACACGCCACATACACAGCCAGTTACATTCACACACGCCACATACACAGCCAGTTACATTCACATACGCCACATACACAGCCAGTTACATTCACATACACACCATTTTTGTGTTTAAAAAATAAAAAAAAATATGTATGTCCTCCCTCCCTGCTGCTTACCTCATTGCAGGGGAGGGGGACATTTATGCTGTAGCCCGATCTTCTTTCGGTTCCACGTGACACCTGGCACTACAGCGTGTTGCACGAGGGGCGGAGCTTACAGACTGTGATCTGCACAGACTTTCTCCCCTCGTGCTGTGCTGAAAGTAAAAGAAAAACGGATGGCAGCCGGCAAGGGCACCCTGTGACAAACAGCACCCGGGCGCCAGGTCTGATTTCATGGTGACCAGGGTTTGTCGAGCCCTGATTTACATGTATGGTGGGAATGTGATGTGATTGAAGATTTATGGTGGTCTGTTTTTGTAAGATTATCTAAATTGGGTAATGAAAGGATAGAAATGAGTCCTCTAAAAGCCCGTCTCCACCTGAACTGGCCAAGTATGACTATGATCCAATTCTTTCTAGCTCTGCATCTCTTTGTGGCTACGGAGATGATTATTGCAAGAAACTGGGGTAGGTCCAGCTTAACCTTCTGGTGGCAGCTGAAGGAGTGGGTCCTACTCCAGTTGAGTATGGAACAAGGATTTGGATGGATAAACAATACGATGTACCAAAACGCTAAATTAGCCAGAGATTGTACATAAATATTCGAGAATTACACTAATTGATTTTATTGATAATGTAATATGGTAAAATTGCTGAGGACTGCAAATGTCTCCCCCCTCCCTTGTGGTGGTAGTGCATACATTAATGTATGTTTAAGTTAGGTTTTGTTCTCTCGTGATTTGTATTCAAGATATATATTTTCAGTTCAGAAAATATTCAATCATATGTGGGATATAATGATGTAAATATCAGAACAGACTAATGCATTGAGATATATAGGTGGATAAAATAAAAATTTATTGAACCAAAAAAAAAAAAGTATCCATGCCCTCTGCACCATGCTTAGTCCTTCTTAAGCATTGTAGGGTATACAGCAGCATACATGTTCTAAGTAGCCCAGGAAAGAATGTAAAAGACATTCAAATGCCAGTTTAGGAGAACCAAATGAACATGTAAATCATTCAGTAAAGGAGATTGTGATCATTAGATAGGGCCAGTCTCTGGAAAATGTGGTTGGCTGGGGAGTTTAAATGTGTTTGCAGTTTTTGCAAAGGTCATATCATGGTGCTTGGGAGTATGATAATTGAGAGTTCTGCACCAGTAAGGTAAATAAACCCAACCTGCATCATTGGCCATCCAGTTTTTATACCATCACTGTTCAGAGTCAGAATATGGGTAGAATATATTTGTGTGTGTATATAGGACTACTTTATTTATCTTGATAAAATAAATCCAAGCAGGAAATATCAATCTGCAATATCATCTTTTGAAGTTCCAAGTGTGTTTTATACACACACCTCTATCTATAAAACATATTCCTACATAACTCTGCAAATGCAAGGATCCCAAAAATGTAAAGTTACTAAAAACGCATCCATATCTTACTTCTAATGCCACAAATGTATTTGAATACATATATATGCACTCTTTGGCGATTTATTCATGAAAGAGAATTGCAGGGAATTTCAAACTTCTGGCCACATTCAGAGAGTTTGAAAACTTCTCCCATTCAGCTGAAGTTTGAAATGTCTGCAATTCTCTTTCAGGGGCTCAAACTGTCACAGTGTAAATAAACTGTTGCAGTAACAATTTAGCCTACAATCGTGTCAGATACTAAAAATCCCATGTTGCATCACCCGTCATAAAAAGACAAATACTACACAAGCCAAAAAATATAATATAAACTCTTTATTTTTTTTATTTTTTTTTAATAAACTGGCAGAAACCGCAGATTTTCAGGTCAACCATTACAGAATTATTTGAGCCACAAAAGATCAAGGAAACCGTAAAGGAATGGGGGAAAAGAAAGTCTTGGCATAAAAAAAAAAATAGTTCAGTGAGATCAGTCTGTGCACCATTCCCTTTATACAGAAGCACACAACACACAGGACACAAAAACAGATAACAAAAGCAGAGATGAGAATATGACAATTAAAAAACTGCATACAAAAAAAATGTGCAAAGCAAAATGTATATAAAATTATATGTAGGAGCAGGAAACCAGAATTTTACATAATTGAGTGAATATGAGAGCAAGGCAGTGTGCAGAAGCTGTTCATACAGACCCAGTAAAGTCCAATGTAAACTGCTCTGGTTAAATTGCACTCTTGTCGAAAAAAATATATGAAAAAGCAACAGTTAAAGGGGGGGGTGGGGAACAAAAACCCTCACTAACGTTGTTAGAATAAAAATGAAAACTTATCGGCACCCCATTAAAATAGTTGGCAGAAGTATCTAAAAGAAAAAAAAAAAATGAATATGACAAAGTACAGAGCCCAGATTTACAGTAATATTTTCACAATTGGTACAAAGAAAATCTTACACAATGCCACAGCAGCTCTGGAGACACAACATGAATTTATTGGCCGGACATTATGGGCTCTGAGATGTGCAGTCACACTGGAAGGATAAGTGATGTCGCTTTGGGACCCCACCCTCCCACAGTACCAGAATATATTTCAAGTCATTAAGATAAGAGAACCAGCTGAAGTTTTATCCTATTGCCAGTCACAAGAAACCCTCACTACTTCAATAAGTTATATGAACAGAATTCTACAGCAGGCATGTAAGGTACCTTAATAACTGTCCAAGTAATTTGTGCTGTATCGCTACAAGAAGTTATTGAAAGGGGTAGGGACAAATCACAACTTAGAACAATCCAATTTGTATTTTTTGATCAGGAACTACATAATAGCTGAAGCTTATTTGTGTGGATATATGAGGAAAGCTGGAAGATTTCAGGCAGTGTGTAAGAAGCCAAGGCACTGATTTTCCAACTCATCCAGAATATACCATCTTTAAGAATATACCTGCTTTAAAACAGGCGGTTCATGCTAAACAAGTGACCATCTGCTGGCTTCACCTGTACCAAATGCAGAATGTCTGACCCACCAGGAAGGTTTTAAAAATTAAAAGTAGTAACCTGTAAATTAATTTTGTGATTTTGTTGAATATTCAAGAAATGTACAGCTTGCAGGCTTTTTAATCACACGTTAATGTAAAGGCTGTCAGTGAACATTTATATGTAGGAGGCAACAGAGGGGACTACTGATGCATTCTCTTCATGCATGCAAATTATATACAAAAAAAGGCACCAAATAAAAACACAAAACAACTGAAAAAAAAAAAATAAAAAAAAAAACCAGCATCAGCAGCAGAAATGAGTGCATCTCCAAACTATTCCCTAGCCTTGAGACATGGCACATAAAAAGCCCATAATTAAACTATAAAAACCGTTGCACTTATATTCGATGAGCATTATAAAAAACAAAACAAAAAAAAACAGCAGATGAGGACAGCTTCAAAAGAGAGAGCATTGATTATTGTGAGAAATGATGGAAAACCACTCACTGCACATACCTGCCCTGAATAGGTCATTGCCTAAATGAAAAGAAAACAATTACACACACACAAAAAATAAAGCTTCTAATACCACTCCTAGCAACTCATACATAGGTGCTTATGGAAAAGTAGTACCTTATTACAAATCAACAAACCTCCTAGACTACAAGTGGCAGACATGCACATGTAAAGACATGGAGGGTAATATTTATGACAAAACAAAAAAGTTCTGCTTGATTTGAGAAGACTAATCATTTTTAAACTCCACAGCCAGACAGCATGTAGGAGCTATGGTGCAGAATCATACACAAAGGCATCTCAAAACAGATCTCCGTGCTGTCATTTAATACGAAAGACAAGAGAAAATGGGCAGTCATCAGAACAGGATCCCTTCAATAGCTTAGTTGCTACCTCACTATGCAAGGTAGGAAGACAGTCACCATCTTGGCTGCTATCCCATACACTGGAATAACACACCAATGGCATTGATGGAGTTATTAGAATGCACTGTTCGCCTCTTACACACTGTGGCTACTGGATATTTAAAAATATCCCAGACAATGTACAACAAAATCATGCAGCATATGGAATAAAATCAAGATCAGATAGCAGGTGATGGCAAGTGTGCACACAGAGTACAGCTACTCTCTAGCACAGGGACTTTCGTTAGTATCAGCAGCACTTCCTTCCCAGCTGACCCAATAAGAGTGTAATCGGTGCCCTTCACCATTTCAGAAGCACAGTCTTCCAACGCTATGTTGTTGCAAGGGGTATCCTGTGCAGAACTTTTCAAGAACTGCAACGCCATGTCCAATAAACATGTACCTCATGATTAGATTTTGGAATCCTATGATCCTATTACAGGACTAGCCATCCTCTAGCCTCAAAGGGGATTTCTGATTCATTATTATTTATAAATTATTAAAAGAAAAAGGCAGAAAAGAACAATAAAGAGAAAAAAAAAATGAATCCCCACCCGTCTAATAGCATGGACGTCTGTACTCATAGCCGGCACAGGCAGAAGAGTGTGGGGATAAATACGCCAAAGGCCACCAAGATGGGAAACATGAGGCTGCTGTTGTCCGAGGCATATGGGTTAGGTGTGCGTGGACCAGACTGAACACGGTTCTTGTTACTCTGCTTCTTGGTGCTGGATCCTTCCTCTTCTTCTTCCTCCTCCTCCTCTTCCTTTTTTTCTAGGCCAGGATGAGGCTGCAGCTTTGGAACTTCTGATGCAGGAAGAAAAATGCACAACATTAGCAATGAAAGAATTAATAGTATTATTGTATAATAATTGGTACTGCTCATTGTTCATCCAAATAGGTTCCGGGTATGCATATTCAGTTTTATTACCTTTTGCAGTTGGACATTTTTATTTGGATTTTGCATCTATCCATTAATAATTATTTTGATGATATAAAGAATCTTATAAATATACTACTATCAATTAAAAAACATTTCTAGGGGTAAAGCATAGAAACAAAACAATTACCTTTTATGATGGTCTAATGTGATGGAATAAACCACTTACTTATTGGCACACAGACACCACTAGGAGCAAGGAACGCTCACCAGAAGCTTCATGAAAGCTTCACAAAGACTATAGAATAACTTTTGAATGGTGCTTATATATATATATATATACACATATATATATATATATATATACACATACATCAGGGCTCGACAAACCCCAGGCGCCAGGTCGCCATGGCGACCAGGAAATGAGACCTGGCGCCTGGGTGAAGTTACCTTCCCTGTCCCCTTGCCGCTGCCATCCGATATTTTTTTTCTTTTTTCGTAGCGCGAGGGGGTAAAGTCTGTGCGTATAGCACAGACTGCAAGCTCCGCCCCCTCGCGCAACGCGTGTCTGAGTGCCGGGTGTCGACACGTGACATCCGGGCACTCAGCAGGCCGATGAGTGAGGACATGCTGCAGGACGGATGTCCCCCTCCCCTGCAATGAGGTAAAGCAGCAGGGAGGGGGGACACACCAAGAAAAGACTGTGTGAGGTGGGTGTGTGTTTGTATATATGTGTATAATGTAAAGTAGGTGTGTGTGAGGTGTTTGTATATATGGGTATATGTAAAGTAGGTGTGTGTGAGGTGTTTGTATATATGTGAATATGTAAAGTAGGTGTGTGTGAGGTGTTTGTATATATGGGTATATGTAAAGTAGGTGTGTGTGAGGTGTTTGGATATATGTGTATATGTAAAGTAGGTGTGTGATGTGTTTGTGTATATGTGTATATGTATGTAAAGTAGGTGTGTGAGGTGTTTGTATAAATGGGTATATGTAAAGTAGGTGTGTGTGAGGTGTTTGTATATATGTGTATATGTATAGTAGGTGTGTGTGAGGTGTTTGTATATATGGGTATATGTATAGTAGGTGTGTGTGAGGTGTTTGTATATTTGTGTATATGTATAGTAGGTGTGTGTGAGGTGTTTGTATATATGGGTATATGTAAAGTAGGTGTGTGTGAGGTGTTTGGATATATGTGTATATGTAAAGTAGGTGTGTGATGTGTTTGTGTATATGTGTATATGTAAAGTAGGTGTGTGAGGTGTTTGGATATATGTGTATATGTAAAGTAGGTGTGTGTGTGTGTGTATATATGTGAAGAAGCCGTGTGTGTTTATGAATTGCGTGTATGCTTGCGTGATTGTCTGGCTCCTAAATTTTGTGGCTGGCTCCTAAAATCTAATTAGATTTGTCAAGCCCTGACATACATACATAATATATATTATATATATATATATATATATATATACATATACATATACATATACACACACACACACACACACACACACACACATATACTGTATTTTCTGGCGTATAAGACTACTTTTTAACCCAGGAAAATCTTCCCAAAAGTTGGGGGTCGTCTTATACGCCGGGTGTAGTCTTTTTACTTACCTCGTTGCTGCTCTGCAGGTACGCGCGGCTGTGAGGGAAGCGTTGTGCGCTCCCCTTCAGCCGTGCAACTTCAGTAAAGTTTGTTTAAACTTTTTTTAAAACAAACTTTATTGAAGCCGTGCGGCTGGAGGGGAGCGCACAACGCTTCCCTCACAGCCGCGCGCACCTGTAGAGCAGCAACTAGGTAAGTACTGGGAAGGGGGTAGGAGAGGAGAAAATCCTGGCATATTGGAGGGGCAAAATCCTGCCATATTAAATGGCATTGAGGGGCAAAATCCTGGCATATTGAGGGGAAAAATCCTGGCATATTAAATGGCACATGAAAGGCATATTGAGTGGCAAAATACTGGCATACTGAGGGGCAAAATAGTGTGTCTCAGGTTATGTGTCTATTGGTGGCACTGTGTGTGTGTGTGTGTGTGTGTGTCACTGTGTTAGTGTAAGGGTGTGTGTGTAAATGTCCCTGTAGGAGAAAATGCTTGTTGGAAGAGGGGTAGTCTTATACGGCGAGTATATCCCAAACTCTAAATTTTAACTGGAAAAGTTGGGGGTCGTCTTATATGCCCAGTCGTCTTATACACCGGAAAATACGATATATATATATATATATTATATAAAAATAAAAATTGAGGGTTTTCTTCCTCTTTAAAATCTGTGACGCGAGAGAAGCTAGCCATTTAGAAAGTCATTGTTTTACCATATTTATAGTGTTTTCTGCTAATGTGGGGCTCACATTTTAAATGCCCAAAAAAAACACAAAACAAATTAAAAGCAAATGGCAGTAAAGACATAAAAACTGCCATCCACATAAAACTAAGTGGACATAACCCTTTACAAAAGGGACTGTTTCAAAAGTAGAACATACCACCTGCTAACAGTTACACACCAACATCACATTTTGAGAGGATATCTGATTGCCTTAATCCATAAACTAAATAAACTCAAGATAAAAAGCAAACACTGCCAACTGAAATGAGGTTACATACACTTGTCTTCAGGAATGTTAAAGTCATGTCTGCTAGAGCCATTTTAGAGTGGAAAACAAAACTAGCAATAAATGCACACAAAAGCTTAAAAAACAAGTGCACAGTGTGTGCACCTATTAGTTTTAGGGTTTCTTGCACATGTCTCTCTCTCAAAAAAAAAAAAAAAAAAAAAAAAAAAAAGGCTTTCTTCCAGCATTTTTGAAAGATCGAAATCTCCACCACCTTTTGGGAGCTAGACCACTTCCACAAAAGATCAATCGTAAGGCACATCAGCAAAAAGCACAGGGATGATCAGTGAAATTTGCTCCGTAAACACAATCGAGCATGAAGACTGAGAATACTATTATAGCCTCCAACCCTACAAACATTACAAGTTGTTATTTTACTGCATGATAAAATACGCAAAAACGACAATTAATTCAACATGCAAATGCAAAACAAATGCCTCCAATGGCCCTTTAAAAAGGCAGCAATTCCTTATATGGGAAAAAGCAGCAAATGTTTCTAAGGTGTATTGGAAAGAGAAACTTGCAAGTGACAAATACTTCAAGGAATTTTTATATTTTACATCTGTAAAAATGTGCAATGCCTTTTGTCAGTTAGAGTTATTCATTAGCACCACTAATAAATATACATACATACCATTAATTGCTTAATAAGTTCAGATTTCAGACTCACCATCTAATGTTCCTTTCATTAGAAACAACGCGCAAACTTTGGGGTTATCATAATATCCCTTGGAAGAGAAAGAGAAAATAAGTAACGCAACACATAATTTAAAAATAACCCCACATCTTAACATCCTTGATATGGCAGTAATGGTAACTACTTTAAGCGGTAAAGAACATCATTGCAGAGTTTAACGCTGGAGAGGGTATTCTGACAAATAGTCCAGGAACTCCAATCTTACCAGCAAGTGAACCGTATATGCACACGATCACTCTAATCACACGGAGCCATCGCGCTAGTGTACTGCGCATGCGCGCGATGACGCAAAGTGTGATTTAAATCACATTCTAATTATTATTTCATTTATTTGTAACATCCATTTGCTATGGATTAATATAAATTGAAATGCCTGGTTTGGAACTAGGGTAGTACACTTCTACATTCTAGTCTTTGGAATTAGAGTATTAACACAACGCACACTGAACAGTCACGATTGAGCTGCAAACATAACACTACATTACCTTCACAAACTCCACACTGAGTTTCCCAGTAAACGTAGAAACTTCCCCCTGCACACTCAGCTTCCCTTTTCGGATGCTTATGGGGATGATCTCGTCATGAGCTGTGCTATGTCCCACACGTTCAAATATATCCAAGTCCTTCACAACAGTGTGGCCGTTCACACGCACATCAAACACCTGGTGGTGGTAGAGGACATCAATGTGACACTGCATCTCATATTTCAATTACCTGCTCAAGCAGCATCCCATCTGTCAATTTCCCATAGGACAAACACAGTCACAGCAAGCAAAGGAACAGAGCAACCTTACCTTCTGTTGGGATTGTGCAAAATACACTTCTGCAAACTTCAGTACAAGGACATACTCTCCCTCTTCTTTAATAGAAATCTCATATCCAAAATTGTCCTCATTATAGCGCTCTGTCTGGTATAAGATCTGATCTTCTTGGTTAGACCGCAAAATAGGCAGTTTCAAACCATAGTCAGATGCTGAAAAGAGAAAAGATAACCGATATAACTTCATTGCAGAAAAAAACCATGATATATAACAAAGTATACTAGGAAGCAGCAAATTTAAAAAAAAACCATTGAAATGAAAATACTACCCACAACTGGAACATTAGTGCCACCCACCTTCTGGAACTTTTCATTATACTAAATAAAAGAAGATTACATTTTGTTTACCTACAAACCACACGGACACTTCTTCACTCCAGAGGTTTGTTACTTTAAATTAAAATAATATGGTATTCAATTGCCAACCTCAAAAAGGATAAAGGGCAGAGTTCGAACTTGTGACCCTGAGGTTAGAACAGGTATTGCTGCAGGAGCATTTTTCCACATGGCATGTCAGCAGAGCTTTCATCTGAATAAATTCGCTTTAACTTTAGTCTTTACATCACTTTACCTACAGAGACCTGTTTTGTCTCCAAAATCCCTTAACATCTTGTTCCTGTAATCTCTACCTAGGCTAACCGTTCGCACTCATTAAAGTCTGCTATACCCGATCTGAGGGATGCAGGGCCTATTACACAGCACTCACCTCTGCCCACTCTGCCCTCCAGGGGGTCTTTCCGGTAATGGATGCCATGAACGTCCACATGGGCCTCGCCTCCAGCATTCACAGCCCATATCACTTTGTCGGCTAGTCCTGCTCCCTCCACAGCAAGTGGACCGAGCAGTGTAAAAAGCAGGGTGGCCAAAGGGCACAGCACTGCCCAGATACTGGGCATCTCCCGTGAGTAACAGGTGGAGCTTTACAGGAGTGCAGTGAATGAACCCGGCACCGGGTGGCCTCGTTCTCCAGCTCTCACTCTCACCGGTCCCAGGCAGTTTGCCCGCACTCCTTCACCACCAGCCTGCACATTTCATTCACTCTCTCCGAAGACTCAACCAAACCTAATGCATTCAGGTCGCACCCAATCACACCAGCTCCCGCGCCGCCCCAACCTAGCAGAGATTTTGATTGATCAAGTACGGGTGTGAAAGGCGGGTCTATAAATAATAATTAAGAGAGATAGCCAATCAATGGCCGACACTGCGCAGGAGGTGGGCCTGAATAGAGTAAGGTTGGTTGCATTGAAGAAACCGGTTGGTCCGGTTGGCAAAAGGCGGAAGTACGCGTGCTTCCGGCTAACATGACCTACACCAACCGGCGCATGGGAACGAAATTAAAGAAGCATCACCAATATTGATACTCTTTTCTGATTCGCTGCGGTTAGGCAATAAGACACGAAGCCCAAATCAGACTTGGGCAGCTACTTCGTCCAATCAAAAAGCTCCAGCGCGGCTTGTCGCAAAGCCTAATGGGAAAGACCACCCCTTTGAAAATACTGGCAGCTAAGATTCCCGTCGCCTTGACAACGTTTCGCAGTGTATATACACGTGTACTGTGTCTGTAACGATGGTTTCTAACACCGCCAACGTGCCTTTTGTAGCGTGTTTGTTTGCACTCGTTGTATAATAATTGCCGGGCATCATATGTTTTGCAGTATAACAGCTGGCGTGTGCGATGCATTACAGGCAGTAGTGTCTAGCACTTATAATTGCATCATTTATATTCGTGCAGCAGAGGTCGCAATACAGTTCTTGAAAGCGTTATTATTCACCTCACCAGACAGTCAAGGTTAACGTGACTGATTTATACTTGGCTTGTAATACACAACAAGCCTCTTGCTTTTCAAGAGGCCATATACCATGAGCCTAACTGAATCAGGTTATAGTGATTTGAACAACATTTTTGTCAGTCTAAAGAAAATGAAGTATAGGTAAACTTCCCTTTTTGACATTTTTTTGAATATGAATCTTTGCTGAGATGAGAACCTTTGATGAAATCTTTCATCAATTACATAAGTAGGTGATAGTTATGTTAGGTTTTCCAGCCATGCCATTGCCTCCATAGGGTTATGGTTGCATAGTCTACACAGTACTGACAAGTTCATGTTCCACAATAATATAACTAAGGGTAGCCTGCTTTTGTAAATAAAAGTAGTACAAGAATTTAGTAAAAAAAAAAATGAAAATAGTTAATCTTATATTATAAAATGCCAACTTAGCAGTGTAATACAACAAGATATATGCAAAGGTAAACCCTCTATTACATCTTGCAATTGTCACTATTATTTGTTTTGCTTGGGTTACAGACAGAAAGTCTATTACATTAACATTAGTTATACATCTCTAAGCATTTACACATTTCTACAGAACATTTTCACCTTATGGGTGAGCTCCTAGAACATTTTTTTAACATTTGTATATGGCCACTAAAGCACTTCTTATATACATAATAATATATTTTTGAAAGAGCTCCCCAATAAGATGAAATGAGAGTAATGGTAAAACATTATTATGATAATAGGCTGTGCAATTCCCTAAAACATAATGTGACCAGTGACCTATAACAAAATGCAGACCGATATAGTCAGTGTCAGAGGAGTTAACCCCTAGATTGCTTTACATATGTAGGCAGTGTCAGAGGAGTTAACCCCTGGATGGCTAGACAGATATATGCAGTGTCAGAGGAGTTAACCCCTTGGTGGCTAGACCGATATAGGCAGTGTCAGAGGAGTTAACCCCTTGGTGGCTAGACAGATATAGGCAGTGTCAAAGGAGTTAACCCCTTGGTGGCTAGACAGATATAGGCAGTATCAGAGGAGTTAACCCCTTTATCCACACATATACACAGTCTGTCACTCACACTGACACACACTCTCACTCACAGTGACACACACACATATGCTCACTCACACTGACATGCGCACACATGCTCTCACTTACACTGACATACACACACATGCTCTCACTCACACTGACATACACATTCACTCACACTGACATACACATTCATTCACACTGACATACACATTTCATTCACACTGACACACATTCATTCACACTGACATACACATTCATTCACACTGACACACACATTCACTCACATACACACACATGCTCACTCAAACTGACATACACACACACTCTCACTCACACTGACATACACACTCACACTGACACACACACACTCACACTGACATACACACACATGTTCACTCACACTGACATACACACATATGTTCACTCATACTGACATACATACACACTCTCACTCACACTGACATACACACACATGTTCACTCACACTGACATACACACTCTCACTCACTGACATACATACACACTCTCACTCACACTGACATACATACACACTCTCAATCACACTGACATACACTCTCACTCACACTAACATACACATTCATTCACACTGACATACACATTCATTCACACTGACACACTCATTCACTCACACTGACACACTCACATACACACACATGCTCACACTGACATACACACACTCTCACTCACACTGACATACACACACATGCTCACTCACACTGACATACACACACATGTTCACTCACACTGACACACACACTCACACTGACATACACACATATGTTCACTCACACTGACATACACACACATGTTCACTGACACACACACTCACACTGACATACACACATATGTTCACTCATACTGACATACACACTCTCACTCACACTGACATACATACACACTCTCACTCACACTGACATACACTCTCACTCACACTGACATACACACATACTCACACTGACATACACACACACTCACACTGACATCCATACACACTTTGCTTTGAGCTCTGTGTGAAGGAGGCCAATCACGGGAGGTTTCTGAACTCTCAGCCAATCAGGAGAGTTGAGAAGTCTCACCTGATTGGCTGAGACCTTCTTCAATCAAGAAACACAGGGGTGAAAAAAAGACAGCTGCACGGAGGGGCAAAGTGCCGCCTCTGCCAGGATGCCGCCTGAGGCAGCTGCCCCACTCTGCCCCATTATAGGGCCGGCCCTGCCCACAGTAGAGATGCTGGTTGGGGAAGTGTCCGCAACCAACTTCTCATGGTATTTGACACTAGCGAAAGCAGCCGTCTCTGTGGCCACACACTTGATAAATACTGACACTTAGGGGGGTAGTCACTAAAAGGTGAGTGAGGTGACATGGACTTTTAAACTTATTGGTTTAGCTATAGATTGTATAGGCCCAGTCCTGGTGAGCTTGATTAGCGAAGGAAACTCACCAGATTTTATCTGCACAATGTTAAAATGATGAGATGAAATGTTCATCTGACCTGCAATTCACCTTTTAGTGAATAGACACCTTAGTGCCAAACTTCTATCAGTATAGCTCAGCTAAACACTGATGGTGGTGTACTATAACTCCTATCAGTAAAGCAATGGTACAGTATATCTTCTATAAATATATAAGTAGCCAGTATTAATGCTGCTAGTTATTTTCAGACATGTAATTGATTAAGTCTCAGTCTTTAGATGCTGTTCTGTGGACCAATTCACAATTCCAACCACAGAGATATATAGTAAAGATTAGCCAGCAATGAGGATAATCCTGCAGTGAAACTCTGTCCTAATTAGATGATCCTATTATTGTTGTCTGTTAATGGGATCAGGCGCCAAACTCATTTTGATTACAGTGATTATACCCTTGGTCACTTCTAATTAATCTTTTGCGAACACTGCTCTCTCTATCTACTGTCTTAGGATTTATTTACTTCAAACAATGCTAAACATTCTCTTTTTAATTACTAATACAGGTTGAATATCCCTTATCCAGAAATCCATAATCCAAATATTTGTTTGGATTTTGACACAAGTTGTAAATTCCACACACACCTGTCAGAATACAAGCGCACTACAGTTTATTCAGTGTCCAGTCTGCAATATAGCCTTTCCATGCATGCTCAGATTCCCCCTCACCCACATAGGATAACGTGTGCAGGACTGTCGCACCACCAGCAGGTTCCCACCGATGCCTCACATCACCATCACAGTAAAAGGGATTTATTTGCTCTGTATATTATTTGCATTCGTACTACTGTATTTAATGTGCCGAGGGGCTTTAAAATATATTATTGGTGAAAATGATTTGTTATCCAAAATACCAATGCTCCCAAGCAATTTATTAGGCCCCTGCTTTCACCCATACCCCATTGATTTTACTTAAGTATTACTTTTCTGTACAATCTTAGCACACTTTGTCCACTTTCCCCTAGTGCTGTATATTATATCAGCTTCAGTATTAATGCCCTCAATATGTAGCCTTGTCTTTTTTTTCCCATTTCAATCCTAATTGAGAAAGATTGCATGAACTATTGTGTCACATTTTTCCTGGTACTTCCATTTTATTCTTTCTTCATTGACTGCTTTGTATCAGAAGGTCATACACTCTAAGACGGCTTTGTGGTTCATCTTCATACTCTCCACCCACACAGGATACATAGGGCCTATTCACTAAGATAAACTGAAAAAACATCAGGCATTAATAGCAGAGTTGGAATGATAGGCAAGTTGGCAAATTCTTCCAACTAAGCTGTTTAATACCGGATTTCTTGCAGTTCACTCGTCACTTGAGTTTTGGTGATTACCCCTTCAGCAGCCACACTACTTTTTTTTTATTACTAAAGGGTTCCCATACATTCTCCTTAGGACACCGTCATGTCTATTAACTAAGCCATGAGATACAGTGAATTGAGTTGAAAATATTAGTCAAAGCTAGAGAATTATTCTCACTTGTATATTTTGACCCACATCTTGTCAATTCAATACAATTTACTATTTCGGACAGACTAGATGGGCCGAATGGTTCTTATCTGCCGACACATTCTATGTTTCTAATTTTTACACCCACCAGGGGTTTAATAGACACAAGGCCTTGACAAAGGCACCCAGGCATTCTATTCCACTGGGTGAGGAGTGCACCGTTTGCCACAGTGGCTGTGTTTCACTGAATAAAATTAATCTGGCCACACACAGCGTCTGGAACTTCATTCAAATTCACCCATACTGCCACCCAATCATCCTGTTTTTACTTTGTGTATTTCATAGCCCTATGGAAGTGCTGGGAGGGTGAGCCAGCAGGGTTTGAAGTATGGGAAGTCCTTCTTATGGAGCCTGAAAGGGTTTGATAGAACCACTATTTGTGATTCCATATCATTATATACTGCTGGAACTTGAGCCAATGTTCAAAACAATCGTGCTGCTCAAAGGACAACAACACTTTATTTTTGACTCTGGGTTTTTGAACACTAAAAAAATAATTAACCTAAGTGAACCTTTTAATTCTTTTTTTGGGGGGGGGGGGGTCGGGGGACGGACTACTTTATACTTAATTCATTCATAGAGGCCCCTGCTTGGGACAATGAATTGCATTGCTGACAATTGTGTCGGCAATGCAATGCGGAAGATACCTGACTGCCGAATTGTGTGCAATGTAGGCTTCTTCCGCTACAGAATCATGGGAAATATCGATCCCACTGGTTCTACTTTCATTTTAAAAGCCACGATTGTGCATGCACGCGCACGATTTACAGCATCATACAAAATTGCATTACCGACACAGGCTGTGCCAGAAATGCAATTTGAATGCCACATTCAGCCCCTTGGTTCATTTGTGTCGACAATACAACTGAGCCAAGGATTCAGGAATGAAAGTAGGATGGGATGGGGACTTTATGAATCAAATAAAGTATACAGTAAGCCCCCCCTCCCTGAAAATAAATAAATAAGTTGAATTAAGTTAATTATTGACTTTGTGTTGAAAAACACTGAGTAAAAAAAAAAAAGTTTAGTTGTCCTTTAATTAATCGTTTAACGATTGGAAGACATTCTATGCATGGCACTGCCCTGTTGTGGACAAGATGCTATATTTACAATTTCTATATGAAATAATCACATATATATATTTCTTAAAATGGTAATGTTTTCCCAATATGTGGGCCCAAGAGGAGCTAAAATAGCTGATTTCAGACTGATTCTAGCAATGTTAAATAGCCGAAAGACAGAATTTTCTTAATTTTGGCTATATTCGCCAATCTGATTTCAGATCAGATCGTACCACATTGAATCAACCCCGCTGTCTCTGTACAGCAAGCAACTTCTTCCCCCATTGACTGTAATGGGAGGCAAGTTTCAACTCGACTTCCTCAGCATACCTTGCTTGAACTCCTGCTTTTAGCACATGTCGACCTCAACAAAATGCTTTGCGAATAGCATGCCATGAAGATCGCATCTCCACGTTTGGTGGTCAATATGAGCTCTCATCTTGAACCATCAAACTCGAACTTTAGTGAATAGAGCCCTATGTGTTCCTGTGTAGCTGGCAATCTACAATCTTATTTTTCTCCACAGATAAGGCATAGAAATCTCTTCTTTCTCATTCTGTATGTTAAGTTACCCTTACGTCATTGGCCATTCTCTATTGTCACTTGCACACAGTGGTTAATCTGATTAACACCCCTATATATTGTAAACTGCTCGCTTTTTGTTCAAGTAACTCTAACTTGGTGTATCTATTTTCTATGTTTTATTTATCTAGTATGAAGGTGATTTATAAATAAAACAATAAAAATAGATGTGTTGGGTGAGATAAAATAACATATAAACAGAATAAGATACTGATACTGCATGGATTTCTATTTACATATTGTGATTACTAATCCACATTAATCTAGCACACTTCAAAAGGATTTAGCTCAACATGTAAAGGATGGCCTCATTCCTATGACAAGGAAAGCAGGGGGAGAAAGAGAGAGAAAAAGAAGACAGCGAGAAATGAGCTATAAATAGAGGAAAGATTACTGACTTATCTCTCACTAAATAAAACCACATTTCAGCATTTCCATTCTGTACTATTATAATAAAATGGAACTGCTTACATTAAAGACAGCACGTCGTGAGAGCGAAAATTATTTCAGTATTTGAAATCATTACTGTGGTTGAATATATGCAGTACTGACATTTGTAAGTTCCCCTATTTAAGTTTTGTATTTTTAAACACCATGAGACTCCAGCAGGCCCTATGCATGCAAAGGAATTATTTCAATTTTAGGTGTCTTTACAACAACTGCTCGTCACAGGAAATTCTGATTAATGTAATCTATAAAATAAAAATGGCTTAAACTGGCAATAAACCCAGTGAAGCAACATTTCCTGCGGTGCCCAATATTACTAATTCATTGAATGAATGCATACCATTTGGAGAGCCTAGTAAGTGTGCACAGGTTTGCAAACATTTAGATTATGTTTAAGTGCTCCTTCCATGCATTTTCTTTGAGTCGGTTTAGGATCGGACCAAAAGCAACAATTAGAAAAAAAACGTAACCGTATACCCAAAAATAAGCGTCTTCTATCATTGGATAGTAGTGTTACTATCAAAAACCATTATGCAGGAAAGCACATGTGCCTATAAGAGCTAGTTTAGTGCAAAACATGTAAGACTGCTTCTCTATCTATATCTCTGTACCTACTACTTTGGTTTGCTTGGAATTACTATGAATAAACAGAATTGAACATTGTTTTCCCGGGTTTATGTGTGGCTTTCCTGCATAACGATAAGTCATCTTTAGTGATGCCATGGAAGGAGGCGCACCATGCAAATGTTTGCTATTGACACTGATCAGTCTAGCACAGATACTTCAGAGTATATATCAAGTCAAGCATTTCTAGATTTTAATTAAACATTATTTTATATTATATGTTAATTTACTTTATTATTATGTATTGCAAATACACTCGGACTTTGGGAACACCATTTCGGATCTGAACATCGGAGCTGCTGGAGTATACCCTTTTGTGTGTGTTGGTGAGTGTAGCGCTACATTTTGCTATTTGTTTCCTTGAATAGTGTTAATATCATCTGAGATTTTTCTGAAGTGATCAGTTTAGAAATTCATGTGTGTTGGGCTGCATTAAATCTTTTTTTTATTTACTGTAATGGTAAAGAATAGCATGTGATAGAAACATGTTTGTTATTTAGCATTAGTACAAAAGCAGTCTAAAAAAAAGTTCAACCTTATACAAACAAAACTACATACTAATGAGAACATGGGCAGTAAAATGAGTTGGCCACACATAGGACGCACCTGCTTCATGTTATGATATCTAAACTATACGTTTGTAAATAAAATTTAAACTAAAGCCTATATTATGTAACTGATTCTTTGCTGTTATTAAATATGCTCATGTCATTATCTTGTTGTAATGGTACTGGAGCAGACCCATAAGAGAAGAAGCTGGAGAATATGAAACATGAAGTTAAACCCAAAATCAACCGCTATTCCCCCAAGGTTGAATACCAGGGAGCAAGCAGCTGCCAGAAGTGACCCAGTGTGTGGTACAAAGGGAAGATTCAAAAATTGAAGGCCAAGATGCAGGCACATGGTCAGGGCAGGTGGAGGTTGAAGCACATAAATAGAACATCCAGGCAGGTCGAACAGATACAGAACACTGATGAGAACTGAAAAGTACATAGTACTCCTGGCATCAGGGTTGGCCACCTAAATGAACTCATGCACAGAGCTCCTGTGTTTTGCAATGAGATGTATGCTGCCACCTCAGCTCAGCTGCATCACCTGGAGCTAGCCAAAACTCACCTAAATAATCCAGACAACACTGTTGTCTCCCAATGGAGGTATTTATAAGGAAAACATATAAATGGGGAGCCTTCTCCATAGAAATTATACATTTTATTAACAGCTCTCTATGTTTGTTATAGTTAAAAATAAGTGTAACTCCATACACTGATTTCGTAGAGTGCATTTGAGGTCCAAATTTGCTTTGTTTCATACAATTACTGCATAGTGTCTTTCAGGCGGAGATACCTTATGTGACACTTAAGATTATATTTCCACAATAACCTTTTTCACATACAATACCTGAAGGCCCCAACATTCAGACTCATTGGGTAGTAGAACTAGCTTACTCTTGTGTGTAAATCCAATGCAGAGCATGAGCTCACAAGTAATATAGAGACCATGTTTTAGAAATGATTAAAGTGGACATATGTTGCAGTGACTACGATATAAATAGTTCAATTTGTTTCTGGGCAGAATTAGACATTTTTGCAGGAGCATATGTTTAGCTCAAACCATCACTAGGGACCAATTAACAATGAGCAATTGCTAGAAGCTAACAGATGTAACATGGCACAGAAAGAAACATTTGTATGGACTGAAAATGTATATGTATATATATATATATACAAAATCCAAAAGATCAGCGCACTCACCTCAAAGCAGGTAGGAGAAAAACTCTTAAAGCTATAGTTTTAAATAAAGCTACTTAAAAACACCTGTCTTACTAAGATAACAAAATTGGAGATTTAGTCACATATATGGCCAATTTTGTTATCTTAGTAAGACAGGTGTTTTTAAGTAGCTTTATTTAAAACTATAGCTTTAAGAGTTTTTCTCCTACCTGCTTTGAGGTGAGTGCGCTGATCTTTTGGATTTTGTATAAATATTTGGTCTCAGCAGCACCCCGTATAATATAATATATGCTAGTTTAGGTGAGTGCATTCCTTTGGATTTGTATATATATATATATATATATATATTTATAATGGTAAGTTCAAAATATACTTCTTAATATATCTAAATTAATGCATGCATTTATACACAAGTATACAGGGTTGCATATATTTAAATTGTCTGGTTTCTACATTCTGCTTTAAGAGTCATCTTTGTTTTAGTAGAAATATATATTTTTTTTCTCTGAAAGACATAGAGATTACAGAATAATAATACTTTGCATTAGACGTTGAGGGTAGGAGCCATGGACGCCTGACCTAACGTCCAACAACACACATTGTGCCCAGGTGCCATCCATGCTAAAATGTTAGCATCCTACAAAAGCAAACTGCACTTGCTGGTCTTTTGAAAAGAAAATATTTTTAATGGCTGTGTTGTGACCAGAAACATTGTTGATGGTTACAACTACAAAATAAGTTTTCATCTTTTCTTCTAAAAGACCAAGGAGTGCAGTTTGCTTTGTGGATAAATATATAAATGTCTGTGTGTGTATATATATGTATATATATATATATACAAAAAAAATTAGCACACAGGGATCGGGACAGTAGTTCAGAATATTAGCGACAAAAACTGATTTACCATGTTTTGGTCTGTCGATTGAACGCCTTCCTGCTTTCTTGGTGATCATGGATCGCTTTTTTTTAGGGCAGGTGGTAAGTGTGTAGAGAGTAATCTGCTGATGGAGGTCTCTGACTGCAGGATTCTGTGTTGGACAGCTCCAAGAATTGTTTGATCATTGAACAACTGTTCGGATTACTGACATTTGCCAATGTGCAACTTCTCAGACTTCAAGTTTACACTACTTGAACTATCTGAATTTGAAGTGAATGAATGGAGATGAATATAGATGAACAGAGGTTAATCAGGAATAATCAGAAAAAAAGGAATAATCAGAAAAAACGTGTGAATAAGATACAGCAGTGCTAGGGTTTTGAAAGAATTACTACCCAATATAAGATATAATGTTAATCTCTGGATCCCGAGCATCTACTTTCTGCTTTAAACCATAAGCAGAAGAAACGTCAGGAGCCATCAGTACACCACACTATCACAGAACCAGACTATGCACAGAAATAGATCAACTCTGTGTAGCACAATGAATGTTTTATCCAAATAAATAAAAAAAAGGAATTCCACCGTCAGAGTGTAGACACATACTAATTTATTTTTTATTTTGCCGTGAGAACCTGAATATTATCAGCTTGATGTTAAATTACTAGACCTAGTATATGGGAATATTGGTGGAAATAAGTATTCCAAGCTATATTTGCTTACCTTGGTGCTTGGTTATTTTTGGTAAAACCAAAAATCCCAAAGTATGGCAGGACAGAGATAGGCTCTTTGATGTTAAGTTCTTTCCATCTATCCTTATATATGTGTATGTATAAACCACAGATCTTGCACTCCGTAGTTATATGTATTCCCGGGACAGGCCCAAATTTGAGGCGATAAGGACACCAAAAGCCAGGACTGTTCTCATCTCAGCGATATCATTTCTTCTTAAGTATTACCTACTGAATGTTCTGCAGTGTATGAAGAAATTTGCCATATTTTACAAGTAATGCTACACTTAACATAACACCTTATGTGTCTCACTCTTTCTCTCCCTCACCTTATATGTCTCCTCACTCACACTCACCTTATGTGTCACCCTCACTCTCACACTCACCTTTTGTGTCTCCCTCACTCTCACACTCACCTTATGTGTCTCCCTCACTCTCACACTCACCTTATGTGTCTCCCTCACTCTCACACTCACCTTATGTGTCTCCCTCTCTCTCTCACTCCCCTTATGTGTCTTACTCAATCTTTCACTCACCTTATGTGTCTCTCTCACTCTCCTTCTGTGTCTCCCTCACCTTCTGTGTCTCCCTCACCTTCTGTGTCTCCCTCACCTTCTGTGTCTCCCTCACTCTCTCTCTCTCCTTATGTGTCTCCCTTAATCTCATATTCACCGTATGTGTGAAAGTTACATCTGTCTTCCAGTATCAGCAATCACAAGGATAATTTAAAGGTCAACTCGTTTCTCAGTCAGTGCTGATTCCCATTTTGACGCCTGATCCCTCCTCCACACTTGCAGCATAGTATTCTGTTTGACAATTGACCTTAACCTGCTGCTATAACCACTGAGCACAAGATAATGTCATGTAGTAGAAAGCCACTGCAATAATGTGCCTGCCTAGTAAGATTAGAGGATTAGGAATGCTTTGCCAGTACCAAGTCCTCAGCTCCAGAACATATCTGAGTAGGGAGTTACAATTAGGGGAACATCTCCTATAAAGCAAAACATCTCAACCATCTCTTCACACTCCCAGTGCATCACCTGGGACATGGGCAGGGTTTAGAATGAAACCACCTCCTCTGAAATGGCCTTAATCAGCATGGCGTGGAGTACCTCCCAAACCGATTTATGTAGGTCAGTATAGACCTCACTGTTCTCCAACTGTATGCTCTCTTCTTCCACAGCTGTGCCAACTATACACTGGCAGTCCAGCTGTTGTGTACTATATTTTGCACAATGCTCTAGCAAGTATATGTAATTGACGTCCATAGGAAATCAAGTAACAAAAGTAAGCAGGTGATCTATGGCCTCTGCTTCTAGTGAACAAAACACTGGATTGGTTTACCCACACCTGTTGCTATTTGTTTAAATGTATTCACCGGGGAGATATGATTAAACCTTTGGCCAAAGGGTTAGGCAATGTTATACTTATTCTTCTTGTAACAAAAGAGTTAAAAGATCCCAAAGATTTAAATATGACATACAAAACAAAAAAAAAAAAAAAAAAAAAAAGCTTATATTGCAGAATGGACAGGTAAGAAGTTGGGAAAAATAGGAGAGCTCACACATACTCACCTTGCATTACAGCCAGATTACTGTAAAATAACACAAATCTGTTGGGGTTGTTACATCACTTCAGGCAACGTGGGTAAAACTGCATGTAACGGACAGTCTACCGGACGTAGTAGACCCTCTGCCCGTTGTAGGAAATCACCTCTTTAGCCCCCGATTACAGCTCAGCATTCACCCAGCAAGTCTTTCTGGACCCTTGCTCTTTGTACCCAAATAGACAGGACATCTAGCAGTTAGGCACAGCAAGAATGAACATGAACAACTCCTTTAACGACCTTCGGTTTATAGACTTTCAGCTTATAGAATAGCATAGAATTACATGTATTCTATAAACCGAAAGTCCTTCGGTAAATAAGACTTTCGGCTTATAGAATACATGTAATACTATTGGCTTTCTATAAACCGAACTAGAGTCCCCATTCATAAGAAATTCTGAATGACTTTCGGTTTAAAGACTTTCGGTTTATAGTCGAACCTCGAACTCCAACACGGACATACAGAGAAATGTCCGGGTTCGTGGCAGGGACACCGTAATGTCCGGTACTAACCCGAATAGTGCGGTCCAGGTTCGCTCAACACTACTAACAATATTAACGTATAGAGCTATGGCTAGAGTTGAGCGGACACCTGGATGTACGGGTTCGGCAGGTTCGGCCGAACTTCTGAAAAAAGTCCGGGTTCGGGCTTGAACTTGACCCCGAACCCCATTGAAGTCAATGGGGACACAAACTTTTGGGCACTAAAATGCCTCTAAAAAAGTCCTGGAAAGGGCTAGAGGGCTGCAAAAGGAATTAAAATGTTGGTAAGAGTAGGACAAGTGCCCTGCAAACAAATATGGATAGGGAAATAACTTCAAAAAAATCAAATACATACAAATTAAAAATACTGTACTATTTAGCACCCAAAACTATTAGAATTTTTCAAAGTGCGCTGTAAGCACAGTATTTGATGGTTCTATTTGACTCTCAGATATGAAGTGCACCGCAAGACGCAAATGTACTATTTAGCACCCAAAACTATTAGAATTTTTCAAAGTGCGCTGTAAGCATAGTATTTGATGGTTCTATTTGACTCTCAGATGTAAACCATTTATTGCTATTCTATAAACCGAAATAGAGTCCCCATTCATAAGAATTTCTTATGAATGGGGACTCTAGTTCGGTTTATAGAAAGCCAATAGTATTACATGTATTCCATAAGCCGAAAGTCTATAAACCGAACGACCTTCGGTTTATAGACTTTCGGTTTATAGAATACATGTAATGCTATTGGCTATTCTATAAACCGAAATAGAGTCCCCATTCATACGAATAGGTCAATTGACCTATTCGTATGAATGGGGACTCTATTTCAGTTTATAGAATAGCAATAGCATTACATGTATTCTATAAACCGAAAGTCTATAAACCGAATGTCTTTCGGTTTATAGACTTTCGGTTTTTTAGCCGAACCTCGAACTCCAACCCGAACATACAGTGAAATGTTCGGGTTCCGGGTACGAACACCATAATGTTCAGTACGAACCCAAACAGTGCAGTTCGAGTTCGCTCAACACTAGTTATGGCACATAAGCGAGGGCCCATAATCTACAGGGAGGTGTTTGGCCCTCAGGCCCCTCCAAGAACCCCAGTCAGGCAGGCTGTCAGAAGTCACTTTGTGACATATCTCCTTTTTCGGGGGGAGACTGACACTGGAGGAGCCCCTAGACGGGGTGACTCCTAAGTCAGTCTGTATAGCGGTCTCCCCATGGTCAATCACAAGTTTGCAGTCCCCACACTTTGTTTGTTCAAAAATATCCCTTACCCGACCAACTTCCACCTCTCCCGAAACATGCATCTGCCGCTGGGGAGAAAGGCCAAATGTTCCTTCTCCCAGAAATCCTTTCAGCCGCTCGGGAGCAGGTAGGGTGGCAGGGTTAGCTGGGCTTGATAGTATGGGGGTATCCCATTTAGGCCCTGGGAACATTGATGCCAGAACTTCTGCTGGGGAGGTAACATCCCAGGAAGGCACAGTTTCAGGGGTATACTGCGGGGCACAAGACAGTGGCTGTGTTACCCATGAAAAGGAGTTGGGGAACAGTGCTAACTGTCAAACTTTCAGGAGACCCAGGTGTGGAGACCGATGTCCCATCCACCCCTCCTGGGTCATTTTTAAAAGGTAAAGTGGTTAACTCCATTGGATGCAGTGGGCAGAGGCCAATTGCGCTCTGCCCAGATGCTGGCACCTCTGCCAGGTCTCACAAACAGGTCGGCATATACATGCACATTTTCATTTTTGTTTTATTTACCGTATTTATATGTATGTTTATAGTTTTTTTTTTGGTGCATCTTTCTATGTCTTTAGATTCAAATGTATTTCTGCCAATACTTTTCTGGTTTATCATTACATTTTTTTAACTTGTGAAACCTTGCCTTAAGAGGATAACATGTTCAACCACAATGCTAATTATTTCACCTGCTGTAGGGAGGAGCCTTAACTTCCTAGGCTTACCTTATTTAAATCCCCTACACACATGTTTTTCTTTGCTTAATCGTCAAGCATGGGCATCTAGCCCTTAACCTTGTCGTACTTTTTCTTCCCTATTGCACATCTCCAGCATTTTTGGTGCTACTTGCTTTTATCATTTTTGATATAAATAAAGTTACTTATTTTTTACTTTATGCCTCAACAAGTGTTTGTGCTCAGCTTCTTCCTTTGGATTTCTTCACCTCTTCCAGGTACAAACACTCCCCAAGTGGCAGGGGTGGACAGAGGCCAGCGGCACTCTGCCCCGTTTCCAGCTCTTCTGCTGGGGCATAGGGTGGGTAAAAACCCGGGATTGGGTTCCAATAGGGCTCCTTGAACCCAGGTGGAAGTGGGCACAAGGAGGACGGGTCCTGTTTGGTTTTGGGGAACGGTGCCAGCAGTTCAACTGGGCATTCAAGGGGTGGCAGGGGTAATGGGTCGGGGGATGTGATGTCATCTGGGGCCTCCACAGGGGAAATGGGACAACGTTCTGGGGTAGGGGCAGGCAGGAGCCAGCGGCAATCTGCCCGGATGCCAGCTCTTCCACTGGGTCATCCACAGGGAAAAAGGGGCACAGATCTTGTGTCAGTGCATCTGCTTGGGGGTGAGCAGCACTGATACTCACAGTCTCGTAGGTAGGGGGCTGTATGCAGTGGAGTAGCTGTATGTATGCCTTCTCCAGCTCTACTTCTTGGGTCACCAAATAGTCCAGATCAGCCTCAAGTTTGGGCACAGCGGGAATATTTGCCTCCCTTAACTCCTGGAGTTCTTCCTACCGGTACTCTGTACCACTCTCGAAGCCTGGATCCAGCTGGAGATTTTCCAATAACAATCCTGGGCCACCAAAATCATAGCCCTCTGTGGGAGTGTCATCCTCAAGCTCAGGGTATAACTGTGTGGCATACCACCGTAACGCCCGTTATCCACAATCCAGGACCATCTCAGCATGGACAAGCTCCCCTAACCCAGCCACCCAGTCTTTTTGGGGCTGCTCTCCCAGGTATGGCATTCTTTCGCTCAGCAGCTCACATACCATTCCTGGAAGCTGGGGAGGACCTTTCCTCAGTACTCCTGGTCCTGTATGAGAGCGATCATCCACAGATTCAGGCGGCTGCAAGCTTTCTGTAGCATCTCATCCTGCGGGACCGGACCTGTCATCAATTTGTAGTTCCCAGCCAACGGGGCTGCAGTACCACCCTGGAACTCCCTGGACAACAAGCAAGTTTTGCAATATTTAGAATCCACGGCCATCATGCCGACTGCAATCCCTTGCTGGTGCTCTGCTGCTTATCCACTGGGCTCTTGCAAGGTGCATCCCACCGCTTGCCACCAATGTAACGGACCGTCTACCGGACGTAGTAGACCCTCTGCCCGTTGTAGGAAATCACCTCCTTAGCCCCCGATTACAGCTCAGCATTCACCCAGCAAGTCAACATTACACATAACCAATATACTAACAGAATATAACTAACTAACAATATTAACGTATAGAGTTATGGCCCATAAGCCAGGGCCCATAATCTACAGGGAGGTGTTTGGCCCTCAGGCCCCTCCAAGAACCCCAGTCAGGCAGGCTGTCAGAAGTCACTTTGTGACACTGCACCATCCACATGGACCTTCTTGGAACTCCTCCTGATCTTCTTCTGGTGGTCCATTGTGTAAGGAACAGCAGATCTGTTACCTCGCAATAAGAAATTCATAGTGGTAGTGCCAGCTCTGACAGCAATACATGGTCTCTTCCGGGGATGGCTGGTAACTTGCAGTATGGAAAGAGAACTAGGGATGTGCATGGAGCACTAAAACAACTTATAAGTGTTAACAAGAAACAGTCACAGTGAGCAGACAAAGAACAGTCTCAGGTCACAGGATGAAAATAAATCAATTTCTCTCAACACGTATAGCTGGAACCAAATTTTCTCCTGATGAAATTGTGACTAATTCTAGTGAAACACATTGGGAGGCAGTGATTTATTTTATCCTGGATCCTGGGACTGTTCTTCGTCTGTTCCCTGTGACTGTTTCACAGTCTACTGTTTTACAGTACTTAAGCTAAATATGGTGCTGTCCTGGGCTTCTGCGAGTAAATACTGTGGCAGCTTCCTCTCCACAGTGAGGTATGCATGAGTAAACAAAATAGCCAAGCACACCAGGAGTATATAGGGTTGCCACCTGGCTGGTATTTTACCGGCAGGCCGGTAAAAAATTGGCATCAGGCCAATGTTAAGTCTATGGAGACAGTACCAAGGCCGTTATTTTTTTGAGGATTAGCGGGCAACCCTAGGAGTATATCAGTGGTGAAAACACCTCACCTGCGATTATTCCCAGAGTGAGCGGACAGACAACAGTGCAGATGTTTCTGTTGGAAGCAGCCTCCCTTGGTCCCAACATTTTGGTAATGCAAATCCTCAAGTCCGCACAAATACTCACAAACAACTTATTGGCAGGAAGGGATAGGGCGAAGGCCTGCTATGACCTGTTGATAATGGCTACATAGGGGTCGCGAGTAAGCGGAACATCCAATGTTTTGTTGAGTTGTTGGAAAGCGTAATTTAGCTGAGGATGGCTTTTGGGCACTCCCACCACATGTGAAAGTATGTACCAGCCATGTCACAACCCTGGTAACACAATCGGGATAATGAAGAGTATCTGTGGGCTTGCCTCAGTACATGTCTGTACCAATGTGAGAGTATCTTAAACACCTTTGGTAATTTCATTGTTTTTTAAGTATATTTCTTATCATCTCAAAATAATATCAAAATTTTTTCTCAAATTATTGTCATCTCAAGTTATTGGTGGATATTTACTAAATGTAAACAGACAATTGGCCTGCAAGTGAACTGCAAAAATCAGGCATTGGTAGTTGAGTTGGATAATTTTGCCAAATTGCCAATTTAAGTAGTCCTGAATTTATTAATGTTTTGGCAATTTTTTTTAAGATATAGATAATTTTATATTTATAAGCTTTTGGTTTATGCATAGCATTGTCTGACATTTACATTTATACACGTACCTATATACTTACTGGACTCATCACTGTACCACACTACATCTGTTCGCTCCTAAGCAAATGGGCATCGCTCAATATATCCCTTTTTTAGATTAAAGCAAAACATATGCTGCTGAGGAAACAGCAAGTTCTGTTGAGAAACATGTTGAGTAGTATATTGCTTAGTAACCATGGCAATTGTGAATTTCAGAAGGGTTTGGTAGAAAGGTTCAGCTAGTACCGCCATGTACTGTCTTTCTATTTCAGTTTGATTCGTACATTTTGTTATTAAGTAGAGCTGTAGAATGATTAAAACCTGCTGGCTTTTATCTGTTTTATAAGTTTTGTCAGGTAACTTATGGTGAAGCAAACAGTCCCCAGTAATATATCACTTTTACTCAGCTGTGTAAACTTATTAAGTTCAATAATGCACTAAGGTAAATAGTAAATAATTCAAGTCCGCAAGTACAAAAAGCAGCTAAATAAATGATAGACATCTAAAGATCGCTAATAGAGTCGCCCTACTGTAAGTAACATAAACTAAAGTACAATTCAAAGGAGAACTGGAAAGAAGGGTTGGGCAAAACTATAAACTCCGCCACATGAAGAACATAAAAGTAGAAGAATAACGGGGGGCCATGTATAAAAACTCCTGCACTGCAAAGTGTTGAGAGAGCTATAAAAATGCGCATTTGCCGTTTGCTATATATAATGGTGATTGTGGTTTTTATAATCCCAGGAAAGGGATCTTTTTTTATACATGGGTTGCACCGGAGCAATCAAAAAGTAAGTATTCGTTGGATGAAGCACAGACCCACAAAATTAGTCAGTTTGCTTTGCACATTGGTGCCCATCCCCATTATTTGGTGCTTTCTGCTCATGAGCCATGTTTATACATGACCCCCAATGAGTTTATGCTGTGTTGACTTGTCCTGCATGCATACAATTGCACAATAAGAAGCCTGTATGCATGTGAACACACTGGGATCTATTTACTATGCTAAACAGGGTACATTTGGCTGCTCCATTGAGGCATTTGTGCCTCCAACCAGGGGTCCCATATTCTGTGAAAGGAGTGTGTAGTATTGTGCGTGTAAGCAGTCATTTTCTCCATGGTGATTAATTCATTAATTTTATTATCAATTTCATGGTGATTGGGTCCCCTTTTCTTCCAGTTCCTCGCTATGCAGAGGCGGACCGCAGAGCATATGCGGAAGACAAGTTTATTAGCGTGTGGGGAAAGTTCAGGTGAGTTAGAGGATCTATTCAAAAGAGCCACCCAGGGGTCCCTCATGAGTGTGACACCAAGTGCCGCATCAAGTAGTCGGAAGGCATACTGACAACAGTCTACAGACATAGGGCATTCCCATCACATATGCAGGTAAGAACCAATGGCACTGCAGCCACAGTAGCACATTGTGGTTATGGAAGGCTGGATGTGGGACAATCTCAGGGGTGCATGTACCAACAAGCTAACAGCTTAAATGCGTTTTCCTTTGGAAGCGTGCAGGCTGTAATCTGAAATGTGTTGGTGATGATCTCTGACCAGTCCTCTGGGTCTAGAGTATCTTTGAGGTCTGACTCCCACTTTGCCTGTATGATGGAGGGGATGGATATTTAACCAGCATAAGGTGTTGATACATTAGGGAGATCATCCCTGGTGTTCTCCTGCCCTTCCGGACTAAGATTTCAAATGTGGTGGGTGTCCATGTGGGGTGATCCCTATTGTGAGTCTGGGCAAAATGTTTGAGAAGTAGATATCGAAAGAGTTCACCATGGGGGATGCTATGGGAAGTTTGTAGGTCTGGAAAGGTGTGAATAAAGCCCTCCGTGATGAAGTGATATAGTCATGTAATCCCTCAAACTTCCCACTCCCTAAAAATGTTGAAATTATTTTCAGAGGGAAAACAAGGGTTGTAAAGAAAAGTCTGGAGTAGGGAGCCAGGTATCGTCAGTTTGTCTGAGTGTTTATAAGTCTTCCAGAACTTAAGCATGTGGTGGAGGACTGGACAGATCTCATATGATGGGAACATATCTTGGGTGGGCCACAAACAATATTTAAGTGGAGGGGAGGAGAGAAAGTGTTCCTCCAATTGGAGCCATCACTCATGTGTGTCAGGGCAGTGCAGCTGAATGATGTGCGATAGTTGCGCTGCCTTGTAATACGAAAGGAGCTGGGGACTCACCAGACTTCCCAGTGCCCTTGGATGGTACATTATTTTCGAGCCAAACCTGGCCTTCTTACCTATATACCTTTACATATACCTTTGCATCTCTCTTTGGAACAGTTCTATGCTGTCCCTCTTAATCGGGAGTGGAAGCATACAAAACAGGTATAGGAGTCTAGGTAGAAGCGTAATTTTTAGTGAAAAAACCCATCCCAGTAGGGAAGTGTGGTATCTGGACCATGTGTGTAGGTCGTCTACACTATCATGTGGGCCAGGAGAATGCATACAGATCGCCACCATGTGGATCACCTGATTCTCCATTTCTCGGCTGCTTACTATGCAGATACGGGAATTCAGCTGCGCGTGGTGGAAACATTCATGTGGTAGGCCACAGGCATGTGTGTACAGCCTAACTCCCGCTCTCTCCCACTACATGGGGGCCACAACTTTGCTCACATCACTCGGCAAGGGTGACTGACCTTCCACAAAAGAGGCGGCAACCTCCAACTTTCCACTTCTTGTCAGGACGGTCCAGTCCCACTAGGGGCCACAGCTGTATATTGTTGGTGTCCAGGCTGATACCCCTCTCCACCAGAGGCTGGCATGTTAGCCATCTCTCCCAGTGCTGTGGGTTACCCTAACTGACCACAACGCTGCCTCTTATGTCTTGCCAGACAACTATGGTAGAAGAGGCTGAAAATACTGCACCTGCCAGCTGGCAAGCCTTGGCCGACTCAGCAGGGTCCCTGGTGATCCTGGTCTAGAGGTACCTGCGTAGTATTCCTTGATGCTCGACCCAACCAGTCATTCCCCACCTCATAAACTCCCTCCATGGATTGGAATCTTGGCATTCCCACCTCTTGTCAGAACATGAACAATTACTCAAAAGCCTTTGGAAGGATGCCTCCACCTCTGCCAGAAAAAAGCGAGATGTCCCTGAAGAAGGTCAAGAGCGACCACCTTGTTGTCGTTCCAAGACCTACCTCGGCACAAGGAGTGGAAGTCATTGACCACCTGACAACCGCATACATCAAAGAAACAGTTGTGAGTGGTTACTACCTGGACTCGACCAACCCAGACATGGACATTATACTGGTGGAACTGGCATCCAAAGTACTTGGCCTGGTGGCCTACGGGCTTTTGTGCAGGGAAAATTCCTCAAGAACTTGAATCAACACGTCCACATCTTACCCTCCTTCAACAAGGATCAATGAGGGATGTCTTCCATACAGGAGACCATTTTCCCTACAGGAACTTAACACATCTTTCCATTATATTTTCATAGACTTCCAGGAGGGTGATAGTTTGGAATGTTCTACATGCGTATTTTCTGGTTTCTAGTTTACTTCCTTCCTGTTTCTGCACAGGAGCACTGCATACCTCCCAATATTTCAAACCATGAAAAATGAACAATTGTTTTCAAAGTGACAGTGGCTAAAGTGTTGCTATGGGCAGGGTATTTTAAGTTACTATAGTCAATTAATAACTATTTATGTGATATGGTAAGCCAATTAGAACAATAGTAATGCATATATATATATAAGAATATTTACTGCAGTTTAATACCTACTCTATGATGAGATTTCAACAACGAAACACATACAGAATTCTGAACTCCTAGAAAATAAGGACAAGAGGGGCAGGGGGAGCTGGGGCACAAATAGGGGCTACCCCTAAATAGAGATACCCGGGAGACATGTGTATGTCAGGTTAACATAATACACACTTAATACACGCACATAATATGTTACATATATGCACACACTCCAATATACTTGTAAATTCACTTCACATACATTCTTTCTTGCAACATAACACAGCCAACTTTTCTTCAACAGATATTTCCCAACGGTGCCCTGGAAATCTTTGTGTTGTTTGTCGTATTGTTGAACAATGGAACCTGTACAGGGAACTCAACCCGTAACTCTGCATGGTCCCAAAGTAAGGTTGCCTAGGACACAAGACTTGGGTGGTGTGTTCAGTTTGAATCTGTATTTCATGGAAAAACAGGCTAAACCGTTTTTCTTTAAAAAAAAAAAAAAAAAAAAACTTAAGTAGAAAATGGGGCATTATTATTCCATTACTATTCCATTAATACTGTTACAAACTTGCTGTTCCCTGCTTGCTCATTAAGCTTATCCTGGCAGAACAGCTACCACTAATCTCCAAATGCTTTCATAGATTCTGTTGGGGTTTTATATGCATGGTCTGCATATTAAAATAAATCTCCAGTCCCGTATCTAAATTGCAATGAAGCGTCTCTTCTAGTTAAGATGAGGTAATTTTAATGTCAAGTCATTTCCATTTTTTCTCTCTAGCTCAAAGTAATGTTTGTTATGCAATAGCTTTCTGCTAAAACGCCATCATCACAGATATCATAGGCGTTTGTTTAGTGACAGTCAAGTTCATGGTGGAGAGTTTGCTTCATAAAACCTGACATGACTCAGGTAAATATAAAGGACATCTGAAAGTCATTATTAATCAAGCAGCTCAGAATTTAGGTTATTAGCTTTATTTAGGTGACACCCGTCACACCCAAGTGGGTCATTATTCATGAGTTTAATAACTGTTTTCTCAGTTTAATAACTTTTGAGCAGCTTTCATTGTGTTATATCTCTATTACAGTGGGTAAAAAACCATTATTTTTTTTTGTGTCTGACTCTGCCAGACCAATAGCAGAGGCTTATCAGACTGTCAGACTGACAATTTGATAGACCAATAAGGAGGGGTGTCAGTGACAGAGCAAGCCACTTTTGAATAAATCTACGAAGTGAATATTCTATGCCAGTAATAACTTCTAAACAAAACATGATATACATATTGAAAAACTGAATCAGAGGAACAGAGCCAATCTTTTAAAAAACTTTCAGATTTTGACATTACTCCCTCTTTAAATTTACTAGCATTAAAAATGCAGACTTTACTACAATAACATTTTTATTGTTTTTTATCAAGTAAAGTTTCGTCACCCATTGTCTAGTTTTGGTTGTAACGCTATAAGTGCTGCAAATGCCAATCTTCCTTCATTTATGTATGATGATCACAGGTTGCTTATCTCAAAATAGTGCAAGTGGATATTTTAAATATAAACCACATATCAATCCAGGTCAACTGCTAGAGAAAAAGAATAAGTGGGTTAAAGGGTGGGTGAAAGAGAATAATAGAACATGTTGTTGTGTGGCAAGGAGTCAGCAGAGAGTCAGAGAAATAGTATAACCTAAAAAGGAGGAGAGACCAAGAAGCTATTATCTTGTGTTAGATTGAAATACGTGCATGTTCTATAATACGAGAAGGTCAGGGAAGAGATCATCATGTCATTAAAGGATCGATGTAGAAATATGATCCAGTTCTGCAGAGTATTGGAAGGACATGAACCAAAGAGGTAGGAGTCTTTGAGTAAACAAAGGATTATGGGATAGAAAAAATGGTATACGAACAAAAAGGAACATAATCCAGGTTATTGGCATTCTACCACTCACCCCATCCTGGAACATGAACCACATGGTTAGTTGGCTTGTATCCTGTAATTTGCATATGTACACATCTGGATACATACATACATGCAATTACCATACTTGTTATTGTAATTGGTTAATGGATATTCCTATGCTAGATTTATATATTCAGTGTTTAATACTATGTTTGTTTACTATGAATGAATCTATGCCTGTGATGTAATGCAAGGACAGTGAGTATTGTTCATACTGACTCTGTTGTTAGATAGTGTAATCCCAGTGTGTATGGCTCCTTTCCTAGAGCTGCTCAGAGATAAACACATTGAGATTAGCAGATCAATTGGATAATGATGTCAGAGGGAGATGCTGACCTGCTGGAGTGTATTATAAACATGTCCTCTGTGTACATTCACATTGCACAGAAATGTGCCAACTGTATGCAGCTATTTTATTATCCAATCATGTGCATCAAGTGTAATTATATGCACCTATTAACAGTGTACACATGCGAATAACTGCAAAAAAAAAAAAGGTATCGTTTTTTCCTTATTATGGGCCACACCACTATAATGATATCATTTTTAAAGCTAAAACTGCAGTAAGTGTTACTGGGGAATTGTGCCCCACACAGAACCTGCTACAGTGTCGCACTAACCAATAACACCTAACAGTGTCACTGTGCCCCCATTATCACTATCCCCACTTGTCTGTCTCTCCTCCTCACTCTCATCTTTTCTATCTGTCTTTCTCTCTATTTCCCCTTGTCCATTTCTCTTCCACTGGATCCCCCCTTATCTCTCTCCATCCCCCACCCCTTATATATCTCTCTCCTCTCTCCATCCCCCCTTTTGTCTCTCTCCTCCCTCCATCCCCTTTTGTCTCTCTCCATTGCCCTTTTATCTCTCTCCCCATTCATTGTTTGTCTCTCACCCCTTCCATTCCATCCATTTCCCACTTGTCTCTCTTCTTGCTCCATTCCATGTTTGTCTCTCTCTCTACCTCCATTCCCTGTTAATCTTTTTCCCTCCTCCATCCCCTGTTCAGCTGTGTCTCTCCCAGTTGTGTTTTGCTCCTACTTTTGTGTGCCACTCTAAAAATGCAGACCTCACGTGCTTAGTGATGATTCAGTTTTGAGGGAACGTGAGGTTGCATTTTACACTGACAAGGAGACAGACAAGCAGTCTAAAGTCCAAGTGCATTATTGGAATTTGCAAGAGGGGCAAAGCTCATAAGGTCATTGCTGTGCCTTGGAGTGGATCATCAGTTAATACAATAGGTCTATTAAAGTTCATCTGCTTATACATTGCAAACATTTTAAGCCCAATTAAGCCTGATTTAACAATATAAGAGTGTCCTAGAATCAGGACAATACGGTATTTATTAAGCAAACCAAAAACACATTACAAAGATATTTTCGTGCAAGATTTTCGTGAGTGTTTTCATTTACCACATTACATATGAATTCCCAGTGACATTGCACCTCTACCACAGTGTTATCTGCCAGCAATTCAGTATCTCTGCATTAGGTTTTCAGTAAACATTTATAGTACTTGATAATATAGAGCACCACCTTTCATTGTATGCTGGGACTTTTAATGCAGGCTGAGCCTGCTGACAGCTGAATAGCAAAGCAGTTAACAAAAATGCTGGTAGTGGTAGCCCTATGGTAGTAAGCATATAAAGGCAAATAAACTCTTTAAACCTGCTTTCATTAACCTTTACATACCATAAAAATAGAAGTAGGATTAGCAGTTTTCGTAATAATATACAGTGAAATCAGACCCGGGGCATCGGTTCATTACTGTTGCTTGAGCAACCAGTGTGCCCATGCATGTCAGAGGTTTACTGGGTCTACTTATAGATACACTTGATACTACCAGGGCCGGCCTTAAGTGTTCCGGCGCCCTGTGCGGGCTTCCCACGTGGCGCCCCCCCCCCGTCTCTTTCACCCCCCTATGTTTGTGTATCTCTCCTTTCCCATGTTTGTCCCTTTCCTCTTCCTTGCCATGTCTGTCTCTCTCTCTCTCCCTGTGTTCTGTCTCTTTCCCCCCGTCCCCTGTTCTGTCTCTCTCCCCCCGTCCCCTGTTCTGTCTCTCTCCCCCGTCCCCTGTTCTGTCTCTCTCTCTCCCCCAGTTCTGTCTCTACCCCCTGCCCCTTTTCTGTCTGTCTCTCTCTCCCCCCTCCCCCTGTTCTCTCTCTCTCCCCCTCCCCCTGTTCTCTCTCTCTCTCCCCCTCCCCCTGTTCTGTCTGTCTGTCTCTCCCCCCTAACCCCTGTTCTGTCTGTCTCTCTCTCCGCTCCCCCTGTTCTGTCTGTCTCTCCCCCCTAACCCCTGTTCTGTCTGTCTCTCTCTCCCCTCCCCCTGTTCTGTCTCTCCCCCCTAACCCCTGTTCTGTCTGTCTCTCTCCCCCCTCCCCCTGTTCTGTCTGTCCCCCCTAACCCCTGTTCTGTCTGTCTCTCTCCCCCCCTAAACCCTGTTCTGTCTCTCCCCCCTCCCCCTGTTCTCTCTCTCTCCCCCTCCCCCTGTTCTGTCTCCCCCCTGCCCCTGTTCTGTCTCTCCCCTCCCCCTGTTCTGTCTGTCTCTCTCTCCCCTCCCCCTGTTCTGTCTCTCCCCCCCTAACCCCTGTTCTGTCTGTCTCTCTCTCCCCTCCCCCTGTTCTGTCTGTCTCTCTCCCCCCTAACCCCTGTTCTGTCTCTCCCCCCTAACCCCTGTTCTGTCTCTCCCCCCTAACCCCTGTTCTGTCTCTCTCCCCCCTCCCTTACCTTTGCCTGAAAAGGTGTATCCAGGGAGGGGGCGGAGCTAACCGGCACAGCGGTGTAGCTCCGACCCCACCCCGGGAAGCAGAGCAGAGTCTGCATTACGGGGAGCCATGGGCAGCATGAGAAGGTGCTGCTCGGGCTCCCCATGCTTAATGCAGGCATGGGGAGCCGAGCAGCACTATCTCATGCTGCCCGGGGCTCCCCGTAATGCAGACTCTGCTCTGCTTCCCGGGGTGGGGGCGGAGCTACACCGCTGTGCCGGTTAGCTCCGCCCCCTCCCCGGACCAAGCAGAGCATGCCGAGCAGAGGGCTGGTGAGGGGGGATCTTTTGATCCCCCCCAGCCAGTGCCTCTACCGGCATTTTTTATTTTTTTTTAAACTTTTTTTTTTATTTTTTACTGGGCGGGCGCCCCCTGGGGTGTTGCGCCCTGTGCGCTCGCACAGGTCGCACACCCCTAAGGCCGGCCCTGGATACTACATAATACTTTGGTGCGTAGACTCCATCTTTGACATGTCATGTTAACATGGTTCCATGCCTCACTGTCACTGACATAATAAATAATTCTGACAATGCAGGCAGAGTGTGTAAGTATTTGCATCACTTAGTGGACCATTTTTATTCACCTATATGTGACACTAGGGTAGATTTCATGGCCCTGTCATCTGTAAAATTGCCGTTAGTGGGATTTTACTGGGCATTTTGATTCGATGGTGGTTAGAAACCTACATAAAACAGTCTATTATGTATGTTCAAATGTGGTTAGAAAATAGTTTGTATAAATAACATTATGTTCTAATGATCTACATGACAATAAGTTACCATTCTTCCTAAAGCCAACACTTAACTCTTTGGTTAACTGAAATGATGGGAGGCATTGCTAGCTCAATTTGCGCCTGAGGCAAAAATAGAAAACTATGCCTCCTCTAAATATATATACATGTACTTTTACATTGTATATAGTGGGCCACACACTGACAGTGGTATAGCATAACTCCCATTATTATATACTGCACCAGACACTGACGGTGGTACAGCATAACTCCCATCACCATATACTGCGCCAGGAACGCCAGGCCAGTATCACAAAACACTTTTGGCTGGCTGGGCATCATGGGAGCTGTAGCTCACAGGTAGCGACTGTCTCTCCATACAGTGCAAACTACAGTTCCCTTGACCCTGCTCATCACTCAAATAAAGCTATAGTGGAAATAAATGGTAAAAAATATGGACAAGGGCATTTTTTCTTTCTCAATTTTGAAAAAAATATTTTGGCTGTAGGTACCTTCTTGGGGTGTTGGTGGGGTTCCCAGGTTACTGTATTTTAAACAGGCACTTCCCTGGTGATTTCTGAGAACTGCCTTGCCTTGCAACAGAGCAAGATAATGTGTGTATGGCTAGGGAGGTCATATTCTCGTGCTCCCCAACAATTGGCGGATAGGGTAATCGGTAGACAGATATCCGCATATTTATGTTGCGAGCAGTGAAGACCCGTTAATAGCCTATGGCTCCCAACTGCTTCGGGGTCACATGCAATTATTCGCCCTTTACAGATGCACCTGGGGCGAGTGCTCACTTGCCTCACCCTTTCTACGGCAGGAGAGCAGTTGTTAGACCCATTTTAACCTCGTCTCCACTGGCCTTTTAGACCCTTCCAGAAGAAGAGAAGAGAAAGGCTGTGGAGGCGGTGACAGCGATGGACTCTCTCTTTCTCTCTCACACAAGTGCATGCCTATGTGTTCCCAATTGGAATCCCAAAATACAGAACAGACCTGACCCTGGGGTTTTCTATCCTAAACTGTTGATCCTACCCTGAGCCTCATGTGAGGAAGATGGCTTCCTACCTGTCTCACTGGGGCATTTAGCAGTGAAAAGTAGTGCAGCCCCAGCCCACTGAGTCAGGTTAGAGAGCAGCTGTCACGATCAGCCGGGATTCAAACCTTAACTTGTGGATTTGATTTTGTATGTTCCTGTTCTAGACACCGCCTGCAGGTTTTATTGTCTCATGTAGCAGTAGTTCTAATCTATGCATTTCCCCTCTATCCCTTGCCTACTGCTCAGGTGCTCTAGTTGTTGCTGCGATGAGCCCTGATGCTATATATACTCAATCCTCCCAGCAATCAGAGTCGGCTTGTTTCCTGACCATCCTGATATTCTCCAATCGTTTGATCTCGGCTTGTTTACTGACTATTCGGAATCCTCGACACTGACTTTGCTCCTGTTTCTATACTTCTCTGCCTGGCTATGACTCGTGGAAAACCTAACAAGGCCTCTGCTCTACCTCTGTGCAGGGCTTTGACTCACCCACTACCCCTGCATCTAAATTCCAGTCCATACTACTTCCTTCCTAGTGAAGTGCAGCCTGCCAAAAACTCTCTTGGGTGTATATGAATTCCAAAGTACAACAACAGGGATGGCACAGAATCACTGGAAACACGAGTAAAAAAAAAAAAAACTAACTAATTATAGTGCAATACGTCTGAAAACAATATCAGTAGTAAAAAAAAAGCTAAATAGCAATGAATGGAAACAAATGAACATCCCAATATGCATGGTGGACCCATAGGCTATAACTGTGTTCACCTTGTATCCTGGGACATTCATTAGTTTCCATTCATTGCTGTTTTTGCTAACTTTTGTGGAAGAGTGCATTATTGTTTTGGAAGTGACCTCAGTGTGTGGAGTATATCCCCATGTTTGGTGTACGACACCACTGGTATGTTGTACTTTCAGAATTAAAGATTCCATTAAAGATTTATGAAAGAAGAACCCGGGCTGGGCATGGTTAATTCAAGGCACTTTATTCTACTGTGTGCGAGTGTATACACTTGTTTTATTACTGATATTATTTTCAGACATATTGCACTATTATTGGTTTGCTTGTATTTTTTTTTAAGTGTTTCCAGTGGTTATGCGCCTTCCGTATAGTTTTATCTTTTTTTTTACCACATTTTCAGGAGTTTGATACTGTGTTATGGAGGAGCATATAGCACTCAATTTTTTTATGTTTATGAAATATGACTAAAATATGATATATCAGTTAAATCAATATGGACCAAGGTGTAATCAGGGTGTATGTTCACTCAGTTTGCAGTTATCACAATGTTCACACACATCTCACTGTAACAGAGCACCCGTTGGTGTAAACATCACATTTTCTTTCATTGTAGAACCACAGAAATTTATGATATTGATTATTTATTTTATTTCTCGGGAAAATCCATGAAGCAGATTCTATTCTATTATTGCATGAATCTTCTAGGAATAAAGTCACATACAGGGGTCTGACTCATGCATGCACAGGAGTGCTATTTACTTCTACTATGTAGGGTCCTTTTCACTGCCCAAAAGTCACAAAGAGGACATGAAACACAGCCCCCTTGTTGGGCTCCATGCTGGGAATTATGCTTGTGGAATGAACAATATGGAGCAGATTAATTAACAGGCGGGGCAGCCGATGTCAGATCCCATTACAACTGGACGGAAATTGGGTGGTAATATGGGCACAGCTCCTCCAGGTAAGGAAAAGTGAGGTGACAGGGCACTGCCCATCCAAGACAGAGATGTTAGTTTTTGTGATGCAGATGCTGCTTTTCCAGGGAAGGTAAATCATTCAGGTGACATACACCGACACTTCAGTTTTCAGCGAGACATCATCCGAACAAACTCTGCCAATAAATCAAAATAATAAGAAATCATATGCAATAACCAGTGAATAAAAATCTAATCAATGGGAACACCTTCCCCTTTACATACACTGTTTTTCAAACTAAGCACAGGTGTGGTTGTGTAGTTGCAGATTTTGAAAGGTGTTGTCAACAGTAGCTAGAGATGTGGCACAGTGTGCAACAAACTAAAACATAAAGCTTGTACAGCATAGGCCATAGCATAAACAGCTGTCTAGGACACTATGTTACAGAGCACACTGCACAGAGGCTGAACCTGATAATCAAAGTTTGGTGGGTTTTTATTTGGCACAGAGTCAAAACATGCTGCCGACAAATAGCTGTCTCAACTACTTTGGTTTCATGGAACACTCCAGACAGCAATTAGCTTTGGTCCATCTGTTAGTGGTTAACCTGTGCATCCAAATTCATGCAAACATTCAGGAATCTCTTGGAAAAGTTCCTGCTCCAGCCCGCCATCTGCTCTTCCTTACTTGTAAGATGTTCAGTACAGATGCACTGTATCATCAGTTCAGTAACAACTTAATTCAGAAGTTAGTAAGTGACTTCCTATGTTGTAAATGTATTTATTTTTAAAGTGTCAGCATTTAGGTGGATTTATTAGTTCAGTTCATTTTTCCAAAATGGATTGATCCTTTAATGCTTACCTTCAAAGTCGACCTGGCCATCACCATTGAGATCAACGTCACGTATAATATCCTCAATGTCACGGTGACCAACTTGTTGTCCAAGGAGCTTTTTCATGGCTTCCCGCAATTCACTTGTGCTGATCTCCCCATCACCGTTAGTGTCAAACTAACAGGGAACCAGGAAAGCAAGGACCAGACAAAACAGCAATTACTTTTGTGACAATTTCATTAAAACAAAGAATGATAAAGGAACTGTAATTGATTTAAATATCAATATTTAAGCATCAATTGGTCTGTATGTCATATGACAATTACTGGAATATCACAAATAAAAACATATGCACTGAGACTGCAAGTATTAATTACCCATATACAATAAATCCCTAAATCCAATTCAACACTTCAAACAAAGTTGCCTATTCCAGAAATCCATAGATACTGACCATTGTCAGTTTGGGTAGATGCTAGTGAACTTATCTGCTCAAATTAATTTATCAGGATATTTAAGTATATGGATCCTGATTACCTAAACTTTCAGATTATAAAGACCTACAAAGTGCTGCTGAACACACATATTTAAAGAATCTACTCCACAGAGAATAGATTACATTATATTACATTACCATTTATTTATATAGCGCCAACAAATTTACGGAGCGCTTGGTACAGAGCATAAGAAGGGAGTTACAAACAAATTCTAGAGGGGACAGGAAACATGAGACACATAAGGAGAGTGTAAGGCAGAAAAAAACGAGCGAGGTAAAAATAAAAGTAGATTGTGATCATGGAACGTGTGGGGGGAACTGTGAGAACTGAGTGACACCAGAAGTTACTTAATAAGTGATGGTGCATTGTAAGCCTCCAAACCAAGCACCAGTTAAATGTGAAATCCACCGGGTATGAGGAATCTATTACCTCTTTGAAAGCATCTCGAAGCTCCTTCACTCCAATCATGTCAGCTGTTTCTGCGAGAAGTTTGGGACCCATCAACTCCACAAAATCGTCGAAGTCTACGTGTCCCCCAACTAAACAAAGAGGACAGAGACAGCAAGACAAAGCATGAAACAAGAGATTGGGGGATGTATAAATGTAGGCCACACAGAAATTGTGCCTTTTCTGTGTGTGCCAATGCACAATGCTAACACCTGACAAGTCAGGAGATTCTGCTACCTGCACCAAACTTTAGGATGTGCACCGGGCATCCCATGGGTGTTGGAGTACCAATTTCAGGAGCAAAAATTGTAATATAAAACAGGAGCAAAGGCTATTATAAATATGATAACAGGTATTGCAGCATCTTTCACTCTCCTGACTCTTGTTAGGAGCTACTGTTATATATCCGCCTCAATATGTCTGTAAAGTATATATTCATAAAACAATAGGCATTCTGATATTTGAAGTATTTGATACCCTTTCACATGTATGATTGCTGATATGCTGCAGACTAACTGTGACAAACTGTGATCTAATTAATTTGATAGATTCTTATTCATATCCCTGATCAATGAATGAGAAAGATTGGTTGTGATGTGGTGTTTATTGTGATGATGGAGAACTGTGACTTACGGTTCATGTTGATCTGCTGAGACAGCTCAATAAGCTCCATCTCAGTTGGCATGTACCCCATGGTCCTCATACAGTCCCCCAGATCCTTGCAGCTGATGTAGCCATCCTTATCTTTGTCAAACTCCTTAAAAGCTTCTCGGAGCTCTGCAGAAAATCCCTGGGATTATTAAAGAGAGCCTAAACCATGCTCCTCATAACCTATTCCACAACAATACCATACCCCTCTGTAGCACCCAGACCCTCTGACTCTCATAAAGTCCACTTTAATATACAGTTTAATAATACCCATACCATACCTTCATTGTAACACACTGTTCTCCTGTGCCTTAAACCAGTGACGTCCAATAACACTAACATAATGTAACCTAACATACATATACTCAGACTGCATCATTTTCACCCATACTTTAACCCTGATATAACATACAACTACACCATACTGTGTAACCCTACTATAACAATCCATCTACTCCTTACCCAATTGTACTACAGCTCTCTATCTCTCCACATCCCTGGGGCATGCTTAAAAACTAGATAAATATCATTGTATTCCTCTTGGCAAAACACTAAATCAATAAAATAAATCTATACTACAGGGTTAACGGATCTCTCCTTTAAACACAGAGACTTCTGTAAAATGCATATTGGAGGAAAGCATTTAAGTGCCAGAGGATATGAAAAGATATTACAATTATTTGAGCATTCGTATTGCCTTGAAGGGGTCATATTGACCCATTTCAGTAGCCTGTTATAATCATTCCCTTTCCTGTGCACTCCATCAACTGCACACTGCTTTGCAAGCTTTGTAACTGTGTAGTAAATGCATTTACCTTCGATCTCTTCTGGACGCAGCTCCCTGTCCTGAAACAAATCATATTGAAAAACAGATAAGACTGACATCATGGTGCCTTGAAGACAGTGATGAACAGGATTAATGGGCTGAACTACAATAATCTGAAATCATCACACACAAGAGTAACAAGGACATAAGGTACGAGGGCAGTATGGGAGGGCGCAGAATGCTCTGATGTCAACATATCTGAATCTTTAGATTCTTTATATTGTTTTTAGATATTTTTGCTGATCTTTATATATCCTTCTTTCTTTGAAAATACTATCATTCAGCCAAACACGGTATCAGCCACTTCATAGTTTACATCTTTTAAACACCTACACATTGTTTGTAGTGTGAATCAACAGAACCAAAAGGCCAAAAGAGCAAATGTTCCTGTAGTCTCTCCTGCTGGTAAGATCACCCTGTGGTTTGATATATAAATTACACATTTCTCACTGAACATAGATCAAGCCACGTGGTGTTGGCTTACACAGGAAACACCAGTTAAACATCTAAAACACATTTTTCAGTGACTTTGTACATTTAATTGCAGTTATGCTCAATGTTTGTTTTGCCTCAATCATCATGATACAATCAATGTTTAGGTGATGGATATAATGGATAAATGGTATCTCAATGTATTTTAAAGAAATAGTAAATCCTCTTTTTGGGGTCAATGACTCCTTCCTAATCCATCAGAGGTTCAGTGAATGACAGAAGAAGAGAGCACGCAGTGCACACATATGTTGTGCATTGCATGGTCTTCCTTTCCACACGCTACCAATGCACTATTGCTACACAACACACGTTTGTTATACAATTTAGGATGCCTATGTCATTTATTTCAGAAATGTCAGACACTGCTACGGCTTGCCAGATGTCGCTGATAAACTACTGATGTCCTCTAGATAATCAGGGCATCACAAAAACATCACATCATCCTCACAAAAAAGCAATGCAAATGTCCCAGACAGAGACTCCAAATAATGGACTATCCACATGAAAACTGGACACCAGGCAACCCTAGATACTAACATGCCATTTAAGAAAAATTCAGGCTGGACTGTTACTTTAAATCCACTGTGGTACGTTTTGTGCAGATAAAAGGTAGGCAATTGGAAACTGACAATGAATTGCATGAAGAAACACAGTAGCTTCAACGACAGCTGGTGTTCACAGTTCACTCCCGTGGCCGTCACACTCGATCTACTGCAACAAAAGCAGATCCTAATGACTGATCTTTATCAAAATGACACAAGTTGTAGCGTTATCCTGTATAACATGGCAGGGTCTGTCCCACTTGTCAGCAAGACATGGGCTTCATCAGAGACCACCAATGTGTTTATAACCAGAGAAACCATAAATGGAAAAGTGCAAAAAGCAAATAACCTTTCTGTCTTTCCACAATATACCGTATTTGCTCGAATATGTCTTATATTCGAGCAAATACGAAATATGAAAAAGCAATTTACATGTGAGTATATACAAGTTAAACTTTTTTCCTATAGGGTAGTCTTACATTCAGGCTTTTAGTTTTTTTCCGAAAGGAATATCCATAGTTTGGGGGGTTTAGGAAAAAAACTAAAAGCCTGAATGTAAGACTACCCTATAGGAAAAAAGTTTAACTTGTATATACTCACATGTAAATTGCTTTTTTCATATTTTATAAAAACTTATGATATAAAAAAATGCATTATTGTTTTTATTTACCTTTTATGTGCCAATGCTGCCCCAGACTTACCCAATGCTCCCCCCAACAGTGTCTGTCTCTCTCCCCTAACGTTGTCTGTCTCTCTCCCCCCAATGTTGTCTGTCTCTCCACCCCTCCCTCCCCCCAGCGTTGTCTGTCTCTCCCCCCCACCCTCTCCCCAAGTTGTCTGTCTCTCTCCCCCACCCTCCCCCCAATGTTGTCTGTCTCTCTCCCCCACCCCTCCCCCCAGCGTTGTCTGTCTCTCTCCCCCACCCTCCCCCAAGTTGTCTGTGTCTCTCTCCCCCACCCTCCCCCCAATGTTGTCTGTCTCTCTCCCCCACCCCTCCCCCCAGCGTTGTCTGTCTCTCTCCCCCACCCTCCCCCAAGTTGTCTGTGTCTCTCTCCCCCACCCTCCCCACAATGTTGTCTGTCTCTCCACCCCTCCCTCCCCCCAGCGTTGACTGTCTCTCTCCCCCACCCTCCCCCAAGTTGTCTGTGTCTCTCTCCCCCACCCTCCCCACAATGTTGTCTGTCTCTCCACCCCTCCCTCCCCCCAGCGTTGACTGTCTCTCTCCCCACCCTCCCCCCAAGTTGTCTGCCTCTCTCCCCCTCCCTCCCCCCAATGTAGCCTTCCTGGTTGCTAGTGGGGGCAGCCGGGGAATGTCTGCTCGATATGTGCAGACATCCCCCGGCTGCCCAAATATCCCTGGTGGGTAGCGGGGGCAGCCGGAAGATGTCTGCACGATACACGCAGAAATCCTCCGCTGCTGCCCGGCACTTGCGCCCGGACTCTAATGATGAAGCCGGAAGGACCTTGTCTTACATTCGAGCAAATACGGTAATCTGTGTGCCAGCTGGGTGCGCTTCTATTTGCAAAGCAGTGAAATAGTTAGAATTCAAGCAAAGCATTCTGCATCCCTTTTAGTTCCAGAGCAATGCATTGCTTACCCTTATAGCACTCAAACATAACAAGCACCACTTCAGATGCCACAAGGGCAATGGACAAAGCTGTTAGAAATTGGAGAGTCTACGTTCTAATGAGAGAAATCTCTTCAGCTGCCATATAATACTACAGACTCAGGGTACCACACAGATGTACAAACACACAACGTGAAATCAGATGAAAACTGCTTAGCCCATCGACTCTGCAATTTCATACCTACTCTAAAAGCTAAAGCCTTATTTGGTCATCGTCTTGTCGCATGTCTAGAATATTATTACCTAATAAAATCAACCCATGTATTCCTTCACCTTAAAGGGACTTTCTAGTGCCCAAAATGCATTTTCCAAATATTAATGTGCTTTCAAAGTACATTAAAATGCATGTCTTGCATTTTGCATTGCTTAAAGTATAAAATACTTACAGCTAGAAGAAATTTTGAAATTACAGCAGTTTGCAAGAAACAAGGACTGCCCACACTAGATAAGTAAAAGTAATTTCCTTTTTTTTTTTTTTGCTGCAGGAACCAATAAGAATAATGCCATTCAAATGAATGGAATACCCTGTCTCTCTAGTGATGTCATCAGACAATGCACTGTTAAGAGATCCTACTGTGTACAAGAGCAAGGTCACTCATCGGCCACCCAATAGACTCAATTTGAGGAGGACAGGAAGTGACTATATGAAACAAAACTTTATATCCTCAGTGTCTATAGAATCAGTGCTGCCGTACCTGCAGTAAACATGCAGAGTAATCACTGGGGAGGGCTTGAGTCAAATATTAAAAATGTGATTTATACAGAATGCCTGCATCAAATCACACAGGGATAAAAGCCGGTGCATTATACAAGCAGTGATCTTCATCTTGCTCTAAGTGAGTTTGGAGACTAGACTGTCCCTTTAATAACATCTAACAATTCTTCAGGAAGGCTATTCCATGCATCCACCACTTTTCCATTCATATTACAATATTAATTGTACATATATCAACTGTTGGCAAGAAAATAAATAAAAATGTTTTAATGAAAGAATATAAATAAAGCACCTTATCGAGCCTTCTCTGCTTGTATAGCTCTTTCAGTGGCAGGCATGTTGTTTAGAACCTTGTGTCATATTAGAAAGGAAAGATCTGACCCAAGATGTCTGCCCCCCTGATAGTGTGAGAGGGAGAAATTAAGTTCTATAACATGAGCAAAAGTTAAAAACTTAGCAACACTTCTCCTATGGAAACCCAATGTGTAGCCTTGACACTTGACTCTGCATCTCAGCAAGGGTCTCATTGTGCCAGCAACGAGTCAGTGACCAATTAAGTTTGCATGCTTCATAGTGAAACATGGAAGAAACAGGTAAGGGGATAAAATGGCATGTGTCTTAAAATATCTATATTAGGGCCACTATACGTTTCACTTGTGCTTCTGGTATAAAAGACACAGTGAAAAAAAAAAAAACATTTTGTGGCTCTTGGTATGGATTTATTCCAAAGTTTAATTCATTGCACTATGATATCACACTGACATCTGTCATCCTTATCTTACATTTTATATTAGCAAAACTGCAGGGACACACCATCACAATGGTTCATTGTCACCTGCCAGTAACACTTGTCAGAGCCAAGGAACAATAGGGGAACAGAGATAATGCCATTATTAAAACATTATATTTATACATAATGATATTCCTTCCTGATATCAGAGAGCAGCTGCAGCTGGGATGTCATTTGGTGACCAGTAGGAAGACATGCCAAATGCTACAACGTCACTCCAGACAATTTCTTTCTTTTTGATATAACACATAAAGCAAACCCTATATTTTGCACACTCAAATATGCTTATTTTTCTACGACAATAGTCATGACTCCACTTCCTAGCTCTATTGTAGCAGTGCCCAGCACTTTCCCTATGGAACATTATTGGGGCACATAGAGCAACTGAAAAAAGATTCATGGCATGTGGATGCTCCATTGCTCACATACATAGCATGTTCACACATACATACATAGATAGCATGTGCACACATACATAGCATGTTCCTCCGCATAGAAATGCACTGGGATATCGTATGCACATGCACATACACATTGGACATCCATGTGCATCTCAATGAAAGAACCAATAAAGAAAGAAAATTATTAAGTAATACACTGCAAAATTCCATAGGTTGCCTCCTTTTTTTGAACATTGCTTATAAAAGACAAGCAAACATTTCATGGTATCAGTCTCAAGAGAGTAACATTTCATCTGTCCTTTGGGCTAGCTAAATAATGCTTGCATTCAATCGCAGAATGCAGCACATGTGGCCACATGCTAATCATTCAGCGCACAGAGTTGTGGGAGTGTGCATGTGCATGTACAGTAAGGATGTAGCTTAATCTCCACACTTGCATTTCCCACTTCAAGAGCATCTAACCATCCATGATTTTGTGGATGGCAAGTCCACGTTTCCATTGAATGCTATAAATGACAACCTAACATGAACATAGTATGTATCCATTCATACATATATACAGGAAGGAAATGCATTCAGCACTGCATCCGTTTCACCTAAATTGTTAGCATAGAGGTCACCGGATGTGGGGTGAGAGATTGCATGAAGTAGGGTTACACGTAGGTGAAGGAGATGGTTTTGATCACACATAGTGGGGAGGGTGTAGTGGGCAGAACTCACGTACAGGCTGACGATTCTCAGCGAATCCCTTGCGTAGAAAAATACAGGCTGGCCCCAACAGGTTGTGCATCACTGCGCAGTTCTGAGCCAAAAGCATAAGTGGCCCCTGAGCACCCTCTTCCCCTGACTGTGCCGGTCTGAGACTGCTCCGCTCCTCCTGGTGCATCTTGTAACACACACAGTTTTATTGGGATAGTTCTGGGTGGAAAGGGGTGGGGGAGCTGGATTTTTCATAGGGGTGGAGGAATAAGCAACCTGTTTCATTTTGCTGAATGCATAGAATATTCAATTTCTCATTTTTTCTACTCCTGGCAACCAAATATTACTACTCTATTCCCAATGTGGATATTTCTCTCTTTCCATGTTCCTGTTCTTTTTTTTTAATTATATTGCTGCCCCTTCATGTTAAATCCAAACTGCAAAATCTATGCTCAACTTTCTCTCACCATCTATTTCCCCCACCTCTCCCCTCCGCCCCCTCCCTCTTTCTTCTCTTCACTATATAAGGAGCTGTTTTGATTTGGTTGTCGGACATCACATTCCCACGCCTTTATAAGACATAATTCCACTCGCTGTCTCTTTTAATCCATTGGGACTATACTTGCAGGTTCAGAGGTCTACTACAAATCAGGCATGGCTTTACAACTTTAAAAAGTCAATGTATATAGGAAAACTGTGTGTTCAACGGCTTTGCAAATAATAATAACTGATCCTGTTATGCATGGCTAACTATACTTAAATAAGATTAATAATGAAGAAACTAAGGCAGACAGGAACAGCAACAGAGTGGGGGAGGGTGTCACATAAAATAATTAAACAATGTGCTGTTGTTATTGTGTGAGGTCACAGGTCACTATTGTCACTGACCTGATTTTTAATAACTCACTGTACAAAAACCTGATGATGCATTACATACTTTCTACATTAACCCTTAAAATAATATTCCATGCTATCATCATTACCTGGCCTTAATGACCCTATATCATGATGAAATATCATTCTTATTTACCATTAGCAGATCATTAGACCTTGTCATCGCTAAATGAGTAGAACATTTCATGTTGGAATAGCATCTTAAAGGACTAAATTATTGTGACCACATAGTCACCGATCCTCAAGGTAACTACTTCTCCCCTTAACTTCCCTGTAACTCTAGAACTCAATGTATTTGATGTATTCATCTTTGTTCCTGTTCAGTTGGGTGACATACCTTCTGCGAGAGGTTTCGTAGAGGAGACTTCACACAATTCCCCATAATACTCGGTGAGAAGCGGAGGACAAGCTTTCCCGGGGGGATAGAGCAAGAGGGCAGCAGGCATGGAGACATCCCGCACAGTGAGCGACTCTGAGCCCTGGGGGCAGAGAGCAGTGTCCCTCAGATTAGACCCTTTGAGCCACGGATTGTTTCCCTGATAGAGCCTCTGATTACAGCAGATAAACTGCAGCAGAAACTAGTCTCTGATGAGCTCAGAGAATCCAGCTAATTTGGAGCTGGATCGCCCCTTCCCCCCCTATGAGCCTTGGAGCTTTTCAGTGACATGATGTGGGACAGATCAGCTGGAGGCGGACACAGAATTCATGACACTGACGTCAGAGCAATGCCAGAAATCTTCTGATTTTAGGATTTGACAAAAAACCTTCTATCTATGATTTTTACCCTCGTCTGCACAGCTGAAAAGGGTTAAATATGGGTCACTAATGTGTTATCCTTTGTTCTTGTCAAGGCAAGCTACCCCTTGCCCCCCCCCCCCCCAAAGGGATTATAATGTTGGTGTATTCATGATGATTCTCATACAAGAGTCAATGTACCACTGTTTTCAAAGTAATTTCAGCACACTTCATATATATATACATAACACATATACAAATATATATATATTTCGATGTGGTGCTTCCAACAGATTTTTAAAGCCTCACCATGGCATTATCACAAATAGCTGTAAACCAAGATGTAAATCAAACGTCAGGAATCTACTTGAATAATCAAAAATCTATGTTGTAAATGTGCAATTGACTAGACAGGGAAAAAAATGAAAATACTTACTGCAGAATCAGAATAGCAAATGTAGCGAGTATTTCAATTGTGCAAAAGCAGGGATGGGGAAAGGTGAGATGAGTTCTGAGATCAGAAAAACCAAAACAGACCAAAAAGGACACAGTTGGTAAAAGGCCAAAGGAAATGGCAGAAGATGACACAAGTGAAATATGGAGAAGATTATTTCTCTTACACCCAGAATTTTTAAATACTACTCCTTGTTTTATAATAGACCCTCTGCCCCCAAATTTAGGGTCTCTCACAATTTTTGGCATCCAGGTCAATAAAATGACTTAATAATATTACATTGTGAATTAGCACCCAGCGAGTAGGTAGCTGGAGGATGACAATGAAGTACAATAGTGGATGTCTCAACATCACTAAAGGAGATAAAACATAGAGGTTTTATAAATCATTTATATCCCATTCTGGACATGTTCAATATATCAAGTAAAAATATTCAAATGATAAAAAAACAACTTATGCTTTTTATGCTGACTCTTGATTGAGGGTCTTATACTCAACTAAATACAAACGAAAAAGTACCATAACAGGGGGTGACATTGTCCGTATAATTTATTCAGAGATACTGAATGCCAAACATTCATTCAATGGGAAATCGAGCTGCATTATTAAAACAAAATATCTTCCTTAACCTTGAACAGAGAAATATGCCATTATATTGTAGATGAATGAATCACAGAACCCAGTGAGCATATTAATTTAACTCAGCGCGTGCAATGAAAGTGATATATATTTGGTTGGGCTGTCCTTCATACATAGGTTGATGGGCACATTCATTGACAATGCATCTAGATGAATAGCAATAACTACAAGATAACCTAAGATAATATCTAGGAATTTTGGCAACATAAATGTCCCCATCTATTCAACTCAGACTGTTCCCTTTTGGTTCCTGAGCCATTCCAAAGCCGATACAACTAGACACGTCATCCGCAGCTATTCAGCTCAGACTGTTCAATACTCCTGTTGGAGCAGGGACTCCCATGGTGCCAGGGTCATCCTTCATAGTACCAAGATGCAGACATATGATGTAAAATATCAAGCCCTGGCAGGTAGGAAAATGAGAAATGGTGGAGCAAAAGCCAAAGCATAACATGTATTTAATTTTGCAGTTGATACTGTAATCCTCATTGCCTTTCCAGAGATTGCACAGATGGTTACATTTTGGCACCTGAGATAAATGGTTGATTAATTTTCATGAGCATTGTAAGTCACCATTACTGTCTTAATTTTTTCTCCCCTAATCCATTAATGAATAACCTGACAGCAACCAGTTGTTGTGGACTACAGTTCTGAACAGGCAAATGTTTAGTTAGCTAAGCATCATGGGATATATAGTGTATATAGCTATGTGCCAGTGGTAACCACCCATTTTCTCATTTCGACTCTCTCCTTGTCATTATCTCTCCGGTTTGGTATTATTATATTCCCAACATTATCTACCCTTATTTTTCACTCTCATGGCACTTCATTTCGTGTCAACTACATTTTCCAATGCTAAGCTTTTTTATGACGATCTGAGCATCATTTGAATTGTAGTCTGCAAAGCTGAAGACAAAATGGATGAACTCCGCATGAGCCAATGATGAGTAGAATCTACCAACTGGTTAGTCCGCTGGTCCGCTCAAGCCGAGCATGTAAATGAAAACTGAAAGATCCATCTCTCATCTTTCAGCATTTTCACACAAAGTTGAAGAGATTAATCCAGTGATGTCTAGTTATGGAATTAGCTGAGTGGACTACATTGTCTATGATGCTAGGCCAGCTTCCAAATATTGGATTTGGCCCAGAAAAATGTATGGACCAGTGCCACTCACAGTCTTGTTTTGCCACTGCAACTACCAATATGTTACGTACTGTTGGGCATCGTCGTACTTTCACTAAAGTATCAGGCTGGGGTGCAGCTATCGATATTTATTATAGCCATCCTATACTGCGGTATTTGCTCGAATATAACACAACAAATTTTGGATATTCTTTCAGGAAAAAAAGAAAAAGTCTGAATATAAGACTACCCTATAGGAAAAAAGTGTTACTTTTTTTGTAATTATTCACATGTAAACTGTTTTTTCATATTAAATAAAAATTGCAATCGAAAAAAAAAAAGTATTTATTGTTTTTATTTGCCAATCTGCCCAGAGACTTAGCCAATGGATCACCCGCACACAGTCACCTGCCCCTAAACTTAGCCAATCATGCCCCCCACACAGCCATGTGCCCCAGACAGCCATGTGCCCCAGACTTTTCCCATATAGCCCCCAGACTTTGCCAATGCTGCCCCTGCTGCCCCCAGACTTTGCCAGTGCTGCCCCCAGACACGTATCATGCAGACATCCACCGGCTTCTCCAATCTCCCTGGGGGCTAGTGGGGGCAGCGAGTGGATGTCCGCACGATGCGTGCAGACATCCTCCCATGCTGCCCGACACTTCCATCTGATGAACCGCCAAAAGGTCACATGACCTCCCGGCTTCCGTCAGAGAAGTGTGCCGGGCAGTAGCGGAGGATGTCAGCGGGCATCAGGCAGACATCCACCAGCTGGTTGCAAGGGGGATCCAGGACCCCCGCAGAGCTACAGTCTTATGGTCAGACCTCAATTTCAGGTTTGATTGTAAGATGAAACTCGAATATAAGAATGTAAACCTTGTCTTATATTCGAGCAAATACCAATAATTAAAGGTGTTCTGCTCTGCCTAGAAACCTAAGATTTTTAATCCAACTCCAAGTACTAAGTGAACCAATAAAGTTAATAGGTAATATGATTGGTAGCTAAGGATACACATTAGCCTGATACAGAAAAATCTATATGAACACATGGCCTGCTACTAAAACAATAATTGTATATGTTTAAATTGAATATGAATCTCTGTGGATGCCTTGGAATTTTATACTGTTTGGACTCATGGTGATTAGTAGAATCCATGCAGAACATTTAAGAGATTGCACATTGTTCATTAAGCTCAGCCATCATTTATATATTACATCATCATGTTAGAATTTCAACACAGTTAAAATAATTTCTATTATATTAATACATTTAGCTGACATAGTTGATCTATTCTGCAGCAACACAGAATACCATTTCAATACCATAGCAATTATCTTATTTAAATTTTATGTTTTCATTCTTGTCCAGAAATAATATTTCAAGAATTAACCAAGACATGAGGATGATCTGTAAAATTAGTATATTTTTTTCTTTAGGAAAAAATTATTTCCTCCTTGCATTTGAAATTAGTGATACATGGCATTCCATTTTAAAGGGGCTGTATCACCTAAATAATGTTTTTACTTTGAAAGTAGAGCATAAAAAATGATTGAAATTGTCTATATATTGTTTGAGCAGAAATGTAAGCAAATTAGGGTCATCTCAATTTACACTCAATATCCCTGAATTTGTGTCCAAATCGGCAGTTCGGGATGTTCAGAAACCGAAACATCGGAGGCAGGATCAGGATATTTTCACAATGAAAAGCATAAAAATATTACACAATTACAAACAGTAAAAAGACCCCATCTAAATAGTTTTTACATTTTGTCCTGAGTTTAGCAATAAGCATGCTTTTCTGTCGTTTTTTTTTAAGTTATAGGGCAATAACCGACAGTGATTTTTTTCCCTAACCATTTACTCCTACAGTGACCTTTTAATCCCAAAGCAAATCAACACCCTAACTGTAACCCTAAATCAAACCCTAGCACTAGCACTAACCCTACTCCTAGTTATAACCCTAACCTATCTGTGTCAGTAAGTGGAACTTTAACCCTAGCCCTAGATCTAGGGTTAATAAATCTAGGGTTAATTTGGCAATTGCTGATCGCTTCCATTGTGTGTTTTACAGCAGGACATGCCAAGTACGTCCTCTGTCAGTAAGTGACAGGTTTACGGCATGGAATTGGCTATGATTTCTGATTTGTGACCGTATGTGAAGGCACATTGGAGCTACCTTGGTCCACAATTCAGAGGTACCATTTTGGAGCCAATTACCATTACAGATTGAGTCCATCTTTAAATCAGGAGAATAATGTGTTTTAAATGTGTCTTTGGTGTTTTCTGCCTATGGCGGCAGCTGTGTCTTGATATATAAATGATTTGATGTGTAATTTGCATATCAAACGAGAGGTGATGTCTTAAACAGAAAACACCACAGACCCAATTTACACAAATTGGGCTCCTAATTTAGACACAATGTATAGATAATTTTTAATAATTTTTTATTCTTTAAATTCACAGTAAAAACAATGTTTAGATAAAATTGTTTCTTTAGTTAAAAAAGAAGCACATTAAAGCAGACCTATGATCTTATAACATTTATAAATCCGACTCAAGTAGGAAAAAAATATTCTTTAACAGCAAAGACATAAATATAAATTAGTATCTTACATGAGAATAGAAAATAACAAATAATTGGAAGTATAATCATTTTTTTACATACATCTCATGTATAATATTTGACTTTGTGACATAGCTATTAGAATATTTTTCTTTTTATCTGTTTATAAATCACACACATACTTTCAAAAATGGAACAAATTTAAGTTTAGGTGATTCAAGTTAAATCATTTTTAAATCTATCTTTCTTGTCAACATTTCAAAATGCAAGAACACATTCTGCACTGTTTTTTACACTATTTGTCTTGTTGAATATGGCATGACTAAACCTCCCGTTATTTTTTCTTTGGGTGAAACTGATTGTTAGCGAATTTTTCCAATTTAGTTATTAATCCCTGATTTTTGCAGTTCATCTGTCAGATCAGTTTTAGCAGGCACCCTGTATTATTTTTTTTTACCAAAGGGCTCCCATGCACGAACTGGGGTCTATTCACTAAACTATGAGATACAGTGAACTGACCTACCTCTGGCTCATCTTTCTCCCCAGAAATCTAACCAAAATGCAGCTGCAAGCTCATCTTTCTCGCTCATCGTTCCAATTTCCAATAAAATGTAAACTTCTATCTTTAACCTACAAAGCCCTTCACCCCTTGGCCCCTTCCTACATTGCCACTTCAACCAATACTACCCTTCATGACCTGTGTGATTCTTAAATGGCCTTAGGTTCTTCTCCAACCTCATTACCTCTTCCCATTCGCACCTGTAGGATTTAACCACTGCTGCCCTCTCTATGGAACTTCCTTCCACAGAGCACAGGTCTCTCCCTACTTTTCAAACTTCAAAATGTCCCTTAAACCCCACTGATTTAAGGAAGCTTACTATTCATCCCATTATCTATGCTCTGTACCTAGCGCTACGTAAATTGTTGGTGCTTTATAAATAAATGTTAATGTGATGTAACTTGACTATTTTGACCTAAATTCAGTAAGCTCACTATTTACTGAATAAACCTCTCTGAATTTTTGCACCCACATTTTTTCTTTGAACTGGAGCTTGGAAGAATCACTGATTGCATTTTAAAACATTTTGCATGTAACTTGTATCAATGTTTGCAAACAACTGCTGTAGATTAATATACCTAGATACAATGTTGCCTAAGAAATATCTTAGCAATCAAAGCCATGCTCACCTAAAACAATACAACCATTCACACGGTCACATCTAATAACACAGTCTCTCCTGAGCTATAAATAGGATGTCACCAGGTAAAGAAAGCGAAGCACAAGGATATGGGTCATTAATTATTCAACCCAGAATGAATCAACCTTGAAGCTGCTTTGCACAGTTAGGGCCTGTGGCAAAGCATCAAGTTTTAGTTATTTGACAAAAGAGCCCAAGAAGCTGGAACCTTAAAGGACAACTAAAGTGTTAACATGTTGATCCCCCTCTCCTACGTAAATCTGAGGTCTATCGGTAAAGATACACACAGGTTTAAACTTGACTCTGCCGCACAGCTGAGGCAGAAGTGGTAAAGAGGTTGGCGTGTGCCGACAGCGTCAACGGGTTCCAGCCAATCAGAGTGGGGGCCCTCCCCGCTCATCTGCTCAGGGTCTGAATGTAGCAAACGCAAAGAGAGACCTTTGTTTTTAAATGGGATCCCATGGAAGCGTGGAAGCTGCCGGTCAAAGGAGAAACTGGCATGTTCTATCAAAAGTATATGCTAATTTATACTGATACTAGGGCACTAAGCTTTTCACTTGTGCTTTTATTTTAGAAGCACAAGAGAAAAAAAATAACAAGTTTAGTTGTCCTTCAAAAGCTTTAGAGACAACAAGCACTTGTTAAGTAATAAACATAGACATCGAACACTCGTTAACATGGGCATATGTCATAGAAAATGCACTGAAGCTATCTCTCATTGTAATGGAAATATAGCTCAGGCGCACCCAGTGGATCCGGATGGTTCTACATGTGAATCAATCTGCACACATTATTCAATTTAATGCAGCCCAGGGGTTATTTGTTTCCCTGTCTCAATGCCAGCCGCCTGTGCCTTGGGAATTCATCTGAATTTTTCTTAGAATGGGTTTGTTTGCTATTTAACTTGGATTTAGAGGATATATCATCCAGGCTAACATGTAATAACAGTGTCTATCCTTGTGTTGGCACAGCTGGCACCACACAAATAACCTGTCATCCATGGTACAGAATCCCACACCTTATTTTAAATTGTACCCTTTTCCGTCACACTTCCAGGCAGTACTAATATTAGAGGACTTGACGCCCAGTACTAAAGATACCACTTGGCTGATTTTGGTGTTAGGAGATATCGGTGTGGAATCGACTATAATGTCTGAATTGCGAACATATTTGATTTGAAGGCACATTGGGGTAGCTAAAAATTCAGGTACCTATCTGTCACTGATTGGATCACAATATGTCCACAATTTGGGGACACCATTTTGGTGCTGAAAACCAGAGCTACCCGAGTGTCCAGTAGTTATAGAATTAAGGAATTTATTTAATACATCGGTGGGTGAGAAGATGATGAAATGGGGTTAATGGCGATGCTATAGATAGATGGGTTTTTCAAATATGCATCCTGGAAATAATATGATATTAACAAAATGTTAAATAGCACTTACCTTTGGATGCCCACACCTGGCTGATCAGCTCAATTTATTGCATTTTTACCTCTTATGTAAAAAAAAAATATATATTCATTTTGACACTATGAGCCCATTTTAGTTGGGCCCAGTTACCTTTTGTTTTAGTTCTGTCTAATTTACCATCTCCTTTATTATATTTATTTTTTACACCACTGTACAGAGAAGGGGAATATAAGGGTGCTTTACAGGAAAGGGCTGGCAAGGCTAAGGGGGCAAACACATTTTAGTGGCTCAAGATACAATTTTAGTAGCCTACCTATTGTTGTCAGAGAAAAGATAGATACATATACAAAGGCAAAACAGATAAACTGACATATTGATAGACAACCAACAAAACTTGATGGAAAGAATAAAAGTACTATGAATATAGGAATTTATATGTGGAATGTGTCCACTGAGTCAGGTTACAGCAGCCAGGAGGCAATTGCCTCTAGCCTCCCTTGCCAACCCTCCCGTGGTGCTTTATAAATAAAATATTAAATAAATGGCTTCTTGGCAGACAAATATTCTTGTACACATGCTGAGGATGCTATACCCAAAATGGACAGTAGAGGGTGTGTCTTTTGCATATAACACACTACAAAAATTATAAACACAGTCTACCAAAATAAGGGAAACATAAAATACTCTATAAAAAGCAATTCTAGAGCAAAATTCCACAGGCTTCCCAAGTGATTGCTCCAGTTTTTAACGGTTGCCCCAGAAAAAAGACTGGCATTTTAGTATTAATCCCACAACCATGCATTCAGTCAGTGAAATTATATCTCTTATCAACCCCAACTGGAGTTCATTTAACATGAATCCAACATTAATATATGTTATAAAGAAGTATTATATGACGTAACAGGGAATGGTATAGGGATGTGTTATTCAGAGGTACAGAAGGGAACTCTTTTATTTTAGGTGTTCATGTAACAGTAGAAGGAGTTATAGGTTATGCTATACTGAGTAATACAATGTGGTAATAAAAGTGCTTATATGGCCATGTTATGTTAAGTAACATGAAATTATTATTAGGCAACGTTACTATTAATGGAAAGTAAGGGCAACATTAATTTCGAGTAAAATTAGTATGATAGGGACACAGGAGCTGCCAAATTAAGTAATTACATGTAGTTTTAAAGTGCGTTATGGAAGGAAATGTAGTTTTAAAAAGTTAACAATGTTAAATCTGTTTAATAATTCAAGTAAATTAAATTTCCTAACAAAAGTTAATGTCAGTGTATGTAACAATTCACTAGCTTCACATTGAGACCTCTATATTCCTTCAGTTAACCATTTTATATCTCAACATTTATGATCAAATGTTCCTACGTTGGTCTCTGCTCCTGACACTTTCCTTGTTTACATTCTGTGTAAAACAGGTCTCTTCTGAACTCTGCATGAGGGAGACTAAACTCTGAAGAATAGTCTTTTCCAGTGCAAAAGGATGAAAGGTGTCTGATTTCCCTATACCCTGTTACCAGTACCACTGTGATTCCAGAAATGTTCACAGTGTTGTACTTGTTGCCACTCAACACCAGATTTCAAAAAGGCATTGATTGGGGTTATTTATGAAGGTCAGTTGTGAGGCAGAGATCTAAATTTGGAGCAATCAGCGTGGAAACCAATGGAATGTTCTTACTGACTGCTCCACTTCCAGTTCTACACACAATAAAAACATACAGAAAATGTACAGTGTACCAGCCTAATACCCTAAGATAAAGAACTAACTCACGCAGTTTTGTTTTGTTTTAATATAGAGGACTGTTATGAAAATTAGTTATATTCATGTCTTTGCACTTACAGTGTAGACATTTATTAAATGCAAAGCTAAAGCTTTGACCTAATGGGAAACTTAAAACTACTACACTTTATTTGGTATTTATACAAATAAATCACATATTTTAAGCTTCTACATAGGATTGGGGTATGTTATCAGTCTATAAACGTTTATAAATTAGCTATAAATTAAGGGTTATCATCTCCCTTCACTGACTAATTCAGGTGCTTCTTCTGTTTTAAAATACATTTCCCATGATGATCATCCACCCATATTGCTAAGTGTTATGGCAAAGAACATGGTCCACAATATATTAAGTGCAATATGTTAACTAACACTGGCCTGCATGGGATGGGATGCGCTGCAGGTTTCGGTTTTGCTAAAAGGTAAGGAAAACAAAACAGCATATAATATATAAACTGAGCATAGTACAGGAGATAAAGAGCAGCTATGAGCTAGCAGGGTGTAGTAAAGGGAACATTAAGGGGGAGAATGGTGCACAGAGTAAGGGTCTAGGATTCTCACCTGACCAAACACAGAGCTGAGGATAGGATGCAACTCCACAAACAGGGGTTCGGCTTCAGGGTCACTGTCGCTACTTTTGGTAGGAGGAAGTTCACTTGGCTTAGGGGGTTGTGTGGAGGCTCCATCTGGCCCCTTGACTGACTCCTTCCTCTTTACCCTGTGTTCACCTCCACAGTCTGGCTGCTCCCCGGGACTGGAAGGAAGCTGTCTGGGGCTGGGAGGACAATTTCGTGGACTTAGTGGGTGATCTCTGGAGTGGGTGTGATGTCTAGGACTGGGCTGCTTCGGGGTAGGTGAATGTTGTCTATGGCTGTAGGGGGTCATGTGCTGATGAACGACGGGGTACTGGATTTGACTGAGATGTGGCTGGTGTGTAGGGGTATGTGAGTGATGATAATTGGGATGGTGCTGGATGTGACCATGAGGGGGACTGTATTGAGAGTTACTGGAGACATACTGAGAGTGAGTGGAAGGATGCCGGTGGTGACTGGTATGATGCTGGTGATAATGGGGATGGTTCTGGTGCCTGGATCTACGACCCCCCTCTTGCTCGGGGGCTTTTCTAGTTATAGGGAGGCTCTCTTCTGTGTCTGGGGACTGGCGCCTTCTGTTCCCAACTAGACCGCTGTCTCTTGGGTAACAGAGAGGCCTCCTAAAGCTGGGATCAGTCTCATTTGCCAGGTGGTGTCTGTGGTGGGGTCTACGGGTCTCCCCAGCCGGCATCAGGGAGCTGCCGCTCTCGCTCATGTCTCTGTAGTCTTCGCTATACCGCCGACTCCTCAACACACAGAAATCCGAGCCACAGGCATTTCTTGTCGGCCGCGTCTGTTCAGCACCACAGAGCCTGTGACAGCTCCTGCACTCTACTTGAATGGGAGGGAGCAGGAGAGGAAAGGGAGGGAGACCAGAGGAAGGTGGGAGATAGGAGAGAGTGGGAGATAGGAGAGAGTGGGAGAGTCTCACCAATCGGACAGTGCAGTGGCAAATAACCTGTGGTGATGGTCGGGGGTCCAAGTTTGTTATAAGCCTCGAACATTGGTTTAGGTATAAAAAGCAATCCTAGGTCAGAGTAATCAATGCATTGTTCCTACTGATTGCTCCACTTATCGAACTTTGCAATTCCAGTACTTGCACTGTTTTTTTTTAGAATGATAGCCAGAGGTCTTTGATGCCCTTCTCTACCCTCTACCCCAATACACAAGTTAAACCGTTTCACTATTCATCGAAACATAGTGATTTATCATATGATTTTCCTAAACATATATAAATATAATATAGTGATCGCTGACCAGAGTCACTATTTACTTAAATGCTTACCTAAGCACAACTCAGCAGTGTGAGAAGTGGCGAGTGCTCCTGGAGAGTTTATTTCTCGGTAGAGTTGAGTCCAAGATAACTTTACCAGAGAAACTAACTTGCAGATTTACATTCAACAATTACCTACTCCATAGTGAATTATGAGAGAGAAAGAGAGAGAGAGAGAGAGAGAGAGAGAGAGAGAGAGAGAGAGAGAGAGAGAGAGAGAGAGAGAGACTGTCAACCTCTATAGACCCCAAATACAACGTGCAGGGAGCCCCCTGAGCAGATTAGCACCTGTATCATAAGAGCTCTGCCCCAGCTGAGAGGCAGAGCTCAGAGTAAACCTGCTAGATCTGCAAATATATGAGTTTGTTTTTACACTGGAGTAGTGGCACAAGGTTTTAATTGGTGAAGCAAAAGCTAAAAATAACCTTCAGTGCCACTTTAAAGGGCTTTTGCTAAACATTGCTTATGCTGTGAATGTAAAAATTAAAAGTAATGAAAAATTAGCTATACATTTTCTTAACAAAATTGCATGCAAATGCATAACATAAGAAAAGTATATGTTTTAAATGTTTCTATTATGTCTCCTGTTTATGACATCACATGGGGCTTGATATGCATATAAACACATTTACAATGGGAAATGTGTAATATTAATATCAAGCAACAAGGTGATGACATAACCAGGATCCACCACAGACATATTTAAACCATGTATTTCTCTTATTTTATGCATTTACATGATTTTTTTTTTATAGACAAGTGTATACAATCTAAAATATAGAAAATAGTTATGCTAATATAAATAACAAAAATATGAATAAAAGCTTCTCTCAAGTTGGTGTATTCAAACATTTGACTGTTACTGTATACACATATACACCTGTATCACATACATACTGGAAAAGTTGCTTAATGAGTTAGAAAAATGACTACATTCTGCATGTGAACCTGAGGACGTTTGTAATCCTTGTGATCAAATAAATAAAACAGAATAGTGACAGGAGAGATTAAATAAGTCTGACAGGACAGGGAGAAGTAATGAGACAGTACAGAGAGGGAAACAGTCATCAAAGGGAGACATCAAAGGGTTAAGATCGGATGTCACGAATTTGTCTTGGGGCATGTCTTTGCTCTTTAAGTTCTCTGAATGCATCAAAGGTAGAGTGACTAAAATGATTACACTAATTTGTGATCTAAAAATGTGCCATTTTGTGTGTTACAAAAGTTTTTTCAAATATCCATTTCTGCTCTAGTGTTTTACAGCAGAGCCTCTTTCAGGTCATTATACACGGCATAGGTAAGTACCAAAACTGTTTAAACCCAGTATACGAAAGTACCAGCATGTGCCGCAAATACGGCACCCCTCTATTGCTCTAACAGACACAAAATGTGTCCCAATAAGATCACACACATTAATTACTTTTTCAGAAAAATAGAAATTCCATTATAATTTTAGATTTCTAATGATTTGATTCACTTTCACACTGATTCGCTTTACACGAAGATACAAAAGATACACGAGATACAAAACACAAAAACAATTATTTCATAATGCATTTCCCTTGAATAGTCCTGAGGGAATATGTATGTATGAGACATACAGGAGAAAGGAAGACAAGAGACGAGTCAAGGAGAAAAGGTGAATAACAGAGAGGCAGACAGGAGAGGGGGAGGTGGTAGAAATGGGTCATGGACTCATTTGAGAGAAGAATATAGGAAACAAAGATAAGAAAGGTATGGAAGAGACAACAAATGAAAAAGGAAGCCAGAGGAGACTGGAGGAAGGAAGAATGTAGGAGAGACGAGTATAAGTGAGACAAATAGGAGATCCAGAGGCAAAGAGAAACAGATAGATAGGAGTGTATATGATGCAGATAGGCTAGAGGAATACTAAAGAGAGGAAAGATATACTCTGGGATGGAGTAATAGAGGGGATAGAGAAAGGGAAGACGGAAGTTGACTGAAACCGAAGTCAAGAGGAGAGAGACAGTCAGGAGAGACAGAGAGATTGGAAAAATAGAGAATGACAGAAAGAAGAATGTAGATGAGACATATAGAATAGAAACACAACACAAAGGGACAGAATCCAAAAGGGAAGTGTACATTAGACAAGCAAAGAGTAGGCTATAGTTATTTGATTTGCATGTATATAATCAGTGATTTAATTCCTCAGTGTGTCATTATCTGCAGCACAGCCCAGACTGCTTGTGTATCATGCCAGCTGCATTTAGCAGAAATACTGTGGTGCATTGGCATGTAAATAAATGAATAGGGTTTTATGTGCTCATGTCATCATTTCTACACACGAATATAATCAGGGGTATGGAATGTGTTTACGCCTTTGTGGACATTCAATGAATACACGTGCACTGGAGCCTGCAACCTGTACTGATCTATTAATAGTTATTTCCCGCTTCCTATTACACTATATAAAGCTCTGTTTTTGACACTTTGAGGCCCTGGGTAGAGAAAGTGACTTTAACAGATTTAGACCTGCATTGCAAGCGAAGGTGAAAGACTAGGGAGGGAGAATGAGAAGACTAGAAATCCAATTAATGATGAGGCAGATAGAAAGAGAAAAGGCAGGCCAAATAGATGTGTTCCAGCACAATCATGTTATATAAACAGAGCAGTTTATGAAGCAGTGTAAAAAAAGGTATTAAAGGAACAAATACAACAATTATGTGTAGTGAATTAGTAAATGAGAGTCAATGGACATACTAATCTATGGTTATCAACCTGATATGAATTATACTGAAGTATTATGGGCTAACTTCAAGCTCAGAAGTTGGGGGTTTGAGCAGACTTGAGTTAAATTTTAACATATTCAGGAGTTTAAATTCCTGAAATTTTACATCCTAGAATATCTGAGTTTTTTTCCCAAACCTGAAATTCTAACTTTACAAAAATACCCACGGGAAGTTAATTTATCCTAAAATATTCATCTGGTGACGTTGTATAAGAAAAAGGCATTCAATACAGCTACACATTAATGCAAATAGTCAAACAGTATATTACGTGACTGAAACTCAATATATAATACATGCAGATATAGACCAGAGGTTTACAATGGAGAAGATAAGTGATATAAGGAACTTTGACTGTGGAATCATTCCAGCATCTCAAAAACAGTTGACCCCCTGGAATTTTCACACATTACAATTTATTGAGAAATGGTTTGATAAACAAAAAACATTCAGTGAACGGGATTTCACCTTGATAGGTTAATGAGAGAGGTCACAAGAGAATGGTGAGACTCATTCAAGCTGACAGGAAGACCATAAATATTCAATTAGCCTTCACAGCAGTGGTGTGCACAAGGGCACTTACAAATGCACAGTGCATCTAAACTTAAAATTGATGGCCTACAACATCCAGGCGGAAAAGTCAGAATTTGTCACCAAACTCTTCAATTCATGGACCCATCCAGCCTTGTGTCCAAAGTGTAGGAATGTTTTCTAGTCACACCTTAAACCTGATAACCAATTGTTTTATGGCCATAGTCTACCCATCTACACATGGATATGTCCATCAGATTAATGCACCTTGTCACAAAGCATGCATCATTTCAAGCTGTTTCCAAAAACATGCTAGTGAACTTAATTTACTCCAGTGGTATCTCAATTCTACAGAGATCCTTTGAAATGAGCTGGAATAGGAGCATAAATGTATATCTTAAAAATCTGCCAAAATGGATTGGTGCAATATTGTCAGAACTTGTTTCCAGCATGTTGCTATGTTGTACAGATGGTTTTGTCCCTGAACTATATTAGGCTGGATGATTAATATTATGCAAAAACTATGTGAGTCTAACAATGATGCCACTCGTATGAGCAAGTAAAAGCACAAGTAAACATTCAAAGGGGTCAATTCACTAAAAGGTTAGTTATAGGTGAGATGGGGTGAGTTGAGATGCTCATTTCATCTCATCATTTTAACTATACATTGTGCACAAACCCCCACTAAGCAAACTTACCAGCATTGTCCCTGCACCATGATTAGCTAATTTAGTGAGATTAAATGTTCATCTCACCTCAACTCACCTGCAACTCACCTTTTAGTGAATAGACCCCAGAGAGTTCCAATTTTTAAAAATGTGATATGTACGTTTGTCACAAAGTGAATTCTGACAGCCTGCCTGACTGGGGTTCTTGGAGGGGCCTGAGGGCCAAACACCTCCCTGTAGATTATGGGCCTTGGTTTATATGCCATAACGCTATACATTAATATTGTTAGTTAGTTATATTTTGTTAGTATATTGGTTTATTTGTAATGTTTAATTATGTGAGTAGACCACTCTGAAGGATTATAATGTGTCCGTGACAATAATTGATAGTTTACACCAACATCCATTGTTCTGTATTAACTGTATTATCTGGTAAACTGATTATGTTGTGTACATTATGTGTCTTACTGTGTGTATTGTAATTAGGTCTACTCACTGTATGGTAATTCCTATTTGGTTTGCAGTCTGAAAGTCTAATGTATTCCTAGCCCCAGTTAGTTGGAGAACTATGTTAGTTCCATCACCCCATTGTATACTAATGTCTGTGGTGTCATGTTTATGTCTTTTTATAAGTCTGTGTTGTTACACAAATAAAGGAGTTGTTCATTCTTGCTGTACCTAACTGCTAGATGTCCTGTCTATTTGGGTACAAAGAGCAAGGTTCCAGAAAGACTTGCTGGGTGAATGCTGAACTGTAATCGGGGGCTAAGGAGGTGATTTCCTATAACGGGCAGAGGGTCTACTACGTCCGGTAGACAGTCCGTTACAACGTTGTTCTATATACTATAAATAGAGCAACAAAAAAGTAATGGTAGCTTCATATTTTTTTTCATAGAAACATCAACTGTGTCAAATAACACTCTTTGTGATATTATCAAAATAGGTCTCTACAACATAAATATCTTTAAGAATTAGTAATACAATGAACTAAGACTATATCAAAGTTAATTTCCAGTCATCTTACGTCATGTTGGTCAATGTCAAGTAAAACTGTGCTTATATAACTGGACTATATAAATAGAATGCTCATGATATATATGGACAGTGTTCTTGGTCTAATCTAATTTCTTTTATTTTGCACACATATTACATCAAAAAGTGTGTGCAGCACTGAGAATCGTGTGTTAACACTAGTTCATCCTAAATAAATAGATAAATTGAATGTTTGTATTTTCTAGGACTGGTATCTTTTATATTCTTCTACACAGAACAATTTGCCTTAGCGCCCAGACTTTTATTCACATTTGATTGGCAGTAATAGGTCCCATATAATTGTGTAGTACACATGGGGATCATATTAATGACTAGTGTGTAGGAATATGTCAGAAAATGTGTCAATGCCCCACTATTTTGAAAATTAATTGATAAAGGATCTGTGTGGAGATTTTGTTTACAGTAATGGACTGGGAGATAACACCTATTGTTCTGTGAACCCTCATAGTTAGGCAAATGCACAGGCTTTACAGAATAACAGTAATGTTCTCAGTGTCCATTAATCTTTTTAATTTATCACTACTTCTTATAAAACACCTGCACACTTGTTAGTTTGTATTTGTGTGCTGAATATGTAGGCCATCCGACATTATTTAGAAAATATTAATTGAGGCAGGAAAGTGAAGAAAGTTAGGGCATGTTTATTAAACATATTAATATCATCAGAAAAGTAAATGTTTAATAGCATTGAGTGTTTGTGCTGTAATAAATATGAACATCCAAAGCACAATTCACATGCTTAGTGAGCAGCTCTGTGGAAAGTATAAAATGTACCAAAATGTATGTTAAAATACAGGGATTACCAGACTAGTCTCTTGGTAAAGTCACTACGTAAAATAGAGGACAAAAAGCACATCATTTTCCTTGTAGAGCAGGGCTCAGCAACTGCAGCTTTCTATCTATTTTGGATCGCACATCTGCCCACTTTTCCCCAATGTCTTATAATTAAAGGGACAGTCTAGTCCCCAAACTCACTTTGGTGCAAGATGAAGATCACTGCTTGTACAGTGCACAGGCTTTTATCCCTGTGTGATTTGATGCAGGCATTCTGTATAAATAACATTTTTAATATTTGACCCCATCCCTCCCCAGTGATTACTCTGCATGTTTACTGCATGTGCGGCAGCACTGATTCTATAGACACTTAGGATATAAAGTTTTGTTTCATATAGTCACTTCCGGTGTTCTGACGAATTTCTCGAGCAAATTCTACTGCGCAATCGCAGTAGAATTTACTCATCACGCATACGCAAAAAGTTACAGCTGATCACTCAGCTGTAACTTTGTAAAGACGGCGCATGCACGAGGGCCGCTTACCACCTCCCGCCCCCTTCACATCCCCTTCACACACCCTCCACACCCCTTCTAATCAGCTGTTCGACGAGGTAAGTATACAGCGCATGCGCACTGCTATCAAGCGGTTTCTCAGCCGTTTTGACATGCGCGCATCCCTCGACAAATTTCTCCACAAGTTTTACTAACGCTACGGTGGTAAGTGACACACGGGGGACAGATGGGGGAGACACGGGGGACAGAGGGGGGACACACATAAGTGATACAAAGGGGACACACTGGGGGCATCTCATTGAGTTTTAATAACGCTACCCTGATTGATAAGTCTAATTGACACACGGGGGGGGGGGCATAAGGGGGCAACATAGGGGCAAGCACCCTGGTGAGTGGGGGGGGGGGAGCCTTGAGGGGTGCCTTATCTTGATAGAAGTTGTGATCCTCCTGCTGTATTATTGATACAGCAGGGGAATCACAACTCCCATCAAGATGAGGCAGCCCCTCAGGTACTGCCTTAGCTTCATTGGACACGAGGGGGGCGCTCATTGGAGTTGTGATCTAAGACATGGGGGGGGGCTCATATAAAGGGGGTAGTAAAGATGGGGGGCTCATATAAAGGGGGCAGTAAAGAAGGGGGAGCTCATATAAAGGGGGGCAGTAAAGACAGGGGGCTCATATAAAGGGGGCAGTAAAGAAGGGGGTCTTATAAAGGGGCAGTTAAGATGGGGGGAGCTCATAAAAAGGGGGCAGTAAAGACAGGGGGGGGCTCATATAAAGGGGGCAGTAAAGACGGTAGGCTCAAATAAAGGGGGGCAGTAAAGACAGAGGGGGGCTCATATAAAGGGGGCAGTAAAGAGGACTGAGCCCTGGTTTGTTTGACCATTACCTATGGTCTAAATGGGCGTGATTTTAATGTATGTTGTTACTGTGTTTTGATTTTATTCTTAATATTTTTATTTCTTAGCATATTACTTATTTACAAAATCTTTGTTTCACACAGTAGTGCCAATATCCCTGCCCTGGTAACTCTTATCAGGAGACTTGATGATTTTCTTTTCCTATTGCTTCTAGAAATGGAAGGTGATTACAAGCGGAATTTCCTATTAGCATCATTTGTGACCAAGAAAGTGAACTGAGAGATTTATACGTGACTGAAGTGAAGGACATGAGGCTGGAAGCTGAAGACACTGAAATTTGTCAAACATTTCTTTATTAAAAATAAATATCAAACTACCTACTGGGGGTCTACATGTATTTGGTAACATTTATGCACAGAGAGAGAGAGAGAGAGAGAGAGAGTGATTCTCCAGCAGGCCGGACTGGCCTACCTGGATACTGGGAAATTTCACGGTAGTTCGCTGGTCCTGGGGCCGTTTTAAGTATGCAGTCACTTTAATGCATTCGGCCACGGCTGCTTTAAGTTGTTCACTCGCTTGGAGACGTTCACCACGTGCGCGCACTTCACTAGTTTCCGGTCCAGTTACTGCACAGGATCACGTGCGTCCACAGCCTATGCTGTGTGAGAAAAGGTAGGAAGATTTAACGGGTGGTTGTGAGTTTAGGGAGAAGGGGATAAAATACATAGAGCCGGATGGAAAATTGATGACGGTTGGTTGGAGAAAATTATACATACAAGGGTAGGAAGAGATGACAGGGGTGGGGGGAGAAAATTATACATACAGGGGAAGGAAGAGATGACGGGTGGTGGAGAAAATACATACATTAGTGAATATCAGAGTGTAAACGTGGGACTGAGAGTGAGTGGCAGTGTGTGTGTGAGTGAGCGGCAGAATAAATGTAATAAATGGGGATATCACAGTGCTTCCCGGTGTTCTGTCAAATTTCTTGAGCAAATTCTACTGCACAGACGCAGTAGAATTTACTCATCGCGCACCACAGTGCATGCGCACAAAGTTACAGCTGTCATTCAGCTGTAACTTTGGCAGAAGACCGCCTGCGCGAGGGACACACACCACCTCACGCCACCTTCGGATCAGCTGGGGTAAGTATAAGCGTCTTACTGATTATTGTCACTTACTAGTGTAGCAAGCAATTGGTAAAACATCTGTCAGTGACATGCTACGCTAGTAAGTGGAAGTCACACGAGGGGGACACACGGGAGCTTAAGGAGGTGATCACAACTACCATCAAGATGAGGCAGCCACCCCGCTGTGTGTGACTGGGTGTGTTCCCAGTCCGGCCCTGCTCTCAAGGCCGATCCTACGCAGGTGCAGATGCAACAAATCTGGGAGAACCTGTGTATTTTTTTTTAATGTCTGTGAAGTTAGACGTGCATCCTGCGACGGCGCCTCCTCAGTTAGAAGAGCTGGCTGGGGAGATGAAATGTTCTCCCCTCATCAGCCCTCCTTTCACACCGACAAGCAGGAAGCCTCTTGCGCTCCCTTGTGCGGAAGTGTTACGAGTGTATGTGGCAGTGAGCAGCAGAGCACGTGTGTGTGTGTCTGAGTGAGTGGCAGGATGGGAATTATGAGAGAGATGGGTTTGCGTGGGCCTGTCTGCACTCACGCGTCTGTGACCCTAGGATCGGCCCTGGTCACTCTGTCCCACTGTCTGTGTTACTCTCTCACACTCTCTGACGATTATTCACTAAAAGATTAGATGAATATTTAATGTCACCGCTTTATCTATACATTGTGCACGGACAAACCCGACGAGCTTGCTATGTGGGGGTAACTCGGCAGGTGTGTCCCTGCCAAACGAATAGCTAAATTGGTGAGATTAAATATATCCCAACTCACCTGCTACTCAACTTTTAATGAATAGACCTCTCTGTGTCACTCTCAGACTTGCCCCATGCTTTTTCTCAATCGCATTCGCAATGTCCCCCTTTCTTTTCTTCCTGTTACACGTTTCCCATTCTTGTCTCACTGTGTTCATGTTAATTGATGCACCATCTAAAAAAAAAGACTTTGAAAACAAATTATTTTCATCACACTCACAAGATTAAACACAAGATTAAAAATACCATTATTATATGAGTATATGTGTTATGTAAAATAAACAAGAAAAATTCGAAAAGAAAGTATATTTCTTAAACTTATGATTGTAATCATGTAATATTACAGTCACTCACCCTGGTTGAATTGGCACATGGATACCCATGTGAGCAGTAACGCCACGTCAAAGCTTCAACCAAACTTTTGCCTTAGTCATGAACTCTTTCATCATCTTTGCCCAGTTCTGTTTGTGTCCTATAGCCCAGTATTTTATAATCTGTTATTCCTGTCCCTGCTTCTGTCTTTTCTTTGCATATTGCTCTGCTTAGCCTTGTCTGTCTGCAGCATCCTGCATATTGTTCTGCAGTGCTATCCTCCATGCCTGCTCCAGGGTGTTTACATGGTATTACCAGATCCTGTTTTGCACTGTATACCAGCTGATGCAAACTCGGGGCCCTGGTATGTGGCTGCACCAACCTGAGGTGTCAAGCACTGAGGGGAGTATGGTTTCCCTTCACCAGAAGCTGTGACTCTGTTTATGCACATGAACTCCTAAATGCCAACTATGGGCACTGTGGGTCCTGTGTCATCTAAACCCGGTTCCTGAGTTACAAATACATGCAGGTTTACAAACAGTGAATTTCTGCAGACACACATGGACTAATACATACAGCACAAGTACTAATTTCTTTTTTTTTTTTTTTTTGCTTAAAGTTGCTACTGTTGACCAGCTCATAAAATATATTTTGAAGCACTATCTGTTAGGAATCATAATCCGTCTATTGTGCTTGAAGCTGATTATAATGAATTTTTATTGGCCAAGTTCAGCCATCTTGTAACACTGACACTGATTATAGCTGATGTACAAGTCTAGACAGATTTTCAATTCAATAATATGATATTCCCCTATCTGATCGTTATGTATTCAAACAGTGTTTGCTCCATGTGTCAGACTCCGAAGCAATATTTTAAACCAAGTGCTCAGCTAGTTCAGTCTATTTCTGATCTTAAATTTACTAATTTCCTTAACAGAAATCTGTAAGTTGGGTTAGTATCAGCTGTATAGTATGTATTTATATTTCATCATTACGGATATAAGTACAATTCGCACTGGTTTACACTCTGTTATGTGTAGTTGCATTTACTCTTAGTATCATCTGTTAAAGACTGCTGTATATACACTACTGTTTAAAAGTTTGGGGTCACTTAAAAATGTCCTTGTTTTCCATGAAAACATACATAGATGTGTTGCAAAGTGAATAGGAAATACAATCAGGACTGTTGACAAGGTTACAAATAATGATTTAGAGTCTAAAGATCAGGTTTATTGGTGCTTTAATAAACAACATCACTGTTTTCAGCTGTATACTATGTTTCTTTATATACCAATAAAAATCAATAAAAAAATAGGCTACAGCTATTCATTTGGGCAAATCTTGCAATAAACTGTAAAAAAAACTGTCCTAGCTCAAGTACAGTTAGTCAATTGGGGATGGTTTGTTAGAATGTAATATTTATTTAGCGCATGTCCTGAGGATGACCTAGATTGCAAGGAAACCTTGTCAGTTTTTAAACCTACCAAGAGTAAGACCCTTTAACACCCTACTTGTTTATTAAAACAAGATTAATTAAACAAACATAATCTCACTATTTATATATTTGAAAATCTCACAGTGAGATATGCGTTAGACACTTAATTAAACCTATATTAACTATATAGAGTACAGGCGTATAGCATTGGCCCTACTGTGAACAATGGTAAATAGACATCAGAGTTACAATAATTAGGTATTTATAGCTGAAGTGGAATAAGTCTCCAAACTGCGAATGATTCTAGAACAGCTACTAATTCCTGATTGTTGCTTATTCCTTGTCAGTTCACCACAGTACACTACTTACTGAATGGACTACACACAGTATCACCAAAAACCTTATTGTTTTATGCTGCATACAGCTTTAGCAGAATGGTACAGTTAAAGGAAATGGGGATTGGATCTGCAAATATCAAGATAAATAATTAATTTCTCGAGTGCTCGTGCTCAAGTTCAGGACAAGTTGTCTAGAGTAGGATGGAGTTTCAGCAACCTAATTCAGTGCCTTAAATTAGGAAATTAGCTTTTCTAAATGTCCATTAGGAAAAAAACATAATCATGCTCTGAATGGCTACTTTATTAATTGCATTGTTCTGGTGATATTTTCCCTTTTCTAATCACATAGAAAATGCTTGTCACATCACGCTAAAAGAATATCTCCCCTTCCAGTGTCACCAACTCAGTGGCTCAGCCCTTATTTGGCACCTGCTCCCACTGTCCCAGGATGCTACTCCTGTGCCAAGCTTTATAAGGATTTAAAAAAGCTCCAGTGTGCATGAGCTGTAGCCTAAAGCTAAGCCGATACCCCACTATTCTCAGACCACCCACAGATTGGGATTGTGGTGCACATGCAACCAGGGCCGGTGCAAGGATTTTCGTCTACACAGGCGAAGGTGCATTTTGGTGCCCCCCTGCTCTGATCCGCCACGCCTCCCACACCATTAAGCCTCCTTAAATTATATATATATATATATATATATATATATATATATATATATATATATATATGAATAATGTATAGTGTAGAAAATAAATCTAAATATTCAACTCGCATGCTCTAAATGTGTCACACATTGAAACCCTTAAACACAAAGACACCCTTGCAGTCACACACACAGACACCCTTACCACTTACACACACACAGTTACACCAATTCACACATAACCTGAGACACACTATTTTGCCACTCAATATGCCAGTATTTAGCCCAGGGGTCCTCAAACTTTTTAAACAGGGGGCCAGTTCACTGTCCCTCAGACCGTTGGAGGGCCGGACAATAGTAAAAACAAAAACTATGAACAAATTCCTATGCACACTTATGCATCTTATTTTGAAGTGAAGAAACAAAATGGGAACAAATACAATATTTAAAATGAAGTAAAGTTAAATCAACAAACTTACCAGTATTTCAATGGGAATATTATGCCAGTCAGAGCCCAGTAATATTATGCCAGTCAGATGCCCAGGAACATTATGCCATTCAGATGCCCATGAATATTATGCCATTCAGATGTCCAGGAACATTATGCCAGTCAGAGCCCAGTAATATTATGCCATTCAGATGCCCAGGAACATTATGCCAGTCAGAGCCCAGTAATATTATGCCAGTCAGAGCCCAGGAATAGTGTGCCAGTCAGATGCCCAGGAATATTATGCCATTCAGATGCCCAGGAATATTATGCCAGTCAGATGCCCAGGAATATTATGCCAGTCAGATGCCCAGGAATATTATGCCAGTCAGAGCCCAGGAATAGTGTGCCAGTCAAATGTCCAGGAACATTATGCCAGTCAGAGCCCAGTAATATTATGCCAGTCAGAGCCCAGGAATATTATGCCATTCAGATGCCCAGGAATATTATGCCAGTCAGATGCCCAGGAATATTATGCCATTCAGATGCCCAGGAATATTATGCCACTCAGAGCCCAGGAATATTATGCCAGTCAGATGCCCAGGAATATTATGCCAGTTAGATGCCCAGGAATATTATGCCAGTTAGATGCCCAGGAATATTATGCCAGTCATAGCCCAGGAATATTATGCCAGTCAGATGCCCAGGAATATTATGTCATTCAGATGCCCAGGAACATTATGCCAGTCAGATGCCCAGGAATATTATGCCATTCAGATGCCCAGGAATATTATGCCATTCAGATGCCCAGTAACATTATGCCAGTCAGATGCCCAGGAATATTATGCCACTCAGAGCCCAGGAATATTATGCCAGTCAGATGCCCAGGAATATTATGCCAGTTAGATGCCCAGGAATATTATGCCAGTCATAGCCCAGTAATATTATGCCAGTCAGATGCCCAGTAATATTATGCCAGTCAGATGCCCAGGAATATTATGCCAGTCATAGCCCAGGAATATTATGCCAGTCAGATGCCCAGGAATATTGTGCCAGTCAGATGCCCAGGAATATTATGCCAGTCAGATGCCCAGGAATATTGTGCCATTCAGATGCCCAGGAATATTATGCCAGTCAGATGCCCAGGAATATTATGCCAGTCATAGCCCAGTAATATTATGCCAGTCATAGCCCAGTAATATTATGCCAGTCAGATGCCCAGGAATATTATGCCAGTCAGATGCCCAGGAATATTATGCCAGTCATAGCCCAGTAATATTATGCCAGTCAGATGCCCAGGAATATTATGCCAGTCAGATGCCCAGGAATATTATGCCAGTCATAGCCCAGGAATATTATGCCAGTCAGATGCCCAGGAATATTATGCCATTCAGATGCCCAGGAATATTATGCCAGTCAGATGCCCAGGAATATTATGCCAGTAAGATGCCCAGGAATATTATGCCAGTCAGAGCCCAGGAATAGTGTGCCAGTCAAATGTCCAGGAATATTATGCCAGTCAGAGCCCAGTAATATTATGCCAGTCAGAGCCCAGGAATATTATGCCATTCAGATGCCCAGGAATATTATGCCAGTCAGATGCCCAGGAATATTATGCCATTCAGATGCCCAGGAATATTATGCCACTCAGAGCCCAGGAATATTATGCCAGTCAGATGCCCAGGAATATTATGCCAGTTAGATGCCCAGGAATATTATGCCAGTTAGATGCCCAGGAATATTATGCCAGTCATAGCCCAGGAATATTATGCCAGTCAGATGCCCAGGAATATTGTGCCAGTTAGATGCCCAGGAATATTATGTCATTCAGATGCCCAGGAACATTATGCCAGTCAGATGCCCAGGAATATTATGCCATTCAGATGCCCAGGAATATTATGCCATTCAGATGCCCAGTAATATTATGCCATTCAGATGCCCAGGAATATTATGCCACTCAGAGCCCATGAATATTATGCCAGTCAGATGCCCAGGAATATTATGCCAGTTAGATGCCCAGGAATATTATGCCAGTCATAGCCCAGTAATATTATGCCAGTCAGATGCCCAGGAATATTATGCCAGTCAGATGCCCAGGAATATTATGCCAGTCATAGCCCAGTAATATTATGCCAGTCAGATGCCCAGGAATATTATGCCAGTCAGATGCCCAGGAATATTATGCCAGTCAGATGCCCAGGAATTGCTCATTAAACCTCCCTCCTCCCCCTTTCCCAGACCCCAGTACTTACCTCCATGCCGCTGTTCAGGTCCGTGGCTGAGAGGGAAGCGTTGTGAGCTCCCCTCAGGCCGTGCGCATTCAATAAAGTGTGTTGAAAAAAAAAGTTTCAACACACTTTATTGAATGCGCACGGCCTGAGGGGAGCGCACAGCGCTTCCCTCTCAGCCACGGATCTGAACAGCGGCATGGAGGTAAGTACTGGGGTCTGGGGGAGCGGGCGATTTTCCCGCCCCCCCATTGGTGCGCCCTAAGGCAGCCGCCTGTGCTGCCTTACGGTAGCGCCGGCCCTGCATGCAACCACATTCACCAAAACCACACCTCCATACTCACTCTGAGTACAGAATCTGCTGTGCTAAATGTTAGCCATCAGTAATCAGGGAAAGAAATAAGAACAGTGTATTAATGGCTAGCCTTTGACACAACAGATGTTGTAAAGAGCAGTTCACATGATGTTCAGTTAGCAGAAGCTGTGAATCATACGAACTGCAATCTAGAATGGTTACGGTGCCAAGTGTTAGCCATCACTAAGTCGGGGGAGTAATCAGGACAAAGTAGTGATGACTAGCCCATTGCACTGCAGCTACTGTAAATGTTTGCTCAAATATGGAAAGCAAGCATTTTAGATGTCTGAGCCACTTGGGAGCAGTAGTAACTAAGGGGGCCAAGAGTTAGCCATCACCAATAAGGGGGGAATTATTTTGTGGCAAGGATAAACTTTGACTGTCCCACTAATGAAGTCACTATGCTTGGCATTTTAGGGACTGCATTTAACAGCAGCAGAGATGAGACGAAAAAGGAGTCATTATCAGACTGGAGCCGTTTAAACAGAGTCCAGGAGGAATAGGATTATTTAAAAGTTGCACTATTGCAACTTACTGAAGTCAACAGAAAATTGCATTGGGCTTGTCAGTAAGAGCAAAATATTAAAAACAACAACAACATGGTCCTACACAGAAGTGGCCAAAAAAGTAACAACCAAAAAGTTAACATTTAATAATAATAATTAGAAAACCCAGAGTGAGGAAGATAGAAAGACCTTTAGAATAGTCAGAAAGATATAAAGCAAGCTATAAGAGCTTCTACAGCACACACAGAAGAGAAAATAGCCCAATCGGTAAAAAAGGGAGAGAAAATATTTTTTAGATACATAAATGAGAAAACGGAGGGGTCAGGCAACTATAGACCAGTAAGTCTTATTTCAGTAGTGGGGAAAATAAGATCAGAGACAACATGGTTTTACTTCAGGGGATCATGCCAAACTAATCTTATAATATTTGATACAGTACTAACCTCAACATCTGAGGAAATGTGTTTAGGAATGATAATTTCAGATAACTTAAAGGTAGGTAGCAGGAAATGCTAACAGAATGCTTGGTTGTATAGGGAGAGGTATTAGCAGTAGAAAGAGGGAAGTGCTCATGCCATTGTTCAGAGGTTTGGTAAGACCTCACTTGGAGTATTGTATGCAGTACTAGAGACCGTATCTCCAGAAGGATATTGATGCTTTGGAGAGAGTTCAGAGAAGGGCTACTAACTGGTTCATGGGTTGAAGGAAAAAACTTACCAGGAAAGGTTAAAGCATCTTAACATGTATAGCTTGAAAGAAAGACAAAATACATAAAGGGAATCAACACAGTAAAGGAGTGTATATTTAAAAACAACCACAACAAGAGGACATGGTCTTAAATTAGAGGGACAAAGATTTAAAATTAATATTGTGAAGTATTACTTTACAGAGAGGGTAGTGGATGTATGGAATAGTCTTCCAACGGAAGAGGTAAACACAGTGAAGGTGTTTAAGCACAAGGCTATCCGAGATATAAAATAGGGCCAAGGACTAATAAAAGTATTTAGAAAATTGGGCAGACTAGATGGGCCAAATAATTCTTATCTGATGACACATTCTATGTTTCTATGTGAAAGGCAATTTATTTATGCCTAATCTTCAACTCTCTTGTTTAAATAGTAACATACAAACACTTTCATATGCTAAGGTAATATAACGTTTGGTCCTTTGGTTTTGGTGGCCTTTTCATTTTAAACAAATGAGATTATCAGAATGAATTACACTAATGTTTGTGTATTTCTGAAGAGCAGAGTACTGGAGAGCAGAGTACTATGTAAACATGATGCACTCCAGGTGTCAGAGGTACAGAATCCAGAGTTTATCATTTAATCATCAGTAGCTAATAGAAATATTCCTGCTACACTTGTCTGATGACTAATAAAACCATCAGAATCACATTCCTCGAATGCTACCTTTATGATATCAGTAACTTTCTCAACGCTTCCTTTTAACGCCAGTGAAAGCTTCTTCTGTTCTCATTAAAAATGAAAATGGAAATAGGGGATCATGTTCTGGGGGGTGCAGAATGCTGGCAGAAAAACTTCCACTCTTTGCAAGGTGATCCCACCCATGAATGTTTCATATGACTGTAATGAGAGGACAATGGGAGGTCAGGATGCTAAGGAGTCGTGGACTGAGGGAAGACATTTCACAATTTATATAGATAATGTGCATGTAGTGTCGTTCTGCATCAGTTTCAAATACACATGAGGCCTATGCACTAAATAATGAAGAGTGCTGCATTGACTTTAATCGAGATACAACATTTAGGTCAACATTGCAACAAAATCTGGAGTTTTGTGATATCCATGAGATCTGTTTATTACATTTTGCAGAAGAGAGAAAAGATGAGGGTGACAGCTAGATTGGTAATGGCTTAGTGCAGAGGCGTCCAACGTGTAGCCCGTGGGCCAAATGCGGCCAGCCGGGCATCGAGGTGCGGCCCGCCTGAGCTCTGCTCCGGTAGCCGCACCTCGAACTGCACACCACACGAGAAGCTGTGTCGGGGAACGAAGTTCCCTACACGCTCTGTGTAGGGAACTTCGTTCCCCGATAAAGCTTCCCGTGCGGTGTGCAGCAGCAGTGCTGCTCTCGTGCACAAATCTCCTCCTCTACCCTGCGCGTGAGGTTCATGCGCAAGGGTCAGAGGGAGGGAAGAAGGACACCGGGAGCCCACAACCTCCAAAGCCACATGTGTGGGGGTAAGTGTATGTATGTATGTGAGTGTCTGTATAAATGTGTGTGGGGGTAAGTGTATGTATGTATGTGAGTGTGTGTATCAATGTGTGTGTGGGTTAAGTGTATGTATGTATGTGAGTGTGTGTGTATAAATGTGTATTACTGTGTGGGGTAAGTGTATGTGAGTGTGTGTGTGGGGTAAGTGTATGTATGTATGTATGTGAGTGTGTGTGTATAAATGTGTATGTGTGTGAGTGGGGTAAGTGTATGTATGCGAGTATGTGTATAAATGTGTATCTATGTGAGTGCATGTTAAGTGGGTGTGGGGTAAGTGTATGTATGTATGTGAGTGTGTGTGTATAAATGTGTATGTGTGTGGGGTAAGTGTATGTATGTGAGTATGTGTGTATAAATGTGTATGTGTGCGGGGTAATTGTGACTGTGTGTGTGGGAAGGGGGGGTAAGTGTGACTGTGTGTGTGGGAAGGGGGGGTAAGTGTGACTGTGTATGCATGTGTGTGTTTGTAGTTAATGTGACCACTACACATTAGTGTAATATATATATATATATATATATATATATATATATATATACATAAACACACATGTATAGAATTATATATATTATTCTCTGAATGAATGAAAAATGAATGCGGCCCACGCACGCATACATTTCTAGCGAAGTGGCCCTTTGCAGAATAAACTTGGACACCCCTGGCTAAGTGGCTCAAAACCGATTAGTAATCAAAGTCTATTGGGCAATTTGTAGAATAGGTGTGGAACCAACTCACCATAACCCTCATCATGTATGTAGTAAACCGTGGCACTAGTATGGATTAAGTGATGACAAAGCTACCTGACACCATCAAGATTTCTTTAATCTATGGGTCCGTGCACTAAATTTCTTAAAATTGACAATGTTATGACTTTCTATTTTGTTACATATTTGTGGTGTTATAGCTAAGAACATTTACGATTGTTTTGTGTTCATTTTTATCTTCTACAGTTAAAGTGAGAAAACAGTCAAGCTGGAATTAATGTCATTCACTTTCAGGTAGCTTAATTGATAGCACCATGAACCCATTTGTAGTAACTGTGATAAGCATGACATCACCAGTATCCAAGTGGGAAAAAAAATCAGAGAGGTGATTATTTGTTAGTTATACCATTTGTAATGAGCTGTATAGAGTACATTTGAACCCTCAAATATTTAGATCTGTATAATGGATAATAGAGTTTCTGGGAAACAGGGATCTAACCCATTTATAGAATAGATGTAATACTGGAACAAATAAAATAGTATAGAGAATATTTAAATTTTACTCGGTGATGAGTAATCCAAAGCACAGCTGGCAGTGTAATGATTCTTTCATCGCAGATTACCGGTTACACATAGTTAACCTTTATTATGGATATCACAGCCCTTCTATAACTGCAATATCTACCATATGTACAATAAGACTAATAATTCTTTCCAGCTCTTTAGTGACACCCTGTGGTCCTTAGAGAAGATAGAACTATTGGACAATTCAGTTTATTTTTTTAACCTTTGCATCCTTGCAGGAAGCAAGGTTTAAAAATGTATCCTGATGTGAGATTAGTCTCAGCTCTGCATCACTGCTGAGGCAAAGCTGGTGGAAAGTCTGGCGCGCTGACAGTGTCAGGGTGTACATGGCCAATCAGATCGGAGGCCCTCTGTTGACCCCCTTTGAAAATGACCAGGCCAAACTGCCTGCTTAAATATAATCAAATTGGTTGCAGTGTTCAGCTCTTGCCTGACACTCCTGGTTTAAAAGTAACAATTTTTTGTACAAAATATAATCATTTTAGTTTACATTAAATATGAATACAATCATTTTCATTAAAGCTTAATTATTTGTGTCTGCCTTATTTTTGAGGTACATCCACACTTCCCAGGTAAGGGAGACCTTTAATTTCCACAGTATGATATGTTTTTTGGGTTTTTTTGTCTTTTATTTAAGTTTTCAGTATCAAAACATGTAAAAAAAAAAAAAAAAAATTAAGTACAAAAAGGAAGGCAGTTTCAATATTCAGTAAACATTAGGCAATATATAAAAGTGTATAAATGGTATTATAGCCAATAAATTAGTATTGTACAGCCTTTATACGTGAGCCGAAATTTTTACTCCTTTTTGTCTCACACAATACAACACTTATACCACTAACAACAAGACATATAATACAATGTTCTGCTAGGCTTCTGGGGCAAGAGGGGAGACCAAACGGAGAGCCATGTGGGGTGTACCCTATCACATCATTATAATAGTTTGTTAATTATGCATAGATGTCCAGGGTTCCCAAATCTCCTTATGTATATCTAGTTGTCTGTTAGCTACATAGAAGCCTCTTTCCATATTAAACTTGTAGTCTACTTGTGCTATCACCTCTTGCCATATTAATGGACACTGCACCTTCCAGTTCCTAGCCATACACAATTGTGTGGCTAGTAAAACATGTATCAGTAAACTTTTAGTTGCCTTGCTACACATTGGTAGGTCTATATGAAATGGAAACAATGGTGGGGACAATACCAAATCGGATTACCGAGTTTCTCAAAGACCTCGTCAAAGGAATTCAAATAATCACATTCCCACCACACATGGTACATAGATCCGAAATCATTATTGCATCTTCAGCAAATTTTGGAGTTAAGAGTTTGAAATTTTATGAAGCCTTTGATTAACCAGGTACCATCTGTATATCAGTTTGTAGTGCAACTCCAACAGATTTATACAGTACGTGTATTTCTTTACCAAAAGGATTCCATTCAGCCAATCATAATGTGCAAAGGATTCACCAATGTCTGCTTCCCATTTTATGATGGGGCAGTATTTATTGTTAAAGACTAGGTTACCAAGAATTCTTGAATCTCTCAAAACAATTCTTTCTTACAGTGGCCATTAATGAATCCCTCAAAGCCCTCTGATTCAGAGATTTCAGACCACAGAATAAAATTCTTTACCTTCAAGTATGTAAATATGTCCTTTTGGTGAATCCCGAAGGTCAACTGTAATTCTGTAAAAGGTTTAATTTTATTATTTGCCAGAAAATCGCCCATCTGGGATAACCAACTATTTGCTCAATCCTTTAAATTGATGTCCCCAATAAAATTTTGCATGGCTAGTATGGAAGTAAATAATAACAGCTTATCTGCCACTTTAAATCTTTTTTTAAACAAGGTCCCTGTCCTCAGAACATCCTCAATTATGGAATTTGTTAGATTTAATTTCCTAAGGTAGATTTTGCCAGAAAGGAAAAAAAAAGGGGTTTGGTATCCACAATCTTGCCTCTCCATAACTGACCATGAAGAATTCCCACTGGAAGGATTATCCCAGGCCACCAGGTGAGAAATCGTAGATGAGACATGTAGCTCAAGAACATCTGGGAATGAGATTCCTCCTTTGGTTGGATTTTTTTTTTAGAATCTGTTGTGACATCCTAGGCTTCCTACCTGCCCTTATTATTATTATTGAATATAATATAAAAAATTTCAAATAAGTATAAATGCAACTAGTTATAGAGAGATGTCTGTGCATATAGATATGTATTGTTTTCGAATTATACATTTGTCACCTTGTGGGGCTCCTGTGTGTCGCATAATAATGGCGGTCCCATGTGTGGCATATTTATTGGGCCCCATGTGTGACATAGTTAAGAGGCTCTTTTGTGTGGCTTAATTAAGGGGCGCTTGTGTGTGGCATAATAATGGGGCACCTGTGTGTGTGGCATAATTAACTGGGCTCCAAGGTGAGGCATAAATAATGGGTCTCTGGTGTGGCATAATTTATGTGGCTCTGGTGTGGAATAATTTATGGGGCTCTTGTGTGTGTCATAGTTATGGGGCTCCTGTGTGTGGCATAGTTATGGGGCTCCTGTGTGTGGCATAGTTAATGGGCTCCTGTGTGTGGCATAATTTGTGGGGCTACTGTATGTGGCATATGTAATGGGCCATCTGACTGGCATTACTAAGGAATCTGTTTGGCATGGTTTTGGAGGAAATCCATGGGGTTGACACCATGAGTTACTGCACCAGGTGACACCAAGCCTAGTGACGCCTCTGCTGCCTAGATCTGTCTAGCCACCAAGGGGTTAACTCCTCTGACACTGCCTAGATATGTCAAGCAATCCTAATGCTGACCCTCCTGACCATATTATATTGGATCTCTTTCGGGTACGTCGGGCTGCGAAAGTGCCCCAAGACTCCCCACGAGATGTGGTGGTTAAGTTACGCTCAACGACGGACAAATTATCGCTGCTCGCAATCTCTAGGAAACATAGAGAACTGTTGTTTGAAAATATCATCTTACAGATCTCTGAAAATCTCCCGCCTATTACAGTGGGATGGCGAAGATCCAAGGCCCCTCTAACGGCTCACCTACGAAGCATCAATGTTAAATACAGCTGGGGTTTAGCACACTCACTGACAGTGCACAATGATGGTAAACTCCTCACGATAGAGAACATAGAAGATCCTCTAACCTTTTTGACAGCACTGGACTTGCCTCACCTGCCTGATCGGCCGCTGGAAGCCGGATCCCCCAACCGCCGACTCTTAGATGTTCTTCAGGACACACAGCCTGCACCAAACCCTTAAGCTCCCATGCCTTATCGGTTTCCCGATGGAGAAAATCAACCTTTAGCTACCCCCTACAACACTTGAATAAAACCAGGACACTTGATTTGGTGCCAAATCAAAGTCATTTATTTATAACAAAAAGGGGGGAGACCCCAAACCAAATGCAGCACCCATCACCATCTGGAGACCGCTGCGCTGAGCCCCACCTGCCTGCAGCACACATGACAGCCAATTCAGCCTTCACCGGGCCGCCTTCCCTGGTTCAACCACTTGTCAAGCACACTGACTTATACCAGGGCGGCCAGGAACGTCTGCTGGCCTTGAACCCCCCCCTTTGCTGGAGGCCCGTGAGCCCCCCAACTCAAGTGCCCCCACACGGCTGTCTGGGTACATCACTCCACAGGACACAGCCATGGGCCCATCACCGCCCAACATGTTTTTGCGTTCTGCAGTAGCCATAACTGTGCCCGACCACACAATCGGTTCCCGCCTTTGTATCCACAACCAACCGGCCAGCTACGCTTCCACCACATGGGCACGACCACACCGTCAGTACCCAAAACGCACCCATCACAACCTGCAGGGTATTTTTGCTATCCCCAGAAGTAGCGAGTGTCGCATTACCTCAAGATGGGACCCCCTACTCCACCACTCCACACCCAATGAAATGCTAGCAAAGATCCAGAAGAAGACGAAAAAAACCCTATAGAAGCTTCGCCAACCTGCTCCAACATGGGTGAAAAATTCCCTCTTGACTCCATGAATTTCACAGTCAGACACGTCCCTGGATCCAGCTGCGGGACAAGCAAGCTTTCGCTTTAAGTTTCGAAGTGATGACTTCTTGGCGCTTACGGTCGCCCACCGATGTGCTTGCCTTGGGATGGGAGGGTGGGAAACAAAAGAGAACAAGTATTAGACTGATTCAACTCCACAAATTATGAAATAGCCCTGACTGATTACCCTAACTCCCCCTACTATTCCCTCACTGATAACCTTTCCTGAGCCCAACTAAGATCCCCTCCCTTAATTGAACTACTGCTAATCTCCCACTTGCTAGGATTTCTCAGTCTATAGCCCATTGTCCTATTGTCTCTGGGCTATATCCTGAGACACCCTGGAGCCATCTACTAAACCTACAGGCAGTGAGCTTAATGGTGCTCGCTCCTAGCCAGTCTCTTGCTATATTTTTTCTCAATATTAACTATTTGACTGATGCCATTTTTTTTTATTTTTTTTTTTATTGTCCTTGACGTTTATGTTCCACTAGGTTCTGCGTTCTTGTTTTCAATTTCAATATCTTGTGGATAGTCTATGCTTTCATATTCTCCTATTTCATAGCCACGTATTTCACCTAAAATACTAACGGAGTCTTTTATGTCAACTGGTTTTTTTTTTTTCAAGAACGGTTTTGTTTTATCCGAACGGTCTTATTTGAACTGTTTTTACTATTTTGCACAAAATATGACTCAAATAAAATCTTATTTAAAAAAAAAAGAAAGAAATGGTAAAACAAACATTATTATGAAAAATAGGCTGTGCAATTCCTCAAAACATATGTGACTACTGACCTATAACATGACTCAAATATTGTACATTAGGTTTAAATGCTCAAACATTTAGGGTACACATTTTAATCATTGCTTGCCAGTACTCGCACCATATCATTTTGCAAAAAAAAATCGTGCTCTTGCATTAAATTATCACTTCCTGATCAGTATCATTTTAATGACTGTGGGCTTTTTTTTTTGGGGGGGGGGGGGGGGGGGTAGCAGTTTTAGTTTTTCGTGCCAGGCAGCACAATGTCTTGGGCCGGCCCTGCCAGCAGATAAGCCATTTGCTGCTCAATTAGTACCTAAATATATATATATCCACTGCCCGCTCAGTAAAGTAATACTTTCAATAGCTCCTGGCCTTATCTAGGATAGCCTTATACCTATCCCATACATGCTTAACCTCCTTCACTGTATTAACCTCTACCACTTCTGCTGGAAGACTATTCCACGCATCCACTATGCTCTCCTAATATTATTTTTAAACCTTTCCCCCTTTATACCTGGATAAACCATTAAATTACTGTATACTCCAAATACAAGACACAAGATCAAATTATTTTTACGACTTTAATTGCACTTGCTAAATCTCGATGACGCAGTAAGTGACCTTTAAGTTCACCCAGGTCTTGGCTCTCATTGCTTGCCCGGTTTCCTATCCTTGTTTGTTAAACACAGCCTTGGCTGCCAAGTAACCTCGGAATCCTGGCCATTGTGACTCGGTGGGATTCTGAAGATGCTGCAGATGGCTGGCACAGTCGGAGTGGTCAGTTGTTTGTAGGAGACACTCCTGTGTGTGTGGCTGTGCCTTCCTATCCGTTAGGGTTCAGCCTGGATTCCCACATGGCCCAACTGCAATCTCCAACGGACTGCTACAAGGTCATCAAGGTTCTGGGCAGAGGGACTTTCGGAGAAGTTGTAAAAGGTAGGAAGAGAGGATCCGGTGAGCTGGTGGCCATTAAAATACTCTACAATGACATGACCAGAAGTTACATCACCGAAAACGAGATCAAGCTACTGAACGCCCTCCGGCAGGTGAATGCTGACAAGTTCCACTTCATACAGTTCTACGAGCATTTTTTCGATAAGTCCAAGTGCTACCTGGTCTTCGAGATCCTGCATAAAAATCTCTTTGAGTACCAGAAGGAAATTAGGTTTGCGCCTCTTCCGGTGAGACATATTCGGACCATCACCGCTCAGGTCTTGAAGGCCTTGTCCAAGCTCAAAGAGCTCTCCATCATGCTAGTGGACCAGAAAAGGTACACATTCAGGGTCAAGGTGATGGATTTTGGCTCTTCCAGTATTTTTAGCGAGGTGCGTGTTTCAAAGAGCCTACCATTCAGTCTCGGTTCTACAGGGCACCCGAGATCCTTTTGCGAGAAAGTAAACATGTGGTCTCTTGGCTGCATCATTGCCGAGCTCCATCTTGATTGTCCTCTCTACCCGGGGAGCAGCCAGTACGACCAGATACGTTACATCTGCGAGACCCAAGGTTTGCCCAGCAGCTATCTCCTCAACGCAGCCAGTAAGGCCCCATTATTTTTTTAAATGAAAGCAGAATCGCCGGGAGGGACAAAATGGGAACTCAAGACAGTGGACGAGTACCAAATGCATTCCAAAGTCAAACCGTTAGAGACGAGGGAGTACATGCTGAAATCCTTGGACCAAATTGAATTGGTGCACTATCCCGATTTGAAATGCGCAGATGCAGATGTCATAGACAAGTACTATGATTGGAAGAAAATGGTGCAACTCATCAAGCGTATATTGACTTGGGATTCCCACGAGAGAATAACTCCTGAAGCAGCTATGAAACACTCTTTTTTTACACTGCCCCATAGCACCAGAGAGCATACCTATGCCCACGGAGAGACTGTGCAGGACAAAAACGATTTGAGCCCTGTTCAAAGGACCATCGAGAAGATGGATGACCTCTGCCTGACAGAGTCTCCAGATGTCAGAAGAATTACGGCATGGAGTGTGTGTGAAGAAGAACCAAGAATGCCTCCTGACATATCCTCTCAAAGATCTGTTTCCCCAGCAGAACAGGTGAGAAGGGAGAGATTAATGCAGACAGCTGTCCATCTGCCTCCAAACCAAATCCTGTCCACTGTATCATAGATGGTTAAACATATAGTATGCGCCATACTAAAGGGACTCTGTCAACTAATCAGTGATTTTTACGGTGCATTTAGAGAATAAAATAGAGAATTGTAGCAAAACTACAAGTAAATGCGGAAATTAGGAGAAAATGTGTCTTATATGTGTCTGCGGTGGTTTGATATGCAAATTAAACCTTTCCCAGGTCATTTGCTTTTTAAGAGACTTTTTTCCCCTCTGATTTATGCATTTGCTGCAATTCTGAAAATGTATAGATTGTTAGCAGATTAAACCCCTCCACTACACAGGAGGGTTGACAAGTAGTGTAGGGGATCAAATGCCCCCTGGTTGCTCTATAAACTGACTTCATAGGCTGGGACGGCCTTTTACACTTTTAATTACACCAGTGCAATCTGTGTGCATGTACAGTACTGTACTCTTGTGCACACACTCAGAGTAACTTCTGATATTAATTTCTCTTTGCACTGGCTGGTTTCAATCATTTAATAATTCTGTCTTAGTAGTAAGAAGATATGTTTTGCTTTTAATCTTCCAATTAGTTCCACAGACATGGATGGGCCTCGTCCATACTAGTATGCCATACGCTTTCAGATAGGACACATCCATTTTACCTGATAAGGTAATCTGGGCCACACCCACTGGACCGCATAAGGTAATATTGGCCACACCCATTTTACCTAATAATGTAATATAGGCCACATCCACTTGACCTAATAATGTAATATGGGCCACACCCATTTGACCTCAAACTATAATATGGGCCACACCCTTTTGACCTCAAACTATAATATGGGCCACACCCACTTGACCTCATAATGTAATATGTACCTTATATAAAGCACCAACTAACACATTTCCTTCACTTGCGTATGTTCAGACTAAGCAGATATTACTAGTGACTTTCTAATCAGCTAATTTTTTTAAAGATGAGTGGAGAAGATGAAAGCAAAGTGCACTCTCCCAAGTCGAACTGCGCAGACACAGAAGTCGTTGACGAACACCATGAGGAGAATGCTTGTGGATGCTGGGGGGCAATATGGAGCAACATAGGACTCTTTTTTTCGACGGAGAAGCCCCAGGGTAAACCTTAAACTATTAGCAAATAAAAAAAATTGTTTTACGAATTCTGGCAAATAGTTTTGTTAGCAAAATCTAACACAGTAAAAAAAAAAAAGTACTTTGTTGATACATAATATACATTCTGTTGGGGGACTGTCACAAACAAGTCGCAAATCCAATAACATTAAAGGGTAAGGGTCAGCTATTGACCCTGAATAATAACCAGTTGTGTAATGCCAACCTATTGCTGGCATCAGTGGCAAGTTAGGCAATCGTCTAAGGCAGGGGTCCTCAAACTACGGCCCGCGGGCCACATGCGGCCCGCCGAGCTGCCGGCACCCCCCGCTCCCCGATGTTTACCTTTTTTTTTTCTTTCTTGCAGCCGCAGAAGATGCGGCTGCAGCAAAACGAAAAAAAAAAATCGTCACATCAGGATCCGGTAACTGTTTCCCTCCTCCGTGCAGGGAGGAGGGAACACTGCGCGAGATGTCCGGCCGGGGACACAGAAGCTGGGCATCTGAATGGCACACTATTCCTGGGTATCAGACTGGCACACTATTCTTGGGCATCTGACTGGCATAATTTTCTTGGGCATCTAACTGGCATAATATTCCTGGGCATCTAACTGGCATAATATTCCTGGGCATCTGACTGGCATAATATTCCTGGGCTCTGAGTGGCATAATATTCCTGGGCATCTGAATGGCATAATATTCCTGGGCATCTGACTGGCATAATATTCCTGGGCATCTGAATGGCATAATATTCCTGGGCTCTGACTGGCATAATATTACTGGGCTCTGACTGGCATAATGTTCCTGGACATTTGACTGGCATAATATTCCTGGGCATCTGAATGGCATAATATTCCTGGGCATCTGAATGGCATAATATTCCTGGGCATCTGACTGGCATAATATTCCTGGGCTATGACTGGCATAATATTCCTGGGCATCTGAATGGCATAATATTCCTGGGCATCTGACTGGCATAATATTCCTGGGAATCTGACTGGCACACTATTCCCATTGAAATACTGGTAAGTTTGTTGATTTAACTTTACTTCATTTTAAATATTGTATTTGTTCCCGTTTTGTTTCTTCACTTCAAAATAAGATATATGCAGTGTGCATAGGAATTTGTTCATAGTTTTTGTTTTTACTATAGTCCGGCCCTCCAACGGTCTGAGGGACAGTGAACTGGCCCCCTGTTTAAAAAGTTTGAGGCCCCTGGTCTAAGGCCTCATGCTAACGGGGGCCTCGCGGCTGCCTAACTCATCTAATTGTCTTTGATCTGACAGGGGAGCTTAACTCTGCCGTTACTTTCCCTGTCATACCAACGTTGGCAGGTTAAGAGCGATTCCTTTTTTTTTTCATTCTTGGTGTGCGCAATTGGAAGGCTCCACCCCCACTGACAACATCTGGCGCATGTAGGAAGAGCCAACAGGCAGCGGAAAAGCCATGACAACAGCGTCTGTTAGAGCACTTTTAACTTTTAGACCCTCTGAGTAGTGAGTAGGGAGTTTGTGCTGGTTGAGTGTGATTGTGTGCTGGCTGAGTGTGTCTGTGCTGGCTGATTGTGTCTGTGGGTGTGCTGGCTGATTGTGTCTGTGGGTGTGCTGGCTGATTGTGTCTGTGAGTGTTCTGGCTGATTGTGTCTTTGAGTGTTCTGGTTGAGTGTTAGTGTGTGCTGGCTGAGTGTGTCTGTCGTCTGTGCTGGCTTAGTGTTAGTGTGTGCTGACTGAATGAGTCTGTGAGTGGGTGCTGGCTGAGTGTGTGTGATAAGCCTTTTGGGGACGGATTTGGTGTGAGTATGTGTATGTCAGAGTGGGTGTGTGAATGTCAGAGTGAGTGTGTGTGTATGCCAGTGTTAGGGTTGCCACCTTTTCTTCTGAAAAATACCGGCCTTGGTACTGTCTCCATAGACTTAACATTGGCCTGATGCCAATATTTTACCGGCCTGCCAGTAAAACACCGGCCAGGTGGCTACCCTAGTCAGTGTAAGTGAGAGTGTTTGTGTGTGTATGTATGTCAGTGTGAGTGTGTCTGTATGTCAGTGTGAGTGAGAGTGTGTGTATGTGTGAGTGACAGACTCTGATACTGCCTGTATCTGTCTAGCCACCCAAGGGATTAACTCCTCTGACACTGCCTCTATCTGTCTAGCCACCCAAGGGGTTAACTCCTCTGACACTGCCTCTATCTGCCTTGCCACCCAAGGGGTTAACTTCTCTAATGCTGCCTATATATATGTCTAGCCACCCAGGGTTAACTCATCTGACACTGTCTACATATGTTAAGCAATTCAGGGGTTAACTCCTCTGACACTGGCTATATCTATCTGGATTTTGTTATAGGTCACTGGTCACATTATGTTTTATGGAAATGCACAGCCTATTATCATAATAATGTTTTACCATTAGCATTTCGTTTTTTGCCCCAGGTAGCACAAAGTCTTTGGTCGGCCCTGAGTAAACCATACCGATTCCATCATGTGACCAGATATTTTAGCCTGAGGATTAGTAAATAAGACCATTGTATTGTCTTTAAAAAATCCATTAATATCAAAAGCGTCCATGACTAAATACAAAAATTTCCAATTAACTCTGTCAAAAGCTTTTTCAGTCTGTAATTCTGGTTGGATCTTTGCCTGTTTTAAGGATTGGAAAAAATGAGGCCTGTAGCATTTCTTCTGGTATTGATCTTACTTCTGAAATATGATTAAATGTCATCAATAGTAGTGGAGATAAGTGTATCAAATTTGGAGTAGAACAGTGCAGAAAAACCATCGGGTCCTGGGGCTTTCCCTGGTTTCATATTAGCGATAGCTTCCTTAACCTCCAAAATAGAAAAGGGTCTATTTAAATCCCCAAGCTTTCCCTCAGTCACTTTAGGGAGATTTAATCTGTCCAAAAAAATGTTGATATCCCTTGTTGCGACCTGGTTCATATGTATATTATATAGGGACGCATAATAGTCTTTGAATGCTCAACTAATCTGTTTTGAGGAGAGAAATATTTTCTCTGCAACCGCTATCTTTTTAACTTGATTTTATTGAATATAATGATAGCTACACCCCTTTTCTTTTTCCCACCCATTCAGTTAGAATTATAGATTGTACTAAACTTGCGGAATTTTCACAGGCAAAATCCAATGTGTTTCCTGTATCAACCCAATGTCAATGGACTTCTCAACCATCATTTTATACAAACAACCTCTCGTTCGTGGGGAATTAAGTCCCTGGACATTAATAGACACAAGTTTAAGAGACATTAGTTATATCCTATTTCCTCTCAGCATGTCCTGTTGCCGCCACAGGACCAAATGGGGGGTAACAATGAGCAATGCTACATATTCAATAACCATTTAATTCATAAAATCTTGGCAAACCTTCATGAGGGTAAACAACAGGGAGAAGGGGGAAAAAAAGGAAAGAGAAGTTACAGTGGGAGAAGAAAGAGGAAACAAATCTAACTGTAAGATGTGTTGCATAGTATATAAGATGTATTGCTCAACAAGTGAAATTTAACTATATATGTGTACGTTATTTATTATTGAATTATCAGAGTAAATAAAGGAAGACTGTTTATGTGTGCGTGTTTATTTAGTGAGTTATCAAAAGAAAGAAAGAAACAAAGAAGGAGAGAGGAGGGGGGGAGAGAGAAAGAAAGGAGGAAGAGAAAAAAGGATTATAGAAAAAATTGTTGTGAATAAAAGATGCGTTGTGTAATATATAAGAGGTATCTACCAACTATGTAGACCCCAGCATGGTGAAATGTGTGTATGTGAGCTTATTAATAAATTAAAATTATTGTGATAAAGGGAGAGAGAGGGAGAAAGAGGAAAGAAGGAGAAATAGAAGGGAGAAAGAAAGAAAAAAAAAGAAAAGAGAGGGGGAACATAAAAAAAATCTCAAGTGCTATAAATTCTGAATAAAAGTGTATTTTGTGAAGTTTGGGGGCGCCAGTTTAATGTGTAGACCCTAAACTAGACCCAAAATGCATGGCAAGCCTCTTCTGCACGAGGAGCACACCAACCACAGAAATTAATTTTGGCCTATCATAAGCCTTGTCTGTGTATTACAGCTGGTGCCCTCTAGGTGCAGTGAGCTAGGAACCCACATCTGGGCATACCCTGAGTAGTCATGGAGACAAAAACTACATTCATAAATACATGGAGGCTCATATTATGCATCAAGCACCTTCTTTATTTCCCTCAGCAGCAATGAAAATCAAAATAGAATCAAAAGAAAATGCAACCAATCAGAACAAGGGGGCCCCATGCGATTATTTGAAGACATTTAAAAAAAAAATGTTTTTACTTTTTTTTTTCCACTAGATGTGGTCCGAGAAAAAAACAAGAAACTTCCTGTCATTGCCACCGGATTTGACAGCAAGTCATATCAGGTGGCATTGTTTCCTTCCTCTGTGCAGGAGGGAAGAAGAGATGGACAGCGACACGGCGCACCAAGGAGGTGGTGAGTACTGGGGAAGGCGGGTGGAGGGTGCACTGGCATATTATTGTTCAAATTGGTGGCTGGGGCATATTAAGAGCTAACACTGGCATATTATTGTTCAAATTGGCGGCTGGGGCATAATAATAGTTAATACTGGCATATTATTGGTCAAATTGGCGGCTGGGGCATTTAATAGTTAATACTGGCATATTACTTGGCAAATTGGCTGGGGCATATTAATTGGCTGGGGCATATTAATAGTTAAGACTGGCATATTAATTGGGAAATTGACTGGGGCATATTAATGGCAAAATAATACTGGCGTATTAATTGGGAAATTGACTGGGGCATATTGATAGTTAATACTGGCAAATTAATTGGCAAATTGGCTGGGGCATATTAAATGGCAAAATGATACTGGCATATTATTGGGGAAATTGGCTGTGGTTATTAATGGCAAAATAATACTGGTATATTATTGGGCAAATTGGTGGTGGCTTATTAATGGCAAAATAATACTGGCATATTATTGGACAAATTGAATGGCATAATAATGGCAAAATAGCACTGGCATATTAATGGGCACATTGGCTGTGACATATTAATGAGCATCTAACAGTGGCATGCTAATACTTAATGGGCACCTGGCTGGGAAATAATTTAATGGGCATACTGTGGCATATTTGTTGGACATACTGTGGCACATTTTTATCGGCAAACTATTCACTATGTGATTTAGTGTAGTCTAAAAAATTTTGCTGGCTCCTTAAACTCTGTTAAGTTTGTCAAGCCCTGTTAAGTCCTTTAGGTGCAATGTGGGTGCAGAGGAAGGGAATAAAACCAAGAAATGCAATTTTTCAAGAACCTTTTTATTACATATGAAAATATGAATATTAAAAAAATCATAATCAAATAAGTATAAATGCAACTAGTTGTATTCATAGATATCATATAGATAGAGAGAGAGAAAGAGAGATGTCTGTGTGTGTATAGATAGGCTTGTGATATGTTTGTGTAAATATATATTTTCATTGTTTTATAAATGTACAATAGATGAATGTGGCCCGCAGTCACCTCACGGGGCTCCCGTGTATTGCATATTTATTCGGCTCCCATGTGTGGCATAATTAAGATGCTCCGGTCTGTGGCATATTTAATGGCCCTGTGTGTGGGGTCTAGGACTCTTCTTCGCCGCATCTTCATCGCTGACAGTTCAGCGCGGCAGTTAGAACGCTGAACTGTCAGCAATAAAGAATAACACGGCCGTTTGAGCGTGGACGCTTCTATGTAAGAGCTGACAGTTCAGCGCTGAACTGTCAGCTCTTACAAATGTAAAAGTAAAAAGAAAATACCCTCCCTAATAAATGATTCCCAATAAACCCCCAACCCCTAATACTAACCCCCCTAAACCCTAATACTAACCCCTTAAAGTGTCGATGCTTATGGCCAGGGCCACCACCAGGAATTTGAGGGGCCCCTTACTGAACAAATTTTCTGGGCCCCATACCCCCCCCCCGACAATTTCTCCCACTCGCCCCACCTGCCCTCAAAAGCATGTTATCTAGGTGTAGTATAATATGGAGGGTGGTAAGGAGCAGTTGGTCAATATCCCAGTATTTTGCCACTCAATATGCCAGGATTTAGCCATTCAATATGCCAGAATTTAGCCACTCAGTATGCCAATATTTTGCCATTCAATATGCCAGTATTTTTCCACTCAATATGCCAGAATTTGGCCATTCAATATGCCAGAATTTAACCCCTCAATATGCCAGGATCTAGCCCATCATTATGCCAGGATTTAGCCCCTCAATATGCCAGGATTTTGCCATTCAATATGCCATGATTTTGCCACTCAGTATGCCAGGATTTATCCACTCAATATGCCAGGGTTTATCCACTCAATATGCCAGGATTTAGCAACTCAGTATGCCAGGATTTTGCCATTCAATATACCAGGATTTAGCCAATCAATATGACAGAATTTAGCCACTCAGTATACCAGGATTTAGCCACTCAATATGCCAGGATTTAGCCACTTAATATGCCAGGATTTAGCCATTTAATATGCCAGTATTGTGCCCCTCAATATGCCAGTATTGAGCCCCTCAATATGCCAAGATTTAGCCATTCAATATGCCAGAATTTAGCCACTCAATTTGCCAGTATTTTGCCATTCAATATGCCAGTATTTTGCCACTCAATATGCCAGAATTTAGCCATTCAATATGCCAGAATGTAACCCCTCAATATGCCAGGATTTAGCCCATTAATATTCCAGGATTTAGCCCCTCAATATGCCAGGATTTTGCCATTCAGTATGCCAGGATTTATCCACTCAATATGCAGGATTTAGCAAATCAATATGCCAGGATTTAGCCACTCAATATGCCAGGATTTTGCCATTCAATATACCAGGATTATGCCACTTAATATACCAGGATTTAGCCACTCAATATGCCAGGATTTAGCCACTTAATATGCCAGTATTTAGCCACTCAATATGCTAGTATTTTTACATTCAATATGCCAGTATTTTGCCACTCAATATGCCAGGATTTAGCCATTCAATATGCCAGAATTTAGCCACTCAGTATGCCAATATTTTGCCATTCAATATGCCAGTATTTTTCCACTCAATATGCCAGAATTTAGCCATTCAATATGCCAGAATTTAACCCCTCAATATGCCAGGATCTAGCCCATCATTATGCCAGGATTTAGCCCCTCAATATGCCAGGATTTTGCCATGCAATAAGCCATGATTTTGCCACTCAGTATGCCAGGATTTATCCACTCAATATGCCAGGATTTATCCACTCAATATGCCAGGATTTAGCAACACAATATGCCAGGATTTTGCCATTCAATATACCAGGATTTAGCCAATCAATATGACAGAATTTAGCCACTTAATATACCAGGATTTATCCACTCAATATGCCAGAATGTAGCCACTTAATATGCCAGGATTTAGCCATTTAATATGCCAGTATTGTGCCCCTCAATATGCCAGTATTGAGCCCCTCAGTATGCCAGGATTTAGCCATTCAATATGCCAGAATTTAGCCACTCAATTTGCCAGTATTTTGCCATTCAATATGCCAGTATTTTGCCACTCAATATGCCAGAATTTAGCCATTCAATATGCCAGAATGTAACCCCTCAATATGCCAGGATTTAGCCTATCAATATTCCAGGATTTAGCCCCTCAATATGTGAGGATTTTGCCATTGAGTATGCCAGGATTTATCCACTCAATATGCAGGATTTAGCAAATCAATATGCCAGGATTTAGCCACTCAATATGCCAGGATTTTGCCATTCAATATACCAGGATTTTGCCACTTAATATACCAGGATTTAGCCACTCAATATGCCAGGATTTAGCCACTTAATATGCCAGGATTTAGCCATTTAATATGCCAGTATTGTGCCCCTCAATATGCCAGAATTGTGCCCCTCAATATGCCAGGATTTAGCCATTTCATATTCCAGTATTGTGCCCCTCAATATGCCAGGATTTTGCTTGTTTAATGCCACCCTCCTCCCCCCCATTCCCCAGTACTTACCTCCTTGTTGCTTGCTCTTCAGTCGTCTCCTCCGTGCACCTTCCCTCCTGCATGGAGGAAGGAAACTCCGGTCGTGATTTTTTTTTTTTTTTTTAAACTTTATTGAAGCTGCGCGACTTCAATAAAGTTTAAAAAAAAAAAAAAGCAGCGTTAAACTCCCATTACATTAAAGTCTGTAAGGTAAGTTAGGCAGCCGCGAGGCCCCCGTGAGTGCGAGGCCTTAGGCGGCTTCCTAAATTGCCTAATTAGAGACAGATTTCTAGTTGCCCTAACATGCCTGCTCCGTAATGGAGCAAAGAGGTCTTGGTGCTTTCTTTATATTCTTTCATTACAACATTCTATTTTTAATGTCTTTGCACTATGCAATCTTTCAATGTAACAGAACTTCATTATAGGCCAGCAGTTGTCATTGTCATATATATGTTGAAATGTTTGTTTCTAAACCAACTTTCGGATGATTAATTGTTTAATATACACAATTAATAAATAATTTAACAATTAAACTACAAAGTCTTGGGTGATTTTTCATTGATGCACATCCATTGTAGGTGGGGTAATGTTATGGGCGGTGTCATGTTGTTATGGGCAGGTTATGTTGTTATGGCTAGGGTTATGGGCGGGTTGAGGGGAGGGGCCATGGGCCTTAGCACTGTATAACTAGATCCCAGGTTACCAGGGGCGTTCCTAGAGCATTTGGCACCCGGGGCGGACCCTGAGTGTGCCCCCCCCCCCCCCCCCGCATAATAAAAATGTAAGAAAACACCCACAATCTTTTCAATGTTTGAAAATATTGAAAATTGTACAATTATAGATACCAGGAATAGTGTGCCATTCAGAGCCCATTAATAGTGTGCCAGTCAGATACCAGTAATATTGTGCCAGTCAGATACCAGTAATATTGTGCCACACAGAGCCCAGTAATATTGTGCCAGTCAGATACCAGGAATATTGTGTCAGTCAGAGCCCAGTAATAGTGTGCCAGTCAGATGCCTGTAATATTGTGCCAGTCAGATACCAGTAATATTGTGCCAGTCAGATACCAGTAATATTGTGCCACTCAGAGCCCAGTAATATAGTGCCAGCCAGATGCCCAGTAATATAGTGCCAGCCAGATGCCCAGTAATATAGTGCCAGCCAGAGCCCAGTAATATAGTGCCAGCCAGATGCCCAGTAATACAGTGCCAGCCAGATGCCCAGTAATATAGTGCCAGCCAGAGCCCAGTAATATAGTGCCAGTCAGATGCCTGTAATATTGTGCCAGCCAGAGCCCAGTAATATAGTGCCAGCCAGATGCCCAGTAATATAGTGCCAACCAGATGCCCAGTAATATAGTGCCAACCAGATGCCCAGTAATATAGTGCCAGCCAGAGCCCAGTAATATAGTGCCAGCCAGATGCCCAGTAATATTGTGCCAGTCAGATGCCTGTAATATTGTGCCAGTCAGAGCCCAGTAATATAGTGCCAGCCAGATGCCTGTAATATAGTGCCAGCCAGATGCCTGTAATATTGTGCCAGCCAGAGCCCAGTAATATAGTGCCAGCCAGATGCCTGTAATATAGTGCCAGCCAGAGCCCAGTAATATAGTGGCAGCCAAATGCCCAGTAATATAATGCCAGCCAGATGCCCAGTAATATAGTGCCAGCCAGAGCCCAGTAATATAGTGCCAGCCAGATGCCTGTAATATAGTGCCAGCCAGAGCCCAGTAATATTGTGCCAGCCAGAGCCCAGTAATATAGTGCCAGTCAGAACCCAGTAATATAGTGCCAGCCAGAGCCCAGTAATATAGTGCCAGCCAGATGCCTGTAATATTGTGCCAGCCAGATGCCCAGTAATATAGTGCCAGTCAGAGCCCAGTAATATAGTGCCAGCCAGAGCCCAGTAATATAGTGCCAGCCAGATGCCTGTAATATAGTGCCAGCCAGATGCCTGTAATATTGTGCCAGCCAGAGCCCAGTAAAATAGTGCCAGCCAGATGCCCAGTTATATAGTGAGCCAGATGCCCAGTAATATAGTGCCAGACAGATGCCCAGTTATATAGTTCCAGCCAGATGCCCAGTAATATAGTGCCAGCCAGATGCCTGTAATATTGTGCCAGCCAGAGCCCAGTAATATAGTGCCAGCCAGAGCCCAGTAATATAGTGCCAGCCAAATGCCTGTAATATTGTGCCAGCCAGATGCCCAGTAATATAGTGCCAGCCAGATGCCTGTAATATTGTGCCAGCCACATGCCTGTAATATAGTTCCAGCCAGATGCCTGTAATATTGTGCCAGCCAGAGCCCAGTAATATAGTGCCAGCCAGATGCCTGTAATATAGTGCCAGCCAGATGCCCAGTAATATTGTACCAGTCAGATGCCTGTAATATTGTGCCAGTCAGATGCCCAGTAATATAGTGCCAGTCAGATGCCCTGCTCGTTTTAAACCACCCTCCTCCCCCCCTTCCCCATCACTTACCTAAAGGCTGCTCTCTGCTCCCGAACGCCTCCTCCGTGCAGTCTTCCCTCTTGCACGGGAACGTCACTTCCGGTTGCGGTGATTTTTTTAACATTTTTTTTTTAACTTTTTTCTGGCGGCCGCGTCCAGGGGATGCGGCTTCCAGAAAAAATGTTAAGAAGCGCGATGCGGGGGGGTGCCGCCAGTACTCCGGAAACTTCAGGAACAGCTGTATTGGCTGTGGCCCCGCTCGAACTGCCGGTCTCCTGTTGTCCGCTGCTTGTCCCGGTCTTCCTGCAAGGTGAAAAGTGAATGGGAAGATAAGGGGCTAGCAGGTCGGATGGATGGGGAGGGGAGGAGGCAGGAAGAAGGGGAGACGAGTTAATGGGAAGATGAAGGGCTAGCAAGTCGGTTGGATGGGGAGGGGAGGAGGCAGGAAGTAGGGGAGAGGAGAAGTGGCGTCCCGCGGGGGGGGGGGCGGACCGCACCGGGTGACACCTCCTACGGGAGTGACACCCGTGCTGCCGGCACCCCCCCCCCGCATCGCGCTGCTTAACTTTTTTTTCTTTTTTCTGGCAGCCGCATCCACTGGACGCGCGCAGGAAAAAAAAAAAATCACAGCAACCGGATGTGACTATACGTCACATCCGGTGACTGTGTTTCCCTCCTCCGTGCTGGAGGGAAGACTGCACGGAGGAGGCGTCCGTCCAGAAGCACAGAGAAGCAGCGATTCGGTAAGTGATGGGGAAGGGGGGGAGGAGGGTGGTTTAAAACAAGCAGTTTATTACTGGGCTCTGGCTGGCACTATATTACTGGGCTCTGGCTGGCACTATATTACAGGCATCTGGCTGGCACTATATTACTGGGCATCTGACTGGCACAATATTACTGGGCATCTGGCTGGCACTATATTACTGGGCTCTGGCTGGCACTATATTACTGGGCATCTGACTGGCACAATATTACTGGGCATCTGGCTGGCACTATATTACAGGGCTCTGGCTGGCACTATATTACTGGGCATATGGCTGGCACTATATTACTGGGCATATGGCTGGCACTATATTACTGGGCTCTGACTGGCATAATATTCCTGGGCTCTGACTGGCACACTATTCCTGGTATCTGACTGGCATAATATTCCTGGCCTCTGACTGGCATAATATTCCTGGGCTCTGACTGGCACTATATTACTGGGCTCTGACTGGCATAATATTCCTGGGCTCTGACTGGCATAATATTCCTGGGTTCTGACTGGCATAATATTCCTGGGCTCTGACTGGCATAATATTCCTGGGCTCTGACTGGCACTATATTACTGGTATCTGACTGGCGCACTATTACTGGTATCTGACTGGCACAATATTCCTGGGCTCTGACTGGCATAATATTCCTGGGCTCTGACTGGCACACTATTCCTGTTATCTGACTGGCATAATATTCCTGGGCTCTGACTGGCATAATATTCCTGGGCTCTGACTGGCATAATAATCCTGGTATCTGACTGGCATAATATTCCTGTGCTCTGACTGGCATAATATTCCTGGGCTCTGACTGGCACAATATTCCTGGGCTCTGACTTTCATAATATTCCTGGGCTCTGACTTTCATAATATTCCTGGGCTCTGACTGGCACGCTATTCCTGGTATCTGACTGGCATAATATTCCTGGGCTCTGAGTGGGACAATACTACTGGGCTCTGAATGGCACAATATTCCTGATATCTAACTGGCACACTATTACTGGGCTCTGAGTGGCACAATATTACTGGGCTCTGAGTGGGACAATACTACTGGGCTCTGAATAGCACAATATTCCTGGTATCTGACTGGCACACTATTACTGGGCTCTGAGTGGCACAATATTACTGGGCTCTGAGTGGGACAATACTACTGGGATCTGAATGGCACAATATTACTGGTATCTATAATTGTAAGATTGTCACCCTGTGGGGCTCCTGTGTGTTGCATAATTAATGGCGGTCCCATGTCTGGCATAATTATGGGGCGCTTGTGTGTGGCATATTTATTGGGCCCCATGTGTGGCATAATTAAGGGACTTTTTTGTGTGGCATAATTATGGGGCACCTGTGTGTGTGTGTGGCATAATTATGGGGCACCTGTGTGTGTGTGTGGCATAATTAATTGGGCAGAGGTGAGGCATAAATAGTGGGGCTCTGGTGTGGCATAATTTATGGGGCTCTGGTGTTGCATAATTTATGGGGCTCTGGTGCTGCATAAGTTATGGGGCTCTGGTGTTGCATAAGTTATAAGGCTCTGGTGTTGCATAAGTTATGGGGCTCCTGTGTGTGGCATAATTATGGGGCTCCTGTGTGTGGCATAGTTAATAGGCCATCTAACTGGCATTACTAAGGAATCTGTTTGGCATTGTATGGAGGAAATCCAGGGGGGTGACACAATGAGTTTCCGCACCGGGTGACACCAACCCTAGTGACGCCCCTGGAGAGGAGTGAATGGGAAGATGAGGGGCTAGCAAGTCGGTTTGATGGGGAGGGGAGGAGGCAGGAAGTAGAGAGGAGTGAATGGGAAGATGAGGGGCTAGCAAGTCGGTTGGTGGTATTGAATAAATTGAGGCTGCTGCAACAATTTAAAAATACCATCTATAAGTCCAGCAAAAGTGTTAAAACGCAGTCTCAGGAGAATATTGTGTGTGAAGAACTGCAGTCCGCCGTACAAGCGCAAGGCTGCGTCTCACAATCCCGCAGGTGACCGCACCACCTCCTTTTATAATGGGGAGGAAAAAAAAACAATAGCGCAATAACGTTTAGACAATTTTATTTTGATAAAAAGATAGACACTTACAAACAGGTTGAAGTCTAGGACCGGAAAAAACGTATCGCTCAGCACGCCTTCTCCAACTATACCAACCAAAAAAAGCTTGGGTTACCACTTAGCAACACCCTACGCATTTAGTAGGCACACCTACTTATCAGGAGCTAACAGACTGGGACTAGTGAGGAGTTATATAGAGTCCTTAACCCCTTGCCGACAAAGGACGTGCCTGGCACGTCCTGCAGTCAATGAAGCGGTTTTCGCGATCAACCTCGACATCGAGGCAATAGCCAGCACCGAAATTTCTATTTTGGGACCCCCACGATCGCCCCACGGAGTCAATATGGCTAAGCCCTCTGCCGGTCTGAGCTTCGGAAGTGAAAGTAACTTCACTTCCGTCGCTCTGAATATGCTACTTGACTACCCCTAGTGGTAGTTTAGTAGCATTGCAATGGAAAAAGTTTAAAATACATATTTAATTAATTAAAAACAGGTTATTTAGCTATATTAGCCTATAGGGTTAAAATTAAATATTTTTTAGCATAAGGGATAGGGTTAAAATTAAATTAAAGTTAAAAAATATTAAGAGATATAATAAGGATTAGAGTTGGGGTTAAATTTAGTGTTAGGGTTAAATTTTGGGTACCGGTTGGGGTCAAAAGATCAGTATAGGAAAAAACCAAAAAACACTATTTTTGGTTTTTGCCCCATAACTCGCAAAAAAAAATACCGAAAAATATGGAAACATGCATATTTTTGAACTCGGGAGAACATTTAGAAACTATTTAGACGGGGTCTTTTTTAATGATTTTATTTGTGTAAATTATATTTTAGGTCAAAGTTAGAAAAAGTGGGGTTTTTTAAATTTTTCATCATATTTTATGATTTTTTTTGTAGTAAATTATAAGATATGATGAACATAATGGTATCTAATGAAAGCCCTTCTTATGACGATAAAAACAACATATAATTTGTGTGGGTACTGTATGTGAGAAAGAAAAAAATTACAGCTAAACACAAACACCCTAGAGATGTCAAAACAGCCATTGTTACCAAGGGAAAGTCAAGGTGAAAATGTCTTGTCACTAAGGGGTTAATTGTAGCAGGATTATTCAATTAAAATACAAATACAGTTCAGCTTGGCTCGTAAACTTAGCATATGAAACAGCAGTAGCAAGACAAAGTTAAAAAATGTGACAACTATACAATTATCAAAAATAACATCTTGGCATGAGGTCTCAATCGTATCTTATATTATATCCCTCTAATTAGTAACCAAATGCCCTTGTACATAAACAGTGTAGCAATTTTAGTCCTCCCGATGTATTGCGCCCACATGGGCATATGAGGAGGTAAATGACTCCTTTGGAGCAACATGTTAAAAAAGCTTTTAATGGGGAATTCTTCAAGTGTAACAGTACTGGCAAAGGAATTATAAATGCGAGGATTTTTCGGATTATTAAGACAGCCTGCACATTTGCTGCATTTGTGGAAACCTAGAACCTCACTGTCTGTCAGTGTTGTTGTCTTATTACTACGTACAGTGGGAGCTAGTTAATAGATCCAATGTTTTAACTGAGAGCAAAGACAATTACAGTGAATGTATAAGTTCAGCATGGTTCCCATATTATCTGGTAAGATCCCCATTATATCCTGAGAAAATAAATTATAATAAGTAATCTGTACCTGCTTATGATCTTCCTCAGAGTGATAAGCTGCCAGCAGAGGCAATCTGTCTGAATGTCAGCATGCTATATACCCTGCTCCCATTATAATGCTGGATGACATCATCACTGTATTAGTAACATGCTAACAATATAGTGTAACTAGGGTGATGTGTATGTTTAAAGGGACACTCCATCCACCAAGGATAGGTGGAATGTCTAGGTCCGTCCTGTGTGGCGAGGCGTTACGACCTGCAGCAAAATGAGCACTAAAAGCGTTTTTTTTCACTCTCCGTGCTCCAACGGTATTCCTACGATGCTTCCACGTGGAAGCATCATGCAACAGTGGCGTAGCGTGGGGGGTGCAGGGGGGGCCGGCCGCACCGGGCGCAATATCTGGGGGGGCGCACTAGCCCTATGCGGCCGCGTGGCCGCCAGGGCCGTCTTTAACGCGGGGCAAACGGGGCAGCTGCCCTGGGCCCATTTACTCCTGGGGGGCCCCAAGGCAGCTGTCCCGTGGGCCCCCAGCCCCTGCTGCCGCGTTCACAGCGCATTGCGCTTGTGAACGCTTTTTTCCGGCAAGCCGCATCCGATGGATGCGACGGCCGGAAAAAAAAAAAAAAAAAAACTGACGCCGGATGTGACGTCGCGTCACATCCGGTGTCTGCTTCCCTCCTCCGTGCAAGAGGGAAGACTGCACGGAGGAGACATCCGGCGGGGGACACGGAGCCGCTTCATGTAAGTACGGGGGGGGGGGGGGGGGGGCTGGCTGGCACAATATTCCTGGTATCTGACTGGCACTATATTACTTTGCATCTGATTGGCACAATATTACTGGGTATCTGATTGGCACTATATTACTGGGCATCTGATTGGCACTATATTACTGGGTATCTGATTGGCACAATATTACTGGGTATCTGATTGGCACTATATTACTGGGTATCTGAATGGCACTATATTACTGGGTATCTGATTGGCACAATATTACTGGGCATCTGATTGGCACAATATTACTGGGTATCTGACTGGCACTATATTACTGGGTATCTGATTGGCACAATATTACTGTGTATCTGAATGGCACTATATTACTGGGTATCTGATTGGCACAATATTACTGGGCATCTGATTGGCACAATATTACTGGGTATCTGACTGGCACTATATTACTGGGTATCTGATTGGCACAATATTACTGGGTATCTGATTGGCACTATATTACTGGGTATCTGATTGGCACAATATTACTGGGCATCTGATTGGCACAATATTACTGGGTATCTGACTGGCACTATATTACTGGGTATCTGATTGGCACAATATTACTGGGTATCTGAATGGCACTATATTACTGGGCATCTGATTGGCACAATATTACTGGGTATCTGACTGGCACTATATTACTGGGTATCTGACTGGCACAATATTACTGGGTATCTGATTGGCACTATATTACTGGGTATCTGGCACAATATTACTGGGTATCTGATTGGCACTATATTACTGGGTATCTGAATGGCACTATATTACTGGGTATCTGATTGGCACAATATTACTGGGCATCTGATTGGCACTATATTACTGGGCATCTGATTGGCACTATATTACTGGGTATCTGATTGGCACTATATTACTTGGCATCTGATTGGCACTATATTACTGGGCATCTGATTGGCACTATATTACTGGGTATCTGATTGGCACTATATTACTTGGCATCTGATTGGCACTATATTACTGGGCATCTGACTGGCACAATAATACTGGGCATCTGACTGGCACAATAATACTGGGCATCTGACTGGCACTATATTACTGGGCATCTGGCTGGCACAATAATACTGGGCATCTGACTGGCACTATATTACTGGGCATCTGGCTGGCACAATAATACTGGGCATCTGGCTGGCATAATATTACAGGCATCTGGCTGGCACTATATTACTGGGCTCTGACTGGCACAATATTACAGGCATCTGACTGGCATAATATTACAGGCATCTGACTGGCACAATATTACAGGCCTCTGACTGGCACAATATTCCTGGCCTCTGACTGGCACACTATTACAAGCATCTGACTGGCATAATATTACAGGCATCTGACTGGCATAATATTACAGGCATCTGACTGGCACAATATTACAGGCATCTGACTGGCACAATATTCCTGGCCTCTGACTGCACACTATTACAGGCATCTGACTGGCATAATATTACAGGCATCTGACAGGCACCATATTCCTGGGCTCTGACAGGCACAATATTCCTGGGCTCTGACAGGCACAATATTCCTGGTATCTGACTGGCACAATATTATTGGTATCTGACTGGCACAATATTACTGGTATCTGACTGGCACATTATTACTGGGCTCTGACTGGCACAATATTGCAGGCATCTGACTGGCACAATATTGCAGGCATCTGACTGGCACAATATTACTAGGCTCTGACTGGCACAATATTACTGGGCTCTGACTGGCACAATATTACTGGCATCCGAAAGTTACAATATTACTGGCATCTGAATGGCACAACAATTATGGCATATGTGTGTGTGTGTGGGGGGGGGGGGGGGGGTAACATTAGAGGTACAGGATTGAGGAAGTTGGCTCCATCTAGCCCAGTCTTGGATCATCTCCAGGGTATGGTTCCATTTTGATGTTTAGTTTTTGTTCTTGATATTGTTTGTCGTTTACGATGGTTGTGAGACGACATATAATAGCATGGCCCATGCTAGGTTACTACATGTGTATATTTGTATTCATAGACCTGCTGAAAATGTGGAGAATGTGTGTAATGCATGTTCGCACTCAATAAAGTGTTGGAAAATAAACTTGTATTTAGATGCATTTTACTTTAATTACATAAGTATTTTCATAACAAACAATACATGTGCTTGGGGGGTAAGGGTTTCTTTAACTAATCTAGTAGAAGAGACTCGAGTGCTAAAATCCACGGGTTAGGGGGCGCAAATTACTTGCCTTGCCCCGGGTGCTGACAACCCACGCTACGCCACTGTCATGCAATACTGAACAAAAGTCCGTCAGCATTTCGATCGCTCGGAGAGTTGAGTTGTCTACATTTGAAAAATATGTACCTGTGGGGGGAGAGGGGGCGGGGTCATTCATGGATTTAGTACAGATATCAGTGTTACAATGTCACTATCGCTAATTTTGAAAAAAAGGATTTTATAAAAGTGTTGCACTACTTATAGTCTGGCCCTGTAAATTGAATAAAAAAGCACAAAAACATAAAACATGGGTTATTTCTGAACTCAGGACAAATATTAGAAACTATTTAGCAGTGTTTTTTGTTGTCTTTTGTAGATGAGTATACGATTTCTTTTAATTTTTTTGCAAAATTTTATATTTTTTTTTTATATAAAATTAAATGCTATTATCAAAATAATGGTATCAAAAGAAAGCCCTTCTTGTGCTGATAAATACAATATATAGTTTGTGTGGGTACACTAAATTAGAGAGAAGGAAATTATAGCAAAAACACAAACACTGCAGAAATGTAAAAACAGCCACTGTCAGCAAGCGTCAGACAAGCCCAAAAAATCATGTCACTAAGGGGTTAAAGCAGTGGTTTTAATACAGTTACTCATGTTGTGACCCTCAAGGAGGGTGCACAATAATGCTGGCAAATTAGTGTCAAAAGAACACTGGCATATTAATTGGCAAAATGACTGGGGCATATTAATACTGGCATATTAATTGGCAAATTGCCTTGGGCATATTAATAGTTAATACTGGCATATTAATTGGAAAATATACTGGGGTATATTAATAGTTAATACTGACATATTAATTGGCAAATTGACTGGGGAATATTAAAAGTTAATAATGGCATATTAATTGGCAAATTGGGGCATATTAATAGTTAGTACTGGCATATTAATTGGCAAATTCGCTGGGGCATATTAATAGTTAATACTGGGATTTTAATTGGCTGGGGCATATTAAATGGTAAAATAATATTGGCATATTAATGGGCACATTGGCTAAGACAAATTAATGAGCAAACTAACAGTGGCATATTAATACTTAATGGGCACCTAGCTGGGAAATATTTTAATGGTCATACTGTGGCATATTTATTGAACATACTGTGCCACATTTTAATCGGCAAACTTACACTGGCATATGTTAATGGCAAAGTGACTGTGGCATGTTAAAGGAACACTAATTATTATATTTTACTTGTGCTTCTAATATAGAGGCAGAAGTGAAAGGTTATTCCTATAGTGAGGATGAACTGGCATGTACTTTAGATAGTACACATCAGTTTATTCTCTGACGGGCAGCAGCCATGCTTCCGTAGGAACCAGGAACTGCTGCGTCTCAGATGTGAGAGTAAATCCCTGTGTATATGTTAAGATACACGATCGGTTTACTCCAGACTCTGAGGACATGTTTTTTAACCCTTGCTTCCTTCAAGGAAGCAATGGTTAACCTGTTTAGTGGTTTTTAATTGGTACCTGAGAGTGGCAAGTGATGCTGTGGCATGTTCTGTGGGGCAAAATAACATGTACTATGGTGGAAAGTGACACTGTGGCATGCCAAATCATCTGGTTGCAATTTGAGTGCAAGTCAAGTGCTGTGGGTGCGATATTGGCACATAACAAGTGCAGTGGGTATTGTATGGTGCTCTGTTAAGTCAGGGCTCGACAACAGACGTGAGGTCACCATGGAGACCAGGAAATTCAACCTAGTGACCGGGTATAGTTATCCCTGTTGCTCTCGCCGCTAGGATAAAAAATAATAATCTTCACTTAAACAATGGTGCATGAGGGAGCAGTGTGTGTGCACCGGCTGCACAGACTTCCTGCACCGTCCCCTCGCACACCATGCTATGATGTCTGAAACATCCCCCTTTCCCTGCGATGAGATACAGCAGCAGGGAGGGGGAACATATTGATAGATAAACACACGTTTTAATCTTTAAAAAAACAAAACTAAAACCTGCTGACTGATGTGTGTGTGTATGTATGCATACTTGCCAACTGTCCCGGATTTGCCGGGACAGTCCAGTGAAATTCGAGATTGTCCTGGGGGAAATCTCACCCCGGGACAATCCCGGCTATTTGCGCTGTTTTAACGCGATCGCGGGTCACGTGACATCATAGCGCGACGTCACGTGACCCGCGCAGTTCAGACTGTGTGAGCTGAGCTCACATCAGCCTGCTGTAGCCATCCCTGCCACACGCGTCTGCTGGAAGCAGGCAGGACGCGTGTGACAGGGCTGCTGTGAGCTCAGGGGAGTTTTTTTTTTCTTCAAAAAACTTTAATGAAAAAACAAACAAACCTGGTGCACGGAGGAGACATGGAGCAGGTGAGTACTGGGTCAGGGAGGAAGGGGGGAGGAGGTTGGTGGCATATTACTGGGCAAAGTTACATTGTGGCATATTAATGGACAATTACACTGGCATATTACTGGGCAATTAAACTGGCATATTACTGGGCAATTAAACTGTGGCATATTCCTGGGCAATTAAACTGTGGCATTTTACTGGGGGATCAGGCTGGGCATTTTAATGGGCAATTATGCTGGGCATATTACTGGGCAATTATGCTGGGCATATTATTGGGCAATTACACTGTGGCATATTACTGGGCGATTATTCTGGGCATATTACTGGGCAATTATGCTGGGCATATTACTGGCCAATTACACTGTGGCATATTACTGGGCAATTATTCTGGGCATATAACTGGGTAATTAAACTGTGGCATACTACTGGGGAAGCAGGCTGGGCATATTACTGGGCAATTACACTGTGGCATATTACTGGGCAATTATGCTGGGCATATTACTGGGCAATTATGCTGGGCATATTACTGGGCAATTACACTGTGGCATATTACTGGGCAATTAGGCTGTGGCATATTAATGGCCAGGCTAATAGTGACATATTAATGGCCAGGCTAATAGTGGCATATTAAAGGTCAGGCTAATAGTGGCATATTAATGGAAAATTGACTCTAGCCATTGTGATGTTGTGGCATGTTCTGTGGGGCAAAATAACATGTACTATGAGGCAAAGTGTCACTGTGGTGTGTTCTGCAGGGGCAAAGTTACATTGTGGTATGTTCTGGGGGGCAAATTGACATTGTGGCATGCCAATACGTGTGGGTGCAAAGTGCTGTGGGTGCTGTATGGTGCTGTGTTAAGTTCTTTAGGTGCATCGTGGGTGCAGAGGAAGGGATAAAATAAGAAATTAACAATTTTTCAATAACATTTTTATTACATATAAAACAGTTGAATACAATATTAAAAAGTTCATATAAGTATAAATGCAACTAGTTATATACATATATTTGGGGTCCACCTCAAGCTTTTGAAAAGGCTGCAAATATTTAATACTTAATTGTGTTTTTGTGGTCAGAAATTTAATATTACTTTGCTGAGAGGGTGGTGGGTGCATGGAATAGTCTTCCAGCATAAGTGGTAGAGGAGGAGTATAAGCATTAATGGGATAGGTATAAGGTTATCCTAGATATAAGATAAGGCCAGGGACTAATGAAAGTATTACTTTACAGAGAGGGTAGAGGATGCATGTAATAGTTTTCCAGCAGAAGTGGTAGAGGTTAATACAGTGAAGGAGTTTAAGCATGCATGGGATAGGTATAAGGCTATTCTAGATATAAGACAAGGCCAGGGACTAATACAAGTATTATGTTACTGAGAGGGTAACATAGTAACATAGTAACATAGTAATTTAGGTTGAAAAAAGACACAAGTCCATCAAGTTCAACCCTTCTACCTATCATTACAGCTTTTGATCCAAAAGAAGGTAAAAAACCCCTAAGGAAGCTATTTCGAATTTTGCCTCCTGGGGGAAAAAATTCCTTCTTGACTCCAAGAGGCAATCAGATTTCTCCTTGGATCAATAAGCTCTTTTATTAATGCTTATTCTATTATTAATAGCCCTGTATGTTCTGCTTTCCTAAAAAAACATCCAAACCATTTTTAAATGCATCTATTGTGGTTGCTAGCACTACCTCTCTTGGCAGTGAGTTCCATAACTTTATTGTCCTAACCGTAAAGAATCCCTTCCTTTGCTGTCTATGAAATCTTTGCTCTTCCAGTCTGAGGGGGTGACCTCTTGTTCTTTGTACCTTTCTGTTAATGAACAGGTCACTGGAGAGCTCTTTATATTGGCCCTGCAAATATTTATATAATGTTATCATATCCCCTCTGAGACGCCTTTTTTCTAACGTATATAAATTCAATTTTTTAAGTCTCTCTTCATAACTAAGATCCTCCAAACCCCTTATTAATTTTGTAGCTCTCCTTTGCACTTTTTCTAGTTCCTTAATATCCTTTTTAGTGGGTAGTGGATGTATGGAATAGTCTTCCAACAGAAGTGATAAAGGTTAATACAGTGAAGGAGTTTCAGCATGCATGGGATAGGTGTAAGGCTATCCTAGATATAAGATAAGGCCAGGGACTAATGAAAGTATTACTTTACTGAGAGGGTAGTGGATGCATGGAATAGCCTTCCAGTGGAAGTGGTAAAGGTTAATACAGTGAATGAGTTTAAGCATGCATGGGATAGGTATAAGGCTATCCTAGATTTAAGAAAAGGCCTGAACAAAGCAGAACAGTTGGGAGGCATGTAAGTAGCATTTCTGGGGTGGAGTTGCATGGTGGGGTCGGGGGGCCCTGGGGCAATTTTTGCACCGGGGCACTGTGGTTTGTAGTTACTCCGCTGGCCACAGTGTCAATTTTCTCCACAGAACATACCACAGTGTCACTATACCCCACAGTACATGTTATTTTGCCCCACATAACATGCCACAGCATCACTTGCCACTCTCAGGTACCAATTAAAGGACCACTAAACAGTTTAACCCTTGCTTCCTTGAAGGAAGCAAGGGTTAAAAAAAACATGTCTTCAGATTCTGGAGTAAACCAATCGTGTATCTTAACATATACACAGGGATATACTCTCACATCTGAGACGCAGCAGTTCCTGGTTCCTATGGAAGCATGGCAGCTGCCGGTCAGAGGATAAACTGACATGTACTATCAATAGTACCTGCCAGTTCATCCTCACTATAGGAACAAATAACCTTTCATTTCTGCTTCTATATTAGAAGCACAAGTAAAATATAAGAATTAGTGTTCCTTTAACATGCCACAGTCACTTTGCCATAAACAAATGCCAGTGTTAGTTTGCCGATTAAAATGTGCCACAGTATGTCCAATAAATATGCCACAGTATGCCCATTAAAATATTTCCCAGCCATGTGCCCATTAAGTATTAGTATGCCACTGTTTGTTTGCTCATTAATATGTCACAGCCAATGTGCCCATTAATATGTCAGTGTTATATTGCCATTAATATGCCATTACATTTTCCCAGAAATATGCCAGTGTTATTTTTCCATTAGTAAGCCACAGCCAATTTGCCCCAAAATATTCCAGTATTATTTTGCCATTAATAGGCCACAGCCAATTTGCCCAATAATATGCCAGTATTATTTTGCCATTTAATATGCCCCAGCCAATTAATATCCCACTATTAACTATTAATATGCCCCAGCAAATTTGCAAATTAATATGCCAGTATTAACTATTAATATGCCCCAGCCAATTTGCCAATGAATACGCCAGTATTAACTATTAATATGCCAGTATTAACTATTAATATGCCCCAGTCAATGTGACCGATAATATGCCATTATTAACTATTAATATGCCCCAGTCCCATGCTGATGGGACATATACAGAGCCAGGGCATACAAACAGTCCGAGATAACGGTCCTGTCAAAAAAGGACTTAATACCTACGAGAAACGTTCCCACTTGATGCGTGAATTGAAGTATAACAAAACGGCAGTGGCCTTTCTCCAGGAGACGCATTTTTGTGGCAAGGCGCATCCTCGTCTTACGACTAACGATTACCCACAAGGATATTTTAGTAACGCTGCACACAGTAAATCTAAGGGTGCAGCAATCCTGTTCTCGAGACATGACATGTTTGTGGAGCAGGCTCACTATTGTGACCCAGATGGGTGTTTTGTTTTTGTCAAGGGTGCAATTTTGGACCACGCCTACACTTTCGCTAATGTTTATCTCCCAAATATGCAGCATCACGTAATTTTTGCTAAAATTATGTCCAAATTGAGGGAGTTCCAAGAGGGAATGACGATCCTGGGAGGGGGTTTTAACATAGCCCTAGAGCCACTCCTAGATACTTCTCCCTACTGGAATTACAATTAGCTATACGAAACTCTAAAGTGGGAAAGTGCCCGGGACTGGATGGATTCCTCTTACAATACTATAAAAAATATTTTGATATTATGGGGCCCCGCCTGGTCGAGGCATTAAACTCAATAATAACCGGCAAGTCCATACACCCACATATGCTAATGGCAATGATTTCGCTGATTCCCAAAGAGGGGAAGGACCCAGAGCAGTGTGGCAGCTATAGGCCAATCTCCCTGCTCAATGCGGATTTGAAGCTGTTCTCTAAAGTCTTGGCCTCAAGAATACAGCATTTTTTTGCCTTCTCTGATCCACCCTGATCAGGCGGGTTTTATCCCGGGGCGAGAGGCCAGGGACTGCGCTATCAGGGCCATTCATTTGATTCAGCACGCTAGGGTCACAAAAACTCAAACAATCTTGCTCTCCACAGACGCCGAGAAAGCGTTTGATCGTGTAGATTGGACCTTTCTGCAGGCAGTCCTCAAAGGATTTGGGTTTGGCCCTCATATTCTGGCCTGGGTGGTATCCCTGTACTCTCGCCCCTCGGCCAGGATCCGGATCAACGGGGCCCTTTCGGAGCCATTTACAATATCCAATGGCACCAGGCAGGGGTGCCCGCTGTCCCTACTGCTCTTCGCCCTTTCCTTGAAACCATTACTGGAGGCGATCAGAAATAATGTAGATATTAGGGTCATACAAGTACCTAGGCACCTGGCTCACTGATGATCCGGCCCAATTGTACCACCAAAATTTCCCACCCCTCTTGACGGCTATACAAAAAGACTTGACCACCTACTTTTATTTCCTGGTTAGGGAGGGTGAATGTGTTTTAAAATTAATGTCTTGCCACGAGTTTTATATTTAATGCAGACCATACCGGTCAAAGTGCCACTTGCTTTTTTCACCTCCCGGAAAACGATGTTTATAAAATTTGTATGGGCGCAGAAGCACCCTAGGCTCTAAATGAGTCTTCTTACCCTCCCCAAGTCCAGTGGTGGACTTGGCCTTCCTTGTGTGCGGACGTATTATCAGGCAACACATCTACTGAGTATCCTGGTGCATCACCCACAGCATAAATTGTGGGTTTCTATAGAAGAACAGGAGACTGACAGCCCCCTGCATCTTTTACCTTGGCTTCCGCCGCTACCTGCAAGACAGCAAGTGACCCATCACCCGTTGGTCTCGGCAACACTCTCGGTGCTCCATGCTGTGAGCTGGAAGTTTGCCCTCACCACGTACCCATCCCCAAAAACGCCACTTCGTAGTAAACCGGAGTTTCCGCCGAGGCAGCGGACAGGTCCTTTCCTCCAGACTGTAAGAACTGACTCGATTCCTATTGGACAATTCCTTTCAGATGGAAAACTAAAAACATTGACGAGTATTCTACCAGACAAAACCACGTCCTTTATGGGTAACTTCCACTACACACAATTGTCTCATTTTTATCGTACTGCTACACGGAAACATTTATATTGTAGACCGCTCACTGATTTTGAGGACTTGGCCATGGAGGACTCACTTCCCCGCCATGGTATCTCACGTATTTACCAATTGCTCTTGACTGCTGCCTCAGCTGCCTTGCCGGCGTTCGCGGGGAAATGGGAAACAGCACTGCAGATTTTGCTGACGGAAGCGCAGTGAGGTAAAATTTTCCAGCTGACGCATAAGTGCTCAGTGAACAATAAAACCCAGGAAATGTCATATAAGTTCTTGACCCAATGGTCTCATACACCAGTCCGACTCCAGCAAATGTTCCAATTATACTCCGCGGAGTACTGGCGATGCGGCAAGGCACCAGGCACTATGCGCCACATATGGTGGGATTGCCGCCTTATCCAGCCATACTGGACAAAGATTTATGAGATTCTCAAGACTTCTGACTGACGACCCCCCACCGTTCCAACCCGCAACTATGCTGCTTCGCTGCTTCACCATACTACGATCCCTACTGCCCAATATAAAAAGTCGATCACAAGACATCTACTCAATGAAGCAAAAGCGCTAATCCCAGCACATTGGGGCGAGACTTCCCCCCTTCTATTAGAGAGTGGACCCTAAGGGTGGAAAGTACTAGACAAATGGAAGAACTTATTAGAAAGGCAACGGACGGTCATGACCGTTATATTCGAACCTGGTTCTACTTTAATAGAATTCCTTGACAAACCCCAAACACGGACCCTACTTCAAGGCACCCACCCATGTGCCCGCCCACTACCCACTTCGGGATTGCTGAGATGCCACTAGGAATGTTTTGCTTTGGTTTTATGAAGGTTGCCGTACCCCAGGTATACTACGGAGTCGGTAACCAGTAGAGATTGTATATGTTCCATTTTGTATCTACATGTTCATATGTTATTTGCAAATGTTTGTGGAATATGATCTATCATCATGTTATGCACAGAATTTGTTATTGGTCTGCTGTGTCAGACACTATTGTTTCACATGATCCCGTTACATGTCTCCTATAAAATCCTATATTTGTTTCACAAACTTTTCTCTGTATATGTATGGGGGGGAGGGGGGGGGCTAAAAAAACTTGAATATCTATACAAATTATGTCATCAAAGTTGTTGGAAGGAGGTCTCTCTTTTCCTAATATATTCCGCTTACATGATACAGCCCAGTTCTCACATTGTCTCCACTGGGGTAGTTTTAATGCAAAACTGAAGTCTTGGTATATCCAAGAAAAATACGATAACAAGAATGTTGATCCGCTAATAATTTTTTGGCTGGACAAAAAGGCTTTTAAAAAATTAAAATATTACTTATATCATAATAAAAAATTTTATGAATCTATAAAGCCAATTAAAAAGAGCTATACTCGACAAACACCATAACCTGGAATACCCCTCTATCCGTCTTAAAATATATGATACAAGACCTAGATTTACAACAATGGTTAGGAGTAGGTATGAGCAATATACAAAATCTTTATGAGGAAGATGAATTAGGTTCATTTGCTCAGTTGCAATCAAGATATGGTCTTAAAGATGCACATATCTTTACGTATATTTGTTTAAGATCCGTTTTGGCGAAGGTTATAATCATAAAGGAGGGATCTTTAGATCGTCTTTTAAGTGGTTGTCAAACTAAAATAACTGAAAAAATTAGGAACACCTTAAAAAATTCCAGGAGGGGAGAAACACTGCCTACCATTATGAAATGGGAAGAAGACTTGGGTATTGAATTTCCGATAATACAATGGCAAAAAGCCTTTCAGATAGTGAGGAAATATATCCATTGTATAAATATACAAGAGACTTTTGTAAAACTTCTCCATAGATGGTATATGGTCCCAGCAAGTCCTGGGTCCTTTAAAAAAACTGGTCTTGGAACTATTTAGGGACTTAAAGATTAACATAATGGACTTGACGCCTGCAGTTTTTCTTTTTCATTTGGACCTTCCTAACATCTCTAAGCCTCATCTGGCCCTAACTGTACATATACTTATGGCGGCTAAACTGAGTATATCCAGGCATTGGAAGAGTGAAAACCCCCCAACATGAAATGAAATAATGGTGCAGATAAATTACCAAGGATCAAAAGAGAAAGCATCTTTTTTTGGCGATAACAATATACAGACCTACAGAAATATATGGGACGACTGGTTTGGGAAACATTTGTTGGCTGAGTGATTTCCATACCGAGCATTTAACAAAACACATAATTTAATAATCTAAGAAATAATATATCAGGTGGTGACCCCCCACCCCTCCACCATACCCTTATGGGTTTAAATACCGTATTTTCCGGCGTATAAGACGACTGGGCGTATAAGACGACCCCTCAACTTTTGAGAAGATTTTCCTCGGTTAAAGTCGTCTTATACGCCGGAAAATAGTATCTATATTTTAACTTTTGAGGTTAAAATATAGAGTTTGTCACCCTCCTCCCCCCTTCCCCAATCCCCAGTACTTACCTACTTTCTGCTCTGTCTCCCACTGTTAAGCCGGTTCGTGGCTGTGAGGGAAGCGTTGTGCACTCCCATTCAGCCGCGCGGTCAATAAAGATTGTTTTAAAAAAAAGCGGGAGAGGAGACAGAGCAGAAAGTAGGTAAGTCTTATACGCCGGAAAATATGGTACTCCTGACTAACTCCCAAAGTATATCCTATAGATCCAGTGCTGTATTAACTGCGAGGCATCCTAGGTGGATGCCTAGGGCGGCATATTTTGGGGGGCGGCAGCGCCCCCCAGCACTAAAAAAAAATAAAATTAAGAAAAAAAAATCCCCCAAAAAATATGGCCCTTTAAAAAAAAAAAAAATAAACGCGCTTGCAGGCAGATCCCCCCTCACCTTTCCTCTGCCGGCGGGCTGCACGGGGAGCCGAACAGGCAGCACAGAGAAACCTCCGTGCTGCCTGTTCAGCTCCCAAACCTCCGTGCTGCCTGTTCAGCTCCCCGTACAGTGTGACACGGAAGTGCCGACAGTCACGTGACCGGAGCGCTGACGTCATACGCGCGCCGGGTCACGTGACCTGTCGGCACAACCGCCTGGGAGCTGAACAGGCAGCATGGAGGAGACCATGCTGCCTGCCACCAGGGAAAACAGGTAAGCGCTGGCGAAATGGGGGGAAATTGTCTGGGGCATATTAATGGGACATAACACTGGCATATTATTGGCAAATTTACTGGGGCATACTAAATGGAAAATAACACTGGCATATTATTGGCAAATTTACTGGGGCATACTAAATGGCAAATAACACTGGCATATTATTGGCAAATTTACTGGGGCATATTAATGGGACATAACACCGGCATATTATTGGCAAATTTACTGGGGCATACTAAAGGGCAAATAACACTGGCATATTATTGGGCAAATTGGCTGTGGGATATTAAATGGCAAATAACACTGGCGTATTATTTGCAAATTTACTGGGGCATACTAAATGGCAATTAACACTGGCATATTATTGGGCAAATTGGCAGGGGCATATTAATGGGACATAACACTTGCATATTATTGGGAACATTGGCTGTGGGATAATAAATGGCAAATAACAATGGCATATTATTGGCAAATTTATTGGGGCATACTAAATTGCAAATAACACTGGCATATTATTGGCAAATTTACTGGGGCATACTAAATGGCAAATAACACTAGCATATTATTGGGAAAATTGGCTGTGGGATATTAAATGGCAAATAACACTGGCATATTATTAGGCAAATTGGCTGGGGCATATTAAATGGCAAATAACACTGGCATATTATTGGGCAAATTAGCAGGGGCTTATTAAATGGCAAATAACACTGGCATATTATTGGGCAAATTGGCAGGGGCATATTAATGGGACATAACACTTGCATATTATTGGGAACATTGGCTGTGGGATAATAAATGGCAAATAACAATGGCATATTATTGGCAAATTTATTGGGGCATACTAAATGGCAAATAACACTGGCATATTATTGGCAAATTTACTGGGGCATACTAAATGGCAAATAACACTAGCATATTATTGGGAAAATTGGCTGTGGGATATTAAATGGCAAATAACACTGGCATATTATTAGGCAAATTGGCTGGGGCATATTAAATGGCAAATAACACTGGCATATTATTGGGCAAATTAGCAGGGGCTTATTAAATGGCAAATAACACTGGCATATTACTGGGCAAATTGGCAGGGGCATATTAATGGGACATAACACTGGCATATTATTGGGAAAATTGGCTGTGGGATATTAAATGGCAAATAACACTGGCATATTATTGGCAAATTTACTGGGGCATACTAAATGGCAAATAACACTGGCATATTATTGGAAGATGAATGAAAAGGAAATGGGAATGGCACTCTGAATAAATGTGAAAAACTAATTTAATGGCAGAAAAAATAATATAAAGTAAATACAGCAAGGTAGTGGGAAAAAGACTTGACGCGTTTCGCGTGACTAGCACGCTTAATCATATCATCAGACTTATGATTAAGCGTGCTAGTCACGCAAAACGCGTCAAGTCTTTTTCCCACTACCTTGCTGTATTTACTTTATATTATTTTTCTGCCATTAAATTAATTTTTCACATTTATTCAGAGTGCCATTCCCATTTCCTTTTCATTCATCTTCCTATTTGTGCTGTGCTGGGACGGCATATTTGGGAGGCACCTGTTTGGAAGCACTACCTGGACAACACCCCTTCAGAGCTGGATTATTTTGCTCTGGTCTCAGTTGAAGCCCGGTGGATTCTCCTGTGAATACAGTTTTTTCCTCTTTCCATGGCATATTAAATATTGGGATATTAAATGGCAAATAACACTGGCATATTATTTGCAAATTTACTGGGGCATTCTAAATGGCAATTAACACTGGCATATTATTGGGCACATTTACTGGGGCATATTAAATGGCAAATAACGCTGGAATATTATTGGGCAAATTTACTGGGGCATACTAAGTGGCAAATAACACTGGCATATTATTGGGCAAATTGGCTGTGGGAATTTAAATGGCAAATAACACTGGCATATTATTGGGCAAATTGTCAGGGGCATATTAAATGGCAAATAACACTGGCATATTATTGAGCAAATTGGCTGAGGAATATTAATGGCAAATAACACTGGCATATTATTGGGCAAATTGACAGGGGCATATTAAATGGCAAATAATACTGGCTTAATATTGGGCAAATTGGCTGGGGCATATTAAATGGCAAAATAACACTGGCATATTATCGGGCAAATTGGCTGGGGAATATTTATGGCAAATTATACTGGCACAATATTGGGCAAATTGGCAGGGGCATATTCAGTGGTAAATACTGGCATATTATTGGGCAAATTGGCTGGGGAATATTAATGACAAAAAATCCTGGCATAATATTGGGCAAACTGGCAGGGGCTGATTAAATGGCAAATACTGGCATATTATTGGGGAAATTGGCTATAACTTATTAATGGCAAATATTACTGGCATATTATTGGGCAAATTAACAGGGGCATATTAATGGAAAATGATACTGGCATATTATTGGGCAAATTAGCTGGGGAATATTAATGGCAAATAATATTGGCAATGTGTATGTAATGGGGTGATTAGTATTTGTATTTTATAATGTATTTGTCAATGTATTTTGTATGATTGTAAGTGTCTGTCATTCGATTCTATTACTATGCTAATTTTAAGGGAATATTCTCTAATATTGCATTTTGACTACGTTTTCATGTCATATATCCCAAGTGAATCTTTTTATATATTTGTAAGTTTAGAATAAAAATAAATAAATAATAAGCCCCAGTCAATTTTCAAATTAAAATGCCAGTATTAATATGCCCCAGCCAATTAGCCAATTAATTTGCCCGTATTAATATGGCCCAGCCAATTTGGCAATTAATATGCCAGAATTAACTATTAATATGCCCCAGCCACTCATTTGCCAGCATTATTGTGCACCCTCCATAGTAAATAAAGGGTACAGTTGGGGAGGTAGGTGACACACTTTAAAATTTGAGGATTATTTTTAAGTTTGTACTATTTCATTAAATCAAAATGACAAAATTTCATTTATTTGTAACTAGAAATAAATATTTCACAATATATAATTGTATATTGTTTTTTGTGATTAATCACTATGCTTTAATTATGTCCAGTTTGTAACAATGAAAATACATCCTGCATTTCAGATATTTACATTACAGTTTATAACAGTGGCAAAATTACAGTTATGAAGTAGCAATAAACATAATTTTATGGTTGGGGGTCACCACAACATGAGGAACTGTATTAAAAGGTTGTGATATTATGAAGGTTGAGAACCACTGCTTTAACCCCTTAGTGACATGATTTTTTTTTGGGCTTGTCTGACGCTTGCTGACATTGGCATTTCTGCAGTGTTTGTTTTTTTGCTATAATTTCCTTCTCTCTAATTTAGTGTACCCACACAAACTATATATTGTTTTTATCAGCATAAGAAGGTCTTTCTTTTGATACCATTATTTTGATAATAGCATTTAATTTTAAATAAACAAAATTATAAAATATGGCAAAAAAATTGAAAACAAATCATATACTCATCTACAAAAGACAACAAAAACACTGCTAAATAGTTTCTAATATTTGTCCTGAATTCAGAAATAACCCATGTTTTATATTTTTGTGCTTTTTTATTCCATTTACTGGGCCAGATCTATAAGTAGTGCAACACTTTTTTAAAATCCTTTTTTTCAAAATTAGCTGTAGTGACATTGTAACACTGATATCTGTACTAAATCCATGAATGAACCACCCCCCCCCCCCCCCCACATGTACATATTTTTCAATACTAGACAACTCTGAGCATTTAATGTAGCCATTTTACAACCAACCTTTGCCAAAGATTGTAGCAAAAAACAAAAAAAACCTGTGATTTTTCACACAGTCTGCAATTCAGGTAAACATTTCCTGAAAATGTGATGGGGCACTGCCAAATATATGTTCAGGGATACACCAATGCATACGTTTGTCAGCTTGTTTTGGGGTTAAAATGCCACATTTGAGAGGTGCGCCTTTTGGTTTTCCAACTTAAAATTTTGACATGCAGGAAACCTGCACTCATATCCGATCTGGGAAATTTTTCAAGCCAGCCAGTGTATTTTACCCAACAAAACCATCTATCTTTGAAAACTAGACACCCTAGGTTATTTCAAATGGTGGTATTTTAACACTTTCCATGCACTAATTCTACCACCAGCCTATGTCAAAGTTTTGGGTAGTATTTTTTTTTTACATACATTGTACTTCAGACATGAATTTGCAGATCCTGTTATGTGTCACTGTGAAACAACATCTCAATCTGTGTTCAGTAACATAACCTGAGTATAGGGATACCACTAGACATGTGCATTCGTTTTCGGACGAATGACATTCAGTATTAATCAAATTATTTTTTATTCTGCATAACATTATGCTATGCAGAAGAAAACTGATAAACTAACGAAATCCGAATGAACGCATGCTAAATGAACGAAAATCATTCGTCCATTCGTTCATTCAGATGCTGACAGCCATTCTATGTTGAATTCGAATTTCATCTCAATTTCAGCTTAAGTTATTGTATGTAATGCTATTGGCATTCCATAAAGCGAAATAGAGGTGAAATAAAGTCGAAATTCATACCAATTTACCTATTTCCAGAGGCGTCACTAGGGTTGGTGTCACCCGGTGCGGTAACTCATGGTGTCACCCTACTGGATTTCCTCCAATACCATGCCAAACAGATTCCTTAGTAATACCAGTCAGATGGCCCATTAAATATGCCACACACAGGAGCCCCATAAATTATGTCACATGCAGGAGCCCTTTAACTATGCCGCACAAGAGCCCCATAAATTATGCCACACCAGAGCCCCATTATTTATGCCTCACCTTGGAGCCCAATTAATTATGCCACACACACAAGCTCCCCATAATTATACCACACAAAAGATCCCCTTAATTATGCCACAAATAATATGCCAATTATTTAATATTATATTTAATAAAATGTTATTGAAAATTGCATTCCTATTTTTTATTCCCTTCCTCTGCACATTGCACCTAAAGGACTTAACACAGCACCATACAGTACCCACAGAACTTGCCATGCACCTATATTGCAGACACAGCACTTGGCTTGCACTCATATTGCACCTACACGATTTGGCACTCCACAGTGTCACTATGCCCCACAGAACTAGCCAGTGTCACTTATTTTGCCCCACAGACCATGCCATCACTTTGCCAATTAAAATATGCCAGTATTTAACCCCTCAATTTGCCAGGATTTATGCCATGATTTTGTCCCTCAATATACCATTCTTTAGCCATTTAATGTGCCAGGATATTGCCCCCAATATGCCATTTAATATGCCAGGATTTTGCCCCCCAATATGCCATGATTTTGCTCCGCAATATGCCATTCTTTAGCCATTTAACGTGCCAGGATTTTGCCCCTCAATATGCCATTTAATATGCCAGGATTTTGCCCCTCAATATGCCAGAATTTTGCCCCTCAATATGCCATTGAATATGCCAGGATTTTGCACCTCAATATGCCATTTAATATGCCAGGATTTTGCCCCTCAATATGCCAGGATTTTGCCCCTCAATATGCCATTGAATATGCCAGGATTTTGCACCTCAATATGCCATTTAATATGACAGGATTTTTCCCTTCAATGTGCCAGGATTTTGCCCCTCCAATATACCATTTAATATGCCAGGATTTTGCCCCTCAATATGCCAGGATTTTGCCCCCCAATATGCCATTAAATATATGCCAGGATTTTGCCCCCCAATATGCCATTCAATATGCCAAGATTTTGCCCTTCAATGTGCCAGGATTTTGCCCCTTCAATGTGCCAGGATTTTGCCCCTCCAATATGCCATTTAATATGCCAGGATTTTGCCCCCCAATATGCCATTTAATATGCCAGTATCTTGCTCTCGATATGCCAGGATTTTGCCTCCCAATATGCCATTTAATATGCTAGGATTTTGACCCCAATATGCCATGATTTTGCCCCTCAATATGCCAGGAGTTTGCCCCCCAATATGCCATTTAATATGCCAGGATTTTGCCCCTCAATATGCCAAGATTTTGCCACTCAATATGCCAGGATTTTGCCCCCCAATATGCCATTTAATATGCCAGTATTTTGCTTTCAATATGCCAGGATTTTGCCTCCCAATATGCCATTTAATATGCCAGGATTTTGCCCCCCAATATGCCATTTAATATGCCAGGATTTTGCCCCCGAATATGCCATTATTTAGCCATTCAATATGCAAGGAGTTTGCCCCCCCCAATATACCATTTAATATGCCAGGATTTTGCCCTTCAATGTGCCAGGATTTTGCACCTCCAATATGCCATTTAATATGCCAGGGTTTTGCCCCTCAATATGCCAGGAGTTTGCCCCCCAATATGCCATTTAATATGCCAGGATTTTGCCTCCCCAATATGCCATTTAATATGCCAGGATTTTGCCCCTCAATATGCCATTTAATATGCCAGTATTTTGCTCTCAATATGCCAGGATTTTGCCCCCCAATATGCCATTTAATATGCCAGGATTTTGCCCCTCAATATGCCAAGATTTTGCCACTCAATATGCCAGGATTTTGCCCCCCAATAAGCCATTTAATATGCCAGTATTTTGCTCTCAATATGCCAGGATTTTGCCTCCCAATATGCTATTTAATATGCCAGGATTTTGCCCCCCAATATGCCATTTAATATGCCAGGATTTTGCCCCCCAATATGCCATTTAATATGCCAGGATTTTGCCCCCCAATATGCCATTATTTAGCCATTCAATATGCAAGGAGTTTGCCCCCCAATATGCCAGAATATTGCCCCTCAGTATGCTCGTTATTCCACCCTCCTCCCCCCTTCACCAGCCAGTACTTACCTCCTTACTGCTGTCTCCGGGTGCAGGTCCGTGGCTGTGAGGGAAGCGTTGTGCGCTCCCCTCCAGCCACGAGGATTCAATAATGTTTGTTCAAACTTTTTTTTTAAACAAACTTTATTGATGCGCGGCTGGAGGCGAGGGCACAACGCTTCCCTCACAGCCACGGACCTGCACCGGGAGACAGAGCAGGAAGCAGGTACGTTTTTGATTTTACAAAAACGTGTAATACATATAAAAAAAATAGTTCAACTTCATAGCCATAATTATCAAAATACTTAATAATGCAATCTATCTTATATGCTTATATACACTGACTTTGCCTTCAATTCACTCCCTGCATTTCACATACTGAATGTGAAGTATAGAAAGAGAATGACAGCAAAAGGACAGTGAAAGGAAAAAAACAAACAAATTTACTGTTAAAAAAAAAAATTAACCCTTCCCCTGCTGATCAGCTGAGTTGCTTTTTACTGTGATCCGTTTCCTTCCAAGTTTATGGCCCTCATTTAGTTTTTTATCATAATATTTATTTTTTGCAATTTTACTATATTACTAATATTCTTTTCATGTATTAATTTAATTACAGTTAACTCCTGCAGGCCTGTGCTGTGATTCTGACCAGAGCAAACGTTAAACTTCTCCCCCTTTTTTTTAGGTATTTTTGAATACTAAATTGTAGATCATTTATATGTACATGGTATCCATCCAAACAAAATAAATGATAACATATAACTTGCGTTAAATGAGAGAGAGGAAAACCAAGTTTAATCAACCACTTATCAAAATGGAAAAATCGCCTCTGGTCATTAGCCATGGAAAATTCCTGGTTTTTTAAGGGTTAATGCATGCCTTATGAGTATCCCTTACTGAATAGCGTAATATACCAGTAACATGCTCTAAGACTTTTTGCGGGACAGTTCTGATTTTGGGGGGGTGTCACGCTGTCCCTTCGAGCTCTACCGCTGTTCCACTTTTTGGAAGAGAGGTAGAATCCATCAAAACAGCGGAAATAAAAACTGCAACACCATGTTCTTGATCTGTTCTCTGGTGTCTGGGACACTGGAGACTGAATACTGCGCATGCTCAGTGCTGCCTGGTTGTGTGACAGCGCAACCGTGCATGTGTGGTGGAGCTGTCAATCTACCTCCCAGGGATACTGTCAAAGCATGCATGAACCATATATCTTAAGTAGTCACTAAAGGGTATACTCCACAAGAGAAACTGTAGTGAATTGAGACAGGAATTTCAAACTTAAATACAAAATAGCCTTAATAAAGGTTACTGGCCATTTAAAGCCAACAAATAACGTGTGAAACTGTCAACTTTTTTTTAATACACTTTTATTAATATTATTTTAATCACACTTTTGGGTTTACATCTACACCACTAAAATTTGACTTTCTATGTTTCTGTCTGTTTGATTTCAACAAAATGATGTCCATAAGCTTCTATATCTGAATTTCACAACCGCTTAGAGCCAAATTTCAACAGCTCAATAGCATAGGTAAGGGATGAAATTCGAAAATTTTGACTCTTTCAACCGAATTCTCCAACCTTATACTATTGAAGTGAGGCCATTTTCGTCCATTGCTGCATTCATTTCACCATTCAATTCGTATAAATGAACATTACACCTATGTTCATTCAATACATAGTATAAGGTTGGGGAATTCGGATTAAAGAAAGAGACGGATTTCAACAGCTCAATAGCATAAGGTAGGGATGAATGAAATTCGTATGAAATTCGTATTAATGGGACTCTTTGAACCGAATTCTCCAATAGGTGAATTATTTTCCATTCGTATGAATGAATATAATGAAATGAAAATAATGAACGAATTTCGTCTGAAACAAATGCAGCAATGGACGAAAACGAAACGAAAATTTTCGTTTTGCCCATCTCTAGATACCACCCATGCATAGGTTTGTCAGCTTGTTTGGGAGTTAAAAGGCCATATTTGAGAGGTTTGGTTTTCCAACCTGGGATTTTGACATGCAGAAAACCTGTGCCCATGTCCAATCTAGGACATTTTTGGAGCCAGCCAGTCTATTTTACCCCACAAAAGCATTTATTTTTGAAAACTAGACACCCTAGGGTATTTTAAATGGTGGTATTTTAACACTTTTCATGCACTAATTCTACCACCAGCCTATGTCAAATTTTTGGTCAATATTTTTTTAATGTTTTGTTTCCATTTACATTGTAATTCAGGCATGAATTTACAGATCCTGTCATGTGTCACTGTCAAACAACACCTCAGTATGTGTTCAGCAACATCTCCTGAGTACAGGGATACCACCCATGCATAGGTTTGTTGGGTTGTTTGTCAAATTTTGGTTGTTAACTTTTTCCCCACATATTTTGTATTTCAGGCATGAATTCACAGATTCTGGTATTTGTCAAACACCCCAATGTGAGTTCAGCAACATCTCCCGAGTACAGTGATACCATTCATGTATAGGTTTGTTGTGTTTTTAGGGGGGTAAAATTAGCTTCCTATGCTCTTTTCTACAGCCTGTTGGTTCTTTAAACCTTTAAAACTGCCATTTCAATCACTCTCTGAAGCGATCGAAATGCCAACGGGCGTTTTTTCAGTATTGCACAATGCTTCCACATGGAAGCATCGTAGGAATACCATTGCAGCACGGAGAGTGAAAAAAATTCAAGCTGAACTGTAATTGTATTTTAATTGAATAATCCTGCTACAATTAAGGGCTCTATATAACTCCTCACTAGTCCTAGTCGGTTAGCTCCTGATGAAGTAGGTGTACCTACGAAACGCGTAGGGCGTGGCAAAGCGCCAAACTGAGCTTTTACTTGTTTTGTTGGTATAGTTGGAGAAGGCGTGTTCCGGACCACTCCCCTTATCTGGCTGCTGAGCGACTGCAGTTCTTCACACACACCATTCTCCTGAGACTGCGTTTTAACCCTTTTGCTGGACTTATAGATGAACTTTGGGTATATTTTCATTGTTGCAGCAGCCTCAATTTATTCTATAGCACCAACCGACTTCACTCCTCTCCCCTACCTGCCTCCTCCCCTCCTCCTCCTACAACCAGCATATCTATTTACTGGGATGCAGCACCAGGAAGAACCACGGGAGCGGACCTCAGAAAACCTAGCACCGGGCCAGGAGTCAGATGGGGGACATTCTGGAAGAGGCTGGAGCAGTGAGGGTGCTGAGGCTGCCGAGGCCTACCAGGACACAGCTGCAGGAGTCCAACAGGAGCCAATACAGCTGTTCCTGAAGTATCCGGAGTATTTTTTTTTTCTGAAGTATTTATAATAATAAATAAAATGGCTGTGGCCTTTTCTATCCACTACATCTGAACCATGTGTTTTGATTTATGATAAGATACAGCCTGGTAGTCGAGGCTACAATGTCATGATAACAAATTAATTCTCTGATTCAGGCCATTTGCAGACCCTGGTGAAGCTGCAGATCGATGGATATTGACAGGTGGAACCATGACATCGGACCGAGGCGATCCATTTTTGTCCACATGCACCACACACTTTTAGCCTATCCCATGCATACTTAAACTCCATCACTGTATTAACCACTTCCACTTTTACTGCAAGGCTATTCCATACATCCACTACCCTCTCAGTAAAGTAATCCTTTCATTAGTCACTGGTCTTATTTTATCTAGGATAGTCTTATGGCTATCACATAAATGCTCAACTTCTTCACTGATATGACTTTTAGAAACATATAATGTGTTGACATTCCCATATTGCTAAGCCAGTATTGCCTGGCTAAGTCTCATGGTAACTGCCTTTAATAACATATGGGGTACTATGTGTTAGCTGTGAACTACAATTCTTATGATATCGAGTCAGCCAAAAAGCGCAGCTAGCAAAAGCCAGAGGTGTCACTAGGGTTGGTCTTGCCCGGTGCGGGTGTTCCCCCCCTGGATTTCCTCCAATACCATGCCAAACAGATCCCTTAGTAATGCCAGTCCGGTGGCCCATTAAAATATGCCATACAGGAGCCCCATAAATTATGCCACATACAGGAGCCCATTAACTATGCCACACACAGGAACCCCGTTAGCTATGCCACACACAGGAGCCCCATAAATATGACACACGGAGAAGAGACCCAAAATTATGTCACACACAGGAGCCCAATAAATATGCCATACATGGGAGCCCCGTGAGGTGACTGCGGGCCACATTCATCTATTGTACAATTATAAAACAATAAAAATATATATTTACACACACGTATCACAAGCCTATCTATACACACACAGACATCTCTCTTTCTCTCTCTCTCTCTATATATATATATCTCTGAATACAACTAGTTGCATTTATACTTATTTGATTATGATTTTTTAAATATTCAACTATTTTCATATGTAATAAAAATGTTATTTAAAAATTGCATTTCTTGGTTTTATTCCCTTCCTCTGCACCCACATTGCACCTAAAGGACTTAACAGGGCTTGACAAACTTAACAGAGTTCAAGGAGCCAGCAAAAAAAATCACACACATACAGAATGCCTGTCGTACACACTCAGTCTGTCACACACACTCAGTCACTTTGCCATTAACATATGCCAGTGTTAGTTTGCCGATTAAAATGTGGCACATTATGTCTAATAAATATGCCACAGTATGCCCATTAAAATATTTTCCAGCCAGGTGCCCATTAAGCATTAGCATGCCACTGTTAGTTTGCTCATTAATACGTCAGAGCCAATGTGCCCATTAAAATGCCAGTGTTAATTTGCCATTGAAATGCCAGTATTATTTTGCCATTAATAACCACAGCCAATTTTTCCAATAATATGCCAGTATTATTTTGCCATTTAATATGCCCCAGTAAATTTCCCAATGAATATGCCAGTATTATTTTGCCATTTATATGCCCCAGTCAATTTCCCAATTAATATGCCAGTATTAACTATTAATATGCCGAAGCCAATTAATATGCCAGTATTAACTATTATTTTGTCCCAGCCAATTTGCCAATTAATATGCCAGTATTAACTATTAAAAAGCCCCAGTCAATTTGACCAATAATATACCAGAATTAACTATTAATATGCCCCAGCCAATTTGACCAATAATATGCCAGAATTAACTATTAATATGCCCCAGTCAATTTCCCAATTAATATGCCAGTATTATTTTGCCATTAATATGCCCCAGTCAATTTGCCAATGAATAAGCCAGTATTAACTATTAATGCGCCCCAGTCATTTTGACCAATAATATGCCAGTATTAACTATTAATAATCCCCAGCCAATTTGACCAATAATATGCCTGTATTAACTATTAATATGCCCAGCCAATTTGACAAATAATATGCCATTATTAACTATTATTATGCCCCAGTCGCCAATTTGAACAATAATATGCCAGTGTTAGCTATTAATATGCCCCAGCCGCCAATTTGAACAATAATATGCCAGTGTTAGCTATTAATATGCCCCAGCCGCCAATTTGAACAATAATATGCCAGTGTTCTTTTGCCACTAATTTGCCTACGTTATTGTGCATCCTCCACCCCCACTTCCCCAGTACTCACAACCTCCTTGGTGCTCTATGTCGTCGTCCATCTCTTCTTCCCTCCTGCACAGAGGAGGGAAACAACGCCACCGGATATGACTTGCTGTCAAATCCGGTGGCAATGACAGGAAGTTTTTTGGGTTTTTTCTCGGGCCGCATCTAGTGGATGTGGCTGCCGGAAAAAAAAACCTAGAACTCGGGGACCCCTGGGCAATCACCACAATGCCCATGCGGTGCAGTGAACCCTTAGATAAGGGTTACCCTGCTTCTGACCTCCTTAATTCCCAGGAATTTCAAGACATTCTGAATGCCACTATGGCCAGATCCGTGTCCTAAGCCATCCAATCGGACATGGTTTCAGCCAACCTGGCATCGTCCATATTTTCTGCCCTTAGTGCAGGATCAGCAACCCCAGCGTTCCCCATCCAGCTCCCACCTACGCTGGGGCCCCCAGAGCTGGTAGGGCATAAGGCCTTGGCTAAAGTAAAACATGCCCTCAAACCCTTATGTACGGACATGGATCGGCATGTCAATGATGGAGCTTTAGCACAAGAGAGCCCAGCACCGGGCGCAAAAGGTGCTTAAATGGAAAAGAGGCGAGAGCCCTAGAGGACAAGGACTCTGAGCCCATTTCAGAGGGGGCATCTGAATTGTCAAGCACCTCTGACCAGGAGGAGGATCTGATGGACCTTATGTCCCCAGAAGATCCTGATGATTTTCTCCCTACAGTGTCGGGCCGTAGTCAGCCTGAGGACTGCATCTTAGACCCTAGGGGTCTCCCTATGTTTGAGCCGAGCAACTCCAACACCCCCGCTCCACAAAGTGGACAGCTTCCCCCACGTGGCTGAATTACATATGCTCGACACCCGAGGTCGACCCCAAAGTGGTCCAATTTTTATCCCCAACTGCTGCTGAGGGAAATATAGAAGGAGCGTGATAGCACGGGGGTGGCCCGCACAGGCCGGCCCTGATCCCATCCACAGTCTAGACCCAAAATGTATAGCTTGCCTCCTCTGTATGAGGAACACTGCAACCACAGACATAACATAGGTCTCATCAGTGTGGCCCCTCTAGATGCAGTGATTACTTTGGCCTTACTAGCTCGTCTCACTTTAGAGAAAGTTTACTCGATTTATAATTTACAACAATCACAAATGGCATTAACCCCTTCGCGACCTTATGACGAGTTACTCGTCATAAGAGCCGCAACATTAGAGATCTTATGACGAGTCAACTCGGCATGCAGTCTAGCCGGCAGCCAGTCTGCAGTGGGTCCAGGACTAAGCCTCGCACCCGAGGCAAAGCTCCTTGACTCGATTGGTGGATTTCCGGGCATGTGATCACGGTGATTGAGTGATCACCGCGATAACAAGCAGATTAGATGTAAAGTCAATGTGTTCACACACTGACTTTGCCTCTAATTCACTCTCTGTGCTTCACGTTCTTATAGTGAAGCACAGAGAGTGACCTGTAAATAAAAATAAATAAATAAAGAACGTTTTATGAGAGAGAAGAAAGAAAAGAAAAAAACCCTTTTAATGCTGATCAGTTTGTAACTGTGATCAGTTTCCTTCCACTTTATGGCCCTTTTTTTTTTACAATTTTTTTTATTTTTGCAATTTATAAAGTTTTTTTAACAAAGGTAATTTTAATATATTTATTTAATAAAATGTTACCCCTGCATGCCTGTTGCGTGATTTTTACGGCTCTGACATCGCACTCTTCAGAGTTTTTTTTATATCTTTTTTGTTTAGGGGGGTTTGGGAACCAATATTTTTCTTTTTTAATAGTTAGTTAATTAGGGGGGATAAGTGGGTTAGTGTTGCACTAGTTGTGTAGCTTATTATTTTATATGTATTTATATGTATTTTTAAATACTAAAATGTAAATAATTTTGATGTATAGGATATCAAAAGAAAGCTCTAACTGTCCTTTAAAAAACAACATATAACTTGTATGGGTGCGTTAAATGAGAGAGAGGAAAATTATGTTTCAAAAACCGAATATTAAAAATTGAAAAATGCTCTGGTCCTTGGCCTTGGAAAATCCCTGGTCCTTAAAGGGTTAAAGCAGGGGTGGCAAACTCAAATTCATCGGGGGCCGCATCAGCAGTATGGTTACCCTCAAAGGGCCGGTTGTATAGGATTATGCATCTACTCTTTATTATCATGAATAATTGCCTATGCATTCAGTTGCTACTGGTTTTAATAATAATAATTTAAGTAATAACTAGCCTGGAAAACAGAAGTCTAGGAAGAATAATAGCAAGAATGGGTCAGGACTGCACTAAGTACACAGTGCATGGGTAAGGACAGGCGCTAAGTACACAGTGCATGGGTCAGGATTGCGCTACGTATAAAGTGCAGCGGTCAGGATTGCGCTAATTAAACAGTGCTTGGATCAGTAATAGTGTGCCAGTCAGAGCCCAGTAATAGTGTGCCAGTCAGTGCCCAGTAATAGTGTGCCACTCAGTGCCCAGTAATATAGTGCCAGCCAGAGCCCAGTTAAAGGGACACATAAGTTTCAATATGTTTTGCACCAGGTAATCTAGAGTGCAATGGGGATGCATCTTTGTTGCCTCTACCAAGCTTGTTTTTCTGCTGTCTCAAAAATGCGGAGCTTTCTAAAGTTGTAAAAGGCTTAAAAAAAAAAAAAAAAAAGCAGACAAGTTACACGTTTCACATACATTTTATATAAACACATCTAAATACAGCATCGCTGATCCTTTACTTTTAGGTAGTGACAGTTCTGTATAAAATACGATTTCTGCTAAATGCATTTTTCTTGAAATTCTGTTATAGGAAAATAGTTTTAGGCTCTACAACTGCAGCTATTTAGGTGACTGGTCATTTTAACCTTTTGCAATATACATAATGCACTAGAGGAGAATAAAATCGTGTGTGGTGGAAGTTACCTATTAGTTATTAGCTTCCAAAAGTGTTTTGTTTCCAAAAGTGTTTTGGAAGCACTGGAGCAAGTTATAGGTAGCGTGCGATAGTTTTTAATAGATAACTTCAACCACACACACTACTGGACTCTCCCTAAGAGTAATATCATTTCCGGATGTGACGTTTTGCCGGTGCCTAAACACTAGAGTCAGCAACCTATTAGTAGTTGTGCTCAGATACTAACTCTCAATGAACTGTATCGAATGGTGATTGTTAGATCGGTGACTAAAACTCATTGAAGCTCGTAGAACTGGGCTCATACAAGAACCACAGTACCGAAGACATTGACTCCCCCCTTGTGTTTAAACCTCCCCTTTTTCTCCAGGAGACAGGGCAGCATGCGGTTCAAGTCTCGGTGAGTATAGTGCAGGGTGGGGGAAGATACTGCTTTGCGTTTTTGGACCGGACGTATTTAGGTACCGGAGCAGTTCTTCGGGCAGTCGGTAATGTGAATACGGAGCGTTTCCCTGGTGTATTCTAATGTTATTTCCCCCATACAGGTACTTGCTGTGTGAGCTGGTGCTGGAGGACCCTCGCTGGAGACAGAGTATCTCCCAGGGTATGATTTTATACAACGTCAGGGATGCTTTGAATCGAACACACGGGGATTTTGGAGCTGCAGCTTGCTCAGTGTCCCTGTCCGGTAAGCTCAACACATGCATGACTATTCTACCTGTGCCAACTCAGGGGCACCAGCTTCCTAAACGTTGTTTATAATAGTGATTGTTCCATTCTTTAGCAGCACTGCATGCCAATGCATAAGTTTAAGTGCCACTAAACTTTTTTTTTTTTTCCATTTGAAAGTGAAAATATGAGTGGCACTACTAGTATGAGGATACATTGCCAGTTTACTTTTTTTATGTACATGCCAGTTTATCACCTGACTGACAGCTATGATGCATCTGCTAGTGCAGAGAGGGACTGTTTGTTTTTGAATGCCACAAGCAGAGGGGAAGTACATTGGCATCCCGCTGAGACCTGTGAGAGTAAACCCTCGTCTATCTGCAAAGATACACTTTGGGTTTACTTCATGAAGGGGGTTGCTATTTTTAACCATTGCTTCCTCAAACCCGCTAAGAATGCAAGGTATATAAAAAAAAAAAAAAAGTTGTCCTTTTTAAGAATATTTTTTTTTTTAATGGGTCTGTGGGACCCGGTGTCCCCCTCCCCCTCTCTCTCCCACACCCCCTAGTATGGATCTGATGGTTGATTTGTCCGTAGGAAGTGTGATTGTAATGAATGAGATGGATTTGAATGAATGAGCTGGAAACAGGTAGATTTGATAAGTAAGCTGCAGGTTCAGATCATATAACAGTGCTAGTTAGATAAGGATATTTGCATTTTACTAGTATTATATGTAGGGGTGCGTTCCCTAAGAAATGAAAGGCAAATATTTTACAATGGTGCACCTATGAGATGTAACGAATATTGTACGTCTTATACTGGTTTTAATACTGTAAATTGCAGCAAACATATTAATGACTTTGTATGGATATATGTATGTACGTTTTATCTTTTGTATGATATGAAAATTTAATAAAGAAGAATTTTTAAAAAATGGGTCTGTGGTGTGCCATGTTGATGTGACTTCATATGCAAATTATACATTTGCATTGAAAGTAATAGCCACACATAAATAGGTAACACCTTAGACAAACCCTGTTGTCTGTTCTTGTGTGATTTTTTTCTTTTCTTTCAGTGAAATATCTGAATGCATATACTGGAATCATTCTGCTTCGATGTCGTAAAGATTTCTACCAACTCCTTTGGTCATCTCTCCCTTTCATCACTAGCCTGGAGAATAGGGGGCAGCGTTACCCGTGTTTCATCAACACTTTACATGTTGGTGGTAAGACTAATGTCCATCAATTTATTTTATGTGTAAGATAAAGTCATGATAATTGTTGCTTGGTTGTTAATGTATGTGAGGTTTTCACTGGTGTATATAAATATATATTACTGCTGGAGTTAACATGGCTTTATTCATGAAAGAGATAATTGCAGGAAATTGAGACAGGGATTTCAAACTTAAGGCCAAGGTAGCAGAGTTGGAAATATCCTGCTATTAAGCCGAATGGGAACATTCTTCCAAATCTGCTACCTTGGGTTTGAAATTCCTTTCTCCATTTCCTGCAATTTTCTTTCATATATGAAGCCCTAGGTCTGTATCTTTTAACACACATTACAAATAATCCAGAAGTGGTGCCAGCGTTGCTGCTGTATGAGATTTGTATTTGTTACACTTAAATGGTCAGGAAGTTGGACCATTATTGTTTGCAAGAATGATATGGATTCATTTAAAGCGACTGTGTCCCATAAACATTGTTTTTGATTTGAAAATGATCTATAAATGGTGTTTGAAAAACAGAAACTGCCTAAATTAGGAGAAACATGTCTTAGGTGTCTCCTGTTTATGACATCACCTGTGGCTTGAAATGTAATTTCCCATTGAAAAAGATTCATACCAAACCTCAGGTAATGTCCTAAACAGGAGATTCCACAAACACCTTTTTCTTCTAATTTAGGCACTTGCTTGCAATTCTGCTGACACAATGTATAAATAATTTTCAATTTTTTTACATTTTTTTATTCTCTAATATTAAGTCTTAAGAAATTGCTTATAATCCTCTCACCTGTACTCTCTCTTTTAGACAATAATTCCCAGGGGAAGCCCAACATATGAAACCATGAACGTTGTTAGCAAAGTGCTAAACACCACTAAGAATCTGATTACTTATCACTGACACAAGAGATTGTGTGTGTGTGTGTGTGTGTGTGTGTGTGTGTGTGTTAGTAAATGAAAAAACTGGTTGCTAATTGTGTAGGATCTATATATATATAATATATATATATATATATATATATATTATGCTATGTACATAAAGACTTTTTTTTTTTTTTTTTACATTTTTAGCATGGTAAATTATATTTGGGTTGGTGATGTACTCCCCCCCTTAATGTTCTTTAAAGCTAAAATTAACTTTTTTTTTTTCTTGTTGTATAGGAACAATACGTACCTGTCAGAAATTCCTTATTCAGTACAACAAAGAGCAACTGCATCTGTTATTAAATAATTGCACCAATGATGGTAAGACATGGTTTTTATCTCACCACTTATAACTTTACTAATGTGGAGGGCTCTCATAAAGGAACCAGTCTAACGTAAATTATTTTTTGTTTTCTTTGAATGTCTGCATGAATGAATGTAAAACTTTCATCTTCCTTTCACTCCTATTCTGACATTACCACTGCAGCCTGTCTAGCATTTATTTTATCACAGTGGACAGGGGAAGAAATGGTTATACCACCATTGAAACCTTCATCAAGCATTTGCACTGCGCTCCTTTCTGGCTTCAGCACATAAATAATAACTTGAGCCCATGAAGAGAAAGGAAGCAAGCTATTAAATGATCTATGCTGTTTATGTGAAGGGCTGTAATATTGTTAAATAGCTGGGAAAAAATTAATTTTAATTTACACCTGATTTAAACAAAAATTATGGTAATTCGTGTTTCAACCCTACTGCATTTTGTAGTTTCCCATAATTTAAGATATTTTTTATTTATTTTGCCAGAAGAGAGAAGAAAGATTCGACGGTCGATAGCCAGCTGCACGTTACACAATGTAGAAGAAGCAGAATTTGTGATAGGCGATGAAGATGACCAGATGGAGTGACCATTTCAGACTCAAGAATGCCTTAAATATCTAATCTAGAATGATGTTTTTTTTTTTTTTTAAGACAAATTCTCTTTATTTAGAAGGGGAGCAGGCTCTCCAAACAATGCATTTAGTAACCTGGCATAGCAGTTACCACACTGGATGGGGTATTTGTATGAACAGTAGAACCATAAAAACTTTGGGAGTTTTTGTAAGACATGTGAAAATGAGGTCTATGTAAATAAACTATAATACCATTATTGGCAGTTTTGAGCTATTTTAATATGCATAATCTGAACAGTGTTTCTCCTTTGAAAATATAGTGGGAAGATTTGAGGATGTAAAACAAAACTGGTTATGGAGATAAACATGTATGGGGATGTCCAGTGTATGGATGTCCTATGATGAGATAAACATTAGCTGGCTCAAGTGTCTCAATAAATGGGAAAATATTTACCTCATGTCGGGTGCTTTAACCGTAAATGGACCCACTGCACAGTCATTACGTCACTTAATTTTCAACAGCAATAACACCAGCTGATTGGAGATAACGAAGGACACATACAAATAAAATAAAGTTTTTATTGGAGTCCTAGTACATAGGACTTCATTCATAATTGCAGGACATTGAGAAGAGAATGTGAAATTTAAGGCCGAAGTAGCTGAGTTGTAAACATTCTACCATTCATTTTTCCAAATCTGCTACTTTGGCCTTAGGTTTTAAATTAATTTCCTAATTTACTGCAATTCTCTTTCAGCAATAAAGCCCCATGTCTATATATTTTAACACCCATTACAAACCATCCATAGCTTTGTTGCTGTATGGGATTTTTATTTGTTAGACCTAAATCAGGGGTCCTCAAACTACGACCCGCGGGCCACATGCGGCCCACCGAGGACATTTATGCCGGCAAATCCCCCAGAAAATTTAGATTCATTTAAATTTACTGTCACCTAAACAATGTTTCGTCGTTGAATTTTGTACAGCAGTAAAACTAGCTGATGTTCAGATGCAGCGATGGGTGGCACAGGATCAGCAGAGAGGACAGTGAATGGGTTTTTCACATGTAATGATGAGATAAATGGTATAGACAGAACTTTCCTGCCTCCTTATTTGGGGACCACCCCTAGTGCGGAAATACAAAGCTCAAGAAAGGGAGGGATAGTACAAGGATATACCATTTTTCCTGTTGCAACTTCTTTCTGCAACTAAATTCACCCCCTCTATACCCACATTGCATAACAGAAAATAGATTGTTATAGAAAGTCACTTGCCTTTGGACAAGGTCACTAACCTCCACTCAATGGTTAATATCCTGCTGTTGTACTCCCAAAAAGCCCACGTGCAGTTCGTTTGAGGTAAATGGAACTCCACCTGCTGCATCAATCCAATGGGCTGTTTCTTTTGCAAGAGGATGTCCTTGGAAACAGCTGATGTCAGGTCCCATCCCCTTTGTATTCATTTGGGTTTGGATGTGTAGGTGGACCTTCATATCTGGGATTCATGTCTGTATGTCTCTTAACGGGTTTCCTCCATGGTTATTTTTATCTGCCGGTCTAAGACCATCTGGGAGGGAAAAGGCCTTGGGGTCTCGCTCCAGGCTCAGTCTACTATGCCCCATTTCTTGTTCTGATGCCTGGGTCATTCTTAACACATCTGGACACCAATTCACTGCAGTGTACACAATGCTTGGAACAGCTTAACCTCCCTGCTAAGGCATTCGGTACGGATGTTTTCCACTGGGTTATACCATATTCTGTTAAAAGGCGCTATTTTTTCCTTTGTCTTTTTCTGATAATTTTTGTTTTGTTTGAGGGGCATGCCCCCTTTGGATACATGGCAGCTCTTGTCATTGGAGCCACCATGAGGGCTGCAGTGTGAGCAGGTGGCATTGAGTTAAATCTCCCTCGACACCTGGCTACGATTCTATGGATGAGTTTTTGTGGCCTTCACTGATCTGTTATTCCCAGGTCTCTATTTGTTTGGAGGAGCCAATACTTGTATCCTCAAGCAACTGCAACTACTGCTGATTCACAAGAGGATACAGTGGCCACAAACAACTTATCTCCAGTGGAACAAGAGTGGGTTTAGACAAAGACAGACACTTAGGCCAATTAGGATGTCAATTTGAGGACCTATTCTATGTAGATATGAGCCTGCTATAGCTTGCTCAGTTGTCTTATTTTGAATTCTTCAACTCTTTCTTGGAATGGGTCAATGTAGATGGTGTCTGGAAGGTCATCTAGCTTGTGCTATCTTGACGACTTTCTATTTATTGTCCCTCTGGTTTCAACTTGCTTCCTGTTATTAGCTATCATACAGAAAATCATGCTGAGTTCCCCTGTCGAGTGTAAAAACCTGAGGGCCCTACTACATCCCTCACAGCCAAGGACTGCCTTTGCCGGAAACGATTGTACTGCTATCTGCGTTTCATTGCCAATTGAAGACCTGCCCTGTTCACCCACAAAGTTTTTCTGTATTATAAAGCATCAATACATTTCACAGCAACATTGATTATATATTTTCAAAACTCTCAAGCTGCACTCCTAAAATGCCCTCAGTATCAAGAAAATAACCACCACTCAAGTTCTTTATTTTAACTACAATTTATTTTCAAGGGGAAAGTAAAGCAAAAAAAAAAACCCTCATGTGAAAAGCCACTAGCAGAGCACTGAAACTCCACTCCAGAAAGAAAGCTTGATATTGGGAATTCAGTTTAATACAGAGGGTCACGCCTGCTTTTGTTAAACCCCAAGTTAGAGGAAATGCTGACCCTTGGAACAGAATTGTTTTCTTGAATTTGAAAGTGAATCATTTGACAGCTCCGCTGCCTTCATGGTTTGTAACTTTCGCTACTGGCACATCATTCTAAATTCTATTGTTTTAATTATGTTAATACAAACCAGAGACATCCAAAATTAGCTTTGTTTTGGCTCAACTGACACCAAAGACCCGAAACACACACACAAAAAAAAAAAATCCAACCATAAAATACTGCAGATAAAGTGACCCAAAGCAAAGTGTGGAGACACAATGGAAGATAAATTGGGGTAGAATTGATTTTGGGGGAAAGGTGCTCTGTTCATTTAGTGTGCACAATTGAGGTGCTGAACAGAAGCTTCTGTTGCTTCTTCTTTCTCTTGCCTCCTTTCTCTACTGAAACACAAGAATTAAGCATTAGTGAGTAGTCAGATAGTGCTGCGCTCTCCTACTTTTATAGATGGGTACTTACCAGAAGGTGGAGGAGTGGGCAGTGCACTATCCAGCTTCAGAAATGCAGCTTCCATGGCTTGACTGAATGAATTCTGGAAGCTTGGCACTGGGACTCTCTCTGAGCTGTCACTCTCTCCATCACTATCAACAGGAGCTGGGATCAGAGAGCTTTCTACTAATGCAAAGAAAAGATTGATTAGCAGCCTGCACCTACATTCAATATACATTGAGACCAACCAAAATATCATTACCTTTTTTTGTCGCAGCTTTGGGCCAGGACTCTGCTTTCGCTTTACCGACTATGAGCATCTACGTAATATATTAAAATAAAAAACATTTACACAATATCCAGTAGACTGAAAATGTCACAGGATGTCTTACATCCTCACATCCCATTTGAGAGCTGGTGTTCTGACAATATGTCCCAGAATGCAGATCTTACCACAGAGTGAGCCACACATGCACTCGATCACTGAAATCACAGGTCTGAGGCAATGTAGACTACCAGCCAACAAGCATGTGTGAGCAGCTCTGCAAAGCCGGAGATAACAAAAACTATGCATTTAGACCGAGGGGCTTAAGGTTAGACTGACTAACAATTGGGGTTAATCGTTTTCTCCTCATTACACCAGGGGGTACCCCACTCTAACCCTTACCCCCTGGTCTAATCAAGAAGTTGTTGGAATCTTAGCCTCTGAGGTGATACTTAGGCATGCGTGGTGGCCGGGAGTCTGCATTTCCTCCAACCTGTCAATTCTGTGATGAGTGATTGCATGTTTGAGTGTTTCACTTGATATTAAGAACTGCATTCCTGGACATATTGTCAAAACACAGACAGAAAAAAGTGGATCCCGCCAATGAACACAGCAAGTTTAGTTGTACCTGGTGCACTTTACATTTTAACAATCACTACTAAAAAATGCCATACACACAATTTAGTATATGACAACTATAAACTGCCTCCACAACAGATTACAAATTTGTCAAAATTTATTACAAAAATAATGGACTCACCTCAGCAAAGGAAGGACATCTTGAGTCATCATCCACCATTAACAGAGGTTCATAAGGAGATGCTGCACCTAAACTGAAAACGGAACCTACAAAAAAAGTTAAAAACAGTATATAGATCAGTGGTGATATAAAGCACATTAGAATTTTAGAGGTTAAGTCAAGCCTAAGAGCAGTTTAATGTAATTTATACAAAAGTATGATCAGGGTTTTCCCAGATAAAGGGGAAGTCTTATATTTACTGGATTTTCAAATTTTTTTAACATGTTACCATACATTGTACCAACTGTTCTGCAGGGGTTACAGATTGCATTTAGCAGAATCTTCACACTTTGTAACTTGCCTTATGTCATTAACCCCTTCGCGACAATGGACGTGTCAGGCATGTCCTGCCGGGAACTCAACGAACACAAAAAACGATTTAACAGTGCTTGTCTATTGCCTCGATGTCTAGGCAATAGCCAGCACTGAAATCTCTGATCTGGGGCACCCACGATCGCCCCACGGAGTGATTGTGGGAGCCATACTCCATCAACATGGCTATGCCCTCTGCAGGTCTGAGCTTAACTTCACTTCCGTCGCTCTGAATATGCTACTTGACTGCCCCTAGTGGTAGTTAAGTAACATAGCAATGTAAAAAAATTAAAAAAAATATTTAATTAACTAAAAACTTGTTATATAGTTAAATTAGCCTATAGGGTTAAAATTAAATAATGTTTAGCATAATGGATAGGGTTAAAATTAAATATTAAAACATATTAAGGGATAGCATAAGGGTTAGAGTTGGGATTACATTTTGGGTTCAGGCTGGTGTCAAAAGGTCAATAAAAGGAAAAAAAAAAAAAGAACACTATTTTTGTTTTTTGCCCCATAAGTCGCAAAAAAATACCGAAAAATATGGAAACATGCATATTTCTGAACTCGAGACAACATTTAGAAACTATTTAGATGGGGTCTTTTTTTAATGATTTTATTTGTGTAAATTATATTTTAGGTCAAAGTTAGAAAAAGTGGTTTTTTAAATTTTTTTTATCATATTTTATGATTTTTTTGTAGTAAATTATGATATGATGAACATAATGGTATCTAATGAAAGCCCTTCTTATGACTATAAAACCATATCATTTGTGTGGGTACAGTATGTGAGAAAAGAAAATTGCAGCTAAACACAAACACCCCAGAAATGTCAAAACAGCCATTGTCACCAAGGGAAAGTCAAGGTGAAAATGTCTTGTCACTAAGGGGTTAAAGGAACCAGTGACTTAAAGGTCTGCAAGCAGACAGTGTGAATCCCAGGATATTAAGAGATACTACTGTCCCTTTAAGGATTCATCAAAATGTACTCATTAAAAACCAAAACAAATGTATGCGTAATGTAAAAATGTTACCACATATCTTCAGTTTCTAACAAACTCATAAGACCCTCATAATACAGAACAGGTCACAAAGAATTAGAATAAGTCTGCATCCAATAAGGTAGATCTATGCAGATATGACAAATTGAATATGCCAGTGTAAATCACGTAAAATGCATGGTGGAGGCAAAAAAAAAAAAAAAAAGACTGATTAGGACTTTTATTTAGTCCAGGACTAGTACAGTCATTCGCAAAGCTTGTGCATGTCCTGGTGAGCTTCTGGTCAATGGAGACTATACATTTGCAAGGGAGATAGTCCGCAATAGTACAGATTAAACCCCTCTTGCCTGACGCTTGCTACCACTTTCACCATGATGACCAATTACCATGGTGGGATAGCAAGGTCACCCATTTGGCCCAGGTACATGCATTTTGGCAGGTAACATTTCTAGCTTTTGACACCCCAGACATAGAATTTAAGCTCAAATAAAACAAAAATTACCCACAGATTAAAAAAAAATGAATAGAACCATGTATTTTTCATTTAAAAATGTACCTGGCATGCATATAGAGCTTAATAGGCAAACCCATACCAGTTTGAGAGGCTGGGCTACTGCTGATCGGAGAAGGCGAGAACGAGCCATGTGTTTCTCCAATGGAAATAGATTCCGAGAGTTCTGTCAGGGAACTGACTGCAGGAAAATGCTGAAGATTCTCCAAGGCAATGTGGACCTCCGGATCTGTAGACAGTACCACAGACAACAGCAATGAAGACTCAGACACATTCTTTGGATACTGTACATGAGTGAAAGGCCTATTTGAACTTACACTTTCCTTGCTTCCTGTTCTCCTCTATCTCTATTCTTTTCTCTCTGCGCCTTTCGTCCCGTTCCTTCCTTTGTCTCACTCTCTTTCGCTTGTCCACTTCATCTGAGTCAAACGGTGAATGAAGAGTATTAATAGCAATACAGAGAACTTCAGACAAGTAATCAAAACCAACAATCTACAGCAACTTATGGTTGTCAACAAGCTAGTGAGGATCAACATAGCCAGCATGGGGGCTACAGCCCAAACAAAGCAAAAAAAATAAATTATCTTACATATACCAGCATGGTGTATAAAAAGCCCACGTACACAGTGTCAGGTAAGAAAAAACAAAATCCCCAGTTATGTATCACAGCAATTGCAATTTAAGTTTGGGGTGCCAAATGCACAGTGCGACTGGAACTTCGTACTTAAGCCTCACATTTCTTGGGCGTTGGCGTTATTCATTGGCACAGGTTGCAGTAGCAGTACTACTTGCCATATAATCCCCAACATGTCTGTTTTAATAGAAAGTACCATAACTCACCTGCAAAAAAAGCCAGGGTTTCATTAGACACCGTGGGAGGTGCAAGTGCCATTTCACAGATGCTGAACTCACACGTAAGAGGCAGGTGACACATATACCGGTGACGTCTACGTACCTCCTGTCACAGAACACAGCATTGAGAGTTTTCACTATGGCCAACCACCTGCATTCAATGCAAAAACTGTTTGGAAAGTACTAACCTCTGTCATGGTGAAGCCATCAATCTCTACCACAGTTGCCGTAATCTTTTCTGGACAACACTCTAGGCTGCCATATTCGTGCACCAAGCAGCGTACATTCACCGGGTGGAGAAACACATGCTGTCCATCTTCAGCTACAAGGGGGAAAAAAATTCTGAATTATACCCACACACAAAGTAATGTGACACTCACTGAAGCACTGTCCAGTACACACCTTGATAGAAGTAATAATAGTGAGGGTTTGCCGCATTGGGTGTTTGCTGCCTGTATGAAGCACTAAGAGTATCTGTTGCAGGTTCAAGATCATTCCCTTCTACAATATGTGTGTCTTGTTCTGTGACATCCACAGAAGGTGCTGGATCTTTACAGATTGGTTCATCAATAATTTCTTCATCAAAGGCGATACAGCGATACTGCACCACCTGCTGTAAAGATGGAACATCAATGAATCCTGCACAAATAGATGAAAAGGTAGCTCTACTGACTTTAGACACCTACCTCATTGGATAAACCTGGAATCCTTCCCTCAGGTGTGGCATCCAGTGTCAAAGCCTCCATGGAAACTGCAGCAGCCTCAATCCTGGACTGGGTTGGACCACTAAGACCATCTTCCCGATCCTATTAAAACACAAGCAAAAAAAGTACAATAAATGTCAGAATGTTCCCAAGTCATGCAGAAAATAGCAGTTCAGATTCAATTTAACTGTTATTTATCAGGTCTAGACAGGCCACAGGTGCTCAGTTCTATTTAGCTGCATAACTGTACAAGCAGAGGTTTAAATGCACCCAGCTCATCTACTTTTCAAAACTATATATTGTCTAGTACGCAGCTTCTTAAACCTGTCCTCAGTGGTCCAGGATTTAGGAATTACCCAGCTGTGCTTAAATAAGACTAACACCTGGTTTGGTTCCCATACCATTAGGGAACCACACCAAGTATTATACACTTTCTTATTTAAGCACAGCTGGGTAATCCCCAAATCCTGGACTGTTGAGTGTCCTTGAGGAGAGATTTACGAAGCAATGGTATTTGTTTGTAGGGTTTTGGTGATTGATCACTACAAGTGGTAGAGGACAAGCATAGCAGTTTAGACAACATTGCGCTTTGAAATTTGATAAACTAAAAGCTGTATAATGGGCTTTATGGGATTTATAAAACAGCCCAATCGCAGTTATACATAAATGGTGATTGCACCTTTTTACACCTCTCCTGACACTTTACAGTGTGTGGTTTTGTATACATGAAACAGAATGTGTCAGCAGATAAGAACCGTTCGGCCCATCTAGTCTCTCCGATTTTCTAAATACTTTTATTAGTCCCCCGTTCCCTGTCTTATATCTAGGATAGCCTTGTGTCTATCCCACGCATGCTTAAAATCCTTGACTGTGTTTACCTCTACCACTTCCGCTGGAAGGCTATTCCATACATCCACTACCCTCTCAGTAAAGTAATACTTCCTGATTTTAGTCTTCAATTAGAGGAGCAACGATTTAAAACTATGTCCTCTAGTTGTGGTAGTTTTTCTTTTAAAAATATACTCTTCCTTTGCTGTGTTGATTCCCTTTATGTATTTAAATGTTTCTATCATATCCCCCCCAATCTCTCCAAAGTATGAACCCCATTGAAAACACTCTAGGAGCACCATTCAAGAGCAGTTTTAAATCAATAAAGTGATCTGAAAACAAATTGTATGTGCGTGTTTACATAGAATGTGCTGGCAGATAAGAACCATTTGGTCCATCTAATCTGCCCAAAAAAATTCGGAATACTTTATCCCATAAAATGGAAATGCGGGAGCATTGGACCAGGAACCTTCAAACTGCTCTACTCACTGAGCTACTTGAACTGACATTTAGTCCCCTTTTAAAGTTTTTGTGATTTAATTCATCCCACTCACCTTTAACTCCTGGATAGCAGCCTCTATAAAACAGACTTCTAGTGTATCCTGCTCAAAACGATGCTGCTCAAGTAGTGCCTCCTTCTCCTTAGCAATTACTTGATTAAGTATCTGGTCTGGAGAAGCCAGGAGGAGTTTTGAAAACTCAGAATGTTCCTCATCTAAGAATGAAGGGTGATCATAAAAAGCATTCAGTCTTACAAACCAAATGGTTGTTAGTCTATTTTATAAATAAAGATCCCTACATATACAGGTTGAGTATCCCTTATCCGAAGATCCAAAAACCCAAATGTAGGTCAATTCGGATAAGGGATACTCGCCTTTGCTTCACTCTCCCGGGCGCCGCAAATGAGAAGCCAATCATGGGAAATGTAGTTCCTAGAGCACTGCGACGGGAGGTAGGGACTACACGCGACAGACTGATCATCTCGGCAGCACCGTGGAGCAGGTAGGTTCACCAGTCCCACTGCTAGAAATTATCTGTATTGCCTAAATTCAATGTGAGCAAGTTGCTCACGTTGAATGTAAGTAATGTAGATTTTACGGATTGGTGCTGCCAAAATGATCCATCATCCGTAAGTATCCATTATCCAAAACACTGCCAGTCCCAAGCATTTCAGATAGGGGGTACTCAACCTGTACTTTATTTTACAATTAAATCAGAACTATACCTCCTATCAATAATTCCATGGAGTACTCACTTATAACAGACAAGCAAATTGTATTTTGTTCTCACCTCCAAGATGAATAGGCTCATCAAGTTTCATCCACTTTGATTTAGGCATAGCCACAAGCACTCCCTTCTCCCTCCTCATTAACTGCATTGTAATTGTATCACCTACAGCATAGAGATGAGTTTCAGTCGCAACAACACTGCAGAAAAAAAGGAAAATAAGCTGGGTAAGAGGAATTCTATAGTCAAATAAACGGCAAGATGTTAGAAACCCAGTGTTAGTATACAATAGATGTCAATATGTATATGAACATTCATATTTGGTTTCAAAGCCCAATTGGCATCAGTTGTGATTCTCCAAAAAAAGGAAGGGAAAAAGAGGGGGATGGGAAGTAACATTGTAAGCCCTGCACTTTTACATATACCAACATAAGCCACCACAACTTGATACAAAATGTAATTTTAATGCCATAGATTATAATGCTTGGAAAATCCTAATTAAAAGATTTTTTTCTTGCACATCTCCTCATAATTTAGGTAATACAGGTGATGGAAGATGTCCGTGTATCTTTAATCAAGACTTTTAACATGAATATGAATCTTACAGTGATGCAGTCACACAGGACTTAAGTTTTTCAAGTCCTGTAATACCTGTCTTTGTTATAGTCACTGCAACAAACTCTGGGAAAGACTAAATGCCACCTAAAATTGGATATAGTTCTTAAAATGTACACAGACTTGCTGAAACACCTATCAACAATGAAATATTAAGCCAGCTGTTAAATATTCAAGCTCATCCAATTTCTTGACTGGCTTCATTCACGATCACATTGGGAAATATAGGGAACGAAATGAGCTTTATAAAGCGAAAATTAGTGATCTACCATAAGACTGAGCTATGTGTTAATATCTCACCTTTTGAGGTCCTTTTTAAGAATGGAGCTGTAACAAATTGGACAACGACTCCAGTCTTTTTCGCTCAGGGATAAGTAGTGTAAGATGCAAGCCCAACAGAAGATATGACCACATCGTGTAATCTTTGCTGCAACAGGCGGGTACAGGCATATGGGGCATGAGGGCACCTCATGGCTACAAATACGCTATGGAATGGAAAAAATAGCATGAGTCACAGGTATTTAAATGACAAAATATTTTACACAGGAGACAAAGCTCTGTGATAAAAGGAGAGGTTAAGGAATGAACACTTTTTACTGACCACTTGTTCGATGAGGTCCCAGCTGACAAGAATGTCAGGATCAGTAAAGTGAACACTGTAATCGTGATCTTCAGATACCACAAACTGGCAGCTAGAGAAAGAAAACAAGCTAGTGAGAATAGTGGCGTAAACACTTCACAAAATGACCAGATGCACTAAACGTGCCAGTGTTTTGTGTCACTATGTTGCTTTAGTGTGGCATTAAAAACAGAATTTTAGAAAGCATCTATCAGTGATTTACAATAATGGATTTACAAACAATTTGAAATTTATGAACATGCAAGACAAACTACTATTGTAATAAATAAATGTGTGTCAACTGTACAGACAATTCTGTATGATGTCCGAATGTGCAATAGCGGCTTTTAACTGAAAACAGAATCAATGGGAACTACATTTCCCATGATCCTGAATGTTACTCATTAAGTGCTTAAACTCTTATAGTATGTTAAAGTTGATTATTTAAGAATACATGACATGAAAAACAAATAACATTATTCTAAATATATGACAGTGTTGGTCTTGCAGACAGTCTATATATTGCACTCCATATATACAGTAAGGTATTTTAAACATTTATTTTAAAAGTAGCTTTGCCATTATAATCCTATGTTGGTAGATTTACCTACCTGGCTTCTGCGCAGCTAGTTTTTTGGAGTTTAGTATAATTTCTTCCACCAATAAATCTTGATATCTAGTTTGTCTTATGTTTACAAAGTAAATTTTTGTACTAGTGAAGTGCCATAGGCAGTCCACAATAGATTTATTGTTTAAGCTTTTAATAGCAGCATAAGAAATTAATCTCTTCCTCTATGGTAAAGCGAGGGGGCATGGCTCTGCGGTTACACAGATCCCATGCGCAGCTGCCCAACACACTTTGATGATGCAGTCGGGTGTGAATTGCGCATCATATCTATGCCAGTATAGGCAAAGATACTTATGCAAACCACCAAAACCAGAGATGAGGTAGTACCCGGGCAGCAAATCACATTTAATGGCGACAAGAGTTTGTTGACCCCGAGTTAAAGGATATCATAGCCACAACTAGAGAGGAAATAAGAAGCTTGACACACAAGACAATGGTAGACATAACATTACTGGGTAACTCACTTTGCTTGCAAAAAGAGTTCCTTGTTAAAGGGCTTGTTCCCCCATTTATTTCTTCGTCCCCAGTTTCCATGTCCATCATGGTGAGCACCAGGCTGGCCTCGTGGCTCAAAAGAAAAGTTGAGAAGATGATTCAGGTTGATCTTTTTGGGTCCTGAGTACTGGGCTGGGCTTAATTCTGCCCTTTGAGTCTCTGCTACCTGGATAACAGAAGATGAATTAATCATCAAATAGCATTTTGGAACCCAAAATCAACATGCAATTGATCAGGGATTTTTAAACCTATTATAATTCAGCTGATGTAGAATGTAAAGATGAATAGCCCCCGGTGTCTGCAAAGATGATTTAGAGCAGTACTTCTTAAACCTGTCCTCAGAGACTCAACAGTCCAGGATTTAGGGATTAACTATTAGGGAACCACACAACGTATTAATCATATTCTTATTTAACACAACTGGGTAATTCCTAAATCCTGAACCGTTGATGGTCCTTGAGGACAGGTTTACGAAGCAAGGATTTCGAGAATCGATAACCAACTTTGGTGGCCCTCAAAAGTGTATGCGCTTACCCTCTTGGAAAATCCCATTAACTCTATTATACCACCTCATAAAATATCCAGCCCAAAATATTTAGTAAGAGTGACAAGACCGGGCAAAAAGGCGGTAGTACCTGAACCCCTTACCTCTTCTCTCCTGCCAAATGCATATTGTTTAATGCCTCCTCTCTGGGGTGGAACCTTGTTAAAAGTTTTGCTTTTCTGTGGGCCGGAGCGGCGGGACTGACCACCGAAGCCTTCATTTTTGGGGTATGAATTTTCACGTTTGCGGCTGTAGCGCTGCTTGGAGCTGCTGCCATTTTTTCCATCTGGAATAGAAGGCAGCTTAAGTACCCAATATGGTGTTTACAACAAATTCGAAAGTATAAAACTTTAAGATAAGCCACTTCAAAACATTCCGATTTGCGAAGTTTTAGAAACTGCAATATCATTCTCTCAGAAAGCAGGAGGAGGATGGAGATATCAAAAAGACCCAAACACACACTTATGTAATCACATACACCCAGCAGCTGATAACACTCCAAAACCAGACTATGCATGTTACAAATAACCATTAGCCTGCAAAATTACACCAACTTTTCAGACATAACTGTACATGCAGAACAACTCCAGTAGTAGTCTTCGCTCAGTCATGGCTAACCATTAGCACTACAGTTGTAAACAACGCTCTCCTGAACCTTAATCGATAACATATAGTCTGGCAACATTTTTTCACATGCCAGAGCAGTCCACAAATCGCCACAAAAAGGCTCACCAGTCTTGGGTTTAGACTCCCCTGCAGGCCCAGTGGAGCCCGAACGGTTCTGGCTTTTGTTGGTGTTCGTGGATCCGGGATCCATGTCTGGGACAGAGCTGGGGCAGCTCAGCGGCATAGGCCGGGGGTAGGAGAGGGGCAGCACGGCGGAGGGGGCAGCTGGAAGCCAAGAGCATGGCGTACAGAAGCGGCGGGTAACGGAAATCAGTACTCATGGCGACATCTTCAGTGTAAATGACCCGGGAAGAAAAAATATATATAGAAATTGTGTAAAGCTATAGAGAGAGATAGAGATAAGGCCGCGGCGGGGCACGGGAAGCAGCGGGGCCCCAGACAGCTCACACCCCAAGTGCAAGAGCCCTTCCTGGAGCCAGGTGCTTTGCAAAGGCTGGGGATTTTTTTGCTCCCGGGAACGGAGCAAATAGTCTAAACCGCGTCTGTAATGGCGACTGCTCGCCTGGCGGTGATGAATCCCCGGATGAGGACATTATATACTGTAGGCGGGGCCAGTGTGCAAGGGCCGCAGGGAATTGTAGTTTTTTTCTCCCTCGCTAAACATTTTGAGATCTGCATCAGACTGTGACACGGGGAGAGGTCACTGGGGCCAGTACCATGATGGCGGCGCCCATAAGATGTCTTACCAGCTGCAGCCGTATAGGTGTTACTAGTATATGGAGGAGTGTGAAACGGTCTAATCATACAGAGACATCAGGGAAGGAGACTCACTTTGGTTTTCAGACTGTGTCCGAGGAGGAGAAAGGAGAAAAAGGTGAGCGATCTGAGGCTTGTACTACTAGTAAATGTATGCTCATTCGTTAGTGTGAAGACAGTGATGGCTTTTGTCATTCTTGCTGTTGAACCAATAATAAACAGGTATGGATGGCTGAACACTAAGGAAACTACATTTGTCAACAGCTGGAGTGCTAAAGGATAGCCATCATTGTGCTTATGGGTGGTCTGCTGCACTACACTTTCACTTTCCTTTAGATAAGTTGTGATCATAGATCCCTGTAAGCAATTTGCCTAAAGGCACTCTGTCAACCTCATTATTGCTTATACTGTGAATGTAGAAAATGTTTAAATAAATTATACATTGTGTTGGCAAAATTGCAAGCAAATGCATATATTAGGAAAAAAATGTTTTAAACATGTCTGTGGTTGTTTATAACATCACCTGTGGCTTGATATGCAAATTAACTAGTTTTCAGTGGGAAAAGTGCAACTTGCCCATCAAGCCACAAGGTGGTCATCAGCAGGAGACACCACAGACACATTTAAAAGACATTTACCTCTTTTTTTTATTTATTCAGTCACCATGTAAGCAATGTTGAGGCAGACAGCAAGGATTAAATACTTGTGTCCACTTCCCCCAACTAAACTCAATGTGGGTTTACTCTCGACTTTGACTCAGAGCTGAGTGTTCAGTCTCTAATACAGGATATGTATTTTCTTTTAATAATACAGTATAAAACACATACAGAAGTGCACTCTGCTTTTCCAAGTGATCTGAAGACCCCAGAATGTGAGTCAGGAAATGTCCAGGGATCAGTTTGCAGTCCATTGCATTCTCCAGTAGTATAAGGCACTTCCTCTTCCTGTTATTCATTCACTTTGACAGCATAGGTATGCACTCTTGCTTGGAACAGAGGAGGGCTAGAGTTAAATTAAAAAGTTTTATAAAATAATGCTTATGATTAAGTACTCTGCGTAGCACGAAATGCGTTAAGGTGAAATCTGATGTTTGTTGATTACACCCGTTGGTGGATTAAAACTTGAATTTGCAAACTTCATGTGTGTGCCGTTATACTTGAGGGTCGCCACCAGGAGAAGAATGCCCGCTATTTCTTGACATTTTCCTTTACAAAATAATGCTGAATATTTTTTCTCTGCAAAAAAGTCTATTTGCTACATAGGCTTTAAACTTTATATTGCACCAAAGTTGTTTGTGCAGCTAGACTGTATGTTGTGGACTCTGATAATTATGTTTATTACAGATGAGAAAACAAGAGTCTATATTCTGTAAAGTATTAAAGCTGGGGTGATAAAATCATGGTTTATAGCAGATGTATGTTGTGTTGGTAAAGTTATAAATTGAGGCGTTATGATTTGATGTGCATCGGATGCAGCTAAACATGTTTGAGGGCCTCTGAATATTTTCACTGATGTCAAGTTTGTACAGTACAGTATGTCATTGATCTATATATTTATTTTTATGTGTTCATATTTTTTTTTTTGCCTTGCACTTCTAATGTATATTGTTATGTGCTGCCCGTTTTTATTTTCTAGTTTATCGGGTGTTTGAAAATGTAGCTCAAAAATATGATTTAATGAATGATTCAATGAGCATAGGAATACATCGTCTCTGGAAAGACTGGCTGATGCACCACATGAATCCCACACCAGGGATTAAATTACTAGACGTGGCAGGAGGAACAGGTAACAATGTCACTAATTTACCTTTTTGTATTGTGCAGGGATATATGTTATGTGTTTCTTTTTGTTGTTAAGTCCAAGACTAAACTCCAGTACTGTGAAATGTGTGAGTTGTTCAGTATTTTTGTGCTCATCTACATGTAACTGTTTTTGTTACAATAAATACTTTTACCTCACCAAAATAAGTGCCCCTAGTATGAACATAAACTGTCATGTGCGTTTGATAGTAGATGCCAACTTATCTTCTGAACGGCAGCTGCCATGCTTCTGCGTGAAGCAGGCAGGCTGGGCTGGTCGATGACTATCTCTTTCTGTCATTGCAGAGAGACTCTCATTTTAATGGAATCAACAGAGGAGACCTTAACTAGTACTAGCAGACAGAGACAAAGGCAGATCTCGTAAACTAGAACTAGCATAGGGAAAAAGGCCCTGTGTGCCAGCTTCCCAACTGGCTATGCCTCCGTTCTGAGGCAGAGCTGAAACTAAATCTACATGTAGTACACGTTGACTTTACTCGGGAGTAACCCTTGCTTTCATAGGAAGCAAAGTTTAAAAAAAAGTTTAGAATTCCTCTAAAAACAGTTAAGGTTTTCAGCTTTTCTCCAATGTATTTTGTGTGGTGAGCATGGCCACAATTTTTGTATGCTTTCAATGTAGACCTGTAGAGTCATAAAAATGACATTCTATAAATCTGATTTGCATAGCTCTAGATTTTAAATATTATGTAAAGCCATGTGTATATTTGTACAATTAATCTTTTTCTAGGAGATATTGCCTTCCGTTTTGTAAATTATATCCGTGCCCAGAGGGAAAAAATTAAAAGACACAGGTTGAAATCTCAACAGACTCTGTCGTGGTCAGACATTTCAAGTGCCTACCAAGAGGAGGAGCAGGGATCTTTAGGAGGATCCCATGCAGTTATCTGTGACATCAACAAAGAGATGCTTAAGGTTGGAAAGCAGAAGTCACTGAAACTGGGTTACTCAGAAGGTGCGTATGATGTCTGTGCTGTCTGATATTTCCATAATAAATGTGTATGCAAAAAGCAGTTCTTATTGCATTTTCCTATATCCAGGTCTGTCTTGGGTAGCTGGCAATGCAGAAGAGTTGCCTTTTGCCGATGAGAAGTTTGATGTTTACACCATTGCATTTGGAATCCGTAATGTGACACACATAGATCAAGTAAGTGTCAGCAAACAGATTAAACAAAGGCAATACTACTGTCATTTGATATCAAACATATTATTGTAACTTTTCTGCACTGTACATGACAAGGGTGTCCAACGTGTGGCCCATTTGACTTAACTGCCCATATTCTCATTATCACAATACAGTTATATTTTTTGTTTTAATAAAGTTAATTTAAACTTGTTTATATTTATACTTGTTTATGCTGCTGTATTACTGCTAAATTAGCAAACATTTTTCTATGACTAACAAACTATTTTTCACCATTATTGTAGAATAAAAAAATAGTAATTAATGCAGCCCAAAACTCATTTCTGATTATGCAGCCCACTTCAGAAACAACTCGAACATCCCTGATATATGACATGCATCCTTAATACATATTACTTACAGTCACCCAGTGAGGCAACGTTATCTTGGCACCTGGGAAAATACAAGAATGGTTTTGTAAATCATAACTAAAAGAGAAGCATTAGTACATGCAAGTTTATATTCAGCCCTTCCTTTCAGATGAGAAACAGCTTACCTAAATGGCAGTGTGATAGACACTGTCCACATGCACTAAGTCAGGGCTTGACAATCTTAACTTTTAGTTAAGATTGTCAAGTTTTAGGAACCAGCAAAAAAATCTAGGAGCCAGATAACGGCACATACACACACACACAGTCAGTCAGTCTGTCAGATACATACACACACACAGTCAGTTAGTCACACACATACAGCCAGTCACACACACACACAATCAGTCTCACACACAGTCAATCACATACACACACACACAGCCAGTCAGTCTGTTTTATTGCAATATTTTCAATTGCAAAGTGGTCATGTTGTTTGTGGTGTATTGAAATGGACTGTTGAGTATCTTTACCAAACTCACGCATTTAAAGGTAAATGTCAGTGCTGTGCTTTTGCTGTGTATCATAATATATATTCATCAGTGGAAATCTCGCACTGGTCAGAGATCAAGGCCCAGATACAATTCCAGGTGGAATCTGAAAAGTACTTTTACCTTCAGGAGAATAAGAGAGCTAAATATCAGGAAACTTGGTCACAATGGTTGGCATTTCTGGAAAAGCAGAGAGATCCCCCTCTATAGGTCTGTTCTGTCCCTGTGGTTTCGAGAGTAATTCAGACTTAATTTAGCAAGGAAATAAGAGCTCCTCGACCCCCCCCCCCCCCTCCCTCGAGAACTCCCGCGGTATGAATGATGGATGGATGAGTAAGAATGGGCTGCTGAAAGATAGAAGTATGAATGGAATTCCCCTTTTAAAGGCATGTAGAGCCTGAAAAACTGAAACTCAAACTTAGGAGTTTCCCCGATTAAAAACAGAATTATCTCCCCTTTGGGGTCGACAGGATACAATGGACAGGGAGGACGGGGAACCAGCTAGTAGGATTGATGCCTCGCCATATGTGGGCATAAAATATTATGAGATAATCATTCGAGTTTTAAGTATATTCAAACGTATGTGATACATGATTTGTTTATGAGAAAATAATAAAGATTATGTTAAAAAAATAAAATAATATATATTCATTATTATATTCAAGGCACTTGAAGAAGCATATCGTGTTCTGAAACCGGGAGGAAGATTCCTATGTCTGGAATTCAGTCAAGTCAACAACCCTCTGCTAGCCAGGTAATACATTTATTGGTACAGGTAGAAGGATTCCCAGAAGTATAATATTCACTAGAGACAGTTCTGATGGAATGTGAGGGAAATTATTGGTTCTTTGGTTCTTTCTGTATGATGGACAAAAGGAGATTATGATGGTGATGTAGAACAATGACACATCAACTTCACAGTTTATGTGGTGTCTTATCACCTCAAAAAATAATTAACTCATAACTTGGGAAAGGAACAATGCAGAGAGCTGAAAATAGTTGTGTTGACATAGAAATTCCAGCATGAATAAGCTGTGCAAATTTCATGATTCCGGAGTTCAGCGTTCAAGAGTTTTTCCTTCTTTATACAAACAGACACAAAGATTTTCAATTTTATAGTTTTCTAGATTCTAACCCTATCACAAAGCAGGTTCTTTTAAAGGTGGAGTGTTCCAATTAAAAAACAAACAAACACCAATACATATGTTTGAATCATCCCTCTACATACACTGATATGCCCTAGGGCAGGGCTTTTACAAATTAAATTTTTGGTTTTAGGAGCCAGCAAAAAAATCTAGCAGCCAGACAACCGCACATACACACACAACCACGCAAAAATACACACAATCACAGAGTCATGTAAACACATACGCTTGCAGACTGTCACACACACAGTTCCAATTACACACACTGAAAATCACAGACAGACAGTCACAGCGACAGTTACACTTACATACACAGAAAATCAGTCACAGACAGTTCCTCTTACATACACAGAAAATCACAGTCAAAGAGACAGACAGTCAAAAAGACATACATAGACAGATAGAGACAGACACTGACATACAGACCTGACAAGTCATCCGTTTTTTTTTTTTAAATAAATCAAATAAAAAGGTGCATGTTTCAGTGTGTCCCCATCCCTGCTGCTTTGCTTGATTGCAGGGGAGGGGAGCTCTTCCATTTCATCTCAGTCTGCCAGTCACGTCTGCCAGTCACAGACCATCGTTCAAGCCATCCTGTTGAGAGCCGGGTTGTCATGTGACACGGATGTCACGTGCTCCCCGGAACTAAGACTGTGAAGCGCGATGCGCGAGGGGGCAGAGCTGGCAGTCTGTGCAAAACGGCACATGCTGCCTCCTCGCGCTGCGCTGTCCAAAGGATCAACAAAAACCTCATGGATCCCAGAGGTGAGGGGACACAAAGTAGAGGGTGCCAATACCCGGGCGCCAGGTCTAATTTCCTGGTCGCCATGGCGACCTGGCGACTGGGGTTTGTCCTGCCCTAGGGTTAGAAGTGAGCAGTATAGGTAGCATGTGTAATTTCCCTTAGTTGTCAAGAGGTGGCCCCAGTGTGTACAACATTTGCAATCAAATCTTCACTATCTTTACTGAGCCTCATAGGGGCTATTCACTAAAGGTGAGTTTAAAGATGAGGTGAGATGACTGTGCAGGGATAGAGTTAGCTTTGAAGGGGAACCGAACAGGTATGTCCCTGCACAATGTATAACTAAATTGATGAGATGAAATGTTCATCTCATCTTTTAGTGAATAGCTCTGAAACAAAAACTCTGTATATGTGTATTACACATGCTCGCCACATTGCTGTATATCTGCTTATTTGCAAAATTACCATTACTATAGATAAGAAAGTGCTGGACATCGGTGTATATTTAAAAGTGTACAGCAATAAACAAATATGCCTATATTGGTAATAAAACCACCAGGAAGGAATATGTGCCCTGATATGGGAAGCATTATTGTGCTCTGCATAAGGAGGGAAGTATAGGAAGTATCACTTCTAACTGGAAGGCAAGATAGTCTTTAGGGTCTACTCAATAAAGAAAGAATTGCAGGGAATTGAGATGGGAATTTCAAACTTTAGTTATGTTGAAGTATTATAGAATAAACAAAGGGTGCAAGATAAATGGTGTCTACATTTTTTTTTAATTCGTTAAAAATACTGTATTATATTTTAACTTATGATTATTTTACATTGTATTCATTTTTAAAACCATGGGTTTAACCAGGAGTAGTAAATATTTGCGCTGTTCTTGAAGTACAGTTCCCATCAGTATTCAGCTAGGCATAGACATGTTGTATTTAAAGGTACATTTAAAGTGTAGTCCAACAGCTAGAGGACTATTTGTTGTCCAACTGTGCTCCCTAAATAATACCCCCCTGGTTTGGGGAGTCAGTACTTTACATGTGGTGAGAAAGCCAGTAGTACAGGCTTTCTCGTCACAACACATGCCCATTGTGCACGCTACAGTGGGGGCGGAGCAGCCATCATCCTTAGGTATGTCAATGTGTATGGCTGGCTGAGAGTGTCAGTGTGTGCGTATGTGCTGGCTGAGAGTGTCAGTGTGTGCGTATATGCTGGCTGAGTGTGGCAGAGTGTGTGTATGTGCTGGCTGAGTGGTAGTTTTTACGTATGCGCTGAGAGTGGCAGTGTGTGCGTATGCGCTGGCTGAGAGTGGCAGTGTGTGGGTATGCGCTGGCTGAGAGTGGCAGTGTGTGGGTATGCGCTGGCTGAGAGTGGCAGTGTGTGCGTATGCGCTGGCTGAGAGTGGCAGTGTGTGCGTATGCGCTGGCTGAGAGTGGCAGTGTGTGCGTATGTGCTGGCTGAGAGTGCGAGTGTGTGTGTATGCGCTGGCTGAGAGCCAACCCCAAAACACTATATTACACAAAATGGCGGCGCCCAGTCACACTTGTTTAATAAGATATCTTATTAAATAAACTGACATAAAAAAACACACAGTTTGGGCAAAATATACAAGTTGTAGATTACAAGTTTATACATATTGGAACAAAACGTGAGGAGGACTCTGCTCAAACAAATGTGCAGTATAAATGGTCTACCCAGTAAAGAGAGAATTTCAGGAAATTGAGATGGGGGATTTCAAACTTTATAGCAACAATGTTACACCTTTCTGTGTTATGAATGAGTAGAGGAACACATTTGAATAGACAAACGTGTCTAGATACCTTTTATATTGCTTCAGAAAAACAACTCACGTCAGCAGGTAAAATGCAAAATGTTTCTTTGTTTATTGCTTCCAAATTCACACTGACCGGTTTCGGCACACTAGGTGCCATTTTCAAGGTGAGCGTGCAGGTGAAGGTAATTACACACATATTTATACGTATAACACAGCATCACATGATCGATTTCAATAAAGTAACAATATACATAATGAATACAACATACAAGAATATATACATAGAAATATACAATTACATAATTATCAATAAAGCCAAATACTATAATTTTAAGATCAAAAACAGACTGCAGGTGTAGAACAAATAAAAACATCACCAATTAAATTTTTGTCAAATGCACATATTATCAAATGCAAGTCAGTAAAGCATAACCGACCATTTCAATTCCATTTTAACCCGCTAGATTATTTTCATTAGACAATGCGCCCAACTCATTTATCCAAAACATTTCTCGCCGTAGTAATGCTTGATGTCTATCCCTACCTCTAGGTGGTACATGTACCGCCTCTATACCATAGAGTTTTAAAGATGCAGATGAACCATGACCCGCCTCATAATAATGGAAGGCCATAGCATTAACCGCCTCCTTGTCTGTACCTAAGATTTTTTTCTATATTCCTAATAGCAGATTTATGTTCCAAGATTCTATCCTCTAGAGTGTGACCGTACCGCCAACATAAAATTTAGAACAGGGTTATACCAAAATGTATATTACATGAGAGGTTGAACAATTAATAAATTGATTAATAAAGAGTTTTTACCTGCATACGGATGGTTAAAGAACTTAACATTAGTGGTGTTATTGAAATGGCGACAATGACCACATTTAAAGTTACCTTTGATTACACTGGGGAGCCATGTATCAGCTGCATCACTGGATTTAACAGATTTAATTATAAACTAATTTATTTCTTAAATTAGGCATTTTTTAAAAGCAATACTGGGGTAAACAGATTACAGATACATATTTCCTAAGTCTTTTTTCTTGCTGCAGATGATGCCAATGCTTTGACAATATAGATTTAATTTGTCCAGATTATGGAGAAAAGCAGGATATATTCAGGATAACGCCGTTGTTTAAAACGGTCTAATAACTTTGATTTTTCTTCTGCTTTAATCATAGTGTCAGAACAGAGTTTATTCACACAAACTGAGTCTTAGGAATGTTACAAAGCATAGATGGAGGATGGCATGAATCAAAATGTAACACAGAATTTACTGCAATAGATGTTCTATATAATTTGGTAGCAAGACCATGGGTAGTTGTATATAGGGTCATATCTAAGAACTCAGTTTTATTGTTATGATAATGTAAAGTAAATTTGAGGTCACCAAAACTATTATTAACAAATTGGTGGAAGGCCATGAGAGTGTCCACAGTCCCAGTCCACACAAAAAACCCCATCATCAATGAATCTATACCACTTAGATATGCAGGCAACATTTGGGGCCAAAGCTGCCCCCATAGCTGTTCCACCGATTTGCATATAGTAATCCCTATCAACTTTAAAGTAGTTGTTAGACAATACAAATGACAGGAGATAACTCAAACATTCTGATGGGGGGCTAAAGGAAGAGGGTCTTCAGACCATACTTTAGATATAATACTAACCGCTCTTTGATGGGAGATATTTGTATATAAAGATTCTATATCCATTGTACATAACTTCAATGACGGTATCCAAGCATACCGACATCGGATACCTTGTTATGTAAACAGTCAGTCTAGTCACCATGATAACTTTGGTGCCAGTTGAACACTGGCATTTTTCATCTTTACAAATTTGCATCATTATGTTAAAATAGTAGTTTTGATTTTGTTGCTCAAGCCCTCCCCCCTTTGCCAAATCCTAAAACATAGTGTGCACCAGACTCTCCTGGAGATTTGCCTTTTGCGCATGTGCCAGTTTTTTTTTTTTTTTTTTATTTCCCTTCACCACCTGTGTCTGCCTGGAAGCAAGAGAATTGCTTCAGAAGCTGAATTGAGGGGGCATATCCATGGTAACCAGCACACTGAGCTGATCTGAAGCTCAGTGTGCCTTCTTGCAGCAGATGCATAAGGTACTGTGTCACTGATTGCCAGGCTGGAGCTGCTCAAATGTAACTGTATGTACATGTATTTTAATATGTCCGTGTTAGATTGATGGGTAATTTCTGATTTTGCATAGTGTGTGCTCATTTAAAGTATTTTTTGTACAAACATTTTGGTAATTTTTTAAATATATTTTTATCTTTTTTGAGGAGTACTGTTCATAATTTCATGATAATGACAGCAATGCCCATTATGATAATACTTCCATGATAATGACTGCAATGCCCATTAAAATAATACTGCCATGATAAGGATTGTTATGCCCATCATAATTATTCTACCATGATAGTGACAGCAATGCCCATCATAATCATACTGCTATCATAATGAATGCAATGCCCATCATAACCGTACTGCCATGATAATGACTGCAATGATATTGACTGCAATGCCCATTATTATAAGACTTCCATAATAATGGCCGTAATGCTCATCATCATACTGCCATGATAGTGACTGCAGTGCCCATCATAATCATACTGCCATGATAATGACTACAATGCCCATGATAATCATACTGCCATGATAATAACTGCAATGCCCATCATTATACTGTAATTATAGTGGCTGCATTGCCCATCAAAATCATACTGCCGTGATACTGAGTTCAATGCCCATGAGAATTCCAGTTTTCTGATTTTAACAGGGGGAATACATTAAATTGCAGAGAGCATGGATCTCCAATGGTATAGGAGAATTTAAAAGTATCAGTTAAGATGGAAATAAGCCATACTCCGAAGAGGATGCAGAAGTAGTCAATATAAGCGATATTAGGTGTCCACTTGCACATTCACAGCAGGCAGTATTGTTAATAATGTGGGTGGATAGATCTGATGAGATGTTGTGCACTGGAGATCACCTTTGGCACGACGATCCAGGAATGGGTCTCCAAGGTCGAGGATATCAGATCAATGGAAGATCTGATAGCGAATTCTTCCAACCATGGGGAAAAACAGAATACAACGTGGTACTACTGGATAGAATTTACCATGAATGACAAATTTGACTGAAGTTTGATGCCCTGACGCGACAGTAGCCATCCCAACTGATACTGCTAACAAAACCCGACTCCCCAACAGGACTTGTGGAAGACATAGTCATGGTACTAGACGCTTTGAGGCCCTATACTCAGCTTATACTGAGCCCACACCCTAACCCATACTAAATCGAACTCGATCCCTACTGCCCTGGAAGCTCCCAAGAATAACTGGAAAAGCTTATATCACACCCCTTACGTTTATTGTTCTTTGTGTGTCCTGTTGCAGTCTGAAATTGTAACCTGCCAATTGTACAGCTTGTTTACTCTTTTTACATAAGTGATCTCAGTACACCATCTCCCCCACGTAAACTTTGATTTTTGCAGACTATCTAGCAGAGATTTTTTTTTTATACGCGTGTTTTTTTTTTTCTAGCAAATTATATGATAAAAATAATTTTGTTATATAAAGAAAGCCCTTCTTAAAAAAAAATAAAAAAACCTATATACCTATATATTTGTGTGGGTACAGTAAGATAGAGATAAAAATTGCAGCTAAATAAAACACATAGCAGAAGTGCAAAAACAGCTACTGTCCAGAACAACCAAAAATGTTCTAGAAGTCCGGTTACTAAGGCGTTAAAAAGAAAAATGATGTGTGCCACATAATGAAGTGTTTTGGATTTAAGAATTTATTTTTCATGTCAGTTTTTCTAAACCTTTTTTACCCTTGAAATAATATTCATGTCTTGAGAAACCCTACAAAACTGACCAGTAAAGGCAGTTTTACACTGGCGCGTCAGACAATACATACAAACTAATATGCAACTGCACTGACCATGCTCACTAGGGAACACACAGTTGAAAATAACGCAAGGTGCAAGTCCTATTTTAGCCAAAAAAATCTCACTGTACATGGCCAAAGGAGAAGTGATGCATCAACTTGGTATATCATGGCCAAATAAGCAGTAATGCATGAACTTGGTATAACATAGCTAACTGAGCTGTAGTGCACAGACATGGTATAACTTTGAAAATCAACAGCAATAAATAAACATTATATAACATAGCAAAACCAGCAGCAGTATATGAACCTTGTATATAATGGCAATATCAGCATTAATATATAAACATGGTATAGCATGGCAAAATCAACAGCAATATTCTCGCACAGGGAAGGAGTTTAGGGGAGGGGCACTATGCCAATCAAAGTTAACATAAATAACACTTCTGGATGTGAGGGTGCCCTACCAATCTCTTGCAGAACCCTGGTTGAGAAACACTGGTCTAGAAAAATCAGGAATAGTCTAGTAAGGTATATATTAACAAGTTATAATTAAATGGGGAAAAGATACCATGAAAAATTCTCAAACCCAAATTTAATGCACCTTTTTGCTATATTTGTTGCTTATTTTACAAATAGCCATTGGCTAAACAACTAAGATTTAAAGGTTAATATTCTAAGGAAGAAATACATGAAGTCCTTACTTAAAAATATAATCTATCAGAAAGCTTCCACTGTCTGTAGGATACATTACTACCCATTTCAAGGACATTTTTTTTTTTTAGAAACAAAGTAATTTGAAAATAAAATTGCACTGTACATAAAAAGGAGAAGCAGCAGCAATTTGGGGCAAAGTATTTGTAGGATGAGGGAAAAGAGAAGGATTGGGTTTAAGGAAGAGTCCTTACAGATTATGAGTACAAATAGGTTGTAAAAAAAATAATAATAATCAGCACCTAAAAAAATTTTTTTAACTCGTCAACTTTTTTTTTTTTACTTTTCCCTTTTGAATTAAAATGAAATCCACATTCCTAAAATTGTAGGGCTTGATGTTGTCAAAATATGGTATTCTGAAAATGTTTAAAACTATATATTGTGTGCCTGAACCTGTTGTTACTCCTCTTCAGGGTATATGACCTATACAGTTTCCAAGTGATTCCAGTGCTTGGGGAAATTATTGCTGGTGACTGGAAGTCTTATCAGTACCTAGTAGAAAGTATCAGACGGTTCCCTCCTCAGGTACAAACTGACACATTTTTAAATATACTGTTGCCAAGTATATAACTTGGTTAGCTACATCCTATCCAGAATGGAATTGGACATTTAGTTTGTAATCTTTGTTAAATACCAAATGTATTTTTTTTTTCTTTCAGGAAGAATTTAAAAGTATGATTGAAGATGCTGGCTTTTTTAAAGTGAATTATCACAACCTAACATCTGGGGTTGTTGCAGTCCATTCTGGTTTTAAATTGTGATACAAAGCTTTCTCCACTGTAAAGACTGTCAAATATTTAGACAAAAAATTGTAGATTCTATAGTGTTGGTTACTTTCATTTCTAAAAATAAAAGTAAATTCTGTATCTGTCTTACCAAAGGAAATATAGTTAAGTTGGTTGATTTGGATGCCTTAGTTCACATCTGAAGCATAATACAGTTCTGTGTATGCCTAGCGTCTCCATCACGGAAAATAATGGCAAAACCAACAGGCAGCTGATGCATTACTTATTTCTCTAAGAAAATACATGGGTGCCTGTAATGAATGTACCTATAGGACACATTATGAAGTGGATGGCCAGATCAGGAGAAATGGCATATAAGAATTTAGTGGTAATATTTTATTTTTATTTAGAAAGTGTTTTACCAGGAAGAATACATTGAGATTTCTCTCGTTTTCAAGTATGTCCTGGGGACCCAGTCCAGAATGGAGTTACACATTTAACAGTAGATAAAAATACATACATTATTAAACAAGTTGTAAGAAATTTACGTAGCGCTTGGAACAGAGTATAAAAAGGGGAGTTACAAACAGTTACACAAAAACATTTTTGCACTAAAACATGGAGGTAGAGGACCCTGCTTGCAAGAACTGAGTGACACTAGATGTTACTTAATAGGTGACTAGTTTGGTGCATTGTAAGTCTGCAAACTGCAGCCACTGCTTTGGAGACTGCAGGAGAGTAATGTGTGTGAGGTCCTTAAAATATGCATTAATCTCTTGGGAGTTTCCCCCTTTAGAACTCATTCTATATTAACCACTTGATGTGTCATTTGTTATTCTGCTGCTGCATTGCAAGAAAAGCAGCAAGTTTGCTTTGAGATATCTGAGGAACTTATCTAAACACTATTCGTACAATCAAGATACAAAAGATGCTATGGAGTGTGTTTAAAAATAAAATCAGCAGGCTTTTAGGTATTGAGCCAGATTTCAGCTCGCTGGAGGCTGCCAGTTTCATGTACTTAAACCCACACACATTGTGCTATTATCTAGTAAGCAGCAGTCTCCTCTGGCTACCCCCCTACATGTCATGGGAAAACAAAAGAAACTCCATATAAGCACTTTGCATGTGCTGTTCTGTATATTTAAAAAAAAAAAAACATATTGACCCAAATAGTTGTTTTCTAAATGTAATAGGTGGGTAAATACAATAGCAAGGCTTGCCTCCAATAGTCTTAACATGATTAGATAAAAATTACTTAAAGGGACATTAAACTTTTTTTCCCCACTTGTGTTGCTAATGTAGATGCACAAGTTAGTTGTCCCTAGGATGCAGATAAACTGGCGTGTACTATCAATAGTACACACCAGTTTATCCTCTGACAGACAGTTGCCATGCATCCATAGGAAGCAGGCAGCCGTCTAGCGCAGAGAACCCCATGAGACCCTCGCATTCGGTTGTCAGAGCCTGCTTTTCCCTTTTGAATTAAAATGAAATCCACATTCCTAAAATTGTAGGGGCTTGATGTTGTCAAAATATGGTATTCTGAAAATGTTTAAAACTATATATTGTGTGCCTGAACCTGTTGTTACTCCTAGAGGGGGACCTTAAAAAAGTGCCATTTGCTGATCCCTAGAAAAAATAAAACTGCCATAGGGTCACCAGTCAGACAGGCATGTGCTGTCAAAAGTATTTGCCAGTCTCTCTCCTTCCGTGACAACTTACTTGTAATGTAATACAAGTTTAGTTGTCCTTTAAAAGTTATTAGATATTCATTCACCCAATACCTTTAGATGCCCCTGAGCAAACTGTTAAATACCATATCTGCACTGTACACAGACCAATATAGGTGTGAGTATATAAAATAAGCCCATTTTGATGTAAAGAGAATAGTGCAGTGCAACATCAGAAAGTTCCACTTGTATGCATTATTACCCAAGTTTAGTAGTTACATTTTTTTGTTTCATAGTATAGGAGGCACACACTGGCCAAACATCAAAAATTCCTACCCCAATTATTGGGGGAGGGGAAAGAGTGATTAGCAACAGTGTTAGAACAATTTTAATCATGCACAATGCAGGTAGTTTAAATTTCATTTTATAGCTGCATTAGTGAGAAATCCAACTGGAGGAGGGGAAAAAAAAATATAAAAGATTTGGAAACAAACCCAAATGCAAGTATTAAAAAGAAACATTTATTAAATGTTTAAAAAAAAAATAGAAAATAAATACAATAGTTTCATTTTTTGAAAACAGCTTTATAACCATTATGAAAACAAACCATTACAATAAAGGTTCCAGGAACACAAATAAAGGAAATGGGGAAGTAGGGAGGTTCTTTCCCCCCCATTAGTGAAGTTTTACTCAAGTCTCTTTAATTGTTTTGTACTGTCCAAAGCTATACACATTCTTCAGTTCTAACCAGATTTGAAGAGCAGGATGGCTACCTGGCCCAGGTAGAAATAGATGAAGTGCTTTGTTTCATGCGTTACATAGCTTCCAAAATTTCTTCCTACAATGCAATGCCATGTAGGGTTGTACTTCTTGTCAAATTCCTGTTGAGAGAAGAAGATTGTTATGCGCAGTGTTTATAGCACACAAAAACACTGCACAGATCCCTTGGGTTTTCAGCTTCACATCCCCCCACCCCCAAGAAAAACCCTAGAAGTATTTCCAATACTGATATGTCAGTGCAGTCACATTCGTGTAAAATACATGTGAGCACTCCCCTGGCCCTGTTAGAGGGATCCCCGTAGAAAAGTCCTCAGTGCTGTAGAAGGAGATGAGTACATAAGCCTTCAGTAGATCTACTCACTTTTTTGATAAAGGCCGCTATGTCCTTCTCGATATTAAATTTCTCCAAGGCTTGGGTGGCGCACTCCACCGCGTCCTGTTGCATCTCCTCGGACATGTCGGCATTCTTGATCACAGCTTTCCTCTCAGACATGGTGACCTGCAGAGAAATCACACCGTCAGATTTCCCTGACGAAGCACGCCTCTCCCCACCCGGCCCTAAACAGTTAATTCATGGAAACGCATTTTGGAATCCGAGAGGTCACAACCACTGCCTGCTATCACCCTATGCATGATACCTGAAAGGTAATAGTGTCAGGTGGGCATCCTCTCGTTAGTGCACCTATTGGACAGGATAAAACGCACGGCTCATATACATCAAAAGCCTGCTCGCATCTCGATTTCCAATACCCATTGCCTTAACTTACAATACAAATATAATCGCATTCAAGTCCTTTTACTTACGGTGTGTTGATTCTGTATGTATAACCTACGATGTCCACGTTCAATCGCACACTGCCGTCTGGCGCGCAGGAAACCTCCTCTTACTGAACGCCCTGCTTCCCCACGCTCTTCCTCATTGGCTGATAATTCACCCACTCGCTCTATTATTGGTCAAATAGGTTGGCATCTCGAGGATCTTTTTTCTGCATTTTGTTTCATCCCATAATACACCGCGGTTTAGGCGTCTGTCTCCATGACAGCAGATGCTCGTATACCTCTAGTGGCGTCTCCAGGACAACTAGAGCCGCCTCCGTTATGGGAGCATGCGCACTGTTGCTAACCACGCCAGGTAAATTACTGGTAATGAAACAATATATTGAATAGCTACTTTGATTCGTCCTAAATTAGTCGATTACGTTATATCTATTTCTTACCCAAAAATGGAAGTCGACTGAAGGTCATTATTTTTAATAGTACCCTTATGATAGTAGTGGTGATGCCGCTCAATGTAATAAATGTATGGTTATTTATACAGTGACTACCATTTCTGCTTCTAAAACACAAATACAATAACTAAAAGAGCTCTGATCAAAAGCTTACAGTCTTCACACTAACTGTATATAATACAGCAATGTATTCTGGGTGGCCTACAAAGTATTCATACATGCAAATCATACATTTAAAGAAAATTAGGGTGGACCAAGCATATATTCCTGTGGTTAGGGATCCCACCATTTTTGGATATAAATACAGGCTTTGCTATTAATCCCACAGAGTAGCTCTGTTAAGTGACAGTATCTGCCTGAGGTACAGCACTAGCCAGGCCATAAAGCTGCCTCGCAAGTGGCTGCTTACACCATTTGATGTTCGGTAGTAGGACCCTCTAGTATCTATACAGTCATCACCATTATCCCTTCTACATACTAATATCTAATATGGCAGATACAGCACCCTAGAGCTCTCTCAAGTTTAATTGTGGCTCTTATGCCTTGCATCACTTGCTTTTAGTTTTTTCTTTGCATTTTTTGGTGGCAGCACAATATTTCAATACAGTGTTCATAATATTTTTCATGTGTCAAATAACATTTATACTTTAGTTCTTTTTTGGCTTTCTCTTTGATGTGTGTGTGTATATATACCCATATATATTTATGTATATATGTGTGTGTATGTGTGTATGTATGTGTGTATAAATATATATATATATATATATATATATATATATATATATATATATATATATATATATATATATATATATATATAATATATATATATATGTGCGTGTGTGTGTATTATATATAGTATGAGAAGCTGGAGAAGTACCAGAACCTGAAAGTGAAACTAGAGAGGATGTAGTGAAGCACAAAGTGGTCCCAGTAATGATCGGAGCACTCAGAGCTGTGACACCTTAGATAGGAGAGAGGCTCCAACAGATTCCAGGAATGACATCAGAGCACTCTGCCCAGAAGACAGAGCAGTGCTAGGAACAGCTAAGATACTGTATAGAGCCCTCAAACTCCCAGGCCTCTGGTAGAGGACCCAAGTGTGAAGAAGACACATACTACCCATAGGATGGTCATCATATATATATATATATATATATATATATATATATATATACACACACACACCAGGGCCATCTTTAATAGTGATTGGACCCTGGGCAAGCATTTGCTTGGGCCCCCTGGACCCTGCCCCCTCCCCTGCATGCAATCCCGCCATCCATCGCAATGTTACCCCCCCCCCCCCCCCCCCGCACACACACAGACACATATGGCATAATTGCTGTGCCATTCAGATGCCAGTAATATTGTGCCATTCAGAGCGCAGTATTATTGTGCCATTCAGAGCGCAGTATTATTGTGCCAGTCAGAGCCCAGTAATATTATGCCAGTCAGAGCCCAGTAATATTGTGCCATTCAGAGCCCAGGAATATTGTGTCAGTCAGAGCCCAGGAATATTGTGCCAGTCAGATACCAGGAATATTGTGAAATTCAGACCCCAGTAATATTGTGCCAGTCAGATGCCTGTAATATTGTGCCAGTCAGATACCAGGAATATTGTGCCAGTCAGATACCAGGAATATTGTGTAAGTCAGAGCCCAGGAATATTGTGCCATTCAGATACCTGTAATATTGTGCCAGTCAGATACCTGTAATATTGTGCCTGTCAGATACCAGGAATATTTGTGCCTGTCAGATGCCAGGAATATTGTGCCTGTCAGATACCAGGAATATTTGTGCCTGTCAGATGCCAGGAATATTGTGCCTGTCAGATGCCTGTAATATTATGCCAGTCAGATGCCTGTAATATTATGCCAGTCAGATGCCTGTAATAGTGTGCCAGTCAGAGGCCAGGAATATTGTGCCAGTCAGATGCCTGTAATAGTGTGCCAGTCAGAGGCCAGGAATATTGTGCCAGTCAGATGCCTGCAATATTGTGCCAGTCAGAGCCCAGTAATATTGTGCCAGCCAGATGCCCAGTAATATTGTGCCAGCCAGATGCCCAGTAATATTGTGCCAGTCAGATGCCCAGTATTATTGTGCCAGCCAGAGCCCAGTAATATTGTGCCAGCCAGATGCCCAGTAATATTGTGCCAGCCAGAGCCCAGTAATATTCTGCCAGTCAGATGCCTGTAATATAGTAGCAGTCAGAGCCCAGTAATATAGTGCCAGCCAGATGCCCAGTAATATTGTGCCAGCCAGATGCCCAGGAATATTGTGCCAGCCAGAGCCCAGTAATATTCTGCCATTCAGATGCCCAGTATTATTGTGCCAGTCAGAGCCCAGTAATATTCTGCCAGTCAGAGCCCAGTAATATAGTGCCATTCAGATGCCCAGTAATATTGTGCCAGTCAGAGCCCAGTAATATTCTGCCATTCAGATGCCCAGTATTATTGTGCCAGCCAGATGCCCAGTAATATAGTGCCAGTCAGCCCCCCCGCCCCCCCCGTTACCAAGTACTTACATGAAGCTGCTCCGTGTCCCCCGCCGGATGTCTCCTCCGTGCAGTCTTCCCTCTTGCACGGAGGAGGGAAACAGTCACCGGATGTGACGCGACGTCACATCCGGCGTCAGTTTTATTTTTTTTATTTTTTTCGGCCGTCGCATCCATCGGATGCGGCTTGCCGGAAAAAAGCGTTCACAAGCGCAATGCGCTGTGAACGCGGCAAGCAGGGGCTGGGGGCCCACGGGACAGCTGCCTTGGGGCCCCCCAGGAGTAAATGGGCCCAGGGCAGCTGCCCCGTTTGCCCCGCGTTAAAGACGGCCCTGACATACACACCGATTAGCCATAACATTATGACCACTGATTGCTTTGGGCAATGTTCTGCTGGGAAGCCTTGTGTCGTGCCATTCATGTGGATGTTACTTTGACATGTACCACCTGCTTAAGCATTGTTGCAGACCATGTACGCCCTTTCATCGAAACGGTACTCCCTGATGGCATTGGCTTCTTTTAGCAGGATAATGCACCCTGCCACATAGCAAAAATGGTTCAGGAATGGTTTGAAGAACACAACAAGGTGTTTACTTGGCCTCTGAATTCCCAGATCTCAGACCAATTGAACATCTGTAGGATGTGCTGGACAAACAGATCCGATCCATGTAGGCCCCACCTCGCAACTTACAGGACTTAAAGGATCTGCTGCCAACGTCTTAGTGCCAGATACCACAGCAAACCTACAGAGGTCTAGTGGAGTTCATGCTTCGACTGGTCAGGGCTGACTTGGTGGCAAAAGGAGACCTACACAATTTGACTGGATGATCATTGTATATATCATATACACACTTGTTCACATATGCACACATGGTCACATAAACATACCCGAATCATGCTCTCCCGTTGAGCTATATTTTTGTTTTGAGAAGGGTCCCATACACACAGTCACAAACATGCACATATAGTTCCATACAGACAGTCACAAACATTCATACATTCACAGACACAAGGCCACATACAAATAAACACAGTCACACAGTATGGGTTTCTTACCTGATGCGACTGCAGCTTACACTGAGCTTCTGTGAAAGAGAGACTTAGCCAATCAGGAGAGGCTTCTAAACTATCAGCCAATCTGGAGAGTTGAGATGCCCCTCCTAATTGGCTGAGAACTTTTTCTGGGATTCTGCATTGAGACTGCCCAGGACATAAAAAATGGTCTTCTCAAGAAAGAGATAATTGCAGGAAATGGATATAAAAATTTCAAACTTTAGCCAAGTAGAATAGACAATTTTTCCAACTCAACTACCTTGGCCTTGAGTTTGAAACTCCCTTCTCAATTCCCTGAAATTCTCTCTTTATGAGTAGACCCTATAGTCTCATTGTGGGATTGTCCTGGGCAGTCAGGGACATGTGGTCACCCTAGACACAGCATTAGCATGGCCGATTGGTACAGGGTCACATGATGTTACACAATGCTGTGCTAACTCACATCGGTATGATCCAGCGCTATCGCAAGGTCGTAAGTTTTAAAAAGGGCATAAACTTTTTAAAAAATCATTACAGCTGCTTGTGCAGATTTTTATACTGTGCACAAACAGTAGTAATATTGGGTCATGCCCAAAAACATGGAACTCTCCCAGCAAATGTTTGTTCTAGACTACAACTAGTGGCTATTTTATATCTCAAAACATTTTAAGATGCGACAAGTGGGTTTCCATTCAGTAGCATGTCTTATGCACTTAGGATTGGCCAGTATTTGTATCAGCAGGCCAGTAAAAATTCTGCTTGAGGCCAAACTAAAGTCAATAGCATGGCCAGTAGTGTTTTGAAGAAATGTAACCCTAAATGTAGACAGAATAAACACCCAGTTAACATGCCAAACAACATTTTAACTTTGCATTTTAAAACAAGTTTCTGTGGGACCTACGTCCCATATCATTACAGTCCTACTTAATTCAGGAAATTTGGAGTTATGTTATTTATCACCTTAGATGTAACTGATCAAAGTGTTATGTTACAAGGGCTGAAATAAAAGGTGTAAGGACCTAATGGCTTCTACATGAGTTACTGACATATGAGGGTATTCAAACTACACATGCAGAAAGCCACACACTTTTCTAAACTTTTGCCTTATAACAGCTAATCAAGGCACATGTACCATCTGCTACACAACTTTACTTTGTGTCAGACTAAATATATATAAGTAAACAGAACAAGGGTTCAGTATTTTGTCTTTAAATCCTAAAAGTATCAGCTTTAATTGATCACATTATTTATTATTGATGTTTCTTGTATTACTTAGTCAGATTATCATTTCTGTTTATAATGATGTTTGATCATATTTCTATTATGAAATATGTATTGTTGTTGTGCAAAAGGTATGTTATAGCACACCGTAAAATAACCCTAAAGTATAAAACTGCCTGGCTTAAGCCTAGTTTATAGATTCCAGTTAGAGGAAAATATGTGGTGGGAATTTAAAAACAGAAAAAATAATGTATTTTGAGCTTAAAATTTATGGAATGAACTAATTTCTGCAATTATATACTTATTACTCACCCTGTACCTGAGAAACTACTCCATCGTACAACAAGTAGTGAGATGTCAATAGGAGAAAAATAGATTTGGGCGTGCACAGACATCCCCAACCTACAAAAGCATGCCTGCCACACCTCAGACTCATCATCACACACATCACACCCAAACTGTCCGTATACACATATCCATGACCCACCCTGACTTGATAACTCCCTCTACAGATTGTGTAAGACCCTCACCAAACATTTATGATAATTATTACAATAGAGTTTGTCAAGTCCTGTCTTCAAATAGCTCTAGCAGTGCATGTTTTAGACTACACTCATAAATGCATGTGAGAGTATTGTAAAATGAGTACGGCTATAAGCAGGGAAGTAAACAGCTTGTCCCCAAACAGCTTCCCAGTGCTATTTCTGTCCCCAAACAGCTTCCCAGTGCTACTTATGTCCCCAAACAGCTCCCCAGTGCTATTTCTGTCCCCAAACAGCTTGCCAATGCCATCACTGTCCACACACAACTTGTCATTGCCACAATGTACCCAAACAGCTTGCCATTGCAACCACTATCCCCAAACAGGTTACTTGTACCATCTCACTCTCCCCCAGTCGCACACATCCTCCCATGCTGCCCTGACTAAACACCAGGGAGACTGGGAGTTGCTGATTTGGCACCCCCCTATTGTGTGGCACCCAGGACAGACCGTCCCCTCCATACACCCTAAGTATGTCCTCGGCTGTAAGCATGACACCTGCTGCTAATGCCTGCCCTCGTTTTGTAATGTAAGGTAATGTCAGAGAACTTGCTGCTTCTTGCTCAGCCACCTTTTTTGCACATTTTTCATACCAACTAGGGAAAATCAATGTTGGTCAACAATTCCATTTCGTCAAAAATTCAATTTTTATGCTTCTGTCAAGCTGGATTCTGTAAGCATTTTTCTAGCAATAAACATGCTGTTATCTGTTACTGTTAGGGTCGCCACCTTCGCTTAAATGGAATAATTGTCCTGTGATGCGTGAAAAATATTTAAAAACCTAGGAATTAGTCGTATTGGGAAATCAGTGCTAACACTTATGTGTTGCTCAGTTTCACTATTGTAACTATAGACATCACCACTCATAGCAACAAAAACAAACAAACAAATCAATAAAAGCCTGAGTCTGACTTGGAGAGCAGGTTATATATTTTTGTTTTTAGAACTATTGTTACTTTAGTGCAAATTCTGCAAACACTGGAGTTCACTTAAATAACATTATGTTTTCCTGAATAAATATTTTTATTGTGATTTGCTGTAGCCTGACCAAGCCTAGATTAGGCCAGAATGTTTGTATTTATGTGTCATGAAATAGGCTATTGAAATGCGGAACAGAAGCACCTTGGAAGTTTTCATGACAGATGGCAACATAAATCATAAATTTGTCCTTACATATATTTATGATATAATTAATTACAGTGCTCCCCAAAATTTTCCAATCCACACCAAAACTCTTTCCAGAATATATATATATTTAAGGAAAGCAAGCATATGTGTTAAAGTTAATTACGGGGGCCGACAAAATCTAAATCATTTTATGAAACACATTCCTTGTTTTAATTTAATTAGCAAACACCGGGGAGAGGGGAGGAGCGATGACGTGACGCTAGCCACGCTGTCACGCCGCGCGGTCTACAGGAGCTGAGCTGCGGGCGGCTACGAAATGAACCAGCGGTGAAGTGTTGTATGGGAGACAGAGCACCTCACCGAAGGAGAGACAGACTGAGACAGAAACGGAGGCTAAACTCGAATATTTGCAGCGGCAAGTAGAAAAGAAGGAAGAGAAACAGAAGACAGACGGCCGAGGTGTATGAGAATAGAAGAAAAGAAAAGATAAGTACCAAGTTATTGCAATGTAATACGTGGAAGCTGTACCTGTAGATACTTCAGAAAATTGCAGTCAAGGCCCAGTTGAGGCTTACTATAGGCAGGCAGGATAAAACATACGGTGAGAGGGTGGGCGGAGCCAAGATATCTCTGAGGTAGGAAGCATAAAGCTTACACCTAACCCCGTAACTGAACTTAGGGTCTCCCAGTCACCTGAGAAAACAAGCCAGTAATAAACAAACAGAAGAAGGCTGATAGGAGGAGGGTTAAAGCAAGATGGCAACCAAAAGACAGCAAGAATACAGGCAAAATATAAAGAAAGACAAAAAACAGGAGAAACAAGACAATAAAACAGAAAAGCGGCTGTCTTTTTTCTCACCTCAATCTGTGCAACAGGAATTGGAGTCTCCAAGGGGTGAGGGAAAAGATAGTACTCACCATAAAGATCTAGAAGGCACTACAGAGTCCCCCAACGAAAATGAAGCTCAATTGCAGAGCACTACAACCTGGATTACCCTGGACACTCTTACAAAGGCTTTAGATATACAATTTGAACGTATAAAACAAGAAATAGAAATTAATGCCAACGGTTTAAAACAAGATATAATGGCCTGTGGTCAAAGAGTAAAAATAAACGAAGAAAAAATAGTAGACTTAAATTTCCAAACGACCCTTGCTCAAGAACAAATACAAAAGCTAAAAAACAAAAATGAGGCACTAGAAATAAAACTGTCGGACTTGGAAGACAGGTCAAGACGCAATAACTTGAGGCTGAGAAACATACCGGAAGCCATAACTAATGATAAATTGGAGAGTTTTGTTATAGAATATATAGAAAAACTAGGAGTGGGTGGTGGAAAACATGGTGAATTACTGGACAGATGTCACCGGACCTATAAACCTCCAAATCTATCTGCACATCTACCCAGGGATGTTATTATCTGCTGCTTTTCATACAAGCTGAAGGAAGGAATCCTGAAGGCAAAAAGAGAGAATAGTTTGGAAGAGCCATATAATTCAATTGCTATCTTCCCAGACTTGTCCTACCAGACTAGAGCCCAAAGAAAGAAATTTTCCCCTATGACGACCCGCCTCAGGTCACACATTATCAAATATAAATGGGGTTTCCCCTGTAAGATCATAGTAACATATGAAGCAGAAATGTTTCCCTTTGATAACCCGGCATCCCTGGAAAAATGGATGAGGGACAGGAAAATGGATTAAAAGAAGAGGTCACAGTGGGGGAGAGAAGTTTTGGGGAAGGGTGAAGTAGTAATTAATGCGGGTAAAAATAACAATAATGTTCTCTGGTGTTTGGAACCGGAAGATTAACATGTCTTAGAACTGTAGTGCCAAATAGGTACAAATAGGAGTGGAATAATAGATAAAATTAAGTACTAACATCACTTTTAGATAAAATATAACCACAGAATTTTTGAGGATACTAAGTGAGGTGAGAGAGGTGACAGATGGGGCGAGGGGAGAAGGAGGAGAGAGAGGGAAGGGGTTAAAATAATCACATGAAAGGGCACTAGAGGAAAGAAATGGGAATGGAGGAAACCAAAAGAAATTTTCACCTAAAGCTCGAAATTAATTTAATATATTACCGAATTAAACACAATAAATAACATACACTTAGTAAATGTAATAATGATTTGATTCACAAAACCACAGCAGAAGGTCATGCATTGTACGGATAGGAACTCACAGTTTTTGATAATGATTTCCCACAAGTATAAGTAGAGTATAAGTAGAGTAAGCCACAAATCGAGGGAAGATAAGATATTGAGAGACACACAGTAAGCTAATTCTCACTTAGTACAATATTATATAACGGAAAGGGCCCTAGAATTGGGTAGATCCCCAGAATCGGTCAATAAGGTTTAATAACATTGGGTAGAAGTCAAGGGGAAAGGAAGGAAATAAGGTCTGAATATTAGAGAAAATAAAGTAGGATGGGGCTGTTTAAAGGGTTTTTTTTTTTTTTGTTTTTTTTTCTTTCTCTCTCTCCTCTCCGCCCTCTTCTCTCCCCTATCTCTCGCTTCCGGGTGTGAGATAGCCCATCCCTTATATGATCTAGAAGGGTAAAGAATGATAAATAAAAGATCGATAGTTGCCGTACCGCAGCTCGGCTCCTGGATTCATCGTAATGATGAATTATTCCAACTGTGCATGGCTAATTGTATCCATGGCACGGGAAATCACCAGGAAGGGATCTGGTGGTTATATGTTATATGTTGCATGTGTGTTTATGTATGTTCTTAAGTTAACTCAACCAAAAATTACCTGTCAGGATATGACTAAAAGAAGCATAATTTTTCCCCAAGTGTATGTCTAGAATTGCCTCTCTGAATGTACGCGGCTTGAACTCGCCATTTAAAAGATCGCTTCTAATAAATCTAATACAAAAAGAACAGATAGATATTATAGGCCTACAAGAAACCCACTGGGTGAGAAATGAAGTTTAAAATCAAATCAATTCCCGACCATAATCTGTGCTTCGCTGAAAGGAGAAAAGAAGAGGGGAGTTGCCTTGCTTTTCTCAAAAGATATAGTCCTAAATATAAGACACCTAGAGAAAGACCCAGAAGGGAGATTTATCATAATAGTGGGAGAAATTAACAATTCTACATACACATTGGCTAATATTTATGCCCCAAACCAAGCTGCCATAAAGTTCATTGCGAATATATTAAAAAAGATTGAGAAAATAAAACAGGGTCCAGTAATATTAATGGGAGACTTCAATACAGTTATGGATCCATCTGAAGATAGGAAATCAAGATCAGGGACAAACCAGGACAAAAACGCGAATAATACGTCTAGAAGGATGAGAGCCATAATGGGGAAAGCTCAATTGTTAGATGCATGGCGCATCTTCCACCCAAAAGAGCATGATTTTACATGTTTTTCTAAAAGCTATTGCTCCTACTCAAGAATAGACATGATTTTGACAAGTATAGGTCTAACCTACCAAATCAACAAAATATGTATTCAAGAAGTCACATGGTCAGACCACAATGTAGTAATAATGACCATAAAAAATGCCAATAGGAAAATACGGGCCGACTGGAGGATAAATAACAACTTACTAAAATCAGAAGAAAACATGATATACATACAAACGGCCGCAGAAAACTTCTTCCGCGAAAATAGAAACAAAGATACATCACCAGCCATCCTCTGGTGCACTTTCATATGTGTCATTAGAGGATGTCTAATTAAATTGGGTCACCAAGAAAAAAAAAAAAGAGAACTAAGCTTGTCAGAATTGTATATTCGTCTGGCCTCATATAATCAGCTTAATAAGCAATCCCCCAACAAAGAAACAACAGCATCCATCCAAAATCTAGAGAAGAGAATTAACGAACAGCTCATAGAAAGAATTAATAAAAACCTAGATACATTAAAAACAAAATGGTATTATAAGGGCAATAAACCAGATTGCATATTGACCAACAAATTGAAAAACAAGAGAGCAGTTAATAAAATCTCCAAAATCAATTATAATGGGGAGACCAATCTTAGACCCGAAAAAATAAGTCTGGCTTTTGCTCATTATTACAAGACCCTGTATAATCTACCCAAAACAGAGTATAATACAAAGGCGCATTCATACTATGAGAACAAACATCTTAAGCAAGTGTCACAAGAACAATTGGCCCTGTTAAATTTACCTATATCTACATTAGAAGTCCAGAGGGGAATAGAGAAATTAAAAAAAAAGAAGGCTCCGGGTCCGGACGGATTCGACAATCTATTCTATAAGATCTATAAAAACATTATTAGCGAAGAACTTAAAAATTTGTTTAATGAGTTTATGCAGAATGGCTATATCCCAGAAGAGATACTAAGGGCTAACATAGTTACTATTCTAAAACAAGGGAAGCCCCCAGAGGAAGTAACCAACTACAGACCTATATCGCTGCTGAATATAGACTCCAAAATATACGCGAGCATCTTAGGAGAAAGAATGAAGATAGTGATTAAGGATTTGATCCATAAAGATCAAGTAGGGTTTGTCCCGGGGAGAACTTCCACGAGCCATATTCGTCGACTTATTAATATGTATGAAAAGATAGGAAAATCTGGCCTTTCCACTCTCACCCTATCATTGGACGCTGAAAAAGCATTTGATCGGGTGGGATGGAATTTCATTGAAGAAACCCTAACAGCCTTTGGATTTTCGGGACCAATTAGGAAAGCCATAATGGCATTATACTCACAGCCGTCGGGCAGAATCATTGGACAAGGCATACAGTCAAACTGGTTTAATATCTCTAACGGTACCAGACAAGGATGCCCCCTCTCCCCCCTTTTGTACGTATTAACGGTTGAACCTTTAGCAGAAGAAATTAGAAATAACTCAAAAATCGCAGGTTTAGATACGTACAGAGGATCATTAAAAATAATGTTATACGCAGATGATATCCTGATAGTAATAAAAGACCCTGCATCATCGCTAAAAGAACTAATGCATACAATAAAAACATATAGCGATTTCTCCAACTATAAAATGAACTATGACAAAACTACAGCCTTAATAACAAACACATCAATGTGTGTCATAGATCGTCTTAAAAAGGAATACAAATTTAACTGGACAAAATCATCTTTTAAATATTTAGGTATCTCCATTACTCCTAATCCAGCAGATATGATGGAGAAAAATATAATGCCCTTTATCCGGGAAACAAACATCAAACTGAAAAAATGGAAAAGCACGGAGATATCATGGAGCGGGAAAATCAACACAGTAAGGGCTTATATCATGCCAAAATTAATGTACATTCTAAGGATGATACCATTAGAGCTCCCATTTGACTGGATAAAAATGATACAATCTTTCTTCTCTAAATTTATCTGGGCAGAAAAGAGGGCACGATTAAATTCTAAATTAATGTTTCTAAGTAAAAAAGAAGGAGGCATGGGGCTCCCAGATGTCCACGAGCAATACCAGGCGATAACCCTACAGCACATCTTGACCACAATAAATGGGCAGAACACAGAAGAAAGTTGGTATGAACTAGAACTAGAAACAGTTAAAGAGAAAGGAGGGATCCTGCCACAGTTTTGGCAGCTTGAACCGAATACAAAGGAGAAACAAACACCAATAGACAGTGTGATATTAAAACATCTTATAAAACAATGGCAAAAAATTAGAAAACGTTCAGAACTAAGTAATAAAATCCCTGCCGAACTCCCTATTTACATACTCCCAGCATTAGTTGAAAACCTGAATATAAAGCCTTGGTTAAACAGAGACAACCAAAAGATCTCAGACCTGTTAACGAATAATGTAATAGATTCCTTTGAACACCTGCAAGAGAGACTTAACTTGAACATAAAAGAACAATTTACATATATGAGACTAAAAAGCTTCACAATAAAACATGTGAATCCTAGAGTCTCCTCAGGCAAAAGCCAGAAACTCATAAATCTCATAGAGAGAGAGAACCAAAACAACATACAGGGCCGATCCTAGGGTCACGGGCGCCTGGGTGCAGGTTTTCCTTTGGCGCCCAAGGGTGGGCGTGGCTATATTATAAACTCCTCCCCTTTAGACATTTCTGTTCCAGGCATGCCCATTTCAATATTGGGGAGAGGGGGAGGGAGAAAACTTTATTTTAATGTAAAGGACCAACGTTTATTTTAAATAAAGATATATATATTTTGCTATATTACTGTGTAGTTGTTTTATTTATTTCTATGATGCTCAGCCAGCAACATGGGAGACTTTTTGCTGGCTAGCAGAATGAGTTTTAACTACTGTTCCCATGATGCCAACCAGCCAAAGTCTCTCATTAGTCTGGCTGAGCATCATTGGAAAAGAAGTTCACAAGGAGTGATAAATAATATTCCACCAAGTCACTCACGTGTCTCTCTCTCCCCCCATACCCTCATGTCTGTCTGTCTCTCCCCGTACCCTCATGTCTGTCTGTCTCTCCCCGTACCCTCATGTCTGTCTCTCTCTCCCCGTACCCTCATGTCTGTCTCTCTCTCCCCATTCCCTCATGTCTGTCTCTCTCTCCACTCATGCTCCATGTCTCTCTCTCTCTCCATTCATGCTCCATATCTGTCTCTCTCTCTCCACTCATACTCCATGTCTGTCTGTCTCCCACTCTGCACTCATTCCCCATGTCTGTCTCTCACTCTGCACTCATTCCACATGTCTGTCTCTCACTCTGCACTCATTCCACATGTCTGTCTCTCACTCTGCACTCATTCCCCATGCCTGTCTCTCACTCTCCACTCATTGCCCATGTCTGTCTCTCTCTCCACTCATACCCCATGTTTGTCTCTCTCCACTCATACCCCATGTCTGTCTGTCACACCCCATATCTTTCTCCTATACCTCCTACCTACCATGTATTTGTCTCTTCCCATGTCCCTTTCCATGCCCACTACTGGCCTCATCTCAGAACTCAATTAGCACTGCCTTGATCTCCCCGCACATAGTGATGACTGAAGTCATCACTGTGCACGGAAAGAGCAGAAAGCGCTGACTGAGGTCTAAGGGGAAACATGGCGCCGATCTGCAGAGCTGGCTCTGAGAGGCAGCAAAGCAGCACATGGGCAGCCCATTTGCAAAGGTGTACTTAGGGTACACTTTGCCATTAACATAAGCAACAGCCAGTTTGCCCAATAAAAATGCCAGTTTGTCCATTAAAATACACCAGTTTCCCCAGTAATATGCCAATTATTTAGCCCATTAATATGCTACAGCCAGTTTGTCCATTAATATACAATAGCCAATTTGCCCACTGTTATGTCACAGACAGTTTTCCCATTTATATACCAATGTTAGTTTGCCAATTAATAGGCTACAGCCAATATGCCACAGTTAGTTTACCCAATAAAAGCATATCCTCTCCTGCCTTCCCCAGTACTCACCTTGCTGCTGTTCTCGCGTCCCCCGGCCGTCTCCTCCGTACACGCTGAGTGCAGGAGGCGGGAAATAGACGCCAGCTGGTAGGGGGCTGGTGCCCTCCATGTGATAAATTGATTAGCGCAGTGAGGGCTCCGGGCAAGAACACACTTACACACAGCCACACATAAATACACACAGTCATACATAAATACACACGGTCATACATAAATACACACAGTCACACATAAATACACACAGTCACACAAACACAGTTACACACTTAGTCACCCTCACAGACATACATTTACACAGAAACCCTTATACACACTGTCACACATACATAAATACACACAGTCATACATAAATACACACAGTCACACATAAATACAGACTGTCACACATAAATACACAGTCACATATAAATACACACAGTCATACATAAATACACACAGTCACACAAACACAGTTATACACTTAGTCACCCTCACAGACATACATTTACACAGACACCCTTGTACACACTGTCACACATACATAAATACACACACAGCCACCTTTACACACTTAGGCACAGGATAAACTTGCACATACACTCATGTACACACACTTACACAGACAGTAATACACACAGTTATACACATTGACACACACATACACACTTATACACATTCACACACACTTACACAGACAGTAACACACACAGTTATACACATTGACACACACATACAGACTTATACACGTACACACACACTTACACAAACAGTAACACACACATAGTTATGCACATTGACACACACATACACAGACAGTAACACACACATAGTTATACACATTGACACACACATACACACTTATACACATACACACACACTTACACAGACAGTAATACACGCTTAGTTATACACATTGACACACACATACACACTTATACACATACACGCACACACTTTCACAGACAGTAACACACACATAGTTATACATATTGACACACACATACACAGACAGTAACACACACATAGTTATACACATTGACACACACATACACACTTATACACATACACAAACACAGACAGTAACACACACATAGTTATACACCTTGACACACACATACACACTTATACACATACACACTTACACAGACAGTAATACACGCTTAGTTATACACATTGACACACACATACACATACACACACAGTAACACACACATAGTTATACACATTGACACACACATACAGACTTATACACAAACACTTACACAGACAGTAACACACACATAGTTATACAAATTGACACACACATACAGACATACACATACACACACAGTAACACACACATAGTTATACACATTGACACACACATACAGACTTATACACAAACACTTACACAGACAGTAACACACACATAGTTATACAAATTGACACACACATACAGACATACACATACACACACAGTAACACACACATAGTTATACACATTGACACACACATACAGACTTATACACAAACACTTACACACACAGTAACACACACATAGTTATACACATTGACACACACATACAGACTTATACACAAACACTTACACAGACAGTAACACACACATAGTTATACAAATTGACACACACATACAGACATACACATACACACACAGTAACACACACATAGTTATACACATTGACACACACATACAGACTTATACACAAACACTTACACAGACAGTAACACACACATAGTTATACAAATTGACACACACATACAGACTTATACACATACACACACACACTTACACAGACAGTAACACACACATAGTTATACACATTGACACACACATACAGACTTATACACAAACACTTACACAGACAGTAACACACACAGTTATACACCTGGACACACACATACACACTTATACACATTCACACACACTTACACAGACAGTAACACACACATAGTTATACACCTTGACACACACATACACACTTATACACATTCACAGACACTTCCACACTTTCTTTCTTTTTTTTATTTTATATTTTAACACCCCCCAAACCCCTCCAACTGTTATTACCTCCTCCTCCTTGTTAGTCCAAGCACAGAGCAACGGGGGAAAGCTCCGCCCCCGTCGCGTTCTGTGATTGGCTGCAGGGAGGAGGATGTTCTCTATGGTGTCTTGGCAGATACTCTAGAGAACGTCCTCCTCCCGGCAGCAGCCAATCACAGAACGCGACGGGGGCGGAGCTTGCACCCGTCGCGCTGTGCTTGCTTTAACAAGGAGGAGGACGGCAGGGAGAGAGCTCCCTGCTACAGCGCCTCTCCTCCCGTGCGCCTGGGCGCGGTGCACCCCGTGCACCCGCCCAGGATCGGCCCTGACAACATAACTTCAGAGTGTCTGAAGTTCTTAAAAGAAATTAAGGAAGTATTCGTACCATCTTCCATACAAAAATGGAACAAAGAGCTGCAAATAAATGTTACTTTAAAACAATGGGTTGAGTCAGGAGATGCGATAAATAAACATATACACTGTCTGAACATCACAGAATGCTGTTTTAAACTCCGCAATAGATGGTACAGAACACCAGAAGCTCTATCTAAAATGTTCCAAAACGTATCCAATAAATGCTGGAGATGTGGATCATACATTGGATCCCTAATACATATATGGTGGCAGTGTCCACGACTAGCTGGGACCTGGAATGAGGTTTTCCAAAAGATCAATTTGTTCCTAGAGGAAGATATACCTAAAACACCGGCAGTGGCTCTATTACATCTCAGTTTCCCCCAACTGGGAACAGAAAAAAAGATCATACTACACCATATCTTGGCCGCCACAAAGCTGGTGGTGGCTAGAAAGTGGAAATCCACAGATTCCATTGCCTGGACCGATGTAGTCAATCAACTAATATTTCAAATCAAAATGGAAAGAGGAATAACCTCCCAGTTCTGTATTAATATCAGAAAATACCAAATGTGGAATAAATGGTTAAAGATCATAGGGGAAACAACGCATTAATAAGATGTCAGGCGAAGAGAAGCAAAGGGAAGAATGGAATGAAGAAAAGCGTAAAGATAAAGGGGAAAACAGGAGGAAAACAATCAAACTAAAAAAGTACAGCACGTATATTGGTTGAGTTAAATGTCTTGTAAAGTCTTGTTCGTCACGTCATGTCTCGTCTGTAGACTAACCTGATCCTACCGTCTGGTAATCAATGAACTAATAATAGATAAGTACACCCTGAACCCGATCCTAGTCCTGAAGAAAAGGTGTCAAGGTGAAAAGAACGGAGAGGTGTGAAGAACAGACAATTAAGCATATATTTAAGTTTACGTATCAAATGGAAAAAGAATCAGTGCAGTCCACGTTGTCCCCAAAATTGTCACTCAGAACTAAAGAGAGGGAAAATAAGTACCCGACCTCCAAAATGTTAAAGCCAGCAGAAAATAGAAGTAAGGGTGAAAAGAAGGAAAAGGTTAAAATTTTAAATCATCTTGGATTAGTTATAAATAAAGAGTAAGATATTGCCAAGAAATAAGTGAAATTAAAAATGGACACAAGGATGACAAAAAATATATGAGGCGCACAAGGTTAAACACCACAAGAGAGGGGGAGTATGAAGTGAATTCCTCTTGTCCCCTCTGAAGTCTGAGTGTCAAAAAAAAAAAAAAAAAAAAAAAAAAAATTTAATTAGCAAACACCGACTTGTACACACAGGTCTTGCCAGAGCACCAAGATTGCACACATAGGACTTGCCCCAGCACAGAGATTGCCCTCACATGACTTGCCCCTGCATCCAGGACTTACCCGTCAGGCCTCAACACATTGTCAGACTCGTCCTTGCTGTTTCCAGTATACGTTTTGCTGTGCTTTTTATCTATTCTCACTCTTGCTTTGCTTTGCTTTCTTTTTTGTTTATTATTTATGCTCGCTTCTGCATTTGGTCTGTATCCTTGTACTTGCTCCTTCCTTGTTCAGCCACAGAGTGATACCCCAACCCTTCCCCTGCTCGGCCACAGAGTGGTGCTCCCTGTCACCCACCTACCTCCTATCCCCTTTATTTCCATCCATGCAGTCCTTATGCAGCCGCCGGTTTCTGTATTCCACGAGGCCATGTTCTCTGAGCCCTGTGATCTCCAACATGGCTGCCGCACTTATAATCTCTCCCACACCCCGGGGGGTCATAATGGTGCCATATTGGTATAAATTGAGCTTATGTGCCTTCCCTCATTGCCTCTGGTATCTTATTGTGTTGCATCAGCTTGTACTGTATTTTGGTGATTTCCTGTCTTTTGAACACGGCTTGCTCCTGACCTCTCCTAACCTCTGTGATTCCATTACCAACCTTGGCCTGCCTGACTCTGTTGTTTTATTTTTCTCCCATTCTTGAACTCGGCTATTCCAGTGTTCTCCTCCCAGCTCTACATCCCAGGCTTGTTTCCTGACTATGATTCCCATCATCTGTGTGTGCTTCCTTTTGTCCAGTGACTGTTCTACATACATATTCCAGTTTACTTCCTATCTTAGTGTCCTGAGATTGGTGCAGCTAGCCTTTCCTTTTGTGTTTGCGGCTCAACCAAAGGTATCCCTGGTTTGGGAAGAAGACCTCCTTTCACCACTTAACCCCTTAGTGACAAGACATTTTGACCTTGACTTTCCCATGGTGACAAGGTCTGTTTTTAAATTTCTGGTGTGTTTGTGTTTAGCTGTAATTTTCTTCTCTCTCACATAATGTACCCACACAAATTATATGTTGTTTTTATCGCCATAAGAAGGGCTTTCATTAGATACAATTATGTTCATCATATCTTAAAATGTACTACAAAAAAATCATAAAATATGATGACAAATTAAAAAAAAACACTTTTTCTAACTTTGACCTAAAATATAATTTACACAAATACAATCATTAAAAAATACCCTATCTAAATTGTTTCTAAATGTTTTCCTGAGTTCAGAAATATTCATGTTTCCATATTTTTCTGCATTTTTTTGCAAGTTATGGGGCAAAAACTAAAAATAGTGTTTTTTGTTTTTTCCCTATATTTTCACCCCAACCCGAACCCTAAATTTAAACCTAACCCTAAATTTAACCCCAACTCTAACCCTTATGCTATCCCTTAATATATTTTAATTTAATTTTAACCCTATCTCTTATGCCAAAACATTTTTAATTTGAACCCTACCAGCTTTTCTAACCCTTTTCTTTGTTTTGAGCTAATTACACTTTTTTTTTTACATTGCAATGTTGCTGACTGCCTCTAGGGGCAGTCAAGCAACATATTCAGAGCAACGGAAGTGATTTTTTTATTCACTTCCAAAGCTCTGACCACAAGAGGGCATAGCCATCGAGGCAATAGACCAGCACCGTTGGAGCGGTTTTCGCGATAGCTGATCGCAAAAACAGCTTGTTTCACCGCAGGACGTGTCAGACACGTCCATTGTCACAAAAGGGTTAAAGGTACATGTTCAGGTTGTGTCTGGTGTCACGAATGCACCCTACTCCAAGAGTGCATGTGACTTGGTTATGGTGGTAAAAGGGTGAAAATTCATTATCTGTCTGCCCTAGCCCGGACATAATGATAAAAATCCCCCTTTAACACCACCCACACTTAATTATACCGATATAACTAATTTCCTAACACTGCCACCACCAAGACAATTTATAAATGGGGTGCCTTGGTCCCCCAAGCAAATTAGACTAAACCCAAAAAACATGTGATTTCAAATTACCAATAAATTGGTCTAATCAGGTAACGTGAGTCTTTACCAACCAAACTTAATAAAGGAATATTTATTATGAACAAAACAAAAGTCACCGTGCATACAAAAAATAAAACAGATGACAGAATTAGATCTTGACCCCTAGCAAGCACACTAGACATTTTTCTCATTATTATATTTATACCTTCTCAGGAAAGCTCAGGTTTTCAAGTCAGCCCAGGTGGGAAGGTGTACCTAGAAGTGCCCTCCCCCTTGTGTGGAGTAACCAAATAGAGAATCTTGTTTCTATTTTCCCTCCCCTGCACGTCACATAGATAATCCTTGCCTCTATTAATTTGTTGCAATTTATGAAGTCCATAGATAAGTCACACTTGCTACCCATGACTCTATACCACAGACTTCACAATATGTTCCAAATGGCTCAAGTTGCATTAGCCATATTTGTACTCATTTGGTAGGTTGTACTCTTCCCATTCTAAACATTGAGAAAATGAGGCATGATTAATAATCTGTGCGTCATTATTAATGCATGTTTGGGATATGACTTTTGCAGGAATAGTCTCCTGACTGCTAAGGGTCACTTAGCATATCAAAAGAACCTACTATCTATGAGAGGAAATAGACATATGCTAGATAGACTTACTGGCAACTAACTCAGTGTAACATTTCACACCTTGTAACATCAGTTCCAGTTTCAAAACAAACACTCAAGTTTTAAAGCTTTCCACATCACAAATGTCAAACCATCTCTACTGGTGTCACACAAATTGGTGTGACATCTGGCTCCTCTCAGTCATTATTCAAGTTCTGCAATGTTGTTCCTTCCGCAGAGGTTACACCCACAGAGTGGCAACCCTTCCCTTGCTCAGCCACAGAGTGGCAATACTTCCCTTGCTCAGCCACAGAGTGGCAATACTTCCTTTGCACGGCCACAGAGTGGAAACCCTTCCCTTGCTCCACTACAGAGTGGTGCTCCAACAGAGTGGCACTCTTTCCCTATTTGGCCTCAGAGCAGCACCTGCCTAAACCTAGCCATTGGCCACTGACAGTTCGGCGCGGCAGTTTGAGCACTGAACTGTCAGAGGTGAATGGCATTTAATCCCTTGCCGACATTGGACGAACTAGGTCCGTCCTGTCTGGCAAAGCGTTGCCGACATTGGATGGACCTAGTCCGCCCTTGTCAGGACTTACCCATCCATTTTCCCTCAGAGTTCCTTCCAGGTTTCACTCATCACAGGCTCCGCCCTCTTTCTGTGAAACAATCTTCCCTCGCCTTATAGGGGAGTCACTCAACAAGTTAGTTGCTGAGTTATTTTGTCCTGAACAGTACAAGTGCCTGCTTAGCTCCAGTTTATTACTTATAAAGATCTTCTGTGTACCGACTTCTGCCTGATACCTGTTACTGCTGACTTCTATTGCCCTTGGACCCGGATTTGTTTCACCATTCTTACAGACCTCTATTTTCCTTTGGACCAGGAATTGCCTTAAACGGTTCTGCTTTAATCTCCAACCCATTTTGATCTGGATTACTTATGGACTTTTCTCAACCTCTAAAGCAATTATCTTTTTATATTTATATTTAAACCAACAGAATCATCCTGTGCATGTTAAGGTAATCATTTCCATTTATCCATTTGTTGCATAAAGTATTCACTCTGATCAAACCACTATTGCATCACCTGCTTGCAAATTACCTGCAAAACCTGCATGCTAATCTCATGCAAAACCTGCTTGCTGAAAACCTGCTTGCTTAAAAAGGTATACTCAATTTAGCCTCCTGCAGTTGTGTTCCAATATATCCATTGCAAACCTAACAGCCCTACAGTTAAACGATCGAAAAAAAAACGCTGAAACAGTGATGCTTTAATGTCTCGAATTGAAGGCATCTGGTGCCCAGAGAGCAGCATGATCCCTAGAGGCAGTCAGCAACATTGCAAAAGAAAAGACTCAATTAGCTAAAATTCTAGGGTTAGCATTAGAATAATGGTAAGTGTTACAATTATATTAGGGTTTGCACAAGGGTTATGGTTAAAATGAAATAAAAATTAGACTAAATTAAGGGTTAGCATTAGGGTTAGAGTTAAAGTTACATTTAGGGTTCGGGTTGGGGTCAAAAGGTCACTGTAGGTGAAACCCCCCCACTATTTTTGGTTATAATGTGCAAAAAACTGCAGAAACACATGGAAGCAAGAATATTTCTCAACTCATGACAAAATTTAGAAACTATTTATCTTTTTTAATGATTGTATTTGTGTAAATTATTTTTTAGGTGAAACTTAGAAAAAGTGTTTTTTTTTCATCATATTTTATGATGTTTTTGTAGTAAATTCTGAGCTATGATGAATATAATGGTATCTATCGGAAGCTCTTCTTATGGCGAGAAAAACAATTTATAATTCGTATGGGTACAGTATTTGAGAAAAAGGAAAATTACAGCTAAACACATACACCCCAGAAATGTCAAAACAGCCCATGTCACCAAGGGAAGGACAAGGTCAAAATGTCATGTCACTAAGGGGTTAAGTCAGCACTTACAATTACAGTAATAACCCAACTAAATCTAACCCCGAACCCCAATACTAACCCCAATACTATATCCCAATACTAATTCTAAACCATTATACTATCCCCTAATACTAATCCTAAGGGCTAATACTAATACCAGCCTTCTGTGCAATCCCACAATGAATTGTCCCGCAATGAACTGGCGAGATGTCACTATGAACCATCCCATGCCCAGCCAGGGGAGCGGCTATAGTCCGGTACCAAGCTAAACTTAGCAATAGTCCGATATCTGCCATGTCTAACCACTAACTGGCACCTGCCTATGTCTAGCTAGTCTGGTACCTGGCCAAGCCTAGTTTAGACTGGTACCTACCTGAGTCTGGCACATGCCTAATCCATCCACACTCTTGATCCTTCCCGGTTCCTTGTATCCCTGTACTTGTATCCTGCAGCTCTGTAATGTGTCTGCCCTGTGTTGTTCAGCACTGTCTCAGGTCAGCCCTGTCTTAGAACCCTGTTAAAGGGTTTCCCTTTTACCTGCTTGTGTTCCTTTATCTTCTTGTTCTCATTCATTTCTGGTTTTCCTGCTATATTGTTATACTGTTGTTCCATTCCAAAGTTTCCTCTTGCTCTGTTCTCTGTTCCTCTATTTAAATCCCAACCACACCAGCCTTCAGTCTGTACAACTCAGTCTTCAGGTTTGCTTTGTGTCTGTGTGTATAATCTGTTTATGATTAAATTCATATTTAGGGACATATTTCGAGGTACCTTCACGTGGTTAGCAAGCTTCATCTTATGGCCATAATTTAACTAAATTTATTTATGTTTGTATGTTCGATAACCCTTTTTCCCTGAAGCTCCTGAGGATCTTGGCTCCTCGCTCCTATACCCTTGTCCTTCTTAGTTGTCCTTTGGAAGCATCTGTGGATCTTAACGCCTCAGTCCGTTCCTTGTGTCCCTTTAGCCATTATGTTGTTCTGTATTATATTTGTACCTGTATGTCTCTTTTGTTCTGTAATTATATCTTATACTTTGCCCTTCTCATGTGTGCTTTAGTTCTCCTTTTGCTCCTTTGTCTGTCCTGCTGCCCTGCACTCTGCATTGCATTCATCTTGTTTCTGTTCTGTCAGTATTTTTGTCCTACTCTGCCTGGGTCATTCTCTTCTAGCATGCACGCTACCCTATCAGGGTTTTGTCGCATGCTTGCTTCCGGATGTCTGCAGGGTATCTTCAGCACCTAGTCTCACTAAACTGGATACAGCAGCTGCTATCACAGAGCCTCGGAGTGTGGCTGAAAAAACCTGGGGCCCCAAGCTTACGTGGGAGTGCAGTTACCCTGCACCAGGCTCTGTGTCTGCGCTATGAACTCCAGTACTTGGGCGTTCATGGTCCCATGCCATCTGGAACCATTCCTGACATTATCCCTGCACCCAGATTGTACATAAGATTTACCCTAGTACCCAGAAATGACTCCAGCGCCTAGATTGCACTTACAGGACTTGCCCCAGCACTCAGACTGAACTCACAGAACTTGCCCCTGTATTAAGATTTCACTCAAAGTACTTGCCCATGAACCAAGATTGCACACACAGGAACTATAGATATCACCACACACCTGTGTTTCTGAACACTGATTGGAGTCACAGGACTTGTCCCAGCCACACAGACTGTACTCACAGCACTTGCACCAGCACCCAGATTGCACTCACGGGACTTTCCCTATGCACCCAGGACTTGCCCCTCCACCCAGGGCTTATCAGCACCTAGGACTTACCCCAGCATGCATATTGCACCCAGTATGCTCTCCAGTACCCTCATGTCAAAGGTACACTGGTGTGCCGGAACACTCTGGTTTCAGAGCTCTGCTATATTAAACTACCAATAAAAATTCATGACTTCATTCCTAATAGTTTGTCAGAGTTTTTTTTGTAAATTACTGGTGAAGGGTATAGATTTAGTTCTGTTGTTGTTGTATATGAAAATGTTGTACATCCACATATCTGAATGTGTAGCATCTTGTCCTAAAATGCCAGTACCCTGTCATCCATGGCATGAATGTCTTGTCGCAGTTCCACAATAGCTTGCAAGGCTCGCTGAAAGTATCTCAGTCATGTCTGTTTTCATAGGACTTCTTTCCAGTCATCATGGGGCATCCGACGTACAGGGGGTCAGGAGAGTGGCTTTGCATGTGATGGCCACCAGCAGGTGCTCAGTGAGCTCCTGAAGAGTTGTTAATCTGTTTAGGCCCCTTAGGTTTTGGGGTGTCAGAGGGATTATTTTGGCGACCCATTTCAGCTGTAGATGTAGTGTTCAGGCAGTATGCTGAAATCAGCCACAGAGCTTCATAGAGACATGTCCGCCATTGTGGACTGCAGGCTCCGCCCCAATATTTATCTATTTTAATCTTGTTATCCTTAGTGCTGCATTTCTGTCTGCATTCCTGTCTTGTTCTAGCTTGACAGGACATTATGTAGAATTAAGAAGGACTATGCCATATATTAACGCCAAAGTATTTGAAATTCTCATCTCAATTCCCTGCATTTCTCTCTTTATTTAGTAGACCCTATAGACCTCTATCATGTCACGCACACTATACTGAAGTCTACAGATGTAAAAAATGAGTTCCATATAAAATGGTATGTAGGTGGAAGCAGCGCTGGAGGAGGTAGCCAGAATTTTTCAAAGTGCGCTGTAAGCACAGTATTTGACGGTTCTATTTGACTCTCAGATATGAAGTGCACCGCAAGTCGCAAATGTACTATTTACCACCCAAAACTATTAGAATTTTTCAAAGTGCGCTGTAAGCACAGTATTTGACAGTTCTATTTGACTCTCAGAAGTAATACATGTAATGCTATTGCTATTCTATAAACCGAAATAGAGTCCCCATTCATAAGAATTTCTTATGAATGGGGACTCTATTTCGGTTTATAGAAAGACGATCGGTTTATTTAAAGTCTATAAACCGAAAGACATTCGGTTTATAGACTTTCGGTTTATAGAATAGCAATAGCATTATATGTATTCCATAAACCGAAAGTCTATAAACCGAATGTCTTTCGGTTTATGGAATACATGTAATGCTATTGGCTTTCTATAAACCGAAATAGAGTCCCCATTCATAAGAAATTCGGTTTATAGAAAGCCAATAGCATTACATACAATGTAATCGCCGAACCCCGAACTCCAACACGAACATACAGTGGAATGTCCATGTTCGGGTCCGGGGTCCAAAAACCGTAATGTTCGGTACGAACCCGAACAGTGCGGTTCGGGTTCGCTCAACACTAATCGTTATCAAATATTACCTCCATCACTGGCACTAAAAAAGACCTCAACCATCATGTTTCTCTTTAAAACACTTCCTCATTTGTTTAAATATGTTTAAAACCTTGAGTGAGAACTGCCGCAACCTATTTAAATATTACGAGAAGCTATATATATTCACATACACTCACACAAAAGCAGGCAGTGTGGGTTTGACAGCAGCTCCCCTGCTTGTTACTCCTGTGAGGGCGAGTGTGGGGGCGGCAGATCCAAGCAGAACCATCAGTGACTCACTGCAGCAACTCATGATACAACTCATGTTATGTAAGAAAAGACTGCTGTTGTAAGAGGGAACTCATACACATTTGTGGCAAATCTGCATTATTATGGTTTGGAATTACATCACAATTAGAAAAGGAAAATTACATGGAGTAGTCATGATTTATACCCAGTGTAAAATAATTCATTTGATGCTGAGTGCAATTCTGTATTATAAATCATACAAGGGCAGGAATACTAAATCTGCCATGATGCTCAGTCAATAATGACTTATAATAGGGTTATAATTAGAGGATGACCACATGTCCTGGATTGCCCGTAATAGTCCAACAATGGGACTTTATGTCCCTTGCATTGGCAGCCTCAATCCGGGACAATGCAAAATCCCTGTTTGAGAGCTCTGAGTGAAGGAGGTTTCATCCAATCAGAAGAGACTTCTCAACTCTGAGAGATCAGAAGCCGCTCCTTCATGGAGCTCAGTGTAAGCTGCAGCAGCCTGAACCTACATCAGGAAAGAGAGTGTGATGGTAATAGAAAGTTAATTCTCTACAACTGCTCATGTCTGCTAATGGATGGTTAATTCTCTGCAACTGCTCATGGAGGGGTAAATTCCCTGAAACTGATCAGGTCTGCTCACAGAGGGGTTAATTCTCTGCAACTGCTCGAGTCGCGTCAGGCTTTTTTGATCCCATTCGCTCGATTGTTCCTCCTTTGTTCGGTTTCACCATTTAAATAAATACTTTTTGATATCTACTCTATGTCTGAGTGCTGACCCATCTGTTTATAAACTGCTTAAGTCTGCCTGTACCCAGGTTTCATCGGAGATCCCTCCATCCTAATCTTCCGGCCCAGGGAAGAGGGCCACTTAAAAAAATCCACCTATTTTATCTTAAAAATAACCCACCAGAAAAATGTTAAAAAAAACCAGGGATTTAATTTTAAGAGAGAGTGGCATTTGATTGGCTGACTGCATCATATCCCTTCAATCCAGCTTTCCCACTGGCTCGTTTTCAAAACAGTCCAGTCACGAAGGTGTTAATTTCACTGTAACTTTAAATATGGATTTATTTGTTGTGCCAGTGATTGCTTTATTAAGGCAACAATGCATCATCTATTAACCTACAATTTGTTAATAAATATTTGCACATTTTCAAGACATAGACATTGTTCTTGATGGCGACTCTAAAGAATGCACTTTTCTGGAAATCGGAAGTGGAAGTACGCTGTTCCTCCAGAAGCTGGTAGCACTAACTATGCCCGCGTTGGGCTGGCAATAGACATACACAATTACTGTGTTTCTCAGACAATATACATACTGGACATCTAAGCAGATGTATATTGTCTGTATTAAAAAAGTTAAACACTCAGTCCCACTCTGTTTATGCCTTATTCCTTCTGCCTGCTCCTGCGTATATGTGGAATAACTACAGTCCTCCAGCGCGGTATACTGCTTACTGTTATTAACCCTTCCTATGCCTCCCTCCTTGAGCCTCTATACATGAGTTTACCACCAGGGGGCTTAATAGCATTGTGCTTCGGATAAAAACAAGTCTGCACTTTGGGGGTCATGTATAAACAAGGCGTAGATGCAGATAGCACCAAATAGTGGCACTATCAGTGTGTGCATCTATGTATAATTACACATTTTTTTTAATCACTTTATTTTACCCATTTCATTTTTTTGTAGGAACAATAGGTGTTAGATGTACTTTTTTACAACACACTATACCCCAGAACTATGCTTTTTTTTGTCACTCAATCACCCTATCCTCTTATCTATGCATCTCCAAAATCCCATTCTGTATCATGTGTTTATTCCCTGCTGTGCACCTGAATAACAGCTGCTCTAGTTCAGGTTGCTACAATTTACTACTAAGGCCTCAGCCATCCAGGGTACATGACCCTTGTAAACCACATTACCTGCACATGTGCTCCAGCTGTGCTGAAGATCATTAGCAAAGTGGAATCCATGCTGTCAGTGGACAATCTGAAGATGACCGTCAAGCTGGGTCCCAGGTTGAATACTGTTGTTGTGACATACAATCTTGATGCTATTGACTGTCCACATATTTCTAATCCCATATGCCCTTCTTTCCATCATCCTTCTCACTTATGCTTTCATTGAAAGGTTTTTCTTCACCCTTCTGCAGAGCCAACATATCTCTCACTTATTCCTTCTGACCTCACAGAAATGTTCACTGATTTCTTCCCAAACACCCACATACATATATTCTATTTTTCAAATCCCTAATTGGTACTGTTACTGATATACACTCCACATTCCTTTCAGTGGCCAATTTCCTCAACAGACCGCACTGATTCAAGGCTGACTGGTTAACTTAAATTCCTATTTATCCTCATTATAATATGACTCTCAGCCAATCATCAAAATGCAGTAGCACTAAAGTCTTATATCACTTGATTTAGCAATGGAAGTGTGCAAGTCTAGCATGTGCCAGCTTCCACCTCAATTTGACCTCCGAGTATTCCCTGTCATTATCATATTGTGTATACATTGCACCAATGTTGTCAGAGAAGCTCACCTTTGTTTTAGAAGAAGGGTCTATGGTGGAGCATTACCAAAATATATTGGTTGACCTATTAATTGCATTAGAGCAGTGGTTGCCAATTATTTTTTTTTGTGGAACCCTTTGACATAGTGGGGGTTATTTCTAAAAACAAATAAAAAAGGCGCCATTGCTGTTTGGTATGTGTAATGGCGAATGTGCTTTTTTAATAACTTCCGACACTTGCAGTGCGGGAAAGGGACCTCCGCTAAACAGCGCCTAATTTTTTATGCATAGGCTGCTTTTTCCAGTATTTGGCGCAAACAGCTTATGCGCCATGTTTATACATGTACCCCAGTGTATTAACATCATGGACCCCCTCCCCCCAAGAAAGATCTGCACTGTAGCACAAACCTTTTAGAAGTAGAATCAATGTATTTTATGTAACTGATTTCAGCAGATAGTAAACAGATTTTTTTTTTTTACTTTTGGAGCAGAAACATTTTTTTTTTGTTGTGGGATACATTATTTTCTTTTTCATGAAAGAGAAAAACATGCATTTTAATCCATATTTGAAGAGTGTATTATTTTATAGATACAACTGACATACACCACTGTACAAGGCAATATATCCTCCTAGTATATACACAAGGTTATATCTCACACACTGCCCTGATATATCCCATGCACAGTATAATACCGTATTTGCTCGAATATAAGACAACACCCCAGTGGATGTCCTCCATGCTGCCCGATACATTCGGCTATTACGACTGACAGCCGCTTCCGTCATAGAAGTCCTGGCGGACGTGCCAGACAGCAGCGGAGGATGTCTGTGCACATTGGCCATGAGAGCTTCATCTCGATAAGCTGCCGAATCATTAAAGCGGCCACAGCCACATTTGCAAAACGACTTCCGGGAACAGTGGGGAGTGGCAGCCATTCTGGATGTGGCAATGTGTGGCTGAACCCCAGATTTAGTGGAACATTCATTTGGAAAGGCTGCCTTAAAGAATTGTTTAGATGTAGTTCAATCTCTTTTTGAGACAAGTACCTGATGAAAATCACTTTCATTTCTTCTGAACCACCAACAGATTGTTATGTACACTAGTAAGTATATCCAATTTATAAAAGTATAACAATGGACCCAATTAAATAGACTCTAAAGGGTTGACTCACTATGCTCCGTTCTGGCCTGAAACTGGACCAGATCGGGGCATAATGCGGAATTGTGAAGAAATACACTATTCAGCTACCCAATATGGCCAGTTTTGGGCCTGTGGTTCGAACAGCGAAATCCTCACCCTGTCTGAACTTCCCCACCCACCAAAGGGAAAATTGTCAAATAACGAGCAGTTCAATTCGCCAAATATTAATGGGAATTGAACTTAAAACCTTAATAAAAATATTTCAAAAAAATGTAATTCTGAGTAAAAAATTTTTAAATAAAAATAAATATCATAATGTAAAATGAAGAAATTAAATACAAATAAATCTAAAAAAACATTAAAATAATTTAATAATGTCTAAAAAATACTTCTCTGAAACAGACTGGTAATTATGCTAACTAATTACCTTAATCTCTCCGGCTGGGCTTCACACTCCTGCGGCGGCTGCAGGATTAGGCACGAAGATTTATACTGTATTGTTAGAGTCTCTATGCCTTGCGAGAGAATCTCTAGCCACCCTAAATTTCTGCTGGGGTGGAGGGAGGAATGTAGATTTGTATGGTGTGATGTGTTGTGTCCTGGCGGGGGATCGGGCGGCAGGGGTGGGGTCAATTGAGACATGAATGATTATAAGTATAGTATCAATTAATACCAAGGGCCTAAACTCTCCACAGAAAAGAGGGTGCTTGTATAATATGTTGAAAGAAAATATAATAGACATTGGTTTCTTCCAAGAGACCCATCGGATCGATTCAATTGATAGGCCCTGGAGATTTGTAAAATACCCCCTAGTATGTCATGCAAATATGCAGGGGGGGGGGGGGGGGGAAGGGGAGTGGCTATAGTAGAATCTGGTTCAATCAAATTCAAGCAGGTATTTTACAAAACAGATAGGAGTTATGTAATATTGATAGCTAAAATAAATTATATCCTTTACACTCTGGTGAACCTATACGCCAATCAGACCCCTCAAAAATGTCTGGAGAAACTTATGCTTAGATTGATGAACTCTCCTCAGGCCATCAAATTATTGCGGGGGACTTCAACTGTATAATAGATAAAAAATTGGACAGAAATAATATCCACACCAAAGAGCTTAAGGAATGTAATTTACCTACTACACTTCAGGGATTTCTAAATAAAAATGAACTTTTTGATTGTTGGAGAGTTAACCACCCAGGAGAGCATGATTATTCCTTTTTCTCACAAGTACACCAAACATATACTAGGACAGACTACTTTCTGACTAGATCTGAAACATTGGACTTAATTTTGCCAACCAAAATAGGACCAATATCTTGGTCAGATCACTCCCCAGTTTTTCTAACAATTAAGAACAACCCAGATTAGAAAATAAGAGACAGATGGCGACTAAACTAAAGCCTACTGATGTCTAAGGAAAATATGAAACACCTATCTTCACAAACAGAAATCTTTCTGGAGGCCAGTGATAACAAGAAGGTGTCCGACGCAACCTTGTGGTGTGCCCTAAAATGTTTTACACGAGGAGTGTTAATTAAAATTGGAGCATTTGAAAATAAAGTAGAGGAGAATCAATAAATAAACTATACATTAAATTAGCTAAACTTGAGAGACACCATAAGGAAACCTTGGAAACCTCCTCTTTAGCCCAAATAAAGGCAGTCATAGAACTGATAAAAGAAAGACTATATGAAAAAATCTAATAAAGGTATTTCACTCCTAAAACAAAAATGGTACTATGGTGCAAATCGTACAGGCAAACTCTTGACCAACAAGCTTAAAAATAAACAAAGTAGGGAAGTAATTAAAAAATATTGGCCAAAGGAAATATCTACTATCCCCCACACAGGTAAGCAAAGCCTTTAACCCCTCAGTGACAAGACATTTTCACCTTGACTTTCCCTTGGTGACAATGGCTGTTTTGACATTTCTAGGGTGTTTGTGTTTAGCTGTAATTTTTTTCTTTCTCACATACGGTACCCACACAAATTATATGTTGTTTTTATCGTCATAAGAAGGGCTTTCATTAGATACCATTATGTTCATCATATCTTATAATGTACTACAAAAAAAATCATAAAATATTATGAAAAATTTAAAAAAACACACTTTTTCTAACTTTGACCTAAAATATACTTTACACAAATAAAATCATTAAAAAAGACCCCGTCTAAATAGTTTCTAAATGTTCTCCCGAGTTCAAAAATATGCATGTTTCCATATTTTTCGGTATTTTTTTGCGAGTTATGGGGCAAAAACCAAAAATAGTGTTTTTTGGTTTTTTCCTATATTGATCTTTTGACCCCAACCCGAACCCAAAATTTAACCCTAACACTAAATTTAACCCCAACTCTAATCCTTATTATATCCCTTAATATTTTTTAACTTTAATTTAATTTTAACCCTATCCCTTATGCTAAAAAATATTTAATTTTAACCCTATAGGCTAAATAACCTGTTTTTAATTAATTAAATATTTATTTTAAATATTTTCCATTGCAATGCTACTAAACTACCACTAGGGGCAGTCAAGTAGCATATTCAGAGCGACGGAAGTGAAGTTACTTTCACTTCCGAAGCTCAGACCGGCAGAGGGCTTAGCCATATTGATGGAGCAGCATGCTCCGTCAATATGGCTCCCCACGATCGCTCCGTGGGGCGATCGTGGGGGTCCCAAAATATAAATTTCGGTGCTGGCTATTGCCTCGATGTCGAGGCAATAGACCAGGACTGTTTCACTGCAGGACGTACCAGGCACGTCCTTTGTCGTTAAGGGAGGTTCTCCCAGGACGTGCCTGGCACGTCCTTTGTCATCAAGGGGTTAAAGATTATCATGGTGATCTTTACAATCTGGAGGAAACAAAACATTCTCACTTGGAAACCTTGGCTTTCCCGAAAGAATTAAAGCTGCCAAAAATATCACAAGAACAACTATATACTCTTAAATCCAATTACAATAAAGGAGGTCAGGGCCAACATCAGTTCTCTTAAAGGAGGGAAGCCCAAATTCCTAAATTCAATAAAGATCCGACAGTTACAGTAAATTACAGGCCGATCTCACTTATAAATGTAGACATAAAAATGTATTCAAAAATTCTGGCTGAGAGGCTAAAACTGATGTCGGATGTCACAAAGTGAATCCTGACAGCCTGCGTGACTGGAGTTCTTGGAGGGGCCTGAGGGCCAAACACCTTCCTATAGATTATTGGCCCTGGTTTATGTGCTATAACTCTATACATTAATATTGTTAGTTAGTCAGATTCTGTAAGTATATTGGTTTATGTGTAATGCATAATTCTGTGAGTAGACCACTCTGAAGGATTACAATGTGTCAGTGACAATAATTGATAGTTTACTCCAACAGCCATTGTTCTGTGTTAACTGGATTTACTGTTAAACTGATTTTGTTGTGTTCATTATTTGTCTTACAGTGTGTTTTGTAATTAGGTTTACTCACTGTATGTTAATTCCTATTTGGTTTGCAGCCTGAAAGTATAATGTATAGTTAGAGAACTATGCTTTGTTCCATTCCCCCCATTGTATACTAATGACTGTGGTGTCATGTTTGTGTGGTTTATAAGTCTGTGTTGCTTCACAAATAAAGTAGTTGTTCATTCTTGCTGATACCTAACTGCTAGTGGTCCTCTCTATTTAGGTACAAAGAGCAAGGTTCCAGAAAGACTTGCTGAGTGGATGCTGAGCTTTAATCTGGGGTTAAGGAGGTGATTTTCCACAAGGCGCAAAGGGTCTACTATGTCAGGTACGCAGTCCGTGTAATTCATAAAGACCAGTGTGGATTTGTAAAAGGTAGGGGTACAATTGATAACACTAGAAGACTGTTTAACATCATACACAATATAAATACACAAAGCATACCGTAAGTTCCGATGGCCCTCGATGCTGAAAAGGCCATTGACAGGGTCAGCTGTGTTATCTTGGGGGTGTTATGGAGGCCTTCGGTATCGAGGGCCCATTCGGGGATGGAACACTGACTCTCTATTCCAAACCTAAGGGTATCGGGACATATGATCGACTCACAATAGTGCTGAATAAACAATGGAACTAGTGTTATACATACTGACCATGGAGCCATTGGCCTGCATGATAAGACAATACAACTACATGAGAGGAATAACTATGGATAACAGAGTGGCTCTATACACAGATTATATCATTTTAACCTTGACAGACCCAGTAAACTCAATCCCTAACAAATTGATTTGATCGCAAAATTCTAATTACAAACTTAACTTTGATAAAACGCAGATACTCGTAGGATTCATATCCGCAGAGGACCTGGCAATAATTAAGAAAAAATGTAATTTTGACTTGTCCAAAAAACAAATAGAATATCTGGGGGTTAGGTTGACATTGCAGTTGGAGGAAACAGTTAAACTGAACTACCTATCAAAAGTAACAGAAATTCAGGAAAATTGAAAGGATTTGAAAGGGATGGAATTATCCTGGTTGGGAAAAGTGGAAGTAATAAAAGCCTATGTAATCCCTAAGATATCTTATTTATTTAGAAATATTCCACTAAGAGTAGATCCAGGTATTCTGAATAATACACAGAAACTAATTGTAAGATATATATGGCAAGGTAGAAAACCAAGAATTGGGCTAAAAGTATTACAACTTGACCTAATGGATGGCGGTATATCTTTCCCTAACATTCAATTCTTGCACAATTGTTGTATGATGGGGCACGCATTAGGATAGGATGACTTTTCGGCTACTGCCCCCCGATGGTTGGAGATTGAGAGAATGGATATAGAGAACTATATCATTTATTTGGGAGTCAAAGGTTGACCTCCAAGAAGTGCCTCTTTAAAAATCCAATAATTAACAATCTTTGTGCTACAATAGCAATCTTAAAAATAGGCATTAATGAGATCAAAACCAAATCTTTCTGGACACCCCAACTGATATCCTGAATCGACATTGGGAATATTAGTTTAACAATCTGGAAACTAAATTTCTTATAGAGCTGGCATTACATCACCTTCATTTTTATACCACAAGAGCTATTATGGCGATGTATAAAGTGATATATGAGAATATTTTATTATGGATTTCCCAAACTTTTATTGGGGATACTAAGTGGCGTATGTGATATGTGTATTTTATATTACATGATGTTTTCATTCATATTTTGAAAATATTTTACAATCGTAATTATTTAGTAATAAATATGCTATTATGGCTTATGAAAACTATTGCCATGCCAATGAAACATTGATTAATAATGTTTTTTTATTATATTACTATAACATATATAAAATTAATATAAATTGTTTTATATTATTATTAATTTATCTTAATGTGTTTTTGTATATTTATTATATTTTAATATATTTAATTAGATTTTATTATTATTTTTACACAATTGTATTTAATTTCTGGTGGACTTTGGCTATTTCCGCAATAGTCAAGATCTTTATGAAATAGCCTCAAAATAAGCCAGAGTTGCCGAAATGGCAGCCGAGGCACAATTAGAGATCACTTTGCCAAAAGTGATCTGATTTGGTCCGAAACTCAGAGCTCCGATTTTCTCAAATAAAATAAAGTCAAGTCTTGAGACAAGTAGAGTGGGATCCATCGAGAACTAAGCATTAAAGTCATGTTCTCCCACCTGTAACAATCCAGTGTAACTCGAAATATAACTTTATTGAATAATACAGATAAAAAAAACTAGTTTCGAGTAAATATCTAAAACTGGAGCAATTAGCAGTTACATTCTATTTATTTTCATTGTGATTGGTCCACTTTTAGATCTTTCCCTCAAACTGCTCTGTGTATTTCTTTTCACTAACCACTCTAGTTAAAGGGACAGTCTAGTCCCCAAACTCATTTTGGTGCAAGATGAACATCACTGCATGTATAATGCACAGGCTTTTATCCCTGTGTGATTTGATGCAGGCATTCTGTATACATGACATTTTTAATATTTGACTCAAGCCCTCCCCAGTGATTACTCTGCATGATCACTGCAGCTGCTGTGCAGCAGCAATAATATATACACTGAGGATATGAAGTTTTGTTTCATATAGTCACCTTCTGCCTCCTCAAATTGAGTCTACTGAGTGGCATATAAGTGAACTTGCACTTGTACATAGTTGGATCTCTTAATAGTGCAACACATTGTCTGATGACATCACTACAGAGACAGGATTTTACATTCATTTGAATGGCATTATTCTCATTGGTTCCTGCAGCAAAAAAAAAGGAAATTACTTTCATTCATCTAGTGTGGTCAGTCCTTGTTTCTTTCAAACTGCTGTCATTTCACAATTTCTTCTAGCTGTATTTTTTAAGCAATGCAAAATGTAAGACATGCATTTTAAAGTACTATGAAAGCACCTTAAAATGCATTAATATTTGGAAGATGCATTTTGGGCACTTGACAGTCCCTTTAAATTGTTGAAGACAGGAAAAATACAGCATTACTTTGGCTCCACCACTTGGCTGTATCCCCTCATGACACTTCTTTATCTAGCCAGCATTTTAGTCTTGTTTGGAGGTGTGGACCAGGATCCTATGTATAGAATGTATACGTGCTTCCAGGCAGGCAGGTAGCCTGGTCAGCTCAGTGACTTTCTCCCTTGGTTTTTCTTGGGATCAGTAAAGAGAACCTTATTTTGTCAACATAAAATTTCAGGAGTTACTGCAAAAATATATTTCAAGAGTTAATGCACCAGGCACACTATATAGCTCATCAATGTTGCCGGCGACTGTTTAACCCCTTAAGGACAGAGCCTTTGAAACATTTTTGTCCTTTCTGGACAATGGCTATTTTAACATTTCTGTGCTGTTTGTGTTTAGCAGTAATTTTCTTCTTCGTCATTTGCTGTACCCACACATATTATATATTGTTTTTATCGGGACAAAAAGGGCTTTCTATGGATGCCATATTTTTGATCATATCTTATCATATTATTAAAAAAAAATAATAAAATATGGTAAAAAAAAAAAAAATACACAAATTTCTTTGTTTTTATTTGAAACAACTTCTCCTCATCGACAATAGCGAACGAAAAAACATGCTAAATAGATTCTACTATTTCTCCTGAGTACAGGGATACCACCCATGCATAGGTTTGTTGGGTTGTTTGGGGGCTAAAATGCCAAATTTGTGAGGTGCAGTTTTTTGTTTTCCAACTTGAAATTTTTACATGCAGACAGCCTGCACCCATGTCCCATTTGGGACATATTTGAAACCAGCCAGTGTATTTTACCCCATCAACCCATATATTTTTTAAAAGTAGACACCCTAGGCTATCTCAAATGGTGGTATTTTAACACTTTCCATGCACTATTTCTACCACCAGCCTTTGTCAAAGTTTGTGGTAGTAATTTTTTTGTGTTTTTTTTTCACAAACCTTGTACTTCAGACATAAATTTACAGATTTTGGTATGTGTCACTGCCAAATAACACCCCAATAAGTGTTCAGAAACATCTCTTGAGTACAGGGATACCCCCCATGCATAGGTTTGTTGGATTGTTTGGGGGGTAAAAGGCCAAATTTGGGAGGTGAAGTTTTTGGTTTTCCAATTTGAAATTTTGACATGCAGACAGCCTGCACCCATGTCCCATTTGGGACATATTTGAAACCAGCCAGTGTATTTTACCACATCAACCCATATATTTTTTTAAAGTAGACACCCTAGGCTATCTCAAATGGTGGTATTTTTACACTTTCCATGCACTAATTCTACCACCAGCCTTTGTCAAAGTTTGTGGTAGTCATTTTTTTGTGTTTTTTTTTCACAAACCTTGTACTTCAGACATGAATTTACAGATTTTGGTATGTGTCACTGCCAAATAACACCCCAATAAGTGTTCAGCAACATCTCTTGAGTACAGGGATACCACCCATGCATAGGTTTGTTGGGTTGTTTGGGGGCTAAAAGGGCCACATTGTGAAGGTGCGCATTTTCAACTTGGAATATTGACGTGTAGCCAGCCTGAGCCCATCTTTCATTTGGGACTTTTTTTTAAAGTAGGACAGTGTATTTTACCCCAAAAAGTATATATTTTGTAAAAGTAGACACCCTAGGCTATTTTAAATGGTGTTATTTTAACACTTTCCATGCACCAATTCTACCACCAGCCTTTGTCAAAGTTTGTGGTAGTCATTTTATTGTGTATTTTTTCCCACATACATTGTACTTTAGACACAAATTCACATATTTCGGTATGTGTCACTGACAAACAATACCACAATATATGTTCAGCAACATCTCCCGAGCACAGGGATACCACCCATGCATAGCTTTGTCAGCTTTGTTGGGTGTTGAAAGGCTACATTTGAGAGGTGCGCTTTTTGATTTTCAAACTTGGAATTTGAACATGTAGAGCAAGGAAGGGGTTAATAGCTCTTATAAGAGCCTTTGTAGTACTGTACAAAAAAATTAACCCCTAAAAATGCACAGACAAGAAAAAAATTTCTGCTGTGCAGTGATCAGTGGCAGGGAAGGGGTTAATACACTACACTATACAAAGGGTATGGCTTTTATAAAAGCCCTTGGGACTCACAATTTTTTTAACATTTAATTTAATTTATTACAATTAAAAAATTATGTTATACAGATCTGTCTCTTTCCCTCACTAAAACTCAAGTGAGGAGAGGGAGGCAGATCCATATGGGTCAGAACAATATTTACCAATATTGATCGAACCAGACGAATGGTGATGCTCATCTGAGAAATCACCAAACCACCTTTGCCACTGATCGGCTGTTACTGATCGCTATACACGTGTTCAGACAGCTTCAAAAGGAATACACGTAATCCCCTAGTGGGTATAATTAACCCCTAGCGAGTCTGACAAAAAAAATGCTGATAGCAAAAAAAAAATCCTTCTGCGACTAGATTGCTCCATATGCGCTGCTTAGGCAGTGACCATATGCACTGCTTAGGCAGTGACCATATGTGCTGCTTAGGAAGTGATATACGGCAAGGAAGGGGTTAATAGCTCTTATTTAAAAAAAAAATTACGTTAAACGTAGTCCCCTAGCGGGTATAATTAACACGTGACGGGTGTAATAAAAAAGTTTTAAAAAAATTAAAAATGCTTCTGCAGCAAGATTGCTGCATTTGCGTCAGATCTCTGCTTAGGCAGTGATCTACAGCAAGAAAGGGGTTAATCTCTCTTAAAAGAGCTTTTTTTTATACTGTAATGAATTACAGTAAAAAAAATTAACCCCTAAAAAATGCACAGACAGCAAAAAATGTGCTGCTGTGTATGATCACTGCGTACACAGCGATCAATGGCAGGGAAGGGGTTAAATGGCTTTTATAAAAGCCCTTGGTGTTTAAAATTTTATTAAATATTTGTTTTATTATTTTATTTTATTTTTTTACTTTATCTGATCTGTCTCTCTCCCTTACTATAACTAGTAAGGTGAGGGAGGCAGATCAATACTTGTCAAAGGCAATATTTGCTAATATTGCCTTTGACAGTATGATAAGTGCTCATCAGAGCACTTATCATACATGCCTGCACACAGATCACATAGATCTGTTGTGCCGGCATCGATTGGCTCCCCCTAGAGCATCGGAAGTGAAATACTTTCACTTCCGATGCTCTTGCCATTAGAAGGGAAGCGCTGCCTGTATAGGCAGCGTTCCCTTCTACTGAGCCGATGGGGTCGCTCAGGAGAGCGACCACCATCGGCTCTGGGGAGCATCAAGGTGTTACTAAGTGCCTCGCTAGCGAGGCACTTTAGAAACACCGCAGATGCTTAGAAAGCGAACGATCGTTCGCTTTCTAAGCACATGTGTGCAGTGGGCGCAGCCATTTTTAAATGGCTGCTACGATCACTCCGTGGAGTGATCGTAGCGCGCCCCTGCACTTTTGGGGGGTGTTGCACAATGCCTCTACCTAGAGGCATTGTAGCAACACCGTTAGAGTAAAGAAAGCGACCGCTGGTCGCTTTCTTTACTCAGTTTAGTGCATGACGTGCCAGGCACGTCAGCTGTCGGCAAGTCCTCGATTTGCCGTGACGTGCCTGGCACGTCATCTGTCGTTAAGGGGTTAATGTACCCAAAATTATGTGTTCAGGCACGCAGTGATCAGATCTCTGCTTGTATATTCCTGAAGCACAAAGACGCTGGTTTGTGGCTTTGGTCATGAAAGAGTTAAAATTTACAAGTTAAACTTTGTTTCCTATAGGGTAGTCTTACATTCATACTTTTTAATGAAATTAATATCCAAAGTTTTTGGTGTTGTATTATAATCAGGGTCGTCTTACATTCAAGCAACTCACTGGATTATTATTTTTTTGGATACAGCCCTCTGCAGCATTTTGCTATTGTATTGTTTGGAGGTCCTAGCTTTGTTTTGAGGAATAATTCAGCAAATGAACACGCTACGATAAGTCCCGCCTTCCTTTCAGGTGCATGCTCAATACTAGATTCTCCGTAGTGCGTGCACTCGGAATCCATTTTCGCTTAAGCGCGTTCAAGAAGCCACTTCCGTTGTATTAACTTCCGGTAGTGTCCCGCCGTGCTTCGCGCGACCGGTAACAGGAAGCAGTAGGATGTCTAGCTGGGAACGGGAGCGGGAGGGCGCACGGGCCGGATCCGGAGACGGACGAATCTATGTGGGTAATCTGCCCGCGGATGTGCGGGAGAAGGAGTTGGAGGGCCTGTTTCACCGATATGGCCGGATCCGGAGCATCGAACTGAAAAACCGAGGAGGGAGCAGCGCCGCACCATTCGCATTCATCAGTTTCATGGACCCCCGGTGAGGGAAAGACACTAGGAGCTAATGGGAATTATGTGGAGACGAGGGAGGGAAACCTATGGGAATTGGACAAAGGGGATGGAGAAGGCGGGAGAATAAAGGAGAAGAGAGGCGGATTGTGACTGGGAGGACTAGGTGAGCGATGGGGCTAAAAATGGAAGTACATTGCGCTGCTGGATTGTGTGACCGGAAACCTGGAGCTTGAAAAGGACGAGCGGAGTAAGGCACGGAGGTCACTAGATTGTATATTCACTTAAACCCGAGTTTTCTTCGCTTTCTGTTGGCCTTGAATCCTTCATTTTAGCCTGGAGAATGCATCCGTGTACACAAGCCATTTTGGAGCCTCAGGGACAGTGTTAGCGGGGATCGGGGATTAAGATTGTAGACTCACTACCCACACATAATGGAATTTTGTTCTTAAGACCGGGTATGTAAACTGGATCTATGCTTGGGTGCTTAATTTGAGTCACTGGGTGCAAAGTGAGTTCACAGACAGGAAGGGTTTTTAGCACTATAGCGCACCACCTGGATGGGACTTGAAGGTGTACACAGTCCGGTAAGATCTTATTACATTATGGCACATGGCCTGGTTTTCCGCTGGGGGGGGGGGGGTGTAAAGTAATTGCGCACAGCTTGCATGGTGTGTAGAGATATGTACACACAATCTAGGTGGGAACCAAAGAGGGGTGTGTACATAATGAATGTGTACTGTATGTGTGAGAGTTGAGGCTTTCAGGATGTGTGCAAGTTAAGATGGGTACATGTTTATTTTGGTATATATGTGGCTTTGCGTTTATTTGGTTATTGTTTTTGGCCTTTCATTGTTTCCATAATAAATTCTTCTTTCAGCGATGCAGAAGATGCTGTATTTGGACGAAATGGATATGATTTTGGCTCATGCCGACTAAGAGTAGAATTTCCACGTTCATTCAGGGGATCTGGAGGTGGTGGTGGCGGCGGTGGGTATGGAGCGCCCCGTGGAAGAAATGGGCCACCATCTCGTAGGTCTGAATATAGAGTTCTTGTCTCAGGTAACAGATTACACCATAATGTGTGTCCCTTTTTAACAACAACTGTAGAGTTGGTAACAGACCTATACAATTAGCAAATTCACCCTAGCTTCTACTGGCATTTATTTATTTACTGTAAAGCTTTGGACTGTGCTAATAGTAAAACTTTTTTATAGATCTCCTTATAAAGGGTTTTATCCATTAGCTTGTACTGTATAGGTTTATTAAATGTGCCTTAATAAACATGTATATGTTAACTGATAAACCTATGCATAAAAATATTTGATCTGTACTAATCCTTTTTTTTTTAGAAGAATTTTCAAATAGTCCTAGATTCAGACATGGACAATTTGTGCCCAACGTGTACATGAAACCCTCCACAGATAACTGACAGGCTGAGGCAGTTCATGATTGTAAAAATTGGCTTTATTCTATCTCTTAAAAAGGAACATTTTAAGTTTAACAAACTTTGTACAAAATTAGTTTTATTGCTCAAGATATTTGGATTCCATTTAAACTAGTCTAAAGTGTTTATTTTACATTTGTTTTCTTGTACTAGGTCTTCCTCCATCAGGAAGTTGGCAGGATCTTAAAGATCATATGCGAGAAGCAGGAGATGTCTGTTATGCTGACGTACACAAAGACGGAATGGGGATAGTAGAGTTCATTCGCAAGGAAGACATGGAATATGCGTTGCGGAAACTAGATGACACAAAATTCCGGTCTCATGAGGTAAGACTATATAGTAATAAATGCAACAGAGCCCTCTAGAAAGTAATACTGTAATTTAAGTGTCTTACCATGTCTTTTCTTACGCAGGGTGAAACATCTTACATTCGTGTCTGCCCTGAAAGAAATACCAGCTACTCGCGTTCGAGGTCCCGCTCAAGAGGGCGCGACTCCCCATATCAAAGCCGCCGTTCACCCCGTTATGCCTCTCCTTTCCGACCCTATTGAGCTGCCACAGGGACACTTTCTATGAAATTAATTCTTAAGGCCATCTGCTCTTACATTCCACAACTGATGAATTTCATCAACTGTCTTTTATACCATTATTTTCCCACTTTTTTTTTTTTTTTTAGCAGTGTTTTCTTGGCATCAGATGTATTTTTGTTTTAATTTAAAAAAAACCCGTAAAGGCAGAAGGCAATATTGTGCCTAATCTGGTGTCCTGTGCATAATATATTCTGCACAATAAGCGATAGTTAATCTGGATTCAACAGTCCAGTGGAATGTTATGGCACTGGGACAAACACAAGGGAATACATGCTTGTCCTACATGTAGATCTACCCCATCCGTTTGTTAGAACAATTATTTCAAATACCTTTTTAATCCTCAAATCAAGTTTGTATGTATTTCCTTTTATTACGAAAGTGTTTCAGTTAAGTAAAAAACATCTGTAGCTGTCCAAATAAACTCAATTTTGGTCATTGATTCTAGAAACGTGTTTTGAAACTTTGTCACACATACACTTATTCTGTGGGGGCAGAGGGATACTTGGTTGCTTCAATTGAGTCAATGGGCACAAAGTGCATTCACAGCCTGGTAATACCTTGGCAACAGCGCATAACCTGGATAGGACTTGAAGGTGATCGTAGTTTGGAAAGAGTTTATTACATTATAGTGCACAATTCCAGTTGGGCATATATACAGAGGGATTGCACAGAGCCTGGATAGTAGCTGTGAAGTAAATTGCACAAGTGTGAATAGCCAGGGTGTGTGCATCTGGTCGCCAGCTGACTTAACAATTTAGTTGCCATTTTCATTTTGTGTTCCTTTTGTTTCTGTAATCCATTCATTTTGTGGTGCCTGGGGGATATTGCCTGTTGGGTAAAACAAAGATAATTCAGCTATTGACAAAGGGATATTTCCTAAAATAAAAACTATGAAAACAATATATTAATAGAACTTAGTAATTTATTTGCAAGATATATATCCTTGTCCAGCTGGAGCCTCATGGGCCCTCTGAGAAACTTATCACATAATTCACGATAGCATTTGTGACTTGTATATTTAATATACACAACCTTCTACAATGTTGAGCAATGTACAATAACTTATTAAATAACATTCTAGTTGTATACCTGGGGGTGCTACAAAGTACTCCTCAAGAATATTTGCCGCATTTTCTAGCAGCCTTTCTGCACAACCTCCAGCTGTGATGGTGTCTTTTCTTATATACAGGGGCCTGTAGACAGAGAGCAAAACAAAATATAGTAATGGTTTAAGAAATAAAATGCAGCAAACACAATTTGAAAACAAGTAGTACCTGTCTTCAAGAACAGATGAAAGGGGTTCAACGCCATCTGTGTTTACATGGTGCAGCTGCTTAGCAAAGTGAATTGCTTTTTCCAGCCGCTGAACACCTTCTTTATTTCGGAAATCAACCAGGGCTAATCGCTCCAAGTGATCAATGATTTCTAAATTAACACAGCCCTCCTACAGATAATAGGGGCATGAGAAACATTAGCTTCAATGCAAGTGATTACAAAACACTTATATTTGTTGTTTCACCTCTGTAGTATGTGCAGTATATAGTGTATATCAAGTGACAGAAGTACCTGTATCTCCGTGTCAGGCTCCAAATTCCATGTTGGCTGTTTTGGCACCTAAAGAATTAAAATTTAAAAAAAGCTTATTTGTAGTTTGTGAACAAAGGCAATTAATATTAAGATTATCTTACTGTACACTTATGGCTTTATTCATGAAATAGATATTTTGGCATTAAAGGGCCTCCATCAACCTAAACATTGTTAATAACATGATTGCAAAAGTATACAAAATAATGAAAAAGATCTATACATTGATGAGGAATGCATAAATTGAGTAAAATGTTTCTTAAATTTGCCTCTGGGGGTCTCTTGTATATGACATCAATGTGACTTGATATGCAAATTGAACATTTCACACAGAAAAGTAGTCAATTTACATATTACGCCACAGTGATGTCATAAACAGGAGACACCACAGATATATTTTAAATATCAATTTGCTTTCAATTCTGCTACCACTATAATTGTTAATTCATTTTTATTTCATACATTCGCAGTATAAACGGTGTTTGGTGACATAGTCCCTTTCATTTTGCAATTCCCTGTAGTGAATAGAGCACTTAATCGTTGTTTACCATACCTTGCTTTTCGTAGACAATAAACGCCAAGCCACGGAATACCGACCTCGCAATACAGCAACTCTTAGCCACATCTTTGTTTCAGCCGCATAGAGATGACGTCAAAGAACCTATAACTAGTGACTGAAGCATGTGACCTTGACGAGCCATCAGAGTAGCCATGTTTAATATGGGCTGTTACATTTTCTAACCTATAGATGTGCCCGTGTGTAAAATGCCGGGAGTAGTCATTCCCGACCACAAGATGGCAGTAGTAGTTATTCCCGTTAGTAAGATGGCCGCTGAACTGCCTGGATAGCGCTATCACGAGGATAAACTAGTGTCCTGGGGAAGAAAGCAGTATGAACAGTGTGGGGGAAGAATGCACCGACATGAAGCGGGACTATGATCTGTGCTTTAATCGCTGGTTTGCGGAGAAGTTTTTGAAAGGAGAGGGCAACAGAGACCCGTGTACCGAGCTATTCAAGCAGTACCGGTTGTGTGTACAGGTAAGGAGTGCTTTAGGCCTCGGAAATATTGTCGAAGGATTTGGGTAATACTCTTAACCCTCTCCTTTCCACACAGAAAGCCATCAAGGATAAAGAAATCCCTGTGGACGGAGTGGACTTTATGGGTCCAAACAAAGACAAACCCGGAACTGACGGCTGCTCCTGACCCAGTGCGGGCCCCGGAGTTCGTAGGGCCCGTGACATTCTCCTGTTTGTTTATAATAAAGCCTTCCAATTAACCGTGTCAGCTCTACGTCTGTAATTGTGATTATGGGGTTACATCCGGTGAATCATATTGGAGCTTATCTGGGAACGTCCAGTTAATTCAATTAACAGGTCAACTGAATGACAGTGGAGCACTACTAAATATATATATATATATATATATATATATATATATATATATATATATATATATAAAGGTCATAGGGGTTTTGACAAAATCACAATTTAATGTACTTTTAGGACTTTGTTAGTGAAGACGGGGTCTGCAGAGAATTGAAAAGGGCATTTCACACATAAGACCAAGGTAGTCGAATTGGATAAATTCTTATGGATGACTTGTATCATTTTTCCAACTTGGATACTTTGGCCTTAAGTTTGAAAGTCCCTTACAAAAGCTATGCAATTCCCTCTTTCGTGAATAAAGTCCTTACCATCTGCATAGTTGCCAACATCGGCCCTGTTTCCAGGGACATATGTGTTCCACATGCTGCAGATGGAGCATGCAAATTGCAGCCCGGCAGTATGTAGGATGGATATACGCGCAGACACAATCCAATTAATTAATCATGGTAGGTCCTTTGAGAACTGCACCCTGATTAATGATTTGGATTCTGTCTGTCAGTATATCCATCCTACAAACTGCCGAGCTACACTTTGCATGGTCTGTCTGCAGTATGTGGACCAAATGTGTCCCTGGAAACATGGCCGATGTTGGCAACTATGCATCTGTCATACATTTGCTAGCCTAATGGCTAGCACATAAATGAGAGTTATTTTTATCTCCTTCTGGCTATGGTATTGCCATATCACGGCTGAAAAGAAGTGAATGGTGTGCCTATTGCATGTCTGAATCAGGTATCCATTTTTACTGATTACTGCCCTGGAAATTGCATTTCTTGAATAAAACAGTGATGTGGTCAGTCTACCTGCTTGCCCTGTTATCAGCCCAAAGCAAGCTGAGATCGATTCCATGGCATGATGGGTTTCACAAGAGCACCGTACCTGGAATGATGTAAGTATATGTTATGTTGCTATAGTATCAATACTACTACTAATAAAACTATTAATTTGATGACCGTAAGGGTAACACGTGTATATCTGACGTTGGGGATTATATTAAATCGTGATTTTGTCATGTTATACATGATTGTCCCTTTAACATATTATAATTATAGATTAAGTGGTGTTCCAACACCCTTTTTTAGTTACCACCTGTTTTTAATATTTATACAGTAGGAAATCTACAGCTGAAGTCCAGAGTATATTAAATATTAATACTGGTACTTTGACAACATTTTAAAATGACATTTGTAATAAGGTTCTATTTTACTACTTTTAGTGTTGCATAAACCAACTCACTATTTTTTGAACATTGAATTTGTATTTATAATAGATTATAATTGATTTCAGTTATTATTTTAAACACGGGTGGCCTCTGATGGTTTGTTGGTGTTTCTATATTAGATGTACAAGTGAAAAAATATTAAGTGTCCTTTTAATAAATTAGTTGCAATTTATTTATAAAGAAAAAATATTTATGAGTTGTTTTGTGACCTTTTTGTTTTAGGGTGCAGTTACTCCAATCTGGAAGATGATGCCTATGTAAAAAAAAAAAAAAATATATATATATATTTTTTTTTTGTTTTTTTAAATGGCTGCTGCTGCAAACGTTTGTGCTTACAGACATGCATATCAGACTGATTGTTTTTGTTTTCTCACAACATAATTTGTTTAATATAGGCTACTAGTCAATGGTAAGCTAGACATATTATCTCAACCGATTAAAGACCTTGTTTAAAAAAAATGTAAAAATATTTTCTTTTTTTTTTTTAAGTAGCAGTATATAATTAAGGTGCCATGTAAGAGTACACTAGGTTCAATCACTTGCAAACTTCCTCCCGCTGCTGCATGCCACCATTTCCAGGAGTGCCGGGATATCATGTGACACCCGGTGCTCAGCACATTCAGTGTGTCGTGAGTATGCGGATCATGCAGTCTCTGCCGATGTCGCTGGCACAGAATGCTTACCCTTGTGCTGAACAGCTTTCTGACATGCAATAATTTTTGTTAAAGCATTGCTAGGGGGAAAGGGAAGGGTGGCAGGTCGGCCTGCAAGTTGCTGCAGGCCGGGTAAAAACTGCCCGTGGGCCATAGTTTGCAGACCCCTGGTTTACAGAATAGTAATGCGACAATCTGGGTTGGCAGGAAACAGGTAAATACAGTATCCATAGGCCGAAAAAGTGTTAAGCTTGAACACTTAGAAATTACTTCTACAAAGACTAGCTAATTACGGAAGTCTGGGTACAGGCAATTTTACAAAACCAAGACAAGAAATATTTAAACACTCCTGTTAGTTTTCCTGGCCTACTGGTAAGATACCAGCTGGATAGTAACTAATGCCATCAGAAATTGTGGTGCTCCGTACTAGTTGGATGTCCTGGGGTCTCATTCACCATACTGATTCCCGACCTCCTGTAATTTCCAATGTAGCTTAGCCAGTGGTTTTGTTAGGGACAGGGGCTGAAGTCCCAAATCTCAAGTCAGTAGTGCCAAATGGAGATTTATAAAGACACGGAGGCTCATATTATGCTGATCTCCTTCTTTATTTACCCTCACCAGCAAAGAGAATGCATAAGAAAATGTAACCAATGAGAACATACCAAATATATAACATCTCTCCCCTCCTGTATAAAGTCCAGTGTAATAGGAAATACATCCTCTTTCTGTGCTGCTCCCTCAGCTAAGTACACCTTATATTACTCTGATATTATTTTAAGTGTTTTAGTATTTGTTAATGTTATTTATATATTTTTATGTAAGCTGTATTTTATTATGGTCTTGCTTACATAATAGTGTTGTTTAATCGTTTTTATAACGTTTTTATTTGCATATATATTTAACTTACCTATCAGGGGTTCGGTTGTGTCCCCCTCCTCTCCATTATCTATACCTATTTTTCGTTGCGTTTTTTCTCTTCTTTGCTCCGTTTTAACGTGTTTTTTGTTCCCCTACTCCGTATTCCGGGGCTTCTGGACCACCGCACATGTGCACAACCCATTGCGGTGGCCATTTTCCCGTAGCCCATATGTTACATAGCCTTGCGCATTGCGGTGGCCATTTTACTGTAGCCCGTTTTTACTTATTAGACCCGCGCAAGCGTGTTTTGCATTGCGGCGGTCATTTTATAGGTGGGGGCTGTTTTTTTTCTCTCACACGATGATGCGTTTTTCTCACATGTTATTCACAGGCGGCCATTTTAACTAATGTTAAACGGACCTGGGTGCTTGCTGATCACAGTATACTGCTGCAGCTCTGTTTTTCTGGCGTTTTGACTCCAGTCCTGCTCCTTGTCTGAACCTAAAGGTGATTTTCAATCTATTCACCTATATTACTGCCATCTATATTAAATACTTGCAGTAGATATTATGAATAACCTATCCCCTGAGGCATCTCCATCCCACACCATGAACCCTGCTCAACAGGATATGATATCCCTCAATGAAGAGGAGAATTCCCCTGACCTCATTAACTCTGAGGAGTTTCATACTATGTTAGACTCTGCCATGTCTAAATCAGTGAATCAAGCAATATAATCTGCCATGGGGCTTATGTCCTCCAGTACTGCTCAATCTATCTCCTCAGCCCTAGCCTCACACTCTAGTATTGCCCCGGTACCCCCCACCCTTAAAGGAAATCGGGCGTTACCAGCTGCCACAGGCAAAAAAGCATCCTGCAAGACGCACCATACTATGCCTCATGCCTCCAAATTATTTAAGATGGGCAAGGCTACACCTGCCAAAGATGCAGTTGTTTTACCACGGGAAAGAGCTATGTACCGGACTAAAGCAGTACGATCATGGAAATCGGCAAAAGCCCGAAGTGATTCATCGCAGTCTGACTCGATGTTGGAGGAGGCTTTAGAGGAGTCAGATGACCCTGACGTCCTATCATTATCTGAGGACGAGATCCCAGTTGGGCATACAGTTGGCAATAGCCCCCTCTTGGTCCCTACTGAGACCTCGCCTTTGCTGGACCCTCAGGGCGAACCCCTGTTCGACCCTGACAATCTACACCGTCCCTGTTCTGCGGAATGGTTCCATACTAATCATATTGCGCAATATATCGCATTGCGGGTCCGCAAGCCCCTTGATAAAATCACTCGCAATAAGCTGCGAGCGGAATGCCCATGGCCCACAGTCCCTGACATGGCCTGTGACATACCTGAAATAGATCCTGAGATCGCCCAGTTCCTGGGAAAGACAGGCTGGAGAGCCAGAAAAGGCCGAGATTTTTCACTTAAAGTATGCCAAGACAAGGTCCTAGACATTATGGGGCCTTGTGCAAAAGGAGTTAGTGGAAACTGATACCCCCGTAGATTTGAATACCATCAAAGGATGGATACAGCGGGTTATTTGCCTGATAGGCAACGCCAACACAGCCTTGGCTGCTGAGAGGAAGAAGGCCCTTCTCCTCAAAATAGAACCTAAATTGGTTAATATGGCAGCTAGTGAACCAGGCCCTCAAGCTAAGGGCATGCTCTTCGGAGACAATTTCATCAAGGAATTGGGCTCCTTTGTGCAGACTTTTACTGCACTAGATAAGGCCCAGGCATACATGAAGCAGGTCTTCAATACTAAGGTTTTTGGTGGGGCCGGCAGATTCAGGGGCCGTCTGCCCGGCTGTAGCTCCAGGGGACCATTTCGTGGATCTCGAGGCCCTGCGACATCCAAGACGTCCTTCCAGGCCCACAGGTCTATGCCCACAGCGTTCTTCCCTCAGAGGAGCAGACCATGGCAGAATCGAGGTGCCCGAGGGTCTTATCAATCTCGGCGACCTTACAGTAAGGACCAAAATAACTCGCCTTTTTTCCCCTGCAAAAGTAGGTGGCAGATCAGGTGTCCGCTTCTTCCAGCAAACGTGGGCAGACATTACGTTAGACCCTTGGGTCTTGCAAACTGTAGTAGGGTATCACATCTATTTTCTGTCACCCCCTTATCAGGTTTGTTCCCATCACATCATTCACTTTTCACAAGGGGACAGAGAATTGATTTCTCAGGAGGTCACCAGCCTCCTCTCAAAAGGAGCAATCGGGGCAGTTCCTCCAAACTCCCAGGGTTTCCTTAGCAACCTATTTTTGGTCCCAAGAAAGGTGGCGGCATTCGCCCAGTGATCAATCTGCGACCTCTGAATGCCTTCATGATATACCAACATTTCAAGATGGAAGGCATTCACTGCTTGAGAGATTTACTTCTCATGGGAGAAGGTCCCTAGCTCTATCCCGTCAAGCTACAACCTTTTGGGAATTTTGTCACGCACGCATATGTTTCGGCGGAACACATTCCAGGTTTATCCAACATAGACGCAGATTGGAACTCCCATCACTTCACACACTCCAGCACTGGCGGCTTCACCAATGCCTATTCCAAAGGCTAGCACACATCTGGGGTCCTCTGAGTATCAATCTCTTCGCCTCTCGCCTGAACTCGCAACTACTTCAATTCTACAGTTAAAGATCGGACCCAGAAGCCCTGGCGACGGATGCGTTTCTCCAACAGTGGCCACCAGACAGACACTACGCTTTCCCTCCATTTTGCCTGATATCTCTCACACTGCTTCATCTTCGTCACAGCGGGTCATCCCTGGTGTTAGTGACCCCGTGGTGGGACACGCAGCCATGGTTCCCCACGCTGCTGGAAATGGCCATAGACTTTCCTCGCCTCCTTCCACCCTGGCGAGACTTAATCACCGATCTCCACGGGTCTCCACACCCGTTGTTAGGGACAAGTCAGTTTCGCCTCCTAGACTGGATATCAGGGGTCCCTGGTTTGTCGCTGACTTTTCACAAACGACTCTCTCACTCCTGGAGGGACCTCGGACGCCAGGGACAAGAAGGGCCTATTGCCATGCCTGGGTTTCATGGGCTAATTGGTGCATGAAACACCAGGCAGATCCCACTGCTGCTACTATAAACCTCATGGTACAATTTCTCACTTCATTATTTGAAAGTGGTCGGGCTTACCGCACCATTAATGTATATCGGTCGGACATTTGGGGTTCGAGGGTGTCCCCGCTGGCAGACATGTACTGGTCTGCAGTCTTCTCAAAGGAATTCGATTGAACAGGCCACCTCTACCGCGGTATTCTAATCTTTGGGACGTTAATGTGGTTTTCATACTGTTTCAGTCCTGGCCAGACAATTGTGATTGATCCCTTCAACAACTCTCTTTGAAATTGGCTATGTTATGTTGCCTGATCTCATGTAAACGAGTATCAGACATAAGAGCATTGGACATCCGCTCGCTCCTTTACCCCAGAGGGCGTATCCTTTGATATTTCCCGTCACACCAAGACGTCTATTAAATCAGTCTTTTATCCAGCATTTCCACGCAACCCTAAGTTGTGTCCGGTCCGTTGTTTAAAGGAATACGAGACACGGACTATGCCTTTCCTCGACCAGTCTCGTCCGGAGTTGTTTTTAGCTCTTCGTCGACCCCATTATCCCATTTCTACCTCATCCCTCGCTAGATGGATCAAATGGGTGTTGACGGAAGCCGGAGTTGATACGACTATTTTTTCTCCCCATTCCACACGTAGTGCCATGGCATCAAAAGCATTCACACTTAGTTGTCGCTTGGAAGATCTGCTGAAAGCTGCAGACTGGTCACGTGAATCCACATTCAATGAATTTTATTTTAGGGTTCCGGATCATTTTGCTTCTTCTGTGATTGACCAGCTTTGAACTAGCATAATTTGAGCCTCCATATCTTTATAAATTACAAGATTTTAATAATAAATTATGACATAAAGTCATGATTTATAAAGACACGGAGGCGAGTATTATTCCCACCCAAAAATTGTATTTTAAACTGTATATTTATGGTATTGTTAATAAAAAAAAATCAGAATTCCTGCCTCTACTGCAGTGTGTGTGTGTGTGTGTGTGTATATTTGCGTGATTGATGTGCCTTCTTAAGTTTTTTGCTGACTCCTAAACCTAAATTCAGTTCCCTGCCTCGGTGTCACATTTGTACTTTAAAAATGATAAATTAAAAAACAGTCCATTATGTTTAAGTAATTTTTGGCTTTTATTTTATTATGTAAAAATGAGATGGCTATATCAATTAGTTATAATGCTATTAAATGAGATAGTTTCCCTGTATAATATAATGCATGGTTTTCTGAAAGGTGACTGCATGCTTGTATGGTTATATTCAGTTTGTGTCTATATCAGAGAAGTTGGTTGTCCCTAGTTGTTGATCGTACATGCCAGTTTATCCTATGACTGGCAGCTACCATGCTTCCATGGGAGGCAGGCAGCCTGGTCTGTGACTGGTTCTTTGGTAGTGGAGAAAGAAACCCTAATTTTTGCATGGTATCTGCAGAGGGGTCCTTTGCCTAGGTCCCCACTCTGAAGACCCCAATCAGACCAGAGGGGCGAGCACATGTTCTGATTGGCCTCCAGACCTGCTGTTTCTCAGATGTGACACACAGCAGAGTATACCTAGGTGTATTAAGAAATATGTCAGGTTTACTCCAGATCGGGACATCAATTTTAACCCGTTACCTTCAAGGAAGCAAGGGTTAAAAAAAAGTTTGTCATTTATGTATTGTTATGTCCGTCTCCTGTCAAGTTGTCATCAATAAAGACCTCATTTAAATACGGTTTTGATTAAAAGTTCCACACCCGATGTGATTTTTTTTTTTTGAATAGCAGCAGTGTACATCTTTTATGGTCCAAGCTTGACTCACAGAGGTGCTGATTTCATGTGTTCATTTTTTTTAGCCTCTATATATTAAACGTTTATAAACTATCCTTTTTTACATGTCTGGCTATTTCTATTAGTACACAATCCGTTGTGACCAATATTCCTTTGTGCCAAAACAGCTTCTACAGTTTGGTTTTAAACATGGCAATCTTTTTGAACCCTATACAGATACCAGCATAACTGGTTTGAGAGTACTCACAAAAAAAAAAAAAAAGGGACAGTTACCGAAATACGGTTTAACTTATCTGTACATTGAGTTGGCAGAATTGCATTCAAAGGAATTAATGAGAAAATACTTTTTAAATGTTTGTGGCAGCGTTTATTAAATCATATGTTGCTTGATATTCAAATTAACAACTACTTAATGGGAAGTAGGCAGTTCGCTTATGAAGCCACATGTGATGTTAACAGGAGACTCCACAGAAACATTTAAAACACATTTCTCTTTTAATCTTTACACTTGCTTTCAATTCTGCTAACACAACATGCAGATCATTTTTAAATTTAATTCCATACATTCAGGCTAAACATTAATTAGGACGAGATATTCCATAAATGATCAAATCTTGCAGATTTTAATACATTTAATTCCTCTCTGACCTGTCCGGTCCTTCCTGTAGCACAAACTAGAAAATATGCATTGTATCCTGAATGCATGTTGGAATGGACATACGCATTGGAAGTCCATATATTTCTTCTAAGTATTTCTTTGACCCTCAACGGATACCTCCTATGAATTAGAAAACATGTAGAATGTGATTGTACTACAAATGGTTTTATGGCAGTTTAATTTTCCCATTCCTTGCTGCATTATGGGAAGTAAGGTACAATGGAACAGTTTGGTTCCTGGTAAGGACTGTGAAACATAAGCATATATTTAATGCTTAACCACATATTGGGGCATATTCCCCAATAAAGCTTTCTTTAATACATATCTAAGAACATATTTTGGAGTCCTTACAGAAAACTGTTCAATTGTTTTTACTTGTACACACCTTTTATAAATGAGATTTAGTAATCACATTGAGAAATCTGTAATCTGGTGAAGTCTTGAATAGTCAGGAAAGGGATACTTCACTGAATACCACCTATCTGGTACATGAGGCATTAGTTAGTTAGATTTTGTGTGGAATCTTATATTGTTTTTCCCTCCCATTTTCTGGAGAGGCGACCACCTACTCTAATTTGAAGTTATACCATGGAGGCAAGTTACCATCTTTGCCTGCCATACTCCAGCTTTTATTTGGAATTTATAAAACAAATCAAAAATGCTTGATATGCTTATTGCATTGTCCAAACTCCCCACCATACCTTGAATAATGACACCAAGATATTTGATTTGTTGAGTTGATGCCACCAAACTGGAAGGGGGGGGGGGGGGGGAAGATATCTGTTCCCTATTGCACTTGGTGTATGTGGCAGTTACTCCACATGCTAACTACTGAATGAGGCAGTTACTCCACATGCTAAGTGCAAGAGGGCACAGTTTATCTGCACTGAAGACTTGCCTGCTGAATGATATATTACCATACAATAAAAAAAATAAAAATATAGAAACTCAGGAGAACCAAAGAATTTATTTATGTGACCTCTATTGCATGAGGTCAGAGAAGAATTTACAGCATTAAATACAGTAGCGTGATCCTGCAATTCAACATGGGCCCATACAACATACTGGTCCAGATTACACAAGGTCTTCAAAGTTAATGCTCTGACTCTTCATATCCTGCAGGAAGAGCATTGACGTGTGAATTGTGAAACAAAGATTTATCGCCATCTCCCCAGGGGAATTTCTGTTAGGGGAAGAAAATGATACATTTAAAAATCAGTGATGGCATACAAAGAAAATATTTGGAGCAATGTGCGGATGTTAAGGGTAATGCAAAGAAACATTTAATTTGTTCCAAAACAGTTCCTGTGTGCTGGCTAGTCAGGGATTAAACCTTAATAAATAAATAAAATGCCATATTAACCCCTTAGTGACAAGACATTTTCACCTTGGACTTTCCCTTGGTGACAATGGCTGTTTTGACATTTATAGGGTGTTTGTGTTTAGCTGTAATTTTTTTCTCACATACAGTACCCACACAAATTATATATTTTTATCGTCATAAGAAGGGCTTTCATTAGAGACCATTATGTTCATCATATCTTATAATTTACTACAAAAAAAATAAATCATAAAATATGATAAAATTAAAAAAAACAAAAAAAAAAAACTTTCTAACTTTGACCTAAAATATAATTTACACAAATAAAATCATTAAAAAAGACCCCGTCTAAATAGTTTCTAAATGTTGTCCCGAGTTCAAAAATACGCATGTTTCCATATTTTTCTTGCGAGTTATGGGGCAAAAACCAAAAATAGTGTTTTTTGTTTTTTCCTATATTGACCTTTTGACCCCAACCCGAACCCAAAATTTAACGCTAACACTAAATTTAACCCCAACTCTAATCCTTATTATATCCCTTAATATTTTTTTTATCTTAATTTAATTTTAACCCTATCCCTTATGCTAAAAATTTAATTTGAACCCTATAGGCTAATCTATCTATATAACCTGTTTTTAATTAAATATTTATTTTAAATATTTTCCATTGCAATGCTACTTAACTACCACTAGGGGCAGTCTAGTAGCATATTCAGAGCGACGGAAGTGAAGTTACTTTCACTTCCGAAGCTCAGACCGGCAGAGGGCTTAGCCATATTGACGGAGCAGCATGCTCCGTCAATATGGCGCCCACGATCGCTCCGTGGGTGCTCCAAAATAGAAATTTCGGTGCTGGCTATTGACATCGAGGCAATAGACCAGCACCGTTAAAGAGGTTTTCGCGATCATTGATCGCGAAAACCGCTTGATTCACCGCAGGACGTACCAGGCACATCCTTTGTCGATAAGGGAGTTTCTCCCAGGACGTGCCTGGCACGTCCTTTGTCGTCAAGGGGTTAAGCATTTGCCCAATGTGTTGGAGCAATTAATTTACCTATGAACGCTCAGCATGTTCTGTGCTCCACTTCTACCTTGTACAACACCAGACACCCCCCCCCCCCCCCCACCTTGACACGGTCCACCTGCTCCCTCCAACTTCATTGTTTTTCCTAATTATTCACATTCAATTCTACATTCTCTATAGCATTTTCTTTCCTAAATACTATTCTCACTCCCAGTTTAGCAGACTCCACCAGAAGCAAACGACAGCTGCTCAATCAGCTTAGTGAGAAATGGTTACTGAGGCAATCCGTATACAGGTCGAGTATCCCTTATCCAGAAACCAGTTATCCAAAATGATCCGTTATCCAAACACTTTTTAGGATTTTGCCACAAGTTTCAAATTCCACACACACCTGTCAGAACTCAAGCACACCACACTTTATTCAGTGCCTAACCTCCTTAAGCTGTGATATAGCCTTTCCACGCATGCACAGATCCCCGCACGCCCACAAAGGGAAATAAAATGGCACATGTGCAGACCTGAAGCGCCAATGACCGTTTCCCAACAATGTCTCACATCACAGTAAAAAAATGATTTATTTGCTCTATACGGTATTTGCATTGATACTACTGTATTCCATGAGTGCGGAGAGGCTTCAATATATCTTTTTGGTGAAAGCTATCCATTATCCAAAATGCTTCTGGTCCCAAGCATTTTGGATGAGAGATACTTAACCTGTATAATGCAGTAAAATCTTTAAAAAAAAAAAAAAAAAAATAGAAAGTTGTATTTTGTAAAGCACTGAAAAATGCAAATTCTATGTGGAATTACTGATTTTATACAGCCCTTCTCAACAGCGGTTGATGCTACCAGGTATATATACTCGACATATACAGTCCAATCTAGCCACAGCAACAAGAATCTGGCTCCTCGTGCCATGAAGATTTTTTAAACATAGTAATGTTTAGTAATCCTTTGGCTTCACTGTCCCACACTGCCACTGCCATTTGGTAGAAATACGGAGGAACCAATGCAAAATTTCAAAAGTTTTTATACATGTCAACATGACTGACTTAGAACAATGACCCATGAACTACACAGCACTTGCAAAATTTGCACACTAATTGGCCAAAAGTTTTAAAATAGTCATATCTGAAGCCAAATAAGCTACACAACATGCCCCCATGTGACCCTGAATAACCTCGCAATTCACTAATTACTGCCGAATACACACAGAATGCTTTTGAAACCTAAAGCACACAAATACACTGAGCTGGGGAGCAGCAACAAAGCTCGGTAGTAAAGTTAGTATGTTTATAAAGACATTTCACAAGAGAGTTGCTAAATATTCAGACTAGCAGTTAGTTCTCCAACTTCCATTGCGTTTAAACCCCCCAATTATCCACTTTACTGCGGTTATCAATTTCTAATATCTTATCGTTTCTCTTTCTCCCTAGAAACAACTTTCTTCGCACAAGAAAAAAAAAAAAGCAGCCATCAGAGTGCAAATAGTGCAGTAATAACTAAAGTGCGATCAGCTATTTGCATCAAGTCAGTCTATACTTCTAAAAATCCCTATTGCTGACCTAACATTTTCGTCATGTTACATAGAAAAATATGGGAGTATAACTACTCTGGCTCTTCTATTGATGTGTTTGGCTCCTTAAATATACAAGTATTTTGTGTAGAACAATTTAGAAGTTAGCAGTAGGGATTTTAGGTGCTGTGGTTTCCTGTCTCCCAGGGTTTGTAAATCAGAGTATCAAATACACTAATATACTAAGAGCTTTATTAATGAAAGAGGGAATTGCAGGGAGATTTTTTTGGCTTTAAGTTTGAGATTTACTCTTTCATAAATAAATCCCTAAGTTAAAAAACAAACTTATATTTTTATGTTTTAAAATGTTTGCTGCACATGAATAGATGACATCTGCCATTTAAAGAGAATACACCCACATCTCTGTTAACAAGCAACACACCACCGTGACCTTCTATTAACATCTAGGTTGAACAATCCAAGTGTTTCCAGTTAGAAGTAATAAAACTTGCTCCAGTTTTAGTATTTAGAAACAGGTCGATAGAGCAGTAAAACACATTCTGATGAAAATTGCTGGTGACAAAAAAAAAAAAGTGTATAAATATATATAGATATATATATATATATATATACACATACATACACACATACATACACACACACACACACGAAAACAAATTAAATTATGCATGTTTAATTGAAAGATTGCATCTAGTGTAGGCATGTTAAATAGAAATGGTTTGATGATCACATAAATAGAATACCTTACTGAGCCATCTTTGCTTGCTTAGATTTAACAGGGGCAGACATGTTTAGAATCTTAAGTTAGATGAAGATCTGACCTAAGATGTCCACTCAAATCTTAGTGCTATCTGAAGAAAATACATCTCCGTAAGATACTTTGTGTTCTTTCAAAAACATTTAAAATGCCTACAATTAATGCAATCTTTACATTAAGAAAAAACTGCATTTGTTGAGTTTCATTTTAGCATGTTTTTTTTTTGCTAAACATTCTTTATAAAGGCAAGTGTTGCAAAGGCAGATTATAAATATGATTAATGCATTTTATTCTCAATGTAACCTTTTGTGTAGATTCATATTTAGTTTGAGTAATAATAATAAACAGGATTAAACACTCCAAGTTACAATCATCATCTTCTCCCAGGATTATTGGGACATTTGTAAATGGAGAAATGTATGTTTTGTTGCATGCATTCCTCAATTCTTTAGTTTCACAAAGATATAACCTGGTTGGTGAGGAGTGAGCTCTCACCTTGGACCGGATACGCAGATGTTCATAGGCCACAAACTCTGGCTGCTCACTAGGATGGTGTTGAGCTTTCAAGTATACATTTAACATGCAGACAGCTACCCCTGGCAGGGCCACAACATAGGTCAGAATCTTCCATGTACGAGCTGCAGAGAGATGAAAAGGGGTCAAACTGACATCGAGATCTGGACAGCAAACTAATGGTTTCAACAGCAAAAAGTAAAAATGAACACCCGTTTAAGGACAATTAAAATTAACCCTTGCACAGATTTAAAAAAAAATTGAGTCCTCTTTACCCAAGTAAACGCATGATTGATTGAAATATATATATATATATATATATATATATATATATATATATATATATATAATCACAGCAGTTGCTCACCCCACTCATCTGATCAGCGTCTGAATGGAGCAGAAGTCTCTCTGACCCCATTTTCAAAGGAGATCAATAGAGGTGATCTCCTTTGGACGCCAGCCTGACTGAGCTGCCTCCCACAAAAACATGGCAGTTGCAGATAAAAAGGAAAAAGTGGCATTTATCATCAAAAATTATGTCAGTTTACTCATACTAGGAACACTGATTTGTCACTTATGTTATTATTGGAACAAGTGAAAAGAATGTTTAGCGTTATGGAAACAAAAATGAAAATGTGTTGATCATGAAGGCATTAGCTTTATATTGTAATATAAACACTGCATATCATTCAGGTATGTAATTTACAGTCATCTTACGAACCTGATTATTAGAAAAACAATTTTATCCAAAAAATCTTTGACAAAATAAGCATAAATAATTTGAAAATATTGGCAACCCTGATTAGGATGTGCCACTCTGTCGGCACCCAGGTGACCTTCACCAAGTCTTTTAGCGAGCTCCTGCTATTCCAGCGAGTGACACAAATTACACGGCCTCAATAACCCATACTGCACCTGACTCATGTTCAGCGGACGCTGCTGCCGAAAAGAGGCGTCCACGCCCTTGTAGTGTACGACCAAGGACCGAAGAGAGTCTACCCAACGCCGCCATCTCGACCGTGAAACTGAACGGAAGCGGATGTGAGGGAACTTCAGTACATTGAATGGGAGGAGCGTACTGAGGTCACCGCAAGCTACCCACCAGCGCATGCGTAATAGGCCTGTCAGGTTATCGCTTTATGCGCATGCCTGGATGAGGCTTGCGTTTGATTGCACATGCGGGATGTGGGAGTTCATAAAGCACGCGTTGCGGCCTGACCTTTACTGCTCATATAAAAGGAGCGGCGCGCTGACAGCAAATAATAACAAGGAAGGTGCAAACATTGCACGTGAGTAGGAATATGTTTATAAATAATACTATTGTATATCTAATATATTGATATGGAGTTATTCTGATTTTAGTCTCATAGATAATATCATATAATATGGTGTAAACCTCCATTTGAGATGATTTTATTATGTGCCACATACATTCGCCTCTAAGTATAATTTATTATTAAGTCAGTTATAATACAAATAAAGATGAAGACTTTTAACTATTATACTATTATGTTCATCATATCTTATAATTTACTACAAAAAAAATCATAAAATATGATGAAAAAGTTAAAAAAAAAACACTTTTTCTAACTTTGACCTAAAATATAATTTACACAAATACAATCATTAAAAAAGACCCCGTCTAAATAGTTTCTAAATGTTGTCCCGAGTTCAGAAATATGCATATTTCCATATTTTTCGGTATTTTTTTAAAAGTTATGGGGCAAAAAACAAAAATAGTGTTTTTAGTTTTTTTCCTATATTGACCTTCTGACCCCAACCCGAACCCTAAATTTAACCCCAACTGTAACCCTTATGCTATCCGTAATATATTTTAATTTAATTTTAACACTATCCTTTATGCAAAAAAATATTTAATTTTAACCCTATAGGCTAATCTAACATAATACTAGTTTTAAACCCTTCGCGACCGATGACGGTCCTGGACCGTCATAGGGAAATCTCCCTTCGTGACCGATGACGGTCCAGGACCGTCATGCAGGTCTGATCGCGGTATGCACGCTGGCATACCGCGATCGCGCTACCAACGACATGGCTAAGTGTCTCTGTACCGTCTTGGTACTTCAGCCATGTCGATTGAGGACCCCCCCGGAAACATCCGGGCACTGTGACAGCCAATCACAGCGCCCGGTTGTTAATAGCTGTCAAAGCAGGTGCCTGCTTTGACAGCTATAGTCTCTCCCTGCTCCACGGTGATCGTGGGGCAGAGAGAGACTAAATATAGTGTGTGAAGTCTCCCCCTGGTCACCCCCAGTAACAACCTGCCCCCCCAAAGGTTTTTTTAAATTAAAAAAAAACTCCCCCCCCCCCCCCCTATTGTGCTAATCCTAACTCTTGGGTTAGGGTTAGAGTTCATAAAAACCCTAATCCTAGAGTTAGAATTAGGGTTTGTACTAACCCTAACCAAAGGGTTAAGGTTAGAGTTAAATAAAAATAAAAAAAATGTAAAAAAATTAAATAAATAAAAAAATTAAAAATAATAATAATAAATTGTATAAAAATAAGAAGTTATTCCGTAGTGGTCCAATGACATGTTATGTCTGTCTGTGGTCCTATAGGGATATTTTATTTAAAAAAAAAAGACTGCTAGTGGGGCCAGTGCTTTGCATTGGCCCCCAGCAGTAGATAGGGGCCCGCAGCAGCTGGATATTTGATCCATGCAGCCACAGGATAGCAAAAATCGGTGCTTCCTACTATAGACTACATTTCCTATTCTGCTACGGTAGCTTTTGGCTGGCTGAGCATGATAGGAAATGTAGTCACAAGTATTACATAATAAATACACATTTTAAAGCTGCAATAACCATATCCTAAATTTTGCCCTGTACCTGCCACATAAACCTAGCAAACCTATACATGTGGGGTACCGCTATACTCAGGGGAAGTAGATGAACATATATTGGGGTTTTGTTTGGCAATAAAATAGAAAAGCCCCTTTAAATTCATACCTAAGTTTCAAAGTGTGTGGAAATAAAACACACACAAAATTACTACGCCAAAACTTGTCTAAGATTGATGGTAAAATGAGTGAAAAGTGTCAAATTACCCCAAGTTGAATGCCCTGGGATGTCTACTTTATAAAAATGTGTACATGTGGGGGGTTATTCAGTGATTCATATCAGATATCGGTGTTACAGTGTCACTAACGCTAATTTTTAAAAAAAATGGTTTTGAAACAGCTAAATGCTACTTGTATTTATTAACCTAAAACATGCAAAAAAACATATAAACATTGGGTATTTCTGAACTCAGGACCTATAGTCGAATCTATTTAGCACGTTTTTTCATTAGCCTTTGAAGCTTAGTAAAATAATTTACAAAGAAAAGTCAGGAAAAGTGTTTATTTTTTTAATTTTAACCATATTTTACTATTTTTTACACAATACAATAAATGATATGAACAAAATAATGTCATGAAAAGAAAGCCCTACTTGTCCTGAAAAAAACAATATATAATATTTGTGGGTACAGCAACTGACAAAGAAGAAAATTAAAGCTAAACACAAACACCTCAGAAGTGTTAAAACAGCCTTGGTCACTAACGCACAACATTCCAAAAACAGTCTGGTCATGAAGGGGTTAAACTAACTAAATTAATTTTTTTTTTTTTCCAAGATTGAAATGTTGCTTGGCTGCCTCTAGGGGCAGGCAAGCAGCATATTCAGAGTGACGGAAGTGAATTGCTGCTTCGTCAATATGGCTCCCACGATTGCTCCTGGCATATTAAATGGCATATTGGGGGCAATATCTGGCATATTAAAATGGCATATTGGGGGCAATATCCTGCATATTAAATGGCATATTGGGGGCAATATCCTGCATATTAAATGGCATATTGGGGGCAATATCCTGGCATATTAAAATGGCATATTGGGGGCAATATCCTGCATATTAAATGGCATATTGGGGGCAATATCCTGGCATATTAAAATGGCATATTGGGCTTCAAAGTTCTTTATTTGAAATTTAATTTTTTTTTCCTAAAATTTCCTTCTTAAAATGAGGTGCGTGTTATACGCCGGCGCTTGTTATACGCCGATAAATACGGTATATATAATTAACCCTTTGTTACATCAAACATGGACGTTTTAACTGTTTGGAAAATACTCATTCTTGGTTCTCATAACAGTAACACATTCCGCTGGCCATGTTTGGTACCAAACAAAAGAATACAACCTGGACAATCTGAATATATATTTATACTGGACCCTTTCACAATATATACACGTGTTCACCATATTTAATAATTTGTGGCTGTCCTCTGATTCACCCAATGTCAGAGCACATGCTCCAATACCTTTTACGACCCCAGCTCACAAAGTGCAGCTCTGGTGATGGCTGTCTACTACTTACATTTTATGGCTTAGGCCTGGTGTTGGATCAAAGCCTACAATACATGCTATTATAACATAAACATAACAAATTATATGAATGCCAACTCATGCTTTGGCATGACACAGCTAAACACAAATACCCCAGCAATGTCAAAACTGACCATGTCACCAAGGGAAAACTAGGTCAAAAGATCATGTCACTAAGGGGTTACACATCTACAAACGCAAATAAAAAACCCCCGACTAAATAGTGTCTAATATTTGTACCGAGTTTAGAAATATCCAATGTTTTAAATAACCAATAACTAAGTGGCGTATTGCTTTGTTCTAACCATTTTCTCCCACAGTGACCTTTTAACGCCAACCCTAATCATCACCCTAGTCTTAACGTAACTAATCTTACCCTAATTGCTAACCCTAACCCTAGTTAATAACCCTAATTGTAGTTAATAACCCTAACCCTATATATTAGCATTTTTTCCTAGGGTAATGTTGCTGACTCCCTCTAGTGTGATCACTGATCACTTCTGAAGCTATTTCCCACAACATCGATCTGTGGATTTCGGTGTTGCTTAATGCCTCGACCTTGAGCGGTGTTTGCGATCTTAGAGCTTAGAGTGAGCACTCTCCACCTGGGGTGGAGCCTCTGACTTTGAGCACCCACAAGGAGAGGTCTTGTTTATTTTCCCATGAGTCATAGCCAGGCAGGGGTGAATGCAAGGTCTAGGATAAAGAATAGTCCCAAAACAAGCCGAGGTCAATTGACAGGAGAATATCAGGATGGTCAGAAATTAGCTGAGGTCAAAGGACTGGAGAGTAGCAGGATGGTCAGGAACAATACAAACAGGAATCCAAGATATAAGCCAACAGACAAAATGTACCAGCTCTGATTGCTGGGAGGATGTGGTTTATATAGCTCATCACTGAAACATCTCACACCTGAGCAGTAGATAAATGGGAGAGGACAAATGCAGAGATAACCACTACTGCTACATGAGATAATAAAACCAGCAGGTGGCGCCTGGAACAGGAGCATGCAGCAGCAAACACAGAAGTCCAATGTCGGCAAGGGGTTAAAAGATTTTCCCTGTAAAATTTACAAAAGGTGTAGTTCTTTAACTTTAGGCAAATGTAGCCAAGTTGGAAATGCAGCTGAATAGGAGAATGTTTCAAACTCAGTTACTTTTGCCTTAAGTTCTTTTTTGAGTAGACCCTATAGAAATATCAGTACAGATATTTCTATGTATTGTGTATAAATGTTGGTCACTACAGCTACATGCAGTATTACATTGTGTTAGGTTTGTGCTCCCCATTCCCATGTTTTCATGTGCTACTGATAGTTTATCTAATTCATGTATTATAAAGTGTAGTGATTTCTCCATATTATCACATCCTGGTCCTCACTGTTGTAGACTTGTGGTAAACACTCTGTAAATCCTTTATAACTTTTTATTATACCGTTCAGATGACTTGGTAAAGGTAACATGGTAACACTCCGCTGGCTTCCTTCCAACTGTCACATAACAACAGAATGCCACCTCTGTCAAGACCTTTGCCATGAGCATGACATGACATGTTCTCCAAGCGGCAGTTGATTTACTTTTATTGATCTCCACATGACCCCTGGCATACTTTCGGGATTATCCTGTCTGTCTCCTGACCGTTTGACCTCTGCTTTGGTTTCCCGTCAACATATTTTGCTGCCAGCCCTGAGCCTCTTGACTATTTTTGACCCTCTTTCGTTTCAAAATAAATAGGAAATATAGTCAAGAAGTTGGATTTTTAATTGAAATAATGATTCTATCCTTCAAACTTTTCTTTCTTTAATGAATAATCCATTTGCAGCAATTACACCTTTGCAGACCTTTGGCATTCAGTTTGTTGAAGAGATTCCACCCCATGCTTCCTGAAGCACCTGCCATAAGTTGGATTGTCTTGATGGCCACTTCTTATGTACGTCCCGATTTGCTGGGAGCAATGTTGGGAGGTATGATATTCGCAGTACAGGCAATGTTGACAAGAGTTTCTTTAAGTTAGATATACACTACTGTTCAAAAGTTTGGGGTCACTTAGCAATGTCCTTGTTTTCCGTGAACACATACATAAAAATAAAATAGGAAATACAGTCACGACATTAGATATAATGTGTCCATCAAACTTTGCTTTCTTCCAAGAATCTTCCATTTGTAGCAATTATAGCATTGGGACCTTTGGCATTCTAGCTGTCAATTTGTTGAGTTAATCTAAAGAGATTTCAACCCAAGCTTCCTGAAGCACCTTCCACAAGTTGGATTGTCTTGATGGGCAAATATGTCTTATATACAGTCAAGCTGCTCCCTCAACAGCTCAATAGGATTGAGATTCAGTGACTGTGCTGACCACTCCATTATAGACAGAGGACCAGCTGACTGCTTCTTCCCTACATATTAGATCTGTGTCCTTTTGTAGAAGAAAATTGGCTTCAACTAAGCACTGTCCACAGGGTACTTTTCTACTTCAAGATGCTTTTCACCCTGTGCAAATATGCCAATTAATCACCAATAAAGCACACCCAGATCATCACATTGCCTCCAACATGCTTTGTAGATTGCATCATGCACTTCTCAAGCATCTTTTCATTTGGTCTGCATCTCACAAATGTGAGCCAAAAACATAAAAGTTAGATTCATCTATCCATTTTTTCCAATTTTCCTCTGTTCAGTGTCCTTCGTTCTTTTTTCTTGGCGAGTCTGAGATATAGTATATAACATGAGCCCCTGCATGACATGGAATTGTAATATCTTTAAGGGAAGTGTATGACTCCAACCATAGTTTTGCATTTCAAAAATAGATTAAACAAATACCAGTTCTGCCTCCAGCAACATGTCTGTAATCAGTGTGATCACCACCTTCTGTTAAAGAAATCCTTTTTTCATTGAATATTATTTGCAAAACCTGAAACATAATTTATATGATCAAATACCCTTGTGGTTTGACCTACATAGCAAAAACAATACATAAAGTCAAAGATACATATCTAGATACACAAATGTGGGCTGCAGCACAGTACATCACATCTACCAATAACACAGAGACATAGGTATTTTAATTCATGTAAACATTCCCAACATGGTGGACGTGATTTAAATCAAGTCCAATTTAAATCAAGATTAAAGTCATGATTTAAATCACTGGTCAGTAAGACTTGTAATTTAAATCACTATTTTTAAATGTAACTCAGAATGTGACTGATTCTTGCTGGTAGTTATATTTTTTAATATTTGTAACCAGATGACAATTTCATATTTAGAATAACCTGTCAGATTCGTAAAACAGCTGTATCAGAACTGATATTACCGTATTTGCTCGATTATAAGACGACCCTGATTATAAGACGACCCCCCAAACTTTGGATATTCCTTTAGGAAAAAAACTAAAAGCCTGAATATAAGACTACCCTATACGAAAAAAGTTCAACTTGTATATATTAACATGTAAATTGCTTTTTTAATAAAAAGAATTATATCAAAAAATGCATTTCTTGTTTTTATTTCCTTTTATGTGCCAATGCTGCCTCTCTCTTTCCTTTGCCCCCAACTTTGTCTCTCTCCCCCCCTTAGTGTTGTCTCGCTCTCTCTCTCCCCCTCCCTTTGACTCCCCCTCGCTCCCCTTGTCTATCTCTCCCCCCTGTGCCCCCCCTCCCTCCCCTTGTCTCTCTCTTTCCCCCTCCCTCCCCTTGTCTCTGTGTCTTCCCCCCTTCCCTCCCCTTATCTCTGTGTCTTCCCTGCCCTTGTTGCTCTGGTCCCCCCTCCCTCCCTCCACCCCCCTCACCTTGTTTCTTTCCCTGGTGGCTAGTGGGGGCAGCCGGGGGATGTCTGCACGTATCGTGCAGACATCCCCCGGCTGCCCGATTCTCCCTGGTGGCTAGCGGGGCAGAAGAGGATGTCTGCGCGATGAGCGCAGACCTCCCCTGCTGCCGCCCGGCACGACCGCTGGGACTTTTATGACGAAGCCGGAAGTACCCGGCGGTACCATAGAAGTCCCGGCGGTTGTGCCGGTCGGCAGCAGGGGGAGTCTGTGCTCATCGCGCAGACATCCCCTGCTGTTAGAGAGGGGGATCCAGGTCCCCTGCAGCTCTGCTGGGGACCTGGATCCCAGTCTTATAGTCTGACCTCAATTTGAGGTCAGATTATAAGACGACCTCGATTATAAGACGAGGGGTAGTTTTCAGAATTTTTTTTCGGAAAAAAACCTTGTCTTATAATCGAGGAAATACGTTAGTTTGGTAGGTTAATCCCACATATTTGGACAGCTACTTAAATTGTTTTATTTAACTAAATAATAACATTACACTGCTTCTCACACACACTTAGCCATAAATACACAGGCTGTCATGCACACAGCCATGCATATAAGGCAGGGCTCGACAATGCCCGGGCACCAGGTCGCCATGGCGACTAGGAAATTGTACCTGGCGCCCGGGTAGGATCAGCAGCTCCACCGTCCTGAGACTATCGGTAGTTTAAAAAAGTATTATTCTTTCGCAGCGCGAGGGTAAGCAGAGTTTGCGCTTCCTGCTTCTCCCCCTCGCGCTGTAGTGTCGGATCAGCGGGTGTCACGTGACATCCCACCAATCAGCAGCAGCATGCAGACGGTCTGTGCCTGTGTGACAGGCATGGGCCAAGCTGCAGTAGAAATCCTCCCTCCCGTGTAATAAGGTAAAACAGCAGGGAGGGGGGAGCGTGTGTGTGTCTGGCTAAGTGTGGGTGTGTGTGTGTGTGTCTGGCTAAGTGTGGGTGTGTGTGTGTGTGTCTGGCTAAGTGTGGGTGTGTGTGTGTGTGTCTGGCTAAGTGTGGGTGTGTGTGTGTGTGTGTGTGTGTGTGTCTGGCTAAGTGGGTGTGTGTGTCTGGCTAAGTGTGGGTGTGTGAGTTTGTGCGTCTGGCTAAGTGTGGATGTGTGTGTTTGTGCGTCTGGCTAAGTGTGGACTCCGTTGTTTGGACTCCGTTGTTTCCCAGTAATAGGATGATAGTCAATATATATGGATATATAAAATGAGGAAAGAGCCGCAGATAGTGTGAAATCAGACAACTCAACAGTTAGTAAACCTGCGTGTATCTATTAAGTTCCACATCGGGTTTACTTAATTCTACCGGCAAATGTAATGAAGCAAGGGTTAAACAACGTTTAATTTTCCTTTTAATAAAGCAAGGGTTCAAAAAATGTTAATTGTCCTTTAAGATATTTCATTAAAATGTTCGCAAGAATAATCAACATGTTTGATGAGAGGCATAAAATACATAGTTTTTTCGTTGGCATTTGTTTTCTTTATGTTATGTCAAATGTTGCCACAAGGGGGCACACATTCCTTCCCAAATTCAAAATGCTGCATTCTTACTTTATTATCTTTTTAAGCATGGACATAACTGTTTGTGAGAAAAACATGGTACTATTGACTCTGATATATACCTTTTGTATTGTATTGTAAAAAATAAATAAAAATAACAACAGACTCTTAGGTTAGTGGTGCTTCCTTACTTTTTTTTTTTTTATTATATAGATAGGAAGATCTTGACTGATTGCAGGTACATCTTGCATATTCCCTATCAGTTGTTGGACTGATCTAATGGATCAGTGTAGACATGTTGTTAATGTTGTAAATGGCTATTGTAGCTGCAAATGGCCGATTAAAGAACCAATAAAACTGAACTTCTTTAGATTAGCTCAGCATCTGGTGCATCAATATTTGTGGGTTCAATCACAGGCTCAGAATGGCCAGAAATAAAGTTCTTTCTTCTGAAGCTAGTCATTCTATTGTTCTGTGAAATAATGGCTAGTCCATGCAGGAAGTTTCCTAGAAACTGAAGTTCTCGTACAATGCTGTGTAATACTCCCTTCACAGCAAATTGACTGTAACTAGAATAGAAATAGGACTGGGGTCCGGTGCACAACTGAGCAGGAGGACACGTAATATACCAGTGTTATTTGCCATTAATAAGCTCCAGACAATTTGCTCACTAATATGCCAGTGTTATTTGCCATTTAATGTGCCCCTGATAATTTGCCCAATATGCCAGTGTCATTTGCCATTTAATATGCCCCATCCAATTTGCCCAATAATATGCCAGTGTTATTTGCCATTAATAAGCCCCAGCCAGGGGGGCGGTACCAACCGTGGCCAACAGCAGACGTGCTTTACATGGGCTCCGTCCTAAATGAGCAAATTACAATGAATTTGGATGATTTTACCCTCAATAAGCCAGCTAATTGGTACCTGGATACCACATATATACAATGAGGCGAAAATCGAAGCAGTTTGAGAGCTCCCAGAAGACGAAGAGCCAAAATATTGGGTCTCTCCTGTTTAGGCCCTTACAGCCTGTCTTGAGTTTAGAGACACCGATTCCAACGCAGGCCCGGACAGACTCTGAGGGCTCTTCGGAAGATGAAGGCTCCTCACAAACAGAGGTCCAGGAGAAGCGGACAACCTCTAAACCAACGACTGTGATGCAAACCCCAACAACGAAGGCTGACATACAAAAACTGTATTTAGGCCTTCAAACGGTGATCAAAGACGAACTAGCCAGTGTCCGGGCAGATGTCTCAACGCTACATACTAAAGTAGTTGTGCTGGAAACCTCAGAAGCGCAAATGCGGCAAACTCAAGTGGAGGCCGCCAACCAAACATCTAATCTCACCTTGCAGATGGCGCAGTTCCATAGACGGCTGGGGGTCTTAGAAGGCAGATTACGCCAATTAAATATCAAGGTACAGGGGGTGACGGAGGATGTAAGGCACGATATCGTCCTCGTTCTTTTTCTCAGTTCACCCCCTCTCGGTGCATTCTCTTTTTGTGCAGCTCCCGCTCGATGCTGCCAGTGCATCCTCTCTTGGAGCACCCTTTCCCCTCTGTTCCTTTTCTGCCTTCCTATACTCATTCCCCCCTCTCCTTTCCCCTTTCCCCCCCTTTGTTTTTAAGTTTTATGGTCGCCCCATTCAGTACTATCTATACCGACACTGGTTCCTTTTTGATCCGACACGTAGCGTATTTTATCAAGTTGTTGTTTGCTATTTACATGTCAGATCTTACAATATCTACTATATTTGTGTATGGGTAGCAGCGCAGTCCCTATCATTACAACAAGTCGCTTAGGTAGAGTTTCATGTACGTCCTATCTACTCCTTTCTTAAAAGTATCTGCTTGGTTCTTTGTCTCTCACTTATTTTCTATTTTTCTAAGTATATTTTTCTACACTTTTTTGATTTTCCCGCATATCTTATTTTTTTTCTTTTCTTTCTGAACTTCTAGATTCCCAACTATTTTTCTATAATCCTTCATACAGTGACATCTCTAATTTAAGATTGACACGAGCTTTCTTATTATTTGAATTATCGTATATTTATTTGTTTTATGTAAGGGTCCCCCTGTCAGACACGCTCTAGCATAGTTCAGTTAAACTTGAAGGATATTTTTTGATAAATGTTTTCATGATGCTGAGATCCCTTTTATACTAAAGATCTAATTCTAGTTCGAGAGATATGTACTAACAGGAATGACAAGTTTTAAATATGTTTATTGTATTTTTATTGCTCCATTTTTATGGAATTACTTCTTATGCTACAGTTAACCCTATGGGTTTAATATGTTTTTTTATATTTTCTTCAAAAAATGAAAATATATTTGTTTTTGATATTGTTTACACAACCCTCTTCTATCTCAGTGTGATGCCATACTATATATAATGTATATGTTGTGTATTCCTTCTTTATAAGTGACACAATAAAAACTTTGATTATAAAAAAAAAATAAGCCCCAGCCAATTTGCTCACTAATATTCCAGTGTTATTTGCCATTTAGTATGCCCCCCCCTCATCTGCCCAATAATATTCCAGTGTTATTTGCCATTTAGTATGCCCCCCATCTGCCCAATAATATTCCAGTGTTATTTGCCATTTGGTATGCCCCCCCCCCCCCCCCAATCTGCCCAGCACTTACCTTTTTCTCTGGTGGCTAGTGGCAGGCAGCATGTCCTCCATGCTGCCTGTTCGGCTCCCCGACGGTTGTGCCGACAGGTCACGTGACCTGTCGTCAAAGCACTGACGTCAAAGCACTGATCACGTTACCTGTTGGCACTTCTCTGTGCTGCCTGTTCGGCTCCCTGTGCAGCCTGCAGGCAGAGGGAATGTGAGGGGGGATCTTCCGATCTCCTCTCTCACCTCCGTCTCTGCCGGCAAGCGCGTTTTTTTTTTTTTTTAAAGGGCAAATTTGCCGCCCTAGGCATCCGCCTAGGATTCCTCGCAGTAAATACAGCACTGGACATGGCGCCTCCTCTAGCAGGGAGCTTGGCAGCATGAGGAATCTACAGTACTGTGGGGAAGGCAAATATTAACAATCACAATATGGGCACTAGGGCAAGTTTATTTTATATTAATTTTGTGTGAGTGTGTAAGGGTGTGTTTGAGTAGCAGAGTGTGTAAGTGTGTGTGAGTGTATTTCTTATAAATTCAAAATTTCTAAAAAAAAAAAAAATAGGGGCGTCTTATACATGGGGGCGTCTTATACACGGAAAAATACGGTATATTAAAGTGTCTAGTTTGAGAAACAGATGCATCAGAGCTCCTCAGACTGGCCAATAAAAAGGAAAGAACACCCAGATTGTTCACCTGTATCAACAAATACCACATAACTCTAGTTTACACACCCGCCTGCCACCTGGATGGTGGGTGCCAATAGACATAACCATATAACCATATAGTATTATATAGAAGGGTAGCTTAGAGAAAGCAAATCTCAAGAAGGTCTGTTTATTTGGCACTCATGAAGCATAAAAAAGTTGAGAAATGTATATAATTTGCAAAAATAGAAAAATACAACTTTTATTAGGATCCATCACATGATGGCCATGATATCAACCCATCTAATAAACACAATAATACTCAAAAACATCAATAAAATGATTACCAGTGTCTGAGTGCCGAGATATCACATGACGCCTGGCAGTCAGACGAAAGATGAATGAAGATGCGCTAGAAGATTGCACCAGCAAGGGGGGCATGAGGCTGACAGCACCCGGGCACCAGGTCTAAATTCGCGCCGGGGTTTGTCGAGCCGTGACGTAAGTCCATATATCACTCCAAAGCACACAAACAGAAATACATCACTGTGCATCCACAGTTAATACCAACAAAAAAATGGCAAAAGACACAACAATAAAAGGAGAAATGTGAAAAGTAATGCCCTAAAAGTATAGCAGATCTGAAAATCATATCCTGAAACATAGAACTCTGAAGCAAGAAAAGGGGAAATAGATGATAACATAAAATAGAATATGTGTCAGTTCTGATGACTTCCAAAAGATAGTATCTTGTCAAGAGTCCTGCATGTATGTTACTGACTTGGCCAAACATCTTCATACAAGTGTGTGTCCGTTGGTGGTATTGGGGTTGCCCCTTTAAATGCCCCAAATATCTGTGAATAGGCAGTCCCCATTGTTTCTGGCATCGAGAATATATATCATGATCTTAGCTCACTGTTCAGTTGAATAGGTGGGTAAGATATAAAGTGTGAAAAGAGAATAGTGTGGCCACATGGGAAGACCTCTGTATAGGGACACATTGAAATGGATCGCAAGGAGACCAGATGCATCTATGACCTAAGTATCTTACATCCGTTAGGTCTTAACATAGATTTTGAGCTTAAAGCATTTTTATATGACTAGGGAGACCCTTGCGAGTAATAACATATTATACCATGGAATGGATTATTATACATTTAGTCTCAAATGAGTTATACTTCTCATCAATACCCCTTTTTCTCCATGTTCTGTATTAGCCAATAACAGACATAACATTTCCATATGATTAGGGTGACCCCTCTGAGTAGCAAAGTGTCATACTATTGTATTGATTACGATACATTTAGTTTTAAAACTGAGAGCTATTTCTCATTAATAACCCCTTCTTTCTCCGTTTTCTCTCTTGGCCGACCATAGTCACACTTCTGTTAATTCACACATCAGAATAAGGAAGGATTATTCCATATAAATTATTTTAGACCTTCATATATACCAGGGCTTGACAAACCCCGGGCGCCAGGTCGCCATGGCGACCAGGAAATCAGACCTGGCGCCCGGGTATCGTGAGCCCCGCGTGGTGCCCTCGGCAATGGGATCGGGTTTGTTTTCTTTTCTTTATTCCAGCAGCAGCGGTGCGCGAGGGAGCAGAGTAAGTGCACCGGCTGCACAGACTTCCTGCTCCGCCCCCTCGCGCACCTCGTTCTAGCGCTGATCACCGGGGAGCATAGCAGGGAAGCTGCTCTGTGCCACCAGGCTGCAACGGAAGCCAACCCCCCCCCCCCCCCTTTCTGCATTGAGGTGTAATAGCAGGGAGGGGGGGACATTGATAGGTGAACTTTTTCTTAAAAATAAAATCTGCTGTCTTGTGTATGTCTGCCTGGATGTTTTTGTGTGTGTATATGTGTATGTCTGCCTGGATGTGTTTGTGTGTGTATATGTGTATGTCTGCCTGGATGTGTTTGTGTGTGTATATGTGTATGTCTGCCTGGATGTGTTTGTGTGTGTATATGTGTATGTCTGCCTGGATGTGTTTGTGTGTGTGTATATGTGTATGTCTGCCTGGATGTGTTTGTGTGTATATGTGTATGTCTGCCTGGATGTGTTTGTGTGTGTATATGTGTATGTCTGCCTGGATGTGTTTGTGTGTATATGTGTATGTCTGCCTGGATGTGTTTGTGTGTGTATATGTGTATGTCTGCCTGGATGTGTTTTTGTGTATATATGTGTATGTCTGCCTGGATGTGTTTGTGTGTATATGTGTATGTCTGCCTGGATGTGTTTGTGTGTGTATATGTGTATGTCTGCCTGGATGTGTTTGTGTGTGTATATGTGTATGTCTGCCTGGATGTGTTTGTGTGTGTGTGTGTATATGTGTATGTCTGCCTGGATGTGTTTGTGTGCGTGTGTGTATATATGTGTATGTCTGCCTGGATGTGTGTGTGTGCGTGTGTGTATATATGTGTATGTCTGCCTGGATGTGTGTGTGTGTGTGTATATATGTGTGTGCCTGGATGTGTTTGTGTGTGTATATGTGTGTGCCTGGATGTGTTTGTGTGTGTATATGTGTCTGACTGGATGTGTTTGTGTGTGTATATGTGTCTGACTGGATGTGTTTGTGTGTGTATATGTGTCTGACTGGATGTGTTTGTGTGTGTATATGTGTCTGACTGGATGTGTTTGTGTGTATATGTGTATGTCTGCCTGGATGTGTTTGTGTGTGTATATGTGTATGTCTGCCTGGATGTGTTTTTGTGTATATATGTGTATGTCTGCCTGGATGTGTTTGTGTGTATATGTGTATGTCTGCCTGGATGTGTTTGTGTGTGTATATGTGTATGTCTGCCTGGATGTGTTTGTGTGTGTATATGTGTATGTCTGCCTGGATGTGTTTGTGTGTGTGTGTGTATATGTGTATGTCTGCCTGGATGTGTTTGTGTGCGTGTGTGTATATATGTGTATGTCTGCCTGGATGTGTGTGTGTGCGTGTGTGTATATATGTGTATGTCTGCCTGGATGTGTGTGTGTGTGTGTGTGTGTGTATATATGTGTGTGCCTGGATGTGTTTGTGTGTGTATATGTGTGTGCCTGGATGTGTTTGTGTGTGTATATGTGTCTGACTGGATGTGTTTGTGTGTGTATATGTGTCTGACTGGATGTGTTTGTGTGTGTATATGTGTCTGACTGGATGTGTTTGTGTGTGTATATGTGTCTGACTGGATGTGTTTGTGTGTGTATATGTGTCTGACTGGATGTGTTTGTGTGTATATGTGTCTGACTGGATGTGTGTGTGTGGGGGTGTTTTGTATGTATATGTAGAAAAACAAGGTGTAACAGGTTTCGCGTTCAGAAGTGGAGGGTGCACGGAGAGGACTTTCACCCTAGTCCTCCAAATCAGAATAAAGGATCCTTTATTCTGTATGTATATGTGACAGACTATGTGTCTGTGTGTGACTGCGTGTGTTTGTGTTTATGTGCCGTTGTCTGGCTCCTAGATTTTTTAGTTGGCTCCTAAAACTCAGATAAATTTGTCAAGCCCTGATAAATACCATCCTCTTGCCAAAGATCAGACATTTTATTACAGAGACATGTAATTATTTTTCCAATCCGGAAGTATCCTCCACTATACTTGCAAGGGCTGAGCTCTGGGTCTCACTCAGGAAATAGGCTGCAACACTCGCACTAGGAAAGATAGCTCCTCCCACAGGACTTGGAACAAATAATCAGCCGTAACCAGGGCCGTCTTTAATAGTGATTGGACCCTGGGCAAGCATTTGCTTGGGCCCCCTGGACCCTGCCCCCTCCCCTGCATGCAATCCCGCCATCCATCGCAATGTTACCCCCCCCCCCCACACACACATATGCCATAATTGTTGTGCCATTCAGATGCCAGTAATATTGTGCCTTTCAGAGCGCAGTATTATTGTGCCAGTCAGAGCCCAGTAATATTGTGCCAGTCAGAGCCCAGGAATATTGTGCCAGTCAGAGCCCAGGAATATTGTGAAATTCAGACCCCAGTAATATTGTGCCAGTCAGATGCCCAGTAATATTGTGCCAGTCAGATGCCTGTAATATTGTGCCAGTAAGATGCCCAGTATTATTGTGCCAGTCAGAGCCCAGTAATATTGTGCCAGCCAGATGCCCAGTAATATTGTGCCAGCCAGATGCCCAGTAATATTGTGCCAGCCAGATGCCCAGTAATATTGTGCCAGCCAGATACCTGTAATATTGTGCCAGTCAGATACCAGGAATATTGTGCTTGTCAGATACCAGGAATATTGTGCCTGTCAGATACCAGTATTATTGTGCCAGTCAGAGACCAGTAATATTGTGCCAGCCAGATGCCTGTAATATTATGCCAGTCAGAGCCCAGTAATATAGTGCCAGCCAGATGCCTGTAATATTATGCCAGTCAGAGCCCAGTAATATAGTGCCAGCCAGATGCCTATAATATTATGCCAGCCAGATGCCTGTAATATTATGCCAGCCAGATGCCCAGTATTATTGTGCCAGTCAGATGCCCAGTATTATTGTGCCAGTCAGAGCCCAGTAATATTGTGCCAGCCAGATGCCCAGTAATATTGTGCCAGCCAGAGCCCAGTAATATTCTGTCATTCAGATGCCCAGTAATATAGTGCCAGTCAGAGCCCAGTAATATAGTGCCAGTCAGAACCCAGTAATATAGTGCCTGCCAGCCAGATGCCCAGTAATATTGTGCCAGCCAGAGCCCAGTAATATTCTGCCATTCAGATGCCCAGTAATATTGTGCCAGCCAGAGCCCAGTAATATTCTGCCATTCAGATGCCCAATATTATTCTGCCATTCAGATGCCCAGTAATATTATGCCAGCCAGATGCCCAGTATTATTCTGCCATTCAGATGCCCAGTAATATTGTGCCAGCCAGAGCCCAGTAATATTGTGCCAGCCAGAGCCCAGTAATATTGTGCCAGCCAGATGCCTGTAATATTATGCCAGCCAGATGCCCAGTATTATTCTGCCATTCAGATGCCCAGTAATATTGTGCCAGCCAGAGCCCAGTAATATTGTGCCAGCCAGATGCCTGTAATATTATGCCAGCCAGATGCCCAGTATTATTCTGCCATTCAGATGCCCAGTAATATTGTGCCAGCCAGAGCCTAGTAATATTGTGCCAGCCAGATGCCCAGTATTATTCTGCCATTCAGATGCCCAGTAATATTGTGCCAGCCAGAGCCCAGTAATATTGTGCCAGCCAGATGCCCAGTAATATTGTGCCAGTCCCCCCACCCCCCTTCCCTAGTACTTACAGTTCACTGCTCCATGTCCCACGCCGGATGTCTCCTCCGTGCAGTCTTCCCTCTTGCACGGAGGAGGGAAACAGTCACCGGATGTGACGCGACGTCACATCCGGCGTCAGTTTTTATTTTTATTTTTTTCGGTCGTCGCATCCATCGGATGCGGCTTGCCGGAAAAAAGCGTTCACAAGCGCAGTGCGCTGTGAACGCGGCAAGCAGGGCTGGGGGCCCACGGGACAGCTGCCTTGGGGCCCCCCAGGAGTAAATGGGCCCAGGGCAGCTGCCCCGTTTGCCCCGCGTTTAAGACGGCCCTGGCCGTAACCAACCATCGTTTCGCCTTGTTGGCTTCTTCAGGATCAAGATGAGCAAAACTCAGACATTGGACAGAAAGATTGGAAATCTACATAAGATGCTGGGGGAGTACTTGATGCCATCTGTCAAACTTGGTAGAGGCAATGTGGTGTGGTCTGGGGGTGCTTTGGTGGTGCTAAAGTGGGATATTTGTAGATGGTAAAAGGTATCTTGAAGGAGGCTATCACTCCTTTTTTCAGCGCCATGCAATACCCTGTAGACGGTGCTTGATTGGAGACAGTTTCCTCCTAAAACAGGACAATGACCCATAGTACAGCACTAAACTATGCAAGAACTATTTAGGAAAGAAGCAGTCAGCTGGTCCTCTATATCTATTATCTATAATGGAGTGGTCGGCACAATTGCCAAATCTCAACCCCATTTAACTGTTGTGGGAGCAGCTTGACTGTATTTTACATAAGACATATTTGCCCATCAAGACAATCCAATTTGTAGAAGGTGCTTCAGGAAGCTTGGGCTGAAATCTCTTTAGATTAACTCAACAAATTGACAGCTAGAATGACAAAGATCGCAAGGCTATAATTGCTACAAATGGAGGATTCTTCGAAGAAAGCAAAGTTTGAATGTTTTGACTGTATTTACGATTTTATTTTTATGTAAGTGTTCACTGAAAACAAGGATATTGCTAAGTGACCACAAACTTTTGAACAGTAGTGTATATCTAACTTAAATAAACTCTGTCAACATTGCCTGTACTGCTAATATCATACCTCCCAACATTGCTCCCAGCAAATCAGGACGCCGGTAGGTGGAGTCTGGGAAGGTGAGTGACAGCGCTACCGTGCATGCTCGGAACCACTCGTCATTGTCCTCCGATGGCTTCAGATCCTGGCATCTGAAGCCAGGATTGCTACTGTGCATGTGCACAGTGCTGCACATGAGCATTAAGCCTTCTCCAGTCTTGGACACCGGATAATGTGATCGGGAACTCAAAATTGCGGTTCTGAGTGCAGCTGTTTCACTGTGCTCTACCTATTTCTTGAAAAGCAGGACAGAGGTAGAGCTCAACGGGACAGACCACCCAAATCTGGACAGTTGGTAGGTATGGAATACAGAGAACAAAAAAAGTCATGAAAAGCTATTGATGCATGCAAGTGCATAATATACAAGAAATATGTGTTTTAAATGTGGTGTGTTATGACATAAAATTGTGGCTTGATATGCAAATTACATATTTCCCATTGAAAATGAGTGTATATCAAGCTACAGGTGATATCATAAACATTAGACACTTGTATTTTTTGCATATGCATGTGACTTAGATAACACAATGTATAGATCATTTTCATAATTTTATTTATTCTCTAAATTCACAGTATAAACAATGTGTGGGATGACAGAGGGGGATGGGACTCTTCATCGCAGCTGCTTCCGCGCAGCCGCTTCCGCGCAGCCACTTCACCGCCGACTCTACACAGCAAGACAGATCGTCGCTGGAGATTTCATAGCGGGACATTTCATTGCTAAAGGTAAGTATTTTAGCTATTTTACTTTGGTTAGAATTAGGGTTTAGGGGGTTAATTTTAGTATTAGGGCTCGGGGGTTAGAATTAGGGTTAGTATTAGGGTTTAGGGGGTTAATTTTAGTATTAGGGGTCGGGTTTTAGTATTAGGGTTAGTATTAGGTTTAGGGGGTTAATTTTAGTACTAGGGCTCGGTGGTTAGTATTAGGGGTCGGGGGTTAGTATTAGGGTTAGTATTAGGGTTTAGGGGTTAATTTTAGTATTAGGGCTCGGGGGTTAGTATTAGGGTTTATGGGGTTAATTTTAGTATTAGGGGTCGGGGGTTAGTATTAGGGTTTAGGGGGTTAATTTTAGTATTAGGGCTCGGGGGTTAGTATTAGGGGTCGGGGGGTTAGTATTAGGGTTAGGATTAGGGTTTAGGGGGTTAATTTTAGTATTAGGGCTCGGGGGTTAGTATTAGGGTTTAGGGGATTAATTTTTGTATTGGGGTTAATTTTAGAGTTAGTATTGGGGTTTGGGAATCATTTATTAGGGGGGGTTATTTTCTTTTTACTTGTACATTTGTAAGAGCTGATAGTTCAGCGCTGAACTGTCAGCTCTTACATAGCTGCAGCCGCGATGAAACGGCCGCGTTATTCTTCATTGCTGACAGTTCAGCGGTCTTACTGCCGCGCTGAACTGTCAGCGATGAAGATGCGGCGCGGAAGTGTCCTAAACCCTGACAGAGTGCCTTTAAGTCACCTGATCATAATATGATATAGAAAATTCTAGATCAAACTTAAACATATCAACAGGTACACAGCAGTCTATTAGAGAGCTTACTCACTGCCCTATCAATAGTGAGAAAAGGAACAAAGCATTTCTTAAAGTGCGTCTTTTCAATTAACCTTTAAAAACTCAACAGATTTTTGTCCAGTTACACTGTAGTATAATTCTGTGATACATGTCTTACCATGAGAGCCACTGGTGATGCTGGCTCAGTCTTGATTATATAATTAAATGTAATCCCAAGTGAATACTTCACTACACATTTCAACTTGCCTCTACAGAGCCTGCCTTGTTGACAGGATGCTATACTCTTTTCATTCCTGCACTAACCAATAGTAGTTGCATCATCAAAAGGTGTGTCTAGGTATTGTCTTATATTTAAACTTCATTATGCGGGCAAATATTTAACAAAATAATTTCAAAATCAGCAATATGTTTTGCTGCACTGCCTAATTTGGTAGATTTGTTTCAATCATACAGTTAATTATATACAATCTTCACAGAATAATAGAAAGATGTTTAAATGGCCTTCTGATGCAAATGTCTTAAAGGGGCATATATAAGAGTTGCTTAATTTAAAGTAAAATAAAAACATATTTGTCTGTATAGTTTGTAAAGCAAAGTTTTATAGATTTATTTCTGCTGCAATGTTCATCCAGCCTGTCTATCCGATCCCTCCTTATTGGATGCCGCTTAATTGATAAGCGCCTGTGAAATTATTTTCCATGTAAAACAGGAGGATTGTAAATAGTTTTAATGTAAAAGTACATTTATTCCACATATATTAAACAGATGTACATCATGCAGACATTAAAATGGGTGGAACTGCTTCTTTAAAAAAAAAAAAAAAAGAGGTAGTGCAATACATTTTCTGTGGCAGCAGAGTGCAGCACTGAACTCTTGCAGACTCCTGTCAATGCCAGTCTGGAAGACTAGAGGACATATGTAGTCAAAAGGGGGCAGGGGCTTGGGACTATCTGGAATTAACATTAGCATGAATAGGCTTTAATCAAAAACCCAGAAAACAAATTTGATCAAGAGAGAGCAAAAATAAACCTTTTCCTGATAATAGCACTAACTAATTATATTATTTTCTGTCTTATTCATTAAGTTTACTAAGTCTGGCAATGGGATGACCACTGCTAGATAAAAGAGTTGTCAAAGCAGAATGCAGAGTAGTCTTGGAAAAGTAACACATAAGAAGGGAAATGGCCCCGTGTGGAGGTTAAAGGCCCACTAAACTTTTTTTCTTCTTCAATTCAACTCTAATTAGGAACCCTCTACTAGCAGTAGGACACAACAGACTTCCTTGCATGCTTTGATTGGCTGTCAGGACTCGTGTCAGGTCTGCCTCAGTCCGCCCCATTGGGGCTGAGTTTGACTGCAAAGTAGATTTTGTGTGCCATTCTATGAAATATGGTGACATCGCATTTGTGCTAATAATAGGAAAAAACAAAGCCTGGAGTCATATTTAATAAAAAGTGAATTGTGTTGTTAAAGCAAAAATCATCCAGGTATAATTTTGTGGAATCATTTCACTCTATGTCTTGCCACTATGCCTATACATCCACTTTGGCTGCCATAATTGGTGGGTTCAACAGGCATGCTACAGGAAGCAAGATAACACTGCAGGTAAATATAAATTATATTCTACTTATTTTCTGGTGATTTTACCAAAGATTAAGATTATGTGCATAGACCTTATGTGCATAGTCTGAAGTTGCCATCCGCTGTTTGGTGGGTGACAGGTTCACTTTAAAAAAAAGAAACTAACTATCCTTTCAGCATTGCATTGTGTTGCAGATCCATTTTTGTCCACAATGTGTCACATATTTCCTCTGGGAATCCAGTACTTATTGCCACTTGCTATATATATTTTTTTAATACTGGCAGTAGAAAAGTGATCTTGATCGGAAAAAGAGAATTCCCCCATTTTTTAGGAAGTATCTTTGATGTAAATGTAGATCCCCAAAATAGTTATACACTTGCTAAACTGCACACTATAGGGTTCACCGATTATGTGGCGATAATCAGCCCTAAAATGGTACCTCCTGATTCGGGCTCACATTGGTTACACACCAGGACCTGAATGTCGAGCATCCCAGGTATCTCAGACATACTACTATACATAGAAATCACATTTAGAAACTTAGGTAGGCTGTCACAGCTGGTGGGAAAGCACAATAGGAGTGGTCAAAATGCAGAAAAAAGGCTTGAAAAATGTTGAAAACATGGAAATGTGGACATGGATGTACAGTTGTATGACATGTACATTATAGGGACAAAAGTATTGGATCATTACACCAACAGGGAATGTTATGGCATTACATTCTAAAGACATAAACATTAATTAAGCATGTGTGGGATAGGCACAAGGCTATCCTAGATATAAGACTCATGTGACCAATCAGCAGCTCTGAGAAGATTTTCCAATCTGTAGCCTGAAGAAAAGGACAGGATACACTCAGGCAGTATGGAGAGGAGCAAAATCACAGTGAGAAAAGTAGGTAGGATGTCACAGCTGGTGGGAAAGCACAATAGGAGTGGTCAAAATGCAGAAAAAGAGGCTTGAAAAATGTTGAAAACCGTTGAAATCGTGGTTCGGCTAATACAAAATGAAAGGGAAAACAATACTGATGGTGGCTAGAAAAACGGTAAACAGAGTGAAAAATTAGTAATGAAGGGAAGGAAAAAATAGACGCAATTGACCCTAAATCAGCACCTGTTAACTGACCCTAAATCAGCACCAGTTAATAGACCCAACTGTTTACTGTAGTAAAACATTTAGCTGAGCTGTACTACGTTTCCCATGATTCTACACCAAAACTGTCGGCAGAACTTGTACAGTTAATACATAAACATATACAGTCTTCAAATAATGTTTTGTTCCACTTTAAGGCTAAAAAAAAATATGGGATGATCAACAGAGCTATTAACCTGAAAATTGTGATATACATATTTAGAATACAAATATTTAAAATGTAATTAGACAGTGAAGACTTTAGAGAATGCAAAATGATTGAAAATGATCTACAGGTGATAACCGAAAATGTAGAATATCGTGCAAAAGTTCATTTATTTCAGTAATGCAACGTAAAAGGGGAAACTAACATATGAGATAGACGTATTACATGCAAAGTAAGATAGTTCAAGCTGTGATTTGTCATAAGTGCGATGATTATGGCTTACAGCTCATGAAAACCCCAAATCCACAATCTCAGTAAATAAGAATATTACATGCAATCAATAAAACAAGGAGTGTACATAGAACAATATCGGTGCTCTGAAAAGTATAAGCATGCATATGGACTCAGTACTTGGTTTCGGCCCCTTTTGCAGCAATTACTGCCTCAATGCAGTGTGGCATGGAAGCTATCAGCCTGTGGCACTGCTGAGGTGTTATGGAAGACCAGGATGCTTCAATAGCTGCCTTCAGCTCTTCTGCATTGTTCTGTCTCATGTCTCTCATCTTTCTCTTGGCAATGCCCCATAGATTCTCTATGGGGTTTAGGTCAGGTGAGTTTGCTGGCCAATCAAGCACAGTAACCCCACGGTCATTGAACCAGGCTTTGGTGCTTTTGGCAGTGTGGGCAGGTGCCAAGTCCTGCTGGAAAATGAAGTCAGCATCCCCATAAAGCTCGTCTGTGGAAGGAAGCATGAAGTGCTCCAAAATCTCCTGGTAGACGGCTGTGTTGACCCTGGACTTAATGAAGCACAGTGGACCAACACCAGCAGATGACATGGCTCCCCAAATCAATACAGACTGTGGAAACTTCACACTGGACTTCAAGCATCTTGCAGTGTGTGCCTCTCCATTCTTCCTCCAGACTCTGGATCCTTGGTTTCCAAATGAGATACAAAAGTTGCTCTCATCAGAAAAGAGGACTTTGGACCACTGACCAACAGACCAGGTCTGTTTTTCTTTAGCCCAGGTAAGACGCTTCTGACGTTGTTTATTGTTCAGGAGCGGCTTGACAAGAGGAATACGACACCTGAAGCCCATGTCCAGGATCCGTCTGTGTGTGGTGGCTCTTTATGCACTGACTCCAGCCTCAGTCCACTCCTTGTGAAAGTCCCCAACACATTTGAATGGCCTTTTCCTGACAATCCTCTCCAGGCTGCGGTCATCCCTGCTGCTTGTGCACTTTTTCTTCCACACTTTTCCCTTCCACATAACTTTCTATTAATGTGCTTTGATACAGCACTTTGGGAACATCCAACTTCCTTCGCAATTACCTTTTGAGGCTTTCCCTCCTTATGGATGGTGTCAATGATGGTTTTCTGCACAACTGTCAGGTCAGCAGTATTCCCCATGATTGTGATTCCTACTGAACCAGACTGAGAGACCATTTAAAGGCTCAGAAACCCTTTGCAGGTGTTATGGCTTACTCAGCTGATTAGAGTGGGACACTGTGAGCCTAGTATATTGCACCTTTCACAATATTCTAAATTACTGAGATTGTGGATTTGGGGTTTTCATGAGCTGTAAGCCATAATCATCGCACTTATGACAAATCATGGCTTGAACTATCTTGCTTTGAATGCAATGCATCTATCTCATAAATAAGTTTGCCCTTTTATGTTGCATTACTGAAATAAATGAACTTTTGCACGATATTCTAATTTTTTGAGTATCACCTGTATACATTATATTAGCAAAATTGCAAGCAAATGCCTACATTAAGAGAAAAATGTGTTTTAAATGTGTCTGTGGAGTCTCCAGTTTATGACATCACCTGTGGCTTAATATGCAACTGACGCAGTTCATACAGTGATACAGTCTCTTTAAGGCCTAAGTAACTGAGTTGGACAAGTTACATTACATTACCATTTACATAGCGCCAACAAATTTTCACAGCGCTTGGTACAGAGCTTAAGAAGGGAGTTACAAACAAAATTAGACTAAACATGTTAAAAATAAAAATATACGGTAGAGGGCCCTGCTCGCAAGCTTACATTCTAGAGGGGATGGGGAACATGAGACACACAAGGAGCGTGTGAGGTAGAAAGAAAAATGGGAGAGGTATAAATACCGTATTTGCTCGATTATAAGACAAGGTTTTTTTCAGAAATTTTTTTCTGAAAAGTCCCCCTCGTCTTATAATCGAGGTCTCTTATAATCTGACCTCAAATGGAGGTCAGATTGTAAGACATTGATCCAGGTAACCAGCAGAGCTGCAGGGGACCTGGATCCCCCTCTCTAACAGCAGGGGATGTCTGCGCGATGAGCGCAGACTCCCCTGCTTCCGCCCGGCACGACCGCCGGGGCTTCTGTGAAGAAGGCGGGTACTTCCGCTTTCGTCACAGAAGACCCGGCGAGCGTGCCGGGCGGCAGCAGGGGAGGTCTGCGCTCATCGCGCAGACATCCTCTGCTGCCCCACTAGCCACCAGGGTAAATCGGGCAGCATGGAGGATGTCTGCACGTATCGTGCAGACATCCCCCGGCTGCCCCCACTAGCCACCAGGGATTATTACACAGGTGAGGGGGAGGGAGGGAGCACCAGAGCAACAAGGGGAGGGAGGGGGCACCAGAGCAACAAGGGGAGGGAGGGGGGAACCAGAGCAACAAGGGGAGGGAGGGGAAGAGAGAGACAACACTAAGGGGGGGGGGGGGGAGAGAAAGCTGGGGACAAGGGAAAGAGGGAGGCAGCATTGGCACATAAAAGGAAATAAAAACAAGAAATGCATTTTTTGATATCATAATTTTTTATTAAAAAAGCAATTTACATGTGAATATATACAAGTTCAACTTTTTTCCTATAGGGTAGTCTTATATTCAGGCTTTTAGTTTTTTTCCTAAAGGAATATCCAAAGTTTGGGGGGTCGTCCTATAATCAGGGTCGTCTTATAATCGAGCAAATACGGTAATAGTATATTGTGATAATGGAAGGTGTGGGGGGAACTGTGAGAACTGAGTCACACCAGAAGTTACTTAATAGATAATTAGTTGGGTGCATTGTAAGCCTCCAAACTGAAAAGATCTGCCATTAACTCTGCTACTTTGGTCTACAGTTTGAAATTCCCATCTTAATTCTCTGCAATTCTCTCTTTATTGAGTAGATCCTTGTGTAGTTCATTTAGGTGCACCTGATGCTGAAAGATTTCACATGTGTAAACCATACCTCCCAACTGTCCTGCTTTGCGTGGGACAGTCCCGATTTGGGAGCGATGTCCCACTGTCCTGCCACGCTTTACCTCCGATGTCCCACTTTTCGGGACAGAGGTAGAGGGCGGTGGGACTCAGGACCACAATCCTGTGGTCCTGTTCACATTATCCGGTGTCCCAGACACCAGAGTATGTTTACTGGGCATGCGCAGCACTGTGCACATGCTGGGGGGCAAAGTTGGGAGGTATGGTAAACTTTTCATTTATCCCAAATGTTTCCACTATGGGGCACAACCACCAAATTATCTGAAATGATCCTCTTGTACTGCACCCACAAAAAGCAAATATCTGGGATGTTTTGATTGATCCTCTCTATGCTCACTGGTAACTAATACATCTGGTGCAACATTTTAATTGTTTGCTCAGGAAATCCTGAATGTATTGAACCTTTCCAAACTGTTCTTAGGATTCTTTCCCCAGAGTAATCATCAAACTCCCTACCTAATTACTCTCTTTAAAGTAACACCATGCCCTTCTTACATGACAGATGTGCTTTAATTTGGTAAATTACTTACACTTAATTCTTCACATTTCACCAGAATAGTTTTTTTTAGGACTACCTTTGCGCTATGCAAACACTCAAGATGCTGATTTGTTGCACTGATTGACTTTCTCAAAATAACTGCACTGGATGATATGTAAGACATTTGGTAGTATGTTTAAAGAAAATCGGTAACACAGTTTGACAGTATTTTTGTAGATGATATTAAAAAAAGAAAGCCTTACCAAGAGAAGAACGTTTTTCTGTGGTTACCACTTTCTTTGTAAAAAAACAAAAAAACCATAACAAAATACATTGCCCACAGGTATAATTCTAATGCTTAGTGAAATATAAAAAAAAAAAATTCTATAAACCACATGGTCCTTGGAGGCTTTCACGAGTTCATATACAAACCTATACAAGATGATTGACTTCTTGTATCGTTGGTAGTAAAGAAAACAATTACATTTTATAGCCCTTGCTCAATGATCACACAGAGCTGCTATATTCATTATATGAATAGTGCTTTGAATTTGGTTATTTAATGATAACTTTGATGAGATTTAAGTTTGTGATTATTGAACTAAAACAAAGTTAATTTCTGGGTGCACTAGGCAACACCAGAAAAAATCTTTATTGTGCCAAGCAGAGAAGCTTGCATGGATGTCCCCCTTTTCATGCTGGAACACATATTTAAGGGTCTATTCAATAAAGAAGGAATTGAGACAGGAAGTTTTCCAACTCTGCTACATTTGTCTAAATTTGAAATTACCATCTCAATTCTCTCTTTAGTCTTTGTACAAGTATGCAGTATGCTCAGAATGTCATATGCTGAGCATTCCCCTTGAAAGCAATGGCTGTGTATTCCCAACTTGTAAACATGCAGTGCGTCTCCATGCCTCCTTGGATTCAAAATATTCATCAATTATCAAGTTTAAGGGTGGAGTTTTCATTTTATATCCAGGATTTTATGGTTTGTGCAATTTATTGTACATTGCTGAGACATAACTAGTTGGGAGTTTGTTGTTGGTTTAAAAAACAACAGTGATATAATTAACCCCTTGTGACAGTGGTTGCTTTAACATTTCTGTGGTGTTTGTGTTTATCTGTAATTTTTCTCATTTAATGTATCCACACATATTATATGCTGTTCTTATCACCATAAAAAGGTCCTTCTTTAGATACTATTCTTTTTATTAAATCAAATAATTTATTATAAAAAGTGAAAACAAAATTCTAACTTTGACCTGAAAAATCTTTAACACAATTACACACGGTAAAAAAGACTAAATAGTTTCAAAAATTTACATTTAAAGTTTACAATTATAAATTTTTACATTTTTTTCTGTTGTGTTATTGCAAGTTATAGGGCAATAACCAATACAGTGAATTTTTAACCCTAAATCTCTTACCTTAAATGTAACACTCGCACTAACCCTAAATCTAACCCTAACTCATCTGTAACCCTTGGTAGAATGCTGATTGAAGGATTTTACTAAGTTATGATGTACAGTCATGATTTATAAAGACACAAAGTCTTTCTTTAATCCCTCAGCAGCAAAGATATAACACAGAATACAAGAAATAAATGAACCAATCTAAGGTATTAATATATCTCGCCTCCCAACAGTATAAAACCCCCAAGACATATAAGCTCCTCCCCTTTCTTTGATGAACCTGAAATCGATGTACTAACCCAAAAATCTGAACAAAACAAGTCCAAAATTCTGAAAACACTGTAGATAATCACGAGCCACAGAAATACTCCCAACTAGTCCCAGAAGAAATGACCGCTCAACTTGGAGTTCCGAAGAGTGGACTATTCATACCAGGAGTAAAGGAAAAGGTAAGGATCAGATATACAAGTAAGGTATCCATGAAGTAAAATCTCACGATGACAGTAAACCATGAGCACTGACATAGAAAACTATGCTATAGAATACCCAAGAGCATTTTACAATAACCATAAATCCAGGGTAGGGAGAAAACAAACAAGACAACAACAGTAGTAATAGAAAAGATAATAGGTCCTATCAGTGGCGTAGCGTGGGGGGTGCAGGGGGGGCCGGCCGCACCGGGCGCAATATCTGGGGGGGCGCACTAGCCCTATGCGGCCGCCAGGGCCGTCTTTAACGCTGGGCAAACGGGGCAGCTGCCCTGGGCCCATTTACTCCTGGGGGGCCCCAAGGCAGCTGTCCCGTGGGCCCCCAGCCCCTGCTGCCGCGTTCACAGCGCATTGCGCTTGTGAACGCTTTTTTCCGGCAAGCCGCATCCGATGGATGCGACGGCCAAAAAAAAAAAAAACTGACGCCGGATGTGACGTCGCGTCACATCCGGTGTCTGTTTCCCTCCTCCGTGCAAGAGGGAAGACTGCACGGAGGAGACATCCGGCGGGGGACACGGAGCCGCTTCATGTAAGTACGGGGGGGGGGGCTGGCTGGCACAATATTCCTGGTATCTGACTGGCACTATATTACTGGGTATCTGATTGGCACTATATTACTGGGTATCTGATTGGCACAATATTACTGGGTATCTGATTGGCACTATATTACTTGGCATCTGATTGGCACAATATTACTGGGTATCTGATTGGCACTATATTACTGGGCATCTGATTGGCACTATATTACTGGGTATCTGAATGGCACAATATTACTGGGCATCTGATTGGCACTATATTACTTGGCATCTGATTGGCACTATATTACTGGGTATCTGATTGGCACTATATTACTGGGTATCTGATTGGCACTATATTACTTGGCATCTGATTGGCACTATATTACTGGGCATCTGATTGGCACTATATTACTTGGCATCTGATTAGCACTATATTACTGGGTATCTGATTGGCACTATATTACTAGGCATCTGATTGGCACTATATTACTGGGCATCTGACTGGCACTATATTACTGGGAATCTGGCTGGCACAATAATACTGGGCATCTGACTGGCACAATAATACTGGGCATCTGACTGGCACTATATTACTGGGCATCTGGCTGGCACAATAATACTGGGCATCTGACTGGCACAATAATACTGGGCATCTGACTGGCACTATATTACTGGGCATCTGGCTGGCACAATAATACTGGGCATCTGGCTGGCATAATATTACAGGCATCTGGCTGGCACTATATTACTGGGCTCTGACTGGCACAATATTACAGGCATCTGACTGGCATAATATTACAGGCATCTGACTGGCACAATATTACAGGCCTCTGACTGGCACAATATTCCTGGCCTCTGACTGGCACACTATTACAAGCATCTGACTGGCATAATATTACAGGCATCTGACTGGCATAATATTACAGGCATCTGACTGGCACAATATTACAGGCATCTGACTGGCACAATATTCCTGGCCTCTGACTGCACACTATTACAGGCATCTGACTGGCACCATATTCCTGGGCTCTGACAGGCACAATATTCCTGGGCTCTGACAGGCACAATATTCCTGGTATCTGACTGGCACAATATTATTGGTATCTGACTGGCACAATATTACTGGTATCTGACTGGCACATTATTACTGGGCTCTGACTGGCACAATATTGCAGGCATCTGACTGGCACAATATTGCAGGCATCTGACTGGCACAATATTACTAGGCTCTGACTGGCACAATATTACTGGGCTCTGACTGGCACAATATTACTGGCATCCGAAAGTTACAATATTACTGGCATCTGAATGGCACAACAATTATGGCATATGTGTGTGTGTGTGGGGGGGGGGGGGTAACATTAGAGGTACAGGATTGAGGAAGTTGGCTCCATCTAGCCCAGTCTTGGATCATCTCCAGGGTATGGTTCCATTTTGATGTTTAGTTTTTGTTCTTGATATTTTTTGTCGTTTACGATGGTTGTGAGACGACATATAATAGCATGGCCCATGCTAGGTTACTACATGTGTATATTTGTATTCATAGACCTGCTGAAAATGTGGAGAATGTGTGTAATGCATGTTCGCACTCAATAAAGTGTTGGAAAATAAACTTGTATTTAGATGCATTTTACTTTAATTACATAAGTATTTTCATAACAAACAATACATGTGCTTGGGGGGTAAGGGTTTCTTTAACTAATCTAGTAGAAGAGACTCGAGTGCTAAAATCCACGGGTTAGGGGGCGCAAATTACTTGCCTTGCCCCGGGTGCTGACAACCCACGCTACGCCACTGGGTCCAATAAACAAGGGAGGGAATAATACTCGCCTCCGTGTCTTTATGAATCATGACATGGGGTCTCATATTAGGCAAGTTCAAAGCTGATCCAGGACTACCGATGCAAAATGCTGCTCATGTCGAAAATAGAATTCTTGGAACGTCGATTCTCTGGACCAGTTAACCGCCTTCATGATGTCCTTGAGTCGACCCAATGCGAATGCCCTAGAAACCATGGTTCCTAACTGAATGAGGTCCATAGAAACATAGAATATAGAGACCTGTCTCCTGAAGAATCCATCTGACCAATCTTGTCAAAGTCAGTGTAGCGGTTGATGGGGACTACTAAGAGCCAGGAACAAGCGAGTATGTGAATGTAATCAGTACTGAGCTGTCCATGGCTCATAGTCCTTAAGGCATAACACTGGACACAAAAGAGGATGGTCTGGGACCGATGGATAGAAGACTGACTTTATGGATGTTTTTGTGCGCCTGGAGATATCGAATACTACACCATCCGGAGAAAAGGAGCGAGAACCAACATCCAAAGCCCTGCCATCTGAAACACATTTGCAAGACAGTTAACAGAAGAGAGTAACTAGTTCAGCTGACAATTGCTTCAGCAGTAACTTGTCATTCTGAGGCCAGTGTTCCAACAAGGATAAGGCCAGATTTGAGGGAGGCTGGAACTCTGAGTAGGTGAGGAGAGGGGGAAAGAAACCCACACGGACAGGGTAACGTGTCTAGCGAGAGCCAGACAAGGAGGGAAGGGGGTGCCGACCCACACTGATAGAGGTGGTATGGAGTAGCAAAGTTGTGGAGGAAAAACAGAGCAAAACACAGGCATAGTGAAATCTAATTTAATGTCTAAACACAATAACAAAAAGTAAAAAAGAACAGTATACTCCTCCTGAGCGAGCATTAAAGAAAGAGGATGAGGTTATGTGTCTTGGGGGTTTTATACTGTTGGGAGGGGAGATATATTAATACCTTTGATTGGTTCCTTTTTTTTCTTGTATTTTAATGGTCATTATGTTTTGGCATTTTTTTTCAATGTAATGTTGCTGACTGCCTCCTGGGGCAGTCAAGCAACAGAAGTGGTTTCTCATAACTCCCCTCGCTATTACCAGGTATATGGGAAATCTCCATATTGGAGAAGCGTGTTGCTCTCCAACATGGCGCCTGCAATCACTGCGTGGGGGGGGGGGGGGGGGGGCACATTTCAATGCAGCATGATGCTTTGACATCGAGGCATCATAACAACACCATCAGTGCATAGGCAGGGATCATCTGGTTTAACTCGTTCAAGGACGTACTAGGTACATTTATTGTCACTCAGTGATGGACCTGGTACTTCCATAGCCAGGAGGGGTTTAAGAGGCTTACAATTCATTCAGCTAAAACACACACATTCCACCTTTATATTTGAAATGTTTCCCCTCTATTACCAATGTTTTTCCCACTTTTTATTACACTTTATATTTCTCCTGTCTTCCACTCCCTCTCATGTCAGAATGAGATTAGGGATCTCCATAAATTATGTATCGTCTTGTCTCTGCTCATCTAATTGAAATTGTAACACACCTCTAAATTCTGGACACAGTGTTTTCATTTTAATGTATTTCTTTGTACATAAAATGGGATAATGTCTTATGATTAAGCACAATATGCGCATAACACATCAAGTTGTATCTGTTTATGAAGCCTTGCTGATTAATGTGCAAACCTCAATAAACCTTGGATTCCTTTGACCCACTATTTGAAATTTACATGAATTTACATTCTGGTTGCCTCTGATATTCCATGGAGAAAGTCTTGCTGAATTATAGCTGTGTAGTTGGTGCTGCATAAAAAAAACTTCTGCCTTTGTAGGGGTGTAATACTGGGATACAATACTGTTTTGTGGTTGTCCAGTTTTATCTTATTTCAGAAGATATTGTAGAGAAAGATATTTGTGAACAGTGGGTTATGGAGGAAGTACTTGTAATGTTGTCAGAATGTACTTTGGTAACCAGCTTGACTTTTGAAGGAAATAGTTTAAAGGCAAATTTGGCCTCTCAGCACTAATGGTTACAATGTTAATTGAATTAAACAATATCAAAAGCAAGACTTTTTAGTGTAAGTTCTTACATGTATTTATTTGGGAATATGGTTTACATGTATGGCAAAGTGTTTTAGATGCTGTGAAATTCACTGTTTGTACAAATGTGCTCCTTCCCCTCAGCAGGGCCTCTCTAGCTAACATCAAGATACACAAAAAGTACTGCCTTTCAGCTCCCTTCTTTCTTTACTTTTTGGGCCTGTGAATAGAAGAGAGGTCCTTTCATGTGTTAATCATGCTGTAGCTTCCCAGATTGTAGAATGCTTGACTTGCAGAGCTGTGCAGCAGGAAAGCAATGAGCCAGCCATGGCATCTAGTCACTGATCACGCACAGTATTATTCTTTTTACCATCCACAGAACTCCCTCCCTGACCAAGCTACAGTATGGCCACACTGACCAGGCAAAATATGCAGTACATTCTGCTTTGACCAATTCAATTATTCCCCAACTTTAGACCATGTAACCTTTCCACATGGGGAACTCAGACTTCTCATATGTGTTTGTTTTTGTTTTAAATTTGGAAGTAATGATTGTTGGCTAAAAATCAGACCATTATAAAATAGGGTATTTATTAAAATCGAAGTGACACCCGCTCGCCTGTATTCATCAAATTGAATAATTTGTCAGTATCCCTTCACAGTTATGTTTTTGCTCTGTGCAGACCCCTATCAGAGGAGCGAAGTGAGCCCCAGCTCTAAAGTTACACAGCTTTATGGTATGCTACATACATGGTAAACACTAGCCTGATAATTCTCATGTTATCGCATTGAAGGTAAACTTGCCAATACAAATTAGTATGCTTCCACTGAACAAAAAGTTAATTGAAAAACAAACCAACAACAGATGAAACTCACCGAAACTTCCTCTGACATTGTTCATTTGTCATGCTGCATCATTAGTACAGTCAGGTGACACTCAACATGGTAACAATATGTGTTTCAGATATTTAGCTCAGTAGCTAAACCTGAGGTAAAAACACTTATTTTGCCTGTCTATTAAATCAGACAATCTAATTTTCCAAATTGCTTGGAGTGCATTATTGTATATTTTTGGCTATATACATTGTGTATAAACTATACAGACAAAAGTATTGGACCACATTACTTAATTATTGAATACATGTTTCAATTGGACCCATTGCAGTTTGCATTTACATTTGTGAAAAATGGCTGAGATCGGAGGTCGAGTTTGACCCCCCCACACTAGTTTGAATTCACCTATGGTAGGCAAACTGAAACAAGCAGTCAAATTCAACCTCATAATTGACTCAATCAGAAGCCTCCCTGTCCCAGCCCTACTATTGGTCGGTTTTCAAAGTTGGTTTGAAAATACCGCCAATAGTAGAGCTGAGGCAGGGAGGCTTCTGACTGGCTCTCCTATGCTATATGATAATTCTGCCGAACTGAGCATTCCTCTTGGTTTCCACTCCGCTGACTGCAAATCATTAGATACAGGAGCACACGGTTTTTTATCTATATATATATTTTTTTCGTTTTTGTTTTTGCCAGCTCAGATTTTTTAGCGATTGTGGATTAATTTTTCTGTTTGGCCTATTTCCTAGGGCTGAAGATGAGGATGCAAGGGCATGGCTGATCATCAGGGGACATTTAATTCAGGTAATATTTTATTTACATGCACCCTTTTATGCAAAGGGGGTGGACAGTGTACCCTCATAGCACTCAAAGAGTGTGTGTTTGTTTACAGGTTATTTGTATTATTGAGAATTGTCCTGTCCCCCCTACCTGGGCAAGGAAGGCAGGGTTTATTTTCATTTATTACATTTATTAATTATGTTATCCGGTGGTCTTTGGATAAGGGGAGGGGTAATTTTTGATTTATGGCCTTGGGCAAACTTCTATTATGTATTCTGGGGACCTTGGGCAAGCCCCTGGGATGTTACTATACAGTGTATGGGGGTGTTTATTATAACCCCCCATCACTGAGTGGGAGGGGGTTGAACCAATAATATTACTGGGGGTAGTGGCTGGGAGCTATTAAACAGGCTCCCAGTCCCAGTAATATTATTAGGGTGGAACTTGGATATATTAAGCATGCTCTCATCCCCAGTAATAATAGCGGGGGTCCCGAGATAGTTGTCTTGGCCCCCATATGTCTTAGTGGTCCAGTTGAGGAGAAGTTTAATAAAAACTTTTTTGCAACTCGCCACCAGGCAAAGTTCATCTCGCCTCTCAATTAATATTCCCTTCGGTTTTAGTGAAAAGCAATTTTATTGCTTTTCACTGAAGGGAGTTATTGATGGGAGATTGAGATGGCGAGGTGGGGGGAGCGGGAGGTCGGGTTTCATTTAGTGAATAGCGTGAGGAGGTCGACTTTTAAAATGTACATGCCTGTTACTCCTTTGAGCACAGCTAGGAGGCTTCAATAGAAAACATCAGACTGTCTCTTACTGCTAGTGCAGTGACAGGCCTACGTTTTTGAATGCCACCAACAGAGGGGACCTTCACTAGCAGAGAGAGACTGTGATCCCTGGCAGACCCCAATTAGTTGGCACAGGGCGAGCCAGAGCCCAGAGTAGATTTGACCCCAGGGGGGTTCTTTATCAAGCCATGGCCGTTTTTTTCGGTTAGAATAAATACACCTCACAGAAGTGCTAAGCAAGTGTCTTTATTTCGGTCTGTTGGGGGTATTGTGGAGCCCTGGCTCAAGCACCATTCTATCAGAGTGGCGTTTTCCACTATTGATTTTGGGTATATAGCATAGAGTTAAAATCTACCTCTATATTGAATGCATAGCAGTGAACACTAGAAAATTAGAAAATTGGCCCCAAAAAGAGAATGTGTGTATTCCGCCCCAAACTGTCACCTTACCACAATACTTGGTGTACTGCCCTCACTCCAGACATTGTGGGATGACAATGTCATCATTTCATTCTGGCAGATGACCACATGCATTTTGGTGTGCATACATATTTAACAATCATATATTGTTCGATTGTATGCCATGGCTGTTGAATGCAACCCTGCTGGAGGAGGCATAAGAACACAAGTAGGTATATCTTTTAATCTATAAATGTGTGGGCAATCTTGCCAACAAATCTAAAAGTGAAAGGTTTATAAATGTCTGAAGCTGATCATGTCATCCTCATATTTTGTGTTTTGGTAGGTTCACTTTAAAGACCATACATTTACTATTTTTCTCACATTTTTGCATTTTGTTCAAGCTGGTTCCCTTTTCTCATGAATACTAACACAAAATATATAACACATGGGACTTTTCTTTTAATACCACTTTTATATGTGTAACCTACTTACCAATTTTTAATTTCTGTGTCCAGGGACTTAAAGGGGGCAGAGCCAAAAGGGGGAGGGGTAACCTGACACTGTAGGACATGTGACCCCGCCAGATTGAGCTCCATACTACCCGGTACCGATTCTGGGAGTCTGGAGCTCATTTCTCAGCATTAAGTCTCTGGATGTCTCCTAGACCTACACAGTTTAAATGCAGTGCTGCCTGTGCACAGTGCTAAGCACTGTGCGTTGGCAGCAGTAATGTCGGTACACACCCGAATTTGCCAGGACTGGATCACAAAAACAGGACTGTCCTGGCAAATCCAGGACTGTTGTCAACTATGGTAGAAAAAATAGGGAAATAATTCTAGATTTTTTTTACATGTAATACTTTTTAACATAGCTGGCGAAGTTGAAGGTAATTACACAAAAATAGATTAAGTTACTTCTCCTGATTTTAGAAACACATCATGTACATCATGCAAATTTTAAAACAGTTTTTCAAAGCTACATTTTTAAGTTTGTAACATTCAAATAACCTATATAAAGTGTATACACTTCTTATAGGCAGATAACCTGTGCAGCCACACAAGACAGCAGTCTTTTTCAACGTTAGCAGTAGTTTTATGGCATTTCATAACATGAATTGTGACATCTGTCATACAGGTGTTTTGCCAGCAGTCTTAAAGTTAAGGGTTTGTTTCCCTTTTTTTTGTATATTTTGGACAAGCAGCTGTTTTACTTAAGATTTCTTGCACAGATTCGGTAAAGAGAAGAACACTAAAAAACTAGAACAACACTATATGCTTATGTTTCCAAGTTCCCTCCAGCTGTCACTTTTTACTTGATACAATCCCACTATGGAGCCACACTCCATGATACCGCAGTTCTCCCACGGAGGAGTTTTTTTCCCCACTACTCTCTCTTGTAAGAGAGCAGTGCAAATAATTTTAGACCCGTTGTTATTATTTAAACCTTAAAGGGACTGTCTGATGCCAAAAATACAAATGTTAATGCATATTAATGTGCTTTCAAAGTACTTTAAAATGCATATTTTACATTTTGCATTGCTTAAATTCTAAAATACTTACAGCTAGAAGAAATTTTGAAATTACAGCAGTTTGCAAGAAGCCAGGACTGCCCACACTAGCTAATTAAACCCGTTCCATTTTTTTTTTACTGCAGGAAACAATAAGAATAATTTCATTCAAATGAATGGAATTTCCTGTTTCTCTAGTGATGTCATCAGACAATGTGTTGCACTGTTAAGAGATCCTACTGTGTACAAGAGCAAGGTCACTCAGAGTTCACACAATGTATTTAAATTCCAGGAGCACAGGAAGTGACTAAATTAAACAAAACTTTATATCCCCAGTGTCTATATAATCAGTGCTGTCGCACCTGTACTAAACACGCAGCCTAGTCACCATGGAGGGCTTGAGTCCAATATTAAATTTGTAAAGTGAGTTTGGGGACTAGACCCCAGGTGACAAAGAGGAGACTCCGGTGAAGTTGAAAAGCCAAGTGTCTCCAGTACTACTAGGGGCAGACAACTGCTAGTGCTCTATTACGCCCTGCTGGTCATTCATGATTGTGTTTTACAGGATGTAATCGTATATATGTCGATGTGCTTCGGGTTAAACATAGCTGTAACCAGATAAAAACAAACAAGAAAAAATAGTTTATAGTTCAGCATTATTAAACTAATCATCTTTGTATCAAGTACCATGGACAGAGCCTGGAGTTTGCAGGGCCACTAGTGATCTCTTTTAAGAACATTACCCCACTACAGGTACTTGCTTTACACGGAGCCTAGGGTTGCCGCATCTTTTTGTTTGTGCTTAGATTCTGTTTTATCATTAAGCAGGCTATAAAGTTTAATACAGACAGAGCCTCACATTGCAAACACAAACACATTTGACATAAATAATTCTCTTTTTATAACTGTGCTCACAACGGGGGACAGAAGGCCAAACTGCGGTAAATATAATAGAAGGCCAAATGCTATTATTGATACAAATTTTTACAGCATATATTTAAATAGCTTGCAGTCTCCTTAACTTGCAGTCTCCTTTAACTTCAGTATAACATGCCGTTCAGGTCATCCTTACCATTTAGTAGGAAATGCTCATGTTAGAGAGTTGAGGGTTAATTCTTATTAAGGGGGAGTTGTGGGGGGGAGGGACAATAACTGAATGGGTCACTTCTTTTGTAATTAAAAGGTCAGAGTTAAAGCTGTGCCTGGCAGGGGGTCTCCAAGGCACTTCCCTATACAGTGAACATGTGAGAAGGTGGGATGGTAGTGGGGTTAAAGGGGGATGGTGTGTGTTTATTTCCTCCACTTCCTAAACTTTTAAATTATATAATCTAATACATTATACGTACTGCATGGTTTAAACTATTGCTTATCATTGCTAGTGGGTCAGTTTGATTATCTGCTTGACTTCCACGAGAGATCCATGAGAGATTGTGGATAAATAGTATTTTTTATTTAGTACTTGCATACACTTGGTGTAATAATCAGTATAATATGTGCGTATATAGGACCACGTCTCCATTCATACAGTATCCTAGCTTATGTATGGCAGCCTGAGAGAGAACCATTTGAGAAGGAGTTTAATCAGAACGCGAAGGATGCAACAGAGTACCAGAGAAGGTTTTCAGCGTTTATGACCAGTGCATCTGTGTTCTGAGTGCTCGCTCCAGGCTGCATTCTCCTGTAGACTGCACATTTTAAGATAAAAACTAGTAATAACATTGATTTCAAGTAATTGAATCCATCCCTACTCTCTTTTTACAAAGCTGTGGCCTACTTAAACTGGATAACCTTTAACACTGTCAGTACCAGAGCGATATACAGATCATCTGCATTAACAACCCTCTGGCACTCCAAAGTTGCTTATATATTGCAAAAAAACATTTGAAACTTACTAATAATTAGCCCCATTACACATTTCAATCAATCAGGTAGGGGTTTTGAACTATAGTTGACCAGGTTTCCAGGATAATATATTCCTCAGTAATGCATGATGTTTACATGTTAATTCCAGTTAGATTTTGTCCATTGGTCTAAAGAGAGGAATAGTATAGCAACAAAAAAGGTAAAAGTACCGCAGCCATCTTTGCTTATTCAGTGGGTACATGGAATGCCTGTTGGTGATCCATCTCAGTTACAAGCATCTATCTAATAAACTGTACTTCTAGCAAAGTTATCTTTTCATTTACTGTTTCAGTATCTCCCCAACTTTCTCTGTCACTGTTATGTGCAACTGCTCATTTTCAGAGACCTCTCCCAGCTAGGGTGACCACATTACCGTTTTGTTCAAGAACACGTAAGGATTGCATTAAGTGCAATGAAAACTGAAGCCCAGTCTACGTTTTAATAATTTTAGCCCTGCAGTACTTATATGCATATAGTGCAATGCTATTCTTTGTTTTCTGGCTTATGCGGATAAGGGCAGTGGTGGCAAACCTATGGCACACATGCCACAGTGGGCATGCAGAGAGTTCCACTGTGGCATGTGACCACTGCGGGTGGGTGAGCAGAGTACCCAGACTGCACACAAAGGACTTGCCCCAGTACCCAGATTACACATACAGGACTTGGCACAGAACCCACACTGCAACTATAGGATTTTCTCAGCCCCCAGATTGCCCCCACAGGTCTTACCGATGCATATTGCACCCACAGGATTTGTCCACCAACCATATTACACCTACAGGACTTACACAGCACCCAGATTGCACACACAGCACTTGCCCCAGATTGCACATACAGGACTTGGCACACAACCCAGACTGCAGCCATAGGATTTTCCCAGCCCCCAGATTGCCCCCACAGGACTTACCAATCATGCATATTGCACCCACAGAACTTGCCCATCACCCATATTACACCTACAGGACTTACCAAGCCCCCAGATTGCACATACAGGATTTGTCCAGTACCAAGATTGCACCCAAAGGACTCGCCCAGCTCCTACATTTCATTCACAGGACTTACCCAGCACCTAGGACATACCCATGCCTGGGATCCCTGTTTTCTAATAGTAAGCAATCTGGGAGCTCTGGCAAGAGCTGCAGCTGCAATCTGGGTGCTCAGGCAAGAGCTATGGGTGCTCTGGCAAGTCCTGTATGTACAATATGGGTACTTTTGCAAGGCCTGTGTACAATACACTTGCATGCACACACAGATAAAAAAATCTGTGCATTTTCGCACACATTATTGGCACTTTGTAGTGCATTACTTGCATTTTGGTCAAAAATGTTCACCATCACTGGTATAGCGGCAGATAACGGGTATTAGCTTCTTCATGTGCAACTTACAGCCCTACATTAAATTCCTACACACAATCAGAAAAGACGCAGTGTCCAAAAGTTGCATAGCTTTGTTGAAATTTTGTGAAGTATTTGTGCATTTTTCTCACTCTGGAGCCATTTTGCGTTAACTTATGTTAAAGAGTATTTTAACTGCAGAAAACCACCATGCCTGCTGACATCAATAGTACTACAGTAGCTGAAACTGAACTACTGGCGCTTTCTTTAACTGAGGTTTATATTTTCCCCATCAGCATTGAGTAAGGCGTTATTTGCAGATTAGCTTACAGTTGTTATAGTGGACAAGGGTTGTGGAAACTGAGTACCTAGTACGTACACCATGCTACCCACACACCTGTTTTACCTGTTCCTTATGCTGTATATCACTTGTATAAAAATCTTATTCTGTTCAAGATTCTATGTTATCTGTATCTGCCTGTATCTCCCTCTGTGACTATTACAGCTATGACTACGTGCCTTCTGTGCACGAAACGCGTCAAGCGAGTTCTTTTTCTATTTTTGTATTTTTGATGTACCCCCTTTTGTTACGATGTGCTGCTTTTTAATCAGAACGGATTAAAGGATTATGTTTTAAATGGTACCTTTTCAAACGGTCGTGGCAGTTTTCCTTTTTGTCTCTTTGACTATTACAGCTACCTGTTTATTTCCTCTGATACTGCAGCATATTCTCAATTCTTTCTACAGTTAAAGGGACACTACCACTTAAATAAGATTTTACTATTTTATTATGTTTCTATTAATTGCATATAGGGTTGCCACCTTTTCCACACAAAAAAACGGCCTTGCAATTGCCTCCATAGATTTAACACAGGCAGCCTGCCTAAATTACCGGCTGGGTGGCAACCCTAACTGCATATAAAAGTAAAAATTAAATTAGGTGTCTATCTCTTGCATCCATTTTGTAAATTTTACCCATGATGCACGTTTCTCCAACATCTTCCAGCAAGTCTCAATTTATAACCTTGGGCAGAGCCTGCATGATAATGTCATAAGTTACACCCCTGCTCTCTTACTGGCTCCTGTGTATCATAGTGGGCAGGACCAGGTTGCTGTGTACCTTTTTTTTTTAACCTGTCTTCCATACAAGGGAGAGGAGATTGACCTGATCAAACAGGATCATAACTCCGCCCCTTGTGATGTAATAGTTACCAAGTCTATGGTCAGAATTCTGACTTATAGACTGCATTCTATGTCCCCAGTCCCAAAGTGAGATACTAGTTCTGTAAAGTCACTGGGGGGTGGCACCCAAAAACACTATATTTCACAAAATGGCGGCACCCAGTCACACTTGTTTGTTAAAACATTTTATCAATTTAACTCTAATAAGAAAAACAAAAGACATATCTGAAATTATCAATGCAAAATAAAAATAAAACCTTTACATTTTTTGGTGGGAGTGTGCCTTTAGCTAGAAAGGTGGGTGTAATCACAGCCATCCCTAAAGACGTAGGTCAGAGGCCTCTCCTGAGTTTTTTTTGTTTTTTTTTTAATTTCAGCTATCATTATAGCAGCTTCAGTAGGTGCTCTGTGTTCCAGAATGGATGGCTGTTTGTGATCAATGATGAATGCCTATTGGAACCTTCAACCACTTAAAGGTTTTTATAAGGAAAATGAATTTCGTTTATTTCTTGACAAACCCATTATTTTTTCCAAATTGAACTGTGGAAAGAGTCATATATAGACCTCTATAGACTTAACATCGGCCTCAAATCAAGTTTTTATCAACCTGCTTACAATAAACCGGCTGGGTAGCGAACCTAGGAAGGACAGGCACCACTGTCATCGTTTCTAAATCTATCCATCCTATCTTATATTTTACTTGGACCTGCACTTTCAGTACCTGCATTTGTCTCTCTGATATTGCTGTCTGTCTCTGCCTCAGAGTTGGGGCTTCCTGGTTCTGTTAGTCTGACATGTCTTCCAGTTTCGCCTGTCCCTTGGATAGGCCTAACTCTTATTTTTTCCTTTTGATACACATGCTGCTATCTACCGCGGTCTCTCTAATATAACTGCATATCCCTGCCTCTCACCTGGCTGTTCTGACCCATTGGCCATTTACTCTCTCTTTTCCGCTGAAATGGTTGGCATTTCCTAGTTCTGTTCCTCTGACCTATACGCCAGTCCCTGCCTCTGTTACCTGTATCAGTCTAATTATCTGTTGTCTTTGTCTGCACTACATTGTCCATGCAAGCCCTTGCATTGTAAAATATTCCTGCTTTTGTCCATCTGTTATTAAATATCTGAGTTTTCTCCTTTCATTTTTATATCCTCTTTCTTTCAGTCACTGCTTATTGCCTCATTGTTACCAGCTATTTTGGTTTATCTCACATTTTCTTGTAACTTCTTTACTGTAATTTATATACACCCTTATACCTCTGCAGTTGTTGCACCTCCCACAGTTATATTTTTCCTCTCTCAGTGTCTGTCTGAATGTAGAGGTTCCTTTTTAAACTGTTTCAATGTTGGTCTATATCACAGTCGTCTCTGTTACTGACATAGTCCACTTCTTATCACAGTCTCTCTTTTTTTTATCTCTTATTAAATTGATGATTCAAGATGAATTCCCAACATCTTTTTTTTCTTTTGTAACACTGAGTGAAATATGACTCTTCAGTAAAACATGAACCTGAGTAGTCAGGTGTCCTTGCTATTATGGGGCAGCCAGTCTCCCTTCTATCCACATCTGGGTGCTGTGCCCATGGGGATACCCTGGCTCACACGAAGCTGGCTGCGAACAGATGGGCGCTTGGATCAGCTTTCGAAATCCTGAATTATTTATTAGGAACAAAATAGTTGGGTCTGTGAACAGGTCCCTCCTTCCACTACCCTTTGTCTCCTTAAAGTGCTATTGAGTGGCAGAGTTTCTAATTACAGGTCAGGCAGCAAAGAGCCTCCTCCCCGTCACACTGAGTTATTTATACACCTGAATTAAAGTGACGCTGCTTCTGCTGGAAGAAGCGGATTTAATTCACCTTTTAGAAAAGGCTGCATTCAGTCAAACCTCGTGACCCAGTTTAGATTCAGAGAGAGCCAGGCCCAGGAGGAGGGGCGAAATAGAGAAGGAGATGTCAAAAATAGAGAAGGGGGAGGGTTATCCGAGTACGTTGCTTGATGTGAACCTGTTTTATAAACCTATTTAGGTTAACATTATTTTTCCCTGTATTGCTAACGATAATAACACATAATTTATCCCAGGTATAAAACAGAGACACACTACTGATTTCCTTAACAATTGAGATTGTTATAATTAACCCTTATCTGCTGTAGTGAATCAGTAGTTTATAAACCCATCATTGTCGAACGAAGTAATCTTAATTTTTTTTTCTTCTCTCTTTTTCTTCATAGGACTGGATGTATTGGCCACATCTCACCAAAGATCACGGGATTGGCAACTCACAGTAAAGCACAAATGGGATAATGGACAGTTTCACTTAACGGTACAACCCTTGATTACCTGTATACATTCTGAGCTGTGCAAATCAAGGGACTCCATGGTTTGAGACTCTGTATGACGCTTGGACTATGTCTGGGTGTGGAGCATATACACTATACTGAATCAAGGTCCCTGGAAGTGGCCTCTGCAGTTTTTGCAGAGTGAATGATAGATGGGAGGCGCTGGACTATGGCTCTGGGTCTCTTTCCCAGCTCCTGTTTGCTCTCGCTCCCATTGATCAGGCATGTGGAAACATTCCGCCTCCTGTACTCCCATTGTCAGGCTCATGTTGCCAGGCTGCAGCTGCCCTCAATAACTTCACCATGACCCCCACTTCTTAGGGCACCAACCTGTGCCATGAACCCCCTTTCCACTTCCTAATAGATGGAGAAACTGGGATGTTATAGAAGCAGATCATAAACCGGTAACGTCATAAGACAACCAATCCAGGATGCTTGATTCAAGCATCAAACATTAAAGTATATGAGTTAGGGCTAAGTGAGGGTGTTCTTAATGTTTAGTGCAACTCCCAGGGCCTGGCATGGATACATGCAGCCACAGTAGACTGAGTTGGTTTTATCTAGTTTTTATGATGTGTAATTTGAGGAGTTTGGGGCTAGGGTCTTGGTGGGAGAGCTTTCTGGGGGGCTGTTGAATGTTCCCTGAGCTTGAAGGACACTAGAAGTGCTGAGCTCAGCTGATTAGCATAACAATCCCTGCAGATCCTCTTCATCCTGCACTAACGCTGGGCTTTTCAATCCAATTTCCAGCCTCCTTCTTTAGCTGATTACATCAACTGGGAGGAGGGGTCTGACCTTAAATTGATGCAGCATCTACACAAGCAGTATATAGGTCACTGAGAGATGGATGGAAACGGCTTGTAACAGAGGGGACCAAGAACAGCAAATAGTGATACAGAAAAGCCATGTGTGGGTGGAGACGAGATATATATATATGTGGGATAGAAAGAGGAGGGGCAAAAGGCCAGTGCATGACCAGGTGACCCTGCATGTAAAGATTTTATTTGCCCTTCTGATGACTCAGTTGAGCTTTAGATGTTAGACAATAAATTTACAGAGGGATACATGATATTCAATATTTATTGCTCAGTAAGCTGGTTGTAAATCTGAAATATGTGCCACTGGTTATACATGCTTTTTGAAATACCTGGATCAGCCTTGTTGCGTTTTAAGATTTTTGGCTCTTGAGAAAATACTAAATCCTGACACTTTAGACCCAGCTCCCCCACCTGGGAGTGAATGAATTCTTGTGAATGCCTCTCTGCTTCCCACATGAGCTCACAAAGCCCTCCCTGCTCTTGTTGGTTGGAATAAAAGCTTCTATTCAGGCCCTCCCTGTAATCTCTGCAGGTCCCTCTCACCCTCTGGAATTCTTATGCAAGGCACGAGTTAAAATCAGCCTGCGAAGCTTAGCAAGAGCTGAAAAGAAAGAAGTATGTTTAGAGCGACCTGTTAGCAGGTGATCCAAAATACCTTGTCCACTGACAGCGTCTCCCAGCTAGAGTGTTCCAAAACAGCAAGGAGGCTTGAGTGCTGAGAGAACAGAAGGTTGGATGGGGGACCCTCTGTGAGAAGGGCAACTGGTGTGTTCTGAATTTACTGAACTACAAAAACGGCATAGCAGAGAAGTGCAGATATACTGCTGATCTTTCAGTCTTGTATTAAAGGCACCTGAAATGCTGTCTTATGGCCTAAGGGCAGCATTGGTACAAACTTGCAGTAAAGCAAAAGTCTATTAAATTTGAGCAAGCTGCGCCATATGTCATGCTTGCATTACCCCAACTTATATGTACCTTTTGGAGTGTCTGAGTGTGTATATACATGTTAGCCCAATGCTAATCAGAAGCCACAAAAAGTATACACCAAAATAGCCATAAGTGTTACACTGGAAATTTCCATTAGTTCAACCATTAAAAATATCTACTTTTCAATATCTAACTAGGAACATATCTTCTTAGATTCAGCTCTCATTCCACAGTTCCCAATTAAAAGACATTTAGCATGTAATACAGAAGACACACCATTCGTTGCGAATCATGTAAAACTAGGTATACATGAAAAGCCCACATGCAGCCAATTGAGCTACAAAATGTCTATTACTCATTTAGAAAAATTGTCCATCTTTGACTTGGGTTCATGATGTGTGTCCTGCTAAGGGACTGAGGAAGGCACTGTGTTGCATAGTGTAGACACACTGGCACACTTTGTGGTAAATTAGGAGATGGATTGCTAGCTCTCTGTGTTTGCCATTGGCAGCACATGGTTTACTTTTATTGAGATCCTCTAGTTGCAGATATAGACATTTGTCATATATACACACATAATAGCATGCATGTTCTTTGATGTCAGTGGTTTCCTTGGCAGTTGTTGGCAAGACTGGGAGCCCTCTGTTCCAAAGCTCAGCACTTTATTATGTCATTGCGGCAGTAGTTTATTAAAAGGTTGTGATTAAATATGAAACACAGACTAGAGTGAACTTGTGTCAGGTGGGTGTCAAATGAGCCTTCGTGTCCTCTTAAGGAAATGTGAAGTAGTCAAATTAAAACTATTTGTCATAATATATAAGATATATTGGGGCAGGAACCTCATACAGCTTAAAGGCACTGTATCAACTAAACATTGTTTATGCTGTGAAAATAGAAATTAAAAAGTGACTGAAAATTATCTATTCATTGTGTTTGCAGAATTGCAGTTAAATGCCTAAACTAGGAGAACAATGAGTTTTAAATGTGTCTGTAGAGTCTCCTGCTTATGATGTCACCTGTGGCTTGATATGCAAATTGCACATTTCCCAATGAAAACCAATTTATTTGCTACAAGCCACATGTGATGTCATAAACTGGAGATTCCACACACACACATTTAAAACATTTTTCTCCTAATTTAGGTACTTGCTTGCAGTTTTACTAACAATGTATAGATCATTTTAATCATTTGTTATTCTTTATATGCACAGCAAAAACAATGTTTAGGTGATACAGTCCCTTTAAGGAATTTCAGCAGGGTTTAGCACTCTTCCATGGAGATCTTTGTCACAAGCAGGAGGACTATATAGCCTTTTTTGTTTTTCAGATAGTTCCCTGGCATGAAAGGCTACAAGCATCCCAATCTCCCTAACAGATTCCTATTTTAATGCCCATACCTATTAATTTTTTTATGGTTGACTGTTGTTCTGTGGTGCAGTACATGTTTTATGTACTAGTGTCTACCTTATACAGTTTAGGGAGTTGTATACCTAGAGCAATTCTATTTATGAGGGGTGTGTACGGAGATTCCTAAATTGGCCTTTTTAATTTTTTCTTCTTTTAAACATATTGCTCTGAATGTACCTTTCAACACTGCAATATCAACCTTTAAAGTGCTGCATACACCTGTGTAAGATGAATAAAAATATACCATATATATTAATTGTCTTAACTGTATGGTGTTACATACTGATGATAATTGAGGTCCACTGTTGTAGCCATCTAAACAGGATAACTGATCTCTGAAACGGAACGTTACATCTTAGATTATGAGAAGGTAACACAGACTGAGTAAAATAAATCTAAACATGGTGCTCAAAAGCATCCTGAATATGTTGGACCAGTCTGCAAATAAGATATAAATCAGAATACAAGTAATTGTATTTATGAACTTTTTTCTAAGGAAAGTATACAGCAAATGTGGTAACACTATATACATCACACAAAAATGTAGGGTGCAAATTAACAGTTTGTTATCAATATAGTATAATGAGATTCAATATAGCAGGCAACACATACCATTCATTAAGTTACCTCCTCACCTGGTATTTAAAATTTACACATCCAAAGGTACTTTAGAAAATGTAATTTGATTGCAGAGTGCATAATTTTCAGTATATTAAGTTATTGGAGCTCCTCCTTTGTGATAAAAGTTGCTACTAAATATTAAGGTACTGTACCCAACAGGAAATGGTCAGTAGGCATATATGAATAGTTTATAACAAAGCAGCTAGGAACTTAATCAGAGTGCAATATTGCATAAAGATGTGTTGCCAAACCACATTAAAGATTCCTATTTAGATGCTAGGTAGGGTAATATGTACAATCATATCTCTTGCAGGTTATTTCTATATAAAAGATGATGGAATTCTGTATACATATAATATTGAACAGAAAAAATGGCTGGAGTGGTTCTTACTTGTCCTCAAATTCTATGTTCCTTTGAATTTAATTATTCGTAAAAACAGTTACACAAACTTCACAGAGTGTGAAGAACAGTGTGTACTTTACCAAAGCACTACTACCAAGCAACTTTCATATTCATGTTAATCTCAAGAAAAGTATAAAAATCCCGCACACACAGTTTACTTGTTTATTGGGTAAATCCCATGTTCTGAAACTATAAGAGAAGATTTTATTCCTATAATGTTGGAGACTAGACATAAAGAAAGCATGTGTTTTTTTCAATTGAAATGTGGTGAATGCATGATTACACAGGGATACTTGTGTGCAGACATTGCAATTGCATTAATGTACACAGGATAATTTGAGTTCCAGGACACTGTAATTGTTTAAAGTAGATTTTTATGTTTCATTATAATGAGGATACATTTGGGAGCTTGTAAAAAAAAAGAAAAGAAAAAAAAAGGCCACTTGGCCTTGTACCAAATATATTGATTTTCACTTTTTAATAAAGTTTAGAAAAAAAATAGGTGTACTTCATCTATTAGATGGGCTTTACAAATCAGTAAAACATAGTTTGCAATGTTGCTGTAATAGGAATTCGTGTGAGCCTATGTTAGTCTGTCACATACATGTCATTCCTTAATCAAGGAAGGTGTCTTATCCTAATTATACAACTTTAATATATAATAACATGCTTAAATAGAAAACTTAAAGGGCATATTTGCAGTTTAGTAAAAATGATTTTGGGACTAATTTACACAATACAATGGTTATTTAGTTGCTCATACAGAGGAAATGTGTGCTTTGCAGCTCTGTTTACAAAAGTTTGTGGGTAAGTATCAGTTTCCTAAGAATGACATGAAATAATACTTGCTTTATTTTATTTACATTGTGCAGTTCATGTAATTGAGGAGTTTAGAATTATTGATTTGGACCTGACAGGATTGTCAGTACTTAACAGGCAATATGTATCTGTTTCTTTTGTGGAATACCACATTTCTAAATTATCACTGGATAAAACAATTATCTAACTCTGGCAAACACCAGCCCTCATAGAAAGGTGCCTAGTTTGTTAAAACATGCTTGCTGTTAGAAATACACTTAGGGAAATCAGACCCAGGTACATGATAATAAATACTGTTTTAAATGTGTGTAATATTATAAAAAATACCACATCTTAAAAGGGAAACAAGGACAAATGCTCGTTACTGTTAACATGCATCAATATAATTATTGTGCTGTCTCAGTCATGGCATCACCAAAATGTGGTCTCTTGGCTAAATACCAACACCATTATTTTCTGGGGACTCATTTATTTTAGCATTATCTAAAATTGTTTGTCCTATTTACACTAATGGATTAGTTATGATGACATATTGTTTGGCTGTTGTTAGTAATTGGATGTTTGGTTAACTGTGACTAGCACATTTGGTTCGATATCTTGAGGAAACGGTGGATAATTAAAGTATATTAATGTTCCTTGGCAGTAAAGAGATGGCGACAGGTATCATATGTAAGGCATTATGGAAAGTTAAGATTTTATTTTAGGTACTGTGGATGGGTAATAGAGGAACCATATTTATTCACATACTAATCTCAAGGGGTATTTGTGATGCACTTTTGGTGGATCTTTGAACCTGTGGATGACTAATTTCTGCTCATGTGCCCCTGTATCTAGTCTAGGTGGGTTCAGAGTAAGGGGGAAGTGATGCCTGTATAACACTTTATATGTAAGTTCGGGTGGAATGTCCTCCCCACCCCCACTTCATTTTCAGTGGCTTTAGGGACAGTCAGTGGCAAGCTGGCTCAGTAGGGGGGGAGGCGGGCAGGTGCCAGGGCGGGTTTAGGGCAATGGGCGGGCTATACACCTCATGTGAGAGAAGGGTTTCTGTCACCGGGGTGGTGTTTAGCCGAATAAGCGCTCGGAATCCTCCCACATGGGCGTCCTGTGATGTGAATGGGCATGGCCATGCCGTTTCTTCCCATCCTCTTGTCCCGGGAGCTGCCTCCGCTCTCAGGAGCCGCCAGAGACCGAATGGAGACAGAAGCGCCCCAGCCCGGACTGCCGCCCCCGGACTCCGCGCACGATCCTTGGTAAGGACCATTCACTCTCTCTTAGGGTACGGGAACGACTCCAATCTCCGGGGATGCTGAGGGCATGCTGAAGGGGGAGGTACCTGGGCACCTCAAAGGCTTCTTCGAGTAACTAGGCAGTGAGTGTGATGGTCACAGGGGTAACTTTCATGGGGGAGCTCATTGTTAGCAGCAGGTATAGAAGAGAGTATTGTATTGTTTCCCGCTGTATTAACAGGAACTCATTGTTACTCTTTGCAGATGCATTGTAAAATATTTTGCCAAAGCAAAGCATGTAAGTGATATAGCAGTGATTCCAATAGTGTGTATTTCATGGGTAACTGAGAACGAGGAGATAGGTGACTGCCATTAAAGTCACTTTCATCAGAGCTCTCCTGGTACCTGGATCCATGTGTATGAAAAATGCTAGTGTTTCTTTCTCAGTTACTCATTGAAGTTATCACTTTTTAATTACTAGTATGAAATGTTTTATCCTTTCCGCTATTTTACTGATTAAAATTATGCCACCTTTAATCCCTGGCACCCTAGAATAGAAACAATTAATTACCCCAGTGTGTTAGTAGTAACCGATTGTTACTCTGTATAATGACAATACCTAGTTGTCTGATATTCAATAGTGGTTACTTGTTGTCCAGTGTATTGCTAGAACCTTATAGTCACCAAGCACAACTGGAAATTTCCACTAGCCTGGTACAAGTATCCGTTGTGACTGGGCTACTAGAAATATGAAAGTGAGCGCACTGCTAACAATCTAAAATTGATTGCGCTACTAAATTGTGCACTACTAACATGGTGTAGAATCATGGACTTTATTGATACTGTCCAAGACCTGTCACACAGTATTGTAGTGGTAGTACATTATTAGCTAGTATAACAAATGCAATTAACTTTTGTGTATTCACAGTACAGCACTGTCATATGTGATGATTATATTTATGTTATAGTAGCATTATCTCTTAACACTGCTTCTCCTACTACCAAAAGTTTTGAGTACAAAACATTCCTATCTTTCTAAAATTCCATCAAGATGGTAAATAGGAAATAATAGTTTGTGCGACCTATGCATACCAACAAATACGCAAAAATTTAAAAACTCCTATTTTGTACCTCACATGCCAAGGTTTATGTTGAACACAGACATATACATTATGCGAACAATGTATATGTTTATTTTTTCCTCTGAAGTGGACTACGTGTTTGCACTAAATCTCTGCTGAATATTACATAAAATTAATTACTTGAGTCACTTATCAATTGTTTGGATGCATACATACATGTCTTGTTCCTGGAACAGATGCCTTTTTTTTCCTGTTGAAGTTTTTTTGTATGGTTACTCAATAGTGCAGTTCAGTGTTTTAATGTGTTAATCCCATATGCCCGTTTTTCACTAAAAATGTATTTGTATCCCCTCTGAGGCAGAGTTTTCTTGTCAGTCTGGGAAGTTGCAGTACATTTTTTTAGGCAATATCCGTTGCACTTAATGAAAAGTTCTTGCACCTTCTCGAGCCGCAAATAAAATATACGGAGCTATATTTATTAAATCCAACTTGCAGCAATTGTTGAGCAGTGCTAAACTTGGTGTTATCAGTCAGAATATTCTTTTGAAAGCAATGTTTATTGTGATAACTCTGAACGGAACTCTTTGAACTGGGTCACTACAGTTTTACATTGCTAAATATGGCCCATAGTTTCGTGTCTGATTGTGCATGCATAAATGGAGTTACAAATAACAATATATTTTGTTGATGTTTATGTAAGCAGTAAATCTGATTGATAGAAATAGTATTGTGTTGTTATAAGAAAATAGTATTGCGTTGTTATAAGAAAATAGTATTGCGTTGTTGCACACATCATGCTGTATAGGTGCTCTACTATAATGACCTTTCTCATAACTTAGAATATTGTTCTGATACCCTTAATAGCTGGTCGTGATATGTATAGACTCATATTTACAGCAGTATATCAGCTTCAGTGTTTGACTATTAGCAGATACAAAAAAAAATTACATCTGTGGATGCTGGGGATAATTGGCGCAACTCAGTAAGGCACATCTTGGAGTACTGAGGTGATTTGGCAATTTGTTCTTTCTTTCTTTTTTTCTTCCTTTAGTTGAAATACTAGGTGTATGTACATATATTTTATGTATATAAAATATGAAACACACACACACACCTAGACATTTATCGCTGTATAATTACCATCAGGGGCCAATTTTTAAAATAGAACTATCAGACCTTTCATCTCAAATGTAACACATTCTTATTTCGCTATTTCCTATAACTTCATACTTTGCTCTTGTTGTGTTTCCAGCAAAATGTTCATCGGGGGTCTTAGCTGGCAAACAACACAAGGTAAGCAGATTGGCTGGGCAAAGCATGTCTATTAATATGATGACATATAATGAGTGTTTAAGATGTGAGTCTGTTACTGTGTGTGTGTAAAGCTTCTGTGGTGTACTTAAGCCATCTTTCAAGTCTTTCTTTTTTCCCAAAGTTTGTTTTCCATCATTTTTCTTTTTATCCCCGTTCCCTCTTTTTCCCCCTGACTGATTCTCATCTTCTCCTTTTGGTTGGGCATGTTGTGATTGAATTTTGTGTTGCATTGTGGAATCTGTCTACTCCTCTCAACTGTGATGATACTCTAATGTTTCTAGAGGGCCTGCGGGAGTATTTCAGTCAGTTCGGGGATGTCAAGGAGTGTCTTGTTATGAGAGATCCATTGACTAAAAGATCCAGGTGAGATTTAGTTTATGTACAAACATTTGGTAAGATAGAACCAAAGGGTCCTGTCCTCATTACTGTTTTATGGTCTCCTGTAGGGGGTTTGGATTTGTAACTTTCATGGACCAGGCCGGAGTAGACAAAGTTTTGGCTCAATCGAGGCATGAGCTGGACTCTAAAACGGTAAGTCCACATTACCCTCTCCTCCTTAGTAGTTAAAGAAGGGTTACTAGTAATATAATATAGTGATCATTGCTGGTCTAGTCTGTCTGTCTTTTCTTTTTTTTCTTTTCTGTAACACAGATGTCTACTTGGGACGGGGACATTTTTCAGTATTAAAACTGACACAAAGCCCTCTAACAAGCAGACATTTAGCGTTCAAAGCAGATGTGTTGAACAGACGGACACACTGTGTTTTCAGGATAATAGCGTTGCTCAGTGATACACACACAGTGTTAGTTATTGATTACATATTATCTATAGAAATCTTAAAACTTTGACAGAATTCTGGCCTTTATTGGTATAGTTGACAGTCCTGGTTACATGTTTTGTTGTTTAATACAACAGCCCTTTTTTGTGTGTGGATTTACTAAGAAGTAAAGTTTTTGGAATCTGAAAACTTTTTTTGCTTAAAAAATATTGCATAGAAACGTAGGTGTTTGCACTTGTTTCACCTTTGCGCCATTCTGATTTCATTTTTGAAAGATATGCTGATATTATATGGAGATTACATAATTCTAAGATTTTTTTAACTGTTCGGTGATATGAATATTGGTTAGCATTTCTCTATATCATTTGCTTAATTTAGCTTCATATATAATTTGTTTTCGGATTTAACCATTAAGAGGTGAGCAAAGTTACATTTGAGAAATTGGGGGGAAAGTGATGTAAAATTATTTGTAATGTTTTTCTAAGTATCAGACAGACAAAGGTATGTTACTGTAATGTTTACTGGTGGAATGAATGCCTCCAGACTTTCATAGTCAGTAGTTGAGGTTATACTTTCTGCAAATTATTTTCGTTTAAGATTTTATATTTTTGCATTCATGATACTTGCAGACTTTGAGAACTTAGGATTTCCAACTAAGCCGCCAGCTAAAAATACATTTTTATTTATTTATTTTAATAGACTGTGCCCTGAACGCTCAGCTTTTTTATATAGATTTATAGTCGGGATCAGGACTGGAACTGAGCCAAGTGTCCTGATAAGATGGACTACAGACTTTTGTTTCCTCTCTGTAACATGATCACTGAGTGCACCCCATCTTGTTTAACACAATGTAACAATCACTATAGTGTGTAATATGAAATCCATGCACATTTGGACAGCATACTTGATTCATATAAAAATCTGACAAACCTAATGTTACACATTATAAAACTCAGGGACAGCACAATATTGCTCAGTATCACTGTCAAAATATGCATCTATTATAGTTTACAGTGGCATCAGATTGCAACCAGAAGTCAATATTTTAAGGTACATTGATTCATTATGGAGTAAATCGTACCCCTTGTGTATCTTGGATTTGATGCTTCCTTAACATCTGGAAGAAACAGGTTTTAGGAGGGAAGTGAATTCAAGAAAGACATAATGTCAGAATTGAGTACTTGGAACCAAAAAGGATGTCAGGGCTTTTATCTGTATGTAAAGGACATTCTTAAGTGAAGATGGCTGGTAGTGTAATTGAAGGAGAGCTGGCTGTAAAAATCACTCACTTTGCTTTTTAACAAGTGAATTAAGAAACTCAAATGTACGTTAGAAGTAAAGGATTACCTATTTTCAGAATTATCATGGAGTCATCGAAAGTTTGTGTATTTGGCAACTGCATGACAGTTATTTGTCCTACATCCCCAAACAGAATCTAATCTATGCTGCACTTTGCAGTTTTTAATTTTAAAAATGTGAACTACCACATTAGCTTCTGAAATCACTGCAGTGGGTCCTGGTTGGTGGTCTCTTGTTTGTGAGTCTGAGCTGGCAATCTCTGGGGATTGTGTATCTGCAGAGACTTGGGGGAGGGAGCAGCGTCTCTCAGGCTGATGTCCCTTGGTCCTTGGATGGGAAGTTTCTTTTGTTGCCTGGGAGGAGACAAGTGTATGTTTCATACAAAGAACAGTTGAAAGCAGAGGGGACCCATGGGCAGTTTGAAAAAACTGTTCTTTATTTCAGGCTGCGGACATAGAGGATTATTGTAGCTGAACTACTGCAGATATATGGCAAATCTGGGTTATGAAATGTGTTAGTCTGGGATCAAGGCTTGGTTTGTTTGGCACATCATTAGGTACGTCTGTGCTTGATTTATGAGTCCAGTGAGTAGATGCTTGGTTAGCTGAGTCCCTGTGGGTCAGTTATGATTTTGCGGATCATTTCACCTGTTTGATTGCATATGCTTATGCAAATTCTTGTTTTCCTTTCTGCTGAGTGCCAAATATACGGCTGTTTTAACTGGGTCCACTATTGTAGTTAATTTCAAAAAATGTTTTTTTTTTTTGATTAGCCGATTCTATTAGCACAATTCTTAAGTCTAATAAATTAAAAAATACTATTATGTCAGATGTTATCAATCCTAGGTCTTTATATTTTTACTTTATTAAGTCATGTAATGTACAATGCTTCTTTAAAAGACCCATAGTTTTTCCTCTCCTTTTGTGTCTGCAGCAGGTGCTGCCTGTTAATATACTATGCAAATTTAGTCCATGGGACAAACTACTAGAAATCCACACTAAGTGTCATTATTATTGGAATTATTTTTCATGTCTCAGCTACTTTCAAGGCCATTCTCAATAAATTCCCTGGCAGACCTAATTTACTCTGCTAAAAAATAGACTACGCACAAAATACTTAATTCCTACAGACTGAAATTAATAAATATACACTTGCTTGCACAGTGAAAATTTCACTATTACCCTAAAGTCGTTTGTTTACTTTAAAATCACTGGATGCTTTTTGGTCTGCTTTACACCCTGTTTTTTTGTTGTTGTTTCTTTACATTCTTTTCTCTTTGTTTTTGGTTATGTGTGAACATGTAGCTGCTAAAAGGTAGGGCAAGAAGAGTACATTTAAAAATGTCTTCCCTGGTTTATTTGAAAAATATTTCAAACCGCTTTAGCTCTGTTAACGTTGTGATTAGATATTAGATAACGTTACAGATATAGTTTTAAATATCCATTTTTTTCTTTATTTATGGGGAATTTTATTTACTTATCTATTGTACTCAAGTAGATCAGCTTGTTAGATTGGTTGCACTGATTTTGGTCATGTTTGGTTAAATATTGACTCTCACCATTGGTGGAACACTGGTTATGTGGTTGTATTTCAGGTCTTGACAAAGCTAGGGAACTATAGCTCCTAAACTATATACTGCTGTCTCCCCAAGTGTTTTGTTTGTCCTACATATAATTCTATGGAACTGCCATTTCCCTGGCTCCAAAAAATAACTGACTCCTGGTCTGTCCTGCTCCTACTGCCTACAGAAATTTGTCACACTCTGTGGTGTTTTCGAATGTTTAATGGAAAGGTATCATGTAATCATTGCCATTTTTAAACGAATACTTGATTCACAAAGCAAGCCACCTTTCCTGCGCACCCCCACCCCACGATCTTGGTTTTACAGGTGTCTGTGTTGGTTCTCTGTCTGCCATTTACCTGTAACAATAGTGACTTGTGTTTAGTGATGTGAAATTGGTGCTTTTTCCCCTGCTGCTCAGAGCCATAGTTTTCTCTGTTAATAGCATCTCCCTGGCCTTTACTGACATAGCACAGAGGAATGTCATGACAAAGGAGTATTGTTGGGATATTCTATCTCCTGTTTTGATTTCTTTCCCCTGATGCCCAGAAGCACAAACATTCCCCAGTTCATCTCTGCTCAGTGAGGGCCGTATAGACCCTGCCAAATCTGTCCTTTCTTGTCCTTCTCTGATGGCACTCCCTCCAGACCAGAATTGGAATTGCCTGTGTTCCTCCTGCAACAGTAATGTTTATAGTCTTATTGACCCTATTCATTATCAAGCTGGAAAATTATCATTTGGGTTAACCTCCACTTCCACTACATCTGTATATATATATTGCTTTGGCTAGACAATGAGTGAAATTGCTATCTTGGTCTAAACATCCATAGTAAATACCTGCATGGCAATTATCCACTTTTTTGTTGTTGTTTATAATGTGTGCTTCATTTTCTTTTTACTGTAGAAGTTCCTCACTTACTTTTTTTGGTCCTCTTTTGTGAGTGTACATTGTTTTTATGTGGGTTCTTTTCAGGTTCTTGTTTTGTTACCAACTTTGCTATTTTTGTGTTTATTAATTTACCATGGTTCAGTAATTATTTATCGTTAGTTATTTTCACTTAGATTCTGTACTTTAATTTTGCGTTTGTTTTAGGTTCCTTGTTTAATATTTTCCCAAATCCCATAGCCCTTGTTATTGTCTGTACTTCTATTTTCTAGAATCTCTTTGTGATTCCCTGGGCCCTTAATAGATTATGTTACGCTATAGTCTTTTATTGTTTTGTTGCTTTTTACACTCCTTCTTCTATATTCTCTGTGTGTCTGTGTTCTTTGTGTTACATTATAAGAAATGTATGTTATTCCAGGAAGTTAGCATCATAAAGCTCATTGGACTACCATTCAATTCTAATTAGCTGAAACACGCAAAAGTCAGAAAAAAATATAGCTTTGACATGTGTCACTTAAATGATGTATCTTCTGACAAGTGAATTGAAAAAAATCAGGCATACCTGAATTTTTCAATTCACTTGTCCATTCATTACAGTTCATTTTTCAATGAAGAGACCCCACTGTCATTGTTGCTCCACTGTCCTCTGTAAGTGCTCTATTTATTGAAGCAATAAAGGGCAGAACAGGCACGTCCCATAACTTTTGTATTCAAGTTTTAACTTCTCTTAGTTCTAATTTACATAAAAGCATTTATCAACATGTAAAGACCCCAAAGTTGTTTGATAGGGTTGCATTTAGTGCTCTGTACCAGCAGTCAAATTCTTCCACATTGTCAGCGCTCGAACAAGTCAGTAAGGGCCCTTGTCATAAACAATTTCTGGGTACCCCACTAGGCCAATATTTATTTTCTCATTCTATCTCACAGGGACAGAACCGGGTGCATTACACGTGATGCACCTCCTTTTGTTCCACACTGTCCTTAACAAACCATTTCTTAAATGAAACAGGAAAGGCCTATCTGAACATAGACAATGGACATTTTGGCCAGAATAGTGGGCCACATGAAATGCATACTTGTGGGCCACATCTGGCCTTTAGTTCCCCAGTTAGACATCAGCAGTCTATAATGGTGTTGTTAAATATTTTTAACGTAAACAGCAACACATAATGCAGAAGCTTGTGTTGGCGCTGGGCATTAGTAATTTCCTGAGGTGATGAAATTCAGTCTATGGTCCTAGTAGCCAGGATAGGGGCCACACCTGTGGGCTGCTATTTGGACATCAGCTGTCTTGAATATTTGTATGCTGTATTTATAAGATCTCTGTTAAGTGGTATTAAGCTGTAAGAAATCAGACATTCAATGAACTGATTTGTTTGGAAGATGAAATCCTATGCATGCGCCATTTTGAAAGTCTCTGGTATGGACCATTCTATGGTTGTCTGTGGTGATGGAGGGTGGGCACACAAACAGAAGCACTCTGTAACCTTCCTGCTCTGTCCATCCTGACACCAGTTAAGTATTCTAGGCTGGGGAGCCTATAAAATAAAAAAGGGAGGAGCCAGGGACTCCTATGGTTTTCTTAGAAAAACTCCTTTATATGTATTTATTTTATTTTAATTTGTGTAGCTATTGAATAAAACATTTCAGGCTGTGTTAAGTACACTTTTTTTCCTGGGTCATTCGTTTACTTTATACTTTTTTCTTTCTTTTTTACTGAATTTGGTGTTGGCATCATTTTGTTTATCTATTCTGCTCATTGGACATTACAGTGGTGGTTTCTGTACCAATATTTTTAATTTTCATTTATTTTTGTGAAACACTTTCATACTGATGAAGATGAGGCCCATCTATCTATATATTAATATTACGGGTTTTGTACATTCAACAAGTCCATGTTTTTCGATATGTTCTAGTTTGGGTTTACTTTTTGTCTGTTGCTCCTTTTATACATGATTTGTAAGTTCCCAGTAGGCTACTATACTCCTATCTATGTCAAAAATGTGAATGGTATCCTAGTTCTTTCAGCTTGTTTAAATGACTTGAAAACTAATTTAATATTTGTTTCTTACAGATTGATCCAAAAGTAGCATTTCCACGCAGAGCTCAACCCAAGGTGAGTCTTTGTTTTGACCGATTGAGTGTCAAAATAAAATTAAAATGAATTAACAGAGATCTAAAATATTTTTGGTGGCAACTTGGCGTCAAGGCCGCAGTTAACGCTGTGGGACATATGTGACGAGTGGGAGGGATATGTAACTATTGGGAAAAAATCGGCTTAAACCAATAACTAGCAGGTGGATCAAAATGGGTTCTTCAGGCACCAGAGTAACTGGGTTAATTCCCTTAAGTAGTTTGTTGACAGACGGCATGCTGGTGTCAGTCAGGAAGATTAGTGCTTGGGTAATTAGGGGCAGCTGGGAGACCCTCTCCACAAGGCCTATTTTTATTTATTTTTAAGCAACCTGGTATGGTTTCTCTAAGTGTAGATCAACAGGTAAACATTATTTCTTAGCCTATATTGTGTGCGCCACTGTATTAGTATCAGAGATTAACTGTAGCAGTTGGTAGAATTTCATAATAATGCACAACATTGTGTCTGTATTGGTATCTGATAACTACTTCATTAGTAGACAGTAGCTATCCAACATAAGACCCAGTTTCCTGTTACATTCAGTTAAAGAGCAGTGTGGAGGAAAATATCCTAAACGTTTTGTTTATTACAGATGGTGACAAGGACAAAAAAGATCTTTGTGGGAGGGTTATCTGTGAATACAACTGTTGAAGATGTGAAACAATATTTTGAGCAGTTTGGCAAGGTACGTTGGGTACATAGGTCACATGGTTTTAAAATCTAAAAATTATAAATGATATTTTAGTTTATGGTGCTGGGCTTCATTTCTCTCTCTCTCTTTCTTTCTCTCTCTCTCTTGTGCTCTTTCTCTCACGCTCTCTTTCTGTATTTGAAATTGGTAGCTTTGGCAATGAGTGATTAGTTGGTTTATACTTTATGATGAAACAAGGTGTCAGCACAGGCCAATGGCCACTGTCTCCATGGCAGCTGGGTGAAACATTCCCATTCACGTCATTAAGTTACAGATCAGCAAGTGGTTGGAGCTCAGAAGGAGAGGTGGGGGAAGTTGTGTAGAAATTACTGAGTTGGAATGTTGTTGTTTTTTGAGGACAGATGGGGATGCTTTTACTCCATTTTTAAAGACAGTGGTGTTACCAATAAATAAGAAAAAAAAAACTAAAACTTTTAATGCAGTGATAATCAGATTAAAACGTAGTATGGCAGTCTTCGCTTCTTCACCCACGACACCTGAGGACGTACCTCCCTTTATTATAAGACCCCTTACAGACACTAATGAAGAAGCCTTGTTATAAGGCGATTAGATCCCCATTTAATTAGGAAGTTGGACAGATCACTGGATGACTGGGATTTCTCTCCCAGCGGCTGCAGATTATCTGCTACATTGTGGGAGGGGAGGAGGGGTGATTTTGCACACTAAACAGAGATGACAGAAGCACACTTTGTCCAGAAAGGTTTACTGTAATAATGTGTCACCTGCACAGGAATTAAAGATTACAGAAAATGAACCATATTCCACTGCTGCAAATAATGCTTTATGATTCATATTACCTATGTGCTTCTCTCACTTTAATTTCTCCTGCTGGTTTTCTTCTTGTTTCGCTCTCTCTTTCCCTGTGTCTCATGCTCTCCCCTGATATCTGATGGGGCCCTCTCCCCTCCCCCATCTTTTCAGTTGCACACAAAGGCTTTTGCCTCTGTCCCTCTCCCCTGCGGCTCAGGACATACTAAGCTGCAGTCATAGTAACAGGACAGGGCTCCCAGAGCTGCTGATTCTCCAGGGAACCAAACGGTTTTGTTTGAAAAGCAAGAAACTGTTTGAGTTGATGAGTAAATAAAAATCTACTCTATCTTAAAGAGGCCTATCATGCCTTCACAGGGCAGTAAACTGCAATAGCCTATCAGCCATAATATCTTAGTGCTTATATTTTTCCCCTTATCGGCCCCCTTCTCCCATGGATTTCTTATCAATCCCTGTATTTTCTCTCAAGTGCCTCCTCCCCAGTGTGTGCCCCATCTATGCCCATGGTCTGTGTGATGTACACGCTCCTCCTTCTAATAAAAGAAAACACCCATTCCAACTATATTATTCAAACATTTCCCCCTTGTATTAGTCTTCTTTGTGTGTCTCCTCTTCTCTTCCCCCCTATGTTAACTGGTGTAGCCCCTCCACCCCTCGCTGCATTTCATTCTATGTCGGGAAGTTCCCAGCTTATTCTAAACGTCGCTAAAAACTTTCAGTCCCTAACACCACTGTGTAACAAACTCCAATTTACAACTAAGAGTTTGTAGTCTTTTAAACTACGTTTACGTGGGTCTGACTGCTACTTTTTCATAACTCACACAGGTTGATGATGCCATGTTAATGTTTGATAAAACAACCAACCGGCATAGAGGTGAGTAATTTTTACGGTGACTTTACAGATCCATCACATTCATTACATAGGTTTATGTAGGTTTATGTATATTGTATTTCTTTCCTAACTCATAGTGGTACTTAAGGTACTTAGCAAATATTCAGTGCAGTTTGCAAATAGGATGCTACTCTACACTTGCTTACTCTACAGTGGTAGTTTCTGAATGTGAGTTTATTTCAAAATAGAGTAAAGGTGTTAAATTGATTCACTTGTGAGTACTAGCGTTCTTAAATCTCAAATAGGTTGCTTAATTATTGCATTGGGTTCCCTTGGGTACTGGGGCAATTTTAGCTTAGCTTCTTTAACCACCACTAGACCACAGCAGCTTTCGAGTTGTCTGAAAGGTTACATCCTGTATTATATTAAAATAAGGATATTATATATTAACCTCTAAGCACTCAATCTGTTTCCCCATCCACTACCTCCTTCCTTTCTCTCCACATCTTTCTGTTCTACTGTAGGGTTTGGGTTTGTTACTTTTGAAGGTGAGGATATTGTGGAGAAGGTCTGCGAAATTCACTTCCATGAGATCAACAATAAAATGGTGAGGAAACTGCTAGTGACGTTCAGTGTACAGACTGTATCTCTGGGAGAATGGTGGCTGTGAGCCTTGGAGTGTATGCATATCTTTGTTTATTTTCTCTGCTTAATGGTTAGCTATTTGTGTATCATGTCGTCTACTCTCATAATATACAAAAATGCGGTGTTATCTTTGCTAGTGTAGTGTTTTCTTAGTGGTCCAGGGACCATTAGCGACTGTTCTATATCTGTTTTTATATCTACTGAAATGTAACAAGAAAGAGAATACCGTATACATTTACACCCATATACATTTGTATTGTAGTTCAATATAGATTCCTCTTACTGGAGTGAAAGGTCACAACAAGTGTGAGGGGAAGGTTCATCTTAGCAATGGTTGATTACAAATGTAAGATCTTTATCTGCAGGTTGAGTGTAAGAAGGCACAACCAAAGGAGGTGATGTCACCAACAGGTTCGGTGCGGGGTCGTTCTCGAGTGATGCCATATGGGATGGACGCCTTCATGCTGGGTATCGGGATGTTAGGTGATTGTGGATTTACTATTATGAACTTAGTCCATATCGTCCTCTGCTGGTCAAACCTTGTTACTGCATGTTCAAAAAACAGACCATTGTTCTAACATTATTACCTGTATTTAAAGAAAGTTAAGATTCTGAAGCTCTGTAATAAGGGGACACAACTCCAACAAATACTTAATGGCATTTCTAGTTTATGTACTCTGCAACTTAAAGAGAAAAAACATATATATTAGTATGTCATGTAGCTTCTCTTTTTTTGATTTTGTAAATCCATTTAAATGGATTGATACACTGGGGATATATAACTTCAAAAAGCTGCTATTTACAGTCCTGCACTTCAGGATTGTTCTGATACCCGGAGAGATGCATTTTCGTGTACTTAAATGTGTCTATATGTAAAATTAAAAAAATATATAATCTCCATTATTGTCTCAATAAGGTATTTATAAAAAATAAAAAAAAAAGCATAGGAAGAGGCGTGTATCAGTGTACCTTTTAGACTGTAAGGCTTTTTGTTCAAGCTTGCCTAATTTGTTATGTAATCTAATAAAAATCATTTAAATATTTGTGTTGTACACTACCATACATTTCTAATCCAATAATTTTTTCTTCCCTTCCTCAGGATACCCGGGATTCCAAGCTGCCACATACGCCAGCCGCAGTTACACTGGCATTGCACCAGGGTACACTTACCAATTCCCAGGTGGGTCTTTGCCACAAAGTTTATGTAGATATCCACACAAATTCTCCTGACTTGCATGTTCTTTCTGCCCCCTGCTTGGGGCACCGCATGAGGCCTTTAAGGATTGGTAGTTGCAGAGGAGGTTAAAGTCAATTTATTCTTTGTCGATCTGTGTGTTCAGTGAAGGGTGGGGTTTTAGCCAAAATTTGCAGTTCTTTGGGTATTGGTGGCAGTGGGTGGTTTTAATTGGCTCCTCCCTGCTCACTGCCAATCGGTCCTGTGGGCTGGGCATCCAGCCATGCTTAAGCTGTTTCACATTTCGTTTTAGAGTTTCGTGTAGAGAGAACCCCTCTCCCGGGCGCCCCCGTCCTCCCAGAACTCACAGGTCAGTCCAGTTGATTTCCTGAACCTCACAAAAGAGGTGAACAAATTATGCAGAGTGGGTTTGGGGTAGCTGATGCCTTCCCTGCTCTGCAGGTAATGTGCAGCTTTTCAAGGGACTGATCAGATCACTTCTGGCCATTTGTGGGTGGTTCAGGTTTGCCCTTGTATTTGGTTTAAAGCTTTGCACCCCGTTGTGAATCTACTGAATTGCTCTTTTTATTTTTGCTCTTTTTTTTTTTTTTTTTATCATTTTGTGCAAATCATGGTTTCTAAGTTGGAACATGGGTGTTGCTGTCAGAGCTTTGTGAAGATGTATAAAAATGCCCCTGTAGGGAAAATGAGTGCATGATCTGCAAAACAATTACATAAAAGCATCAATGCACATAGATAGAAAAGAGTTCTGAGCCATCCTATACTGCTCTGTGCTATTTACATAAAATTGTCATGCAATAATAAATAGGTCACAGTTCTACCCTTTTGTTTGACGTGTGTAAATCCCATTCAGACATATTTATAAAATCCTTATCAAGGTATACATCTTGCATCTATTCGAAGACAAACCATGCTTTATCATTTTTACTTCTGTATTGTGGATACATTGTTAGATAAAAGTAATTTTTATCCTTGTCACTTGGTAGACTTACATTCTCCAAACCATTCTAGCTGTTCTCATGTCCCCTTCTCTTTCATTTCAGAACTCTAATTTCTAATTATATATATATATATATATATATATATATATATATATATATATATATATATGAAAGTATAACATGGACTTGCTTAAGCTACATACATACTGCTTTTTCCTTGAATATACACTGTTTCAAGATGAAAGCAGATGCGTTCTCATTGTCACTAGAAATTGATACCAGACTTTTGCATGCTTTTCAGAAAGTTGTAGATTTGGTATTTGTCTAGCGGGATACTCAATTAGTTAATCAAAGACTGAATCCTTTAAATCCACCCTGATTAATTGATTTACCTCTTCCAGGCAATATGTAATAATTCTCCTAATGTGGCAAACCTTACCAATAGAGGAAATCCAAATTAGATCTTCTATACCAAGTCATAGTAAAACAGAGCATTTTGCTCATTATAGTCTGACAACAATCTCCTGGTCAGCATCTGTAAGCTGTCCATTTAATCTTAAAGTACCGTATATCGATTTTTCTAATTGCTTTTTTAAAAACAACTTTAAACTTTAAGAAGCAAATTATTTTAATAAATGCTTTTATCCTTTATGGAAAAAAAAAATCTTTCCATATGATGAAATATGATATTTTACTGAATTTTAATGTACTTCAAAAATAGCAATAAAAGATATTTTCAATCCCCACGGCAATGTTTTCTTTCCCCTTGTCCGTATTCACTAATGCATGTGACTCAAGTACTGTCTCTTTGTCCTTTGACATTTCTCCCCATACAGTGAGACTTATTTCTGTGTATATCTGTCGTGTGGTGCTGTAGTTTGCTGCCTATTCATCACACAGTGATGGCTCCACTAGAGTGGGGGGCTTTATCCATATATCATTGTGCCGTTTGTCACTCCTCCTTGCAGGAGCATTTCTTCCCATGCAGTTCTCACTCCATGGAGGTGCTTCCAGCTTTGTTCATCTCCCACTGTGTTCCTTATTCCTGCTGTGTCCTTAGCATTTCCTCCTGTTTTTCAGCAATCCCTCTGACCGCATATGGGCCAGTCGCGGCAGCAGCTGCAGCTGTGGTGAGAGGTAACGAGTCTAATTATGTATTGCTCTATCATGTATTTTCTCTTTTATCATCTAAATATAATGCATTACTGGGTATGTGGTTAAGGGAAGAAGTTACTGTTAACAGTCTTTATCAGAGTACTTATACTTGGGGAATTCTTTAGTATTTATAAAGCTCCATTTTATTTCATAGCGTTGATTTAATGAAAGGTAGTTTATTGTGGTTATTCATTAGCATTACTTAACTATTGTAGTCTTTGTTAGTACAGCCTGGATTACTTCTTCAACATACAAGTGTCCACCATTCTGAATATGTATTGCGGTTTCCGAGACGTGGGGAATGAAAGTCTTTTTAGCTTGTACAAATATTGGGGTAAATGCAAAGCTAGAACTTTGGGATTGAACGTTTGCAGTTTATAGATTATTAAGAGGTGTTATATTTAACCTCCATGGGGAATAGGCTGAGTGTAGGGGGCTCTGTGTAAGATCTGCTTTCTTACTTTATAAACAAGGCTCCACTCCAACCTGCACAGGGGGGTTTCTGGGAACCAGCAGCCCTGGACCTATGGCTGAGCTGTATGGAGCAGCCAATCAGGAATCGGCAGTCAGCAGCTACATCAGTGCAGCAAGTCCAGCTCCCAGCACAGGCTTTGGACACAGCCTTGGGGTGAGTATTTACTGGGTGATATGATGTGTGGGCTATGTATGCTTTTACCTGATTCACATGGGTCTATTCACTAAATTGAGTATAGTGCATTGAGGTTGACCTCCTCATGCTATTCACTGACCATTACTCTCCCCCCCACCTCCTCAAAGTCCATCTCAATCTCCCTTCTCAAACTCCCTTTAGTGAAAAGCAATCAATATTGCTATTCACTAAAATTTGAATGGAGTTTGAATTGGGAGACAGGTTGGACTTCCAAACCCCTGTCCTGAAACTCGCCTTCTTTACAGGAGGCATCAATAAATAAACATATAACACCCCCTCCTGTCAAAACCGGGTACAGGGGCTGGGAGCCTGCCAAAAGGCTTCCACCACCCTACCAATAATACAGTTATTAAAACCAGGGCTGAGAGCCTGCCAAATGGTTTCCAGATACCCCAAAATGAATGGGCCAGGGACTTGCCCAAGGTCCCTGGCCAATTAAAAAAACCATATACCTACTATTGACTGGTTTGAAAATATTGCCAAAAGTGGGGCTGGGGGCAGGAGGTTTCTGATTGGCTGTCAGAAGGTTAGGGAACCTTTTAGATGGTTTAGGTTGAGATGTATGCTAATCTTGACCTCCAATGTTGAATTTTAGTGAATAGACCGCATTGAGGAAAGTACTTGTGATATCACAAGTTGGGTTTATTTTCTTCCTTTTCCAAGTTATATGCATTGCTTTCTCATTGAAACCTTTTTGGAATACTCACTTAATGGACAACAAAAAATAAGTTATGTTTAACTGAAATATTACATCAAGGGTAGATATTTTAAACAGAAATGCTTTGATGAAAGAATGCAAATAAAGTACCTTACTGAGTCCTGTGCCTATATAGCTCAAACATGGCATTTTTTTTTTCAGAATCTTGGGTCAGATGAAGGAAGATCTGACCCAACATGTCTGCCCCTGATAGAACTATTCAAACAAAGAGGGCTCAGTAAAGTGCTTCATTTATATTCTTTAAACAATTTCTATTAAAATTCCTACACTTGATGCAAACTTTCAGTTAGGCAGAACTTATTTATTGTTAATAGTTGTCATTTAAAGTACTCATCCAAACATTGTTTATACTGGGAATATATGGAAGAAAAAATGAAGTAAAATTATCTGTGTAAATTAAGACACAATGGGCTCGATTCAGTGGCCCCCGTTAAATCAAAAAGTGGTGTTAGCAGTTGCAATGCCCGCCGCTAACGCATTTAACTTTAAATCATTACCACACCTGTTAAAAAACTACCACACCTGTTAAAATAAAGCCTATACTTGCTATGGATCTTTACCGTTAAAAAACGCTATTGAAACACTGTTCTGTGTGGTAATTACTACACAAACAGTGATTCATTGAGGACCAGAAAAAGTTAACTGGCAAAAAAATAATTAACACAGCCGATATATGCACATTAACCCTTTCTGTGCAGTAAGGAACACAAACAGTGCTCCATACAACACTGAAAGGGTTAACCTACATTTTAAAAAACAAATGCTGGGGGAGCCACTGGGGTTCCCCCAAATACTCTGCCATCAAATTAGGAGGTTGGGGCTGCTGAAGTGGTGCCCTGACCCCCCTAAATTTAACTGGTGCTGGGCATAATGCCTGGTGCCTTATAAATACATTGGGCCTTCGGAATGCCCCTGACCCCTAAATATAAGAAATAATTCTCTGGGTCCAAGGACTGGTGATATGGCCCTGGTCCCATACATAATATAAATAATTTCCCCCCTGGAAATAGGGGCCAGAAAAATGCCCCTGGCTCCATACATAATACAAATAATTGTCTCACTGGGTCCAGTGAAATGCGTTTGACCCCATAAATAAAATGGGCCCCTGGGGTCAGAGGCTGCCTATGTGCCCCTGACCCATACAATATAAAACATATTTTACTTGCCCACCCCCTCTACCTTGCCCAGTTAAATTTATGTTTTTGGAAGAATAAGCATTTTTTTTTTTTTTTAACAAAACACCGTTATTCCCATACCAACGCAATCCATTCTCTTAATGGATTAATTTCTTTGTACTTCTATTAAGAATATGTAGATCGTTTTTGATCATTTGTTTTTATTCTGTAAAATGTCTTGCATAAACACTCTCCAAAAACACTGATATGGTATCAGGGCTCCGTACTGAACACAGTGCCTTCCAAGCAGATTAGGTATAGAATAGAAGCATTGAGATATATAGCGTTTCTATAAGAAACAACAGATCATATACCCTGGAATTCAGGTAAATTGTATAAGTATATTTATTTAAAACTTTATGCATAACATATTTTTCATGCTTCACTGTTTTCTTTTAATGTCTTATGGTGTCTGTGTCTCTATTGTGAGTATATGTATAATGTGGCCATAGCTAGGGCAAACACATGTCACTTGTTAGGGATGCCTACAGAAAACGTATAATGCAGAGCTGCATCAGTATAGGGCAATAAAATGACCAGATCTTAGGTGAATGTTTGTTGGAATTTTAATGATGATGCTCAGTCTTGGCATTTTATCAATCAGAACATTTATTCTTCAGGGTCCTCTGATTGCCACGGCTTTCACTAATGGATACCACTGAAACTGAACATAACTGGAAAGGTAAGAGGCTGAGGCGCCTGTGTGCTTAGAAACTGTAAATAAGTCACAAGTTTCATATTAAATTAGAGCAGACGTGTGGTGCATTCCTGATGCTACATCTGAGACTATATTTCAATACACATCTGCTAATTAGAAAGAAATATTACACACAAGTAACTACTTCTATGTAAAGGAAGGATGAAATTACCCCAAACACAATTTTGTTCATTAATATGACATTACATTTTGTAATCATTGAAATTTGATGCAAAATTAGGTATTTTAAAAAGTAGGGCAAGCTACTGAAAAAGGGTGTATTAACCCACAAATATGCCCCACTTAATGTATTAACTGGTAGTTTTCAAAATATATGAAATCCACTGTAAGTAATAGTTTCATAAAATACTCAGTATGATGTTAGAAAATTAAACCATTTACAGAAATGTAAACAATTGTATTCAATCTTAAACTGTTACTACAGTTTTTATAGTTGTTTAATGAAAAGCATTTAGTATAAGGTACACTATATGGAAAAAAGTATTGGGACAACTGACCATTATGCCAACAGGGACTTTTATGTCATCGCATTTAAATACATAGACATTAATATGAAGTTGGTCCTCCCTTTGCAGCTATAAAAGTATCCACTCTTCTGTGAAGACTTTCCACAAGATTTTGGAATGTTTCTGTGGGGTAGAGCGTTTGTGAGGTCAGACACTAATGTTGGATGAGACGGACTAGCTCGCAGTCTATGTTCAAGTTATTCCCAAAGGTGTTCGATGGGGTTGAAGTCAGGGCTTTGTGCCGAGAAGTCAAGTTCTTCCACAGCAAACTCATTCAACCCTGTCTTTAGGGACTGTGCGTGGTGCGCTGGGGCACAGTCGTGCTGGAATAGAAAAAGTGCTTAACCAAACTGTTCCCACAAAGTTGGACGCATGGCATTGTACAAAATGTCTTTGCATGCTGAAGCATTAAGATTTCAGCACTCAGCCTCAGCACTTCATGACCCCACTCTGTAACATTGTGGTCTTCCGCTGTGTGGCTGAGTTGCTGCTGTTCTGTCCAATAATACCACTTATAGTTGACCGGGGGAAATCTACCAGGGATAAGATTTACAAACTGACTTGTTGCAAAGGTGGCATCCAATCACAGTACCACGCTTGAATTCACTGAGCTCTTCAGAACGACCCATTTTAGTCACAAATGTTTGTAAACACAGACTACATGGCTAGGTGCTTGAATTTATACATGTTTGGTAATGGGTCTGACTGAAACACCTGAATTCAATAATTAAGAGGAACTAATCTGTTCAGTAGTTTAGTCTCGTCTTCATGTCCTGTGAGTGACAACCCATTGGAGAATATTTCCAACTCAGCTACTTTGGCCTAAACTTTGAAAATTCCCATCTTAATTCTTTATAAAGTAGACCTTCATATGTTCTTGTGCAGTGATGGCAAACAACGAAACTTTTTTTTCTGAGGAAGAACAGACAGTAAACCAGCATGTATTATAAAGATTAAGAGAAGGGACACTACCTATTAATCCTTACTTCTTCTAAAGTAGTAAGTTCAGATACAATGCTCCAACACTGCTCCCCTCACTATTTGCACTCACCCCATGCTACCTATGTCCTCAGCTTTCCAACCATCCACATAACTTCCCCTTTCATACTGTCAATATTTGTATTTCCCCCCTTTAATCAATATCATATCGCCTTAATCACCTTACAGCACTGTATTTATTTAAGCTTGTGGGATTTATGGCCACACTTTAGGCAGTGTCATGTTATAGGCCGCAGAGAGCCAAGTGTGGCCGCATGCCATCTCTGTTGGCATGTGTTTTATTTTTAAACTAAGGGAGGTTTATTAACTTTTTCTTTCCAGGGCAACTAGCACAGTCTACTCACATAACCATGCATTAAACCCAAGACCATTGCTTTATGCTGGGGTTTATTCATTAAAGCATGAGGTAAATTAACTAGAAAATTTAAAAAAATCAGGTACTAATTTAACTTAAAAATAGGCAAATTGGAACCTTTTTTTCACCCTATTATTAATGCCTGACTCCACCATACCCTTACTTCTCCTCGAATGTTTCTGAGCTTATGAATTTGTATTTGAGCAAAATATAAACAATTGCTTGTATAACAGAACCAAACAGTGTGTAAAGTGCAATGGCTCTTTAATATCATATTGCTATATGTGGTAATACATTTTTTTTTTTTCATGCCAATTAGTTTTTGGAAATAATTTAACATAGTTCTGAGTTTTTGCAAAGTTTCATGTGATGTTTGTCTTCACTGTAGTTTTAAAGTGACAATAATACCTTCAGACAAAACTTATTAAAATAATACATTGTTATATATGTGTTCCCATGCATATAATTCCTTCTATTAATACTGAAATATATAAAGCACATCAAGCTCCTCCTCTTTTACAAATCATGTATTTTAGAATGCTAGAATTACTCTGACTGGGTAATGTATTGTGGTGAAATTAGAAGAACATCATACTACAGGTTGAGTATCCCTTATCCAAAAATCCATTATCCCCCCAAAATTGTGGAATTTTGCACACCTTGCAAACTTCACACTCACCTGTCTGAATGTAAATGCACAACAGTTTATTCAATATACTGCGATATAGCCTTTCCATACATGCTCAGATTCTCCCACTCCCACAAAGGGTAATACTTTGGTGAACTAGTTTGACACGCCAAGGCAGGTTCCCAACAATGCCTCACATCACAGCTGCATCACAATGAATGTGAGTTATTTGCTCTACACAGTATTTTTATTGATTCTACCGTATTTCATGAGTGCTGAGTGGCTTTAATATATCTTATTGGTGAAAATGAACATAGAACTCTGCAAAAGAGAGTGCATATTATCAAGCAAGTTTTTCTTTTATAATTATAATGTATAAAAAACCTGTCACTTGCTTGTTGATAGAAAGAAATACTTATATTTTGTATACACTAGAAATGACCATAGGATTCTGTGAATGTAGGCACAATTTTGGTAAAATATTTGAAAAAAAAATCTTATTCTTTCCACAGGTTTGGTTTGCAAGCTTTTTCTTCCCATGAAGGTGTACCTCTCCCCTGCGATTATCAGACCGCTGCACATCACTTTGTGTTCCTGCAGAGTAACGGGTGCCTCCTCCTTAACCTCTCCTTCCACCTTAGGAGCTTTTATTTATTTGTTTTCTCTTTAAATCTTCCCATCCCCTTTTTTTTCCTTTTCATTTTTTTCATTTGCCCCTTTTTAGTTTTGTATTTGTGTCTTTGTTATAGAAACATTTCCTATGAATTGAAATATTTTTATTTGGTTGGGGTGCAGGGAAAACTTAGTTCAAACTGTTGGAGGGAGAGGAAGAGATTTTTATTTCGGCCCGACTGTCTGAGAATGTGATACATTTTTTTTTTTTATTTTAACAAAAAAAATGTTAATTTTTTATGTAAATTTTGGCTTTTAAGACCTGTAAAACAGAATTGAAGTGGCAATGCACAAGGACAAAACAAATGTATATTTTGCTAAATGAAAAACTATTTGTAGTACAGAAATTATTTTAATTCTTCTCAAAACTGGTTTGAATTTTTTTTTTTATTATTATTATTCTTTTTTTTTCCTATGTAAAATATGTAAATATTGCGGACTGAGCGTTCTGCCACCTCCAGGTCACTACTGGTCCCAACTTCTGCTCTGGCAATGTGGGTCTGTATTTTAGCAATATTTTCCTAAAACCTGAATGGAGTGGCAGGTTTGTTTTTTTATACATCTTTTATTACGACCAAAACTTCAGTTTACAACAAGCTGGAGTGCTCTCAGCGCAGGAAAACGCTGACCCCCTGCTTTAAAAACCACTTCTTAGCCCCCGTGCTAATTAACTCTTCCACTGTCGCTGCTTAACTCCTGGGGGTAGAATATTTCGGATGTAGAAGGCAAAATACACTTTAAAACCAATTGTGGGTGCAATATTTGTGGCTGAATATTTTTTTTACATTTTACTATATACGTTCTGATATTCCAGTAACCAAGCACTCCATAGCATAAAATCTTTTCTAACTGTTTATGAACAAACTCAGAACTTACTGCATCAGAGTCATTAATTACAGGTCAAACTACAAGTGTATATTGTATATTATGTTTTAATTAGACTAGACACTTACAATTAAGCAATACACTTGTATAACATAATTTCAAATCCCTGGTGCCCTGTGGCTTCATCCCCCCAAGGAGAAGAAGTATAATACTATGTGAAGAGTTAATTACGGGTGGAGAAACATACGATGCTGTACTGAATTCAAAGCAATAATCTTTGTTACTGCAACTGGAATTTTTCTTGTTTTTTTTGTTTTTTTTTAAAGATAGTTGAAAAATAAATGCTAAATTGTACTCTTCTGTGTTGTTTCTTAACTTTTTATTTCTCGCTCGGGACACATGGCTAAATCCATCTACATGGAGATTATTCATTTTTAAAGTGTATCTCTCATGCCAAAATGACTTTAAACCACCATTAAATGTCTACGCATCATGCTCGCCACATTGCTAGTACATGTGAAGAATCTTTCAAGGATAAATTTTGTTTCTTATCTAAAGAACCTCCGTGCTTTAGTCATCAATCTCGTGGTAATTTAAATACATGCAGAAGATCCACTCCTTTGTTTTGTCTTTTAAAATACAGATTTTTCTTGCTGAAATGTCTATAGGTTATTGAGAATAGGTGTGTGAACTGGAGAGTCATATTTGTGGTACATGTAGAAAACAAACAACAAATCAGTTAAGAGTGTATAAAAACAACAGAAAATAATGTAATACCATGTAATACTGTACATTAGTGAAATTAAAAAAATGTTAAAATGTACTGGTCCCTAAACGGTCCCTGGTCTTACATAAAATGAGCTGGCAGCAGATGAGAAAAATCTAGACATTTCAATAGGCAAAGTGTTCATACAAAGACAATAGTGTCCGTGGTAAAGTCTGTGAAGGTCCATAGAACATCATTAAATTGTCACAAAGTCCAGTAAATATCTACCATGAACAATATTGCCTAACCATGATTGCTGTCTTATACATAGAGTATTCACATGAATGCACAAACATTTATGTTGTTAAATGGCCTTTAGTTATTTCCGTCGCTAGGCTAAGGGGGCTCAAGCCCTGAGCATTCACTTTCCAAGCCCTGCATGTCTTCAACTGCAAAGGGCAAAGTCAGCTGCCAACTACACTGGGACTTCTGCTTATGGTAGGTTGAGTTAGCAGCTGTGTTGTACAGACCTGCCTGCTCAACCGCTCCCTCCCATTCCTGCTCCAGCCATCCAATATTACAAAAGATTTAAGCAGAATGCCTGCAGCAAATCACACTGGAAAAAAGCCTGTGCACTATAGAAGCAGTAATCTTCATCTTGCGCCAAAATGAGTTTGGGGACTAGACTGTCCCTTTAATTTCTTGCTGTCTCGCTAACCTACTATTAATTACCCTGTCTATATATGTGTTTGTGTTTTCCATGTGTATCTACCTGCCTATCAGTCTCTCTGTATTTGTCTACCAACCATTTTAACTGTCTCTCATAATATCTTGCTGTCTTTATATGTATCTTCCAGGGTATGCACCTGTCTCTCATTTTCTCTTCTTCCCTGTAATTATATGTCTCTCTGATTGACTATCACTATCTGACTGTCTGATTCTCTTCTCTGACACCTCTATCTGACAGTCTCACTCTCGCTCTCTGTCTCCGACTGTCTGATGCTCTCTGTCTTTACCTGTGTTAACTATTAAAAAACCTTGAGATCAGGATTAATAAGGGTGCCAATGGATCCAAGGACTGGTTATGTGTTGTGTCTTTTCTCAGTTTAACAATATAAAGGCAATTGTTTTTAACTCAAATTCAGTGTTTTATCATATCAAACCAATGCTGCCACCTTTTAATGTGGATAGCCACATACCATATTGAAGCATAGGTTGTAGGTGTGGGAGACATTAGATTCTACTCACTAAAGAGGGAATTTCAGACTTAAGGCCAAATGGGCCGAGAAGAAAAATTCTCCTATTCAACTGCATTGGAGAATTTTTTCAGCTTGGCTACTTTGGCCCAAAGTTTGAAACTCCCATATCAATTCTCTCTTTATTGAGTAGACCTTAGTGTTAATTAAGTCAAGTAATAACATACAACCTATGACCTTTTCGCCAGGATAGGGATCACACAAAAACACAGTGAGGGCCACATCCGACCCGCAGGCCATCAGTTGAACATTAATGTATTTCACTACAAGTTTACTTCTTACATTAATTTGTATGTTTTCAAAGACCTGTTTTCAGGTGCAACTTTTTACATGTAAATGCACATCTAAAACGTACTTAAATATGCCAGCTCTTAAAATAGCTAATATATAGATTATTAAGCAAATAAAAACATACCTCCTTAGTTAACACCAGACAAGATTAGCTCCCCAAGGTCATTGTATCACCTGATATTCACAGGTTATCCTTTAAAAACATATTATGTTCTCTGCTCAGTTGGTAAGTGTCTGCTATTTTTTTCAGATTTCCCTTCAAAACAATGATGGATGAAATTCATATTAAGAGGAAATAAAATCTGAGAAATATTTATAGTATTAATATTCCTTAAAATAAATTTTAAAAGTACCGTGTCTTTATTTTAATGGCACAGTACTGGTTAACTCCTTCCACCTTTAATATTGTATTTACATATTTTATTTATTATTTAATCATCTTTCTTAAGTAAAAAAAAAAACAAAAAACAACAACCTTATAGTTGGAAAAGCTTGTCAGATTTTTTTTCTGGTGGACAGTATTCCAATAATGCAGATGGTTATTTTGGTGCAGATACTATGCTTGTTCATACAAGAGGCTATTTTCAGATTCTTATGGAGTACAAAAACAATACTGTCTAAAAAGCATAAGTACAGGGAGATTTTGTGAGGGCTGTTGCTCCCCTTTTATGTTGTGATAATTTGTCACCTGGAACAAACTTATCTGCTCATCACCGCGACGCTCCTCGCTTGCTTCCACCACTGCATAATCAACTGGCTACTCGCAGCTTCCGTTGAGTTTCCGCAATGCCATCTTTCCAGAGTCCTGTAGTCTCTAAGATGGCCGTGGGGCACCCTATTCGCATGCGTGAATGTGCCTTGATCCGTTACACCCCCCTGACTGGCACCAGATTTGTATTTAAATCCCTTACCTTTGCTTGTGATAGGTTCTCTGGTGCCTGTTGTTAGCTACCTTGCGTTTTCTTGTATTCCTGGATCCGGTGTTCCTGACCCAGCTTGTTTGACCATTCCTGCTCATCATTCCCAGACTACCAAATCCTCGGCTTGCTTTTGACTATTCTGTCTTCTGTTATCCTGACTTCGGCTTCCAAATCTGTATCCAGTATCCCAGTACCAGTGGCTGTGTGTCCGGTATCCAGTATCTCAGTACCAGTGGCTGTGTGTCTGGTATCTCAGTACCAGTGACTGTGTTTCCAGTATCTCAGTACCAGTGGCTGTGTGTCCGGTATCCAGTATCTCAGTACCAGTGGTTGTGTGTCCAGTATCTCAGTACCAGTGGCTGTGTGTCGAGTATCCAGTATCTCAGTATCAGTGGCTGTGTGCCCGGTATCCAGTATCTCCGTATCAGTGGCTGTGTTTCCAGTATCTCAGTACCAGTGGCTGTGTTTCCGGTATCCAGTATTTCTGTACCAGTGGCCATGTGGGTCCGGTATCTCATAGTACCAGTGGCCATGTGTCCGGTATCCAGTATCTCAGTACCAGTGGCTGTGTGTTCAGTATCCAGTATCTCAGTACTAGTGGCTGTGGGTCCGGTATCTCAGTACCAGTGGCTGTATGTCCGGTATCCAGTATCTCAGTACCAGTGGCTGTGTGTCCGGTATCTCAGTACCAGTGGCTGTGTTTCCGGTATCCAGTATTTCAGTACCGGTGGCCATGTGTCCGGTATCCAGTATCTCAGTACCAGTGGCTGTGTGTTCAGTATCCAGTATCTCAGTACCAGTGGCTGTGGGTCCGGTATCTCGGTACTAGTGGCTGTGGGTCCGGTATCCAGTATCTCAGTACAAGTGGCTGTGTGTCCGGTATCTCAGTACCAGTGGCTGTGTATCCAGTATCTCAGTACCAGTGGCTCTGTGTCCAGTATTCAAAACTCATCCATTCGTGACTTACCTACATACTCGTATGTATGTAAGTACTTCCATATCCAGTGTTCGGAGAATTGGTAGAGGTGCAGCAATTTACCTTTTCAGCAGTACCCGCAGCTCAACCAAAGGACCTGGTGACTGGTTGTACAAGAAGATATAAAGATCCAGGATACTAAACTCTGACTGTTACATCACCAAAGTGTAGACATAATCATTGTATAGAAGATGTTGTACTCAATCACGGAGTACACAACAAATGTAACTGCTGATATAAAGCTGGTGTTCTGTAAGTATTTTAGTTTTTAGTCAGACATGCTATCTATCACCCAAACAAGCAACAAGGTTGTCGTATAATTAAAACTACTTTGGAATTTGCTAAAATGTTTAAGAAAAAAATGAAAATAGCACAAATAAGTGTTTTATCAGATAAGAATAGATCTAGGCCACAATCAGTTACTGTGGGCACACATTTTAGTTGCATGTACTTGGCCCTTCTAATTCCCAACCAGATCCTGTTCTCTTAACTGGACTCTACTCTACAATATTCCACAATAGCTGGTATGCTCCAGGCAGCTATCTTTAGAACATAACAATTTGGCTAGCTGAGAATAATTGGAATCCATATCACTGATGCAGTAATTACTGCATTTGCCCCACCCCTGGATCAAAGACTCCAATTAAAGAAAGGGTTAGCCTTCCTTCTACTTGTTGGTAGAGGGGCATAATTGATCCCTGGTGGTCCAGTAGGGGATGTAGAGGTTTATGCATTCACCTGCTTCCACACACTTCTCTGCATCATTGAGCTCCTAATTGACACCATGCTGCCTGGAACTCCTTGTAGATGCAGCAGGGAGAGAGGCTTGTGGAAGCAGGAAATGCACACTCCCTATCTTGTGTGCATTGTACATTGTGGCTTATTGCAGGAAATGTCCCCAAATACAGGCTAGCTTTCTATATGACATTCCTGTGCCAAAAAAAGGGCAGAGGAGTACGATATCACCTGACCATGTGTGGATGGTCACTGCAATGAGCAACAGGCTACCCTATACATATACCGGGTGTCTGGAGCTCATTGACCCATGTTCAGGCTGTCATATATATATATTTTAAAACAATGCTGTCTATGTACAGTGCAACAAACTGTGCATGTACAGTATTAATTCTGGGACAGACCCGTATTTAATGGCATTAGACCCGAAAAAGGGGACACTCCTGGAAAATTTGATACTTTTGACAACTATAGATAATAAAAAAAAAAAAGTTTTTTTTAGCTATCATTTTCTTTGGATGAAGTCTGGTTTTATAGTTATACCATTTTCCCATTAGAATTATGAGAATTGTGAGGCTCTCCCATGTAGTTAAATAGTTAAATACTCTTATCTCTGGATTTCTATGAACTGAACTTTATGGAATAGTGGTTAAAAGCAAACGGATAATAAACTCAAGGTTGTGTTCTATCCATCACATCTGAAGTGGGAACATGTGCACTTGGCAGCATTTGGTTTAGAGACATTTGTGTCCCTGAGGTGTGACGGTCAGGATTTCGCTATATAAGGGGCAAGGTTAGAATTGAACATGTTAGTCTTTGCTACCATGATCATGAGGTTCCTGGCTCTCCTTTTAGCAGGTATGTTCCTATCATGTGCTCCATTCCACAACTAGCCAACTGTGGTATATTTAATTGTTTAAACCGCCTATTCCACCAACCATTTTTACGTGTTATGTGGGAGGCTGGTAATGTTGGCCCTATCAAGTTAATCCAGCAAATATTCTATTTAGGTTATTTGTAAAGGAGGAATTTATTTTTCTGATAGAGAAGAAACTGCTCTAATGTGAACAATATTCAATTTTTTATGCAAGATTCACCTATGCCCCAATCAGTCTGCAAGGTTTGTAAATACATAGCCTGTTACAATGCTATTAAGGCCTAAACATCTGTGAGGTGAGATAATACTCGCATGATACTTGTGCATGTCATTCAATTAAATGAAGATGTGGCACTGTTGTATAAATAGTAGTTATTTTTACTAATTTTAAGAAGTATCAATTATAATGGTGGCCAACACATACTTCAGCCCCAGGGTATACAATGTATCACCCCCTGTCATGTTTTGTCAGTCATGCAAGGTAAAGAACCTATTGAATTACTTGGCAAACTGCTGGATAATGTAAAATGGTCTATTTCAAAATCATTAAAAAAATCTCAGGCTAACAACCAGCTTTAGAAACGTATCTGCTGGGTGTCATTTACCAAAACAAACCTCAAATAGAATATTTCTCATCCTCCCATATTATAGGTAATATAATACATTTTCTTCTCTCAATTTCCAGTGTCCTGCGTTAGTGCTTCTCCTCAGACTAAGGCACTCTGGCAGTTTCATAGTTTGATCAAATGTGCTATTCCTCATAGTGAGCCCCTCAAAGAATTTAACAACTATGGATGTTACTGTGGTTTAGGAGGCAGTGGCACTCCCAAAGATACTCTGGACAGGTAAGTACTTTACAGTCTAAACATTTGCTTCTGTAATGTTATACTAGGTAAAGTAGACGCTATTTGTAATGAACAAGTAGGCACAGTTGTGGGTGAACGGCGCTATGCTCAGATTTTGCTACATATCTCTTGCTGGATCTGCAAAGATTACAGGTATTATAGAACTTTGTAGAAATGGATCAGGAACAGCCATGGTAGGCTCAGGAAATACTATTTTAATTAATTATTTATGGGAGCACAAGGCTGGTGCAGATTTACACATTACATTTTTGCTAAAGACCTTTTTGTAGAATTACCTGATTAATTGTGTGGCTGTGTGGTGTCATTTCATTAGAATGCATTCATCATCAACCAGATAATTCTTGGGCCCATGCTGAGAGTCATACATTCCTTGAGATGAGCTGTAACTTTGCCAAGCATCTCCAAGGCCCCCAAAACTAATCACTGTTGAAATTCTAGTGAAAGGATTCTTGCTGGAACAAAATGTTTTAAATATACACTGAGTTAGATCATAATGACAATTTCAAATAATACTAAGAGATGGAAATCCTCCTAACTTGAATTGTGTGTTATATCAAGTGCCAACGTTGCCATTTGTTGTATAGCTCATGGTGTCAATGAGTCTATTCAATAAAGAGAGAATTGCTGGGCATTGAGATGGAAATTTCAAACTTTAGGCCAAATGTAGCCGAGTTGGAGAAATTCTCCAATGCAGCTGAATGGGAGAATTTTTCCAGCTTGGCAACTTTGGCCTTAAGTTTGAATTTTCCGACTCAATTCCCTGTAATTCTCTCTTTATTGAGTAGTCCCTTAGATTTTACCAACTTTTTTCTTTCTCTGTAGATGCTGCCAAGTCCATGATAATTGCTACTCAGAAGCAAATAGACTCTCCAGCTGTGCCGGCCTTGTCAATAACCCATACACCAAGGAATACAAATACACCTGCTCTGGAACCTCTATTACCTGTACATGTAGGTGATCCACATATATAGATAAATGTATACATGGCCAGCTTTCATTTATTCATGTGACAAAAGAAAGCTAGCCTTAGTTTTTTTTACATCTTGTGTAGATCAGGAATTTTCACCAAGGTCCATAAGGTTATTGCAAAAGATCAGACACTGTATTCGGTTACTGTGCGTCATAATTTACGTTGAAGCATGAGACATTGTAAATACTTTAAAGCCCCAAATTCTTCCGTGTTGATTCTTGCATGCTGTTCTATTTTAACACAAAGTACTATAGGGAAATTGGATCTGTGGCAAGATTCGGGTATTATATAAATATATGCACATAATATTGTCAATTTATTTTTAAAATGTTGCCTCTTTTCAGCTTACAGCAATGCCTGTGACCAGTTTATCTGTAATTGTGACCGGGCTGCCGCCATTTGCTTCTCTAAATCCCCTTACAACGCAGCCTACAAGGATCTGGACAAAAGCAGAAACTGTTAATTTGTATTCTGCATGATTTTGGAGGTCCCTCTACAACCATACTGGATCTGGACATGATTAAGCCATAATAAAAGTGAAATACAGGTCATTTTATATATCAAGTTGTTGGTTTATCGTTACATTTGTTGTTCAGGCGTAACAGTATTCATTAGTACCAATGCTACTTATGGTTAAAATGACACATTTTGCAATCATGTTCTATAACAATAATGTCCAATCACTGGTCTGGTTAGAGAAGGTAGTGGGAGCCACATCTCAAACAAGAACAGACAGCACTGAAAAATCCTGTCCTTTGATACTACCTATTCAGGAGGGGCATCACCATTTTTATCTGGTTGCACATATGGGGGTAAATTCAATGTCCCCTAGCCATTTACCACACACAATAGTGTGTGATTCAACTCCAACAGAGACTGCAAATATCCAGTGCGTTAAAGCTCACCACCGCCATGCCCGTGGTCACGAAAGAAAAATAATGCATGGCCCCAAGTCAACATATGCCTGTGGCCCCATGGGGCCATTGGCTGGTGCAATGCCCATGTCCCCAATATGAATTGGTGCAATGCCCATGTCCCCTGATGATTACAGGACACAGAGTACCCATTGCTGCCATACAGCAGTTCAGTGTTCAAAAATTATGTAACACTCCCCTTAGGGATTTATCCCGTTAGGTTGGTGCAGACACAAACCATCGCCCTAAGGTAGCAGCGGCTTTATCCATAATATGACAAGACAGGAAGTTGAGAAACCCTGCAGACACCCTGGAGCAGGCACGGGGAATAGCATTGAATAGTAGTATGCAGGATGCTGCAGGCTGAGACAGGCAGGGTAAGCGGAGCAATAGCATTAAAGCAGGGGCAAGACTGAAGCAAGGACATAGGCAAGGAACCAAAGCAGAACTGAAACAGACATGAGCAGGGCAAAGGAGAAACCAAACTAAGACAGGGATAAGAAATACAGGGCACAAGGCTTAAGTCAAAGCAGGAATACAGAGCTGACATACAGGACACAGGAATAGGGCATGATAACAGAATTAAAGGACAGGACTAAGGAGCACAAGGGAAGTAGTGAGGAGCTGGGATCCTCAGATGCTTCAAAAGTTAAAATAAAACAGGGAAATGGGCAAAGGACAGAGGAGTCATTCAGGGAAAGAGGGTAAGGAAACATAACAAACGTACAGACATAAATACAGAACTATTAAATGGTGAGGGTTAATTTAACCCAAATGGCCATGAGATCATATGATTGCCAACTACATAAAGTTACCCCACAATAAGGCAAGTCCTACTAGTAAGTTGCTGTCTATAAATAACAGCTAATAACTAAACACAAAACTACACAGACTGGTTACTGAAATGAGCACTAACAGGTGGGGCACATTTTTATAGGAGCAGAGAAATAAGGTAAAAGGAAAATGGATCAGAACAATAAACATAGCAAAACCAGCATTGCGTAAAAGCAAGAATAAAGTATAATATTAAGGGTATACAGCAAGCCTCACATATCATACTGGATATTCAAGTCTAGATGAGCCTGACAGTGATAGTGACGATGCTACAAATAAATAGAAAATAAAATGAAAAGTGAAAAAATTAATCAACTGCTCACAGATAAAGGTTGTAACTCTCTTCCCTCCTACTAAACAGACAAATAAAAGAAAATGCAAAAGAATGCGTGCTACAAAAAAAGTAATAAAAATGAAATGTGAATTGTGAACTAAAAAAGAGTGAGAAATATATAAAATAGGAGGAAAAATATAAGAAATATACTTAGATCCTAACAACTTAGATCCTGATTCATCCAAATGCAATAGGACAGAAATTCTAAATCTTGTGGAACATGTAAAGGAGAAAAAAAAACAAGTAGCATGTATAAACACGGTGCACACGTCAGTTGCGCCAAATTCTGGAGCAATCGGCGTGTGCGCCAATTTGAAAAACAGACTCACTGGAGTCTGTGTTATCTACATCGAATGCATAGATTTAGGTTGTGTCAATGCTCATTGCGCCTGCGCAGCCTATGAATAAAAAATGCAGGCGCCTGATTTCTGTCGGGGTACCACCACTAAACACAGTTTTGACTGAGGTCCCTCTCTCCTCAGCTGTACTCCTGTAAATCTTCACAAATAAAGCTCACGCTGTAACTGTGAATGCTTACTAGATAAGATTGGGAGACAACCACAGAGCAGAGGTGCCCATAATAAACACTTTGTGCAGTCTCCTTGCCGCAAGTGCTCTGACGAGGGACATCCTCGGCTGTAAACCACGATCCGGCAAATTGATCACACTTTGCAGGGTCCCAGCAGTGATCCGCAACACCCTGGATATTCATCTTCGCTCCATGGAAAGGCACCATCCATTACAAAAGATGCCTGTTAATTTACCGCTAATGCCATTTTTTGGGTTAAAGGAGCAGTTTATTTAATTGTACAAATATGTTACTATTCTGGATGTTGATATGTTTTCTTTATAGTCTCTTTTGTATAGGAGCAGCTGCATGTGAATTGGAGTTGATATACATGACTCTTGCCACTGTCTGCTCCGCGCCTCTCTGTCTAGACTACTATTAAAAAGCATGTGTAAATGCAGAGGAATAGATTCGTTTCGGGAAACTCGGCCTGGGGAATCCATAGGATTATTTTGCCAATGATAAATGTGAAAAAAACATACGTGATTATATCAAAAAGGTGAACAATTATTCACAAAACACACATTTAAAAACAAAGCCTATTTCAGAGACCAGTAACATGAATATCATAATTTTCACGAAGTTACAATGTATATCAACTTTTAATGTATACCGGTTCCAATTCACATGCAGCTGCTCCTATACAAAAGAGACTATAAAGAAAACATATCAACATCCAGAATAGTAACATATTTGTACAATTAAATAAACTATAATCTACCAGTACTGGAACAGCTGCACACAAGATGTTGGACCTGGCCAAGTAGTATCACACCGAAAACTGTAAATGGGAAAAAGAGAGACAAGGATTATTAATGTAACTTCTATATAATTTAAAGATTTTTCATGATTTTTAATGATTCTAGTAGTCTAAAACAGGGAGAGTCAACAGATTCAGAGAGAGTAAATATTCTGATTTAAAGGGACACTACCACTTACATAAGATGTAATTAGGTAAACTGGTAATTTAAAACAAACACATAAATAAATCATATGCCACTGTTTTGTTCTTTTATATGATTGAATTAATTGCATATAAAAGGAAAAATAAAATTAGGTGTTTATCTCTTGGTTCCATTTTGTGAAAATTTCCCATGATGAAACATCGTCCAAAATCTTCCAACCAGTCTCACTTTACAACTGTGACCAAAGCCTGCATAATGATGTCATAAGATACAGCCCAACTCTCTTACTGGCTCCTGTGTATCATAGTAGGCAGGACTAGGTAGCTGAGTACACTTTTTTTTTACCTGCCTTCCAACACAAAGAGAGGAGATTAACCTGATCAAACAGGATCATAACTCTGCCCCCTTGTGATGTAATAGTCACATTACCCTCCTATCCAGTATATGGTCAGAATTCTGACTTATAGACTGCATTTTGTGTCCCCAGCCCCAAAGTGACATACTAGTGCTGTAAAGTATCTGAGGGATGCAGGCCCGCCATCAGGGGGTGACGGGCATTACTGGCATCCCAGGCCCAGGTCACGAACTGCTTCAATAAGACGACCGGAGAGCAACAAGGAGGTAATTACTGGGGAAGAGGGAGAAGGGTGGCATAAAACAAGCAAAATACTGGCATTTTGAGTGACTAAATCCTGGCATATTGAGTGGCTAAATCCTGGCATATTAAATGGCTACATCCTGGCATATTAGATGGCTAAATCTTGACATACTCAGTGGCTAAATCCTGGCATATTAAATGGCTAAATCCTGGCATACTGAGTGGCTAAATACTGGCATACTGAGTGGCTAAATCCTGGCATATTAAATGGCTACATCCTGGCATATTAAATGGCTAAATCCTGGCATACTCAGTGGCTAAATCCTGGCATATTAAATGGCTAAATCCTGGCATACTGAGTGGCTAAATACTGGCATACTGAGTGGCTAAATACTGGCATATTAAATGGCTAAATACTGGCATATTATATTTATTTATCTTTATTAGTTTTCAGTATAAAAAGGTAATTGAAAAAATATATAAATACAATTTTTACAAAACGGGTCATTGCGCGAGATTACCCCAGGCCTCAAGGATCACTTTCCTCAATTATTTTTCGTCAAGGGGGGATTTGTAATCTAATTCGGAGTCAAATTTGTCCCTGAGTAATCCTATTTGCCCCTTATTCCAGCTTCCCTGATCAATTTATCTGAGTGTAGCTCATCATTCCCCTTGGCGCTAATAGTGTTCCTTTATCCTACTGCTCTTGTTCTATAGTGCCTGGGGTCTAGGCAGGGGGGTTTTAAGCATAAGGCTGTAAGCATAAAATGACCCAAAGGGGCTTCACACCATCCATTCAGTCATTCATCCACATATGCATACACTTCTTCCTCCGGTACCCATTCCCGAGTGGCGGGGGGGCGTCACCTCCTCTGGATGCGCGACCCCTCAAGCCCTCAATCGTTCATATCCTATGCACCAGGGCCTTCCTCATTCCTGTCAGGTTTCCAGTTTGCCCATGTCTTTAGGTAAAATTCCCTAGTCTCTTTATTTCTATTATAAAAGTGCCTTTCAGCGCCCGCTAGTTTAGTTAGTTGTATTTCTATTTCTGGCCAGGAAGGGAGTTCTGCTCATCGCCAGTACCTACCCGATCCCACAAATTCCCCCCAGGCATCGATAGGAGGGATGTCGATTATTTCCAGGAAGTGTTTTACTCTCAAGTAAGTAAACAGTTCTGCGGCTGGCAATCCAAAATATGTCTGTAGGTCTGGAAAAGCAAGCAAACTAAAATACTGGCATATTAAATGGCTAAATCCTAGTATATTAAATGGCTAAATCCTGGCATATTGTGGGGGAAAATGCTGGCATATTGAATAGCTAAACCCTGGCATATTGAGGGGCAAAATCCTGGCAAATTGAGTGGCTAAATCTTGGCATATTAAATGGCTAAATCCTGGTATATTGGGTGGCTAAATCCTGGCATATTAAATGGCTAAATCCCGGCATATTGAGTGGCTAAATACTGGCATGCTGAATGGCTAAATCCTGGCATGTTGAATGGCTAAATCCTGGCATATTGTGGGGGAAAATGCTGGCATATTGAATAGCTAAACCCTGGCATATTGAGGGGCAAAATCCTGGCAAGTTGAGTGGCTAAATCTTGGCATATTAAATGGCTAAATCCTGGTATATTGGGTGGCTAAATCCTGGCATATTACATGGCTAAATACTGGCATATTGAATGGCAAAATACTGGCATATTGAGTGGCAAAATACTGGTATATTGAGGGGCAAAATATTGGCATATTGACCAACTGCTCCCAACCACCCTCCCACACTATATTTCACAAAATGGCAGCGTCCAGTCACACTTGTTTAGTTACATATTTTACTAACTACAGTCACATAACAAAAACAAAAGACTTATATGAAATCAGTAATACAAAATAAAAAAAATAAAACCTTTTCATTTTTTGGTGGGAGTGTCCCTTTAAACAAAAGGTGATAGGTCCAGTTCCCTATTGAGACCCTTAAGTGCCATGGTCTCCAATTCAGAAATCCACCAAGCTTCTCTTTTATTTAGATGGCTTTCTCTATAACCCCCCGCCCACGTTTCAATCTAGGGATATGTTCAATCATTCAAAATTTCAGTTTATATCACCTGGTTTATGTTCAAGTTCATTATTAATGGGCAGGTATGGGTAATTCTAATATTTTTTGTATGTTTAGAGATGCGCTGCTTCATCTTTTGTATGGTTTCCCCTATATATAACAACCCACAGAGCCACATAAGCATATAGATCATAAAGGTAGTATTGCATGTCATATATGATCCAATCTGGTACCACTTGTCCCTAAAGGGGTGTTTAAATGTATCACCTTTCAGAATACTACCACAGGCCACACAGTTCAAACATGGAAAGCTCCCTGGTCTTTTAGAGCACAAAAAGTGTTTGGGAAGTATACACGGGTAATTCAGCATGGACTAACCAGTCCCTGATGCTGGTACCACTCTTATAAACGATTAGAGTAAATTCTCTGAACTCTTTAACACTAGGATATTCATCAGACAAAATAAGCCAGTGTTTCCTGATAGTTTGAGAGATTCTTCTACTGTGGATTCCATAACGCAACACCAGCCTATTCTGTGTTGGCTTGGTATTTTTATTCAGTAGATCTGATCTTTGCATTTGAATCACCATTTGGAAGGTAACTTTGAGCAGGCCACTTGGGTAGCCCCTATTTGAAAATGTATTACACATCTATCTTAGGCGCAAATCTTGGATCTCGCCATCAGGGACTATGCTCCGAACCCACATCAGCTGGCTTTTGGGCAATGATTTAATCAGCCCATGTGGATGTGCTGAGTTATATCTCAGAATGTTTTTTCTATCAGTTGGCTTCACATAAAGATCTGTAAGAAGGACACTCCCGTGCCTATAAATAAATTAATTATTTCCCTGTGAAAGGAGAGTATATAGCACTGGTGTAATCGGATGTTTTTTGGAAAGGAATATCTGTAATTCATCATCAGTAATATTGTTGTGATTCGCTTACTTTAAAACATTTTTGATATACTCATGTTTGTTTGTTTTTTCCACTTTTATCATTGGCAAAATATGTGTTTGCCCTTACCTTGTCACAGTGTTCCTGTGAGATAATAATGATACTTTTTCACTTTAAATATGTTCCAACATGTTGATTTGTAAATTGTTTAATTGTTTTGACCTTTTATATTGAAGTATTAAAACACTGTGATTTGCACGTTTCACATACGGCCTGAGAAAGACTGACAGGTTGAAATGTTGCCACTGGCAAATATGGATTAAAAAAAACATTTCTCACTGGACCAGAGTGCTAAGCATTTCTTGCTATTTTGGTATAAAGGGGCCTTGGTGGAGCCCTGCTCGTGCACCAACCCTTTGGAGTGCTGCTTAACCAGTTGTTTTTTGTATACCTGGATATGTAGAATCTCTAAGAATCATTGTTAATTATTATTTTTACTTATTGTTTCTGCCATTTATACTATTGGTCGGCCCCCCCATATGCTTTTTTTTAATCCATTTTCAATTTTTTGCTTTATTGCTATATTTTTTAATTTATTTTATTACTTTTTGCTTTTCCTTTCTCCATTGGGCACATTTTCCATCCAACACTTAGCATATATATTTTCTAGATTCCCTACATTCAATTTGGGCAGACTTAGCTCTTTCTGCACACAGCCTTACATGTAAGTTATTTTATTACTCATTTAGTCCGTGGCTGCGATGACGTCACACACTCCACACTTGGTAGTGTGAGCAGAGGAGCTTCAGCTACCCGCCAAACGGTACTTAATGGCAGATTTTCACAATGCAGGCATGGGCCAGGATGGATGTAGGTCTGTGAAACCAGCCTATCCAGCCTCTCTTCCACGTGGGCCTACCACTATACACTGAAACCCCTGATTCAAGCAGTGATGGCGAACCTATGCCACAATTGGCACGCCAAGCTCTTTGTTGTGGCACGCGTGGCTAGGGAGGGTTGTGGGGCTGAAGCCCCTAATCTTAGCTTCATTGGCCCAAAGTGAAAATTAACTGCAAAATAAAAACCGTATTTGCTCGAATATAAGACAAGTTTTTTTTCAGAGCAAATGCTCTGAAAAAGACCCCTCGTCTTATATTCGAGGTCGTCTTATAATCTGACCTCAAATCGAAAAAGGAATTTACATGTGAATATATACAAGTTAAACTTTTTTTCCTATAGGGTAGTCTTATATTCAGGCTTTTAGTTTTTTTTCCTAAAGGAATATCCAAAGTTTGGGGGGTCGTCTTATAATCAGGGTCGACTTATATTCGAGCAAATACGGTATTTACAGAAATGCTAACCTGTTGCTTCCATAGCAATTACATCGGTATTATTGCTCAGGAGGCAGCAGGATAATAATTTCAGTAACTGCACACCCCTCCAGATCGTGAGATGGTTAAGCCTGCCAGTTCCTCTCCCGGCATCAGCTCTACAGCTGACAGCCCCCTCTTCACACAGCAGTGTAGCAGCCCTGCCAAGGAAGAGACTTCCTGCAATGTATGTGGGAGTAGGTGTTTATGTGTGTATACATGTGCTGTATGTATGTGTGTGTGTACATGTGCTGCATGTATGTGTGAGTATGCAAGTGTAAGAATGTGTGTATACATGTGCTGTGTGTATGTGCGAGTGTGTGTATACATGTACTGTATGTATGTGTATGTTTATATACATGTGAAGTATGTAGTATGTGGGAATACATGTGCAGTGTGTATACATGTGCTGTGTGTATGTATCTGTGTATACATGTGCTGTATGTATGTGTGAGTATGTATGTGTGTTTATATATGCTGTATGTGTGTATACATGTGAAGTATGTGGGTATACATGTGTTGTAAGTGAGTAAGAATGCGTGTATACATGAACTGTATGTATGTGTATGTTTGTATACATGTGATGTATGTAGTATGTGGGTATACATGTGTTCTGTGCATGTGTGAGATTATGTATGTAGGTATAAATGTTCTGTGTGTATGTGTGAGAGTATGTATGTGGGTATTTAGTATAAAGTTCTCTCCTGTTGTTCCACAATTCCGGATACGTGTACTAACCTTGTATATTTCGTATACAATTTTTCCACAGTGTGTACTTATTTTTTCTATATGCTACTACCAACACTGCTTTATTCTCATATAATATTTCTCTTACTTATTTTACTCTTTGGCTCTGCTTGGTACCAGTACCATTTTCAAGTAAAAAATGTTTTACATAATTATCCTGCCTCCTGGAGTTAGGGTTGCCACCTTTTCTACAAAAAAATACCGGCCTTGCTGGTACCTCCATAGACTTAATATTGGTGGTGGCAACCCTACCTAGAGTGATTGTTATTGTTTTCTCATATACATTTATATTAAGCTATACCTCCTAGGGGATAAGGCCACTTACAGTCACTCATTATTAACCCAGAGGGTGTCTCTGCCATATATATATTAGTATAATCTAAAGTACTCCAATGTTAAATAAAACATAATAAACCATTATAAATTTGAAGCATTCTGAAGTGATCATATTGCTGTTAACAAATAAATAAACAATGATAAATAATCAGACGTGCATGCCCCTCCCCCATAAAAAAAACAAAAACATGCCATAATATGCCTGGAAATGTATATTTTATTTCATGGTCTACCCTCCTTGACATTAAACAGTTTATGTTGATAACACACTTTCCAGTATCTGAACACACAAACCTCAAACACCTGAAAATTGTGTGTCAGAATCTTTATTTAATGTTTTCTAAGTCATAGAATGTATCCAGTAGGTTTCCGATTAAGCCAGGAGCCCAGTCACGCACTAAAACCAAGGGCTTAATACTCCAGAATGGGTAAAACACCTCTGGGTGACGCAAAATGGCTGATTTCACTACCTCCTTAGCACAATCCTCTTTAGGTGAAGCCACCATGGTCAGTTTGTTACCAACCTTTTTCACTGCATTTTCTGTGGAGAAAAACAAAAACAGTCACACACCTGGAAGAAAATTAAATTAAGGATGTTAATCTTGAGGATCTTTAGGTCTCCAGCAGTTCTTGAACTACACATCTCATCCTCCTGAGGATAGATAGATAGATTTGGGACTTTAAAAGGACACTCCCACCAAAAAATGAAAATGTTTTACTTTTTTTTAATTTGTATTGTTGATTTCAGATATGTCTTTTGTTTTTCTTATGTGACTATATGTAATTAAATATGTAACTAAACAAGGGTGACTGGGCGCCGCCATTTTGTGAAATATAGTGTTTTTGGGTCTCATCCCTCAGAGACCTTAAAGCACAAATTTCTCAATTTGGGGCTTGGGACACAGAATGCAGTCTATATGTCAGAATTCTGCATTTAATGCGAGGGTAATGTAACCAGTGGCGTCCTGAGGGGGGGCGGAGGGGGGGCGGGGGGGGGCGGACCGCACCGGGTGACACCTCCAGCGGGGGTGACACCCGTGCTGCCGGCACCCCCCCCCGCATCGCGCTGCTTAACTTTCTTCTGGCAGCCGCATCCGCTGGACGCGGCCGCCGGAAAAAAGTTTAAAAAAATTAAATAAATAATCACAGCAACCGGAAGTGACGTTACGTCACATCCGGTGACTGTGTTTCCCTCCTCCGTGTAAGAGGGAAGACTGCACGGAGGAGGTGTCGGTCCGGGAGCAGAGAGCAGCATCGGTAAGTAATGGGGAAGGGGGGGAAGGAGGGTGGTTTAAATCGAGCAGGGCTCTGACTGGCACTATATTACTGGGCTCTGGCTGGCACTATATTACTGGGCTCTGGCTGGCACAATATTACAGGCATCTGGCTGGCACTATATTACTGGGCATCTGGCTGGCACTATATTACTGGGCTCTGGCTGGCACAATATTACAGGCATCTGACTGGCACTTTATTACTGGGCATCTGGCTGGCACTATATTACTGGGCTCTGGCTGGCACAATATTACAGGCATCTGGCTGGCACTATATTATTGGGCGCTGGCTGGCACTATATCACTGGGCATCTGGCTGGCACAATATTACAGGCATCTGGCTGGCACTATATCACTGGGCATCTGGCTGGCACAATATTACAGGCATCTGGCTGGCACTATATTACTGGGCTCTGGCTGGCACTATATTACTGGGCATCTGGCTGGCACAATATTACAGGCATCTGGCTGGCACTATATTACTGGGCTCTGGCTGGCACTTTATTACTGGGCTCTGGCTGGCACAATATTACTGGGCTCTGGCTGGCACTATATTACTGGGCTCTGGCTGGCACAATATTACAGGCATCTGACTGGCACTTTATTACTGGGCATCTGGCTGGCACTATATTACTGGGCTCTGGCTGGCACAATATTACAGGCATCTGGCTGGCACTATATTACTGGGCGCTGGCTGGCACTATATCACTGGGCATCTGGCTGGCACAATATTACAGGCATCTGGCTGGCACTATATCACTGGGCATCTGGCTGGCACAATATTACAGGCATCTGGCTGGCACTATATTACTGGGCTCTGGCTGGCACTATATTACTGGGCATCTGGCTGGCACAATATTACAGGCATCTGGCTGGCACTATATTACTGGGTGCTGGCTGGCACTATATCACTGGGCATCTGGCTGGCACAATATTACAGGCATCTGGCTGGCACTATATCACTGGGCATCTGGCTGGCACAATATTACAGGCATCTGGCTGGCACTATATTACTGGGCTCTGGCTGGCACTATATTACTGGGCATCTGGCTGGCACAATATTACAGGCATCTGGCTGGCACTATATTACTGGGCTCTGGCTGGCACTTTATTACTGGGCTCTGGCTGGCACAATATTACTGGGCTCTGGCTTTCACTATATTACTGGGCATCTGGCTGGCACAATATTACAGGCATCTGGCTGGCACTATATAACTGGGCTCTGGCTGGCACTATATTACTGGGCATCTGGCTGGCACAATATTACAGGCATCTGGCTGGCACTATATTACTGGGCTCTGGCTGGCACTTTATTACTGGGCTCTGGCTGGCACTATATTACTGTGCGTCTGGCTGGCACTATTTTACTGGGCATCTGGCTGGCACTATTTTACTGGGCATCTGGCTGGCACTATATTACTGGGCTCTTTCTGGCACTATATTACTGGGCTCTGGCTGGCACTATATTACTGGGCTCTGACTGGCACAATATTACAGGCATCTGACTGGCACTATATTACTGGGCTCTGACTGGCACTATATTACTGGGCTCTGGCTGGCACTATATTACTGGGCATCTGGCTGCCACTATATTACTGGGCATCTGGCTGGCACTATATTACTGGGCTCTGACTGGCACTATATTACTGGGCATCTGGCTGGCACTATATTACTGGGCTCTGGCTGGAACTATATTACTGGGCATCTGGCTGGCACTATATTACTGGGCTCTGGTTGGCACAATATTACTGGGCATCTGGCTGGCACTATATTACTGGGCTCTGGCTGGCACAATATTACTGGGCATCTGGCTGGCACTATATTACTGGGCTCTGAGTGGCACAATATTACTGGTATCTGACTGGCACAATATTACAGGCATCTGACTGGCACACTATTACTGGGCTCTGACTGACACAATATTCCTGGTATCTGACTGGCACAATATTACTGGGCTATGTGTGGCACAATATTCCTGGTATCTGACTGGCACAATATTCCCGGTATCTATAATTGTGGGTGTTTTCTTACATTTTTATTATGGGGGGGGGGGGGGTGCCACACTCAGGGTCCGCCCGGGTGCCAAATGCTCTAGGTACGCCCCTGAATGTAACTATTACATCACAAGCGGGCAGCATTATGATCCTGTTTGATCAGGTTAATATCCTCTCTTTCTGTTGGGAGGCAGGTTAAAAAAAAAGTTGTACAAAGCCGCCTAGTCCTGCCCACTATGATACACAGGAGCTAGTAAGAGAGCTGGGCTGTATCTTATGACATCATCATGCAGGCTTTGGCCACAGTTGTAAAGTGAGACTGGCTGGAAGATTTTGGACGATGTTTCATCATGGGAAATTTTCACAAAATGGAACCAGGAGATAAACATCTAATTTTATTTTCCTTTTATATGCAATTAATTCAATCATATAAAAAAAACAGTGGCATATGATTTATATATGTGTTTGTTTTAAATGACCAGGTTATCTAGTTACATCTTATGTAGTCTCCCTCTACCTCTTGGGCCAGGTGAAAGTTTTATTGTGTAAATGTATTTTCACATTGTATTAGAGAGGGTGAAAATTGGTTTATTACACCTAGCAAAGAACAAGGCCAGAGGCTCACCTGTATCGATGTATCCTAGCACAGCCACTGTCACAGACACATTAGCTTTCTCAAGATTGAATTCTCTTCGAAGGGCACTGTAAAAACCTTCAAGGGCAAACTTAGCGGCACTGTAGCTGGTGGTAAATGGACTCCCGATGCGGCCTGAACAGAATGATGAGGAGTTTAATGGACTCAAACAACAAGAATAATTTGCACACTCAACACAATGAGAACTAGACACTTATAATTCATTATATGAATATACTGATGTAGGCCAATTGCTCTGACCATCAATTTTGTATAAAATGTAGACACAAAGAGGTGGATTTTAGAATTTTTCTTTATGTTACATAAAAAATAACAGTTTTCCATGGGGTCTACTCACTAAAAGTGAGTTGAAATGCTTTGAACACTTCATGTCACTGATTTTACTATACATTGTGCAGAGCCAAACCTGATTAGCTACTACCACAACTAGAGGACATAGTCTTAAATTAGAGGGGCAAAGATTTAAAAGTAATATCAGGAAGTATTACTTTACTGAGAGGGTAGTGGATGCATGGAATAATATATTTTATATGTATTTTTAACAATGCATTATACAGGGCATTGGCGTCTTGATGGGGTTTCAAGAGGGGACACTTGAACCCCTAGAATTTCAAACAGCCCCACTGGAGCAGCAGCAAGGCAGGGAGAAGTATTTAACAGTATAGGTGAGGTTAACTAGACATAGAAAGCAGAAAAAAACACCCAAAAGGCAGGGGAGTGTAGCAAAAATGTTTACATCTCATGATTCTCAGACATTCATTTGGTGGGCTGAGCATCATGAGAAATGTTATAACAGCACCTGATTGCCTAAGGTTAGCAACCACTGCTGCAAAACTACCCACATTGCACACCCAGAATGTACCTCAGTCACCCAGATTGCATCCACAGGACATTCCCCAGCACCCACATTGCACACCCAGGACATGCCCCAACATGCACCCTGATTGCATTCATAATATATTCCACAGCACCCACATAGCACAACTAGGACATGCCCCAGCACCAACATTGCACACCCAGGACTTATCCCAGTTACCACACAGATTGTATCCACAGGACATGCCCCAGCTCCCATATTGCACAGCCAAAACATGCCCCAGCACCCAGATTGCACACCTAGGACATACCTCAGCATGCACATTGGATAACCGAGACATACCCAAGCCATCATCCAGACTGCATCCACAGGACATTCCCAAGCTCCAACATTGCACACCTAAGACTTATCCCGTCCAGAACCAACATTGCATCCACAGGAGTTTTCTGGCAACAAGGTTGGTTGTCCACAGGACATGCCCAGGCTCCCACATTTCACAATCAGGACATACTCCAGCACCCACATTGAACAGCCAGAACATGACCCAGCCAGCACCCACAGTGCATCCACAGGACATGCCCCCAGCACCCACATTGCACACCAAAGAATTACCCCAGCCAGCTCCACATTGCATCCACAAAAGTTTTCTAGCAACCAGGCTGCATCTACAAGACTTCCATAGTGTCTAGTGGAAAACAGCACAGACATCCTCCCATACATGTGTCTGGAGTCTAAGTGCTGTTACAGTTCTGAACACAGAACACACATGGGGAGTGCAAGGCCTGGCAGTGCACAGACATCCAGCTGCCTGCTCACCTGCGGAGGGCTGGTGAGGGAAGATATTTGCCTCCCAGGGACAGACCCTCACAGCTGAAAGGGTTGTACCCCCTGATGGTTGGCCCTGGCTGTGGGGCATGAACATTAATCTGTTAGGCTATCTAGAAATCAACAGTAGAAAACTATGAAGTTTGTGGAGACATTTAAAAGCACATCATAAAAGTCTTCTGTATGGCTATAGGCAGGGTTAGGAAACAAAATTGTTTGTGGTGGACATTTGTTGGACTTTGTGAAGAGCTATTTAATGATGTTCTATAGACCTTCGCAAACCTTGCCCTGTCTAAAGAGAATAGTCCAAGCTTGCCACTTCAGCATTGTAAATGTGTATTAACTTATATACGAAGCCACCAATCTTAAACCAACACCTTTCACAAGCCTATATGTATTGAACATTTTAGGGCTTATTCAGGAAGCTCTGAATTTTGGCCAGTCCAGTTGCCGTGGTGACCCTTGCAACCACTGTACTTTTGAAGTGTATTGCAGTGGTGGTAATTTTGATAATGTGCTACATGGTCAAAGGGCATGTGGCAATCTTACCACCGTGGAACTGTGGTTTCTATCCACACCACTGCACTGAATACATATGTTAAGGTACTCTTTCATATCCACAGTGGCAATTGGTGAATTGCTTATTAATGTTGCTATGATACGCATGGCGTGCTAACAGAATAGCCGAATTGCGGAACTCAATTTTGGCCCTAATTGTGGCATATAGAATAAACCTCCTAGACTCTGCATGGTCAAATTGATTTATTATTATAGGCGTGAAAATGTGAAATCTGATCATAAGGTAGTGGATTTTGATTACTAATGGGTGCTATTGATTAAACAATGAATATAGGTTCATTTAAAAAAAAACTAGGCAATGAAAGATGCATTGGAAAAAGTTGTAAACTTGTCTAGCTCTAGTCTTTAGCTATTAAAGCATGATTGCTATTATTAGTACAGCACAGTTAACTATTTTGTGAATAGACCTCACTTGCACATGCCTGAACCCCTAGCAAACTTTGATTTATTCCTGCTTTAACCACAGTACATAGACCTATTAACTGGTTTGTCTGGATCATTTTATTGTCTAGGATCCAAGTCTTAGTCCTTATCTCAATTCTGCGTCTTGGACAGCACATGGCATATGGGTGGTCAGGGATTCATAAATGAACCAGAAACCAGTAATCAAATACTCCCTATTGCACCATCCATTACCGAATCCTCGTGGAGTGTGTTTATTATATTAGAATTCAAAGCACAGATAACATTTCCTCCTCCAGAGAAGGAGATAACCTTTTGATAATGGGCCAAGTTAGACTTCGATTAAGAGGTCTTAATTATATCCCTGTTACAATTAGATACAAGTTTGCTTTTGGCTATATGCCATATTTAGGGCCTAACACAATGCCACAAAAAATGTCAATCTGCAGAAAGATCATAATGTTATGAAATGTTCTGTGTAGGAGTTTGCTGTAAAGATTTGCTTATTAGTGATATTTAAAGCGAATAAAGGTTTTTTTTATTTAATGCCCAGGTCTTTTTCACACCAAAACCTGTGGTACACTAGCTACGAGAGTTGACCTAAAAATCACAAATCACCCCACGTGATAACTGATGTGAAAATGCAGACAGATGCAACTTTCCCACAACTGTTGTCTGCTTCCAGGGGGTGGAGGTTGCTGTGGACATGACAAGCATTGTTTGATTTGCGTCCTATTGTGCTGAAGAACTGACCAAATTTGTCACTGCAATTCTTCTTGCAATGACTAGTCTCTAATGGAGTGACTGTTCCGGTTCACAGCTGGCTCTTACAAAATATATGACCTAAAAAAGGACAACTATTATCAAAAAAATGAACGTCTATTTAATTGAAAGACTATATTAACTGTAGACGTTTTAAATAGAATTTTTTTTTAATCAAAGACCACAAATAAAGTACCTTATTGAGGCCTCTGTGCTCTGTCTAGCTCCATCAGCAGATATTGTTTGGAATCTTGGGTCAGACCTTCTTTTATCTTGTTTGCCCCTAATACAGTGCTTAATTATTTTAACTACGTTTGTCCTTTAAAGCATAAGAAACTAGTAAAATATTGTAACAAGTTAGCATTTATAAGAAAGAATACATTATTTAACATGCAGATAAGCCAGTTTTGTCCAACTCTGTTTATATGAATATCTTCTTCACACCACTGGTGGTCTAATGGAATTACAACTTATATCAATAAATATCAATAATAATACCAGTCATGCTAATGTCTCCATAGGCTTTACAGTGGCCTCGAGCCATTTTTTTTTTACTGACCTGCCAGTAAAAGACAAAGCAGATGATAACCCTATGGTCATAGCTTACTTATCACTTTTATTAAATATGATGTTTTTTTGTTTGGAAATTACTACATACTGTATTTTATCAGACATGCAGGTTTTTGCAGAAATGCAGATTGTGGTACCGGACTCGCACTTTTGGACCCTACTGTCAATTTCATTAAATGCACAAAATTACTTATATAAAAATGTATATTTTAAATACATGCAAATATGCCCATGCATGTAAAAAAAAAAGAACAACACACATTCATATGTACATGCCTATACGTACCAATGTAAACACATTTCTAAAGCCAAATCTAAACATACCGCTCATGGATGACATAATGAGAATACTCCCATGCGAGCGTTTAAGGGCGCTCAGTGCAGCGGATGTCAGTTGGACATAACTCAGGAAATTCACCGTGAGGGAATTCAACACGGCATCCATATCACCTTGAAAATAGCCAAACGATCCAGATCCACCCGCATGGTTCAAGATGAGGAAATCTAAACCACCTGGTAGTAAGAAATAAAGACTTTAATGCATCAGCCCCTGTAAGAACTGCTTTTGGCTTTCAACAATTACCCATATTTAAATCAGCTATTTAAACATTATTTCTTTCAATAGAGAATCCATAAAAAATGTCTTGCGCTAAGTAATTACTTCCTGTTGTGAGAATTACAAAAACACCATACAAAAAGCAGATAAAATAGTTTAAATTAATTGCTATAAATGGACATTTATTATGGCATATAAATTTAGTGGTATAAAATATTTGTAAAATAATGAAATAAATTATTTTAAATAACACAAGAAAAATTTAGTAGGTATTAACCCACTGGCGACACACGATGTGCCAGGCAAACTGTCCCATATGCATATGCACTGGCATGCCTCAGTACCAAGGCACTCCATTCATGTCTGTTAAGGCTCCACTTGCTGGCAATTTGTTCATCCTCTGAAAAAGCAATGGATTGCGGGTGCTCCAAAAAGCTGTTGAGGCTGCTTGAGATGTGAACAAATAAAAAGATGGGCACTCCACGTTCCAGTGAAAATATAAATTTTAAATTGTATTTTATTGTGGATCCGATAAAAAAGTGAAGTCAACACAGAATATAGGGAAAAAGGCAGACATGTCTTACGGGTTTCGCGTGTTACTACGCTTAATCATAGGCCAATAGATCATTAGTGTTTTAGGATTACAGCTATATTAAAAACAATTTTTTAAATAAAAATATTTTTTATATATATTAGGCTATCCCAAATAGGCCCAGTATTAGGACTGTCTGTGGTCCTATTGGGACATTTTATTAAAAAAATACTGCTGCAGCTGGATAGGTGAACCATACAGCAGCAGGGTAGCCAAAACTGATCCTAAGTGGAGCACGGGGCTCTGCACAAAGATGGCACTGATAAGCTATTTGGCCATAAAAATTGGCACAGGTACAATGTTTTTTGATATTGCAAAGGAGCAAATATCTGTGCTGCCTTCTACAAACTACTTTTCCTATAATGCTTAGTTAGCATTTGGCTGTCTGAGCATATTAGGAATGCTTGCCAGCCTACCTGGAAAAAAACAGAGCAGATAGGCGTTAAAACAAAAAAACAATGGTCAGGCAAAAAAGAAAAAAAACGGAGTGGGTGCAGCCCTGGGTCCAGGACTTGTTCATCAATATTTTCTTTATAAATATGCCATTATGGCGTGTTAAAACGATTAACAATGCCGATGAAAGATTGATTTGTAATGTTTTTTTATTATATACATATATTTCTATAATATATATAACATTAATATAATAGTTTTTTTTTTACAAATTAATACATTATTTTTGTGTTTTTTTGTATTAATTTTCATTTCATTTATCTTTATTATATTTTAATTAATGTTATTTTTTTATTATTTATTTTAAATATATTTTTTTATTTTATTTTAACTTTATTTAAGTTTGGACCATTTCAGGAGGCCTTCAGCTATTTCCGTAGTAGCCAAGGTCCTCCCATAATAAGCCAAAGTCCTCCCCATAGAAAGAGGCCACCATTTCAGCAGCAAACGACATCCGAATGAACGAATGGATGAATGTATAAATGACATATATATTCACTGCACATTTGGTCACTCATTCTATCTTTTGTTCAGCATAGAATTCGGATAAATAGACGAGAGACGATTGTTGTCCGAAAACAGTTTTAATACATCTTAACTTTCCATTATTCCAGGCTAATGCAATTCTAAATTACTCACTTTTATTCATTATAATATTCTTCATAATTTAAAATGTATAAACCTTTTTAGGTGGAAAATTATCCATTGTGCATTGCTGCTTATCGTCAATAGGTGGCACTGCAGATTTCTGCTCATCACTGTATGTGCCTTTTAACCCCTCAAGGACCTGCCATTTTAGTGTGTCAAAGACCAGAGCAAGTTTTCCACTTTTTTATATATGGTGTTTAATTGTAATTTTCCTCTTCGTCATTTAAAGCACCCATACAAGTTATATGTTTTTTTTAGCATGACAGAGAGACATTTCTTTTGATACTATATACATATATAATCTAAAATTTAGTGGAGTGTCTCACTGTCATGGGTCCTCTTCTTTTTTTTTTCTTTTTTTCTTTTATAAAAGATCGGATTTCACAGTGTTTGCTGATGATACAAAATTAGGTAGGGTAATACAGTCTAACCTTGAATGTTTCTTCTTTGTAGAAGGATTTAGACAAAGTGGGTAAGACTTGGGTACATCAGTATTTATGGGAGAAAAATACTTTTTTACATGCTGTATGTGTGCTTTGCGTCAAACGTGCGGTAAAAATTGTATTCAGTTTCTATATTGTCAGTTTGAGCATTTTAGTTTGGATTGTTAGCTTAGGGGGTGGAAAATTTCTCCACTTGCACAGCTGTCACTCCTAATCATTGTAATCAATGACACTTAATATTTAGGGAAATTGATGCTCCACACGAAACGCGTCAGGTGTGTTTTCATCACACTATGGGCTACTGAGGCTACCTGCTGTGGACCTGCTTGTTTGTTTTCTATTCAAATAAAGGATTTGTCTTATTATAGGAAGCACGAATCATAACATCCCCCCCCCCCCCCCCCCCCCCCGGAGTTGGCCCAAAATTTCAGACAGTTAAATTCGACGGTTTTAAGCAAACAGAAAAGTGTACAATTATTGTAAACATATCTGAAACCAAAAATATTCATAAACAATTTTAATCATTATCTATTATAGTAAATGTACATAATATTTTTTTTATTTTAATTACAAAAATATTTTATATTATTTTATAATTGTATTTATTTTTATGTATTTAATTAATGTGTCAGGGTTTTGTTTTGTTTTTTAAATTTCATTTTGGGGCATTTCGGGAGTGCTTTGGCTATTTTGCCATCCCAAAATGCAGAATAATAAAGTGTTGCGCAAAGCAAAAAATAATAATGAACGACACTTATCTTACATCAAATATCTCTCAGCAGAAATACATGTAAAAGATACAAGAAAAATATATTGTGTAGTATAATGGACAGGAGAATAGTTGGTTAAATAACCCCCAATAGAACCTCACTCACACAGTACTGAGCCTACAAACCGGCTCTGAGGAATGATGGTCAGGATATCTTGAATCAAATGTTTTCCCAGAGACTCAATCGATGGTGTAGATGACATCAGCCGGGAAGTACAGAAAATGAGCAGATGTAGTAAAAAATATCAAAAATTATTTAATATCCCTCCAAAACATGAGGCTTACATAAAAACAATTAAAAACAGCAGAAGCATCACCAGTCTTTCAGTGAATGTCCCGTATATCAAATGCGCGGATGGCGTTTTCGGGCGGATGATGCAGTGAATCAGCTGGCAGAAGCCGACCTCCGTGTGCAAGTCTCATATGACACAAGTCACAAATCTTGCAACGCGTTTCGCCCAATGGGGCTTCTTCAAGGCAGTGACGTCTATACGAGACGTTGGAATACTTATACTGTCCACACCAAAGCGTTGCCATGGTGATGTATGTCAATTTGGAAGAAATTGGCAAGCTTATTCATACGCAGATGGGAGAACAGCAAAAAGGATGAGAACTAGTAAACATCACGAATAGCAGAAATTATATATGAATATAAACAGACAAAGGGCAATAGGTTGTATTTTATTGCGTATCTGTCCCATATCCTCAGAGAGTTGAGAATAGAAGGACATTTGGTGCGCAGAATCGGGCGATTTGGTCTAGTTGTCCAAATGTATTGAGAAAGAGCATCTGGTCGAAACAAGTCATGCTCCAGGTCCACCCATCTAGTATGGGCCACTGGGACATGCCATGTAGCTATTTGTGCTATCTGGGCTGCTATGTAGTACTTTTTCAGAACTGGGAGTCCGAGCCCTCCTGTGGATTTGTGCATGTACCTGGTGGTTTTATTAATCCTGGGTCTTTTGTTGCCCCAAATGAAATTGTCAATACTCTTTTGTAATGATGTGAAATCGAAAGGGCGGAGCGGAATAGGTAGTGCTTGAAAGACGTAAAGTAGTCTAGGCAGAAGATTAATTTTAATAGTGGTTACCCTCCCCAACCAAGATATAGAGAGGGGTAACCATCTCTTTAGATCTGCTTTCAGGGACCGGAGGAGTGGTGTGTAATTGAGTTCGTAGAGTCGTGAGTGATCGATGGTCAACTTAAGTCCTAAATATGTCAAAGGTTTTCCTGTGATTGGGAATTAAAAATTCAGTCGCAGTAGCTTGACTGTGTTTCGGTAGATTGATAGGGAGTGCCTCAGATTTATATGTGTTTATTTTGAGGCCCGCCAGGCTTTTATAAAGAGATAAATCTTGAAATAGGTTAGGGAGTGACGAGAGTGGGTTGGTGAGGGACAGTAGAATGTCATCCGCGTAAGCGGCCACCTTGTATGTCTCCTTTGCCAACTTAATGCCAGATATGTTTGGGTTATTGCTGATTGCGTGGAGAAGCGTTTATAGGGAGAGAGCGAATAATAGGGGGGAAAGGGGCCCCCCCTGTCTTGTCCCATTATGGTTATGGAACCGCACTGGATCTGCCCCAGGTATCCCTTAGGATTGAAGAAGGAGAATTATATAATGCGGAAAGGCAGTTTTGAAAATTCTGTGGAAAATTCAGGTGCTCCAGAGTTAGCCTCAGGGAAACCCAGTCAAGACGATCAAACGCCTTCTCTGCCTCCAAAGAGAGAAACAGAGAAGGCGTTTGAGACTGTGTTGCCATCCACATCAGATCTTTACACCTTCTTGTGTTGTCTAGGGCTTGACGGTTAGGGATAAAACCTACTTGATCGGGATGTATTAATTTATTTAGGACTTTGTTAAGTCTGGAAGCAAGGATCTTTGTGAATATTTTGTAATCCAAATTAAGGACTGAGAAGGGTCTGTAGTTAGACACTACGTTTGTCTGTTTACCTGGTTTATGGATTAGTATCACATCTGCTTCCAGCATTTCCTGAGGGAAGTAACAGCCTTCAAGAATCGCATTATACATTAGAAGGTAAGGGATCAGTTCTTCTTTAATAAAAATTGTAATAAGGGGCTGTGAAACCATCTGGGTTGGGGGATTTGTTTGGTTTAAGTGCTTTTATAGCTTCTTGAATCTCCTCCTCTGTTATTGGTTCATCTAGGGCATAGCTATCCAAGTTTGATAGTTTAGGCAAATCTAGTTTCCCCAGGCAATCAAGGATTGCCTGTACATGAAGTGGATTAAGTAAGCTTTTGTCAGGAGTTTTATAAAGCTGTGTATAATAGGTTTCAAATTCTCTTGCAATATCTTGTGGACAAGTAGTTGTTGCACCTGAGCTGGTCTGAATACTCGGTATCAACCTTGAAGCGGTCTGAGTCTTCAACATTGATACCAAGATTTTGTCTGCTTTGTTTGATTTTTCATAGTACGTTCTCTTGGTATATTTAAGAGATTTCACAGTCTCAGCCAGGTTGAGTTTCTGAATTTCTTTCTTTACCTCTTGAATTTTTGTTGTGTTGGTTTTGGACGGATTTGTCTTATTTTGAGATTCTAGATTAATTAGCTGGGTTTGAAGTCGCAGGGAGGAAACCCCTTTGTCTTTCTTGATCTGAGAGCTGATTGCTATAAGGTGTCCCCTGATCACGGCTTTGTGGGCTGCCCACAGTAAAGCGGGGTCTGTTACAGAGTTTTTATTCAAAATGAAGTAGTCTGAAATAAGAGTTTTCAGGGTATCTTATATGTGTGGGTTATGCAAAAGGGTGTTATTGAGCCTCCAGGAGGAAGTCTTGGTTAGCTCAGGAAGAACATACTTTATGGTTATGTCCGCATGATCCGACCAAGAGATGGGGTGTATCTGTGAATGAGTAACGATGGGGAGACAACGTTGTGAGACAAGAAACATATCAATTCTTGAATAGCTAAGATGTGGGTGAGAAAAGAACGTATAGTCCCTTTCCCCTGGGCTCTGTAGTCTCCAAATGTCTAGGAGATTATGTGAATTTACAAACTGTGATAGGTGGGAATCGGAAGGGTGTACAGTTGTGGGAGATACTGATCTATCCACCGTCGGAGATAATGTGGCGTTAAAGTCCCTCCCCACTATTACAGTGTCTGTAGGGTGAGAAGAGAGAAATGAAGACAAATCCGTCGAAAAATTCACATTGGGGATGGCTGGTGCATAAATGTTCAGAAAAGCGATGGTGTGAGGGCCGATCTCTCCCGTAATTCATCCGGATCGTTAAAGGAGTAACGACAGCGAAATAAGCAAGTTTTTCTTACCAGGATCACCACCCCTAGTTTCTTCGAGGTAGCGTTGTCCAAGAAGCATGTAGGAAAGATGTGGTCCCTCAGCTTTGGAGTCTTGGTGGAGGAGAAATGGGTCTCCTGGAGAAAGGCGATGTCGGACCCCATGGATTTTAGGTGACGGAGTAAAGATCTCCTCTTCTGAGGAGAATTAAGGCCGTGGACATTAAGAGATAAGAGAGACAGGGAGAGTGGCATGGTAGATTTCACCCTGGGCGAGAGGAGTAATGGAGAGAAAAAAAAAAGGGGTGTGTGATAGTAGAGAGGAGAAAAAGAAGAAGGAGATAGCAGAGTAGAGTGAGGAAAAGAAAGGGAGGAAGAGGGAAAGAAATGTCAGAAAAGAGAGTCAGTCACATTAGAGGGAGGGGGCTACAAAAGAAGAGGGATTGGTAAGGGGTAGAACTAACATAAAATCTATATACAATATATACAATCAGAATCAGAACACTATCAAATTAAATCAAAACAATACTGGGCTTACACCGTTGCGAGTAATTTTCGAGAGAACATTTGCGTGCTGTACTGTAAAAGTGAATAGAGTCTGGTAGAAACAGAGTGATTCCACGATGCAAAATACAAATACAAGTGATGTGTAACGATTCTACTAAGCCTCTAAATGGGGGGGGGGGGGGGGGGGGGTTCTAGGACCAATAGAGCTATTCAGGTCAATTCAGACCAGATATTGTAGGGAACAAAAGGATTAGGCCCCTAGAGTAAGGTAAGTCTAACTTAGTTTTTAAACGTTCTTGTCTATCTAGTAGATAAGCTCCTCAATAGCTTTATTTATGGGGGTGATGTCATAATTTTTACTGCCAAATTTACACTTTAGAGTATCCGCTTGTATCCGAAAGTCTGAGATATCACTGCAGTTCCTTCTAAGTCTGCAAAGTTGACTCTTTGGTACATTTAAAAGCCAAGGAAGGAAATGGCAACTATCTGATTCAATAAAACAGTTGGTGTAAACCTTTTAAAAAAATCTGCGGGTCTTTAGCGTATTAGTATCATGAAATAGTTATAAATCTAAAAAGTTAACTTTCTCTTTACTGTAATCAGCCACTAGATTGATACCCCACTCATTAGTATTAAGAAACAGCAAACAAGATTCCAATGACGTAGGGTCACCTCTCCAACATCTTGCATAGACATCACTGCCTTGAAGAAGCCCCAATGGGCGAAACGCGCCGCGAGATTTGTGACGTCATACGAAACTTGCACACGAAGTCACCGCATCATCCGCCCGAAAATACCATCTGCTTGAATACCCCTGCACATTGGATATACGGGACATTCACGGAAGGACTGGTGATGCTTCTGCTGTTTTTAATTGTTTTTATGTAAGCCTCATGTTTTGGAGGCATATTAAATAATTTTTTATATATTTTACCACAACTGGTCATTTTCTGTACTTCCCGGCTGATGTCATCTACACCACCGATTGAGTCTCTGGGAAAACATTTGATTCAAGATATCCTGACCATCATTCCTACCACAGTTCAACTACATACCACTGTGGATGATAGGACTCAGAGTCCCCCTCGCCTTTGATGCTCAGAGCCGGTTTGTAGGCTCAGTACTGTGTGAGTGAGGTTCTATTGGGGGTTATTTAACCACCTATTCTCCTGTCCATTATACTACACAATATATTTTTGTTTTTGTTTTTTACATGTATTTCTGCTGAGAGATATTTGATTTGAGATAAGTATCGTTCATTATTATTTTTGCTTTGCGCAACACTTTATAATTCTGCTTTTCACTGTTTGCTGTCTTTGTTTTGGAGGAACTAGTGTACTGCACTAGTGTATGCTGCATTGTTCACTGTTACTTACTCTGTTCATATAGCGCCCATCACTTTTTTCACTTTTACATCCCGAAATGGCCCAGAAACTCTGGAGGATTCAGCTTCCAAAATGTCAGCATGAATATCGCCCACATTATCGTGATGATTTAAGATCACTTAGGTTGTCTCTGAGTAGCCCAAATTTGAGGGCTACTCAGATCACTTTTTTTTCTTAATGGAGTAAACTTTTCTTTTCCCTTGTGTTTCTATTACAAAATTCCGTGTCCCTAGTGTGAGAATAAGCTGGCATGTACTTTTATTAGTACATGCCAGTTTATCCTCGGATCGGCAGCTGCCATACCTCCCTAGGAAACAGGCAGCACTCGACCGTCTCTCTCTGCTACTGCAAAGAGCGACCCAGGTCCCCTCTGTTGATCCCCTTTGAAACTACCCACGCTCCATTTAACCCCTTAAGGACAGAGCCTTTGAAACATTTTTGTCCTTTCTGGACAATGGCTATTTTAACATTTCTGTGCTGTTTGTGTTTAGCAGTAATTTTCTTCTTCGTCATTTGCTGTACCCACACATATTATATATTGTTTTTATCGGGACAAAAAGGGCTTTCTATGGATGCTCTATTTTTGATCATATCTTATCATATTATTAAAAAAAAATAATAAAATATGGTAAAAAAAAAAAAAATACACAAATTTCTTTGTTTTTATTTGAAACAACTTCTCCTCATCGACAAAAGCGAACGAAAAAACATGCTAAATAGATTCTACTATTTCTCCTGAGTACAGGGATACCACCCATGCATAGGTTTGTTGGGTTGTTTGGGGGCTAAAATGGCAAATTTGTGAGGTGCAGTTTTTTGTTTTCCAACTTGAAATTTTTACATGCAGACAGCCTGCACCCATGTCCCATTTGGGACATATTTGAAACCAGCCAGTGTATTTTACCCCATCAACCCATATATTTTTTAAAAGTAGACACCCTAGGCTATCTCAAATGGTGGTATTTTAACATTTTCCATGCACTAATTCTACCACCAGCCTTTGTCAAAGTTTGTGGTAGTAATTTTTTTGTGTTTTTTTTTCACAAACCTTGTACTTCAGACATAAATTTACAGATTTTGGTATGTGTCACTGCCAAATAACACCCCAATAAGTGTTCAGCAACATCTCTTGAGTACAGGGATACCCCCCATGCATAGGTTTGTTGGATTGTTTGGGGGGTAAAAGGCCAAATTTGGGAGGTGCCGTTTTTGGTTTTCCAAATTGAAATTTTGACATGCAGACCGCCTGCACCCATGTCCCATTTGGGACATATTTGAAAACAGCCAGTGTATTTTACCCCATCAACCCATATATTTTTTAAAAGTAGACACCCTACGCTATTTCAAATGGTGGTATTTTAACACTTTCCATGCACTAATTGTACCACCAGCCTTTGTCAAACTTTTTGGTAGTACTTTTTTTTCACATACACTGTATTTCAGATATAAATTCAAAGCTCCTGCTATGGGTCACGGCCAAAAAACACTCCAATGTGTATTCAGCAACATCTCCCGAGTACAGGGATACCACCCATGTATAGGTTTGTCATGTTGTTGGGGGGCTAAAAGGCCACAGTTGAGAGGTGCACTTTTTGGTTTTCCAACTTGGAATTTTGACTTGCAGACAACCTGCACCCATGTCCCATTTGGGACATTTCTGAAGCCAGCCTGTATATTTTTACCCCATCAAACCATATATTTTTGAAAACTAGACACCCTAGGGTATTTCAAATGGTGGTATTTTAACACTTTCCATGCACTAATTGTACCACCAGCCTTTGTCAAACTTTTTGGTAGTACTTTTTTTTCACATACATTGTATTTCAGATATAAATTCACAGCTCCTGCTATGGGTCACGGCCAAAAAACACTCCAATGTGTATTCAGCAACATCTCCCGAGTACAGGGATACCACCCATGTATAGGTTTGTCATGTTGTTGGGGGGCTAAAAGGCCACAGTTGAGAGGTGCACTTTTTGGTTTTCCAACTTGGAATTTTGACTTGCAGACAACCTGCACCCATGTCCCATTTGGGACATTTCTGAAGCCAGCCTGTATATTTTTACCCCATCAATCCATATATTTTTGAAAACTAGACACCCTAGGGTATTTCAAATGGTGGTATTTTAACACTTTCCATGCACTAATTGTACCACCAGCCTTTGTCAAACTTTTTGGTAGTAATTTTTTTTCACATACATTGTATTTCAGATATAAATTCACAGCTCCTGCTATGGGTCACGGCCAAAAAACACTCCAATGTGTATTCAGCAACATCTCCCGAGTACAGGGATACCACCCATGTATAGGTTTGTCATGTTGTTGGGGGGCTAAAAGGCCACAGTTGAGAGGTGCACTTTTTGGTTTTCCAACTTGGAATTTTGACTTGCAGACAACCTGCACCCATGTCCCATTTGGGACATTTCTGTAGCCAGCCTGTATATTTTTACCCCATCAAACCATATATTTTTGAAAACTAGACACCCTAGTGTATCTCAAATGGTGGTATTTTAACACTTTCCATGCACTAATTGTACCACCAGCCTTTGTCAAACTTTTTGGTAGTACTTTTTTTTCACATACATTGTATTTCAGATATAAATTCACAGCTCCTGCTATGGGTCACGGCCAAAAAACACTCCAATGTGTATTCAGCAACATCTCCCGAGTACAGGGATACCACCCATGTATAGGTTTGTCATGTTGTTGGGGGGCTAAAAGGCCACAGTTGAGAGGTGCACTTTTTGGTTTTCCAACTTGGAATTTTGACTTGCAGACAACCTGCACCCATGTCCCATTTGGGACATTTCTGAAGCCAGCCTGTATATTTTTACCCCATCAATCCATATATTTTTGAAAACTAGACACCCTAGGGTATTTCAAATGGTGGTATTTTAACACTTTCCATGCACTAATTGTACCACCAGCCTTTGTCAAACTTTTTGGTAGTAATTTTTTTTCACATACATTGTATTTCAGATATAAATTCACAGCTCCTGCTATGGGTCACGGCCAAAAAACACTCCAATGTGTATTCAGCAACATCTCCCGAGTACAGGGATACCACCCATGTATAGGTTTGTCATGTTGTTGGGGGGCTAAAAGGCCACAGTTGAGAGGTGCACTTTTTGGTTTTCCAACTTGGAATTTTGACTTGCAGACAACCTGCACCCATGTCCCATTTGGGACATTTCTGTAGCCAGCCTGTATATTTTTACCCCATCAAACCATATATTTTTGAAAACTAGACACCCTAGGGTATCTCAAATGGTGGTATTTTAACACTTTCCATGCACTAATTGTACCACCAGCCTTTGTCAAACTTTTTGGTAGTACTTTTTTTTCACATACATTGTATTTCAGATATAAATTCACAGCTCCTGCTATGGGTCACGGCCAAAAAACACTCCAATGTGTATTCAGCAACATCTCCCGAGTACAGGGATACCACCCATGTATAGGTTTGTCATGTTGTTGGGGGGCTAAAAGGCCACAGTTGAGAGGTGCACTTTTTGGTTTTCCAACTTGGAATTTTGACTTGCAGACAACCTGCACCCATGTCCCATTTGGGACATTTCTGAAGCCAGCCTGTATATTTTTACCCCATCAAACCATATATTTTTGAAAACTAGACACCCTAGGGTATTTCAAATGGTGGTATTTTAACACTTTCCATGCACTAATTGTTCCACCAGCCTTTGTCAAACTTTTTGGTAGTACTTTTTTGTGTGTTTTTTTTCACATACATTGTATTTCAGATATAAATTCAAAGCTCCTGCTATGGGTCACGGCCAAAAAACACTCCAATGTGTATTCAGCAACATCTCCCGAGTACAGGGATACCACCCATGTATAGGTTTGTCATGTTGTTGGGGGGCTAAAAGGCCACAGTTGAGAGGTGCACTTTTTGGTTTTCCAACTTGGAATTTTGACTTGCAGACAACCTGCACCCATGTCCCATTTGGGACATTTCTGTAGCCAGCCTGTATATTTTTACCCCATCAAACCATATATTTTTGAAAACTAGACACCCTAGGGTATTTCAAATGGTGGTATTTTAACACTTTCTATGCACCAATTCTACCACCAGCCTTTGTCAATCTTTTGGATAGTAATTTTGTTTTTTTTTCACACACATTGTACTTCAGCCATGAATTCTCAGATTTTGTTATGTGTCACTGCCAAACAACACCTCAATGTATGTTCAGCTACATCTCCTGAGTAGAGGGATACTACCCATGCATAGGTTTGTCACCTTGTTTGGGGGTTTAAAAGTCACATTTGGAATTTGTCCATTCTGGTTTTCCAAATTGGATTTTTGACTTGTCCTATTTGGGACATTTTTGAAGCCAGCCTGTGTATTTTACCCCATCAAACCATATATTTCTGAACATTAGACGCCCTAGGGTATTTCAAATGGTGGTATTTTTACACTTTCCATACACCAATTCTACCACCAGCCTTTGTCAATCTTTTGGGTAGTATTTATTTTTGTGTTGTTATTCCACACACACAGTATTTCAGGCATGTATTCTGAGATTTTGGTATATGTCACTGCCAAACAATACCCAAATTTGTGTTTTACAACATCTCCTGAGTTCAGGGATACCACCCATGCATAGGTTTGCCAGAATTTTTGGGAAGGTTCAGTCAAAATTATTGAACTTGGTAATTTGGTTTGAAATTGAGCGTATATGTTCCGATAGGGCTATCTTTAGTTTGGGGCCAATTGCATACCCCAATTTAGTTTGATTTTCAGATAGCTGTATATATTTGAAATGTTGACACCCCAAGGTATTGCATATGGGGTGTTTTGATGTCTTTGATGCAACCATGTTTGCAAAATCAGTTGTTGGAAGTGTTTGGTGGTCTTTTTTCAAAAAAATATTTTACACATACATTGCATTTTGACTGTGATTTAGGAGAGCCTGTTCTAAGTTACTTCAAGAAAACACCCCAGTTTGTTTTCTGCCAGGCCTCCTGAGTACACCCATGCCCCCCATGCATAGGTTTGCCGGATTTTTAGGAAGGTTCAGTCACAATTATTGAACTTGGTCATTTGGTTTTAAATTGAGCGTATATGTTCTGATAGGCCTATCTTTAGTTTGGGGCCCATTGCATACCCCAATTTAGTTTGATTTTCAGAAAGCTGTATATATTTGAAATGTTGACACCCCAAGGTATTGCATATGGGGTGTTTTGATGTCTTTGATGCAACCATGTTTGCAAAATCAGTTGTTGGAAGTGTTTGGTGGTCTTTTTTCAAAAAAATATTTTACACATACATTGCATTTTGACTGTGATTTAGGAGAGCCTGTTCTAAGTTACTTCAAGAAAACACCCCAGTTTGTTTTCTGCCAGGCCTCCTGAGTACACCCATGCCCCCCATGCATAGGTTTGCCGGATTTTTGGGAAGGTTCAGTCACAATTATTGAACTTGGTCATTTGGTTTTAAATTGAGCGTATATGTTCTGATAGGCCTATCTTTAGTTTGGGGCCCATTGCATACCCCAATTTAGTTTGATTTTCAGAAAGCTGTATATATTTGAAATGTTGACACCCCAAGGTATTGCATATGGGGTGTTTTGATGTCTTTGATGCAACCATGTTTGCAAAATCAGTTGTTGGAAGTGTTTGGTGGTCTTTTTTCAAAAAAATATTTTACACATACATTGCATTTTGACTGTGATTTAGGAGAGCCTGTTCTAAGTTACTTCAAGAAAACACCCCAGTTTGTTTTCTGCCAGGCCTCCTGAGTACATCCATGCCCCCCATGCATAGGTTTGCCAGGATTTTTGGGAAGGTTCAGTCAGTTGTAAGATGTGGTAATTTGGATTGAAATTGAGAGTGTTTATAAAATTTGAAACTCTAGAGCAGTACACATAAAAACTAAAAATCTGGAGCAGTAAAACTTAAAAATATAAAAGGCAGAAAAATAAAGGACTAAAAAAAATTAAAAATGGGCAACTGTGTGGTACACTTTGAAGCAGGTACCGATGCAGAGTCCTGGCTTCCCAGTGCAGTCAGGACAATAAAAGGTTGTATCCGTTCTTTGTCCCCTGCTATAACAGACTCTGCATCTTTTCTGGGGGTTCTGCTTCTTGTCAGTTGGGGGAATTTTAAAAATAAAATGGGTAGCCCCAAGTCTGTTTCCCCCAATCACCGCCCGGGGACCAGGTGCATCTTGGTATAAGATCCCCGAAATTATCTGAAGCTGAAACTGTAAAAATGACAGCTTAATTTCGGGGTTTGCTGTTTTGTGCAACACAAACGCATTGTAGGTCGCAACTTGTAGCAGGTAAATTGCGACCTTCTTATACCATGCCTTCGTCTTCCTCATAATAAGATAGGGCTGTAGGAGTTGATCTGACAGATCAACTCCACCCATATACCTATTATAGGCCCTGATGCACACTGGCTTTTGGATGACCTCAGCTCTGCCACGGACTGCAACCTGCACAGTCCTCTCATCATGGATGGTGCTGAGCATGCACACATCCTTTTTATCCCTGAATTTTAATGCCAAGAGCTCTTCTTGGCGCAGAGCTGAGGTCTCCCCCCTTTGTAGCCGGGTACGTACCAATTGCTGTGGGAACCCTTTGCGGTTAGAACGAATAGTACCGCAAGCCACTGTTTCAAAACAATAAAGCAACTTGAACAGTGGTACACTTGTATAAAAATTATCAACATACAAGTGGTACCCCTTGTTCATAAGGGGTAGGAGAAGGTCCCACACAATCTTGGTACTTGCTCCCAGATGTTCTGGGCAGCCTGGAGGGTCAAGATGGCTATCTTTTCCCTCATATACCCGGAAGGCCTGAGTGTACCCACTCTCGCTCTCGCAGAGCTTATACACCTTCACTCCATATCTGGAGCGCTTGGAAGGGATATATTGCTTGAATCTCAACCTTCCCTTGTACTTCATCAGAGATTCATCCACGCATATATCCCTTTTAGGTGTATAAGCCTCTGCAAACCTGGCAGAGAGGTGGGTAATCAGGGGGCGGATTTTAAATAGCCTGTCAAACTGGGGGTGCTCTCTAGGGTGACACAGGCTATTATCATTGAAATGCATGAAATGAAGAAGCATTTCATACCGCTGCCTGCCCATAGACTGGGCGTAAATGGGGGTACTGCAGATGGGGCTTGTGCTCCAGTAGGAGCGAATGGAGGGTTTCTTTATAATACCCATCAACATTGTTAGTGCCCAGAATTTTAGAAATTCTGGCACGTCAATGGGGACCCATTGCTGCCTTCCCAAAAATGAAGTTGGGTGAGCAGCGTGGAACTGCTGGGCATATAGATTAGACTGGGAGACAATCTCCCCCAGTATATCATCCCCCAGAAAAATTTGGACAAACTGGAGGGGAGTAAATCCTGTAACATCAGTACTGATGCCAGGAACTGGGGTAAAAGGAGGGATAGTTGGCCTATAGCGATTAGGCACTATCCACTCCTCAGCAGCACTGCCATCCGGAGTCTCACGACTCCTTGTGGCAGGGGGCCCAGCAGCCACTGATACATCACTAGAAGATGTATCGGTAAACTGACCAGGGTCAAAATCTGACCCTGTGTCAGTGGCCTCAGAATCTGAGGCGAGGATGGCATAAGCCTCCTCAGCGCTGTACATGCGCTCAGACATAATAATATAAATGTATTAAAATTTTACTTTACGTGGCCCCCTAGCGGGTTCAATTGCCCCTAGCGGGTTTCAAAAAAAAAATATACAGACAGCAAAAAAGTACTGCTGCAAGCCGGATCAATGAAAAGCAATGATCTACGGCAAAGAAGAGGTTAATAGCACTGTAATAAATACAGTAAAAAAATATTAACCTCTAAAAAAAACTGCACAGACAGCAAAAATGTGCTGGTGTGCAAGATCACTATTTTACACAGTGATCAAAAAGCAGGGAAGGGGTTAAACACAGGGAATGGCTTTGAAAAAAGCCTTTGGGTCTCACAATTTATTAGAATATAGAAAATCACTAATATAACTAACTATAACAATACTGATCTGTCTCTCTCCCTCACCAGAACGCAAGTGAGGAGAGGGAGGCAGATCTAACACTGTCAAAGGCAATATTTGTAAATATTGCCTTTGACAACGAATGGCAAGTGCTCATCTGAGCACTTGCCATTCTAATCGGCACCCTGATAGGGTCTGCCGAGTGAAGCCCCCCCCCTCTGATGCAACGGAAGTGACATTACGTCACTTCCGTTGCCGGCTCCAGCAGAAGGGCAGCGCCATCTTTACAGCAGCGCTGCCCTTCCATCGTGAGGATGTGGCCGCTCATCGGAGCGGCCACGAAGATCACACCAACGATCTGGAGGTGTTGCTGAATGCCTACACGGCCAGGCATTTCAGCAACACCTTTTGATCATAGGAAGCGAACGCTGTTCGCTTCCTAAGATCGTTTGTGCAGGCGGCGCCGCCATATTTAATATGGCGGATACGATCACCTCGTGGGGTGATCGTACGGCGCCCCTGCACATTTGAACAGTGTGGCACAAAGCCTCTACCTAGAGGCTTTGTGCCAACACTGAAAGAGCAAAGAAAGCGACTCTAGATCGCTTTCTTTGCTCGATTTAGTCCATGACGTGCCAGGCACGTCACATGTCGGCAAGTCCTCATTTTGCCGTGACGTGCCTGGCACGTCATCTGTCGTTAAGGGGTTAAACCCTAATCAGACAAGCAAGGCAAGCCCCTGCTCTGGTTGGCTGTGCATGTGCTGGTTCCACCTCAGCTGTGAGGCAGAGCCGAGAGAAAATTGACGTGTATCCCTAAAAAAAAAAAGGAAAAGGACAGAATTTTTTAAATCCTTGCTTCCTCTAAGGATAACTTTCAATCACTTTGGTATTCCCTATATTCACAGTATGAGCTATGTTTAGGTCCCTTTAAGTTCTACCCACTCTTTTGCCAAGTACCGCCCACAAAGCATGTAAAAACATAAATATACATACTGAAAGAGGGATTTCTGAAGTCTCTTTGTCTATGGACATCTGGCAGGAACATCCAGCCCTATTTACTGGCAACACTACAATAAACTAAACCAAAAAAAAACTTTTTATAACTGTTTTACCTAGCTTTTCAATCGTTGTTTTAGTCACTTCTTGTGCCGATGTTAAGTTTGCCATATCGGAGACCACGTAATTGGCAGAGGCTGCTCCCAACTTTAGACATTCCTTGGTGACCTAGAAAATAGAGAAATAGATACGTGTCCTTACCTCATCACATGGGCAACCAAAGGTGGGGAAGAAGAGGATATTCTAACAGGCCCACTGCAGCAGCAGCAGCATGTGGGAGAGAGAAAGCAATAGGCTGTTTATGTTAGGTTGCCCAGACATAGAGAGCAGGCAGTAAAGTGCAAAAAAAATAAGTTTTTTCAATAGTGTACACCCCCTTGCTGTCAGAGTGGTTCGGTCTGCTCTCTTCCTCTCCCTCTAGCTGGTCACCTCTCCTTCACTCAGGATGCAGCTTGGAAGCTGCAGGCACAAGGAAGTTTACTTAAAACATGTATTGCAGCTAGGGTTAGTGTATATGCTCCAGTTGTTGAGAATACATTTCCCATGACTCTCAGCTAACCATATAACATATTAATCATCATGGGAAACAGTTGGACATAGCCTGAAAAGCATTTTCTTCCTTCCCCCATAGAAATGAATTGGAGAGAGTTTCATCTCGCTCCCGTTCATTTCAGCATGCTTCATCTCATCTCGATCTTTGAAAAATGGTTAGTGAATACGTCCAATTATTACTAATTTCGACCTCCATTCTCAGATTTTAGTGAATAGATCCCAAATGTAATTTGTTGTCAACTGCAGCTCATATGATTACTGGCTGAATACCACTGTAGACTGGGAGAGTAGTGGCTATCTTGCCACCCCAGCTATTGTAAATTTAAGTTCCCATGATGCTCAGAATGGCATATTTAGAGAAGGTGGCGCTGTACATGGAAGGGAGTGGTCTCATGCTAAAAGTGCTCAGTGTACCGTCATGGACACTTTACATAAAATGACAGAAAAGGGCACACAGATAACCCAAACTTACCTCCACCCCAAAACCCGATATAGCGGACTTCCAAATCACAATGCCTAGGCCACAACTGTGACACACCAGTCACCCCCTGCATGCAAACGTATCTGTCTCATTTTCTTTGTATCCTTGGATCTTACTTAGTCCAGCAACAGAGTGCCGTTCCATTAGCTAGTATTTAGAGTGGAACCTGCCTATCTTGGCCCCAGATTGACTCCTGCCCAAGCGGCACCATCAAGTTTGCCCCCAGAGTGACATCTGCCCAGTTTGCCCCCAGTGTGGCATCTGCCCAGTCTGGCTATAGTCCAGTTCCTGCTTTGCCTTAAGACCTGAATCCCAGATCCCTTTAAAAGTGGTGCCCTGAATCCTAGAGTCCTTTCTTAGTATCAGTCTTCTAGATTCAATGTATTATTATTTTAGGCATGTTTCAGTGTTAGGGACTTGTCTAATGTGAAGTACCTTGATGCTGGTTGGCAAGCTTAATATTATGTCCATAAGCAAACTAAATCCTCACCATATACCATCTCTAGTCTTAGGTTAGGTCCAGTATCTATGTTTGTTTGTGTGTTCCCTGACCCTCTTTCCCTGAAACACCGGAGGATTCCAGCTCCTCAATCCTTTCCCCTTGTCCCAGTCATGAATCCCCTTTGGAAGTCTCTGAAGATCCCTGCTCCTCACTCCCTTATGTTCCTTAGCTCCTAGCCCTGGCCTCTGTATGTTGTCCTGTGTTTTATATGCCCCTGTGTATGCCCTTGTCTGTGCCCTGTCTGTCTCTAGGTTATCTGTAACCCTCTGTGCTTTGTATTGTGTATCCTTAGTTTGATTCCTGCTTTATCTTGATTACATTTGCCTATATTCTGCTCTAGTCTGTCCTGTAGCACCGCACTCTTTTGCTTTTCTGCTATTGCTCTGCTCAGTCTGTTTGTTAGTTTGCCAGTCCTAGCTTGCTGCATCCTGCTGTCATGGTTGTGTTCTAAGTTAAGCTCCAGAATGTTTGAAGCATATCTTCTGCTTCATCCTTGCTATGTCTTGGTACAACAGCTGCCTCCACAGGTCTTAAAAAGTGGCTGCAAGAAACTGAGGCCTCAAGCCACCAGGGGAATGTGGTCACCCTGCACCAGGCCCTGTGTCTCCGCTCCTTCCATCGAGCTCCTGAACTTGAGTGCTCAGGGTCCCATACCATCAAGGTGTTTGACATATGGCTGTAGGCCACTGTTAGGAGTCTGTGACAAATATTTTTGGACTCTTCTCAAGCCCTTACTGTGACCAAGTGTGAAAAAATGCTAACTATTCAACATGACATTAACCAATTTCTCTGGGATTAAAATATACCTCCCTTCGCACTATCAGCTGAAGTGGAACTGGTCTCTGCCAAACCTGCCCAACAATCAGAAGGTAGATCTTGAACTGCTGAGTCACAGGCTACCATATTTCAACCTGCTTAGGGTTCTGATGCCCAGAAGGTTACGTATTGTAATCCTACATGCTCCACCAATGCCCCCTCAGGCCCAGTATGCCAAAGAAGTGAACCTTTACAACTGGTTCTCAAAGGGTGAGGTGTGCACCCATACATGGGATCCATGGCACCTTTTTTTTTGGAACCTACAGGTTGGTTCTGAAACCCACCTCTCGACAGCTCACATCTTGTTGCTGTCAGCAGACTCTGCTATGTTACTCTTTCTGACGCTTTCACTTTGTTTCAGACCATCTGTTTCTCTATTTCTTCGCTCTCACTTTCTTAATTCCCACGCTATACTCTCCAGTAAAACAGCGATCCTATGCAGTTTACGATTATAGAGGTTTTCATTTATACAATACCGGACTCATAGCCATAGGTTGCGAAGTCTTCAAACCTGGGTGCCGAAACTGACTTAGTCTCAAAATGAAAGTCGACCTCCAAACTCGAATGTTAGTGAATAGACCCATTATTTTATAATGTGTACAATTTACATGGTTGTAATGTTGTGTACTTCTGCTGGGGTGACGGTACGATGGCAGCTAACATAGCTCTTTAGGGAAACGAACCTCTGAGAGCAACCATTTCAGGGGTTCTCCTTATAAATATCTGTAATTTCCTGAACCTTGACTCAATAAAAACCTTAATTAAAAAACAAATAGCAGGATATGAGTATCAGAGGCGTCGCTAGGGGTGGGCAAAGGGGGCTGAAGCCCCGAATATGCTTAGTAAAGCCCCGAGTCTCTGCAGCTCTGTGATAGCTCCGCCCCCTGACATTATGCAGCAGCACACAGACAGTGTGTGAAAGCCCTACACTGATAGGATGCTGAGTGATGTGTCAGCCAATCAGTGCAGGGCTTTTACACAGCATCATTACTGTGTGTGAAAGCCCTGCACTGATTGGCTGACACATCACTCAGCATCCTATCAGTGCAGGGCTTTTACACAGCATCATCACTGTGTGTGACTGCAGGGATGTGAAGGAAGCTCCAGGTGGGACAGTGAGGCAGCTCTGAAGATATCATTACTGGCTGTCACCTTGTGGGAGATACAGAGCAGGTCTATTCCCCTCAGGTAAGCTCTGGATATGGTGGAGAGAAGGGAGGGTTGGGGTCACTTACTTACATCCACCTTTGTGTATTTTAACTATATATTGTTGGTTTGAGATTCCTTATTGCAGGACTGCCAAACAGCATAGGAATGATTTATGTTATATATAGGTGTGTGTCTAACATAAATCATTCCTATGCTGTTTAGCAGTCCTGTAATAAGAAATCTCAAACCAACAATATATAGCTTAAATACACAAAGGTGGATGTAAATAAGTGATTTATGCTATATATAAATAATGTGTTATGTGTTATGTGTATGTGTGACATGTTTTATTACAGGACTGCTTAACAGTATAGGAAGGATTTATGTTTATATCAGGGCTTGACAAATTTTATTTAGTTTTAGGAGCCAGCAAAAAAAATTAGGAGCCAGACAATGGCACATCACGAAAGCATACATACACAGAGACATTCGCATGCACGCACCTTACATACAGAATTACATAAATACACAGAAAGTCACATACACACATCTCACAGAAACCCAGTGACATACACACACTCTCGCTCACACTGACACACACACTCACTCACACTGACATGCACATACTCACACTGACATGCACATACTCACACTGACATGCACACACTCACACTGACATGCACACACTCACACTGACATGCACATACTCACACTGACATGCACATACTCACACTGACATGCACACACACACACTGACATGCACACACACACACTGACATGCACACACTCACACTGACATGCAAATACTCACACTGACATGCACACACTCACACTGACATGCACATACTCACACTGACATGCACATACTCACACTGACATGCACACACTCACACTGACATGCACATACTCACACTGACATGCACACACTCACACTGACATGCACACACTCACCCACACTGACATATACACACTCACCCACACTGACATATACACACTCACTCACACACTGTCAGTTTTTAACTTACCTGCTGTAGGCATCTCTTTGCTTTGAGCTCAGTGTGAAGGAGGTCTCAGCCAATCACGGGAAACTTCTGAACTCTCAGCCGATCTGAAGGAGACCTCCTTCAATCAAGCTCCCCTGGACACAGGGAAAAAAAAGAGAAAAAGACTGCTGCATAGAGCAGCAAAGTGCTGCCCCTGCCAGGGTGCCGCCTGGGGCAGCTGCCCCACTCTGCCTCATTAAAGGGCCGGCCCTGTGAAGACTCCTAAATTACAAAACAGACATGAAGCTTAGACCGGTGAGCATATATTTGTAAGTGCCCGTATGGTTCCATTTAAAAAACTAAAAAAGTCTTATGGGCTATAGCCCCAGATCTTTTGGAAACCTAGCAACGCCTCTGATGAGTATCCATGCCAGCAGAATGTTACATAAAACATAACTCTAAAATCCTTCACAGCTTCCACTGAACACGCAACATATCAATAATTGACAGATTTTTACTACTTTTACTACACATTTTCCCAAGAATATATAGCTTGAAATACTCAACAAACCTCATGTGAAATCTTTCAGGGCTGTAGTTGGTGAAATGCTGTTTTATTTTACAGAGTGCAGAAGTGCACTTTTTTTTTTTTTTAAACAAAAGTCCCTGAATAAAATGGAAGCTGAATGGAAGCTCCTAAGACCAGGCACCTTCTTTATCAGTATTCATCCGTGCCATGTTTTATGTTATGTTTAGTTTTTAACCCTGTTAGATGTGCAGTATTTTATAACATTTAAAGAAATAAATTAATACAAATTTAAAATGATCTAGTAAGAAACTCAAGGTAATAGCGTAATCATTTGGATAATTTTACTGTTGTTTCTAGAATGATTTTGTTGTTTACATTACTCTTGTTGTATTATGCTCATAGGGGGTTATGTATAAAACAGGCGCATGTCAATGTATAATGTGAACAGTGCCACAAAAAGTGCAGATGCGCTAGATGTGACATTTTTTTTTTGCGTAAATCCCTTTATATTCGGGGTATCCAAACTTTTCAGTAGGAGGGCCACATTGTACATTATACACATTTTCGCGAGCCAAACAAAAAACATTATAATAATTCACCTTTTTACATATATAATAGTTTATTGAAACCCATTTCTTGTTTTTATTTCTTTTCTCTGCACCCACATTGCACCCAGGACTCAGCCCCATCACCCAGATATGCCCATTAATATGCCACAGCCAGTATGCCCAATATGCCACTTTTTGCCCATTAATATGCCACAGCAAGTATGCCCATTAATATGCTTCTATGCTCATTAATATACCACAGCCAGTGTGCCCATTAATATGCCACAGCCAGTATGTCCATTAATATGCCACTCTTTTCCCATTCATTTGACATAGCTAGTTCCTCTCCATCCTCCCCCCTTCCCCAGTACTTAACAGTCTTCAGTGCTGCCTTCCATGCTGCCTCTCTCGCATTCCCCACGCACTGATCTGGTTTCAGCACCGGAAGGTCACATGACCCCTGGCTCTATGATGTTAGATCATTGCATGGGTAGCAAGAAAGTGCGAGAGAGGCAGCAAGGAAGGATGTCTGTGGTGAGGAGAGATCTTTTGATCGGCAGCCCTGTTGGCTGGATAAAAACAGCCCGCGGGCCTTAGTTTGGAGACCCCTGCTTTATATCAACCTCTCAACCAATTATTCACATTTGTAGCATCTAGGTGCATGAATGTGTCAATTTCAATTTCAAAGTATTCTATGATAATATTTTGTAGCCTATATTGTAATTACAAGACACTTCACTAATCTCATAAAAACAATAGTCTGTAACATCAACAATGAGCAAAGGGCTAGACTGTAATTTACTATGCTTGCACTTTGATAGGGGCAGCCAGTGATTGGGTAGCTCTCCAGCTATCCAGTTAAAACAAAACTTCCATGACAGTCAGCCATTCTGTACCAAGCTAAATACAGTCTAAAAATCTGGTCTACAATCATAGTCAAATTATTTGGTGAGCAGTATACTGTAACATAGAATGTGTTTACAGATAAGTATTATTCTTAAAGGGACTGTTATCTAAACATTGTTCATAATGAAGAATACAAAATGATCAAAAATGCTCTGTACATTGGGGTCTATTCGCTAAAAGGCGAGTTGCAGGTGAATTCAGGTGAGGTGATCTAAACATTAATATAGCAGAATTGCAAGCAAATGCATAAATTATATATTTTTAACATGATTGTATTGTTTCCTGTTCATGACAACACCTGTCGCCTGATATGCAAACAACACAAGGTGATGTCATAACCAGGAGACACCACAGACATATATTATTTTGTGTTAATCTTTTGCATGCAGTTCTGCTAACACAATGTATAGACCATTTTCATAATTTCTTATTTTCTGCAGTCACACAATAAACTATGTGTAGGTTAAACCACAGGGCCAATACTTGAGACCATAGAACCAAATATTGCTGTGTTTGTGGGTTATGCTGGATCTCCATCACCACACAGTTTATTCATGCTGATGTTGAATGTGCCAGGTGTTCACTTGAATGCTGATTCCCTTACTTGTTTGAGACGTTGCTCTCTTCTGGCTGTGAGCATCACATGGGCTCCCATCTTCGCAAACTCAAATGCGATTTGCTCTCCAATCCCTGTACTGGATCCAGTAACAAGAACTCGCTTCCCATGAACTATTCCTGCAAGTTCCAGACAGCACTGTACATAGTGTTTGATGTAATCATTGTACACACAGAGAAATAGAAATCAATCAGTATACAAAATACGTTTCATTCACACTACATGCATGATCTGAATAGTTACCTGGAGTCACGGTCTCTGTGCTGAAGAAATAATATGCAGAAACCCCTGCAATTATCGAGAGGAGCAGGACTTTTATCCCAGCCATGTTAACCCCACCGTAAGAAGACTTACTCAATTATTCCTGCACGCCTATTTATCCGGTTACTGAGTCAATGTGGAACTGGCTTCCTTTTTCATGACAAGCTTTCAACTTTAGTATATGACAAAAGGTTAAAGTTAGGCAGGTTGTTGACCTATCCTATCTAGTTGCAGGAATTTATGGAGCAATCTGCTCATCTCTCTTGGTCTGTTTGCATTTTACTACCCCACAAATTCTGCAGTTGTCAATTGTAACAATAGTTTTTTACAGCCCAAGGGTTTTGAAAATAATGTAACTAAAACAAAAACAAAACAAACACTTTTATTTTACACATGGAAAGGGGCACTAAAGGATTTTAGAAAAAATACATAAATGATGTGCTGCTTGTCTAGAGTAAACCTATAGTAACACAAGGAGTTTACTCTCAGTTTTGCCTCTCAACTGAGGCCGTCTATTTCTGCTAGTGCAGAGAAAGGACTAGCATAATGAATATAAAAGATGTAGTTAATTGATGGGGCTAGTTTAGATCCTCTCTAATGACGATTATAAGCATGAAGATCTCTCACTGCTCTAGTGGGTGACTGGATCAGTCTAGATGATGCACAGGTTAGCCTCTGAGGATAAAATGGTAGATGGGCTTAAAAGAGCATATCATTTTAACTCCATACCTGGGCTATTGGACTTTTCACTTGTGTTTGTATGCTATAAACCCATGTGCAAAAAAAAAAGAAGTGTATAATTTAGTACATTAAGATTTTTTGAAAAAGGTAACCTCTCATACTTAGAAATCTAAATTGTGAATCTTAAAATCATTTTTATTATCTGAAGCTGAATATATATATAAAAATGTACAGCGTTATTTATAAACTAAATCTAATTTACCACAAGTGAAAAAATTAGTAAAATTCTAAAACATTTTTCTAGAACCTATTACGTGTTCAAAGTATATACTTGCCACACTGCCAAAATAGCTTAAAGGGACTGTCTAGAGCCCAAAATGCATCTTCCAAATGTTAACGCATATTAATGTGCTTTCAAAATATTTTAACCCCTTAGTGACAAGACATTTTCACCTTGACTTTCCCTTGTTGACATTTTTGGGGTGTTTGTGTTTAGCTGCAATTTTCTTCTTTCTCACATACTGTACCCACACAAATTATATGTTGTTTTTATCGACATAAGAAGGGCTTTCATTAGATACCATTATGTTCATCATATCTTATAATTTACTACAAATTATAAAATATGATCAAAACTTTAAAAAAACAACACCTTTTCTAACTTTGACCTAAAATATAATTTACACAAATACAATCATTAACCCCTTAGTGACAAGACATTTTCACCTTGACTTTCCCTTGGTGACAATGGCTTTCATTAGATACCATTATGTTCATCATATCTTATAATTAACTACAAAAAAAATCATAAAATATGATGGAAAATTAAAAAAAAAAAAAAACTTTTTCTAAGTTTGACCTAAAATATAATTTAGACAAATACAACCATTATAAAAAACCCCATCTAAATAGTTTCTAAATGTTGTCCCGAGTTCAGAAATATGCATGTTTCCATATTTTTCAGGATTTTTTTGCGCGTTATGGGGCAAAAACCAAAAATAGTGTTTTTTGCCTATATTGACCTTTTGACCCCAACCCGAACCCAAAATTTAACCTTAACACTAAATTTAACCCCAACCCTAACCCTTATGCTATCCCTTAATATATTTTAATTTAATTTTAACTCTATCCCTTATGCTAAAAATTATTTAATTTTAACCCTATAGGCTAATCTAACTATACAACCAGTTTTTAATTAATTAAATATTTATTTTCCATTTTTTCCATTGCTATGCTACTTAACTACCACTAGGGGAAGTCAAGTAGCATATTCAGAGCGACGGAAGTGAAGTTACTTTCACTTTCGAAGCTCAGACTGCCAGAGGGCATAGCCATATTGACGGAGCATATCAGTCAATATGGCTCCCACGATCACTCCGTGGGGCGATCGTGGGGGCCCCATAAAAGACATTTTGGTGCTGGCTATTGCCTCGACATCGTTGATCCCGAAAACTGCTTGATTCACCACAGGACGTGCCAGGTCGTTAAGGGAGTTTCTCCCAGGACGTGCCTGACACGTCCTTTGTTGGCAAGGGGTTAAAAAAGACACCATCTAATTAGTTTCTAAATGTTGTCCTGAATTCAGAAATATGCATGTTTCCATATTTTTCTGTATTTTTTTGCGAGTTATGGGGCTCAAAAAACAAAAATAGTGTTTTTTTCCTATATTGACCTTTTGACCCCAACCCGAACCTAAAATTTAACCCTAACACTAAATTTAACCCAAAATCTAACCCTTATGCTATTCCTTAATATATTAAATTTAAGCTAATTAAATATTTGTATTTATTTTTTTACATTCCTATGCTGCTTGGCTACCTCTAGGGGCAGTCAAGCAGAATATTCAGAGCGACGGAAGTGAATTTACTTTAATTTCCGAAGTTCAGACCACCAGCATGCTGCTCCGTCAATATGGCTCCCATGATCGCTCCATGGGGCGATCGTGGGTGCCCCAGAAAATAAATCTAGGCAATAGACCAGCACCGTTAAAGCGTTTTTCGCGATGGTTGATCGTGAACACCGCTTGATTCACCGCAGGACGTGCCAGGCTTGTCCATTGTGGGGAACGGAGTTTGTCAGGAGTTCCTGGCAGGACGTGCCTGGCACGTCCATTGTCGCAAAGGGGTTAAAATACATATTTTACATTGTGCATTGCTTAAAATGTAAAATAATTACAGCTAGATGAAATTGTGAAATTACATCAGTTTGCAAGAAACCAGGACTGGCCAAAAATGTCCTTTTTTTTGCTGCAGGAACAAATTAATGGAATTTCCTATCTCTAGTGATGTAACCAGACAATGTGTTGCACTGTTAAGAGATACTAATTTGTACAAGAGCAAGTTCACACAATGTATTCTATTCCAGTAGCACAGTAAGTGAGTAAACAAAACTTTATATCTTCAGGTGTCCATATAATCAGTGCTGCCGCACCTGTAGTAAACATGCAAAGTAACTGTAATGCCACTAACGACCAAATATACCATGTAGCATACAAAGAAAAGTAGAAAAAAATCTTTTAGAAGGCACAATATATTTATTGCTCCTGAATATTACAATTCTCAGGTAAAAAGAAAACAAAATATTTATCACCCTGGACCAACATAGCCCATCTCACATGTTGAACGTGTCAGTGTCTCTTGGCTCCTGGTACTCTGCTGAATTAATTTATAAGTATACCCAACACTGTTTTTAGTGTGCCCAGAAGAACTCTTCCTTAAAGCAAACATTTCACTAACAAACAGGTTATAGATACACTACAGGAAGTCCATCAACGCTTTTCTTATATGACAGAATCCAGAATATGATGATTTGACTGAGGCAGTGACAGGAGACTGAATATTATAGAATTAACTACGTTTGTGTGGAAACTCAAGAAATGATTAATTCAGCTTATAGATTAGTTCAGAAATTTATGGAGTTCAGCCTTCATGGAGATCCAGAACACCACAAAACAGCAATCCCAATCTAGTACATAATGGAAGTCAATACACAGGGCAATTAAGAGTATGATGGAACCCAACCCATAGGGTGATCTAGGACATAATGAAACCCAATCCACTGAGCAGACATGACATACACTTCCATATAATATCCTAGGCTCTACATGAGATAGAAAAACTGTAAGAGAGGAGGCTCTTCACAGTCAGCTATCACAGTTAATGTCCGCTAGAGTAGTATTTCTGTACATTACTACTACTACGAGTACTATTATTCCCCACTAAAGACTGTTGCATGCCTCATAGCCTGAATATACACCAATAAAATAACAATGTATTAACTTTTACAAAGTAAGAAGGAGTTGCTCACCTTCTTGCCATAAAAGAGGTTGATTTGAAAGTGGGTATTAAAAAAGGAAATGTGCTTATCTGGGTCATATGAAGCATGGGGGCCAAAGTATTTGGCACCAATTTGTATCCTTGTACACATTCTGAATACAGCAGCATGGTCACATTGGGTCTGTGCTGTCTTTCTGTCCTAGGTAATGCACTGCCTTCACTACTAAGACTGGTCCAGTGCCAATATATGTGGCAGGACATCCCCACAGCGGGAGCTTACTTTAACCATTGCTAAGTGATCTGCTCTAGTGGGTCCAATGTTGAGTATTGCAAGCGGAATCTGTTTCTCTTTTGCTTGCAGTGCAAATCTGTATCCAGAGTAAACCTACAGGAAAAGAAGAAAAAAAAAAGTAAAAAATACAAAATAGTGTTACATGCTCTTATATTTACAATGACCATGTAATATTGCATTATGGGAAATAAGCATTGAACCTAATCTTCTAGATACAACATATTATAAGTTATCAGTTATTCATCTACAACATGAAAAGACTTGCTTAAATGTATTTACTTTTTTTTTATCTGCAAATGAAAATTGCATGATGTATCAGCATGGGGTATTGTTTACTTCTGTTTACACATTTGTAACTTACATTTTGTTTTATTTAGTTTAAGGAATGTTACAGATATACAATTGCAGTTAATATAGAGGACAAAATAACAGAAATACCGAACACTATATGGATATCAAGGACCCAATAAAGACTAGGTCTTTGAAACAGTTTAAGTCACTCTTAGTATTCCGTCATACAAGTGCAGGACTGAGTATTTCTCAGTTTCCAGTTGTTTAAGTGACAAAGGATGTAGAATGTCTCATAAAAGCTTAATGATGTTTAGTTATGGTGATTGGCTTCATCTTGGTGTTGTTTAGCAGTATGTATGGGGAGATTATCATCCTGGAATATAGAAATATCACAAGGGAACAGAATTTGTGCCACAAGGTTTACCTGGCCCTGTAAGATACCCTCATATTCCTTCAGCTGTTAAAGGGCCATGCAGAGTATACATTGGACCTAGTCAATCATAAGAGATCAATCAAGGATCCCTGTATTGATGTAAAAGGGTAGATCCTGCTTATATCATGAACTTGATGAAACAGAGTGCCATGCTTGTCATATGATATAATGATTTTTAAGACTTTTCCTCCCGTCAAATGAAATATTTTTGCTGATTCTGTGACAGATGAACCTGCATCTTGGGCGCAACTATTTTGACTCTGGAATTAGCTTCCTTGCGTTGCTTTGAAAACTCACATATCACAGTACTAAATGTCAGACCTCTTACAGTTGACACATATCTACTGCTAATTGGAAATCAACCTATGCACTGCTGAAGTTGCATCTCTAATTGTAATACAGTTCTTTCCTGTGTTTTCTCATGTGTTATTATCATGTGGTGTTTCTGTTATTTTGTACAACCCCTGCACTCGTGCATTAAGCTCTTTTCTGTGACCTGAGTTATCATTTATCATCGTTTTTGATCTATGCAATCTATGGTCACATATACATTTCTCAGGCCTTTGAATAGAGACCATTATTTCTTATTAATGACTGCAAACAGTATTTCACATAACATTTCCTCATTGCTTTGTGGATAACAGTATGTTGCTGAGCAGTACAGCAAGTACCTTTATAAAGCATGCAAGTTCAATTCTAGTAACTATACCATGCTTACACACTGGGCTCACACAGCAGCAAAGAGCAATGCATTGAAAGTGCCTGGCTTTTCTGACTCAATATGTTCACAGCCCCTCTTAGAATACTAGAATGTAAATGTAAAGAATGTAAAGAATACGTCTCACTCACCTGCAATGAGGACCCAACAATTAGCATGGCGTCAGCCTGGCCAAGGTACTTATATAAGGAGAACACCAAGTCTTGGTTCACTGTATCACCAAAGAATGTTACTTGAGGCTTTAGAATTCCACCACATTTCTCACAGGCAGGGACTTGGAAGTTAGACACCTGTTCATCTGTTAGGAAAACATCTCCATCTGGGGCCAATCCATAGGACTGCTCATTCCAGGATGGATTGAGATCTAGGAACCTCTCTTGTAAAACAGATCTCTTAGTCACTGTCTGACAGGACAAACATGTTACCCTAATAAGGAGGAAGGTGTTAACAAAGGATATGGAAATGGTGATAAGGTAGACGTGTAAACATAACAATCTCAAGCTATACATTGTATGGAGGACTGTCAATATCCCATTGGTCACTTATGAGGCCATTATCCTATAAAGATTAGATATAAGATAAGTCTAGGACTAATGAAAGTTTTCACACAAAAAAATATTTTCATTTATTTTTGGGGAGACTAGATGGTCCAAATGGTTCTTATCTACCAACGCATTCTATGTTTCTAAGATGTCAGGCAAATATATTATTGAAGTGGGAAGTTTATGAAACTTCCCAAAGCACAAGAGGAGTTGGTCTGGATACAATCACAATGATTAGGACCCTATAGACGAAAAAAGGCAGAAACAAACATCGATGAACAGGACATTAGGAAGAAAGAAATGGCAAAAGCTTGGCCGCAATGGTGGGATGTGATGGTGGAGAAACAAGCACTAGTAATTACCTGTGAGTACAACCGTGTAACTCAGACAGCCGACGTTGTCCAGCCTTGGTGTGCAGAGCATCCACATTCTGTGTCACTAGCCAATGTAATCTCCCCGCTTTCTCCAAATCATATAGAGCTACATGTGCTACATTTGGCAGATGAGATGAAAACATCGGCCAACCTACAAAGTTCCTGGCCCAGTACCGCCTCCGTGCTGCTTCACTCCTGACAAACTCTGCATGTTGAATGGGCCTCCTTTCTGTCCTAGAATACAGTCCAACACCCTCAGAGCGATAGTCTGGAATTCCTGACTCGGTGGAGATTCCAGCTCCTGTCATGACAAACAGCCGCTGGGAGCTGGATACAAAGTTCTGAAGCTGTTCCAAATGTTGGGGATCCACAGGGGAACATGTAGGGACATATTCTGACAATGCCAGATGGGAGTTGAACCTACATTGCAAAATGTTATGCTCCCAAAAGTTCTGAACACCTCGTCTTAAATATGGCCACATACCTCAGGAGCTTTGTGTGAATATACAGCGATCCCACTTTTGGAAGAGAAACAATATATATATCAGATCCATGATGATGAAAGAGAAAGAATGGAAAGCAGATAAAAGGGAGAGCTCCAATGCCTAGCTTTTAAACTAAGGAAAACATAAATGAGGGCTTGATAAATATTTATAGACTTTAAGAGCCAAACAGACCAATTCATGAGTAAGCCTTGTTATATTTAGGAGACAGGAAAACAATCACAAAAGTTAGGAGCCAGCAGAAGAGAGTGGGGCAATGGCTCTTGGTATTTTTTAAGTACTGCCACAAATAGCCATGGAGTAATATATTCCTATGTTGAAAGCAATAAATATATATATGTGGAATCTATTCACTAAAAATGGTAGGGCAGTGAACTTACAACTCAATTGCAAAAATGAGGCCATATTATAAAGAACCTGCCAGGTAGCTTTAATCCAACAATGGTGTCACTGGCAGGACACCCAGAAGGCAATATTTTGTATTATGTGCTGTGACATTTGCCCTGAGTGATCATACCGCACTTCTATTCCTTGTAAGGAACTGCAATCCACACATGGGAACAGGCACTGGTAAAAGTAAATAAATACATTTGACAGTTTAGCTAATCAACTTGTGTTGAAGTACAAATACCAGATTGAGAACCCAGAGAAAGGTTCCTCAATGAGGTGTACAAAATACATCTGCAATCCTTAGAAACAACACAACTCAAAACTGGAGATGGCTGTAAGGGTACCACAGCAACCATTTTTTAAGGGCTACAATAACTTTTGTAGGCTGCTTTGCAGTATGTGGAAGTCATATGTGACCAGAAATAAATCAATTACCTAATCAAGTAGTGGATCCTACAGATCTAAGTTAATGGATTGCCTTCTGATCACATGACTTCTACATACTGCAAAGCACAATGCAAAAGTTATATGTGGTCGGGAAAAATGGTTGAGGAGGCATCCCTAGTTGCCCGGTTACCTCAATATGCTTAGTTATGATTGGACAGATATTATAGGTTATATATAAATGGGATATATATGGTACTGTAATGGCCCTGGTTGAATTAGTAATGATTTGTACAATTTGTGATAGTGAATTTAATTAATATGTGAATGTAGTTAGCATATCTGAGAATTGAGGCTTGGGATTATGTTTAAATATCAGTTCTCGAGAAAAATTATAAATTTGGAGCCACAAAATTACAAAAGTGGAACAATAACCAACATCATTGGTTTCCATAAAAACTGTTCCACTTTCAGAACTTTGAACCTTAACTATTCTTATAAAGTCTGTGTTTGTTATTTTGCCCCCTTTTGGTTGTCAAATGAAATTTGATGTAAATACTTTATCCAGATTAAGAGGGCGCACTGGCTCCAAGGGGGCGTCTGTAGGAGTCTGAATAACAAAATGTCCATGGAGTAAACACTAATCTTTGGCAGTTTAGCTTTTGCAGAACTCTGCATTACAGGACAAAATACACGTTCGTTTTAATTATCGGCACTATATATACTAATCATTTGATAGCCAGATGAGTAATGAATGACGTGTTCCCCTATGGCAGTTGAACGGTTAACTGAAACGTGTTGGGCTGTGCTGCTGTGATCGGTCACTAGGTGACTCTTTTATTTCGGTCTTCCTCTTATAATTACAGACTTACCCGAGGGCGGAAATACTCTAGAGGGCGAGCCACACTCCGTAACGTACCGTCAGTAACGTCACACCGTTTTTAGCTTCATCGCCATCATCTGCATGACATGCCCAGCATGCACTTCTGCAGCATAAATTGGTACTAGTTTCTGGTGATAACATGTTTTACAAAGAAGGAATCATGTTACTCGTATGTTTACATTCCAGTATATATACTTTTATACACGTTAAATGCGTTTTATCTTAAGCTGACCAGTATATAATGTAATTTTGTCTCCATGATATTACGCCGGTGACGGCATCCATGGGACAGTCTCTCTCATAGAGTAATACAGCTTTGCGCAGTGGCAGTATCGTAGCCAATGAGGTTGATCCGAGGCGCGATTATTGCTAATTGAAAACTTTTCCCAATACCCCGCCGTGACGGCTTGAAATATAGCCGGCACTGGCAATTTTTGACAGTCTCTACGGAGACTGAATCCAACGTTCGAAAATAGATTTATTTTTGCAAACGTTAGAAATCGCGAAACTTCTACTGATAATGGTGAACTACAAGACGTTTATGAGATACCTTTTGATTCATATTGAGAAGGGGTTAAGTGATATATAGAGCAGCGTGATGCTTTGCTCCAAAATGAAATAAATCAAGTGCTATCAGCGGTTCTTGAAACTTCAGCAATTTACAGTTCTACTATGGTAATGAAGCAAGGGGTATTGTATTATCTCTGTGATCAATGGACTCGCTTTGGTAAAAAAATCTTCTACAATATATTGTATATCCCTCTCACCCCCCCCCCCCCCCAAAGTAATTTTATCCAATATCATGGATATCATGCCACTGATTTAAATGCACCCAGTACAAGCCCCATCACCCCTTTTGCACGTCCAAGACTTACCCCATTATTATGCCACAGCCAGTTTTTTCATTCTTATGCCACAGTTTGCCCATTAAGATGCCACAGCCAGTTTAACCATTAGTGTGCCACAGTTTGCCCATTCATTTGCCACTGTTATTTTTCCCATCAGTATGCCATAGCCAGTTTGCCCATGAATATGCCACAGCCAGTATGCCCATAAATATGCCAATGTTTGCCCATTAATATGTCACAGCCAGCTTTCCTATTAATATGCCACTCTTTTCCAATTACTATGCCATGTCCAGTTTTCCCATGAATATGCCACAGCCAGTATGCCCATAAATATGCCACTGTTTGCCCATTAATATGTCACAGCCAGCTTTCCTATTAAAATGCCACTCTTTTCCCATTACTATGCCATGTGCAGTTTGTTCATTAATACTGCCACAGCCAGTATGTCCATTAATATGCCACAGCCAGTATGTCCATTAATATGCCACTGTTTTCTCATTAATTTGACAAAGCTAATTATCCCATTAATATCCCTCAGCCAATATGCCCATCCACATGCCACTTTTTTGCCATTTAATATGCCACAGCCAATACACCCATTAATATGCTACTCTTACCCCATTAATAGGCCACAGCCGGTTTGTTAACCCCCTTCCCCAGTACTCACCTCCTGTATGAGAGACCGCATCCTTCCATGCTGCCTCTTTCGCGCTACCCGTGCACTGGTCTGAAGTTTGATGGCGGCCCTGGTTGTCAGGGCCGTTACCAGGTCAGGTAGGAGTTTCAGTGCAGGGATGTAAAGGGGTCTGGTTGCATGTTATTATTCACTGTGCAGGGTTGAGAACAGATATTGAAACAGAAATAAATAAGAATTGGCATTAGGACTGAAGCAGAGACAAAAGGGGACTTTAGCAAAGAACTGCAGTATAGGAAAATTGTTTTAGTAGGAACTGCAGTATAAACAACGAGCTTTAGCAGGGACTAAAGAAAAAACAGAGGTAGTGGTAGAGAAAGTAAAACAAGGTGTGAGGCCCAAAGGCGTAACTGGAAACCACCGGGCCCCGGGGCCCCCTGACCCCACATGCACCTGGCCTTGTCTTACATCTAGGATAGCCTTGTACCTATCCCATGCATGCTTAAACTCCTTCACAGTAATAACCTTTACCACTTCTGCTGGAAAACTATTCCATACATCCACTACCCTCTCAGTAACGTAATACTTTCATTAGTCCCTGGCCTTATCCAGTGCTGTATTTACCGCAAGGCATCGTAGGCGAATGCTTAGGGCGGCAAATTTTGGGGGGCGCCAGCGCCCCCCAGCACTGAAAAATAAATGTAAAAAAACAAAAAAAACCCGGCCCTTTAAAAAAAAAAAAAACGCGCTTGCAGGCAGAGACGGAGGTGAGAGGGGATCGGAAGATCCCCCCTCACCATCGCTCTGCCTGCCAGGCTGCACGGGGAGCCGAACAGGCAGCACAGAGAAACCTCTGTGCTGCCTGTTTGGCTCCCCGTGCAGTGTGACACGGAAGTGCCGACAGTCACGTGACGGGCGCGCTGCCGTCATACGCGCGCCCGGTCACGTGACCTGTCGGCACAATCGCTGGGAAGCCAAGCAGGCAGCATGGAGGGACCATGCTGCCTGCCACCAGGGAAAGGTAAGTGCTGATGGGAGTCAGAGTGTGTGTGATGGGAGACAGTGTGTGTGATGGGAGTCAGTGTGTGTGACTGAGTGTGATGGGAGTAGGAGTGTGTGACTGAGTGTGATGGGAGTAGGAGTGTGTGTGTGATGGGAATATGAGCTTGATGTGAGTCTGAATGTTATGTGTGATGTGGGGTCATGAAATGGAGGTGATGGGGCATGTCTTAGGTGTGTAACGTGGGTGTGCAGCTTGGGTAGGGGGGTGCCCGGATTTTGTCTGCCTAGGGCAGCACAAAATCAAGATACACCACTGGCCTTATCTTATATCTAGGATAGCCTTATATCTATCCCATGCATGTTTAAACTCCTTGACTGTATTAACCTCTACCACTTCTGCTGGAAAACTATTCAATGCATCCACTACCCTCTCTGTAAAGTAATACTTTCATTAGCCCCTGACCTTAACTTATATCTAGGGTAGCTGTATGCCTATCCCATGCATGCGTTAACTCCTTGACTGTGTTTACCTCTACCACTTCTGCTGGAAGGTTATTCCATGCATCCACTACCTTCTCAGTAAAGAAATATTTTCATTAGTCCATGGCCTTATCTTATATCAATAATAGCCTTATGCTTATCCCATGCATGCTATTCCATTCATCCACCACCCTCTCAGTAAAGTAATATTACTTTTCTGACCACAGAAAAACATTAAAATATGTCCAGCCTTTTCAAAAGCTTGAGGTGGACCTCAAATATATGTATATAACTAGCTGCATGTACACTTATAAGAACTTTTTAATATTAAATTCAACTATTTTCTTATATAATGAAAATGTTATTGAAAAATTGTTAATTTCTTATTTTTATTACGTTACTCTGCACCCACATTTCACCTAAAGGTCTTAACACAGCACTATGCAGTACCCACAGCACTTGGCTTGTACTCATATTCCACCCACACGATTTAGCATGCCGCAGTGTAAATTTACCCGCCAGAACATGCCACAGTGTCACTTTCTGCCATAGTACTTGTTATTTTGCCCCACAGATCATGCCACAGTATCACTTTGGCCACAGCCATTTTCCCCATTAATATGCCACTATTAACCTGCCCATTAATATGCCACAGCCAGATTGCCAATATGCCACAGCCAATTTTCCCATTAATATGACACTATTAGCCTGCCCATAAATATGCCACAGCCAATTTCCCATTAAGAGGCCACTATTAGCCATCTATTAATATGCCACAGACAATTTGTCCAATTATACACCACCACCCTCCTCCCCCTTCCCCAGTACTCACCTGGCAGTCTCCTCCGTGTTTTATTTTGCCATTCATTTGCGTGTGTTATTTTGCCCATCATATGCCAGTATTATTTTGCCTATCATTTGCCAGTGTTATTTTGCCCATAATTTGCATTTTGCCCATTTGCCAATTATTTCGGCCATCATTTGCCAGTTATTTTGCCCATCATTTGTCAGTTACTTTGCCCATTTGCTAGTCATAGTTTGCCCATTTGCCAGTTTATTCTGCCCATCATTTGCCGGTTATGTTGCCCATCATTTGAATTTTGCCCATTTGCCAGTTATTTTGCCCATCATTTGCCAGTTATTTTGCCCATCATTTGCCAATTATTTTGCCCATCATTTGCCAGTTATTTTGCCCATCATTTGCCAATTATTTTGCCCATCATTTGCTAGTTATTTTGCCCATCATTTGCTAATTTTTTCTGCCCATCATTTGCCAGTTATTTTGCCCATCATTTGTCAGTTACTTTTCCCATTTGCTAGTCATATTTTACCATTCATTTGCCAGTATTATTTTACCATTCATTTGCGTGTGTTATTTTGCCCATCATATGCCAGTATTATTTTGCCTATCATTTGCCAGTGTTATTTTGCCCATAATTTGCCAGTTATTTTGCCCATCATTTGCATTTTGCCCATTTGCCAGTTATTGTGCCCATCATTGTTCAGTTATTTTGCCCATCATTTGCATTTTGCCCATTTGCCAATTATTTCGGCCATCATTTGCCAGTTATTTTGCCCATCATTTGTCAGTTACTTTGCCCATTTGCTAGTCATAGTTTGCCCATTTGCCAGTTTATTCTGCCCATCCTTTGCCAGTATTATTTTGCCCATCATTTGCCAGTTATTTTGCCCATTTGCTAGTCATATGTTGCCCATTTGCCAGTTTTATTTTGCCCATCATTTTCCAGTATTAATTTTCCCATCATTTGTCAGTATTATTTTGGCCATAATTTGCCAGTTATTTTGCCCATTTGCCAGTATTATTTTGCCCATCATTTGCCGGTTATGTTGCCCATCATTTGAATTTTGCCCATTTGCCAGTTATTTTGCCCATCATTTGCCAGTTATTTTGCCCATCATTTGCCAATTATTTTGCCCATCATTTGCCAGTTATTTTGCCCATCATTTGCCAATTATTTTGCCCATCATTTGCTAGTTATTTTGCCCATCATTTGCTAATTTTTTTGCCCATCATTTGCCAGTTATTTTGCCCATAATTTGTCAGTTACTTTTCCCATTTGCTAGTCATATTTTGCCCATTTGCCAGTTTTATTCTGCCCATCTATTGCCAGTATTATTTTGCCCATCAAATCTTTTGATCTCCCTAACTGTTATTTGGAAAATCTTATACTCATCTACAAAAGCTAATACAACAAACTGCTAAATAGATTCTAATATTTGTCCTGAGTTTAGGGATACCCGTTTGTTGGGTTGTTTGGGGGCTAAAAGGCCACATTGGGGAGGTGCACATTCCGGATTTCCAACTTGGAATTTTGACATTTAGTCAACCTGCGCCCATGTTCCATTTGGGATATTTTTTAAGCTGGCCAATGTAATTTACTCCCATCAAGCCATATATTTATGTAAACTACACACCCTAGGGCAGGGGTGTCCAACTGTTTTCTGCAGTGGGCCAGAAATGCTTGTGTGCGTGGGCCACAGTCATTTTTCATTTAGATAAAATTATATATGATATATATATATAAAATTATTTTTTTTGTAAATATGTTTTTATTGGTTTTTGAAGAATAACACATAATTGGAGAAGAGAAAAAAAAAAAAAAAGGGGAGGGGGTTAGGAGGGTGTGGGAAGGAAGGAAAGGGAACATGAATATACCAGCGAAATGCCTGACGCAGCAGGCCAAAACCACAAAATTCCACAAATATATGATAATATACTGACATTTTTAACCATGTTATACATCCCTATAAAGGTACTCCAGACCTAGCCAAGGGGCCTAGATCGATTCAACAAACATCAATGACAAATATGATTATGAACAGTTATATACACTACGTTAGGAAAAAAGGGTTTAGATCAGCAACCTATCTAGATTTCCAACAAGACACGAATCGCAGGTTCCTGGATGTATTCCAGCCAATAGAACCACATTTGCATTTATTTAACATGTCTGTCTTCAGAATGTGAGGCCAGTTCCTCCAGTTTGCGTGTCATTTCTACTTTCAAAATCCACTCGCGGACAGAAGGGGCAGTAGACTCCTTCAAGTGAAGAGGGATCAGGGAATTGGCTGCATTAATTAGGTGGCGGACCACTGATTTCTTATAGCTAGGAATCGATTGAGTAGTATAATGAAGTAAATATGGGCCAGGTTGGAATAAAGGTGGAAAATCTGTAAATTTAGTCATAATCTTATGTATTTGTTCCCAGAATGGGACAATTTTTGGGCATTCCCACCAGATATGTAATAAGTTCCCTAGCGCATTTCCACATCTCCAGCAAAGATCTGGGAGACCCGGGAATACCCTACTGAGAATCGCTGGAGTCTGATACCAGTGAGTCAGTAACTTATAGAAGGTTTCCTGAACCTTGGTATGCAAAGAACATTTATGTATTAGTGTGAAAATCTTATCCCAACCGGACCGACCGATGTCCAACTGCAGTGCCATCTCCCATTGTCCCAAAAATTTTAACAGAGTGTGGTCTAGTGCTTCCAATAACATTTTATACAATAAAGAGACCCCATGTTTAGGGAGTTGAGATTTGATGCACAGAGTTTCAAAACAGGTACGTTCACATATCAAATTGTGCTTCATAGGGATGTTGCGGAAATAACTCTGAAGTTGGAGATAATGGAAATGGTCCAGTCCCGTTGGGACCACCTCCCCAAAAATTTCCCGGAGAGGTTTAAGTTTAGCTTTATCAATGAAATTTGATATCAGGGCGAGGACAGTAAAAAAAAACCCTGAGATTTGGCCCGGGGGGAAATCAGGATTGTGTCGAATAGACAAGAGAGGGGATGGGTGGGTAGTGAGTGTATGTTTAGCGGAAAGGGAGTGGAAAATGTGAATAGTTGTTTTCATCAGTGGGTGTCCCGCTAAGGCTGAAACCGCATAGGCCTTAGGTAGCCATAATAGGTGAGGTAATGGAATGGAGGTATGAGTGGATTCTATGTTGATCCACAGCTTGTGCGGGGATTTGTGTGCCCATTCCATAATTCTCACCAGGTGGCAGGCCTGATAGTACATACGGGGGTCTGGAAGTCCCGTACCACCTCTGGCCTTTGGTCGGATCAATGTTGTATATTTAATTCTGGGTCTCTTTTTGTTCCACACAAACTGCAGGAAAAGAGATTTCAAAGATGCAAAAAAGACTAACGGGATGGCTATGGGGAGTGTCTGAAAAAGGTATAAAAGCCTTGGCATCACATTCATTTTTAATGCATTGATACGGCCAAACCAGGAAATATATTGGGGTGCCCATCTGTGTAGATCATTGCGTAACGAGGACATAAATGGAGCAAAATTATAGCTATATACATTTGACAAAACCTTAGGCAACCATATCCCAAGATACTTCATGTTACTCTCACACCACCGGAAAGAAAAGCTTTTCTTAAGCTGTTGTACAGTCTCCTCAGGAAGGGTAACATTAAGTATTTCAGATTTAGAATTGTTTATTTTAAGATTGGACAGATCTCCATATTTTTGAAACTCTTTCATGACGTTGGGTAGGGACACCACCGGGTTCGTGATTGGAAAAAGTAAATCATCAGCGTATCCTAGGATCTTATGTTGTGTGTCCCCAATAGTCAAGCCCGTAATATCAGGGTTGCTTCTGACCGCCTCCATGAAAGGTTCCAGGGAGAGGATGAAAAGCAAGGGGGAAAGTGGGCAACACTGCATAGTCCCATTGGAAATCGCGAATGGTTCCGTAAGAGCTCCGTTGATCCGGAGCCTAGCAGTCGGAGCTGAGTATAAAGAAAGTACCCAGCAAAGCATATTTGGTCCAAACCCCATCTTTTTAAGGACCTCTGACATGAAGGCCCAATCCAGTGTGTCAAAAGCCTTTTCTGCATCTGTTGACAGAAGGATGGCTCTAGAGTTCTTAGTTGTTGCATAATGTATCAGGTTCAGGGCTCTGATAGTGTTATCCCTAGACTCCCTTCCTGGTACAAATCCCGTCTGGTCAGGGTGGATTAGATCAGGGAGGTAAACTTTGATTCTAGTAGCTAAGATTTTTGTGAAAAGCTTTACATCGCTATTTAAGAGAGAGATGGGGCGGAAACTGCTACATAATTCCGGGTCTTTCCCCTCCTTTGGAATTAGGGAGATATTGTCCATTAATGTGTGTGGGTGGAAATCCTTCCCTTCTAACAGAACGTTAAAAGAGGTAACTAAATGCTGCCCTATAGTGTCCAGAAATGTTTTATAGTAAATCAATGGAAGGCCATCTGGGCCTGGGCATTTGCCCGTTTTGGAGGATTTTATGGCCTCTGTCAGTTCTGCAAGGGTGATTGGGGCTTCAAGGGATTCAGTTGCAGCTAGAGGTAATTGACGCTTAACAAATTTGTGACGAAGTGCCCTTCCAAATCCCCAGCTACAATCGCAGGAGTACAAGGAGGAGGGGGAAAGTGATGTCTCCCCTCTACAGCCAAGTCCCCACCAGGCTACCCTAACAGAAGGTCTGGCATTGGGGCAGAGCGCAGCTGGCCTCTGCCCCCCAAGCCCCCACAGCGTGTTGCCCAGTTATCCCAGAGGAATACCTATGTGCAGTAATTGTTTGTTGTGGGTGGGCTACTCTGGCACTTGTTTACTGAGGGTGGGTGAATCGACTAACTTAGGTACTGACCGACAGAAGGTCAGGTACCTGGTTAGTCTCCCCCCAAAAGGGGAGATGTGTGACGAAGTGCCCTTCGCCACTTGGTCTTGGAGAGGCCTGTTTGCCAGCCTCCTCCCCTGTGACTATGGCCCTGGGGTGTGTGGCCCTTTAAAAATGCCCAAAAAGGTAACTTTTGAACTTCTGGGTGGAATTGTTTGATTTTTAGTTATTTTCATATTTAAAGTATGCTGATTCTGAAAATGTATGTTTTATGTGAATGTGATGCATATTTTGAAAGTTATTAATATTGTATAGAACCTGTATATTTTAGCTTGGAGATAATTGAGCTGATACAAAGGTTAACTCAATTATCTCCCAAGCAGAGGAATGTACTGTAATTACTAGGATCCAAGTCTTTATCCTATTCACTGTGTTTTCCCCAAGTTAAGATTGGATCCTATCTTTAATCCCTGTTTTTGTCACCTCTCCCATTGTCTTATGTAAGTCATTTAGTTTCCTGTGTGTATCTGAGCTGGGCACCTTTGTATCCTGATTGGTGTTAGGCAGGATTTCCCTTTGTATCTCCTTAGGTTAAATTATAATCCTGTTATAGTTCCTTTGTCTAATCTGGTTTGTCAAGATGTTCAACTGTATATATTCTGTGTTTCTGTATCATTAAAGAGTTCTGGTCAGTTATGCTCCTGAAACTGTGTGTCGTCCAGTTATTGGGATTGCTGATGGGATATTGCTGTATTTGACCTGCTGGAAACCCTGCCTTTGGATTTACTATTTACTTGTTCCTGAGTCTCACTTGGATTATAAGCGGAGATAACCTGGGTAATATTGCATCTCCGCTACATTGGTGGCAGCGGTGGGATCCAGACTCACAGAGGAACAAGCCTAAATGGAGTACGGATGGAGATTGATTTTGCCACACTAAAACGCTCCACGCTAAAAGACCTTCTGGAAGCAAGGGGTATTCCTGCCAGCAACAAGACCAAGGCAGTCCTGGTTGCAGAAGTCATGGCGGAGTACAGAGCAGAAGAGGGTCCGGCTTTGGTGCAGATTAAACAGGGGCGGTTGGAATTTAAAAGAGAATTGCAATTCCGGCTGTCATTTTATGGGGAAAACCCACCAACAGAGATTATCGCCAACACCATGACGGAGGTACAGGAGTTTGTACTACGACAGAAGGTCCAACAAACTCCAGAGAGGAACCAGATTGTGCCCATGGTACAGGAGAACAAACCAAAGGTACCGTACCAGGCTTTTAAGACTTATGTGGAGAACCAAGCGGCAAGGTGCCTCGAGCTTGAGTTGTACAGGTCGCCACTGTGGATACCCATGCAGGGTGAGTCCCAGGGAGAGGAGACAACCGGTCTCTCTCACCAGCAGCAGTGTAAACTGCAGGGAGAAGAGGCAGCCGGCCTCTCTCCCCAGCGGCATTGTACCCTACAGGGAGTGGAGGCAATCGGCCTCACTCCCCAGCGGCAGGGAGAGTTTCAGGGAGAGGAGACAACCGGTCTCTCTCCCCAGAGGCAGTGTAAGCTGAAGGGAGAAGAGGCAGCCGGCCTCTCTCCCCAGCAGCAGTGTACCCTACAGGGAGTGGAGGCAATCGGCCTCACTCCCCAGCGGCAGGGTGAGTTTCAGAGAGAGGAGACAACCGGTCTCTCTCCCCAGCGGCAGAGTTTTGTATTGGGAGTGGAGACAGGCGACCGCCTTCCCCAGCAGCAAGATGCATCACAGGGGGAAGAAAGTGTCATCCTTCCCCCCCAGCAGCCGTGTGTCCTACAGGGAGCAGAGACAGTCGGCCTCTCTCCCCAGCAGCAGGACAATATTATGGAAGTGGAGACAGTCGGTCTCCCTCTCCAGGGGCAGCCTGTGTTCCAGGGAGAGGAGCACGGCACCCTCTCTCCCCAGCTACAGCTTAACCTACTAAGGGGAGACACCAATCTCCCAGACGGCGCAGATGGGACCGTGGTCTCTGTGCCTGACCCACAGGGATGCTGGACAGCCGGTCCAAATCCCCAGCTACAATCGCAGGAGTACAAGGAGGAGGGGGAAAGTGATGTCTCCCCTCTACAGCCAAGTCCCCACCAGGCTACCCTAACAGAAGCTCTGGCATTGGGGCAGAGCGCAGCTGGCCTCTGCCCCCCAAGCCCCCACAGCGTGTTGCCCAGTTATCCCAGAGGAATACCTATGTGCAGTAATTGTTTGTTGTGGGTGGGCTACTCTGGCACTTGTTTACTGAGGGTGGGTGAATCGACTAACTTAGGTACTGACCGACAGAAGGTCAGGTACCTGGTTAGTCTCCCCCCAAAAGGGGAGATGTGTGACGAAGTGCCCTTCGCCACTTGGTCTTGGAGAGGCCTGTTTGCCAGCCTCCTCCCCTGTGACTATGGCCCTGGGGTGTGTGGCCCTTTAAAAATGCCCAAAAAGGTAACTTTTGAACTTCTGGGTGGAATTGTTTGATTTTTAGTTATTTTCATATTTAAAGTATGCTGATTCTGAAAATGTATGTTTTATGTGAATGTGATGCATATTTTGAAAGTTATTAATATTGTATAGAACCTGTATATTTTAGCTTGGAGATAATTGAGCTGATACAAAGGTTAACTCAATTATCTCCCAAGCAGAGGAATGTACTGTAATTACTAGGATCCAAGTCTTTGTCCTATTCACTGTGTTTTCCCCAAGTCAAGATTGGATCCTATCTTTAATCCCTCTTTTTGTCACCTCTCCCATTGTCTTATGTAAGTCATTTAGTTTCCTGTGTGTATCTGAGCTGGGCACCTTTGTATCCTGAAAGGTGTGAGGCAGGATTTCCCTTTGTATCTCCTTAGGTTAAATTATAATCCTGTTATAGTTCCTTTGTCTAATCTGGTTTGTCAAGATGTTCAACTGTATATATTCTGTGTTTCTGTATCATTAAAGAGTTCTGGTCAGTTATGCTCCTGAAACTGTGTGTCGTCCAGTTATTGGGATTGCTGATGGGATATTGCTGTATTTGACCTGCTGGAAACCCTGCCTTTGTATTTACTATTTACTTGTTCCTGAGTCTCACTTGGATTATAAGCGGAGATAACCTGGGTAATATTGCATCTCCGCTACAAAATTTATCCAAATATGCAGATATTTTAGCCTTATGATTGGGCCTTACAGGCAATTGTGAACTCTTGTCGAGGTTGTATAGTTGAGCATAATAGTTCGTGAATTCCCTTCCTATTGCAGCTGGGAGTCTATATTGAGTGCCTGAGGAACTGCGTATTTTGGGGATATAAAACAAGCGTCTTTTTTTACGAAGAGCTCGTGCTAAATATTTCCCCGGCTTGTCTCCATGTTCATAGTACAGGGCTTTTAGTTTTATAAAAGATCTGCGTGCGAGGGTATTAAGAATAGAGGCCAGTTCCTTACGGAGTACCAACAGATGCTGGAAGTCAGTTGTGTTGAGTTGGTCTTTATGTACCTTTTCCAAGGCCGCAATATCTGTGTATAAGGATTGTAATCTACGGGCATTGGCTTTTTTCCTTTCCGCTCCCAAGCGTATGAAATGCCCGCGAACAACACATTTATGAGCTTCCCAAATGGTTAACGGGGAGATCTCGGGGGTATTATTCTCTGAAAAATAGTTAGACAAAATTGTGTTTGTCTCAGTAGAGGCCGTGGGGTCAGAGAGAAATGATTCATTCAGTCTCCATGTTGTCCCTAAAGGACGAGTCAGGGTTGAGACAATCGACATCATCAAAGGTGCATGGTCTGACCATGTGATGGAACCATAATGGGCGTCAACTAACTTAGATAGGTGATAATAAGGCATGAAAAAGTAGAGCGTGGAGCGGAATAAAAACTAAAATCTTTGTCTTGGGGACGGAGGGTTCTCCAACAATCAACCAGTTGATATTCATTCAGCAAATTTTTAATTTTAAGGCCAACATGAGGCGGGGTGTATGTGCATCCGCTAGATGTGTCAATTCTGGGGTCGAGGGCGATATTGAAGTCTCCACCTAGCACTAAAATGCCTTCCTGAAAAGACTGTAGCTTAACCAAAAACCTTGACAAACTACATTGTTGACGTGTATTGGGCAGATATATATTTGCGAAGGTATACTGCACATCCAGGATAGTTCCCTTTACAAAAATATATCTCCCTTCTTGGTCTGAAAGATGTGCACTTTCAATGAAAGGTGTATGTCTATCAAAGAGGATAGCAGTTCCTCTAGATTTAGCGTCAGGGTTGTTGCTAAAAAAACCTTGGGGATAATAGGAGTTAGTCAATGTTGGGTGATTCGGACCTCGAAAGTGGGTTTCCTGTAGAAAAGCTACAGACACTTTATGGAATTTGAGATCTCTGTGCAAATGTGACCTTTTTTCTGGGATGTTGAGGCCCTTAACATTATGTGAAAGCATGACAAGATTCCGTCCAGTACAGTTCTCATTGTATGTAGCCTGTGGCATGGTATCAAGAGCTACCTCTGGTATAAGTATGTATAAAGTAAATTATTTATTTAATATGAGAGAAAATAATATTATTTTAAGAGAGGAGGAAAGAGAGAAAAAAAAAAAAATGGGGGCGGGGGGGGGGGGGGGTTCAGAGAAGGCAAACAAACAAAACAAAGAAATTGAGAACCTTCAACAAAAGAAAAGGTTCAACTACACAAACACTCACAGCGCCTATTGGACACTCGTTCTAGCCCCCTGAAAAACAAATTCAAAGGGGAGAGAACCAGGCCAATATGTACCGGCACCTACAGTGAAGGGGCACCAGTGGACAGGCGGAAGAGGCCAGCCAAATAGTCCAGATCCGTAAATTCAGACCTGAACTGAATATTGTAAAAGAAAAAGAAAAAACTTTAACAACAATTGACATAAAAAAGGGAACGGAGATACATCTCTGCCCGCATAAACCTGCATTTTATATATAAGAAGGGGCGTCTCCTGCTAGGCAATAGGTCACCGTCAAATTTACCTTTTAACCTTGAAACCCGTGAACATGTTATAAAACACAATAAAACAACATAAGCACTTTATAAGGCAATGTATATCAGTATAGGAGGGGATCTCAGTCAAATCCCCGCTGCTGATAACAATAGTATCGTTATTATTATCAGTAGGGGGGTCATGGAGGGTTGCATTCACTGGCCCATTCATACCCTGGCTGGCTAACACATCTACTCGCAGTAAGTCACACCGCCAGCGAGACTCCCCTTGTCACCATCTGGTATCTGGGGCGTGTAGCCTGCGTCTGCCCCTCGGGCTGTAGGGAGACATTATTTTTATCATTAATAAAATTGGATTGAGTTGAATTGACCCCCACCCTCATGGTCAGACGAGGTTGACCCCCCGAGTCCCCAATCAATGCATGACCTACATTACATAACATAAAACGGAAAGGGAGATAATAATACTTATTCAGGCTGCGGAGGTCTGTCTCTTTGGTTTTCTACCAAAAATCAGGGCCAAAACCCCGGATGGGTGAGGTAAGACCCGCAAAATGTTCCTTTCCCAACATAACATGTCTGCAAGGAGCCGATTCAGTTCCACCAATGTCCCGGAATCCACGGGTCTTCCCGGTAGCAGACCTCTCTGTATGAATCAAGTACGATAAATAGCCCTCTCTCAAAACATCCTAGGGGGCTCCACTTGAGACGAATCTGCATAAATCCCGTTTGGCTTCAGGCACAGCGGGGTACCTAAAAGTCCCCAGTTTTCCAGGTACTCCATCAGGATGACAAAGATTCTTGCGTATGGATCAAGTATATTGAGAAACAAAATAAAATGAAGTGGAATGAAATGGGTCTTGCAGCGTCGACCAATATAATCCTATAAAAAACTTTAATAGTCACCCCTGTAGCAGTTTCAGTAATGCTATTCTTCCACTTCAACTTCACGGTTAATTATCCGATTTCCAGGCAACACCGGCCGTGGAGATCTACGCCGAGACGGTTGATGGGGTCGAGGGGCGCCGGGCAAATTTCTATATCTCCTTACGTTTGGGGGGTTGATGTATGACACTCTCCCAAAGCGCAGATCTGGCAGGCTCCAATCGGGGATATCCAATGCCGGCATGCCCAGCTCTTCCAAGAACACAGGTAGATCTTGATAATGTCGCAGGATTAGTGTCTGGTCCCCAGAACGGACCGAGAGGCTGAAGGGAAACCCCCATCTATACCTGAGTTGACGTCTCTGCTGTTCCGTCGTGAGAGGGCGAAGGGCCCTTCTTGTTTGTAAAGTAAGATCCGAAAGGTCTTGAAATAAGGCTATACGATGGCCTTCATATTCCCAGGGACCGGCTTCTCTCGCTGCTCTCATTATAGATTCTTTGAGATGGAAGTCAGGGATGCAACAGATGATGTCTCGTGGTGGACCCGAGGGCGGACCACGTGGCCGGAGTGCCCTGTGGGCCCTATCCATATGGATAATGGTCTCCTCTGGCCTGTCAAGTAGATCGTTAAAGAGGCGGGTGGCAGCCAGAGTCACATCCTCGGAGGTCGAGCCTTGTGCCTCAGGTAGACCACGGATCCGTATGTTATGTCTACGGCCTCTATTATCTAAATCCTCCAAACGCCTCCGGTATTCAGTAAAATAGAGGGAATGCTGCGATGTAATGCTTAAGGTAGAGTCCAACCTTTGGGTGTGCTGTTCCAGGGTGGTTTCTTGCTGGTTCACCCTTTGGGACAGGGCGTTATGCTCAGCTCTGAGATCTTCAATAGCCTCCTTCACCGTGGCCTTTAGCTCCAAGATCAGTGTACTGAAGTCGGCACGCCATGGTGCCGATGTAAAAAGATTGTTAATCACTGTCTGGTCTAGCGAGGTAGGCTGGGGTGTAGGCAGGGGTTCAGGTGTGTCTCCATCTAGTTCTGCGGAACTGGCGGGAGAGAAGGCCTCGTGGTCTGCAGGGGCCTGAGACGCGAGGACAGCTGGCGTTTGGAAATATGTCCTCAGTGAAGCAGAAATAGGCTTATCACGGCCCCCAGGTGTTTGGGGATCCGGACCCGTTTTCCGGTTGCGTCCCATGTTCACAGGAGCTTGATTAATCGCAGAGTTTATGCGGGCGGAATGTGGAGCTCCTTCTCTATGCAGCCATCTTCATCTATGTCCAGCCACGCCCCCATATATATAAAATTATATATAAATATATATATAAAATTCTCATTGACTCCACAACAATAAAACTCACACTGCAAATTACTGCATCACAATACACAATAAAACACACAGCAAAATAACCAAACACACACAGACACAGGCACCTTTACAGACACCCTCACACACACACACACACACACACAAAGGCACTCTTACACACACAGACAGCCTTACACACACAGACACACATAAACACACACACATTCAGTGTAACACCCATACCTGATCCTCGTCGCGCTGCTCCCTGCGTTTGTGGCGATCAAACTCACCTAACTCCATGCAGCTCCCGTCTATGTCCCGCAACACCATCTTTCCGGAGTCCAGTAACCAACAAAATGGCCGTGCGGCACCCAATGCATATGCGCGACCGACGAAACTGACAGATCACAGAATATCACTGCTCAGTGATTGGTTACACCCCCCTGGCTGGCGGTTGGCAGCAGTTTTGTATTTAAACTTACCCTCACTTACATTCTAGCATTGCTTGTAATAGGTTATTAGTTCCCTGGCGATTCTTGTGTTATTGACTCCTGTATTAATGACCCGGCTTGCCTGACCATTCTTGATCCTGAATCCTGTGTACCAGACCCTCGGCTTTTACCTTGTTTATTCTGTTCTCTGTAATCCTGACCTTGGCTTCCATTCTGATTACTGTGATTGGTGCCTCAGTTCCAGTGGCTGTGTGTTCAGCTGTTCAATCCTCAGAACCAGTGGCTGTATGTATCCAGTGTTCCTGAACCAGTACAGTTGTTTGTTCTATCACCCTGACCCCCAGTACCAGTGGATTTTCTGTGCCTCAGAAACAGTGGCTGTGGGATTTTCAAGTCTTCAGTACCAGTAGCTGTATATTATCCAGTGTTCCAGAACCAGTACAGCTACATGCTCCAAGTTCCTATATCTCAGAATCAGTACTGCTATAAGGCCAGCATTTTAAAATTCCACTTGTCTCAAGCCCCATCTTCTGGTAACAGCTGTCACTAGTACTTCCTTAACCAGTGTTCGGAGAGAGGTAGGGGTGCAGCTATTAATCTTTTCAGTAGTGTCCGCGGTCAACCAAGGATATCTCAGTTTGGAACGAACACCACTTACTACCTCTCAAAGACCTGGTGACTGGTTGTACAAGAAGATCTAAAGTGCATAAATCAGGCCCTGCACCGTGGATCCTAAAATCTGATCCCACTTCCGTTACAAGTATTGCAAGCCTACATATGGATCCTGCAGACCTGAACCGAATGGCTGTTCATCAAGAGAGACATGACCAACTTCTCAACTCTCATTCCTCTAACCTGCAATCTCTGCAACAGAAACTAGACACCATGACTTATCTTCTTCGTGCCATGGCAACCCCGTCTAATCATAGCATGGTTTCTGTTACCACTGAACTCCAGCTAATGAATTCCGCCAAACCACCTAAAATGCCAGCTCCAGACAAATATAATGGTAATCCAGTGGAATGCAGAGGGTTTCTTAACCAGTGCATACTTCATTTTCGTACTCTTCCTCAAACATGTGCCAGTCATACGACCAGAGTAGCATTTATTATCAACCTGCTGAGAGGAGAAGCACTAGCTTGGGCATCTCCACTACTCAAACAAAATTCCCCACTATTGAACTACTCTGAGGCTTTCTAGCTGCTTTTAAAACCGTGTTTGATGCACCTGGGAGAAAGGAACAAGCCGAGACCGGCATAATGGAACTACGGCAAGGGAGGAGAACAGTCACCCAATATGCTGTAGAATTCCGTACATTGGCCTATGAGACCAAATGGAATCCCATTGCACTCAAAGCAGCATTTTGCAAGGGTCTCAATGATACCATTAAAGACGCCCTAACCTACAGAGACCTTCCCGAAGGCCTAGAAGAGTTCATTACCTTATGTCTAAAATTGGATGCCAGGTGCCAAGAACGGAAGCTGGAATATGGGGAATTTCTAGACGTATTCTCCAAAAAAGTTGCAAACTCTCTTCCTCCCCCCACAGACAGTATGATTATCATATTGAAATATTTCCTGGTGCTTCACCTCCTAAGGGCAGAACCTACCCTCTATCCATACCAGAAAATATTACTCTGGCCTAATATACCGAGGAAAATATACAGAAGGCGTTTATCCATCCATCTTCATCGCCGGCTGGGGCTGGATTATTTTTGTTTCCCAAAAGGACGGTTCCTTGAGGCCCTGCATTGAATACAGGGGTCTCAACAAAATAACCGTAAAAATACATATCTGTTACCGCTCATTACAGAAATATATGACCAAATCAAGGAGGCTAAATACTTTAACAAACTTGATCTCAGGGGTGCCTATAACCTTATTCGTATCTAAGAGGGGGACGAGTGTTTAACTGCATTCAACACCAGGTTTGGCCATTATGAATATTTGGTCATGCCTTTTGGTTTATGTAATGCCCCTGCTGTCTTTCAAACAATCGTCAATGATATTTTCAGAGATCTGTTGTTGTCTTACGTCACTGTATATCTGGATGATATCCTGATTTATTCCAAAACAATTGCTGACCACCAAATCCATGTAAAATCTGTTTCATTAGGAACTTCTCTTAAATTGTTGCCCCCATCACAGGTTTGAGCCATTTTATTTCTCTTCCCTGGTTGCCGTCCTCCAAAACCTTGGAGTTCCTCAAAGAACTTGTTCGTCTACATGGTCTTCCCCAGCGTATCATCTCTGACAGAGGTTCCCAGTTCATATCTCGTTTCTGGAAATGTCTGTGCAATCATCTATGTATTACATTGTATTTGTCCTCAGCATACCATCCTCAATCTAACGGCCAGACTGAGAGGACCAACCAGAAATAGCTATGATCATTTGTTTCCACTGACCAAACCGATTGGGCCTCTCTTCTGCATCTGGCCGAGTTTTCTTACAACCATTCATTTCATGAGTCTCTCCGTTCCTCCCCTTTCAAGGTTAAGGTTTTGACCCTTCTGTGTGGCCCCCTGATTTTCGTCCCTCAGATCTTCCGGATGCTGACTCCCAAGCCAGAACTTTACACCGAGAATGGCGTAGGACCCACCGACTCCTGGTTGATGCCAGACAGAAGAAATTTGCTGACCGTCATTGCCTGAATGTCTCCCCATTCAAAGTAGGGGATCGAGTCTGGTTGTCTACAAAAAACATTCATCTTCGTCAGCCTTCTTTGACACTAGGTCCCAGATACATCGGTCCTTTCAATCCTTTCAGTATCAATGATGTTTCCTAAGTTACAACTCCCCTCTTCTATGAAAAACTGTGACTCCGTTCATATTTCACATCTCAAACCTGTTTCATCTAATTCCTATGCCCATAACTGTTCCTCTCCTGCTCCTTAAGTGGTCCAAGGTCAGACCGAGTTTTCCGTCCATTGGATTCCTGATTTTTCAGAGGTCATCTTCAATATCTAATTTATTGGAGAGGGTGTGGTCCTGAGGAGCGCTCTTGGGAACCTATAGAGAATGTCCATGCCCCTGCCAAGGTTCGTGAGTTCCACAGATTATTTCCCACCAAGCCTGGGCTTTGGCGCTCGGAGAGCGCCTTTGTTCAAGGGAGTAGTGTAACACCCTTACCTGATTCTTGTTGCGCTGCTCCCCCCGTTTGTCACGATCAATCTCACCTACCTCCATGTCCCGCAACACCATCTGTCAGGAGTCCAGTAACCAACAAAATGGCCGTGCAGCACCCAATGCGCATGTGCGATCAACAAAACTGACAGATCACAGATCCTAAATTCTGATCCCACTACCATTACATTCATGCATGTATTTTCAGTTACTGTTATTACAACAATATACTAAAATGTATTCAGCAACATCTCCCGAATACAGTAATACCACCAATGCATAGGTTTGTTAGTTTGTTTGGGGATTAAAAGGCCACCTTTGGGAGGTACATATCTCAGTTTTCCAACATGGAATTTTGACATGTAGTCAACCTGTGCCCTTATCCTATTTGGGACATATTTGAAGCTGTCCAATGTAATTTACCCTTGCCAAACCATGTATTTTTGAAATGTAGACACCGCAAGTACTGAATATATATGCAGATGGGGTTGGTGCTCCCTTTTATCTCTATCCGCATTGTGTGTGCCCAGAATCTAAGGAACATCAACTGGTCCCATCTCTGCTATCCAAGGGGAGCGATTGATAAGCACCCATCTTTTTTTTTTTCATTGCACAATGCCTCTACACATTGTAGAAGCATTGTAGAAATACAAGTGGAGCATTGAAAGCGATAAAAAAACTCTTTCAGTGCTCCTTTCACTGCAGGACGGGCTAGGTCCGTCCAATTTCAGCAACACTTTGCCAGACAGGACAGACCTAGTCCGTCTTATATCGCGAAGGGGTTAAACGGTATTGCTGTAATGTAATGTAAAGGGGTTAAACTTCACTTAGTGGGCCCTAGGACATAAGCTACATTAAAGTGTAGGAACTGTCTCTTTAATGTTTGGATTAGTATCTCTTTAAAAGTACGAAGGTTCCCCCTGAAATAAGGCCTCACTTGCATTTCCCTAGTATAGGTAAAAAGTGCAGGAACATTGCGTGTATGAGTAGAGTGTTAGTGTGCCCGTAATGGGAGAGCACCTTCCTGATATATGATCCAGTCTAAAACCACAATAAAAATAGACATGCATTGGACAGCTCATTGATGTTACTAGAGATCGTCTTCCCTCCCCCAGCCTAAAAATAAATAAAACAACTGAATGCTAACTTGGGATCTGCTGGTCCAGACTCATCTTTCTCTGCATCTAAAAATGTCCCTCCTTCTGCTGCCTTTCTCCCTTTGCTCTTTACTCTGAAGCCATGTGAGAATTATCTTATTATCATGCAAGATGTCTACACTGCTCATCATGGATGTAATATACTAATATAACAGGGTAATTGCTTTGCATTAGACACCAATTGGAATTCCTCTGTGGCCCCCACCAACTGCTTCTTCCAGCATTGTAAAGATGAAAATAGCTGTGCATTTAATGACATCAGACCACAGGTGTAAAATGGACTCCCAAGCATTAAAGCCAATAAATAATGTGTTACACCAAGATTGTCCAACTACGTTGCTCAAGAGTTATTTATGTCTGTCTAAGAATAGCATTCTTTTAATGACAGGAACAATCCAGTTGATAAGTATACTCTGTCAGGCCTGTGGTCTTTGAGGTTTAAGCTATGGGACTGTTTATTGATTCCTTTTATAATAATTATTTGTTACACCCAGACTGTGCGTTCAATTTAGTCAGACGTACTAGCTGCATGAATGATAAAAAAATAAAAAAGGAATTCCTGGCCTATTTTTAAATGTTTGTAGTGATGGAGGATCTCTGATTGAAGGAGGTAGATTTCCATAGTGTTCAGCGGCATGGCTGAATGCCCAGGACTCTTTTTAGTATACTTCTCAACATTTACCCCAGCAATGTTGGACACCCCTGGGCAGAGATAGGCAAAGTGTCCATACAAGGACACCAGTGCTTGTGGCAAGGTCTTTAAAAAGGCCATAGAACATCATTCAATTGTCTGTCACAAAGTCCAGTAAATATCCACCATGAACAATGTTGGTGCTGATCCCTGCTTGTGGGTGTGGCTTGGGAGGTAGAGTATCAGCACTAATGTGCATTTGTGATAGCGCTGTCACTCAAAGTCACAGAGTTCTTGTGCATGCACAGCTCTCTGCACATGCTAAGTATTAATACTCAGTTGTCCTGTACACTGGAGAATGTGTCGGGATTTCTAAAAAGACACAATTATCATTATACATAAGAAGTGACAGTTACATGTTTTTTTCTAACTCCCAACATTTTTGTGCATTAGTCTTTTTATACTTGACTTCTATATGTGTCCTTAAAAATATTGTCTGTTCTGACATCCCTGACTGTACAACTAAATAAAGCCTTCAGCAATGCGCTTTGTACATACTTCAGCTCAATGCGTTTGTACGCACACTTCAAGAAAAGTAAATTATAAGATAATCTGCTTATTGCCTTTAAAAAAATACTTTTTTTCTAGCATAAAGAGGTCAATAAATAGAGAATTGCAGAGAACTGAGAATGAAAACGCAAACTTAAGGCCAAAGTAGCTGCGTTTGAAAAAGTCTCCCATTCAGCTGCAATGGAGAATTTCTACAAACGTTGAAGTTTGAGGAGCACCCTATTCTGAAACATATTATAACAATGTGTCTAAGCCAGGGCTTGACAAATTTATTTTGATTTTAGGAGCCAGACAATCACGCAAACATAAACACAATTCATAAACACACACGCCTACTTCACATATATACAAACACACATACTTTACATATACACATATATACAAACACCTCACACACACATATATACACAAACACCTCACACACACATATATTCACAAACACCTCACACACACATATATATATACAAACAACTCACACACACATATATACAAACACCTCACACACACATATACAAACACACATACTTTACATATACACATATATACAAACACCTCACACACACACATATATACAAACACACATACTTTACATATACACATATATACAAACACCTCACACACACATATATACAAACACCTCACACACACATATATACAAACACCTCACACACACATATATACAAACACACATACTTTACATATACACATATATACAAACACCTCACACACATATATACAAACACCTCACACACATATATACAAACACCTCACACACCCATATATATATATATAAACACCTCACACACCCATATATATATACAAACACCTCACACACCCATATATATATATAAACACCTCACACACCCATATATATATATATAAACACCTCACACACCCATATATATAAACACCTCACACACACCTACTTTACAATACATACAAACACACACCCACCTAACACAGTCTTTTCTTGGGGGTTTCTTCTTGATGTGTCCCCCTCCCAGCTGCTTTACCTCACTGCAGGGGAGGGGGACATTCACGCTGCAGCTTAACTCCGTTGGTCGGCGTGCTGAGTGCCATGATGTCACGTGACGACACCCGGCACTCAGACACGCGCAACGCGAGGGGGCGGAGCTTGCAGTCTGTGCCATCGGCCATCGGCACAGACTTTACCCCCTCGCGCTGCGGAAAAATCGGATGGCAGCGGCAAGGGGACCAGGAGGCTGACAGCACCCAGGCGCCAGGTCTAATTTCCTGGTCGCCATGGCGACCTGGCGCCTGGGGTTTGTCGAGCCCTGGTCTAAGCAGAAAGATATATTCTCTAGCTTCCAAATACATCCTGTGATTTTTACTTTTGCCCAACATTACTATTAGCCAATTTAATGGCACTCATTTTATCTACCTCAGAAGGATGAAGGACTGAGTTAACCCTGGCAGGAATTGAACTTGCAACCCCCAAGGGTTGAATAGATTCTACTGATGATGGATTAGCCCACTGAGCTATCTGAATATCCTGATTGCTTGTTTGATGACGGGTGCTATAATAATTATTCATGATCTAGGACCAGTAAATGAAGATATACTTTCCAAGGAATAAAGTTCATGACATGTTAACATGTATACTACAGAGCTGCTGAATGACAACAATGTTTCTGAGTCACTGTATATTTTACATAGTTTAGAAAATTAATTTATTATATGAAACATGTTTTCTGTAATTGTTGCATTATGGGAACTCCTGATACTAGCTTTTACCACTAGCAATGTAATAGCCAATACATGCAAGAGTCCCAGTTTGACAGTGGGGGTAATGTAATCAAGGTCCATCTGTCATTGCAAAAATAGGAATAAGGACAAATAGACTAAAGTTGATAATTATAGAGCATATACAACTGCTTTTGATATAGTTACATTTATACATAGTAGTTTAAGTTGAAAAAGGGGGCGGGGGGGGGGGGGGGGATTCCTTCTTGACTCCAAATGGCAATTACCTTTCTCCTTGGATCAATAAGCACTAAATAAATATTAATGCCTATACTAACATGCATAGCCCTCATTAAAAATAAGTATCCAGGCCGTTTTTAAACTCATCTAAGGTATTTACTAGAACCACTTCTTCAGGCAGTGAATTCCATATCTTAATAGTCCTTACTGTAAAAAAATCTCTTCCGGTGTTGTAGACTAAATCTCCCTTCTTCAAGTCTTAGTGGGTGACCTCTTGTCCCTCGTACCATTCTGTTAATGAACAGGTCTTTATAAAGCTTTTTGTATGGGCCCTGTACATATTTATATAACATTATCAAATCCCATCTAAGCCGCCATTTCTCTAGCATATACAGATTTAACTTTTCCAGCCTTTCTTCATAACTAAAACTTTCCATTTCCCTGATTAGTTTTGTAGCCCTACTCTGCACTTTCTCTAGTACCATAATGTTTTTTTTTGAAAAGGCGCCCAGTAGTGAACCGCATATTCAATGTGCGGTCTTACCATGAACCTATAAAAGGCAGAATAAGATCTTCCTCCATGAGTCAATACCCCTTTTAATACACCCCAATATCTTATTGCCCTTTGCAGCTGCCAGCTGACATGGTGCACTACTGCTAAGTCTATTGTCTACAACTTCTCCAAAATCTTTTTCATTAATAGATTTCCCCAAGGAAACACCATTTGAACTATATGTTGCATTTGCATTATTGTACCCAAAATGCATAATTTTACACGTGTCTACATTGAATCACATTTGCCATTTATCTGCCTAATTACCCAATTTGTCCAAATCCTCTTACAGCGAAGATACATCTAGTTCGACCAGTTGCAAAACAAACCTCTGGCCCTAAGCCTATTTCAGTCAATTTGTAAAGTTACTTTTATGTGGAACTGTATCAAATGCCTTAGCAAAGTCTAAATATATCAACTGCAGCACCCATATCTATATTTTTACTCACCTTCTCATAGAATGTTATTAGGTTAGGTTGACAAGATCTGTCTTTCACAAAGCGATGTTGGCTCCTGCTAATGTGATTCCTTCTCAATATGAAATCTTGAATATATTCCCTTAGCAACCCTTCAACATTTTCCCTACCACAGATGTCAAGCTTGCAGGTCTGTAATTGCCTGGCTGGAATTCTGATCCCTTTTTAAATATGGGCACCACATCAGCTTTATGCCAATCTGTGGGCACCATGCCTGAAATAAAAAAATCCATGAAAATCAAAAATATTAGCGCTTTAAGTACCCGTGGTTGTATACCATCCGGCCCCTGGGCTTTGTCTATTTTAACACCATTTAATAGTTTTAAAACTTTTGCTTGTGTCAACCAATCTCATGCTTGCTGTGACTGTTCTGTAAACGTAGCTTGCAGGTTCTTGTCCATTGGTTCCTCCTTGGTAAAACCAGAAGAAAATAAATGATTTCAAATATCTGCTTTCTCTCTGTCTCCACTGACTATCGCACCCATTTCAGATAACAAGGACCCAACATTTTCAGCCTTTGATTTTTTTTGCCATTTATATAGTCAAATAATTTTTGGGGGGATTCCTCTTGCTCTCCTTAGAAATTATTTTTTCATTCTGCAATTTAGCCAATTTTAATAGCATTTTTACAGAGCTTGTGCTCTGTTCACTGCCACCTATTGGTTTTGATCTGGGTTTGAATGATGTGAATGGATCTGAAAGGGCAGCTGAGACAAGTTCTGAATCTGATGCATGTTCTTGAGGTAATGCACATAGTTGCCAACACCCGCCATGTTGCCAGGAACACATATGTGTTCCACATACTGCAGAAAGAGCATGCAAAGTGCAACATGGCGGATGTTGACAAACACAGGGGTTATGTATAAAACTGGGGCTATTTGTGTATATGTCAATGCATAAATTAATAGCACCAAAACCACCAATATTTTCAAAACTACCAAAAATGTGGGATGAATTGACCAATATACTTGGCGCAACTCATGTTTAAAAAAAATGCTCAAATTCGTGCTTTTGCCGAGGCTTTGTTACCCCGAATACAACAGTGTCAGGATGTATAAAAAAGAAAATAGGAAATGACACTGACCTATGTGTGCAGCACTTTCTATACGTTTGTATTCATAATGCCCAATGTATAAATAGTTAAAAATGACCTTTTGTTTCTTGAAAGAAGAGAAACTACCACAACAAGAGGATGTATAGTCTTAAATTAGAGTAATATCAGGAAGTATTACTTTACTGAGAGGGTAGTGGATGCATGGAACAGTGAAGGAGATTAAGCATGTGTGGGATAGGCACAAAGCTATCCTAGATATAAGATAAAGACAGGGACTAATAAAAGTATTGAGAAAATTGTGCAGACTAGATTGGCCAAATTGTTTTTATTTGCCAACACATTTTAAACATCCATGTTGTGCAGTCTCCATAACATTAAACATCATAATTATTTATTACTTTTAAATAGTAGAAATCATCTTTAGGACTGGAAAATATGTCACTTAAAAGGACAGCTAAACTTTTTTTTTAACCCTTGCTTCCTTAGGGGAATCATGGTTTAAAAATGTGTTTCCCATTTCTCCAAGTGAACCTGACAAGTGGGAAGGCTGGTGCCAACCTGAGCACCAGAGCCAATCAGTGCAGAGAGAGACTGTTGTTTTACATGGGATCAGGCAGAGGTAACCAAGTTAAGCCTGAACTTTGCATGCTACTGTTAAGATCCCATCTGCTGATCCCATGCAAAATGAGGGTCTCTCTCTGCACTGGCCAAGTTGCCTGCTTGCCATAAAAGTCTGGCAGCTGCCAGTCAGAGGATAAACTGGCATGTACTATCAAATGCACATCCCAAGTAATCCTTATGCCAGGGTCACTAAGATTTTCACTTGTGTTTCTACGTTAAACAGTAAATCCCCTCAATGGAGGTGCTTCAGCCGATGGCAAATCTCCAAAATTGCAAACACGACAGTAGGATAAATCAAAAGGAAAAAAAATGCTGGCACTCCAGTTAATATGGTGAAAATGATTGTTTTAATCATGAGCAACAGTGCAAAAGAAGGTCGGACAGAAACACTTAAGTATTTCTAAAACACTCATATTCACCATATGAACTGGAATGCCAGCAAATTTTCCTTCTGGATTATCCTATTGTCGTGTTTCTATGTTAGAAGCATAAGTGAAATTAAAAAAGATAAGTTGTTCTTTAAGAATGGAGTGTGGGAACTAGAATATGCAGACCAAATATGGTAACATTCATAGATGCTGATATATAAATAAACAATGTATATGTGAAGGTGTGGAAGAACGGGCACATATTAAATTGTACTTTGTATGTAACATTTAAACATATATTAATAATAATAACAACCTTTTTCACAATTTTTATTAAGGAATTCCTAAAGAGAGTGTCATTATTTATAATATGAACATAGAGAATTAAAAAATGTGTCTATGACATAACCTTGTAGCTTAATAATCAAATGACACATTTCTCATTGAAAGTGGTTAATTTGTCTCCTAATCTATGCATTTGCTTGCAGTTCTGCCAACACAAAGCATAGATATTTCATTATCTACATTCACAGTATAAACAATGATGGGATCACTTTTTAAAAAGAATGCATACTGAAGGGTGCATTGAAAAAATACACATTCAGACTGATCAACATTTAAATATTTATACATACAGAAATACACTTATCAGCCATAACATTGTGACTGGTGGCAAGCCAGCAAAGGCAGTGTGATGTTTTGGGCACTGTGCTGCTGGGAAACCATGGGTCCACCTACCTACATGTACCACCTACCTAAGCATTGTTGCAGACCATGCACACCCTTTAATGGAAACGGTATTCCCTGATGACATTTGCCTATTTAAGCAGGATAATGCACCCTGCCACAAAGCAAAAATGGTTCAGGAATGGTTTGAAGAACACAACGAGTACAAGGTGTTGACTTGACTTTCAAATTCCCCATATCTCAATCCAATTGAGCATCTGTGGGATGTACTGGACAAACATTCAGGAATATTTTGGCATCAAAAAGGGACCTACACAATATGAGGCAGGTGGTCATAATGTTATGGATGATCGCTGTAAATATGTTTAAATAATCCAACACAAACTTTGCATTCATCAGACCAAGGTTTGTAGGCTCCCGGTGCTGTGCTACATTTAAAAACACAGAGAAGGAGCTATTTCACCATTTATCCCTAGCCCCTTCTCCTCTAGGTGCGGCGGTGATGGCACCTCCTGGCAATACTGACACAGCAAAACGGGTGCAAGCCCTGCCTCCGTTGCGTTGTGAGATTGGCTGCGCGCCCGATGTCAAGTGACATCCGGCAGAAGAAATGGTGCAGCTGCAGACACCATCGGAAACATCCTCCTCCCTGCAAACAAAGGTAACTTAGCAGGGAAGGGGACCAACACTGTAAGGTTTTTTTTGTTGTTAAAAAAGATAGACAAGATAAGGCCTGAAGCCGATGGAGTAAGTCGCACTCTCTGCTGCTCCCGCTCAGCCAAGCAATCAAAGACCGAAAAGGGACCGCCAGATACCGATGAACCATGGGGAAAAACAATAAAAGGTACCCAAACACCTGCCCCACGCCCCAACACCTTAAAACGGGACCGTCGTCCACGTTAAAAGACTTTTTATACAAACCGAGAGATCCGGCGGGAAACCAAACCAAAATGGCGCCGGCATCGCAGAGCCCACAAATAGACTCAGACTCAGAGTCAGACGACCCATGCATTAGGCCCAGCTTCCCAGAGGCACCTCCACAATCCCAACCAGCACTAACTAGAGAGGACCTCACAACAATAGCCACGCAAATGAAACTGGACCTAACGGAGGCGGTCACCAGCATACAGCTAACGATCAAGGAGGAAATCTCCATAATAAAAACTGACCTCCAGACGCAGGGACAAACTATACAATCGATTGAAGGTGACATAGAACGAATACAGGAAGCCACGGTGGTGCTTGAGTCGCGATTAAACTCCCAAACACACATGACAGCCTTCCTGATGAGGCAAATGATGGACCTGGATAACAGGGGGAGAAGAAACAATCTCCGGATCAGAGGAGTACCTGAACCTGCTGACAACGAAGATGTTAAACACATTCTGTCAGAAATACTACAACCTCTCCTCCATGGCGGAGATGCAAGCCCAATCGTCTTCGACCGTGCACACCGAGCCCTGAGACCTAAAGGTCCGCCTGACAGCCCACCACGCGACATTATATGCTGTATACATTCGTACCTACAGAAGGAGGCAATCCTAGCAGCAGCTAGAGCCATCAAATCCATAACATACGAAGGGTCCGATATCCAAATCCTCCAAGATATATCGTGGATGACACTTCAGGCCAGGAAAACATTTAAACCACTCACAGAAGCTCTTCGGCAAGCCGACCTACCGTACCAGTGGGGCTTCCCGTTGAGCCTATCGGTGCGCAGAAACGGAGAGAGATTCACAGTCCAAACAGCCGCAGATGTTCCAGATTTCTGTGCAAAACTCCAGATACCTGAAGTCCAAATCCAAGACTGGACATCCCATAACAATTTACAAAACATAATCCCCCAAACAACACGCAACGTATGGCTCCCAAGGCCCCAACGCAAAAGAAAACCGAAAATAAACAACCGAACAAACCGCCACCCCAGAATACAACCACTAGAAGACCACTAACTGGCCCACAACACACAGGGGAAAAAGAAAGACGGAGGGAAGTAAAGACTACCAACATGTCCGAACAACCAGAACTATGTGGACTTAAGCCAACCTAACGGGCTGGTGGAAACCCAACTCAAACTCATCTTACCCTCATCCCCTACCCCCTGTCTTCGTTTTTACCCTCTCTCTCCCTTTGGCAACCCGCAGCGAACCCCCCCCCCCCCCCCATGGTCCCCCCTTCTATTTTTTTTTTCACCATCTTAACTGGCTCCCCCCTTTTTTTTCTCTTCGGTCACCTATTTCAGAGGCCCATCTGCTGAGCGGTGCAAACCGAACCACTGCTACCTCCCCCCCTTATTTTTATCATAAGACTTACTGAGACTACCCTTCCAGACCTGGCGAACAAGGCTCGACCCCCCGACCCGATGCCCTGTATATCCCTGGACAGGACGCGATCCCCTAGGCAAATGGGGACCCCGTCCTGCCCACGCATCTTCGGCCACCCGCTACTCCCTGTTGCAGGGAAGAATAAGCACACAAAGAGATTCACCTCCATAGAACTGTTATATTTGTTGCTCAAGTTTTATGTTGTACAGTTATTGGTTATGCCCCCCACCACTGAAGGGTATCCCGCCACTTACATAAAAGACCAAAATGCCCAAGCAATTACCTAGCATGTCGAATACGACTCCTCTGACCATACTCTCACTGAACACAAGAGGCCTTAACTCTCCCTTCAAGCGTTCTAAGCTGCAGAGAGATTTATGGGCCAAGAAAGTTGGTATCGCACTCATACAAGAGACTCATTTTAAACTTGATAAAGTGCCAAGATTCACCCTACATAGATACACACAGGCCTTCTACTCACACTCCCCTCTCCAGAAAAACAAAGGGGTAGCAATTTTCATTAATGACAATGTTCCATTTGTTTTACAGGACCTCTGGTCTGATAATGAAGGTAGAACCATCTTTATCAAAGGGAAGATAGGCCAAACCCCTATTACACTGGCAAATATATATGCCCCGAATACAAAACAACACATGTACATATGTGATATGCTCACTAAACTCGATTCTTTTGCAGAAGGCATGCTCATACTCGGAGGTGACTTCAACATGATCTTAGACACCCGTCTGGACTCCTCCACCGGCTCTACCCATCTCAGAGAATCACAACAAAGGCGGGTAAGGAAAGCCCTACACACACTCCAGCTCATAGATACCTGGAGAACCACACATCCTTCCCAAAAAGACTTCACCTACTACTCTAACATTCACAACCGCTACACCCGTATTGATCAGATCTATATATCCCACAGACACCTCCACCAAGTAACAAGGGCCACTATTGGCATAATCACCTGGAGCGATCACGCCCCAGTGAATCTCTCCATTATACTCCCACTTCACAATAAACCATTCACTACATGGCGACTCAATGAAACACTCCTAACCAACCCAGACATAACCAACAAAATAGAACTCGCCCTGACTGACTATTTTAGGCTAAACAATACTGATGATATCTCACAACCCATCTTATGGGAAGCACACAAGGCGTACATTAGAGGCCAACTCATCAGTATGGGCACACAAGCTAAAAAACAAAGAACAGCGGACATACAACGTCTAACGACTGAAATATTTAAGCTGGAACAACCACACAAATCCAATATGGACAGAGACACCTACCAAACCCTACTAGCCAAACGCTCACAACTACAAGACTTAATCACCAAAGGCATACACAAATCCCTGCTGCTCACCCAAAACAAATACTATGAACACTCCAACAAACCGGGCAAGCTATTAGCCAGGGCACTCAAACAGAAACACCAACGCACATATATAACCAAAATTAAAACCCCCAACGGACAGGCTGCTAACACTACAGACCAAATTTCAACCTGCTTTGTTGACTACTACTCCAAATTATATAACCTCCCCACCGCAACAAAACTAAGCCACGATTCCCACAAGACAAACATACAAAATTACCTATCCAAACATCTAAAATACCGCCTACCAGATGATATGCAACACCTTTTTGAAAACCCCTTAAGCGAAGTAGAACTACATGAAGCGATTAGGTCCTCCCCAGGGGGCAAAAGCCCAGGACCTGATGGGTTCACCATCCAATACTACAAATTATTCGAAAAAATCCTAACCCCCCATTTCCTATCAGCCTTCAACTCCCTAGATCAAACCACAAAATTACCCCCTCAAGCCCAAGAAGCCTTTATAACAATCATTCCCAAACCCGGCAAAGATCCCGAATCCTGCCAAAACTATAGACCCATATCACTATTGAATGTCGATCTTAAACTATTCGCAAAAATATTGGCCAATCGCCTCAGGATAATCTTACCGGATGCTATCCACAGGGACCAAGTGGGGTTCGTCCCTAGACGAGAGGCAAGAGACAACACCACAAAACTGTTAAACCTCATACACAGAGCCCAAACAGACAAAACCCCTACACTATTCCTCTCAACAGATGCCGAGAAGGCATTTGACAGGGTCAGCTGGCCATTCATGTTCTTAACCCTACAACACATGGGGATCGGCCCCAACTTCCTGAAATACATTGGTGCGTTGTACGACCGCCCATCAGCAAGGATTCGAATAAATGGGGGACTCTCAGACCAGCTGACCCTGTCAAACGGGACAAGACAGGGCTGCCCCCTATCCCCCCTCCTTTTTATATTACTCATGGAACCCCTATCTAACGCAATCAGAGCAAACCCCAATATCCACGGCTTACAAGTAGGAACCACACAACATAAACTAGCAGCATTCGCTGACGATCTACTTTTTATTGTAACGAAACCAGACACATCCCTACAAGCCATTACCACAGAACTAGACGAATTCAGCATCCTAAGTAACTTCAAAATAAACCCAACTAAATCAGAAATCCTTAATGTATCGATACCACCAGGAGAGATCCCAGACCTCCAGCGAATTAGCCCATATAAATGGGCCCAAAACAACACTATCAAATACCTAGGAGTCTCTTTAACCTCCAACCTCCAAGACCTCTACCACAAAAACATCCACCCTCTTCTCACAACCATCCAACGCGACCTGTCATCTTGGACCAATAAACCCTTCTCCTGGTTCGGGAGAATAAGTATACTAAAAATGAACATCCTACCCAGAATAATGTATTTGCTACAAACACTCCCAATACATATTCCTAGACTATGGTTTTCCAAAATGAAAACAATGTTTCTCAAATTTATTTGGAATAATTCCAAACCTAGACTAGCATATGACCTACTTACCCGATCACGAACCAGAGGCGGGCTGAGTCTCCCAGACCTAGCAAAATATTATAAAGCCATACACCTTACCAGAATAATCGAATGGTCGAGACCGGCACACAAGCTTTGGATACCCATAGAACAAGGCAGTCTTTCAAGCCCAGTACCCATTGTAGCCTGGCTACCTAAATCACACCGTTGGTGCACAGCGCCCAACCACCCCACTATCCCTCCCACACTCCGAGTCTGGAACAGCCTTAGACATGACCGGAACATAACACAATCCCCGTCACCTCTATTACCTTTAACACACAACCATGATTTCCCCCCAGGACTTCACTATCATACAGTACACCGGCTCTTCAACCCTGAAATCAAATTCCCGAGACTAGGTCATATTCTCGTAGGCAATGACATACAGAAACTACATGATATGGAAATACAAACAAACATCAACCCCAACATAGAATTCACACACAAGCAGATAACACATTATATACACTCTCTCAAAAAACAAGGCCCGCTCCCAACGGACCCAACTAAATTCGAACACCTTTGTGTCCCCCCCTACCAGAACAGCAAAATAATCTCTTCCACATATCAAATTTTGATAGAACCAAGTACACAATCCCGACTTTACTTCACCAGACAATGGGAAAGAGACCTCAATATTTCCCTCACTGATGACCAATGGACCAAAATATTCACCGTAACACAAAAATGTTCCATCTCAGCCAAAAGCCAAGAATCAGCATATAAGCTCTTGACAAGATGGTACAAAACCCCGGCCGACCTCCACCGCATCTTCCCCAACAAATCACCTAAATGTTGGAGATGCAACATAGCCCAAGGCACATATCGACATATATGGTGGTCATGCCACCTATTAAAAGAATTTTGGGAGGCAATAACCAAAACCATCCAAGCCCTAGAAGACCCAGATTTTCAACCTACCCCAGAACGTATGCTCTTACACCACACGCCACATCCAATAGGTAAATATAAAAGATCACTTACAATTCATTTCCTGAACGCTGCCAAAACGTTAATACCCCTACATTGGAAACAAACCAAACCCCCAACTTTCGCTGGATGGGTAGAGTCGGTGGAAAGGACTCGGACGCAGGAAAACTTATCTCAAACAGCCAAAGGTAAAGGACTGGCCCACGAACTACGATGGCTATTATGGTCCGAGTATATGTTATCAGAAGAGTATAAGACATGCCTGTCTAGGTGTGTGTGCCAGGGTGTTTGCATAAGTGTATGTGTGTGTGTCGTGTCTAGGTGTGTGAGTCAGGGTGTGTGAGAAAGACAAAGAGACGGTGTGTGTGAGAAAGAGAGAGAGACGGGGTGTGTGAGAAAGAAAGGGAGATGGGGTATGTGGGAAAGAGAGGGAGACGGGGTGTGTGAGAGAGAGAGTGAGACGGAGTGTGTGAGAGAGAGCCAGGCGGAGTGTGTGAGAAAGAGCCAGACGGAGTGTGTGAGAGAGAGCGAGACGGAGTGTGTGAGAGAGAGCCAGACGGTGTTTGTGTGAGAGTGTGTGCGAATGATCTCATCTAGGCTCTAGCCCCAGATCATTTGGTGACCTAGCAACACCCCTGCTTTGAATGCACATTAATATGCATTAATATTTGGAAGATGCATTTTGGACACCAGACAGTCCCTATAAATGCTTTGGATGACACTTTAAAAAAAAAAAATTATTTATTCTTCAAAGATTATCAATTTTTATAATACAGAAAAAGAACATAGGAGTTAGGCAAATAAAGACCTAGTTTAACGTCATATCGAGCCTTAGGAAAACATACTTTTAAGAATATTGTGTTCCACTGAATATACAATAAAATAAAAGCAAGGGAAGAGAAAAGGAAAGAAAAGGGAAAAATAAAGCGGTGAAGTAAGAAAGGATAGTTAGGGTAGGAAAGGAGGGGTGTGGGGGGGAAGGGGATGTAGCTGTGCCTTCAAATTAGATTCCGGTGATCCAGAAAGCGTTTCTATTTAAAGAAGCATGCCATCCAGGGAACCTTCTGGAATCATGTTGGAGTGTCGTGCACGTAGGCTGTCAGTAAATCCATATCCTTTGCGTCTTCTACAACATTTTTCATGATCAATAAAGTCGGTATGGTGGGGGGATTCCATGTCTGCGCTATTGCTCTGCATGCTACCAGGGCAATTTTAGCTAGGAGAGCAGTTTCATCTCTGGTGCAGAGGTCTGTGTGTTTAGATAGAAGGAAAAGTTCTGGTTCGAATGGGATCGGTTTTGGTATGATGCTGCTTGCAAGTGTATGAATCTGTTTCCAGAAGAGTTGTTTGTAAGGGCACGACCACCAGGTGTGGAAGTAGGTTCCAATTGTTCCACAGGTCTTCCAACAAAGAGGAGAAGAGGTTGTGTACATTTTTGTGAGAGTAGAGGGTGGGCGGTAGCACCTCATCAAAGTCTTGTACCCTTGTTCCCTGTAGACAGTGCATATGGACGTTTTGGAGGTAGCTTCCCATATGTCCACCCAGTCCACTCGATCTAGGGCATGTCGCAGGTCTTGTTCACAAGTAGTAACGTATGGTAGTGGAGGGTCTGGGGAAGAGGAGGCAAAGTCTGTGTAGAGTCGAGATATGAAGCCTTTTTCGTCTTGGGTTGTCCATACAATGTATTTTGTACCAGGTTGGGGTGGTATCTATGGCCAGTTAAGTTGAGGGGAAGAGAGTGAAATCCCTCAGTTGTCGGTATCTGAAAAAATCTGATTTTTATTTTTCATATCGTCATACATTTTAAGTGTCCCATTGTGATAGAGAGCATGGGTTCTGGAGATGTCTCCTTGGTCAAAAGCCTTGAAGGGAAGGGGATCCATTCCTCGGGGGAAATTTCTGTTCTGATAAATGGGACAAAGGAGGGAGTGGTCAGTTGTTAACATATATTTAGTTGCGTGATGGTCCCATATCCTGAGAGAATTGAGGATCGATGGGCATTGTGTACTGAGCATTGGCCTATGTGGTTTGGGTAGCCAAATGTATTGGTCTAAAACATCAGGTCGGAGTGCCAAGCTGAAATCTGTGCGATTTGGGCAGCCAGGTAGTATTTGGAAATACAAGCCGCAAGAAAGCCCAATTCAAACGGTCAAAGGCCTTCTCTGCGTCTAGGGAGAGAAACAGAGGAGGCACATTGGATCTGGTCGCCATCCAAAGAAGGTCCACACATCGTCTGGTGTTATCTAGCGCCTATTGGGGATGAATCCTACTTGGTCAGGGTGAATTAATTTTGTCAGTACGTTATTCAGTCATTTTGAATCGTGGCCAGTATTTTGGTAAAAATTTTACCAACGTTCAGTAGCTAAATGGGTCTGTAATTGGTCTTCTGGTCTTTTGTTTTACCTAGTTTATGAATGAGTGTGATGTTAGCCTCTTGCATGTCTTCAGTAAAATAGCAGCAGTCCATGATGGTGTTAAACATCAGGAGAAGATGGGGAGTTAGGCTGTCTTTGAGGATCTTATAGTATGGTGTAGTAAAGCCGTCTGGGCCGGGCACTTTGTTCGATTTAAGTGACTTAATAGCCTGTGAAATCTCCTCTTCAGAGTTTGGCCCATCCATACTGTCACTGTCCTAAGTCGAGAGGGAGGGTAATTTAACATGGTCGAGGTATTGAGATACCTTTTTTACATGTATATGGTTCAGGAGAGTTGCAGTAGGTGAGTTTTTGTAGAGATCAGAATAATATTGATGGAACTCCTTAGCTATATCCTGTGGGTTTGTAGTTATTTGTCCTTTATCTGTAACAATGCTGGGTATCAGTCGGGATGTGATTTGGCTCATCAGAGAAGTTGCGAGTAGGTGGTCAGATTTATTGGCGTGTTCATAATAATATGTCCTTTTAGTAAATTTTAACGATTTAGGTGTATTCTTTAGCGGTGTAAGCGGTTTCAGTTCGTTTCTGACTTATGTTAATTCGGTTGTCGTGGATATTGTAGGCTTGCTTTTATTTACAGTTTTAAGGTGGAAAAGTTTGGTTTGCAATTGTTGGGATTCTTTGGCTAATTTCTTTTTCAAATGTGAGCTAGTACTGATCAGGAATCCAAGTATCACAGCTTTATGCACGGCCCATAAGGTTGCTGGGTTGTCGACTGACGCTTGGTTTAGTTTAAAAAAGTCCTTTGTGTGTGGTTTAAGTGAAGCGAGAACCTCAGGGTTGTGCAACAGGGAGTTGTATTCCGTGAGGGAGAGAGTCAGTGATACATCTGCATGATCTGACCATGTGATTGTGTGGATTTGGGTGGATTTGACTAAAGACACAAGTGGGAAATACAAAAAAGATCAAGTAACTTAGATGTGGATGTGAGAAAAAGGTAAAATCTTTGCAAGAGGGGTGCTGTAGTCTCAAGATATCCAGTAGGGTATGTGTCTGTATAAAATCGTGTAGATATTTGTCAGAGGGATGGGTTGTCCCTAAAGATGGCGCATTGGTCCTGTCCAATTCCAGAGATGTGGTAGCGTTAAAATCGCCTCCGACAATCAATTTATCTGTAGGGTGTTTTGTTAGGTTGGTGGACAGTTTAAGCGAGAAGGTAGCACTGGGAGTTGATGTGGCATAAACACTGAGTAGGGCTATTGTATGTGAACCTAGGCATCCAGAGAGGAATAGAGAGTGTCCCTTAGGATCAGAATGAGAATAGGTGATTATATTTGGACAGGACTTCCGAAGAAGAATTGCTATTCCTAGTTTTTTGGAGAGGAAGTTTGCTGTGTAACATTGGTGGAATGTGCGGTCATGTAATACAGGGGGTTTGTTGGTGGAGAAATGGGTCTCTTGGAAGAAGACAATGCCTGTGTTTCTTTTTTTCAAGTGTCGGAAGAGAGTTCTACGTTTCCGCGGAGGGTTTAAGCCGTGCACATTTAAGGAAAGTAGGGAGATTTGGGACGGCATTGTCATCTAGTTCTCAAGTGGGGAGGATGAGCGGGGAGTAGAGAGTGCCAGAGAGTTTGGAGGGGAGAAGAAGGGTAAAGAAAGACGGGGTGGGAGGCTAGGCAGAAAGTGGAGGAAAACACTAAGCAATATTCAAATAGGTAGAGGATAAAAACACGATAGGACTGGGTTTACTTTCAAGGCCAGTAATTAAACGGGAGAGAGGAAATGGTGGCGTGGTACGCCAACTGCTCCTAGGGTGGAGTAAGAGCTTCAATTATAATTATGGTGGAGGGCAGTGGTAATGGTGGGGGGTGGGATAGGGACAGAAATGGAGTGGTAGCGCTCATTGTGGCACTGTGAGCCATTGGAACATTTATCCAAACCCTGGAAGGACCTACCGGGGAGGAGGAGGGAAGTACAAACATCATATAAATTGTTGAACAGTAATTCTGTCAGAAGCATGGATTAACTTGAACCAACTGAACCAAGTGAACAGTGGTACCCTCAAGACAATTGGTTTACCAGATATGGGTGCAAGAGTGTCCTTATGTCCATGTGGACTGATAGTTATTAAATCGGGGAGATGGTGGAGGGGAGGGAGTCTTGCACGATTGGACCGTTCTCATAATGGGAGCAATCTGCATCCGTTGTAGGTAGTCAGGTAAGTATATGTAGGGCATTAATACAGAGAGATTCCTATAATTTTCTGTTCATCTCAGCTTGTTAGGAGAGTCAAGTATCGCAGTTGCGGGTATGAGATTGTGGTCGAGTTTGCCTCGAGCATATCTGTTGTCGTACCCCAGGGTGTGGGTGGAGTCAGGAGTGGGTTTGGAAGCAGTGAGGTAGTGCCCTTTGGGTCTGTCCCATGAGAGGCACATATGTACAGGGGAAGCAAACCTTTCTCCTCAGGAGCACTAACTCTAGAGAGTCTCACTTGTACCATAGCAAACTGCCGGCAAGCAGTGTAAAGAGGGAATCCCAATGTCAGGTGGGGCCCAGCTGTTGTGGCATCACCCGGGGGAGCCCTATGGGGAGTAAAGTGATTTGCAGTGTGTAGAGATTAGAAAGGCTCGTGGGGAAATTGAGGCGTGTGGTCCTATTAATGTGTCAAGTCAGTGTATGTGAGCAAGGAGTAATGGGCCGGATAGCGTTGTGAATATGGGAGCACAAATATCAGCACATAAACAACAATCAACACATATAAAAGAGCAAATGCCCGATTGGAATACACTTAGCTGTCTTTGCATGGAGGTAGTGATGTTCACAGCACAGGAATAAAGGATAACATTATACAATGTTGGTCGGTGAAACTTCTTGAGGCCTAATTATCCTGCCGTTGTCCTTGGTGTGCGTAACCAGGGTCTGGATCCTGCAAAGCTGGTGAAAAGGGTTCGCAGGGGCCAAACGGAACAGTTCATGAGTGATGAGGAATTGGGAGAGTGTTGATGGCAAGAGGTGCTAGGTGGGTTAGTGATGACATGGTGCCCTGTGTGGGGTGACCGGTTGTTCCTGCCCAGGGTCCCAGTCTCTGGGGCTTCAGGAACAGGAACAGCGTCAGGGTGTTCGATATCATACGCATTCACGAAGGCTGACAGATCTTCATATGTAGGAGCAGGACATGCCATTGTGGGTTTTGATGATCCTGAATGGGAAACCCCACGCATATCAGAGGCCTACAGCCCTGCAGCCATATGCATTTTTTATAGAGTGTGATGGGTTCCAGGCCTTGTTGTGTCGCTTTCATGATGGCTTCTTTGGTCTGGTAATAATGGAGTCAGACTATCACATCTCACAGTCTGGAGCCTGTCGGGCCCTGTGAGCTCTATCAAGTAGGAAGTTGTCGGAAGGTAGGTCCAGCAAGGCAGCAACACTTGGGGTTGACTTTCAGCCCAACAGCTTCAGTAAGACCTCTGATACACACATTATTTCGGCGTGAGCGATTACCCATATCTTCCATGGCGATTTCTAGGGCAGACACCCTGTGGTGTAGGTCCACTGAGTTGTTGACCAGGTGGTCATAGTCTATGGACATCACATTAATCTGTTCCTTTTGCATGGCTTTTTGGGACTGCAGTGACTTAATATCCGTTTGTTCCGTTCTTCACGTATGCAGGATTGTAGCCTGGTGAATATATCTTCCAGGTCTTGTTTGGTGGAGGGGTGGTGCACCGTAGAGGGAGCCGCCATTTTCTCCTCCTGAGGTAGGTCTTGGCTTAGTTTTTTAAAAATCGGGGCTACTTCTAAGGGGTCTTTCTTCGTGGTGCGTCTGGTATTGGGAGGTGGACCCATTGAGGAATCGATTCCCCAAGACATACGCAAGATTCAGCGGGTTGGGATGCTGCAATTAGCTTTTGTAGGCTCCAGAGCTGCGGAGCTAGTTTTTCAAGCGGCCATTACGCTGCAAAGCCACATCTCCTGGATGACACTTTTAACTTCAGACCAAAGTAGGGAGTTTGCAATACCTGAAAACAGTCCCAATGGCGTGGCTATTGATTTGGCCACCGAGGCCTGTCCCTGAGTGTGCCAGTGGGTTTTGTAAAAATAGCTGGAGGAAAGGGGCGAATCACTGAAGAAAGTTGACAGTATTGATGGTTGCTTGCAGTTGGCTTTCTGGTTATCCATAAAGGCATTCTGGGCAGCACTGCTCGCTGCAGTTGTAGCTACATTTGGTGCTGCCATGTGCATTGTCTTGGTAGACATCACCCCTGTAGTAAACTCTTCTTGACAATTATTAAAACTCGCACCTATTGTCCGGTATAGTCCATGCACCTTTTTAAACATCACTAGTGAGATTACTGTGGAAGAGGGCAGAGATTATGACCATTATGATTCCAACTAGAATACTTTTGTTGAGTCCAGCTAGTGCAGAAATCCATCCAAAGTTCCCCCATCCCTTGAATCCTGCTGCTTGCGAACTCAATACACATTGGGTGCCAGGAACACATAGGCAGAGACCAGATCAGGGACTTTACAGACCCTATTTGTCTCTGCCGAAATATTGGAAGACTTTGCGACATCACAGAAGTTCGGGCACTTAGTGTTTTAGTAAAATGCACATTTTCCATGTCAGAATGAGGCCACATAAAGTGGGGGCTGTAATGGGCTGTAGTGGCCACCCTCAACAAAGTGCTAACCCAGGGTTGGTCACCCCCTAACACCTCCCCCCTAATTACACTACTGAACAGTCCAAAACTTTCAAGTTGTTCATTAATATATAGGTGCAGTAGTGCACCTAAAATTTAGCTGAAATTTCAAGAGGGCAGGGGGCAGAGACGAATGTCACATGGCTGCTGAGCTCCTCCAACAATCCCATATCAATGTCATTTATCTTGCTGATATAACAAACACAATTTGAATCTTCCGTGATCTGGACTCAAAAAAGGGAGAGGGGGGCGGAGCTAACTACGATGGTGGTAAGTCGCATTTCTTCAGAGCTCCTTGCGTTTCTGGGCAATTTACCGACTTTAAAGTTAATAGACTGGCTGCAAAGACGATTAATCTTGGTAACCTACCCACTATCATAATGGGCAAGAAGGGGAAAAAGCCAGAGAAGCTGCATTGTGGCCAAAAATCAGATATAGCCACTTTGCTATCTAAGCATGCTAAATATCAGCTGAATGTGACGGCAGCAACGTTGTCACGGACTGAGTAGGATCTGAGGACTGGATCCGCGATGCGAAGACCTGGTATCTTACTGCAACAGGTTTGGAGGCAGGACAGTATCTATTCACCTGAATGGTATTATACCCTATGGTTGAGCCTCAGGTAAATGACCACCCAGGACTTGGAACACTGATTGCAACCGCACACTGAGGCAGGGATACGCAGGAAATACTGGATAAACGGATAGTCAGCAGGCCGGGTCAAACACAACAGGAGCAACGGTACAAAGACGGTATGGAGGAGGCAAGGTCAAAAAACAGGCAAAAGGATCGGGGCAGGCAGCAAACGGAGGAGTCAGAAATCACAGCAGGAGTCAAAAACCGAAGAATCAAGAATAAACGCTAGATCAAGCCACAAGGAACTATCTCAGGCAAGGTCTGAGTAGCAACTGAAGGTTTAAAAACAATTTGGGCAGTAAAACCCGCCCCTAATAGGTCCTCAAAAAAGTATAAGTATAGCCCTTTAAGGCTATGCTAATTTTCTGAGTGTAGCGGTACTGCGCATGCGCGCAGTTTCGGTTTGTTGCGCGTTCGTCGAGGGGAAGTGGTGAGCGCGTCTGCAGCCCTGGAGGGCTGAGATGCAGAACGGAGCCTTCGCTGTCCGTCCACCCTGCCTGCAGGGGCAGCAGCAGCGGAGGTACGGACCTCGTGGCGGCGGGTAAGTTTCTTTTTTATTACACTACCCCCCTCTTTACGAACGCCGTACCAGCGTTCAGGACCCGGCTTGAGAGGAAATCTACGATGAAATAAGGAAACTTTGGACGGAGCATGAACATCGGATGCTGGTACCCAAGATCTCTCCTCCGGACCGTAACCTTGCCAATAGACAAAATACTGCAAAAGACCACGGCGCAGCCGAGAATCCGAAATAGATTGTACCAAATACTCCTCATGCCCTTGAACGAGGACAGGTTTGGGAACCGTATGGACGTCAGAGAAACGATTAGTTACAACTGGTTTGAGGAGGGACACATGGAAGGAGTTGTGGATGCGCATACTGGAAGGGAGGCGTAGGGTATAGGACACATCGTTGATTTTGGACAAGATCACGTAAGGACCGATATATTTGGGACCTAAAGTCCTGGAGGAATGACGAAGTTGGAGATACTTGGTAGAAAGCCACACTTTGTCACCAGGAAGAAGTACGGGGGCAGGAGAACGATGTTTGTCGGCAAATTTTTTCTGCAACACCTTGGCCCTGGATAGTTGCGAAGAAACAGAAGCCCAGTGAGATTTGAGATCCTGGACCTGACGGTCAGCAGCCAGTACTTCCGAAGGCAATCCCAAGTCCGGCCAAAGAGTAGGCTCGTAGCCAAAGGCTGCACAAAACGGGGATTTCTGCAAGGACTCATGAAAGGAACTGTTATATGACAATTCAGCGAGATGGAGGAGAGAAGACCAAGTAGATTGATCCTCATCAACATATAACCGTAGATATTGTTTCAGAACCTGATTGGTCCTCTCTGTCTGACCATTGGTTTGCGGATGATGAGAGGAAGAAAATTTGAGAGAAATACCCAGCTGAGCACAAAGTGATCTCCAGAACCGGGACACAAACTGAGAACCACGGTCAGAAACAATGCTTTGGGGCACCCCATGTAGACGAATGATTTCCTTCATGACAACAGTTGCAAGCTGAGATGCCGAGGGCAGTTTGGGAAGAGCAACAAAATGAGCCTGCTTGGAGAATAGATCGACTACTACAAGTATGGTCGTGAACCCTCGAGACAAGGGAAGATCTGTGACGAAATCCATGCCAATATTCGTCCAAGGTCTCTTAGGGACAGGAAGAGGGCATAACAGGCCTGCAGGGTTACGTTTCAGAGTTTTGTATCTAGCACAGACGGTGCAGGCGCGAACAAAATCCTGAACGTCAGATTGCAAGGAAGGCCACCAAAATTTCCGGTCAATGAGAAATTTAGTGTTGCGTACACCACGGTGACCCGCGACAGAGGAAGCATGAGCCCAGGACAAGACTTGTCTCCGAAGGTTGGATTGGACAAAGTAACGACCGACAGGAGGGCGACAATTGGTGGGCCTAGGGAACTGGGATCTGGTAATCTTCACAGGAGGGAGGTGGACACCGAGGCAATGATCCGAGAGGCCGGTATAATGGAATCAACCGCAGGAGGAGCCGTTTCAATGTCAAAACGTCTAGACAGAGCATCCGCCTTGCCATTTTTTGACCCGGGCCGGTATGTGATGGAAAAATTAAAACGGGTAAAAAATAAGGCCCATCTGGCCTGTCTGGGATTCAATCTCTTAGCTTTTTCTATGTATAACAAATTTTTGTGGTCTGTGAGAATAGTGATGGGAATTTGAGTACCCTCTAAGAGATGACGCCATTCGTCAAGGGCCATCTTGATGGCCAACAATTTACGGTTGCCTACATCGTAGTTGCGTTCCGCTGAGGTAAATGTCTTAGAGAAATATGAACACGGATGGACTCTGTTGGAGATTTGATCTCTTTGAGATAAAATAGCCCCAGCGCCAGATTCAGAAGCATCAACCTCCAAAATGAATGGTAGAGCTGGATTGGGTCTACGAAGAATGGGTGCAGAGATGAAGGCATGTTTCAAGAACTGGAAGGCTTGGAGAGCCTGGGTAGACCATTTAGCCGGATCACTTCCCTTCTTAGTGAGAGCAGAAATGGGTGCAGTGACTTTAGAGAAATTCCTGATAAATCTTCTATAGTAATTAGCAAAGCCCAAAAACCTTTGTATCCCTTTGAGGTTGAGTGGTATTTGCCAGTCTTGGATAGCAGAAACTTTGTCAGGATCCATTTCTAGACCGTCAGAGGAGATAATATAACCCAGTAATTTGATTTTTGAGCATTCGAATTCACATTTTTCGGCCTTAGCAAAGAGGTGATTTTCTCGAAAACGACGTAACACCTGCTGAACGTGCTTTCTATGATCGGAGATATTCTTGGAATATATAAGTATATCGTCCAAATAGACCATGACATGAGATAACAACATGTCCCGGAAAACGTCGTTAATAAAACTCTGGAAGACTGCTGGTGCATTACATAATCCGAAAGGCATAACTAGGTATTCGTAATGCCCATATCTGGTATTGAAGGCCGATTTCCATTCATCACCCTCTCGTATGCGGACCAAATTATATGCACCACGTAAGTCTAGTTTGGTGAATATCTTGGCATCTTGGAGTTGGTCGTATAGTTCAGTGATGAGTGGTAGTGGATAACGGTTCTTTATAGTGATTTTGTTCAGTCCCCTGTAGTCTATGCAAGGCCTTAAGGTACCGTCCTTTTTGGCTACGAAAAAGAATCCAGCGCCTGCTGGAGAGGAAGATGGTCGGATGAATCCCCTCTGAAGATTATCCTTTATGTACAAAGCGAGTGCTTGATTCTCAGGTGCCGAGAGAGGATAAGTATGCCCCACCGGAGGGGAGGAACCAGGTAATAGATCGATGGCGCAATCGTAGCTCCTATGAGGAGGAAGAACCTCGGCCTTGGTCTTAGAGAATACGTCTAGGAAGTTCCAATATAACTGTGGAACCCGGGAACAAGGGTCCTCAGGAGGAAGGGTAAGAACTGAGTTGAGTGTAGGCAGATTGTCATTAAGGTCCTGGCCATCTAGACCCCACGAATTAACTTGTCCCAAACACCAGTCAATGGAAGGGTTATTCTTTTTCAACCATGGTAGCCCCAATATAATGGAGATGTGGGGACTGGAAAGGACGTCAAAGCATAATTCTTCGTAATGGTTGTGACCGATCTTTAAACCCAAAGGTATGGTTTCCTTGGAGATTATACCAGTGCCTACAGGGGTACCATCCAAGGCAGACACAGAAATAGGCAGGGCTTTAGACTTCAGAGGAATATTTTGTTGAATTACCCAAGATTGGTCTACGAAATTTCCAGCTGCTCCGGAATCTATGAAGGCTTGGGTGGCCACTTGGTGGCCTGTCCACTGGAGCAAGACCGGTATTAAAAGTCTCTGATTAGAAGGAGAATTAATGATGTTAACGCTCAGTGGGACTCCTCCTTTTTCCACTAAGCGTTGGCGTTTCCCGATTTCTGAGGGCATTTCAGAGCAAAATGGCCCCTTTGACCACAGTACAGGCATAGATTTAATCTCCTGCGACGAGATTTTTCTTCATCAGAAAGTCGTAGTATAGGGCCAATCTCCATAGGTTCACTAGTTTGATTGGTCTCAGGTTCTGGAGTCTTGGTAGCTTGATAGAATTTAGGTTGGAAGTGTCTTGGGTTCTTATCACGATCCAACCTCCTTTCTTGGCCACGAGCATAGAGTTTAAGACACAATGTAATAAGAGATTCCAGGTCCTCGGGAAGATCTCTATAGGTTAAAGCATCTTTAAGGGTGTCATTAAGACCTCTGCGAAATGCCGCCTTTAATGCACTCTGGTTCCACTCTGTCTCATATGCCAAGGTACGAAACTCTATGGCATACTGACCCACTGATCTTTTGCCTTGTTGCAGCTCCATGAGGTGAGTCTCCGCAGACTCCCTTCTTCCTGGGGCATCGAAGACGGATTTGAAGGCTGAAATAAATGCGTCAGCATCTTCTAACAGGGGAGAGTTCTGTTCAAGCAAAGGGGATGCCCAGTTCAAGGCCTCTCCTTTCAGGAGATTAACTATGAACGCCACTTTTGCGGTGGATGAGGAGAAGGCGTCAGGTTTGGCTATGAAAAAGAATCCAGCGCCTGCTGGAGAGGAAGATGGTCGGATGAATCCCCTCTGAAGATTATCCTTTATGTACAAAGCGAGTGCTTGATTCTCAGGTGCCGAGAGAGGATAAGTATGCCCCACCGGAGGGGAGGAACCAGGTAATAGATCGATGGCGCAATCGTAGCTCCTATGAGGAGGAAGAACCTCGGCCTTGGTCTTAGAGAATACGTCTAGGAAGTTCCAATATAACTGTGGAACCCGGGAACAAGGGTCCTCAGGAGGAAGGGTAAGAACTGAGTTGAGTGTAGGCAGATTGTCATTAAGGTCCTGGCCATCTAGACCCCACGAATTAACTTGTCCCAAACACCAGTCAATGGAAGGGTTATTCTTTTTCAACCATGGTAGCCCCAATATAATGGAGATGTGGGGACTGGAAAGGACGTCAAAGCTTAATTCTTCGTAATGGTTGTGACCGATCTTTAAACCCAAAGGTATGCTTTCCTTGGAGATTATACCAGTGCCTACAGGGGTACCATCCAAGGCAGACACAGAAATAGGCAGGGCTTTAGACTTCAGAGGAATATTTTGTTGAATTACCCAAGATTGGTCTACGAAATTTCCAGCTGCTCCGGAATCTATGAAGGCTTGGGTGGCCACTTGGTGGCCTGTCCACTGGAGCAAGACCGGTATTAAAAGTCTCTGATTAGAAGGAGAATTAATGATGTTAACGCTCAGTGGGACTCCTCCTTTTTCCACTAAGCGTTGGCGTTTCCCGATTTCTGAGGGCATTTCAGAGCAAAATGGCCCCTTTGACCACAGTACAGGCATAGATTTAATCTCCTGCGACGAGATTTTTCTTCATCAGAAAGTCGTAGTATAGGGCCAATCTCCATAGGTTCACTAGTTTGATTGGTCTCAGGTACTGGAGTCTTGGTAGCTTGATAGAATTTAGGTTGGAAGTGTCTTGGGTTCTTATCACGATCCAACCTCCTTTCTTGGCCACGAGCATCGAGTTTAAGACACAATGTAATAAGAGATTCCAGGTCCTCGGGAAGATCTCTATAGGTTAAAGCATCTTTAAGGGTGTCATTAAGACACTCTGTCTCATATGCCAAGGTACGAAACTCTATGGCATACTGACCCACTGATCTTTTGCCTTGTTGCAGCTCCATGAGGTGAGTCTACGCAGACTCCCTTCTTCCTGGGGCATCGAAGACGGATTTGAAGGCTGAAATAAATGCGTCAGCATCTTCTAACAGGGGAGAGTTCTGTTCAAGCAAAGGGGATGCCCAGTTCAAGGCCTCTCCTTTCAGGAGATTAACTATGAACGCCACTTTTGCGGTGGATGAGGAGAAGGCGTCAGGTTGTGTGCGAAAATGTAGTAGACACTGGTTTAGGAACCCTCTACATTCACGTGGAGAATCGGAAAACTTTTCAGGTATAGGCATCTTAGGTGGTCTTGAAGAACTACGAGCCCCCATGACAGAGAACCCTTGATCAGACATGGTAGGAGCGGTCGAGACTGGATTCTACCGCCAACTGAATCAGTTTGTGCACGACGGGGCTACTATCCGCATATTTGAGGACCTTCCATCTTCCGTGGTGCTTTGGCGCCGAACGATTAGTCCGCTTACTACATACCTGAGGTCCTTGGATATAAAGTACAGATGGGGAATACCACGAAGCTTAACCGTTTCCAAGGGTGGTAAAACACTATCTATTGGAGATATTGGTGATACTAAGGTGTTCCTGCAAAGCCTGGACATACCACCGATCCCACTGGTTTCATCACCTACCCGGACCACTGCCAATGATCCGGAGTAAAACCTATGAGTGGAAATCATCTGTGCCAGTTGCAAAACATTTACTGAGTGTCTTTATATGTACATTGTATATTTTTCTTACGTATTTTTAATGTTTAATTGCCCAGAGATGGGAGCGATGTGTAGTTAAAACATTTTACACAGTTTTTTTTTTAATCTGCCACTGTAAAGGAGGTTCTGACGTTATCCCCCCCCCCCCCCCAGGGCACTCCTCACTTCGATCTGGAGTAGAGGTTTTTTTTAGGCTGGCCACCTAAAGTGTGGTCCAGTAGCCCTCTCTTTGGTTAGCTCTCCCTTGATGCTACCGGTATCCCTCCCTTGGGGTACCCTTCTCCCCCCCCCCTTTTATATCTATTTCTCTCATAATTTTTCTTATCCCTTCTCCTCCTAACCCTTTTCTATCCATTATATATCATGTTCCTCTATATATTTTTCAGTAGACAAGATATTATATACGGTACGGGGTAATTTTTATTTTTGACGTCTTAAACTACCGTTAAGGGCCTTACATGTGATAGGCCTACTGGCCACTGTTACCCCTATTTTGAGAAGAATCAATGGTTTAGTTTGAAGGTTGATCCGGGCTCCAGTGGTTCATGTAGCCTCCACATGGGCACTAACTATCAATAATAATTTAGTTGTTTTGTATATATTCACGATCTGTGCCCTTTAATGTACCCGGTATACCCATGCGTTCAACTGCGTTCCAGATTTTTGATTTTTGTTTTTCGATCCATACAAGATAAAGCTGAACATTTTATGAAAGGTTCTTCAGTCTGATCTGACATCATCATTTTACTATGCCTGCGAGGCCATGAGTGCCTCTTGTTCGATTTTAAAATACAAAATGAGTCATTTTTGGTACTATTCGATATGTCATGTATTTGTAGAAACACATCTCTGATTTGGTTTTTTCTTTCTTGTCTGTACCTTCAATTATTCGTACTGTATATCTTTATTGATGACTCAATAAAATCATAATTTAAAAAAAAAAAAAAAGGGAGAGAAGGCTAAGCTGACACCCTGCATAGAAACATAGAGCATAGAAACATAGAATGTGTTGGCAGATAAGAACCATTCGCACCATGTAGTGTACTCAATTTTCTAAATACTTTTATTAGTCCCAGGCCTTATCTTATATCTACGATAGCCTTGTGCCTATCCGCATGCTTCAAAACCTTCACTGTGTTAACCTCTACCAATTCTGCTGGAAGGCTATTCAATACATCCACTACCCTCTTGGCAAATTAATACTTCATGATATTACATTTAAAATGTTGCCCCTTTAAGACTGTCCTATGGACCTTTTTGTCCAGGCCCACTAGGCCGCAGCCGGCCCTACCCATTCCTGTGGCTGTCGCCCCTCAGGGACACTCATATTCCTCTTCTGATTCTATAGACGCATCTCCTGCCAAACCACAGACCATATTAAGCTCCATTTCCGACACAGTAAACTCCACGAAAGGTGACATACAAAGGCTCGTGCTAGACTTACAAGAAATATGGCAGGCTGATATAGTCCAATCCTCCATGACATAATCTCTCTAGGCAAGTAGCACAAATGGAACAATAGATGACTATTATGAAACAACAGCTGCTGCTGCAAGATGCCAAATTCAGGCACTATAATGTCTGCATTAGAAGAATACAGGAGGTATTAAGGCCCACCACCATCCACACATCCTTGGTAAAATTGATTGAACAATTGCAACCAGAAACTGCCGAACCTGTGATGAGGGAACTGGATGGAGACCAATATGCAGGGCAACAATATATATATAAAGGTATAAACGTAATAAATACGAGAGATGACCGACTTTGCACTGATATAAGGATGTAAACTATAGGAATCCGTTAGTATAGAGTCCTTACCAACATAGGTAGAATACAGGTACAGTCACTAGAAATCCGCAATAACAGAGGTGGTAAATATATCACTTGTAATCCACAGTAGCAAAGGTTGCTTGGAGGAAGATGTACACTTGTAATCCACACTGCAGGGGTGATTGGAGATAAATGAGGATAGCAATGGTCAAAGGGAAACAGACAATCTTCAGCACGATACACAGTCCGGGACCAGGGGCAATAGAGAGACAGCAGAACGATAAACAAGCCAGGGTCAGAACCAGAGAATCAGCAACACGGTAAACAGTCCAGAATCAGGGGCACAGGCAGACAGAAGAGTAGTCAGGTAAATCCAAGGGTCAGTAACGATAATCAGGAATAATGAACGCTAGGCTTCTGAAAACACGAGAATCACCAAGCACTGCTTGTCTGGTGATTCTGCCTTTTAAATCCTCTCGCGGGTATGCGACGGGCGCGACGTCATCAGGCGCGCGCCTCTGTGTAGAAGGATGAACTAGCGGTGTGAACGCGCTAGCAAGCGTGTGAGACGGATCCTGGCTGCAATGCAAAGGGGTGTACTCAGGAGAGTTGCTGCGGGGAAGATCCTGACAGAACCAGAACAACAATTTTGGGATATTTTGATGAGCTCCAAAAGTTGTGCCTAGTGATGTGGTTTTACAGTTCTGTATGCACACTGATGAAGTGAGTATCGAATTGGCAAAAAACTGTATGATGGATCAACTCTACAGATTTTTGAAGACCTTCCACACCGATACTTCACTAAATGTGGAGACATTTAGTGATGCACATCACCCTGTAGGAGCAGTCGGTGTATTCAATAGAACATGGCTAGGACTGTAGAAACCCTGCAGATATGCCTGGAGCAGGCAATGGATAATAACTTGAAGAGGATTAGGCATTTAAACCAAGCAGAGCTTGGTCACCCCTTATTACAGGGCTCTGGAATTCAGGACTTGGGCAGAATCCACTCTGGGGCCAACTAGGCAGACGCCACTATAGCCTCTCTGGGGCCAGGCTAGACAGGTACAACTTAGTAGAGGAAATCAGGAAATGAGAATCCTGTGGCAGGAATTATGAAATGCCACTTCTGTGGCGGGAACTATGAAATGCCACTCTGTGCCTAGGACTGGGAAGTGCCACCATGTGGCCGGGACTATGAAATGCCACCATGTGGCCGGGACTGGGAATTGCCACAAAATGGCTAGGACTGGGAATTGCCACCAAATGGCTAGGACTGGGAAGTGCAGATCACACAAGGATAACATAATAAGAAGGAACACAGGAACAAGAATAACTAATAAGCAGAATAGAATAGCAAAAGACAGAAAGGAAACCAGAGAAACTGAATACAACCTGGACACAAAATGGTCTGAATGATGGATGGAACCTGATAGCGGGATGGATCCTGACAACAGGAGACTTCTGACCAGCTTAAGGGTCCTGGGTGATGACAAAATTCAAAATAATGCCAACCTTTCTCCGGGACTTAGTTACCGCCATTGCCAACTCAGGATGGGCACAAGACTGCAGTGGACATCCCAGCCCCAACTTAGAAACCTACCAGATTTACGTAAAACAGCAACTTACTAATTTTGGTCCCAGATGATTTCAAATGGGTCCAACATATCTTATTCTTATTCTGAACTGAGCCACCTGTTTTAACCTAACCGTTTTATTGTTAGTTTTGAAATGCCTACAGGTGTTTGCTGACCTTCATCACACATATGTGATTTACTATAGGATTCCCCCAGGGCTCTCTCATAACCCTACACAAGGAGCGAGTATTTTTATGGATACAAAAGATGGCACATTAGCCCATTTTTGGCGGCACTCCCATGTTTCGACTGCTGACCCTCTCTTGGGGCACCAACATACCTCCTTTACCTCATCTCTAGCTAGTCTCTCAATCATCACTTTTGTCCTTCTTTATTTTCACTTCTATTCCCCTTCCTTCTACTTTTTTTCTATTAATCTTTCCTCATATACTCTCTTTCTCTCAAGTGGTTCAATGTTTCAATTAATAGGGGCCCACTAATGTTTGGTAATTTGGGTGGAAATAATCTGCTTCAAGCATTCATTTTTCCTAATGGGCATAAGCACTGTTTATACATGAAGGTTTTTACACTAACCACAAATTTTCTAAACCATACCATAGTAGTCCAGTCATCAACTGTTCAGTAAGTATTATTTCATGGTACGTCATTGAGCATATGTGGCTGATAATAAGGACCAATTCTATAAATCAAATACTCAATTTTATAGAACAAGTCCCTATCACGAGCCTGTTACAAGATTGAAGATTGCTTCCAAGTTTACCATACCTATTGTTAAAACACTTCTGCTTTAATAGAATATTGAGTGGTCTGTTGTATTTAGACTGATATTTTTGCACCCATGTTTATTATTTTGTTAAAATACCACAGAATTGTTAGCATTATATATGGCTCACTCTGTTTATACTGATATATGTGTTTTTGTTTATCATATAAACGTGAGTATTTATAGCATTTTACATGGTTTGCTCTTATTACACTGCTGATATGTTGTGTATCATTGTTTCCTGTACCTTTCGAGTACCTCACACGGCTTTATACTGTAAGGGCAACTGTCTGATCCCAGCTGATATGTATTTTTATTGTATATGTGCATCTTGCAGATAAATATAATAATTAAAAAGAAATTGAGCTGAAATTTCAAATACAAAAGGTTGATAATATTTTTAATTACACATTTATTTTACACATTTTATTTACCTTAATACATTTTTTATGTCTAAATTTATTGTAAAACATTTTGTTTTTAGATAATTTCTCAAAATGAAAGATTGGCAACCATTTTTCGTTCAGATGTATAAAATATGTGTTAGAAATATGATCACAGCACCTCCATTGTAAATCCCCCAATGTGTTTATGACATCACCTGTGTCTACATATGCAAATTACACATATGAAGCCAAAGATGAACACATAAAGAGTAGACTTCAAAGATACATTTAGAACATATTGTCATATTAATTTATGCATTGCTTGCAAGTTTGCTACAATAATGTATTGATCATTTTTTATATTTTTTTTTATTTTCTTCATTCACAGTAAACAATATTTAGGTGACAGAATCCCTTTAACTACCTGCTAGTAGAAGACCATGTAATCGTATTCTATGGATCTTCATACAGGATGCCACATTTTTTTTTGTCGTATGGATGCTGACAACTGCTTTGTTTCCCCCCTGATGAAGCCTTATGTATTGTGGTGAGGGTACCAGTGAGCCAGCAGTCCTGATTTTTCACTAATTGGAACATCAGATCTGAATACCATATTGATTGCTCCTCGTTTTAAATGTGATATTTGCACATTTCCTGTAAGTTGCCATCAGGGCATTTTGGCATCTGCTTTGTGATACTGTGCCATTATTTTGTGTCTGTTTATATTACAGTTGGTGATAATATAATGATTTGAAGAGCATTCTTCGAGTGTTTTGTGAGTGCAATACCTACCACTTAAGCAAAGTAATTTATCGTAAAATAATATACACTATTTTGTGTTTTATTCGAGCGTTCTACCTGTTCTGTTAGTTGCAAATAGATTCTTAGAAATAATATGGGTTATTCACACAAAAAGTGAACGGACAGGTCAGCTGCAAAAATCATATATTTTTTTTTTAAGTCGGCTTAATAATAATATAAAATTGTTTCAATTCACTGAATATAGGCTCCAAAGTGTAATAACCTATTATTGTGTCACTGCTAGTGGCTGATACATTAATTTTAGCCCTGGAGGCACACATACTTTCTACAAGACTGACAACCTTCCCACCACTTCCTGTGAGTGACATCACCCCTAAGATACTACTGGGGTAACACAGCACTGACGTTGCCAAGTGACATCGGTTACGGTGATATGAGTGAAACCGACATCAACTTGTTTTACCGTAATAGGAGGTTAAAACAAACAGAATAACGCGTATGGCCCTTACATCATGCCCACGAGTTCACCACTGAATCTCTGCTGGTAATCAGCGTGGACCCAGAGTGACTGGGACTTGCACGCGCAGACAGGAATGCGTGTAGTCGGACCCACACACACACACACACACCTCTCTCGAAGTAGGGTTGTGAGCTCGGTGACGCGCACGCTGTGGGTGGGGTGTGGCTGTACGTGTTGCTGGTGTCGTGCACGCAGGAGGCGGAGGCGCGTTCCTGTAGTGTGGTCTGAAAGTTAGGTCCGACTCCGGGGTAGCGCTCCGGCCCGAGAAGCAACATGGACGATCTGGGTATGTGATGGTTAAAACAGGCAGCTTCTGTTAGATCTCCCCCCATCTCTGTCACGGAAAGCTCCGTGGTGCCAGGATTATTCTGTTGCTGCTATGTCTATGTATGCTTTGCTGGGTACAGTTATATTATGTCTAGGTGTGCATGTGCTTAGATTAGACACTGGACGCTGTCGCTAGATAGTACAGAGCTCACTGTTTAGGTTGCTGGGGAGAACAGAGTACATTGAACTGTCTAGTATTTAACAGACTGTTTTTGTCGCTCTTTGCGAATGTGAATGATTTTATTTCTCATCCAGATGTTAAAGCCTGGACCAGTTCTCATTAGCTTTGATTGTCACTAGCCGTCTGTGCCGAAGGTGCGTGGAATAGATTTGGAACATCCAAACTGCACTGAACTGCTGCTGATAGAGCAGGATGTGCATGGTATTATTGCTCATTACACTTAGGGGACTATTAACTAAGAGTGAAACTGGATAAATCAGCAATTCACAGCTGAGTTGGCAAAATTCTCCAACTTGCTTATCTGTCTTACTTGACTATTAATGTCTGATTGTTTTTGCATTTCACTTGTCAATTCACTTTTAGTGGAAACAAAACCTTGTCTCTGACAAGGCGACGTCAGATATTTCTAACTGATATAGGTTGGAGAGTTTCTAATCACTACCATGTGACTGCATGAGATGCAGCTAACTCTGATTCACAGAAATATTCCTTCTCCTTGGTGTTTTCTTTCTCCATATGTTGACTACAAAATACCAGTTCAAAACACACTTCAGCACTTTATAAGGCCTTGCCGAATTTGTATTTTTTTTTTGGAAACTGGCATGTTTGTACCAAAATAACTATTGTCTCTTGATTATTAATGGAATTGTGTCGTTTTAAAAAAAAAATGCTTTATTCCTTTTTTTAAATAGATTTTTTAAAGAACCCTTTTTAAGTGTTCTCTTTTTCTAACATTGGTAGTATGATGTATATCCCTTTTGTATATGTCTGCATTTAATGTGGTTGGATTCATGATTTCTAAGAGATTATTTATAAAACTCTAAAGTCTAAGCAATGTAGAGTAACAATCTTTTAGTTACTGTCTTGATTACTCCAGTTTATAACTGTCCCCCCTAAGAAGTCTTTATATGAAAACCACGGGTTCATTTTTATGTAATTAAGTTTATGTTGTAAAATGTAACCTGTAGCCATCAGACAGTGCATGCTCAAAAACACACTTGCCTTTGCTCCATAATGGTTCTTTAAATGTAACCAACTTAACCAGAATAGGGTATAAAGCATTGCCATCTGTTATGATTGGTACTCACAGTAAAAGTATTTTTGAAGTTCTTTTTTTTTTTCCCTTCTAGATACTCTTGTATTTGGTAAAAAAAAGATGAAGGCATAAAAAATATAAATGTGTAGGTCTTGGATTGTCGGTGCTGGTTAGGGTGTGTTTCTATTTTGTCACTGCACAGTGAATACATTACCTCCTATAGTCTACTTCACTGGTGGATGTGCATATATAGGGTGCAAGTATCTGATTGCACACCGCAAGGCTGCTTTTTTTAATACCAGTCCTGGGCTTGAGTATGTTGAAGTTTGGGAGAAGCTTTGTGCTATTTCAGGGCAGCACTCGGTATCCAGTATTTGTTTAATTAAATGTAATGTAGACTTGGCAGAATATATGTCTCCTGTCACTATGTTTGTATGTGGGTTCAGACTGGCGTGACTCAGCCTCTGCCCTTCCTCCTACTCCTGGAATTAAGCGGCTCATGTTCATTTTACTCCGTATGATAAATCAGGATACATGCGTGACATTCCCTCGTTCCTAGAATGATAAATTATCTCACATTATTATAAACCTGTCAAGTGTTCACCTTCTATGGGTTATTTTAAGATTTTGATACTATGTTCCAAATGTCAGTATTGCTACTTTTTGTGATGTATTACTTGTTTTTGTCCCCACTTCAATTTTCTATGTACTTCACGCTTCAGATATGGTGACATTTGTGAATGTCTTGATTTCATTCATTGTGTGTGTGTGTGTTTTTATTTTATCACCAATTCTCTATAAGCGAATTTAGCGCCTCTTGACTTGGTGGGTTATCTATACAAATGTGAGAAAATAGTGTAATGGTGACAGTGTTTTTAAATGCTTCCTTTTAGTAGCAATTAACAATTTTGCCCTGATAAAGTCTTTATAATTGTTTAAAAAGTTCTCCACCGCACAAACCTGAATACTTATGATAAATAAATTGCTGCACATTTTTCTGCCATTCCTGTATAGCGTTATTGTAAGCGTTTGCGCTCCTTTCCCCCCTCCACATGCTTAAAAACCATAAAGAAGGCTTTATACATACATGTGCAGACACAAGCTTATTATATTATGTGTAACTCCCACCGTCATTTGTGTTATTTGCATATATTTAAAGACGGACTAACCCCTAAAAATATGTTTTAATGAGGTATAAGGCTACTTCTGAAGTACAAAAGTTATTGAGTTCAAGAATGAGTGCAGCAGACTCTAGTCCACTGCTTCCCAAACCAGTCCTCAAGACCCACCCAACAGTCCAGGATTTAGGGGTTGTGCAGTGGTGCCAATAGCGGGGTAGGAGGTGAGCATGTCATAGTGCTGTGCTGTTTTAAGGAGACCTCCAAAATGAACTTTTACTGTTCTCTATTAATCAGACAGAAGTAGCCTTGATGAAAAGGTACAAAGAAAGGTTATGAATAAAATTTAATTGGGGCATGCTAGATAAAAACATATTCAATATGTATAATATTGCATTTATCAGGAAATGATGTTATACTGCACTTGTTCTTTCAATATGAAAACTTCCTTAAATATAGCTTATTTATGATTTTATAATCTGGTAATTACATTTTTAGAGCACCAAGGGTGTGATGGGTGTTTTTTTTTTTCCATGTTCCATGCATGCCAAAAATGAAAGGTTTCCCTCAGGTTATGTTTTTATACTGGCAGGACAGTAGGGTGGTGCTTTGCAGATAATTGAAAGTTATTTCATTCTTCTGCCACATGTTCTGGTTTGCTTACAGCCTTTCCTTGTGTGGTTATTGGTATTTCAGTTCTAAGGTAAGTAAGCATTTCAGTGTATGGAGGTGGGGAGGGGAGACAAGGTCTTGGCTCTAGATAGAGGGGTGTGGGAGGAAAGGCCTGCTTCCTTACATCGCTGAACTTTGTTTCCTTCCATTTCTAAATGTTTGTCAGAATGCAGAATTTGGATTATCAGTTTATTACCTCACTGTTGTAGAAACATAGAATGTGTCGGCAGATAAGAACCATTCGGTCCATCTAGTCTGCCCAATTTTTTTATTTTTTTTTTGAGTACTTTTATTAGTCCCCCGTTCCCGGTCTTATAGCTAGGATAGCCTTGTGTCTATCCCACGCATGCTTAAAATCCTTGACTGTGTTTACCTCTACCACTTCTGCTGGCAGGCTATTCCATACATCCACTACCCTCTCAGTAAAGTAATACTTCCTGATATTACTTTTAAATCGTTGCCCCTCTAATTTAAGACTATGTCCTCTAGTTGTGGTAGTTTTTCTTCTTTTAAATATACTCTCTTCCTTTACTGTGTTGATGAATCGGCTGCATGCTTGGTAGATGGTAGAGCCACACAATTTTCTGCAAACAATTGAGCTGTGGGTTTTTGTAAATGGTGTTTTACATTCCTTTACTTGTCATAGGCTGTATTGCTCATTTGGTGCAATGTTACTTACATTCCTATGGTTTACTGTAAGGGAAAGCAGGCAATCCTACAGATCAGGGGGCGTCCAAGGTGCGGCCCACTTAACTACATGTATTTTCATTAGCCCTATAAATATGTAGTTTTGTTTGAAAGTTGATTAAAACTCTTTTTGAACAGCTTTTGAATTCCTGCTATATACTAAAACACTTTTCTATTTCTAGTAAGATAATCTTGCTCATTACTGTAAACCGTAAACATTTAATGTGGCCCAATATACCGGTATATATGCATTGCTAGTCCTGACCCACTTCAGAAAAGACTTGGATGCCTCTGCTATAGATGTATTGTCGATGGGCAACCTTTTATCACATCCACTACAGCTTTGCACAAACCACCAGTGGGTAACTAAGTAGTAGTGTTAAATAAAAAGATGGCAGAAAAAAGGTTTGTCCATATCAAGTAAGGACTAAAATAATGTTAATGATCTGGCAGTAGTATTCCAGTGACATCTAAAAGACAACAGTCCTTTAGATGTAGTTGGACTACTACTCCCAGCAAATGCAGCCAATGTTGGGAATTGAAGTCACACAGCTAAAGGGCCGTTGTTGTTCGCTGATCTAGATAATCGGCACATACTGAAGTGGAATAAATGGCATAAATATTGTTATCATAAATTGTATAAATAAAAATAACATAGTATTTCCATGCTTTCAACTTCAATTTTGAGATTGTGTGAATAGTTCTCTTGGCCTTTATTTCCTTTTGGGATTTTTTGCTACATGCTACTGTGGTGTGTGGGTGAGTTTGTTACTGACAAGAAGTATACTTGTTTGTGTGGTCCGTCATACTTCCCTCTTTTAACACTACCAATAAATATAACAACAAGAGTGCTCATTTTGTATTTCAGGTATAATATTTTAGTTTATTATTTATGTGTGTTCACCCCAAGTTTACTGCAATCTGAATCTTTTACAGCTTGCTTCCAAGAATGGTGAAACCCTCACGCATCTGTGGTGGAAGGATCTTGTGATCTGTACACTGATTAGTTCCTGGTGACTTGTGTTCTCCGTTCCAAGAGATGTATCCTGTACTATGATTCACATGCATGCAGGGACACTGCTAGATGTTGAGAAGTTATCCTCTCCTTCTGGATCTAATACATAAGTTTCAGACAGCATTTTGTTGTGAACTTGCCTTGCTGTATATGGGCTTCCCATTCCTAGGCAGTTACTCACTTTGTGAGTGTATGAGGTTACAGAGGATTGGGTTACAGCTTCACAGTAGTATGTAATGAGTCTATTGGGCATGAAGACACTGGGGGCTCTGTTTCAATTTGAGCGGCTGGATCTGCACTCTGTACAGCTGTTTGGAGAATTCTAGTTGCTTGCAGACGTTCCCTTTTATGAACAGCAGCTAATGCCCATGGTAAATTAGTGATTGATAACCAGCATCAAGAAGCAGTGCTCCTTGTTTAGTCATCTTCCAGTCTCAAGCAAGGCTTCTATTCTTGGGAGATTCACGCTTGTTACGTAGAGGGTTAAAGTGGTGTCACGAGTGACTATATTTTTTCCAGGGCTGAGTGGTGCCTTTTTTTTGCTTATTATAAAGGTTCCTGTGTGATGCTGGTGTTGTCAAGATGCAGCAAGTGCCAACATGCAGAGAATGTTAAGATTTCTCTTGCTTACACTTGGCAGGCCTGGCCTGTTACTCCTGCGATAGGAACAGACCCTGGGGCAGTAATGCAGTGAGAACTGTGGAATGTGCTCCTACGAAATCCGCCTCATAACCTCTCACGGAATTCCGCTAGCATTCCTCTAATCTGCTCTTATATTATATCCTACGCCCTAGAGAGCTTGCGGAAGACCACCGGTTAATCGAGGAATTTCAGGTTAACATAGTGATATTTAAAGCTTCCTTTTTTGTTAACATTAGTCTGACTTCTTTGGCTAATGCAGATTCATTTTGAATGCAGCCAATTTAACATGCACCTGTATGTTTGTGTTGTACATGTCACACAGCAGCTGTATATCTCAATTCAAACAGTTGTGGCCCAAAGTATAAAAGCGCGATTCTGTTTGTTTCCATGGTGATTGTTCTACTTTTAAAACTGTATTAAAATATGCCTTTTTTTACCCAATGTGGTTGTTTCTTCTTCTAGTTACAGACTTGTGTTTTAATCTCAAATAACCACTCTTTTTAAAGCACCGTGCACCGTCTCAGCAGTAACAAGGATATCTGTAACATGTATCTTTTTTACAGGCATATAGGGATTAGTTTGACACCTAAAGTATTGATGTTACATAATTGTTTGTATGGGAATGATAATAAATTGCCACACTTGCCTTACTTCTTCTGTGGAAATGGAGATGCAAGGCTGATTTTTTTTTTGGGTATGCTGATGTGTTAGCAAATGAGAGTATTGTGAATGTGTATCACAGGCTTAGAAATGTTTGTAAACCATTAGTTGTGACCAGTAATATGTTTTTGTCAAGCCTTGATATCCACTATAGTTTAGTCTTGCTAAACTGTGGTTGCATGGTTCAGATGACGATGTAAGCAGAGAGACACTCATGTTGTAGGCAGGTTATGGGTTGTCCGGGTGAATGCTGTTTTCTGTATTGAGGTGGTGACAGTCCATGGTGATGGGGTGTGCCGTGTAGTAATGGTCAGCTGAAGTTCACAGCGTATTCCTAAGGGTGTGATGATGAGTGTAGTGTGCAGCTTGTCGGTCCGTGATCTGACGATAGAAGTGTCAGAACTAGACTGCATGGTCAGGAATTAGATAACCCTTTTCCTGTTGCAGTGCACTTCCTCTGCTTTTGTATTTCAACAGAAAACACTCCTTGGGCAAAAGCCATGTTGGTTGCTTAATATTGAGGAGGTGTCAAGTTCCTGCTGCTTGGAGAAATATGTTTTGCTAGATTCAGTGGTTACCAATCTTATATTTCAGGCATGTAGACAAATAACTGATTTCAATCATAAACAAATAGTTTTTAGAGGTTATAAGATCTGTATGGTTTTGTGTCTATGCTATTATCGGGAATGTGTAAATAAAATAAAAAAAAACTACTTATCCAGGGGCTAAAGTGCTAGCCTAATATACTTACCCCTCATGACAATCATCTTGTCCACACACACAGTCACACAGACACTCAAACATATACATGGTCACAGACACACACACAAGCCAGCAGTTTTTGTTCCCCATCCCTGAAACATTGCCTCATTGCAGGGAGGGGGCATTTCTGCAGCAGCCTGGTCTGTGCTTTTCATACATGCACAGACCATCTTATCCCTTTCCTGTCTGTCTACCTTCATTTTCCCCCTTGTCTGTCTGTTTCTCCTCAACCTTCTCCATCTCCCCCATCTCTCTCACTCTTATGCCTCTCTCCATCTCTCACTCTTATGTCTCTCTCCATCTCTCACTCTTATGTCTCTCTCCATCTCTCACTCTCTCTCACGCCATCTCTCACTCTTATGTCTCTCTCACGCCATCTCTCACTCTTATGTCTCTCTCACGCCATCTCTCACTCTTATGTCTCTCTCACGCCATCTCTCACTCTTACATCTCTCTCACGCCATCTCTCTCTTATGTTGCTCATACCATTTTCGTGTCCGTCTCTCTCTTTCACCCCCCTTTAAATCAATAGTTAGATAAAAAGTGCCCAACTGTGTGCCTGTAAAACAGATGTGCTATTAAGGTCTTTTGTACAGCCCCCGTTCTGTCTTAAGAACCTGTAACATGATCCATCCACCTCCCCATGTTTCCCAATGGTATACAGTCTTCATTTCATATAGGTTCGATAGGAGATAAAGAAACAGAATGTTTTATAACACTACATAATTGTTCAGACATTTTAAAGGACAACTGTCCGCAAAGAATGAAATTATGTTTAATTAAAATATTGTATTGTGTAGGCATTTAAAATAATTAAAAAAAATGCAAGTAAAGTCTACTGAATTCCTTTGCTCCAAATAGCTCTATCAGGGGCACTGGGCAGGTATGAGTTTAGAATCTTGGGTCAGATATTCCTACAGCCTAAATCTGATGTGGGAAGATCTGACTAATCTGAGTCAGATCTGACTTCGGTTGTTTATTTGTATTTTCATTAAATAATTTGTATTTTGAATATCTATGCTTCATGCAATCTTTCAATTAACCATAACTTCATTTATGCTGACAGTTGTCCTTTAAATGTTTTGGCACCTGCTCAAAACCTGCATTGTTTTTCTGTGAACATGTGGAGTGGATTGAACTATTGTATGCTTTCATTTGTATCCTCTGTGACCAATAGATATATGCAAATTTATTACAAGGCAGTTACAGTTCCTTGCACTGGTTCAGTCTGCACTAAATATTCTACTGCTTGGTGGTATGCCAGGTCTGCCCATGATCTCTTACAAACACACACACCTTCCCCCTTCCTTCACACTTCATCCAGGATCCAGAGAAGCTAGGAGGTTTTCTGGGTGTGTATCCAGCTGCTGACCTTTACCCCTTGCATTATTTCTTTAGTGTGTCAGTAGCAGTGTAATATGAGTATGCAAACTGACTGAGAATCAGGAAATGACTGAGTGACTTACTCAGTGCATTTACAGTATTGTGGGTTTGACACTCTACTCTGGCTGTGTACGTCCTGTTTACCCCTCCCCCCTGGTTTCTTACACACCATGCTATTACATTGAGGTAATGCTGTGTGAGTCTTGGTGGATAAGGAATGTGATAACAGGCTTTTACTTTTTTCACTTTTGTCTTGGACAGGCTGGAATAAATAGCTGGCTTAATATGCTTGTTCTGTACCTAGAAGCTACACTGTTCTGTTCCATGGCAAATCCATGTGCCAATTTTCTGTCTTATAAAGTTAATCTTGACTGGAATACTTGCTTCTGGGAATACACTGACTAACATATTTGCTTATATTAATTTAGAAACTCCACAAAGTAATCTGTATATTAGCCAGACAACACAAACTTCAGTTTTGTCCTATGGTACCTATGGCATTTAAAGGGCAGCTTTGTTAATTATGTTTAATTTATAATAATAAAGTGAAATCCCCAAAACGCTTTATCCCTTAAAAATATATTTCACTTCTCTAGTTCTAGTCAAAAATTAAAGGCAGAAGTAAAAGAATATTTCTGCTAAACGCTCCACTTTTAGAAGTTTTATTTCGGTGCACAACTGAGTTCTATCACCGTCACTATCTTTGGATTTTGAATAAGTTGCATCAATAAGTAAAAAAAATTTTAGTCAGAAAGATTAAAAACATAAATCTTTATTGCTAGTTGAATCCATAATCGGCTGCTTCAGAGATTCATAAAGATGTATCAGTAAAAAAGCTGACCTGTTTATTTCTCCCTTCAGAGTAGTACTGACCTTGCTTATTACCCCATCAAGAGTGGTAACTGACCTTGCTTATTACCCCATCAAGAGTGGCAACTGACCTTGCTTATTACCCCCCTCCCAGAGGGGTAACATTTCTGTTCAACAAGAAGTTGACTTTGTGGAGGCTCTTTTGTTGTATCTGGTATAGGGAACTATAGGATAAAAGTAAACTGTTTAGGTTAAATATTCATTGTTGGTAATTACTTGGAAACTAGCACAATACAGTTTATTCTAACACTGCTTGACTAATAATTAAAGTAATGGTAAGACATCCTATATTTCATGGTACAAAATGTTTCTTTTTACATTACATTTAATATATTTGCCTTGAACAAGGTTTAAGTGAGAAAGAAAGTGCAAGATAGATAATCCTGTTATCCTATGTTCCCAGCCTATCATGCCAGTGACATGCATGGGTGGCTGGAAGGGTTCAGTGCTGAACCCTGCTATAACAGAGCAATGCTGGGAGTGCATTGGTGCATACACACTGTCACATTTGCAGTTAGTCTCTCTATCTCTTCATCACATTTACTTCTACAACTGTGATGAAAGAAACTGCCAAGTAAGTAATCTGCGCAGTATGTCTATATGAGACCCATTAGGCAAACACAATTGTTTATAATCTCTTTTAATAATGAAACATAAGTTGCGTAAAATAACAAGCAGAAGGGACTAGCAACTAAGGATGTAGTTAAACTCTCAAGTTCTGTTCCAATAGAGTTTATTAACTAAAACATGAACTGCAAAAAGCAAGCATTAATAGCCGAGTTGAAAAGAAACAGACCTAACTGCAATGCTGCTTTCTGTAAAGTGTGGTGTCCATGTTTTTGAGGCCTTCACATATATCATGCCACCTGTTCTCCTTGCAGACGCGTTGTTGGCTGATCTGGAATCTACCACCTCTCATATCTCCAAGCGTCCCGTATTTTTATCTGAAGAGACACCATATTCTTTCCCTAGTGGATATAATACATATCAGGAAATCGCTGTGCCACCTGCCCCGACCAGCGAGGCTCTCAATGGGACGGTCAGTGACTCACCGGACTCCTGGAAAAGCAGCTCCACCAAGTCCATCCAGCAGCAGGTACATAGTTCATTCAAAGCAAAGTGTTTTTAGGGTTTGTGCAAGTTCCATCTCCCTGGTTGGGTCGTATGGTGAACTGTTGTATTTGGATCACTTGTTCAGTTCTGAACTCTTTATTGAATGGATAGACTAGTTTATGGAAAAGCAATAGTTCTCCAGGATGTTCTCATGATCCTTCACCCATCTATTCACAGCTGAGCATGTGTGTGAGGTTAAAGTAAGTCGTAGTGTGACAGTTGTCTGTTACCTTTGTTATATCAAATATTTTATTGCCAGGCCATAGTGTAGTGCTTTGGCTTTCCAAAAGCTCCTCTTACATAATTGGATGTTCTTTGTGATATGTCCCAGCACACAAGTAATCATTCTTTTATCGTATGTCAGGGCCCTGCGTATAGTTCGTCCGTGCAGAAGGACATTGTGGGATCCCCCGGTGTTGGAGAAGAGGAACATGTGTACAGGTATATTTCATCACCACCATTACACTGTTATTTCCTCCCTGAATTGCAGGAACAGACGTCTGATCTTTTACCTTCTGCTTTAGTTTCCCCAACAAGCAGAGATCTGCAGAGCCATCTCCTACTGTCATGAGCTCCTCTCTAGGCAGCAACTTGTCTGAGCTGGACCGTCTCCTCCTTGAACTAAATGCAGTGCAACAAGCTCCATCCAGCAGCCTGTCTTCAGGTGAGTAAGCTAAAGAATCCTGACCCCCTTTAAATAGACTCCGGTTTCTCATGCCCAGCTTTGTGTGAGGACTTTATATTATTAATGTGCAAATGTTGCTGTTTTATTTTATTGTGATGATTATGATGAACATTTTATGATTGCTACTGGCTTTTTTGTATAGAATATACATTGCATTGCAAAACTACCTCCATAGAAACCAAAGGATGGTTACTGCTGTTTAGAGATCTTTGTCTCACAATTGAGTTTCAGTAATAACCTCCATGACTCTTTATAAAGGGATTGTCACCTTCCAAACTGCTTACTCTTGGCTTGATTTACATTATCCTTACTTTAACTTAATGTGCCTTGGTTTAAGCTGATATGTCCTCGCAGCTTCTGAAGGATGAATCAGAACCATATGATGCTGCACAGAACATTTCTGTTGAAAGAGTTGCTTAACTGTTTACTGTGACACAATCTGTGTGCATACTGCAGAACCTAAACATCACATGTTACAATAGTGAGCTAAAGGATAGCAGAATTGGGTAAGAGGAATAAAATAATAATGAATGATGCCATACACACTGGGTTTCGCTAATACATTTTTTTTTTTTTAAATGTATTTATTGGAATTGTGCACGTTTGATAGAGTATGGTTTTTACAGTCATATGAGAGTTACATTGCTGTGCAATTAGCGGAAACATAATTACCATACGTATTCTCTTGTTTACACACCCTCTTTTTAAACTTTGCCATAAAGGAGAGGGGTAAATGGATGGCGGTGGGATGGAATAGGGGTGGGAAGAGGAACACTCAGGGACAATGGGGTGTGGCAGGAATGGGCTATCCACCAGTGGCTTAGATGTGGTTTGGATTAATTCATGCGTAGAGCTCTTCTTTCATGTTCCTGTAAGAAGGTTTCACCTGACATATGGTGTTTCCACAGGAACCATATTATATTCCAGACCTGTGTTCTATGAGTCTTTGTTCATAGTTCATGTGTTAGTAGTGACGGAGAACATAATTTATGTGTGCAGCCACTGGACGTTACCAGGCCTTGGCTATTTCAGCTTGGCTTGCAATGAGAACGTATTTAACCAGTTTTTTTTTTTTTTTTGGCCCATGCCTCTATATGAGTTTATTCCAACATGACTGTGATTCTTGGTTGTTTCATCCAGATGATCTGAGCCGAACCATAGCTGAACCTGTAGTGCCTGGACCTCTGTATAGTGCCTCAGACAGCACAGTGTCTGCAAGTATAAAGAATGTTCAACCCACAAAGGAAAAGCCAAAGCGTAATGGTGCTCGTGGAATTGAGGATGTCCGTCCCAGTGTAGAGTCCCTTCTGGATGAACTGGAAAGCTCTGTGCCCAGCCCAGTGTGAGTCTTCCTCACGTAAATGTTTAGCACAGTGACTTTCACCTATTGTCTCATTACCACCGCTCTTATACTTCTGACTGCTACTTCTTCTTCAGCCCTTCAATAACTGTGCCACAGGGGGAGATGAGCAACCCTCAGAGAGTCACTTCTAGTCAGCAACAAATGCGAATCTCTGCTTCCTCTGCTACCCGGGAACTGGATGAACTGATGGCTTCCCTTTCTGATTTTAAGGTACCTTAAAATGATTACTTATATAAACCTCTTTCTTTCCCCTAATACTATTCATTCATCTTTTTCTTCCCACCTTACTTTTTTCTATCCAATTGGTGCTTGCCTCACACAATCCATAATGGGCTTCAGTGCAGAGATGATGAGCAATAGAGAACTAGTTTTGTAACATTGTGAAGTTTCAAAGAAAAAAAAAAAAATGTTTAACATTTACTGGGGTTTATTTGTAAAGGTCAGTAAAAATGGAACCAATGGAACATCTATGCTTGTTACTCTTCTGTTATCATTTTGACCTAGAATTGATCTTTGTAAATAAATCGCCACCATTTCAGATAAATAATAGAATATTTCATAGAAATGTTATATTATCCTTTAAATTAGATATAATTGCTAATTTGTGATATACTGTCCACCCCCTTTTTCTCCTTCACTCCTTTTATCCTGTGTGTTATGCCTTACTGTATACTCAAAATTTAAAGGAGTTTTAAACAGTTAAATTGTTAAAAGTAGCCAGATTCTTGCCTGAAGACTGACAAAGTCTTGGTAGAATGAAACGGGCATTCATCAGAGCCCTTAACTAGACTAAAAGCTGTCATTTCATACTACCAAAGATGAGAAAAATGCTGTTTTGTCTTTCTAAGCCCTATTCCACATTGCTTTTTTGCACAAATCATGTGGGATGCGTTATTATGTTCTTCCATCTCTTACAGGCATACCCTCACAATCACTGTATGTTAAATTAGAATTTCCCTAAGATTCAGCTTTATAAAGCTCAAGAAATTGAATAAAGTGCACCCTCTTATGACCACTTGAAGTCTAAAAACTTTAAAAAACGTTAAAGGGATAATAAACTTTATATTTCACTTGTACTTCTAATATACCAGTTTATCCTTACCCGGCAGATGCCAGGCAGCCTGGTCTGGTCAACAGCTGGCTCTCTCTGCTAGCTCAGGGAGAGAGATCCTTTGTCTTTGCATGGGATCAGGGTTCTCCCCTGCTGATCCCATGCAAAAAGGAGGCTCACTCTTTCTGTCCCATAATATATGGGTTACTTTCCTATGTCACTAATTATTTTAGTTGATATATCGATCAAAGATTTTTAATAAGCATGGAACTGATGCAAAGGAAAGTTGTATATGCAATTGTTCTATTCTGCACTTGGCTTAAGTTATGCACAGCTAAAAATCATAGACAGCATTACATAGCCAACAGAACTCTATATTGGCCTCTACATTTTCTTTGATGTCAGCCCTCAAATCTACCTGACAGGTTCAGACCTTACTAGCAGGCTTAGAGGGACACTACCTCTTGCATAAGACGGACACTACCTCTTGCAAAATATGTAACTAGATCACCTGTGCATTTAAAACAAACACATCCATCTCCTGTATTATTTAGAAAATTGGGCAGACTAGATGGACCGAATGGTTCTTATCTGCCGACACATTCTATGTTTCTATGTATCCATTCTCCTAAATTTTCCAGCAAGTCTCACTTTACAACTGTGGGCAGAGCCTGCATGATGATGTCATAAGATACACAACTGCTCTCTTACTGGCTCCTGTGTATCATTAGTGGGCAGGACTAATTGGCTGTGTGCACCATTTTTTTTTTTTTTTTTTACCTGCCTTCCAACACAAAGAGTACATCTTTCTTGAAGTGAGAGGAGATTGTCCTGATTAAACAGGATCAACTCTCCAAGCAAGTCTGAATAGTAAGATACTAGTGCTGTAAAGTCACTGTGGAGTGGTACCCAAAAACACTATATTTCACTTGTTTAGTAAAATATTTTATTTAAAAAAAAAAAGACATATCTGGAATCAACAATGCAAAATAAAAAAAAAATAAAAAATTTATTTTTTTATTTTATGGTTAGTTACTGAACTGTTTTTAGGTTAGGGTAAAAGGTAAATGCTTGAACACTGTTTTTACAGGAAATTTGGCATAGATCTCTGCTTTACTTGAAACAGAAACAAAGAAAAATTGCTTCACATTTTTGCATTGATGCTTTATTTATTTTTTCTAAGGCAACCAATAATAATAAAAAAAAAAAGTTAAAACAAAGTTTTAGTTTAATCTTCCGTATTGTCAAGAATATCCATGAACCTTTATATTCCACAATCTTCTCAAGCTTATGGTATATATTCCCTAAAGGAAGTGGTGATTTGAGAGTATTTGCTTCCATTCATCTTCCTTGTCTGATTTCTTGCCACTAATCCTGTTTGCTCCCTTTCATAGCTTACCGCAAATTGCCATTATTAATTGTAGTTGCAAAGCTGGCACATTACATCAGTTTGCCATACCCCTTTTACAAACAAAGAAAGTAGCAGAGAGGACAGATAAGACAAATCTTAACCATGGATGGCATCTTGCTTAACCAGATATTCAAATTGTAGCTGTACTTGTGAACAGATTTATAGTAAAGTAGGGCTAGTTGAAACATGTTGCTATGGGGTCATCATTCATTTATCGGGGTGTTATTTTGTTGTTATAACTGTTTTTTTTTTTCCTTGGCTTTCCTCTCTATCACCTTTTACTCAGACTTGTCATACCTTTTATGAGCCTCTGTATGAAGTTTGTAAAAGAAGCGCTAAAGTGCCATCTTTCCAAGGATCTCTGTGCAACACTCCCTTGTGTGCGGTGTCGAGCAATGGAATGGATGTGTTATCAGGGTGCAGTTCCCCTGTCTTCCTGCACATAGATGAGGAGGAGAATCCCTTTTCTATCGCACATATAGACAAAGGCCCTATCCCATTTGTTTATAAAGGTGGGAAAGAGGCTGCTGGATTTGTTCAAGCTGATAACATTGAACCATTAACTAGCCCATGCACTACATTTTGCTCAGCTGCAGGTATGTGTTTACCGAGATATGAGTGTGGGCCTGGAATTAAGCTAGAGAAACTTGATTTACCTCCGACACATACTCAAACAAAACCTACTGTCCAGTCTAACCAAATGCACGAAGTGTGCACACCACCGTGGCCTATCATGAATGACTTGTGGAAACAAAAAGAGAAAATGAGTTTGGATCTCCATAGATTGACATCAGGGGCTAAAGATGTACAGTATTCACCGACCGAGGAGTCAAATGTTCAGGAGAAAAATCAAGAACACCCACAGGAGAATGCTGATTGGAATTTGAGACCTTTGGGTGGGCAAGTGGTTAGCAGTACCTTTAATGGCGACTGCGGACACTTCAACGCACCTAGTACTCTGTCTGATCCTGTAGCCTCTGCAACTTCTTGGACAGAGGATTCACAGCAGATTCTGGTTCCAGAGACCTTATCGAGGGAAAGGATCTCTGCTTCACGTCAGGCAAGCCTGGACTTTGGTTTGACATATGCAGTTTGCCGATCTGCGCATGTCCAAAGATTTATATTTAGATCCAATGCATGCTGTTACATATATAGGGGCATAGAAACACTTTGCATTGGCATGACTAAAGGTCGTTTTTTGGGAGGCAGATGACTTTTAACATATCTTGCTGTGTTTCTTGTTTAGACTTACAGGACTTAATATAAATTCTGTGGCATGAGCTCAATTCAGTGTGGAATCTTGATATTGAGAATAGGCTTAAGGGCGTGTGTTTAGTGTGTGCAATGGTTTGCCGTGGGTTGTGCACATCTCTTACATTCTGTTGTCAACCAATCTTCATAACATTGTACCTTGTTGTTCAGATGAAATCTGTTATTAAAAGGACTAAAGAGTCTCCCAATGTACATCCAATGTCTCGTGACCTTTCACCCCGGCGGAAGTTTGGCCCAGCTATATACAACAAGAGCCCAACACAGGACCGTCTGATTGAAGAGCTGCATGGACGCTTTGGTATAGACAAACAAGAAACCTACAAGAGCCCAGAAGACAACTGGCTGACAGAGGGTGTTATCATTACATCCAGACCTTCTAAAAACATGCAGCTGGCAGAACAAAGGATTGAGAAGGTAGAGCCAGGACATCTGGGAAAAAATGTTGAATTGTCAGGTTTTCTGTGAAAGATCATTCTTTAAATTTAAAGCCACATTGTATAGCTATGTTTTCATACACTGTTGTTTTCCTCCAGCTGTTGCAGAACTGCATTTCCCATACTATTATGCCAGCCTCTTAAATGAAAGCATTATGGGAGATGGATGTAATCAGCAGCTGGAGGGCCGCAGTTTGGAAATGCCTGCCAATTATTTTGTTTGGCAAGGATATGTCAAAGTTTAGTATTTTGTTATAAGTCCCTCTATAATCGACCAGTTATGTCAATGTGTTTTAATAGCGTGAAGTGAATTGTACCAGGGTTGTCATCCTTGACATCTATATCACTTCCAGAGTTTTTCTCTATTTTACCATGCAATCAATAAATCGTTCATCATTGAACAATTTGCTATTTTCCTGGAAGTCCTGTCTATGACTCTTGAGGACAGGAGTTTGAGAGCCATGATTCCTACAGTAAGCTAGTAAAATTACAGCTCATTGGCTAGAAACAAAATAAGGAACCAGAGAATAATTCATTTTACTTTTTCTTGTTTTTCCGGGCAAAGGGATAAAGATTTTCTTTCCTTTTTTTTCTTCCTATCTCCACATAGATAATTATACCTCCAGATTCTCCACAGCTTATGAGAAAAATATTTCCTGCTACTTCCTCTCCTGGTACCTTAGTGGGAACAAAGCTAGTGTCTAAATCTACATCACCAGCACTGCCTGCTCCTTTCCTTCCTCCCCCAGCTCCACCACTACCCAATTTGCCAACTCCTCTCCGTTCTGAAGCCTTCAGTACATTTCCCCCTCAGCCCTGGTCAACCTGGAAAAATACTAGCGATGATTATCAGGATCTGTCAAAGGCTGTCCCTGCTGAGGACGCCAGTATCCTTTCTTATCATGAAGACACCCCTGCTAACTGGATCTACAACTCCTCTTCTGTGAGAACATTGCCACCACCAAGAGCCTGCGTCTCCATTGGCTGTCAGACTGACGATAATCCACTCTTTCCACCAATTCAGGCATGGAGCTTGTTAAATGTTGAGTCCAATGTCTGATGCAACAAAAGGTTAACAATGTCTTGCAATAGACACTGTCTTTTCATGTTGGTTTCTCATCGTTAAAGTTTGATGACTTGACATACAACAAAGGTTCTGTTAAAACCCTGCTTCAAATGACTGTATGTAAAATTAAGAAACATGGTTTGAGATTAGGGTTGCCACCTGGCCGGTATTTTACCAGCAGGCTGTTAAAAAATTGGCTTCAGGTCAATGTTAAGTCTATGGAGACAGTACCAAGGCCAGTATTTTTCTGAAGAAAAGGTGGCAAACCTATTTGAGATTAATAGTATTGGACACCTCAAAGGACATGTACCCTGGTTCCCAAATGTAGCCATGTGCGCCTTAGACTTCCTGTTTACACTGGGAGCTCATAACTCTTCAAACCTCTCAGATTTCTTACTTTAATTTTACTTTTCTTGCAGATGATTTCTCCTTCCACCTTCAGGGCTTCTGCTGTACTTGCCACTCGTCCTCCTCCAAGTCCCTCAGTGTCTGATAAGGCAGGTTTCCCTATTAGCGTGCTCAGCCTTGGACAGAAATGGTTTTTGGCAGAGTGCCGTGCTTGTACACATGCTTGGTGTGCTGGTTTTGTATTGCCCTCTTGTGTTGGTATCTGAATATTACATGCTTTCTTTTTACATTTTGTTTTAAAAATCAATGACTTATGAGTCAGTTGAAAGCTGTAACGTGTACTATTTTCTTTTCATGTAAGCACAGTGTTGCCCATTCACTGTGATCTAACCCTGCAGCCATTGCTGTGGTGTCTTTATAACTTTGCATGCTGGTTAATTGGCATGCGGTGAGGTGACTTTCTGTCTGGTGATTTGATTCTTTTCTACTTTTTGCGGTATCCAGTCAATTGGAGCTTTCCGTTCAAGTCCTTCATGGCCTGCCCCTGAAGACAGGAATCTGATATCTGATTGTGATGCCCTTAATGGATCCTGCAAGTCTCTTCCTTCATTCACTGAAACACCCTCGGTACATGTTAAATGTTGTGAAATACTACAAGGGAACATAATGTGTCAATCATAAGTACTCAAATAAGTGCTTGTAAGGGAGCAATATTCTGCATGTTGAATAGGAAAACCTCGCTCAATGTCCCTTTGTATGTTGCTGTTCTTCCTTGATGCCAATTCTTGCCTTTTCTTTCAGTTCATGGCACAGGGAAAGACAGTGAGCAGCTCCCCACCTCCCAGTGCTCCAAAACCAGGCAGCCAGCTTGATAATATGCTGGGTAGTCTCCAATCTGACCTTAACAAGCTGGGCGTGGCAACTGTGGCTAAAGGGGTGTGTGGTGCCTGCAAAAAACCAATTGCTGGTCAGGTAAGTGCCATATAATAATATCGGGAAAGTTGCTGCATAAACAGATCTGTGGCACAAGCTAATCTTTTTCCCTTGCAGGTTGTCACAGCCATGGGGAAAACATGGCATCCTGAACACTTTGTGTGCACACACTGCCAGGAGGAAATTGGCTCTCGCAACTTCTTTGAGCGAGATGGACAACCATACTGTGAGAAGGATTATCACAACCTTTTCTCCCCTCGTTGTTTTTACTGCAATGGTCCCATCCTGGATGTGAGTTTTCTCACCCAAGAAATGATGCAGGAGAGGAAATATTGGTCTATATTTTGATTACTGTGTGTTTTAAAATCTTTCTAATCCTTTTGGTTAATAGAAAGTAGTTACTGCGTTGGATCGGACTTGGCATCCAGAACATTTCTTCTGTGCACAGTGCGGTGCTTTCTTTGGACCAGAAGGTAACTGTGACAAAGAGAATTCAGTGGATATTGTATGTAGTGTGTGTGTGTGTGTGTGTGTGTGTGTGTGTGTGTGTGTGTGTGTGTATATATATACTTCTGGGAACTATGGGACAGAACATGAAGGCTGAACCCTGCGCAAAATGCACCTAAACAAATATCCAGTAAGTGTATTGATAAAAATATACTTACAAATGAATTAAAACGAACTAAAAATAGAAAAACATGATAGTGTAATACACGCCACATAGATGAGAATTATAAATAATGAAATGCACTCGCAAACAGTGCTCCATAACACACATGGAGCAAATAGGAAAGCAATGAAATGCCAGACACGAATGTATGTTCCACGTTTTAACCTGCAGAGATCAGCAGGTAACAGTATTCAAGAGAGGTGGAATTCGATACAATACAAGCGGTAGATGGTAATATTACAGGCAGGAGAGGATCCACATCTCAAGGGAAAACTGATGAATGCAGTGAAGTGGAATACCGGAAACTGCGTCTTTAATTCAGTTCCATTTTCCCCACTATTGCAACTGGGAACCCCTTTCCTATTTGCTCCATGTGTATAATTTCATTATTTATATTTCTCATTTGTATGAGATGTGTTACACTATGTTTTTTTCTATTTTTAGTTTTTTTTTTTTCCATTCATTTGTAACTATATTTTTATTACACTTACTGGGTGTGTTTTTTAGGTGCGTTTTGCGTACAAGTGAGGAGGCACAGAAAACAAATCCCAATTTATTAATTTTTTTTACTGCAATACACAGTTCATGTTGTTACTAAAAAGAAAATATATTCTGAGTACATGCAATGCCTTAGAAGTAGAAAATCAAGCTTGGTACATTTGATATGAGTTTATTGATGATGGATAGCTGCACACTTTTGTTCAGTAAGACTATGATCAGTGTTATGTAGTCATTTAGTAAGCTAATTGTATTAAATAATTATTATTTAATAATGTATCATTCAGATGTGCTGTTTCTAGAGTGACACTATGTTGACATTTGTATCTAGGATTCCATGAGAGGGATGGCAAAGCCTACTGTCGCAAGGATTACTTTGACATGTTTGCTCCCAAGTGTGGTGGATGCACTCACGCTATCCTGGAAAACTACATCTCTGCTCTAAATACTCTATGGCACCCAGAGTGCTTTGTCTGCAGGGTAAGAGTCTCGTATCACCATTCATGTACCTTAAACTGTTTTATAACTTGTCCGTTTTCTGTTAACCTAACTGATTTTCACGTCCGCACATCAGAAGTCACACAGATAACCTGCACGTTACACACCACTGCTTCTTTTCACATTTGTTGACTCTTGGATACAAATATGCTGCGTGTCTGTGTCCTATCATAGCTTCCATGACTCCCTCAAACTTCCTGCACTTCGCATGGCCAGACTCTCACGCACTAACTTGCTAGGGGCTGTTGACTAAAAGGTGAGCTGGATATTAAAATCTCACCAATTTACCTATACATTGTGCAGGGGAAACTCATCAAGTTAGTCCCTGCACAATTGGTGAGATTAAATGTTCATCTCGCCAGCAATTCACCTTTTAGTGAATAGCCCCAGCTACAGCCCTATAACAATTTTTTGGTTCCTTTTTATACTCTGTACTCAGTGTCACACTAACAATTTCCAGTGCAAACTATCATGGTAACAGTCATTTTTCATTGTTTCCTTGACAGGAATGTTTCACTCCTTTCATCAATGGGAGCTTCTTTGAGCATGATGGGCAGCCATACTGTGAGGTGCATTACCACGAGCGCCGTGGTTCTCTCTGCTCCGGCTGCCAGAAGCCCATCACTGGCCGATGTATCACTGCTATGGGAAAGAAGTTTCACCCAGAGCACTTTGTCTGTGCATTTTGCCTGAAGCAGCTGAATAAAGGAACTTTCAAGGAACAGAATGACAAGCCTTACTGCCAGAACTGCTTTGTCAAGCTCTTCTGTTAAGATATCCATGCACTGTATCCATTGTTTCCATACATTTCACTCATGTGGGTGGTTTGAGCAGCTCTTTTCAGAAGGTGGTTAACTAGGATTTGTTTTCTCCCAATGTGTGGAAAAATTCTAAATATTCTGTTTGTCTCCAATCATACATTCTCAGTTTGTCTTATCAGGTTCTTCTCTGTGGGGGTGACAGGATTCCTTGTTTTGGTAGCACGAGGCCCCTCATAAAAAAAAAACTTGATCTCCCTCTTTTTTTGGGTGTACAATCTTTTTACTAATGATGTAGCACTTGATATTGGTGCTGTGGCTTATTAAGTATACCTAATATGAAGAGTCTTTTTACTATGCAGCAAATGGAGGGTCTCGTGTGGAAGTTCAAAATACTTGGGTTTAGTTGTTTTTTTTTTTTTTTTTCATGCCTTGTAAAGGAGTCTGTTTTAAGTCCACCCTTACACTTTGAGAAAAAAAAGAATGGAGTTTGCACCTTTTTGAGAAAGTCCTGCAGCTTTAATGATAATGGGGGAAGCTGCTGGTATCTGATTGGGAATTGCAGCAATAACCTTTTATACTGACGGTTACTGGTAACTTGTCTCTTAGCTCGTGAGCAGCCAATCTTTCTGTAGGCTTTTTTTTTCTTATGAAAAAAACATTTCTTGCCTTTTGAGTAGAGGAAAGGTATTTCTTAAACGTGGTTTAACTCATTTCGTCTGATTGAATTACAAAATTATAGATTTTCTTTTTTTTTTTTATATATATATATATATATATAAATGAGCATATATACATAATACATATAAGACAATTGATCCAGTGGGACTGGATTCTGTTTCTTTTTGATTTGTGCTTTGATTAAACCCAGCTAACACTGCAGTATTTTATTTAGTGTGAAATTACTGTATTAACACATTTTTGAAAATTTATTAATTTAAAAAAAAAACAGTATTGCAAGTTTCAATCATTTGTGGATATTCATGCCAAATTACCATGTTGTATACATCTTGACCACTCAATCTGTGAACTGTATTATTTGTCCTTACTACCACTGATATTCTGGGAGGGGCAATTTTCTAATGTGGGGTAATTTGCAGTTTTACAATGGAGGTTGGGATTCTTCTATATGCACTCCAAAATCGTGAAAGGGAAATTATCACAAATCAATTCTGTATAGCTAGTTAAATAATAACATTTTATATTCTGTAATGCTACTGACATCGGTGTTGCATTGATACGTTTAACACCATGTGTTTCTCCTTTTTTGTTTTTTCTCTCTCCAATCATCTGTGAATTTCAGAATTTAGATGCATTGACATGGTCGTATGTTACCTGGCCTGATTGCTGTGTTTGGGGCTTTTTTTACTGCAATTTTGAAGACTGATTTTTTGGTTATGTACAAAGAGCACTTTGCTGTGGTAAGATCTAAATATGGAGTAATCAGCAGGAACGTAACACTTGTTTCCATAGTGATTTCTCAATTCCTTAGTACCAGATTTCCCTTTTTATACATAAGTGAATTATTTGTAATCTGTAAAGTGGCAGACATTTATTGGCATGATTGATTGACTGCAAATGATTTGAGAAATAAATGTATCAATCCATTTTAATGATGTCATGCCATGTACTTAACTTGCAATAAAGTGATAATTTCCTTTTCAGGGTTTTTTTTATTAAACTTTTTATGCATGTCTCAGAAAAACAAAACAATCAACAAACAACTGTATCATTGTATGAAATGCCAAAGATAATGCAAGAGGTTATTCTGTCCAAGCTGCCTTTTACCTAGAGACACTTTTTTGTGGCAAATTTTCTTGTGTATTTTATTATTAAACGATTAAGAAGATATATCAAAATGTATATCACATCACAATCATCCTGTTTACTGCTTTATAGGTCAGTCCTGAAGTTAAATTTGATACTACTCACCTAATAGTGTGATATTTTTTCCACAGATATCTGATATATATAAAATATATTTCAGTCACGTCTCACAATTTAAAGGGACATTTACATCTCATACAAAATGTTTGAGTGGGTAGTAAAGTGGAGGGAAAAAAAATTCTGAGGGTAGAAAATGTGAGTGTATCCATTACCAACTATCTGTAGGTTAATATAACCTCATAAAAATACTTAACCTGGAAATCGGAGGTGGGAGTTACTCTAACCAATGGCTGTTCAATCTTTATAAGAATGTAGTGCACTTTGAATTTGAATGGAGGTTCATTCAGTTTGGCCTCTCTGTAGCCAGAATATACTCAAAGGAAATTATCCTCAAAATGGAAAGCATTTAATGTATTGGCCACGCTATGCTCCCTAAGTTACCTTTATCATGTTTCATATAGAATAAATCTTACAAATTTAGACTGACCATCTAGCAGGCCACCAGAAGAGTACTTCATCCATGCCACAAGCAGACACTGGATAGTCTCCTAGTGCTTGTTTTCTAACATTTAATTGGTGATCTCGTTATGATAGATAATTTGAAATTTCAAGAAGTCATTAGATTTAAAGATGTCATTACTCCATCTATATATATATATATATATATATATATATATATATATATATATATATATATATATATATCTATATCTATATATAAAGTTGTGAGATTTTTTTTTTTCCACTTTTAATATTCCCCTCCTCTACACAGCATGTTCTTTCCTATAGGTACATTTTTGTTTGAAAATGTGTGTGTTCTTTTAATGGAGTAGTTCACCTCCAGGCATGTGTTACTGGGTCAGCACATTTTGGAGTTTATAAAGTAATAATAAATGTGTATCTTTCTGATTACCTCATCTTCTCCGGTGCCCATATTTTTAATCACATTTTCTATTATAAAAAAAAAACCATGATTGGAGCAAATTGTGATTTTTGGGAGTCTCTTATAGAGGCATGTGCTGTTTGCCAGAACATTATTCTAACTGGAGTGTGTAATCCAACTTTTCATACCTGAATTGTTATAACTGTAGTTTGCTCTGATCTTCATGCTTTTGTTTTCTCATTATATTAACAAAACAAAGAAGTAAATGTAAATTTTTGCATTGACGCTTGTTTACTTTATTTCCAGCCTCTGTGTAGAATTACATTTTACAATTATTTGCATTTTGTGGCTTTTTATTAACTGAAATATATTATTTGTCTATTACATGCAAGGCTATCTTGGTGGAAAAAAAACACCTTTGTCTATATTGCAAATAAAGTGGGTTATTTTAGTAATCTGTCCCATTCTGGTTTGTATTTTAAACTGACCAGTTAGGTGCTGGGTGTCTGGAGTTCCTTTCTTGCCATCTCTGATAGACTTGAATAGTATAAGCACAATGCTGTGTGAACAGTACAAAAGCTGCAGTAATCCTGGGACAGTATTATTGGGAACTATGTCAACATTGAGAGCTATTGCTAAAACAAACTTTTGAGCTGACAAATAGGGCATGTAACCACAGTTTACCATTTAGTGAATCTACCCCTTAGCCTTTTTTCATTCCTTGTGTCAATGTAGAGTATAAAAAAAAAAAAAAACATGAAAATGGAGTGGTAGCAGAATTGCATGCATATGTATAGAATCAAGAGAAAATGTTTATTTTATTTTGCTTCTACTTCTTGTGGCATTGCCACACAGCATAATTTGGAAGGGTGATATACAAATGGTGCTTTCTTTTTTTGTTAGGTAATAACACCCTTCTTTGATTATAAGGACTCACCATTATGTTTAAGCCTGTCTATAATATATGTGATGACAGGGATGTGTAATTTACAGATGACAGCGCAAGGACAAAATAACCCATGCTGAAATGTGATATCTATTCTTTACTGCAAGCTCGGTTTACATGTGGCCTAATTAAACAAAGTCAGGGCTCACTGATTTATTTCAAAGGTGGTCTGTGTAAAAGGAAGAAACAAGTAGAGTTAAAATGATACTTTTTTTGGGTTACTGAGAATTGAGTGCAAGCTTTCAAGATTACTTGGATCCTTTCACCAGGCATATATTTAGGTTCTAAAGTTTAGTCACTTATACATATCCTCCTACTCCAAGGTTCATTTTGTTTCAGATCCTTGCTCTCAAATATTAGTTACCTTTTTATCAGATCTCTTGCTGCTATCTGCTTGCCCACAAAGCTCTTATCTTTGTAACAGGGAGATTCTCAGGACCATTTAAAGAAAAGCTTTGTGTGACAGAACAAAGATTCTGCAATCTCCTGTGATCTCCACCCAGTGGGAAATGATGTCCCCATTATTTGTACTATAATACAGTAGCATTGTACCACATTGGATACCAGGCCCATTCCAGGCCAGGCATTTCATGGTGATTTTGCCAACTCAATCGGAATTTCAGAACATTAAAATCTCAAACAACATTCTGGTCTCTACCTCCTACAATGACTTTATCCTTCAAAAGGCCTACTCATATAAACTATAGACCTATCCAACTCTGACAACTGTCTTAATGAAGAGGGACTGGCAGATCTCTATCAAGGTTTAATGAGTTGCCCATATATGTTTGATTTTTGGAGAAACCTACATAAATAAAGTACCAAAACAATGTATCTGATCTAACCTTAGCCCTCAGTAAGCCTATTTAGGAATAATAAATGGTATAGTCTAAATTTCAGTGTTGGCAACAAAGTGTTAATCACCACAAATGCTAGAGTAACCACAAAAATAACTATTTTTTTAAAACTATATGCCCTACAAAACCGATCTAAATGTCTAATTACTGCAAATAACAAATTAACAACAAGATTGCTGAAATTAAGCATGCTGTTCATGACGAGGTCACCAAACTGCACATAGAGCTGAAGGACCTTGAAACGCGAGTTACTAGGCAAGAAAAAAAGGCCTTCTACCCATAGTCACCAATTTAAACACTTTGAAAGCATGGTCTCTCAATATACCCCATATTAATCATGTATGAGAATCGAGGAACATAATAATAAGGGTCGCTGCAACAACATTAGAGTACAAGGGGTCCCCGAAGCCCAGGGAAAATCAGAAGAAAATTAACCCCCCCCAGCTCCTCAGCAAACTCTTCTACTTCATGTTGGGTCAGTGGAAACGAATAGGGCACATAGGACCCTATGCCCCAAACCAGCACTTAGTGTGATAATACACTTATACCTACCTGTTGGGCCATTACCATCGTTCAGTGACAACAAAAACAATCTGTCTAGGCCCCCCGCAGTGTTAGAAGAATATTGCGCTAGGGCTCTCCACAACACCATACCACCCCGTCCCCCTGGATATCCCTCCTATACAAAACAATGGTAAACAGCGGTCCAAATAGAAGTGATCCACAAGAGAGCTACATTTTTAAATTGGAACACAAAACATCACTAACAAAATACAGGAACTGTCATACAAACTATTAACCAACTAATATCGCACAGCATCCCTACTCCACGCTGTATACCCAGAAATGCAAGATGTCTGCTGGACTTGTGGGGTCACACCTGGACCTATACTTCATATATGGTGTGACTGTCCCCTCATCAAACCATACTGGACCCAAATAATATCCATATAACCAAAATTCACAGATATACCTTCAATGTTCCTCCCGGTCTCATACTTACTCCAACACACCTCATACGAATTTTCGTATACTTTTTGTGCTGGTCGAATTGGCAACAGAGTGAGTGAATCTGTTGCTGAATTCACAGCTGCCACCTGTCTCCCGGATGTAATACCGGGGTTTGTGTGCTTTATGTTCGGAGCACACAAAACCCAGAAATACACAGCAGCTCTGTACTATGTGTGTGGCACACATAAGGAGCAAATTTGGTCACCCACCCACCTTTTTTTATTTGAATTCTACCATGCTGAGGATGTGGATACATAGAACAATATTTGAAAATGCCACAGGACATGCACCTGCACCCACACTGCAAACCCTGAACTTACCCAAGCACCTACCCTGCACACCCCGAGCGTGCCCCAGCACCCACATTGCACACCCAGGACTTCTTCAGCACATGCCCCATCAGCAACATGGCACACCGAGAAAATACCCCATTACCCACATTGGCACCCAGGACTCCCCCATGATTGCCCAGTTGCCCAGCTAGGAGATCATAGGGCTTTAAGCAACTGTGATCACAAATGAAAGCAAAATTTGTTAAAAGGTGCAATCATAGTTATCAAATGTATAAGAACTGTTGCACTTTTCTTTATATATTCCAACATATGTTGCACAATTAACTGACCATTTATCACCCATGGAGTGGGTAGTGGAGATATATATTTAGGTTAGGGTTGCCACCTTTTCTTCAAAAAAATACTGGCCTTGGTACTGTCTCCATAGACTTAACATTAGCCTGATGCCAGTATTTTACCGGCCTGCCGGTAAAATACCAGCCAGGTGGCAACCCTAATTTAGGTGCACTAATGCATGTTTTCCTTTTTCTTATAAATTGGTTGTAGTAATTTCATGAACAGAAATATAGGAACTTTAAAACAAAAAGCTAAAAACTAAGGCAAACTAGTTTTAACTGGTAAATTTAAAACAAAGATTATTTTTCATGGACTGTTCTTATTTTGCCTGCTACATAGCTCATGACGCTTCCACTGCATTACATGTAATTGACCATGGTGGCGCTCTAGAAATTTCATTACACTAACACGCCAGCTAGTTCTCCCTTTAAAGGGTGGAGGGGAATTGTAGATGACATTATTTATAGCCAATGGTTATCCTTAGTTTCCTCACCACTAACCAATCAGTTTAGGGATCCGATTTCGGCTTGCAAGCTGATTGGTTAACCTACGAAGATATAAAAGCCGTTTGCCCCATGCGCGTTCCCTTTTACTTCCCGGAGCCCTTGTGCTAGGTATGTGCGCATGATGCGACGGGCCTCCAGCGGTATACGCAGAAGAGCGACGCTAGGCCTGAGTGAGCTTCTACGGGCACATTACACCACACTTGCTCTTATACGGCACCTTCGCCATTAGGCACCCGGTCGTATTAAATAAGACACATTTAGTATCCCTCCCATATTATTCGTTTAAAACGTGTGCCGGGTGATGTGTGCGCTCACTGGACAACAATTATAGGCATTTGCTTGGTCCACAATGTTTCTTAAGTGGGGAATTCCACTCTATTTATGTGATTCATATGTACCTAATGTGTACAGTTAGTAAAAATCCTTGTAGATAGTGTTCTTTATACAATAGGCTTATGTTAGACAATTCAGATATCTGGTAACAATCATTAAAACTTTCGTTTTCTGAGCTGTCTAATTCAAATATAGTTTTCACCTAGTTTGAGTTACTATGTAAATGAAAGCTTTATAGAAAATGTGATATGTGAATCACATATTTAGCTATCTCAAGAGGAGTGCTGCTCTAAGTGGGTTATAAAAGTTAACATCACACTAAAAGAAAATATGCATGTAGAGTTTGAATTCGGAGTTGTGGTAGGTTGTGCTCCTTCATTCAGTCTTTGTATTCCTGCCAAGTTATTTCACTCCTTGCTAATGTCTGATTTATGGACATTTCACTGAAAAACATTCTGAAACCCTATTAAGGTTTATTCTTAACATAAACTCTAATAAGTAGTGGTTTAATGTGAAATAATGTTTTTGGCCATGTAGGTGTAATTCATCTCCTCTGTTTATTTCCCTATCCAGCTTAATAACCAGTCTTTAAACCCTTTTTGTGGCAATCCCTGACGCACTGACAAGATGCCCAGGGAAGACAGAGCTTCGTGGAAGTCCAACTATTTTCTTAAAATCATTGTAAGTATTTTTCTTCTGTTTTGATTTACTGTTCCATTACATTCCTAGACTTAAATCAAAAAAGTTCTCAGAAGCTTTATTTTAATACATAGAAGCATAGAATGTGTCAGCAGATAAGAACCATTTGACCCAACTAGTCTGCCCAATTTTCTAAATATTTTTATTAGTTCCTGGCCTTAATATCTAGTATAGCTTTTTGCCTGTCGTTGTGGTAGGTTTTCCTTCTTTTAAATATATTCTCCTCCTTTACTGTGTCACTTTATGTATTTAAATGTTTTTATCCTATCCCTCTAACATCTTACCCGCCAAAACTTTGAAATAGTATGTACTAAGTTGTAGCCCATTACCATGGTACTGTGGTACTTGAATTTCCAATGTGTGAGAAACATACATTTTTGAAGTGGAATATGATTTCTTTATCATTACCAGTGCCCTTTATGTTTTGACAATTTTTTTTATTTTCCTCTCAGCAATTGCTTGATGATTATCCAAAATGCTTCATTGTGGGGGCGGACAATGTTGGTTCAAAACAAATGCAACAGATCCGTATGTCCCTGCGTGGGAAAGCTGTTGTGCTGATGGGAAAGAACACCATGATGCGCAAAGCTATCTGTGGACACCTGGAGAATAACTCTGCTTTGGAGAAGTGAGTGTAGCTCTGTTATACAGTTTGTATATTTTAATTTATGCCTCATAATCTCATGATTGTATGATCTGTTGTTTTTGTGTGTTCTATTTAGGCTGCTTCCTCACATCAAGGGTAATGTCGGCTTTGTTTTCACCAAGGAGGATCTTGCAGAAGTTAGAGATATGTTACTGGCTAACAAGGTAAGTCAATGATTCTTTGTAAGGGGTCCTATCTTACACAAACAAAAAATAAACCACCGTTAATGTTTTAATTTTTTTTAATGGCATTTTCTAGGTGCCTGCCTCAGCTCGTGCAGGAGCCATTGCCCCATGTGAAGTCACTGTGCCTGCACAGAACACTGGCTTGGGCCCTGAGAAGACCTCCTTCTTCCAGGCTTTGGGAATCACCACAAAAATCTCCAGAGGCACCATTGAAATCTTGGTGAGTTACTATGCATAATTTAAAAATATTTCTACTTAGTTTTATTTTTGTATAGCCTAAGTGCAGTTATGGTTGACTATGGCACTGCAGAAATTTGGAAACTACATATTCCATGATACCCAGTCTGTCATAAGGCTAGTTGAGCATTGTGGGATATGTAATCACCAAAATCTGCCATGCCAAGTTTAGCAATTGCTGCCCTAGACCATGTATTGACCTTGGAGGCCTTGTCATCCACATATTTGTGGATAACTTGTCAATTTCAACAGATGTTGCAACATGCTAATTAAGTATTAAAGAAGCATACGACCACTTGGTCTATCCCTTTGTGATCTTATTATTTTTAATACTATAAATGTGATTAAATACTAGCAGAATATAGTTAATTTTGTTTGAATGCATTTATATAAATTTGCATTTCTTTGAATAGAGTGACGTGCAACTGATTAAAACTGGAGACAAAGTGGGTGCCAGCGAAGCCACTCTATTGAACATGTTGAACATCTCACCCTTCTCCTTTGGTTTAATCATCCAACAAGTATATGATAATGGAAGCATATATAATCCAGAGGTTCTGGACATCACAGAAGAGACTCTCCATACCCGCTTCCTAGAGGTAATGTTGAACACCTAGTGACTCTCACTATATGGAATGTGATTATGGAGCTGGCATTGATTTGGTTTAAAGTATAACTTGGCTTCTTACACAGAATATAACTTTCTTTCCTTAGGGTGTCCGCAATGTGGCCAGTGTCTGTCTTCAGATCGGATATCCCACTATTGCCTCAGTGCCTCACTCAGTCATCAATGGATACAAGAGAGTTCTTGCTTTGGCCATGGAAACAGATTATAGCTTCCCATTGGCAGACAAGGTGAGACACATGTCAGCACGGAGAGCTCTCAAACACAACTGTTCAACTCTTAAGGCAGAAAAAACCTTCTTTTGCTTACACTTTAGCTTTAATGGAGAGATATGTAAAAGAGGGGTACGTTGTCATACTGCACATAGCGTTACTATAAAGTATGACAAACTCCCCAATTAAATGTCTATTGTGTGTGCTGGTCCGACACTTCCAGTTTTGTTCGACACTAGGCACCACCACAACCTTGAAGTGCTCGGGTATAAAAAAAAAAGTGCAGTTGCTGTTACACAGTTGTGCAGTTGTGCTTTTTTAAAAACCTTTCATATTCCTGATCTTGAAGGACATTTTTAAACCTAAATGCTGAATGACATAATTTTAATGATTTAACTAACCTATAGCCAACTTAGGAAGATAATGTTATGTTTCATAACAGGTTACAGAAGGGTCTAAGGCTTATGTGCTATTAGTTAGGATAATGTGGTCCAGGCCATTCCAACTATGTTCACCATCTGCATTTGCAACTTTGGGCCTCAAATATGAACACACATTCAACTGCAAAATATGAAGTGAGATCCTCGTATAACCTCGCTAGCAAACTAAACATTAAGCCTGCTACGTTAAACATTTGTGTAGACTGGTACTGTGTACATTTGGTGTAGATGCTTGCAGTCAAGATTAAGTTTGTTGGACATTTTAATTCCATGGTTAGACAATCCTATATGGAGAATTATTTACCTTTATGTTGTAATTGTAGAAGGTTACGACATCCCACATTGATTCTGTATTATTTTGCAGGTCAAGGCATTCCTTGCAGATCCATCAGCCTTTGTTGTTGCTGCTCCAGTTGCTGAAGTGGCTGCTGCACCTTCTGCTGCTCCTGCCAAGGAGGAGAAGCCAGACGAATCTGAAGAATCAGATGATGACATGGGCTTTGGGCTCTTTGACTAAGTCTCTTATACTGGTTTATGCCATCTGAAAAAATAAAAGAATTTACAGCTGAATTTGGTGTTTGTGGTCTGTGGAAATAACCTTTTAGTGTGACATTTAAAAACACTGACTTAATTATAATATTGTACAATGGTAGTTTATCTTAGTGTCTCCATTCAAGGTAAGTGTTGGCTACAGAAATAAGTACATGATATTTAATTACTGTATAGTCATATCTGACATTTTTTTTCTTGTAGGAAGTTTCTTCTGATCTCTTATATGCTTGTGAGCTGCAGACTGAAGACGTCTACAACTACTTAATGATATAGAAGATGAGATTGTCCGGAACTTCTACAGGTAATACATATTCCCCCCCCCCCTTTTTTATTTTTTATTTTTTTAAATGAGTTATACATTTGTAGAAAGTGACTGTTGTGTCCATCCTTGGTTTGGACATGCCTTTGTGTTGCTCATTCATTTTTTAAGTAGTGAATGTGGTGTCTCAAAAGGCATACATAAACTCCACATGTGGCCTATTTTTAAAGGTTTAAATCTTTAATTGGCCTGCATCTGGGACATTCTCATTTTTGTTCTGCAGGTTTCTTATAGAAGCTTGCTTTAGTTAGAGAAGGTTTGTCAACTGTTTTTAGATGTTCAGATATATTCATAAATCATGGTGTACATGGATTGTGAATTTTAACCTATAAAGATGGTTGGATCTTAAACCCAACTAGATCTGGTCTAGTGTTTGAGGGTAATTTAAACTGACCTTTCAGGTAGGCTAAAATGCTTGCCACAGTTAATTACCTCAATGCACGTAAACTATTAATAAAATGGATGCAGTTTTCAGCTGGCTAAAAATGCAATTACTTTAGTTGGATCAGTATAAATCTGACCAAAAGATGACATCCTCACTAAAATGGTTGATCCTTCTTGCAAATTGTTCTAGGGAGGGGTGAAATTATGTTTGTGTTAAATTTCAGAAAAGGTCCCTTTTTATTTTAATGAGCTATTTTTTATGAGATAAAAACTGCAACTATCCTTTAAGTTATTTTTATTGTAGTGAACAATTTATTACCAGACAAAAGGTGTGTAGCATTTTCAATTTGTTAAACTGGTATAGTCAATAAGTGCAATACAGGATGCAAAAAACGGGGAAACGGGGGACTAATAAAAGCACTCACAAAAAAAAAATTGGGCAGACTAGATGGACCGAATGGTTCTTATCTGCCGACACATTCTATGTTTCTATGTGAATGGATGTCTTAAACAGATTTGTTTAACTTTTTTCTGTTTTAGTAAACAATTTTTGGTGCTTGAAAATGTGGAAATCTTCATACATAGCTGCAAAGTAAGTAAAGCAATGTATTTGTATATTTAAGTACATCAAGGTTTATGGCTTATCTCATGAACAATGCACCACTGTTTCTCTAATTTAGTCTTTCTGACATATTCAGTTCATAGATTTACAGTAAAGTCAACATTGGCAAACAAATGCCAGATGTTACATTTTATGTTTACAATGAGCACACTGCTTGCATACTCAGTTCCCAAATAGAAATTATGCAACGTATTTGCCTTTGTGTTACCCATTCATTTTCTAAATGATGAGTGTGGTGTCAAACAAGGCGTACATTAAATTCCTTGCTATCCAAGGTGTCTTTGGCAGTATATCGTGGCCTAGGCACAGGTCTGTAGGGAAACAAAATCCCCATTCCCCAGCCAGGGCTCTCAAAATATAACTCCCAGAAAGTACTTCAAATGCCATGTTTATGGAGGTAATTTCTTGGTACTTGCATTATGTCAGAGCTCAGTACTGTTGCAGTGAATCTTTAAGTGAATCCTTAATCTCTTAAATTTAATTAAAAAAAATAACTTGAAACCTCTGAAAGACGGTCGTTATTACATATAGATTGTTAACCTATTTGTTTTGTTTTTTTATCTTCCTTCATTTTAGAAACTACAGCAACCTGTAACCTGGTGTAACAGCAAATATTTTTTGGCAACAAATGGGGGGGGGGGGGGGGGGGGAGGAGGAGGAAAGTGAGTATATGGAGTTTCTTTAAAACTTAACCATGTCTGTTTTTTTCCTTTTTTTTTTTTTATTTTTTTTTTTTTTTCAGTCTCTCCTATATAAATTGTCCATTCTATGCTCCATTGTTTATTTTTATTATTGTAACAAATTCCCTTGTTTTCAGTCTCCCAGTCATTCTCACTTTACCCCCTGTTTTTATTTTTCATTACCAGCTAGATCTTGCCAGATCAATTACCCTTTCTATCCATTCAATATTTCTTCTCCCACTTATTATCTGTAAATATGTGATCCACCCTTAAATTCTGCTATTGTATGATATTATAATATTATGTATATAAACCTGGCTGAAAGCTACACAAGATGGCTCCCATGCATGATCACCTTTGTGGATTCACTCATGCAATGACTTTGTGTAAAGGTTGTGTTGTGCAGTGTTCACAAACAGTGATCTTGGTGCATATACTGTGGGATATTTACAATAACAAACCTAGAATTTACCTCTGTTCATATTTTATAATAAAAATAAATTTTTGTGGTGTCCTGGAACGATTATCTTATTTTTGGTTTAAGGGATTTAACCATTACAAATAACAATTTCATCTTACAACGTTCACCTAGTAATTTGTTTCCAATTCCAATGTGCCTGGACAAAACGATTACCTATTTGACAGTATGTACTCTCTTCTATGCCAGTTTTAGCTGCCCAGCTCATGAAAGATGCCCACTCCCTCCTACATTGATATTGTTCCTAATTGTTTACATTGGCATTCATAATTCCAGACATTCAATACATGTGCCTCTGTGAAAAGTTTTTGGACCTGAACATTGATTTCACTGTGAATGTAGAGCATAAATGATTGAATATGATCTATACATGGTACTGGCAATACTGCTATCAAATACCTGAATTAGGAGACACATGCATTTTAATGCCGAGTATCCTGCTTATGACATCACCTGTGGCACAATAGGCAAATTACACATTTCCTATTAAAAGGCAGTTAATTTGCCTATTGTGCCATAGATGCCTGTAAGCAGCAGACTCCAGACACACTTAAAATGCATTTGTCTCCTAATTTAGGCATTTGCTTGCAGTTAATACAATGTATAGAACATTTTCAATCCCTTTTTTTTTTTTTTTGTTACATTTTTTGTCTACAGTGTAAAATCAATGTTGGATGAAAAAAAAAAATCTCTAACCATATAGTGGGTAAGCACATGCTTTAAAAGTTTTGCGCTAGACCCATGTAAAGTCATATTGCGGACATGAGTCACCTTCACTCCCCTTAATGGATAGCCAATTATAAGGCCATGCTTTGAATGGTGATTCAAAGCAGTACTGTTCAAAAATAATTCAAAATTGAGAGCTATTAAAAAAAAAAAGTGTCAAACAGTGCAACTAATAAAATACCACATGGTAAATCCCAGAGCATGTGATTACACTTGCTGCTACCTCTACACACGGATTACAAAAGTGTATTAGAAGTTAAAAGGATCAAATCGGTGCTATGCATTAACCTTTAAGGCACCCCTATGTGTACCAATACTAAACAAATGTACTTAAATTTGATATGGTGTTCTTTAAACACATTGTACTCTATATCCACTCTCTAGGAGTATTTGGGGGGAAAATAATTATAGGTTTAATGACACTCCTCCCAGTAACAAACTTCACTTTGGTTAGAGCAGAGAGGCTACTCTGTGAAATTAGCTTATGCAGCCTCTACACTGGTGATCGATCAGTTGGTCTGGAAAGACTTCAAAGCCCAAACGAGTACTGGATGTCAAAGTTAATAATGTAAAAGCATACAGAAATCGCTTCAATAAAACAAAGCAGTCTGTTGCACTGAAGGCAAGAAGCTACATAGTCTGTTTTGCCAAATAGCAGCCATTGACAAGGCACTTTAAGCAGCGTCCACTCTGTATTGACAAAAATCACACAAACGTATATGATGAATTTGAGGCATGAACGGGTGTGGTTTTATAGCAAGCATGCTGGGCAGTGGTGTATTTGGGTTTTGTCTGCCCTAGGCTTGACTAAATCCCACATTGCACACCCAGGATGTTTCCCAGCACCCACATTGCAGAATAATATATACCCCTGGACATGCCCCCCCATTACACACCAAGGATATGTCCACCATCACCCTCATTGCACACCCAGGATTTACCCCATAACCCACATGGCACTTCCAGGACATGCCCCATCACCTACATTGAAGACTCAGGACATGCCCTAACACCCAGTTACATACATACACACAAGCAGTTTTTTTAGGAGGGGGGAAAAGTAATTCTATCAATAGCTCCTTGCCTGTCACACAGGTACAGACCATCTTCACCCTCCTGATGAGCGGCAGGATATCATGTGACACCCGCTGCTCTGACACTAAAGTGCGAGAGGGCGGAACAGGAAGTATGTGCTCTGCTCCCTTGCACCCAATAAAAAAATAAAAATATTTATTAAAAACATACCAGGTAGGATGATCCTACTCTGGTGCAGTTTCATAGTCGTCAAGGTGACCTTTCGCCTGGAATTTGTCGAGCCCTGCTGTAAAGCATCTGTGAGATAAAGTAAAGGAACAAATATAAGTGCACCAAACAAAAACTTCCTTTTTGAAATCCCAGGCTGAGAGTTCATTAGGCATTCATCCTCTGTTTTGTTGCATTTTTCACCAACAGGATTTTTTTGTTACATTTTTGGATGGTCCCTTTCCCAAGCTGAAGCTGAGGATTGAAGGGATCGTGGAACATTTTAATTGCATGGCACCCTGTGGGCACTCAAAGGGTTGGTTTTTATTACAAGTAAGCGAATTGGATATCCCCCCCCCCCCCCGGAAAAGGTAGACATGGTGGCAGGGGGTAGGAATGACCTCAATATCAAATAATTTTATTGGGTCTGGGGGCATTTGGTCAGCCCCCAGAACATGGGGGGAGGATTTATTTTATTTGTCAGATGATCCAGGGACATTTGGGCAGACCCAGACCATGGTTATTAGTGTGGCTGCGGGTTAACAGGACTAGGGGTCCATGGCTGCTTTGGAGGAGGACTTTAACTATTGTGAAAATTGTCCTCCCGATATGAGTCTCTATCCTACCAATATAAGTCAACGCAGAAGATAGAGGTTACTATCTCCGGAGTTCGGCTGCCATAATTTTGGCACAAAATTTGGCCAATTATGGACCACATCATTGGTCTCTGACTAACCAGAATTGAAAGGATATTTGAATTACCAATGTGATCCGAGTAACTATTACTCCATCTTTAGTGTGCTATCAACATGTTAGACATTCAGAGCTTCCTTAAGTTTGCACATCTTTAGTCTGGACATATTTCCCTGAGCTTGAGTTCCCATTTAAATCACCACCGCATCTTCTGTGTTAGAGCATTTTTCTGACTTTTAACACAGCTACAATCCAATGGTTTGTGAATTAATTCAGTAAAGAATTCTACTATTTCCCCGGTTAAAGGGACTGCATCGCCTGCACAGAGCACAACACCAAGGGAGTGCCAGGGCCAATGCCACGCTGAGGTGGATGCATGGGGTGCACTTAGGGTTGCCACCTTTTCTTCAGAAAAATACCAGCCTTGGTACTGTCTTCATAGACTAAACATTGGCCTGATGCCAATTATTTTACCGGCTTGCCGGTTAAAATACCGGCCAGGTGGCAACCCTAGGTGCACTGTGCCCAGACAGCAAGAAACTAATGGACACAAAGAGCGCCGCTAGTTAATCATGTCCTCTTTGACAGGAATTGGGTTGGAGCAGGGTCAGATCATCCATTCAGGTACCCCCTCCCTCTGCTAAACACAACGATAAATGAGCAGCGAGTCATATGTAACATGACATCCCAGCGCTCGCCATGAGGAACAGCAGCAGGGGGGGACCAAGTAACAAAAAAAAAAAAAAATTTGTGTGTGACTGCATGTGCGTGTGGCTGCATGTCTGACTACAGGTGTGGAGCTGTGTAACTGCATGATGGTGGCCCACACAGGGCGCCAAAAAACCTAAGTCAGGCCGTGCTTATGACGTTAAATCATCATAATCGCTACTTTTGGTCATGACCTTATGGGTAAACTCGGTCTTGCAGTGAAGTTGGAGCGCAACGCGTACTGAAATGTCAGGGGCCCAGGACTCTGCCTCTCAACCAAGGCAGTAATCCAGGACCCAATCAGCAGTTGTGTGGTCATGTGATCGCTGTGATTAGCCAATCACAATGTTTTTAAAATGTTTTTGGGTTACACAATTACATATCTAAAATCGCTCTTGTCATCGGCCCAGGCAATCCCTGGTCCTTAGAGTGTTAAGCCCCACTATGAATAGCTCCTGTTTATGACATCACCTTGAGGCTTGATATACATTTTAAGAACTTCATAGAAGATGCCATAAATAGAAGACATGGTCCCAGCCATCCATAGTGCAATTTTAAATATATGATGTCTCTTAATTTATTAAATTGCTTGGAAATCTGAAACCCATATATAGATTTTTTTTATTCTTTACATTCACAGTGTAAACAAAGTTTAGGCGACCGAGTCCCTTTAGTGAATAGACTCCTAAGATGCTCATTTATAACTAGGTATTTTTGTTCCTTCCTTGGTTCTCTGAATATAGTATATAGAATGAAAATTAGATTATTCAAATATAACTTGCTATTAACTAAATAACCTATTCCAGAACTTGCAATTAACTAAATAAAGGATTTCAATAGCTATCAATCGGACAGGATTTATCCATAATGCCCATCCTCCCACCTAAATAAAAGTGAGCACAGCGTCGACACTAGTTTAGGATATATTATATGTGCGGTAGGGCAATGACAAGATAAATGCCCCATTAAAAACTCATTTATTTATGAGCTAGCCCAACAGAAGTTCAATGAAATGTCCCAGCATTGCAGGCTTATATAATTTCATACAGGGCTCGGAATTCTCATCATCGCTCTGTAAATAGCGTTCTGTGGTTTCATCAAGGTTCTGCAGCTATTAGAGCCCTGGAACACTGACATTTAAACGCCACAAAATTCGGCACCACCATCAAAATAAATGTTTTAATGTATGTAACTGAAATGGCCCTGATCTCCCCACTACTATATTTGCTAGCGTTGGTTACTTAGTCCTATAAGCGACTACCTACTGTTAGCCTCAGCTCTAGTGATTACTACTCTGGGAAATGTAAAGGTACTCAGCGGAAGTACATTGCAACTACTTCCTGGGTTAAAGCCGGTAAGATGGCGGCGGACACGCAGGTTAGTGTGGCAGTGCTTGATATAACGCGGTTGTGGAAAGATAAGCGTAGTAACGCGGCGCAATGCCTGCTGTAGCTTACAGTGTTAGCGGTTGAATGTAAATGAATATACCCGGGAATTGTTTCGAGAGAAGAGACCAGTTATGTTCACGGCATCTTGACGTGGTGATGCCGGATGGTTACATAGTGGTCAGTTGTCTAAGATGGGGTAATTAGTGTATTTAGCAAACAACGTGCAGCTATGGATTGGGTTTGTGACATTTCTGGTGGCACTACCATTCTGTTCTAGCACGAGCAAGGAATGCTATGGAACAGAATACAGTCACGAAAGATGCTGAGATGGTCGAATCCGTCTGTATTAATAGCCTAGTGTAGTGATTGCCAACAACAGACACTCCATATATTGTGTACTTCCTGTGATTCTTAGTCAGCCACTGTAGCTTGTGAATTGCAGGCCACATTCTACTTTGTTTCATATTTATTGACCTTTGAGCATATACTGTAAATAGTCTTCAACATGTAATGAGATCAGGTAATTAAATTTACACCACTAAAAGAAGTTTGACAGCAATGATCATCCTATTAAATACTCCTATCAAAACCGAATGTTGATTTTATTTTGAGAACATTTTTTTAAATTGATTGTATAACCAACACCTCACCAGAAGTTTTGGGGGAACTTATGTTATGTATAACTAGTTCTGAAATTTTAGTCAATAAAATGTGTCTAGCAATTTATATATACATTTAGTGCATGTTAACATCTGGTAAATAGGAAATTCCTTTGTCTTATACTTTGGTGTCCCTCTGCCTGCTTCTGAACTACAAATACCATAATTCTAAGCCTTGCGTAAAGGATGTGGATTGTGTATGTTAAAGTAGCACATACTGTCTTTCTCCAATTAGTTTCATTTTTTGTAAGCAATCAGAAAGTGAACACACAGTTCCTATGTATGTGAAGCACAACCTTATCTAGTGATAGAAAGTGAAGATGTGCACTAATATGTGATCTATTAAATAAAATACATTTCTATCATTTATAAATAGAGGGTTATTCAATCCACCCCCACAAATCTAACTCAAGGAAGACCAAATAAATTAACTTGTAGTATTGGCAGTACTCCATACAGCTGTAAAATGAAGAGACTTCTCACACTGGCCAAAATGAGAGCAGTATACTGCTCGTTATGCTCAGCCTCCTTTCTGTATGAGACACCATTTTAGAATCCATTCCAGACCTTCTGTTGGGTAAAATAATGAAACCGTCTAATAAACCGGTTTGATTAAAACCAAAACATGTATAGTACCTCTTTTTAAATCCAGATCTCTGCTCCTAAATTCTTAATTGCTATCTCTGTCCAGACCAACCAGAAGGCCATTGAGTATAAAACATCCTTGAAGTTCTCCCACAACGCATTTCACAGTTCTGCAGGCTTCCTCTGGTGTTTTGCATAAAAGCAATAGTCAGACACAACCACTGATTTGTTTCCTGGCTAGTGTCTCATGTTGCTATACTTCTGCATACAGGCATACTCCACATTAACATGGGTCACAGAGCATAACTGAAAAGATAAGTGGAAAAAAAAAGTGTATTTTTGTTTTAAAGTCTACAAAACCTTTATACACCGGATGGACATCACCCAAGCCCACAGTGGTCATACTGTCATCAAAACAGAAACCATAAGTGTCCAATAACGAAGACATGGTTGCACTGTAATAACCTCCCTCCGAGTGTCTTTAAAGTGGGTTATTCCTGGATTGCTGAAGAATGTGTGGGCAATGGCACTATGTAATTAAAAGTCCATAATAGTGAGAACCTTCCACGCTGTTTCCTGGTATTTGTCTTGCTTCCACTCTGCTGCATCTGTGAATTTGTAATATTAGAACAAATATGAATGAAAACTGCAGGTTTACATTTTATCAATCTATATTACCCATTTAGTAACCTGTGGGCAGAGTCCCCTAGCCGTCACAGTCCTTCCAATGCCTTGCACTAACATTCTGTTTCCTCCAGCCTTTTTACTCTACTTATGGCTCCTGTTCCCTACTTCCATTTGATTTCTTTTTTTTTTTTTCAATTTTACAATAGAAAATTCAGTTATTTAGTTCACATAAATAAGGCATAACGAAACCAGCAATGTAAATATACATCAAGTAGTGTAAAACAGCTGAAAAGAGAGAAAAGAATAAGAACAGGGAGAGGAGAAAAGAGCTTGGGGGAGAAGACAGAAAAAAGAAGGGTAAAATGCAACGAGAAGCGAAGGATTAAGAGAGGGAAAGAAGAAAGATTAGAATGGTGGGGAGAAACTCCTGGTTGGATAGACTATCTGTAGCACAGATGTGCTACACAAAAGAAAGCAACTGAATCACATTCCCGTCAATGAATTAACTCAGGACCGGTTGTTTTAGCGGGGTAAGTGCCCAACAGCACAAGGCGAATATAAACAGCCACCAGCTTCAGCGTGCCGAACCTAAGAAAATGACCAGCTCAGAGCTTACCTCAGCATAAAAGTTGGTGTGAGACTGCACAGAGTCCAGAACAAAGTGCTAAATGGGCTTAGCTCCTCATTACATGAATGACAGCTTGCAGATACTAGGAGCTATCTTGGCAGTCCTGTGTGTATGGGTAGGTTCAGGTGCAGTCTATTAGGGTGTTTCATGGACCCATATGGGTAACAGAACACTGCTTCCAGCTCTGACGGGGGATCAGAAGTATGACAAAATTATGGGGTAAGCACTTAGAGAAGAATGCACTATAAGAATAAAAAGAAATGTAAAAAATATATAAAAACCAGTAGAGAAATAACACAAAATCGTTTTTAATAAATGTACAGAATGATTGAATAAGATAACACACAATCCCACCAACAATAGTATTTTATAGAACCCTAATTGCGAAACCGGAACCCTGACTCATTTCACCACCAGGCTTCCTTAGAGGCCACCGGCTTGCAATGGTAAGACTATCTTAAGAAGGAATGCAAAGGAAGTAAAATGAACGGCGAAACACAACAGTGTTCCTGTTTCACAATTAGTGTTCTATCACTGTTTCTGGTGGAATTTTGTTGGATCTGTTTGTTATTGAATAATTTTGTTAATTTATGAATTAAACATTTACCTCTAATTGTTGATTATAGCTGCACTGCTCTTTTCTTCTTTTGCACTTTATTACTTGTGCATGGCTACACTACACCAGGTAGCTGGTGGCGGCCATATGCCGCTGAGAAAAATTAGTAAGTCTGTAGGGGGTCGAAGGATCTGGTTTCTGTTGTCCGTTCTTGCAAGGCGAAGGGAACAATCCTGGTATAAATGATGTCTGCAGCCCTAAGTGTTGTAGTGAAAGGTTTCAAATCTCGATGAACTTGTAGCATGGTATGTAATCAGTGGGCAATTTCACTGTCTTGATATGTCCGATATGACTTAAGGAGCGTCTCCCTGTCAGCAGACTGTAGTGTGTGTAGAACTTCCTGGATTGATGCGCCTGAGGGTCTCTTCTGCCTTTCCACTCTATTTGCTGTGGTTGGCCCTTGTGTGGCATTAGCCACACAGTTCTGACATTCATGATGTCTCATGCCAGGTTATATTGGCTATAATGCGTGTATGGTTGTGGAGCTCTGAAGAGAAGTGTCTGTCATTGTAGCCAGTAGGACAAATTCCTCCTCTTGACTTCTACCACATCTATCTGTCTAAATTAGTCTGAAACTTCGCACTACATAAATTGTTGGCTACATTTAAAAAAACAAACAAAAAACAGTTAATGTAATGCAGATATGCTGCCTCCTATCCCATGTCGTGTATAGCTGATGTTGATTAAGACTGACCATCTAGAATGACCTTATGTTTAAAAATTCTATTCAGACTTCTAAACATATTTTATGCTTATGTAGGTGCAGGACTCGTTGAAGAAATTTGCAGCAAAAGTCACAACAGCCAGTGTGAAAGAACGCAGACATATCTTCAATGATCTGAAAACTTGCATTTCTGCAAAAGGTGGGCTCTAGAAAGAAACTTGTTTAAAAAAAAAAAAAGTAAGCATGGAACATGTCTTGAGGAAGTCAAAACTACTCCATATATTAAGAATCTAAATCTACAAATGCTTACTGTCAATAACCGTATTTGCTCTGATTGGTAGCATTTCGAATATTTCCCAAGACGCCATCATTCCTGAAGCAACTTATATAAATGCATAGAAAAGGGCTTAACATATTTGGATCAATAAGCCTCTTGACGTTCTCCTGGCCCTGCTCTTGTTTTAGCTTGGGAAATGAACACTTTAACAGCTAGAAATGTCTACACGGTTTAGAAACACAAGTTATGTTTGAGAGTATGAGAAGACCATAATTTCAGTGTTTAAATTCCAACTTGATTTACGTTCTTTGATTCCAGACCTCCCAGAAGTTGCAGTTAAAGGCCTCTGCAAGTTATTCTGTCTAACGCTTCATCGTTATCGGTAAGTGAGCACCTGCACATAGTTGCTTGACTTTGCTCTAGAATTCAGTGAACTTCTTTTTTTTTTTTTTTTTTCTTTTTTTTTTTACCATGAAGTATGTTATTCCTCTCTTACAGGGATGCTCCATCCAGGAGAGCATTGCAGTCTGTCCTCCAGCAGCTGGTGGAATCCCAGCCGGACATTACTGCTAAGAATCTTTTGCAGTCACTACAGTCCACTGGAGTGGGAACAAAATCTGTAGAGCCCAGGTAAATTGAAGACTTCAGTGTATATAACACATTCTTGGATACAAAGCTTTTGATTTGATGTGACTAATTTTTTTTACATGTATATTTCACAGTAAGAGCAGTGGTTCTGCTGCAGCATTAGCATTATCTTGGACATGTGTTATAACCAAGGTTGTGTTCTCAACGCCAGACAAACAACAAGGCGAAACATGGAAAAAGCTGGTATGTAGTTTTGTGCTGATTAGTGCATTGCACTATTGATTTAGTAGTCACCCCTGGATGTCTGCTTTTATCTCATTGTGCATAGACAATATGGAGTCTTACGTTTTACTGTTTCATAACTGGCTTCCTTTTTCATGGTAGGTGGAGTGTCAGTCCTTTCTTCTCATGGAAATATTGGGAGGCTCACACAGACATGCTGTGTTGGGGTCTTCAAAGAAGATGAATAACCTGTGGAAAGAGGTATGTATCGTGTCCACTTTATCAAGCACAAATGTACTGTACAGTGTTTGAACATATATCAAAACGTAAATGTGCTTTTGTTTTTTACAGAATAATGGCCTTGTGGAAAGATACTTGGACACCATATTTATCCTGGAGTCAAACCAGAACTTTTCTGGTATTCTTGGCCTTTGTGTACAATTCTGCACAAAGCATAAAGAGGTGGAAGTTCTCAATATCTACAGGGTATGTTTGTGGACAAACATATGTTGTACCCACAGCTGATGTATAGTACTTTACCTGCTATCCTTACTAATGTTTTTTTACCTTCCTTGTTTTACCCTTTCAGAACAAGCTCCTAGATTTTTATGTGAAGAACATACTCATGAGCAAAGTAAAGCCTCAGAAATACATCTTGGTAAGGTACCATCCTGCTTTCTATGTAGGCATTCATGGTAGTGGGTCTGACAGTTACTAATTTACTCATGTTTTGATTCCAGGAGAGTTGTACGCCACTACTGCAGCATTTCTCTCATTCAGAGTTTAAAGATCAGATCTTACCCATGTTGCAAAAGTCTCTTCTTCGAAGCCCAGAAAATGTGATTGAAAGTGAGTGGACCTCAAGCTTATGTTAATCATAAAAGACTTTATATACTGTGTACTGTCTTTTGTTGAGATGTTTATTACCGTGGCTGCAGACTTGGCTTGTTGATAAATCACAGTTTCTTTGATTTTATTTGTATAATTTCATTTAACTTGGGGAAAATTCATGCTATATTATGTTTTAACAATCCTTTTAAACAAAACAATAATTAAAGTAATAACTGTACTATAGGCAGGTATTGGTCATGATTACTACATTCTAAGGCAATATTTTCTCATCTTCACTATTCTTTTTCAGCTATTTCGTCTCTGTTTGTATCTGTAACACTTGACCTTAGCCAGTATGCCCTTGACCTCGGGAAAGGTCTTGCAGGTAAATATATGCCTCATTCTTGGCTCTAAATAGCTTTACAGAACAATGCTCTTAAACCAATCTATTTTTCTTTCATGCTGGGTGCTGCCATCTCCACACAGGAAGTTAGATTTCTAAAGTCTAGCACACCTCCCTTCTGGACCTTTTTGAAAAGTCAAATTCCAGAAATCCCTAACCCATGTGAAAACTTAATTTCTGTATGTTGATGGCCGCCACCACAGCACTTTTAATCTTTTTCCTTTTAAACTTCTATATATAATATTAATATTTTTTTTTTTGTAGGCCAATTAAAATCAAACAATTCAAACTTGATGGATGGAGCAGTAATAGCCCTGCAGAACCTGGCACATCAGTGTAGTGACCCCACTGCTGTTGAGGCACTTGGTAGACATTTGTTTGCCATCTTGGGAGGTAAGATGATGATGATTTTAGCATATTAATGATCTGCTCATGTCTCAGTGTGAGGATAACACGAAATGCATATTTTTTAATTTCAGGTTCAGAAGGAAAATTGACAGCTGTGGCTCAGAAGATGAGCATCCTCTCAGGTAAAAGGATGGGTACAACTAGCGTAACCATAGCTGATATTCTTGTGTTTTGGAAGTAGCTGATGGTGGCTTATAACAGCCAAAGCAATTGGTTAAGATGTAGTCACGGTCCTATTTGTTATTTGTACCTGCATAACCTCTTTGAGCACTGTAATTGCCTAATGTTATTTAATTTGTTTGGATGAAATGGAAATGAAGCAGTTTATGTATATACTTTTTTTTAAATCTTTTACAGGCATCGGCAGCCTTAGTCATCATGTGGCTTCTGGTATTTCCAGTCAGGAACTCAGCCGGATAATTTCAGAGCTGTTTATCCCTTTCCTTCAGCAGGAAGGTAAAGTGTTTTGCCCAAATGTATTAATATTATTTTTATATCTTAATTTTTTCTGTCAATATCTAATGTGTTTTGCTCCTTCTGTTTTCAGTTCACGAGGGGACTTTAATTCATGCGGTGTCAGTTCTTGCTATGTGGTGTCATAGATTCACTACCGAGGTCCCCAAGAAGCTTATAGAATGGTTCCAGAAAGCATTTGTTCTTAAGACAAGCACATCAGGAGTGAGGCATGCCTATCTGCAGTGCATGCTGGTATCGTTTAAAGGTAAGTTGTGATTGTGCCTGCTGTTGGAATGCAGGACATGATTGCATGACAAGGTTTGTCTTCAGCCACAACAAAAGTCAGTTATTGGTTCACAGAAGTGAATAGTTTTTCCAATAAAATGTTTTTACTCAACAGACAATATTAGTGCATTTGCCAGTGATCTAAAATAGTAACTTGTGAACACTTTGAATCATGGGATTTTTTTTCTTTGGAGGATTTTAAATCCATTACTGCTTTATTCCTCAGGTGATACACTGCTACAAGCAGTAGCATTATTACCCATGCTCATTCAGACAGTGGAGAAGGCCACGTCACAAACTTCGCAAATATTTATGTTGGCAGAAGCTTTGGCAGCCGCTGTCCTGATATGTAGAATCTCTGTAGCTGATGCTCAAGCTGGTAAGGTCCAATTTGGTTATTTGTTTAACTTTATTTGTTAATGGCAAGCTTTGATCTCTTTTTTGTTTGTGTTTTTTTTGTGTGTTTTTGTTTTTTTTGTTTTTGAATGACTGCATGTTTAACCTTGTGCCAAAGTTGTTTTACAAAAAGAGTTAAGTTAATTCTCTTTTGACCTTGGCTAAATTGGTTTTGTATTTATTTTACAAATGTTTGCTTTTCCTTCTTATCTGCAGAAGCCAAACTAAACACTTTCTGGCAAATACTGGCAGATGAGAAGAAACAGATTTTTACCTCTGATAAATTTCTTTCATCAGCTTCAGAAGATGGTAAGTCTGGTACTGTAGTTTTTAACTGCATAAACTATAACAACTTTGCTTGCTAAAATAAAATCTACACTTTTTGCTAGCAATTTCTCTAGTCCAAAGTATAGCGCTCTTTTTACTCTCCGTAGAATGATATATCATTTGTACATAGCATAGTGCATTGATAATACAGTACTTTGAATGTAGCGAGTGAAAACCTACCTATACATTGTTTTAGCAGATGTGGGAATAAGACTGTCAGCACTGAGTTATTAAGGGATGATAAGTAAATGATCAAACTGTGAATATGCTTGTTATATAAAAAAAGGTATTAATGGTTATCTATGCACATTTTATTGCTTTTGATCTTTAGCTCTGTGCACTTTGTTACAACTTACCGAAAGGCTTCTTATTGATCATGTCCATCGAATACCTGACAACAAAGCTTAGTAAGTTTTCATTGGATTATGTTTTTGTGTTGCCTGGGGCTGAGACCTGTTTATTCTCGTCTATTCGTTTGAGGAAACTAACTGATCAATGTTATTTTTGCATGTAGTCCTTATTATCATGCTTTAGTCCGTATCCTGCTGAATCGCTCATGGAAAGTACGCAGACAGGCTCAGCAGACAGTCAAAAAGCTTCTGGGGTCTCTAGGTGGGCCAAAACTGGTGTACGGCCTTCTGACTGAATTGAAAGTGGTACTGAATTCAAATAAGGTGAGTTGATTTTAAAGATGTATGTTCTTCATGGATGATGCTCATTTTGTCATGGAGAGCAAGCAACCATTAGAAAATGGGTACAAATAGAAACTTGTGCTGAAGTGTATATTGTCTTGTTTGTTTGCAGCATTTAGGGACTCCAGAGACTGCAATTACAGAGTCTGAAGATGTAGTGGAATCGGGCAGGTCTCCGCTATCCCCAAGAATCCTTCAAGAAGCACTGTATGTGCTCACTGGTTTGCCAGGGCTGGAGGAGGACCCTGTGGAAGCAGAGAAGTTGGCTAAAGAATTACTGATTCTTGCAAATCATCAATCAGTTGGTATGTAACCTAGAAACAATGTAGTCTATCAAAAGACACTGGATCGTACCTCGTCCTATGATTGATCTGATTGGTCTGTCTTTTTAAACAGCGACTGCATACTCTGACCTGTGGGTAGATCTTCTTCACAAGATAAAAATCGATGCAGCTCAATTTATCGATAAACATTTTGAAGATATTCTTCCTGTTATTACTTCCAATGCTGCTGTGGACCAGGTAATTATTTCACTGGGGTGTCTGTGCGATACTGATCTTATGTCACGTATTGCTGTGCTTTCAGAGTGACAGTCCTTGCTCTTATATTTTATAACTCTAAAAAAAAACAAAAAAAACTTTTTTTTCAGGCCGTTCTCAATGCTGCTGGTTCACTGGCTCGAATTTCTCCTGGTAAAGTTCTGCCTGGACTGATTGGAATGATCACCAGATGCCTGCAGAACCCAGCCCTTTGTCACGTGACACGGGAGGAGTATGCCATTATGCAAACACCTGAGGGGGAGCTTTTTGATAAGTCTATTATACACAGGTGAGGTAGATCATGTGAGATCCATCTTGTCGGTTCACCTACTGTAGTTGACTATCCTATGTGCTCATTCAAGTCCATCTTTTATCTGTTAGTGCTCAGCAGGATAGCATGAAAAAAGCCAACATGAAGAGGGAGAATAAGGCATATTCATTCAAAGAACAGATAATTGAACTGGAACTAAAAGAGGTACATCATCTGCTTTCTTCTTTGAGAAAATGGATTCAGGTTCATTCTGTAGTGACCTAAAATGTGTCTGCAGATAGGAACCATTTGGCCCGGTTAGTCTGCCCAGAACTACACAGCACTCTTATTTTATTCTGAATTTAAATGTTATTTGCAGGAGATCAAAAAAAAGAAGGGGATAAAGGAAGAATTACAGCTAACAAGCAAACAGAAGGAAATGCTGCAAGCACAAATGGAGAAAGAAGGTCAAATCAGGAAGAGACTTCTAGAGGTGAGGAGTCCATTGGGATTGCTTGCTCTCCCTGGGAAGAAAAGCACTCTAATAATAATTCTCTATTATTATTGATCAAATTCTGTTTTTAATCTAAAACATCATTACTGCTATATGCTATTTATATACACATTGCAGTCTGCATTGTTTGTGCTTGCATGCTTAATCAAAGTACGTTTTGTCTATTTATCGCGTGCATTTTCTAGCAGTTTGTGAGATTTTTTTTTTTATATATATATAACAATAATGTGCAGATTATGACAAATCACATGTATCAACATTGGATTATGGCACATTTCAGATAAACTGTATTACAAGTAACATATATAAAGTAGTTCAAATATATGACTTACTTAGGACATGTCTCAAATCTATATCAAGTACGCCATTTCTCATGAATTAAAACAGGCCTAGGACAGAATGTTCTTCTAAGAAAACCAGTAAAGTGTCGATCCTTTTAAACATCCGTGTCTGTTTTATTTTTAATTGTTTAAATAAACCAACCCTTGTTTATCCTTTCATAGATTAGTGGTTTACCTTTTTGACTAATATCATGTCATCTATTTTTCTTGGTAATAAGCAATTGCTATGTATCTTAAAGAGCGACTAAACCCTAAATACATTTTTAATCGGGCAGAAGTCCCCTTCAGTAAGAGCACAACCAATAACTGCGTTCATGCCACAGAGCTTGGAAGTGTAAGTTAAACATATGAAGAAAGGGAAAGCTCTTGACTTGATTTCAAAAGGTGTTTTAATCAGAAGAGCCTTCTGCCTGATTTTTGGAGGAGTTTCAACCCCTTTTTACTGTTTAAAGGTAGAATTACAGTTTTGCATCTTTTTACCTTACAATACTGTTGGAAATCCCTTTTTCCTGTAATTTTTTTAAAATCTGAAAATTCATAATGTATTAATCTAATTGTTCCTCTTTTTTTTGCCATTTCTCCTAGTTGGATGTGGAGCTGGAAAATGCTACTAGGCTGTTGGATTGTATTATACAGAAGAGCCCTCCTGATCTGTCTCATCACATTCCATCTCTGACCATCTCCTTCCTTCCTCTGTTAAAGTCCCCTTTAGCAGCCCCTCGGATCCAATCCTTATTTGTGGCATTTGCGGGATGTGTCATGCCAGCTCATTTGCAAACATTTGGTTAGCAACATTTAAAATTCTTTTTAATTAGGTTTTCCTCTCTGCTATTTTGTAGTAATTGTGGATATTCTTTTAAAATCAGAAACTTTAAAAAAAATATTTGTCAGGACCAGCTAAACCAATAATTTTCTTTTGTTTCTGTAGGAACATTGGTTGCCCATATAACCCTCCGGTTACTGAATCCAGAATGTGAGCTAGATGCTGCTTGGTGTCAGGAAGAATTACCGGTTGCTGTAAAGAGAGCTGTGGATCTTATGCATTCATACACAGTCCCCAAGCGCAAAGGTGACCCAGGTGGGAAATGTTTTTGAGCTTTTATCATTCATGTAGATAGGACTTTTCCACTGTAAAGCACAGTTTGCACATGTGTACATACATTTATGACGTTTCTTCTGTGTGTAGGGGTTTCTCCTTTATCAGCTCCAGCATTCGCTTTTGTCTTTCCACTCATAAAAATGGTTCTTACTGGAACAACCAATGATAGTGAGGAAAATGAGGATCTTCTGGTCCAGACATTGCAGATCCTTACTGTACATTCACAGCTGAGAGCCTCAAAGGATCAGAGCCTTCTTATAGACGAGGCAAGTATGGAAAGCAGGGTTGCTACTCCAATTAAAAGTCAATGTCCTGTATTTAATTTCTTGTGTGAAATGTACTCAAATTGTTCTATTTTTTTCCAGAATGGGCCAGAGTTGCTGCCTCGCACAGATATGCTGCTTCTGCTGACAAGAGTAATTGGAACAGCCTCCCCCAGATTACAAGTGAGCCTACTTTCCATTGTCTGCTCTGTTACTTTGTTTGATATTAGAATTATGCTGGTTCAAACAAATCATTAACCTTTTCTTTCCCAGGTTCTTGCTTCCAACACACTGACCACACTGTGTACAAGCAGTGGCGGAGGGGACGGATGCACCTACGCAGAGCAGGAAGAGATTAACGTTTTACTCCAAGCACTGAAGTCCTCCTGCTCAAGTGTGCGAGATGCTGCTCTGCGGGTGAGCTTTTCTGTCATTTAAGCTTTTACCTATGCAAGCAGTTATTTTGCCTTCCTTCTCTGATGCCTCGCATGGGAGGGGAGCAGCTTTCTTCAACCTGTTATTTATTTCAGGGACTGATGGAGCTTGAAATGGTTTTACCAACTCCAGACAGTGATGAGGTCCATGGGATAAAGCTGCTGCACAGACTCTGGGTGATGAAGTTTGATGTAGAAGAAGAAATTAAAGCTCAGGGTGAACAGTGAGTGGCTTTCTGCAATGATAGATAATAATCTGCTTATCATGTTGTCCTGATCCCCAGATCCTTCCTCCTCTGAGACCGGTTAGTTTTACATATATATTTTTTTAAATTGTGTTCTTATTTATAAAGGTTTTGGGAATCAATGGACCTGGAACTTCAGCCTGAACTGTGTTCCCTGCTTATTGACGATGTAATTTATCATGAAGAAGCTGTAAGACAAGCAGGAGCAGAGGCTTTATCACATGCTGTGGAGAAGTATCGTGGCCAAGCCACGGAAGTCATGAAGAAATTGATTGACATTTATCATGAGAAACTCTTTGTAAGTCCTAAAAAAAGTGTTATAATTTGCTTCACCATAAATATCTTTGAAGTTCAATTTGGTGGTTCCATGAGTGAGGCTACTGTAGAACTTGGCTCTTAATAGAATATTCCCTGTCCATTAGAAAAGCGGTGTTTTAAATGCCTAATAATGAGCAGAGGTCCTCTTATACATGTCAACCGTACTTTAGCTTTTTTTTTTTTTAACAGGGTGTGCTTATAGATATGGTGTAGTCAATATTTTTAGAACTAATGGAAAGCAAATAATGCCATTTTGATGCATTATTACATTATAGATACTGGTACTTTTTTTTCTTTTTTTCTTCAACCTTCATTTTTTTTTTTTCTTCTCAGAGGCCCCCTCCCATACTTGATGCTCTAGGCCGAGTGATTTCCGAGTCTCCTCCAGACCAGTTTGAATCAAGGTATGTCTCGAATGGCTTCTTCAGTTTTTAGAAACCCCATTTACAAGGACTTTACCCCATAATGCATTAATTGCTGTCCTCTGCTGCTTGTGCGTCAATGGCTGTTTTTGAGGAATATTGCAGACTCATATTGAATCCTTGATGTTTTTTGTTCTTGTGAAGTTTTTAATTTGCATATATTTATTTAAACTCCTGTTTTCAGGTGTGGCATTGCTCTGGCATTGAACAAGCTTGCTCAGTATCTAGACAGTGCTGAAGTCAAACCACTGTTCCAATTCTTTGTTCCTGATGCTCTTAATGATCGTAACCCTGAAGTCAGAAAATGTATGTTAGATGCTGCTTTGTCTGCACTAAATACACATGGAAAGGTGAGTCTGAATGAAATCCAGTTACATCATTTGTGTTCACTTTTTGGGCAGGTGGTATCATGGTAGAATGTCATTATAAATCCAGCTTTAGCATTGTTTATCAATGTACCAGCTGATATTAATGCTGAAGGATGTGTATTCATATTAACCATTCCTACTCGTATTGCTTTTCAGGACTGTGTAAGTTCTTTATTGCCGGTGTTTGAAGAATTTTTGAAGAATGCCCCAAATGATGCCAGTTATGATGCAGTGAGGCAAAGTGTTGTTATTCTCATGGGCTCGTTAGCCAAACATTTGGACAAGAGTGATCCTAAGGTGAAACCAATAGTGGCCAAGCTGATTGCAGCTCTGTCTACTCCATCGCAACAGGTACGGTTTAAAAATGGTATATAATGTACGATAGGTAAACTTGTAGTGGTATCAATTATGCATCATCAATATGTTATCTGGAATTTCTCTCTCAAAAGGTTCAAGAGTCTGTTGCCGGCTGCCTGCCGCCTCTTGTGCCAGCCATTAAAGAAGACGCGGGTGGAATGATTCAGAAGCTAATGGCCCTTCTTCTGGAATCTGACAAATATGCAGAACGTAAAGGTGCTGCCTATGGCTTGGCAGGATTAGTGAAAGGTTTAGGGATCCTTTCCCTGAAGCAGCAGGAAATGATGAGCACGCTTACAGATGCCATCCAAGATAAGAAGAATTTTCGGCGCAGGGAGGGTATGCACTATTTGTAATTTGAAAGCCCTGTCACAACTATTGGTATTGTGTTGTCTGTGTTACTTAGCTGGCTCTCTTGTTCCAGGGGCTCTGTTTGCCTTTGAGATGCTCTGTAGCATGCTTGGGAAGCTGTTTGAGCCATATGTGGTTCATGTGTTGCCTCACCTTCTCCTGTGCTTTGGAGATGGAAATCAATATGTGCGAGAGGTAAGTCATTTTCCTTTCTTTCTGTTGCCAAAACCAGTTGTTCATGATAATTCCATTGAAATGTTCATGGCTTTTTTCCAGGCAGCAGACGAATGTGCCAAGGCAGTTATGAGTAATCTGAGTGCTCATGGTGTAAAGCTTGTTCTGCCGTCTCTGCTCGTGGCTCTTGAGGAGGAATCCTGGAGAACCAAAGCTGGTAATTATATCTGTGTCACATATCTGCTGCCATCTGCTTTTTCTGAATATGTTGTTACGTTTTATATGTTAAACCTGTGATTCACTTATGTGTGTGTGTGTGTGTGTTTTTTCTTTTCTTTTTTATTAGTGCTAATTGGTTTGTGCAGTTATCACATTGATGTAATTATTCAAATTTTCAATAGGATCTGTGGAATTATTAGGAGCCATGGCTTACTGTGCACCGAAGCAACTTTCCTCTTGTCTCCCAAATATTGTGCCCAAGCTCACCGAAGTGCTAACAGATTCCCATGTAAAAGTACAGAAAGCTGGTCAGCAGGCTCTGCGCCAGATTGGCGCAGTAATACGTAACCCCGAGATCTTAGGTGAGTGGAGACTGTGGTTTATAAAGTATGTACGTGCTATGCATGCTTTTTTTGTGCAAGAAAATTGAATGTCTTTTCTATTTTTTAGCCATTTCCCCCATATTATTGGATGCTCTCACGGATCCTTCAAAAATGACACAAAAGTGTCTACAAACACTACTGGACACAAAGTTTGTGCATTTTATTGATGCTCCCTCCTTGGCCTTGATCATGCCTATAGTACAAAGGGCTTTCCAAGACCGGTCTACTGACACCAGGAAAATGGCTGCTCAAATTATCGGGAACATGTACTCCCTCACAGACCAGAAGGTACGTTTTTTTTTGTTTCATGCTATATTTTACAGATAATGGTGACAGATGTTAATTTACATTCATGCTTCTCTTTCGGACAAGACCTGTTTTTATTAGAAGGTCCTTATGTTTTTCAAATTATTTTCAATGACGCTAATCCTGATTGAACTGAAAATCAACTAAATTTATAGTGATTACCAAAATGACGTGTCTAGGAAATTGCTTAATTGCTGCTTATTGGACTCGCAATAGGTAAATCAATCCAATTATTGCAGAGAAAACACTTTTTCTTTATTTTATTTTTTTACCCATTTACAATGTGTATCAGGATTTAGCCCACATAATGTTTCTCTCCTTGATAGCCATCTGATAGGACAGGACACCGTGTGGATAGCAAGTCTTTTGGCTGCTTAGAATGCATATTAACCCCTTCATGGCGCTTGTGTCCCAAATGACGCAAGAACCAAAACGTCACATATTATTCCTGGCCACCGATTACATGGTGATCGGTAGCCAGGAGCACTATGGCAGAGACCCGATCAGGGTCTTAATAGACCCGATCAGGGTCTTAATAGACCCTGTGGGTCCCTGCCAAAAAATCGCTAAACCTCCGGATGTCACGTGTGACGTTACGGAGGCGTGCCCGGAGGCGATTTAGAGAAATGTAGCCGGTGCTTGTTTTGAGCACCGGCAACATTTCCCCTGTCTGACTGAGGTTGAGTGGCCTCATCTGACAGGTGGGATCCCGCTGCAAGTGCCTGCAGCAGCATCCCTACCCAAACGCCTTTTAAGCGGTTGGCTGATTGGCACCAATATTGTACACACATATCGCACATATACTTCATTACAACTCTGTTTCATTCTGTGTGACCCTGTCAAAGTTAATGAAAAATGTTATGCATTTAGGCTTTGTTTCCCTGTTAAATTCCTAAGATACAATGTTTGTCTTTAAGTCATACAGATTTCTTTGATATCACTATAGTAAATTCAAGTAGCATTGGCGACAGTCCACTGTTTATTTCGATCTAGTTTCTTCACCTGTTGGATTATTTGTTCAGTCGGAGTACTGAAGTTTCCACTTCATTTTACTACATTTTATAGTTAAACCTGGTCTACCCTCTGGACGATTTGAAACTATGCTATCTTAGGATAATCCATACAATTAACTTCTTGTAGGGATGCTTAATTTATTAGAAAACCATGCATTTTCATAATAACCCTTACTTGTTACAGGACTTGGCTCCATACCTTCCCGCCGTTATTCCAGGACTTAAAACTTCTTTGATCGACCCCGTTCCTGAAGTAAGAATCCATGTGTTGTTTGTTAGCTACAGTGCATTTATATTATTTGAATTAAATGTTCATTACATTACTTTACTTTTTTTTTTTTCTCCCCCATAGGTTCGTACTGTGTCAGCCAAAGCTCTGGGCGCCATGGTGAAGGGTACAGGAGAATCCTGCTTTCAAGACTTGTTGCCATGGCTTATGGACACTTTAGCATCTGACTTTAGTTCTGTAGATCGCTCTGGTGCTGCTCAAGGTAGGAAAACGTATTTTAATTTTATATTTTGTTGATGACTGTGACATGGTGCCCTTACCAACTCTATTTTTTGTTGATCTATTTTCACAGGTCTCTCTGAAGTCATGGCTGGGTTAGGAGTTGAGAAACTGGACAAACTCATGCCAGAAATTGTGGCTACAGCAAGTAAAGTGGACATTGCGCCAAATGTCCGTGACGGTTACATAATGATGTTTATCTACCTGCCAATCACCTTTGGTGACAAATTCACACCTTACGTTGGGCCTATAATTCCCTGCATTCTAAAGGTACTTGCACTCGTTGATGCTATCCAATCTTTATTATAGGGTCACCAGCTGGGAGTTTAACTGTTTATAGTATTGGCAGAAACCATGCGTTACCATCTGCATCTGTCAAAATCCCCAAATTCTTTTGGATATTTTTGAGTTATCTGATCCTCCTCCTATTTAGAAATATAAATGTGTCTAATAATGTCACTACAAGTACCCAGACTTTGCTAGTCTTCCTTCACTACCCTGTTTTTGTGAAATTGCAGGCCCTGGCAGATGAAAATGAATTTGTACGTGAGACAGCACTGCGAGCAGGGCAAAGGATAATCACCATGTACGCAGAGACGGCCATTGCACTTCTTCTGCCTCAGCTGGAGCAAGGTCTTTTTGATGACCTTTGGAGAATAAGGTAAAGTACTTCCTGTGAAGATCATCATCATCATCTAATGATTGAGCTGATGTGCATCACCTGATGTGTTAGCTTTGTTTCTATATCATATTTTTTTAATCTGCAGATTTAGTTCTGTGCAACTTCTTGGAGACTTGCTGTTCCATATTTCCGGAGTCACAGGAAAAATGACAACGGAAACTGCTTCTGATGATGACAATTTTGGCACTGCACAGTCCACCAGGGTGAATCCTCCTCACGTTTACTCATAGTGTTTCATCATTTATAAAGATGTGGTTTTATAGACATCATATGTTTGTGTACATTTTTTAACACTAAAGTGATCTTTAACTGCATTTTGTTTTGGCAACGCGACATAGCTCTTTTTTTAACTCCAAAATACGAATCTTCTGATAGGCAATCATTTCTGCTCTGGGAGCTGAAAGAAGAAACCGTGTACTAGCCGGTCTGTACATGGGACGGTCAGACACACAGCTCGTGGTCCGGCAAGCATCTCTACATGTCTGGAAGATTGTGGTTTCAAACACTCCTCGTACCCTGAGAGAAATCTTACCAACTCTGTTTGCTCTACTTTTGGGCTTTCTTGCCAGTACTTGCTCAGACAAGCGGACTGTGAGTATCCTAACTTGTGTTTTTTGTTTTCAGCTGTGTAATAATGATACACTGACTTCTTTTTCTTATGATTTTTCTAGATTGCAGCAAGAACACTTGGGGACCTTGTCCGGAAACTTGGGGAGAAAATCCTACCAGAGATCATTCCTATTTTGGAGGATGGTCTAAGATCTGATAAGAGTGATCAAAGACAGGGTGTGTGTATCGGATTAAGTGAAATCATGAAATCAACCAGCCGAGATGCGGTATGTTATGTCATGCCCTGAGATGACTCTGTGTGCTTACCCATTCATCCTGTCCTTGTTTAAAATGGGAGTAGAGTTAAAGGTTTTTTGTTTTGGAGATCATGAAATTCCTTTAACTGTTCCATTACTAAAACCTTCATATCGGAGACCCATTTCCATCTCAAAAGTTATTACAGTGTAAATAATAAAGCCAATTATCCTTGAGATGCGAATGTACCGCCAGCTGAAGGTATGAATTGAGGTGCATTCGAACTTTACTGGGAGTGCCACATTGCAAATCAACATGATCTCTCCAGACAACACAGCTTTCAGGTGTATCAAATAAAGCCCTGCCAGTACAGGATAACTGCAGTAAAACTTTAATTCATTTCATTTCTAGGTTAAAGATTCAGAAAGTATTTTATCCATCTTAAAGCACCCAATTTTTTTTTAAACCACAAATCCCCCCTCCGAGATGCCTTTTTTCTAACGTATATAAATGCAACTTTTTTTTAGTCTCTCTTCATAACTAAGATCCCCCAATCCCCTTATTAATTTTGTAGCTCTCCTTTGAAATTTTTTCTAGTACTATAATATCCTTTTTTAAGGACTGGTGCCAAGAATTGTACTGCTTATTCAAGGTGAGGTCTTACCATTGATTTGTAAAGGACCATCTGAATTTCTACTTTATCTTTTGCAGGTGCTGTTTTTCTCCGAATCTCTTGTTCCAACAGTGAGGAAAGCTCTGTGCGATCCTCTGGAAGAAGTTCGAGAAGCTGCGGCCAAAACCTTTGAGCAACTGCATTCTACCATTGGTCACCAGGCACTGGAAGATATCCTGCCATTCCTACTAGTGCAACTGGTAATTACAAGTGGGACGCGATAAAAATTCAAATAAAACTTAAACGTTTTTTAAATATATGTATAATCTCATCAACACAACCTTGTAAAAAAAAAAAATAAAAAAAAAAATAGAAGTCTATGTAAATGTTTCCATTCCTGGCATATTTTCTTTTTAAGGAAATTGCCTCTGTCACCACTTTAGAAATCCAGAACTCACATTTAACCATAAAGGTTCCAAAATGTAAGTTGGCACTGAACACACTGCTTTGTGCTGGACATGCCATGTTTCATGCTTGTGCCCCTGCAGGCCATATGAATCATAACATTTTCATATAGTGTTTAGACTCTGGAATTCCTTTTTTAGAATCCAGAAAATAACATCTCTAAATTACAAGCACACTTTTTTGGAGACTTAATGAGACCACAGTTGCGGTGCTGAATTTAAGACACGAGTCTTATTTTTAAGGTTACAGCAGCCAATAGAAAGTTGAGCAACAATGAAATTGGGAGAGTACAACAATTAAAGATAATAGTTCTCTTTATATCCACAGAAGGGAATGAATTCATCTAATTGAAAAAAATACATTTCTATTAACATGTCTACCAAGCAATTTATTTAAGAATACCATTTTTTAAAATGAATTTTGTGAATAAAGTGATTGATAACTTGTGTACAATTTTATTATGTCTCTCAACAGGATGATAATGAAACATCTGAGTTTGCCCTTGATGGACTTAAACAAGTTATGGCAGTGAAGAGTAGAGTTGTGCTTCCATATCTGGTCCCAAAGGTATGTCACTAAAGATTACAGCTGATAAAGATACGCCTACTGCTATACACTAATGTAATACATTTCACCCTGTTCCTTTACAGCTAACTTGTCCGCCTGTAAACACCCGTGTCCTGGCCTTCCTTTCATCAGTAGCAGGGGATGCTCTGACAAGACACCTGAATGTTATCCTTCCTGCTGTGATGTCTGCTTTGAAAGCACATTTGGGAACAGAAGACGAGCAGGCTGTAAGTAGTGTCTTTGATATTCATTGTCCAGGGCATTGTTTTCTTGAGCGCTAGTGCACCAGAGGTTGAAAAAAATGAAACCAAACAAAACCCTGTTCTTTTCTATATTTGTCTATCTATATTACAAGAACTGATTACATCTAGTACTATCTACTGACATTTTCTCTGTGCTGTGAATGTATGAAATGATTCTGTGTAGCCATCTTTAATGTGAAGCCTTTATTTATCTATTGTGTGATTTTTTTTTTTTTACCCCAGGAATTGGCAAATTGTCAAGCTGTAATCTTGTCTGTGGAAGATGATGTTGGACAGAGAATTGTGATTGAAGATTTACTGGAAGCCACTCGCAGCTCTGATGTGGGAATGCGACAGGCAGCTGCCATTATACTGAACATGTACTGCACCAAAACAAAGGCTGATTATTCTGCGCATCTTAAGAGCCTGGTATCCGGGTTACTTCGACTCTTCAATGACAGCCATAGTGTGGTATTAAATGAAAGCTGGGATGCTCTGAGTGCCATTACTAAAGTGAGTTTATCAGAAAGTGGAATAGCTATCAATGCTTTAGAAGAAATAAAAAAATAAGCCTTTTAAGTCCACTTCTGTATATTACTGGCTCAAAAATGGGCATAGATGGAAGAGAAAACTATTAAATGTACAAGCCGGGACCTGGGTATACATGTTATTCCTACTATAATGCTTTCCACAGGGATCTGTAAACGTATATTGCCCTTTCTGTCCCAAGATCTACAGTTCCAGGGATTCACCAATCTTGAAAGAGTATTAAAATAAAAAATGCTTCTTAGAACTTAAAGAAAATCTTTCATTTATTAGACCTGAAATAATTATAGTATCCTCATCACAGTGGGGCGCATATACATGTGGAGATCCAGCATTAAGGTGTAGTTCCTCTAAGCGTTTCACTGGGATGCCTCAACTTCCTCAGAAGGAATTATAATTTTCCACTGCAATTGTGGTGAAGTCTTGGTGTATAGAAGTCAATATCTCCATTAATGATGACTTCTGTACACGAAGACTTTAGCACAATTGCAAGTGCAGTGGAAAATTATAAAACATTCTGAGGAAGCTGGGGCATCCCAGTGAAAAGCATAGTGGTACTACGGCACTTAATGCTGCATGGTGGACTGTTTATATTGGCATTTTGTTGAGCTACGTTTGGTCTTAAGAGTTTTTTGCACTTCATTCTGTCGTGTCATCACTTCCAGTAGGTTTTTCTCCTCTTGAATGTTCTCTGAATCATGATACTGTCATTGGTGGTTTTTATTTGTCTATATATATATATGTATACCTGATGAGACTGCTTGATTTAAAGATCTTGTGAGTGTATATCTAGTCTTCCACAGATTGTTCATTTGTATACAGTGTTGCACTCTATGTTTAATTTTTATCTCCACATATATGTCCACCCCATTGTGATGAGGATTTATATAAGTATTGGCAGAATTCCACCTCAGACTGCTGTTATTACATTAGGACAGTAAACTTTTTTTATTTACACTTGTAGCTGTGTTATATATTGGGTTGAGTATCTATCGTATGCTTACATGCTGAACTATTCTTTTAAATGCTAGTAAAAAAAACTTATTCTTGTGCATTTTTTAAACTTAATATGAGCAAAATGTTTGTTTCACTTTGGCTAATTTTTTTTTATTGTGTCTATAAGAAATTGGATGCAGGAAGCCAGCTGATGCTGATTGATGACCTACACAGAGATATCCGCATGGTGGGGAATGAAGTTAAAGGAGAGCATGTTCCTGGGTTCTGTATTCCAAAGAAGGTAGTTACAGCATCTTAATATTACACATTGACAAGTTCCTCAATAATGATTGTTTTAAAATGCTTCATTTCACTTTATTCCCAGGGGGTCACCTCTATTTTGCCAGTATTAAGAGAAGGAGTTCTTACTGGAAACCCGGAACAGAAAGAAGAGGCAGCGAAAGCCTTGGGCCTGGTGATCAAACTGACTTCTGCTGAAGCTTTAAAGCCTTCCGTGGTCAATATCACCGGACCTTTAATCCGTATACTCGGAGACCGGTTCAGCTGGAGCGTGAAAGTGGCTCTGCTTGAAACACTGGGTCTTCTACTGGGCAAGGTGAAGTGAAACATTCAGGAAATTACGAGATACATTTTTTAATAAAGTCTGTTTCATGGTAGTTATGATATTAACATGGTGGTTAGCCCTTACTGATATCTGATCTTAGGAAAACTGTACAGAACTGAATTGGCCTACTAGTTGCTACTATAACTTCCACTTTGTATACAACTGTACAGGGTTACATTGGGGGAACAATTGGTTGTATTTTTTTGTGTGTGTATGGTAATGTTTTTTGTTTTTCTTTTTGTTTTATATTCTTATTATTACTGTGTCTGCTACTAGTTTTGATTAGTTTTTGTTTCATTTTAGGTTGGAATTGCTTTAAAACCTTTCCTTCCACAACTGCAAACCACCTTTACCAAAGCCCTACAGGATTCCAACCGAGCTGTACGTCTTAAAGCAGCGGATGCTCTGGGGAAACTTATTACCATCCACACTAAAGTAGACCCGCTGTTTACTGAGTTACTGAACACTATTCGCACATGTGAAGATTCTGGAGTCAGGTATCCTCTTTTATGCCATTCTGTGCAACTAATTGATCTTTTTTTGTATTGCAACATGGGACCCCTTGGCATTTTCAATTTTGTAATTATCTGATTTGTTTTGCTTCAGAGAAACTATGCTTCAGGCGGTACGATTTCTTGTTCAGGGTGGTGGAGGAAAGATGGATGCAACAATCAGGAAAAACTATGTCACATCGTTGATCCAAATGCTGGGACATGATGAGGTAATTCTTGTGTGTATTAAAGGAGGTTTTACCAACAGTGCACAGAGAGTTTCCTATAGCCATATATAAAAAAAAATTTAATAAGCTTGGTCTGATGATGTCTTCTCCATTGTTAGTTATGTTACAGTATTAGTGACAAGCTATGAGTCTGTGATGAATCAGTTTGCTTTCTTGGACCTGATCTGTTACAGTGATGCTCCCTCTCGGTCCATATAATTAGTGTCTGTCTTGCACACACTGTGACAGAGACTATTCCACTTCTAGTCCAATAATCCCAGGTGTGGTATCTAGGAGAACTGCTGGAGAATTGCCTAATCCCCTCCCTCCAAATGTATTTTTATCAAGCCTCAAAGGCTTTCATCAAAGCACCATTCCAAAATGCTTATTTTTGTTTCTATTTGTGTATGTTGATAGCATTTGGTTTTATTTCATGATATTCAAAGTTGGGTCGTGGATGTGTTTGCAGGTGTTTTCTTACACTTATTTCCTCCTTCTTCTTTAGGATGCCACCCGCATGGCTTCTGCTGGCTGCCTTGGGGAGCTCTGTGCCTATCTTCCTGAAGAAGAGCTTCATGTACTCTTACAACAGCACCTCCTGGGTATGAACTTCAAACTATAATCCAATTTCATTATATCACGCAGTCAGACTAAAGGGCCCACCTGTCATTTTTAAAGCTTTTTTTTTTTTTACTGCACCATACTTTTGTAGTTTTATTCATATATGAAAGATCAGATTTTGTCCAATTATACTGTTTAGCATGAAAAAAATATTATATTGGTCACGGTCTTCTATTTGCTTCTTCCATTCCTTTCGCTAATCATAACTGTATGTTTGGTACTGGAAAAGTATGACTTTATATAGTGGCAGTGTATCTTCTTTTGTAAGACGCGGTTGCTATATGTACTGAATTTCTGCCATTGGTAACTTCTTGTATTTGCCAGTGAAAATTATGAATGGGATGTTTGAATCGGAGAGTCCATTCAATACAGAGAGAATTGCAGCGAGCTGAGATGGCAATTTCAGACTTTAGTCCAATGCAGCAGAGTTGGAAAAATTCTCCACTGCATCCCAATGGGAAAATATGTTGAAATTCCTGTCTCAATGCAATTCCCTGGACTTACCTGCAATTCTCATTATTGAGTAGACACTGTAGTTTCCACTTTCCATCTCACTTAAATCAGTTTAAGCCATACCAGCTGTTGATTTGCTGAATGCCAATGAAGACGTTTTTATTTAATATAAAGGTTAATTATTGGGAAAAATAAGGCACTCTCCATGGAATGTTCCTGCTGATAGCTGTAACTTTCGGACTTTGCCCCACAATCACCATTTATTAAAAAAAAAAAACAACAACATTGAACCCTGTTCTGTACTTTGAGGAAATTGATGTAGATGTATTTTTTCAGCATGAGTAACTTCCATTCAGAATGCTGATATACTTCTCTCTGCATGATCTATGTACAAACACAGAGGGTTCTTTTTTTAAAGTAGATAAACATGTCTGCTGACACACATACGCACACACAAAATGAGAACAAATGAGAGAACAGACACTGAGATAGACATAGAGATACAGTAAAAAGCATTCCATATTTTAACTTATTTTAAATCCTAATTCAGTGGTAGCTTTATTTCTTATAAAAATTAAATTCCAGACGGAACCCATTTATGACCATGCTCCTATAAAACATAACTACGTAATGATTCGATACTTAATTTTGTGATTTCCTTTTTAAGTACATGTTTTGGTGGTCTAAAAGAATGATCTGAGTGTCACGCATTATCTTTTGAGTCTTCCTTATAATTACCTTGTGGCATATTCTGTTTTATCATTCACAGCTGACTTTACCGGAATTGATTGGATGGTTAGGCATGGAAGATGTATGGCACTCTCTGTAGCTATTAATGTAGCTTCCACTAGGCTCTGCACTCCAAAGTTCTCCAACAGCATTGAGTCTGTGGTTATCAGCAATGCCACAGCAGACAGGGTAAGGAACGAACTGTATGCAAGTATACATGGGTGATGTGTACATTACTGCCTCACTAGCATAATGTGTACAAGAATGATCATACAAATCAGTTCACTGGTTACAGTTATATCACCAACAACAATTCAGTGTAGCAAATAATTCTGTTTGTACATATTTTATCACTATAGTTATATATATTCTATATGGACTCAATAATTCAAACGTAGTACTGTGATTGGATGCCATATTTGTCAGTTTGTGACATTTCATTCCTGCAAGATATTCCATGATAAACTGTATGAATGGCCAAACATTCCCACAGAAACACTCCAAAGTCTTCGGAAAGTCTTCCCAGCACAGTGGAAGTTTGTATAGCTGCAAAGTGGGACCAACTACATATTAATATCTATGTATTTAGAATGTGGTAATAAACATATCTGTTGGCTTTGTTTTTAATTTGACATGTTTATAGCATGCTGTACATCATCTTTCAATTCCCCCTTAGCACTGACAATACAGAGTTTAAAGTGTTATTTCAGACATTTTGCCCATATTGTAGCAATGTTGTTGGGTGATGCTTGAGCAGTAATGGGACCTTTCTCTTTTACCCATATTATTCATGGTCTGATTGATAATGAATGATGTTCCATAGATTCCAATTGCAGTGAGTGGAATAAGGGGGATGGGATTCCTTATGAAACATTACGTTGAAGCAGAAGGTGGACATCTACCTGCTAAACTATCCTCTCTCTTCCTAAAGGTAAGTGTAAAAATGCTAACACCTATGCTTAAGCTATGGTTTTTATTAAATCCCTGATTCAATTTTGAAGACATGGAATACTTGAATAAAAGGCTAAAGCACTGTATTAAATAGTCCAGCTCTGTTGGGCTTATGTACTCCTTAACATAAATGGGCAGCTGATAGTAGATCAGATTTTTGGCTTTTCCTACACAAAAATATTATTTTTGAGAAAGCAAGTCCCTGCTTTTTTTTTTTGTCCAGTGTGGACTGTTTATTTGAAATACTTTGTGCTTTCAAGCTAGTTCTAGGTTTCTCGTAAGAGGCCAATGCAGGCCTTCCCCCTTCTTGTTACTCTTGTCAGTCGCATTCCAAACAATTTACAGAATGGTCACTTTAATTCTAGTTATTTGTGTAATGAATTTAATACGTGTAATAATTTATTAGGGTGCCTTTCATTTGATATGTCCTACCTCCTTTCTATTTGTCTGTCTCCTTTTGAATTGAAGGGGTATTTGGTTTATGTCTGCATTTTACCAAATTATTTGCCAATAAAGCTTAAAATAAATGTTATGTGTTTTTCCTTTCTAAAAGTCTTTCTGTAATCAATGCTTTGTTGTCTTTTTCTTTCTTTTCTTTTGCACAGTGTCTCCAGAATCCATCAAGTGATATTAAGCTTGTGGCAGAGAAAATAATCTGGTGGGCAAACCGAGATCATTTGCCTCCATTGGACCCTCAAACTATCAAGCCAATCCTTAAAGTGCTTTTAGACAATACAAAGGATAAAAATACCAGTGTTCGAGCATACAGTGACCAGGCCATAGTCAATCTTCTAAAAATGAGGGCAGGAAACAACCTCTTTCAGGTATGTAAACAGACAATATCCTCATTAACAAACCTTTTTCATATGATTGTGAACAATCAATCTGACCTGACCCACTGTTTGAAATGTTCATTTAATAATGTGACAGTTTCAAAGCACAATTCGCTATGCGTTATGTGAAGTAATCAGCTGAGCAGCATACGAGGGTCACTGCACTCAATCTAGTAACTATGAAGGAAATCACAAATGGACATTGTACACATCAATTAATCATGTTGAAAATAAAAAATTTTTATAACGGAAGTGTATGTGTTATCACAGTTGTCTGTGTGAATTCCATTAATATTTATGTACAGAGTAACTGTTTACATAGCACTTGATAAAGAGCATAAAGGGAAATTACAGACTAGGTTAGAGGAATGGAGGCTGATGATACACAGGATAGAGCCTTGTTTGCAAGCGTACATGCCTCTCATGATTGACCTGTGTTACTTCCATAACTCAATGAGATCCATACTGCCATAATAAAATATGCACTCTGCAGAACTGAGAATTACTAGGGATTATGTATTTGTAATTAAGAGTGCTTGCATAATAACTTGGATGCAACATGCATGCATCTAGCACATGTGTCAATTGTTACATATGTTTTAGAATCTAAAAGACGTAAATTTACACTAGGTCACTTGCCTGTGAAGAGAGATTCTGGTTAGTTGGTAAATCAAAGATATGTATATAATGTTATATGCTAATAAAGTTGTTTTGTGTTCTTAGGATATAATAAAGATACTTGACACCGCTAGTATAGAGATGCTGAATGAAAGTCACCGCAGGTCCCTAAAGAAGCTTGCGTCACAGCCTGACCTCACGGAACAGATTGATGAGACTATACTGACGTGATGAGGACAGTTTTATCCATGTTGACATTTCGGCTTTGAACATCTACTAAGTGTTTTCATTTTTGAAAATGCACTAATTGGAAAGTGCATAATACCAAAAGGTTACTGGTTTCTTTGTTTTAAAAAAAAAAATTACATTCATTTATAGTCCATTTCGATAAATCTTAACCTAGAAATGTCTACAAAATTCCTCTCACCTATCATGGAGTGAAATGATTATTATTTTTTGAATCTCATTTGTTTTGGAGATAAAAAAAAAAAAAAAAGGTTTTTAATGTAAAACTGTTAGTTGACAAAAATGGTGACAACATACATAAGATCTACAATAAAAACCAAACCTACAAACCCAGTGCAACATGGCCTTAAAGTGTTTGACTTTCATGTGTATGTTTCTCGCATTTGTGCTTTTGAATATAGAAGCACAAGTAATATCTACAATGGCACTATTCGGAGGATAAGCTGCCATGTACTTTTTAAGGTAGGGTTTACTAGGGGAGCATCAAAGCCTGGGCTATCGCTGCAGTGAGAGACCTTAGTTTTTGAACGTCGCCAAAAGGGGAGCTTTACTGCAATAGCAGACGGACGCAACAAAAATGACCGACTAGGGGTGCCAGCTGAGAGTAATTCTGATTGCATCTGCAAAGATTATTAGTGAAACAGGTTAAATTAAACCTTTCGTAATTATTATAAGGACGATAACTTACTATTCAAAATTCCTGGTCTTTATATCATAATAGTGCTCATTATTCTTGATAAGTAACTTCTTCCAACAGAAAAGTTGGGAGATTAAGGTTATTCAAATCCAAATAAGGTACATTTTTGTTTTGTCTATTCATGTGTATTGGTTTATGGCAGGGCTCGACAAACCCCGGGCGCCAGGTCGCCATGGCGACCTGGAAATGGAGCCTGGCGCCCGGGTGCCGTTGCCCTAATGTTCCCCTTGCCGCTGCCATCCGTCTTTTGCAACGCGAGGGGACAGACAGCAAGCTCCGCCCCCTCGCGCAACACGTGTGTTAGTGTTCAGCCGAAAGAGCCATGAGGATCGGCTGCGGCACGAATGTTCCCCCTCCCCAGCAATGAGGTAAGGCAGCAGGGAGGGGAAACATTTGTGCCGCAGCCGATCTTCATGGCTCTTTCGGCTAAGTGCTGGGTTGTCAAGAGACGACACCCAGCACTCAGAAGTTATGAAGGGAAAAAAAAACTTGTGTATGTTTGAGTTGTATATGTGAAGTGGGGGGGAGGGATGTATATGTGAAGTGTGGGGGGGAGATGTATATGTGAAGGGGGGGTATATATGTGAAGGGGGGGTATATATGTGAAGTGTGGGGGGGGGAGGTATATATGTGAAGTGTGGGGGGGGGAGGTGTATATGTGATGTGTGGGGGGGAGGTGTATATGTGAAGGGGGGGTATATATGTGTGAAGTGTGGGGGGAGGTGTATATGTGAAGGGGGGAGGGATGTATATGTGAAGTGTGGGGGGGAGGTGTATATGTGAAGTGTGGGGGGGAGGTGTATATGTGAAGTGTGGGGGGGAGGTGTATATGTGAAGGGGGGGAGGTGTATATGTGAAGTGGGGGGGTATATATGTGAAGTGTGGGGGGGAGGTGTATATGTGAAGGGGGGGTATATATGTGTAAAGTGTGGGGGGAGGTGTATATGTGAAGGGGGGGAGGGATGTATATGTGGGGGGGAGTTGTATATGTGAAGGGGGGTATATATGTGAGGTGTGGGGGGAGGTGTATATGTGAAGTGGGTTGGTGTGTGGGGTGTATATGTGACTAGGGTTGGTGTGTGTGTGTGTGTTTATGAATTGCGTGTATGTTTGCGTGATTGTCTGGCTCCTAAAAATTTTTGCTGGCTCCTAGAATAAAATTAAATTTGTCAAGCCCTGGTTTATGGATCCCTGGAAAAGCAGGTTGAATTCCATTAAAGGATTTATTTTTTTAACCCTGCTTAAAGGACAACTGTTAAGCGTTAAATCACAGTATTTTAAACAAGTGAGGAAACTCTAATGCATAATGTGTGCCATTACCAGTAAAGCTATACAATACAAGACAATTCAGAGACAGCATGGGTTTACATAAGGAAGATCATGCCAAACTAATCTTATTGATTTTTTTGATTGGGTAACTAAAATAATAGATCAGGGTGGTGCAGTAAACATTGCTTACCTAGATTTCAGTAAGGCTTTTGACACATGTCGCACATAGAAGGCTTATCAATAAACAGAAATCTTTGAGTTTGGATTTCAATATTGTTGAATGGATTAGACAATGGCTGAGTGACAGGCAACAGAGGGTTGTAGTCAATGGGGTATATTCGATGCAAGGTCTTGTTACTAGTGGGGTACCTCCGGGATCTGTACTTGGACCCATTCTCTTTAATATTTTTATTAGCGATATTGCAGAAGGTCTTGTTGGCAAAGTATGTATTTTTGCTGATGATACAAAGATTTGCACCAGGGTTGATATTCATGGAGGGATAAGCCAAATGGCAAATGATTTAGCTAAACTAGAAAAATGGTCAGAGCAGTGGCAACTGACATTTAATGTGGACAAGTGCAAGATTATGCACCTTGGGCGTAAAAACCCAAAAGTATAATATAGACTATTTGGTACAGTCCTAACCTCAACATCTGAGGAAAGGGATTTAGGAGTAATAATTTCAGAGGACTTGAAGGTAGGTAGGCAATGCAATAGAGCAGCAGGAAATGCTAGCAGAATGCTTGGTTGCATAGGGAGAGGTATTAGCAGTGCTTAGTTGCATAGGGAGAGGTATTAGCAGTAGGAAGAGGGAAGTGCTCATGCCATTGTACAGAGCACTGGTGAGACCTCACTTGGAGTATTATACGCAGTACTGGAGACCGTATCTCCAGAAGGATATTGATTCTTTGGAGAGAGTTCAGAGAAGGGCTACTAAACTGGTTCATGGGTTGAAGGATAAAACTTACCAGGAAAGGTTAAAGCATCTTAACATGTATAGCTTGGAGGAAAGACGTAACAGGGGGGATATGATAGAAACATTTAAATACATAAAGGGAATCAACACAGTAAAGGAAGAGAGTATATTTAAAAGAAGAAAAACTACCACAACTAGAGGACATAGTCTTAAATTAGAGGGGACTAATAAAAGTACTCCAAAAAAATTGGGCAGACTAGATGGACCGAATGGTTCTTATCTGCCGACACATTCTATGTTTCTATGTTTACAAATGTATAAATTATGTTACCTTTCAGTAGTGCTTGCTACACATACAAGTGCTGCTATTTTCTCTCTTGCTTGGGTTGGGTCTTCTCTGACCCAAGCTTCCTGCTATCCTGCCTACCAACTCCATGTGCCTCTCCTCCCCATGTGGTTCTGCCCCTATGCTGTTTGGCTGAGGCATGCTGACCCTGTCCATATTAGAAGCACAATTAGGGGGGAAATGAAGTATCACTGACACTCCTAGTGGTGTGTATGTGCGTCATTCGTGTAAGGTGGGAGGGAGGAAAGTATATTTGTGAACGGGAATCCGAATGCTAACTTAAATGCTAAGATGACACTGTAATAGGAAGGAGCAGACAAACAGTGAGACAGATAAAAGTTGTTGGCACTAGAGTCAAAGAAGGAGCACAGAACAGACTAAAGAATTATAGTTAAGTTGTTTGTTCCAACACATGCCAGGCATGTCGCAGGAAATCATCCTGTCTGTTACAATGAATGTGCCCGGCACGAACTGGAAGTAGAATAGCTGGTCCGTGTCTGCAGAGCACCCCAGAAATACATCCGATCGCTGTGACAGCTAATCACAGCAATCGGTTCTGTAAAGTTGACTAATTACAGTATGGACAGCCTGCCCATGTCCCCCAAGCAAAAATTATGTGTCATTGATTAGGCTAGAATTAGATTTAAATATATATATTTTTAATTACAAATATATAAAAATAAAGGCATATCACGTAGAGAGCCATTGGTTAGGGCTGTCCTTTAGGGAAATTTTATTTATATTTTTATTTATTTATATATAGATTAATTATTCCATTTACAGGAGCCCATTAAAAGAATACAAACAATCTGCTCAGACTTGCTGTTCTGCCCCTGACTTGCCAATGTATGCCCATACTTGCCAATCTGCCAATACATATATAAAATTCACTGTAATGTGCATGGTGTTCGTGTATCACAGACTCTACTGCAAGAAAACTCAGTCATGCTGCACATTACTGTATCACAAGACAATAACGCTCACATACAAACTCATTAATCAAATACATTTATACACAACACAATCAGACATGGATACAGAAATACACACTTACATAGACACACTAACACATACACAGATACACAAACACACGCACAGAGACCTACACACAGAGACCCTTTGCAGACACACACACAGTCTCATTTACACACTAACTTACACAGACATGCTTTGAAACACTTCAGAGGCAGATTGATTCAGTGGAGGTTTGAAGTGCTGTAGGTCAGCGCATGGGCATCCGCAGATTTTTAAGGACACTTAAGGCCGGCCCTGAACCCAACAGCACCAGACACAACACTATAGCACACACAATATAACCCCTCAGCACCAGATACAACACTAAAGCACACAATATAACCTCTCAGAACCAGATACAACACTATAGAACACAATATAACCCCTCAGCTCCAGATACAACACTATAGCACACAATATAAGCATACGGAAACAGAAACAACACTATAGCACACAATATAACCCCACAGCACCAGACACAACACTATAGCACACAATTTAAACCCTCAGCACCAGATACAACAATATAGCACACAATATAACCTCTCAGCACCAGATACAACACTATAGCACACAATATAACCTCTCAGTACCAGATACAACACTATAGCACACAATATAAGCATACGGCAACAGATACAACACTATAGCACACAATATAACCCCACAGCACCAGATACAACACTATAGCACACAATATAACCTCTCAGCACCAGATACAACACTATAGCACACAATATAACTCCACAGCACCAGATACAACACTATAGCACACAATATAACCTCACAGCACCAGATACACTATAGCACACAATATAACCTCTCAGCACCAGACACAACACTATAGCACACAATATAACCTCTCAGCACCAGATACACTATAGCACACAATATAACCTCTCAGCACCAGACACAACACTATAGCACACAATATAAACACAAAGCAACAGATTCCCTAAACACCCAAATTCCTAAATCCATGACATTTCTTTATCTATTTCCCCCTTTTTTATGTTTTATTCCTCCATGTTTGCCATCTCTTTCCCCATGTTTTATTCCTCCATGTCAGTGACCTCTTTTCACCTACATTTTATCTTTTCTGCCCCATGTCACCATTTTGTCTGTATTCTGCTCCAATCAATCACCTCTTTTCATCCTCTATTATCTTTTCTGCCCCATGTCATCCCATTTTGTTTGCAATCTGCTTCCATCTATCACATCATTTTATCCTCCATTATCTTTTCTGCCCCATCCACTTGTCACCATGTTGATGTGAGCAGAGCCTGGTCAGAGGAGCTGCTCAGACTGGACAAATGGAGACTTTAGGGAAATGGGAGGGACCTCCTTGGATTTACCCCACTCTACCATGTACCTTGGCTGTTTTGTTTTTTAAAGCTATTATAAGCTCTTCCTACCTGTTACAGGTGCTCAGCTATGGTCTCTGAGTATCTTCCCCTGTTTCCTCCATGATGTTGCACTGCAGGCTCTCTTCTGTCAGTCATGCTGCCACATGGAGGGCTGAGGGGCGGGGCTATAACTTAAAATCTCCGGGCACCCCTGTCATTGGCTCTCCATGCAGCACGACTGACAGCTGCAGAGACCTGCACCAATGTGGATGGGAGACCAGTATTACAGCAAGCAGAGTTGCAGAGAGCAACAGCTTTGGGTGCCACCTCCTACCCCAGCAACTGGTGTGCAGTCCCCTAGGGACAACTAGAGGCTGCACACTGAATAATAATAAAAAAAAAATTAAATATCTTTTCTTAAAGGGGAATTGCAAAAATCCTGGGGGGGGGCAAGTGCCCCCCCCCCTGCGGACGCCCATGGACCATCAGCGTATCATTGCAGGTCATTTGAATTGTTGTCAATGTGGTTTTTAAGGCTTGGAACTGATGAGAGGAGGAAGTAACACATTCAGTCTTTTGGAGAACAGCATGATTGGTAGTGACATCTTAATACCACTTTGTCATTGTTTGTTATAAGAGATTCCACTGTTGGAACAAATGTTAGCCAATCATCTTGTATGTAAGTAGTGAAACATCCGATTTAGGCGCTCTGTTTGCCCGTTGCTCTGAGGATGAAAGGCTGTGGATACGGCAGGTAAGATGTGAAGATTACAGCAAAATGATGTCCAACAATGGGATGTAAATTGTACTACTCAATGCTTTAAGGCAACCCATATGGACAAAAACAGAGTTGCAGTAGTGGAGACTGAAGGGCTGCTAGGAGTGGAGCGCAGTGCAGGGGGCAAAGTGCCGGCTGCACAGATTGTCAGCCTCCCCCTCTCAAGCATCACGTTTTAAAGTCAGAGGCATTTAGCAGGACGACACTTGAAGATGGTCTGTGTACATTTAAACATGACAGATCAGGCTAGAATAGAGAAAAACAAATGGCTTGAGACTGTCTCTCTGTAAATATGACTGTCTGTATGTGAGGACACTGGTCAACTGATTGGGGACAGAGGGCACAGGCCAGTGCCTTCTCTATCCCCAACTGGCTGGCCACTGCCTTCTTTCACCCCAATCTTCTGGCCAGTGCCCTCCCAGTCCCCAATCAGCTGGCCAGTGCTCTCCCAGTCCCCAATCAGCTGGCCAATGCCCTCCCAGTCCCCTTTTATTTTATTTGTATCAATTGTTCTTTTTATTAAAAAATATATAAAACACACAATCGTAAAACCAGTGCAATTGGAATGAATACCATATATAAACATATTCACATAATTCTATTATTACCAACATAGATTACATTCCAATTGAAACCCAAAACAGTAGATTACATACAATAATACTTTCACCCAGCCGGATGCCCCCTAGTTGATTTCCAGACAACTTTTTTTAATTTCATTTTTTCCCCTTCTCATAAGTCTTAACATAGATTAGTTTATCAATTCATTTTTCATAGATGTAGCTATTTTTGTGCGCTGCATAATTTTTCCATTTTAATGGGAGTGTATCACCCAAAAATTATTTACTGTGAATGTAGAGCACAAAAAAGTATTGAAAATTATACTTTATATTAGCAAAACTAAAAGCAAATGCCTAAATTAGGGGGAAAAATGTGTTTTAAATGTTTCTGTGGCGTCTCCTGTTTATGACCTCACCTGTGGCACGGTATGCAAATTAACTGCTTTTCAATGGGAAATGTATAATTTGCATACTGTGCCACAGGTGATGTTATAAACTGGAGACTGCACAGACACATTTAAACACATTTATCTCCTAATTTAGGCATTTGCTTAGTTTTTTTTCCAATTTCCTGTGTATTTATTAATTCTAGATTGTACTATATTTAGCCAAATTTCTGAAGTTATTATTGGACAATGTCTTAGCAGGTAGACAATGTCCATCGATTCTCTCTATCATTGACAATTCCATACTGCACCATTCTTTTAGTAAATGATCTGTTTATTTAAGATGAGATGAAATTTCTTTCCATTATGTTTGTTGTTGTTATTTTAAAACCCAGATAACCATATTCCTAATATTCCCATATAGGGTTGCCACCCAGCCGGTATTTTACCGACAGGCTACTAAAAAAATGGCTTGCTACCACTGTTAAGTCTATGGAGGCAATAGCAAGGCTGGTATTTTTTTGTGGAAAAGGTGGCAACCCTATTCCCATATGAACTTGAAATCAGATGGCCAGTACCCTGTCTGTTCCTAATCGGCTGGCTGGAGCCCTCTCTGTCCCCAATTAGTTGGCCAGTGCACCCAGCTGAATGGGGACAGGGAGGACACTGGACATCTGACTGATCCCACCGCAATGAAAATCACAGTAACGTGCGGTGTGTGTGAGAGAGTATCCCAGATCCCATAGCAAAATAAAACCAACACCCAGCAATGTGTGCTGTGAGTGCATTCCCAATCCCAAAGCAATAAAAATCACAATTGTGTTTGAGTGTATCCCAGATCCCACATCAATAAGACTCCCAGCAATTGTTTTCTACTTTTTAAAAATATTTTTATTTGCATTACTATAAAATTGTGTATGTAATACAATATGATATAAAAACAAAACAAAACGTCTATAACAAATACAACATGACAGTGTAAGCACAAGTCAATGAGGTAACAATAATACCACACCTTGAATAGCTACTCTACAATAATTCCCAATCTGGGCTGTTAGTTAAACCAGCAGGAGTTATGAGCAATTACAGCATTTCTACAATACATATATAAACAGCAGTAACCAAATGAATATATACTTGTTCGTTATGTCAACTTCAATCAGGAGAGGAATAAGAAGGAAGTTAGTATGAAGGGAGAGGGAGCGAATAGTAATAGTGAGATAAGTGAACATAGGTGAAAGGAAAGAATAGCATAATAAATGGTAGTCCAAGCGAGGATCTACCTGAAACAGTAGAAGTGCATTTCGATAAAGGGGCCAGTGGCCACTGTATGTGGCCAAACAAAACATAACACTGTTTCTTTGAAATAGCGAGTGGTGGTGCCCTGGGGGAGACATTGAAAATTAAACCAAAATTCGGTGAACCGAGTAGCAGAGAGGTGGTGCTGGTTCTGTGAGCCAAGGTGGATCGATCAATTATCAGGTGTTATCAATGGGATAATGCAAGTCACAAGTGGGAACAATGCATGTCTGAGAAGTACCACAGAATATTTACAATTAAATTACATTTAAACATATATTTAATTTCTACAGAGTTATGTAGTCAGTGGAGTCACGGAACATCTCCATAGCAGGTAGGGTTGCCATCTTTTCTTCAAAAAAATACCGGCCATGCACCTAACTCCATAGACTTAACGCTGGGGTCAAGCCAATTTTTTACCGGCCTGCCGGTAAAATACCGGCCAGGTGGCAACCCTAATAGCAGGACAGTAGGTTAAAGATCCTCATAAATTTGTATATAAGTTGCTTCATTTAGGATTTGCAGTTGCCTGCAAGTGATAGCAAGAATATCCATATTATGACATCTCTTGGGACACCACTGGGTGCCCTCTAGACCTTTATAACCGGAAACTAGTCTTGTACCATATTGTACAGATTTGCCCATGTTAACTGCATGTCTTTGAGCAGTTTGTGTACATATGCCTGGAGCCCTGTGGGCCTTACCACCTCCGGTATTCCATGTATTCGTAAGTTGTAATTGCGCATTTTATGATCAGTGTCGCAACCTGGCAAGTTAAATATAATACCTACTGGCCCAGTTGACTAAAATCCTAATCTTCTGCCTGGTATGTGGCCTACAGCATTAAAGATGGAATTAGGAGTAAGTGATCTTGAGTGAATTATGCAGTGATCCTGTTGACCAAATATGTATGTGTGCCTGTTTTATTACTAAATTCCCTTTCAGTTCTGTTCAAGTTGTCATCAATAATGAATCTACAAACTGTGACAGTTTCAGTTTGCATAGTTCCCAAACCAGCCTTTTTTTTGGAAGAAACGTTAAAATTGATGAAAGATAAGAACAGCATTTGGGATTTTAGCAGTCCGTGTATTATTACCATTGATTACTATCCTTTACAATTTTAAACACAATCTAAAATATGGTGAGGATTTTTTTCACTCAGGCAATTAAAGCCATTCATACGTCTTCATGTAAACAATAAGCTTATCATGAACACTTTGCTGACACTCTGGATGAGTCCTCAATCCCACCTCTGATGAATCACGGACAGGTGTCGTAAAACCTCTGCAGGATGAAATCATGTAGCACTTGTTTATTTTTAACGCAGCAGTGACACAGATCTACTCTTTATATATTTGTTTTTAAATCTGACTTCTATTTTTCTGGAAAAATAAAAAACAATTTTACATGAATGTCCGTAAATAAAAGTATACATGTTCCCTTTTACACACTTTGATATGCTTTTTGTATAAGTAGCTCTTATAAAACGTGGCCTATGTAGGTGAGAGTTTGTGGTTGGGATAGTAACGACAATGTATGATCGCCATTCACGAAAAACAAGCACTCCACCCGAGGCGTATGGAATGATTGGTACAAGATGGCGGACCTCACGGCGCGCTCACGCGAAACGCTAAGAGTGTCCAAGAGGGAGCGCGCGCGCCCAGGTGGGGCTTCTGTGGGCGGGGTTCGCGCATGCTTGCTACGTTCGGTTTCGCTGTCACTTCCGGCTGTTTGTCCGGGAAGCGGATTCGTTCGGAGCGGAGCGCGCGGACCCCGGGACCCGGCCCACCAGCTGTACAGGCCGCAGCCATGGCCCGGGACTATGACCATCTCTTCAAGCTGCTTATCATCGGAGACAGTGGTGAGAACGGGCAATAAGGGTGGGGATCTACAGGGCCTGACAGGGTCAGTACCGGAAAAGAGGACAGTGGGAGTGGGCAGCATAGCCTCGGGAGCGCTCTATGTCCACTATCCTGCCAGGTTCAGTGTCCAGGCCAAGCTGTTTATAGTGCTAAAACTAACAAGTTGATAGCTGATAATTGAGCTATAGGTCACAAAGATGTTTGATACCATAATAACCACCAATAGCATCATATTTACACTGTTGTATTAAATATTTTTTCTATTTATGGGTAATTTATATTTGACAATTGTTGAAGTCAAATTGTGTTGGATTAAATCAGTTGTGAAGAGCTTTCCCTCTAATTGTCTTGTGTTGCCACGTATAGAAATGTCAATTAAGTGTACTGCAGAACAATTAGAAAACACGATAATTATAGTGCCAAAGGTCAACCATCGCAAGTGTCGACTATTTTACACTATCTCTTTACAGCCTTAATAAGACAATGAGAGATTATTGTAGTAGACCATATTTCCAGACATTTGTAACCGAGTTAGAATTTTCATAGTTTGCAATAGATAGAAGAGGCACTGTCAAAGCACAGAACTGAGGTATTGTGTTGGAAGTAAAGCAACACTTTCAATTTCAACCAGTCTGTTTCTCTTAATTGTTGTACATATGCATCTATATAATTTCAAGCCTAATTATATGTTTTGAGAGATTGCTGTTCATCCATCTGAAACACCATGTCAGCTGATAATGTTGCTGGCTGTGTTCTGTAGCAGCCATATCCCACCTAAAACCATATAACACTTAAATTGTATGGAAGGCCAGCACTGCTGGCTTTTACTAGTCTTGCTGTACAACAATGGAGGACTGTGCTGAGAGTTTAGAATGGCAGATGTGTGTATTTCTATAATACCATGAACAATGCATGGCAAACTCTCACCTTTCCAAGTATGTCCTGGATCTCATGTATCAGTCAGGGGCTACTTTAGAAATAGATATATACTTATAGACCTGAAATTATACGAACAGATACAACACTAAGCATTTTTGCTAGTAGGCTTTAGATGCAGGGTTGCAAATTTATCATATAAAATCCCAGAATATATTTTGTTACTGACTAGTTAATCGTGATTTATGTTTAAAAACAGTCTACACTAAATTGAAAGTTCAATCAAACCATGGAGCCTACATGTTGAGCATTGTCAAAATACATAGAACAGGTACCAACCAGTATGTTGGATATAGGAAAATGTTTTTTGTTTTTTTTGTTTAATATTATTTAATATCCAAAATAAAATGAACAGAGTGAAAACAAAGCAGAAGCTATTATCATAGTTATATCTTCAGGCAAAGAGGTTGATAAAACGATTGATTTCTCCTCCCCCTTTCTGTTTGAGGTTGACTATCCAGCAATGCCACACTATTTTAAATAGGGTATATGTTTAAGAAAAGTGTGTGTGTGTGTGTGTGTGTGTGTGTGTGTAGATATATATATATATCTCTATGTATGTGAATAATCCAATAGAAAAACAGATCGCACTCACAGGTCTTAATAGTATCAAAAATGTTCCGATTTATTCACCAAATCTGATAGTACATTGCTGCGATGTTTCAGCTACACCGGTACCCGTTTTCAAGGTGTGTGTGTATATATGTATATATGTATGTATATATATATATATATATTATACCATGACATTCTGAAACCTTTGTATCATTAATGTAGCTAGTTTGAGTCTGCTTTGGGTTCCCCTTCAACCAGCACCACCTGGGTTATGTATAGTGATGTTAATGGGGTGGCACCATTGACTTGCTTTGCAGATTGATATTCAGATTGTATTATAAAATATTTAGCTCTGGAACCATCAGATTATATTTTAAATACAGGCATATATTTGTTCCTCTTAGAGCTCTAGCACTGATGTTGAGGGATATTGCACAAATACAGGAGGGTAGAAAGCTGTACTAGTGATAAAAGTGCTTGTCAATGTAGAGTGCTTTCCTAGGTTCAGCAGTATGGCCTGAAAAAGTCAGGGTTGGGACCCTTGTGCGCAGCCAACAACTCTTTGTTGAAAATAATGGTGGAAGCACTGGGCACGTATGATAGTAGTGGCACAGGCATGCATTGGTTTTCAAAGGCGTATTAGCAACATTGTTTAGCCTATTGAATGTCCTTTCTTTGTATTGTGCACAAAACTGCACTTCATATTCTAGATGAGGTGTTATCAAATATTTATAAGGAGCCATAATTGTGTTCTGCTCTTTTATAGCGCTTTCATAAGGGCTCAGATACCAGTTCGCTGTGTGACTATAACTAGTATCCTGGCGCCTGGACTTTGCAGTGCATTCAGAACATTATATTCTGGAGAGCTGCAGAATTGTTTTTCTTGTTGCTCCTTCCTGCCTCTAGTGTCTTCCCCTCTTTCACATGCAACTTTGCTGGTGGGAAGAGTATGCCTGCAGGGTGATACTCTCCTCATTCATGGACAGCAACCTATGGCTCAGTGATGCAGTGCATTATGTGAAATGTAGTTCTGAATAGCTATTCTGGAAAGGTTGTAAGATATGCTCTACTCCTCTGGGGATTGTAAGCTTATTGACATATATTGGCCAGCATTTCCCAACTCTTCCCTATTGAAAAAGAAATATGAGCGACTCTCTTTTAATAATAATCAGCCAATTCTTTTGTATTGGACGGATATGAGAATTAACAATAGAATATTTATGGATACTCTGTTAACAATGTCTTTAGGGAAAAAAATGCTAGCTAGGGATACACTCTCCAAAAACACAGAAATATTGACTCTATGTACTGAGAACGTTAATATGAAACTAACTATATAGAATATTTATTATATTTGTCAATAAAAACGTTTCAAAAAGTGCATGCAAATAGTTTACCCACCACTGAATACTTCACATATTTAAAAATTCATTTTTTTTAAGGAGTAAGAGTAGAAGAGAATATTATTGATGACATATTTGCATTAAATGGGGAATCTAGATTGATTTAGAGGATAAACAAAATATTTTATGTTTATAACTATGGAGAGAAATAAAAGATGGGAAGATTAAGTTAACATTGAGTATTCAATTGATGAATGGTCTAATGCTTTCAGTCTGATGAGGAGGGCGCTGCACAGTACCACTATATACAACAGGGCTTGGCAAATTTTATTTACTTTTAGGAGTCAGAAAAAAAATCTAGGAGCCAGACAACGGCACATTTACGAAACATACATACACACACACCATAAACAGTCATTCACATTCATACAGAGACAGTCAGTCATTCACATTCATACAAAGACAGTCAGTCATTCACATTCATACAAAGACAGTCAGTCACATTCATACAAAGACAGTCAGTCACATTCATACAAAGACAGTCAGTCACATTCATACAAAGACAGTCAGTCACATTCATACAAAGACAGTCAGTCACATTCATACAAAGACAGTCAGTCACATTCATACAAAGACAGTCAGTCACATTCATGCAAAGACAGTCAGTCACATTCATACAAAGACAGTCAGTCACATTCATACAAAGACAGTCAGTCACATTCATACAAAGACAGTCAGTCACATTCATACAAAGACAGTCAGTCACATTCATACAAAGACAGTCAGTCACATTCATACAAAGACAGTCAGTCACATTCATACAAAGACAGTCAGTCACATTCATACAAAGACAGTCAGTCACATTCATACAAAGACAGTCAGTCACATTCATACAAAGACAGTCAGTCACATTCATACAAAGACAGTCAGTCACATTCATACAAAGACAGTCAGTCAGTCACATTCATACAAAGACAGTCAGTCAGTCACATTCATACAAAGACAGTCAGTCAGTCACATTCATACAAAGACAGTCAGTCAGTCACATTCATACAAAGACAGTCAGTCACATTCATACAAAGACAGTCAGTCACATTCATACAAAGACAGTCAGTCAGTCACATTCATACAAAGACAGTCAGTCAGTCACATTCATACAAAGACAGTCAGTCAGTCACATTCATACAAAGACAGTCAGTCAGTCACATTCATACAAAGACAGTCAGTCAGTCACATTCATACAAAGACAGTCAGTCAGTCACATTCATACAAAGACAGTCAGTCACATTCATACAAAGACAGTCAGTCACATTCATACAAAGACAGTCAGTCACATTCATACAAAGACAGTCAGTCACATTCATACAAAGACAGTCAGTCACATTCATACAAAGACAGTCAGTCACATTCATACAAAGACAGTCAGTCACATTCATACAAAGACAGTCAGTCACATTCATACAAAGACAGTCAGTCAGTCACATTCATACAAAGACAGTCAGTCAGTCACATTCATACAAAGACAGTCAGTCAGTCACATTCATACAAAGACAGTCAGTCAGTCACATTCATACAAAGACAGTCAGTCAGTCACATTCATACAAAGACAGTCAGTCAGTCACATTCATACAAAGACAGTCAGTCACATTCATACAAAGACAGTCAGTCACATTCATACAAAGACAGTCAGTCACATTCATACAAAGACAGTCAGTCACATTCATACAAAGACAGTCAGTCAGTCACATTCATACAAAGACAGTCAGTCAGTCACATTCATACAAAGACAGTCAGTCAGTCACATTCATACACAGACAGTCAGTCAGTCACATTCATGCAAAGACAGTCAGTCACATTCATGCAAAGACGGTCGGTCACATTCATGCAAAGACGGTCGGTCACATTCATGCAAAGACGGTCGGTCACATTCATGCAAAGACGGTCGGTCACATTCATGCAAAGACGGTCGGTCGGTCACATTCATGCAAAGACGGTCAGTCGGTCACTCGTATCCACACTTAGCCAGACACACACACAAAAGCCATCAGGTTGTTATTTATTTTTTTAAAAGAAAAGAGAGAAAAATAAAAAGTGACTCCCCCTCCCTGCTGTTTTACTTTATTGCACGGGAGGGGGATTTCTACTGCAGCTTGGTCCATGCCTGTCACACAGGCACAGACCGTCTGCATGCTACTGCTGATCGGTGGGATGTCATGTGACACCCGCCGATCCGACACTACAGCGCGAGGGGGCGGAGCAGGAAGCGCACACTCTGCTTACCCTCGCGCTGCGAAAGAATAATACATTTTTAAAACTAACCTCAGGACGGTGGAGCGTCGTGTGCTGCTTATCCTAGTCGCCATGGCGACCTGGCGCCCGGGGGTTTGTCCCTGATATACAAAACCTTCTTAAATAGTCTTCATAGTTTGTATATAGTCTTAGAGGCTTTATAAATGTTATCATTAAACGCTTGAGGTGTGAAAGCGATGCAGGTACTCAGGCCCATGTGTGGTACGCTAAATTGCTCTCTCTGAAGAGGAAGCTTAATGAGATTATAAGCAAATTGGTCCGCTTCCCATTTAATCTAACCTTGCAGCTCTTTGTTTTATTTAGATTTACCTTTTATAAACCAGCCTATGAAACTTCTAATAATTCAGCCTTTGATGGCAACCAAACTGTGCCTAGCAAATACTGGAAATCAATTGAGAACCCAAACTAGGTAGAATTAACCTTGCAGATTAATTATGTGGAAAAAGTGATATACAACAATTTGGTTAGAAAAGAACAATGTGGGAATTTGGAAAACCTGGTCATAATTTTTTGATCACCAGTAACCTGTCGCAAGGCACCCCCTCATAACCAACCTCTTTTTGCTTCATTGGATGTGAGACATTAATGTTAGGTATGCATGTTTTGTTTGAGTCTTACGCTGATATATATTTAAGACTGTTTAATAACATAAAATACACAATTGTACACTTGCACTGTTTAATGTAAAGAACATGTTGTATTCAAAGGACATGCATGAAAATGAATAAAGAAATAAATATATATAACAAAATAATGGGGAAATCATAGGGTGTACACAGAGGTAATGCTGTGAGCATTCGTGTGTGCATGGCAGGGTGACCACATTGGGGGTTTGTGTGACTGTGTGTGTGATTGATGTGCCTTTGTCGGACTCCTAAAATTAAACTAAGTTTGTGAAGCCCTGTCCTAAGATTCCCTATATAAAACGGCCATGTGATCACATTTCAGTAGAGATAACGTTTACGTTTTCTCTCAGGCACAAAGCGATGTACCTCTACATCGTGAACTGTAGGTGATATATAAATATTAACGTAATGTGCATTTTAAATGTCAACTTTCCAATGCATATATCTGCTTTCAACCCATTTTGTCCCCTTTAATCATTGTATTTCTTTCTTCATTGCTCAGAGTTAAGAAATGGGATATGCATCTTAATGAGCTAGCATGGGTTAATTCTCCATATATTTAATAATTTGCTAAAAATGTAGGCAGCTGTTGGCATTATTCGTAGGCCTGCTTATTTATGAGCTTCCAAGTGTTCTTTCCCTACTCATACATCGATCAGTGGAACATGGTTGGGTATGGCGTGGAGCTGAACTGCATAGTGAGCCAAACCTTTGTCTTCACTCCCACAGCAGTTTACAGTTTGCCAAGCAATAGTGTCACTGCACGTGTACAAAGGAAACCAACTCCAAATGTATAATCATTACATTGTTGGATTATTCAGTTTGTGATGCTGGTGTTATTATTCTCATGGAAAGCAATCCATGGATGTCTCTAAAATGTTAGATTTTATTTTATTTCCCTTCCCATGGAAGAATCCCTTAATATGTGTTCTGAAGGCTCTATTTAGTTCTCATAAAGTGTGCTTTAAAGGGCTTTTATATATTGGTCTCCTGTCTGAAATGTTTAAGCTGTACAAACTGAATATTTACTAATTGAAAGGTTTGTCTCCTGTTATTACATGGCCATTATAGTACTTTCCCAGTAGGGTGTGATTCTCCCCTTCCCACCTATGATTAGCATGTTCTAGTTACCATTTATGGGGACTTACAATGTTCAATGACTTGTTTATGACTATGCATCTCTATGGAGCTATGTGCAGATGTACAGTGAATGAGCATGAGTGGCGTGCTTACAGTGTGTTCAGTGCTTTCCTTATTATTCTCTTAATATTCTCAATAAAGGGAGCACTGAACATGTTATAAAGTCCTTACCGTATTCCCTCCTGAAATCTATACAGGATCAATCTCTTATCCGCTGCTCAGAGGATAAACTGGCATGTACTTTCAAAAATAAACTTTTCACGTGTGCTTCTACATTAGAAAACTGAAAATTAAAGTATGGTGTTCCTTTAAATGCTTATGTTTGTGTGCTAGAAACCCGACAGGACGGTGGGTCATAAAAGGAATATGTTATTCCTTAATGTGCAAAAGAAATCTAGACTAACAGTTTGAATATTGTATACATTTTGTATGCTTTTATGTTTTATATATTGATTTTTTCCTTTTAAGTAAAACAGGATTCAAGAGAAAAAAACATATTGAATAGAGACATCAACCTGCCAGATAGTCAAGTGCAAAGTTTAACACTATTAGATTAAATGCTAGCAAACTGTTGTTGATACTTTGCACGGTGTGATATTGTAGCCTTTCCGAAGACTTTTATTTTTTTCACTAACTTCCTGCTAAACCTCCCTCTGTATTGTCAAGGAGGGACCGAGGGGGAAATGTGAAACTTAACATAGGACCAGTGCATGTTTTCACTGAAACAAGTTGTTGATTCTTTTCCCATTGCTAGATATTAAGTGGAGAAAGTACAAGCCCCCTAAAGTGTGTAACCATTATCAATGCTTTTCTTTTCAGGTGTTGGAAAAAGTAGCTTACTTCTAAGATTTGCTGACAACACTTTTTCAGGTATGTTTCCCCATGTCTCAGCCTGTTTAGGTATTTGGTAAATGGCTTTTCTTTGACACAATGAACTTGCCCAACATGTGCGCTTGACATCATATAGCTGTTCCATGCATGCAGTGCATTAGAGTTATCTAATATTCCTATTGGCTTTCTCATTCCTCTCTATATACCTGCACATCTGCCTCTGAATGCTGGATCAATACATCGTCCATTTAAGGAATGCGTGTACAGAAATAATTACCTAACTCAGGGCTCGACAAACCCCGGGCGCCAGGTCGCCATGGCGACCAGGAAATCAGACCTGGCGCCCGGGTGCTGTTTGTCACAGGGAGCCCTTGCCGGCTGCCATCTGTTACATGCAGCGCGAGGGGAGAAAGTCTGTGCGGATCACACAGACTGTAAGCTCCGCCCCCTCGCGCAACACGTTGTAGTGCCGAGTGTCACGTGACAACTCGGCACTTAGCAGAAACCGAAAGAGGATCGGGCTCCAGCATTAATGTCCCCCTCCCCTGCACTGTGGTAAGCAGCAGGGAGGGAGGACACCGTAAGAGATACCATGTTTGTGTTTTTTTTAAAGAACAAAAATGTGTGAATGTAACTGGCTGTGTATGTGGTCTGTGTGTATGTATGTGTGAATGTAACTGGCTGTCTATGTGGTCTGTGTGTATGTATGAGTGAATGTAACTGGCTGTCTATGTGGTGTGTGTGTGTATGTATGAGTGAATGTAACTGGCTGTCTATGTGGTCTGTGTGTATGTATGTGTGAATGTAACTGGCTGTCTATGTGGTCTGTATGTATGTGTGAATGTAACTGGCTGTCTATGTGGTCTGTGTGTATGTATGTGTGAATGTAACTGGCTGTCTATGTGGTCTGTGTGTATGTATGTGTGAATGTAACTGGCTGTCTATGTGGTCTGTGTGTATGTATGAGTGAATGTAACTGGCTGTCTATGTGGTGTGTGTGTGTATGTATGAGTGAATGTAACTGGCTGTGTATGTGGTGTGTGTGTCCGTGTGTGAATGTAACTGGCTGTGTATGTGGTGTGTGTGTGTGTGTGTGAATGTAACTGGCTGTGTATGTGGTGTGTGTGTGTGTGTGTGTGTGTGTGTGTGTGTGTGTGTGTGTGTGTGAATGTAACTGGCTGTGTATGTGGTGTGTGTGTGTGTGAATGTAACTGGCTGTGTATGTGGTGTGTGTGTGTGTGAATGTAACTGGCCGTGTATGTGTGAATGTAACTGGCTGTCTATGTGGTCTGTGTGTATGTATGTGTGAATGTAACTGGCTGTCTATGTGGTCTGTGTGTATGTATGTGTGAATGTAACTGGCTGTGTATGTGGCATGTGTGAATGTAACTGGCTGTGTTTGTGGCGTATGTGTGAATGTAACTTTCTGTGTATGCGAGGTTGGTGTATGTGACTGTCTCCGTGCGTTTGTGATGTGCCGTTGTCTGGCTCCTAAATTTTTTAGCTGGCTCCTAAAACTAAATTAAATTTGTCAAGCCCTGACCTAACTTGTAACCATTGATACTAGGGTCGCATTTACATGTTATCCTAAAATATTAATGAGACTACTGGATACCTGATAATGCTAGCTAAGAAACCAAGATCTAAAGAGGTGTAGTCAGCTTGTATACAATGTGAAAATAACGCCAACAGTAAGTGTCGGATGTCGTGTAATCTGCTTGAACTAGCTGATGATAAAATATATACTATGGTTTGATTCAGGATAGGCCGTATGTTAATCTGGTTTAAATGTAGCCTGAGGGAAAAATTCAAATAAAACTATATATGTGTAATTAACTTTGCTCTTCTCTAGTGGTTTAGGGAGAAGGGGAAAGCACAAAAAAACATGGCCAACTGCCTACATGAAGGACTGTCTAATCTAACACTCTCCTCTGTGACTCCAACATATAATAGATATTTCTGTTTTAAAGATGTAACTAGATTACCAGTGCATTTAAAACAAACGCATATATGACATATGCAACTGTTTTCTTCTTCTTCTATGTTTGAATTAATTGCATATAAAAGTAAAAATAAAATTAGGTGTTTATCTCCAGCATTCATTTTGAGAATTCTACACATGATGCTACATTCTCCAAAATCTTCCATCGAGTCTCACTTTACAGCTGTGGCCAAATCATGCATGATGATGTCATTAGATACACCCCTGTACTCTTACTGGCTCCTGTGTATCACTAGTGGGCAGGACTAGGTTGCTGTGTACAACTTTTTTTTTTTTTTTTTTAACCTGCCTTCCAACAAAAAGTGGAGATTGACCTGATCAAACAGGATAATAACACCGTCCCCTTGTGATGTAATAGTTATATTACCCTCCCATTCAATGCAAGTCTATGGTCAGAATTCAGACATATAGACTGAATTTTGTGTCCCCAGCCCCAAAGTGACATACTAGTGCTGTAAAGTAACTAGGGGGTGGCACCCAAAAACACTATTTCACAAAATGACAGCGCCCAGTCACTTAGTAAAATATTTCATAAAATAAACTTGCATAACAAAAACAAAATACATATCTGAAATCAACAATGCAAAATAAAAAACCCTTTTCATTTTTTGGTGGGAGTGTCCCTTTAAGTTACAATGTACAAAAGAAATAAGCTTGGAGCAGTCTCTCCAATCAATGAGAATTTAAGTAAAAAACACTGCCATGAACTTGCTGCCACAGGCGATATGTACCAAATTATAACTGCATATAGCATGTAATGCACAGTTGTAGTTTGTTTTGTTTTTCTTACGCCTATTGGTAGAATTTTACACTTTAATGCTCCGCTTCTGCTCTACTGACAAATGTCTCGTTCCTGTGATAAGTAGAATATTATGAAATCTAGCATGACATCAAGCTAATATGTTAATTTATTTTTAACATTCGCTTATTTTATAGGCAGCTACATCACAACTATTGGAGTTGACTTTAAAATCCGAACTGTTGAAATCAATGGAGAGAAAGTGAAGCTCCAGATTTGGGACACTGCAGGGCAGGAACGATTTCGAACCATCACATCCACGTAAGTGTTCACTTCGAGGAAAAGCCTATACAGGAAGTGAAATGTCCGGGTATTGTGTGAGTTTCTGTGGAACCTTACAGCTTTTAGACTGAACAATGTCAGCTCTGGCCGAGAAATGCAGCTTTGCTTTTTAACATAGGATATGATGTCATTTAAAGATGCTTCGTGCAGGATGTAGGTTCAGAGTTTGACAATAGTTTAAAATCCATTTCAAAGAGGATTGAAATGCTAACATTTTTAAATTCCTGGAAGTACAATCATGTGTTGACTGATTTGTCATACGTTATATGCCTTGTAAATACTCTCTTAAATCAAGTTAAACTCCCTCACTACATACACCGGCAGTACTAGTAAAGCTAAGTGGACATCTGAATACCATTCAAACCAGGAAAGTTCATATATATTGATGTAGAATAATGCTGGAATTGTTCCATTAAATAAGTTTAATATAGATTTCTATAATGATATAATGAAGATATCTTACCTGCCTCCAAGGTGGATTTGATTTACGTTGATTTGAGTCCTTTATTTGCATTCTTTCGTTAAACATTTCTCTCTAACATGATTTCCAACATATTCTGGAAAATGTCTTCTATTTAAGTAATGGTTTATTAGTCTTATATAGGAAGATATAAACTAAGAAAAGAACACAGTTTAGTTATGACACTAAAAGCTGCCTTAGATTAGACATCCCACATGGGATCCTTCTACTCTGGAATGGTTATGTGGCCATTTGTAATACAGGAAGTGAATTTGAAAATGTGTTAAATATATAAATATGAATGTATAAGTAATTAACACTCCTTTATTAATTGAAATATGTATGACTGGAAATATTTTGTACAATATTATTGGAAAAAGATAATATAAAATATTTTAAATCTAAAAAAACCCTTATAAAACCAGTAATATAATCAAATTAGCAGTGGTGTTATCCAGGGCATCCAGAATATGGTGTGCCTCCTGGTTATATGATGCCATGCTTTCACCACACTATAAGGATGTGGGCAGTAGATGTGGATAAATATCTTACTAAACTGGCTTAAGCAATGTAAGGTCACTTATCATTTGTATTGGAATTCTGTTTTTCTTTTCTATGCATTTGGGCAATACATTATAGGCCCCTTATATTAGTGTTTGGTAATGGTAATGGTAATCCAAGAATGCAGTTTTATCATGCTATTATTCAACTCTCATAGCTGACTCTGCAGCTGTTGTAATTTGGTGTCATTGAGCTGATATTTTTTACAACGCTCGATTCTTGATTTTTTAAAACTTTTTTTTATTTGTGTCTCCTTAAAGTGACATTACCAGTGATAACCATGGTATATCTCATTCATCCGCACATTTCCCATGTAGAGGGCCATGGTGACAACAGCAGTCCCTGCTAAATGCATTATTGCAACAATGTCTGAGCGCAACACAAGTTGTTATAATGGCTTTCTAGAGTGGATAAAATACAGAATGTTAAAACTAATCATAAATTCTGGATAACAATGATCCCTGATACATGGAACAAAATATGCATGGCTATAGAGAGAATAAAGTTTAAAAAATATATATTTTTTACCAGGGTCTCCATTTCACAAATTTAGTTTCTGCTTATTCTCCCTAATATTATAGAGGTTCTATATAAAACTAGCGCAGAGTTAAGTTTCAACAATTCTATACTAGACCTTAAATTTTATATAAATTCTGACATTTTGCTGAGGACGTTGGCCACTGTTTAAGTACATCAGGACACCATTTTATTTTTTTAGATTGGTTGACCTTTTTCAACTTCAGTTTTGGTGTTGCAAACTCTTGATAGTTTTGTTTATCCATTGGCGCACACCGTGAAAGCATTATCCATTGTGCCTCCAGCTGCCTTATACATTGAAAGATCAATTGATGGAACACTCCAACAAGCACAGGTCTCAAATTAAGCTTTCCTAGTAGTAGATAAATGTGTCAATAAAAATGTAATACTAGTGGTACATCATAGAAATGAAAGTGTTTTTGTTGAATGTTGTCCTACTTTAAATGAGATGTTAAGAGAATGAATAACAAACCCAAAAGTTTTTTCTTTTTTTTTATTACAGATATTACAGAGGGACCCATGGCGTAATTGTAGTCTATGATGTGACCAGCGCAGAATCTTTTGTCAATGTTAAACGATGGTTACATGAAATAAATCAGAATTGTGATGATGTCCGTAGGATATTAGGTGAGTTCTGCTAGCATAACGCTTCTCATGATCTGATGTAGCAGAGGAATGCAATGCATGGAAATGCTCCTAATTTCTTTTTGTTATTTTTAAGTGGGTAATAAGAATGATGACCCTAATCAAAAAGTGGTGGTGACAGAAGATGCTTTCAAGTTTGCTGGGCAAATGGATATTCAGCTGTTTGAGACCAGCGCCAAAGAAAACTTAAATGTTGAAGAGGTGGGTCTTGTCCTTGGATATATGTTTTCATTCATTACATTAACCACTTGCTGCATATGGACATTATATGCCGTCCTAACACACACGACCCAAACTTCCACGAGGACCGCATAGAACGTCCTCTCAGCAGCAGCTCATGCAAAGGGGTCATGACGGCATCTTGATGGTCTGAGAAGCTGCTTAGTGGGTGTTCTAGTTGGGTGAATTGATGAGGTGTCCCACATCGAGCTTTCTCTCTCACTCAGAGTGCCTCAGGTGAAGGCTTACAGGTGCAAGTGGGAAGAGGTAATCAAGTTGGAGCCTTTGGCTAATTGCAACAGATATGGCCCTGCATGGATATGTTTGTCAGAATTGCAATATCTGGGTTGGGGGCAAGAGACGAAGAAGCTTGCATGTTATCATAGTAACATAGTAATTTAGGCTTGAAAAAAGACAAAAGTCCATCAAGTTCAACCCTTCTACCTATCATTTCTGCGTTTTGATCCAAAAGAAGGCAAAAAAAACCCTAAGGAAGCTTTTTCGAATGTTGCCTCCTAGGGGGAAAAAAATTCCTTCTTGACTCCAAAAGGGCAATCAGATTTCTCCTTGGATCAAAAAGCTCTATTATTAATGCTCATTCTATTATTAATACCCCTGTATGTTCTGCTTTTCTAAAAAATCATCCAGACCATTTTTAAATGCATCTATTGTGGTTGATAGCACTACCTCTCTTGGCAGTGAGTTCCATAATTTTATTGTCCTTACCGTAAAGAATGCCTTCCTTTGCTGCCTATGAAATCTTTGCTCTTCCAGTCTCAGGGGGTGACCTCTTGTTCTTTGTACATTTCTATTAATGAACAGGTCCCTGGAGAGCTCCTTATATTGGCCCTGCACATATTTATATAATGTTATCATATCCCCTCTAAGACGCCTTTTTTCTAAAGTAAATAAATGCAATTTTTTAAGTCTCTCTTCATAACTAAGATCCTCCAATCCCCTTATTAATTTTGTAGCTCTCCTTTGCACTTTTTCTAGTTCCTTAATATCCTTTTTAAGGACTGGTGCCCAGAATTGTACTGCATATTCAAGGTGAGGTCTTACCATTGATTTGTAAAGAGGCAAGATGATATCCTCCTCCCGTGAATCTATACCTCGTTTTATACATGCCAATATCTTATTGGCCCTTGCAGCTGCTGACTGGCATTGGGCACTGTTGCCAAGTTTGTTATCTACAATGATTCCTAAATCCTTTTCGTTAATAGTTTTTCCCAGGGAAATACCATTTAACGTATATGTTGCTTTGTTATTATTTTTCCCATAATGCATAACTTTACATTTGTCTATATTGAACCTCATTTGCCACTTTCTTGCCCAGTTCCCCAATCAGTAAATTTATCAGTAAATGTCTTTTACAAAGCAGAGCAGCATAAAAGGAAATCTAAAGGGTTAAATATTTAAATGAGTTATTTTAAGCTTCATAATTTAATTTGGTTAGTTTGCATGTTAACCAAGTAGAGAGGTTAATGTATGTAATGTATGCAAACCTTGTTCATAAGCAGTATTAAAGTACCTTCTTGGAGAAACCTCACATTGAATGCTCTCTAATAGCATTGCCCACTGTTGGCAGGCCAATTTTACTTAAAGGATAACTAAACTCTTTTAACCCCCAAAAATGTCCTGCTTCTCCAGTGAACGTGACGTGTATCTTAATAGATACATGCGGGTTTACTCTCTGCTGTGTCTCACAGCTGAGACACAACAGTCAACAGTTCCAGGCTGTTGCACGCTGACAATGTCAGAGCGCGCACAGCCAATCAGAGGGTGCACTTGTCCACTTTGTCTGATCAATGTCTAGTGTCTTCAAAATGCAGGGGTCTTTCACTGCCACCGCAGAGAAAGACCGTAGTTTTTGCATGTTGATCAGCGGGGGCGGAGGAGACCTAGTTAAGTATATATTAGAACCACAAGTGAAAAGTCAAGTGCAGTGTCCCTTATAGCTGACCAATTACTGTAAATTAAGAGGAGAGTGTCACAAAACATCTTACCCCTGGACTGAAATAGGCATCCATAATTACAGTGCATGCTGCTTATCCCTTTTCCTATACATTTTGCTAGCAGATGAATTTAAATGTTGTTCTCTATAAAGCAACATCATGTCCATTTAAGTAGCAGGGTGCTTCGGATCATGGTTGTATTCACTTGGAACGTAACCTTAGTATCTTTAACCCCTTGGCGACACAGGACGGACTAGGTCCGTCCTGTGTGCCGAGGCGTTAGTGACACAGGACGGACCTAGTCCGTCCTGTGTCAAAACGAGCACTGAAAGCGGAGTTTTTCCGCTTTCAGTGCTCTAAGGGCATTGTAACGATGCTTCCGTGTGGAAGCATCGTACAATGCTAAAAAAAATGCCCGTCGGCATTTCGATCGCTCCGGAGAGCGATCGAAATGCCGGTTTTAAAGGCACAGTGCCTTTAAAACGCGGGCATTTAAAAAATGAGCATAGGAAGCGAATCTTTCGCTTCCTATGCTCAGAAAGTGTTCCTGATTGCCTCGCAAGTCGAGGCAATCAGGAACACAAAAAAAAAATGCACGATCTTGGTCACTGAGTGACCAAGATGGCGCTGCCCTTCTAAGGGCAAGAGCACAGGAGGCAGGAAGTACCTGCTTCCTGTGCTCTCTGGCTGTCACACGATTGCCTCTTCACAGAGGCAATCAGTGACTGCCAGGCACACTGACAGGCAGTGGGGATGCTCTCCTGAACATCCCCACTGACTGGTCAGATCAATATTAACTCTATATTGATCTGACCAGTTATGATCTGCCTCCCTCTCCTCACATTTTTTTTAGTGAGGGAGAGAGACAGATCAAAGTTACAAAAGTAATTAAAAGTTAAAAAAAACAATAAATACACAACACACAAATAATAAAACAATAAAAAAAAATTTATTAAAGCAATTCCCTGTGTTTAACCCCTTCCCTGCCACTGATCTTGCATAAGCAGTGATCGTGCACATCAGCGCATTTATTTTTGCTGTTTGTGTATTTTTTAGGGGTTAATTTTTTTTGTACTGTAATTTATTACAGTACTAAAAAGGCTCTTCTAAGAGTTATTAACCCCTTATTTGCCGTCGATCACTGCTTACGCAATGATATTGACGCCAAAGCAATTTTTATCTGTCTGCATATTTTTTTTTTATTTTTTTTTTACACATACCCGCTAGGGGATTACATGTAAAGTAAAAATATTTGAGGTTTTTTTTTTTAAGCTGCCTGAGCGCATAGCGATCAGTAACAGCGAATTAGTGGCAAAGGCGGTTTGGTGATTTCTCAATTAAGCTCACCATTCGCCCTGGTCAGATCAAAATGAATCGGATCAATATTCACAAATATTGATCTGCCTCCCTCTCCTCACTTACATTTTTGTGACGGAAAGAGACAGATCAGTATTAGTGATATAAAATAAAATTTTATAAAATTGGCAGGTTTTATGAAAGTCTTTCACTGTGTATTAACCCCTCCCCTGCCATTCATCACTGTGTAAGCAGTAATCTTGCACAGCAACAGTATGTTTTGCTGTCTGCACTGTTTTATGGATTAATTTCTTTGTACTGTAATGTATTACAGTACTAGATAGGCTCTTCTAAGAGCTATTAACCCCTTCTTTGCTCGAGATCACTGCTTACGCACTGATTCTGAGGCCGCGGACTCAGGGTTCGATTTTGACCCTATTCAGCTTTCTGATACATCATCTAGCGATGTATCGGTGGCTGCTGAGCCCTTGCCACAAGTAGTGATGGGGGTCTACAGATAAAAAAATATATGGTTTGGTGGGGGTAAATTTCATTGGCTGGCTTCAAAGATATATCCCATAAAGGACACGGACGCAGGTTGACTACATGTCAAAATTCCAAGTTGGAATTTTGAGATGCGCATCTCACAAATGTTGCCTTCTAGCCAAAAACAAACCAACAAACCTATGCATGGGTGCTATCCCTGTACTCGGGAGATGTTGCTGAAAACATATTGGGTTGTTGTTTGGCAGTGACATATACCAGAATCTGTGAATTCATGCCTGAAGTACAATGCATGTGGAAAAAAAACTCCCAAAAAAGTACTACCACAAACTTTTACAAAGGCTGGTGGTAGAATTAGTACCTATACAGTATTAAAATACCACCATTTGAAATACCTTAGGATGTCTATTTTCCAAAAATATATGGTTTGATGGGGTAAAATTCATTGGACGGCTTCAAAAATGTTCCAAATGGAACATGGGCGCAGGCTGACTACATGTCAAAATTCCAGGTTGGAATTGCGCACCCCCTAAATGTGGAATTTTAGACCCAATACAAACCAACAAACCTATGCATGGGGGGTATCCCTGTACTCAGGAGATGTTGCTGAACACATATTGAGGTGTTGGTTGGCAGTGGCAAATACCAGAATCTGAAAATTCCTGCCTGAACTACAATGTGTGTGGGGAAAAAATGACATCCCATCCCTTTGACATAGGTTGGTGGTAGAATTAGCACTTGGAAAGTGTTAAAATACCACAATTTTAAATACCCTAGGATGTCTAGTTTTCCAAAATATATGGTTTTATGGGGTAAAATACTTTGACAGGCTTCAAAAGTGTCCCAAATGGAACATGGGCGCAGGCTGACTACATGTCAAAATTCCAAGTTGGAAATGCACCCCCCCCTAAACGTGGCCTTTTAGCCCCCAAATAATCTAACTAACCTACACATGGGTGGTATCCCTGTACTCAGGAGATGTTTCTGAACACATATTAAGGTGTTGTTTGGCACTGACACATAATAGGATCTGTGAATTCATGCCCGATGTACAATGAATGTGAAAAACAAATTACTATCCATAACATTGACATAGGCTGGTGGTAGAATTAGTGCATGAAAAGTGTTAAAATACTACCATTTGAAATACCCTAGGGTGTCTAGTTTTCAAAAATATATGGTTTTGTGGGGTAGAATACACTTTTTGGCTTCAAAAATGTCCCAAATGGGACATGGGCGCAGGTTTTCTGCACGTCAGAATTCCAAGTTGGAAAACCAAAAAGCGCACCTCTCAAATGTGGCCTTTTAACCCCCAAATAACCTAACCAACCTATACATGGGTGGTATCCCTGTACTCAGGAGATGTTGCTGAACACATATTGAGGTGTTGTTTGGCACTGACATATAACAGGATCTGTGAATTCATGCCCAAAGTACTATGTATGTGAAAAAAAATTACTATCCATAACATTTACATAGGCTGGTAGTATAATTAGTGCATGGAAAGTGTTAAAATACTACCATTTGAAATACCCTAGGGTGTCTAGTTTTCAAAAATATATGGTTTTGTGGGATAGAATACACTTTTTGGCTTCAAAAATGTCCCAAATGGGACATGGGCGCAGGTTTTCTGCACGTCAGAATTCCAAGTTGGAAAACCAAAAAGAGCACCTCTCAAATGTGGCCTTTTAACCCCCAAATAACCTAACCAACCTATACATGGGTGGTATCCCTGTACTCAGGAGATGTTGCTGAACACATATTGAGGTGTTGTTTGGCACTGACATATAACAGGATCTGTGAATTCATGCCCAAAGTACAATGTATGTGAAAAAAAATTACAACCCAAAACATTGACATAGGCTGGTAGTATAATTAGTGCATGGAAAGTGTTAAAATACTACCATTTGAAATACCCTAGGATGTCTAGTTTAAAAAAATATATGGTTTTGTGGGGTAGAATACACTTTCTGGCTTCAAAAATGTCCCAAATGGGACATGGGCACAAGTTTTCTGCATGTCAGAATTCCAAGTTGGAAAACCAAAATGCGCACCCTCTAAATGTGGCCTTTTAGCCCCAAAACAAACCAACAAACCTATGCATGGGTGGTATCCCTGTACTCAGGAGATGTTGCTGAACACATATTGAGGTGTTATTTGGAAATACCCCTTCACATTTTAAGGTAATGTTTACCTAAATTGCAATATATGTGAAAAATTAAAAAAAAAGATTTTTTGCTGCAAACTTTGGCATAGATTGGTGGTAAAATGGCTACATGAAATGTGTCAAAATACCCCAAGTTAAATGCCCTGAGTTGTCTAGTTTTCAAAAATATGTACATGTTGGGGGTCATTCATGGATTTAGTACAGAAATCAGTGTATCAATGTCACTATCGCTAATTTTGAAAGAAGGGATTTTAAAATAGCTTTGCACCACTTATAGTTCTGGCCCTGTAACATGAATAAAAAAGCACAAAAACATAAAAACATGGGCTATTTCTGAACTCAGGACATATATTAGAAACTTTTTAGCAGTGTTTTTTTGTTGTCTCTTGTACATGAGTATACGATTTTTCAAATAAAAGTCATAAAAAAATAATTTTTTCAATTTTTTTGCCATATTTTATTATTTTTTTTACATCAAATTATATGCTATTATCAAAATAATGGTATCAAAAGAAAGCCCTTCTTATGACGATAAAAACGATATATAGTTTGTGCGGGTACACTAAATGAGACAGAAATAAATTACAGCAAAACACAAACTGCTCAGAAATGTTAAAACAGCCCATGTCACCAAGCGTCGGACAAGCCAAAAAAGTCATGTCACTAAGGGGTTAATCATGCCCAAATCCCTTATCTACCTTTTTGGGGGGGGGGGGGGGGGGGTTAGTCCTCCCTACTCTCCTGCTATCTAGCCTCCCTTCCTCCATGACCCAGACAGCCCACTCTATCGTCTTCATTCCTGGCCACTCTCCACATGTACATCAATTGCTCCAATCCTAGCCACTCTCCCAGTGCTCCTCAAATCAACTGAAAGTATTAACTTTCTTTATCTCATGCATTATTGAACCACAAAGCTTTAACTCATGAAAAACTGAATGCTCATAAACATTGTTCTATATTGTTTTTACCCGCTTGGTAAGACTATTTTCATCAAATGATTTTAAAAGGCCTTTATAGGCATTAGCTAGCAATTTACATAGTATAAAATATAGATAACCTGCAAAAATGAATCTATTTATACATTTTTGCTATGATGGGTACACTCCAGGAATGTAACTGGATTCAGGACTTGGACTGATTTCAGGGATTACTGCTAACAATCCTGACTCTAGTTTTCCCCTAGAAACCCATATGTATACATATAAATAGATTTGTTTCCTTTCCTAGATGTTTAACTGCATTACTGAGCTAGTCCTGAGACAAAAGAAGGAGAACTTGGCAAAGCAGCAGCAACAGCAACAGAACGATGTGGTGAAATTAACCAAAAACAGTAAACGAAAGAAGAGATGCTGCTAGGTGCAGACACAGCCTGCTCTCTATCCGAACATTCGCTCCTGGGACGAAGGAGCTTGTGCCTCGGGCAGTGCCCAGCTTTCGGGGGTTGGGGCATTTTCTCGATTTTGTGCTGTTTATTTAAGAATTTACTCCAGGTTTTCTATTGAGCGGCACAGGCACATTTTTATTGCTGTGCCAAGAAGGTGTTGTGGATTCTTGTCATCCCCCTGCCACACCTGTCCAGAGCGTCTGCTATGAAAGGACAATTGCAGTGCCTACCTTATGGACTGATTAACAAGAGTCTGTACATACTGTATATTGCGTTAACCAGCCTCGCCTCCCCCATTGCTTTTGGCTTCTTATCACCAATCTGTCATGATACATGAATATGAACTGATCAACATTTTTAAAGTTTTGGAACAGATGGTGTGTTAACCTTGGCTTGTGCCTGGTTTCTGTCCTCCCTGTTAGGGTAAGATTCTCTAGGCCTCGCTGTTAATTTGCTTTCCTGCTGTTTAGTTTTTGTCAATATTTAAAACCATGCTAAAGAAAAGAAAATTCGACCTAAACATTGACCAGGGCAGGATTTAAGTCTACAAACAAACACATTTTGGTTTTTAATGAAAGGCTGGATGGATTCTGAACTCTTACCAGTCACTTGTTTTGATCTGTCTAAAAAAAGAAAAAAAAAAAATGAAACAAATTATGTGAATTTAAGAAAGGAAAAACATGAAAACAATCTGCCAAATTTTTTTGTACCATCTTGTTCATAAATAGGAAAAAACTAATAAAATGTGAACTTATGGGTCCTGAATTAAAAAAACCAAATGACTTTGTGTTACTGAATAATTATATAGAGCCTTGTTAATGAGAAACCTAGGACATATATAAAGAGGCTATTTTTGAGCAAACAGTCTGATGTTTGTCAGGATTTGCAGTCCACATCACTGCTAAATCCTATGCTTTATATAGATATGGCCATCAAATACTGATATTTTGACAAAATTGTTGAGAGAAGCCTTAAACGTTGTATACAGAACATGGAAATGATGTGTAGAGGTAAGCACAAAATGGAAGATAGAAAGTCATAGAAATACTTTATTCCAGAGGCTTGACATTAAAAAGAGCATCATTTTGTACTAAAATATGACATTCTCTGTATATATTATAAAACAAAACTGCAATATTCCATTATAAAAATTCTGCTTCTTCTATGTACATAGAGCATTTCTCAGTACTTGAACTGTAAGAAGTATGGTGACTGGTTCCTGTGCTGTGCTCTGTCTGTGTGGAAGACCAGAGGTAGGGAGTCTGTTCCTTTAAATGAGCAGCTCAGGATTTCTCTACAACTGCAACACCTGCAGTCATTTTACTAGAGCAAACAAACTGTGGAGTGGATATCAGTGGGTCGCTCGAAAAGTGCAAAATATTTTATAGTTGAAATCCTCGGATGAAAGGATTATACTTTCTCTCTATTCAAAATAAACGTTAACCCTCTGAGTGTGAGAGGACTGTGCAAAACATGTCAGATCACCACCTGGCTACAAAATGAACCGTTGAGTGCCAGGTCAGTGAGCAATTTATTGATGACCCCTCTGGCACTTAAAGGTTAAAAATAAACTATTGGCATATGAAACATAAAATACAAATACAGGTAGATATATCTTTCTGTATGAAAAATGAATACTTTTCTCTGAATTGCCATAGGTCAGGCATGTTCTTGCCTTATGAATTCAAAGTTGGTTACAGCTAGATCCACAGCTCACTCACAAATGGCTTTTTATGTAGTGATTACAGTGATGCTCCTTTCAGCTTCAGACTTTCCTGGTGCGTGTTCCTAGTGAAGAGAATTTCTTTAGTATACAGCTGTCTTCCAACAAATGTCATTGTTTCTCATCATACCACCATTCCTAATGCAATCTCACTCTCAATGGAGATAGATTTAAAACTAACATTTAGTTTTCTTTAGAAATGAGAAGAGACTTCTCCCTTCTGTTCCAACGGGCTCCTCTCCTGGCCGCTCTGTTCGGTTCAGAGTGGTTACTTTGCCACAGTGTTTCACTTGGTGGCCACTGGAGAAGGAATATACAGACTGACTCCATTCCTTCTGATGTTTGTCCATCAATTGCTGGTCAATGACTCTGTGCATGTCATCCTGTTAACAAAACAAAAGGTTTTAATTGTGACAAAATGGAAAAAAACGTTTATACTGCGCACAAAGATATGCACATACTTTCATCTAAACCCCCTGAATATTTAACTTGTGTGTTATCTATTTACATCCTTGCACCACAGCAATGTGTGCTATAATCATTCCCTGGAGAAATGACTCCAGCTCACAATTCTCTAACATGTAAAATGATGGCGTTTGTGTTTTATTAGAGGGAAAATAAATCTTCCATTCAGAAGTGCAGATCAGTGGTACGGTATGCAGTGTGTTTGGTTTGTGTACATATACAAGTCTCAATCTTGGTTTATAAATGAATGAGAAAATACAAATCCCCATTTGTCTGTACACAAGACACTACAGTGGCATGGATACCTTCCTGGGGAAGACATAGAAAGAAAGACAAGTAGTAATGACTGTTTAACTCCTTCAGCACGAGCTGCTTTGGGATTATCTGTTGCGGGTGTTTAACTGTAATCTCATTTAGTGTACTCATGCAAACTATATATTGTTTTTTAAGGAAACTGATTTTTTTAGATGCCATATTTACCCTTCTAAATCAGGATTTAAAAGGGGTTGTTTGCATTTATGTGCCAGGACAGTCATGTGTCCTTAGGGGGTTTACTTTTTTATACACATATAGATTGTGTTTCTTTTTAATATGCATTAAGATTTATTTTCTGTTTTTTTTTTTTTAACCATTTTAATGTGAGGAGATTTGCAGTGTCTCACTCCTGGCCCTAAAACCACAGGAACGAACAGTCTCCCTTACTGCTGCCCCTTAAGTCTTCTTAGTGGTCTAAGGACTGACCTTGGGTGGTTGTGCCATACTTTCGCATTGCAAAGTAGAGTTTGTAGTTTGACTCCCAAGTCACCGCTGGCAGGCAAAAGGTGTTCTGCACAAAAAGGCTACTGCTTTCAAATATATTAACGTCCACTCTGAGCAACTTGTGTTCTTATGCATATTATTGAGTTCATTTTTACAGTTTTTGGAATGCTTAGAACTGCACTTGTCCAGTGACTCCTCTCACTGAAGATAATGAAGAAAGTACCTGGGCAAGCATGATGGAGACTTGGTGATCCCAGACGCATGCCCAGTGCACACTGCAGTTAGCACATGCAAAGTGAGTTCCCATGCCTCTCCACAAAAATGGAGGGAATTCCTAATGAGCATGTGTTTAATGTGAACATCTTACATATCTGTATTAGCCATGCCTATTCATTTATTTGGGAGACTTGGCTTTCATCAGATGCCAGGGAACATGTCCCACAGAGACTGTCTGCAAATAAAGGTAAGTATTGCAGAAACTAAAATAATAATGAGTATTTTTAATTAAAGTGGTAAGAGTTTCTTTAAGGGATTATATAAAATGGAATACAGCATGTTCCATAAAAAGAGCAAAATGCTATAGATGGTTAAAGAAATACCTGATATATATCCTTCTATAGGAATTCCTGGGCTGTGCCTGGGATTGTCTTCAAACTTTGGGCTGAGATAGACCAAGTGGTTATTTAAAGCTCCAAAAATATAGATCATGAAACTTACTGGAAAATCTGAATGCCCACATGTTAGGATTAGAAAACATAAGCACTCTCGTGTGGCCCACAGATTGCGCATGGGTAAAGGAGATGTCCCCCTCTTATTTTATAGATTTGGAACTTTCTGGGGCCATCAGCAAAAACAATGAAGCCTCAGGACAGCAAACTGGTAGCTTTTCACCTGTAGCTGAACCACTTCACTCAGCATTCGTTTGGGAACATGCTGAGTGGAACAATCTCTGCCTTCAAATACATAGCAACTGTATATTAAAATATACTGCTTATCTAATTTTAGAGCTATATAGTAACCATAGTTTGGGGCTATGAACATGCTGTAGGGAGGATACTGTTGGAAAGCAAATATCACTATTTAGATAGTAATGGTTGTAGGTCAGTCCAAGCAGACTTGACAGGCTCATTGTGGGTCATTTCATTAAAAATGATTTTATTGTGAGTGCCAATATACTCACCGTGCTAACTCATACGCTAAGATTTGGGAACAAATTTGTGGTCATTTTGCCACATGGAGACAAGAACATGGCTTTATGAATGAGCATGGTGGTGCTTTGCGGCCTTGTGTATGTTATGTACAGATCCTGAGGTATGCGGAAACAGCACTGCTTATGTCAAATTTTGCAGATCTGCATAAATAATTATTCAGACTTGTCAATTCAGGTAATTATTTAGATTTCTACAGCAACCTTCCAACATCTTAATATGGTACATAAGCTCACCCTTTCAATGACACAAACCTACATTCGTCCAAGTGAACAGCAAGACATTGAATGGAAAGCTAATAGCAAATTCAAGCAGGCAGTCATTGAACAGTGGGTTACCAAGGTACTATGAACATAAACACAACAAAGTTACATGTGGCAAAAATGGATGGATATTGATTGGTGAATAAACACTGGTCTAAAATGAATGGGGTGAATGTCTGATGTGATGGACATGAGCTTAACAGCTCTTAATACAAGGTCTCACCTCTAAGGCAGGAGGGGTGTGTGATTAAAGTTGTCGATACAGGAACTGTGAAAGGCCATTAGATCAGAAACCAAAGGAGCCAGATAGTAAAAAGCCCTGAGGAAGCAAACTAGAGCCCAGAGACAAAAGAGAGTGAAGACCTAGTGGGTTGGAAATGTGGCTGCATCATGGGAGAGATACATAAAGCTGTCATATGAGATTACATTCCATTTTCAGGCCTAAGTAGCCTGGACAGGTCTCTCTTACAGGAATAAATCCCATATAACATCATACTGCATCTTTCCACTTTAGATCTAAAGGCCAGAACCTGTATACTTGTTATTTGAATTAAATAGACAGAAACATCCAATAACCTAATCCAGTTTTACCTTAATCAAAATGCACATACAAACTGCATGCATTCAATATTAAAACTTTAAATTGGTTCAGCAGTTAAGATATTTTTTAATGACACACAGGTAAAAGTAGACATGTCAGGATATTATATACATTAAACAAATATATATGTTTGAGAAAGTAGATTGGCATTTATGGGTCTTTGTGGAAAAAAATAGTCATTTTTTTTCAGCTGCTGCTAGTAGCATTGATCATTTCTCAGGGGAGTCTATTTACTAATATTCAGGACACTATTACTAAAGGCAACTCAACCTCCCTTTCACCCTACCTCACCAAAGTCGATCTCAAACTGAAATAAAAATAGCTATTCACTAAAATTCAAAAGGAGTTTGAATTGGGAGGCGAGTTGGACTCGAGTTGCCGTCAAACCCCCATCCTGCAATTCACTTCCTTTATAGGTGGCAAGTTACATAAACAAAAAAACATTAAAGAACCCGACAAAACAGGGTCCCAGGAACTCCCCAGTTGGCCCTGAGACATCTAACACATATGAGGAGTAAGGCAGGGGCCTCATCTGCCCGTGAGTGACAGGTGTGCACCAAACTGGCAGCACACCTCCACGGAATATAACTGAGAGGACAACGGCAGCAGCAAATTCAGCATCAGAGTCACTCACTTTGTTGCCAATTCGACCAGCACAAAAATTAGACGAAAATAACTTTGTATATATTTTTCTTGCTGGTTGAATTGGAAAAAGAGTGAGTGACGCTGATGCCGAATTTGCTGCTGCCGTCGGCCTCTCGGCTTTATTTCGTGTATTTCCAGGGTTTGTGTGCACACAAGCCCCAGAAATACAGTGCAGGATTGTGATAGGTGTGCGCACATGAAAGATACACGCGATCATAATTACTGGGGCTAAGTTGATCTAGGGGGTCGAGTTTGACTTCTACTTACTCCGAAGTCTTGACTCATCTCGACATTTTCAGACTGTGTGTGAATCTGTTCGAGGTGAGTAGCAATCTCGATCTCCAATTTCAAATTCTAATGAATAGACCCCATGTTTTTAACAGTACCTGGGGATGGCTAACAATGGGACAATCGCCCCACAGGATGCTAACTAACCTGGCTCAATGGGCTGGTGCTACACCACCTTCCACTTCTAAATGCCTCAGTGTGCAGCACTTATGGGCTATCCATTGTCTTGCCTGTCTATCAATCTCTTTACCTTATCTGTCTTTCCTGTCTATCTCTATCTATCTCAGATAAGAATGGCTGGGTTTATAACATTGCATCATGGCTACAGAACTTTAACAAAATATTTTATTTTGGAATCTCAGTATTGGAGTAATATAGCGGAAGATTTGGGAGAGTGAAAGAGAGGGTCTTAACCACGGAACGGAATGTGTTTCGAGAAAGACTGTTAAAGGGACGTCATCCTCTAAACATTGCTTACAGTGTAAACGGAGAGCTTGTCATAAACTATAGACAATAGAGGCCCATTTAAAATATTTTTCTCTGAATGTAAGCATTTGCTTGTACCTGTGGTAACACAGCGGGGGAACTTATAGAAAAGGCGCACAAACTAGTAACTCCTAGTGGTGCCATCTCTGCGGAACAATCCCCCTCTAATGAATCAGTTTGTGTGTCTTACCTTCACACTGCAAGCACTATTTGGTTGTCAAAATCCCTTTAAGTGTCAGTTTATTTATATAAAATACCAACATGCAGAATTTTACATTTTCCATTGAATATTGTTAGGTTGTATTTCCATGACAGGGCACAATACTTGGATCAAAGCTAATTCCATATAATTGTATGCTGCTACCTCTAATCACAACATGATTTGATATTACAAGGAATCTGCTCCTTAAATATTAAGTTAAAAATGTTTGAATTTCAAAGCATATACCTTTCAATGTTTAAAAAATGTATTCATTTATTAAAGAATGGGAGGTTTCTATGTGTGCAAAATACACAGGGTGTCATATATATATAGAGCAAATTTAGAGCATGGTTCTGAAAAGAGCGGGAACAGTCCATCGGCTCTCATGGTGATTGCTCCATTTTTACAACTTTGTCCCAAACTGATCATAATAAATAAATGATTGAAATATGTCTGCCAGCCTCAGATATTCTGGTAAATACATGGCTTTAAATATAGTTTATGAACACTATAATACATGGGGCTAAAGGGACAATTTCACCTTCAGTGACTAGGGTTGCCACCTTTTCTTCAAAAAAATACCGGCCCTGGTACGGTCTCCATAGACTTAACATTGGCCTGATGCCAATATTTTACCGGCCTGCCGGTAAAATACCGGCCAGGTGGCAACCCTATCAGTGACCAAAAACATATTTTTTTATATCAGTAATGCAACATGTAAGGTAAACAAAAAGAAACATCTGTCCTATCAGTGTTTTCCTCAACTCTTCCCATCTCCTAACAATTGCAATTAAAGTGTAATAGATGTATTGCTACACCAACAGTCCTGCCTATCTCTCCAAGCTCTCCTTATTGGATGCCACTGCATTTAGAGGGCCCTTGTGGAATTATTTTCAATGTAATACAACAACTGTACATTGTTTGAAAGTAAAAAACAAGTGCATTTCACATATAATAGAAACATGTACAATATACTGAAAAAGCTAGGTGGACAGAACTGCACCTATACATTCTTATGCTTCTGTTTTACTAACTACTAACATTCATGGAGTTGAATACAAGGTTAAATTCAGTATTTGCCGACAGTTTTCGTAAAGGATGAACTGTCAACAAGAAAGTAAGTAGTATTTATCTGAAAGATTGCATCAAGTGTAGACATTTTAAATAGAAACGCTTTAATGAAACAATAAAAATAAAATACTTAATTGAGCCCTCTTTGCTCTATCAGGGAGCAGACATCTTTTCATTCCACTCATCTGACCCAAGATTCTGAACATAATGTCAGCCCCTGATAGCGCTATACTGAGCAACGAGGGCTCAATAAGCTACTTTATTTGTATTTTTTCATTAAGCAGTTCTATTTAAAATGTCTAGACTTGATGCAATCGTTTAATTAAGCAACTTATTTGCTCACTGCCTATTTAACATTTAGCTGCTAAAGATGTATTGAGGTCCACAGCCAGTTAAAGGGATGGTCAGCATAGCCGGGATTTCAACAGGAGATTCCTGGCATTAACATCCTACGGCACCATCAATTAAAATGCCTCAATGTTTATTTTTCAGTAATGTCTTTCTTACCTGCCATGCCTCCAACTGTTGGGACAAATTCAGTTTTTGCTGAATGGCATCTAATAGCTGAGTGTTCAGTGACATCAAGTCAATTCTACATTTAGACAGCTCCATTTCCATTGCATTCTTCCTGAATAAGAAATCAAAATGGACACCAATCACTGACTAGCTGCTCTCAGTGTTGCATGTGATGTATCCATATTGCTAGGAATGTAACTAGTTTCTATCCACTATATGACAGCCAGTGCCCATTACTTCATACAAATGTTACTTATAAGTTTCACCACATGCACAATTAGGAAATTGTATTGTACACTATGGCAGTATAAAACAGGTTTGCTTTGTAATATTATGTGCATAGTAAAGTACAAGAGATACATTTTCACTACTGACTGTTGTATGAGGTTTATATAGAAAACTGAAATGTAGTGCTTTTAAGTATAACGAAACCAGAACTGAACTCCTTTACCCTTCTTGTTTGTGTCGCTAGTTGCATCTTAATTCCACATTCTGCTGACAAGCCATGAAAGTCATCACCTTTTAATATGTGGAACTTGTATGAGGCCTGCAGAAGGTGACTGGGGCAAACCTAACTTCATCACAGCTTGTCTATACTTGGGCTATACTGTCTGGTGTCAGTAGAGCAAATAATAATTACTTGGCTATAGCTTCATCCCGGTCCCTTATGGCCTTCAGTAACTGCTCATGTGTTTCCGTATTTTGGGTCAGCACCAGGAGATGATCCCGCTCTTCTTTGAGTGAAGTCATTTCAACACTGAGCAGTTTCACCTGTTAATGGGGAATGCATTATTTACTGCTGGTTACATAACATAATAAAATGAATCTCACTTGGCCTTTGCCTACATGCCAAACGGTACATCATTACTGTCATCTGCATGGAGTGTTATAATCATCGTTAGCTAACAGAATAATGTCATACTTGCTGTCTATGACATGTATAATGTTTTTATACATGGTGATACAGTGCCATGCCACAAAAACCGTATGATTACATTTGTGGCACACCTTGTGGGTAAGGTGCATGGCTAATGGGTGTTACAACCACCAATCTAAGTGTGAGACCTAAGAGTTTCCAGCTATGCAACATCATAGGACTCATCTGATATCTAGTTACTTTAGAACCATGCATATTTGCATGCAGATGATAAAGTTAATAGGTAAAATTATAGGCAAAATGGTTTGAAGAGAAATGCTATAATATGTTTATCATGTCATTTATTAATGTCCGAGTCATCATTTCTCTTGGCTGCTGTCCTTGGACCAGCAATTAGGATCAGTCTTATTCCAAGCGTGGCTCTCATATAGAGATTGTTTCTTGACTGTAACACCTACACCTAGGGAGTAGTACAAATTCCTGAAGGAGGACTTGTTATAGGCAGGTGAGGACATCCTGCGGATGGAGAGAACTCCAGCCAGTCTGTTTGTGTAGTACAACATGCATTACACTGCTTATGCCCTCACTGCACATTGTAATCGTGTTAGATCCCAGCAGCAGGACTCACAGAAGCTGCCTATCCAGGATTAAGAAAAATGTACTGAGCTTGTGCGATTCATTTGGTCCATTTACTGAATAAATAGTGTTCACATTAAAGACAGAGCACACCCACAAAGGTTTATGTTTTGATGCAATGAACAGCATAACACTGGCTTCAAGTTCAAATACCCAGAATGCATTTCAAATTCTACATCTGGATCTGCAAAACCAAAACGGATTCTTAGTGAATAAGAAACAGCAGCCATCTTACTACTCCCTTTAAGGATAGGTGTTTTACCTGTCGGTGTAGCCGCTGAAGCTCCTCAAAGGTCTGTTTCATTCTTACTTGCTCTCCCTGTAAAAGTTCCCGCAGAGCTTTGGAATCTTCGCTAGTCCTTTTGATCTGTTCCTCTAGTCCATCATCTTCACATTTTTTGGAGCTCTGGAAACAGTCAATATAGATAATGTGTCACTGCAACTGTAATGTGTCCTGGGAACCTCAGGTAAAATTCAGTGTTATAGGGATGGAGGGGTTACTTTGTGTCACTTGGTTTATAAAGTAAATAAGATTAGGAGATTAAGTATATGCTGTATAAGATACATGGCTGATTTGAGGTTAGGAGCACAGATAAAAAAAGAACAGAATTGGCCCATGTGAAAGATACTGTAATTGTCAGGTTAGATATGTGACTTGAAGACAGGTAGGTACCGCCGATTCACAGGTGTCCAAGATGCTCAGAATAAGGCTCTTCAACTCTGTCAGGGCTGTGCGGAGGCTTCCAGCTGGTACATCTTTGGCAGAAGAGGTTTCAGAAGATTCGTCCATGGAGGAGTCGGTGGAGACAGCAGAATCTGCACTTTCATTCCCTCGGAGTTGGCAGCAGAGTGATCGGACCTGACAATGTGCTTCCCAGAGCTGCAGCCTCAACTAGGACGGAAACAGGCGATAGGGACAGTGGAAAACATCTAGGTTGTTTCATCTTGCTCACATCCAAATTCAGACAAGTACTTTAAAAACTACACAATAAAATATGCTTATTATTAAAATATTCAGTCTGATGTTAAAATGTCGGACATATCTCTTGTCCGAGCACTAATACAGAGTATTATGAACAGGAGCCTCTAATAAAAATTGCATGTATTGACCACAAAACGTCTATAAAAGCAACAACTATTCTGTTTAAGTGAGTCCAGTGGCCACCTCTCTTCAGATTGCAAATAAATAGATTGAAATGGCTTCTGCTGGTCATCACTTCAGAAGATTAAACAGGCCACGGAAGAAAGCACTGCCACACTGTTAGAATTCCACCATAAACTGAAATGGTTAACTGTTTAATGACGGAAATGGTTAAATGTTTAATAAAAAGTAATACTGTATTCATGATTTGGTTAATGACTGTAAGCTCTGCTTCTCACAGCAGTTAAGCAGTTACTAGTAATTCCTCCTGGATTCTAATGCATACAGCAGATCCAGCCAGTCACAGAAATTTTAGGAGTTACCTGCTCTCTTTCCTGCTCCTGTTCTTCGGCCTCTATGCTTTGTTCAATTTCAGACAGGAGAGAGGTGCTTGTACTGTTGAGATGCTGGAGACTCTTCTCCTCTCTGAGCTCCTCCATTTTTACCTGCAGCTGCCTATACGAAAGTCTCAACTCTTCTAACTCCAGCTGACTCTCTCCTAGCTGTTGGTTAAGTAGAAACAAACAAGGTGGATTGCAATTTAACATCATAATAATATAAGAAGTCTGTCAAGGGCTTAACCAGGGATTGGTGACCTCTTGCATTCCAGATGCCATGAACTACAAATCCTGTCATGCTATGTCTCAGACAGCATAGCACATCTGAATATTATTGAGCTAACATGCCATCGTACACACAACAATCAAAAAGGACACACGAAACCCATACAGTAATATATACATAGTATTTATATTTATTCTAAATGCATCTGAAATTGGTGGTGGTTGACAAAACCTAAGAAGCAAATGATAGAAGACAGTACACTTACCATACAACAGATCAAGGATCTAACCTCTATATAGGAATCTAGGCATTATGAATTTTAATACTATGAAAGAAGGGGGAGCAACCAGCGGCTTTACAGTATTTAATGAACTTCATGAACCTAGTGTTGCTACGGTTCATGAAAAGTTGGAGAGTCACAAGTAGCCCAACAGTGTATTAGATGCAAACAAGTCTCTAAGGCGACTGTGGACATATGTTTATAACCGAGGAGCTGGGAATTTAGCAGCCAACCTGATATTTAAACAATCCACAGATAGATAGATGATCTATACATCGAAAGAAAAAATACTCAGAACCGTTTGATGCAAGTTCAGTTTTGTTTGTTTTTTAAGAGCCATGTCTCCCTGACTCCTGGATTATGTTCTAGCCCAGCTTTTGGCCACCCTCAATAAGTTAGTGCATGAAAACAGGTGAGTTAATCAGTTTCAGTTATAGATTTTCAAGTAGGAATATGTCTAGTTTGTAGGACTTGTGGGGGTTTTCCTGATTGTTGTTTTGGAGAAATACTAACTCCTCCCAGTATCTCTCTCCTTCCTCTGAAAACAGATACATAAGCAACTTATGTCTGAATGAGGGGAGACAGTTATTGAGTTTTCTGAGATTTCCCCAAAAGCCCCTAGAGCTAAGCTTGACTGGACATTGTCAGGCTATTATTACTGCGTTTTGATTACCTGCAGCTCCTTGGCGCAACTCTGTTGATTCAGGATTAACTCTCGGTCGTTCAGTTCCTCCACAATTCCCTGAAGCTGCTCGTTTTCCTCCATAATGGTGCTAAGCTGTTCTTCCAACTCTCGTTTGCGATCTGAAAGCATCTTTATCTGAAAGTTACAAGTTGAGAGGCAGGTAAGCAGAGCAGGCAAGAAAAATTAGGAAATAACCCTCAGCCTCCAAATATATATCCAGTGTGAAAAAATGGAGACTAATGCGCCTGGAATCTGTGAGATGCCTACAAAGGTGGGGGAGGTAGAGCTAAATAGAAAAAAAAAATTGATCTGCTTTAAAGCCAGGGACCAGAAACAGGCAGGCAGTGTGGGAGTGCTAAGGAATTCCAGGAGATAAATCTGGCCAGTGAACTACATCTCAGAGTTAACTCTTTACCTTGACCACAAACCTGAATCATCTTTTTTTTACCTTAACATACTGCTGGCTACTCACTAGACAATCCACCATCTCGCAAAGCCAATCCAACAACAATACCAACTGTGGCTTTTTATGATTAGACTTCTGAATGACTAGACCACCATGTGATTATGTGTGTGTCCATCGATTCAAAGAGTAAGGTGCCAGACTTGAACAGTATCATCCCAAATTTTTATTAGGCAAACAAGATAAATTCTTAATTGAGTCACAGGCAAATTTAGGGTGACCACAAACAAATAAATATTAAGTGGCTGTAATTACTAAAATGGAGACCAGTCTGCAATCTTCATTTCATCCAGTGAAGCTCTGAAGTATGTATTTTTCATAGGTGTCCCTGAATAAAACAGGGATACAGTCACCTCAGCAGCCACAGCACTGGCATTGTGTTTCCTGTAGTTCACATGTCTAACAAGCAGACAAAGCAAACACCAAGGGCACAAACAAACATAACAGGCTCCCTATGTGGTGAGATGAACATTTAATCTCACTAATTTATCTATACATGCTGGCGAGTTTGCTTAGCAAGGGAAATTCATCAGGTTTGTATCTGTGTACAATGTATAGTTAGAATGGTGAGACTCACCTCACATGCAATTCACCTGTTAGTGAATAACCTCCTATGTTTTGTGCCATTCACAAAACCCACTCAAACTTTGCAACATCCCTGAAGCACTGCACCTGCCATACTTACATAAATGAGACAAGGTCACTTTAGAAACTCCTATCATTAGACTTCTTACAGTGGATTTTAACAGAGATGACTGCATTGATGCCTATTACCCATTACCCGCACTGAACACAAGTAAAGGAAAATTCCAGTATAGTGGTGCTTCTCAAATAGCCCAATCATTCTGTTTCATTCCCAGAATCCCTTTTTTTACATGTGATATGCTTGCATTTATGCACAATCTGCGAGACAAAAACCACACAAGTGTGACCTTGTTGAGAAATAACTTAAACAAATAGTATGTGGTTGGCAAGCCAATTAGTGAGTAGGTTAAATGTGAACATTTCTTGTCACTTCCTCCTAAATGAAGCCCTATATCAAGTTCTATGTCATCATAATACCAAACCGAAGACCCCAGCAGTAATTTATTAAGGAAACATAGCTGTATGAGCTGTAATTGACGTACTTCTGGTAGCTGTACTCGGCTCCCTTCTTATCTTTTAATTATTACATTGCTTGTGACTCACATATGTTTTTGCATTGAAAACATTTTGTCCCGCAAGAAAAACCCAGACAACAGGATGGACGGATACCAAGATTTCATGCAGACAATGGACAGACAGCAAAGTAGAAATTAAAATATCGGGCCTGCTCATGCACTCCAGGCCTAGGTAGGCAGCAGTACTTACTTCTACAATCTGCTGCTCCGTATCAGGCAAAAAAGAGAGAGAGGAAAATGGGGTTGAATGGGCGAAGAGAGGAAGGAGGGGTCGCAGTGACGGAGGAATACAATCTGTTTGGGTTGTATGTATACATACAGTATAGAGAAGTTTAACAACTATCCGATTCATTGTTGTAAATACGAACATTTATGTGGTCAAACTAGCAGAGTATTATCTTTTTAGGGAATTAAATTCACCCAGTTGCATTTGGGTCTCACCAGCTTTAGTGATTCCTCCAGCTACTACTCTGCTCACTTAACACATTATGCATGAATGTGGCACATGAGCTAATGGCGCTATTGTATAACGCTACTTCTGGACAATACAACACTGACAATATCTATGCAGGAACTACACTTGTGGATTGTGCTAGTGCACCTAGTGCCAGGACAGCTCATGTATAAAAATAAAACAGGTGCAAAAAAATGGAACAGAATTTCTACCAAATATCAGAATGTACAACGATGCATTCATATTGAAAGATAAGATTTAAAAAAATGATTGAAAAAAATGTGTTTGTTTGCAAGAATATCTACACGTGCTGCAGATATTACTGAAGAGGCTAAAATATAAACAATTCTCAAGAAATGATCTTAGTGTTAAGCCATCTAAGCCATTTTATAAATTTAATCCTCACTTCTTCGATAGCAAGGTAAAAGGAAACACTTCCTGTTAAAAATCTTCTCAAGGAAATCAATTCTATTGCATGTGGTATGTGTTTACTGATGGCTAGCTTGTTATAAATGTACATGGTATCTTTTCATCCCACTGGAGCATGTCTCCAATAAGCAACACCCTGGAAAGAAATAAAATCCTTGAGTAAAGCTGCTTCCTAGGCCTCACTAACATGGTGTGTTACGTAGCACATTTCTGTTCTCTAGGGCCCTATTGTTTCACTGCTCACCTAAGCCTAACATGCATGGCAGGTTCGCAGACATAATGGCAGAAAGGAGATTTGCTCATTGCTCTCGCTACTTAGAGTACCTGAGTTCCTACTCTCATCAAAGCCTTAATGAAATATATCCCTACCTAAACCTATGCATTACAAAACAAATTGTATCAACATTAAACTGTTAATAAATTACTGAGGGGACTCTATACTAAAACTGATCTGACAAGTGAACTGCAAAACAAATGAAGCTTTAATTCTCCATCTTGCCTAACGCTCCAGCTTAGCTATTAATGCCTGGTTTTTGCACTTTATTTATCAGTTCTTCTTATATTTTGATCACAATCTAGTAAACATGAGTTTGTTAGAGCAGTTTTATTTGGCAATATTTTTTAGCCCAAGTATTTTAGAAACACTGAGCAACAATCTTGAAAAAAAAAAAGTGTTGCAAAAACATTTTTTTTTGTAAAAGTGTAAATAAAAGGTTTGGCTATCAAAGGATGATAGTTGATCATCAGTAAAAATACATCCCACAGATATTTTTTCAGCACAGAATCTCTGTTTTAGGTTAAAATAAATAATTCTCTCTACTTGCTTAAAAAACATAATCCTAGATTATGAATTGACTTCCACCTAAAAACATATGAACTCTACACACTACAGCAGGACAACTGTTATATATTTCTTGGGGAGAAAAAGGGCAACCTGAACTGTAGACGAGGGCTGGCAACCTTTTGCCTGGCAACCAATTGCAATTAATTGGCTCATTTTGTAATCACTACAGCATTCATCCATATGTGTTCATTAACATATCATTTATTTTACTTTAATGAAAATAAAAAAGAAACATAGTTGACTGATTCTGGAGTTGGAGATCAAAAATTTCTTTGAAATTCAGAAGTGTTGGTAGGTATGAAATTGTAATGCATACAAAAAAAGTGGTCTTCCAGTCTGCAATACAACACACAATATAATCTGCAAGTAATACATTTTGCTTTCCTATCATATAACATTGGACAGGCTGATAAGTTCCTCCTTTTATTCATAGATTTGTGGATACCAAATAAAGTGAACTTATCACTTCCAAAATGTATACCTTGCTAACACCGACTTAACCCCATTGACTTAATCAGCCCTAATAATATAGGTAATAAATTACAGTACAAAAAATTTGCTGATGTGCAAGATCACTGCTTACGCATGATCAATGGCAGGGAAGGGGTTAATCGCAGGGAATGGCTTTTATAAAAGCCATTGGGTCTGAATTTTTTTTTATTACTTTATATTATTTCAACTTATTTTTATTGTACTGATCTGTCTCTCTCCCTCACTAAAAAAAATGTGAGGAGAGGCAGGCATTTGTAACAAAGTAACATAGTAATTTAGGTTGAAAAAAGACACAAGTCCATCAAGTTCAACCCTTCTACCTATCATTACAACTTTTGATCCAAAAGAAGGCAAAAACCCCTAAGGAAGCTATTTCGAATTTTGCCTCCTGGGGGAAAAATTCTTTCTTGACTCCAAACGGCATTTCTATAATTCCAGAGAGCGATTGAAACGCCCGTTTTAAAGGCAGTGTACCTTTCAAATGATCAGCGGTGAAAACGAGCATAGGAAGCAAATTTAAATTGCTTCCTATTTCTCTGCAAGTGTTTTTTGAAATGCGTTTTTCTGGATTTTTTTTTGTTATTCTGTCTCCCACTGCTAAAATACACCTACCATTATATTATTTCAACTTATTGTTATTGTACTGATCCGTCTCTCTCCCTCACTAAAAAAAATGTGAGGAGAGGGAGGCAGACCAAAGTGGTCAGATCAATATTTTACAAATATTGATCTGACCAGGCAGTGGTGATGCTCATCCGAACATGCCTGGCAGTCACATATTGCACAGATGGGATGAGGCAATTGTGTGACAGCCTCCAGAACACAGGAAGAAGCTAGTTCCTACTTCCTGTGCTCTTGCCCTTAGAAGGGCAGCGCCATCTTGGTCACTCAGCTTTCAGTGCTCCAGTGGTATTGCTACAATGCAATACAAAAAAAACAAAAACGCTGGTGGCATTTCTATCACTCCAGAGAACGATTGAAATGCCCGTTTTAAAGGCACTGTGCCTTTCAAATGATCGGTGGTGAAAACGAGCATAGGAAGCAAATTTAAATTGCTTCCTATTTCTCTGCAAGTGTTTTTTGACATGCGTTCTTCTGGATTTTTTTTTTTGTTATTCCATCTCCCACTGTTAAAATACACCTACCATTAAAATTATAAACTGATCATTTCTTTGTCAGTGGGCAAATGTTCAAAATCAGCATGGGATTAAATACTTTTTCCCTAACTGTTGTTGCACTACTGGTTTTCTTGCCCTTCACTTTTTCTTGTTTTTTTCCACCTTATTACAGTGTAACTACCCCCCCCCCCCCCCCCAAACCTCAGTGCCTACACAAAGTCATGCATTGCAGTTGGCATCTAGGTAAATTCTTAAATTATGCAATGCACTCTATATGAACTGCAGTGACCTCTCTACCAACTGATACGTAGCAGAGACACATCATTGTAAACATCCATCATTTAGCTGATGATCTCTGGCCTGCATGTAAATAATCTTATTTCACTAAATAAATGTTAATTCAGGAAAAATACACTGACCTTTCTCTAATTTTCAAGTATCATAGGGTCATTTATGTCAATGGCTTATGTATGCTGATAACATGTCTCCCTCTACTGGTGCATGTTAAGGCAGCTGCTTATAGACATTTGTACTGGATAAACATGATATCTTTGCACCAAGCTGTGTATTGTATAATATTGCTTTGGTGTGCCTCTTGCCTTGACCTTTGCATGTGACTTACTGTTGTTACTACACTGCATGACTTACAGCCTATCTCTGCCAATTATCTATTATGAAAAGACAATTCCCTGCCTCCCCAACCCTTCTGAACCGCAAATTCAATCGTTTACACTGCTCTTTTAAAACAATACCAGGTTTAAAATAATATTTGTTGTCTGGAGCTAAGCATTAAACACCTGCTTCTGTTGCAATGTAGGGATCTTTACACAAGACAGACGGGTCTATTCACTAAAATTTGATTTTGGATGTCGATTTTCATTTTGAGACTAAGTCATATTCGGCACCCAAGTTGTCTTTGAAAATAATGGGAGGTGAAATGATCGACGCTATTTGTGAGACTAATTCAAACTCGGGTGCCAAATCTCAAAAATAACTTTGATAATTTCACCTCCCATTACTTTCAATGGAGAAGATTCGAACCTGTTTTTTTCCCTAGGTCTAACTCAGGTGCTGAATCTGACTCAGTCATTCATTTCATTCTGAGTCTCAGAATGAAAGTCGACCTCCAAAGTTGCATTTAAGTGAATAGACCCAATAGACATTACACTAAGACCTCTTTATGAATATATTGCTTGGCAAGAGTCTAGTGTGCCATTCTGACTGGCTTATCAGTTGAAGGCACTCTGTCAACCTCAACATTTCTTATACAATAGCCCCCCGTTAACTAGACAAATGGCGACACCGGTAAATTAACGAGCACTGATGATTCAATGCCTGCCGCGCCCATTAAAACAAAAATCCCACACCTGCTACAATCCTCCATACTTTTCGTATTACTGGACATGTTAAAAAAATGGAAAAAAACTGGTCAGATCTCGCAGAATCTTATATTACAGCTGTAGACAAATTTGTCTTTTTTATTGCCCACTTATAGGCTTACACGGTAGGTCGGTTTTGGCACACTTCTAACCAAATTTCCCATACAGCTTTATATCTCCTCTTTCACCATTTCTACATTTTCCTAACCATTTGCCCCCACTACAAATTTTAAGGCCAAAAAACTGGCCTGTAGGTGTGGGAGGGGCAGTGGCTATTTATCTAGCGCCTCTCTTTCCCACAGACACGTCACTACGTTTTGCTTCCTCACTTAATTCCCTTGATCCCCATCCCATTTTTTCTTATTTAATTGTTTTTCCTTTTCTGTCCTTTTTCCTTTTCTTTAAATTAGAGGGGATCTTCTTGTAGGCTTTTCTGGTAATGTCAGTTTTGGCACATGTCTAACCAAAATTTCCCATAGAAATTTTGACCCTCCTCTGTCACCATTTCGAAATTTTCCAAACCATTTGCCCCTACCACAAATAATGAACTGGCCATGTTGTGAATAAATCCCTGACAGAAAAACCCAGAACCTTGTGATTTGTTTTCAACACATTAAATATAGGGAACCTCTCTTGACACATTCTAAATGCTGATGCGATTCCATTGTGATTTATTTTTGATTTGGTGTGAGTCTATAGGGAGTTGACCCACAGGATAAGGACATACCAGCCATAAGCTATATGAATGTGCATGGTCCCATTGAGAGCTTACTTGAATTCGTTTGGTTTAAGAGGTGCTCAGGAACATCACCATCATAGAATGGATTGGCTGCATTCAATAAAAACCACCAGAATGAGACACTGTGGTTCTATGGCACTTACAACAATGAAAGTACTTGCTATAAACTGGTGGCAGTGCCGCTAAATAACCAATTATTGTAGCTGGAGTCACTGACTGGATAGGATCATAAGAAGATAACACACGATCCACATGAACTGACTGTGTAATATGTCTTCATCTTGTTGACATTTTAACATACACTAATACCATCTACATAACATCTGCTTACGTCAGAGCTTAGGTTTTCCAAAGGCTAAATATATAGTTCAAAATTCTTCACAATTTTTTCAGTTATTCAAAATTAAACATGTGACATTCAATGGCGTAGAAAGAATGAAACTGAGCAACTATTGCTAATGAGCTCGGAATCAGCCTGAAACCTTATGGTGGTCTCACACCCACCTAGCGATATAGTAGGAATGTAATAAAAGATTGTGAGAATTGCATTTATGTATTGCATCTTACTGTAATTTTTAAAATAACTTTAAACCCACTGACATCCACTCAGTCACCATTACTGCTATTAATAGCAGAAATGTATATTACGGTATATGATATCACACTGTGCGAATTGACAGCCTCTATAGTAAGTTGGTATCAAGAAAATAGTACACCAGGCATTTCTTTGGAGTGCTGCTGATAAGAACGTTCATGTGTTAAATTGTGTATTCTCCTTCACAGTGGCCATGCGAAGCGATATTTAAGAGAGGCCGGTGACATAAAAATAGACTAAACAACTGTACAGTACACTGCATTTGTTGAAGTTGGGAATCCTAGATGTTTGAGGGGGAGCAAGGAGGAACAGAGTTCTAAAGGTGAGATCAAGGTAGTAGAGCGGTTCCATGCGACAGTACAGTAAAATCAGATATACTATTTTATATTGTTAGCTGAGCAGATCGGATTGAAAAGGTATTAAGGGTAAATGATAGCAAGGAAGACAACATAGGTCAGGTAGTCATACATGGAATACCAATTACCAAACTCAAACACTGACATCGGAGTAATGATTACTCAAATCTATACTTCCAGGTGGACCTAAAAAAATGGCCACCATGTCAAGTACAAGGGATGCTCCCTCCATACACACCCACTTGTCAGGTACTGAGTAATCATTATCACATAAAGGAGTACAAAAGGAAAATATGAACATTGTAATAGCATGCTTGATGTTTGAGAGAGAACTAAATGCATTATATTCCAGCTTTGAGGGCCAGGTATCTGAAGTCTTCCAGCAAATGACTCTCTATTGTGAAGATTTGCCTCAAAGACATTCCATTAGTCACCTCAACGTTCTCTGAGCTTTTGTTCAGCACTTCACTACATTAGGCCTTTTTAATAACATGTGCAAACAAGCTCACCTCAGCTAGGAGACTTTCCAACCGTGAAATGTGCTGGCTCGTTGATAGACTCTTCTCACGGAATTCTTCCTGAAGAGCATTCACCTGTACTGAGAGCTGTCTCTCCATCCCTGTGGCCTGTGAATACAGAACACTGTATAAGTGAATAGGTAAAATAATACCAAATAAAATTTGATATACACTCCCAATTGATGTGAAACAATATACCAATGATGAGAACGGCATCAAACCTAGTACATTGTATAGTACTATTACTAATGTACTAACGTATTAATGAATACTAATATTAAATATTGTTATGGTGGTAATGTGAGCAGTAACTATATGTGATGAATAAAGTCAAAGGGGAATATCTGCAAGATCTTGTAATTTATGGTGCAAAAAGGGAGACACCGTATATAGGAAAAAGAACTCAACCTCATATCTCATGCACCCTTCACAAAACCCGGGCACCAAACATACTCCTCAACATCAACCTCTGCAGATCATTAAGTGTTTTATGACACAAAATTATCAGAGTTTAGTATTAGTTCCTTACTAAAATTATTCTGGATTTCATTTTAAGTTTTCTACCTGATAGTACATGGCACACATTTTTCAGTAAATCCCATACTGCTGTGCATGACTTCTATAAAATGGTACTTGCACCTAACGCATCTGAAAAAATATTATTATATTAATACCGCATTGTTAAGAAAAAAAAGTGATTTGTCTTTTCAGATTTTCCTCAAATCTTCTAGCTCCTAAAAACGGTATAATGTTTAATAGAGTTACTGCTGTCGCTCTAGCAGCTGTTCTGCTTATATCTACAAGCCACTTTTCTGTGTTACAACAGCACACAGAGCAGGATTAAACCACTCCACCTGGTAATTCTGTGTTAAATCTTTCCTTGCTGCTGTGGGAATAAATAAAGTGTTTATGCATAATTGGAGCCTCAGCACATTTAGAAATTGAGGCTAATTTCACATTAATGACTAATGACAGCACATACTAACCACTTCCAAGTGTGCACGCCTGCCTTCTGTGTACATACACCCTTTCACTCAAGAAATGTGTTTTAAAGTAAAAATCAGTGTATTTATCACAGCATATGACAAATTATGTGATCCAAGGCTCCTAACGTTTCTGACTGTTTTACATACGACTCTATGGAAGTACCATTTCCCTGGCTCCTAAAAATAACCAAGCTGGCTTCTGATTTGGGCTGTCTAGCTCCTGAATGCTGCAGAAAAGTGCTAATTTCACACATATTAAAAACATACAGAAAAAAATAATAATGTTGTGTTGTGTGGAATTAACCATCAAGATTACAGTGTTCTGTGACAGTTCATTAGTCCAGTACACACTCAATCAAGTGAACCCTCAACAGATTCCATGTATTTGTTTGTGTTTTATATTTTCCAATATGTACCGTATCTCATATATGCCAAAAAAGAGAGTGAATGAAAATGAGAAGCAACATATAAACAGCCTCTCCTATCTCCAGTATGCATGTAAACTGAGTATTTAGCCTGTTGTAAACCTGATCATCACTCCATCATTATTTCATCTTTATTAAGTCCAATTCATTAAATTATCCTAATATGTACCTCTTCAGGTACACTATTCACTAACTATGCATTTGTTATCAATGTGATGTGATATTCTGACATTCTCTGCCTCACCCTGAAACTGTGCACAGTGCCTGACCATGAGAGAGAGAGAGAGAGAGAGATCTGTGCCAAAGCAAGCACAGATCTTAGCTTCACTGCAGCTATCATCATGGTGGTCTATTTGCCTGGTGTCCAACAAAATATACTTATTAAGTTAATTGCTAGAATGAAATATAAGTATCAGAATTATATTCCTTTTCTGTAACACTTTCATATGCTATTGGTTTGGCAATATAAATAATTGGACATGGTTAAATCTGGGTAACACATGATCTAAGCAGGCAGAAGAAATCTCTAATATCAGTGGGGGGTTTAGTTTGCGCCAGCTTTGTAAGTAGCTTGTGGTTGCTTTCCAACTATAATCTGCTTAGGTGGCTGATCACCTTTTAAAATCCCTCAGGGAAGTGTAGGCACTCATACAACTCCCAAGTGTCCCTATTTAGGAGGGACAGTGCCTAATTTGTCCCTCTTTCTGGGAGCTTCGAATTTTTGGTTTGTATAACTATTCGACATAAAATCGCATAATAAATGATGTTTGAATTGCAGGAAGTTTGCTTTTATATTAATTTGCGTAAATAAAATAATTTTTTATTATTCTAAAGGACTTAGCAAATTACATAAATAGTTACTATTTGGCCATTAAGTCACTGAAAATGCTCCAGCAATGATCTGCCCATAGCCACACCTTCAGCCCTCCCACAAAAACAAAAGTGTCCCTCTTTGGCCATTTGAAATGTTGGGAGGTAGGAACAATCACTCAAATCACATATTTGACAGCTGGGATGAAATGCAATATGGGATGCTGACAACTACACTTCCCATCATGCCTCCTGCCTCCTATGATATGAAATGTGAGCGATTAGACCAGGGTGGTATGGGTAACAGTGGGAGTAAGGATTGGGGTTATCTTAAGGTCAGGGTCTGAGTAAGGATTAGGGTTAACTGAGTGTAATGGATGTATCTGGGTTGAAAAAACAATAAAGAGTTAACCCTAATACGTACCCTCCTTGTAACCCTTACCCACCTTGTCTAGTCACTTACTGTTGGAGATGGGAGGCATCATGGAAAGAGTGATTGTCAGCTTAGACTCCCAGCTGTCAAATCTGTGATTCGAGTGATCAATGTTGACTTATTTCAGAAGTAAAGTGGGCAAGCACAGAAACGTTTTTATTTCAAGGGATATCTAGTGAGTGGTCTCAAGAAAATCTAACTCCCCCATGTGTATGAGCTTGAGCTTAAGGTTCAGTTAAGGCTGTCATGAAACCTGCCAATTTACATGTCATGGTTTTGCAGTAAGGGTTTTCAGCTTGATTTCCAACAAAGCCTGTACTGTTAAGGACAGCGGATTAATGGAAGTGCTTACTAACCAAAGATTCAGCGCTGCTTAATTAAATTAGCTTTGACATTAGTAAACACTGTGGAGGTCATTTGTTTCTATTAAAAAGCAAGTCGGACAAAATGGCTAACACTCGCCCTCCCCTACCTACTCAGGGTCAGTGTACTTCCAAATGTCTGCTAAATCCTCACAGTAAGCCAGCTTTTCATAAAAAGTGATAAAACGGTTTTACCATTATACATTTTCTATCAATCCCAATTAACACAAAGAACTCTCCTAATGCACAGATAATTGCATTTAGACTCGCTGTATTATTGTTTCGCAGGGATGTTAGAGTTTATTACTAGCAAGGCTTATCAGGATGAAAACGGGGTTATAATATGTGTAACAGGTAAAAACCTGATAATTATTTGTATTCAAATTATCCATATCGGTCTGCGCTAAACTGGTTATCCAGACACACTTTAATATAGTGCAATTAGCATAATTAGCAAGTAATTTGAGAGTTGAAGATTCTTCCAGTAAACAGAGCTTCATCAGATAAAGCTTTATCAGATTAATCATTTAGATTACACCGGGTTATTTTGCTTTTAATGTCAAATACCTTGCAGTGCAATGTAAAACACTTGGAAATGTATAATGGGCATATGATTCCAGAAAAGGATTTGTAGTTAGGAAACCATACGAGTTATTTTCTTCTATTAGAGTTATCACTTTTACATATGATTTGATAATTGCATTTCTGGAACATTACAACAGAATGCCAGTTATAAGGGTCTGTGCAATAAAGAGAGAATTGCAGGGAATTGATATGGGAATTTCAAACTTAAGGGCAAAGTAGCTGAGATGGAAACATTTTCCCATTCAGCTGCATTGGAGATTTTTTCCATCTTGGCTACATTGTCCTGAAGTTTGGAATTCCCCTCTCAATTCCCTGATCTTGAGTGGATGTGCACTGTGGGTGATGGGGCATGTACTGGGGTAAGTCATGGATTTACAATATGTGTGCTGGGGTAAATCCTAGGTGTGCAATGTGTGTGTATGAAAAAAATATTTAGGTGTAAAAATCAGGTAAAGTTAGATAAACATTATAAATCCTTGTCCTATGAACTTAACTCAATGTAAACTTGTCCACTGGTTTAGAAAAAATACCCCAAAGTGTGAGCAACTGTGAGACCTTAATATATTTATTGCTTCTGTAATATTCCCTTCACTCAATGAAATATTACTACATTTGTTTAACAATATTCCAATATATTTTTAATGGACTTGTGACTGAAATAACTTTGGCATTACAGCTGCTGAAGACAACTCCCATGATGGTCACACGTGTGTTTTAGGAACATGCTAGAACAGTCAATTATAGCAGTAGAGCATTAATAAATTGTTACATGTTGTTTTAACATTTAAAAAAAAATAGTTTAAGAGTTCTTATGCTATTATTCCACATATAGGCAGATAAAGTAGGAGGTCAAAAAGCATAATACAGTGGTAAGAAAGCATGCCTAATATTGAAACTTTCTGAAACCCCAGCCACTTTTGAACTCAATTTTATCCCACACTCCATACATTTCTAACGGTCAAGAAAGAGTTATGCCTCTAGTGTTACACCTTGATCACTGTGGCTGTATGAGCGAGCCATATTCCCACCTCAGGGATTAAGATGGGAAAAAACACCTACCCTCAGTCTCTTTATAACCTCTAAATCTTTGCAAATCATTTGGGGAAAGTAGTAGCAGCCTAATCAATCACATAATAAGCATTTGGCCAATCAAGTCTGCCCAAATTTAAAATAAATAAATAAACCTTGAGAATACTTTCATTAGACTGGTCTAAGCCACTCCAGGAGCTTCACACACACAAACAACTACCAGGCCCAACCATCCCAGCTCAGACTGTTCTGAGGTATACAGCCGGAAACCTCTACTTTGAACTTTATAATTATCTTCCCTATCTAAAAATGTTTGTATTCGGTTTTATGCCATTTTGAAATGTACCGCATTAAAAGTTATAGATTTGAATCTGTCTCTGTTTTTCTATCTTTATCCCCTTCCATTTGCTTCAAATCTCCTGCACATTCTTTCTGATTTTATCATCCATGGGCTCCCCCACATAGGGTTGCTACCACAGCCATTTTTTACCAGCTACGTATAACTTTTGCAGGCTGCCTTGCAGTATGAAGACGTAGTATGTGACCAGAAGAGAATTAATTAACTAATCAACAAGGTTCTGTGGGATCCACTACTTGATTAGGTCAATGATTTCCTTCTGGTCACATGACTTTGACGTATGTCAAAAATGGCCGATCCTACCCCCCACAGCCAATTCCAGGCCCACTCTTTCCAGCTATTGGACTCCCTGCCACACATCCCTCCATTCCCCATATCCCTCCCCCAGGCCAATTATCATTAAAGATTTGGTTCACCACATGATGTGACTTGACCTCACAATCAAACACCTGGCACCCCTCCTCCACCCCATACAGCTGTCACAGTCATGAATGCCTCCATTACCACAATCACAAAAGAGAATGAGAGAAGGAAATGACAAAACCAAGGTTTATTTTCCCTTTCTGTTCTCTCCCTCCCCCACCTTCCCTCCTGCTTCTTCATTACATTAAACATTTATTTATCCAGCACCAACATTTTACATGGCACTAGGTACAGAACCTAGAGGGTGACTACCTACTAAGTTAGCCCTGCTTGCAACCTTATGTCTCTCTTTTTTCTCCATTACCTCTAGATTATAAGCTTGCGAGTATGGCCCTCTACCTCATGTTTTAGTCTGAATCTGTTTGTGTATTTTTGTCTGTGTCTGTCTTTTATACCCTGTACTAAGTGCTGTGTAAATTGTTGGTGCTATATAAATAAATGTAATGTCTAAAATACATACATAACTTAAAACATGATCTCCAAGCACCAGCTATAAGTTTCTACCTGTAACAGAGAAGATGGTGCTTAGTCCTGCGGGGCCACGCAATATTCCACTGGGACATGTATGCTAGACTCTGTTTAAAGGATAACTGTTGCAAAAAATGACCGTATTTGCTCGAATATATTAAGACCCTGATTATAAGACGACCCCCCAAACTTTGGATATTCCTTTAGGAAAAAAAAAAAAGCCTGAATATAAGACTACTTTATAGGAAAAAAGTTTAACTTGTATATATTCACATGTAAATTGCTTTTTAATATTTAATAAAAATATATATGATATAAAAAATGCATTTTTTTTGTTTTTATTTCCTTTTATGTGCCAATGCTGCCTCTACCCCCCAGACTTGCCAAATGCTGCCTCTCTCCCCCTCCCTCCCCCCCAAACGTTGTCTCTCTCCCCCCCAAACGTTGTCTCTCTCCCCCTTACCCCCAGCGTTGTCTCTCTCTCCCTCCCACCTTGTTTCTCTCTCCCTCCCCCTCCCTCCAACCTATTCTCTCCCACTCCCTTCCCTCCCCCAACCTTTTCTTTGTCCCCCTCCCTCTCTCCCTCCCCCCAACCTTTTCTCTCTCCCCCTCCCTCCCCCCAACCTTTTCTCTCTCCCGCTCCCTCCTCCCAACCTTCTCTCTCTCTCTCTCTCTCCCCCCCCCACCCCCAACCTTTTCTCTCTCTCTCTCCCCCCTTCCCCTCACCTTGTCTCACTCTCCCTGGCTAGTGGGGACAGCCGGTCCGTCATAATAGACGGAAGTGTCGGGCAGCATGGAAGATGTCTGCACTATCCTGCAGACATCCCCCGGCTGCCCAAATCTCCCTGGTGGATAGTGGGGGCAGACGGAGGTAGTACGCGCAGACATCCTTCGTTGCTGCCCGACACTTCTGCCGGGACTTCTATGAAGAAGGTACCTATGTTTACTTAAAAAATTGTATCAAGTGTAGATGATTTATAAAGAAATTATTTAATGAATACATTAATTAATTAAGTACCTTATTAAGCCTACCTTACTCCATATAGTTCTCTCAGGGGGCAGACATGTTTAAAATCTTGGGTTCTCACTCACCTTAGTTCAGATGAGCAAAGATCTGACCCATCTGACCAAATATTCTAAACAAAATGTCTGCCTCCTGGTAGAGCTATATCAAGTAAAGACAGCTCAATAAGGTACTCTATTTGTATTTTTTCCTTAAAACATTTCTATATAAAACACCTACACTTGATGCCCTCTTTGAATTAAACAGAACTTCAGAAATTTGTCACCAAGTCTAGTAAATGTCCAAAAGGAACCATGTTGGTGCCTTCTCCTTCCCCTAGTAGTGGCTAAGACAAATTTTCCTCAAATAATCCATTGTTATACATGTATGTTTATTTAATGGTATGGGGCTATAAACCCCTGTGTCCTGCTACCTACAACATATGAACACATATTAAACACAGTAACACAAATTGTGATATCTAATTAGAAGAACATTGGCTCTTCTATTCCCATATATTCTTGAATTCCTTTGCTGTATTTTAAGTTAGTTTACTTTTGATCTCTTATGGTTGACATAAGTCATAATCTTCCAGAAGAAAGGAATTTATTTTTTTATGAAAAAACTCTAAAATTGCACCAAAGTCCTACTGCTGCATAACCCCGAATTTAAAACAAACCTCATATAACTTGGGGAGAATTTTTCCAACTCAACTACTTTGGCGTTAACTTTGAAGTTCCTGTCTCATTTCCCTGCAATTCTCTCTTTATTGAGTAGACCCGCTAGTGAAGTTTACATGATGGATACAATCAAGTGTTTTATATATCAAAAGAAACGGCTATAAAAAATACGTCAGCGATGTTTCTAGATAACTCACACAACGCTGCCAAAACAGGTATATATACACCAATATTCATAACCTTTACTTTTCAAATCCGTCCCTCTATTGTACAAGTGGTACCAAAACATCACAGACTCCTTTGGCAAAGGAAAGGTTAAACTGGATATACAATGTGTGTTTTTAGAGTGAGTGATTTCGGAGTAATATTCTGATGTCACAAGCACGTTGTACCTAAACTCAAGAGAACTGTAATGAAACCACGTCTCCATGGTAACGTCACTAGACTGTGACAGTATAATATGTTGTATCCTAGCAACTGTGAAAAGATTTCCACATTTCTTACATCCAACGTGCCTCATAGCTGCAGAAAAGGGAAACAGAATTTTAAAAAGATGCCATTCCACCTGTTGTGACATCACATTATTACTCCAGAGGCCTTAAATAAAACTGTAAATACAATTACTGGTGGAGTATGCCATTACATAATTTATTTAACCATATTAAGAAACATTAGGACAGGGGTAGGCAACATTTAGCACTCAAGATGCTGTGGCCTACATCTCCCTTGATGCTTTAACAGCATTACAGCTTACATCCAGAGTGCCAAAGGTTGCCTACCTTTGCAATAAGAGTACAACATGAGATGTCCAAAATAAATACTACTACTAATATACAAAATGAATCAATAAAACATACAAAAATAGTTTTAAGTCTGAGGATATTTTGAGGTCAAATCAGAGGCCTCTGGGAAACCACAGCAAATGTTCAATAGAACTCCTGTCAAAAATGTATTGTGATTTTTACTGGGGGGGACTGTTTTTTAGTTTTAGAAAATATATTTATATTGGTAAGTGGAGTACTATTTAATGTCATATTTTAATGCCTCTCATTGTGCTCAGCCCCTTTTACCATACATTCCAGCAAAGAAATGTTAATTTCTAGAAGCACTCAGACGAAATACACGGAAGACTGCTTTATTCAATGATGGTGAGAAAAGCCTTACTTCAGGGTGGTGCATATTGAGTTTGAGGATAAGCAATAGAGAGCCTTATGCATTTCACACCTCACTTATGATGCAGGATGCCTGCAGTCTAATTCTCGGATTAGAGTTTCTGTGAAATTAACATTTATTCTTTACTTTTGACCGTAATGGGGTACAACAGTCCAGCGACAGTGTTACACTGTGAAACATCAGTTAAATTAGATGGCTCCCAGCATGCATTTGCATTTTTGACATAAATGCCAAATAGGCCCTGACTCCTCCCTCTTCTGTGAAACAGGTACAACAGCCTGTCTAAAAGGCTTCTGAGCCATGAACAAGAATGGATTAGAATCCAATGCATAATGTGTTACGCACACAGCAATCTACCACGTTTGTTGAATGGGAGAGAAGGATTTGAACTCAAGTCACTTGCTTTTTGTCACATTATGACTTTGATGGAATTTAGTATTGTATTTTTATAATCTTTTAGAAATGAAAAAGAGTTTTATCACAATGTATAACATAGGTTCTCTATCCTCATGTGAACCAATGACTCAATATTTACTAAATGAATGCTGCTAAGCCTTTGTAATACTGTAAACTCTCACCATTAACAACAAATCAAAGATAAAGGCGTAATTTCTTTTTTTTTACTCATACATACTCACACACTCATACATAGTCACACATGCTTATACTCATACTCACACACGCGCTTATACTCATACACTTATACACATCCTGACACACACACTCATACTGACACACACACATACTCACACTCACATATACTCATACACACAGGCTTATACTCATACATTCTCCCACACACATACACACTTATACTCATCCACACACACGCTTATACTCACTCACACACACTTATACTCAAACTTACACGCATACTGACACACACACACTTATACTCACATACTGACACACACTCACATTTACTCATACACACACACATACTCACACTCATACTCACATTTACTCATACAATCACACACATACACATGCTCACTCACATTTATACATACACACACACACACATACTCACACTCACATACACTCATACATACACACACTCACATATACTCATAAACACACACACTTATACTCAAACTTACACGCATACTGACACACACACACACTTATACTCACATACTGACACACACTCACATTTACTCACACACACACATACTTACACTCATACTCACATTTACTCATACAATCACACACATACACATGCTCACTCACATTTATACATACACTCACACACATACTCACACTGACACACACTAATACTCACACACACACACACAATCATACTGACAGCCATTTATTACTCACACTAACACACACTTATACTCATACTCACAGACACACGCCTGATTATCTGTAGAAAGGCAGATGACCGGTGGCACCTGTCTTTAAACCACTGATGTCTGCTCCTCTCGGAAACCTAGCCACGTGCCACAACTGAGGACTCATAGGTTCGCCACTGCTGGGCTATAATGTCCAGCCAGGTGCTCTGCAACAAGGATGTCTGCATGACCTGTTTTCAAAAAGTAATGTCTTATGTCCAAAAGGTGCTAAATTGTATGTTTTGCTCTTCTGTCTCACTATATGTGAACATCAAATGCCAATAAGTATGCATGTTGCATATGAAAGATGTAGACAATCACGTCGTGCAGAAGCCATTATGGCATGGACCACTGATGGCAATCCTATGGTGCAGGTGACACAAGTGGAGACCTCTGCGGTGGCACTCAGCATGTGTCTACAGTATAGTAAATGTTATGATCTGATTGATATTTAAGGATATTAGGCACTTTAGTGCATATTTTTTTACTTGAATTAATCTGTGCGAGAGAATTTATAGGAAGGGCTGATGGGTGGAAAATGCCTAAAATGAGAGGACACTTTGAGAGCTTTATCTTGGCTTTCTGAAGAATACTGTGCACTCAACTTCAGTGATGTTCACCATCAGTGCCATTATGAGCTCACATTAATATTCTCTATCATGAGCAAAGCAAAGATGTTAAGGCCTGAGGAGCAGCTTTATTAGATCACAGTGAAAAAAACATCTCTAGCAGGTTGCCTTTTAGATAACATAACACCAATCATAGGGAGAAAGAACCTAGGTCCTTATGGGTTCATATTTCCATGTTAATGCAACATTGCTGTGGCCCTGCAAGTGCCAAATTGGAAAATTACTGCACTAACCATTCATACTTCAGGTTTCTGCTCCCACTGCTGGACAGTGGGGATTCATTCACTCTGCAACAACCACTTGTGCCAGGTAGGAAAGTAGCATTTTTTTTTTGCAAAACTGGCATGCCAACTGGCATGACATGAGCATCATGGAAAATGTAGTCCACACAGCTTGAGTGCCTTACCCAGTGTGACAGCTAACCATGGCAGTCCAGCTGTAAGGACTGCACACCCATAACAATCAGATATCTTATGACTGGCTGAGACTGAAGGGAAATGTAATCCACACAGCTGGCATGTCTAAGCCAGTGGTGGCTAGTTATGTCACACATTCTGTACAAGCTAGAAGCTGGCTCAGCATTGTTGGCAATTCAGTCCACACAGCTGAAGTGGGAAATTATTAGATGATTATTTTACACCTACATCCCCCCAGTTTCCTTTGACTTTTTGTTTATATGTTTCAGTTTCATTATGCTTATATGTATTAGCTATAATGCTAGACAGTGAAGGAACAAGTAAATACTTAATGTATAGATTAATATATTCCAACATAACCCTCTGCGTGGATGAGGACTGAGGGGAAACTGTTATACTTTCTCTGACATCTTTATTAACATTAATGTACTTTGTTTACAGGTATATCCCACATTAACATACACAATGTGTCCAGAGCTTGCATGTAAAACGAAAATGTACAGTACTAATGTCTTAATAGCCAGGATGGACCTCACCTGAGCCTGTAGCGGTTGCACAAGTACTGTATTGTATCTCAGTTGAGATGTCGCTGCGTCATTAAGAAAAGCGACAGTCCATAAACGAGAAAGGCTTGCACTGTAGACGTCCTTACTTATCAGTGTCCGTAAAAGTGCAGGTCCTTTAAGTGGGCTATGCCTGTACTGCATTCTTAACAATAATGTTGTTAATTGTTCAGGTAGAAGGTAGCACAACACTCGGGGCAGGGACATCCCAGGATAGTTACTTTGAAACTTCCATACAGGCTGGAAAATTCCATCAGTTCTATTATAATACATCACTCATTTATTACAAAGCAGGCCCTGCTAATACAGCTCTGGGGGATCCAGCTCTTTCCATTAAATAGTGATAACACAGGTTTACAGAAAAGGTTACATCTGTACAGGGCAACATTAATTTTAATATGTGTAGTTAGTCTAGTTTGGATCTTTGTTGGCCACATTTGAAAATGTCTTATACTAAAGTTTCATTAATCAAAATTGTTTTATTTTCATCACTAAGTATTATGCTAAATCTCACCCTGAAAACATCCTGAAGACCTTGAGGACATAATTCGACATGCCTGATCTATATCGAAGCTCATCTGCCAGTTCAAATCCCTCAGAGGAACGTTCTGTTCTTAATTTAGTAGTTTATATAATTCTGGGTCATCAGCAAATACTGAGTTATGGCTCTAAATGTCCTTTACAAAACTGATAATACACAAATTAAAGAGAGGCTCAACAAATTCCGATATACAGCACTCACCATGTTCTCTAATTTGAAAATATTCCATTTCACACATTTTAACAAAATAACTTATTTAGTACATTTGTAATCTTATCTATGCTGAGAATGTCAATATTTAATTACATTTTGCAATATGAAAAGTGTATACACAACCTTCTGGGGTGATTCTTGAAGACAACCATGTAAACAAGACTTTTTTTGTATCTATTTTTAGACCAAAGTCTTGCTAATTGCAATGGATTTTAAATTACCATATTTGCTCCAATATAAGACAAAAGTCTTACATTCGAGGTCTTACAGTGCCTTGCAAAAGTATTCACCTCCCTTCACTTTTTACCTATTTTGTTACATTACAGCCTTAAGTTCAATGTTTTATTAATCTGAACACAATAGTCTAAGTTGGTGAAGTGAAATGAGAAAAATATATACATAAAACTTTTTTAAAAATAGAAAACAGAAAATTGGTATGTGCCTATGTATTCACCCCCTTTGTTATGAAGCCCATTAAAAGCCCTGGTGCAACAAATTACCTTCAGAAGTCACATAATTAGTAAAATGGTGACCACCTGTGTGCAATCTAAGTGTCACATGATCTGTCATTACATATACACACCTTTTTTGAAAGGCCCCAGAGGCTGCAACACCTAAGCAAGAGGCACCACTAACCAAACACTGCCATGAAGACCAAGGAACTCCAAACAAGTAAGGGACAATGTTGTTGAGAAGTACAAGTCAGGGTTAGGCTATAAAAAAATATCCAAATCTTTGATGATCTCCAGGAGCACCATCAAATCTATCATAACCAAATGGAAAGAACATGGCACAACAATAAGCTTGCCAAGAGACGGTCGCCCACCAAAACTCACGGACCGGGCAAGGAGGGCATTAATCAGAGAGGCAGCACAGAGACTTAGGTTACCCTAGAGGAGCTGCAGAGTTCCACAGCAGAGACTGGAGTATCTGTACATAGGACGACAATAAGTCGTACGCTCCATAGAGTTGGGCTTTATGGCAGAGTGGCCAGAAGAAAGCCATTACTTTCAGCAAAAAACAAAATGGCATGTTTTGAGTTTGCGAAAAGGCATGTGGGAGACTCCATAAATGTATGGAGGAAGGTGCTCTGGTCTGATGAAACTAAAATTTAACTTTTCGTCCATCAAAGAAAATGCGATGTCTGGCACAAACCCAACACATCACCCAGAGAACACCATCCATGGATGTTTTTCAGCAGCCGGGACTGGGAAACTGGTCAGAGTTTAGGGAAAGATGGATGTGCTAAATACAGGGATATTCTTGAGCAAAACCTGTACTATTCTGTGCGTGATTTGAGGCTAGGACGGAGGTTCAACTTCTAGCAGGACAATGACCCCAAACACACTGCTAAAGCAACACTTGAGTGGTCTAAGGGGAAACATATAAATGTGTTGGAATGGCCTAGTCAAAGCCCAGATGGAGCAGCATGGGCAAAGTCTGGGGGGAGAGCAGCGGGGCAACATCTGGAAGAGCAGCAGGGGCTGCTCTGTGCCACCGGGCTGCAACGGAACCCCCCCCCCCCCCCCCCCCATTGAGGTGTAACAGCAGGGAGGGGGGACATTGATATTGATTTTTATTTTTTTTTCTCTTTAAAAATAACCCAAAACCTGCTGTCTTGTGTATGTGTGTGACTGGATGTGTTTGTGTTTATATATGTGTGTGACTGGATGTGTTTGTGTTTATATATGTGTCTGACTGGATGTGTTTTGTGTGTATATATATATATATATATATATATATATATGTGTCTGACTGGATGTGTTTTGTGTGTATATATATGTGACTGACTGGATGTGTTTTGTGTGTATATATGTGACTGACTGGATGTGTTTTGTGTGTATATATGTGACTGACTGGATGTGTTTTGTGTGTATATATGTGACTGACTGGATGTGTTTTGTGTGTATATATGTGACTGACTGGATGTGTTTTGTGTGTATATATGTGACCGACTGGATGTGTTTTGTGTGTATGTATGTGACCGACTGGATGTGTGTATGTATGTGACTGACTGGATGTGTGTATGTATGTGACTGACTGGATGTGTGTATGTATGTGACTGACTGGATGTGTATATATGTGACTGACTGGATGTGTATATATGTTACTGACTGGATGTGTGTGTGTGTGTATATATATATGACTGACTGGATGTGTGTGTGTGTGTGTATATATGTAGAAAAACAAGGTGTAACAGGTTTCGCACTCAGAAGTGGAGGGTGCACGGAGAGGACTTTTACCCTAGTCTTTCAAATCAGAATAAAGGATCCTTTATTCTGTATGTATATGTGACAGGATATGCGTCTGTGTGTGACTGCGTGTGTTTGTGTTTATGTGCTGTTGTCTGGCTCCTAGATTTTTTAGCTGGCTCCTAAAACTCAGATCAATTTGTCAAGCCCGGTACTAACCTTACTGAGCTGTTCCAGGAGTCTTTGGTTCTGTTCAGACAATTCCTGTACAGCAGTTGATTTTTCTCGATCAGCTTCTCGGAGATGGACCTGTTGCTTTTCCAGTTCTTCCTGTAGCAGTTTGACATCACTTTCTAGTTCAGAGACCCGTCCTTCCCATTCACCTTCACGATTTTCAAATCTTCGTTTCAACTCATGTTTTTCTTGTTCGAGGTGCTAGAAAAACAAATTAAACAAGTTTTTATTTTGTTTTTGAGATGTCCTTCCCACTGACATCAGTGACCTTCCCTCTGTGTCCAACTGATAATTTTCCAAACGACTGGTACCACTGTGTACACTCAAATACCCCCAGGCACTATTCTACTACTACTAACAGTACTGGTTTCATTTCTACCTATGTCTTGTCAATGAGAGGTACTATTGCTTTTACATGTAGAGTACAATCCTGCAAGCGGCACATTAACCTGTTAATATGTAGTGGAGTTTGCGCAAAATTAATTAAGACTTATCTTATTTCAGACTTATCTTATTTTTCTGTAGCAATTTATTTGCAATATGACTTACATAAGTTGAATGAACAATTGCTTGTAACATATAAAGGGGACAAACCACACAATATAGTGCAGCAAGTTACATCAACTTAAAGTGTCCCATGAATTTTAGCATCTTGCTGTAAACTTACATGTTTCTGAGCCTTAAAGATCAAAACTCAGGGATACAGTGTAATAATTCAGGAAGGGATTCACCCTTCAAAAAAACAGCAGTGTGGATGCTGTGTTCCCAAACTCTGCATTTCTCTACTTCTTGCTTACCCTCGTACTTACTCCAGCATCTACACAAGTTCGGGATCACAACATCCAGACTGTTGTTTTTTTGAATACCTTCCCGAATGATTACACTATATCCCTTAGCTTTCATCATTAAAGCTCAGCAAGGTAAGTTTACTTATATAAAAGGCTAAATTTGTGGAACAGTTTAAGTTGATATAACTTGCATGTAGTTTGTCCCTTTTTCTCCCTACATGTTACAAGCAAGTGTTCGGTCATCTGCATATTGCAAAGAAATGGAAACAGACAAATTAAATAAGTGTTAAATAATAATATCCACAGACGTCTCCCCACATATCCCCTGACACGCTGACTTCCACAGATGAGTGATGATCATGAGAGGATGTCTGGACAGCGCACAGACATCGAGCTGCTTGCTCGCCTGCCCGCAGTGGCACAATGGGTCTCTCCAAGTATAAATAAACACTAATTTTAGCAGACAATTCCCCAAAATACATAATATCATACAAAAAAGACTGCCCATTCTCCTTAATGATGCCCGCTTACAAGATATGTTAAATGATGGTTGCAACATTGTTGCGAAGAGGAGTCCTACTTTGGGAAATTTTTTGTCTCCAAGTCTTTTTTGGTAGCAAGAGAAAGCCTGGAATGCCCAATTGGTTACAAACATTGGGAACCTATAGGTGCAGACACAATCAATGTATCTGTTGTAATGCAATACAAGTTGGCAGCACTTTTAGATCCTCAAAAACATATAAAATCAGACAGTACATTAACTGTAATGCAACAAATGCCATATATCTTTTCACATGTAATACATGTTAGAAACAGTATGTAGGAAAAACATCTAGAAAATTAAAATGTAGAATAAGAGAACATATATCCTCAATAACATGCGATAAACCCCAAAATACACCAATTGGTACCCATTTTTTGTCATGCAACAACTCGGATGCATCCCAATGTATAATACAGGGTCTTGAAAGGGCTATTATACCCATGAGAGGTGGCAATATAGCCAATATTTTTTCCCGTTTAGAAGTTAAGTGGATCTTTTACCTTAATACAAGAAAACCGAATGGACTCAATTCGGAATTCGATGTTTCACATTATGTATAACAAGATTACAATATATATAATACATTTTTCCATACCAACCTCGTCATTTTACTCGTTAAAGGAACATGTGTATATATATATATATATGTGTGTGTGTGTGCACATGTATTTTATTATTCAGAGTATAATGTTTTGGTCTGCTTCGAGCGTTTTTTCCCTTCCCCATACCCTTCCTTTTTTCCCATGTCTCCCCCTCCCCCCTTTTTTTGCGCATGGCGCATTGTATGAATTACATTTTCTTTTTTATTTTAAACTTATATAACCTTATGTATTGTTTTTTCAAGTGCTCAGGGGCATAACCAGTCAGGGAGGTATGTGTTCGTCCAGGTTTGTCTATATAATTCTTTATCATATGGACAACCTGGCATGTATACACGTATGTTTATATATAATTGAATTATAGTAACCTCCAGTACAGAGTTGCAAAAGAATCCATTTCTCGAGTGATGTTCCGATGCCGCTTTCCTCAGAAAGTCTCAGAAGCAGGGGTAATCTAATCTCTCCAAGTATAAATAAGCACTCAAAGCTGCACATTTATGTCTGCAGGAACTATGACCTTTACTATTATGCACAAAATATTTAAATTAGTATCCGCAACATATTATGTACATAAATGTAAATAATTTTGCAAAGGTTTGGTGTTTGGCTGGCTTTATTTGGGTAGCTGACTTGCAATGTGCAATAGGATATGGAGAAATAAAATATAGGAAATAACGGAGACTTAAGGACAGAGAAGGAAAATAAACATATGGAAATGTTAGAGATCAAAGAGTTAGACAATGCATTATACAGGGACAGCTCTGTTCTTCTTGCAGTAGGAACTAATCTGGTTTGTCCCTGCACAATGCATGGTTAAGTTACTTATATGGTATATTCATTAAACTCAACTCACTTTTAGTGAATAGACCTCAGAGCTTCAGGGGAAAATAAGGCTAGCAAGGGGGTGTGGTGCAATAAGGACAGAGTGAGATGGCGTAGAAAAAAAATATGGTGGGAGGATGGAGAAATAAGGCAAGCACATAAGGCAGCCAAATAAGGTTATGGTTGAGGATAGAAATATTAATAGGGTCACATGAGAAAAAAAATAAGGATCTTATTGGTGGGGAAAAGAATCAGTGGGGAAGTACAGAAATAAGACTAGACCAGTGGCTAAACCTTGGCCCCCAGCTGTTATAAACTACAGGCACATGATGCTCAGTAAGCATAATGCTAAACTTCATGTGAACTATAATTTGTAGCAACTGTGGTGATACTGTTAGCTGTTAACCAACAACATAGAACATGATGCACAGCCAGCAATATGGTAGCTGTTGTCAACAACATATAGAGTGCAAAGCTTAATGCTTTTTAGGAGGATAAAACGTATAGGCCAGTTATAGCTTGGCACACCAGCTATTATAAACTACAGTGCTTATGGTATTCAACCATCATGATTACAGGCACAATAGAGGCTTCTGTATTTTACAGAAGCTAATGGGTGTGATAAACAACTATTCTATATTACTAAAGTTATAAGTGCCCATTCAAGTTAGCCACCACTGCTCCAGCCTACAGTGAACTACAGTAACCATGATGTGAAATATGGTTGGACAGGCCCGGACTGGCCATCGGGCACACCGGGCAAATGCCCGGTGGGCCGCGGTGGCCATGGGCCGAGGCCGGCAGGGGAGGTCCCAGCAGTGGCCTCTGGGTCCCATGATCTCCCCTGCCGGTCTATGCAGGGCCGGCACTATCCGAGCGCCGGCCCCGCTGTTTGACATGAAGGGCCAGTGAGGACATCAAAGATCTCCCTCACCGGCCCACATGCCTTCAAATGCGGCCGCCGGCGGGGAGAGAGGGAGGGAGAATGGAGAGAGGACCCGGCGGAGCTCTAACTTGCAGCTCCACCGGGTTCCTCTCGCGAGATCCGGAGCATTGCCATGGCAACGACCGGATCTCGCGAGAGTGAACTCTAGCCGGCAGGCTAGAGTTCACTCACCACGAGGGAACATTGCCACCGCCAGTCCCAGGTACCAGCGTGCCGGTCCCCCCCTCCCAGGCTAAAGGTAAGAAAGGAGTGATGGGTGTGAGAGTGATGGGTGTGAGAGTGCTGTATAAATGTTAGAATGGATTGTGTGTGTGTGTGTGTGTGTGTGTGTAAGGGGGGGGGGTAGGTAAATAAACAAATAAAATAACAGGCATTATGTCCCCATAATGCCTGTTATTTTATTTGTTTATTTACCCCCCCCCCCCCCACACACACACAATCCATTCTAACATTTATACAGCACTCTCACACCCATCACACACAGCACTCACACCCAGCACGCTCACACCCAGCACTCTCACACCCATCACTCTCACACACACAGCACTCTCACACACACAGCACCCTCACACCCATCACACCCAGCACTCTCACACCCATCACACCCAGCACTCTCACACCCAGCACTCTCACACCCATCACACACAGCACTCTCACACAGAGCACTCTCACACCCAGCACTCTCACCCATCACACACAGCATTCTCACACATCACACACAGCATTCTCACACAGAGCACTCACATACACAGCACTCTCACACCCATCACACACAGCATTCTCACACAGAGCACTCTCACACCCATCACACACAGCATTCTCACACCCATCACACACAGCATTCTCACACCCATCACACACAGCATTCTCACACCCATCACACACAGCATTCTCACACCCATCACACACAGCACTCTCACACCCATCACACACAGCACTCTCACACCCATCAAACACAGCACTCTCACACCCATCACACACAGCACTCACACACATCACACACAGCACGCTCACACACATCATACACAGCACACACAGCACGCTCACACACATCATACACAGCACTCTCACACACATCATACACAGCACTCACACCCATCACTCTCACACCGCCCCCCCCCCCCTCACACACCGCCCCCCTCACATTACATTCCAGACACACACTAGATCCCTTACCCAACTCTGGATCATCTACACACATACACACACTAGATCCCTATATACACTCTGAAACCGTTATAAATACACACTCACTAGATCTCCTATACACATTCTGGGTCCTTCAAACACACACTAGACTCATATATATATATATATATGTATATATACACACACTAGATTCCTTGTAAGCAAACACGTACTACACCCCTAAACACACACTACATCTATATATATATATATATTCACACACACACACACACTATAGCCTGTATGCACACACTTGCTATATCCCCTATACACACATTCTCTACAGCCCCTAGCCACATATGCATCACATTACACCACAAACACAACTAAAACCGAACCTTATTACACAATACCACACCACAATCAGCTTACTCTACACACATGCAATCCCACAAGCAGGCTCCAAACACATGCTCAATACTCTTTCCTGGCATTTTTGTCTCCTGGTATCCATTTATAGAGACACCAGAGACAAGTTGCAAGGAAACACAGTGCAAGCATGTTATTACATTTGCTTGCACTGTGCAGAACACATACAGGGCTTTTTTCTCATGCTAGAGCTCTTCAGCAGAGCTCTGCGCATGGTCTGCCCTGGAAGAGCATTGAACCAATATGCTCACTTTGAGAGGGAGCGTGTTTGTCATTGGTGATGACAAAACACACCTCCTCTACCCCGCCCCCTTCTTAGTGGGCCGCTGTGATCAAAAAATGCCCGGGCCGAATTTTTCTCCCTGTCCGGTGTTCTGACGAATTACTCGAGCAAATTCTCCTGCGCAATCGCAGGAGAATTTGCTCACTGCGCATGCGCATAAAGTTACAGCTGATAACTCAGCTGTAACTTTATGTCCACCGCGCATGCGCGAGCTGCGCAACCCACATCCCGCCCCCCGCACACCCCTTCTCACCAGCTGATCGGACAGCGGCGGTACACAGCGCATGCGCGCGGCTATCAAGCCGTGTGGGAATGCGCTGTGTCCGTGGCTGGATTCAAACAAAACGCTGGTAAGTAACACGGGGCGGGGGGGGGGGGGGGGGACATAAGGAGCCAACAGAGAGGTAAGCACCCTGGTGAGGGCTGCCTCATCTTCATGGGAGTTGTGATCCTCCTGCTGTATTATGTATTATTAAGCTGGTGAGAAGGGGTGTGCGGGGGGCGGGATGTGGGTTGCGCAGCTCGCGCATGCGTGGTGGACATAAAGTTACAGCTGAGTTATCAGCTGTAACTTTATGCGCATGCGCAGTGAGCAAATTCTCCTGCGATTGCGCAGGAGAATTTGCTCGAGTAATTCGTCAGAACACCGGCCCTGTGGTTGGATGAGCATAATGAGAGCTGGAGTCAACAGCATTTTGGGTGCAAAGCTGATTCTTCTTGTTTTGCCATCATGTCTTTTGTCCATTCCTTCCCTAAACAGACTCTAAATGTCTGTCATGTAAATGTCTCTAGCATTATCATTGTTATTTAATTATAAGGTGCCATCATAATAATAAAGTGATATTTTATAATCTCTCATGAGTGTTACACAAGATGTGCTGTACTGATGCATAAAGTCACTTAGTTAATTATGATATAAAAAGTACCTGAAGCTTTTGTCCATTAAATGGTACTTGTTAGGTGGACCTGTATATGCATGATTATTACAGATACAATTTTTTGAGAGAGTAAATAAAAGAGAGTATTTTGCTTTAAAGACAAAAGGGTATTTGAAGAATTATTAAGAACTATATTATACCATATGTATAACATATATAAACTATACACTAAAAACTACTACAGCATGAAAATTTAAAGAGCATCTGGTGGAATAAACCTACCGGTAAGTTATTTTTTAAATGAAAGATTACATCAAGTGTAGGCATTTTAAATAGAAGTTCACAATACATTGTTACATTCTAAGAATACAAAAAAAGTGTCTTACTGAATCCTCTTTTAAGACATGTTATTTAGAATATTGGGTCAGATAGGACAGAACTTGCTTTATTGACCAGTCATGTCTGCCCCCATTTTGAGCTATACAAGCAAAAAAAGCTCAGGAAGATGCATAAAAGCTTTTGCAGTTCAAAGAGTTGGGCAAGGAATGTATAACGGCGGTTGCACCTTTTTATAACTTCCGACACTTTGCAATGCAAGAGAGAAGCACTTCCAGCATACACTGTTTGGCGGAGGGTCTCCGACACTAATCTTGAACTATTGAGCGCCTGATTTTTATACATTGGCTATGCCAGTGCAGTGAGCACCAGCACAACAAGGAAGTACTTTTCCAGTAGAGTTAGTGCAGTCTCCCAAAATTTGTTGGCAGTCTGTTTTATTCATAGGTGCACATGCCGAAAGTGCCACTATTTGGTCCAATCTGCGTGTGAGCCGTTGTTATACATAAACCCGTATATGTGTACTCTTTCATTAATGCATTTCTATTTTAAATGCTTGCACTTAATGCAATCTTGCAATTAAACATAACTTTATTATTTGCTAACAGTTGTTCTTTAAATGAAATTTGGAAAAAGATCTGGCTCTAGGTATTTATCATGAAAATACACCATAATCACATTATAATTACATTTTTGCATGACACATCATCCTCCTCAATAAGAAAAATACTCCTCCCTGTACTTTATAGATTATAAGTACATAGCCATACTGTATCGCTTGGAGGAAAGAAGTAAGATGGTGGATATGATAGAAACATTTAAATACATAAAGGGAATCAACACAATTAAGGAAGAAAGTATATTTAAAAGAAGAAAAACTACAAAGGACAAATTAGAAGGGCAACGATTTAAAAGTAATATCAGGAAGTATTACTTTACTGAGAGGGTAGTGGATGTATGGAATAGCCTTCCGGAAGTGGTAGAGGTAAACACATTCAAGGATTTTAAGCATGCGTGGGATAGACACAAGGCTATCTTGGGCACACTAGATGGACCGAATGGTTCTTATCTGCTGACAGATTCTATGTTTCTAACATGGCACCCTTACTTAATGAAAGAGTGCAGGAACGAAAAATGTCATAGGTCAATATACTGCTACTTAACTATAACTCTGTAAGTTAGTGGTTGACAAATAAATGAAGCATATACGTAGGAGCCAATCTGGCTTGTTAAGGAGCCAGAGATTAGGCAAATTTGTGGAGCATCATATTAAATAACCCAAAAAGTCAAGTGTGAGCAGTCATATTTTATAAGCCATAGCAATCTGGCTGCTGGAGTTTGTCCACAGTAAACAGAATACATGAAAAGTTGAAAAGGTCCCATAAGCTTCATTACTAGTAACTCAGATAGAGAGAAGCTTTCTATTTGGTATATACATGTTGTCTAATGGACAACATGTATATTTTCAAGTATACATTGCAGAGAAGCTAAGTCTACACTATACAATCAGGCTAAACCATATTCAGATTGAAACACACAATAACTTAACGTATGGACACAGGTTTGGACAGACATTCCCCATACGTCAAACTAGACAGGTTCTAATCCATCTGCAGGACTGCATTGTCTATTAAGCATAACCTGAAAAGATATTGAAGACGACCCCTCTGTGTACCACAGGCTCCTTCTAAAACTAATTTTATATTAGCAGTAGCTGACCTTTGGCACTCCAGTTGTTGTGAAAGTCATACAGCTGGCTGAGCATGACAAAGTGCCCTCCCACATCATCTGGATTGATAGGCCAGTAACGGTCCTGGATTTTTCCCAATGGCTGGCTAAGCATCATGGGAAATCTAGTTCACAGCAGCTGTAATGCCATAAATTAGTCAAATTGTGTTACACCCCATGCCCTCTGGGTGTACACTAACCTCCAAGCGCTCAGTTAGCTCCTTTTGCATCTCCTCATATCGTCGGCTCATGTCCTGATTCCTCTCCAGCAGAGCTTTTCCCAGCCTGGCCGCCAGCACCAGGTCCTTCTCCTTCTGCCGGATGACGGACAGCAGCTCAGGATCCTCCGCGGTGCCCTCACTCTCCCCAGTGCCCCCTTCCCCTTCTGTGGCCAGCAGCACCAGCTCTTCATCAAGCTCAATGTCAGCCAGCAGGTCTGCCGGCTCTGCCCGTTCTGGGGAGGGTGCAGGGCGGCTGCTGTCTGCCAGGAAGCTAATCGGAAGCTCCATGGGGCGCTGTCCGGAGCTGATGGTGCTGAAGCTGGGAGCCTCGGTCACCGCGAACTTTGCTGGGGCCCGGGGCCACCAAACTGCTCCAAGAAGCCACAGCCAGTCAGATAAAGCAGCAATCGGAGAGGCCTTGAGATGGCAATGGGGTTAGGATGCCCCGGCACCCAGCTGTAACCCCATTAATAGAGACTGAACCCACCTACACTGAGTATAGCACCTTAGGAGGAGGGGAGAGAGGTGGTTAGAGGGGCCCACTAGAGGAGACCGCCCCACAGTGTGCCCCACAGCCCTCAACCTACACTTATCTAAGAAGCACACCCCTGCCACACGGGCTACAGACCGTGTCAAAAGTGGCTTTGGAAGCCAAACACTGCTCTAGTTGGCACGGAATCTACTCAGACAGGAGCCCGTCAGCATTCAATACTAGCCGGCTCCACACCACACGCAATTCACTGCCGGACCATAAGCCTTAGCCTCCCCAGCCCCCACCCCCCGCTCCCTGGCTCCTGCTGCCACGATGCTGCCTCCCCTTCTTTCCGTGGAGGTGTGAGCTCAATGAGCGTGTCCCCGGCCGCGCCGGCCACGGGCTGCGCTGCGCTTTCCTGGCCCCTCAGCGCTGCGCTCCCCCGCACCCATCTCTGCAAAACCCGGGTGATGCGCGCGCAATTGCGTGACGTCACTAACACCTGCTCTGTGGGCTGAGCTGATTGGTCGGATAACCTTGCGCGATCAGCTGTGGAGAGACCTGCTCAGACTCACACCTATAGCAGTAATAGTGCAGCTGGTACCCAGCACGGGATGGGCTTTGTATGCAAGCTTCTTGCGTTTGGCGAGAGACTTTAGAGGTTATTTATAAAGGTCAGTTCTGGGGCAAAGTTATAAAAGTAAAATTATCAGCAGCAATATTCCATTGGTTTCCATGGTGACTGATTCACTTTTAGAATTTTGTTCCAGAAATGTTCTTTATAAGTAAACTGCTTTAACTCAGGATGTGCTCTGAAAAGAAAATATATGTTTTCTGAAAATACACATCATTGATGGATTGCCTTTGGCACTCTTGCTGTTGTGGACTACATTCTCATGATTTAAGGGCTGGCTGAGCATCACGAAAAACGTAGGTCACATCAGCTTGAATGCTAAAAGTGAACCGTTACTGTGTTATCATTAAATGTGGAAAGGTAGGTTCAATAAAGAAGATGTAGCAAAGTGTTGTTGAATAAAGCTGACAGGATATTTCAAAATATTTTATGTTGTTTTAATTGGTGGAGTGTAAAACATGCACTACGATTATAATGGGAATTATGAGCATATTATGTACAGACACACACTCCATAACATTAAAATTGGTGATATTATTATAATTCACAATCGTTATGTCATTAACTTGTCATTACAAAAAAGTCTTAGTGCTTCAGGTTTATATATGTGTGATGTTTACTAGTGTACATATTATATACAATTAGCCCACTTATTAGCATTGTTGTAATTTCGTTGTGTATGTTGACAGCAAATGGATTTGGTTTGCAAACTACAATAACATATATTATTTAATCTATACATTTCTTAGCAATTTGGGTGACACAACGTATAAATAAAATGCTATCCTTATGAGTTAGTGGTATTTCATACTTTTTATATTAATAATTTTAAGAGCATGTAAGCTTCAGTTAAACTTTCTATCCTGCACAAACTTTCACTTCTAAATGCCCCAGTGTGTATCATTTGCTATATTTCTGTCCACTTGTCTTGTCTATCAAGCTTTGTACCTTATATGTCAACACATCTGTTTTACATGTATTATTGTGTATATCTCTGCTGATGAGGGGTGGGTTGAAGTTGTTCAGTGGACCAATATATTTGTCAGCATGCCTCAATTTCTAAACAAGACATTTTACCATATTTTCACCCAAGGTAACTAATAAACTCTGGTGAAAAATATCAACACAACTGATCAGATTCAATACACTGCATGTCCTGACAGTATATATACTGTAAAAATACATAAGTAATTAATGAAACCCCTCCTTCCAAATAAAAAAAGATTAACAGAGAATTGATCTTCTTTAGGAGAGGGAGGTATATTAAAAATAAAATGAGGTCAATAAAGACAGTTACAGGAAACCAAGACAGGAATTTCAAAGGCAAGACCAAAGTAGCTGAGTAGGAAAAAATCTGCCATACAACTGCATTGGAGACTTTTTCCACCTCAGCTACAGTAGCCCAAAGTTTCAAATTTCCAGCAATTCACTATTGAGTAGATCCTTATAAGATGCCAGTACGTTTCACAGAAGAACATATAATTTAGACATCTGAGAAGCAGGTATACACGCGTGACATTCAACACAAAAAGTACAATTGATGTAATTGATGCATGAGTTCGTATTTCCTCACTAGGGGGCGCTGGGTAAAGGCCGGAGCTTCCGTGAAAGGGACGTACATGGACGACAGAGCGGACATTTTTGATTTGGGCAAAACATTCTAGAAATCTTTATAATATATGAAAACCGAACCAATACATGACACTCAGTTCAACGACGATGAAACCGAACGTTTGTAAACTAGATGTATTTATCTAGCAGCTTTAAAGTAACGTACATAGTAGAGTCCTGTGGAAGTAAGACTCCCCATTATCCAGTCTTCCGGAAATGCCCTGGAAGTGAAGTCACTACTCATTTTGTATTTGAATTTAATGGCGGTAAAGAACAACGTAAGGTGAGTCCAGTAATGAAGGGATTTAGCGATTATTAATACATACTGTCAAATTAGTTCATGTATTTTCCGTAACATTGCAGTTTTCTTTGTATAAACAAAGAAGCTAGTACACGACCGACGTGGAAACTTGGGTACGTCATGTGTCGTGGATATTGGGCTTGCTAAGCATCATGGGAATTGAAGTCCACAGAAATTGGAGTGCCAAGAGCTACACATCACGAAGTTGCAAATTATCTTGGATGATTCGGTTCCCTTTTAATATGATTTGTCAAAAAACATCTCTGCAACTGTCAGTGGATGGAATCCATAGGTTGCCATAATGTGACTACTTTCCTTACGGGAAAACATACGTTTTTAATTTATGGATTGTCTTTGTAGAAGGTTATATGTGATGTGACTGCCACATAGGAAGGTTTAAGCACTAAATGGGGAATTGTCAAAAGCCGGGCTGAACTGTAGAGGTCGGGAAAAATGAGTTTTTATTAATGCAATTTTAGCAATATGGTTATTCACTGTTTGGGTTGTATATATATATATATAAATAGTATTTTCTTTTATCCCTCTCAAGATGAGGTAGTGTGTGTCAGCAGGTTCATGTTGTTTAATACAATTTATTTTCTAACTGAAAATAGAAAATATATCAATTTTAAAAATTGTTATGCTCTCATCTGGTTGTGTGAATGCATTGCAGTGGAATGGTGTATTGTATATTTATGTCCAGTGTGTGTATGCCACAGTAGAAGTAGTGCTATTTACACAGGATGACTCTCTACAAAATATATTCCATCTGACAGTATATATATATATATATATATATATATATATATATATATATATATATAAATTATGTCTGGCCCCCCATTATTATATCCCCCACTTTTGACACACCCTGGTGGTCTAGGTTCTATTCTTTATTCCCTTTCATTCCAGTTCAACTGCCCACATATCTTTATACCCCCGAAGGCCATAGCTTGACAAATTTAGTTCAGTTTAAAAAAAATTGCGTGTCAAAAAGACTAAAGCGGTAGCCTAATCCACTTGACCCTCATGACAATCTTCTTGTCCTGATACAAATATTTTTTTAATAAAAACTGTATTAAATAAAGGTCTTTACTGATAGCAACTTAGTAGAGAGACCTAATAATACTTACGGTAAATGCAACAACAAAAGTAGGTCTCATACATTTCTGCAATAAGCAGCTACAAAATGGGCAGACATTGATCAATGCCGCAAATGCAAGCACCCTGCAGCAGACCTAACCAATTGCCTATGGCACTGTCAACAAACCCAAATGTTATGGCAACAAGTAAAAAAATCGAGTGATCACCACGATAACATGCAAATTAGATGGCAAAGTCAATGTGTTCACACATTGCCTCTAATTCACTCCCTGTGCTTCTAGTACTTATAGTGAAGCACAGATAGTGACAGGCGAGTGAAAAATAAATAAAAAAACATCCTGTTAAATATAAAAAAATAAAGTTAACCCTTTCCTTGCTGATCACAGTTTGTTACTGTGATCAGTTTCCTTCCTACGTTATGGCCCTAATCTTGTTTTTGTTTTCACAAACTTTTTTTATTTTTGCAATTTTAAAGTTTTTTTTTTTAATATACATTTTATTGTAATATATCAATTCTGTGATTTTTATGGCTCTGACATCACACTGGTTTTTTTTTTTTGGGGGGGGGGGGGGGGGGTTGGGGGTTAGGGAACCTTTATTTTTATTTCTTGTTAGTTAATTCGTTGGGATAAGTGGGTTAGTGGTGTTCTAGTTGTGTAGATTGTTATTGGGAAAATAATGGGGTAAAACTTTTTTCCTCCAAATCTTCCTGTTTCATATGTATTTTTAAATACTAAATTATAGATTATTTTTATGTATAGGGTATCAAAAGAAATCTGTAACTGTCCTTTAAAAACATACAACTTGTATGGGTGAGTTAAATGAGAGGATCATTTTCGTTTCAACAACCTCATATTAAAACATTTCTGGTCCTGAAGGGGTTAAACAGAACAGATTTCCAAATAAAATTGAAGCTTAGCCATGCAAGTGCACATTTAACCATGTATGCACACATTCATATACCCATAAAAGCATGCAGTCACCTTATTAAAATGACCTTATTAAGTAGCACTAGCCCCGCTAGCAGTCTTTTTTTTTTTTTTATAAAATATCCCTAGAGGTCTGCTGACAGTCCTATTATGTTATTGTGGTCCTCTACGGAATAACTTCTTATTTATTTGTATTTTCTTATTTACATTTTTATTATTAAAAAAAAAGTCAGAGAGGCTAGGGGTGGGCAGACTGCTAGTCCTATCCTTGGTCTCTCTCTGACCCGTGATCGCTGTGGAGCAGGGAGGGACTATAGCTGTCAAGGTTGGTATTTGTTTTAACATCTATAAACAAACGATTGCTGTTATTGGCTGTCACAGCGATCGGATGTTTCCTGGGAAGCCTCAGCAAACATGGCTGGGGAGCCTCAGTAGCAAGGCACTTAGCCATGTCAGATTTGCCAGGGTCTTGTGGTATACATCAGTGCTTGTGAAGGGGAGAACATCGTTGCTTGCCCACAGTAGGGCTAAATGTAAAAATAAAAAGAACAAAAATGTCCCAGGTGCTGAGCAATGGGAATAGCACATCCCTGATTTGTATGGATATGTATGTATACACTATATGAACAGAATTATTGGAAAACCTGACCATTAGACCAGCATGGCCTTTTATGACCTTTCACTCTAAATATATAGACATTAATATTAATATGGGAGCACTTGTGAGGTTAGGCACTGATGTTTGAAAAGAAGGTCTGATTTGCAATCGCCATTCCAGTTCATCACTAAGGTGTTTGATGCGGGCCATTCAGGGTGATCCAGACCAAACTCATCTAACAATGTTTTTATGGACTATGGCACAGTCATGCTGGAATAGAAAAGGGACTTTCCCAAATTGTTCCCACAAAGTTGGGACGCATGATATTGTCCAAAATTTCTTGGTATGCTGAAGCATTAACGTTTCCCTTCATGGAATACTGCCTGGCAGCCCTTTTTATAGACAAACTATTGACTGAATATCAAGGAACACACCCTACACAACCACGAATCATGACCAGTCTTTCTCTCCACATATTTCCTTACCAACACTCCTATATGCACCAGTGAGTCTGTTGCCAAAAGAGCCAAGAACTAACACTGCTGTATGTTACGGTTACTCCCAGGCTAGCTGGAAGCTGGACCGCTAGAAAGTCTGGATCCCAGTTTAGAGAGAGAGTGAAGCCACTTTGTCTCGATATCCAGACGGATCTTGTAAGTGTAGATCAATCCCACTAGCTATTTTACAGCTAGAATACTCTTTCCCCACAAAACGAGTCAAGGCTGCGATTTGAAGGTCAAACAAGAACTGACCAGAACTGTTTAATGATGTAGAAACACAGAATATATACAGTTGAACATCTTGACAAACTAGATTAGACAAAGGAACTATAACAGGATTAAAGTTTAACCTAAGGACATACAAAGGGAAATCCTGCCTCACACCTTTCAGGATACAAAGGTGTCAAGTTCAGATACACACAGGAAACTAAATGATTTACATAAGACAATGGGAAAAGTGACAATAATTACAGGGATTAAAAGATAGGATCCAATCTTAACTTGAGGAAAGCACAGTGAATAGGACAAAGACTTGGATCCTAGTAATTACAGTACATTCCTCTGCTTGGGAGATAATTGAGTTAACCTTTTGTATCAGCTCAATTATCTCCAAGCTAAAATATACAGGTTTTATACAATATTAATAACTGTCAAAATATGCATCACATTCACATAAAACATACATTTTCAGAATCAGCATACTTTAAATATGAACATAACTAAAAATCAAACAATTCCACCCAGAAGTTCAAAAGTTAGCTTTTTGGGGCATTTTCACCATGCCCCAAATATGTTCTTAATGTGCCATACACAGTCCATAGGCCGAAATAGCATTTTTAAAGGGCCATACACCCCAGTGCCATAGTAACAGGGGAGGAGGCTGGCAAACAGGCCTTTCCAGGACCAAGTGGCGAAGGGCACTTCGTAACACTGTATATTATGATCTTAGCATGGCAACTAAACAGACCACAACTGAAACTATCCTTCCAACAATCGATCCTCATACCGTTTGAAAAAGAAAAATACCCTGACTTACGCATCACAGAATTGTCATTTATACAAACCCATCACTTCATCAACTCCCAAATATACCACTTATCCACAGATGACTGGGAAAACCCACTAGCCCATCTCCCACTACCAACCTCCCTCACCAACCCATCAACATCAGTTATTTTTGCCATGGCCCGAGCTCGCTCTCACAATAACAGACATTTTGAATGCCCACCACCAAATGCTTAAAACCATTCCTTCTTCCTTATACAGTGACATGATTTACAGAATCCTCCATGTCTCATACATTTCTGCGATAAGCAGCTACAAAATGGGCAGACACTGATCAATGCCTCATATGCAAGCACCCTGCAGCATACCTAACCATTTCCCTATCTCACTGTCAACAAAACCAAATGTTAAGGCAGCAAGTTCAAAAATACGCCAACAGAGACCTTCATATAAAAATCGGGTTTCACCATCCTCTGAATAAGATGCTCATATCCTAGAAATACTAAACTACATAAGACCCTGGCAACAGTTTCCCTTTAAACTATACTCCATCACTGGATAGAAACTACCCCCACCACCTTTTCAACTTCTTCTCTCCAAGCTATCCTACATCTTCAGAATGTCATACCTGATGGCACAGCTCATAAAAACATTTTTTCATACCTGGCCACCCTACATTTAATTCACTCCCCACTCAGACACACACTAGAATCAAAAACACATTTCAACATACAACCTGGTACATGACAAAACTATTACGACAGGACCCCATCCCACTAACTTAAACGGACAGCCTCACACCTCCGTCGATACCCCAACATTATATGCCCAACTGGCATCCCTTGTAAACTCGAACCTGACATGGACAGACACCGGACCTTCAATAAACAACTCATCATACATACGAGACCATCTCAGGACGGGTCAAAGAACAGGTAAAGACTACTGGGTAGATCTTGCGTTAAATGTTATAACTGATATGTTTATATCTGGATCTTCCTTTGAGGTTTACAGCACTACCAAATACTGCAACAAATCTTTGCAACTTCCCTTTATTTGTACAGAAAAGTTTAAAAATGAAATGTATACCATGTGCTAGACCTGTGTGTGATGGATCTATAGCATTGACCCTCTGTTCCACACATCTAAGCAGATTTACTATCCTAGTGAGAAAGCAACATACTTACTTTCCTCCCTGCCATAAGTATTCTCTTTAGTCACGAAATCACAAGAAGTCCACAGATCTTATCTTATATATGTTTTTAAGGCTTTATTGGGCTATTTGTTTACAAAAATCGATATTCACAGAAATGTTTATTCATTATACCATTGGAATGCGTCTTATTTTGTTTAAATAATAAGATAGAACTATATATATTTTTTCACTATACAACCATTTTACATTGAAAAGATACTAATTTCACTATTGTATGATGCACACTGTCAAAATAAAAATAGCACTGGAAGTAAGAGGTCTAGCCCAACCCCTTAAAAACAGCCCCATTCCATTATACCTACTCTACCAAACTTTACAGTCAGGCAGGTAATGCTCCCCTAGCATCCGCCAAACCCAGACTCGCCCATGAGACTGCCAGACAGTGCAGACTCCTCAGAAATCATTGCCACTGCTCCAGAGTGCTGTACACCACGCCGTTCCCGATGCCCAGTTTTTGTGCCGATATCTGGCTATGGAAATCAGGAGAGAACTGACAACTTTTACACATAAGAAGCCTCAGAACTCGGTAACCCAGTGACTTTTAGTGGTCTTCTGCTTTGTGGTTGAATTGCTGCTGTTCCTTAATGCTTCCACTTTCCAATAATACCAGTCAGTTCATGAAATGGCATCCTTGCTAGATATTCCAGGGGCAACTATAGGTGGTACTATACCATCTATAGTTGACCGTGGAATATTTAGCAGGGATGCAATTTCACTTACTGACTAATTGCAAATGTGGCATCCTATCACAGTACCACACTTGAATTCCCGGAGATCCTCAGAAAGACCCATTTTTTTCACCAATGTTTGTAAATGCAGACTGCACGGCTAGGTGCTTCATTTTATACACCAATGTCAATGGTTCTAATTGAAACACGTGAATTCAATAAATAACTGGTGTGTCTCAATACTTTTGTCCATGTAGTGTGTAAATAAGTGTGTGTGTATGTGATTTAAAAAAAAAAAAAGTCCATTATAAGATTAAGAATGTAAAATGCATTAAGTTAACTATACTTGTAATAAGCTATAATAGCAAATAAATGAAACAGGCTAATAAATAGAATGCTAGATAGAAAATGCAGAGGGTGTTCTAGACTTCATCTTTGGTTTGTGACAAGATGGTTGCCACTGCCTTCTGATGCATGAGAGAACATGGAACCAACTTATAGTTTAGTAGATTCTGTCCTGAAAAACCACTACACATGGGACCGGAACCTTATAAGATGTCCTTGTATAATGGTTTGTAGGTAAAAAAAGGAGTAAATTGTTAAGGTTTGCTGCTGGATGTCAAATGATGAGGAGCATATCTGTTCTAAAATGGAGTTAGAAGTTAGAACACGTATTTTCTACTTTCGGCATTGTACATTCCACATGAAGAAATTGCTTACTGATGGAAAGAGCTGCAAAGTTTTAATGTAACTGTTAAATACAAAACTTGACTGCAACTATAAGTAAATGGTCTATCTGTTTTTTTCTAATAACACCCATAGTTCAGTTGCTATATTTTGTATCTTTAGCCCCTATTCCCAAGTAAATATAGACTATAATAAGTTGGTTTGGATTGTAAAAATAACTATCAGGAGAGATCACATGTTGTGTAATCTGTTTTCTATTTTTTTTCAGATGTTGAAATTCAAGTTTGGAAACCGCGGTGTGGCAGACAGTGCTTCTTCAGATCCTATTACCAGTAGGGCTGCACGACTCAACAATTACTTCCAGGTGCTATTATGGCTGGTGTTACTTTGTGCTACATTGTTATGCTGTGGGCGTGCACACAAGTGCAACAGTTGCCATGGGGTTTTGTGCACGACAGATCCTAAATTATCTTTCATACTGACCTTATAACTCTGAATGTTACCTCAAAATAAACATGACATAGCAAACCTGTAGGTATTGTAGGCCATGTTTGCCTTTTACTAAAGGGATCCTGTCAGTCAGTAAAATACAATGATTAGTGTATGAGTCAACACAATACACGTTATAGGATATTACTGCACTATATTACTGCACGATATTAGCGTATCGCTAAGCCGTGAGCTGACAAGGGAATTGTAAGTTGAGGTATTCATAGCTGGGTTGGAAATATAGACAAGTTGAAGAATTATTTCCAAGTCAGCTATTTTTCCCTGTTGTTTTGCAATTCCCTTGCATTGGTGGTTACATAGGCAGGCAACAGGACAATAGCCCCCACTCCTTGAGAAAGCCAACATAAATTAGGCAGGTTACTAAGTTTACCAGCAAAAGTGAGTAGAGCATGGAGCTTTCCATTTTAAATGTCAGTTTGTACAGTGTTGCGGTCAGTCTCTGTCTCTTTGTAATATATGTCAATAACTGGTTGCATTGTAAATCAGTCCCTACCCAGAGAAGTGGTGTGCAAGCTAATGCCCATCTATAGTTTAAAAAATGGAGATATTTCACAGCATGCTGATTATTTCTTCCTATTGAGCACAGACAGTCTGTCAAGATTATCATCTTCCTTTAGCTCCCCACGTCCTGCAGGGAGCAGACTAGATGTTGGTGACTTTTTGCAAACTCTGACCGGACACACCAAGCAATCACACTCTACTTCTTACATGAGAAAATTGAACATAATTTCAGCTTATTATTCCAACTCCAATCATGGTCATCCACTTTGACTATGGATGAACCTGATTGGAAATATGTTCCATACATTACATACAGCAGGTGGAGTGTCAGAGACATCTGTCATGCTCTCATATTATGGGGCCTGCCTAAGTCACATACTTTGTGTAATTTTGAACCTATCACTGTTCTCGGGACAAATGGCACACTGTCTGAAAATGTAACTTATGTTTTTACATTTGTGTGCCTGTAAAATAACACGTATTTGTTTTGAAAGGATGGAAAACCTGTTTTTCACTGCCAATCCCCACACCACTATTATTTTATTTGGATAACTCATTCATAGTGCTATTTTTGTGATAAATGTTCACTGCAGCTTAAGGCTTTATTCATGAAAGAGAGAATTGCCAACGTAAGGCTAAAGTAGCCGAGCTGAAGCAGATTCAGTTGAATGGAATAATTTTTCCAAACTCACCAGATTAACCCTGCACAATGTATAGCTAAATTGTTTAGATGGAATGTTCACCACAACTCCCCTTTTAGTGAATAGCCCCCAGTGTATGTTCGGAGTAATTTGTGGATATTTGGTCAATCTTCCTATGCATGCAGGTAGTATATAAACACATTGTTATATTCAGTTAAGCTTTGAGAAATGCAGGCCTGCAATATGTAAAATGCAGAGTGTCTGCAGTCTCCATTTGAACAAATACAGCCATGAAGTCTGCATTTTTCATATGACAGAGCCCTGGACCAGTACATATTTGCAGAGCACTAGGATGTAAAACCATATGTTGTAGATGTATAGTTTAAAAAAATTGGAGCTCCACTCTGCGGGGAGAGACCACTATACAATGTAGCAAAAAAACAAACAAAAAAACTCCCCAAGCACCATGTGAGTAGTAAATAAATGGGGGTTATGTATAAAGATGGTGCACACACAGATGATGCCAAAAAGTGGCGCTTTCGCCGTGTGCGCCTATTTAAAAAGCAGACCCATGACAAATTTTCGGTAGGAACCAGAAGTATTTTGGATAACTGATCATTTCAGATAACAGATCATTTTTACCAATAAGATTTATTAAAGCCTCTTCACACTGAAATACACTAGTATCAATGCAAACACTGTATAGAGAAAATAACTCACTTTTACTGTGATATGAGGCATCGTTAGGAACATACGGTTAGCGTGTTAGGCCTACACTTGTGCCATTGTATTACCCTTTGTGGTGTAATCTGGGTAAGCATGGAAAAGCTAAATCACAACTTAAGGGGACTGGACGCTGAATAAACTGTTTTGTGCTTCCATTCTGACAAGTGTGTGTGGAATTTGCAACTTGTGGTGAAATTGGAACCTATTTTTTAAATGAGGGATTATTTTGGATAAGAGATTTTCATATAAGGGATACTCAACCTTTAGTAAATTATATGATATGATGATCATAAATGCCAATAAAACCCAGTATCCTGCAGAAGTGTAAAAACAGTCCCCTCTGTCCATCTACAGTGTCCAAAAATAATTAATAAAAGTGAGAGATCCATACACTAAATTATGAATAGCAGTAAAAGTTTACCTGAACCCAGCAATGACTATAGAAGACTAAAACTTGGGAGGTTTGAGAGCCATTAATTAAACAGAGTAGCAAACCGGTGACTTATTCCTCCAACAGTGGGGTTTATTCATCCTGAAGTGAACTGACAGCCGAGTTACAAGCATGCATATTAACCCTTTGAGAAATAAATAAAAGTGCTCACCTATCCAAATAAAAGTCTGCTTGAAAAGAAATCATTCCAGGTAGGATTGTTGCTACAGCAACATCAGTAACTCAGTTAAACTTTAAATGCAGTTTTTAGGAGATAAGAAGAAAAGGCCAGATTGGTTTCTTTTCTTTACTTTGTATGATGTAGCACATCTCTAATAATTTTACATGTTCTGTATCTTCATTTTCAAATTATAACATGAGATTTAAAAGTTCTTAATTGGCCCCTGCAAAACGATGCCATCTTGTTCCTTTTCTCGCAAGTGCTTTATCCACCTGTCCGGAACTTGTATCCCTTATCCTATTATACCACCTTTCCTTCCTCTCCTTAGCTGGCCAGGCCTTGCCCACTTCAAATAAAAGGGATGGTATAAATTATTTGGGAGGTATTGGGCTGTCAGATTGGCCATTTTTCACTAGTCACATAACTTTTACATCCTGTCAGCTGACACATCAAAGTGCTGCTTGGGAGTATGCAGAATGATATGTTGCTGGAGGGAAATCAATTAATTAATCACCAAGAGATCCCATAGGAACTGCTGTGAATAATAAAATTCTGTAACACATCAATACTACACACTGCCTGGGAGCACTTTAGTTTCCAATGCTTTGGAAGGGTCAAATTTCGAAAGAAATGTACATTGTGCAGTCTTGTTTGAAAAGTGTTTTTTTGCTGGTTCAGGGATGTCCCGCAGAATAGTTGTATTTGTGTGTGTGTGTGTGTATATATAGATAACAAAGACCACATGTTTTGCTGTTGATTGTATATTTAATGCAAGCTGTACTTCACGTGTAAAAAGCATTTGATTTATTTATACATATCCGGCAGCACTGAACCATGATTCGGTTGCTCTCCCATGTATGTGAATCATCAAACAGCTTAATGACTTGATATGCATGAGCTGGGTGATGCTATGCTTAGCCCCGTTTAGTCGAATAAGTGTCCTGTAACATGATGTATTGTATAATTCATTAGGTTTTATCCATTTGTAATGGACACTGTCATTGAAAATCTGTTTAGTGATGGTAGAGGTATATGAAGATTTAGCAGGCTGAATTTCTAGATGATCTATAATAATTGTCAAATGTTTTGGTTGCTCTGCAAACCGCCTTACAATTAACCATAGAAGGATAGACAGTACCATGTTCTATGTCTAGAAATAACTTTCGTTGTTTTTAAATTGTACCTGACATCTGATGTTTTTTCTTGTCATTGTGATGTTGACTCATTTTATTCTGGAATATGACTGTGTGTTGTTTGAGTCTGCATCATTACAGGCCTGTCAAGTGGGTTAATGCAGAGGCTGTGTGTGTGTCTGTATTAACCCCAGTTTCCGCAATGGAACAATCTGGATATGAAGCGCATATAGGCTTGTGTGCTACATATTGAACCCAATTTTATTAAGTTAGACAAATCTTGATCTAGTTACTATAGTAACATGCTGATAACTCTGCCAATCCTGTTTGCTGAAAAATAGTCATCTTAGGGAACCAAAAAAGAAAGTATTACCACAACCAACTGCAGTTTCAGAAATGCAGAACATATAAAGAATTTTAACCGTTTGAATGCTGTTGTGTGTGTGTGTGTGTGTGTGTGTGTGTGTGTGTGTGTGCTCACATAGCCATGGCACCTGCATTTTCTGCTGACTCCTAATTTTCTATATAATTTAATACTGATCTTTGGAGATGGGCCGTTCCTATAATTTAAGTCTGTTGCTTTTTATGTAACTCTGTCCATCCTTTGAGCAACACATTAGTTTCAGTTAATAAAATGTTTCTAAATTAAAGGATCTATATCACCTAAACATTGTTTATACTGTGAATGTAGAGAATAAAAAATAATTGAAAATGATCTACACATTGTTTTAGCAAAATTGCAAGTAAATGACTACATTTTTAAATAAACATTTTTTTTTTTTTTTAAATATGTCCGTGGAGTCTCCTGTTTATGACATCACTTTTGGCATTATATGAAATTAACTGGTTTTCAATGGGAAACGTGTAATTTGCATATCAAGCCACAGATGATGTCATAAACAGGAGACTCCACAGACACAATGTCTAATTTAGACATTTACTTGCAAGTTTGCTAATGCATTGGATTGATAATTCTCAACATTCACAATAAAACATTTTTTTAGATGAGTCTTTAATCTTGATCTTATTGATCCTGATTATATTACATGAAAGGTAACATTATTTAAACATTTATTTTATAAGGTACACTGGAATAGACACATGCAGGGTTATTTATAAAAGTTCATTCTGGAGCAAAGTTCTAATAGTTAAGCAGTCACTGTAGAAACCAAAAGTATGTTCTTGCTGGTTACTCTATTTTTAGAACTTTAACCCAGAATTGCACTTTTATAAATTTCCATCCCCCCAGGACAGTATGGCTAGGCCATTCTGGAACTCATCTTGGGTGCACAAGATGAGGGGACACAGGTCTGTGCTCTAGTAGTCTCTAATAGTCTGTTAGTACAGACTAACTATTTACTTCGCTCCCTAGCAATAAGCATTGTGTAATACAGACACCAGTGTACTGCATTAAGTGGTGGTGTGTTTCTCAAAGAAACAGTATAGGATCTGTGATGCTGGTCAACACGAGCACAGACCTCACTTTATCTCCACTACACAAAAAAGGTCAGGACACCATGCTAGTGCCCAAAAACCTTAAGGAAATTGAAATACAAGAATACTAAACTAAAAAGCTGCACACTTAGCGGTCAATACTAAACTGAAAAGCTGCACACTTACCTGACAATACTAAACTGAAAAGCTGCACACTTAGCGGTCAATACTAAACTGAAAAGCTGCACACTTATCTGTCAATACTAAACCGAAAAGCTGCATACTTACCTGTCAATACTAAACCGAAAAGGTGCATACTTACCTGTCAATACTAAACCGAAAAGGTGCATACTTACCTGTCAATACTAAACCGAAAAGCTGCGTACTTACCTGTCAATACTAAACCGAAAAGCTGCGTACTTACCTGTCAATACTAAACCGAAAAGCTGCACACTTACCGGTCAATACTAAACCGAAACGGAGTGTTTAGGATTGTGGACAAAAATGAAAGGATTTGGTCTTCAGAATGATCATGTTCATTGTGGTAAAACATTGTCTGATTCGTTATTAAATAGTTACAATATGTAGTAATAACAATAATAAATAGGTGATATATGCCAATACACACACAGCTGTCATTTACCGGTAAACTGCCTCAAACTGTACACGTACAGTGTCATTTACCAGTACTCGCTTGTCAGTGATGCTTCAGAACTATGCTCTTGTACACATTTGCTTAGAATTTAGTTGAAAAATGTGTTTGTGTGTGTGTGTGTATATATATATATATATATATATATATATATATATAAAGTTGCTCCATTAAGTGACACAGATATTTTTTAAGTGCATTCTGATTATTTTATGAGCTCAAGCTTTAAGGATTTGATTATTCTTCAGTGTACTGTGCTGTATATATCTATGGGTTTCTCTCTGAAACAAGGTATAGCACATGGTTCACAGGCAAAATTTGTGGTGTTACTACTGAGCTTCAATGAAATATGTACTAATATATAAATATTTTTATTTTAGGGGAAATCATCATGCCAGTTTCCATTTCAACAACTGTCAGCCTTAACGAGAGAAGGACTCTTAGATTCGTTATTTGTCCTGTTTGAAGAATGCAATAATCCTGCATTAATGAAGATTAAACATGTATCAAATTTTGTAAAAAAGTGTAAGTTACATTCATTCATTTATATTCATTGTTGTGTATATTTTGAAGTAAAAATGCTTGCATTTTAAATACAATACATTGTGGTTAACTTCCATTTGAAGCATGATATATTATATAAAACTAGTAATAATTTCATCTGTAGGGATTTCATAGGGAATAGTATGTGAGCACAATATGGAAAATATAAGCTCTTGTCATGGTTTAGAAATGAAATATGCGAAGTGGATTGATGTGTTCTAAAACTCTACATTTACAATTTTTGGTCAGTTAACGAGTAGTTGTGATGCCACAATGAAACATTGAAATGGATCACTTTCTTGAAAATATAAACAGATTGCAAGCAAATGTATAGATTTTTTTATGCATAATTACTGTCTTCATATCAGAGCTAAAAAGCATAAATTACAGCCATTTGTCCCATCTAGCCTGCCCAATTTTCTAAATTTGTTCATTAGTCCCTGGCCTTATCCTATATTTGGGATAGCCTTATTATGTCTATCCCATGCATGCTTAAACTCCCTCACTCTGTTTACCTCTTCCACTTGGATGCCACTGAAACCAAATTTTGAGCATCCACTTGTCCCTAAACAGTGGCCTCATCATCCCACAATGCTTAGTGTGCCAGCCAGGCATTTGGTATGCAGTGGTGTATCTTGGTCTTGTGGGCATCCCCCCCCCCCAATGCACATCCACGACATAACCCACATTGCACGCCAAGGACCTGCCCCATCCCCCCATCACCCCATTACATACACATTGCCAGTATTATTTGCCATTAATATTCCCCAGCCAATTTGCCCAATAATATGTCAGTATTATTTGCCATTAATATGCCCCAGCCAATTTGCCCAATAATATGCCAGTATTATTTGCCATTTAGAAGCCCCTGCCAATTTGGCCATTAATATGCCCCCAACACTTACTTTTTCCCCCCTGGTGGCTAGTGGCAGGAAGCATGGTGTCCTCCATGCTGCCTGTTCGGCTCCCCGGCGGTTGTGCCATAAGGTCACGTGACCCGACGCGTGTCTGATGTCAGAGCGCCGGTCATGTGACTGTCGGCACTTTTATGTCACACTGCACGGGGAGCCGAACAGGCAGCACAGAGGTTTTCATGTAAAACCAATGGTTTAAGAGTGTAAATAAAGGTTTAGGTTTGAGAGGAAAAGGGGTGACACATGTTTACAAATTAGATATCATCCAAAAATGTCAGCTACCACATCAGGGATTTTATGTCTTTCCTTTGTCTTGTACATTACTGGAACAATATGGTTTAAATAATAAGCTTACTTAAGTTAGTTTGCACTGCTGGCAGTTTCATAATTTTTAGAAATGCATACTTAAAAAAACACATGGTAAGTATGCCAAGACGCTATGTTTCCCGGTGTGATTTAAATTGTTTCTTTTGTTTACTACAAGACTGTGAAACCATCATACGGCACAACACCACAGTTATATAAATAACCACCTGCAGTATACAGCACTGCACAAACAATCCTAGCCCATTTTGTTAGAAAATGACTACATCTGTGTGGTTTGTTGAGCCTACTTTCCCCCAAAAAAATAACGACTGACTTTCCACAGAAAAACGGAGAATGCACATTTAAACATATTTTTGAGATACAGTGATAATTTTAAATTGAAGTAAATTACAAGCTTGGCTTGCAAAATACTACTTGATGTAATAGCCATAACTTAGGCTCTAATGTACATGGAAGGTTTGCATTTTAGCTGTTTTGTAAATGTCACAAAAGACTGTGGGCAGCAGAGGTATTAGCAAACACAAATCGACACACTCCAAACAAACCAGAAGGCCTGCTTTCCCCATAGAAACCACACATTCACTGTGCAAGGGACTCTGGGTAGGCATATGCAAATCCAGTTAACAATGATCACCTTTTGCCTCCTAATCCATTTATGAACATGGATGCTTTGGACTAAAAGGCTAAGGCAAGTACTCTGGATCAAGGTCCACACCTACTTTTAAATGCAGATCTGAAAAAGTGCAGAATTTTTCTTCCAATGACTGTGGTACTTAGATCTGCTGTTCAGGGATGGAGTGGGAGGCACATCGCAGAATATGTTAAATTGCTTCCTACTTAGAGAAATCATAAAAGTTTTCAGTTTTTTAAAAAATGTTTTAAAAATGTTCACGGACTTTAGAATTTTAAGTATCTAAAGCAGGGTTGTCAAACTGCTGTCCTCCAGTTTCTCTCATAACCCCCTGGCTGGGGAGTATGAGATATGTAGTCCACCACCAGCTGTACGACTACAGTATGACACCCTTGATCATAAGGATTTTCTTTGAGGATTTGGGTTGAGACCTTTAGTTAAAGACCCAAATGAAGTACTTTTGAGTACTCCCAATTAAGAATGTGAGAGAAGGTATTTTGAAAACTGTCAGCCATAAAAATGTTTAAAATTCAAACTATCGACTAGAGTTGAGCGGACACCTGGATGTTCGGGTTCAGCGGGTTCGGCCGAACTTCGGAAAAAAGTTTGGGGTCGAACTTGACCCCGAACCTGAACCCCATTGAAGTCAATGGGGACCCGAACTTTTGGGCACTAAAATGGCTCTAAAAAAGTCCTGGAAAGGGCTATAGGGCTGCAAAATGAAGTAAAATGTGGGTGAGTGTCCCCATTCATACGAATAGGTCAATTGAACGAATAGCAATAGCATTACATGTATTCCATAAGCGAAAGTCTATAAACCGAACGACATTCGGTTTATAGACTTTCGGTTTATAGAATACATGTAATGCTATCGCTATTCTATAAACCAAAAGTCTATAAACCGAATGTTGTTTGGTTTATAGACTTTCGGCTTATGGAATACATGTAATACTATTGGCTTTCTATAAACCGAAATAGAGTCCCCATTCATAAGAATTTCTTATGAATGGGGAATCTATTTCGGTTTATAGAAAGCCAATAGAATTACATACAATGTAATCACCGAACTCCAACACGGACATACAGTGAAATGTTCGTGTCCGGGGTCCAAAAACAGTAAAGTTCGTTACGAACCCGGACAGTGCGGTTCGGGTTCGCTCAACATTACTATCGACCAAATCATCAGAATAAAAAACATTTCAACTCTGTTGCTTTTCTGTCCTCATAACCCCTCACTAAATAACAAACTGCTGTACTTACAATTCGTAATACATTTAAGACATGGTTTGAGAAATCCCAGGAGGGGAACCATGACTTCTAAAATACTTACTGCTGGTAAGTTTTACATAGAAGCAAAGCACAATTTTTCTGCCTCCTGAAATGGTCTCCCTAGCTCCTTATATGCTTGACAATACCAGGCAGAGTTCAAAAATATCTGTTGAGGAAAAAGAGAAGAGATTCAAATAGTCATAATGGTAAAGAACTTTAAATGTGTCAATAAAAAAAGAATAATTCACAATTGATGTGATAAATGTATTTGGTGCTTTACAACTTGTGCATTTTAGTTACGCCTTGGACTAATTAGAACTTACCATTGTATCTTTTCAATGAATATTGGTCTAGATTCTGACACTATTTCAGAGTTACGGGAGCTCCAGCCCAGCGTGAAGGACTTTGAGATAAAGAATGTTATTGGACGGGGTCATTTTGCAGATGTGCATGTTGTCAAAGAGAAGTTGACATGTGACATCTTCGCTATGAAGGTTATGAAGAAGAAATCTCTCTTAGCCCAGGATCAGGTACCCATGTACTTTTCTTTTTGAAAATGTTGTGTTTTTTATGTGTGTTAGTAGGTTTTTATTTAATTTTTTAAATTTTGAAAAGACAAGATATAAAGGTAGAACTTCAAACAATAGGGGTGGGGGTTGTGGTATACAGGAAGTAGAGAAAGGGAGGGGGGGGGGGTCGATTGGCTTCTGCGGTTAGCAAGACATCATGAGTTGAATAAAAAACAATGTAGACACTATGCATTTGACATAGCATTTTAAACAAACATTATATTCCTGTTGGCCTTGAATCACTTCAGCAATATATTAGGTTAGACTGCACAGTCATGATGCACTTTTAAAAATAGCATTCAGGTAATGAAAGACTTAGAGTACACTGTGTCAGTTCGTGGGAGCTGTTCATGTGTCTAGTGGTGTATCTGGGATTCATAGGAGTGGAGGGAAGGGTGATGTGATTTCCTGGATACTCGCAGGGGTGCCCTAGTCAGGTGCGGTACGGCCTGTGTCCGCGCTGGGTGTTACTCTTTCAAGGTCATCTGTCCCTGATTGCCAGGGTTCTGGAGAGTTAGGTAGGGGTTAGAGTCAAGGCTATATCATCTCTAAAAAATTGGTGGGGAGAGTTACAGTATATATTCCATAGTGTGGCCTCAGATGTGGGTGAGTAGTGACAGTGAGTAAAGGAATTTGGTCCAGTGAAACCAGATGTTGGTGTTCTTGGCTTTGTCCTCTGGTGAAGTTGCCGCTATTTCTCCATTCACCTGCAGTTCTTCTACTCTATTCATCCAGTCCTTGATAGTGGGTGTGTTTTCCAGTGAAGGGTGATCAAACAATTCGCTATTATGAGATTGGGTTGTAAGGTTTTCTTGTACTGTGATGGTGTAAGGGTGGTGTAATTAGTGAACATAAGGTATTCAGGGCCGTATTTGGGGGGCTTTTCCGAGAGCAGCATCATGATGGCATGCACCGCTTTCCAGAAACGCTGGATCCGGTCACAGGCCCACCACAAGTATAGGAGTGAGCCTGGGTGTAAGTGACTTGTCCAGCACAGTCTGTCGTGAGAAGGGAAAATCTTTTGGAGTTTTAGAGTAGTTGTGTACCACAGGGAAATCAGTTTGTATGTTCCCTCTTGGAATTTGGTGGAGATAGTGGTGTGATGGATTTTGTTCAGGGGGGGGGGGACAAGGTCTTGATATTGTTTCCCATTGGCTGAGAAACGGGGGTGGCGGGACTTTGCTTTCTTGGAGCAAGCGGTTATAAAACCTGGATATTCCTCTTTTGGGGGGGGGCCCTGTCTGAGTGCATTCCGTGTCAAAATCAGTGAGTTCTCTGGTGATTATATGCTTTGGGGTAATTGACTCTAAATAGCGGGATAATTGATGATATATAAACTTATCCAGGAAAGTAGGCTGTCCCGTGTTTTGTAGAGGTTGTTATAGGGCAGTGATGGCGAACCATTATGGACCCGAGTGCCCAATTTCCTGCATGCAACCAAGTTCCAGACCTTAAAGTGCCAACACTGCTTTATATTAAATACCCACATACATACTCTAACACATACACACAGCACATGTATACCCACATACTACATACTTCACATGTATACAAACATACACATACATACAGCACAAGTATACACACCTAGATACAGCACATGTATACACACATACTCACACTTAGATAAAGCATATGTATACACACATACATAAGCACACTTACAGCATATGTATACATGCATTCTTACTCACACTTACATGCAGCACATGTACACACACATACAGCATATGCATACACACATACTTACACATACATACAGCATATGTATACATACATACTCACACATACATACATACAGCACATGTATACACAAACTCACACATACATGCAGCACATGTATACACACATATTTACTCACACTTACATACAGCACATGTTTACACAGATTCTTACTCACACTTATATACTCACACATACATTTAGCACATGTACACACACACACACACACACACACACACACATACAGCACATGTATACACACACAAACATATTCACACATACATACAGCACATGTATACACACACTCACACATACATCCAGCACATACTTACTCACTTATATACAGCACATGTACACACACACACACACACACACACACACTCACACATCCATACAGCACATGTATACACACATACATACATACTACACATGTATACACACATACACACCTACTCACACATACATTGCAGGAAGTCTCTTCCTTGGCAGAGCTGCTGGAGCTGCTCTGCTGTGTGAACAGGGGACGTGTCAGCTGTCAAGCTGATGTCGGGAGAGGAACCGGCAGGCTAAACCAACCTGCAATGTGGAGGGGTGTGCAGTTATTGAAATGATTATCCTGTTGGCTCCTGAGAAATAATACTGATGTAATTGCTCAGGAGGCAACAGGATAGCATTTCTGTAAATATTTATTTTTGCAGTTAATTTTAACTTTGGGCTAATGGAGCTAGGATTAGGGGCTTCAGCCCCACAACTCCCCCTAGCCACGTGTGCCACAACAAAGAGCTTGGCATGCCAGTTGTGGCACGCGTGTCATAGGTTCGCCATCACTGTTATAGGGGCTAGTTTGCCGTCATGCAAGATCTGGTCTAGGTATTTCCTGGGAAGGTCTGAAGTAAGGAACAGCCTGCTTCATGGGATTCCTGGTGTGAAATCGGGGTTGTGATGTAAGGGGTCATTGGGGATGGGTAAGCGGTCCAACAGTAGGAAGAGAGTATATTCAGTAAAGGAAGAGAGTATATTTAAAAGAAGAAAAACTACCACAACTAGAGGACATAGTCTTAAATTAGAGGGGCAACGATTTAAAAGTAATATCAGGAAGTATTACTTTACTTAGAGGGTAGTGGATGTATGGAATAGCCTGCCAGCAGAAGGTAAACACAGTCAAGGATTTTAAGCATGCGTGGGATAGACACAAGGCTATCCTAGATATAAGACCGGGAACGGGGGACTAATAAAAGTACTCAAAAAAAATTGGGCAGACTAGATGGACCGAATGGTTCTTATCTGCCGACACATTCTATGTTTCTATATGTTTCTATCATAGTTTGATATTTATGGAGTTCCAAATGTGGAGCGTGGCCTTGATTAGTGGACTTCGAAGGTGGCAGTGTGACCTTTTGTCCAGTGGAAGCCAGACTGCGGGTCCTACATTGTCCCCTGAGGTGCAAAGGTCTATGTGTACCTATCGTTTATGTTCGGTAGAGATTGGCCAGTCCACGATACGTAGCAAATAGCATGCTTTATAGTAAGGTTTGATGTCTTGAAGAGCTAGACCCACTTGTCTCTTTGGTAAGGCAAGGTGTGAATATTGCTGTCTGGGTCGTTTCCAAAGCCAAACATATTTAATAAATGCAGTGCAGAGGGTGCTGACAAAGTGTCTGTGGATTGCGATCTGGAGGGTTTGGAACAGGTATAACAAGCGAGGCAGAATATTCATCTTAATGACATTAATCCAACCGATCCAAGTTATGTATGGGAGGTTCGATAGTTTAGGCTGAGTCAATCTGAACAACATGTCATCTGCGAATGCTGCTACTTTATATTGAGTGCCTCCATGTATGGTAGGGTTGGACCGGACTGTGTTTAGGGAAGGTTCCAGGGACATAATAAACAGAAGGGGGAATAGGGGGCAACCCTGCCTTGTTCCGTTTCCTACGGATAATGGGTGGGAGTGCACACCGTTGACCTTTACACGTGCTGTGGGGTCTTTGTACAATACTCTTATCTAGGACAGTATGTTAGGGCCTGGTCCCAGGTGCTTTAGTGTATTGATTATGTAGGTCCAATAGACTCTGTCGAATGCCTTTTTGGCATCAGTAGCAATTAAAAGAGCATTTTAATATTAGTACGTTTGGCATGGTCAAGACTTTCGTAGTACTGTCCCTGGCTTCTTGGCCAGGGACAAGCCCAGTTTGGTCTAGGTGGTTGATGACCTGTACCAGTGGGGTAATACGCAGGGCTAGCAATTTGGCCAATAATTTAAGGTCAGCATTGAGAAAAGAGATGGGATGGTAACTTGGGCATAGTTTACTATCCTTCCCTTCTTTCGGTATTACCATGATCGTGGCTTGTAGTATGTGGGGGTGCAGGTGTCCTCCCTGCAGTAGGGTATTAAAGGTATTGACTATGTGTGGGCAAATGATGTGAAGGAAAGTTTTATAGTATCTAAGTGTTAATCCGTCTGGTCCCTGGGCTTTATCCGTTTGTGACACCTTAATAGCATAGGTGAGCTCTTCCAGTGTAATGGTGTCCTCTAGAGGGATTCTTCCTGGGAGAGTTTATTCCATATGTACTGTGTGAGATACTCGTGTATGGATTTTACTTTTGTTCTCTTTAATTGAGGTTTGGGTGCAAATAATACAGTTTCGCGGAATAGTCCCTGAAGGCCTCTGCTATTCTGGTAGGTGTGTGTACTAGCTAGTTGGCTCTGTGCCTTGTTTTTGGGACATGTGTTATCAGGTGTTTTTTATGCAACAGACAGGCTAAGTATCTGCCGCATATGTTACTATTTTCAAAAAAGAACCTTTTCTTCATTTTGTAGGGTGAAACAGCTTTCTTTTGGATAGCTGGGTTTGGTATACGTCGGCCTGCGTATTATTTTTGTGTGCTGATTCTATGGCCAATATTTCCTTGGATAGTGTAGAGAATCTGTGTGTTTGATCCCTCTTTTTTTCTGTGCTGTAAGGTGTCCCCTAACTACACTCTTGTGGGCTACCCAGAGTGTCGACATAGACATATCTGGACAGGCATTTTCTCGGAAATAGTTTTGGAGCGTTATTTCTGTATCTGCTTTTAACACTGGGTCTAATAGGAGAGGTTTGTTCAACTGACATGTGGCATGTGTGGGCCTGGTTAGGGGGGGGCTTGATTTGTATATATACAGGGGCATGGTCTGACCATGTGACTGGGCCAATGTGTGCTGTGGTGAGTGTGTCTAAGTCCCTGTGGGACAGAACTATTTAGTCCAATCTAGAGTACGTTTTGTGTGGGGTCGAGTAGAAAGTGTAGTATTTTGTGTGTCGTGGTGCAACATTCTCCAGCAGTCTATCAGTTGGAATGAGGCCAGCAGGGTTTTCATGTGTCTCGGAATACTGACTGGAAGTCTGGTCGATTTGAGAGGAAGGGTCTAGTTTTGGATCCAGTGTTAAATTGAAATCACCGGCCAGCACTAACATGCCCTCCTGGAAACGCTCCAGTTTGACAGTCGTATATCTTTTACGACTAAGTGGACTGATACTTATCGGTTTTCTGATCCATTTAGGAATTCTTTCAATATACACTGCCAGGTTTGTGGTGTGGGAGAAATGACCATGCTCAACAAAATACAGTGCCTTGCAAAAGTATTCACCCCCCTTGGCATTTTTCGTGTTTTGTTGCCTCACAACCTGGAATTAACATAGATTGTTTGAGGATTTACATCATGTATTTACAGAACATGCCCACAACTTTGAAGATGTTTTTTTTTTATTTTTTATTGTGAAGCAAACAACAAATAGGAAAAAATAACAGAAAAAGTCAATGTGCATAACTATTCACGCCCCTAAAGTCATTACTTTGTAGAACCACCTTTTGCAGAAATCACAGCTCCAAGTCGCTTTGGATAAGTCTCTATGAGCTTGCCACATCTTACCACTGGGATTTTTGCCCATTCCTCCTTGCAAAACTGCTCCAGCTCATTCAAGTTGGATGGCTTGCGCTTGTGAACAGAAATCTTTCAGTCTGACCACAGATTTTCTATTGGATTGAGGTGTGGGCTTTGACTAGGCCATTCCAACACATTTACATGTTTCCTCTTAAACAACTCAAGTGTTGCTTTAGCAGTGTGTTTGGGGTCATTGTCCTGCTGGAAGGTGAACCTCCATCCTAGCCTCAAATCACCCACAGAGTGGTACAGGTTTTGCTCAAGAATATCCCTGTATTTAGCACATCCATCTTTCCCTCAACTCTGACCAGTTTCCCAGTCCCGGCTGCTGAAAAACATCCCCACAGCATGATGCTGCCACCACCATGTTTCACTGTGGGATGGTGTTCTTTGGGTGATGTGATGTGTTGGGTTTGCTCCAGACATAGCGTTTTTTTTGATGGACGAAAAGTTAAATTTTAGTCTCATCAGACCAGAGCACCTTCCTCCATACATTTTGGGAGTCTCCCACATGCCTTTTTCGCAAACTCAGAACGTGCCATTTTGTTTTTTGCTGAACGTAATGGTAATGGCTTTCTTCTGGCCACTCTGCCATAAAGCCCAACTCTATGGAGTGTACGGCTTATTGTCGTCCTATGTACAGATACACCAGTCTCTGCTGTGGAACTCTGCAGCTCCTCCAGGGTTACCTTAGGTCTCTGTGCTGCCTCTCTGATTAATGCCCTCCTTGCCCGGTCCATGAGTTTGGTGGGTGGCCGTCTCATGGCAGGTTTGCTGTTGTGCCATGTTCTTTCCATTTGGTTATGATAGATTTGATGGTGCTCCTGGGGATCATCAAAGATTTGGATATTTTTTTATAACCTAACCCTAACTTGTACTTCTCAACAACAATGACCCTTACTTGTTTGGAGAGTTCCTTGGTCTTCAAGGCAGTGTTTGGTTAGTGTTGCAGCCTCTGGGGCCTTTCAAAAAATGTGAGTATATGTAATGACTGATCATGTGACACTTAGATTGCACACAGGTGCACATTTCACTAATTATGTGATTTCTGAAGGTAATTGGTTGCACCAGAGCTTTTTATGGGCTTCATAACAAAGGGGGTGAATACATACGCATATGCCAATTTTCTGTTTTCTATTTCTAAAAAATAGTTTTATGTATATATTTTTCTCATTTCACTTCACCAACTTAGACTATTGTGTTCTGATCCATCACATAAAATTCAGATTAATAAAACATTGAACTTAAGGCTGTAATGTAACAAAATAAGTAAAAAGTCAAGGGGGGATGAATACTTTTGCAAGGCACTGTATGTAGTCCCCGCAGGGCCCAGGTGTTCTAGTGCCACTTCCAAGCCCAATGTGATCCATGCTGGCAATAGAGGGGCTGGGGGGGGTCTTTGCCCAGCATATGATGTTCGCGAAACAATGTTAGCAGATAGGATATTGTCTCGGGTTTCCAGTCCAGGCACTGAGTCTTTAAGGCAGAAGCACTTGCGTGCATATCATTGCTCGTGGGACCACTTGGTTCTTGACGACCTAGATCTCAGTGGGGAAATTTCAGCTAGAAGTCTCAGGTTCCTTGCTCGCCTTTTTGTCACTGAGGCCTTGGTGGGCCCAGTTAAATCCTACGGCTCTCATAAAGGCTGGAGCTTCTGCCAGATATCTGAATGTGTGGGGGACGTTGTCTATAGTTACCGACAGGCTGAAAGTGAATCCCCATCTGTGCGTTTTGTTGCTGGATGTGAGCGGTTGCAGCACTCGCCGAGATTGTAGGGTGATCCAGGACATATCCTGGTTCAATGCCACCTCATGCTCGTTGAGTGGCCACAGACGTCTGCTCGGGCTTTCTTCATTATTTTGTCTTTTATGCGGAAGCTATATAGGCAACATATAATGTCCTGAGGAGGACTTTCCAGGGGGCCCCCGCTGTCGTAGGGCTCGGTGCGCTAGCATAGTCGCTGCCTCGGCCGCTGTAGAGTTTTCCGCTGCCCTGGCGACTACTTGTTCCATGATGGGGATCTGCGAGACAATTTCTGTTATGTCTGCCCGGAGGCATGTCATGTCTTCACGGACCACCTTAACTGCCTGTTTAATGTCAGTTGCCAGGGCCACAAAGTCCTCCTTCGATGGAATGGATTGCTGTAGGGATACACTGTGATGAGGCAGGGTATGTTGTGAAGGGCTAGAGTGTGAAGTTGGCGACTGAGAGTGCGGTCCGCCATGTTGGATTCCTCAGGCTGCGAGGTTGTTGCATGGAAAAATACTGCCTCAAAGTGGAATCCCTCTGTTTTTTTAATGATCCCTGGTGTTTGAGGGTCGGTTGGGGACATTTTGTTGCACCCCATTTCAGCAGTGTGAGCTTTATTTGCTGTTGGTTGGGACTGTCAGACGGAGCTCCGGGTTTATGCGACTATGTTTTGGTAGGTTTTAAACTGAATGTGTTCCAGTAAGCACATAAATGTTGGCGACATACATGCAGATCTATACTTCAGATCTGCAGCCAAGTCACTAAATATGTAACATGTTTGTCATATAAAGGGGGTTATGTATAAAGATGGCGCACATGCCGATTGTGTCACTATTTGGCGCTATTGGTTTGTGCGCCTATGTAAAAAGCAGACTCCTGACAAATTTATGGAGTCTGCGTCCGCTGCGCCACAGAGGTTCTTCCAGGTTGTAACGGCGCTCTTAAAAGGATCTGATGGTTGACTGAGATCCTGCACAAAACAGTGTTTGGTGGAAGTCTCGGGAGTTATATAAAAAAAAAAAAAAAAAAAAGTGAGCATGTGTAATGGAGAAGACAAGAATGACATAGATGGAAAATAGAGACACAGCATGCAAAGTGCATATACTTATTCAAGAACACGTGAAACATATGCACATATGCAGCACAGAGAAAAATGTAAGATGTTCACCAGTCCATCATGCTATGTGAATTGCCCCTCAATATATTACATGTGTTCTGAGTATAGAGTCCCTTCTCCATGTAGCATGACAGGCAGCCAGCCACCGTTTGGCTAATTAACCAGTTGTTTGCTCAGCTTTAGAGATTAGTCCGTGCAAGTGGAAAATCTTTCAAATTCATTTCTAGTTTTGAAATATGTATTATTGGTTAATATGTTACAATATGTAATAAAAAGGATCAGATATGTAAACAGTGTAACCATTTTTTTCTCTCTAAGGATTTTTGATCAGTCAATATTCAATAGCTCATCATCCAATTTCAAGCTAATCATTCATTCCTACACAAGCAACAAATACATGGTTACTTATAAATAAATCGACATGCTTAATATAAATATACTCGAGTATAAGCCGACCCGAATATAAGCCGAGGCACCTAATTTTACCACAAAGAACTGGGAAAAAATATTGACTCAAGTATAAGCCTAGGGTGGAAAATGAGGCAGCTACTGGTAAATATTGCCCCCAATATGCCATTTAATATGCCAGGATATTGCCCCCAATATGCCAGGATATTGCCCCCAATATGCCAGGATATTTCCCCCAATATGCCAGGATATTTCCCCCAATATGCCAGGATATTTCCCCCAATATGCCAGGATATTTCCCCCAATATGCCAAGATATTTCCCCCAATATGCCAAGATATTTTCCCCAATATGCCAGGATATTGCCCCAATATGCCAGGATATTGCCCCAATATGCCAGGATATTTGCCCCAATATGCCAGGATATTTGCCCCAATATGCCAGGATATTTGCCCCAATATGCCAGGATATTGCCCCAATATGCCAAGATATTGCCCCCAATATGCCAGGATATTGCCCCCAATATGCCAGGATATTGCCCCCAATATGCCAGGATATTGCCCCTTAGTATGCTCGTTATGCCACCCTCCTCCCCCAGACCCCAGCACTTACCTCGTTCCTGCTCTGTCCCCCGGTGCTCTGAAGCTGCGTGGCTGTGAGGGAAGCGTTGTGAGCTTCCCTCCAGCCGCGAGGTCAATAAAGTTTGTTTAAAAAAAACACACTTTATTGACCGCGCGACTGGAGGGAAGCTCACAACACTTCCCTCACAGCCACGCAGCTTCTGAGCACCGGGGGACAGAGCAGGAACGAGGTAAGTTTTAGATTTTTTTTTTTATTCCCCCACTGACTCGAGTATAAGCCGAGGGGGGCATTTTTCAGCACAAAAATTGTGCTGAAAAACTCGGCTTATACTCGAGTATATACGGTATATATGGATTTAAACCCAAACAGAAATCTAGAAAAGTGCTACTCTTACAGTCTGCCTTAATGGGTTTGTGCCGTAAGGACCACCACATTTTGAGTGATCATGTTGACAACTACTAGAAGATTAGAGATCTAATTATGCTTTATCATTTCTGAGTGTGATTAGTTGGAGTTGCAGAGTTTCCTTTGTGTGCGGATAACATATCCAGGACCCTCAGCTCCTAAAATCCCTACTGTTGATACAGAACGGTATGGAATTACCACTTTATTTAGCTCCTGAAATCTACAATCTGGGTTGAAATGTTGATTACTCTGATTTCATTTTACATAGTAACATAGTAACATAGTAATTTAGGTTGAAAAAAGACACAAGTCCATCAAGTTCAACCCTTCTACCTATCATTACAGCTTTTGATCCAAAAGAAGGCAAAAAACCCCTAAGGAAGCTATTTCGAATTTTGCCTCCTGGGGGAAAAAATTCCTTCTTGACTCCAAGAGGCAATCAGATTTCTCCTTGGATCAATAAGCTCTTTTATTAATGCTTATTCTATTATTAATAGCCCTGTATGTTCTGCTTTGCTAAAAAAACATCCAAACCATTTTTAAATGCATCTATTGTGGTTGCTAGCACTACCTCTCTTGGCAGTGAGTTCCATAACTTTATTGTCCTAACCGTAAAGAATCCCTTCCTTTGCTGTCTATGAAATCTTTGCTCTTCCAGTCTGAGGGGGTGACCTCTTGTTCTTTGTACCTTTCTGTTAATGAACAGGTCACTGGAGAGCTCTTTATATTGGCCCTGCAAATATTTATATAATGTTATCATATCCCCTCTGAGACGCCTTTTTTCTAACGTATATAAATTCAATTTTTTAAGTCTCTCTTCATAACTAAGATCCTCCAAACCCCTTATTAATTTTGTAGCTCTCCTTTGCACTTTTTCTAGTTCCTTAATATCCTTTTTAAGGACTGGTGCCCAGAACTGTACTGCATATTCAAGGTGAGGTCTTACCATTGATTTGTAAAGAGGCAAGATGATATCCTCCTCCCGTGAATCTATACCTCGTTTTATACATGCCAATATCTTATTGGCCCTTGCAGCTGCTGACTGGCATTGGGCACTGTTGCCAAGTTTGTTGTCTATAATTATTCCTAAATCCTTTTCATTAGTAGTTTTTCCCAGGGAAAAACCATTTAACGTATATGTTGCTTTGTTATTATTTTTCCCATAATGCATAACTTTACATTTGTCTATATTGAACCTCATTTGCCACTTTACTGCCCAGTCCCCCACTCTGTCCAAATCTTCCTGTAAAGAAAAAACATCAAGATTAGTCTTTATTGCCTTACCTAATTTAGTGTCGTCCGCAAACACGGAGACATGGCTCTCAGCATAATGTGGCAGATCATTAATAAACAAATTAAAAAGAAGAGGGCCCAAAACAGACCCCTGAGGTACTCCGCTTAATACCCTTGTCCAATTTGAGAATTTTCCATTTACAACAACCCTTTGTGTTCTATCTTTTAGCCAATTTTCAATCCACATACACACATTTGCCCCCAAACCTATTTCTCTCAATTTGTAGAGTAACCTTTTGTGTGGAACTGTATCAAATGCTTTCGCAAAATCCAAATAGATCACATCAACTGCCACACCTAGATCTATATTTTTACTGACTTCTTCATAGAATGTTATTAAGTTTGTTTGACAAGACCTGTCTTTCACAAAACCATGTTGACTTTTACTAATTATATTCTGGTTCAAGATGTATTCTTGAGTGTATACCTTTAGCAATCCTTCAAATAGTTTCCCCACTACAGATGTCAAGCTCACTGGCCTATAATTACCTGGCAGAGATTTTGATCCCTTTTTAAATATTGGAATGACATCCGCCTTTCGCCAGTCTGTTGGCACTGTACCTGAACTGAATGAATCCCTAAAGATCATGAATAGTGGCCTGGCCAGAAATATGCTTAACTCTCTAAGTACCCTTGGGTGTATACCATCTGGTCCTGGGGCCTTGTCTATCTTAACAGAGTGTAATTGCTTAAGCACTTTTTCCTGTGTCAGCCAATCCCATGTTTGCGGCGAATGTCCCATAAAATGCATTACATTTTACATATGTAATGCAGTGTAATGAGATTCATTTTTTATGTTTTGTTAATTTTCTATTTGTTTTTTTCCAGGTTTCTTTTTTTGAGGAGGAGCGAAACATACTGAGCAGTCATAGTAGCCCCTGGATTCCTCAATTACAATATGCATTTCAGGACAGAGATCACTTGTATCTGGTAAGACTAATCTTTAAGGAGAAGGGGAAGAAGGACTCATCCCTCTTAATTAAGTTAAATATGCATGCACGTGTTTCATGTTTACTTCACCACATAATGGTTACAACAAAAAAAAATTACAAGAGAATCTCTGCTTGCACTCTGATGAAATTTGGTATCGTGAAAGTAATGTGTTCTACATTTTTTTTATAGTGTAACTATATTATTTTTATCTTGGCAAAGTATGTATTTTATTTGCAGCAGCAAACCACAGTCTTCAGTATTTTGAAATATATAATGATATATTATTAAGTCTACCACAATAGGCTATGTCTTTGAATATTCAGTATGCAGCGATGAACGGCTAACACATTAGTAATTTACATTGTACAGGTTATGCAGTATCAGCCTGGAGGAGACCTTCTGTCACTAATGAATCGTTATGATGAACAATTTGATGAAAGCATGGCACAGTTTTATCTGGCTGAGATAATCCTTGCAACCAATAGCGTCCATCAGATCGGTTATGTACACAGGTAAGTGCAAGATTTAAATGTGAAAGTTTTTTTCCCCTTAACATTGTAAGTATGCACTGCACAGCTTTTAGTAAATCTAATATATTTATCCAAACTATGGATAGCATGTTAATCAATCCATTTAATTGCCTTAGAAAAGTTTGGTTTCATTTAAGGGCTATTTTCCCCCTGAAGCCAGCATTCAACTGCAGATGGGGGTAAAACCTGCATAACTGGCTTCTTAAAGCTGACTGAATTAAATCCTGTATTCAAGACTGTTGTTCTCACAGGACCCCTAGCCCTTAGATTGCACTCACAGGACCCCAAACCGTTAGATAGCACACACAGGACCCCTAGCTCTTAGATAGCACACACAGCACTTACCTCAGGCTCCCAGAACCCTACCAGGATTTTCTGGTTCGCAGAAGGAAAAAATACCGGATATGACTTAATGTCAAATATGGCAAAGCAAATTCAATATGCATCTTACAGTGGATGGGGCCGCCTGCCGCTTCTTAACTAGGGCCAAAGTTTGTGGTAGGGCTTATATTCCGAGCATACTTATTTACATACATACATACATACATGCTAGGGCTTATTTTATGGTTGGGTGTTATTTTCGGTGAAATACGGTTAATTTGCATATTGAGCCACAAAATGATGGCTTGAACAGATACAAATACACCGTTTGATACATTTAAAGGGACACTACCATAAGATGTAACTAGATTGGCAGTGCATTTAAAAAAAACACATATATAAGAAATATGCGACTGTTTTTTTCTTCTTCTATGTTTCAATTAATTGCATATAAAAGTAGGGGTTTTTCTACAGCATCCATTTTGAGAATTATAACCATGATGCAACATTCTCCAAAATCCTCCAGCAAGTCTCACTTTACAACTGTGGCCAAAGCCTGCATGATGATGTCATAAGATACACCCCTGCTCTCTTACTGGCTCCTGTGTATCACTAGTGGGCAGGACTAGGTGGTTGTGCACAACTTTTTTTTACCCGCCTTCCAACACAAAGAGAGGAGATTGACCTGATCAAATAGGATTATAACTCCGCCCGCTTGTGTTGTATTAGTTACATTACCCTCCCTAGTCTATGATCAGAATTGTGACTTATAGACTACATTCTGTGTCCCCAAAGTGAGAAACTAGTGCTGTAAAGTCTCGGGGTGGCACCCAAAAACACTATATATCACAAAATGGCGGCGCCCAGTCACACTTGTTTAGTAAAATATTTCATAAAATAAACTCGCATAACAAGAACAAAATACATATCTGAAATCAACAAAACAACAAACCCTTTTTATTTTCTGGTGGGAGTGTCCATTTAAGGTAACACAATGAAATGTAACAAAGTGAAATTTATGGTTCTGATTTAAAGATCCTATCCTGTCGTCACACATACAATATATTTAGTGCTATATAAGTAGAACATGTATGTTAATATAGGATTTGCAAAGGACATAGAACATCTTGTCAGTAGTGGATAATATTTAACTACAGTGTTTTAAGATGCAGCTTATTTCTAACACCAAACAAAATTGACAGGTCTCTTTCTCCTGAAGGTGCTGCATGAAAGAAAATATTTGTTGTTTTCATCTGCTTGCCATGGTTACCTTCTGTCTTTCAGCAATATAATGGCAGCCTTATAATCTTTGTAATATTAAAAAGGCTTCAGACCGATGTTCCTATAGATGGATAAGTGAATTGGACTTGTTCTGGAAGTCAAAAGCTGACTTCCAGGCTGCCATGTCTTGGAGAGGGTTCTCTGAATCCTGGTAACCCTGATTGGTGCATCTATGACCAGGGCCATCTTTAATATTAATCAGACCCTGGGCAAGCATTTGCTTGGCCCCCCTGAACCCTGCCCACCTTCCTGGCATGCAATCACGCCCTCCATCGCAATATTACCCCACCCAAAAAAAGCGCACAAAATTAAGCATACACACAATTGTACTTTTATTGCAGTATATAAAATGTGTATAATTGCTGTGTATAAACTGTATATATGGATCAAAATGTATATATATGGCTGCAATATGTATACCTTCTTACTATGCAACACTGCAATGAAACTACTCATTGCCTAAGTTACAAAAGTATACATGGATATTAGAGAGCATCTACATATGTTCATAGATATTTATATCTATACATCTTACACACTCTCTCTCTCACTCTCACTAGTTGCATTTATACTTATTATATTCATCTATTTTCAAATTTAATAAAAATGTTATTGAAAAATTCTTGTTTTTATTCCCTTTTTCTGCACCCATATTGCACCTAAAGTACTTAACACAGCCACAGCATTTGTCATGCACCTAAATTGCACCCACAAGACTTGGCTTGCACTTATATTGCACCCACACATTTGGCATGCCACAGTGTAAATTTGCCCCACAGAACATACCACAGTGTCACTTTTTCCCATAGTACATGTTATTTTGCCTCACAGAACATGCCTCAGCATCACTTTGCCAATTAAAATAAGGCCACCAATTAACATGCCACAGTCACTTTGTCATTAACATATGCAACAGCCAGTTTGCCTATTAAAATATGCCACCGTTTGTCCATTAAATATGCCACAGTTTGCCCATTAATGTGCCACAGCCAATTTGCTCAATAATATGCCACAGCCAATTTGGCCATTAATATGCCAGTATTATTGTGCCATTAAGATGTCACAGCCAGTTTGCCCATTTATTTATTTAGAAAGTGTTTTACCCATTTTGCCCATTAATATGCCAGTATTATTGTGCCATTAAGATGCCACAGTCAATTTAACCAATAAGATGCCAGTATTATTGGGCCCTTAAGATGCCACAGTCAATTTGACCAATAAGATGCCAGTATTATTGTGCCATTAAGATGCCACAGCCAATTTGAGCATTATGATGCCAGTATTAATATGACATTAAGATGCCACAGCCAATATGAGGATTAAGATTCCAGTATTATTGTACCATTCAGATGGCAGTATTATTGTGCCATTAAGATGCCACAGCCAATTTGCCCATTCAGATGCCAGTATTATTGTGCCATTCGGATGCCAGCATTAGTGTGCCATTCAGATGCCAGTATTAGTGTGCCATTCAGATGCCAGTATTAGTGTGCCATTCAGATGCCAATAATATTGTGCCATTCAGATGCCAGTATTATTGTGCCATTCAGATGCCACAGCTAATTTGCCCATTAAGATGCCAGTTTTATTGTGCCATTAAGCTGCCACAGCCAATTTGACCATTGATATGCCAGTATTATTGTGCCATTAATATACCAGTAATATTGTGCCATTCGGATTCCAGTAATATTGTGCCAATCAGATGCCTGTATTAGTGTGCCATTCAGATGCCACAATTAGGTTCTCTATTAATATGTCAATGTTATAGTGCCCGGATATGACATACTGTTGTATCCTGTGGCAATGTGCTGCGAAGACTAGGCGCAAGGGCAGGGGGCCCATGGGGCAGCTGCTTTGGGCCACCCAGCAGTAACTGGCCCAGGGCAGCTGCGTTTGCCCCACGTTAAAGATGGCCTTATTTATGACGCACCCCCAACCATGGATACAATGATGCTTTATGAATGGCAACATCTTGGTTAAAAAGCATGTGTTGACCTTGTTGACTGTACTACTGGTGCAAATTGTGTGTTGGGTTTTCATATTGGAAGTTAGGTCTGCAGTGTGTTAGTTGCGCTCCACCAGATTTCTGATGGATGAAGCCTATTGTGATGATTACATATAGAACAGATCCTGTGTTTTGAGTTTATCATTGTTTTTCTTCATACATGTGCTGGATTAAAATATTACTAACTAACATGTATGAGCACTTGCTTATTGTATGTTTTTTTCTTTCTTTACAAATTTCTGGTGCTCCAATTATTTATTTATTTTAACACTTTTTATTTTAGATTAATGGTGAAAGCTGTTTTGACTACTATCAATACAGTTAGGAAAGTTTCTGAAATCTTTTTATTTTTCACAGAGATATTAAACCAGAAAACATTCTTATTGATCGTACTGGCCACGTTAAACTAGTGGATTTTGGATCAGCTGCCAGACTGACCACAAATAAAACAGTAAGTTATTGTTGTTGTGTTGTGTGCTTGTTTATTTTTTATTTACAATTTCAAAAGAGCTTTTATTGAAAATTCTGCAAGGATTACGTAATAATAAAAAATGGATTAGATAACTTTTAATAATGCAGCCAATAGCATTACTTGTTGGGAGGTGAGAGAGGAAGAGAAGAGAAAGCAGAAAGGAAAAAAAGTATGAGGAGGATTGATAATGTATGAAATAAATTTCCCCATTCTCAGGACTTGCCAAATATGGTTGTTCAAGTGGGATGGTTTTCCAGTGGTAGGCTACGTGACATTGGATGGCTGTACAAATGCAGAAATTTAGTTTTTTGGATGTAGGAAGGTTATATTGTGTTCTGGATGGGTCTGTTTAGCAGCCCTCCATGGATTTGGGGGTATAATATCTCCCAGGGCTCTACTTAGTAGTTGAAAGACATAGGACCACTTGTTATCACTGTGGAGTATGTCCATCACATATGGATGTATGTTCTGTTTGGCTACAATCTTGAAAAACATTGGAAGAACCATTAAGAACAGATACAGCCGCTTGCCACTGGATTTGGGCACCATCTGGATATGACCTTGTAGCTGTTCTCTTTTGTGGATTTCTGTCCGCTCCTTAGGGTTCAGGGTCTACCCCAGGTCAGTTTCCTATTTTACACAGAAGGTGTGGGGGGAGAAATGTCATTAACATAAGTACATTTTAGAGATGTTTCCTTACTATCAAGATTGTTTGAGCATAGGTGTTCTAATTTGGTCATTGAGTGATGTAATGACCAATGTTCAGCCAACAACACTGCCAGTATTTCTTCTTTTTTTTTTTTAAACTTTATGTCTTGTCTGGTTTCCTTGCAGGTAAATGCCCGGCTTCCTGTTGGCACTCCAGATTATATGGCTCCAGAAGTTCTCATGGTGATGAATGGAGATGGAAAGTCTACATATGGACAAGAATGTGATTGGTGGTCTGTAGGCATCATTGCTTATGAAATGATGTATGGGAAATCTCCATTCACGGAAGGGACATCAACAAAAACTTTCAATAACATCATGAACTTCCAGGTTAAAAAAAAGAGATGTTGTCAAGATCTGGTTTTGTCTAAGTATTTTTAATTCTAATTATTTATACTGTTTATATTTGTATTTTATAGAGGTTCCTGAAGTTTCCAGAAGAGCCCAAAATCAGCAAATCTTTTCTTGACCTGATCCAGAGTTTGCTGTGCAGCCAAAAAGAGAGATTAAAATATGAGGATTTGTGCTGTCATCCATTTTTTTGTAACACTGACTGGAACAATATTCGCAATAGTGAGTACAAACAAGGGGCTCATACCAAAGCACCACAACGCATGTAGAAAATAAAGGTATTTAAGAAAGGAATAAACAACATAACTTGGCATTCAGTTGAAGTGCCATTCAATTTAGGTTACTCAGAGATGTTGAACTTTCAACACCCTTTAATAAGCTAATGTGACATGTCTACTTTTTAAGGAGTGTTTTTGGTGTGTGGAATCTATAAAAGATTTGGTGATCTCTCAACAGTACCTATGTGTTTTGAAATAGAGCATTTACACTGGATATGTTTTAACTGTATGTGTATATAGCTTTCTCCTAAAAATAAGAGGATAACATTTGGTTATTTCTAGGAAATTGTGTAGCTCTTGAGATATTACGCAACGTTAGTCACATCTCTCAGTCGTTCCTTTTCTATGCTTTCGGAATAGAAAGTGTGCTTTGGAGGTGGCATCATAGTTCACAACAGTGTTCTCAGTGAGGAAATATATTCTTTGTTCTTCCCAAAGGGGGTGGAGAGTTAAGGATTCTTTCTACTAGAAGGCTAGATAGCTGCTCCCACTTCACAAAAAAAAGAAGTTTACTCAGCATGTTTAAGTAGGCCACAACATAGCAGAAGAGCAACACTATGAAAACCATGACAGGCTCACTTTCCATTATTGGGCCTACCGTATCTAAGAAACGCGACAATTGACAGAAAACTTTCTTCTTTTGTTTTCCCAAAAGGGGGGTGTATTTAATCTTTTTGTAGTGTAGGAACCCTGCTGAGCACTGGGTTAGCTGCGGAGTTTTGTATAATATACCCCCTCCTGCCTCTGTGTTAAAGCTTAGACTTTGCATCTGTACTAATCTTTGTGTAGCTCTACCATTAACTAGTAACTTGAAAGTTTTAACAGTTTACGTTTTAATTGAGAAAATTTCCACTACAAAGGCTTCAAAGCAAAACTGTTATGAAAGTAAAAGGACATAATACTGGCACACTCTAGAAAAGTATGGTAATGGAAACCAGAAAGTTAGGCACCATATAGAGACACCAAAATAATGTTTGCCATGGATTTCACATATATAACTACACAATAATTCTTATTGTTGGGACTACAGGTGTAAAGAAAATATTTGGTAGAAGTTAGGGGTTAAGAGCAATTCTACAAATGTGTCTAAGTAAGTGTATAAATGGTGATAGCATCTTCACCCTGAGTATGTATTGACATATGGGCTGAAATTGGTTGGCTTTATACAATAAAGTGTAAACAAATGGTCTTTTTATGCTTGTTATTAAGATGTTTAAAAACCTGCTGGAAGATAGGATACCATGGTAACTTTGCATGATTTAAAGAGATAGATGTGTAAAATGTATCCATAATGAGTACACATGCCTCAATACAGTTACTTTGTGAGGTTACTTGTTTCTATTTGATTTTTGCTTGTGGTGGTCAAACATTTGAATACGATAAGCTCCATAAACTGTTATTTCTATACAAAAAACATTCTGTTATCTTGCCCCCTACATCTTTCTTAATACATGAGCCCCATAGTTAAAGAGAACCTATCACTAAGTGGACTTATGAATAACAAGTTCAGATTCAAGAAGCTATAATAACTTAGTTTATCGATTTACCTGCAAAATGACCAACAGATTATTAGATGTACTTTCTTGCAAGGATGTTCCACCTCCAGTTGCACCACGGAGGGCAAAACATACGTGCAGGCATCTGTCCATCCTCAAATGTGGTAGCGGACAGGCGCATCTAATTCTGCCACCATCTTGGTAGTTTTTCCACAGTTCAGAGGTATGGTTTGATGACATTTGGCTAGCATAATTTATACAATGTTTTTTTTTTTTTTTTTAACCTCCATTAAGTTGTATATTGTCATTTTTACATCTTCTAGGGAGTTATATTGCCAAACAGATGATATTCAGTATAAAGTATGAGTGTTCTTGCTAAGGAGACATCTGCAGTTTTAAAGAGGGAAGGGCATAGTACAATGCTTTTTTTTTTTTTTACCTCCATTAAGTTGTATATTGTCATTTTTACATCTTCTAGGGAGTTATATTGCCAAACAGAGGATATTCAGTATAAAGTATGAGTGTTCTTGCTAAGGAGACATCTGCAGTTTTAAAGAGGGAAGGGCATAGTACAATGCTTTTTTTTTTTTTTTTACCTCCATTAAGTTGTATATTGTCATTTTTACATCTTCTAGGGAGTTATATTGCCAAACAGAGGATATTCAGTATAAAGTATGAGTGTTCTTGCTAAGGAGACATCTGCAGTTTTAAAGAGGGAAGGGCATAGTACAATGCTTTTTTTTTTTAAGAGTTTCTTCAGGTTCATAGTTACTCCTCCCCTTTTGTGTTTCCTTTTATAAGGGGCTGTTCCACTCATGGTCGCTGAAAAAAATATTAGATGGTCACAACATCTTTTTTTTAATAGTTTTCTTTGGAGACAGAGCTCACAGAGCTGGCTGTATTCCAAGCACTTGAAACAGTTGAGTATCTCAGAAGGAGACTAATCCCACATTAATGGCTAATCACAGCATGGAAACTTCTGCTGAAGGATCCCGGCTGCCTGTGTACTCTCTCTCATTGATGTCTCCGAAATTTACAGGTCTTGGTGGAATTATTTCCAATGTACAATTGCAGGACAAAGAAAAAAAAAGTGTAATAAAAGTAATCTATAAAAATATTGCAATATACAGAGAATAATACATTGTGTAGGTGGAACTGCCTTCATAGTATTGTCTGTTCCCAATACTTTATGTAGCGCTCTACAAAATATGAATTTTCCTTACAGTACTTTTCTGGTCCTGCCAACCAGTGTCCTGTCTTAAGTTGGAAATGATATCCCACATTAGAAATGTCTTGCTTTTATCAGATACTGTTTGGACTCTTGACAATTGAATTATCTGATATTTCCAAACTTCTATTTAACCTCAGCCCATGGCCTCTCACAGTAGTCTAGCTTCCTCTCATAATAATGGTTAGCCTTTGTTTAATTTCTCTGTTATGCATTTCTTTTTGTCAGATCTTCACACGGCCTTTAATTTGCCTCCACGCACTTAAATAGGGAATAAAGGCAAAAGTGTTATTTTTGTTAAATAAATGGCCACTTTATGAGTAAAATGCTTTTTAGATTTTTTTTTTTTTGTATCTCTTTTGATTTCCGATTTATTAAACTTTTGATGCAGATATGACTAACACTACAGAATATTTATTTAACAAAACCAACAGCTTTTGATCTGAGAAAAAAAAATTACTGAAGATACATGAGCATCTCAATGATTTTTTTTATTTTCACAATATACTGTAATTGTCTTTGAGATGTACCGGTGAGTTGGCTCAAGTGGTACGTAAATTAACGATACAAAAGTGTACCTAGTAATCAGTAGGGCCTAGCAACCGTTGGAGTTAGACTTTAATACATCATAGCATAGTTCTCTATTGACGTAACATACTGCAGACAGTGACCTTATGTCTTTTATTGGTGACTCTGTCAAATAGAGGTTATTGAGGTAAAATATTATGGAAGTTTTAAAACCATGAAGTTATTGAAAATGTTTGGAAAAACAAAATCAAATAAAAGCCCCAATAGTCTATAATGAATTAATGTTGTAAACACGAGTGTGGAAATTCAGCCCTTACCCCATAAATGAGAATGTTCATACCAGATCAGTAAAATAAGTAATTTACGTTCACGGTGTACTTTGTTTTATTAATTATGATATATTTCCCTACTATATGATTTTTGAAATAAAAATAGGTCTGAAATGTAATATATTATTTTATTAATATTATAAGGTAAAGGATTTAAAGTGTGTTATTTAGCAATATTTCATGAACACAATAAAAGAACAAAACCATTTAAATGTATGGTCCATTATGGATCTGAACTATATGTTGTATAGTATTTTGTGTTTTAAATAGTAATTGATTTCTGTGCTGGCTTAAACTATGAAGGACATGTCCAATATACAGGTTGTATGTATTGGTGTACACACCTCAATATATATATATACAGATCTGACCTACACACATCTTTATTACTTAAATATGAAGTAAGGGAATAATCCATACTCATATTTCTGAGGAATGTGACTAATGCAATAATGTATTGCTATTTATTTCTCATTGCATAGCATTTCTTGCTAATGGGCATGACTGAAATCCACCCCAGCTTTGCAACCAGTGTCCTTATTGAAATTTAAATTGACCTGCTCGATCCGGCTGTGCTGTTCCTTTTGACTCATTGTTCCTGCTCACTCTGCAGAAATTAGATGCTGCATTCCACGGCCTAACTGACCCTACAAAAAAAACAAAAAAAAACAGCAAACACATTTTTTTTCCCACTCACTTTGAATCTAGAGCCGCTGTGATAATTGGCAGTAAATATCAAATAACGTAATAAAGAATTTAGTTAATAATTTCAGTGTGAGCAAAACAAAAAACATTCCCTTTTAATATTTGTACCAGTCAGGCACTTTTCATATTTTTTTTTTTTTTTTTTTCTTAACCATTTAAACTGCAGATGTTTAGAATTTCCCATCCCTGTTTAACCACAGTTGTTTGACCTAATTGTCAATCTGTGCAGCGTGAGGTATATGTATATTTTTTATATTATATTGGCCTAAAGGAGATTTATTCTGGAACCATGGTAACCATATTAGCAACCAGTGTATCCTCCATGTAACAATGTCTTTTCAGGCTGCTGTTTTCAAGGCGAGCTTGACTGAAAAAAGCATACAAACGATTATTGTTATATGGCCCCAAAAGAGATGGAGAAACCATTCCTCGAAATGTAGTTTATTTAAATCAGGTGGATCATGTTTTTTCTCAATCTCTGCATTTTGTTAATCATCAAAAATATACATTCGTTCCCAAAGGCAGAACTGTCTTCACATCACATTTTATTCTGTCATTCACCCCTCTAAACTAATAATATGGAATAATCTATGGAACACAGAAGACCATTTATAAATACAATATCCATATTCATCTTAGTCTCAAGCTAGGAAATCAAAACCGAATACTTGGTTATCTGCAAAAGCTTGTGATCAGATCCAAGGGTTGTAGTGATTTTTGTGTGTGTGCTGGGATGTGCATGTAAAACGAAGTGTTATTTCCCGGCGCTGGAAGGGTTAATATCTTGTTGCTGTAATAGATTTCATAGCAGTGAGTCAGTCTGCCTGTTCCTGGGAGAGCTGAGGCTGCAGTGCTGGTGCAGCTAATGAAGCAGGTTCCTGGGTTGTAATCCTCATTTCTCTCATTCTGACCAGCTCCTCCTCCATTCGTTCCTACCTTAAAGTCTGAAGATGACACCTCAAATTTTGATGAACCGGAGAAACATTTGCGGGTTCTACCCTCTTCGTGCCAGCTGATCTCTGCAGGATTCTCCGGTGAACATTTGCCATTTGTGGGGTTTTCATTCATAAAGGCTCTGAGCGCGTTCACTAAATCTGAGTAAGTAAAATGAAGGTGGAATTCTTCTGGTTTGCTTGAAGAATGCAGCTTTACATGGCCTGCAGCTCTATTTGTATGCTATCTGCATCATACAACCCCTGCTGACATTGATACGTACACATCTAGCTGATTTCTGTGGGTTCGTGGTGTATAAAAGAAATCTACAGTACCAGAGATTTGCTCAGAGCAGTCAAATGCAAGGGTTCTTGGGATAGTCCGGCAAAGATGTAAATCATTTTTTCCCCCTTCATGTTAGTAACAGGTTAAAAATTGGATTATTAATAGTTTGTCGAGGGCTGAAATAAAAGGGGTGTGTTGCATCCTCAATAGCTAACAATAATGTTTATTCATTGCGAATGAACCTATGCTACGATAGCGTTAAATCAAATTGTGGCTCGACTAGCCTGTTACCCATCTTATTGACCTGAATTGTGGATTTAACTAGAGCACCCCACGGTACTCCTTCCTCTGATAATTACAATATTATAATTGAACACGTCAATCAGTTTATTTCCTTGTAGGAATGGGAATGCTCTCTGCAAACTTTACGTAGAAAGGGTGGATCCTCTGTTTCAGAGCCTGATCCTGGTAAACATTGTGGAGATGCAGTGAGATTACGCTGCATATACTTGAGCGGTGTTACGGATGACAAATCTAACCTTTTAATACACCGCTGTGGATTCAAATAAAACAGAGAAGGTGAAGGGTTTTTTTTTCCTCCGATGAGGCTTTCGTATTCTGTACAGGCACATTCATCTGCATAGTTTTCTGCAGCAGAAGATATGTGACACATCTATATTGTATTAATAGTAGCCTGGCTGATGTTATGCAATCAGTGTGTCAATGTATTCATGAGTTCCATCTGAAATCACTCTCCTTTACAGAAATCACTGGAAAATGCGGATCCACATACAAATACTTTGTACTTCATTAGACAAAAGTGTGTTTGCCTGAGGTGCTTGGACATACTTCGAGATGGGACTGGTCGATTAATTTAAATTATGTAGCTCTGAAAACTTTTTACTAGCATTGGTCTGTGTTTGCTAATTATTTCTTGGATGCCCTTATTATTCAAATAAGTATAAATTAGCTTAATATCAACTTTAGCAGTGGACCATTAGATAGGTGTTGCATAGGGGTCAGATTAAATCCGGTCTGGATACAATACTTCAAGCAATTGATCATATCAGCATGTCACTTGATTATTTTCATCAAGATTGGCAGATGTTCGTCAACACTATTCTAGTTCGTAGGAGTGTGGTCTATCACTTGTCCCCCTACGTTTATATATACCTATGCATTGTGGATTTTGTGAACACATTATGCATTTAGAATGGTTGGTTCACTAGCTGGTAATCTTGATGACAGTCACATGAGATGATTATTATGTAACCAGGACCAAATGTTTTGTATTGAGTTGTGCAATCAGACATGGTCCAGCACAGATCTTGCAGCAGATCCATGACACCAGTCTTCGTGACAATAAGCCTGTGATCCATGATGCATGCAAATCATGTTTCTTGAAACCACTTCTGGCAGTCTATTGATGATGACTATCCTGTAATGCAGATGGATATCATGAACTGAGATGTGTTCATATACGACCAATCGAAATCTACACAGCACTTTTGTAACCGTATTGTTGAACCCCCTAGTTCCCTCCTGATAATCCTAATCTTTTTGAGTTTATACAAAATAATTTTTTTAATTGCTGCTGCTAATCAACTGTCTATTATTTAATTGTTGTAGTTAAAAGATCTGTATTTCACTGAATTTGTGCTTGAATCTTCAAATAACATGCATTACATATTGCAATAACATGCTTTTCCTTTGAGACTTGTAAAGATGGTGGTTGACATCTGACCTGTGCGATAGCTCAGTGGGCTAATGCTCCATCTGTAGAGTCTTTGCACCTAATCCTTACAAGATAAACTAAACAATTACCACTAAATTGTAATTATAACATGTTGGTTATTATTATTCATACTGGAGGGGTTTTGTACTTCAGTTATCACTGCCATCTTTGCAATTCAGTTATCATTGTCAACATCTGCAAAATGATTGTCACAAAGCTATTCCTGTTATTTCTATAATAATGCTGGCATTTATCTAACAGACTCACAGAGTAGTGCAGTTTTTGGTTTAAATATATATTCTTGGGTTTGACATTGATCATGCTCATCCTGTAATATTGAATATGTACCCACTACAATAACATGTAAAGTTGTTACTGGAACACATAGTTCAATACAAAGCTATTGCCTCATCTATTCCTTCAACATTATGTCCACCAGTATTATGCACAATTTACACATCTTGGTATTGTCCCTATTTAACTTAAACATATATCATTCTCTCTCGTAAAGCTATTTTTATTTGCCTCCACAGAACGTTTACACTTATATTTGTAAATGACTGGATTATTTATTCATCAATAGAGCGATCTGTCAAATGAACTGCATAAAACATGTGGTTATTACTAATTAGCAAACTGCTCTTATAGGTGCTAAATTGTGAATGGGCCACCAATGGCCTTAAGGCCTTTCATGCTCATAATTTGGTTCATTCAAGCTCATGATTGTTTTCTTCAGAGATCACAGCAATCTAAATTTGTATGTGGGAACAGGACAGCTATGCATAACCCTGTAATAACATGTATGTGTTCAGAGTCCACTGAATGGCATTTGCAACCAGGCAAAAAACTTCAGTCATGAAAGTGTTAAAATAATTTCCCTTTTACCTCAAATTGGGTTTTGTTGTTTGAAGACTGCAAATGTCAAAGGTTAAAGAGATGTTATTCAATAACTGAAGTCTTGGCAAAAAACATTATATGCTGCTATAAAAAGGGTTGAAAATATCTGTTCTAGCCAAACCACAGACTAAATGTGACACTGTTATTGGCTTCAGTATTGACTAGGACAGAAACATATCGCTAATGACCACCAGCCAAATGGGGAATAACACTATTAGTCTACCAGGTTTTATAGATAAGGAAACTCATTGTTATTTGTACCAGTAAAGTTTCCGAATAAATTTATTTTTTTGATCCATTACTGAATAGGGGAAGTAGTGACATTTTGTGCCCAGATAATGATTGTTTAGGGGAGTTTAGTGTTATACTTAGGAATCAGTGAATGAACCAATATATTTTGAAATGTTAACAGTCTGTATAGGTCAAGGTATACTGTAGGCAATCTGACAAACATCTGTAGATTTAAGGCGCTAAGCAGACAAATTCAGGAGCCAGCCTGAGTTTCTTTTAGGAGCCAGGGAAATGTGCTGCTATAGAGTTGTATGTAAAACAGTCAAAAAAGCAGCCAGCAAAAGGAATTTTAGGAACCACGGCTCCCTAGCTCCTAAGATTTGTTAAGCCCTTGGCATAGGATGTTTGAACTAAGCAAGGGTTCTGCCTTGTCATTAATAATAATTTGTCATGTATTGTTTTTCAGGTCCATTGTGTCTGGCTTGGACTCTCCGGCCAAGACGAGCTCCATGGAGAAGAAGTTATTTAACAAGAGTAAAGAGCTGCTGGACACACAGGACAAATGCCACAAGGTATATAAACCAACGCTTGGCCTTCCTGTTTGCAGCAAAGCGATACTTCCTGTACATACCAAGGGATCAAGAAAGTGTTTTGCCTTTTTTGGTGCAAAGAGTACTCTCCTGTCGTCTGCTTTCCACCTTACAGAACTTTCCAGGCGTTGCCAATATTTATATTCTCCAAACTCTCATCTTGCCTCTTGGGAACTACAGTGGTTTGGTTCATCTTAAACAAATTGTAGAAACACTTCCATTTTAGGAGAAAAGAATGGTTTCCTCATCGCTGGAGATAATTTGAGATGCATATACTGTGTTTATCCTGCAGATCTTGTGCATAGTATTTATTTTGCTTTTGCTTTTTTATGCGTGATCTTGGGCAGAAGAACTCTCTGGAACCAATTTACGCCCACCTGTTGGAGACTTTGGGAAGAAGTTCTTTATTTCAAGGTTATGTGAAAATGAGGCAAAACATCTTCTCTTCAGAGCTGGATTTGGGATAATACTGAAGGGACTATAACGGGTGAAAATGACTGTAACTGTTTGGCAAGCAGTGTGCAGTGGGGAATTTCATCGGCCAATGTTTAAATGTGAACGGCCAGCCTGTGGATGACTTTATAAGCCCATCTTTAGAAGAAGTGAGCTGATTCTGAACATTTTGTACAGTACATATGGAAGCCAATATTTTGATTTTATTTGAAATGAATTAGTTGGCACTGATGAGCTGTTCAAATCCCGTTTTATCTTATGTATATTGCAGATGGAGCAAGAAATGACTCGCCTGCACCGCCGAGTTTCCGAGGTGGAGGCTGTCCTCAGCCAAAAAGAAGTGGAATTAAAAGCATCTGAAACCCAGCGATCCCTCCTGGAGCAGGATTTGGCAACTTACATCACAGAATGCAGTGTGAGCATCACATGTTTTTAATCCTATAGGTTACCATGTTATAGTGCACAATGTGCCATGAACTATTGTATGACCTATGGAAAATAGTTGCTTAGCTTGTGTCAACTGACCAGCTTCACAGGTTATAAAAGTGGGAGCAGTTACTACAGAACGTTTTTAAGACTTAGCCCTACAAATCCTCTTTATGCATAACCTCTGTTTGTGTCTAACCTTACAGGACAACTGTTGGCAATAAATGAAGGTATGTTTATGTCACGGGAGGGCTACCGTGACAGTTTAATTCAAAGATTGCATCGGATGTAGGCATTTTAGCTAGATATGTTCTAATCAAAGAATAAATAAATAAATAAAATACTCATAAAATACTCATGAGAATCCAGCTCTCTCCCTCCTTTTCAAACTTTAAAAAGTCCCTCAAAACTCATCTCTTTAGAGAGGTTTACTACCCAACCCACTATATTACCAGTCACTTTGCCTCCCACCTATCTGGGACACACTCTCCCTCTTTGACTTATCCTACCTAGTGCCTCCCATTCACTCTACTGTTACTACAAGTTCAATCCATCTGACCTCTTCAATCCCTTAATTCAGGGCTTGACAAATTTAATTTGATTTTAGGAGCCAGAAATTTTTTTTAGGAGCCAGACAATCACGCAAACATAAACACAATTCATTAACACACACGTCTACTTCACATATATACAAACACACCTACTTTACATATACACATATATCCAAACATCTCACACACACACAACTACTTTACATATACACATATATCCAAACGCCTCACACACACACAACTACTTTACATATACCCATATATACAAACACCTCACACACACCTACTTTACATATACACATATATCCAAACACCTCTCACACACAACTACTTTACATATACACATATATCCAAACACCTCACACACACCTACTTTACATATACACAAATATACAAACACCTCACACACACCTACTTTACATATACACAAATATACAAACACCTCACACACACCTGCTTTACATATACACATATATCCAAACACCTCACACACACACCCACCTACTTTACATATACACATATACACAAACACCTCACACACACCTACTTTACATATACCCATATACACAAACCCCTCACACACACCTACTTTACATATGCACAAATATCTAAACACCTCACACACACCTACTTTACAATACATACACACACATATCTACCTCACACAGTCTTTTCTTGGGGGTTTCTTCTTGGTGTGTCCCCCCTCCCTGCTGCTTTACCTCACTGCAGGGGAGGGGGACATTCATGCTGCAGCTGAACTTGGTCGGCGTGCTGAGTGCCAGGATGTCACGTGACGACACCCGGCACTCAGACACGCGCTGCGCGAGGGGGCGGAGCTTGCAGTCTGTGCCATCGGCCATCGGCACAGACTTTACCCCCTCGCGCTGCAGAAAAATCGGATGGCAGCGGCAAGGGGACCATGAGGCTGACAGCACCCAGGCGCCAGGTCTAATTTCCTGGTCGCCATGGCGACCTGGCGCCTGGGGTTTGTCGAGCCCTGCCTTAATTGTCTCATGGATGGACCCCATTCCCTCTAGATTGTAAGCTTACGAGCAGGGTTCTCTATCTCATGTACCAGTCTGTACTAGTTTGTCTAACTTAGTATGTAGTTCCCTTCTATGCTCTGTACCAAGCGCCACGAGAATTGTTGGCGCTGTACAAATAATTGTTAATGTAACGTAATTATAATTTGAACCCTGTCTCATTGTATAGCTCCTAAAGCAGGTAGAAATTTTGTTCAAAATCTTAGGTTAGATGGGTCAGACCTTCCTTCATTTGAACCAAGATTCTAAACAACATGTCCACCCCCTGATAGATATACATGGAGCAAAGAACAATCAAAAAGGAGCTTTTATTTGTACCGTTTCATTAAAGAATTTCTGTTGAAAATGCCAACACTTGATGCGATTTTTCAGTTAAACATAATTTGTTTACCCGACAGGTGTCCTTTTAATGTGGGTAGCTATAAGCCTGGATTTATATATTGGTGTAAGGGCCGCTTAAAGTGAACATGTCATGCACAAAATTTCAGACACATTTGAGATATACTTACTAAAAGGGTTCTGCTGCAAAGGCATTACAGATCCGCCTCCCTCAAACCCTGACATGGGGATCGAAGAGTGCTTGTGTTCGAGCGGCTCACTTAGCACTGTCAGCGTTTCCAATGAGTGCGAGTGCGGATGGATCCATTTTGTACTCTATCACTGTAGTTCTTGGCCATTATGTCTTTGACATTGAAAAAGAAACGAAAACAAACAAACCTTATGCCTTGAAAAAACATTTTCTTACAATTGCTAGCGAAAATTGGACAGCCCTGAAAAAATCTCCAAATTGCTCAGAAGCGGATTCTCTTATAAATATTTAATCAGCACAGGAGCTTCCAGCTTGTTTGATCAAATAACAACCAGATTCTAAACAACATGTCCTCCTTCTGATAGTAATATATAAGAAAGAGTGCTCAATAAGGCACTTTATGTCTATTCTTTCCTTAAAGTATTTGTGTTTAAAATACCTGAGGTAATCTTTCAATTAAACGTAACTTCATTTTTGCTGACAGTGGTCTTTTAATTTTAATATCTCAGTGTACCACATTTTCTATGTCAAGTTGCGGTGTTTTGTGAAATCCTACGCTCAATATGTTCTTATCCATGTTCTTTCAAGCTCAGCCTTGGATTACCTACCCAAGGTTTTTAATTTTAACTCTTTGCCTTCTGGACATTTGATGGGTGTCTGTAGTTGATGTGCTAAATAATTTTAATCTTCGTATTGAGCTCCAGTTCTTTATTATCATCCAGCTAAAACATGTTTTTAGGTTAATTTTCACTTCATTATAGTGTAATTAAAATAAGATCTTTAAATTGTCTCTCTACACCATAAATGTTTTACTGGGAACTTAACCATTATTCTGGATACACCAGATTGTTGTTTATTATTCTAGATTTTTGGCTTCAAACTCACATCTTGAGATCAAAATTAAGGTTTAAGCACTTTTCTTAAATTCTTATTTTCAATATATAATATTGATCTGTTACATCTTAGTAGAGCTAGAAAGTGTTGGTGGGATGGATTATTGCATACCAAACAATCTTGGTTATTTGCTGGTTAAATATTTCATAATAATTCAGATCTTCCTTTTCAGAGAGCTCTACTATCCTCACTATCATTGTTACCTAGCAACAGTGTTTTAGCACATTGTTTCTCCATCTTTTACTAGGACTGGAGCTCTTCATGGTCTACTACTATTAATTAGCATAGGTCTAAGGTGTGACCGTGAAACTAACCCTTAGCGATATTGTAATAAACCTCCTGTCACATAAAGCATAGTTACATAGTTAATTTGGTTGAAAAACCACACCTAATCCATCAAGTTCAACTGTCCCCCTATTTGTTTATCAACAAAAAACTGAGTTTCATAAAATTTATGGAAAAGTGTTATCAAATGTCTTAACAGCTAACCATTTTAGCACCACAGAAATGTACTGTACGTAAAAGTAATAATGGCTTCCAACCGCCATTATCTTGGATGGGACTAATAGACCCATCATACTGAACAAAACTGATTTACATTGAATATTGCCTTAAAACGTTTATCCTCACTTAATCAGATTTAAAATTTCCACTGCTGTTGACCTCACCCAAGGGTTTTCTACATCCTTAATATAGTTCACTGAGATAGTAACTGGACGACATTTCAATTGTTATTAGTATTTGAATATAGCATTTCTACATTCATCAGTTACGTTTCTTCATCTCTTATTTTTCTTTTTTTATGCTGTCTTTTACACAGTTTTAAAATAGGTCAATTTTTTAGATGCCAATGATTTATGTACCATAATCGCACAAAATGGCTGCCAGCATCTGCCTTAACATAAACAAAATGGCTTCTTAGTCGATGCATTTTATTATGCATTCAGGATATAGTGCACATTCACTGGATATAAGCATCCAGTTTGAGTGTCCTCTCGATGGAATACATTTTGGAAATGTTTAATGGTGCAGGAGAACAGACTGCTGTGTTATTTCACAGTCTCCATGTTTTCCATTTGTTTATCTCTAATAATTAGGTTAAAATATCCAGAAGTTCTTTAATGTGTTTCCCATATTTTTCCACATTAATTGCTGTTGCACCTTTAAAAAGGGACTCCATCACCTAAGCATTGTTTATATTGTGAATGTAGAGAATCAAAATTATTATATATGTGTGTGTATATATATATATATATATATATATATATATATATCTCCTGTCGGAATGCAAGAGCACAACATTTTATTCAGAGTCCAGCCCCCTTAAACTGTGATATAGCTTTTCCATGCATGCTCAGATTCCTCCATGTCCATAAAGGGTAACACATTTGCATGTGTGCAGGACTGACTTGCCAATAGCAGGTTCCCAACAATGCTTCATAGCATATATACATCACATTAAAGGTGATTGATTTGCTTTATACAGTGTTTTTCATGAGTTCTGACAGACTTTTATGTGTCTTTTTGGTGAAAATGATCTGTTATCCAAAATATTTCTGGTCCCAAGCATTTTGGATAAGGGATATTCAGCCAGTAATTTTATGCATTTCCTTGCAATTCTACTAACAGAACAATGTGTTTTGTGTGCCTATGATCTACTTTCAATCGGAAATATGCAATTTGCATACCAAGTCAAAGATGATGTCATAAATAGGTGACACTTTTGCTTGCTGTACCTTCAAAGTTACCATGAAATAGAAGGTTGAAGATTTAGTTCAAGATACAGAGTTGGGATATATGCACGGTACTCGGCGCCAGTGATCATTATATATTCACTTAGTCTTCACTAACTTATCAAGGAGAAATCTCCACAGGATTATCCTCCTAATATAGTGTGCTGCTTGTGGTGGCCTATATCTTAGAAAGCTATGCTAACTGTATTATTTCAAATAGCAGTAGAAATATAAATCTCTTTTCTGTTGGCAAATATTTCACTTTGAAGTGGGGTTACTGCTCTCATTTGGACCACCTGCTCTCAGTACACTTTAGAGTATACTCGTTTTAGTCCTGTCACCGGGGACATTGATTAGGACTCTGTTTATTTTTAATCCTCTAGTTATATAATCTTTTCTATTCTAGAGCCATTATGTGTGAGTCACTAGGTATTATTCCTTACGATAATAAACACTTTCTCCTGTGCTGTAAAGGACTTGTCACTTGGCATACAAGAATCCGTTTTCTAGGTTATTTTATAACCTAATATGGTTGAATAACTTGCATAGTAGAGGAATGGAAGAGTTGATTTTTTATGGAAAGTAAGATGACATTTTATGGTAAAATCAGAAGTTGACCAGATTAGCTTAAAAGACCAACAGCAGAACAGAACTTACTTATAGACATCTCGCTACTTTTTATGGCATATATTATATACGTTTATTTACAGATATAAACTCTGCTATGCATAGGAAGCTGTTGATACGCTTTCTATTTCATTATATAAAAGTTTTACCATATAGCAGCTAGCTGCACAATTGCACTTAATTCAGATCAAAAATGGTTCCAAAATATAGATTCAGAATAAGAGTCTGGTATCTTCATACCAGTAAGTCTGACTATAATAGTGACGAAACCCACTGGAATACTCTTTAATGAGTTGCTGTGATTTGTAAACCCAGAAATGTCAAATACAAAAACATGTTTACGTTAATGTGCATTGAAATGAAAGGTGATTGCGGTAATTTATAAATTGTGTAACTTGTCGCACATTTGTATTTTCCAATATCATAATATATATGTTCATATTTTAGCAGCATTAAGAAAATAATATCTTGTTTGTATAGTAATTTTCAATACCATGTGTATTTTGATGCTTTTGTACCTAATGGTTTAATTATAGTGCTTATACAATATTATGAGAAAGTTTGCATTGGACCTCTCTTTATTTGGCTTGCTAGCTTGTTGTATAATAACACAACAAGAAGGCTGCTGTGTTGCAGATGCATCTTGATTTTTATAAGAAGCTAAAATTTCATAAATCCAAAACATTTTTTGAGACAGAGCAAAATTGTGTACAGTCACAAAAAATGGAGCTGATATTTCTGGGTTACAAGTATGCATTTATAACAATTGGCAATTCCTGAATCCCTTAACAGAAGAGATCTGGGTTTTTATAACACAAAATAATTCTAAGATAATTGTAATTTGTAATTTTCAAAAAAGGCTAAAAGGATGTTATTGTTCTTCACTAATATTACTGTATCTTTATACATGACTGTGCAGAATTGTATTTTAAACACTGTGCTTTCAGAGTTTAAAGCGCAGCCTGGAACAGGCCCGAATGGAAGTTTCCCAGGAGGATGACAAGGCACTGCAGCTTTTACACGATATCCGGGAACAGAGCCGCAAGCTTCAGGATATTAAGGAACAGGTATAAGAACCTGTCTTGTTAGTCAGCGTATGGTATTCTGGAGATGTCAGGAGAGGTTCCAATATTCAGTGTTAATTATGGAATGTAGGTATCTAGTCAAAGTAAGGATTAAAAAAAACATTAAATTACTTTTCTGTTTGCATAATGACGGGGTGAGATCAGGAAGGCGCAGTAACAAGTTGAACCTTAATACAAAACACACTAATAGTGTAATAAAGTATGTAAAACAATGTGACCGTGACAATAAATAGGTATTGCACTCACAAACAGGTGTAAAAAATTAAGCATTCAGGATGATAGCTGGGAATTGAACAGACTTTATCTGTGAAAAGATAAATCTATACTCTTTAGGACTTGGGAGAGTGCAACAGGGGACTGCGTTCAAATTGATAGCAAGTATCTTTGTCAATTTGCACGTTTTTGTTCACACACATCTTTATTATTCACGTATTTGCTATGGGTCAAACAGTTTTTTTTCTGGATAGTATCCGTGATTTTGAAAAACAAAGAATCCGGCACTCCAGGGATATATTCCAAATAGAAAAGTTTTTTTATTTGTAAATAACACACAAATAAAATTGTATCCTTACAAAGATGCATACAGGAAATGCTTGCTATATTTTGTATTTTTTTGACACTGCAGCATAGTGTTTTTTTATTCCTCCTTTAGGAGTTTCAAGCTCAGTTAGAAGAGATGAAGCTAATGATGCACCAGTTGGAAGAAGACCTCTCTGCTGCTCGCAGGCGTAGTGATCTATATGAAAATGAACTGAGAGAATCGCGATTGGCTGCTGATGAATTCAAACGTAGAGCAACAGAATGTCAGCAGAAGCTCCAGAAGGTAGCCAAGAGCTCACCTGTCACATAAAAATAGCAGGGTTGGCAACCTGCAGCTCTTTAGCTTTTGATTTAGCTTTCCATGTATTCCGTATGTTGTGGAGGATCATGGGAGTTGAAATTTGTCATTAGTTGAAGGATTTCAACCACCCAGCCTGTATTTTACAGGCAGACTGCTTGCTGCCAATGTTAAGTCTATGGAAGCAATAGCAAGGCCCGTATTTTTTGTGTGGAAAAGGTGGCAAACCTACCTACAAATGACCTGTTTCATTTATACGTACTAAGTTTATTATATATCCAGTGCTGACCTCTAGGCAAGGAATCAACAGTAAACAAACCTTAGTTAATTATACACTATTGGAGCATATGTTTCACCTTAGAATGAAGTAGAATTAGTTGGCTACACATATGATTTTATTAGCAGTTTGCACAAGCTGAGCATCCGCTGATGCTACTTGTATCGGTGACACAGCTCCACAATGCACCTCTGCCTTGGCCCACTTTCCTGGCTTATTTTAATACATTATGGAATCTTTTCACTAAAATGCGAGTTGCAGGTGCGATGAATATTCCAATTTTTCCAATTTTATAATTCAGGCTAAAGATCATGGAAAAGCTGAAGTAGGAGAGCTGCATTCTAAACTGGAGAAGGTATGTGTTCTTTCTTTCCTTTCTGCATGACTTGTTTACACAATGGGATTCTGAAAGCTTTGCTGTTAAGTCTGGATATTTAAAGAGACGATTATAGAAAAAGCTATAATGCTGTCCCAATGACAACAGTAAAGCCGTGAGGAATAATATCTCACTACCCTACAGTTAAAGGTAAACTTTAATTTTACTATCACATATGCCCGTGACAGACTTGTTTCCCTAATGGCTAAAGTATTTTAGGACCAATGATTGCTCATGCCATCATCACAATCTGGTCTTGAAAGACCCTTTGCCAATATGGAACATTGTGAGCATAAGCGCTGGCGTTAAATTAGTAACATGTTCCATGTTAAAATATGGTCTATAAAGAACAACTGTTATGGTAAAATGAAGTTTTTGTGTTTTTGTTTTGTGTGTGTGAAAAATTGAAATATGTAAAAACACATGAGCAAGCTGACATTTTTGCTCCGTCTTCGGTCAGATAGCCTCCGCTGCCATGGACTGTGCATCAAATACATCACTGCATGTGCACCAAGGGTAGTGACATCTCCCCATTCTTCCTATATCCAATAGGTTGGAAATACATATTTCTGCATAAAAAAAGCCATTGATTATTTAATTAAAAAAAGCTTAGTTTATATTACAATCTTAATTTTCAAGTGACCGTTGTCCTTTTCTAAGGAGGAAATTGTTTAAATGTCGTTGTTATTTTTGTAATCTTTACAACAACAATCAAGCTCTGTGAGTCACAAAGTTAGTCATTTAATGCAAGTAGTGTGCATTATCAGTATAAATGTTATAGACTAATATTCTGCTACTGTAACTTCATGATAAATATCTATTTCCCTTGGTTAAAAGCAAGTTAAAAGCTTGCTGCTAACTGCTCATGTTTGGGAATTATAATGTATTTACACTTACATGTTTTCTGATTATAAATGCAGATTAATTGTGAGCAACAAAACAAAATTCTGGAGCTGCAGGAAAAACTTTCAAAGGTAAAACAGAACCTAGAACTCCCATATCTTTTATGAAAAGGTGTATGTTCCCGCCATTCTGCCATGCATTTCTGAGGCAGGTACATATGACATTTCTATGCATATGTATATGACATGTATCATTATGCAAATAGAAAATACAGGAGACTCAGCACACCGTTTAAGGGAGTTTAATCCACCAAAAAATAACGACGTTTCAGCCCAGCACTGAGCTTTTTTCAAGTCTTGACTTGAAAAAAGACTTGAAAAAAGCTCAGTGCTGGGCTGAAACGTCGTTATTTTTGGGTTGATTAAACTCCCTTAAACGGTGTGCTGAGTCTCCCGTGTTTTCTATTTGCTTTATGGGCGTAAATGACCCGATACTTGTAAGTGTGCAGACCATTCATACTTTTCACTATGTATGATTATGCATCACGGATTTGTGCCACGTATAGATGTAATCAGTTTTTTCAGTAACTTTAATGGTAGTAAAGCATTGTAACTAAAATTCAGTTAAACGGTCCCCTGAAATAAATCTTCATGTTTCATGAGACATTAACAGCGGTCATTCATCAAAATCTGCTTGTTTTAGGGTAGTTGTTTTGGTAGCTGTCTTATTGCAATGAGACGTGACTACTAGAAATACTATTGGAGCACACTGCATAGTAAGAGCAAGGAGGCCATTTTGTTTTATTCCCTCTACTTTGGCAGAACATTAATATGCATCAGGAGGTTCCACTGCTTGGAAGTTATTTCACTGAGAATGCTAGATAAGCATAAAAAAAAGACAGACATTTACTGAGGATGTCGAATTTGAAAGCAGACACAACACTACAATTATACAGTGATTGTGAGCAGCTAAGATAATTAATTCAGAGAAGAATTTGCTTAGGTCAAAATATGAATTGATAAACGACTGTCAACGATATATTTGTTACAAATTACTTCTTAGCAATCACCAGTTAAACATCTAAACAAAGTCAAATTGTAATTTAGCCCCAGTCCGTTTAACATATATGTTGGTTTGTGTCCAATTTCTAATTCAGTCATAGTAATAAGCTATGATTCCAACTTTACCACAAGATATGCACTTTGATTAATTAAGAAAAAAATCTTGCTTAAATGTAAATACCCTATTAGGAAAACAGATTGTACAACAAGTTCTAGTATCGGCGATCCTTCTTCCTAAATACTACAATCTGTACACGTCATTATGCCACTATGTTGTTAAATGTAATTACAAGGTCATTATAATAGCGCTATAATAAACTGGCTAATGTTCGAGCTAAGATTCTGAACAACATGTCTGCCCCAGAGCAAAGTGAGTCTAATGAGGTACTTTATTTGTATTCTTTCATCAAAACATTTCCATTTAAAATGTTCATAACCTGTTATTTTTTGCTTATAGTTGTTCTTTAACATTAGAGCTAATCTTTTACGGTTCTTTATACCTTTGCTTATTTAGGCTGTAAAAGCCAGTTCTGAAGCTACTGAACTGCTCCAAAATATTCGCCAAGCAAAAGAAAGAGCGGAAAAAGAACTAGAGAAACTAAGGAACCGGGAAGACTCAAATGATGGAATAAAGAAAAAACTGTTTGAAGCTGAAGTATGTCAGCAAACTACCAGCTTCCTAATTTACCACTTCTGCTTTTTGTTCCTTTTCAGCTAGCCCTAGCCTTTTTTAATACCAATTATCTTAACATTTTGCCAATCCAATTTTGCCATTTTGTATCCCTCATAATTTCTCATCATGGGTGTTTATATATAAACAGGCTTCTTTGGTTTATGCACTCAGTTAGGAAAAATAAAGTGGGTATTTTGAGATTATGCTTTGTTTGTGGTTGTAAAGAACCTGTTGTGGAAGAGCAGATTATGAAATAAGGTTAAAAAAGGATGCAGAGCAAAAAAGAAACAAGTGAAGGGCACACCTCAGACTATAGGGCAAATGCTTTTCCAAGGAGCTATGTCTGTATCTATAAACAGTATACATACAGAGAGACCCAGAGGACAGCAGAGGTTCCATACCAGTTACTGGTATGGAACCTCATTATAATATGGCTCTCACTTTCGTTTTATAGCTTTCTGATTTTAGTCTAGCAAAGGGCCTTTGTTATGTCCTAAGAGGACATTGATAGATGAAGTAAAATACAAGAATCCCATCTCTTACCTCACCCTAGATGTTGATGTGGGAGATAGACACAGTGATCCCTAAAGGAAAATGTTTGAAATGCCTTAAATAATGTGTATTGTGTGAGGAGTGTGTTTAGCTTTATATTAATGACGTCTGGCTATAATAAATACACAGTGATTTTAGCATTAAAATATTCTGCACTTTATCTTCAGGAGAGGCGTCATTCCTTAGAAAACCAAGTGAGGAAACTGGAGAATGTAGAGCGCAGAGAAAACAAGTTAAAAGAAGATATTCAGGTTAAATCTCAGCAAATTCAGCAGATGGCTGAAAAAATCATGGTATGTTCATATGTTAATATCAACTAAATACTGCCTCTTGAAAACTTTACACACATTCATAGAAACATAGAATGTGTCGGCAGATAAGAACCATTCGGTCCATTTGGTCTGCCCAATTTTTTGAGTACTTTTATTAGTCCCCCGTTCCCGGTCTTATAGCTAGGATAGCCTTGTGTCTATCCCATGCATGCTTAAAATCCTTGACTGTGTTTACCTCTACCACTTCTGCTGGCAGGCTATTCCACACATCCACTACCCTCTCAGTAAAGTAATACTTCCTGATATTACTTTTAAATCGTTGCCCCTCTAATTTAAGACTATGTCCTCTAGTTGTGGTAGTTTTTCTTCTTTTAAATATACTCTTTTCCTTTACTGTGTTGATTCCCTTTATGTATTTAAATGTTTCTATCATATCCCCCCTGTTACGTCTTTCCTCCAAGCTATACATGTTTACACTACATATCATTCAATACCTGTATAACCTATCCGCACAGTCACTGATACTTTTTTTAATTTTCATTTAAATCCAGTTAAAAGTATGTGTTCTTGAATATGAATCCTCTGAATCTGTAAATTATCAAAATCTTTACATTGCATGATAGAGCTAGTCTTAAAAACACGAATTGGTAATATCACATTCATTTTTAATTTTGCAATCATCCACAAAGCATCATAAAAGACTTGTCATCACTGAGCAGGTATTTTTATAAATCCAGGACAGCTCGAGATGCCAAAAATAAATATGTGCATATTACCAAAATGGCCTTAGGGAATGCACCTTGTAAATTATTCCACTGCAGGAAAACTTCGGCCTACTGAAAGTATGTGGGCGTACACTACATTCAAAAGTTTGGGGTCACTTGAAATGTCCTTGTTTTCCATGAAAACATACAATTGAGTTGCAAAATGATTAACAAATACAGTCAAGATGTTGACAAGGTTAGAAATAATACATTTTAATTTAAATAATAATTGTTTACTTTAAACTTTGCTTTCGTTAAAGAATCGTCCATTTGTAGCAATTACTGCATTGCAATTATAACCTCCCACAAGTTGGACTGCCTGGGTGTGCACTTCTTATGTACCATATGGTCAAGCTGCTCCCACAACAGCTTATTTGGGTTTAGATCTGATGACTGTGCTGACCACACCATCATAGACAGGATACCAACTGACTGCACCTAAATAGTTATTGCATAGTTTGGAGCTGTGCTTTGGATGAGACCATATTTTTGTGGGGACTATTTAACGAGGGCCTGTGAGGCATCTGTTTCTCAAACTAGACATGCTAATGTACTTGTACTCTTGCTTAGTTGTGCAACCGGGGCCTCCCACTCTTATTTCTATTCCAGTTAGAGCCAGTTTGCACTGTTCTGTGAAGGGAGTGGTACACAGCATTGTATGAGATCTTCAGTTTCTTGGCAATTTTTTGCATGGAATAGCACATTAATTACGCAGAACAAGAATAGACTGATGAGTTGCAGAAGAAAGTTCTTTCTTTATTGCCATTCCGAGTGTGTAATTGAACCCACAAATGCACAGATACTTAACTAATCTAACGAAGGCCAGTTTTATTGGTTCTTTATTTAGCACAACAGTTTTCAGCTGTGTTAACATAATTGCAAAAGTATTTTCTAATGATCATGTTACCTTTTACAATGATAAACTTGGATTAGCTAACACAATGTGCCAATGGAACACAGGAGTGATGGTTGTTGATAATAGGCCTCTGTACACCTATGTAGATATTCCATTAAAAAATCAGCAGTTTCCAGTTACAATCATCATTAACAACATTAACATTCCCTACACTGTATTTCTTTCAGAAGTGACTAGCAAAGCCGTAGAGAAGAGAACCGCGGGAAAAAAACCCAATATATGTGAATCTAAAGACTAGAACAATGATGGCGAACTTTTTTGGGCCCATGTGGCCAATTTTTGGCCAACACAAATTTGCAGACCTCAAAGTGCCAACACCGCATACACACACATGTACTCACACATGCTTATACTCATACACACACACACACACGCTTATACTCATACAGACACACACACACTCACTTATACTCATGCACACTCATACTCACACGCTTATGCTCATACACACGCACACACACACAAATGTTCATACACACACATGCACACTCCTACTCAAACTAATACTCACACACACTTATACTCATACACACACACACTTATACTTATACACACACACACAAACTCACACACACACACTTCTACTCACACGCGCACTTCTACTCACACGCGCACTTCTACTCTCACGCGCACTTCTACTCTAACGCGCACTTCTACGCTAACGCGCACTTCTACGCTAACGCGCACTTCTACGCTAACGCGCACTTCTACTCTAACGCGCACTTCTACTCTAACGCGCACTTCTACTCTAACGCGCACTTCTACTCTAACGCGCACTTCTACTCTAACGCGCACTTCTACTCTAACGCGCACTTCTACTCTAACGCGCACTTCTACTCTAACGCGCACTTCTACTCTAACGCGCACTTCTACTCTAACGCGCACTTCTACTCTAACGCGCACTTCTACTCTAACGCGCACTTCTACTCTAACGCGCACTTCTACTCTAACGCGCACTTATACTCTAACGCGCACTTATACTCATACACACTTATACTCCTACACACACACACACTTATTTTCCCACACACACACTTATTTTCCCACACACACACTTATTTTCCCACACACACACACACACACACACACACACACTTATACTCCCACACACACTCATACTCACACACACACTTATACTTACACACACATACAGGTTCAGCTCTCACCGCCTATCTGCTCCGTTACCCGGGAGGTGCAGGCATCAGTGTAATAGATAGGCACTGCCGGTCACCCTTTTCATCTCCAGATGACCGGGCGCATGCGCGTTTTGTGTAGAAGCGTTCAAGTTGGAAAGCAAACCGTTAATTGCTTTCCAACTTGAACGCTTCTTCACATAACGCGCATGCGTCAATCATCCGGAGAAGAAGCAGGTGACTGGAGGCGCCCATCTATTACACTGATGCCTGCACCTTCCGGACAACGGACCAGATAAGCGGTGAGAGCTGAACCTGGCTGTGTGCCACAGCTGAGGGCTCGGCGCGCCATAGGTTCGCCACCGCTGGACTAGAGGCTTCAAATCCTGCAGTGCTCCTGTTAGTAGCAGTGGCCACTTTGAAAATGTAAAATGCTTTTTCTCAGGGTGACTTGTGCTGTATTCACTGGTTTTATGATATGTTGTGTGTATTAGATGAACAAAGTATGTCCGTTTCATTTTACTTCTCCACAGTAATGCATGCTGTGCATTAGAAATTATATTACAAAGTAGTGTACGGTAGGTACAAGATGTACAATACAATTATATAATATAAAAGGAAGTCTTTGCTCTATTTTGTTTTTTTTATTGTGGCCAAAAACTAAGGTTAATGCTTTGATAAGCAGTTAATTATTGGCTTAAGATGAACTCAGATGCTGCCCTCCTTTATTATCCATACAATGTAATTCCGCTTCTATGAAGCAGATTGTTTAATAAATAGCTTGATGACCTAAGAAGTCCGTTTACAGCTGTATGTTTTAAAATGAAGCATATTTTTAAAAAGGTTACCATTAGTTAAGATCATATTGTGTTTTAAAATATGCAATGTTGAAAATAGTGCTAAGCCTCAATGTAATAGGGTCTCTGTCTGGATTTGCCTTGCACAGGTGGGATTCATCAATCACGTTGTTCAGTACTGTTAAAATACATATGGATAACTGTTTACATATTTGTCCATATAGGAACTCGAAGAAAAATACAGAGAAGCCCAGATTGGAGCACAACACTTAGATGCTCATCTGAAACAGAATGAACAGACCTATGAAGAAAAAGTCAGAGTAAATATTTTTTCACTTACCCTCTGATATTAAGATTACACTTGGATTAAACATCAGTTTCGTTTGAACCCTGCAGATTGGAGCACAGTTCAAAAGGAGTTTTACGTAAAATGTTTTAAGCTGACTCCATCTTTAATGATCATATGCCTGATATTATATGTCATCTTTACATCTTTCTGTTGAAAAAAGGACACTATATTTACATGTTTATTTCATGCTGTCCTTTTACATATTAACCCTATGAGCCCATTTTGGGCTCATGGGCTCATCATTCATTTGAATGCTCATTTTTTATTTTCTTTCAAATAGTGTCTTGAAACTCAGATTAAGAAAGATTTTGCAAACAAGGAATCTCTTGATTTGCTCCGATTGAAGAATGAAGAAGAAATATGTGAAAAAAACAGAATATTAAGTGAACAGAAAGCAGTGAGTACTTTGGCAAAATGTGATATTGTTCCATGTGGCATCAAGCTTTATCATAAACTACTGCACAGGGTGATTTGTAATGTTCTCAATGTTTCAGATGGTTAATGCACTGGAATCAAAGATCAAGTCCCTAGAACAAAGATTAGCAGAACTGTCAGAAGCAAATAAACTGGCTGCAAATAGCAGTCTTTTTACCCAGAGGAACATGTAAGTATTTGATGTGCTTGTCTCATTATAATGTTGCCGTTTATTTTTATAGATCCTTCAAATGTCTACATGTTTGCAGTGCAAACTAAAATGATCTGTCATGCATTGTACACGCATACATTTTATTTTTTTTGCTTTATTTATGTGCATGTCTTCAGGAAAGCCCAAGAAGAAATGATTTCAGAACTCAGGCAGCAAAAGTTTTACTTGGAAACACAGGCTGGTAAAATAGAGGCCCAGAATCAGAAGCTTGAGGAACAGCTAGAAAGAATTGGCAACCAGGAACACAGTGACAAAAACCGTCTGCTGGAACTGGAGACCAGATTGCGAGAGGTGAAACAAGACTTGATCATATTATACATTATTACAGGAACAATTGATATCGTACTATCCATGTCTGTATGTATCACAGTAAGTTTGTAATTCATGCTTGCGTGCTCTGTCATTTCTGAGATAAATGCCATATAGTGCCTGGTGTCTCACCATGATATAGATACCTTAATCTGTTGCACAGGGACCCTCCCACCATAGAGACTGGGTTGTCCATTCATGCATACACAGCGCCTCTACTCTCCACTTCCTTCCCACAGCTTAGTCACTGTGCCAACGAAGTAGTAATAAAGAGACTGGTTTGTGATCTGTGCATTAATACATAAAAGCTACACAGCTGCTTGAAAGGATGGGCTGTGAGTCAGTTTGTCATCTGCTTTACTAATTTCAGCAATGGAAATGTTTTGGCTAGACTATCCTTTTACGTACCATTGCAAATGACCTTGTTTCACGGCTTAGATCAGTCTGGAGCACGAGGAACAAAAGCTGGAGCTGAAGAGACAAGTAACAGAGCTGCAGCTGACATTACAAGAGAGAGAATCCCAAATCTCCACGTACCAGTCAACACGTTCTACATTGGAAAATCAGCTGCATGAAGCGAAAACTGAGCTTGAGGAAACTACAGCTGAGGCCGAAGAAGAAATCCAGGCTCTCAGGGTATGAAACATATATAGATCTCAGTTCGTTACTGACAGCATTATCTTCATCAACATTGTTCACGGTGGACATTTACTGGCCTTTGTGATAGACAATAATAATGTTCTATGGCACTTTGCAGACCTTGTCATGGATGGACACTTTGTGCCTCTCCCTGGTGATTCACCATTGCTTGTTCCAGTCTAGAAGGTTGCTAATATGGCTGTAGCTGTGTATCTGTTCTCAAGTTGGGTGATGCATGTACTATCATTTGGGTTGCTCTTTTTTCCTCATCAATCCCATCTTTTTTCAGCCATTTATTATCAATATTATTGTATGATTTTATATATGTTTGGGATAACAGTTATTGTGTTGATTTTTGCTCGTATGCTTTAAATCACTTTTTTTCCCTCTTTAGTCTCACAGATATGAAATCCAACGCAAATTTGATACCTTGCGTGACAGCTGTACAGTAAGTATCTTTATATATATAGTGAGTGTTATTCCTGTGAAATTCATGAGTCCAACCTTATTACAAGTTATAATACTATAATATAATTCATTTACTAACCTGAAACTTTTCAGACCTGTGAAGTCCTTTAACCCATTAAGGACACATGACTAGTCAATAAAAAAAAAAGTGAGTATCCAGTTTGGATATTTGGACAAGTCTGGCATCAAACGAAAGCCATATAGTTCTTGAAAACATATACAGTTTGTATAAGCACACTAAAAAAGAAATGACAAATGCACACATATCAAAATATCCCAAAAGGCTCTTATCCTTAAAGGGTTAAGCAAAGAGACAACATTCATAAAACATGTTGGTGAAATGCTTGACTTTCATAGATTTTTATAGAGGTTTCACAAATAACCCATGGTTGAGGAATTACAAGGAGCAGCTTGTCAAGAAAGCAGATCTCTTTCCACAGAGAAGGAGAGAAAGTCTTTTTGAAACATGATTTCATTATGGAGCTCAATAAATAAACTAGACATAGATTTATCCTTCACCAATTACTGAATAATAAATAAACCTGTTCATTAAAGCAGTAAAATGAATAATACAAAGGGGAAGGGGAGCTTTTTTAAAGTGAGAACACCTTTTCAAGAGCTCCTATCAAATATATGCTTTTTAAATTTATCCTTAAAGGGACACTACCACTTACATAAGATGTAACTAGATAACCTGGTCATTTAAAACAAACACATTTATAAATCATTTGCCAGTGGTTTTTTTAAAATATATATATATATATATGATTGAATTAATTGCATATAAGAGAAAAAATAAAATTAGGTGTTTATCTCCTGGCTCCATTTTGTGAATATTTCCCATGATGCAACATCATCCAAAATCTTCCAGACAGTCTCACCTTACAGTTGTGGCCAAAGCCTGCATGATGATATCATAAGATACTTCCCTGCTCTCATACTGGCTCCTCTGTATCATAATGGGCAAGACTAGGTGTACAACTTTTTTTTTACCTGCCTTCCAACACATAGAGAGGAGATTAACCTGATCAAACAAGATCATAACTCTGTCTCCTTGTTATGTAATAGTTACATTACCCTCCCATTCAATGTAAGTCTATGGTCAGAATTCTGACTTATAGACTGCATTCTGTGTCCCCAGCCCCAAAGTGAGATACTCTTGCTGTAAAGTCACAATATATTTCACAAAATGGCGGCGCCCATTCACACTTTTGTTTAGTAAAATAAACTTGCATAACAAAAACAAAAGACATAATCTGAAGTCAACCGAAGATATACGTAGCAGAGGCACCAGGATCAACAAATTGGAGCTTTATATCTTACACTGAGTTGTACCACTCACCAGTGAACCCACATTTACCTTTCCTCATATCGGAAATCAACAATATAAAATAAAAAATAAAAAAACCCTTTTCATTTTTTGGTGGGAGTGTCCCTTTAAATTAATTCCTATAGATACACTGATAATGCTGGGTATAGATTTTTAATTGTTATTTTACCTATAATGAGTATTCTGGGAACTGCCACAGCTTTATATCTCCCCCTACCAATGGATTGATTGTACAGAGAGCAGCCAGTAGTTATTTAGTTCTTAGTATCCACAGTTTCTAGCTCTATTTAGGTTTCAAAAAATCTTGTTGTGTTTTTATGATCACAATAAAATGATATATCATTAACCCATCAACAGATATTAGGTTTTTATATAAGCACTTAGTTCTAATTAGAGGTTCCCTAATACCCCAGTGATCTTCTCAGTGTTTCAATATTTACACCTCCAGCTCACAGTTACATTTGCATCTCAAAAGCTTATAAATGTATCATATAAAAGAGGCAATTATCTCTAGAAATGCAAAAGTTCCTCTAGCTGAAGTGGGGAATTTTAACGTTTGGAGAAGTAATTTTAGTATCTTTGGAATCGTAAATATAGGAACAAATTTAAAAAAAAAAACAACATTTTACTTAGCTTGGAACACTCCAGTGAGAGAAAAGAAAGTGCCCTGATGGGTGGGACCAATCTGATATTCTAATGGAGAAGTCACCTCTGTAATGGTGACAGTAAGCAAAAATTGGTGATGCCCCTCCTGAGTATGTACCACCCTTTAGGGCAGATTATTGCAGTGCTGTCTGTTATCGCTCTCAGTTGTGGCTAACATGATCTTTTCTCACATTAAAGGATCACTCCAATCTGGGGAAAAACATTAACAAATGAATCCATATTAAAGCTGATACTTTTAAAAATAAATATGCATTTATTGGTTCCAGCTACAGTTTTTTTTATTTTTTGCAAACCTTAAAACTTGAAAACATACTTTTTGCAAGCTTTCTCCTGGGAATTGGTCTAGCCCACCAAGGTATCAGTAAAAAAGTCCCCAAAATTGAATGGGAGCCAGTCAGCCATATAACTGCTTGGGGATGCTCACTGAACCTCTGCCGTGATATCACACAACTGTTATCACTCGCCAATCACTGCTGTCAAAAAACCCAGGACTATATAGTTACTAATTACTGAATGAATTGTTACTGCACATGCTTAGGGCCTGTTGACCTAGTACATCTGCACCGATCCTCTTGCAGAGGGAGGGCTTAGTGCAGGAATGTTTGCAATTGATTTCTTTGGAATACCTGCATGCTTTTGTATACAAATACCCCTTAAAGTGCTGTTATATATTATTCTTGGTTTTACTCCCACTTTGAATTTAAGCAGCAAAGAACCCCAATTATCAGACACTGGTCAATTATCTCAAACAATAGGGTTTAAGTCATATTGGGTGTTTTGTTTTTGTTGAAATATGTAAATATTGTTTTTATCTTAAAGGGTCTATCTAGTGCCCGCCATGAATCTTCCAAATATTAATGCATATTAATGTGCTTTCAAGGTACTTTAAAATGCATGTCTTACATTTTGCATTGCTTAAAATATAAAATATTTACAGCTAGAAGAATTTGTTAAGGACTGCCCACACTAGCTGAGTAAAAGTCATTTCCTTTTTTTTTTGCTGCAGGAACCAATGAGAATAATGCCATTCAAATGAATGGGATATCCTGTCTCTCTAGTGAAATCCTCAGACAATGTGTTGCACTGTTAAAAGATCATACTGTGTACAAGAGCAAGGTCACTCAATAGACTCGATTTGAGGAGGACAGGAAGTTACTATGTGAAACAAACCTTTATATTTCAGTGTCTATATAATCAGTGCTGCCAAACCTGCAGTAAACATGCAGAGTAATCACTGGGGAGGGCTTGAGTCAAATATTAAAAATGTGATTTATACAGAATGCCTGCATCAAATCACACAGGGATAAAAACCTGTGCACTATACAAGGTGTAATCTTCATCTTGCATCAAAGTTAGTTTGGGGACTAGACTGTCCCTTTAATGAATAAAGAAAAATACATGAAATGAGAGGGCACTTTGAGAGCTTCATCTTGGCTTCCTGCAGAACATTGGACTCTCAAGTTACAAAATATTTGCCATCACTTATATAGGGGTATCTGTAACCTGAGAATCCTCTCCCTGAGCAAGAGATCTATGGTCACCTTCTTATCAGTATAGTCCCCTTAATGTTGAACCACAACAGTCTGTTCTATTGTTTAGGATGCAAATCTCAATGCAGTCCAGCTATGTCAGCTCCTCAAGTGCTCCTTGCAGTTTGATGTACTTGTTACAACAAGAGACAACATAAAAGAAAAAAAGAAAATGCTTATTCAGCCAGCTGAAAGAAATGATGTCCAGATTTTATATAAATGATCCATGATAATGTGGAAATGTATATCAATAATTTTGTGATTATTTGAGTTGCATTTAATAAATACCTTATTACATTGTGGTTTCTGTAAGAAATGACATCTAGAAATCTTTTGTTTCAGGTTCTCACCGACTTGGAAGATCAACTGAATCGCATGAGTGAAGAAAATGCAGATCTGAACAATCAAAATTTCTACTTATCCAAGCAGCTGAATGAGGTCTCAGGAGCCGGTGATGAAATTTTACAGCTACGAAGTGAAATGGATCATCTACGACGGGAAATCACAGAGAGGGAGATGCAGCTTACTAGTCAGAAACAGGTATACTTGTGATCAGTGTCTAGGATATTGTATTCCAAGACAAAAAGAAGCACCATAATATTGTATTATTGTCTATGGTAAGCGGGAGACTCCCTTTATGTATATCGATTCTCCTACACAAACATTGGATGTGTTTGTATAGAAAGTACATTTTAAAGGAGCACTCCGACTTGAACACAACCTACCTTTTTAAAAGCATATCAATGTTCAGGAATTTAAAAAATGTATGAATACCTGTATTCTAAATCAGCTTCATTTACTTACAAAGGCCATATTAGCAGCTTCTACTGATCCTCCTATTCAGCTTTCCTTTATATGACTGGAGTTTGAGAAGCAAAAATGTAATATTTCTTATGTTTCAAAAATGCAATAATGAAGCTATCCCAAATAACTATACTTGCAATGCATGCATATTTTGTACAGAGCACACATCTGCAGATTTTGTTTCCACCAGGTTTACAGCTAGGGTTGTCACATTAATGTAACTGTTACGTGACTTCTTGCAGAATGTAGAACATACATCCCCTAGGAATTACCTTAATTGATTTATTGATTCCCCTCTGAACACCTATGAATTATACATTCTGCAGGGCAGCATTCAATTGGTTTGTGTCCTTTAAAAGAGTGCTAGTCACTAAGCTATATAATTGGATGCAGACGTACATGAATTTAACCCTTTAAGGACCAGGGATTTTCCTGGGCCAAGGACCAGAGCGTTTTTCAATTTTTAATACGCGGTTTTTGAAACATAAATTTCCTCTCTCTCATTTAACGTACCCATACAAGTTATATGTTGTTTTTTAGAGGACAGTTAGAGCTTTCTTTTGATACCCTATACATAAAAATGATTTACATTTTAGTATTAAAAAATACATATAAAAGAGGAAATTTTTGAGGAAAAAAAAGTTTTTCCCCATTATTTTCCCAATAATAAGCTACATAACTAGTGCAACACTAACCCACTTATCCCCCCTAATTAACTAACTAATAAAAAAGAAAAATATTGGTTCCCAAACCCCCCATAACAAAAAAGACAGAAAAAAACTCTGAAGAGTGCGATGTCAGATCAGTAAAAATCATGCAACAGGCATGCAGGGGTTAAATTTTATTAAATAAATATATTAAAATTACCTTTATTTATTCAAAAAACTTTATAAATTGTAAAAATAAAAAAATCTGTTAAAAAAAAAAACTAAATGAGGGCCATAAAGTGGAAGGAAACTGATCACAGTTAAAAACTGTGATCAGCAATGAAAGGGTTAATTTTTTTTTTTTTTTTTTTTAACCTATGTGTGTATAATTAATTTATTTTTACTTACAGGTCACTCTCTGTGCTTCACTATAAGAATGTGAAGCACAGAGAGTGAATTAGAGGCAAAGTCAGTGTGTGAACACACTGACTTTGCCATCTAATTTGCATGTTATCGCGGTGATCACGTAATCACCGCGATCACATGGCCGGAAACTGACCGATCGGGTCCAGGAGCTTTGCCTCGGGTGCGAGGCTTAGTCCTGGACCCGTTGCAGACTAGCTGGCGGTGCCCACGGAGCGCACCGCCGGCTAGACTGCATGACGAGTTAACTCGTCATAAGGTCGCTAACGCTGCGGCTCTTATGACGAGTTAACTCGTCATAAGGACGGGAAGGGGTTAAAGGGACTATATCACCTAAACATTGTTTTTACTGTGAATGTAGAGGAAAACAAATTTGAAAAATGATGTAGACGTTGTGTTAGCAAAATTGAAAGTTATAAACAGAAATAAAAGACTCCACAGACACATGTAAAACACATTGTTATTCTAATTTCGGCATTTGCTTCCATTTTTGCTTACACAATATATAGATAATTGTTCATATTTTCTTTATTCTCCACTTTCACAGTAAAAACAGTGTGTAAGTGAGTGTCTTGATAAAAGTCCTCTGTGTGGGACTGAAACATTTTCTTTGTAATATATATATACACATTACAAAGAAAATGTTTCAGTGATTTAGATTATAAAGAAGGAGAGTTGTGTTGGTTCTTTAATCAGCGCAACAGTTCAGCTGTGTGTATGTGTATATATATTAATATATATATTATTGATTAAAGAACCAACACAACTCTCCTTCTTTATAATCTAAATCACACTTTAATGTGCAATGCAGTCAGAAAATCTCTACAAACATGGTGAGGCATTGTACTGGGATTGTTGACTTCCAAATGTTTTTGTCGTGCTGCTTGTAGACCATGGAGGCTCTGAAAACAACATGCACAATGTTAGAGGAGCAGGTGATGGATCTTGAAGCATTGAATGATGAGCTGCTGGAGAAAGAACGTCAGTGGGAGAACTGGAGGAGCTCGCTAGAGGATGAGAAGAACCAGTTTGAATGTAGGCTTCGAGAGGTACAGAGGCTCCTCGACACAGAAAAACAAAGCAGGTGCATTGATACAATATTTATTCTCCAACATGAACTATTCTTCAGGGATTATTAGTGTTCAATTTTTTTTATTGCTGCAGGCTTTAAACAGACAACCTGCCACGTGCGCCATAACAGCCTCTGGCCAATCGGCATTACAATCTAGGCTTTTTAATGTTTCTATTCTTGGAATGGATCTATCTGTGAATTTGGAGGCCGCAATAAATATTATGTGTGTAGACTCTGTTCTGACAGCCCATGTCTGTCAAAACCTAAGGCTATTGACCAGAATATCTTACACACTATGCAGAGAGCAAGGAAGAATTTTGTGGCCTTATTTTAAGTGGTATTAGTGTTGTCTTATTTAGAATCCTTCTTTAAGCAGAGCCATAGAAAGGGTAAGGTGACTGAGGCACTGAACTAAAGCAACTGATATATGTCAGAATACAAGTGATAAAGGGTAATACTTAACAAATAACTAAAATGTAGAGATTACAATTAGCAAACATAAATATTTGATTGTATAAGCTTGTGCAGTTGTTTTCAAGTAGCAGTATTTTGTGTGCAAATAATTGGATGTGTGGCTACATGAACAAGGCTAGCACCTCATAGTAGATATATTGAGTGTTTTTAATAATAAAAAATATCTTGACATTTCCCTTAGGAATGCAAACAAATGACGATTGGCAATATCCATTCGCAATATTTTTTGCTACATCAAACAATCACTTCACATTGATCAGATTAACAAAAATGACCTTTTGTGTGAGTTTTCTCCACTTTTCCTTCAACCCATGTGCTCACATCCATTGATATATTGTTTGGGACCCACTGCAGTGTTTGAATTCGCATCACCCTTTTTGCTTTGAGGTGCAAACATGCAATACAAACTGCAGTTCACTATAATTCAGTTTTTAGAAAAGACGCCAATTCTTTGTAGAGAAACATAACTAAAGGCAACCGATTTGATAGTTGATTAGTTGACACATTGATTTTAGCTATTTTGCCATTCATTTGAATTTTTTCAAGAATCCTTGACTGAAACAGGCACATCACATGTATTGGGACTGTTGGGGCAATGCACATCAGAAATGAATAACCTTGCATTGCCATTGTTAATTTCTTAGTGTCAAAACTATTTACCTCTCCCGTTCCTTTCCTTGAAGGGTGCGAGCTGATCAGCGCAGTACTGAATCTCGCCAAATGGTGGAGCTGGCGGTTAAGGAGCACAAAGCAGAGATTTTAGCTCTGCAACAAGCACTAAAAGATCAAAAGCTCAAGACTGAAAGTCTTTCAGATAAGGTTAGTCATATCATTTCTTTTTCTTGTTTCTAGATTAGCTACTTATTTTATTCTTGGCATATACCATCATACCTTGATTTCTTACTCTATAGAATTCTTAAATAGAACAAGAGTAGATGCTCTTACCCTTTAATTGGTAAATCATATAAATATAATAAACAAATATAGTGTTTTCAAAATATTAACTGATGAATGTGATTGGTAAACTAACAATCATTTTAGTCTTTGGTGTAATTTTAAGTTTAGACCAATAAAGCATTCTACTATGTTACAAATATTTTTGCCCTGTTATTTTATATTTTCTATATAGTTAAGAACCACAGGGGGCGATCCCCAGATAACGACATAAGAAGTTAAAACTGATAAGAAACACAGATTTATTTTGGATATTATTCAATTTTCTAACAGAATGTCCTTTTTATCTATAGCATGTCCTTTTATTTCTTATGCTGCAGTCAAACTATATGCAATTTATTTTACTCTGGCTGAGTATGTTTGCCTTACCTTAAAGGGACAGTATCATTCCGACATAATTTATACTGTGAATGTAGAGAATACAAAAAGCATTGAAAATGATCTATATATTATGTTAGCTGAATTGTATACAAATGTCTAAATTAGGAGAAAAAAATGTGTTTTAAATGTGGCGACTCCTATTTATGACATCACTTGTGGCTTAATATGCAAATTAGACATTTCCCATTGAAAAGCATCATGCCACAGATGTCATAAACAGGAGACTCCACCAACACACTTAAAACACATTTGACTCCTAGGTTTGCTTGCAGTTTTTCAAGCACAATGTATAGATCACTTTCCATTATTGCCGGCTGAAGTGCAGGTTATCTTGAGTTGAAGGTTCTGTGTGTATGCTGTCAATATGCCAGTTGTATATAGGTAAAGACAACAGCTATGGCTATGTACTGAATTGCATGCGCGAGCACCCATAATGCTCCGGTGCAATCCCAGAATGAGATTACATGGTGAGTGTTGTGAATGTTCACACATTAAACTCTTCATATTGAGGAAGACCATAAAAACAGACTTTCATCTATCATTTGCAACTGCTTTCTTTAGCAAAATATATAGATTCAGTTACATTACTCTACGGATTGAGATCAAGTTATCCACACCTCTGATGATGACGTGTATAATTGTGCTATTTTTTGCCTTTGTAACATTAACAAAACTGTTTAGTGTCTGGCTGTCTTGCATTGTCCTGTTGCGTGGCTTCCTCTTCTACAATTTTATCTACATGTGTAACTTCATTCAGCCTATCTTTCCGGTGGGTTATCTCTTCTTTTTCTAGCCTTATATTATTTACAACCGCTGTGTTTAATACTAGGGACATTTTTATTTTCACAGCTAAGTGATTTAGAAAAGAAACATGCCATGCTGGAAATGAATGCCCGCAGCTTGCAACAGAAACTAGAGACCGAACGGGAACTGAAGCAGCGGCTTCTGGAAGAGGTAAATGGCTAGTAACACACCTGGGGATATTGGTGGCACCATAAAATTGAGATCCTGCCCATCCTCTTTCCCTGGAGGCGGGATTGTGAAGGCTCCAGCTGCCAGGAGGTGGAGCCAGTTCTGAAAATAGGCATAGCAAGCAAATCATGATGGGTAGTAGATGGTTAAGCAATGAAAAAGAGGGAGGACTAGAGAAGGTGTCATGCCATCTGCAAAACCATATGGACTCGTGTTGTGAGTGGGTGGTGCCATACATAACTTGACCCATCTGGAAACCAGGGTTTTCACCCAGAGGATGGGCAGGCAGCTAGCAAACCTAAATCCGTTGGATGAAACCCCGGGAGTTCTCAGAACAGAGGTTAATGCAATAGTGCAACATTGGTTGTAGTTTGTAACAAATTAACTAGTAATAATTTCTTGTCCCTATCTAAAGATTTGTATAGTGGTAGAAGATGAAGGTGTTTATGTTTGGCAGAATATTCTATGTGTATTGGTTGATATCTAGCAATTTGCACTATGTCTACCATTTCATTATTCGCATTAGCATTTGTGTAATAAATAGCCTGAACTTAGGTTTGAATCACTTGCAGTTTACTGACATAGTCTTTTTGTGAAGAGCAGCAGGCTAAATTACAACAGCAGATGGACCTTCAAAAGAATCACATCTTCCGTTTGACTCAAGGACTTCAGGAGGCTCTGGATCGAGCAGACCTTCTGAAAACAGAGAGGAGTGATTTGGAGTATCAGCTGGAGAACATGCAGGTATTGACAATGACACTACCCACCAGGAGAAAAGTGGATGGAAGTGGGATGCATAATATAGGAAGCTTAGTATAAAAATCAAACTTTATTGTTCTAAGATTTAAAACAAAATATTATTATTTCTATGCAGGCAAATAAACAGCTCAGTGGAGAGGCACTTTAATGATATGTCTTGGCTGACATTCTAGTGCATGTAGTATAATGCTGATTTGATGATCATTGTGGCTTCCAAATACTCAGTACATGTTACTCAGTAAAAGAATGAATGTAATCATTGCAATTAAGCTTTTCATAAAATATCTGTAATGAATGAATGCCTCCAGGCCAAGTAAGCAACAAGTCATGTTTGGCTGCTGTAATACGCCTTCTGTGATGGGCACCCTACTTCTTTTGCAATGCTTTTTACTGAACACACTTCTTGTTCAGGCTATAAGTATGGTATGTTACTTCTGTTATTAAATAAGTCTGAAGGATGCATAAATTATCTTCCAGCTTTGCGTATAAGGCAATGACAGCATCCCTCCTCCTAGACAAAGAATCACTAATGGCAAATACAAGATATACCATATTATGAGGATGCTCTCACTTTCTCTTTACATTTAAGTACTTGTTTGGTCTTCTTATTAATGCATTTACTTGTAGAATTAAGGGGATATAAACCATCCTCTGCTGCAGTCTTTAGTGTAGTTCAACATCATTGTGTCCATAATGTTTCACATAATGCATTATAATAATTCCCTTTTTGGTTATTGCAATCCAACAAGATTATTACCCACATTATAATGTCACTGTGTTTTGTGTTAGGTTCTTTATTCTCATGAAAAAGTGAAGATGGAAGGCACAATATCCCAACAAACCAAGCTCATTGATTTTTTACAAGCAAAAATGGATCAGCCATTAAAGAAGAAAAAGGTAGAAAATGGCATCCCATGAAATTTGGATTTGTATTTAAAAATAACTCTCTGGACAGTTCATGAAAATGTCTTGCTGTTGCGTCACACTGTAGCCTCACAATACAGAACCATTCATGAGTCAAAACCAATGTCCAGGCCTCACCCAGAGACCCCGTGCTCCAACAATTGACAAAGCGGATGTCTGTTCAGCCTGTGTTTCCGAACACTGACCAACAAATACAACATGTGGTATATTTGAGGCACTCCCAAAACTTAGTCGACTTATTTACTCAGTTACTCAACATTATTGCAGTAAATATTTTAGGTGCTATTTAACATTAATATACATGTGCAACTTCTGTATGTTTTTAAGACATTATTTTCTTGTCCACAACAACACTGTAGTTTCATTATTCATCTGGGGTAAGAAGCATTGAGATATAAAAGTATAGTTTACTCTGTGTATAACCAAAGAATGACTAGTGTACGGGCTAAGCATTCTGGGATTGCCCATGCTTAAGCATAAGACTGTGTTGAACAGAGTAGATAAAGCCAAGGTCCAAATAAGGGAGGAGGGTTTTACCAAAGCTAGAAATAATACCGGTTCCTGTTTTATTTTTATTAGAGTTTGTTTGGAAGGCGGAGAGATGACCCCATACAGGCCTCACAGATTCCTTTACAGTATAATGAATTAAAGGTAGCCTTGGAAAAAGAGAAAGCTCGATGTGCAGAACTAGAGGAAGCTCTTCAGAAAACACGTATAGAGCTTCGCTCTGCCAGAGAGGAAGGTACAGTTGATTTCAGTTATTTTTTTTTTACCTGTTCTTTTTTTAAAGCACTATTATTCTGTTTGAAGTACTATCTGGTGTTTCTATAAGAGAATCTTGCATGTCCGCATAATGTAAACCTACTGGGGACCCCTTTGAATATATGCTGTAGTACAGGATAAATTGCAGGTACCCTTAAGCAGATGGGATGCACAAAAACATACAGTGATCCTAGCTGGTCTTCTCTGCATTGAATTCTTTTTCAGCTACTGGTAAAACAATCTTTGTCTTTGACAGCTGCTCATCTGAAAGTGGCAGATCATGCTCTTCCATCTACACCTGGTACTGCAAGACAGCAGATTATCATGTCTGCATTGGTTCGATCACCTGAGCATCAGCCAAATGCAGGCAGCCTGCTGGCGCCTCAGTCCAGCAGAAGAAAGGAATCCCCAGCTCCTGAAGGTGACAATTATATGTACACAACAAGAGGACATAGTCTGAAATTAGAGGGGCAGATGTATAAAACCAATATCAGGAAGTATTACTTCACTGAGAGAGTAGTGGATGCATGGAACAGCCTTCCAGCAGCAGCGGTAGAAGTTAATATAGTGAAGGAGTTTAAGCATGCTTGGAAAATGCATAAATCTATCTTATATAGATATACGCTATAGATGTATGGACAGTGACAAATGTAAGTATTCCAATTTGTTTTTATTTATTTTTAATTATTAGCTGAAATTGGGCAGAATAGATGGGCCGAATGGTTCTTATTGGCAGACACATTCTATCTTTCTAATTGATTAGACCTTGAAATTATGCACAGTAATAAAGCTAGTTACTAGAACCCAAGTCTATACGTTAGGGAAGCAATTTTTGTAACCATGTGTTATGGTTGGATTAATTACATTATTTAGGCGTTGTTTTCTTCTATAGAAATCTGTGTGACAGGCAGATGTACGGTATTAGGTCTTTAGGGTTTTGGCATTTAACCCCTTGAAGACCAGCAACGCTGTGTATGGTTATACCACTGTTTCTAAAGGGCATAGAATGTTCCAAACATGGGAATTGTAATAAAGAAAATATTTTTCTATATTCATTTTTGCAGAGTTCAGTCGTCGCCTTAAAGAAAGAATGCATCATAATATCCCCCACAGGTTTAATATTGGTCTGACCATGAGAGCAGCTAAATGTTCTGTGTGCTTGGACACCGTGCACTTTGGTCGTCAGGGGGCAAAATGTTTAGGTAAGGAGCATCTTTGATTCACCCATTTCATTAACACGTATTTTCTAAGGCCAGCTGTCTCGGTTTGTAGACACACCTATTATGTCCTATTATGGTTGAGCAGAATTGTTAACATGCCTTTCTGTCTGTTTTTCTATAAGAATGTCAGGTCATGTGTCACCCAAAGTGTTCCTCCTGCCTCCCAGCTACATGTGGCCTCCCTGCGGAATATGCTACACATTTCACTGAAGCCTTTTGTAGAGAGAAAATGAATTCACCGGGAATTCAAATGAAGGATGCCAGTGGTTCAATGCGGTTGGAAGGCTGGATGAAGATCCCCAGGTATAAAATGTGTTCTGTTCATAAACCCATAATAGTAGAAAAGAGAATTATTTCTGTGTTTTTCAATACACTACACTGGGATACAGCAAAGGCTTATTTTCAATTTTTCCTTTAATATGCTTTCTATTCACCTTTACATAACGTATTTGCTTCAATATTAGATTAGGCTTTTTTTTTCCAGAGCAAAGACCCCATATCTTATATTTCAGGTTCATCTACTAATCAGACCTCAAATAAGGTCTGACTATAAGACTAGGATCCAGGCTTCTCTGGGTACAATGGCAGGTCCAGTGAGTGCAGAGGCAAGAGGCAATGTGCTCCATTGGGTACAAAGGAAATATGGGGTGGAGGCAAGTCTTCTGGGCAGCGGGGAACTTGAACCCACAGGGCCCCAGTGCAAAAAATGCCTCGCCCCTCTCCCGCCCCACTTCACCCAGCAACATGTCCACAGTGTGAACTTTATCCCCAAACAGTTTTCCAGTGAATTTTGCCCTAAAGCAGCATGTCACTCAAATTTCTGTTCTCAAACAGCTTGTGCCCCTGCCCACACCACTTACCTGCAGGAGTGGTGTTTCTCTCCATGGAAACTGATCCAGCCGTTAGATAGCATTTGTAAATCTGAGCACTCCATAATGCAGCTGCAACTGCTAAAAAAGTACATACACAGTGAAAAGCCACTTTAGTAGAACAGCAGCCACTGTACTCTTATCTTAGCAGTATTTTCTATTTGATGCACTAGGGACTTGCAGGGCAGACTTCATGGGGTGACAGGCGATACACTTGTCCGCTGGCGTCCCAGGCTTTAAAATAAAGCAAAATAACACTTGCCAGCAGAGACCTCCTCTCACCAGCATCTCCGCGCGAGAAGGCAGCATGGGGGGGGCTGTGCAATACACAGACCTCCTTCATTCTGCCACTCTTGTGCTACGCGCACACTTATCTGATGTCAGAACGCCAGGGGTCACGTGACCTTCAGGTTCTCAGATCAGTGCAAGAAAAACAGCATGGACCTCTCACAGGAGGTAAGTACTTGGGAAGGAGGCAGCCTGGGTGTGGCATAACAAGGTCAAACAGTGGCATATTAATGTAAAATACATTTATTATCAATAAATAGCAAAAAAGGTAAAAATAGTAAAAAGTAATATTCAGGAAGCAAGCTGGGGTCAGGAGCCAAAGCGGGTAGTCAGATGAGCCGGAGTCAGGAGAACCGAAATCAGCAGAGTCAAGAACAAAGTCAGGAGTCAAGAACCAGAACAGAAGTCAGCCGAGCCGGGTCAGGAACACAGAAATCATAGGAAATCAGGAACAGCATTTGGAAGCCAGAAACAATGCAAGGACAAATGAGCTACGGAGACTAGCTGCTTAAATACCTTCTCTGAGCTGCAAAGGGGCTGGCTAATAGCAGCCAGGTGAGTAACCATGGTAACAACTTGTTAATACCAGCTGGTTAACTCACTGAAGGAAAGGGTTTCTATTTGAATCAGCAGAGAAACCCTGACATCAAAGCTCTGGAACGGGGTAGGCTCTGCTTCAACTCTTGGGAGTCTCGTTTTGTCCACAAATCCGGGGGGGCATAGGGAACTGTAACCTGAGTCAGTCCTTCTGTTGCATCCCGATCGTGTCCACCTCACAGATACTGGCTTGAATAATTTTTTTAGAGGTTGACAAGATGACGCGTTTTTGTCTGGCTGGAGGCGGCATTCTTTTTAGGGGTGGCAGTAGGTCTTTGCAATTACATGCGCACACATCCACCCCTGTTGGTTACTTTCCCTGATCTCCAAAATGATAGTTAATTGGACTATGTTAATCAGTTATCCAAAGTTTATATTTGTAAACCAGAATATATGCAAAATTAACAAATATGTTTAAACTTCTAAAGTTTGTGTTTATTGTGTGACTTAGTTTCCATCAAGTGTCACTGTGCGTAATCGGAACTCACTTGTCCCATAAACGTACAAACCATGTAACTCTTTGTCTATAAGTTTCTTGTTAAAGTTAATTCCTTTGCCTGCTATTAATTTGCAGGAACAACAAACGAGGACAGCAAGGCTGGGACAGGAAATACATTGTCTTGGAAGGGTCCAAAATATTAATCTTTGAAGCTGAACTAAAAGAAGGTACACTTTTAACTACATTTTAAATGTAAATTGTTTTGGGTTTTGTTTTTTTTTGCAAACATGAGATGGCAGCTTCTAATTTATGCAACACTTGCTATCCTTTGCGCACATGGACTGTTTAAGCAACAGTGCTACTTCAGCAAGCTCCAAAGGTTGTTAAGATTTAAACAGACAGGTCTACTTGAATGACCTCTTGGTGACATTGTTTTCTATGTTGTAAGTATCAAGGGTGGAAATACCCTGCCTCTTCATCACTAAGCCAGGCCTAAAATGCTTTTGATGCACTGTATAGCCGTTGTAGAAATGGTCAGCCGTTCCAGGCCGGTCATCCATATGCACAAATGCCATCTGTTGTGTTGTTGTTTTTTTTATATTGTGTGCATATTTCGATGTATTGTTCAAAGGTGGACAACGACCGGTAGAAGAGTTTGAGCTTTGTCTTCCTGATGGCGATGTAACAATTCATGGAGCAGTGGGAGCCACAGAACTTGTAAATACTGCAAAATCGGGTGAGAAAGCTTCTGCAAAAATACAAAATTCAATCTTAGCCTCTTTCTCTGACTTTACATTTACTTCTGAATTTATATTTTTCTTTTCCAGAACAAATGCTACATAATCACCCTTCACACTGCCCACATGTTCTACTCAATGTGTTGTCTTTTTGTCCCCTGTAGACATGCCATATGTAATGAAAGTAGAGTCTCATCCGCACACCACATGTTGGCCAGGATGTACTTTATACTTGCTGGCACCCAGTTTCCCTGATAAGCAACGCTGGGTTAACACTCTGGAGTCTGTGGTGGCAGGCGGGAGAGTGTCACGGGAAAAAGCAGAAGCTGATGCAGTGAGTACCACAAACGAACAGAACCAGGAAGACTCATTTTGAAAATTACTAAATCAGTACAAAAAGAATGTGTGTTTTTCTTAAATACATCACTGGCGCTTTCTGTCCAGCAGAGTCTTATACTTTATATTTTAAATCATAGCGTATAGGATATCTCTCGGGCAGATGTTTGATCATTAATGTACAGCAATATTAAAGAAAAACTATTGACCCTGAGAAAGAAATTACAATGTAAAAACAGTACCTTATTCATTTCCCTGCAGTGCTAACTGCACGAGGAGTGAATAGCAAATTCTTCATTATTTCAGCCAGCATAGGTCTTATCTGACTAAAGGCTGTCACTCTTGGGCTTGGCCAACCTAAACGTTGCTTATAGTGTGAAAGTAGAAATTAAAACAAAAAAAAATATCTATACATTTTTATGCGTTCCCTCCCTGCCTTCAGTCAGATCTGACATATGCTCAGGTAGCTCCGTCCCTGTGCTGTTCATTCTGCTGCCAGTTTTTACGTTACAAAAAGTACACATTGCTTTATTTATTTTCATTTGAAGGGGTGACCATTTTTCTTATTTATAAATAATGTTTAAAGCTCGGAATAGATTTAAGTGGTGTAACTATCTCCAAAATTAAGTGGGGATTCCTTTGCACCTCAAGAACAAAGAGACATTAGCAGCAGACTGTGGTCAAGCACAACATCAATTCTAGAAATCCTTAGGCCCAGCCTGAATTGAGAAACCTGCCCAATTTGCTGTTTGCTGCAACCTCCTTCCCCACATGTCTTCAGCCACTGTATGATTAGATCTTTTCTTCAGTCACAAAAAAATGCACCGTTATCCTTTTTAACAACTTTTATGTCCTTTCCATGATGGCAACCGTGGTCAGATAATGTCTTCAAAAATGTGTTTTATATAAGAAACATTTTTATTTCATGTCAACTCCCCCAGACAAATTACTTTGCATATGGGTAAAATAGTCATTTGTTGAAGCTATTCTCTTTGTTAAGCTCTATTTTTATCCAAATGTGATAATTGCACTAATATTATATAGAATTAAATATGAAAAGGGACTCTGTCATCCACAACACTGATTATACAGTGAATGTAGAGAAAAGAAAATGATCCATACATTATGTTGGCAAAACTGCAAAAAAATATATAAAATAGAAGGCATATATCTTTTTAAAGCGTCTGTGTTGTCTCCTGTTTATGACATCACGTTGTGGCTTGAAATGCAAATTACACATCCCACTAAAAATAAGTTCATTTGCAAATAAAGCCACTGGTGATGTCATAGACCGAAGACGTCACAGACCTAATTAAAACAAATTGTTCTCGTATTATATGCGTATGCCTTAAATTCTGCTAATGCAAGGTGTATATATAATTTTTCATTCTCTACATTCACAATCTAAGCAATGTGTAGGGATTTAAGTGAAAAGCCAAAGGTGCATTTTCATCTCTGATGTGTAAAGAAAAAAAAAAAGGTTTACCGTGTTTATTCTGAATTTAAGCAGATATTGTCTGCAGTATACATCTAGTGTTTTTTTCTTACAGAAACTGCTTGGAAATTCCCTACTGAAACTGGAAGGTGAAGACCGTCTTGATATAAACTGTACCATACCTCTTACTGAGCAGGTAAACTAGGCCACAGGTACATATTGTACCAGTAAAGATTTGCAGTACATTGATTATCTATGAAGACAAAAGATTGGTTCACATGATCGATGTATGATAAGGTGATAAGCATAAGAGGATTGTCAAATTTTGGCAGTTAGAACATAAATCAAGTATCCATCAAGCTTAAACTTACTGTGTATGGATGTCATTATTTTCAGTACTTCCAGATTGCACTTCAGAGCTGTGAGCTAGAGGATCACTCCAAGCTAAATAACACTGGACAGAGAAATGTTTTTAAAGTGTCAGGTTTACATGCATTTACTTGTTCCAGTTTTTGCAGTGCTTGATCTAAAATGATCTATACATTGTGTTTGTTGAATTGCATGAAAATGCATAAATTTAGAGGGGGGAAAAAAACTTGCTTTAAAAGGTGTCTCCTTAGTATGACCTCACCTATGGCTTAATCTACGCAAGAGACACCACCGACAGTTTAAAGCACTCTTTCATGATTTGTGAATTTACTTATAATTCCACTAGTAAACTTACCTTTTGCATGCTTTCTCCTTGCATTGATCCTTCTCATACTCTCAATCAAAATAGTCTCCTGCAGGTTAACCGGAGCTTGCTGAGAACTGTTCAATGTTTTATCTAGCTACCAAAAGCAAGCAAAGGTTAATCCGATCATGATATCAGAAACAGAATCATTACCTTCAGGTTTTAAGCCTTTTTCATGCCTTCTCAATTACTCCCCCTTCCCCAAGAACAGAATTACTACTTCCATGTAGTTGGAGACTTTAAGTGGTTTCCTGTTAATTAGTGGAGCATGTGAGTGTTAGAGTGAAAATCCAGACCAGGAATTCCAGCAGATACTGTCAACCTAAAACATTGCTTATACTGTTAAAAGAATAATACAATGATGAAAAATGATCTAAACATTGCGGTAGCAGAATTGCATGCAAGAGAGAACATTATGTTTTAAAAGTGTCCAGGGTGTCACCTGTTTATGACATCACCTGTGGCTTAAGATGCAAATGAACTAACTTTTTATGCGAAGTGTATTATTTGTGTATCAAGCCACAAGGTTCTGGTAACACAGTGTATAGGTCATTTTTCCATAGAACACTCTAATGGTTCCGTGCAGTGTCTTCAGAAGCGGATAGAAGGCTGCTTCTTTGGACCAAACCATTAAATGCTGGCCTATGTGGACATGATTAGACATGTCTCTCTCTCTCTCTCTCTCTCTCTCTCTCTCTCTCTCTCTCTCTCTCTCTCTCTCTCTCTCTCTCTCTCTCTCTCTCTCTCTCTCTCTCTCTTCACATGGTGTACATAATGTTTTGTCTCTGGATAGATTGTGTTAGTCGGTGCAGAGGAGGGCTTGTACGCCCTGAACGTCCTGAAAAATTCCCTCACGCACATACCAGGAGTGGGTGCAGTGTTTCAAGTTCACATTGTGAAGGAACTAGAGAAACTTCTTTTAATTGCAGGTAATCCTCTTAATGATATGTATCTTGTTTTTTTATTTCCGTTCAAATAATAGGATTTGTTCTGCCATTGTTTGTACTGTGAATGTAGAAATGAAAACATATGTAGGTTGTGTTAGCAGAAATACGAGCAAAGCCATTGATCATGTGTTTCTGTGCTGTCTGGGATTTACGACATCACTATGTGGCTTGATATTTAAATTACACAATTTCTGTTGATGTATTGCATTTAGGTACATATCAAACCACATGGTGATGTCATAAACAGGTGACAAGACAGGCACTTGCTTGCAGTTCTGTTAACAAAATGTATAGATCTTTTTTCCCTCTACATTCACAGCAGAAACTATTTTTAGGTGAGTTTTGGTAAGGTAATTCTATATTTTATACTTTACATTTGTTGGGAAAATGTTGGACAGTTAGGCAGATCATGCCTTGCAACCTTATTTTTTCCCTTTACTTTAGCTTTTAATACTCATTCATTTTTATTTAATGCAAAATTTACCACATAATACCAAATGATATTTAGCAAGCCGTCTGGATGTTTTGTCACACTTTTTCCCATTTGATTCTTTCAGGAGAGGAAAGAGCTTTGTGTCTGATTGATGTGAAGAAGGTAAAACAGTCACTGGCCCAGTCACACCTTCCAGCGCAACCTGAAATCTCTCTTACTGTTTTTGAAGCTGTTAAAGGGTGCCATCTGTTTGCTGCAGGCAAAGTAAGTAAATTACCTGTACTTTGTATAGAAGGTCTGTAAATATTGTTATCAATCAAAGAACTTGATTTTAGTGATTCATTTTGTAATGTCTCTGTTTGAAATTAATAATTCTTTTTTATAGTGCTGAGGTGTTATTTTATAATTTATGCTTGGAAACTCAGACCCACTATAAGTGTGTAAATGTAAAAAACAAAGTAATCTAAAATTTACATGAAAGGCTGTGTTTGAACAGCGTGTAAGGACCAAATGGTGGGTATAGTGACACAAGGTGATAATTGTTTACCTTCCAAGTGTATGTCTACCCAGAATGCCTTGCTTTGATGATAGCACTGCAAATTTGTGATTTTTGTGGGAAAGACAGATCTGTAAATTGTGTTAGAGTAATTCCAAGCACATAGATTAAGAGAGTGTAAAGTAAAAACAAAGAAACCGATCTGTCTCCTCAGTTTTCCATCAAATAAATGTAATCGATTTATTGCTGTTGATATAGCAGCAGTCCTGCCTATCTCTGTCTCAACTAATTTCAAGTATCTGGTGAAATTATATTCAATGTAAAACTAAATGAGAACTGTAAATTATTTTAAACTAAAAAGAAGTGAATGTCAGGTACATTAGAATAGAAATATACACAACATAGAAACTATTTGCAACTCCCCGTGTAAATCTGTAAAAAAAACAGTAGACCAAGTATAAGATTTGATATGGCTGACCAAACATGAACATATCACACACTCTCTTAGTGATAACACTCTAGATTTAATAACTTGCTATGTAAAATCAATAGTGCCATCTAGTGGTAGTAATATAGACTGAGCGGAAAAGAGTCCGCAAACTACTGACTCCATTGGCAAAAGGTTCTATAATGCATACTAGTTTCAGTTGTCCACTTTATTGGGTAATAGAAATATTCCTAAATATATAATGGATTAAGCATATTCATCGTTGCTTCTGGAATAGCATTGTGTATTGTATATTTCCTGCATTGACCTTTTCTTGTCCTCTGCTTGCATTCTTCTAAAGACTATCTTGAGCAGTCTCCATCCCATGGAATGCCCTACCATGAAATTCCCCCAAATTTGGTAATTTAATTAGTTTCATTTTGCATAATATGGCATGATGTATATGAGGGCCCCATCATAGGGCACCAGTTAATGTAAGGATATGTAGAAAAAAAGTAGTGACCTACACTTTTCTGTGAGATCATAAAAATAACTAGGCAATTCTGAAACAATCCCTGATGTGGATGAAAGTTGGCACAAAATTAAGTTTAATTGAACTATTGCATCTAGTGTAGAAATTCTTAAATGAAGGAATACAAATATTGTGCCCTCCTTCTTCTGGGGACAGACATGTTATTTAGAATCATGGGTCAAATCTTCTTTCTTTTTTTAATATAGCTTTTATACATTTTTTTTAACAAATACACAAACTGAAACACAAAATTATTTCTGGAACATGCAAATACTAATACATAAATAGTGGCTCCCATGTATCCATATTTAGGAAGGACAGTCCCTATTTTTTCCAGAAGTCCCTCTTTCCTTCTCTAATGCCCCTAATATATAAAGGACCTTGTAATTTTAGATGTGTTTGAGGGTATCACAGAGCTCCAACGCAATAAAACACAAACTGTTAATGTGTTTATATAATAGTTTCTTTTTTAATTAAATGCATTATTCTCATTCCATATGGCTTACAAAATTACATTAAACGTTCTCAATTGGCTTTAAAGTCACTTAGAAAAGCTCTGCTTCAACCAAACCCTCAAAAACAAAAGTGTCCCTCTTGGATCGTTTGAAATATTGGAAAGTATGAGAAATCATAAAGCAATATGTTTAGTGGAAGATATACGTTCCTTTTGTATCAATTGCTGTGTCATAAATATTATAGAGAAATAAGAATAAAAAGTAAATCTCTCTTTTAATGAAGAGATAAAGCAACACAAAGACAACAAGACTGTCTGTAATAGTCAATTGACATTAAGAAGCAGATGAATTATGTACTCAACACCTAAAAAGGACAATGTAAGAAAATATATACAACCCAAAGGAAGTATGAGAACAAAGCGCCTAGGATAAAAATGTGTAGATTTAAATAATATACAAACCCAAACGTAGATAACTACTGAAACGGAGCTTGGAATATTCCCGTAACAGGTCTTCTGGCGTGAGCCGGGGAGTGCACTACTATAAACTAATAAAAGATATATTGAATAATTAGGTAGCCGCTGGTCTTATGTACCTCGCAGTGAACCACTCACTGCAAGAGGAACAGGAGGAAATAGGTGAAGAAAGGGGAAGACAGCCCTGTATAGGCACAAAATATAGTCAAAAAATAATTGAATGAATAAACCACAAAAGAGTGATACAGAGTATATAAAATAATATAAATTTAATAGATAATACAAACATATAAAAATGGACCCACCCTATACGAATGGTGGGGATACAAATGACACACACACACTGAGTATAATAAAAATGGACACAATATCAGGTATATAAAGCCTCTGGCGTCCAGTGTGTCTCGAGTGATCACCGCCGCCATTAAATAGACCTACTTCCGGGTATGGAAGCCGGGAAAGCCTAGGCATGTAGCGTGATGACGCAACCGACGTCGTCTCCATAGCGACGCATCAACAAACCACACAGAGCCGGCATAGTGTGGCGCCGATCGTCGCATAGAGAGGGCGTTAGTATCGGCAAAAAAAGGGGTGGGGGGGGAGCCCTTGTCTCACATATTCAATGAATATTACACAAAATAGGCAAACATCAAGCATATACAAATCAGACAGATGACAATCGGCTGTAAATACAGATACAAATAAAAAAAAAAGGAGAAACAAAGCGTAACATCACAATAAAATGCAGATCAGATGAGCAAGCTTTCATTAGTATACTAAATACATCACAAATCTACATTAGACATTTAGGAATCTGGAATAGTATAACAATAAAAAATACAATGAACTCCAACACTCCGTATTAAGGTATAAGACACTTTCTAACAATCCAACATATATATGCGTGTATACGTGTATGGAATACAAAATATAATATATAAATGCCCATCGTACTATGGTGTAAATTATTCAAGGAAAGGTACTAAATCAAAGTTATCATTAAAGCCCCTTGGAACTAGGGTGTTCAATGTAAGGATCCAAAAAGTCTCTCTTTTACATAGAGCCTTAAGTTTGTCTCCTTTACGGGGGCCCAACACAATATGTTCAATAGCCAAAGCTTTAAGTTTTTTATCATCACGTTGATGCATATCCAAAAAATGTTTCGATAGAACATGTTTTTCAAAGCCTCTCCTTATATTATATCTGTGTTCTGAGAGTCTTTTTTTTAAAGGTTCTGCTGTACCTAAAAAGGACAATGTGGTTGTTAGTCTGACCCAAGACTCTAGATGTTTCTGCCCCCTGTTAGAGCTGTGCAAGCAGAGGGCTTAATAAAGTAACTTCATTTATATTTGTAATTAAAACATTTCAAATGCATACATATAATGCAATCTTTTAAATAAATACAACTTACCGGTAATTGTTTTGCCCCGACTTTTCCTTCCAGCTTTTCTGAGCATGATGAGAGTTGCAGTGCACAGTAGCTGGAGTGCCAATAGTAAACTATGCATGATCACAGTTTTAACATGCTCATGTTTACTGAACGATTTACTATTTGTTTTCCTAGATTGAGAATGGATTGTGTATTTGTGCAGCAATGATAAATAAAGTAGTGATCCTTCGGTACAATGAAAGCCTCAGCAAGTTTTGTATTAGAAAGGTAAGTGTATGGTTATTTGATATTCACTGCATTGTGTACATTAGCTTTATATTACACACTTATTTTGTTTTGTTTTTGTCACACAGGAAATTGAGACATCAGAACCATGCAGCTGTATATATTTTACTGGCTACAGCATCATTATTGGGACAAACAAGTTTTATGAGATTGAGATGAAGCAATACACACAGGAAGGTAAGAGCTTTGAAAAATCTGAATATTTAATGAAATATGTTAAAGCTCAGTACACCTGGAAGGATTTAATAGCAGGGAATTATCTTGTATCAGAAACAATATGGACAAATTAATATTAACAGAGCTCTGTGTAGAAGTAGAAAATAGTGGTACCTTTTGTCTGTTTGTTATTAAAGGTGTTGGATACAATTTTTCCTATTCAGTCTGAAAGCTTCTGACCTGACATAAAATAATACACTGATCTCCCCTCTGTGGTATGACCAGCAGAAATTCATCACTGACACAGTGGTGCAAAGAATGTCCAGATGTATCCGTGCAGTAAAATAAATGCCAGTGGCATGATAAGAAACGGATAAGTCCAAGGACTATTGGTATGACAGGGCTTGACAAATATTTGGCTCGCCCCGGACGAAGCTGGTTGCGAAACGCGCGTAGGGCATTTTTGGCTAACATTCGATACCTGCTTAATATCTTTTTGATCACATACTGAGCATCTATGACCTACTGCTATTGTACATCTCTTTATATTCGGTTATTTTAACAGGCATCTATTGGAGACGGTTATTTGTTACTGTTTGTGTCTAATTTTACATGTGGGGTCCTTTTGGGGAGGCTATCTCTTTTGCTATTTAAAAGTACCTGCTTGTTCAATATATTGTAATCTAAAAACCAAAATCCCCCCCTCCACTACAGCATTCATATATAGCCCTTTACACCTTACATTTACCTATTTCTATACAATCTGTGGCTTATCTGACCTAACTGCCATCCAGTATATCTCTAGATCCATCATTTATTTACTTGCAAGGTGTCTAAATCTTTAGCATTGCACACCTGTCAGGTTGATCCAAGTTAGCCTTTCGTATATATGATATATCAGGGCTCAACAAACCCCAGGTCGCCATGGCGACCAGGAAATTCGACCTGGCGCCTGGGTGCAGTCAGCCTCATAGTCCCCTCGCAGTTGCCATCCGCACAGACTGCAAGCTCCGCCCCCTCGCGCAATGAGTGCCTGGTGTCGTCACGTGACATCCTGGCACTCAGCAGGCAGATCGGCTGCAACACGAATGTCCCCCTCCCCTGCAATGAGGTAAAGCAGCAGGGAGGGGGGGCACGTTAAGAAGAAACCAAGAAAAGACTGTGTGAGGTGTGTGTGTGTGTTTGTATATATGTGTATTTATGTGTATATGTGAAGTAGCTGTGTGTGAGGTGTTTGTATATATGGGTATATGTAAAGTAGAAGGGTGTGTGAGGTGTTTGTAAATATGTGTATATGTAAAGTAAGTGTGTGTGAGTTGTTTGTTTATATGGGTATATGTAAAGTAGGTGTGTGTGAGGTGTTTGTTTATATGTGTATATGAAAGTAGGTGTGTGTGAGGTGTTTGTATATATGTGTATATGTAAAGTAGGCGTGTGTGTTTATCAATTGCGTGTATGCTTGCGTGTATGCTTGCGTGATTGTCTGGCTCCTAAATTTTTTTGCTGGCTCCTAAAATCTAATTACATTTGTCAAGCCCTGTGATATATGCTACAACCACCAGTGATACTGGCCATTAGGTCTATCATTTATCTTCCAAAATATCTGGTGGAACATGTTTGATTTTTTTTTTGTTATTTTTGGCATTCATTGTTATTTATGTGTGTCCAAGCAGCTGGTGGGGATTTGCTACATACCACCTGAATTTATGTTGTTCTGCTTCTTTAATTAAATTACTTATTAAAGCTGTATGCACTTATTTCTTAATTGTTCTAATTTCTTTTTAAGCTCTATTGCTTCCTTTTTGTTTTGCTCTCTTTGCCATTATATACTTGACAAATATTTGTAGACTTTAGGAGCTAAACAGGTGAACTTAGGAGCCAGCCTATTCATTTGAGGAGGTATATGGCACTTCCAGATCAATGTTATAGCCAGCAGTAGGGAATATAGGAGCCTTGGCTTCAGGGATGTGTCAAATGCTCTGGTATGAGTATTTTTTAGTAGGTATGTGGGCAGATTACATAGACTGGTTCTTATCTGCTAACCTTTTTATGCCTTAACATCATGGGAAACATAGCCCACTGTGGTGCCATAGATGAGCCATCACTAACCAAAGCAGCAGGATCCCAGTCTGACATTACTTATGTGGGTAGCAGAGGCATTACTAAACATAAATCTACAGGCACCAGACTGGCTAAAAGACTTGATTTTGCCATTAATTACTCTTTCCTGGATCTGTACATATTTTGTGGATTAACCGGACATATTGCTCCATTCTGCCATTCATTTCTGGTGTGTGCTGCACATCAAAAAAAAGTTATATCAAAGCAATACTGAAAGGTCTGTTCACTAAATGGGGGTTTGTAGTTATCTTACATCCAAATGGCAAATATCAGACATTAATATAAATACAATATAAACACATAAAATTATTCATCTATACACTGTAAAATGATGCATTTTCTTGCAACCCTGCTAGGAACAAACGGTGTTTAAATCCCTGTGATGGCTCAGGTTTATGACATCACTTCCCATCTGAAATGTGGAATTTTCATATCAATGTTGAGACATACCTTGTTGTATAGATGATTTTGGATTCTCTACATTCACTGTATAAACAATATTTTTTAGAACTGCATTGCCAATGTAATAATTGTGTGATTTTATTTAGAATTTCTGGATAAAAATGACCACTCCTTGGCCTCGGCTGTGTTTGCTTCTTCAACCAATAGTTTCCCTATTGCCATAATGCAGGTTAACAGCACAGGGCAGAGAGAAGAATATCTGCTTTGCTTCCATGGTAAGGAACTATTGCATTGGATCATGCCTCGCTCGCTCTATTTTATCCTCACATTTAAAGGGTTTGCAGTGTCCTCTTGTGGCAACTTTTTCCATTTTCTTCTCCCCCAGAGTTTGGCGTATTTGTTGATTCTTATGGAAGACGAAGTCGCACTGAGGATCTGAAATGGAGTCGATTGCCTCTTGCATTTGGTGTGTATTATTTAAGAGAGAAACCTACATTTAGATAATAAGGCTAGTGACTAGTAAAACACTGTAAACTAACGTACCAATGATGTTAAAGGACTTGGCAGAAATATATTTTGACACTATTTTAAAAAATCTGGATTACACTTCAGGATTTTTACAGCTATGATTTATGAACTCTGGACATTAATATTTAATACAGTATTAGTGTCTTTAGAAAGCATATATTTAATGTATAGCCGAATCATTCTTCATTATACTTTTTTCTATTTGTTATAGCTTACAGAGAACCGTACCTATTTGTGACCCATTTTAATTCTTTGGAAGTGATTGAGATTCAGGGACGTGCTGCTTTGGGGTGAGTGATGTTCTTTTGATTTGGTGAATCAGCTGCAATATGTATTTTAATATGAATTGGCCGTATCATCCTAGTGCACCGGCTCGAGCCCATTTGGATATTCCGAACCCACGCTATCTGGGGCCAGCAATCTCATCTGGAGCCATCTACCTGGCATCTGTTTACCAAGACAAACTGCGAGTAATATGTTGCAAGGGTAATCTGGTTAAGGACCCTACAAATGAGCTCCACCGGGCTCCTTCCACAACACGCAGGTGAGTGCAACAACTTGCTTACATATGTTTGGAGTGAGTCTCTGAGGATTGTGCGGATGTGAATTCTGGTAGTGTCCTAAACTCAGGTATTTCAGATACAGAGATAGGAGAAATACAGAGAGCAATAATTTTAAGATACTGCTTCTGACAGTTTTGAATAGTGTCAATAAAAGCGAATTTTGCACTTTGGATGCTTATTTGGGGGGTGATATTTTCTTTTTAACCTATTCTAGCATTACTGCAGTAATAAGTTGTTCTCAGCACATGGAACATTAAACTATTCATACACTTCAGTGTTGGTAACTGATTCTACATTCTAGTCAAATAAACCATTATAATGGTGATACTATCCAATGACAAATACACAGGACAGTGAGCTGGTACTTTTATGTGAATAACGTATTATATTTTTCATTCAGTTGACCTCTAATGCTGGAAGCCACTAAGCAACTGAAGTATGGGGATAAATAAGGTGGATTTATTTACTGAACAGGGACCGCTGGTGAAAACACAAGAGAATCGGGAAAATCAAGCATTGGAGATTTGGTTTTCCTGCTCAGCTATTTTAGCCTGATTTTTTGCAATTCCCGTGCCACAATTCACTGTTTAGTTAATAATATACCCAAGCCAGTCTATTATATATCAGTAAGGAAATTGGGAATTCAATTTAGCCAGGTGCCAAGAACCGGGCTCCACCAGGTCCCCGATCACAGATCACATTGCTGGTCACTTCAGAGAAATGTGAGGGGTTTAATCCGCAAATGGTAACTTCTCAACCACAAGGTCGTTCTGAAGCCATGAAAAACATGTGAATGATGTGAACAATTTATACAAAGAAATCAATTACAAGGGTACAAGCAATAACCCAGGTGCAAAGGCTTTTTTTTTTTTTTTAAAGTGACAGTGCAACACAAATCAAATAAGGATTAATACATAATGTATCAATCATCATAGCAGTGCAGAAACAATGTATCAAACTATATGGAGATTGTGACATTTGTGTCAAAAAAATTAGGATGTTAGGTGAAGCAGCCGCACAAACCAATCGGCTAACAGAACCAACATGTTTGGATTAATTTATTTATAGAATAGAAAAGTCTAATTACATGTTTTATATCGATACAAAAAGCAGTGGATTCTGTAGATGCCGCTGCTCCTGCAGAACAACTTATAATAAAAATAAATGTACCGATACAGAAACAGCTGTTTTTCATGGATTAAGTAAGACCTTATGGTCAAAAATGTGCCATTTGTGGATTCAACATGTCACATTTTTTTCTGAAGTGCCAAGCATTGCGGGTCTCTTGTACATGGCACGTTTTTTTTCTTTTTTAATCTGTCGTTAACGCTTGAATTTTCTCTAATTTGCAGCCCAAACAAAAGAGGTCCTCCTTCATATAATGATCACATCACTAAAAGAATAGCATCAAGTCCAGTGCCAGGTGAGGTGCAAGGTCTTGTGCGAGAACCCAGCACACCACATCGTTATCGTGAAGGTAGGACAGAGCTGCGCAGAGATAAATCTCCTGGAAGACCTCTGGAGAGAGAGAAGTCTCCAGGGAGGTTACTGAGCACCCGAAGAGAGAGGTCACCAGGAAGACTATTTGAAGACAGCAGTAGGGGTCGTTTGCCTGTAGGAGCTGTGAGAACACCTCTTTCACAAGTTAATAAGGTATACTCAATGTCCTCTCTCTCTCTAAACTGATTGGGGATTGGTTTGGGTAAAGGTACTTTGCACATCTTGATCCATCTTAATTCCCATACTGTACTGTATATTCAGTTGTGTTGGGTCATTACTACCTTCAGGACAGTCAAACTTGAGCTGTAATTTTCTATGACTTACATACGCAGAATGTTGTACTATGTACATATCTACATCCATTGTAATATGCATGGATCAACTAAATTACCTCATTAGCCTGGCGTACCCATTTGATGGGTAACAGTTTCCTTGATCTTGTTAACATGAAACTAAATACACTACTGGAAATAAAACAATGCTTTGTTTGGCTTTCAAGGTTTGGGACCAATCTTCAGTATAATCCTACAAGCGAAATGCCACCTCCGAAAGATACATGAAGGAACTCAAGTGGAAAGGATTTACTGTCTGATTTCTACATGCAGATGCTTTTCATATCCAGCAGATTGGATTGTTTGTAGCAGACCAGTTACAAAAAAAAAAATCACAGAAACATTTACAATTGTCTGTGAAGCAGAATGAACCAAGATCTCAAATATCTTAACTCCTTTATCCCACTTCATATGCATTTGCTACTTTTTACTTCTGATCACGTATTCTTTACTCGTTTTGAAAGCATTTCTGTAAAAACACTGCTTTAAGTTATAGCGCTAGGTCAACTAATCCTTTATAGGCGATTGTTTTGTACATACTTATACATAAACCAGAGCTGGCCAAGTGCTGCTCTTCAACTTCTGTTGGACATGTTGAGGCTCATGGGAGATGTATTCCAGCATAAGCTAGAGTGGTGTAGGCCTAACCTGAGTTCCATTTCATGGAACACTAACCTGTTTACTTTATTAATCTCAAAGCCAGAGCAACCATACTCCTCACATTGTATCACTGATCTATAAGCCATTTATTTCTTAAATATCTTCTCCACATGTTACCACAAATATACTATACATACCTGTATTTACACTATAAATATTTTAGTTTGGTAAGCTATCAATACGCACAGCTGCTCTCTCCATTGTTAGCAAACAGGATTTCTCGATATTTTCTGCCGATTTACTTCCTAATGCTTTTGCTACCTCACTTGAAATTAATATATTGCTTTATGAACCATCACATTTTAATGTGCCAGGGGTAATATGTCTGAAAAGGTGCTAATATCTTTTATAGGTGTTAAAATGAAACAGGATCTTATTATTGGATTCTCATTTTTCAGTTTCTAATTGAGAAAGTTTGTTAATCCCCAAATTCTGACAAAAATGTGTATAATGTGGTGAGCTGAACCTTTAAATATGTATATATTTCTGTTGCATGACCACTAAATCAGATATGCCCCTGAACATCCTTGATTTCAGTAAATGTTGCGTCCAATCTATTTAATTGGGTTAATGCTTAACTAACATGCCCTATCAAGTCTATAGGTGATGTATGTCAGTAAAAGTGTCCCTTCAAATGCTTAACTATACATGAGGATTGTACATACTTACCAGAAAGTTTATATTCATAAAATTGAATATGTTTCTACTTTTTTAAGGTAAACTGTGCATTTTTGAAATTTGCCCTTTTTTGTGAATTGACTGACGATTCAGGCAAGGCGAGCAAACGCTCCTAGATAGCAGGCTGCAGTATGAGTACCGGAGGTGTTTGTGAGGTGTGGAATGCTTGGTTTCTATTATGCTTTGCTGCTTTTTGCTAAAATTGTAGAAAACAAAATAAATGCACTTCAAAATTACATTTTTTTTTTTTTGTCCTGAGAAAGTATTGCAGGTAATAAAAGGAGATTACCTACAGTTGGTGTACAGATGCCAAAGTGTTAGTTATTCTATTTTGGCTTAAAGTAACAAGGACATACTTCTAGTTTCTCATATAAATTTGGGACCTCTACCATGATAGAATGAAATGCAAAGACAAAAGTACCACCTTGACCCAGTTTATTATTTTTTCTCTTTTATTTTCAAACACCTTGACCCAGTTTAAAGTGGGCAACGCAGAATGGAGTTTTCCAAAAGGGGTTCAAAGTGCTTTGGTACAAATCAGCAGCGAGAACTGTTATTTTTAATGGAACCTATTTATCGGAAAGGCTAAATTGACCCAGACCAACTGAGCAGTCACTATACTGTAATATTTTTATACCAATAGGAGAAAATCTCAGGGGAGTGACCTGAGTGATACCAAATTTGCTAAAAGGACAGTCTTTTGTTTTAACCCTTTACTACAATCTGACATATTTAAACACAAAAGAAATACTGAATTCAGTATATTTTTATACCCAAACCCTATTTCCCCACTGTCAGATAAATCTCGAGCTGTCATAATACTCAGTAGTGTGAGCTCGTAGAAACAGAGACAGTGTCAGCTGAAAAGACCCATTAGGTCTACCCAATTTCTGCCCAATCTGAAAACTTTCATTAGTCCCTGGCCTCATCTTTGGTTTAGGATAACCATATACTCCATGAATGTTGAGACTTCTCCACATTGTTTTTATTCATGGATGCTTTTGAAAAATGTATACATCAGGGCTGCATTGAGTAGCTTAAAGACGGCTAACCAATCTACAGCCCTGAATAAAATGGTGATGCGGTCCATTCCAGTATATTTCTAGTTACTATGTAAATCAGTTATTATTTATTGTTGAGGTGTGTTCTACTAGTTACACTGAAAATAGGCCACAACCAGGATGCCTTTGTGTCAGCTTCAGAATCAAGACCATGGCCACCACCAAGAGAAAAGTAAAGCTTTACTAATAATTGCCCATCTGCAATGTAATCTACATGGGACTTGTAATTATAATATTAAGGTCCTACTTTGTGATGCATATATGGTGATCTTGGCTGTGTACTATATTGCATACTATTTATTTGTTTAGTATTATGTTATTTTTGGAATCAAACTTTATCATTGGCACTTGCCCTGTATGTATGGCTCTAATACATTCAGCACAACATGGCTGCTATAAAATTCCCTTACAATGCCACTGGAGAAGGGGCTGGGAGCTACTTAGAGCATATGTTTGTATAAACAAAGTGATTTATTAAGTCATTTCAAATTTGTGTATTCTCACATCAGGTGCAAATCTAGAATGAACACACTTTTGCATGGTAAGACGAGAACATACTTTATTATAAGTGAGACTGGCCAATCACAATGATGTAAAACATGAGAACAACAGCCTCTTATACATGGCCAAGTAGTGTCAGCTAATATGGCATCATGACCAATCATATGCAATTAAGTTCATGTACTGCAAGCTCTACAGATGTTAGTTTTCCGATCATGACACATGTATAGAGTAAGCACTGTATTCGTCTTTCTATTGGCACCCTATACCACAATAACAATTAAGTTAGAGCAGTGAGACTAGAATACAAGCAATAGCACAATGAGTCGACTTTAAATTATAAACATATATAGCAGATGGCTAACTAAAGAATGCTTCTCCATTCCATAAACGTATTTCTTTGCATCACCCTGGACTGTAGAGAAGGGTACTTCAAACTACAAGGACAGAGAGAGTCTTCCAGTGAAGGGAGCACAGTGGATTGTACCCACCCTGCAATTGTGCTGTAGCTGTTTATTTTATACCCTCATTTTATTACAGCAGGTAGGCAGGGCTAACTACAAACAAAGGTAAAGTGTATGACGTCAGCCGTGAGCAATTCTATGCATCATATAGCCTCAGCAGGCAGAAGTGTCCCAGGGTGAGGCCAAACTGATACAGCGAGAAGAACAGAAATAAATATGGCATGAGATACTAATGCACAAGATCAGCTTTTGATTATAGAAATGAAAAGCAACTGCGTGACAATATAAACTGCTCATTACAGAACGAGCAGAAATCATATAAAAAGTCACATGTCTAGCCACATCAAATAAACTAAACAAACACATCTGTAGTAAAGCCAGGGGGCTTCTTTAAAGGCTTTCGGTATTATATTTTAGCAGTACAGACTCCCCTGTCAAAAAATAACACATACCAAAAAAAAAAGTGTTTGCACATAAATATATGGCTATCCAAGAGGAAAAAATAGAAACTACACAAATAAAACAAAAACAGTCCCAGATAGTGTTTCTGTGCCTTTAGCAAAAGAATACAATCGCATTCAATGTTAAAATCCATCAGAACATGCTCTCTTGCTCACATGCTTCTGAAAAAAAAACCCCCACGCTATGGAGATATCTCACTATTATCTGGTGGAAAAAAAGCAGCGCACCCAAGGTTCCAGGACAAGAAAATTTAGATGAAAGTTTGCACAGCAGAGAACTTTAATCCTGCAACGGTGGTTAATAGAAACAGTGTGATGCATGTTCAGATACCAGCTCCTTCTTAGGCAGAAGTAGCTTTTTTCAGAGACTGGCATTGTGAATGTTTAAATAAGCGTGGTATCCTTATATTTGTGTGCTAACACTGCAATTCTTTTTTCCCTTTTCGACAGTGGAGCCTGTACTGCTCTTATTACTCAATGCCTATAAAAGAAACCTCTTGTCTTTACTACAGAGAAAAAAAAAAATCCATTTATTTTATGTGACTTTCTCTGATAATCTCCTTATTTTGCCTACACTAAAATTAAAAAATGACTTCAAAATAATTTGTATGTGCATTCCTGCTTAGTCGGTGTTTTACAATTTTGTACACCAGTTAGGCGATGGTGTATTTGCAGGCTATTTTGCACCTCTATTTTCAGAAAGGTACTAGGGTCTACTCAATATGCACTGATTTTTGGTACAGAAAGTATCGGATTACTTCATCTGAATAGCTCATGAATTCAAGCTACTCAGACAGCACCAAAGTGCTTCTGAATTGACATGAAAATTGGCCATTGTAGTGGCATATATTGTTTTAATTATTTAGAAATTGGAGAATTGAAATGTCCAATTCTGTCGGTTCCTTTCGGAGGATTTTTGCCCATATTTAAGTTGGCCCATATTGAGCTGGGTTGAATCCATTTGCAGGACTGAAATCCTGGAAATGAATAGGTCCGAAGATCTGCTATATTGGGTAGTTGAATTATGGAAAATTCAGAAATTCAGATCCTTTAACAGATCTGTCTATACCAAGTAGACTCAGAAGGGTGCCGATACCGGTCTGCATATTTGTACAAAATAACATTTCATTAAAACAATCTTTTCTTTTTGTTCTCCATTGCTTCCGTGAAACAAAATACCCGTTTTAAACCACAGCTCTAACCTCTATATTCAGCTGTAAGAACTAAATCATAAATTTCAAGACAGAAAAGCCTCTAAACCAGTATGATTCAGTGCAATGCCCTATAACAACACATTCAAACTGTCCAAGCCATTGCTTTAGAAGCATAAAAATACTCTCATATGTAGGTTACACGAAACAGCAAGATTAGAGAAGTTCTAATATATATGCAAGAATTACAGAACATCTGTATTTGTACTTCAGATAGTGGGCTAGCATTTTCTAGTCAGTGTATCCAATTATCTCAGTATACCAAGGAGCTTTGATTTCAAACAGTTTTCTTCTAGTCTCTGTAACTCATTATATTGTACGGACACATCCGACATGCATACTGTACATTAAAAAGCAAAACCTCTTCAGCTGGGTTAAATCCATTCTAGGGAAATAAACACATCAAGAAGTCGTTGAGAAGGAAGACGTCTTTGGATGTAATTGATCTCTGTTGATTCTATCAACCAGTTATGTGCTACCAAATAGGACCACTTATCACAATGACAAAAGTTCTAGAAAAATACATTGCAACAAAATAATGTAGCTTTGCAGAAAAATCATTTATCTTGTGCAGGGAGTTTAAAACAATGCCATTAATCAAGGCAAACAAAATTCACAATGGTGTAGAAAAAATGTTGCGTAAACTGGTAGCGAATCTAACCACTTTTATGTTGCCCACAAAACTACACAGATACCCTTCTTTAGTCAATATTAAAATTTTGTTTAATCATTTACGCAACCAACCGTCAGTGCATACGCAACAAAGACATGACTGGTTAAAGGCATATTGTACCCATGGAAAGGGACTGTTCACCATCTTACTTAATATGCGTACACTAAGTGTATTCAATGCTGTGCAAAGCAATATGGTGCATATATTTCACACGGTGTTAAACACTCCTAAAGCATGCTGGAGAGTAAGGATTATCATTCCATTCTTCATGCATAGAGTGTTTTGTATCATGCAACAGAATCAAGGTGAGACCTCATCTCCATGGATGGTCAGTATGTGTATTGGCACTGAAAAGTCATAATGAGAACATAAAAATATAACATGTTGGACACAACAGAAAAATCAGTAACTCCACACACACACAATCACACAGTAGTGGTGTCAGTGGCCAACAATCTCAGCCTCCTCCTTAGGGACTGACTTATGTTCTGGTTCCATAACGTATTCACAGCCGTGTCCAAGAAGTAAGGTGCTGCCGACAGGACAAGAGAGAACATCCTTTAATAAATAGGGAGCACATTGCCAGTTCATTCAAACATGATGAAGAATACATATTCCAGAGCTGTAATGAGCAAAATGTAGCCCTGTCTTGCAATCTTCATTTTCTCTTATTTGGGCCTAAGGTATGCATTTTTCATAAGCATTCCTGAATAAAATGGCAATTCGTTCACCATACCTCCAAATCCCAACAAGTTTGTGAGAAACGCTATAGAAAAAAAGCTTGCCAGGCAAATATTAGTGTTCAAAAACTTTTACCCAAATGAAACCACATTAGACCCACACCATATGAAGAAAATAGGAGTAGAGAGAGGAGCATCAAAAATGGTTTCTGCCTTTCATGCATGTGATGTTGTACAGCACAAAGCACTTAAGATGCTTTTTCTGTTTCGCTCTTACCCCCATATTATATTTCTTGGCGGGCTAAGGTTTTTGTACACTTCATCTGGATAAACTTTATTTTGAGGCGTCTCTGCAGACTTTATAACATCACTACAGAAGATAACTAAACACACAGAAAAAGAAATTTCTCAGCAAAAACAAAAAACAAAACATGACATGATTTTAAAACTCCAAAAAAAAAAATAAAAAAAATTCGACAGTGAAGTGCATGTGAAGTGAATAATGAATACAATCGCCACATTGGCTAATAATTCACTAGCACCCTGATGGCTTTATGGACACATTTACCTGCAAAGTCACGGGTTTCTGCAGATCTGCAAATAGTGTAATTAAACATCGACACACTATTGTCAGGTATAAACAGACCTTGTAAATATTATATGTATTTATTTTATAAAAAAGTGGAACATTTGTGTAAAGAACAAATCAGAGTCTCTGGGAATTGATCATATTGGTTTGTACAGCAATGTAGTGACGTATTTCTTCTTGTAACGGTGGGTGGCACTTAGCACCATCACGCCATCCTACAAAAAAATAATACAAATGATTTATTAAAGCAAAAAAATATACACATTAAATAAGCACAGTTCTAATTTTATTTATTTTGTGTACCTTAATTGAAAGGGCATAAAGGTGATTGAGCATGACGTGATTTGGTTCAGGGAGCAGGGCCGGATCACACTGCAAGAGAAAAGGACCGATTACAATACATACATTCCATCTTGGAGGAACCGGAAGCTTCAGAAATACCTTAAATCTATACAATTGTTGGTGCAATAATTTTTTTTTTTTTTTTTTAATCCAGCAATGTATAGATTTGAGGTATTTCTGAAGCTTCCAGTTCCTCCGAGATGGCACCTGAACGGGTTATTGCGCTACCTTCTGCCACAAATGGCGACACCAGCATTCCACAATACCTAGCATGCAGCTAAAGGCCTATCGGTTAGACTAACAGCTTTATTCATGAAAGAGAATTGCAGGGAAATGAGGATTGAAATATGAAGGCCATAATAAAAGAGTGAAGTACAGCTGAATGAGATTTTTCCAAGTCTGCTACTTTGGCCTTAGGTTGCAACTCCCTTCTCAACGACCTCTTTCAGGATTAAAGCCCTAAGTGTATGCATTTTTTTTTTCTAGAGATAGTTGAAGTACGATGCATAGAAGAAAAAATAAAATAAAAAAAAAAAAAGTAAGAAGATCTACATAGTGATAGTAATTTTTTTCATGACTGGTACAATGTAAAACAGCCTGTTTCCCCAATCATGCCAGTGATACACTAATGAAAGTCATTATGAAAGTAATTTATTTAAAATCATGTGTATACTTACTGAAATGCCTGTATCTTTATTAAGAATTACTTGAAGTAAATGTGGTGGAAGGATGGGGGGTGATTTGAAGCGTTCTTCTAATTTACAGTTATATGGATCTTGATGGTATGGACCAGGTGGTGAGCTGGATAACTCTGTAATGCAAAGAAAGAACAACACAGTCATTAAATTACATATAATAAACATGTAAAAACACTGGAAATGAAAAAATGTAATACAATACCATTTTAAATGTTTAATAAAATGGTTTAGTTAAAAGTAAATTGACATACTATAGATACTATATATATATATATATTGGGGGCTAGTCACTAAAAGGTGAGTTGATGAGAGGTGAACAATTCATTGTACCAATTTTGCTATACATTGTGCAGTGACAAACCTGGTGAGTTTACTTAGCATACAAACATAATAGGTTTGTCCCTGCACAATGTATAGCTATATTAGGGAGATGAAATGTTCACCGCCCCCATTGTGTTCTCTTTACCCCTGCATAACCCTTTCAACATCACTCATAAAACATGTAAAAAGATATAGAAAAGTAAACTGCAAAAAAGAAAATTATTAAGTGTAAAGTAGTGCACACATAGCATGGTTTTGTATTTATCACACACATCTTAGATGTAAGTCAGCACTGAAGACAGACATTATCCGTACCTGACAAATCAGAGCCTTTCTGTGAATCTACCATCAAGGCATCAAATACTTCAAAGTCCGTTTTCTTCACTTGAATGACATTGTTTACTGTGCCAAGCTGGCTGGTTACTACAGGCTACATAAAAAGAAACAGAGGATTACACAGTTGCAGTATAGACATCAAGCAGGATATTAACTGAACTATCGGTGCTAGGATATAAAAGTAAAAGAAACAAACAAAACACTGCTAATGTTTCTTACAGTCTGAGCACCAAATTGAAAAGATTGGGAAGGTTTTTCAGCTGCACAAAAAGGATAAGTCACTTATTTATTGCAGGGAAGATGAACATTCAAAAAAAGTTCAATTATGATGAGAATTTCCAGCTAGAAGAGTTTGAATGGTCCTACATAACACATAATTAAATCTTTGAACAATGCATTCAGCAGGGCCAACTGTACTCTTGCATAAGGAGGTCACCAGATTTCTTCTTGTAAAATGTATGGTTAAGTTGGAGAGATGAAAATGTTCACTCACTTTAAGAAATAGTTCCCTCTGTCACCTAAACATTGTTTGTCCTATGAATGTAGAGAATAAAAATATTTGTTTTAATAGGATCGCTAGCAAATGCATGAATGTGTTTTAAATGTGTCTGTGGTGTAGGACATCTTCAGGCTTCAAATTTCCCATTGAAAGTAGTTACTTTGCACATCAACACATAAGGTGGCTTAACCCATTTATGACTCGTGGTGCTTGCATCCCAGATGACGCAAGCACCAAAAAGTCACAATTTGTTCCTGGCCACCGATCACAAGGTGATCGGTAGCCAGGAACACTATGGCAGAGACCCGATCAGGGTCTTAATAGAGCCTGTGGGTCCCTGGCAAAAAAAATCAGGAGACCTCCGGACATCACGTGTGACATCACTGAGACGTGCCTGAACCCGGAAATTCAGGCACAGCGCGATTTAGAGAAATGTAGCCGGTATAGTACATCCTAACGTCACGAAGGGGTTAAGAGAAGTTTTTTTTCCCCTCCTAATCTATGGATTTATATTAAATACAATTCTGCTAACATTGTTTATAGTTCATTTTTTATTCTCTATATTCACAGCACAAACTATGTTTGAAATTATGAGAGTTTAAAAAGTAAAATAAGATAACTAAAAAGAAATGAAAAGTTAAAAGGATTTGGAGGCAAGTGCAAAATATCTTAAGGCACACAACAATTTTTGGATGCAAATAAGACGCATGCACACACACACAAAAAGTCCCATCCACATTTTTCATAAAATCAACTTAAAGAACATTCCACCGTGATCTGCACAGTGGGGCAGGAGGATAAAAAGATTTACACAGCAGCAAGGTTTAATCGAACAGAGGGAATTTCCAGTCACAGGAAGGTTGCAGAAGGTAATTTTTAAAACAGTAAGTGAATAGATTGTTTGCTTCATGTAGCAATATAGAATTACCATAGGTTTATGCCGGTGCATAAATGCAAAAATATTCAATATAACAGGAAACGCCCCGCCCCCCCCCCCCCCCAAAAAAAAAAAAACAAACAGAAAAAGGAATCAAAATTTACAAGGCCAAAAGATGACATAGATTGGGATTAAGAAGAGTTAGGGCCTGACCAAAATAAAGAGTAAAATAAAGTTGTTAGATCAAAACATTAGTTTAATGCAGGCTCTTCAGCTGATTGTTGACAACATTTCCCACACTCGCTTGCCAGTCTCATAAACAGCTGAGGGCCATAGATTGACACTCCGAATTTAACCTCTCTTTTCTGTCAGAAGACAACTTACTGATTACTACCGCAAAAAATTACTTTAGGGCAGAATTCCAATTACAGGAGTTCAGTAGTGCAAATAATTATTTGACAAGTTGGAGACAAGCAAAATAATTTTAGAAGTCAGGGCCATCTGGTTACTGGGATTTTTCAGCATCCCAAGCAAAACAGAGAATAGTACAGTATCTATAAATATGAGGTTAGGTCAAGAATGGATTTCTTAAGAGCAAGTGCTTGACAGTCTATTAGAAGATAGTTAACTAGAAGGAAAACTAACATGTTAGTGCTAGTACTTATTTCTTGTTAGGTAAAAATGTTAGCACTTCTTCCTTCTTAGAATGCTCAAAAAACAAATAAGCAGATTATATAAAAATAATACTAAAATTGTGAATTCAATGTACAGTGTAATTCATAAATACATGAAAAATACCTCAGCAGGATCATGAGTCCACTGCCCGTCTACAAAAAATTTGTACTGATGTTCACCTTCTGGAAGGTCTAATATTGCAACAAAGTTATTGTGGCTGAAATACAAATAAAAGGCATTTTAGGAAACCAGTATCCATAGCACTACAAAAAAAAAATACTTCATAAAGCAGAAAAACACATTTCGAAATGGTACATTTACTTCATGGCACTGCAGAAGTGTGCTCTTATTAATCAAAAATATTTTCACAGGTATGTTAACTACCCAGGGGAAGCAAATCTTATTTATTATAGGCAAGTCAGGGGAGTACTTGTGGGGGTAATCCACCCCGGATGCCACAGTTTAGGGGCATACTAGCCCAACACATAACCAGGATCCCCTACATGTTTTCCTGTAGACTAGTGGGGGCTGCCGGAAGATGTCTATGCTCTAGTCACAGTGTTGGAACGCCGTAAGCATCGGGCAGCATCAAAGGACGTCTGTGAGTTACCATACTTCAGGTTTCTCCATTAAACGCTAGGGTTACTGGGTGATCCTGGTTATTTGCAATGCTGTTTGGGGACAGAGAAGGCACTAGTAAACTGTTTGGGGGGCATAGATGGCACTGTTTTCACATATAAAAGGACTATCACCTAATAATAGTTTTTACTGTGCATATAGAGAATAATAACTTATTGAATATGGTCTCTACATTGGATTAGCAGAAATACAAGCAAATCCTAAATTCCTAAATTAGGGGGAAACTTTGTTTTAAATGGGTCAGTGGAGTATCCTGCTTATGACATCACCTGTGGCTTCATGTGCAAATTACACATTTCCAGTTAAAACAACGGTTCACTTGCATATGAAGCTACAAGTGATGCCATAAGCAGAAAAATGCAGTTTACTGCAGAAATAGAATTTACTGTAAATAACAGGATATGTTTATTTCATGATTCCATTTATCAGTAGCATCATCCTCATCACATCGCAGGAGCATATTGACCCATCAGTGTCCCTTTTGGCAAAATTTACTTTCAAGTATAACTTCTTCATTTAGACAACACTCAAAAAAAAAAAAAAAAAAAAAAAAGAGACTAGTCTACTAAAACGTTAAGTGTAAACATTCTATGTATACAAATATATAGAACATACATACAAATGCCAATGTTTCAAATCACCAAAGAAGATGAACTTTGCTTTTTTGGGGAAATGTCAGCTGCAAAGTGGGATTAGTAACTATTGTTAGGTCATCATTTAATCAAGATTTTTCTAAAAATAAAAAAAAAAATATAACAGACCCAAAAGTGTTTTATTTACACAACCTAATACAGAAAACTGCAGTTTAAGCATACATTATTGTGAACATTATTGCTGTACAGTAAAATTGTGACACCAGATTCTGACAGAGGGATTCGGCCACAAAAATGGCATATATCGGAAACCTAGATATGACCCTTTAAAACAGTATTTTACATTAAAATGGAAAATGCTAAATGTACCTTTTGGTGAGGGGGATTTTGCCCCAGTTATTAAATGATCCAGATAAATATATATCCTTCCCTCCCCCTGTCCAGCGGAATACTGTTGGTCGAGCTTGAGTGGGCGCTTTGTCATTTACTTCTAAATCTTGCTGCCATGCTAAGAACTCCTCTTTCTCCAAAGGAGCCTGCAAGCAAAAGTTAAAATGAACAACATTTTGGAGAGGAATTATTATGCAATAATAAAAAATAATGATCGGTATTAAAGAATGAAGAATACCTATATGTATTTAGTGGGCTGCAGGATGGATGTAATGCATTTTTGGTTTGATGTAAATGAGCATACTATTGACTACCACTGAATGTAAAACCTTTGAGTGTAAATGAAATCTGTCATTCAGTCAGCTGCTCACATGCTGCAATCTAGTGTACATAGAAAATACAAAATATTTTAAAAATTCCAGGAAAAATAATAGTTGCATCCAACATGCAAAAACAATGGAAAGCAATCACAGTAACATCTATTGGTAGAAAACAGCTAAATGGAGTAAGAGTACACTAGTAAGATTAAAAAAATATATATTTTTTTTAATTATTAACATCTCCTTGGAATGTTTCTTTTTGGAATATGCAATTTACATATTTAATTTACTCCCCCCCTCCCTTCAATAAACAACTTGGTAATTATTCAAGAAAAGCATCCACAAATTGCATTTACCTGTTATACAAGAATAACTCTCCATTGGTTTACACACACATATTTCTAGGGAAAAGTATTAATAATATGTCTATGCTATGCTGAATTGTAAAAAAAATAATAATGTCATGAATTTTATTAGATATTTGATATTGGCTTTTAGATTTCAGTCTGTTAAGAGATCCAAACATATGTACAGAACAACTCATTCTTCAAGTTTCAAGCGCCAATACACAATTCTGGTTTCATACGCTGCAGTAAAAGTATGAGCACAACCGCATATTGAACTTTGCAACCACATAACAACACACCCAATGAAATAAACCAGACTGAAGTCATATATAGAGAAATGCCTGTGCCATGTTACAAGATTTCATTCATAACGCAAACAAAGTGACAAGACTGTCGTCGCTGCAGTGACACTTCCACACAGCACATATTCTGCTCTAAATACAGCCATGTATCAGGTTACAGATCTAAGAGCCAGAGGAACAAACAGTATACAACTCTGGCACACAGACAGTTAAACAGGGTTGAGAGAGAGATTCCGTTTTCTCTACTCAAAAAACCAATTACCTTACTGTCCTGGGCGGGGAACATTACAGCGTCCTCCGGACTATCCATTAGTATCTTGGCCCGGTCATCCCCTTTCGTCGATCCCCCGGTGCTGTCCCTGCGTCCCTTATGGGGACCGGCTCTCTCACTACTTGTGTTCCCCATGGTCGGAGCTCAGTGAAATCACTCTCCTGAACCCCAAGATGACTTTGTTTATGCGGCTCCTGTGCTTCCGGATCCTGCTTCCGGTCCGGTGGAACGCAATGCGCGTTTCATGCCTCGTTATCTGTCTTGAAGACTTCAGATATCCTATGTAGTTTCTTGAGTCGGGTTAGGAATGATTCGTTTGCTAGCTTTCTGCCTTCTTTTTATGTTTGTGAAATTGTATAATACGCAGGTTTTTTTTTTTTTAGAGCTTGACAAGTGAGATTTAACAGCACTAAACAATATTCCCAGAGTACTAGTAGGTATAAACCTCACAAGTGACTCGATAGTCCCAGTTTTGCACCCAAATGTCTCTTTTCAGGTTTTTGGGGAGCACAGCATATTTGGTTTGTACAAATATGTGTTACAGAGAGCCCCAGAACAATAAAGCACACTATAAAGTCTGTTTAGACTGCATTAAATGTGTTTGGATATTAGTTATTGTAAACAAAACACTTTATTTTTATTGTAATTGGCATTATGTTAAATAAATAATTATTCATTGACCATAAAGTCATTAAAATTGTTTTGATAATTCCCTGACCCCATAGCTGAATCTTCAGCCACTTCCCCCCCAAATAAAATAGTCCCTTTACCCATTTGAAATGTTGGGAGGTATGGGTGTAAAGGTGACTGGAACATTTTATTGGTTTCCACTGTGATTGTCAAGTCTTGGGTTAACATCCGCTGGGTTACACCTGCGATTGCTTGTTTTCACAAGTTCAACAATAACTTTGCCTCCGAATTGCACATGGGCGGATCCTGGACAAATAGTGGCACACAGGTTGGCATACCATGTCATAAAACTATGGTTGCTACACAGCCAGTATTTTACTGGAGAACGATAAAAAAAAAATTGAATTGATGCCAATGTTAAGTCTATGGAGGCAATAAAATTTGCAGCATTTTTTAAAATAAAAGTTGGCAACCCTAGACAATAAAATATATATGTATATGAATTTTACTTCTGAGATACATTGTAATGCACACCACATTATTGTTGTTTTGCCTCTGGTCACATATAACTTATTCAGGCTGCATAACAGAATGTAAGTGTTATAGGTGGGCAGTACAAAATGGCCCTCCTGGCAACACTAAGCTCACCAAGTCAAAAGGCTGGTCATCATATAAAAACATAGAATGTGTCGGCAGATAACCATTCGGTCCATCTATTCTGCCCAATTTTCGAAATACTTATATTAGTCCCCAGTTCCTTATTTTATATCTAGGATAGCCTTGTGCCTATCCCACATATGCTTAAAATCCTTGACTGTGTTTACCTCCGCTGTAAGGCTATTCCATACATCCATTACCCTCTCAGTAAAGTAATACTTCCTGATATTACTTCTAAATCTTTGGCCCTCTAATTTAAGACTATGTCCTCTAGTTGTGGTAGTTGTTCTTCTTTTAAATGTACTTTCTTCCTTTACTGAGTTGATTCCCTTTATGTATTTAAATGTTTCTATCATATCCCCCCTGTTACGTCTTTCCTCCAAGCTATACGTGTTAAGATGCTTTAACAAATATGAATATGAATTTTAACAATATGAATGAATGTCCACAGTTGCAGAGGCAAACACAGCTGTAGACTGTGTATGATGCTCAGCCAGTGAAAATGCTCTCTTGATGCTTGAACATAATAGCAAATGTCAATGCCAGATCAGTGGGTAACTGACAAGGGCTTGGTACAGAAAGAAAATGAGTATTTACAATATTTACCAGAAAATAAGACCTAGCAGGGTTTTTCAGGATACCCCAAAAGTAAGCCCCAGTTAAGATCATCAGTCATCCCCTGGGGCTGCAGCAACTTTAAGAAGCAGCAGCAGCAAGCCGTCTTAAGGATTGGGCCGCACGGCCCCATCAACTGTGAGATGCAGAGAGTTTTGCATTTGGAATTTGCCTTACCCGATATGATATTATGTCATATCCGCCAGTTTTCCCCCCTGCAGACATCCACTGAAAATAAGCCCTAATGCATCTTTTGGGGCAAAAATGAATATAAGACCCAGTCTTATTTTCGGGGGAAATACTGTAATTTATCTGGTGCCACAGACTTTTGCTGCACAGGCAGAGGTGTAGGGTTGATCCTTCATGACTTGCTCACTCTCTGCCCAGCATGTGAAGTACTATGGATTGCTGGGAAGCATGTTGTCATTACATATATCTTGCATTCCCTGCAATTCACAGGAAGATACTGGGATTATTCGGTCCTCCTAATATCCCTAGGCAGCTCTTAGGGCCTTGCATGCAGAGTAGGTGGTAATTCACATGCCTAGACTCTCCTCTAACTGGCATTGGAATCACCCATGACCTTTCCCTATCATCGGCAGTTATACATATGGCCATACAAAAATTGCAATACCTTCCCCAAGTTAATAGCATCATTCTGCTGTTTGGTTTACAGATCTGAGTGAGCATGTAAGATTTGGTACACATAATGAGTAAATATGAACATGACAAAATTACAATAAATGCATTTTTTCAATTATAGTTTTTATTAAATATGAAAAAAATAAAATTAATATTTATTAGTAAAGCAGAATGGTTCTGCTGGTAAAGCCTCCTGAAATGTACAGTGAGTTAGTATTTGTCCATAATCTGGAAAACAGCAGAAAGGATTTTTGAAAATGCAGGAGATTTTCATAACTTCACATTTTTGACAGCAAGTGACAACTTGTGATCGGAATATTGATTTTTAATATGTCAAGAAAAATGGTCACAAGAATACCTATTTATACGATGGGAAGCAGACCAATCACCATAGCTACAGTTACACTGGGAGAACTAAACTGAGGTTTACTCACTAAACAGTGAATTGACAACATGTTTCAAATTCCAAATTTCCTACTCCATTGGGCTGTTTACCATTACCAGGAGCTGAATCAGTTTATGCAGAATACAGAGCACAGTATTTTTGGGGTTTTGTCTGAGTCTTCTTTGTAACAGAGTTATTTATAATTTGCTGCCTGCTAGTATGCTATATGCCATATAAAAGCCAAGCTGTGAGTTACTAAATAGTGAGACAGATGGAAAGGGTTTATTTGTTGGCAGATCAACAGACAGTGAAGTAAGGAACACACACTAAGACTCTGGATCAAGTCTTAACTGATTATTACAGCCTTTTCTTTAGCTTTTCCCTAAATATTGTCTGCTATAAACATATTGGGACAAAAAGATTACACACTAAATGTACCAGATAATAAAACAAGTAGGATGACATTCATCCTAGTAGCAGTTGATAAAAAAAAAAAGCTTGTTGAATTATTCAAACACTAGCAATGTTAAAATCTACATTAAACACAAACTGAAATATTTATTTTGTTACTCTAAAAGTAGTATTTGGACTACTTCCATTGTTTGCCTAAATTAGGTGCTCTCATTGTAAAATGTTCCAATTTTTTTAAGTGCAGCACTATATCTGTTTTTCCAATATGATTCTTATGTTTGTGTTAGTTACTTGGATAATTTATTTTATAGAATATATATATATATTTAACATGCTACATTTTATGGGTTCAGATTTTGTGTGAGCCCATATCACGATACTGTTAGAGTTTGTTTTGAACTAACTGTAATGAGTTTGACAGCCATATTATTTTCTAAATTGGAAGATAAGAACAGGAATAGCTAACCTATGGCTGTCCAACTATTGTTAAAATACAAATCACATAATTCTTCAACAGCAATAGGATATTAAGAGAGATCAACATTGGCTTACTGAGCATCTCAGGCATTGGATTTCAATAAAAACTTCTGATTTAGACTATGTGTGTTAAAAGCAAAGCAGTAGTTATTTCTAAAGGTAAATTCTGAGGCAGAGTTCTAAAGCTTGAGCAATATGCATGGATGTGCCAATTTCTTTAAATTATGACCCCAAATTGTCCTGAAATACAGAAAGAAAAACTATTATGTCCCCAATTTGAAGCAGGGTTATCATAATAGTGAGAGATTTGTCACATTGCTCTTGGTACAATGGGCCACTGAGTAAAAAACACTTTTATATCCTTATGAACAAGTGACCTACTTTCAATCATTTCACTATCCTCTTTCATCCCAACATCTTACCTTAACCAGTGAACAATCTAGATGGCTTATCTTTGGGACTTCAGTATTTGAGTTGCTAATGCCCTGTTCTAACTTGAGTACAACTCCTTGTGAATGATAGGTGTGTTTAACTGCTAAATAAATTGTCACTACTGCTATCCACAAAAGAGATCATACCCTTGACCTGGTTTTACACACTATTAGATGTCTACAGTTAACCCAGGTATATAGTTAGACCACTATTGCATACATGTCCATTGTATCTCAATTATTCAGACCTCCTTCACCAAAACGGACTGAACATCACACTTTAAAGGGACACTATCACTTACACAAGGTGTAACCTGTGCATTTAAAACAAACACATATAAAAGACATATGCCACTGTTTGTTTTTTCTTCTATGTTTGAATTAATTGCATATAAAAGTAAAGATAAAATTAGGTGTCTATCGCCTGCATTTATTTTGTGAGTTTTATCCATCATGCAACATTCTCCAAAATCTCTCAGCGAGTCTCGCTTTACAACTGTCAGGGCCTTTACCAGGTGAGGTAGGAGTGGATGGGCCGAGTGGTTCATATCTGCCAACACATTCTGTGTTTTTATGTTTATATACTTCAGCTAAAATGAGCAAAGATGAGCAGAAATATGGCAGGATGGTTTGATCTATGCTTCCTTTAGACCTACTCCTCCTAGATTTGAAGACGTGTTTGTAAATGTTATTATTCTTTATGCTTTAATCCTTTTTACCTCTTTTGGAACAATTCACAGCACAACAGTCTCATCTATAAACCTCTTTTCCTGATAAAAATCACATTCCATTGTACACCTTGGTTTTATAGTAGTCAGAAAGTCGAATTGAACATTATGTAAGCCATCACTTGAAGATAAATATTTTCTTGTCCTGTGAATCTACCACCTTCTCATAGTCTAATTTGAAGTCAGCTTTACTGGTAAGTTATTGGATGTAACAGATTAGACTTGAACAAAAGATGAAGAGAGCCATGCCCAAGGAAGTGTACAATCTAAAAAGGCTTACACATAAACTATAAACAGATTACATTTTTGGTATCATTTAGATTCGAGAAGTTTAATAATACATCTGGAGTAATACCGTATTTGCTCGATTATAAGACGACCCTGATTATAAGACGACCCCCCAAACTTTGGATATTCCTTTAGGAAAAAAACTAAAAGCCTGAATATAAGACTACCCTATAGGAAAAAAGTTAAACTTGTATATATTCACATGTAAATTGCTTTTTTTAATAAAAAAATTATGATATCAAAAAATGTATTTCTAGTTTTTATTTCTTTTTATGTGCCAATGCTGCCTTTCTCTTTCCCTTGCCCCCATTTTTCTCTCTCTCCCCCCTCCCCTTGCCTGTCTCTTAACCCCCTCATTCCCCTTGTCTCTGTCTCTTAACCCCTTCCCTCCCCTTGTCTCTGTATCTTAACCCCTTCCCCCCCTTGTCTGTCTCTTAACCCCTTCCCTCCCCTTGTCTGTCTCTTAACCCCTTCCCTCCCCTTGTCTCTGTCTCTTAACCCCTTCCCTCCCCTTGTCTGTCTCTTAACCCCCTCCCTCCCCTTGACTCTGTCTCTGCCCCCCTCCCCCCTGTCTCTCTGTCCCCCCTGTCTCTCTGTCCCCCTCCCTCCTCCTGTCTCTCTGCCCCCCCTCCCTCCCTTCCCCTTACCTTGATCCCTGGTGGCTAATGGGGGCAGCCGGGGGATGTCTGCACGATACTTGCAGACATCCTCCATGCTGCCCGACACGGCAGTTTATTATGACGGACAGCTGTCCGTCATAATAGTCTGCCGTGTCGGGCAGCATGGAGGATATCTGCACGTATCGTGCAGACATCCCCCAGCTGCCCGATTCTCCCTGGTGCCTAGTGGGGCAGCAGAGGATGTCTGCGCGATGAGCGCAGACCTCCCCTGCTGCCGCCCGGCACGCTCGCCGGGACTTCTGTGACGAAAGCGGAAGTATCCGGCTTCTTCATAGAAGCCCCGGCGGTCGTGCCGGGCGGAAGCAGGGGAGTCTGCGCTCGTTGCGCAGACTTCCCCTGCTGCTAGAGAGGGGGATCCAGGTCCCCTGCAGCTCTGCTGGGGACCTGGATCCATGTCTTATAATCTGACCTCAATTTGAGGTCAGATTATAAGAGACCTCGATTATAAGACGGGGGGGATTTTTCAGAGCATTTGCTCTGAAAAAAACCTCGTCTTATAATCGAGCAAATACTGTATATGATTGACCATTCTACGTATGGATTTGTTGAGGTTCCAGGAATCTGCAATCGGCAGAAATGGCTGAATGACTGACCTTCCTTCATGACGGCAGCTTTGTGTGTGATTTAAACAACAAAATATGTGAGCATCATGTATATGTCACATGTATTTTCAGTATGTAACATTCCAGGGCTAAGTTGGTTACCACCATGAACTCTTAATAAACCGTCTGAAATATACCATACTGTAATTTTTGAAAGAATAAAACACAGGATTACTGTTTGAATTTTAAAAATAACAAGTTTGAAAATGCATATGGATTGCAGCAACCATCAGTTTAGAAACATAATTATATTTTAATGATGTTTTCTTCAGTTATCTTGGATATTATTCACACAAACAGTGTACACACTTACAAATGCAAATATATAATAACGCTTTAATTCACTAAAGTCTACAGGTAGTTCAGTGGCAGCTTGTAACCATTCCAGCTGTACAGATCTGTAATTATAAGGTAATATAAATTATACAAATATTAGCTTTTTAACCATATACGCATATTGTTGGAAAAATAAAAGAGCTTATCACGGATTTTTATAACCTTCATAATTTCTACTTAACACTTTTACTGGGAAACTTTAAAGCAGTTCAGGTAATAATGTATATTTATTTCTCAATTAAGTGAAGCCATTGATTTCAAAATCTGGGGTATTCATCCTGAAAGCTGCCGTATGCACGGACCAATTTTTCATGTAAGTCTGTTTAACTATGTAGCTGAATTAGAGAATTAGATCTATAGATCTAATAAAGCCATATAGGGGCTAAAATAAAGTACAACTATTTTAATTCAAAATACTTTTTCTATAGTACAAAATTAAACATAACTCCCTTTTTGGAACTGTGGAATATAGTCGAGTGCGCAGAGGTTTGCATATGCGCAGTACAGCTGTCACATTGTGTGACAGTGGTACAATGCATCCCCAGTGGCGATAACACCCCCAGTCCCAAGTCTTGGCCCCACGCATCCAATGTTGCCAGGGGAACATGTCCCATCTCTGGAATGTGTAGCCATCTGGAGCTTCAAGGAGCAAAGAGTTGATTATGGTGTGAACATGTATAGAATTCTAGCTTTGGGAGTAAGATGTTAATTAGTTATCAAAAATTATTTAAATAACAAAATATATATATAGTAATATGTTGGCAAATTATTAATGTATTAAAGGAATGTCACCACACTGTTTATATGATATATTATTCATTCTTTTAATTATTTTCTTATTTCTGGTGATGGATTATTTAAATTGTGTTGTAATCACAATAATTCAATAGAAGATAATATACTGTTATATAAGATGATAGCAAAAATAGTTACAAAGTAATAGATTAATGCTGTACACTGTGCTGCATATATAGATGATGAAGCCTCACATTCCATGAAGTGAGTACATAATTGGCATCCATGATGCCAGACATTTGATTAGGTTGAAAGTGACACTGAAGGAGAAACAAAAGCAAGATGGATGTCAGTAACCATTTTGTTTTTAAGTTCAAACTCAGTTCACTTTTTTTTTCTCTGAAAGGTTTATGTAAGGAGTGGTGAAGTCCTGTAGAAGAACGAGGAGTACCCATACCTCTCAAAACCTAGCAAGAGTTATGATGGTGACCATGTGACATTAGCTTAGATAGTGTTGGGACAACAAGAGTTCAGTTAGAAAAGGCAGAATAGGAGGGAGATTAGGAATTAGATTCATAAAGTAATTATACAGTTACCACTTTCAATATCTATGCATGTATTAATACTAATAGTGTGTAATCCTTTTTACAGGATCTTTTAAAAATATGGTCTTTTGGGGAATTGAGGCAGATACAAAAAAAGAGAGACACTGAATTAAGGGCTTGCACACTAAGATTCACACTGGGACTGTTTATACCAGACACCGAACTTGCACACATCAGGAAAACCAGATTATCCCCTTAGTGACAAGACATTTTCACCTTGACTTTCACTTGGTGACAATGGCTGTTTTGACATTTCTGGGGTGTTTGTGTTTAGCTGCAATTTTCTTTTTTCTCAGATATTGTACCCACACAAATTATATGTTGTTTTTATCGTCATAAGAAGGGCTTTCATTAAATACCATTATGTTCATCATATCTTATAATTTACTAAAAAAAAAATCATAAAATATGATGACAAATTTTAAAAAACCCACTTTTTCTACTTTGACCTAAAATATAATTTACACAAATAAAATCATTAAAAAAGACCCCGTCTAAATAGTTTCTAAATGTTGTCCCGAGTTCAAAAATATGCATGTTTCCATATTTTTCGGTATTTTTTTGCGAGTTATGGGGCAAAAACTAAAAATAGTGTTTTTTTGTTTTTTTCCTATATTGACCTTTTGACCCCAACCCGAACCCAAAATTTAACCCTTACACAAAATTTAACCCCAACTCTAATCCTTATTATATCCCTTAATATTTTTTAATTTTTATTTTATTTTAACCCTAACCTTTATGCAAAAAATATTTAATTTTAACCCTATAGGCTAATATAGCTATATAACCTGTTTTTAATTAATTAAATATGTATTTTAAATATTTTCCATTGCAATGCTACTTAACTACCACTAGGGGCAGTCAAGTAGCATATTCAGAGCGACGGAAGTGAAGTTACTTTCACTTCCAAAGCTCAGACCGACAGAGGGCTTAGCCCTCCGTGGGGCGATCGTGGGTGCTCCAAAACAGAAATTTCAGTGCTGGCTATTGCCTCGACATCGAGGCAATAGACCAGCACCGCTAAAGCGGTTTTCGCGATCGTTGATCGCGAAAACCGCTTGATTCACCGCAGGACGTGCCATGCACGTCCTTTGTCGTTAAGGGAGTTTCTCCCAAGACGTGCATGTCCTTTGTCGCGAAGGTGTTATACTCAGCCAAGAATTCTTCTCTGGCCAACTGAACTTCCAAAAGTTTTTCTCTGGGTAAAGTATAAACTATCTAGGGTTTACTAAAAAAGAGAGAATTTCAAGGAATTGAGACAGGATATTCAAACTTAAGGCCAAAGGAACGGAGTTAGAAAAATTCTCCCATTAAGCCATATTGGAGAATTTCTTCAGTCTGGCTACATTGGCCTAAAGTTTGAAATTCCCATCTCATTTCAATGCAGTTCTCTCTTTATTGAGTAGACCCTTAATTATTTTTTTTGTAGAGGTATACCAATACTTAAATGGGTTGGTTCTGTATGTGGCAAATTCCTCTATTAGAAAAATGTGTTTTAAATGTGTGGAGTCTCCAGTTTATGACATCACCTGTGGCTGTATATGCAAGTGAACTGCTTTCAGTGGGAAATGTGTATATTTAGCCACAGGTGATGTCATAAACTGGAGACTCCATCTAAAACACATTTTCTCTTAATTTATGCATATGCTTGCAAATATGGTAACACAATGTATAGATAATATTAAATCGTGTTGTTTTTCCTCTGCATTCACAGCAAACACAATGTTTAGGTGATACAGTTCCTTTAATTCATCTGTTATTGACTCTGTAAAACATCTTCTCCATAAACAGGATCTGTAAGAACTCAGAGATGTATATGTCCATCTTAGATAAATCACGCCCTGTTTATTTTTTTGTGTAGTGATTTACATATAGAAATCCCAGGAGGCCTTTTTTTGCTGCTAGTATAACATTTCCTATTTCTGTAATTGTGGATCAGAGTTGTGTATCATATTAGATTATCTTTCCCTCCTCCCCTCTTTTCCCCTCCATTATCTCTTCTTCCTCCCACCTGCCCTCCCTGCCCGTGTGTTTTCATTGTTTGTTTGAAGTAAGAGCCTGTTACACTAACTGCATTTCAGACATGGCCAAATTAACACAGTCAGCAGTAATCAGGATGGAATATAATTGGGATCGGCCTGCTTGTGAAAATATGCCAATTTAATAAATAACACAGTAAATTTTGCCTCAATCACAGATTCTTTATACATCACCTTCCTAATGGCAGTTTTGTTAATATGCATCAGATTATTGCAGCGACATACATCAGACAAAATAATAGAAATTACGTTTTCAAATTGTTGTTTTATTAATGCTTTCCTCATTCAAAACAGGTTTTACAAGTAAAATTTATAGAAAAAAAATATATATTTAGAAATCCCCTCTCTAGAGTTACATATCAAAATACAGATACATTGCAGTCTTGCAGAATGCAGCTGTTCCCATCCAAGTGGCAGGTGCTAATCTGAGTACAGAAGCTGAGGCCAGCACTTTAACCTGACCATCTGTCCCTGTTCATAACAAGCAGGAAAGACTATAAGATTCTATCTGTGGCTGAAACTTCAGACATCGCCAATGACAGTTACTAAAGTTAGTGGTGTTCGTACAAAGAATTCTGCATTAGCTTCAGGAAGACGTTAAAGTAATGTTTAATTGCAAGATTGCACTGAGTATAGAATTTTTAAATAGAAATGTTTCAATAAAAGAATATAAATAATATAGCTTACTGAGCCCTCTTGGCTCTGTATAGCTCTAATAGGGAGCTGACATGTTGTTTAGAATCTTAGGACAGTTCTTCTTTCACCTTGGTTCAGGTGAAGAAAGATCTGACCGATCTGATTCAAGATTCCAAACAACATGTCTGCCTCCTGTTAGAGCTAAACAGAGCAAAGATGGCTCAATAAGGTACATTATTTATATTCTTTCATTAATGCATTTAAGTGCAATCTGTCTACATTTGATGCAATCTTTCAAATAAACATTAGTTGTTTTTTTTTGCTATAGTTGTCCTTTAAACTTTCTTATACAGGGAGTGCAGAATTATTAGGCAAATGAGTATTTTGACCACATCATCCTCTTTATGCATGTTGTCTTACTCCAAGCTGTATAGGCTCGAAAGCCTACTACCAATTAAGCATATTAGGTGATGTGCATCTCTGTAATGAGAAGGGGTGTGGTCTAATGACATCAACACCCTATATCAGGTGTGCATAATTATTAGGCAACTTCCTTTCCTTTGGCAAAATGGGTCAAAAGAAGGACTTGACAGGCCCAGAAAAGTCAAAAATAGTGAGATATCTTGCAGAGGGATGCAACACTCTTAAAATTGCAAAGCTTCTGAAGCGTGATCATCGAACAATCAAGCGTTTCATTCAAAATAGTCAACAGGGTCGCAAGAAGCGTGTGGAAAAACCAAGGCGCAAAATAACTGCCCATGAACTGAGAAAAGTCAAGCGTGCAGCTGCCACGATGCCACTTGTCACCAGTTTGGCCATATTTCAGAGCTGCAACATCACTGGAGTGCCCAAAAGCACAAGGTGTGCAATACTCTAGAGACATGGCCAAGGTAAGAAAGGCTGAAAGACGACCACCACTGAACAAGACACACAAGCTGAAACGTCAAGACTGGGCCAAGAAATATCTCAAGACTGATTTTTCTAAGGTTTTATGGACTGATGAAATGAGAGTGAGTCTTGATGGGCCCGTGGCTGGATTGGTAAAGGGCAGAGAGCTCCAGTCCGACTCAGACGCCAGCAAGGTGGAGGTGGAGTACTGGTTTGGGCTGGTATCATCAAAGATGAGCTTGTGGGGCCTTTTCGGGTTGAGGATGGAGTCAAGCTCAACTCCCAGTCCTACTGCCAGTTCCTGGAAGACACCTTCTTCAAGCAGTGGTACAGGAAGAAGTCTGCATCCTTCAAGAAAAACATGCAGGACAATGCTCCATCACAAGCGTCCAAGTACTCCACAGCGTGGCTGGCAAGAAAGGGTATAAAAGAAGAAAATCTAATGACATGGCCTCCTTGTTCACCTGATCTGAACCCCATTGAGAACCTGTGGTCCATCATCAAATGTGAGATTTACAAGGAGGGAAAACAGTACACCTCTCTGAACAGTGTCTGGGAGGCTGTGGTTGCTGCTGCACGCAATGTTGATGGTGAACAGATCAAAACACTGACAGAATCCATGGATGGCAGGCTTTTGAGTGTCCTTGCAAAGAAAGGTGGCTATATTGGTCACTGATTTGTTTTTGTTTTGTTTTTGAATGTCAGAAATGTATATTTGTGAATGTTGAGATGTTATATTGGTTTCACTGTTAAAAATAAATAATTGAAATGGGTATATATTTGTTTTTTGTTAAGTTGCCTAATAATTATGCACAGTAATAGTCACCTGCACACACAGATATCCCCCTAAAATAGCTAAAACTAAAAACAAACTAAAAACTACTTCCAAAAATATTCAGCTTTGATATTAATGAGTTTTTTGGGTTCATTGAGAACATGGTTGTTGTTCAATAATAAAATTAATCCTCAAAAATACAACTTGCCTAATAATTCTGCACTCCCTGTATAGTGTTGTAGAAAAGTAGTGTAGGTGCCACCATCAAAAGCAAATTTACAGCAATGCCTTGCTTGCTTTGCCATGACTGGGTTTGCTCACAGTACCATTGTCAGATTAGGAAATGGGCAAGTTAACATTTGATGTGTCACTAGCTGCATACATATATAAAGAGCTGGATAGTAGGGGATATTGTCCTTTTTACTATTTAACATCCACCTCATATACTTACACTGCTAAAATGTCATTATGGGTAGAACAGAGGATGGAGATGTGCAATTACCCAGACTCAAATTTCCTTTAAGCTACAGTGCATTGGAGGTATTTGATACACATTTTTGAGAATTGTTTAAGCTTTGTTGATTTGCCTCCATCCACAGTACCAAAATAGAACTTTAAAACGTCAAAATATATGTGACACATATGAGTCTATTCACTAAAATTCAAGAATAGCTTGAGGAGGTCGACTTTGGAGGCGAAATTATCAAAATGAATGTCGAACTCCTTGAGCTATTTTGAATTTGAGTGAATAGACCCAAGTGAGCTTTTTTGGACCATTGCAGCATGAGATCTGAAGCCAGCATTCTTTGTATAAATTGGACAGCATATGATGATGTGAAAGAGAAGTAATCATCCCAGATGAACTACAGAAACCATAAAATGATGACACATCCTATTTCCCAGTTAATTTATTATTAATACATTTTAAATGTCCCCAGGAAGATCAGTCTCACTATCCTGCTAACTTTGCTGTGATTTATGAGAAGTGAAAAACAAACAGACCTGTCTCATCATTTGGTTCCTCAGAACTGCCTATCTCTTAGAAATGGCAAATAACGTGTAATTATTATTATTATTATTTTTTATTTTATTACAAAAGTTTCAAAAAACAAACAACATTAAAATTTGTGAGGGGATAACCCTCTCACCACCACACATTATCAAATCAAGACTACTTAAGGTGGATAAATATAGGAGATATCATATTGAGTTGTGCCTTTGGTTCCACAACAATTAACAATAAACAAGACAAAACATTGTGCCAGATCATTAGTCCTTTCTGGGGTTTCATACCTAATTCCTTTGTTTTTCAATACTAGGATTGGAGTTCATGCCACTCTCTTAAAAAAATGTAGCTCTCATTTTTTACCATTTTTCAACACTCATTTGTTTTTATCAAAATATCATAGAATCTGGTCATTTGGTCTTCCTTTTTGTAATAACCCTCTTCCATTCTACAAATGAAATGTACCTGGGATTGAACCTATCCCCAATTTATAGTGTAATCATTTTAATGCTGAAGCAACAGCCCTGCCTATTTCTCTATTCTTTTCATTGTTGGATGTCACTGAATTTAGATGCCCCTACATGAGAATTGTATATTGTTTTGAAGTAAAAATAATTGCATTTCACAAATAATACACATGTACAAAATACCAAAAATGTTGTTTTGTGAATTGCAGCTTTAAAGGCCAATGTGGTGTTTAGCAGACAGAGCCCAATGTCTGGGAGGGGGTAATAAAATTTCAGGTGGTGAGTTTGTGCCCTGAGACTTTTTGTTATTATGCTGATGTGTGCAGGGTATACCTCAACTGATTATAGGTAACACAACTGATTATAAAAACAAAAGGCTTTTATTAACTGCAAAAACAGATTTTCAGGATTGCAAAATCACATTCAAGGCCACAGTTGCCAACATCGCCCATGTTTCCAGGGTTATATATCACAAAAGAAGAAGCAAAGTGCAGCCTGGCAGTATGTATGATGTGTATACAGAATCAAATCAATCATGGTCGTTCCATGAAATCCCCAACCTGATTCATTAATTGGATTTTATCTGTGTGTATATTCATCCTACATAATGCCAAGCTGCACTTTGCTTGCTCTTTCTGCAGCATGGGAAACATGTATGTATCCCTGGAAACATGGTTGATCTTGGCAACAATGCACAACCTGTTCCACTCTCCTAGCCAGATTGCTAACTACTAACACTGATAGTTATGTGATTTACTCCACCTGAGGAAAAAAAACACATACAGTGATATATATTTTTATGTATTAAAAGAAACCTGGTGGACTTGCTATTTGGAATACTACATCCACTGCTTCATTTTAAAAATAATACACATACAGAACAAAGAATAAGCATACATTTATTTATGTCAAGTACAAAGTTAAGAAAATCTATAAATGGAACAATTACAGTATAAATATAGCATATAAATCAAAATAAATACAACATTCAAATAAACACATATACAGAGAACATTTTGACAAGTATAGGGTTCGGGTTTCTCAGTGGTAAACGTGTGCACTCTGTATTACACATACTCTTTTTCCATTATATTAAAGATTTTGATATAGTTTTTATAATAGCTGGAGATTCTCTAAACACCAGTGGGAGGTTTTGTGGTGAGGTTTATGGCCTGTAAATTTATATTACGATTACGGTGCGCATGTAATGTCTGTTTTGATAGGTTATTTGGTATCTGTAAGGTGTTTGCATTTGTGTATTGCAGTTAATGTCTGTGAATCACTGTTGGGCATATTAGGCTTCTGTGCAATAGCATCAACATCGAAAGCATATAGGGAACATGTAACTGGCTATAGGCAGACAGTTTACTCTATAGATCTGTATTACAATACTAGCAGTCCAGTTTGCATATTAACACAGAGTTTACACAGACAATGAAGGGGTTAAGTAAATAAGCCACTAAACAAATAATATATAAAATAATTTGTAAAAATGTTATGAAAAACAAGCAAACAACAAAACATGTTTCTTATTATTTGTAGTATTGCAAGACATAAGTTACATATATCATTAATATACAGTATTAAAATGATTTCAACCACTATGTGCTAATCTATACATCTAAGCTACTAACAAGAATACTTGGAAGGGGCTGCTTCTGTTATGGTGAGACACGGTAGTGCCTGTATTTATTTGTACAGTGCTGGCACTCTGCTGCGTGAATTAGTTAAAACCCATGTCATCCCAAATGTATAGACCCTATAGTAGCTGTGAATGGTAAGTGCTGTCCTTTTACACTGTTCTCTCCAGAAAATCTGCACAAGATGAGTACCAGGAACTTGTAGAATTTGGATACAAAATCAGGACACTACCACTTTAACATTGCTGGGCAAAGAATACGCTAGATATGACTGGTAGCTGTTGAAGATATGACTGGTAGCTAAAACTGTTGAATATATTCTTATTCGTTAAGGAGATGTAAGCAAGTTACAGCTCTGGGAAATCTTGACATTTTATCAAGGGTATATTTAATTGTCATACAGAAAATTAGAAGACAATTTTATGTCACTGCCTTGAATAAAAATGGCTAAAAAAAAGTACCAGTATTTATTTATTTTACTAAACATTGTGAACATGTAGAGCTTTGTGGATAGATTACACAAACAATATCAAATTGTGCTGAATTATGTTAACCAGACACTGACACTTGTTACATACAGACCATATATATGCCAAGATACACAAATGTAGATGTCGAAAATTCATTGTAATCCATGATGTTCGAGTAGTAATTGACGACTTTATTATACACGGAATTTCCAAAACGTATCTCTTTCTTATCTGAAGAGCTGAGGAGTCTGATTTATTTCTAATATAAATATTATCTTCATATTCCCATCTGATGCTCAGATTGTGTGCTGAAACGAAAATACAAAGTTAATTAGAACATAACTATAACTTCCATGTCTCATAAAAAGCTATTTAACTGACTATCTTAACTTCACCTACTGTCTTCATCTGAATTATTACCAAGCACACAGCTAAATACCTCCCAACATTTCGAATGTCCAAAGAGGGACACTTTTATTATTGTGGGAGTGACTGAATGTGCAGCTGTGGGCGGGGCTGTACCAGAACATTTTTAGCAACTTTATTCTCAATTGTTAACTACTTTGGTACGTAATTCAGAGCTAGAATTAAGTATTTTATTTACACAAATTAATATAAAAACACGTTTACTGCAGTTGAAATTGACTTGATTTGGGAGTTTTTATTGCTCTGGAACTCTGTGATACAGTAGTAGAAACTAAGAATTAAGAGCTCCCTAAAAAAGGGATATGCAAAGTAACAAATATTCAATGGGGAATGCGTAATTTGCATGTGAAGCCACAAGGTCATAAGCAGGAGACTCCACAAACATAAAAAAATGTATTTCTCTCATTTTATGCACTTGCATGCAGTTATGTCAACACAATGTATAGATAATTGTTCATCATTTTTTATTTTTATACATTCACAGTATAAGTAATAAATGTTTAGGTTGACAAAGTCCCTTTCAAAGTTATATGTGTTTAGCATAAAACTGGGAGATCTAGTGCACCTTGTGCAATATATGTATAATATATATTTATAATTCTGTATTCTTGATATTTTAAACACCTTCATTGTTACTTTTTCCTAGATGCTGAAAAATAGCAGTAGACCTGATATTTGTGAGTAAATTAAAAGTATGGAGAATACATATGTTCAAATGTTAATAAATGCCTACCGTTTAATAGTTTTTAACTTTAACCCCATCGTGACTCATGGTGCTTGCGTCCCAAACGACGCAAGCACCAAAACGTCACGATTTGTTCAAGATCGGTAGCCAGGAACACTCTGGCAGAGACCCGATGAGGGTCTTAATAGACCCTGTGGGTCCCTGCCAAAAAATCGCGAGACCTCCGGACGTCACGAAGTTCGGGCACAGCGCGATTTAGCAAAATGTAGCCGGTGCTCGCTTTGAGTACCGGCTACATTTTCCCTGTCAGATTGAGGCCACTCAAAGTGGCCTCATCTGACAGGTGGGTTCCCGCTGTAAGTGCCTGCAGCGGGATCCGAAAACAGCTCATCGCGGGGAGCCGCGATGAGCTGTTTAGTACAGGACGTACTATGCCGTCCTAACGACTTTAAGGCACTTAAAGTCAGGACGGCATAGTACGTCCTAACGTCACGAAGGGGTTAATATGCATTAAAATGTAGGTCATTTTTAAATCAGAGTGGTTTTGTTCTTTGATGCATTGTTGGGTTTAACGCAGTTACATACATAGAGACACTATACATTATGCAGGCCTTGTTCTTGAGCTCAACCGTCTCTCGGGCTGACAGGAAAACATACTTTAGACCAGGGCTGGGGAACCTTTTTTCTGGCATGGGCCATTTGGATATTTATAACATAATTTGAGGGACAAAATTATCAACATAAAAATTAGCCTGTTCTATTTGGTCAAATGTTTAATTAACTTGCCCTAATGTGATGCCTGGAACTGCTTATCTTTAGTGAGACGTGTGCTGATATTGCACATTCAGGACTTACCCCTGCACCACAGGACATGCCCCATCACCCACATTGTACATCCAGGACTCACCCCTGCATCCCAGGAAGTGCCCCATCACCCATATTTCACATCCAGGACTTACCCCTGCACCCCAGGACATTACCCATCACACCCATTGGACATTCAAGACTTACCCCTGCACCACAGGACATGCCCCATCACCCACTCATATAAGAATTGAATGAAAATGCATAAATTAACACAATGGGGGTATGTTTAAAAACTAGCGCACTGCAAAATGTCAGGAATTTTATAAAAAGGCCCAGTCGCCTGACACAAATCAGGCACTTTTCAGAAACGAGCGCCAACACAACCTAAATCTAATTTGGTGTAGGTAATGCAGTCTCAGATGAATGGTTTATACATTGACGCAACACGCCCATTGTGCCAGTCTTTTGCGCAATCTGTGCGTGCACCATATTTATACATGCCCCCCAATATATAGATAATTATTGATCTTTTTTGTTGTCTGCATTCACAGTAAAAACACAATGGCATGTATAAACATGTATAAACAAGGCGCACACGCAACTTGCTCAAAATATTTGTTATACATAACAAATGGCGATTGCGCCTTTGTATAAAACTGACAACATTTTGCAGTTTTTTTTATTTCACTGTACCTATTTAAGAATGGAGGCCATTCATTTCAATGGGGGAAGGTTTTTCAGTATAACTTGACAGGCCAAATCATACTTGTTTCCCCATTGAAATGAATGGGAAACAAGTTTAACATTGCTCCCCTTCATTCTGAATGCCTTCACTATGTTTCAAACTCGCAAAAATGCACAGTGAATAGTATTTTGCTAGATTGAGATGGAGGTGTGTGGGTAGGGTTGCCACCTTTTCTTCAAAAAAATACCGGCCTTGGTACTGTCTCCATTTACTTAACATTGGCCTGAGGCCAATATTTCACCGGCCTGCCGGTAAAATACCGGCCAGGTGGCAACCCTATGTGTGGGGGTAGCCAAACCTGTCCGCAGCTGGAGTTCAAGATGAGCTCTCATCTCAAACGCCAAACTTGGATTTTAAAAAATAGGCCTACAGGTTGTTATTTCACTACTGTTTATTAACTTCATCTGTACCACCCAGACAGAAAAGTACCGTTGACTAGAGAACCTACCAATTTGAGGGATTATGCAAACCTTGCTGCACCTGAAGTGGGAACCCTAAGTCCAATAGGAGACTAGACTCATTTGGATCTGCAGCAAAGATTTAAATCTAGCAACCTGAAGATAGTGACTTTATCTAAGTAATTAAATACCCACTGCATCGCCAGAAAGAATATACCACGGGTGTCCAACATGCGGCCCGTCGGCCAGAGAGGTGTGGGCTGCTTCAGAGTGGCAGTGGTTGCCGCATCTCTGAGCCACTCCAACAAAGTGTGCACCGGGATTTCACTGACACCCAGTGCTCCAACAGGGGCAGAGCAGGAGGGGGCGGATTCTTCTTCCCTTGTCTGTGGGAGAAAGTTCTGCCCCCTCACACTCTGACCCTGTTGGAGCACCGGGTGTCGGTGACATCCCGGTGCTCTGATGGAAAATAGCAGACCACAGATGGAACAATCCCCCTTCCTGCAGATACAAGGTAAACGAGCAGGGAGGGGAAACAAACTAAAAAAAGACAATGTCTGTGTGTGGAAGTGTGTGTGCAAGTGTGACTCTGTGCGGAAGTGGAAGTGTGAATCTTTGTGGAAGTGTAAGTGTGACTGTGTGCGTGTAAGTGTGACTCTGTGTGTGTGTGTGAAAGTGTGACTCTGTGTGTGTGTAAGTGTGACTGTGTGTGTGTGGATGTGTGACTGTGTGTGTGTGTGTAAGTGTGACTCTGTGTGTGTATATATATATATCACAGTAATGTGCAATAAAACAGCAGAAATATGTGTATGTGCATATATGTGTGTGTGTGTGTGTGTATATATATATATATATATATATATATATATATATATATATGTATGTATATACACACACACACACACATACATACATTTCCTTTCAATGAAACATGAATGCGGCCCACGCACAAATACATTTACAGTGCAGTGGCCCACTGCAGAACAAACTTGGACACCCCTGGTAAATACCTTCTGCCCTGAATGAATTGGGGTGCCAGGGACAGAGCTTGGTAGGTCAAATGCTAACACTACTACACGTGCGTGGAAGCGCTGTGAATCAAGCTGCCGGTGCAGCTGCCTGCGCATGCGCAGTGTGCATTATCCAGTGTCCTGGATAATGGAAAATGAAATCAGGTCTGCGGGATTGCAGTGCTGAATTGGGATTTCCAGTTGTGAAGTATGGGGGTGAGTGTTGTGTTTCTGAAATTGAAAGAGTTAATATATAAAAGGATGGAGGCTGTGTGTGACGAAAACTGTGTGTGATGAAAACATCTGACTTACTGTAAGATAATAAAGCAGTAACACTTGTTACTATGGTAACTCTCTACCCTGCAAGAAATCAGCAATGAGAACGTACATTCAAATGGGTCCTGGTCACACACAGCCTCCATCCTTTTATATATTAACTCTTTCAATTTCAGAAACACAACACTCACCCCCATACTTCACAACTGGAAATCCCAATTCAGCACTGCAATCCCGCAGACCTGATTTCATTTTCCATTATCCAGGACACTGGATAATGCACACTGCGCACTTTGTATACCCTAGAAGGCTGTGGTTTATTGCAAGATCGGTGGCAAAATCCTATATGTAAAGGAGGTGGTTTGTCACAATATATACATACACACACACACACACACACATATATGCACATACACATATTTCTGCTGTTTTATTGCACATTACTGTGAGATATATATATAGATACACACACACAGAGTCACACTTACACACACACACAGAGTCACACTTACACACACACACACAGTCACACTTACACACACACACACAGTCACACTTACACACACACACACACACAGTCACACTTACACACACACAGAGTCACACTTTCACTTTGAGATGAGAGCTCATCTTGAACTCCAGCTGCGGACAGGTTTGGCTACCCCCACACATAGGGTTGCCACCTGGCCGGTATTTTACCGGCAGGCCGGTGAAATATTGGCCTCAGGCCAATGTTAAGTAAATGGAGACAGTACCAAGGCCGGTATTTTTTTGAAGAAAAGGTGGCAACCCTACCCACACACCTCCATCTCAATCTAGCAAAATACTATTCACTGTGCATTTTTGCGAGTTTGAAACATAGTGAAGGCATTCAGAATGAAGGGGAGCAATGTTAAACTTGTTTCCCATTCATTTCAATGGGGAAACAAGTATGATTTGGCCTGTCAAGTTATACTGAAAAACCTTCCCCCATTGAAATGAATGGCCTCCATTCTTAAATAGGTACAGTGAAATAAAAAAACTCCTTACCAGGAAACTATTGGAAACCTAGCCTGCCGTAGCTCTAATATGAAATAAAAGCCACAGATAAGATGAAAACATCTGACATTGACCAGGACCCATTTGAATGTACGTTCTCATTGCTGATTTCTTGCAGGGTAGAGAGTTACCATAGTAACAAGTGTTACTGTTTTATTATCTTACAGTAAGTCAGATGTTTTCATCTTATCTGTGGCTTTTATTTCATATTAGAGCTACGGCAGGCTAGGTTTCCAATAGTTTCCTGGTAAGGAGTTGGCCTCATGGGATTTGTAGCATTAGTCATAATTATGAGAGTTAGACACATGTAAGGGTTAAAAAATTTTTTTTATATAGCAAAGCTGGCACTGTGGAAAATTATGTTTGTATAAAGCTGGTACTGTGGCAAGTGATGTGGAGCAAACCTGGCATTATGGAAAGTGGGGATACATTGCACTGTTGGTATCATTTAATGATGTGTTGCATGGTCGGATAAGAGCACCCAATGGCTTTTTGCACCAGGGCCTGGTTATTTCTATTTACAGTTGTCTTTAATTTATTTGCTGTGGGGCTTTATTGTGCTGCATAAATGAGATACAATGGAGTACATCCAATTTACATTTTTAGCAGGCATATGGCAGCTGTACCTTAATAATTGTCCAAAGCTTCATTACACATTGGTTTTATCTAACTCAGTTGCTTACATGTTTATCTAATGGTTTTTCTACACTTATATTAAATATACACATATATTAAATCATCAAACATTTACCTAGGAGGAAGATGATTATACTACCGCCAGTTTGGTTGCATCAGTATCAAAACATTGTATTGGACAAATTCCTCATTTATGTTAAATGTGAATCTTTATTGTTCCAAAAAAGACAGACTGGGTGACATTTTGACTCCTCTTAAATTGCAGGTGTTGTAAGATATAAGCCATAATCAATACTTTAAATACCAACACAAATCAAACCATTTCCCAGTGTTGAAACATATCAACACATATTAAACAAGACATGAAAGCAATGAGACACATATCTCTGTCATACATATGGTGAAATTCCAATAAGGCATGGTTGACGTTGATCAGTTTAGGTGTTAGAATAGTTACCCGTCTCTCTTATGAAATAACCAAGAGACATCAAGCTATGCAACAGCCTTTACTGTATTTAATAATAAAACATTACAAAGCTTTTTATCCATTAACATGAAGGAACCAGATTTTTTACTGGGTCGAATTACATAATGGGCCATATTTATCAAATGAAAAGTAATTTTGGGGAACGGTACTAAATATGGAGCAATCATCAGTAACATTCCATTGATTTCCTAGTAATTGATTAAAAATAACACTTTGTCATAGAATAGCAATCATTTTGCTTTTATAAATTCTAAAGACCTGTAGAAAGGGCTGGTGTCTGCGACAAATTAGGAACCATTAACTCTAGCGCTATCATTCAAACAGAAGAGAGACGTACCGTTGTGAAATGAACAACACAATAGGTCGCGATAATCAGAAGGCCAATGATGATTGATGCTATTGCAACGTACAGGGCATTTCGTCCAAGTCTTCTAGATCCATCTATGTCGCCATCATTATAGCTGTTTAAGGCCTGCATTATTAAAGTAATATTTTTAGGAATTCGACATGTCTAGTGAAAAAGGTTGACATAAAAAAAGTACCAAATGCAAAGTACACTATGCTTCCCGCCTTTGAATTTCCCAGAGAAGGATCTTGGGATTTTTCCTCTAACAGATACTGGAGCTCGATAGCTCTCTCTTGTTTGCTTACAATCTAGTCAGATTTTAGTCACATTAATCACAATATGTACAGGAGCCACAAGTTGAGCACACAATGAATTTAGCTTTATTAAAGCTATTTTCTTATTTGGGCATATCTCTACCTAATAATACAATCCTAATTGTTTTAAGGGGTCAGGTTGAGTGTGTTACTAAAAAATAATAATGCATTTTGTTTTTATATACTGTTACTACAAAAATAACCATTTCACTGAAAGAAGGTTGAACATGTTCCTAATGCTCCCCATTCTGTTACTTCCCATCCTCAGTTATTAAACTTATGTATGGAAAATACGCCCTAGTATTTCACTGAATATGCTAAGAAATGGCATGATCAGTGGTTGTACCTTTTGTATTGCAATTTACATGACAACAATATTTTATTGAACTGGTTCTATTAATATCATACATTTTTTTTTTTAAACACAGTCAAATAAACACTTACTCTTTAAGACTAAAATAAAAGGGTCTATTCAATAAAGAGAGAATTGCAGGGAACTGAGATGGGAATTACAAACTTTAGTCAAAATTAGCCTTGGAGAAATTGCCCAATGCAGCTGTATGGGAGAATTTTTTTTTCCAACTCAGCTACTTTGGCATTTAGTTTCAAATATTTGTCTCAATCCCTGCAATTATCTCTTTATTGAGTAGACCCTATAGGATATTATGATCATTCAGGATCATCAAGATAATACTGTTTTAGTAGTTTGAACATGTATGTAGTATGTTTTACAAAGCAGAATAACACAGTGTACCTGGTTTAAAATCCAATATAGCCTTTCTCCCGTTTCACTCTGTAACACTAACCCCAGGATTTCAGACTGCAAAGGCTGCAGCTAATCACATATGTTAGCAGAACTAAACAACTATATGTATCAAGTAATCAGATATATTCTGTGTGTATAAAACAAGTAAAAATATTTGTCATTCACTAAACCAGTATTTATCCATCTTTATGTAAAAGACGCCTTAAGGGTTCTGCAAATTACAAAACATCATGTTACTTAGTGAGTTCCTAGACATGTAACAACCCTTCTAGGTTACATTTGTCCCATAACCTAATACCAAATGGACATACCCAGAATTAAAATAAACAAAACATAGAATCTGCTATGAGTTTAAAAGGTGTTTTATGCATTCATTCTCCTTTTTTTAATTTGCATTCTAACGAATAATCATTTTTAACATTGAAAGATTCACCATGATTACCATGTGAAGCTTTATGTATACACATTTTTTGAAACGTCTTCCTTCTGACACATCTAGTGGAAATTGGGTACAAATGTCTGTCTATGTTCCGTCTCTATATCTGTAGCTTCTCTGTCTTGCCTGTCTATTTGTGTATCTCTGATGATAACATGTTGGCTAGTAAATTTGCACTAAGGGCTACTAAATAGTCCCTTGCCCCCCCCCAGGCCAAATTTTGCTAGCCCTCCCTTGCTTCTCCCCAATGTCTTGGGGGTAGAGGGTCTTTGTTAGAGGCAAAGGTTAGTTACCCATTAATAGGAATGAAACATGACCAGGATAGTAGTGGCTAACATTCCCGCAGCTACCATGATGCTGAGCATTATGGGAGCTTTAGTTTGCAACAACTGGGGTGGTAAAGATTAACCACTACTGCCCCAGTCTACAATTAACTCCAATGGTGATTAGCCAGTAATGGCTGGCTGTATATCATGGCACTTGCAGGTAGTGTAAGCCTCCACAGCCCTCCTAACAGCAATATTGCTGGCTGAATATCATTGCAGATATCATTAGGGCTTTAGTTATGAAAAAGGGAATAGCAGGAAGTTGAAGGGAATTGCAAACTTAAGGCCAAAATAGTAAAGCTGGAAAAACGATCCCATTCAGCTATACTTCACACTCTGCTATGTCTTAATTTTGCAATTCCTTTCTCAATTCCCTCTCTTATGAATGAAGCCCTTAGGGCTTAGCTACTTTGGCTTAAGCTTGGAATTCGCTTGTCAATTCCCCCAGCTGAATGGGATAACATAGCCGACTCAGCTACTTTTGAAATAAGCACTGCTCAATTCCATGCAATTCTCTCTTTCATGAATCTAGATCCTTTTGTCTGCAGCATGCAGAGGCCATGATGGCGAGGAGACTGGCTAGAGGGAGAGGGAAAAAGCAGACCAACCCACTCTGACAGCAGGGTCTGTACAGAATTAAATGAAATTGTTTTTGATGTACTTCCCTGTTTGTCCTGCTGCCTATGTGTGGTCAACTTACCTACCCTCTCTCCCTGGCTTCTGCATCAGCCTGTTGAAATTTCTATGGTGAAGGGAAGGAAGTGCCCCCTCTTGTCTCCCTCTAGTCCAGTACTGTCCAGTCGCCCATGAGTGGCAGCCCTAATAAAGTGCAGCAGGACTTATTGGTTAGGTATTTTGTGGGACATGAAGCTCCTGACACAAACTGTATCTTGTAATATATCTTTTAAAAATATTTTCCATTTGTGTAACTTTGTTAGTACCAATTTAAAAGAGCAACACAATAAACTTTAAACTTAAGGCTCAAAGTAATGACAAAGGCTCATTTTGGGAGAATTCAGAATGGACAAAAAAAGAATTAGCAAGTAGCCCTGGCCTTTCCTACTAAAAATTAGGCTGGGAGATGCCAAAAATTACTCCCAGCCCCTGTTACATATGGGAGGGGGGGGGGAGGGGAACTAAATAGTGCCAGGAACTGGTCAAGTGCTCCCAGCCCCCTAAAAAATAAATTGGGGTTGGGAGGCACCCTAATAGCCCCCCCCCCCAAAAAAAAAATCTGGGTCTAGGCTCCCAAAGAAAAAAATGACCCCTCAAGGTCTGTAGGCTGCTCAAATGCCTCCTGTCCCTTATAATTTAAAAAAAACAAGGCCCGCCCACTGGGCCTGGGGCTGCCTGCTGGCCCTATACCCCATAATAAAATAAAATCCTGGCCTGTGTAAATAATAATAAATAAAACAAATCCGTACCTACCCCCCTACCTCATCTTGCCCAGGTGGGTAGAACAATTGACCAGTGCAAGTAGCTGTTTCCAAATAGTCAATCCGAATCAGACCCGAAATACAGCATATTATGGAATCAAATTTTGGGGATCTGTTCGATTTGGCTGTTATGCCCGATCCAAAGCCATTTTGTAATTAATTTGTCTACATTGTGAGAAATTGGTCCCCTCCAGATGATGTCTTCTTCATTTGTTTTGAAAGAGTTATCCCCAGCGCCTTTTGGTAGCCAATCATAGGGCCATAAGAATACATAGGCAGGGGAGGCCTGGCAACTTTTGGTTTGGGGGTTAAAAACAATTTAGTAGCCCATGCTATAATTTCATGAGATCATCCATTAACATCATAGATAGAAAAAAAAGAGGCAAGACAAATATGTTGAAAGATAACTACTATACATTGGAACATTTAGAAGTGATAATGCCCCAGCCCATTGAACTAGGTCAGAGGGCAGGCCAGAGGTAAATTGCCTGCATGATCCACTTCCCTCAATATAGAGTTGCTTGTCACTACTATTTATGAGACAACATGGAAATGTGTTTTAATGTGCAAAATGATCAGATTATTGTGGTTTTTATAATTGCTGGAATAATTCGGAATTGCTCTGTTATTATGATTTTTTTATTTATTTACTGTGTAGACTCCTGCTCTGCTTAGTGGACAAATATTGCTCAGGAGATTTATACACTTAATAAATTTGTGATGGTGGCTACATCACTTGCATCTCTATCATTAGGATCTGGCTAATGCATGTCTGCGGAGGCAGTAACTCCTATCCATGTGAATGCCAGACTAAACATCATTAAGAGTGTGTTACCTTATTTTGTTTCATATTCAACAGGGCCTTGCAAATTCCATTTTAAATATATTATTTCATTAACAATTAAATGTTCACGATCTACCAGCAATACACCTGCATTAAGTATCAATAACATGCATCCTCCCAACTGCATTACTAACGTGGCATAACTGATGTCACATAGCAAAACTAACTATATTTAAAGACTGCACACACAGAACCCAGTTAAAACATTCCATACCTTTTGTGTATATTTATTATTATTAATATGTTTTGCTAAAGGAGAGATCATAGTAATATCAAAACAGTACAAAAAATGTACTTAAATATAAAACCAAATAACAACAAAAAATAGAATTACATTTAAAATAAATATTTTGCTAGGTAATAAATCATTTGATTATACAATGTATAAGGTATTTTAAAAAATGCTGTTTTTGAACTTACCATTATTGAGAAAACAAACGCGACAATGTTTATTGGGTAAGCAGGACAGAAACAGGCCAGTATTGTAAGAATCAGGTAATTGCTGGGTCTGGGAGCCTCCGGGGATTCATTTTCGATGTTGGTGTCTGGGCTAGCTTCTAAAGCCCTTTTGACTTCTGAATTGGATGGAGTTTGAGACATGGAAGATTCAGTCCACAGAAAGGGAACTATAAAGAAAAGTTCAGCTGTCTTGTTCGAGGATGAGGGGCGGCAGTGAAAATCCAAGTTAGGAACTGAAGGAAGGAGTGATCTCATCTCTGCTGATGCCTGATCAGCAAAGCAGCAGCCAGGGTACAAGAAAAACTCCGGCCCATACAGTGTAAACTGACTACAAAGCCACACAATTTCAATATTCACTTAAACAATTTGAGATATTAAGTTTAACCGACATTGAGCAAATATAATTATAAGGTTGTTAAGCTTTTTAAATACATCTTTGATGATCCCTTGGATCAAATTGTATAATGAACTGTATGTCCAATTACACTAGTTAAATGTGAAGATTAAATGAAAACAAATACAGTAGTAATATGATAAGCTTTGCTAAATTCTCTAACACAAAAAGAGTACATTTTGTAAAATGCTTTGATGTTTCTGCATTGTCCATCATGTCTTTATTTCGACAACGGAATTTAGGCCATCAAAAATGATATACTATTCAAAGCTGAGTGCACTTCAAACAACAGACAACATGAAGACTGGCTATGGAAAATAATGTAAATTATTTTTTATTTTATTCATTGTATCTAAAAATGGCATGACTTCATTATTCAATATATAATGTAATACAGCATAAAAATTGTAAAAAAGACATTTAAATACAATAAAGAGCAAATTAGATACAGATCGAGGATATGGAATCTTGTAAGGTTAGGGGACGAATATAGTATGCACTTTATTCAGAGAAATGTGTTAATGGTTAATGATGATAATAATAATGGATTTTAGAAGGCTATAGCTATGATAGGGACAAAGGAGAGAGTAGAAAAAAGCAAGTATTATATCCGGTCCCACTAAGGGTTAAGAAAGGTATAATGGCCTTGAATAAGCATAGAGACCATGATAAAAAAAACATTGCACTGATTGTTTTTTTCTTTGGATGTTTATCCCCTTATATGTGTTTATCCCATAAGAATGAGACCTTTGAAAATGAATATTCGATAGATTTGTATCATAAATTTTGTAATCTTTTTGTAATTTTTCAATAAAAAAAATTAAAAAAAAGAGCATTTATAATGATAACAACAAAGATATGATTCTGCTAGATTAAAATTTAAAAGGTGTTAATAGATTTTTTCCCCTTTTTCGTCCATGCTTCTTTTGAAGCATACTTCGTGTCAGAATATGAAATATTACTCAATAAAACAAATTAAGCCTCAACTGTTAAGTTGAACCTTTTTATTATGCACTAAAAAACAAAAAAACACTACTCATTCATACCAAAAGTTCAAATCTACCAAATCATTCTGCTAGAGGGGGGAACACATACTAGTGAGGAATGGATCCTATAGAGCAGAGCTCGGTGACTGGTGTGCTGCAGCACATGAAGGTAGGTATGCCGCGGGTAGAGGGCTGGCTAGGGGGATCAAAATATCTCCCCTCACCAGCCCTCTTTGTCCATGATGAGGTCATGCAGCCAATGTCTGTGTGCACAGACATTCTCTTAGGTTGTCTGCCTCTTGATCTCCCGGCACATTAGAGTGTCGGGGGCACGTGACCTCCCGACTTGCAGAGCATGGGGATCTACGGTGGAATACAATTCCGCTGGAACTTTTCCTATTCCATGCAATAAAGAGTTTTATGGCCACAAGAATGTGGACCATAAAATTCTTCTGATATCCGTTTCAATTCAGGAAATTAATATGAAAGAGAAACATCTGTGGGGGTAAAAGCGAGTCGGGAACTATAATTATGTTCAAAGGTTTCTGTAAATTTACAGCTCCTCACATTACCACCACCTATGAAAAAATGTGCCCCTTTCAGTGCTACACATTGGAGTGTGTATTCTGCATAGTGTTGTCGGAACCATATACCAGCTATGTATAAGTTTGTAATGTGTTTCCAGGGCTGCCATCAGGGGTGACAGGCGATACACTGGCCCTTTAAAAAAAAGTGTTCCGGCAGAGACACTTGACAGTATCTCCGCGCGAGAAGGCAGCATGGTGTCTGTGCAATGCACAGACATGCTTTGATGCTGCCTGTCTCGCGCTGTGCCCTCACTGAACTGACATCAGAGCGCCAGGGGAACGCAAGAGAGGCAGCATGGAAGGCTGCTGTTTTCACACATGAGGTAAGTACTGGGGAAGGGGGAAGAGGGTGGAGACTGTCTTTGGCACTTTAATGGTCATACTGTCTGTGGCATATCAATGGGCATACTGTCTGTGGCATATTAATGGGCACACTGACTGGAATTTTAATGGGCATACTGGCTGTGGCATATTAATGAGCATACTGGCTGTGGCATATTACTGGGCATACTGACTGTGCATTTTAATGGGCATACTGGCTGTGGCATTTTAATGGGGACACTGACTATGGCATATTAATGAGCACACTGTCTGTGCCATATTTATAAGCATACTGGCTGTGGCATATTAATGAGCATACTGTCTGTGGCATTTTAATGGGCATACTGGCTGTGGCATATTAATGAGCATACTGTCTGTGGAATTTTAATAGGAATATGATCCATGGCATATTAATGTGCAGAATGCCAGCTGTAGCATATTAATGGGCAAATTGTGGCATATTAATGGAAAAACTGTCTGTGTCATATTAATTCTTGAATGTGCAATGCGGATAATGGCGCAAATCCTGGGCGGCAGCAGCTAATCCTCGATGTGCCATACAGGTGATGCGGCATGTCCTGGGATGTATTTAAATAATGATATATGATATATATAAAATGTCCCTAATGTTAGTCCTGATGCATTTCGCCTTGAAGGCTTCCTCAGAGGAAAATAGTTAACATTTTTTAAACAAAATGTAACATGAGGTCTGATGTTTAAAATTCATAGTGCCATTCCAAATTTTTCCAAAATCTTTATTCTACATTCCCTATTCCCTCATACTCTCACACCTAATCCCACAACCTTCTGTATCTAAGTGATCTGAGATCTGTATATGGTGTTTGCAGCTGCATCCCTTTTTCTTTTTAGTTCTAGGCGCAGGGATGACCTTTCTTTTTGACTGATGTAACATCCAGTCCATGTTGTTCTGTTAGACCTATATAGTGTAGTGCAATCTAAGTAGTGAGCTGTTATGAACTGACATTTTTTATTCTAAATCTTGCAGTTTGAATCGTTTAGCTGTCTGTCTGAAAACGCTGTTCTGGATCCGCTGGTCCATCCACCATGAGTAGTGAGGCGCTAAGGAATTGGACGATCCTGCCATAAACAAACACCTCCTTTTGCCAGTCTGGTTCTTGTAGCGAGTAAATGTGCGACCATTGTTCAGCCAATCCTGCTTGCTGATGAAAACTATGCGAATTGGTCTGAAACTGTGATGAGCTAGTCCAACAAAAGGAGGTACTTTTCAAGACTCATGAGCATAAATAATTAGCTGCACGAGTTAGTTCTAGTAGGCAGCACTGATACAATGTGTCTACTGCCAGTACCTCCTACATTTTCAGGGTTTTTTCTGTTTGAAACTTGCACGTTTGTTCTTTAGTAAAATGCTGACCTGTGGATATGTATATTCATCCCTGAAAACATTGGTGGATAGTAGCTCCCTTCCTTTGTCGGCATGAGGGTGTGCTCCAGGCTATATAACTCATTGTGAGTGGACTTGTGTCTATGCAGTTGGTAATTTGGGTATGTAGATGTACACCACTATTGGAAAACAGGTATAAACCCAATACTAGAAATCAGGTAATACACCTAAACACGTAGACTCAGCACTAGAGTTGAGCGGACACCTGGATGTTCGTGTTCGAGAGGTGCGACCGAACTTCGACCGAACTTCGAAAAAATGTCGGGTCCGTGCTCGAACTTGACCCCAAACACGAACCCCATTGAAGTCAATGGGGACACGGACTTTTGGCCACTAAAATCCCTCTAAAAAAGTAATGGAAAGGGCTAGAGGGCTGCAAAAGGAATCAAAATGTGGGTAAGAGTAGGACAAGTGCCCCGCAAGCAAATGTGGATAGGGAAATAACTTAAAATAACATAAAATACATACAAATTACAAATACAGCTGAGCCATAAAATAGCACTAGATGGAATCTTTGATTTTAGCTTTGGAAGAACATAAATCTAAATCTAAAGCATGGCTTCCAGGAGGATCAACAGAATTATCCATTTGAGAGAGGGTTGGAGTGGAGGGTATTCTCTTTCAGTTTATACTAAGTGACCCATAGGTTGAGAAGGCGGTGACCGTGGCGGTGTAGGTGGAAGCGGCCAACACTGTTTTTTATTTGTTTTTGGTTTTTTAAATTGGGGTAGCCCCCAAAATATTGGGACATATAACAACAGAAAACAAAGAATAAGTGCACTTGAGTATAACAATGACTTGGTGAGGCTGGTATAAATGTCTATTCTGCACAAGGTACAGAGAAGTCTGGTGGGATCCATACCTGGTTCATCTTAATAAACGTGAGCTTGTCCACGTTGGCTGTGGACAGGCGGCTGTGCTTGTCTGTGATAATGCCCCCTGCCGTGCTAAACACACGTTCAGACAATACACTATCTGCAGGGCAGGCCAGCACCTCCAAGGCATAAAGGGCAAGCTCAGGCCATGTGCCCAATTTGGAGACCCAGAAGTTGAATGGGGCAGACCCATCAGTCAATACGTGTAGGCCTGTGCATACGTACTGTTCCACCATGTTGCTGAAATGCTGCCTCCTGTTAAGATGTTGCATATCAGATGGTGTTGCTGCTTGTTGTGGCGTGCTGACAAAGCTTTTCCACATTTCAGCCATGCTAACCCTGCCTTCTGAGGTGCTGGCGGTGCCCCAGCTGCGTTGACGACCTCTGCCTTCGCCTTGTGCTTCCATTGAGCCCCCGGTGTAATTTTGTAATGCCCTCAGCAGCGCGTCTACCAGCGTGCGCTTGTAGTCGCGCATCGTACGATCACGCTCCAGTGATGGAATTAAGGACGGCACGTTGTCCTTGTAACGGGGATCCAGCAGGGTGGCCACCCAGAAATCAGCACAAGTTAGAATGTGGGCAACTCGGCAGTCGTTGCGCAGGCACTGCAGCATGTAGTCGCTCATGTGTGCCAAGCTGCCCAGAGGCAAGGACAAGCTGTTCTCTGTGGGAGGTGTATCATCTGTGTCCTCCGTATCCCCCCAGCCACGCTCCAGTGATGCCCACGAGCTGCGTTGGGTGCCACACTGCTGTGAACACGGTTCCTCCTCCTCATCATCATCCTCATCCTCCTCCAAAACTGTGCCCTGGCTTGACAGTTGTGTACCTGGCCTATGCTGTGCAGGAACCCACCCTCCAAGCCACTTGTGAATGACTGGCCTGATAACCGTGGAAATGACCCCTCTTCTTCCTCCTCCTCTTCTTCCTGTGCCACATCCTCTTCCATCATTGCCCTAAGCGTTTTTTCAAGGAGACATACAAGCGGGATATTAAGGCTGAGAACGGCGTCATTGGCACTGGCCATGTTGGTGGAGTACTCGAAACAGTACAAAATGGCACACAGGTCTCGCATGGAGGCCCACTCATTGGTGGTGAAGTGGTGCTGTTCCGCAGAGCGACTGACCCATGCGTGCTGCAGCTGATACTCCACTATCGCCTGCTGCTGCTCGCACAATCTCTCCAGCATGTGCAAGGTGGAGTTCCACCTTGTGTGCACGTCGCAGATGAGGCGGTGAGCGGGAAGGCCTAAGTTACACTGCAACGCAGACAGTCGAGCAGCAGCAGGGTGAGAATGCCTAAAGTGCGCACAGACGGCCCGCACTTTCTATAGCAGCTCTGATATCTCTGGGTAGTTTTTCAGGAATTTCTGCACCACCAAATTCAGCACATGCGCCAGGCAAGGGATGTGCGTCAAACCTGCTAGGCCCAGAGTTGCTACGAGATTTCGCCCATTATTGCACACCACCAGGCCGGGCTTGAGGCTCAGTGGCAACAACCACTCATTGATCTGTTGTTCCATGCCTGTCCACAGCTCCTGCGCGCTGTGGGGTTTTCCCCCCAAACAAATGAGTTTTAAAAGAGCCTGCTGTCATTTCCCCCTGGCTGTGCTGAAGTTGGTGGTGAAGGTGTTACGCTGACCGGATGAGGAGGTGGTAGAGGAGAAGGAAGAAGCTGAGTAGGCGGAAGGACATGCGCCAAACTGCTATCTGCCTCAGGCCCAGCCGACACTACATTTGCCCAGTGTGCAGTTAGGGAGATATAGCGTCCCTGCCCGTGCTTACTGGTCCACGTATCTGTGGTTATGTGGACCTTGCCACAGATGGCGTTGCGCAGTGCACACCTCATTTAGTCCGCAAATTGCTTGTGCAGGGAAGGCATGGCTTGCCGGGAAAAGTAGTGGCGGCTGAGAACCACGTACTGTGGGACAGCCACCGTCATCAGGTTTTTAAAACTGTCCGTCTCCAACAGACGGAATGACAGCATTTCAAAGGCCAGGAATTTGGAAATGCTGGCATTCAGGGCCAGTGTTCGCGGGTGGGTAGGGCCATACTTCCTCTTTCTCTCCAGTGTTTGGGAGATGGACAGCTGAATGCTTCCATGGGACAGTGTGGAGATGCTGGGGGACGGTGGCGGACATTGTGGCATTGCTGCTACTTCCTCTATTTGCTCGGTGGCAGGTGCCACTGTGACTCCAGAGCTGGAGGAAGAGGCCAAGACAGCAGCCGAAGAGGAAGCAGGAGGAGCCTGAGACCTTTCTTGGGTTTTGAGATGCTTACTCCACTGCAGCTCGTGCTTTGCATGTAGATGCCTGGTCATGCAGGTTGTGCTCAGGTTTAGCCTCGCTTCAGGTTCTGATTGCACAGCTTGCAAACCACTCATGTCTTGTCGTCAGCACATTGTCTAAAGAACTGCCACACCAGGGAACTCCTCGGAGCTGGCTTTGGTGTGCTCGGCCCTGGGTGCGGTGGGCAATAGCAGGCGTACTGTCTAGGGGACGGCCGCTACGGTTTTGCACCCTGCTCCCTCTTATGCTGCGCTGGTGCCTCTTTGCGACCACTGCCTCTTCCTCCAAACTGGACACGTCACTCGCATGACCTTGATTCCATGTGGGGTCTAGGACCTCATCATCCTCCACATCATCTTCCACCCACTCCTCAACCCACTTGTTCTGGCCTCACCATTCTAAGAGCGGCATTCGGGTCTACCAAATAACGCTGAAGGTTCTGTCGCGTACTAGCACCTGAGGAAGGTGTTTCACTTGTGCGTGTAGCTGGCACAGATCGACCACATCCCCTACTTGCAACAGGAGCTCCACCAACACCAGTAGCACCACAACCAGGGCCACGTCCCTTATTTGACGCTCTCCTCATTCTTTGCGGTCACCCACCAAAGTAACAGATGGTTTATGTCAGGCGACAATGTAACCGCCAGTCAACAATTTTAGTTTTTTTGTTTATTGGACTGCAAGAAATGCACCGCAAGAAGTAAATGTACTATTTAGCACCCAAAACAATTAGAATTTTTCAAAGTGTGCTGTAAGCACAGTATTGGACTGTTCTATTTGACTCTCAGATATGAAGTGCAGGAAGCAAATGTACTATTTAGCACCCAAAACAATTAGAATTTTTCAAAGTGCGCTGTAAGAATAGTATTGGACTGTTCTATTTGACTCTCAGATACGGAGTACACCGCAAGCAGCAAATGTACTATTTAGCACCCAAAACAATTAGAATTTTTCCAAGTGCGCTGTGAGCACAGTATTGGACTGTTCTATTTGACTCTCAGATACGGAGTACACCGCAAGACGCAAATGTACTATTTACCACCCAAAACAATCATAATTTTTCAAAGTGCGCTGTAAGCACAGTATTTGAGGGTTCAATTTGACTAGATGTGAAGTGCAGGACGCAAATGTAATATTTAACACCAACAAATTGCAGTATTTAAAAATGCCTAGATGTTGCCCACTAAGCTAACAGAACAGGATTAAAGTCATGTGCCTGGCACACATGCAGTTGCAAGTGCACTGCACTCTCTGTGGTACTGGGCTCAGGGCAGGGTACAAATATGTAGTATAGCACCCACTAAAATACCGTATTTGCTCGATTATAAGAAAAGGTTTTTTTCAGAATTTCTTTTCTGAAAACTACCCCTCGTCTTATAATCGAGGTCTTCTTATAATCTGACCTCAAATTGAAGTCAGACTATAAGACATGGATCCAGGTCCCCAGCAGAGCTGCAGGGGACCTGGATCCCCCTCTCTAACAGCAGGGGCGCAGACTCCCCTCCTTCCGCCCGGCACGACCGCCGTGGCTTCTATGAAGAAGCCGGGTACTTCCGCTTTCGTCACAGAAGTCCCGGCGAGCGTGCCGGGCGGCAGCAGGGGAGGTCTGCGCTCATCGCGCAGACATCCTCTGCTGCCCCACTAGGCACCAGGGAGAATTAGGCATCTGGGGATGTCTGCACGATACATGCAGACATCCTCCATGCTGCCCGACACGGCAGACTATTATGACGGACCAGCTGTCCGTCATAATAGACTGCCGTGTCGGGCAGCATGGAGGATGTCTGCACGTATCGTGCAGACATCCCCCGGCTGCCCCCACTAGCCACCAGGGATCGACTTCCAGGTGAGGGGGAGGGAGGGGGCAGAGAGACAGGGGAGGGAGGGGGGGGGGCAGAGAGACAGGGGAGGGAGGGGGGCAGAGAGACAGGGGGAGGGAGGGGGAAGAGACAGAGACAGGGGGAGGGGGGCAGAGAGGGAGGGGGGGGGACAGAGCAACAAGGGAAGGGAGGAGGCAGAGAGAAACAAGGGGGGGAAGAGACAGAGGAGAGGGGGGAGTCAAAGGGAGGGGGAGAGAGACAAAGCTGGGGGCAAGGGAAAGAGAGGCAGAATTGGCACATAAAAGGAAATAAAAACAATAAATGCATTTTTTTGATATAATTTTTTATTAAAAAAGCAATTTACATGTGAATATATACAAGTTTAACTTTTTTCCTATAGGGTAGTCTTATATTCAGGCTTTTAGTTTTTTTTCCTAAAGGAATATCCAAAGTTTGGGGGTCGTCTTATAATCAGGGTCGTCTCATAATCGAGCAAGTACGGTAATCACTGTAATTTGAATAATCGCTGTAGTTTGAATAATTGCTGTAGTTTGCAGATTCAACACCAGAATTTTTAAATCTGTCCCTCACAGCTGCAGCATCCTCTCCCTACACTAAGAAGAGCTCATGTGATGTGCGTGTATGTGACTCCAGCTTATATATAGAGGCTGGGTCACATGCTGCACTGGCCAATCAAAGCCATGCCATTAGTAGGCATGGCTGTGATGGCTTCTAAGGGCAAACGAGTCAAATGCTTGTTGATTGGCTGCCCTGCAGCCTTTCAACATGCGACATTAAATCGTCGAACCTCGAACTCCAACACGGACATACAGTGAAATGTCCGGGTTCGGGTTCGTGGACAGCAGTGCTGTATTTACCGCGAGGCATCCTAGGCGGATGCCTAGGGCGGCAAATTTTGGGGGGCGGCAGCGCCCCCCAGCACTTAAAAAAAAAAAAAATGTAAAAAAAAAAAAAAGTGAAATAAAAAAAACGCGGCCCTTTAAAAAAAAAAAAAGCCCCACCGCGCTTGCAGGCAGAGACGGAGGTGAGAAGGGATCGGAAGATCCCCCTCACCAACGCTCTGCCTGCCAGGCTGCACGGGGAGCCGAACAGGCAGCACAGAGAAACCTCCGTGCTGCCTGTTCGGCTCCCCGTGCAGTATGCCGACACGGAAGTGCCGACAGTCACGTGACGGGCGCGCTGACGTCATACGCGCGCCCGGTCACGTGACCTGTCTCGGCACAATCGCCGGGGAGCCGAACAGGCAGCATGGAGGGACCATGCTGCCTGCCTGCCAGGGAAAGGTAAGTGCTGATGGGAGACTGTGTGTGTGTGTGTGTGTGTGTGTGTGTGTGTGTGTGTGTGTGTGTGTGACTGTGACTGAGTGTGATGGGAGTCAGAGTGTGTGTGATGGGAGACAGTGTGTGTGACTGAGTGTGATGGGAGTCAGAGTGTGTGTGATGGGAGACAGTGTGTGTGACTGAGTGTGATGGGAGTCAGAGTGTGTGTGATGGGAGACAGTGTGTGTGGCTGAGTGTGATGGGAGTCAGAGTGTGTGTGATGGGAGACAGTGTGTGTGACTGAGTGTGATGGGAGTCAGAGTGTGTGTGTGACTGAGTGTGATGGGAGTCAGAGTGTGTGTGTGATGGGAGACAGTGTGTGTGACTGAGTGTGATGGGAGTTGGAGTGTGTGTGATGGGAGTAGGAGTGTGTGACTGAGTGTGATGGGAGTAGGAGTGTGTGACTGAGTGTGATGGGAGTGTGAGCTTGATGTGAGTCTGAATGATGGGGCATGTGTTAGGTGTGTAACGTGGGTGTGCAGCTTGGGTAGGGGGGTGCCCAGATTTTGTCTGCCTAGGGCAGCACAAAATCAAGATACACCACTGGTGGACAGTGCGGTTCGGGTTCGCTCAACACTACTCAGGACCTTGCTAAGTGTGAAAAGCTTCTGTATGTGTTTTAGTGTAATGAAAAGTTCTCAGCAGAAAGGCATCTTTCACCATGATGTGACTTGTATTGGGCCATGTCCTGGGCTCAGGTTATAAGGTGTCCATTTATACTGACTTTTAACTAAGGATGTCCTCCAGATTTCCATCTGTAAGATGTATTTTACTACAATTATTCTGGCATTCGTGTTCAGTACTGCTGGTTTAAGTTTCACTTATACATTTCCCCCTATGTTTTTATTTCATTTATTCATGCTACAAATCATTTTTTACTTATGAAAAAAGTCCTTTTTTCATTTTTTAGGATTCTATATAAATATGGAGAAATATTTTCATTTCCTAGGGTTTTCTGCTTCTTTTCATGAGTTCCTGTGGTTTTTGTTTGCTATCTTTTCTTCCCCATTTGTTGAATGTTATTCTGTTTTCAGCAGAGCATTGTAATATAATATTATTTTCTCTCTCAATCATGTCATACTGATAATGATTATCTCACAAATCCAACATACATCTCTCCAGATGTATGATTTTTTATTCATTAAGGTTCAGCTTCCCAGAATAACATTTTATAAGAGTAGCAGTCTGCACTGCCAAAATGGAGCCTTGCCACCTGGGATCAGTTTCTGGCCTTCTTACTTGTTGTATCACATCATGTCATGATGATAGTACTCTGTAAGAAAAGCCAAAGTTGAACTGGCTGTCCCCATCTTCCATAAGTAAAAGAGGGACAAGTAGAACATTAATAGAGGTATAGCAGTGACAAATGAGAAAAGAAATAAAACACTAAAACCAATAGTACTGGGGTTTCTCACCCTTTTGTTCTAATCATTAAATTATAGGTTGAGTGTTTTGGTAACAATGCAAGCAGTTTTTAACATTTTCCACTCCTCCCCATATAATAATTTCTACAGCCTTGTAGAGCTACAAGGTGGACAATTCCCCAACCATGAAGTTGCATTGTAAGAATGCCTGCCTACTATAGTGGACCAAAAGTGGCAAACATTTTAGAATACAGATAGAACCTCTCTTTACATGCCCATAGCTAAGACAAAGGATTGTTTTTAATTGTACAAATATGTTTTTTTGACTATTAAAATAGAATGGATATGAAGTCTTGCAAAATATCTCTTGATTCTTTCTTTATTAATATTATTTTCGTTATTATAATTTTCGTTATCTGAATTTTTCAGATTATAGAAATTATGAGAAAATTCCTCAAAATGTCTTGCTATTTTACACGACTCTAAAACTACCTTTCCCCCTAAGATTATTTTATTTATTATATCCTTTGCGCTTTGTTTTATTAGCCTTTTTTGTCAAAAAGCTTATCTGCTTTATTTCCTCTGATATACCAGAGTTTTAGTTTAAGCATATTACACTTAACTTTTTCGTAGTTTTATTCTTTTATTGTCTCTTTTATACTTTTGATCTTTTCTATGATTAAATCTTGCAGATTTTGTTTGTTTATAAATTCTAATTGGGAAAGTTCCACCATTTATTGTTGTAAATTTGAGCCCCTTTTTTTCATTTCCATTTGAGAAATATTAGTCCATCTAGTCTGCCCAACTTTTATTAGTCCCCCGTTCCCGGTCTCATAGCTAGGATAGCCTTGTGTCTATCCCACGCATGCTTAAAATCCTTGACTGTGTTTACCTCTACCACTTCTGGAAGGCTATTCCATACATCCACTACCCTCTCAGTAAAGTAATACTTCCTGATATTACTTTTAAATCGTTGCCCCTCTAATTTAAGACTATGTCTTCTAGTTGTGGTAGTTTTTCTTCTTTTAAATATACTCTCTTCCTTTACTGTGTTGATTCCCTTTATGTATTTAAATGTTTCTATCATATCCCCCCTGTTACGTCTTTCCTCCAAGCTATACATGTTAAGATGCTTTAACCTTTCCTGGTAAGTTTTATCCTTCAACCCATGAACCAGTTTAGTAGCCCTTCTCTGAACTCTCTCCAAAGAATCAATATCCTTCTGGAGATACGGTCTCCAGTACTGCGTACAATACTCCAAGTGAGGTCTCACCAGTGCTCTGTACAAAGTCATGAGCACTTCCCTCTTTCTACTGCTAATACCTCTCCCTATGCAACCAAGCATTCTGCTAGCATTTCCTGCTGCTCTATTTCATTGCCTACCTACCTTTAAGTCCTCTGAAATTATTACTCCTAAATCCCTTCCTCAGATGTTGAGGTTAGGACTGTACAAAATAGTCTATAGTCTGCTTTTTTGTTTTTACGCCCAAGGTGCATAATCTTGCACTTGTCCACATTAAATGTCAGTTGCCATAACTCTGACCATTTTTCTAGTGTAGCTAAATCATTTGCCATTTGGCTTATCCCTCCATGAATATCAACCCTGCTGCAAATCTTTTTATCATGAGCAAAAATACATACTTTGCCAACAAGACCTTCTGGATTATCACTAATAAAAATATTAAAGAGAATGGGTCCAAGTACAGATCCCTGAGGTACCCCACTATTAACAAGACCTTGCATCAAATATACTCCATTGACTACAACCCATGATCTGACCAAATAGCTGGCAGTATATTAGTAGTAATCTAATTATTAAAAATCTATTTTTTAACTAAAAATAAATCAATTCATGAGTATGATTGTTTTGGATGTGAAAAAGTGTATTCTTTTAAATTTGGATTTAATGTTCATATAGTGTTTTTTTATTTAAAAGGTCTTTAAAAGGTTTTTTTTAGCACATTTAATCAATTTTTGTGAAATTGGTTTATCATTTTTCAAATTTTCTTTTATCCAAAACTGTATCTATTACTAAATTAAAATCTCCACCCATTATCAATTGACCCTGTGCAACAAGTTTTCCTATTATTCACCAATGTGTAAATGACATTATTTGTTTTGCATATTAAGATTATGTATCTCCCTTTATTATCTTAAATCTTGTGAATAAATTCGAAGGTTAATGTGTCTCTAATTAAAATTACTACACCTGTTTTTTAATTTTTGTGTCATAATTTGTGGTAAAGATCTGTATAATCTTTTTTATCATGCAATAATTTTCTGTGTCATTTTACCCAGTGAGGAACAAAGTATATAAGACCCAGCACTCAGTGTAATAAGTGGGAACTTTTATTCAGCACGCAGGTGATGTTTCAACCATAACAGGTTTTTTTCAAGCCTAGCGTCAGGTGTTTAAACAAACTTTATATATAGTGCATACAAATGCCAAGACAAGTATCAAATCAGTGATTCAAGTGAACATATGTGAAGCGTTTTCAATTAAAGCTTTCTGCATAATCTGCAATATTCAAATGTGTTGACACTCAAAATATATAATAAAAACATACCATAGAAATATATTTACAACAAAATAAACAAGAATTATGTGGAAAAATATGATTTTTTCAAAAGTGACAATTATGCAAATATAAACATTATATCACGTGTCTCATCTCTGTGAAGTCATCTTCATCATTCGATATTCAAAACTGTGCATAAATTGAATTTACAGGATGGGGGCGGTGCTTCATCTCTTACCCTGTGAGCTCCGCCCCCTCCCCGAATCCATTAGTTTAGCTGAGCAGAGGGATGTTAAAGGGAGATGTTCTGATCTCTCTATCCAATGCCTCTACCTGCAAACTTGTTTTTATTTCTTTATAAAGTGGCTGGCGGTTTGGCGCTCCTGGGGTGTTGTGCCCTGTGTGGTCGCACAGGTTGCACACCCCTAAAGCTGGCCCTGTACTCATATCATTCTTATGATAGTCCTTCCCATGATTATGTTCTCAACTTTTTCACAGAGAAAAGAAAAAGGACAAAAGAAAAGGGAGTAAAGTTCCCTTGATTCTCTTTCTGTGTCAATCTTTATCTGGTTGGAGTTCAGATGTCACCATTTTTTTTAACCATAGTCCTTCCTTGTTGTGACCTTAATTTAGAATTCCATTGAGCAAAAAAAGTGCATATTCTTTGGTTCCATTTGTTCTTTTTTAGAGTAAGTAAATAAAAAATTGGCACAGTGATACTCAAAATTAGGAGGACCTCCCAAAATTAGAGGAACCAGACCTGAAAGAACTAAATTCCACCATTAACCAAGAGGAAGTTAAAAAAGTAATAAGTAATTTAAAAATGAATAAATCACCTGGCCCAGATTGGTTTTCAAATTTGTTTTATAAAATTTATGTAGATGAGCTTGGTCTCATTCTGTCCACTCTCTTTAATGAAACAATAGCATCTACACATTTTAGGAAGGAAATGCTGCAGGCAAACACTGCCCCAATATAACAATCTGGAAAAGATAAGTCTGATATAAAAAACTACTGTCCCATGTCACTGATCAATGTGGGTACTAAAATATATTCTTTGGTTCTTGTTAGCAGATTGAAGAAGTGTATACATAAATTAATCAACACTGATCAGTCCAGATTTATACAGGGAAGATCTACAACAAATAACATCCATAAAACTCTTGGGGTGTTGTTTTTGGCTTACACAAGAGGAGAATCTATTCTGAGCCTGTCACTGGACACAGAAAAGGCCTTTGACAGGGTCGTGTATATCAGTGTGAGTGTGTGTATATCAGTGTGAGTGAGTGTGTGTCTGTCAGTGTGAGTGTGTGTGTCAGTGTGAGTGTGAGTATATATCAGTGTGAGTGTGTGTGTGTATATCAGTGTGAGTGAGTGTGTGTGTATGTCAGTGTGAGTGTGTGTGTGTGTGTATGTCAGTGTGTGTGTGTGTATATCAGTGTGAGTGAGTGTGTGTATATGTAAGTGTGTGTGTATGTCAGTGTGAGTGAGAGAGTATGTGTATGTCATGTAAGTGTGTATGTCAGTGTGAGTGAGAGCAGGGACGATCCTGGGCGGGTGCACGGGGTGCACCGCGCCCAGGTGCACGGGAAGAGAGGCGCCTGAATCACAGAGCGTGACGGGAGCGGAGCTTGCACCCATCGCGCTGTGATTAGTGTGACAAGGAGGTGCAGGCCGCAGGTGAGCGCCTGCGGTTACCGCACCTCCCTATCACACCAAGCACAGCGCGACGGGTGCAAGCTCTGCCCCCGTCACGCTCTGATTGGCTGCAGGAAGGAGGATGGTGTCTGCAGAGGGAGACACCGGCATCTAGTTTCTTCTGCCGGATGTCAGCTGACATCCGACAGAAGAAACTAGATGTCGGTGTCAGCCTCTGCAGACACCATCAAGCAGGCGTCCATCAGCAAGGGGGTAAGTAACTGGGAAGGGGGGAGGAGGGTGGCAAACGAGCATACTGATGGGCAAAATCCTGACATATTAATTGGCAAATTCCTGGCATAATAATTGGCATAACCCTGACATATTAATTGGCATAACCCTGACATATTAATTGGCATAATCCTGACATATTAATTGGCATAATCCTGACATATTAATTGGCAAAATCCTGGCATAGTAATTGGCATAACCCTGGTATATTAATTGGCATAACCCTGACATATCAATTGGCATAATCCTGGCATATTAATTGGCATAATCCTGACAGATTAATTGGAAAAACCGTGGCATAGTAATTGGCATAACCCTGGTATATTAATTGGCATAACACTGGTATATTAATTGGCATAACCCTGACATATTAATTGGCATAATCCTGGCATATTAATTGGCATAATCCTGACAGATTAATTGGCAAAACCCTAGCATAGTAATTGGCATAACCCTGGTATATTAATTGGCATAACCCTGACATATTAATTGGCATAATCCTGGCATATTAATTGGCATAACCCTGACATATTAATTTGCATAATCCTGGCATGTTAATTGGCAAAATCCTGGCATATTAATTCGCATAATTCTGGCATATTAATTGGCAAAATCCTGGCATATTAATTGGCATATTGAGGGGCTAAATCCTGGCATATTGAGGGATTATGCCAATTAATATGCCAGGATTATGCCAATTAATATGTCAGGATTATGCCAATTTATATGTCAGGGTTATGCCAATTAATATTCAAGGATTTTGTCACTTAATATGTCAGGTTTTTGCCAAAAGTGCCTGATATGGGGCAGGAGTGGAAACAGAGAGAGAGAGAGACATAGGGGCAGGACGAGAGAGAGAGACAGACATTAGGTATGAGTGGAGAGAGACAGACATTGGGTATGAGTGGAGAGAGAGACAGACATTGAGTATGAGTGGAGAGAGAGACAGACATTGGGTATGAGTGTAGAGAGAGAGAGACACACATTGGGTATGAGTGGAGAGAGAGAGACACACATTGGGTATGAGTGGAGAGAGAGACACACACATTGGGTATGATTGGAGAGAGAGACACACACATTGGGTATGAGTGGAGAGAGAGAGACACACATTGGGGATGAGTGGAGAGAGAGACAGACATTGGGTATGAGTGGGGAGAGAGAGAGAGAGAGACAGACATTGGGTATGAGTGGGGAGAGAGACATGTGGGTAAAGGGAGAGAGAGACAGACAGACAGACATGAGACACCAGGCATAGTGGAATATTATTTATCGCTCCTTGTGTACTTCTTTTCCAATGATGCTCAGCCAGACTAATGAGAGACTTTGGCTGGTTGGGAATCATGGGAACGGTAGATAAAACTCATTCTGCTAGCCAGCAAAAACTCTCCCATGTTGCTGGCTGAGCATCATAGAAATAAATAAAACCACTTCACAGTATTATGGCAAAATATATATCTTTATTTAAAATAAATTTGTTTTGGTCCATACATCAAAATAAAGTTTGTGCTCTCCTCCCCTCTCCCCAATAATGAAATTGGCGTGTCTGGAACAGACATGTCTAAAGGGGAGGAGTTCATAATATAACCACGCCCACCTTTGGGCGCCAAAAGAAAACCTGCACCCAGGCGCCCGTGACCCTAGGATCGGCCCTGAGTGAGAGTGTATGTATGTCAGTGTGAGTATGTGTGTATGTCAGTGTGAGTGAGAGTGTGTGTGTATAATAGTGTGAGTGAGTATGTGTGTGTGCATGTCAGTGTGAGTGTGTGCATGTCAGTGTGAGTGAGTATGTATGTCAGTGAGTGACAGACTGTCTTTCATTGTGTGTGAGTGTGTGGATAAAGGGATTAACTCCTCTGACACTGCCTCTATCTATCTAGTCACCCAAGGGGTTAACTCCTCTGACACAGCCTATATCTGTCTAGCCACCTAAGGGGTTAACTCCTGAGACACTGCCTAGATCTGTCTAGCCACCCAAGGGGTTAACTCCTGAGACACTGCCTAGATCTGTCTAGCCACCCAAGGGGTTAACTCCTGAGACACTGCCTAGATCTGTCTAGCCACCCAAGGGGTTAAGTTTTGTTACACTGCCTAGATCTGTCGAGAGAGAGAGAGAGAGAGAGAGAGAGAGAGAGAGAGAGAGAGAGAGAGAGAGAGAGAGAGAGAGAGAGAGAGAGAGAGAGAGATAATTGAGTGGCAGAGTTTGTGGCTGGATGGGAGTGTGAGAGATGGGTTTACACAATTTTTTATGAGTGAGTGATAGCATTGGAGTGTGAAAGGCGGGCTTACACGTGTTTTGGTAAGTGGCAGGATGGCAGTGCGAGAGAGTCAGGTTTGCACATGTGTGTTTGTGTGGGCATGTCTGGAATGGACATTTACAAAGGGGAGGTTAGTTATTTAGTCATGCCCTCATGGGAGCGCCCCAAAAAGAACCTGCACCCATGTGACCCTAGGTTCGGCCCTGGTCACTTGGTCCCAGTGTCTGTGTTACTCTCTCTCACACTCTCTGAGGGCTATTCACTAAAAGATGATATGAATATTTCGCCGCTTTATCTATGCATTCTGCATCCCACCTCATCTTTTAGTGAATAGACCCCTCTGTGTCACTCTCAGACAGTGAGGGTGTTTAATATTTACCGTACCACTCTCTCTCACACTTTCCTCATGCTTTTCTTAATCGCTGTCACAATGTCCCCCTTTTTTCCGTCTGTCACACGTTTCTCATGCTTGCCTCACTGTTCACAGTAATTGATGCACTATCTGGAAAAAAAAAATACATTGAAATCAAATTTTTTCATCACACTCATAAATACCATTAATATAGGTACATGTGTTATGAAAAATAAAAAAAAACATTTGAAAAGAAAGTGTATTATATTATAGTCACTCACACTGGTTTAATTGGCACATGGATACCCATGTGAGCAGTAACTACACGTCAAGGCTTCAACCCTTGTTGCTGTCCATTCACACACCTTTCATATCTCCATTCAACACCTTTCATATCTCCATTCACACACAGAAGCGCACAGCATACTTTTCATGCATCAGCAATTAACTGACCCTATTCTATGTTGCAGAGCTCACCTGTATTAACTGACCCTATTCTATGTTGCAGAGCCCACCTGTATTAACTGACCCTATTCTATGTAGCAGAGCCCCCCACATTAACTGACCCTCTTAGCAGCCCCGTATTAACGGACCCTATTCTATGTAGCAGAGGACCCCCTTATTAACTGACCCCTTTAGCCACTCTGTGTTAACTGACCCTCGCACATTCTTAAGTATAGTGTAGTGTTAATATAAAATAATAGAATATTTATAAACATACAAAAAATGGGGGCTTTACTGTTACTTTAATGCATGTGAAACGGTTTGCAGCAATCTAAAACCCATCACGTGGCTCCCTCTAGAGGGGTTTCTTATTCATTGCAAATACATTTGAACTATTTTAATTTCTGATCATATAAGCCACTTTTAAATTAATTGAGCAGCTGTTTGTCGGTTGACTAGGAAAAAAGTGTATTATTGTGGAGGAATAGGATATGTACAAAATAAAAACAGGAGAATTAAAAAAATCATTTTTGTAAGAAATATGCAAAAATATGAAGTAAAAAAACTGACAGTGGAGACACACACATTACAAAAGATAATAGTCTAATGTAATCATATAGGGATGAGATGGCTTACCTGGGAATTACTGGATCGGTGGAATTATTGTACCAAACCCTGATAGGTTTGTGACTCATATGCTATTTGTAGGGAGTATCACAATGAAAAATAGCAGATAAATATAACCTAACAATTGGACCTATAATAAAATCACAATAAACACATTTTAAGATGAATTCTTGATTTTGAATTTGTAGGAATGATTATCAGAAAAAAATACTTAGTAACAATTCTAAATTGCAGTGAAATAAAGTACCGTCATATGTTTCTCTCTCTGCTGTTTCTCCTTTTTCATGTGCTATTGTTGGGGCCTGGAACGCCCGGCAAGGTTGAGACCGGAGGAGAATAAAAGCAATTTTGTGCAGCCTAGGCACATCTTAATTATTTATCTATACTGAAAGGGATCCTGTCCTAGACACATAAATGTTATTCATTAAAAGAATTCATGCAGTATCAAAAACATTATTTTCACACCCATGGGTGAATTATTTTACTATGCAGTTCACTTGGTGAACATTAAATTTAAGGTTTGGATGTGGTAAAAGATGTATCACCCTGCTCCTCTGTACAGTAGTTTATGGGATATTATGCACCTATAGTGCACATAAAATGATATTTAACTTCACAGGCATTGCTTGGCACCTAGAGCAGAATAGATGATACCTCAGTTAGAGCATTTTAGAAACCTTGTCCATTCGATTCTTGATGGATCCAGTGCATTTTGCGCAATCTAGAGACCGGTAGGTTCAACTGTAGGGTTGATTTTCTTTAGAAAATTGGTGCTCTGAGTGTCAGACCCAAAAGGATCACTTTGGTGATCTGAGTAGTCCTCAAATTCTGACTATTCTGAGATCACCCCAGTGATTTCAAATCAACACAAAGATTGGCCTATGTGATCGATTTTCGTGCCAACAGTTCGGAAGCTGAAACTGCCAAAATGGTCCACGGTCCTCTGCAAAGGTTTCTATGGGGAGGACTTTGGCTTATATTGGGGTAATTTCGGGAGGAGGTTGGCTGTTATGGAAATATCCCAAATCTTTCCATAGAAGTCAATAGTAGGACTTCGCCTACTGAAGTCCTCCCAAATTGACCCTAAATTAAATAAAACGAAAATTTGCGAAAAGAACTAGAAGAAAATAATACATGATATATTCATTAAAAACATAAAAATAAAGTATATTAACACAAAATATTATTAAATATATGTACATGTAAATATACAATTATCACATTAATAAATGATAATTGTATAGAAATATTTTTATGCTTACAATATGTTTACTTTAATTCTTCTAAACTTTCTGTTCAATTCTCCAGCTAAAATCTAGAGACTTGAATGGGCTGAAATTTGGGAATTTCTGCCAGTTTCGAGTCAACCTCAGGGAGGGAGGATTTTCAATCTTTTAGGTTTAAGCGAAATAGTATTATACTATTATAATAGCTAACATTAATATATTGTAATTGTATATAATTCTTTTTATATTTACAATATGTTTATTTAAATTTTTCTACACTTTTCAGTTCAATTCTCTAACTAACATCTGGACAATTAAACTGCCTGAAATCCGGCAATTGCTGTTGATTTCAGGCCAACTTCAGGTGAAGGGATGTGTTTTTTTTAGGTGCATGCAAACTCCATAGGATGTGGCTAAAATCGGCCATTTTTTCCATTCTGGTTAGCCGAAATGCAGATTTCTCCACAGCTCTGAGTTCAAACTCTGAGTTCAAACCAGATTGGAGCATCTTGAGTAAAGTTGATATAACAGAGGAAGGCCCAGCAGAAAGTCTAAAACAGAGATGTCCAGTTATGCGCAGGTTCATTGGATAGGATAGGTTAACATGACAAATTTGTCTTTTAAAGAATGATGAAAATAAAGATGAAGACACACAAAATAGAAAACTTGTACGGAATGTCACTTTAGCTTTGTGCCCATGGGAGCTAAGAGCCAAGGTGTTTAGTAGACATGTGCAAAACTAAAATTTTCGTTTCGTTTTGTCCATTCGGACGAAAATGTTATTTATTTAGTCTAAAACGAAGTTCGTTCATTAATGCATTCGTTTCAGACAAAATTCGTTCATTATTATTCGTTCGTTTTATAGAATACAATGTAATACTATTGGCTTTCTATAAACCGAACGAGAGCCCCATTCATAAGAAATTCTTATGAATGGGGCTCTCATTCGGTTCATAGAAAGGCAATAGTATTACTTGTATTCTATAAGCCGAAAGTCTATAAACCGAACCACTTTCGGTTTATAGACTTTCGGCTTATGGAATACATGTAATCCTATTGCTATTCTATAAACTCAATTTGAGGTCAGATTATAAGACGACCTCGATTATAAAAGGGGTATTAACACTTCCCTTGCTGATCACAGTTTCTTTTTACTGTGATCAATTTCCTTCCAAGTTTATGGACCTCATTTAGTTTTTTCAAAATAAATTTTATTTTGTACATTTTTACTATATTACTTATATTCTTTTCATGTATTAATGTAATTACAGTTAACTCCTACAAGCCTGTGCTGTGATTATGACCAGAGCAAACGTTAACCCATTCGTGACGTTGAGACGTTCTATGCCGTCCTGATTTTAAGTCCCTTAAAGTCGTTAGGACGGCATAGTACGTCCTGTGTTAAACAGCTCATATCGCGGCTCGGATCATGCTGCAGGCACTTGCAGCGGGATCCCACCTGTCAGATGAGGCCATTTTAAATGGCCTCAGTCTGACAGGGGAAATTTAGCTGGTGCTCAAAAACGAGCACCAGCTACATTTCTCTAAATCGTGCGTGACGTCCGAAGGGCTTGCAATTTTTGGGCAGGGACCCACAGGGTCTATTAAGACCCTGATTGGGTCTCTGCCATAGTGTTCCTGGCTAACGATCACCTTGTGATCAGTGGCCAGGAACAAATCGTGACGTTTTGGTGCTTACGTCATTTGGGACGCAAGAACCATGCACCACAAAGGGGTTAAAACTCTCCACTTTTTTCAATTTATTTTTTCATACTAAATTCAAATCATTTCATGCTATTGGCAATTCTATAAACCGAAATAGAGTCGGTTTATGGAATACCAATAGCAAAATAGCCATTACATAAACCGACATAATGAACGAATTTCGGTTTATGGAATTGGCAATGGCATTCTATAAACCGACTCTATTTCGGTTTATAGTAATGCCATTGCAAATAGCATTACATTATACATTCCATAAACCGAAAGTCTATAAACCGAATGTCGTTCGGTTTATAGACTTTCGGCTTATAGAACAGCAATAGCATTACATGTATTCTATAAACCGAACGTCGTTCGTTTTAAAGACTTACGGCTTATAGAATACTATTGGCTTTCTATAAACCGAACTAGAGTCGAGTCCCCATTCATAAGAATTTCTTATGAATGGGGACTCGACTCTAGTTAGGTTTATAGAACAGCAATAGCATTACATGTATTCTATAAACCGAACATCGTTCGTTTTAAGGACTTTCGGCTTATAGAATACTATTGGCTTTCTATAAACCGAACTAGAGTCGAGTCCCCATTCATAAGAAATTCTTATGAATGAGGAGGGACTCTAGTTAGGTTTATAGAATGCCAATAGTATTCTATAAGCCGAAAGTCTTTAAAACGAACGACGTTCGGTTTATAGAATACATGTAATGCTATTGCTGTTCTATAAGCCGAAAGTCTATAGACTTTCAGCTTATAGAACAGCAATAGCATTACATGTATTCTATAAACCGAACGTCGTTCGTTTTAAAGACTTTCGGCTTATAGAATACATGCAATGCTATTGGCTTTCTATAAACCGAAAGAGTCCCCATTCATACGAATAGGTCAATTGACCTATTCGTATGAATGGGAACTCAATTTCGGTTTATAGAAAGCCAATAGCATTACATGCATTCCATAAACCGAAAGTCATTCATGTCGGTTTATGGAATGTACAATGCTATTGGTATTGTACAAACCGACTCGGTTTAGAATGCCAATAGCACGAATGGACGAATGAACAAATGATTTTCATTTATTAACCATTCGTTCATTCGGATTTTGTTAGTTAATATTTTCGTTATTCGTTTTTCGGACGAATGGACAAAAATGCTATTTTCGTCCGAAAATGCATTCGTCCGAAAACGAATGCACATGTCTAGTGTTTAGTCCAGTGGTGAAAGTAGAGCAATAGTTAGGATGCAGGAGACTCAGATGGCAATACAGTATAGATAGATAAACAAGCAGTAGACTCAGATGACTGTACGGTATAGATGGAGATCTCAATATTTAGAATGGCATACAGTAACTGTGGTACAGCAGAAAATAGAATCAGATAACCGGAAAAGTTTGAATAAACTAAAGACAGGGTACCAGAGAGTCAGGCAAGAATAGCTGGGGTAGCATGCTCAGTCAGGAACAGGCAAAAAAATATATATATTAATAATAGAGAAAATGGCTCTCCATAGCCCTCCATATCCTGGACACCCCAGCTAACACTAATGAGGGGGCTGAATAAACTTTATTTACAATACTGTTTAACCCCTTAACGACAGATGACGTGCCAGGCACGTCACGGCAAATCGAGGACTTGCCGACAGCTGACGTGCCTGGCACGTCATGCACTAAACTGAGTAAAGAAAGCGACCAGCGGTCGCTTTCTTTACTCTAACGGTGTTGCTACAATGCCTCTAGGTAGAGGCATTGTGCAACACCCCCCAAAAGTGCAGGGGCGCGCTACGATCACTCCACGGAGTGATCGTAGCAGCCATTTAAAAATGGCTGCGCCCACTGCACACATGTGCTTAGAAAGCGAACGATCGTTCGCTTTCTAAGCATCTGCGGTGTTTCTAAAGTGCCTCGCTAGCGAGGCACTTAGTAACACCTTGATGCTCCCCAGAGCCGATGGTGGTCGCTCTCCTGAGCGACCCCATCGGCTCAGTAGAAGGGAACGCTGCCTATACAGGCAGCGCTTCCCTTCTAATGGCAAGAGCATCGGAAGTGAAAGTATTTCACTTCCGATGCTCTAGGGGGAGCCAATCGATGCCGGCACAACAGATCTATGTGATCTGTGTGCAGGCATGTATGATAAGTGCTCTGATGAGCACTTATCATACTGTCAAAGGCAATATTAGCAAATATTGCCTTTGACAAGTATTGATCTGCCTCCCTCACCTTACTAGTTATAGTAAGGGAGAGAGACAGATCAGATAAAGTAAAAAAATAAAATAAAATAATAAAACAAATATTTAATAAAATTTTAAACACCAAGGGCTTTTATAAAAGCCATTTAACCCCTTCCCTGCCATTGATCGCTGTGTACGCAGTGATCATACACAGCAGCACATTTTTTGCTGTCTGTGCATTTTTTAGGGGTTAATTTTTTTTACTGTAATTCATTACAGTATAAAAAAAAGCTCTTTTAAGAGAGATTAACCCCTTTCTTGCTGTAGATCACTGCCTAAGCAGAGATCTGACGCAAATGCAGCAATCTTGCTGCAGAAGCATTTTTAATTTTTTTAAAACTTTTTTATTACACCCGTCACGTGTTAATTATACCCGCTAGGGGACTACGTTTAACGTAATTTTTTTTTTAAATAAGAGCTATTAACCCCTTCCTTGCCGTATATCACTTCCTAAGCAGCACATATGGTCACTGCCTAAGCAGTGCATATGGTCACTGCCTAAGCAGCGCATATGGAGCAATCTAGTCGCAGAAGGATTTTTTTTTTGCTATCAGCATTTTTTTTGTCAGACTCGCTAGGGGTTAATTATACCCACTAGGGGATTACGTGTATTCCTTTTGAAGCTGTCTGAACACGTGTATAGCGATCAGTAACAGCCGATCAGTGGCAAAGGTGGTTTGGTGATTTCTCAGATGAGCATCACCATTCGTCTGGTTCGATCAATATTGGTAAATATTGTTCTGACCCATATGGATCTGCCTCCCTCTCCTCACTTGAGTTTTAGTGAGGGAAAGAGACAGATCTGTATAACATAATTTTTTAATTGTAATAAATTAAATAAAATGTTAAAAAAATTGTGAGTCCCAAGGGCTTTTATAAAAGCCATACCCTTTGTATAGTGTAGTGTATTAACCCCTTCCCTGCCACTGATCACTGCACAGCAGAAATTTTTTTCTTGTCTGTGCATTTTTAGGGGTTAATTTTTTTGTACAGTACTATAAAGGCTCTTATAAGAGCTATTAACCCCTTCCTTGCTCTACATGTTCAAATTCCAAGTTTGAAAATCAAAAAGCGCACCTCTCAAATGTAGCCTTTCAACACCCAACAAAGCTGACAAAGCTATGCATGGGTGGTATCCCTGTGCTCGGGAGATGTTGCTGAACATATATTGTGGTATTGTTTGTCAGTGACACATACCGAAATATGTGAATTTGTGTCTAAAGTACAATGTATGTGGGAAAAAATACACAATAAAATGACTACCACAAACTTTGACAAAGGCTGGTGGTAGAATTGGTGCATGGAAAGTGTTAAAATAACACCATTTAAAATAGCCTAGGGTGTCTACTTTTACAAAATATATACTTTTTGGGGTAAAATACACTGTCCTACTTTAAAAAAAAGTCCCAAATGAAAGATGGGCTCAGGCTGGCTACACGTCAATATTCCAAGTTGAAAATGCGCACCTTCACAATGTGGCCCTTTTAGCCCCCAAACAACCCAACAAACCTATGCATGGGTGGTATCCCTGTACTCAAGAGATGTTGCTGAACACTTATTGGGGTGTTATTTGGCAGTGACACATACCAAAATCTGTAAATTCATGTCTGAAGTACAAGGTTTGTGAAAAAAAAACACAAAAAAATGACTACCACAAACTTTGACAAAGGCTGGTGGTAGAATTAGTGCATGGAAAGTGTAAAAATACCACCATTTGAGATAGCCTAGGGTGTCTACTTTAAAAAAATATATGGGTTGATGTGGTAAAATACACTGGCTGGTTTCAAATATGTCCCAAATGGGACATGGGTGCAGGCTGTCTGCATGTCAAAATTTCAAATTGGAAAACCAAAAACTTCACCTCCCAAATTTGGCCTTTTACCCCCCAAACAATCCAACAAACCTATGCATGGGGGGTATCCCTGTACTCAAGAGATGTTTCTGAACACTTATTGGGGTGTTATTTGGCAGTGACACATACCAAAATCTGTAAATTTATGTCTGAAGTACAAGGTTTGTGAAAAAAAAACACAAAAAAATTACTACCACAAACTTTGACAAAGGCTGGTGGTAGAAATAGTGCATGGAAAGTGTTAAAATACCACCATTTGAGATAGCCTAGGGTGTCTACTTTTAAAAAATATATGGGTTGATGGGGTAAAATACACTGGCTGGTTTCAAATATGTCCCAAATGGGACATGGGTGCAGGCTGTCTGCATGTCAAAATTTCAAATTGGAAAACCAAAAACTTCACCTCCCAAATTTGGCCTTTTACCCCCCAAACAATCCAACAAACCTATGCATGGGGGGTATCCCTGTACTCAAGAGATGTTTCTGAACACTTATTGGGGTGTTATTTGGCAGTGACACATACCAAAATCTGTAAATTTATGTCTGAAGTACAAGGTTTGTGAAAAAAAAACACAAAAAAATTACTACCACAAACTTTGACAAAGGCTGGTGGTAGAAATAGTGCATGGAAAGTGTTAAAATACCACCATTTGAGATAGCCTAGGGTGTCTACTTTTAAAAAATATATGGGTTGATGGGGTAAAATACACTGGCTGGTTTCAAATATGTCCCAAATGGGACATGGGTGCAGGCTGTCTGCATGTAAAAATTTCAAGTTGGAAAACAAAAAACTGCACCTCACAAATTTGGCATTTTAGCCCCCAAACAACCCAACAAACCTATGCATGGGTGGTATCCCTGTACTCAGGAGAAATAGTAGAATCTATTTAGCATGTTTTTTCGTTCGCTATTGTCGATGAGGAGAAGTTGTTTCAAATAAAAACAAAGAAATTTGTGTATTTTTTTTTTTTTTACCATATTTTATTATTTTTTTTTAATAATATGATAAGATATGATCAAAAATATGGCATCCATAGAAAGCCCTTTTTGTCCCGATAAAAACAATATATAATATGTGTGGGTACAGCAAATGACGAAGAAGAAAATTACTGCTAAACACAAACAGCACAGAAATGTTAAAATAGCCATTGTCCAGAAAGGACAAAAATGTTTCAAAGGCTCTGTCCTTAAGGGGTTAAAGAGGTGTCAGGAATAGTGCAGGCTAAAACAGAGAAATGAGCTAAGCAGAGCGAATACAAAGAAAATAGAAAACTGAAAAAAATATAAAGTGCAGGCCAGCAGGACAGACCAAGGAGCAAAGGCAGAACTAAAGCATACATGGACAAGGCAAAGAATAAGACAGAACTACAGGACTAAGGAGACATATAGAGATACAAATGTAACACAGAACAACATACAGAGGACAGGGTAAGGGCTAAAGCAACACAAGAGATGGAGTGAGGAGCAGGGGCGTTGCTAGGTCTCCAAAACATCCGGGGCTGGAGCCCATGATAGATTTTATAGAAGTAGAGTAAATAAAATCACATGGTTAGGCAGCATACAGACTGATATAATTGACGCCAATGAACAATAGGTATATATGGGTATATATCGGGGCTCAACAAATCCCAGGCACCAGGAAATTATACCTGGCGCCCAGTTATTGTTGTCCCTGCATGGTGCCCTCGCCGCTGGGATCATTTTATTTATCCAGCGGAGCGCGGGGGAGCAGTGTGTGCACCAGCTGCACAGTCTTACTGCTCCATCTCCACATGCACCGTACTATAGTGTCCGAGCGCTGAGTGTGCTCAGCAGGGCTAGAAACAACAGCAGGGCACAGACCAGGCTAGAATGAGGTATAGCAGCCAAGAGGGGGACATATTGATAGATGCACTTTTTTTTTAATCATAAACAACAACAAAATTGCTGTCTTGTGCGTAAGTGTATGTGACAGAGTGTGTGTTTGTGTGTATGACTGACTGCATGTGTGTGTGTGACTGTGTGTTTATGTGACCCACTGTATGTGTGTGTGACTGTATGTCTGACTGTGACAGAATGTATATGTGTGTGTCTGACTGTGTGTGTGTCTGTCTGTGACTGTATGAGTGTGTTTGTGTCTGTCTGTTACTGATTATATGCGTGTGTGTGACTGACAATAAGACTCGCAGCACACAAAAAACTCACATTACTCAAAGTTACACTTATACACAAAAATACACAGCCACAAATACACACACATACACATGCAGCCACACATACACACACATTCACACTTGCACAGTCACACATGCACAGTCACACATACATACACACACCCTTACACACAGAGACACACAATCCCACTTACACACACCAACTTACATCACACACACACACTTGTATGTGAGCAAATTCCCATGATTTAAAAATAACTGAGCATATAAAAATGACTCAACCCTGACCCCCCCCCCCCACATAGATACCCTTACATAGACAACCTTACACTCACACACACATCCAGACAACCTTACACACAGACACCCTTATACACACAGATGGCCTTTCCCACACAGACATTCTGCCATGGTGTAAACCTGCAACTCTCACACTCACATCACAAATATTTTTAATTTTTTAATAAAAAGGGGTAAAAAACTTGGGGAGAATAGGCTGAGGTATGAAGGTATGCTCCTTCTACCAACCTAATAAAAGAGAGAAGTGCAGGGAATTGAGATGGGAATTCAACTGAATGCGAGAATTTTTCCAGCTCTGCTACTTTAGCCTTAATTTTGAAATTCCCATCTCACTTCCCTGCAATTCTCTCTTTCATGAGTAAAGCCTATAATATAATGAGCAGCTCATACTCTCATAATGTATGGGTTTAATAGTATAACGAGGTCCATGTGATGTTTAATGCCATGTGTATGGACTCATTGCCATCAACATAAAGACTATATATGAAGATGAATCACTATTATTCATATTGAATGTGATAATCAGGTGTGAAAATAAAAATGGTATGAGCACTGTTTCACACTTGATTATCACATTCAATATGATTAATAGTAATTAATCACATCTTCTCCTAGTAATCTCACTGCCACTGACACACACTCCTAACTCTGCCACTTATGCTTTCACTCTCGAACACTTACACTCTGCCACTCACACACACTCATAACTCTGCTGCTCACGCTTACACTCACACACACACACACACTCATATCTCTGCTGCTCACACTTATACACTCCAAAACTCTGCCACTCACCCACACTTACACTCTGCCACACACATACACACACACTCATAACTCACACTCTTCCAAACACTCACACTCTGCACACTCATTCATACAATCACACTCTGCCACTTACACACACTTACATTCTGCCACTCACACACATACACACTCATAACTCTTCCACTCATGCTTACACTCACTCACACGCACACTCATATCTCTGCTGCTCACACTTATACACTCCAAAACTCTGCCACTCACCCACACTTACACTCTGCCACACACATACACGCACACTCATAACTCACACTCTTCCAAACACTCACACTCTGCACACTCACTCATACAATCACACTCTGCCACTTACACACACTTACATTCTGCCACTCACACACATACACACTCATAACTCTTCCACTCATGCTTACACTCACACACACTCTCTTCCAATCACACTCTGCCACACTCACACCCCTTTAACTTACTTACACTCTGCCACTCACACTCTGCCACTCATATACATACACATGCACACTCATAACTCTGCCACTCACACCCACTTACACTCTGCAAATTACATTCTGCCACTCACATACATACACATGCACACTCATAACTCTGCCACTCACACCCACTTATACTCTGAAAATTACATTCTGCCACTCACATACATACACATGCACACTAATAACTCTGCCACTCACAGTCTGCTACTTACATACACATGCAGACTCATAACTCTGCCACTCACACCCACTTACACTCTGCCACTTACCTCACATACATACACCTGCACACTAATAACTCTGCCACTCACACTCTGCCAAACACTCACCTGCAAAACTTGAGGGGGCGGAGCTAAACACGAGGAGCGGAGCCTATCGTGAGGGGATGGAGTCTGCTGCTGTTCAGCATACAGCATGCAGGAGGCGGGATCGAACGTGAGGGGGCGGAGCCGAGCGCGAGGGGGCGTGGTCAGGGTCTCCATTCGGGGCTATGGAGGGGAGATCCGGGGCTTCAGCCCCAGTAGCCCCCCCCTAGCGACGCCTCTGGTGAGGAGCCAAGATCCTTGGGGACTTCATAAGAGGAACCAAGATCCAACCATGTCAAGGTATCTCACAATAAGGCAAGTCCCTACACTATGAACTAATAATAAATTAGCAAATGAATAATAATAGAATCTAAAAGACTTCCATTAAAAAGACACTCAAACACAGAGAAAATACCTGCAGAGGACTGAAGAAAGCAAGGAAACAGATGTGATTGCATTTAAATAGAGCAATATTGTATGAGGAAACTAAAAAAACCTGGAATTGAGCAAAAGTATACCAGACATCAAAAAAATCAGAAATGGGTCAGAGCAAAGACTAAAGTAACAGAAACATGAAAGTATTTAACAGGGTTCTAAGACAGGGCAGAAGCATACAAGGCTGAACCATAAGCAAGACACAAACTATAAGCAGGACAGAAACTATAGCAGGGTTTAGCTAATACAAGGATTCAGGATGCAGGGCAAAAGAACAGATAGCCTCCAATTACATGAGCAACCTCCGGAGGTGACCAGTACTACTGCTTTGTTGGATAACTTATTTAAGGAAATTAAGAAAAGAAGTTATCACATGTACAGATTCCCTGGTCATATATCACAGGGTGCTACACTGGTAGGGCTACTCTGGAACAGGGCAGGATCTAGACTGTAGCCGGATTGTAGAGGTGCCAATCTGGGGCAGTATCAGTCTGAGTCTGAGCATGAAAAGGGTTATCCACTCTGTGGCCATGCAAAGAGGCCGAGCAAGGATAAAGAAACAAAGATATAAACCAAAAGTAGGAGAGAGTATAAGTCATAAGCAAGCGAGAAAGGAAAGGCAAAAGCTGGAGCAAGCATAGAGAATAAGCAAGCAAGGTGAAAGTATGCAAAAAATAACTGGATATAACCTGGGTGAGTCTGCCAGTGGGTTCAGGCCTGACAAGGGGTCAGGAATATTAATATATGAACTGCATGAATGGACTGATCTGTGATGTCACAGCTCATGCCCCGCTTGGCCATTGTGGAGTTGCAACAAACGTGATACTCTGGGTGCTGCTGCAAGGGTGACCACATTTTCCTTCTGCTATTCTGGGACACTATTTTGTGTACTGTAACTTGCAGTATTGCAATATATACATACACAAGCTGTATATTTACTTTTCTGTTTAATAAAATGTAAATTGTAATGAGCTGATAACTGAAATACAAAAATAAGACTAATATGGGTGCAAAATTCTCCAATTTTCCTATTTTTTAAACTTTGCTATTTTTGCCTTGCTAGCAAATCAAGTCACCACAATTTGCTAAATACAAACACATACACAAAAAGAAGACAACAGAAGAACTTGTGGTCTTGAGCATCACACAAGGGCATATCAAGCCACAAACACACTGAGAAACACAAGGCAACATAAAAGTAGTACAGTCACTCATATATTATAATATACAAGGAAAGGTATACATGATAACAAACATATTAAAGGTTCTGGAGTGCAGTGTTAACACTATAGATACCAGGTGATTGGTCACAGCACATGCAGTTTGTTAGATTCGGTCTGTCTGCGGTTTGGTTGAAGATACCCAGTCAGCATTCCTTCTGCCTTTCTTCTTGGTTCCTTCTTGAACATGATTTCATGCCTCTCAGGGGTACAGAGCAGCTGTAGGGATGTTCCCCATAATATTAAATATAGTGGCATTACTGGAGCATCTGCAGATGAACTGTGTGGGCTGCTGCAAGTAGGTGACTTAATCTCTGTGACGCGGCACTCTCTTGGGCAATTTGGCTACCAGGGCACCCACAAGCCATTAAGGCAGGAGCAGAGAGTGAGGTCCACGGCTGGAATCCACCACTTGTGATGCCACTCGGACTGCTCTTTAGATAACGTTAAAACCTTTATGGAATTGAAGATATTTGGAAATTACACTGCTGATTTTAAAGAGCCCTCAAAGGAAACAGTTTTACTTTGTACTCTTCAAATTGTTCTTTGCATTACAGTAGCCTACATTTTGACAGAAAGTGCTCTTAAGAGCAAATGCATTAGAAAATTGCCTTCCCCAGTCTGTTGAAATACAGCCATATAATATCAAAGGTCTGTCAAGTACTTGCAGTAACATTGATGGAGAGTGAAGTAAAGTAATGCCACTATGGAAAGAAGGGGTACGGTACATTCAGCAGTAAGAGGGAAGTCACTAGAGATGAGACAGAGATGAAAAACAGATAATGAGGTAAAACATTTTTTGTGATTTGTGATTTATTTTCCCAAATTAAGAAAAATACTGATAACTTGCAGCTGAAAATGTATAGCAGAGGTCTTTAGCAGATCAGGATACTGGATTCATGCTATGAAAATACATACCTGGAAAATGTAGAAATAAAAGGTTGCTACTGATGAAGTACAAATCCCATAATCCTACAACAGTCTTTATAAATGGCAGATAATTTTGGAAGTTGTAGTCCGGTAAGGTCATCAAGGCTCCATTTAATTGAAAGATATAGGCATTTTATAGCAGAGTTCTATGCTGCATTTGGCATACCTTGAAGACCAGAATTCCATTATTTTTGTCATACGTTTTCTTTACTGTGATTTCTTTCTTCATATTCAGTACACCCACACACATTATATTTAATTTTTTAAAGGACAGATAAGAATTTCTTTTGATACTATTATTTTCATGTTATGATATAATTTACTATTAAAAAATAAATAAAATATGATGAAAATATGCCAAACCCCCCCTACCTTTTCTAACTTTGACCTGATTTTTTTTATACAATTACAAATGTTAAAAAAAGACCCCATCTATAGTTTCTAATATTTATCCAGAGTTTAGAAATACCAATGTTTCCATGTTCCTCTTTGTTTTGTTTTTTAAATTTATAGGGCAATAACCGATAGTAGTGTTTTTTTGTTTCCTAACCATTTTCACCTACAGTGAACTTTTGACCCCAACCCTAACCTTAAATGTAACCATAACCCTAAATCTATAACCACCCCTTAATCTAATCCTTGCACTAACCCTAATTCTAACCCTTACCCACCTGTAACCCTAACTCTAATTCTAACCCTTATTGTAACCCTAACCCTAGATCTAGGGTTAGTAGATCTAGGGTTAGCTTTTCCCTTTTTTTCACGGTAATGTTGCTGACTGCCTCTAGGGGCAGTCAAGCAACAGTTTCAGAGTGACGGAAGAGATTTTTTTTAATCATTTCCGTCGCTCTCTGCTGGACACAGGGCACGCCATGTTGGAGGAGCATGCCCTGGATTGCAGGAAATGGGTAGTGCATGATGTCTCATGTAAAGGCATCATTGCACCACCTTTAAAGCATTGGCAGTGAAAGCTGATCACTGCCTATGCGCAATTGAATGTATACGATCACATTCGCGGTGATCGTCTGCGCGAGGCGGAAGGTTGCCGAATGCACACTCAGAGGCTGTTTTGGATCTGAAAAAGCCTCTGAGAATAACTTCCGGCATGTACCATTGTGCTAAACCCCAGGATGTATATTTACGTCCAGATGGGTTAAGGGGTTAAATAGATGTGTTTTATTGAAGGAATACAAATAAAGTACCTTTAATGAGCCCTCTTTGTTCATATAGCTCTATCAGGGGGTAGATATGTTGTGAGATGAATGAAGATCTGACCTATCTGACCCAAGATATCCGCCCCTGATAATGCTAAGCAGAGTGTTCTCAATAAAGTGATCATATATTGTATATATATATATATATATATTCTTTCATTAAAGCATTTCTATTTAAAATGCCTACACTTAATGTAATCTTTCAGTTACACAGAACTTCATTTTATGCTGATATTTCTTCTTTAATGAATGTATGCGTAGGCTTCAAATGGCATTTTAGAGAAGGAAAAGGTGATGTATAAAATGGATGCATAAACAGTATTTGCCAGAGTGCTCACTAAAGGCCTGGAATAAGCTATAAATAAAGTATATTTGAAATATTAAATGTATTGGCCTGAGAGGCAACTTAACATTATATTTTATTATTACTGGACAAGGTCATGCTTAATGTAATGTACTGGCCAAAGTTAAGAGCATTAATACCACTTACCCGCCTCACTATTCCATGTCCTCCGGTAATGCACTGTTACATTAATATTAACCTACAAGTTGGTGTGTCAAATGTTTGCCTATTGCACATGGACGATACACTTATTCTTCTACCTAATGCTCTGTGACAATTGAAAGGTGTAGCAATTGATCATCACATCATGGCAGGATCCCATCAATCTGTATATCTCAGCTTCTTCCTCTGGTGTTGTCATAGGCTGAGACGCTTGTTAGCTTAAATCACCTTCAGGACCTTCCAGTCCTGCAGTCTAGTGACTTAAGTGCCTTTTGGTTTTTTTGCTCATAAGCTGAGCCAGAGTACACAGGGCAGACAACACAACTCACACAAAAAATTGTTGGCCCTTCCATTTAAATTTTTCTTTTGATCCACGTTCGATACCATACTTGATTTGTGAGCTTGCAATATTTAGGAAAATATGAACTAAAGGAATGAAATGGGTTTTCACTACAGGCACTAAAAGCATATTGAAAGTTTAAAACCAATCCCTGTATTGTACACCTGAATGTAGAGTGTGGTGGTAATTGTATATATTTAGAAGAAATGCTACTACCAAAAGCTTCTTGTGAAAAAGTGGATTTGTGCTATAGTAATTAATTACATAAGGGTAGTCAACTCATTTGCAGTATTTATTTGCAAATTTTTTTTTCATATTCTTTGCAGGTTAGATAATATTTACATATTTACAAAAATATATATTGGTTTCTTTAGCGTTAGTGCCTTTATTCACTTTATCACAATTTTTTGAGTCCTGTAACATGAATGTCTCTGGTCTGGTTTGGTTGTTTTTTTTTTGTTTTTTTTTCATCCAGATATGTGCTCCCAAAAGCATCAGTGTAATTTCTCTTTGCTCAAAATACAAATGACTCCTTAATGCATCTGGTTCTCATGTCTAGGAACTTGCATTTCCCTAATTAATATAGTCATTCTGTTTCTCCAACATGCTTTGAATTCATCTTCATTAAGACAAAATGATAGTTTACTCAATATTTGTACTGGCCCTTAGAAATATATAATGAATGACTTGGTTTATGAAATGCCTCTGCCGTAGAGAAATTACTATTAAGAAAAGGCTTTGGAATATATATAATGACAGGACTTGACCTTTAACCAGCTTTCAACACAGTTTCTGCATGTATTTGTTATTCTTCGTGGAACCGATGCAATGTTTTCATATTGCTACATTTATATTATTGCCTTTACCATAGAGTTGATATCTATACTATCTCCAACATGTACCATGCAAGGTTCCTCTGAGTAGCTCATACTACTTATGTGCCATCTGCTTTCAATGAAAATATGTATGAGCAGATTTCCATTTGAATGGTGCTCCTAGTTGTAACTAGTTTGTTTAATAAATTTTAAGTTAAAATTTCATGGTTTTAATTCCATTTTTGAACACATTTTGTAGTAACTATTGGCATTTTAGTAGGTTATAAAAAAACAAATTAATCAAAAGGATGGAGACCCCTGACATAAACCATATTCGTATTATAGGGTGTCAAGAATCCTTTTGATACACCTGTATTTGTCTACTAGGAGAACAGATCTATGAAAAATACATAAGATGACCTACCTTTATGATATGATGAGAGTAATTATGGGTTTTTGGATCTCTGGGTGGCATTGAGGTTTGAATAAAAAGATAACACTACCTTTGGAAGAGAACCTTTAGATACTGGTATCTTGGGTTAAAAGAGTGGAGTGTGATGAATTTTGTATCTCTGTCCAACATATATAAATAAATCTTGTATAACTGATACTAACGTGAACAAACCCGGTGATCCTCAAATGGACTTAGGCTCTCTTCCAACCTCATCACCTCCTTTCACGGAGGGCTCTCTTCCTCATGTATCTACAGCATGTATCAGTCTATTCTTGTTCATCTAACTTGATAAGTAGTCCGCCTCTAATACTCTGTACCTAGCCCTAAATTGTTGGCGCTAAGAGACTAAGTCACCACATAAAGTTGGTTCAGAACCTTAGCTTATTTCTGAGCATTTTAGAAATTAATATTATATTTATAGAGGCAGGATTGTATTTCTGTCTATACCAATCAGGCTTAGGTTTGCAGACTGAAGGGGGGCACGGGCAGGATAAAGGGGGCAACAGCAGAGCTAGTTCTACCTTTGTTGGTGGTACATCTTCACTTCCTTGCGCTCTCTGCAATAAAATCCAAGGTGCCCTCACTAGATCTTTAGAGAGTAATATGATGGTGGGGCAAATAGTGCAGTGGAAAAGGATATCAGTGCAATCTGGTTCTGTGGTCAGGGATGTGCAGAAAATCTAGCACTGTTGTAAGGTATATGGAGGCTGAAGTAGTTATATGAGAAGCAACCTAGAGAGTAAGGGGTACAACAAAATAGTGTTGGGGTGCATGCATTAAGTCAGGCCTAGGGCGGCACAAAAGCTAAATATACCACTTTATGGAGCATTAAAAATGTAAGCAGTGCAGGATGCAACATAATTAGCCATTAAATGGAAATAGGTAGGGGCATCTATCAAGAAGTGCATTAATGCATCAGCAAGCAGATCTGTTGCTTATTAAATCCAGAACATTTGTTCAGTGAGAGTGAGCTATACTAATTATATTGTCTTCCTTTCTAATCATGTTCTGCTTTTGGTCTGATATCATTAGCTTCCCTTTGCTGCAAGCAAAGTTTCAGCAGTACTGCTAAACTAATTTTCTAAATGCATTCCTAGGTTCTTCCACATGAAAGATTTATTCAGTATTTCCCATTGAGTTGCTAATTACTTTCTTACAAAATGTGTTACCTTATATTTGCCTGTAATAAACAGCATTTGCAGTTTAAAAAAAAAAACACTTAAAGTTAAATTTAAGAGCACTCATCTAAAATTGGTAATTGGTTCTCTAGTGCTTGTATATATCTAGTCAAAGCAGATCTGTATCTTTGAATGCACTGCTTGGGGAAATGCCCAAATTCATGCTAGCTAAGCATTTTCACGTCTAGATAATTAATGTAGAAGATACAGAATTTCTAAGGTTGACAAAAGACTGATGGCCGCTGTCCGAGTGAGTTGGTTTTTCCACAATAAGTTTGACACAATAAAGCCCTGTGTTTACTACATTCCTAACTGGCACTTTTTGTCTATGGGATTTGCTTTTCCGATTGGAGACAAGACCTGGCATTAACTTTTTCATGGTTAAGTAAGGAGTGGGATTTTCAGCGGAGGTTGCAAGAGTAGATATTCCAAGTAGGTTATGCAAGAACATTGCTTTCTAGAGATCTAAATGGTATGAAAATAGCAATCCTATCATAATCTAAACAGCTGTAATCGAGTATTCTGTACCAGTCTTGCTACAGGGTCTACGAAATAAAGAGCAAAGTGCATGGAATTGAGATAGGGATTTCAAACCTAAGGGCAAAGTAGCTGAGTTGTAAAAGTTTGGACAGTTTTTCCAACAAGGCTACATTGGTAGACTCGTATAATAAACTGAACTTGCACTGTGAACTAACATCATATCTTGTATGAGAATGAGGGTAGGGGGTCTAGTCAATAGTGAAGTGAACTGACACATGAACTTCACAAGCCAGGCATTAATAGTTGCAGGGGAACAATTATCCAACTTACCTGTTAGACTTTGGAGGAAGGACCAGTTTCAGTTTGTGTATAGCCCGTCAAAACACTATAAATGTGTTCTTATTTCGACACTAACTCAAGTATAGTCATAATTAGGATCATTTTGAACCAAAGCTTAGTATTATTTTAACTTCTTAAGCGGGTAAATTTAAAAATGCATTCTTATCCAGAGATCTCAGGTAACCAGAAGTTTAAAAAAGGGAAAAAAAGGAAATGTTTATTTTTTTTACTTAATTTATATTTGAGCACAAGTAAAATAAAAGGCATATCTATAAGTGTATACATGGAGAATGTAAGTAAGTGGTGAGCATTCTTCAACAAATGCTACCCCAAGACATTTAATAACAGAAATAAGTACAGTTAATTATACTATTCATAAACAGAGCAGACAAACAGCATTTTTACAATGTACATTTTTGAATCTTTAGTAAGTTTAACTTTAATTACAAACAAAGGCTAAACATTAGTGTTCAGCATTTTCATTTTTACAGGATTTTTTGTATTTATTTATTTGTACGAGGCATAAAGTAATATTTCTTCACTCTATAAACTCAGAGTACACAACCATAAAAAAATATCCAGTCACCTTTTTTGTGAAGTTGATTTGTTTATGTGAAGCATGTGTTCTATGTTTTTGTTTGCAACAACTCACAATCTCCCGGGGAAATTGTCTGAAAATGAAAATATATGCTTTACAATTGTATAGGTAGAATCAAAAACAAAGTGACAAAAAGGACATTGGCTGTGATCAGCAGTGCTGAATTGGTTCCTGGCTGATACATTCGACATTGTGATTTTGACTTGACCTTTTTTGAGCAAGGTTGTCTCTTTTTATTTGGGACCGTAGAGGGTTCAACAGAATCAAAAACATTGTTTTGCTTTGATTTGGTCAGTGAGCTGTCTGTTTTGCTTGTAAATGTTCCAAAAGGGGAGTCGTTGATATGTGTTCTATTTTTTCTGTTGTCAGTACTGCCAATAATTTTTGTTTTAGAAATGTTTTCTTTGTCTTTGACGTGAACGTTTGGTGAGAATCTACTGGTATGCGAAGAAGGGCCTGCTTTCACACCTGTTCCCGAAAATGTAGGCTTTTCCACTGGCTGACAGCAGCTATCGATCATCTCCTCTGAATTGAAGAATGCTTCACTAGTAGTTTCTTTCAGAGCACCAGTCTTGGACATAAACATACCTGTTCTCAATTGAATTAAAGAGGTATTGGCACATCCTTCTAGATTACGGATCTGAAGTTTCTTGAGATCAGACCCTGACAAATCTGGTGGGAGAAAGCACTCTAGCTCAGATGATGACCCTTTAAACTGTTTCAACCAATTCCACAGTGATTTAGCCCTACAATCACAAATCCATTGGTTTCCATTTAACCGCAAATACTGAAGTGATAGAAGCGGTGACAATATTTCTCCCTTGAGCACGGTTAAGTTGTTGTTAAATAAGTATAGTGTTGTGACTTTTTTGAGATCATGAAAAGTCCTCTGATGGACCAGACGCAGCCTATTCTGATGGACCAGTAATCTGTCTAAGTTTATCAGTCCAGTAAATACATTTTCAGATAAAATGTTTAGTTTGTTGCCATGGAGAAACAAGAATGTTAGGTTTCCCAGATCTACAAAGGTATCATCGTGCAAGAAATGCAAGTTGTTGTCGTGAAGATATAGGTACTGCAATGAGTAAAGACCTTGAAAAATCCCAGGGGGCAGCTCTTGCAGACCACAACGATTAAGGTGTAAAGTATGTAGATGGATAAGACCTCGGAATGTGAGTGGAGAAATGTTTCTAAGGTTAAAGTTGTCACTCATGTCTAGTTCCTCCAGCTTGCTTAATCCGTGAAATGACCCAGACTCAATATAACTTATATTGTTTGAATGAATCCATAAAATAGTAAGGTTCTGACAAGCCGTGAAGCTTGTAGATCTTATAAACGTGAGTTTATTGTTGTGCAGATAGATCCGTTGAGTCTGTATTGGAATATATGATGGAATTACTGTCAGTCTTTGCTGCTGACAACTGACTGTGATTTTCGGTTCGTTGTAGCATATACAAGCCTCTGGACAGCATTCCACTTTACGTATGAAGCTGATGCAACAAGTAACAAGAAACAGCAACTTAGTTCCTGAAACAATAAAGGAAAACCAATTATTATTAGTTGAATAGCTGCATGTGAGCTATAAGATACAAGCCACACAGTTTATTAACTTTACATACTCAGTGCGCCAAGTTCCACTGAGAAACAGCAGAACACATCAGGAATCGGACAAAAATAACATGAAATGTATTGAATTTCCACAATATAAAAACAATAAAAAAAACCTTGTTACAAGAAATGTACCCATTATATTATTTTATTAACATTAATTGATGACATTTATGGCATTTTAGGTTTTATTCTTCATTTATCTCAAAGCAGAAAGTAAATGTTTGCATATTTTCTAAATGTACTGAACATTATGTTATAGGATTCAGGCATTTTTTATTGTATTGTGAATGTACTTTCCATTTACATATATAGCAGCTTTATTGTTCTCTGTTTTGTGATACATTAGTAAGCGATGCAGAGCAGCAGCATTATGATCCTTTACAATAGAAATATTGGCCTTCTGAGGTATGCGTGGGTATGTTAACTTAAGAAACAGTAAAACACACTGGATCAGTCAATTCCAAACTCTGCTTTAACCATTTTAGAAAAAGGTAATGATCTGTACATTGACATGTTATTGAAGACATTTAGCCCTGTTGTCTAGGGCAGACCTCTCGCTGGTAAATTCTAGTTCTCACTATAAGACATCATTTTAAAGGCCAGCACTTTTACTTTTACTAGGACACACCTGACGTCATCTTCCTGACTTATTGCTAATTTTCTTTCTTTATAAAAGCAGCACAAAGCAAGGGTGATGCATGACCAAAATACCTCTAGCAAAATAAGTTCACTGGTAGGTAGGTTAAAAAAATATAACCTTTTAACAGATTTGAAACCATCGACCATTGTTCATGTTCTCTTGAAGACATGCTCCATAGCTTTATTCAGATTTGCTTTCCTCTACACGTAGTTCAAGCAGTATGTGGTGGCTCATATATTTTAACCACATTTAACAATCTAAATATCATACTGTGTTGAGAAGGAAAAGATTTAAGTTTCCTTGAGTTTGATTCAAGTTTTTCATTGTTTTTAATGAGGGATCGGTTCAGGAGCTCTGTTTGGGGTATAGTTGGCTTGCCCAAGTTTATTGATAGAATCTTTGGATCTAATAATACAATTGGCATTGGCCTTGGAAGAGTGCCAGACTATGAAGCACTTAACACACATTTTTCTGTTGGGTACAGGTGTTGTGATATTTGTCAGGCCTTTACTTCAGCTCTGGAGTCACTTAGCCTGTTAAAGATTAAGTAAGTTAACTCCATACAATAGTTTGGTGGTGAAAAAATGATTATGCTTGTCACAGGTATCTGCTCTGGTTTCACTAACTCCCAGCATCAGGTGTCACAGAGCAGGTCAGTTTTAGTTTTGCCCAAGGTATCTTCTGGTTTCACCCAGTCATTCAGGGTGGTAGGTTCCTTGGGTGACAACCCCAATAAAGGCTTTACTGACCTATCTGTGTGGTGCATAGATTAATAGACATTAGAATTATATTTGTTTGCTGGAATGCGCTGCTACATCTCAAACTAAAGCCAGCTTCTACAGTATTACTGAAAAAATACATTAAAGTTATTATGTATAAGACAGGTGCATGTGGAAATAGAGTTTCTGTGGCTATGTGCTGTGCCAATGTTTTATGCCAACTCCTGACAGATGAATTAAAAGTCAGGCACTGATAAATGACTAGCCAACGCCACCAAAAACTGGTTAGTGGAATTGCAATTTCCTGTACACAAATGTCAGGATATAAAACCCGCTATTATACATAATGTGCCTTTGATTTAATGGAAATCCCATAGAATCATCATGATCTAGTATCTTTACTGAAGTAGAGGTTCTAAGTACTCCAGATGTGCAGGGTAGTTAACTTCTTTCTCATCTCTCCTCAGGTAATGGGAAGAGACGACCCCAGCCAAGGAAGCTGCCACGCCCTCTACCTCCTTACATATATACAGATGTCCTAATCTGGCTACAATCATCTAGGAATGTACCAGTGGGGGGAGGGGGAGGGGGGGGGTTATGTCCCAACAGAAAGCGTCATGTGGAACAGAATAGTATCTCACTTGTGAATGCAATTGCCCAAAAGGCTTTTAGGATGGTATAGAACATTTAGAGTGTAAGAGCTCATCATGGCTCCCCGCAATGAAATCTGCTGTGGATCCTGCTGCAGGAACTTTGAGTGGCCTCAGTTTGACATAGAAAATGTAGCTGACGCACTAACTCTTCATTACTTTATACAAGACAATATACACACAAAGTGACAGTGCGCTAAAATGTTATAAAGTGACCAGTGCAACAAGTAGATATATTCAAATTGTGCAAATATTATAAATCAATATAAGGAGTGATGTAAAACATATACATATAGCACTCACATACAGTAGTCCACACTTATAGGACACACAATGTATGATTGTGAAGATTCTTCTTCCTGGGTCTTTGTTTTCTATGACCTCCAAAAATGTATGCAATATAATTCGATTTAATAATGAAGATGCATAAAATATCTTACACTTTCAATTTCTGGAACACAGGTAAAGGAACAAGATCTGGAACACAGGTAAAAGAACTGGTCGGTCCATTCGGCTGTTTTTATGAAGTTCGATGATGGGCTGTTGTAAGGTGAGTGCGCTTATCTTTGGATTTTGTATAACTATTTGGTCTCAGCAGCACCCCTTATAATATATGCTTTTCCCCTTAGCCTATATTATAAGGGGTGCTGCTGAGACCAAATAGTTATACAAAATCCAAAGATCAGCGCAGTCAGTGGTGTATCTTGGTTTTGTGCTGCCCTAGGCAAACAAAATTCAGGCATCCACCCACCCACGTTTCACACCTACGACATGCCCCATCACCCACATTGCACACCTATGACTTGCCCCACCATCCACGTTGCACACCCACGACATGCCCCATCACCCACATTGCACACACATTAAATTCCCAATCATGCCATTACATGCCACCACCACCTTCATTCTATACCCCCACCATGTCCATAACATACCCCCATCACCCTGATTAATTGGAAGGAGCTAAAGCTTGCTGAATGGTGGGGGAGGGAATGAAAATGTTTGAAGCACCAGAAGTGTGCTTTAACACCCTGTTGCAAAGTGCCACCCTCTGGCAAAGTGCCACCCTCGGCGAGTGCCTTGTTTACCTTATGTAAGATACACTGCTGATTCTAGTTACAATTTAAAATATATCTCAAAACTGATAACTTTGTAACAATTAAGGTTTGCTGAAAGATTCATGGGATAATAGCATATTTTAATGATGAGTGTCAACGTGTTTTTCAGAACTGCATCAAAAATGCATGTGTGAATGGGCCACATTATATGGGGAAAAAAGACATGCTAGCCATAGAAAAGTAATATTAAAGCAGTCTAAATCAACCTTCTTAAAATAAAACTACACATTTATAGGGCTAGCGAAGCATGGAGTTGAACTAGTTGATTTCAGATAGGCAGAATTTTGCCCATGGGTCGCACCTTATATACCCCAGCTTTATAATTGTGAAAGTATATAAATATTAACAAAGCGTAACAAACCCATGTTTAAAGTATCGGGCACTTGTATCTGGCATCTGAAATATCTGAACCTCTGAAAACTCTGCAGAGCAAAAATTATAGAATAAAATCCAGCAGTAATTTTTAGTAGTGAGGCATCTTACACAGATCATGTAATAATTTAGGGAGCAAGTGGTAAACAGTAAGTCACAGGACGCGTTGTAAAGTCTGCTTGGTGGAGGCGCAATATCCTGCACACAAAAGAGATAGGATATAAAAAAAAAAAAATGTTTTTTTTTTTTAAACAGTGCAACAGTTTTGGCTGTGGGAGGTTTAGAAAAAGAAACAGTTGGCCCATATAGAGTGCTTGTGACAAAAGCTCAGATTTGTTCTCAGAATGCTCATCCCATTTCCACATGACAAGTACTACTTCCTCTGTAAATAATATTTTCTCATATTACTTGTAACTTTAATTTCTCCAATTTTATACCCTTCTTTTTTGTTAAAACACTTCTTTCAAATAACTATTTCCTTAATATACTTTTAAGTTCCTTTTCTGTTTTTTTCTCTCTTCCAATGTCTACTCTATAATTGTGTTAGCATAATTGCAAACAAATGCATGGATTAAGAGAAACTTGTGTTTTAAATATGTCTGTGCTGTTTACCTTTTGTTTTGTTGCTGCATATGCAAATTAACTATGTTGCACATCAAGCCATGGTGATGTCATTAACAGGAGGCTTCAGAAACACATTTAAAAACACCTTTTAAAGGAACATTAAACGTTGTTTAATCCTTGCTTCCTTGAAGGAAGAAAGCATTAAACAATACATGTCCCGGTGGAATTAAGTAAACCCGACGTGTAGTTAAGGTCCCCCTGCTGATCTCATGCAAAAACTAGGGTCTCTCTCTGCCGACCAGACGGCTGCCTGCTTCCTATGGAAGCTTGGCAGCTGTTGGTCAGATGATAAACTGGGATGTACTATCAAAAGTACACGCTAGTTCATCCTCATCCTAGGGACAACTAACGTTTCACTTCTATATCAGAAGCACAAGTGCAAAAAAAAAACAAAAACGTTTAGTGTCCCTTTAATCTAATTATCTCTGTGTTTCTATGCACTTCTGTACAAACTTAAATTACATAAAATAGTAGAATTCTAGATTGTCTTTACAAAATTAACATTTCTAATGTATCATTTGTGATTAGATATAAACAGCTAACCAGACCACGGTGCAGCCAAAGCCCACTATCTAAATTCAAAATGCTGGGACATCTGCCACCAACACAGAGAAATAGGTGTTAATCAGAAAACTCATTTTGATGCGAGCTGTCCACAAATACAGATTATGAACATACTGTTTCTCATCAGCATCTGTTGGGTTATTTCAGAAATAGGATCAGCACCTAGCAAAAGAGAGATGGATGGAGAGCAGTGTCCGGAAAACTCCCTAATAGATAACTGCTCTCAAACCCCAGCAGTCTTCTGATCATGTCTAATACTTTTCATGCTGAAAACAAGTGTTGACAGATTTCTGGCAGTCCATCTCTTCTATAAAAAAGGAATTAAGCATGCAAGCTTATCTTAGAAAAAGAAAACAATAAGGATCATTATTATTGCATTCTGAAATGTAAACAACCAAAGAGCCTGGATATGAAAAACAGCTTGTACCGTATGTTCTTACATCATCTCATATTTCAGGAGGGAACTAGTACATCTGCATGAAGGCCACTGCATACAAAGTGAGGATCTCTATATGAATTTCAAAAATGACATAAACCAAAAAAAGAGTATGGTCCAATGGAGAGATATTTTATTGCCAGCAAAAAAGATATGTATCAACATATCTGTCTTGTTAAAAGTTTAACCTTCTCAAGAAAGCAGATAGTGTGTGAGGCAATCATAACCTAGCATGGGTAGATACCATTCATTTTTGAAGAATGCCACTCCCTGTCGGCTTGATCTACTCTTCAGGTTATCGCTAAAATTGAAGATTATTTTCGACATGAAGCCTTGTTTACTGGGCCCAGAGGGAAACCTGTCATACAACGTCAATGCCTATAATATTAGGCTGAAAACTTTGTATAACGTTGCTGTATGTTTGTACCAACAGGCACTGCCTATCATTTCGGGACTAGACCACCTTTTGTGGGCAGGATTAAGCTGAAATATTCTACTAATGGTGTAAATGAGAAGTAAAATGTATGAGACGGCTGGGAACTTATCCCATTGCATAGGTCAGACTATCAATTTCTCTTCTCGATTCATGTCTGCTACCATATCAACTTAATACCAAAATGTCAATTTGTGCTCCTTATTTATTTTCTGTTTGTTCCAGTATTGTGAGTGCCCTAAGGCAGATGGCTTCCAAACATTTTTCAGCAGTTACCGGAAGTGTTGAGTCTCTTTACGGGAGCAGTCAGTGACATGTTAGTTAGCTATTACACCTCATGTCTGGAGGTTGTAGTGGATAAATTAACTCAAATGCATAATTTGCAATATGCTAAATAGGTCACGAATTTGCTATGCTTACTGTCAAATGTGGGTCCTAACTTACATGTTGCCTATGCACAGTGCATATCTGTATATGCCTAATAGTCTATCTGTGGAAGATGTGATATCCAGATACCATGTACCTATACCAGGGAGAATGGAGCTAATATGTATATGGTCACACAATGTTTTGGCACCATCCCTGTAGCATCCAGAGACCCACTCCTGAAGGTAAGCTATTTTAAAAATGCTTTGGGTTTCCCTTTCATGTCTGCATTGTAATAGGAGATGGTAGTTTAATTCTATTATTATTCTATTGTTTGCATGAGCAAATGGTGGTAGCACAATGTAATGAAGAATTATGATCTGGCCAGGCATACTAAACTACAAGCGCTGTGGTTGGGAATGCTTTGACAGCACTCTTCATGGCCATAAAAGCTTCTGTCAAAAATCTAATTGACCACAGTGTTTCCATAAAAGTTATTTTTTGTGCATGACCTTTTAAAAGCTGCTGCGTGGGCTATCTGTCATTCACCAGGTCAAATCCAATGAATTCTGGCCACTGCAAATCTCCAGCAGTGTTCTGTAAAGATTTTATTGAGCAGTTTTCACAAGGAATTAATTAAGCTACTGTTCTAGAGGTGCAGACACCACAGAAAATTAGGTGTATCAGTCCCTGAAAATATAATTGCAATTGCTCACACATTCCTTTTTGGACTTCATACATTTGTTTTACCCATGCTAACCACAAAGGATTATTTGAATCAAACAACAAATATACAAATACCAGTTAATTAGGGGAGAGCAGAGCACAGTTTTTATGAGCATATTTGAGACCCCTTGAAAGACACATGAAATGGTCTGTGTGGCTCATAAACATATTTGTCAACCCTGAAGGAAAGTCTGAATCTACCATATATCTGAGCACCAGAGTTTTGTATTAAAGCTGAACCAGTCAGGAATTAAAGTTTACTACTTTTCCATACCTCCCAACATTCCATATGGTTCAAGCTACTGGATGTAATCATCAGCTGTGCAGTGCACTGTTGAAATTATGGGCATTCTATAATAGTAGGGCGCCCTGGGCAAGTTTCTGCTAGTGGATCCCCACCAATTTTCCAGCCTCCCCATCACTTGCATTATAATTCTCCTCTCATTCATTCCCATCATCTCAGCACCACTCTGCTTAGTCCTAGCCTTCACTCCAATCATGCTAGAACTGCTCTACTTCTCTCTACCCAGTCCGTATTCCTCTCTGTTATCACCTTAGAAGCTCTCTCCCTCACTTAACTCATATAATCTCAAGTAATTTGTGCAAGCTATTCATTTCTCTCCCTCTTATCCAAACAGCAATTCTTATAGGTATTCTTCTGGTACTATCTGTGCTGCAATTTTTTTCTCTGTCCATACAAAAGTATACCTTATAATGTGAGAAGCCGGGCTTCATACTGATGGTAATGATACAATATGCCAGAGCAGGGTCAAGGTCTACCATGTGACTTCAAACCTGACCCCATGCTGACATTATGCAATAAACCTGCATGTATCTGGCACCTCACATTATTGGAGATTGATGGAATATGTAGGGTTTTGTTTGTTGGGTACAAGGACATCTGCTCTGCACCAATTTGGAAAGTTGAGCCCAGGACAGCTGCCCTTTGCCCTGTGTTAAAGACTACCCTGCCCACAATATGCCACCTGCATTAACCAACTATACATGTGCTGTACATTGGGTACCCTTTATAAGCATATGGAGTGTATTTCTTATATTATTTGCCAATCTGCTGCAGGGCCATTCACCATATTGGTGATTAAAACAAGCATTAAAGTTAATTATGTAAAATTGTAATGCTGTTTATAATGAAACTGAAAAATGTACCATAACATACCAGCTGCAAAGCAGTTCATTGATCAATTGGCCAAAACCTCTGGGTACAGCTATGTCTATAAAAAAACTAATTATTCTTATGTATTTGCAAATTCAATGCTGTGAGCTGGAATTTAGTTATGTACAGTACACTGCTTATAAAAATACACACATCAGTAAGCATATCAAAAAATACAGTAGTCATAATCTTGTAAATTAAATGGTAACTAATGGCCATTTGAAATATAATCACAACCTCTGTTTAAGTACCGTATTTAAGAAGAAATACAAGCGATTCCTTGAACAAGTGAATTATGAAAGGAACTGCAGCACGCAATAAAAAGTTGAATATTGCTTGGTATCAAAGGTGTCACTAGTTCTTTCTGCCCCTGAGGCAAGAACCAAACCCCCCCCGAGCTATAATAAACCATTGTCCTCCAAGACACGGACAGTGGAGCTCCCAACAGTATATAGTTAGCATGCCATGTAAATGAGTAACTTCAAGAAGGTATGGAACTCATAGGTGAGTTCATATTGACTCTTGTAAAAATGTTTTATGAGCATCATTACACTCAAGTGCTCAAGCCTGAGGTCAGTGCATTAACCCTTGATACTGCTTTGCTTGGTATTTTTACATGGTATTTTTAACCCCTTAAGGACACTTTTGTTTTTATGTTCATTTGGGATAAGAGCAATTCTACACCTTTAGCGATGGTGCCATTTTAAAGGTATCCTATACATGTACGGGTATTGTCACCCATGCGTGGCACGTGGGAGCCAGTACAGGCACGGCCAGTGTCGTGAAGGTGTTAATAAGGTGAAAGTACTACCATAACCATTAGTAGTATACATTTAGGGATAAAAAATTATCTTTATAGCGCTAATTAAAACACACTTGTGAACAATATATTAAAAATAAATGCTCACAAATAGCGCTGACTTAATAAAGGCTTCATACAGCTGAGCACGTTGTTACAGACATTTTTCTTTTCACTTGGAGATATCTGTTCCTGGCCGGGAATATTAATCCAGAGTATATTAGAGTATGCGAGTTTGGCATGTTTCCAGGGAAAGACTGGCAAGGGGGGCAGTGGGCCAATTGCGTCATGGGCTACCCATTAACATGAATACATTTGCTGCACCAATTTTCACTTCCAAATGCACCAGAGCATAGCAATTTCTATCCTTCTACACCCTGTTCCAAATTATTATGCAAATTATATTTAAGTGTCACAAAGATTAAATATTTAGTTTTTCAGTTTAACTCATGGATGGCATTGTGTCTCAGGGCTCGACACCTGTGATAATTAGATTGCCAGGTGAGCCCAATTTAAGGAAAAACTACTAAAGGAGGGTGTTCCACATTATTAAGCAGAGCACCATTTTCATGCAATATGGGGAAGAAAAAGGATCTCTCTGCTGCCGAAAAGAGTCAAATAGTTCAATGCCTTGGACGAGGTAGGAAAACATTAGATATTTCACGAAAACGTAAGCGTGATCATCACACTATTAAGAGATTTGTGGGTGATTCAGAGCACAGACAGGTTTGTGCAGATAAAGGCACATTGAGGAAGATTTCTGCCAGATCCATGCATCAGATCAAGAGAGCAGCTGCTAAAATACCATTACATAGCAGCAAACAGATATTTGAAGCTGCTGGGGCCTCTGGAGTCCTACGGAAATCAAGGTGTAGAGTCCTCCAGAGTCTTGCAACTGTGCATAAACCTTCTATTTGGCCACCACTAACCAATGCTCAAAAGCAGAACCGGCTGCATTGGGCATAAAAATACATAAAGACTAATTTTCAAACAGTCCTGTTCACTGATGAGTGCCGTGCAACCCTGGATGGTCCAGATGGATGGAGTAGTGGATGGTTGGTGGACGGCCACCCTGTTCCAACAAGGCTGCGACGTCAGCAAGGTGGTGGTGGAGTCATGTTTTGGGCCGGAATCATGGGAAGAGAGCTGGTTGGCCCCTTTAGGGTCCCCGAAGGTGTAAAGATGACCTCTACAGAGTATGTGGAGTTTCTGACTGACCACTTTCTTCTGTCCAAAAACTCACAAGTTCAATGGATGCAAGACTTGTGAAGCTGCTATCAAATAAGGGGTCCTATGTTAAAATGTAACGTGACATGTTAGAATGTTTAAAAAGTTAAAATGTTGTTATAAGTTTCATTGAAATAGCTTTTGATTTCAGTAAATATGCTGCAAACACAACAAATGACAATTTTCAGTTCTTTACAACCTATAAAGTGTTTTGAAACTTATTGTGCGTAATAATTTGGAACAGTGCATTGTAAGTTTTTTTATGTTTAAAAAAAATACTGTTATCATTAGGAGGTTTGTTCAATAAAATTTGAATTGTACACTTAATAGTTGATAACATGAGAATTATGCTGACTATTATTTACATCAATTATTTAGATAAATGAGAAAAATATAATTTTCATAATAATTTGGAACAGGGTGTATACAATTGTCTTGTCTTTCTATCAATCCCTATAACTTATCTGTCTACCTGTGTCAATCTCTGATGATAACTAGTAAGCAGAGGAAGTTGTACCATTGGACACTAAGAGGGGCATGTATTAAAAAAACGCAAATATATTTTATGTGCAAATCTATTTTTGCACTTTGTTCCTATTGCAGTGTACTAAACATTTAACACTCAAATAGTACATATGAATAAAGAATAAAAACGGGCATGATTGCGAATAAAAACAGGCAATTTTGGGAATATTTTTTCTACCTCTTTTGATAGCACTTGCTAAAAGTTGGTGTCATTTTCACAAACAAATAAGAATTATTTTTCACAACATATTCGCAAAACTCTTTAGCGTGCGCAAATATAATCACAATTTATTAGCGAAACCAGAAAAATGCACACTAAATAAAAATAAACGGAAGAGGCGCAAATCAGGGAAAACAAGCGCAAAATGTTACAAACAGTCGCAAATTGCTCCTTACTCATGTTTTACCTAATTTTTTCCCCACTGCACTTGTTAAGTACATGACCCCCTAAATTGGTTTAGCCCCCTGAGCCAAAATATATCAGACCTTCCCTGCATGTTGCACCCCACTATGCAAGTTTAATTCGTTGGGTATTCAATTTTTGTCAATACGTTTATGAATGTATTTTAATGTGATGAAATATATATACTGAAACTGATGTACTGATTACTTTGATGAATAGAACATAAATGTATATATAATTTCTAATTATGCAGTTGTATTAACATATATTAAGTCAGTTTTAGGCAGAAATATAGAAGGCTATCCTTGCATAATATAGTCCTTCATGTGTCTTACAAAACAAAGGAAATTATGGACAAAATGCACCAAAGTTCTCTTTTTGTCTGGTGTTTTAGGCTAGTGTGCTAGGCTAGTGAGCTATCGGAAGCTGGGATCTATTTGCTTTGAGACCTTAAAAAGCTGGTGAGGTAAAAAAATGTAAATAAATTGGTCAATGTAACAGCAGTACTCACTGTTATCAAATCTAAAGATTATCCGTTAAATCAACACTGAGATCGACAAAAAACGAAATGAGCATCCAGGACAAAGTCTAACAAAACCCCCCAAAAAATGTATAAAAATAGGCATGCAAAATAAAAAGATAAGATTTGATTACCATTTACCATTTTTTTTATTGGGGTTACTTCTAGTGAAGTTGACTATATAGTGATGCATTTGAGATATTATTCCTCCGTTATGACATTGATGTGTCATCAATATTCTGATATTTTGGTAACAGTTGTTTTGCACTATATTTATTGTACACTAAACACTAATGTTTTTACGGATCAAATTTACTCAATGGAGAGTTATAAGGGGGCACTTTATTGTGGTCCTTTTATATAACTCAATCATTACATATGTTTAACCCCTTCACGTCCAATGGTGCTTCAAAATATGGCGATGTCATGGCGCTATGTGGATAAATGTCCCCTAAATGATAACCACAATACTATCCTACATGGTGCCCAATCCATGGAGAGTCCTGCACTTAGCTACTTTACTAGTGCAACACAAATTAGCTGTACCTTGGAAAGCAAGCTCCTGCACCTCTAGAACCCACGCCACAGCCACTTACATAAACCAGACAGAGAAAAATGTGGGGGAAGTGGAGGGAAACTATCCCTTGCGGCAAATTAAAAGAGGTTAGGCAACGTTCTAGAGCTTCCTTTTTTTTTTTAGTCTATCATGATTTCACTTACAAGCTATTCCCTCTCATGTCCCACTCAAGACTTAAGCCCCCATTTAAAGAACCCAAACCAATAATCTGTATGTTAATACCTTTTCCATACTCAGTAAAGAGTATGGAAATGAGACTTAGGATTCTTATCTAGTGTTACATAGCCTAAACCCTGTGCTCTGTATGTCATTAACCCCTTCACGCCAGATGGTGCTTTGGTCCTTAACTACCAAAGTTAGTTAATCCCTTCTTTAACAATGTAAATAAGAGAAATAAGAACAGTTGAGAAAGTATTGTTCAGTCTAGTACATATAGTGCATATGTAATTAGAAATAATAAATATATACACAGACATATATGTACTCTATGATCTTCCTCCATAATCCCTACTAGACATGTGCATTCGTTTTCGGACGAATGCATTTTCGGACGAAAATAGCATTTTCGGACGAAAATAGCATTTTCGTCCATTCGTCCGAAAAACGAATAACGAAAATTTTAACTAACAAAATCCGAATGAACGAATGGTTAATAAACGAAAATCATTCGTTCATTCGTCCATTCGTCCATTCGTGCTATTGGCATTCTAAACCGAAATAGAGTCGGTTTACAATACCAATAGCATTGTACTACATTCCATAAACCGACATGAATGACTTTCGGTTTATGGAATGCATGTAATGCTATTAGCTTCCTATAAACCGAAATTGAGTTCCCATTCATACGAATAGGTCAATTGACCTATTCGTATGAATGGGGACTCTTTCGGTTTATAGAAAGCCAATAGCAGCATGTATTCTATAAGCCGAAAGTCTTTAAAACAAACGACGTTCGGTTTATAGAATACATGTAATGCTATTGCTGTTCTATAAGCCGAAAGACATTCGGCTTATAGAACAGCAATAGCATTACATGCATTCTATAAACCGAACGTCGTTCGTTTTAAAGACTTTCGGCTTATAGAATACTATTGGCATTCTATAAACCTAACTAGAGTCCCTCCTCATTCATAAGAATTTCTTATGAATGGGGACTCGACTCTAGTTCGGTTTATAGAATGCCAATAGTATTCTATAAGCCGAAAGTCTTTAAAAAAAAAATTATGATATAAAAAAATCTTGTTTTTATTTCCTTTTATGTGACAATGCTGCCTCTCTCTTTCCCTTGCCCCCAGATTTGTCGCTCTCCCCCCCTTAGTGTTGTCTCTCTCTCACCCTCCCTTTGGCTCCCCCCTCGCTCCCCTTGTGTCTGTCTCTTCCCCCCTTCCCTCCCCTTGTTTCTCTCTGCCCCCCCCCCCTTGTTATTCTGTCCCCCCCTCACCTGTTTCTTGCTCCCTGGTGGCTAGTGGGGGCAGCCGGGGGATGTATGCACTATACATAATAGACGGAAGTGTCGGGCAGCATGGAGGTTGTCTGCACGATTCGTGCAGACATCCCCCAGCTGCCCGATTCTCCCTGGTGGCTAGCGAGGGAGCGGAGGATGTCTGCGCGATGAGCGAGACCTCTCCTGCTGCCGCCCGGCATGACCGCCGGGACTTCTATGATGAAGCTGGGTACTTCCGGCTTCCTCATAAAAGTCCTGGCTGTCGTTCCGGGCGGCAGCAGGGGAGGTCTCGCTCATCGCGCAGACATCCACCGCTGCCTCGCTAGCCACCAGGGAGAATCGGGCAGCTGGGGGATGTCTGCACGAATCGTGCAGACAACCTCCATGCTGCCCGACACTTCCGTCTATTATGTATAGTGCATACATCCCCCGGCTGCCCCCACTAGCCACCAGGGAGCAAGAAACAGGTGAGGGGGGGACAGAATAACAAGGGGGGGGGGGGGCAGAGAGAAACAAGGGGAGGGAAGGGGGGAAGAGACAGACACAAGGGGAGCGAGGGGGGAGCCAAAGGGAGGGTGAGAGAGAGACAACACTAAGGGGGGGAGAGCGACAAATCTGGGGGCAAGGGAAAGAGAGAGGCAGCTTTGTCACATAAAAGGAAATAAAAACAAGATTTTATTTATATCATAATTTTTTATTAAAAAAGCAATTTACATGTGAATATATACTAGACATGTGCATTCGTTTTCGGACGAATGCATTTTCGTCCGAAAATTGCATTTTCGTCCATTCGCCCGAAAAACGAAGAACGAAAATGCTAAGCTAACTAAATCGAATGAACGAATAGTTAATAAAGGAAAATCATTCGTTCATTCGTCCATTCGTAGTACTATTGCATTCTATAAGCCGAAATAGAGTCGGTTTATAGAATACAATAGCATTTAACTATACGGAGACAGAGTCTCCATTCATAAATTTATGAATGGAGACAAACGTATAGTTAAAAGCCGACAGCCTATAAACCGAACGTTCGGTTTATAGGCTGTGGGCATTTAACTATACGGAGACAGAGTCTCCATTCATAAAATTATAAATGGAGACTTTGTCTCCGTATAGTTAAAAGCCGGTGTTCTGACAAATTTCTGGAGCAAATTCTCCTGCGCAATCGCAGGAGAATTTGCTCACTGCGCATGCGCATAAAGTTACAGCTGATAACTCAGCTGTAACTTTGTGACCACCGTGCATGAGACAGCTGCGCAACCCACCTCCCGCCCCCTCACACCCGCCGCACACCCCTTCTTACCAGATCATCGACCACAGCGATACACAGCGCATGTGCACGCCTATCCAGCCGTTTGGGAATGCGCGCGTCCGTTGTTGTGTTCTTAAGGTGGTAAGTAACACGGGGCGTCGGGACATAAGGGGGCAAGCATCCTGGTGAGGGCTGCCTCATCTTGATGGGATTTGTGATCCTCCTGCTGTATTATTGATGCAGCAGGAGGATCACAAATCCCATCAAGATGAGGCAGCCCTCACCAGGATGCTTGCCCCCTTATGTCCCGACGCCCCATGTTACTTACCACCTTAAGAACACAACAACGGACGCGCACATTCCCAAACGGCTGGATAGGCGTGCGCATGCGCTGTGTATCGCTGTGGTCGATGATCTGGTAAGAAGGGGTGTGCGGCGGGTGTGAGGGGGCGGGAGGTGGGTTGCGCAGCTGTCTCATGCACGGTGGTCACAAAGTTACAGCTGAGTTATCAGCTGTAACTTTATGCGCATGCGCAGTGAGCAAATTCTCCTGCGATTGCGCAGGAGAATTTGCTCCAGAAATTTGTCAGAACACCGGCATTTAACTATACGGAGACAGAGTCTCCATTCATAAAATTATAAATGGAGACTTTGTCTCCGTATAGTTAAAAGCCGGCATTTAACTATACGGAGACAGAGTCTCCATTCATAAAATTATGAATGGAGACTTTGTCTCCGTGTAGTAAAATGCCCACAGCCTATAAACCGAACGTTCGGTTTATAGGCTGTCGGCTTATGGAATACATGTATTCCTATTGCTATTCTATAAACCGAACGTTCGGTTTATAGAATAGCCATAGGATTACATGTATTATATAAGCCGAAAGTCTATAAACGGATCGTTCGGTTTATAGGCTTTCGGCATTTTACTACACGGAGACAAAGTCTCCATTCATAATTTTATGAATGGAGACTCTGTCTCTGTATAGTTAAATGCCGACAGCCTATAAACCGAACGACTTTCGGTTTATAGACTTTCGGCTTATATAATACATGTAATCCTATGGCTATTCTATAAACCGAAAGTCGTTCGGTTTATAGAATAGCAATAGGAATACATGTATTCCATAAGCCGACAGCCTATAAACCGAACGTTCGGTTTATAGGCTGTGGGCATTTTACTACACGGAGACAAAGTCTCCATTCATAATTTTATGAATGGAGACTCTGTCTCCGTGTAGTAAAATGCCGACAGCCTATAAACCGAACGTTCGGTTTATAGGCTGTCGGCTTATGGAATACATGTATTCCTATTGCTATTCTATAAACCGAACGACTTTCGGTTTATAGAATAGCAATAGGAATACATGTATTCCATAAGCCGACAGCCTATAAACCGAACGTTCGGTTTATAGGCTGTCGGCATTTTACTACACGGAGACAGAGTCTCCATTCATAAAATTATGAATGGAGACTTTGTCTCCGTGTAGTAAAATGCCCACAGCCTATAAACCGAACGTTCGGTTTATAGGCTGTCGGCATTTTACTACACGGAGACAAAGTCTCCATTCATAATTTTATGAATGGAGACTCTGTCTCTGTATAGTTAAATGCCGACAGCCTATAAACCGAACGACTTTCGGTTTATAGACTTTCGGCTTATGTAATACATGTAAACCTATGGCTATTCTATAAACCGAAAGTCGTTCGGTTTATAGAATAGCAATAGGATTACATGTATTCCATAAGCCGAAAGTCTATAAACCGAAAGTCGTTCGGTTTATAGACTTTCGGCTTATAGAATACAAGTAATACTATTGCCTTTCTATGAACCGAACGAGAGCCCCATTCATAAGAATTTCTTATGAATGGGGCTCTCGTTCGGTTTATAGAAAGCCAATAGTATTACATTGTATTCTATAAAACGAACGAAAAAAATTAACGAAACGAAAATAATGAACGAATTTCGTCTGAAACGAATGCACTAATGAACGAAATTCGTTTTAGACGAAATAAATAACATTTTCGTCCGAATGGACGAAAACGAAACGAAAATTTTAGTTTTGCACATGTCTAATCCCTACCTTTCTCCATTAAACAGTGATTGCCATGCAAGTGATGCAAGTTTGCATATTACAGGGGGGATATGATAGAAACATTTAAATACATAAAGGGAATCGACACAGTAACGGAAAAGAGTATATTTAAATGAAGAAAAACTACCACAACTAGAGGACATAGTCTTAAATTAGAGGGGCAGCGATTTAAAAGTAATATCAGGAAATATTACTTTACTGAGAGGGTAGTGGATGTATGGAATAGCCTGCCAGCAGAAGTGGTAGAGGTAAACACAGTCAAGGATTTTAAGCATGCGTGGGATAGACACAAGGCTATCCTAGCTATAAGACCGGGAACGGGGGACTAATAAAAGTACTCCAAAAAAAAAAAAAAATTGGGCAGACTAGATGGACCGAATGGTTCTTATCTGCCGACACATTCTATGTTTCTATGTTTCTATGTTTCTAAGTCAATGGAAGATACGCTCTGTTTTTTAATTTAATAATTAAGGTCTAATTTGAATATATTTAAAAGTATATATTTGTAATATAACCTATACAAATCATTCTGTGTATATATTTAGATTCATTTTTTTTAAACACAGTATATATAATGATCCGTCTGTGCTGCATATGTAAATGCAATGTTTGCTTTTACTCAAAAGGTATATGATGTCAGTGAGAGTATTACATTACTAATGCTTTGTACCTGCATTAAATGGGTTTTAATATCATTAATATAGATATGACAGTACCATAATATTCAACATAGGCTATGACTACACAGGCACCATTTTGATGTGCTATACACATACAGTGTTGTCTAAACATTTTTAGTCAGTCTGTTACATAATAATAAGTAATATTAATTGTTTATCGGACCAAAAATCCTTTACCAGGCACACTTGCATGAGTCAGTAAACCAAAATGACAAGCCCCAATGGGTGAAGACAGCTGTCTGTAGGTTTACTAGCCTCTGACTGTGTAAGCTCATTCCCATTCTGCAGCACAGTATGATAGCCTGCAGGGGACAAACTTAATGCATTGTGATACTATTCTAGAACAGTTTTCAGCCTTTAACAACATGGTATACACACAAAATAACATTATAAACATAAAAACAAATAATCCATAATGTACACAACCAGCACAATACAATTTACATAGTGGTGATATTAATATTAAACCTCCCTTTATACATTGACACTGTTAAATATAGTTTGATTCAGCCAGGAAAAGGCTTTCTGTATTTTCATTCCTTGAACTTTCTGTGGAGAATAAGCTCATCTATTTTAAGACCGACAGTAATAACTGGATTCTCAATATCAGCTGTCATAAAAAAAGAATGAATTGATAGCATTTCTGCAACCAATTCTGGAGACTCAAAAGAAACTGCTCATAAGATGGCATATGTGATTTAAAGACCTTATAAATGTAATGGGAACTTTTAGGCACATTTTATAAAGTGGAGACATTTCAACTTGATGCACTATAGAGATCCATAAAAACAATTGGAGTCAAAATGGTAACATTTAAAAATAACAAATATTGGAACTATATTCTTTTTTTTATTTAACAATGGTATCTCCTGAACAAAGGAAGCTTTTCCACAAACTGTACACCGTATGGTAGTAATATTTTGAAATGCATTGTTCTTTATTTTTTATTTTTTGGCCCAGATTTCTTGAGAGAAAATTTAACATATTGGGCATTGAGAAAGAGAGAATGTCCTATTTTAAGTTTCTTTCAACAAGGCATGCTTTCATCAGTGTCTACTACAGTGATTTACAGTGTAAATATATGAATAAATACCCACCTTAATTATAGGTATAACTAAGGTATACAGTGAAAACAGGCTACTCTAAAGCCAATAAAAAATAATAAAAAAAACATTAATTCTATAGCCATTTGTAGACAAACAAAACCAGGCTGATCACTTTTTTATGGTTTCACCACATTTCCAATAACTTCGTAATCTTGTCACTATTTTCCCTATTGTAGTAACAGAATCCCTTTTCCATCATTAGCTGTTCTTCTACCTCACTGTCGACCTCTTGCTACATTGGTGGCTTCCAATTCTTTCTCCTTAAATAAAGCATCACATTTATAATGAGAAAGAACATGCAAAACCTCTACCGCAAGCCTATAAATGATACAAACACATTGAAAAAAATTAATTATCCAAGAAGAGGAGGAGTGATGACGTTGGACGTGGCTGAACTTGAAACGTTTTGGACTACGATAAAAGAAAGATGGAACACCAAAAGAAATTCTGGTTAAAGTTTATAAAAAAAATAAAGATACAAGATAGGATTGTGTCAGATCTACCCATCCAAACTATCGATACAATATAGGTGATATTAACCTCGCTAAATGGAGTAACCAAGGTATAAAACAGATAGAGGACCTGATAAAGGATGATCGTTTCATCCCTTTTGATGAATTGCAATCTAAATTTCAGCTGAAAATAAGTGAGATTTTCTCCTATTTGAGAGTCCATCACTATCAGTAAATCAGCCCACGTAATCCAGCTAGTAAGCTTAATAAATGCAGGAGAACAGCCCCATCTGGTTGCAAAATGCAACAAGATAATTGAAAATAAAGAGAAACAGGAGATTGCAATTATAGCGAAGTGGGAAGCGGCCCTTAAGTTAAAAATTACAAGGAAAGAATGGAACGGTCTAATAAGGCAGATGAATAGGGGGGTGCACTGGTTAAACATGAGGGAGTTGTTCTTAAATTACTATATAGATGGTATTTAGTACCAACCCAACTGGCCAAGATCTATCAAGGCCAAAGTAGCGTAGAGTGTTGGAGATGTGGTAGACGCAACGTCGATTTATTACACAGCTTCTGGGGTTGCCAGCTTTTAACGTTGTTCTGGAAAGAAGTGTTTCAGAAAATCAATAAGCTATGTAGTACCAAGTTAAACAGTGCTCCAGAGATGTTACACCGGGTCTAGGACTCTTCTTCGCCGCATCTTCATCGCTGACAGTTCATCGCGGCAGTTAGAACGCTGAACTGTCAGCAATGAAGTATAACGCGGCCGTTTCACCGCGGCTGCAGCTATGTAAGAGCCGACAGTTCAGCGCTGAACTGTCAGCTCTTACAAATCTAAAAGTAAAACGAAAATACCCCCCCCTAATAAATGATTCCCCCCCCAATAGTAACACTAAACACTAAACCCCAATACTAACACTAAAATTAACCCCAATACTAAAATTAACCCCCTAAACCCTAATACTAACCCCCGACCCCTAATACTAACCCCGACCCCTAATACTAACCCTAATACTAATCCCCGACCCCTAATACTAAAGTTAACCCCCTAAACCCCAATACTAACCCTAATACTAACCCTAATACTAACCCCGACCCCTAATACTAAAATTAACCCCCTAAACCCCAATACTAACCCTAATACTAATACTAACCCCCGACCCCTAATACTAACCCCGACCCCTAATACTAACCCTAATACTAATCCCCGACCCCTAATACTAAAGTTAACCCCCTAAACCCCAATACTAACCCTAATACTAACCCTAATACTAACCCCGACCCCTAATACTAAAATTAACCCCCTAAACCCCAATACTAACCCTAATACTAATACTAACCCCCGACCCCTAATACTAACCCCGACCCCTAATACTAACCCTAATACTAATCCCCGACCCCTAATACTAAAGTTAACCCCCTAAACCCCAATACTAACCCTAATACTGACCCTAATACTAATCCCCGACCCCTAATACTAAAGTTAACCCCCTAAACCCTAATACTAACCCTAATACTAAAGTTAACCCCCTAAACCCCAATACTAACCCTAATACTAACCCCGACCCCTAATACTAACCCTAATACTAATCCCCGACCCCTAATACTAAAGTTAACCCCCTAAACCCCAATACTAACCCTAATACTAACCCTAATACTAACCCCCGACCCCTAATACTAATCCCCGACCCCTAATACTAAAGTTAACCCCCTAAACCCCAATACTAACCCTAATACTAACCCTAATACTAACCCCCGACCCCTAATACTAACCCCGACCCCTAATACTAACCCTAATACTAATCCCCGACCCCTAATACTAAAGTTAACCCCCTAAACCCCAATACTAACCCTAATACTAACCCTAATACAAACCCCGACCCCTAATACTAACCCCGACCCCTAATACTAAAGTTAACCCCCTAAACCCCAATACTAACCCTAATACTAACCCTAATACTAACCCCGACCCCTAATACTAAAATTAACCCCCTAAACCCCAATACTAACCCTAATACTAACCCCAGACCCCTAATACTAACCCCGACCCCTAATACTAACCCTAATACTAATCCCCGACCCCTAATACTAAAGTTAACCCCCTAAACCCCAATACTAACCCTAATACTAACCCTAATACTAACCCCCGACCCCTAATACTAAAGTTAACCCCCTAAACCCCAATACTAACCCTAATACTAAAGTTAACCCCCTAAACCCCAATACTAACCCTAATACTAACCCTAATACTAACCCGACCCCTAATACTAACCCTAATACTAATCCCCGACCCCTAATACTAAAGTTAACCCCCTAAACCCCAATACTTACCCTAATACTAACCCTAATACTAACCCCGACCCCTAATACTAAAATTAACCCCCTAAACCCCAATACTAACCCTAATACTAACCCTAATACTAACCCCCGACCCCTAATACTAACCCTAATACTAATCCCCGACCCCTAATACTAAAGTTAACCCCCTAAACCCCAATACTAACCCTAATACTAACCCTAATACTAACCCCCGACCCCTAATACTAACCCTAATACTAATCCCGACCCCTAATACTAAAGTTAATCCCCTAAACCCCAATACTAACCCTAATACTAAAGTTAACCCCCTAAACCCCAATACTAACCCTAATACTAACCCTAATACTAACCCCCGACCCCTAATACTAAAATTAACCCCTAACACTAAACACTAAACCTAATTGTAACCCCCTAAACCCTAATTCTAAACCAACTAAAATCGGTAAAATACTAACCTTTAGCGATGAAATGTCCCGCGATGAAATCTCCAGCGACGATCTGTCTTGTGCTGTACTGTCGGCGGTGAAGCGGCTGCGCGGAAGCAGCCGCGATGAAGTGTCCCATCCCCTGTTACACCTGGGCCTGAAGGATATCCAAAGAGATCAGAGAGAGATAGTTGTACATCTTCTAATGGCCACAAAACAAATAATTACCAGAAACTGGAAATCTGTGGGAGACCTAAAGTGGGAACAAGTGAAAAACCAAATAATCTTCCAATTAAAAATGGAAAAAGGTATCAACTCATAATTTAATATCTCGAAAGGTGACATTTGAAATGTGGTCAAATTGGATTGACAGAAGCAGTACTCTGCTGTAGGGTCTCACGCATGTTTGTATCGAAATAGAAATGAAACACATTCTTCTGAATTTTTGTTGTTGCTTTTTTTATGTTCTGTCTGCTAAGTATGTTGTATTAAGAGACATCCAGTGGGATCAGAGGATAGTCCCTTTTCCTTTTTTGTAATGTCAATTGTTTGTATTTGTAATATGTTTATTAATTGGAAATGCTATACTGAATTTAAACAGATAAATAAAAGCATTAATTATGTTCAATCTACCTAAGATTATAAAAATAATCTTAACGATCACAAGATTTTATATTTACTTTGCCCTCTGCTATTCATTTACAGACCCTTTCTCATTAATTTGTACAAATTAGATTAGGTTTCTTTTTTACCTGAATTAATAAGGGGCTATTTGAGGCTGAAGTTTGTTTATGATAGAGACCATATGGACATTCAACATATGGACAGCATAAAAAAGACAACACCAGTGGTCAGAAAGTTATCCTAAGTATATGGCATTTCAGGCTTTGGCACATCTGTGTCCAGGGAAGCGGCGGGGGGCATCAGTAATTTAGTTTCCCATAGTGGAACTTGAACATTTACTTGCAATTTGCTAATACAATATATTCTGTTGAGGTTGACAGAGTTCCTTTAATGATAAACTTAAAGGGCTGCTACAATTTCTTTTAAAGGTGCAAAAGCTATTTTTACAATAAGCTTAGAATGGTTGTAACATGTCATGAATAGTGTTGAGCGAACCCGAACCGCACTGTTCGGGTTCGTACCGAACATTACGGTGTCCGTGCCACGAACCCTAACCCGGACATTTCACTGTATGTTCGGGTTGGAGTTCGAGGTTCGCCTATAAACCGAAAGTCTTTAAACCGAAAGTCATTCGGTTTATCGACTTTCGGTTTCTAGAATAGCCAATAGCATTGCATGTATTCTATAAGCCAAAAGTCTATAAACCGAAAGACATTCGGTTTATAGACTTTCGGTTTATAGAATACATGTAATGCTATTGGCTATTCTATAAACCGAAAGTCTATAAACGGAACGACATTCGGTTTATAGACTTTCTTTTTATAGAATAGCAATAGCATTACATGTATTCTATAAAACGAAAGTCTATAAACCGAATGTCAATTGACGTATTCTTATAAATGGGGACTCTATTTCGGTTTATAGAATAGCAATAGCATTACATGTATTACATCTGAGAGTCAAATAGAACCGTCAAATACTGTGCTTACAGCGCACTTTGAAAAATTCTGGCTACCTCCTCCTCCAGCGCCGCTTCCACCTACACCGCCACGGTCACCGCCTCCTCAACCTATGGGTCACTTAGTATAAACTGAAAGAGAATACCCTGCACTCCAACCCTCTCTCAAATGGATAATTCTGTTGATCCTCCTGGCAGCCATGCTTTAGATTTAGATTTATGTTCTTCCAAAGCTAAAATCAAAGATTCCATCTAGTGCTATTTTATGGCTCAGCTGTATTTTTAATTTGTATGTATTTTATGTTACTTTAAGTTATTTCCCTATCCACATTTGCTTGCAGGGCACTTGTCCTACTCTTATCCACATTTTACTTCCTTTTGCAGCCCTCTAGCCCTTTCCATTACTTTTTTAGAGGCATTTTAGTGGCCAAAAGTTCGTGTCCCCATTGACTTCAATGTGGTTCGGGTTCAGGGTCAAGTTCGGGGTCAAGTTCAAGCACGGACCCGGACTTTTTTCCGAAGTTCGGTCGAACCTCTCGAACCTGAACATCCAGGTGTCCGCTCAACTCTAGTCATGAACTTTAAAAGTTTCATGCCACATTCTCAAATCCAGAACCTCTATGCTTCAATCATTATTTTATATAATGAATATTTCCTGTTTATAGATATCATGAATCCAGCACTGTAATTTTAAAGAGGGATTAAACCGTGAACATACTTTTTAAAATTGAGGGATGATTCAGCACAAGAATCCATAAAGGGAGAAGTGGCATGGCATCTTAATTAGCATGTTTGCCTGCTTTCTCATGTAGGGGTTCCAAAGATAAATGGTTTCCTTAAACAATTGCTTTTCTTTTATAGTATATTTGATTCAGAACCCTTAAAGAGACAGTCTAGTCCCCAAACTCACTTTGGTGCATGTTGAAGACTACAGCTTGTATAGTGCATAGGCTTTTTTCCCCAGTGTAATTTGATACAGGCCTTCTGCATAAATCACATTTTTAATATTTTATTCAAGCCCTTCCGAGTGATTACTCTGCATGTATACAACAGGTGTGGCAGCACTGATTAAATAGACTCTGAGCATATAACATTTTTGTTTGTTTGATTGCTTCCTGTGCTGCTGGAATAGAATACATTGTGTGGAACCTAAGTGACCTTGCACTTATACACAGTATGATCTCTTAACAGTGCAGCATATTATCTAATGGCATCACTAGAGAACAGGATATTCCATTCATTTGAATGAAATTATTCTCATTGGTTCCTGGAGCAACAAAAATAATATTGACTTTTACTCAACTAGTGTGGGCAGTCCTGGTTTCTTGCAAACTGCTGTAATTTCACAAATTCATCTAACTGTTTATTTTTTTTACATTATAAGCAATGCAAAATGTAAAACATGCATTTTAAAGTACTTTGAAAGAAAATTAATATGCATTAACATTTGGAAGATGCATTTTGGGCACCAGACAGTCCCTTTCAGCAATCTGTTCCCAAACAAAATTCAGATTACTTCTTGAAATAGATTTGGAGAATTTTAAAGTTATAATTTTTATTCCCAGCAAAAATAAAGGTGTGCATTACATGCATTCGTGTTATCTTTTTAAATCTGTAGCTGGTATTAAAACAATGGTTTAGAAGATTATGTAGGAATGTAATACTAGCTTACATTAAGATTACCTACATGGCAAGAGGGGTTATCTTATTTGAAATAAAACATATATTTAATTCCACAACTTAAACACTATGCATGAGTGCACAGGAAATAGGAAAAATAACGATTTGCAATAATGTGGACCTTTACTATGTTTTTTTTTTTTTTAATTTAAAGCTTATTTACCTAGGAATAAATGTATAAATATAGCACTTGCTCTATTTGAAGAGTAAGGCAATTGATGCACAAGCCTGAGGCACACAAAACTGAGTAGGCAAAGCAATGATAGCGCCATAACAGGACTTGCCATCCAAGCTTGTAAAAAAAATGGCTTGAAGTCAATATTATGTCTAAGGAAGCAATAGCATATCGCGTATTTTTTGGAAATAAAGGTGGCAACTTATATATGTAACTACTCTGCTGCCCTCTTATGCAACTTGCTGCAGGTCTCTGCCCTTTCTACAGTGCTCTCAAGTGTCAATCACATAGCACTTGGGACTAATCAGACAAGAGCATGAAGCCATATCTCTACACCCCAGCACAGCATACAGCAACTTGCTGCTACATGTATAGGAGCAGGTCTCTGCCGGGAAGAGGCACAGACTTACAGCTCCTTCAACACAACTGATCACTAAGGAAATGCCCCCAGGGACCAACAGTGAGTACATGATCCACCCAATAGCAGTGTATCTCATTTCATTTTTCTACAAAATAACTGCAATGAAGCTATTTCAAAGGAGGATGTAGGTTTTCTATTTTTGTCTTGGACTAGCTGTGGCTCTGGTTCATTTTGAAGCAGACATCATGATTTGTATGATGTAAGGAATATAAAACATCTTTTCAGTAACTCTTAATTGTATAATAAATTTTTTTTTATGCAGCTCTTGGTCCTTGTGTATTACTCAATCAGTTAGATTTATAAGTTTAGATTGCCCCCTTTTAACTAAGGTTGGTTTGAATGAAAGAAAATTCTACATTCTTGTGACTATTAACTTAAACCTTCTGTGAGCACCAAAGTGTTTAACAAAACTGTAAACTCTGGGGGATAAATCAGACAGAAGATCTTATTTTTAAAGTTAGTTTATGAATCATACTGAGAGCCCAGAGCTATGACTCATTGTGACCCTGTGGCATACTTACCTAACATATGGTTTGCTAGAAAAAGCACTTGGATATGGCAAATTTAGCATTTCTACGTTTTAGTTAGACATGTGACCCATATAGAATATTGATTTAAAAAAATTGACTTGGAATCACCGACTTGTTCTAAATATAGGGTAGAATAAAGAAACTGTACTTCTGAATTTGCACACAGACATATGTACATAGCAAAAGTTAAAGAGGTAGTAAAACATTTTTTTTATATATAAAAGGCCATTTCTTCCTGTTTTTTTTTCTTTTTCTCCCTGTTTTATATCATTTATAAAATATCAAATATGTAAAGTACCCTTCAAAAGATATCCCATAGTCTTTGTTAAAACAAACAAACCTGGGAGATTTGGAGAAATCATTTCATTAAGCTACGTCATCCCTTAGATGGTTCAGTGTCAATCAGGAAAGCTGGGAGGAAATGATTCTTGAATGGCAATGAAAATGGAAATGTGTATATGAATGCTAATGTGAACAGTTAGGAAGGACGGTGGTGATGTAAGAATGAATGGAAAAGCGTATGCAATTGCTATTATGAACAGTTATGTAAGAGACAGTAGTGCGATTGCGTATGCCATTACTAATATAAATAACCAGGAAGTATGACACTGTATGAAGAAGAAGCAGACAGTGAAAGACACAATGTATAATTATATGGATCACAGAACATGCTGAAGATTTATAGCTAAGATGTACCAGAACATTAGACCAGGATAACAGGTAAGCTTTAGTGGGACCATTTTCTAGGGCAAATTTGTATTTTTAGGGTTTATTCCCTTTTTTTAACAGTCTTGTGCAGCTTTACTTTCTTTTTTTTTTAAACTTTTTTTATTGATAGTACTCCAGGGAAATGCAAATGTAATAAAACAATAAATTACAATAATAACACTGTATACATAGTTATGAACAGGTGTTATTACAGAACAAAATAATGTCTGTGGATGCTAATGCATCTTTACTTTCAACGCTCAAGGTAATCTGCATTTTATAACAGGCAGTGAGCTGCTATTATGTAATTCTCTTATGTCCATTCTCTGGCCAATGACAGTGATCTGAATTCTAGCAGTATTCTGACTTAGAACACTGAGAAGCCAATCAGAAAACAGCATTTATTTAAAATGCATCATACAGCTGTTTTCTCAAACACTCTTATTACCTTCTCATTGCCAAGTACATACATGTTGGAACTTCCATCAGTGTGCTTTTCCATATAAAAACATTTAGATTAAAGTATCACTAATGGTTTATAATTTTTAAAGGACAGAAAAGATTAGAAAACCCAATAAACCCTAAATGTTAGAAAATGAGATACACTTAGCTAGCCTTAATATTAAAAAAAAAAAAAAATGGTAATATGGGGAATGGAATATATTGCTCAAATTCAGACAGTCAAGAAAAGCAGAACTAAAGAAACACTGGACTTTAAACTCTTTCAATGTCCAAAGCATGATTAAATAATGTTAGGAATCTTCATGCACAGAGGTGGGAGAAGTATTCTGTTACACAATACGCTACAAAAAATAATTGATCTAGTATGGGATTGTGTCATCATGGTCTGTAGTACTGTCTGAGTCACTGTAATGCTATTAATATATATTTTAATGTTAACACTATTAAAGGAAGACTGTAGTTTTTCTTGGTATTTGAAAACAAATATGTATGCTTTGTGATTATGAATGCCATGGTAACTATTGCAACCTATACTTTATTTTGCTTGATCCACTGTACTTCAGTAGAAATTAGTAAACTGGTAAAAGTGCACACCTCCCAATATACTACTAGATTGAAAAAGTGCATGCAAAGCCCTACACAAAACATACATGTAGCAGGTCTATAACAAATTGGGTATTACTGAGATTATGATGGCAAGTACAAACAGACCTACACTGCAAAAGGCAGTGGATATATTTATGTATGCAAACATTTGCAGTATTTATATTTATTATTACAATTTCGCAGTTAATTGTTACTACAGGTTAAAACGTATCTGCAATATTCTCTTTCCTGCATGTTTGTGTATAGAAAACAATTCCAATCAACAGCAACCTAACTTTGAACTCAGATTATATTCACTGATTCTCATTATTCGATCATTTGAGCCATTTTATTTATGTATTTACATATCACATATTAATACTATCAGTTTACAGATAATCTTTCATTTCAAAATGACTAATACCTCTAGTATTCTTGGAACCAGATCATCTTTCTTGTGCATATCTCACAATAGCACTACATAAATGTCCATTATCTTGCCACTGACAATAGTGGATAGGGACATCATTAATTAATGTATGCATTGCTTCTTTGGAGACTGATTGTGGTGAGAACTAATGGGGTCATCAGTGACTTATTCAAGTCCACTTGAATTGACTGATTCCCGAAACAACATAGTCTTTGGATGCTTACTATTCTCTCCATTTACATTAATAGTTCAAAATACATAACTTACTTGCATAACAAATTAAATTATAGTCATACAGTCTGTAGGACCATATGAGTCTTATCACTTTAAAACAGTGTTTCTCAACCAGTGGGTCTTGACCCAAAAGTGGGCCGTAAACTGGGGTGGAGTGGGTCACAGGTGTGTGTTTTGACTATGTCAAAAAGTCTAACTTTTGATAGGGAGGAGGATCCATGATGTAGGAATGCATGCTGCATCCACTATCTGAAACTGAGGAGCCTGCCAAGTAATGGATGGCATTGTTTCAATAGTGACGCTGCTAACTCTTCCAGTAACACCTGATGGATTAGGTAACAGCTGAGATTTCACCATTTAATTTAGGGATAAAATTTCAAAATTCACCTGAGATGGGTCATGTAAAGTTTGAGCTTGATGCGGCAGGGAGTGTGGCACAAGAGTAGACACTGAACACGACCTCAGAGTTGCTTTGTCTACCTATCAGGAGCCTAAAGCATCCACAGCTTTGCCATTAGTTCTAGTTATTCTCATATATTAAAATGGCTTTTTAGCCCAATAGCACTTTTACTTTTTACCTGCACTGAGATTACTGCTCGATTCTTTTTGTGAAGAAGCCCTGTTTTTTTTGTTTGTTTTATGTTTTGAACAGTGCATTTAATTTATTCCACAAAAACAATTTTACAGTATTCCACAAAGCATATAACGTTTTTGAAATGAATTCATTTTTTATTTCATGACTTAATGACCAAGGAAACATGTGGGTCCTGAAGTTAAACAGGGTGAGAACCACTGCTTTAAAGGGACATGTGATTTCACTGGTATTTTAAAGTTAGCTGTCCAGTTATTGCAAAACTATAACTACTATGATACATGACTAGTCTTACTCCTATTGTTAGGTCTTGAATTCCGAGATTCAGATTCCACTGGAGGTTGAGTCTCTTCTTTGATAACAGTATTATAGGGAACACCTGAGTTAAAGTACTTTGGAGCGTAGTGACACATATAGGTAAGTTAGTAGATATCGGGCAGTTATAAGGCAGATTAAAGTCTGCCAAAGGGCAGGCACTAATTACCGTGGTAAGTGGGTACTACCCCTCTGGACACACATTGGTTCTTTTCACTTAAAGGTGAGTTCCAGGTAAGGTGAGTAAGATGAAATGTTCATCTCACCCGCAACTCATATTATAGTGAATAGACCCATTAGTCGCCTGTTGAGTTTTTAACATCCTCTATTCTGCATTAAGGGCTGTGTAAAGTGTCAGAACTATATGAATAATTAAATGTTAAAGCAATAAGTGTGTCTGATGATTGGTTTGTTAGGGGGTTGCCGATGCTGTCTCAGTAGAAAATGATGGCATTCAGTGGAACTAGAGATACACACAATAGTCATTTTCAAAATGTGTTGTGTTTATATCTCCCATAGAACAATCTGTAGGTTGCTTTCAGAACTTTTAATAGGAATATATGTCATCAAAACCCAGTTGGAAATGGTTTATTATTTTCACCAGTGTGTATTAATGAGGCGTTTAGCATGATCCTAGAGAGAGCTGTCTGCTTCACTCTGTGCAGACTTATACTTTGCCAAAGGGGGAAGGGAGTCTTCATAAGATAAATTCATCCTGCTCAATTAACACATTATTCAGTTAGCAGTTAGATGTATGAAAATAACTAAACCTACCAGAAAATGGTTTATGAACACAGCATGTACATCTTGCAGTGCATTGGAAATATGCTTTATATATTAAGGGCATTTAGAAATCCCAGTGCTGTACAAGAGCGATACAATGCATTGTGAAGTCAGAAGGCAGAGGTCAGGGTTATAGCATGCCAGTAATATATTTCATAAAACGTTTTTCAGCTCAGTGAACCTGTTCCTCATAAATAAGACTTACAGGCTAAACAAGAATATATATTGTGTGAAATGATTTTCTTTTTATTTAAGAAGGAGTAAGGTGTCATAATCCCATCTTTTTGTTGTGTTGGTCATCCTTTAAAGGCACTACCATGAAAGGGGACCATAACAGCTCATACCCATGTGAATGTTAACAGCATGTGAAAGAGCACAACTTATCTTAGCTGTTTAAATTGGTACATTGTCCAATCTCCACTCAATATGTCCCAGAAATGCAAAGGCAAATAACAGTGTCTCCGTAACCCCAATAATCAGCTTTGATTCTATTTTATTCCATTGCCAAGTGAAAATAACCTGCCAAGGTTTCATCCCCCAAAGAGGTCTTTGTCAACTGCTCTATTCACACTAGATGGCGATGTAAAGCAAGCAATATCAATGTCAGTCTTTAATATTGTATTGTTTTATTGCACTTCAATTTACTGCAGTTCAGAAGTTATTGCTCTTGACAGGATGTGTCAATCTTCCATCAAGCATGTCCTTTGGCGCCTTTTATTCATGTCTATGACTACTCCACGTCCCTATTTGCGCAGACACAACAATCTTTTATTGAAATTAGCTCAATTAATCACCAAAATGGCCTCTAAATGTCAAAAGAATGTATGTACAATACATGTTTTGTACGTAATCATTTTGGCTTATGTGACTTGCTTGTGCAATTTAATTTATTGAGGTGGTCTGGAGCCGAACCCTCAATAACTTTCAAGTATGCCTGTATATTTGTCATGATGTGTAGTAGGCTTGACAAAGTCCCCTGAAAGGGTCAAAATGTTGGTGGGTCTTTTTCACTTGAGTATGGAATAAAAGAATCAAAAATTGATTATTGGTGTTGTGGAGGTGCAGTTATTTGACCTTGAAATGTAACTTAGCTGGCAATACTTTGTTGTTGTAAGAATGGACACATTAGTTTGTTTTGTTTTAAACCGTAGTCCTACATTCTACTTAGCGTCTTATTAAAAATATCACCTATGGATGTTTCCTCTCTCATCCATTAAAACTGCAGCTTAATCTTATTTTATGATGCAAAGTAGGCAAGATGGAAGTTAAGCAAAGTGTGCTGAGGAGGTTGAATTTGGAGGTTTCAAAAACTGCTGCTGTCATTTCTTGTTCCATTGAAATTAATAGGATTCTACAGCCTCAGAAGAGGAGAATGTAGTGTTTAAATGTGGTGGAACATCGGTGCAAGTATCATAGTCAACACTAGATGGCAATGTAATGCAGGCAATAGCATTATCAAAGACAAAGCTGGGACACTGTCCATCTTTAATATTATATTCTAGTCATGAGGTGTGATAGAACATTACACTGACTGAAAACACAGTGACAGAGACACATTCAGACCATGACAGACAAATGGTAAGAAGCAGATAGTTGTCCCTTACATATACAGAGTCCTATGAATTAATAAACCACTGGGGCATGTGCCACATGGGGATATAAAAGTAGAACACAATGCAATATCAGACATTCTCAGTCAATACCAATATCTGGCAAGCGAAAAGGTAAGTAGAAACGGCACTCCAGGAGTCGGTAAATGCGATGAAAAAATGGTGATTTTAATGTCCAATATAAGTGATACAGCACAGCAAAACGATAAAGCAAACAAAAGTGGCAAACAAATAGTCTTAAATCGCTTGACGCGTTTCGCGCTGATAGCACTTATTAGTTTAAGCGCAAGACTATTTGTTTGCCACTTTTGTTTGCCTTATCGTTTTGCTGTGCTGCATCACTTATATTGGACATTAAAATCACCATTTTTTCATCGCATTTACCGACTCCTGGAGTGCCGTTTCTACTTACCTTTATCGCTTGCTGCATATATGGTGCGTACCAGGCACCTGTAGAGGCACCGGAGCCGTGGTCTGGGGATTTAAAAGACTTTAAGCACCTCCAGCGCTGATGAGCCTGATTGATTCCTTTTGCAATACCAATATCTGTACTAAATGTCATGTATAATGTATGTTCTGGATAGCCAAAAATTGCTATAGCTGCAGCAGCATTACCTGCATTACAATATATAACCAACCTGATGTGTTCCATTCATGGAGAATTTTTAACAGCCATTCAAATGCACTTATATGAAGCATACATTGGTTAGGGCAATTGTAACTATTCAATCTATACTACCTGCGATTATTTAATTTTTTGTAGGGTACAGAGTACTTCCTTTAATTAGCGGAGCATGAACAAACCCAGAGGGATTTTCAAGCCAGGCAATAGTAAACTGGTTTAAAAGCCAGTCATTAGTAGGGCTGGAATTTCACCCTGAGTCTGCTCTCTGCTAAGAGCAGAGTGAAAAGAGATGGAAGCGTGCATATTTTAGAACACATTTATTTTTGCCTGTGTGGATTTTTCTATGATAGGTGGATTATTATCATTTTTTTAAATTATTATCTTGGGGGTCATCGTTTGCAGCTGAAATCTGGATACAGATTTTTTTTCTACAGGGAAAATCTATTGTGCCAGGGAGGTGGGCAGTGATTTTCGCTGCCCCTCTTCATGGCACTCGAAGGGTGATTTTTCTTTTTACAGATTTGAGGAATTTTTGATCCCCTTCCCCCAGCCTGAGCATGGTAGTGGTAGGAAGTAATTTAAATGTATATATATATATATATATATATATATATATATATGTATATATATATATATATATATATATATATATATATATTAATTTATAGGGCCAGAGGCATATGACCAATCCCCGGTGCAAATGGGGTCAGGGGGAATGAGGGCTGTAATTGTATTAAGGGTATTCATAATTCCATAGTGTGATGCCTAGGGTTCCTTTTTTCTCTCTAATCCTTTCGCCCTTTAACTTTTATCAGAAAATCAAACTGAACCCAGAAGGCTCTAAATATGGTTCAAACCTTACAGTCCTTTTCAGAACCATTTTGGCATGAATCACATTTCTCTTGACATCACAAGGCACCCAGTTGGTGCTTAAATGAAATTCCCTCTGCTGTTCAGCTCATCATTATTTCTTACTTATATCTTTGTTGAGTGCACAAGCTCAGACAGAGATGCAATCACTATAATTTCCACCCAATAGCAGCGGCAGCTCAATTGCTGAGGGAGAAGAAGGGTGGCATGCCACACTGTAAAGACCAATTGCTACTTACAATAAATAGGTAACATAATAAAAAATACAAAGTATATTAGATTTAATTACTTAGAGATAGTTCACCTGTACTTTTACAGAATTTAAAGCTCCTTTTGTAAACCAGCAACCGTACTCGTTATCATGAAGGGGCACAATGGTTTTACCACTGTAATAGTGAAGTGCCCATTAACCTAATCCATAGCACTGACTGTTTCTGCTAGTCTCAGCAGATGCTAACTGCTTTTGAAATAACCAGAGGCAAAGCATACATCATCCACAATGCAAAAGTCATTTGTGTGTGAGATCCAAGCCCAAAATATCATATTTTGCTCTTTTGAAGCAATGGCTAACATATTATTTACAAAAAAACACCATAATCAATTAATGATATAACAAATATCACAGACCCTAATAATGAAATGCCAGTCTGGGCCTGACCAGCTGCCAAGAATCTTAGTTAAAATAAGAAATAAAGACTCCCAGCCCAAGCCCAAGAAGCCCCCTGGAAAATCATTCCCAACCAGGCAGGAACCCTGATCTTTGCTCAAATTATAGGCCAATCTCATTATTAAACACTGATCTCAAAATTTATGCTAAATTCCTGGCAATATGCCTCAGAATCATCCTCCCAAAAGTGATCCTAAATGATCAGGTGGTATTTGTTCCTGACCGCAAGGTGAGGGACAACACCACTAGGATCCTCAATATCATTCACAAGGCCCAAGTAGAGAAAATCCCTACTCGTCTCTGATATTCAGATGCTGAGAAGGCATTCAACAGGGTCAGCTTGCCCTTCCTGTTCTCCACTCTGCAAGCAATGGGCTTTGGTTCCTGAATCGCATAAGGGCACTATATGATACCCCCTATGCGAGAGTTCAGATTAATGGCAAGTTGTCGGGCCAGCTGACCCTGTCAAATGGAACAAGGTATGGCTGCCCTTTGTCTCTCCTTCTTTTACTGCTCATCAAACCTTTTGCCTTAGGACAAACCCTAACTTCTGTGACTTTCTCTCAAGGACCACTCAACACAAACATTTTCAGATGACCTCCTGCTCATAGTAACTAAACCCATCTTATCTCTTTCCACCATTTTATTTGAACTTGACCTGTTTAGTGCCCTAAGCAATTTCAAAATACCGTATATACTCGAGTATAAGCCGAGTTTTTCAGCACAATTTTTGTGCTGAAAAATGCCCCCCTCGGCTTATACTCGAGTTGGTGGGGAAAAAAAAAAAAAATCTAAAACTTACCTCGTTCCTGCTCTGTCCCCCGGTGCTCTGAAGCTGCGTGGCTGTGAGGGAAGCGCTGTGAGCTTCCCTCCAGCTGCGCGGTCAACAAAGTGTGTTTTTTTTAAACAAACTTTATTGACCGCGCGGCTGGAGGGAAGCTCACAACGCTTCCCTCACAGCCACGCAGCTTCAGAGCACCGGGGGACAGAGCAGGAACAAGGTTAGTACTGGGGTCTGGGGGAGGAGGGTGGCATAACGAGCATACTAAGGGGCAATATCCTGGCATATTGGGGGCAATATCCTGGCATATTGGGGGCAATATCCTGGCATATTGGGGCAATATCCTGGCATATTGGGGGCAATATCCTGGCATATTGGGGGAAATATCCTGGCATATTGGGGCAATATCCTGGCATATTGGGGGAAATATCCTGGCATATTGGGGCAATATCCTGGCATATTGGGACAATATCCTGGCATATTGGGGGAAATATCCTGGCATATTGGGGTAATATCCTGGAATATTGGGGGCAATATCCTGGCATATTGGGGGCAATTTCCTGGCATATTGGGGGCAATATCCTGGCATATTGGGGCAATATCCTGGCATATTAAATGGCATATTGGGGGCAATATTTACCAGTAGCTGCCTCATTTTCCACCCTAGGCTTATACTCGAGTCAATATTTTTTCCCAGTTCTTTGTGGTAAAATTAGGTGCCTCGGCTTATATTCGGGTCGGCTTATACTCGAGTATATACGGTAAATCTATATACATCACCTTACCTCCACTCTTTAGTCCCCTACAAATGGTCCCAACACAATACTATCAAATACTTGGGCACTCATATCACTTTGCGAATACAGGATTTGGACCATATTAACTTTGGACCCCTGTTCTCAAACATACATACAGACCTAACAAAATGGACCCAAAAACCATTTACTTGGTTTGGAAGATTTAGCATCAGCAAAATGAATATCATGCCCAGAATTCTAGATACCGCAAGCCCTAGCTAACCCCCCCCCCCCTCTTTCTTCTCTAAGCTGAAATCCACGTTTCTCTCATTCATTTGGAATGAGGACAAACCTAGGTTAGCTTAAAAAATCATGGAGTGCCCACGATCCAGGGGAGGTTTTGGGCTCCCAGACCTACTACCATAGAGCAATTCACTTGATGAGAATCCTTGAATGGACCAGACCAGCAATGTGCTCTCTCAAGCCCCATCCCAATTGTAGCATGGCTCCCTAAATCTCACAGCTGGTGTCTGACTCCTGATCATCCCACAGTTCCCCCTACTTTGTTGGTCTGGAACAGCCTCAGACACAATTGTGCCATCACAAACTGACCCTCCTTGCTAATGCCTCTAACTCACAACCACAATTTCCCACCAGGACTTAACTACAAAAACAGTCACTGTCTCTTCAACTCAGACATCAAATTCCCTAGATTAGAACACATATGAATTGGAGAGGAGCTACAAACACTAGAGGATATGGACTTAAAAACACACCCTATTCCTAATCTAACCTTTACCCACAAACAAATTATACTCTGAGAACAGTCACTCAAAAAACAGGACACTCTCCCATCAGACCTAAACAGATTTGAGCAGATGTGTATATGGCCAAAACAAACATGTTGTAAGGCCTCACCCAGTTTGCAGACTCATCCAAACTGTTCCAGTGATCTCAGTACACTTTTGCTTTGCTCGCTTGTTTATTTCCTATGCTCGCTCCTGCTTTTGCTTTTCTCTCTGTCTTGCTTATTACCTATGCTCATTCCTACCTTTGTTTTGCATACCTGTACCTTGTTCATCCTTCCCTTGCTCAGCCACATAGTGGTATCCCCCACAGAGTGACAACCCTCTCTAGCTCGTCCACATAGTGGTATCCCCCACAGAGTGGCATCCCTCTCTAGCTCGTCCACATAGTGGTATCCCCCACAGAGTGGCATCCCTCTCTAGCTCGGCCACATAGTGGTATCCCCCACAGAGTGACAAACCTTGCCTTGCTTGGCCACCGACTGGTACTCACCCAGAGTTGCACCTTCCCAATCCGGCTACAGTCAGGATCCTGCCCTGTTCCAGAGTAGACCCTACCTGTGAGCAATCCATGAAATATGACCAGGGAATCTGTACGTGTGATAACTTCTGTTCCCTAAATAAGCTATCCAGCAAAGCAGTAGTGCTGGTTGCCCTTCGGAGGTTGCTCATGTAACTGTAGGCTAAGTCTGCTCTTATGCCCTGTATCCTGTTTCCCTGTATATCTCAGCCCTGTCTCAGAACTGTTAAACTATCATGTTCCTGTTACTTTAGTTTCTGCTCTGATCCATTTCTAGTTCTCTTGCTCTCTGTTATACTATTGCTCCTTTCCAGGTTTTCTTTGTTTCCTCTTGCTTAGTTCCAATATAAATGCAACCACACCCATTTACTCTGTTTGCTTCCTTCAGCTCTACAGGTATTTTCTCTGTTTGTATTTCTGTGTTTTGTTATTAGTTTGCTATTAGGTTTTAGCGTAGGGACTTGTCTAATGTGGGGTACCTTGACGTGGTTGGAGAGCTAACAATTAACTGGCCAATTGGTGAACCAAACCCCCACCTTTACCAACTTTAGTGTTAGGTCAGTTCCTGCATGTTTGTTATATTTGTGTATATATATATGTTCCCTTATCCTCAGGATCTCAGCTCCTCTCCCCTAACCCCATGTCTAGCTTGGTTCCCCATATGAAGCGCCTGAGGATCCCGGCTCCTCACTCCATCCCTTCTGTTCCTGTAGCCCTTGCCCTGTCCTCTGTATGTTGGTCTGTGTTATATATGTATCTTTGTATGTCTCCTTAGTTATTGCTTATCCTTTGCCTTTCCTTGTATGCTTTAGTTCTCCCTTTGCACCTTGCTCTGTCCTGCAGCCCTGCACTCTGCATTTCTGCTCTGCCTCAGTCCCCCCTTTGTACTTGTTTTGCTCTGCTTGGCTCATCTCTTTGCTTTATCCTGCTACATCCTGCTAACCTGTTCTAGTTATACTCCATGCTTTCTGGAGGATGTTTGCAGGATCACTTCAGTTACACCTAAGCATCACTGGATTCCACAGCTGCATCACAGGGCCTGGGAACGTGGCTGCATAAACTTGGGGGTCTCAAACCACTGAGGGATTGCAGTTACCCAACACCAGCCCCTGTGTCTCCATTTCCAGCGCATTGTACTCCTGCATCGGGTGCTCAGGGTCCCATAACATCCTGGACCTGTCCCTGACCCATCCCTGACACATGTAAACTTGTTTCAAATATCTATCAAATTGTTTTTGGGGAGCAATCTTTCTCACTGCCATACTGGGCTACACTATGAGAGAGGGATCTACTTTTCAATTTCACAGATGAACAATGGAACAAAATTTGCTCAATATCCTCCAAAAGTCAGGAGTCACCATTTAAAATTTTAACTGGACGGTACAAAGTACCTGCCAAACTACACCACATTTTTCCATCCATATCTCCCCTCTGCTGGTGTTGCAAGACAGCCATAGGCACATTTGTGCACATCTAGTGGCCCTGCCCTGGTATCATGGGCTACTGGAACAAGATCACCAAAACAATAATTTTACTAGACAACCCTGATTTCATACCAACCTCTGAACGAGTTCTTCTGTACCACACCTTGTACTATCGGCAAATATAAAAGAACCCCCACCGCCTTTGATGAATGGACTGGATCAGTGGAGAAGAGCCGGGCAGAGGCAAAGGTCTTGCACATGAATGGCAATGATTTTTGTGGACTGAATATCTACAATCTGAAGCCTGCCGGGCATGCCTACCACCTAAAAATATGAATTTCCCTCCTCTCCAAACCCCAGCCCATCATCGCATAATGACAGACCATGATTGCGGCTCTCTTCCATTGAATTTTGCAAGATTCGGCACCATTTTCTTATCGTATTGTTACACTCTAAACTCACCCTGCCCCCTTCCCCCTCTTTCCTACTCTCCCCAGGTTATTTTCTTCCCCATCTTAGTTTGGTATATTGCATTTAATGTTTGAATGATGTACATATAAATCAAGACCATACTATGTCATGAATATGCAGCCTTTGTACTTTAATGCATTGTATTAACCACAAAATAAAACTTGCAATAAGAAGATACTAACCCAAAAAATAAATAATGCACAGACATAAAAGTGAAAATGTGAAGAATGTTGTTAAATTCTTCCTGGTAAGACACTTTCTTAATAAGAATAAATAAATTAGAAGAGAATGCTGGAAACAACTGCTAGTCTAACATCTGATTTCTGCAATTTCTGGGATGCCAACAACCTTCTAAAATGAAATCCCCTCTGATTTCCTTCACAGACACACTAATGTACCACTTGGCTAGGCTTCCACACCTTGTGCCTGGAAAAAGTCCCACAGCATTCATATTTTATAATCACCAAGGCAGTTCTCTTTCAAGTTGGATCGTTGACCTTTGTCCTACAACGTGGCCATTGCGGTGTCAGAAATATACTATAACGTTGCATGATTTAGTTTGTCAAGAGTGCTTTTTCAGCATGTTTTATATAGTTCTACCGATGTTGTATTTCAGAAATAAAACGTGCCTATCATGCAAAATGCATTTTTATTAAAGAATAAGTGAAAACTCTTTGGTTTGGAGCACATGATAAAAACTGTGGGATAAATACAATGAGAACAAGGTATAGTACAAGCAGTGTTAAAGAGCCACTAAACCTTGTTTTACACTTGTACTTCTAACACTGGCCATAGTACGAGGATAAGATGACATTTAATGAACATGTAATGTTATCTTCTGACATTTAAGGTACATGTAATTTGCACCTTTGAGCATCCTCATGAAGTTTGCACACTTATCTGGTCACTCTCTTTTTCGCCTGGCGCAGCAAAAGTTCCTTGTTTTATAGATAATCAGAATGGGGGATCCTAACAAAGTATTTCCGCTGATCATATACAAAAATGTAGGTTTCTCTAAGCACTAGCCTAGAAAGACAGTTGCCACGACAGAACCCAGACAGACATGAGGTAGAAATAGCCCACTGAGTGTTAACAGCATTTAACCCCTTAGTGTCAAGACATTTTGACCTTGACTTTCCATTGGTGAAAAGGTCTGTTTTTACATTTCTTGGGTGTTTGTGTTTAACTGTAATTTTCTTCTTTCTCACATACTGTACCCACACAAATTATATTTTGTTTTTATCGTCATAAGAAGGGCTTTTATTAGATACCATTATGTTCATCATATCTTATAATTTACTACAAAAAATCATAAAATATGATGAAAAAAGGAAACCCCCCACTTTTTATAACTTTCACCTAAAAAATAATTTACACAAATACAATCATCATTTTTTGTTTTTTCCTATATTAACCTTTTAACCCCAACACGAACCCTAAATTTAACCCTAACCCTAAATTTAACCCCAACTCTAACCCTTATGCTAACCCTTAATATTTTTTAATTTAATTTTAACCCTATCCCTTATGCTAACCCTAATTTAATTGTAACCATAATAGCTATTCTAACCCTAACCCTAGATTTTAGCTAATTAAGTCTTTTTTTTTCATTGCAATGTTGCTGACTACCTCTAGTCAAGCAACAGATTCAGAGCATCGGAAGTGAATTTTTTTTCACTTTCGAAGCTCTACACAAAAGAGGGCAAAGCTCCTCCTGCAATATGGTGCCCACAATCGCTCCGTGGAGCAATTATGGGCACCCCAGAGCTGGAATTTTGGTGCTGCCTATTGCCTCGAGGCAATAAAGCAGCACTGTCAGAGCAGTTTTCGCGATTGTTGATCGCGAAAACATCTAGTGTCACTGCTGGACGTGCCTGACACGTCCTATGTCACGAAGGGGTTAAAATCAGTCAACAACCAGAGAGATCTGAGTCTTGTTTAGCTTAATAAATGTATTATTTTTTTGTAAAGCACAGTGATATTACGCAGGACTGTGACCAAACAAATATGGAAAAGGTCTATACCCTAGACCAACAAGTGGCTGGAGTGAGAGGCATATTTTTGGAGCGGGCCCAGATTAATTTTTCTGATGATGGCACTGATGGTAGGCAAGAAAAAAAGGGGTTATCGCTCCCCTTTAAACACAACAAACATTCACTATTATCTGTTTTGATATTTTTGTAATTATGTATAACATTATCTAAAGATAAAAGGTCTAGATCCTGCCAGTACCTTAATGGGTGTTATGTTTGAAGACCAATTTAGTGGAGGTTATGGGTGAAGGCTATGAGCAGAGTAATTAGAATGATTGATTTTATTTTAGAACTTTGTTCTCTAAAAGGAAATGTTGTCTTGGACTCCTGGATGTACAATCAATAATTCATGTTTCTTTTCATGTACAATAAAGACACCAACATGTTAAGATTATAATCTGTATGGGTTTCGTGAATGAATCACTGGTCTCCTTTTCTGTTCCCCTGGCCTGTGTGTCATGTTACTGTGACTCATTGTTATCCTGTTGTTACCAGTTCAACACTTCAACCACAAAAAGTGTGTTTTTTTTTTTAAAAATGGCATCTTATTTTATGATTTTTTTTGTAACTATCAAGACTAAATCATGTTATAATTCTTACAAGGTATGTGGCTAGATCCCAATTTCTCGTTTGGTCTCCATATTGAGAAGCTATCATGGTGAATGCATAAAAGTTATTGTTTACATTTGAAAACATGTAACTGAATGCTTAACATGCCTTTTAGACAATACTCCTAAGTCCAAGAAAAACTAGCACTTTGCGGTTTACTGAGGATCATTATCATTTAACAACGAAGGAAGCATTGAGATAGTCTTTAATTTTTGACCAACATCCAGAAGGTTTGGACTATCACTCAATTTAACAGTACTCATCATATCCACCTCAGAGGGAGGAAATGGTTAGTTGACTGTTCCAGGAATTTAACTTATAACCTTAAGAATTGAACAGACTGTACAGATGTTTTTTAGCCCACTAAGCTATCTCTTGATATAAGTGAATAACTATGACATCCAATAAACTGAACTCCTGCTTGCTTCTGACTAGTTTACCTTCTGTACTGAACCCACTAGAGGCTGCCATTGGCAATATATATGGGGAGAATGTTAATTATGTTTAAACATCTCATTCAATATGCCTACAGGCAAGAAGTTTATTCTGCATACATTATTTATATAATTAAATTTGATGCCTTGTTCATTTCATGCATAATGCATTAACACAGAGCAAATTATAGCAGGGAAGTCTGTCCTGCCACCTTCCTCATTTAATATGTGCATTTCCAATGCATATAGTCATTTGTCTGAGTATAGCACCATGGCATCTAAAAGGTTAATCATAGGGAAAATCAATGGATTGCCTAACCATGTAAGTTGGTACTGAAGTCTAATATCTACACCTCCTTATTGGTTTTCCCTGAAATACCAGGTTTCAAACCACTCAACATCACATTATATTAAATTAACTTATCTGTGACCCTGGAGGCCTGCAATTCACAGTAAAGCTTCCAGAAACCTTCTCCTTAATTGAGATTGACACATGTATCAGGAAATCGCAAGCTTCTGCTCACTGCCTTGCACCCTTGAGCATTGTAATTAGGGAGATGGGCCTGTATCAAGTCTGGTACATTCAGCAAACTATAACTTGAGCTGAAAATGCATATCACGTTTGGCAATGTGGAATACATGGGCAGGTAGGGGAGTAATGCATACTCCTCTACTACCAAAGAGAAGGACTTCCATTGAGAAGGATAAAGATAAATAAGGGATACAAATGGCAGCAATTGGTAAAAAGCCATGGATCAGCTGAGAATAAAAAGTAATTTGAAGACATACTTTCCAAAATTATTTAAATAAAAATATAAATAGGTTATTCAAACATGATTGTTTAGTGAGTACACATATTTATTGGTCTACAATCTTAGGGCAACACAAATAGGCAAAGAATTTTTAGCTTTGAGGAGATTAAAATATGATAGACAGTAGGTTAGGAATTGCCAGTCCCCCTTTATGTTTTGGTAAGTACAATCGTTTATTGTACAAAACACTGCTGGCAAGAAGATGGAAGACAGCATCAATACCGACAATGACAGAAATCAATAATCTCATCTTGCATAATCTTACGATGGAAGAGATGCACTAATCCACAACGAACAACCTGAAACACTATGATACAAAACGTACCCTATGGAAACATCCTTAATCTACCGATACTAGCAGAACTACATGGGATGCAAGAAGAAAACCAAACGCCTTTCCCTTTCCCCCTCTAACTTCTCCCTACCAATCCATCCCTCAATTCAATTTCCATGCTCCTTCTCCCCTACACCCCACATTTCTACAATACGTATTTTCTTTTTTTTCCTTTCCTATAGTTCTTAAGGTACTCTGTGTTACTACCATGCCAATGCACATATTACATAGATTTATATTACAAGACTTGTACTGTTAACACCAAATCTGCTACAAACAACTGACATGCTGTACCAATAACTCATTATGTACCTTTCTGTAAAACAATAAAAAAATATATTTAAATGAAAAAAAATATGATAGACATGCACTATATGGACCAAATGGTAGCGTTTAGGAACAGCAGCAACTCAGCCATGAAGCGGAAGCATAGCGCATAAAAGTCTCCAATGCTCTGCTGATTAGGTGCGGAGTTCCTAATCTCCACTAGAATTAATATCAGCACAAAAACTGTGCAGCAGGAGCTTCATGGAATGGGTTTCCATGGCTGATCAGCTGCATGCGAGCCTCACAGCACCAAGTACAATGTCAAGTGTTGGAACAAATGATGTAAAGCACGCCGCCACTGCACCGAGAGTAGTGGAAACGCGTTCTGTGGAGTCTTCACTGTCTGGCAATCTGGGTTTGGCGGATGCCAGGAGAACATTAAAGTTTGGTGATGGAAGGATAATGGTATTTGGCTGCTTTTCAGTTGTTGGCTAGGCCCCTTACTTCCAGTGAAGGGAAATTATAATGCTTCAGCATGCCAAGACATGGACAGTCTATATTTTAAACTTTTTGGGAACAGCATGACTGTGTTCCAGTGCACAAAGCAAGGTCCATAAAGATCTGGTTGAATGAGTTTGCTGTAGAATATCTTGACTGGCCCACACATAGCCCTGACCTCTACCCCATCAAACACCTTTTGGGTAGAATTGGAATGGAGATTGTGAGCCAGGCCTACTCGTCCAATATCAGTTCCTGGATTAATGCTTTACTGGACGAATGGGTAAAAATTCCCAATGAAACACTCCAAAATCTTGTGGAAAGCCTTCCAGATGCAAAAGGAGACCAACTACATATTAATCTCTATGTATTTAGAAAACAATGTCATAAAAGACTGCTAGTGTAATAGTTAGGTGTCCCAATACGTTTGTCCATATTGTATATCTGATGTTTTCTAGAAAAATGAAAAATATCCTGAAATAAAGCAATGTCAGACATTACAGTGATCCACACATATACACACACTGCTATATGAAGTTATTTGAAATAGATGAAAACAGTCGTAGTCCATCTAGCCTTACAGCTTTTAGAATTTGTTTCAACATGTTTCAATATGTCTGTGTGATTTTAATTTGTACAAAGCTGTTCAATGCAGCCAAGCTTTAAATGAGCTCTAAAGAGCTTTAACAAAGCTTGTTCTGTCCATCTTCCCCTCTATTGTGTTCTCCTATAAACTGCAACTTTTAATATCTGATTTTTTTTTGATTAACAAATTAATAGTTGAAATGAATTTCTTTGCAATTATGGGAAATTTCAAATAGTCTTTGGAAACTATAATTAGTAATTTGATATCATATTAATCGTTATTGAATGGTTGGAAAATTCCTCCAAAAAGTATAAAAACATTTAAACATAGAAAGAACAGAGGTGGTTAGTATAATGTCTGTGTCTGTGGCAATGACTGTGAAGGTCCATAGAACATCATTAAATAGTCCATCATAATGTCAAGTAAATATCAACTAACACCTGTCATACTAGAGCGACAAATAACAGAGTTTTTAGTATACAAACACTACTCCCTGGAAAACTTGGGTTGCAGCAGCGTGTTCAAAATGTAAACATTTGAAAACAATATTATTTATTAAACTTAACATATATGTTGGCGTCAGATCAGCAACAGATTGGCTTTAACACAGCTACGTCATAAACTGTGGTGTTGGTACAAGAGAGAGCCCATGTCAATTATGATCAAAATGTAAATCAGACGCAAAACCCCTACTCTTTAAGTCTCCAAGGTATTTTCCCAATTCTGCAATTATTAATCATTTAGATCAAGTCTTCTTGCTATCCATCAGAGTCACTGACAGCTCGGTTCTACTCCAGGATGTGCAATGCACTATGCAATGGGATGAAAATGTTTTTAGATGTTACAAAAGCAAACAGTGTCTTAACTGTAGCATATATAGGGAATACTGTGCTGTTTAATATCTACTGAGAGATAAACATTTACTTAAGGCTATTATAAATATTTAACGTAGATACTTTAATGTTTTTAAGAAAATTATAGAGCTCGGCATAATTGTGGCGCCATCATTTCACAAGTCACTTTTATCTCTTATACAGGATATATTTATGGCCTAAAAAAAAAAGAAAACTAATACTAATAATTTTTTGGAAAACACAGTGTTATGTGGTGCAATGTAAAATTCGCTTCTATACACATGCCAACATTCATCTTGAACCATGCTGAAGATAAAAGTGCTCTTAGAATTAATTTAGCATACAAATAACACACACAAATATGTATATGTATATATATATATATATATATATATATATATATATATATATATATATATATATACAATCCAAAGTACTAGCACTCTGCGCAGCATTCGTCATCTATCTGCAAGTGCCTGGGTGCAGCTCACATCAAAATATACAAAATCCAAATATAAATATATATATATATATATATATATATATATATATATATATATATACACACACACACACACACATATATATATATATCTCTATCTATCTATCTATCTATCTATCTATCTATATGTATATATATATATATATATATATACAAATCCCAAAAATGCATGCACTCACAGGGCTTAATTCAGTCAAAATGTTTTTGTCGAAATTTTATAAATAGATGTATTTTCACATAATCATCTACGTTTCAGGCCGCAACGCAAACCTATTTTTATGGGCAGTAGTATTTAAATTAAATATAATTCTCCTAAACCATGATTATTGGCTTCCCCAATATTACCAGAGACATAGGGTATGATAAAATGTGGCTGATTTATATATGTTTGCCACTGCTACTCTTATTATACAGCAGGATCATCACTATCAGCGTCAGCAATGTACGTTGGCAGTGGGGATAACAATGACAGCCATATACAATATTCATGATCATCATACTAGAAGCTTAAAGTTTCCCAATGTGATTCATTGTCCAAATATAAAGATAGTACGTCTGAGCTACCTGCAATTTCCTCTTTCTGCATATTCTCATAACAGTCATCAGTGCCATGTGTCCATCTGAGCACTTTCTACTTCAAGCCAAAAGATAAAAATAATCAATTTTTTTGACAAAAGTATATTCTATATCTTGTTTTTTTTATTTCTTTTTTTTGGTTTGTGTGTAGATGTGTCTAGATTTATTCTATTTTCTCTCAGGTCAGATGAAAAAAATTGTTATTTTATAAGTTAAGTTAAAAATAGTTCATATTTTGAAATTAACATACACTTTGTGGCCAATAGTATGTAAACATGTGGTTGTTGAACATCTCATCCCAAAGTCATGAGAAATAATATGGAGTTTGTTCCACTTTTGTTGCTTCAACCAGAGCTAGCTCTTTCTGCACCAGTGGCAAGAACATTGCACTCCACTCCATATAACTTCATAACTGTTATTTTGCAAAAAAAAAAAAAAAAAAATGATACAAGGTACCAAAATAACAAGAAACATTATTATTAAATGAAAAGACCCTGTTGGTAAATAGCTGAACAGACAATAAGGGTGATAATGTTTAGTTCTCATGTGAGCCAGATATAGTAGCTTCTATTATTTTTAATTAGTCAAGATGGTATATTACAGCAAAGCTTGAAAAATCATGGGTGCCAGGTCACCATGGCAACTAGGAAATGAGACCTGACGCCCAGGTATTGCCATGTACATTGCTTCCCCCATCCATGGGGCTGAGCGCAGCACGAGGAGCAAAGTGTGTTGCACTTTATGTCAGAATGTTGGGTGTCACATGACACCCCGGTACTCAGCAGGACAACACTTAAAGAAGGTCTGTGCCTGTTAGGCACAGACCAGGCTTGAAAAGAAGTGAGCCCCCCTCCCCTGCAATAAGGTAAAGCAGCAAGAATGGAGGACACATTGAACGATACACTTTTTGTTCTTGAACAAAATAAAATAAACACTTGGCTTCTGACTATCTGTATGTGTCTGTCTCTGTATGTGTATATCTGTTTATCCTTGTCGCTGTAGGTGTCTGTCTCTGTAGGTGTTTGTCTCTATCTCTATGTGACTGTGTGTCTATATGTGTCTGTCTGTATGTTTTTGTCTCTGTCTGTATGTGACAGTCTGTATGTATGTGTCTTTCTCTGTATGTGTCTGTGTCTCTTTGTGACTCTCTGTGTGTGTGCAATATGTGTGTGTACATGACTATCTGCGTGATTATATGTATGTGCTGTTGTCTGGCTCCTAAATGTTTTGGCTGGCTCCTAAAACTAAATTAAATTTATTCAGCCCTGTATTGCAGCTCCCTATGTTATATAGTTAGCTGCAGATAGATATTGTACTGTTACGCTCCCCTCTGCTTGTAGTTAACCAGATATTATTAGTATTAGGATCAGTATCAGTATAGCTTTAGCAAGACATAGAAAGGAGCCCCTAATTATTTGAGTAACCCCACGAATGTGTGCACCTGGGAGAGAGGTTCGTATTAGCTTTCGTAGTAGAAAAATATTAAGAGAGACTTTTGGCTGGCTGGGCATCACGGGATCTGATGTTCACCGCCAGCATCTTCAGCGGATGACTATAATGCCTATAAGGCTCGTCCAGACATACTGCTCACAAAAAGCTGTATTTCAGGGTTGAATGCTACCATCACTGTGGCCCCTCATTAGTGAGATCAAGGAAATCTTGTTGGGCGATTAGTCCTGGCTTGAAAAGTACAAATTTCACAGATGGGGTTAATGTCTGAGCTGTGTGCAGACCAGTCAAGTTGTTCTGCACTGATCTGACAAACTAGTATTATGCATTATTATGCTTCCCAGTGCCACATCGCAGGAATCACAGAATCATTTAGAATGTCAATATAAACTTGTAGCGTTGAGATTTCCCTTGAGAAGAAATAAAGGTTCTAGCATAAACCATGAGAAACAACCCCTGTCCGTTATATCTCCTCCACCAAACTTCAGAGCTGGCATTATGCATTTGTGCAAGTAACTTTTCCTGGCATCTGCCAAACCACCTGTTTCAGAGTCCAGTGGCGATGAGTGTTTATACCAATCCAGTCGATGTTTGGCATTGTGCAGAGTTAATTTAGGCATTTGCGCAGTTACACATGAAACTCCAGATAAACGTTTTTGTACTGACTTTATTCCCAGAGGAAACATAGCGGTTAGATTTGAAACCAAGTTTAGGTGAATTATATGTGCCGCAGTTTGTGAGTGGGGCTGAGCTGTGGTTGCTCATACTGTTTCCAGTTCACAATACTAGGACTTACAGTTGACTGAGAAGCTCTAGTATTGAAGGAATTTGACTGATTGTTGGGGTCTTATGTTTGTTATATAGGAAAAGTCACTGAGCTCTTTAATATGGGGCATTTACCTGCCAACGTTTACAGGACTGTGTGTCTTGGTTTATATACATCTGTCAGTACTGAAAGTGCTATTTCCAGTGTCACTAAAATAGCTAAATATACATATTAGAAGGGGTGTTCACATACTTTCAGCCATGTAGTCTATAGCATATACACTTAGAGTTTTAGTACTTATGTATATTTTCCAAAAGATTCTCCAGCAAAAATATTATTTTTCATAGATATAAACAATTAAAATACACATCTTGCTCTAGGCATAAAGACTACATCACATATCTATATTATGTTTACTAATGCCGTGCTTCCCAAACCAGGCTTCACACCCTCAACAGTTCAGGAATGAAGTATTACTCAGTTGTGGAAAAATAAGGATATGGATAAAATCTCTCATACCATTGATCCTTCAGGACTGATTTTAGAACAACTGATTTACAGAACCCCCCTCCCCCCAGAAATCCAATAAGTTCAACTTTCAACACCTCCCTATTACAGTTATTAATCTAAATAAGTGGTTCCAAAACCAGTCCTCAGGGACCAACACCAGGCCAGGTTTTATACATATCCTTATTTAAACGCAACTGAGTAACCTCTAAATCCTCGACTGTTGGGGAGGGCCATGAGAACTGGTTTGGGAACTATGGCTAATATACTTACACGGTTAGGGGATGACCTTTTTTTTAGCTATATAGGTGCCATCCTGTGTTTTTCTCACTACCATGCTGTGCCATAGCCAAGATATTTATGTGCAGGGCCACTGTGGATCTAATCTTGTTATGCTGTTTAAGGCAAATTCTATTTGTATTCACTTCCTCTTTTTATCTACCTTTCTCTGACTTTTGCTGCATTTCCTTAATTTTCCATGGTATATTCTTAGCAACGAATTCTAACCGATTTCGATTCTACTTTTTTGTTCGCCATCGTCAGTTTCAGAAAGGCAGGACTGTGTAATTTTTCAATTTTTTTTTTCAAAAGTGTTGCCAATGTAACATTGGCAAATATTTAAAGTGAAAGTGACAAAGCAAGTAAAACACACCCGAGAGCTCTATCAATATTCATGTATACAAAGTATTTCTCTCCATTTGCAAGGTATCACTCTGTTGTGAGAGACATTCTATATCCATGAATATTAATACAGCTCTCAGATGTGCTTCACTTGCTTAGTCAAGTGAAGTTTTTTTTATTTTTTATAGTTATAGCTTCATTTTATCTTTGGAATATATATGAATAATTTTCAAAATGAATTAAGAACAAAGAAGAAAAAGTAAGGTTGGTATAAAGTATAGAGAAAGTAGACACATTTCCTTTATTTACAAGTGTCCATAGGCACAGGTTTGGAACACTATTTTTTCACCTTCCTTTATTTTTTTTCATTACAGCAACTTACTAAATTGTTAGGTAGGTTTGAATACTTCATTGATAGGCCAACACTGTGAAAGACATCTGGAGAGAGAGATGCATGGTCATTTCGCTGTCCATGGTGCTTAATTAACTATCACTCTGTATATTGCCTCACTGTCTGTCTTACACTGGGATATTAGCCAAAAAAGGACTTTCTATGCCACACTCCACTGAACCAAATCATGTGTTGTAAATAAACTCTAGACCCAACAATAAAACCTCTCATAACCATTAACGTTTCGAATGTATTCCAAGTCCTGCGTGTTAATAATAATAGATTAAATCTATCCCCAAAACTGCTGAAACAAATAAGCTTGCCTCAACATTTATTTATTGCTTAATTCATTCAAGTCTACCTCTTATTATATATAAACACTATTATATAATATAGAGTTCATACATGTTATACATAATGAAACCTATCAATTGCTACATCTTAAGTCATAAATGATGTTGGATATCTATATGATTGTTGCCAAAGATCAACATGTCATGTCATTTTGTGTAATCTGTTGTTGTACACAGATTGTATTACACATATATTAAAAAAAAAAGTTATAGAATAGTATTGCTGAAACATATAAAGTAATTTAAAGTCATTGCCTGTCATGCATTGGTGTTTCATTGCTTAGGAGAGAAATACACAGCAAATGCAGACATGTATTACCTTGCATTCTTATAACTTGAAGTTTCCTTCAGATTCTCTCTTGAACCATGAAACAGCTGTTCGACATTCCCACAAGTCCACAACATGAAAATGTACCGATACAGCAGTTACTAGATGGCCCTACAAAGAGAGAAAATTATGTCAATACAACAAGAAATGTATACACATGAAACATAGATTCCATATAAGGGCATGCCCGAAGCAATACAACCTGAGCCACCACAAAGTTTAACTTCACCAGAAATCCCCACAGTTGCAGTTTGTGAACTTAGCAGGAGGCAGGACTTCATGTAACCACCAGAACTTCAGATACATACACTAAGGCATGAAATCTTAGTCAAACACAGGCAATGCCATGGTGTAAAGCAGGGGCTTCAGCCATGCAGTGACTGCCACTACTAACAGCTGGAAGATGAAATTCTCAACAAAGGAGCATGCTTCATTAATAAAGCAACAAATAGATACCTTGACCAGTTGGCGGAAATTCAAGAGTTGATGGTCACTGAAAATTGAACAGACATCGAACGCATGAATACAGCTTGTTCTAGGCAACATGTACAAGCTTATTTTATTCATAAATTACTGTTATTATTGGATATGTTGGACATTAATTGCATTATTAGAGATAAAAAAAAACAATAATATTTTAATGACATTAGTCAATATCCTGTAGAACAAAATACATTACAGCAACGTCATTTGTGTATTGTAGACATTGTTTCCCTAAGATTATTATACAATATTTAATAGGAAAATCCACATAAGGCTACTTTTATTAACTTTAGACAAAATTCATCAGTACAAAACCTATAGAATAAAATCTTGTATTTAACCAAGGTTTTCTACTGATATTATGTTTAGCAGAGCACAACATTCTGAAATAACAATGATAATATAACATATTATTACCACCACTTGTTATGCTTACTCTTAAAACTAAACATTGTTTCCTCTTTTTCTACAGTTTCATATTAAATGACAAAGTGTTGTTTTCAATATGATGTTGAGCTGCTTGAATTAACACTTTTCCATTTTCTGCGTTTTCTAAACAAAGGTTACTTTTGGGACAAGAAGAATCCTTTAGAAAAACACACACTATTATTGGTAATATGTGTATGGAGTAATCTCAATTAATAGGTGAGGCAACAAAGACAGAATTTTTCTATATTTTCATATTAATAACAATTTGTACCAAAATAGTGATGATGTAACTTACACCCTTTAGTAGTTTGTGAGTTCTATTTTGTTGCTACAATTTTGAATATGTCTAAACAATTGCTATACATAGAAAATTACTAAAGGTTGCACCAGAGAAACACAGAAACAGCATGTGTCAGCAGATAAAAAAACATTCGGTCCATCTAGTCTGCCAATCTAGATAACTTAAGGACATGCTGCTTTTTCTAGATATGTTGTCCATCAGAGCCTTTTATTTGTATACAAAACTGAATCTTTAATGCATATGTTTATGGCAATGTTCTAAAATATGCAATTTGTAGATTCATGAATGTTGCTTCATATAAAATGCTAATATTCTTTAACAAGCATTAGCCATTAAAAAAAATAGTGGCACCAATACAATGATGATTGGTGAGCACTGAATGATGATTCAAATCTCCATAGGGTGCATGACTAACATTTGAAAAAAAAAAAAAATAGAGCCGTGGTACTCACAATCTCCCTACATAGATTTCATCGATTCAACACCACAGTTTTCTTAAATGTACTCATAAGCAATAGTATTGATTGCCTTTTGACACGTTCACAGCTAATACAAAGTAGTATATTACAGTCTTGATGAGTCATGCTCTCTCTTGTGTCAAGTTGAATATGAACTTTTTGGAGAGTGGCTAGAATTTTTTACTTACCTTGACAATTTTACTGGATAAATAAAAACATTACTTTGCCACTTTGTTTCTACGAGTAGCGAGCTATGAGTTACAGATTTTGATAAGAGTCTGATTGTAAGGTAATCTGCATGTCATCTTTAGCTATGACTTGAATCTATGTTCAATGTACTTTTGTCAATTTCTCCGATATTTTATAAGTGCATCTACATTATATTATGATATCAAATTACTCTTCCAAAGGGCTTTTGCCTGATTCTGTGCCATCACTTAATAAAACTAAAAACAAAGCCAAAATAGGAGGTACACAAAAAATAAAGTGTCTGCCTACAACTTCAATGATAATACAATGTTATGTACTATGGATGTCTCCAGCCTCTGCACTTCCATTCGTCATGATATCCATTTTCACTTTTAACATTGACATTGAGTATAAAAACGTTCTTTTGGCACTCTTCCAAATTCTACTCACTAAAAATTACTTCTGATTCAATGCTAAGTATTACATGCAAATTCAGATGATGGAGTCAAACGTGGCTCTGTTGTACACAAAATTATTCATGGATTTAATTACATGAACATTTATTTATATAGTGCCAATAAGGTACAGAGTATAGAGCACAGACTGATATGTGAGGTAGAGAGCCCTGCTTGCAAGATAATAATCTAAGGTGGGGAACATGAGACACATAGAGGAGTGAAGAGGTCATAGGGAAGGTGATGGTAGTCATCATATTAGGGATGGCAAGAGCTAGGTGAGTTTGGCCAGAGTAAAATTATGTGTGTTCTAGTTTGATGAATTATAAACTTCCTATTCCTAACAGTTTTGAGGAATCTTTTGAAGTTTGAGAAAGAGGGAGAGAGCTGCATACTCTGTTAAATGGAGTTCCAGAAAAAGAGGACAAGAGGTGATGCGGTTGGAGGCAAACCCAAGTCCATTTGGTGAATGAAGAAGGAAGTATCGGTTAATAAAGGAGGCAATATAGGGAGATGCAGACAACAGGATTTGGCTAAAGGCTGAACATGGGGAGAAAGTAAAAAAACAACCCCAAGATATTGGAAGTGGTCAGCGGAAACAATTGTAGCATTTTCAATGGTGATGGTGAAGTCAGGTACAGGGATGGATCTTGAGGGCAGGAAGATGATCAGCTCTGTTTGAGCGACATTATATTTTAAGCAACAATTAGACATTCCTGTGCCAATCAAGGATAATCTATTAAGAAGGAGGTGGTGGTCAAAAGTTTCAAAGACAGCAGAAAGTCTAAGAGTACCAGTATGGAGAAGGGGCATTCAGATTTGGCTCAGAATAAGTAATTTGACACTCTAGTGGCGGCTGTTTCAGTAGAGTGTAAGGGTCTAAAGTCAGATTGAAAAACATCAAGTAGCTCATTGGCAGTCAGAAAGTCAGTTAGTTGTGAGTGCACAGCTCTCTCCAACAAATTGTACACAAAGGGGAAAAGGTTAGATGGAAGTGTGGGATCTATGGAATATTTTTTTCAGTACAGCTATGATTTGGGCATGCTTGAATTTTGACGGTACTATTCCAGAGGACAGAAAGCAGTGGATGAAGTGCGTTAGTTGGGCAAAGAAGAGAGACTAGAGAGCATACACGGTGAGATGGGATAGGGTCCAGCCCACAAGTGGTAGGTTTCAAACAGGAGAGCAGATTTTCTACTTTTATTCAGCTACGGTGGAGAAGGTATTCAGTGGGTTTGGAGGAAGGGAAAGAGGCAAGAGGTAGTTGTGGCAAGTTGTAAAAGGTAAAGTTCCACCTGATAGTGTCAATTGTATTTTTGAAATAAGAGGCTGTAAGAGTGGAACAGGGCAACAGAGGAGAGTGTTTGGGGTTCGATAAGAGGGTTGATAATAGGGTTGACATTGCTTGGATTGAGAAAGAGCAGGGTTGTCAAAGCACAGGATGAATTTATAATGAAGAAAATCCTCCCTACAGCGTGATTTCCTAAAATACAGCTAAGCTGTAAGAAGGTTTTCGGGCACGTTTAGCAGTAACAGGGGCACTCCAGATGATCTAGCAATGGATCACCTGGAGTACCAAGGCACAGTTCTTGGCTGGGAATCTTCCAATCAGGTAACCCTGGATAAGGTAGTTTGGCATATAACCTTGGATAGGGTAGCTTCATAGTTGCCAATATCGGCCATGTTTCCAGGGACAAATATTTGGTCCACATGCTGCAGAGAGTGCAGCAAAGTGCAGCCTGGAAATCTGTAGGATGCTTTTACGCACAGACACAATCCAATTAATTAATCAATCAGGATAATTACTGGTTTAGCTCCCCTGTCGCTCATTGCATTTTTTTTTACATTTACATGTTGTAGCATTATTTCTTAAGTATGCATTTAAATATATGTTTACCTTGTGTAAATTTTGAATACATTTCTATTTTTCTATTTTTGCATCTAGCTGTTTTTTGCACACCTATTTTAATTTTTTTTCTGTATTCCTGTGGGATCGCTTGCTTCTTTTCTTTACATATAATTATTTTTGGCTTGCCTCTCTGCAGAGATATGTGTTTGCCATCATTTAGTAGGCTGATAAAACTATTATATACATTTGTTGCTTCATAAAATTAGATTTGATCATGTGTTAGATAACATCAGCTACAAAAGCATTCTGGACTCTGGACTCATAACTTTTCATTTCATATGTGCACCACTTTTATATGGTACAGCATTGCAATTCATGTACAGTCATTACGTTTTAATATTAAATTATTACCTTTTGTATATGCCTAACTTTTGTTTGAGACCTAACATGTCTATCAATGGAGAATTCACTCCCAGTATTTGATATCCTGCAATTAGTGAATTTAAGTTGGAGCCAAGTGTACTTGGCTGGAACTCACGATGCACCCCAGACTCTCTGAGTGCATCAAGCTAGCCATCTATTGATCAGGGCTTTAAATATAGGATATGTACATTCTGCTGCATGTTATAAATGCTTTATCTGTACTTTAGACTGTGTGCCTCTTGTTCTTTAAATACCCAACAAGACAAATGCATACCACATTTGACATTTTAAAAACAATTATGCATTGATTAAATTTAAATAAATTATTTTTATAAAAAAGCATGCAATACTTACCTTTAAACTTTAATTTTGCAGGGTTTCTTCTATGAATTCTCTAGTACTTCTGAAAATGTGTATTCCCTGGAGCCTCCCCGTGAATATGCATGTGCATTATTATGTACAGTGGTGTGCGAAATCACTGGACATGTGTAATTATGTGTATAGATTGTATTTCCAAATCTGAGCCTAAGGGGGGAGTGGTTCATTCACAGTTTTTGGGGTCTGGTGCCATCAAATTCAAGTCTGTCCCAGCATTGCTATTGCTTATACGCAGTGCAAATGTGACACATTTTTTTTTAAACTGTGGGTTTTATTTATGAAGGTAATTGCAGGGAGCTGACAAGGGGATATGAAACGTAAAGCCAAAAGTAGCCAAGTTGGAAAAAATCTACAATTCAGGTGCCAGTTCAGCTACTTTGGTCTTATGTTTGAAAATCTCTTCTCAATTTCCTGCAATCCCCTTTTTCATAAATAAAGCCCAATGTATACCAACCAGACAAGGGAGCTCCAGACACCCAGTACAGAAACTGCAGCTCACTATCCACCTCACATCACCTTGCCCCTTGGATCCATCTTGCCACCACCCGAGAAGTGGTGTCAGAAATTTGGCAGGCATGAGTTTATTTGCTCAAATGTGCAATTATCACTGCATTATTGACCATGCAGAAATGAGAGCACAACATTTAAATATGCATTTTGAACTGTTACATTATTGTAGTAAGATTCATTAATGCGAATAGCAACAAGTAGTGAACAGAGCTTCAGGTTAAAATGACTGGTAAAAACAAGCAGCTGGAAGCCAGTCTATTCAGAAAGATAGAAGCACAGTCTTTTAGCAGTTGGACTTTGAAACTATGATCAATATAATTAAAAAAAACAGTTTGCATTGGGATTTGGGAGGCCTGGAATATGCCTCCACTGCAGATGTCTGCTTGCACATATCTCTTGTATTTATGTATAATTTTAATTATAAATATTTCATGCAAGCAACTTTAATGCTTTGCGCATCATTTAGGACAATTCCAGAATAAATATCCCTTTGATAGACTTATTATTTTTACCTGACCAAAAAAATATTGTATAGATATTGTATAGATCTCTCCATTTCTTTATGCCCTTTGCTTTACATTTCTAGTATGGCCCCAATTAACTGATTTTACACATCAAATCTCTTGCTCCCCTGGCATTATATTATCCATATCTTCTCCAGATTAATATCTTTTGCACTTTACCTTTAATTCCGAGTTTATTAGCATTTTCTCACTCAATGGCAGCTGAAATCATCACTGACAGACTGAAAAATTAACTGCTTGATTATACAGAGCAGGTCAAAACTATCTAGCCAGTCTGTAGAGCATTGGGATTGATTTAACAGCTAAATTCCTCTTCCAAGAGAGACAATAGAATTGAAGCTACTTCTAGAGCTCAACCATTCCCTAAACAGAGCTACATGTTATTAGGCAATGTTGGTTTAATGGTCTGAAAACCATAAAAAAATTATCACAGTAAAAAATTAATAATATTGTAAGTAAACCAAAAATATAATAAAATCACCTACGTTCTATGACAGTATCACTAAATGCAGTGCTTTGGCATAGCCAAAAGTGAGCAAAGTTGCATAACTTTGTGTGACATGAGAGATTGAGCTCCAAGTGCCCCTGGCCCCTTTAATACCCTGCCAATGACATAAATGGCCAGCCCTCGCCCTCCTGTCTGGGGCTCCTTTTTTGTGAGTTTATAAATTGTGTTTCTAAGCCCTGTGCATAGGCGCCATTAATGCCGGGACAGACCTATATACACATAAATGGATTAATAACTTCTAGAGGATACTAGAACAAGTGGACCTGTCAATCAAAAACAAGAACGTTTCCCTCAGCAGGTTACATAAAGGCAAGTAGTATACTCCATGTAAGAAGCTAATTAGCTTAGTTTACATTAAAAATAACTCAGAAGCTTAATTGTTGGTTTTAATGCTATACAGTATTTGGAAAAACAAAACAGTTGGGTCTATTCTAAATCAGAGTTTGAGAGCTCATCTCGAATGCCAGACTCAAATAAATTTGTCCATCACTGCATGCCCCATCTAGAGCTGGCAAAATGCTAATCACAAAAAATGGGTTTTTAGGCTAAGACCAACTGTTGAAATGACACCCTAATAAATATTGGGGCTATGGGCAGAGAAAGATTCCCCTGGCCCACCATTATAACCCAAATAAAAACTACTGGGTCAAAGGCTGGGCAAAGGAAATGTATTATAAGGGGGTCCAGGGGGATTACCCCATTTATTTTATATGCGGGTTATTGCCATTTGACAGCACCCTGGCCCCATTTATTTGATATTTTGTATTGACAGGGCCACCTGAACTTGGCCAGCCATTAGTCACATTGATGTAACATGGGGCCAGGCAGCTTTCGGGCAGTTCCTTGTCCCATTACGTATCTGATGAAGAAATTGCCCACTTGTTGCAATTTCCTCATCAGCAAAGTGTCCCTAGATCACCAATAGATATGTAATGGGGCCCATTTCATGAATGTGGAGGGGGTTTTAGTAACAGTGGAGCCAGTATAAAGAGGGACAAAGCTTATTTAATGGATTGCGGTAATTCTACCTCACCCTTTAAAGAACAGTAATGACAGCACCCACAGTAATTTCAGTGCAACTCTTAGAGGGGGAGAGTTGCAGGGGGGGATTTGGCCATCAAAATCCAACAAGCCTCACATATAGTATATATATATATATATGTTATATATTTTCTTAAAATGTAGCACATTTTGGAACTGATATAAAAAGGACAATTGTCTGGCAAGGCTATAAAACTGGGGAAAAGAGAAAAAAACAATTCATTACTTCTCCTGTTCATGATCCTTCTATAAGAACTATGCTCTGGAATTGCTCTTTATAAATAAATTTCACATAGTCTATTACAATACTTAAAATCAGCCCTTTGGAAATCTGCAAAACGTTTTGAATAAACAAATGTGTTATTGATTCATTTTAAGCCATGTTGCTATTCAAGCAACATCATATATAAATTCAGGCCTGTAATGGATCCCATTACACTCTTGACAAACACTGTTTTAGTTAAACTCATAGCACATATGCATGTGCAGTTAATTGTGTGTATATTGAAACTAGCAATTACTGATTGCATTTTGCAGATTGTAGACATTGCATATGATTAAATGTAACCTGCCTGGCTTATTCTTTAAAAAAGGACTAATTATCTACAAAGTGTGAAAATTACTTCATTGAATGATAAACATATCATATTATCACTTAACCCCAAGCGGTACCATGTAATTATTTTATTTAAACCTAGGGCTCTATTAATAAAGCTCTAATTTTTTTAATCGGAAATCAGAACTGAATTTCGGATCAAATTAGATCACTTGTCAGTGCAGTGGTTGACTGAGCTACCCATGGTGATGGGTCCCTTTGAGGTGGCAAACCCTGCAACCACTCCACTTACAAATTATGTGCGAACAAAGCTGGTACATGGCCAGTGGGGTTATATTGCAATGGTGATATCATGTGGTGATCAGAGGGCCAGATGGTAATCTAAAACCGTGGCACAGTGTTTTGTATTCACTCCGCACTCATATATGTAAAAGTATCCTTTCACATCCACAGTGGTGTATTGCCAAGCAATGTTGTCATCCACACTGTGGACATGAAACGATACTGTGATACACATGGCATGATGGTGGGAAAATACGTATAACCTAACAGTTGTTGACAGTAAACAATAAACAGTGATGTGGTGCTAACCTATAGGTGTTATAGTGTTATACCACAAGAGCTGTTATGGCTGTGTGTGAAATAATATATGTTATTGTATGTACTTATGTATACTTGCCAATTCCATAACTTTTAATTTTTAGGGAGTTAAATTTAAAGTCACTTGGATGTCTACATATGCCTTTAGGAGTCTGTTCTTTTAATTAAATGGACTGAATTCCCTAAACATTGTTTTTACTGGAATTATAGAGGATAAAATAATTATTGAAAATTATCTTTACACTGCGTAGCAGAATTGCAATTAAATGAATAAATAAAAATAAAAATGTGTTTCTTATGGCATCACCTGTTGCCTAAAATGCTAATTACATATTTGCTATTGAAAAACAGGTAATTTCCATGTTAGGTGACAGGTGATGTCATAAGCAGGAGACTCAACAGACACATTTAGATAAGGCCTGTCACTAATAAAAGTATTTAGAAAATTGGGCAGACTAGACGTTATTTTGGTAATGATAGATCTGGGAGAGAAAGATATGGAAACATTTGGTCTAGGTGGACCTTGACAATTTTAGTAACTGGAAGGCCCCCTGCAAGTTGTGATTATTTCTTTTTTGGGAGTTGAGTTGTGGATGGTGGGTTGCGCCTCCCCTGATCGATTTTTTAGCATATCATATTTTTCTTATTGTAACTGGGAATCCCTTAGTCCTCCTATAGAATACAAAAATGCATAATACTGGTTAACTGCCTGCTGCAAAGAGTGTGTGGTATAGAGTGCTAAAGGACTTGTATAATATTAAATGGTTCTTATCTGCCGACAAATTCTATGTTTCTATGTAAAACACATGTTTCTCCTAATTTAGGCATTTGTATGCAATTCTGCTAACACAATGAATAGATCATTTTCAATCATTTTTTATTCTCTTCATTCACAGCAAAAACTTTTTCAGGTGATACAGTTCCTTTAAACACTAGAAGGCATACTTGCCAATAGAGTTGCCACCCAGCTGGTGTTGCCATATTCACTTGAGCCCAATTTTAAGTCTTATGGCATTCCTCCCAACTTCTTTGTGGACAGCGGAGAATGAGACCATGGGATTGCAATCCCGAATAAGAACTGTCACTCATAAAGAGGGATAGTTTTGAGGGTTGCTATGGGGACAATAGCATGGTTGGTAATTTTCTGAAGAATAAGTGGCAATCCTACCTGCCAAGTGCCCTATTTTGGAGGGACAGTGCCTTTTCTGAATCCAACTTAACATACATAGTAACATTTATATTATGTTTATATATTTGTTGCCAACTTTATTAGGGTGAGAAGTGCTGACAGCTTTTGCTTTTTGTATACATAGTAATTAACCCCTTAGTGACAAGACATTTTCACCTTGACTTTCCCTTGGTGTCAATGGCTGTTTTGACATTTCTGGGGTGTTTGTGTTTAGCTGCAATTTTCTTTTTTTCTCAGATACTGTACCCACACAAATTATATGTTGTTTTTATCATCATAAGAAGGGCTTTCATTAGATACCATTATGTTCATCATATCTTATAATTTACTACAAAAAAAATCATAAAATATGATGAAAAATTAAAAAACCCCCACTTTTTCTAACTTTGACCTAAAATATAATTTAGACAAATACAATCATTAAAAAAAGACCCTGTCTAAATAGTTTCTAAATGTTGTCCTGAGTTCAGAAATATGCATGTTTCCATATTTTTCAGTATTTTTTTGCGAGTTATGGGGCAAAAACTAAAAATAGTGTTTTTTGTTTTTTTCCTATATTGACCTTTTGACCCCAACCTGAACCCAAAATTTAACCTTAACACTAAATTTAACCCCAACTCTAACCCTTATGTTATCCATTAATATATTTTAATTTTAATTTAAATTTAACCCTATCCCTTATGCTAAAAATTATTTAATTTCAACCCTATAGGCTAATCTAACTATATAACCAGTTTTTAATTAATTAAATATTTATTTTACATTTTTTCTATTGCTATGCTACTTAACTACCACTAGGGGCAGTCAAGTAGCATATTCAGAGCGACGGAAGTGAAGTTACTTTCACTTCCGAAGCTCAGACCGCCAGAGGGCCTAGCCATATTGACAGAGCCTGCTGCTCCATCAATATGGCTCCCACGATCGCTACATTATTTTTATTATAAATAACTTCCGCTTAAAAGATAACAAAACCTTATTTTTCACTTGGTCTTCTAGTATAGAAGCAATAGAAGATTTGTCGTTAGTATGAGGATAAACTGACCTGTACGTCTGATAGTACATGCCAGTTTAGCCTCTGACCAGTAGTAACCATGCTTCCATTAGCCCAATAGGGCCCGATGGGACAGCCCAATTGGGCTTGTTGAGGGTGGATGGCCACATAACAGTTTTAATCCACTGTAAATGCAAATTAAAATGTAGTAACTCTGCAATATTTATTTTACAGAATTTGGCCATGACCAGTGGTGAGATTTACAGTTCTCTCAATAAACAACATAAATATAGGACCATGGGAATGCTGGTATTTTAGGTTTAAATTAAGTACTGAATTATTTTTTTACTATGTGCAATTTCCACAGTTTTATGCTCTATATTATTAATTATTTTTTTTACAGAGGCAAACATTGTGGTGTAAGATAGATGTGTCCGAGCCTCAACAAAGTACCGTATTTGCTCGATTATAAGACGACCCTAATTATAAGACGACCCCCCAAACTTTGGATATTCCTTTAGGAAAAAAACTAAAAGCCTGAATATAAGACTACCCTATAGGAAAAAAGTTTAACTTAGTAACATAGTAACATAGTAACATAGTAATTTAGGTTGAAAAAAGACACAAGTCCATCAAGTTCAACCCTTCTACCTATCATTTTCAGCGTTACATGTGAATATAACTTGTATATATTCACATGTAAATAGATTTTTTAATAAAAAATTATGATATAAAAAAATGCATTTCTTGTTTTTATTTCCTTTTATGTGCCAATGCTGCCTCTCTCTTTCCCTTGCCCCCAGCTTTGTCTCTCTCCCCCCCTTAGTGCTGTCTCTCTCTCCCCCTCCTTTTGACTCCCCCTCGCTCCCCTTGTGTCTGTCTCTTCCCCCCTCCCTCCCCTTGTTTTTCTCTGCCCCCCTCCCTTTGTTACTCTCTGTGCCCCCCTACCTCCCCTTGTCTCTCTCTTCCCCCTCCCCTTGTCTCTGTCTCTTCCCCTCCCTCCCCTTGTTTCTCTCTGCCCCCCTCCCTCCCCTTGTTGCTCTGCCCCCCACTCGTTTCTCTGTCCCCCACCCTGTTATTCTGACCCCCCTCTCCCTCACCTGTTTCTTGCTCCCTGGTGGCTAGTGGGGGCAGCCGGGGGATGTCTGCACGATACGTGCAGACATCCTCCATGCTGCCCGACACCTCCGTCTATTATGACGGACAGCTGGTCCGTCATAATAGATGGCAGTGTCGGGCAGCATGGAGGATGTCTGCACTATCATGCAGGCATCCCCCGGCTGCCCGATTCTCCTGGTGGCTAGCGGGGCAGCGGAGGATGTCTGCGCAATGAGCGCAGACCTCCCCTGCTGCCGCCGGGCACGACTGCCGGGACTTTTATGATGAAGCCGGAAGGACCCAGGCTGTTAGAGAGGGGGATCCAGGTCCCCTGCAGCTCTGCTGGGGACCTGGATCCCAGTCTTATAGTCTGACCTCAATTTGAGGTCAGATTATAAGACGACCTCGATTATAAGACGAGGGGTATTTTTCAGAAATGTTTTTCTGAAAAAAAACTTGTCTTATAATCGAGCAAATACGGTATATACATATGTGTAAGAATGAGACCTCAGCTGGGACTATGTTGATTAAGTTACATCATCCTTGTGGTTCCTAAGTGTCGTGTGGTGGTAGGAGACCTGTTTCCATTCAGATCTCCCTTAGCATCCTTTAGCCTTTGTTCAGTGTCAGATACATGTTTGTAGGGTTTTATTGTATTGTAGTTCGCTAATACTTCCGTTAGTACCATTTGTTATTATCCCACTACGGAGAACTACATTTACATTCAGATTTTGGAATATCACACAAATGATTGCGATTCTTCTAATGCTACTGAGTTAATACAATAGAGAGCTTAGTTATAAGATCCCTAATATTGCTTCAGTAATTTTACAGTGTTTATAGGGAACTGGGTTGCTGGCAACAAATCCTTTAATAGCTTCTCAGTGTGTAAACCACAAGGGATGCCTATTATCTGCAAGTTATAGCATCTATTGTATTTCTCATTGCCTCCATATTATCCTCCAGAGTTCACAATTTGTGAATGCTCTGAATAATTTCGGCACCATCAGCATCTAATGCGTCTGTAGCATCCTCTATTTTCACTTGCTTGTTCTCCCAAATAATTGATGCCTTTTTTTAACTTTAGATAGTGATTTCAGTAAAATGCTTTATTTATAATTTTTTTGAATATAATAGACAATGCTAAAGAGGACACAAAATTAATATATATATATATATATATATATATATATATATATATATATATATATAGTTATTTACATTTAAACAGAACCGAAGTATAATGCAATGTTTGTATTTTAGTTGAGGTGAGATGAATATAAACCATACTTTAAATGTTTAACAATGCATTTGGCATTGCTCTTCTGTTCTTCTTATAGGAGAACTATGCCGCAACTGTCCCTGCACAATTCAAAGTTTTAGTAAATAGCTCCCTACTTCATTAATTTCTCCAACCACCATTTTTTTTTATACTTTACTGTACAGACAAACATCATGATTCACAAGAAAGGTAGTAGGGAGGAGTCGGGCAACTATAGACCAGTAAGTCTTACTTCAGTAGTGGGGAAAATAATGGAAGCCTTGTTAAAGAATAGGATTGTTGAACATCTAAAGTCGCTTGGATTTCAAGATCAGAGACAACATGGGTTTACTTCAGGGAGATCATGCCAAACTAATCTTATTGATTTTTTTGATTGGGTGACTAAAATAATAAATCAGGGTGGTACAGTAGACATTTCTTACCTAGATTTCAGTAAGGCTTTTGACACTGTCGCACATAGAAGGCTTATCAATAAACTGAAATCTTTAAGTTTGGATTTCAATATTGTTGATTGGATTAGACAATGGCTGAGTGACAGGCAATAGAGGGTTGTAGTCAATGCGGTATATTCGATGCAAGGTCTTGTTACTAGTGGGGTACCTCAAGGATCTGTACTTGGACCCATTCTCTTTAATATTTTTTATAAGCGATATTGCAGAAGGTCTTGTTGGCAAAGTATGTATTTTTGCTGATGATACAAAGATTTGCAGCAGGGTTGATATTCATGGAGGGATAAACCAAATGGCAAATGATTTAGCTAAACCAGAAAAATGGTCAGAGCAGTAGCAACTGACATTTAATGTGGAAAAGTGCAAGATTATGCAGCTTGGGCGTAAAAACCCAAAAGCAGAATATAGACTATTTGGTACAGTCCTAACCTCAACATCTGAGGAAAGGGATTTAGGAGTAATAATTTCAGACGACTTAAAGGTAGGTAGGCAATGCAATAGAGCAGCAGGAAATGCTAGCAAAATGCTTGGTTGCATAGGGAGAGGTATTAGCAGTAGGAAGAGGGAAGTGCTCATGCCATTGTACAGAGCACTGGTGAGACCTCACTTGGAGAATTTTGACGCAGTACTGGAGACCGTATCTCCAGAAGGATATTGATACTTTGGAGAGAGTTCAGAGAAGGGCTACTAAACTGGTTCATGGGTTGAAGGATAAAACTTACCAGGAAAGGTTAAAGCATCTTAACATGTATAGCTTGGAGGAAAGACGAAACAGGGGGGGATATGATTGAAACATTTAAATACATAAAGGGAATCAACACAGTAAAGGAAGAGAGTATATTTAAAAGAAGAAAAACTACCACAACTAGAGGACATAGTCTTAAATTAGAGGGGCAATGATTTAAAAGTAATTTCAGGAAGTATTACTTTACTGAGAGGGTAGTGGATGTATGGAATAGCCTTCCAGCAGAAGTGGTAGAGGTAAACACAGTCAAGGATTTTAAGCATGCGTGGGATGGACACAAGGCTATCCTAGCTATAAGACCGGGAACGGGGGACTAATAAAAGTATTCAAAAAAAATTGGGCAGACTAGATGGACCGCATGGTTCTTATCTGCCGACACATTCTATGTTTCTATGATTCATTAAATATAAATAAAATAATACTAATGAGAACCATTTCTTATTCTGTTGATCTATACATGTCCGTGCTCAACTAGGTATCCTAGGAGATTCTTACAGACATAAAATGGACACAAGGATTTTCTAGTACTTAAAATTCCATACATATTACTGAATAGGAAGTATTAGGAATATGCAAAGTATCTGTACAAGTACACCAATGTCCTTGCCAAGATCCACTAAGGTCTGCGGAACAAAATTTAATTGTTTGTCACAAAGTCCATTAAATGTCTGCCATGGACAGTGCTGGTGGTTACTTCTGCTAAGCATTACCCCAGGAAGTTCCGTGTTTAGAGGCAATAACAAATAGCCCTAAGCCAACACTAAAGTTTCAGTCTAGCCTGTGCCAATCCAGTGTGGTTGCAGGTAATCTGTACAAGTAAGACTCCTACTCAGTACAGTCATTATAGCCTTTTGAAAGTGAACTGATCTTAAAAGAGGCACAGCTAATCTTCTGGTTGCTGGGCAGATTCTGAGGCTCTGCCTGTATGTCAGTCTGCTGGGCAGTATTGTTGGATTTATTTTTACTGAGTTTAAGTTTGGATTGCTCTGTTGTCTAATATAGCTGCTGATTTTAGCAGAACAGTGGCTTGAAATAGCTGTTTGTATCTTTACTGATTGGAAAATGAATGATTAAAGAACATAAATCAGTTTTTTGGCATCAGCCATGTTGGTTTTGCTATACTGGCCAAATGAAATTGGCTTCTACTGCCTTTTTGAAAAAAAAAAACATTGCTGTAACATGCAGATTTTATTTATGTTTATGTATATCCAATATTTAACACACAGATCATGAGTGTATGTATTTTTGGGGTGGACAATCTAATGGATCTTGACTCGTTACTGACATTTTTTGTGACACCATTTACAGCAACTGTTCCAGAAAAATTACTATTGCAGAAAAATAGAACCTTTTAGTGTTGTTTACAAAAGCTACATTGCACACAATCTGACCTGATTTATTAATTACACAAAGGCCACGTCAAATGCATTGGCACACATCCAGTAGTGTGGGAGGAGATGGTCAAGGTATGGTGAATAACATACTCTTAAGAAATGACTGGTTAGAAAGGTCACAGTATTTATTGAGTAAAATACTGGAACATTTTTTTTTGTCCATTATATAAATATTAAACACATAAGCAAACAGGACTCTACATTACTAAGATAAATGACACTATTAAACAAAACCAGGTAATCAACCTAAGCGGTGGAATGTTACCGAACCTATCCTAGCTGTCTAGGATTGGGATCACTGAGAGTCAGACAAAGGCATTATCCAACTTGTTCTGGCTGCTGGCTTTGCTTGGCCCACTTGGTAGCCATCTGATATTCACTCCCCAGGGACCAGCCCATGAGGAACCCTTGCAGATAGTTATTAAAAGCTACTGCCTCCCTGGGTTGAGAATTCGTATTTTAAATACTAATATGTAGGAGTTAAAATTCCTTGAATATAGTTGACTCCGGTATGAATATCTTCAAACCCCAATATATTTCAATAGGTATTAGAACGAAGTTGGTGAGCAGCTATGTAGAATACTGGAAAAAGTTATGATAGGGTTAATAGTTTACTGAATTTTAAGGTCAAAACATAGAGAAAACATTCACATCATTTAGCCTAAAGCCTACCCGACCTTCCAACCTTTGATGAGCAGTAAGAGAGAAAGTTCTATTCTGGAACATCTAGTCCAAAGTGAGTTTACTGAAGGAGGAAACTGTTTCACAAGAACTGACAGTGCATTTAAAATGTTCTTCTTTATATTCCATTAATTTCTGTATGGCTGCATGCAAAGATAGATAGGATGTGGTCTAAGAGAATAAATGGCAATCTCCTGTCTTTACTGTTAGTGTGAGAAGTGCTTAGAAGAAATTAATGGAATAAAAATAAAGGAGGAAAACAATACACTTATTATTACCTAGTTCTGGCTGTTAAGTTGTGACCTACCAGAATTCTTCCTGTAACAAATGTAGTTTGCTTTTTAAAAAAACATTTTTATTGTGGTATGTTAAAGAGTATTCATTAGTATGATTTCTGTTGGATTCAAATAAACGGTAATACCTACTCAAATGCGTGCATATTAAATATTTATGCTGCCCCCCTGTAGTGATGGCACCATCAAGGCAGAGGTTTTCATAGCACCAGTGATTCGTTGCAATTTTAATATAACAACTGAATGAAATTATGTGGCTCTGAGCACAACTAGGGTTGCGACCCGGTTGGTATTTTACTGGCAGGTTGGTAAATATTTGGGTCAATTATAAGTCTACGGAGGCAGTGTGACAGTTGTATGACACAAATTTTAATTCCAAAAACCATATCCAGAGATAAGAATGAAACACAGCTTGTTCAAGTCTGTGTACTGTAACACAGGCCAACCAGCACATGCAATAAGCTCCTAAAATATACCAGTTAACAAATGTGGAGGACTAAATAGAATCCCTTGACAGGCTGGAGAAAAAGCAGAATAATTGATAAAATGCTATACAATGCAAAGTATTAAATATAAAGAATTATGTATAGTGAGGAAAGTTCCTTGGAGCATCCTTTTTATTATCCTGCCCTTTACAACTGGGATTGATTCAGTGGTAATATCACAAGGCAATATCATGAGGTCAGATGGTGGGGAGCACTCTCTCTCTCTCTATGTGTGTGTATGTTTGTGGGACTGTGTGTGTATGTGACTTTTTATGTCAGTATAATAAATGAGAATAAAGGAGTTAATTCTCTGAAACTACTCATGTCTGGTAATAGAAGGAGTTATTAGAGGGGGTCAAATATCTGAGGCTGCTTGCATCTGGTAATAGAGACGCATGTCTCATAAAAGAAGAGGGTTTATTTTCTGAAACTGCTCATGTCTGGTAATAGAAGGAGTTCATTCTTTGAAACTGATCCTGTCTGGTAATAGAGAATGTAATTTTCTGAAACTGCTCATGTCTGGTAATCAAGGGGTAATTTCTGTGAAACTGCTCATGCCTAGTGATAGAGGACGTAATTATCTGTAACTGCTCCTATCTGGTAATAAAGGAGTTAATTTTCTGAAACTGCTCATGGCTGATGGTCAAGAAGTTAATTTTCTGACACTGCTCCTGTCTGGTAATAGAGGTGTTAATTAAGTGAGTGTTATCTGTTTCCTATATTAAGTCCTGGGTGTGTAATTTTCATGCTGGGGTAAGTAGTAATGGGTGCTTGGGCAAGTCCTGTGAGTGCAAACTGCATGCTGGGGCAAGTCCTGTGAGTGCAATCTGCATGCTGGGGCAAGTACTGTGAATGCAGTCTGGGTGGTGGGGCTAAGTTCTTAGTGCCATCTGAGTACTGGGGCAAGTCCTGTGAGTGCAATCTGAGTGCTGGTATAAGTCAATATATACTCCCAATATGTACACAAGGTTATATGTCACACACTGCCCTGATATATACCCCTGCATGGGACAATATATGCACTCTGTATATACACAAGGTTATATCTCACAAAGGTCCCTGATATATCCACCATGCACAGGGCAATTCTTGTGTACAAACTGGGGACCATGTTATGCCCTATGCATGGGTATATACCAGGGCTGATTTCTGTTCCAAAGGCTTCCATACAATTTATATAATATAAAATGTATTTTATGTGTATGTGACAGCATGTGGATTTATGAGTATATATAATTATTATGCCTAGCTGTGTAATCTCATCTCCGCCATTCTGTGTTACTGAATAGCAAAAATAGAATGTGTAACTCTTCTGGTGCATTCAGTCACTCAGATTTGTATGTTGTTCGGTGATTTGTGTATCTAACTTGGTAGGTAGTAATCATGATTTTGTGAATAAAGCACATTCATCACATCATATCACACTGAACAATTGCAGCATCAGAGACACAAAAAAATGTCCAACTTGGCTAGTAATGCCTGGCCTTTTCTATTATCTTGCTGTTCATTTATCAGTTCTCCAGTTTTCTTTTAGTAAATGCCAATGAAGAAGTAAAGCACTTTCTATAATCCCCATATAATATAAAAAACAATACCTTTTGTGGGCATGCTAACATAGTGTGGAAATCTTACTTAAATGACATATTTTTAACATGTCATATACAAGAAAAATCATTAGTAATTTAGTTTAACGTTGTTTTCTTTGTGTCTGTTGCTGTAACCTTTGGGAACATTCAATACTGTGTTATAAAATATACTTTCTTATTTTATTTCAAATAATCTAACAGAGTAAGTACTATAGATTGTGGACTTCATATCTTTTTTGTTCTAGATATGGATTTGGCAGTCATCACTTTTTATACCTTGTCAGCTTTTATTACTTAATATCTAGTGATACTTGCCTTTTTAATGCTTTAAACAACATCCGTTTCTCAGTATGTCTCTGGTTTTATATGGATATATTTTTGCATGGTTTTATTTTTTCATTGGGAATTTTGCCATTATAGTTTACAGCTGGCAGATATTATTGTATATTACTTTTGTTTTTGTAGTGTTGTTGGACTACAAAGTTTAATTGGCTGTATTTATAGAGAACTTGGCGAACATTGGGCGCAACCAGCTGATTTTGGAGAAAGCAGCAGAAGCATTTTATTGTATTTCTGCTTCTTGCTTTAAATTTACAATTCTGACATACTAACATTTTAACAGGATTCAGGCTATGTATGATGCGTAGGAGAACCGAACCGAAGCGTCTACAAAATATACTACGAACGTCAGGCTCGAAGTAATTTGCCCAAACTCCGGAATGATTTGGGGCACATCAGGGTCCTATGGAAGGTGAATTTCGGGCTACACAATATGCCCTGCTGTGACCCTGAAAAGCCATGCAATTAGGCCATCGTTGGCAAGCTTCCAGCAGGTAGCCCTGACCCACTGCTATCACAAAAGGAGTTGGGAGCTGGGAAAGTGCTCCCAGCCCCTAAAAAAGGCATCGGGGGCATTACATCCCTAACATTACTGGGGCTGGAGCTACCCAAATGGCAACTTGCCCTGGCCCCCATCCAATTAAATATCCCCCCTGGGGATGTGAAATGCCACACTGTGTAATACGCCTGTATTTCTCTTTATGCAGTGAAAAATGACAGTAAATAGTCATTATGAAAAAAATGTCCCTACTAGTAAAGGATTTTTAAAGTGGTAAATAATGATGCAGAGAACATTTCTGATGACACTTCCACTTTAATAGTAAAATAGCCTGTTTTAAATTAACAGAAAATCAATGTGTTTGATGTGTTTAATGTTTTATTTTATGCTTGTTATCTTTCCAGCCTGCCATAGAAACCTCTTTTATTTTTTCCTAAAAGAATAGGTGACACAAACCCAGGATTTACAAGCATACGCATTGCAAATGCAATAATACCTGCAAAAGTCTAGTCACAGAAACCTCCATTTTGTAACATTGCAAGGATTCAAATAGCAATTTCTTTAATGAGCTGTAAATGTGAAAAGCCCCGTGAGGCTTACAGGTAACAGTAATCAGTAAACGTCTAACTTAACTCTATTAAAAATATACCCAGATGTTCATGTCTCAGACAATAGTGCTCATCTAAAATTGGAGTAAAACAGAATATAAACTGTGATCGTTTACTGTTAAGTATAGTAAGTGCTTTTCGGATGAGTAGTTGGTTATTTTTGCACCTCAGGCAAGTTCCAAGAGCGGCATCCCTCAAAGCATAATGTTCAAGCCATGCCAGTTCAATAATATATAATAATATTACATAACAAAATAGATCTCAGACCACAAAGCTTTCTCTCTATTGATCTGTTATGTTCAGCTGTATATCTGAAGTCGAATAGCTGGAGGTCTTAGCGCCAGTCTGGAAATGTGACGTCCAAATTGGTTAAAGGTGGTGGCCCCAATCTCTCTTTCCTAATTGAAACTCTTGTGAATGATTATGTTCTTTAGAGTTTTTTTTATTTTTTACATTTACTTTGAAAATCTCTCTGTCTTTCTCAATAGGCCATATATAATGTAAATATTATTTCTCCTCTTTTTTTTTTTTTTTACTTTGAGTTGAGGTAAAATACATATTTTGCAGTCAGCTTTCTGGTCAACATTAACAGCTTTTTTCTTCAAAATACTGCTTTGTATTGTTTATGTTATTAAATTATGGTGATAACGTGCTACAGGGAAGTACTATTTTTAAAGGATTGTTTCATAACTCCAGATATGTATAATAATGAACACACATACTTGTAGGTAGGTATAAACATTCAATCTCTGCATTTGGTGACGCATTAGCACGTCCGGTTTAACTGAAACTTGCATTCAACTTTTCCAAGATGGCTGCTTAAGGGATGTGGGAGCTTGTGCCCACCCTCAACGGCTGAAAATGGGATCTCATAATACCTAACGAATGTGCGGGCAGCATACTAAAAGATTTGTAGACATATTTGTAGTTTTTAACCGCTATCCTGTAACGCTAAGACTAATAAACAGAATGTATAGAAAAAACATAAAAATAAATTGTATTTTTTTAATGTAATTGACATATTTTTTAAAAGTTTCATTATGTGATAGCATGAAATTTTCCATGTACAGTTACTGTGTATGTTGTACAGGCTGCTCCCCCTACAGTCTCCAAACATATTTTTTTGATAAGTTAACTGAAGATAAAAAAAAATCTGTGTAATAATTTCTTCCTCAACTACTCCTTTATCCTAAAATTTGCAAATACAGTGCAATAGATTTCTTGCTGTTCCTCTAGCAATAGTCCTCCTTCATATTTGTCAATGAAATTTGAAATTGTAAAACTACAGGTGGACTGTAAGTTGTTTTAAAGTAAAACAAAACAATGCATTTCACATATATTAGAAACATGTACAACATACAGAAAATAGGCTAGGTGCTACTGCCTCTTTAATGCAGAGGATGTAACTTACTAATAGGTTTGTATTTCACGTTTCACAACAACCCAGTGGAGACAGAGAGAAAGCAGATATTTTAAAAAATTTCTTTTCTTCTGTTTTTACCAAAAAAGAACCAATGGACAAGTACCTGCAAGCTACGTTTACAGAACAGCAAGCATATGATTGGTTGACACAAGAAAAAGTGTTAAAATAATTAAATGGTGTTAAAGTAGACACAGCCACAGAGCATATATATTTATTTATAAATATATATATATATATATATATATATATATATATATATATATATATATATATATATATATATAAAAGTGTATACTTGGTCGGATGGTATACACCCATGGGTACTTAAAGAGCTAGGCCAGGTCCTGGCCAGACCATTATTTTTGTTTTTGATGGATTTTTTTATTTTAGGCATGGTGCCTACAGATTGGCGTAAAGCTGATGTAGTGCCCATATTTAAAAAGGGATCAAAATCCCAGCAAGGCAATTACAGACCTGTAAGCTTGACATTTGTGGTGGGGAAACTGTTAGCATGGCTATAATAAGCATTGTCTCATTAGCAGGAGCCAACATGGATTTGTGAAACACAGATCTTGTCAAACTAACAATTACATTCTATGAGGAGGTGAGTAAAAATATAGATTTGGGTGCTGCAGTGGATATGATATATTTTGACTTTGATAAGGCACTTGATGCATTTCCACATAAAAGGTTACTGTACAAATTAACTGAAATAGGCTTAGAGCCAGAGGTTTGTTTGGGGATTGGCAATTACTTGAAAGACAGAATGCAAAGAGTGGTGGTAAATGGGAAGTTCTCAAACTGGACATATGTAATATGTGGAGTACCTCAGGGTTCTGTCCTAGGTCCTCTTCTTTTTAATTTGTTTATTAATCATTTCCCAGAGGGAATAGGGAACCATGTCTCAGTGTTTGCCGATGACACAAAATTAAGTAGGGTAATAATGTCTGAACTAGACGTATATTCGCTGCAAGAGGATTTGGACAAATTGGGTAAATGGGCAGATACATGTCAAATGGGATTTAATGTAGACAAGTGTAAAATTATGCATTTTGGGTACAATAATAGAAATGCAACATTTAGCTTAAATGGTGTTCCCTTGGGGAAATCTACTAATGAAAAAGATTTGGGAGTAGTTGTACACAATAGACTTAGCAGTAGTGCACAGTGTCAGCTGGCAGCTGCAAAGGCCAATAAGATATTGGGGTGTATTAAAAGGGCTACTGACTCATGGGACATTATGGAATTAGAGAAAGTGCAGAGGAGGGCTACAAAACTAATCAGAGGAATGTAATTTTTTTGTTATGAAGAAAGGCTGGAAAAGTTCAATCTTTACACACTAGATAAATGGCGCTTTAGAGGGGATATGATAATGTTATATAAATATATAAAGGGCTCACACAAAGGGCTTTCTAAAGATCTGTACAGTACAAAGGACAAGAGGTCATCCGCCAAGACTTGAAGAAAGGAGATAAAGTCTATGACAGCGGAAGAGATTTTTTTACAAGACAAATATGGAATTTACTGCCTAAAGAAGTGGTTCTAGCAAATACCTTAGATGCCAGAGCATACAGGGCTATGCACGTTAGGATAGGCATTAATATTTATTTAATGCTAGTTGATCCAAGGAGAAATCTGATTGCCATTTGGAGTCAAGTAGGATTATTTTTCCCCGTTGAACGCCGAATTTGAAATTGCCGAAGGGGTTTTTATTTGCTTTTTTTTAGGATCAACAGCATAAACATGGGATAGGAAAAGGGTTGATGGGTGCATGTCTTTTTCAACCTAAACTACTATGTAACTATGTAACTATTTTATACGAATGTACAAATATAGCAATACTGTGACAAATCTTACCTTGCATGTAGTTTGTGGTAATGTTTGTAATATATTTACAACAGAGACAAATGATCGGTGTATAAATAGCAATTCTAGATGCAAGCCAAGCATATCTTATGTGTAATTAACCCAAAAAGAAGAAAATAAATAATGGGACAGTTCACTATAAATAATATACTATAGTGATGAAGGCATGTAGGGGAAAAAAAAGGACAAACTTACAGTCATGATAAAATATAGTCCTTTTAAATTGTGTATATGTAGTGAAATCAGTCTCAAAAAGTTATTTTTTATTTTAACAAAATCTAGAGGTCTGTGGGGTACTTGGGGGACAGGGGTGAGCTGCACATACTATACTTAGTCTCTCCCTGCCCCACTACTGCTGTTATTGGCAATTAGATGTGATAGAGGGGGACTCTGCCTGCACTCAGCCATGTCAGTATCAGTTCCATCATGGTATGTCTGCATGCATTTCGTGATCAGAACTGCAAGACGTGCCAGACATGTCCTATGTCGGCAAAGGAGTTTCTCCCTGGATGTGCCTGGCATGTCCAAAGGCTTTATACTGTCCTACAACAAGACAATATCCTCTTTTATTCTTTCATTTTTGCTCCTTTGGCAAAGTAAGGATCACCCCTTGCTTTAATGATAACGCAGAGCAATTGTAAATTTTATTGACTTTGCATTACTTTTAGGACCACCCAAGTGGTATTATCAGTTCACTGAATAAAATTTGGGAAAGAGTCTTGAGCTCATGTAAAACAGACTTAAGTGTCTTCATTAGGCAAGTGGGTATGTTCAGACCCTGACAGTTCTGAAAACTAGTCTAAACCCTGCTCTGTTTCTGATGCTGTAACTTTACATGTAATATAGTTTTATATGGTAGTTTTTCTGTTGCTGTTAATAACAAGGAGGACATGTTTATAGATATTATTAAAATTTAGTAAATTTGTATAATTTTATTACTACTGATAATTATATTTTATTGACATTTTACTTCTGTGGAATGTATCAATGGCTTTTAATGAACCCATAATTCTTAATGCATTTGCCAATATCAGCAGCAAAGCTACTAATGCATTTCTGTAACTACGCTTATCACTTCATTTTATTATTTTACATTGATGTATCACCCTCCCTAAGTGCTCATTTTACATGTCCAGGGGAAGCACTGTGTAATAAAAGTCTGTAATGGATTTATGGGAGAAGTAAACACAGAGATGTAGGATTTGGTGACGTAAGAGCCAACTGTCTACTCAACATCTGTAGCGCAGATATCATTGTGCTCTGATTTCCAAGTACTTTTGAGGGATTAAAATGTTGCCCCACATCCAAGATAATGGTTTTTATTTTTGATACTTCACAAAGTTGAGTTGACACTGCCTGGAATTGAAGCTGCAACCTTGAGGATTGAATATTAGCCCACCGAACCATCTCACCAGCCTAATAGACAGTGTTTTTTAAAAAGCTGAAGTACACGTTTTACATGGCAAATTAAAGGGCCAGTTAAACCTTATACAACTTAAATCTTAAATTAAGTTCATTATTTGTCATGGTATTTGTTCCTGCTATAGCATTATCTTACTTCACATCAGCTCAACATGCTTTTTAGTGAATAGTCTCCACTGTCTATTTATAAAGATTGTAGGAAAACAGATTCTTGGTCATTTAAGGAATTTGGTTGCTATATAACAAGAAAGTATCTCCTTTATCCAAGGTCAAAAAAAACATCAAGTCTGTAAATTCAGTGATGGCATAACTCACACCATCGGAAACTACTGAATGCTGGGAAGTTTGACCACACAGCTATGTTCCCCAAAGCACACAGTGAAAGAATTGACAGAACTATTCTGGGTATTGGAAATCTGCCTCATACTGTCTTCATGGCCAAAAGCAGCCGTAGTTCTTTTTGAATATATTTTATGAGATTTCAGAACATTTGTTTCACAGACTGGAAATTGTAACACCTGAAACAATAACATCTGTCAACTCTGCAGTGGATGGAGAGCAGGCTTCACAGCGCTCACTGTTTTTCTGTGTCTCTGGAATGCAGATAAATCACTCACATGGATTATGAGAAGGATACTGAAGCAATTATTTCACTGTCCACTGACCAGCACGCCATGCATTGTCAGAAACAATTGAGAAAACCATCAACATAAGAACTAACATAGGAAAAGCTAAAACCCATAACATTTAATAACAACATTTTAAAAGCATCATCACCCAGACTTGGTTACACTCCCACAACTCGTCATTGCATGCAGTGTAGCACTAGGCAGCTGTCCAAGGGCTGAAGAAGTCAGATTTCCCAGATGTCCCATCTTTCAAAGGGATGGAAATGATACATGATGTGAGCTGTGTAGACAGTTCTGTAATATTTTGCAATCTGTTGCTTGGTTAAAATGGCATTCAATGTCCATAGGAGAGCTGGTGTCCAGATTGGAATCACCATAGCAAAAACAATTATTTTGCTGTGGCATTCAGTCAATATACTGTGTAAGTTAACATATATGACAAGTGCTTCCTTCTTTTTCTGGTCATATAACTTATTCCATCTTTTAAGCAATGAGATAAGTTAAAATCATAGGAAATATGCTCCACTCCAATATATTAATCAGGTGAAATGCAACACCATACACTGTGCATTTGTTTTATATGTACCAACACATCTTTGGAGTCTAGTATTTAATGAAATGGCTCAGAAAAATGTATACATTTTTTTAATGTATGATAATCAAGGGAAAAAGACTCACTCCTCACACAGAAGAGTACATCTAATAATTGTAATAAAACTTATTTTTTCATATATGGAAATAATACAATCTATACACATATGTATGGTGTATTGCTCACTAAAATAAAATAAAAAACCCCAGTGAGACAAAAAAAACATCAATTACATAAATATGTCCAAACCGTATAGTAAAAAAATGAAGGATCACAACAGATGTGATACAACATACCATATACAGTATACTGTACAGTATAACAACGCAACATCATTTGTCATCATATTTATTAGTATATTCCTCTGGCTATCTCTGACAGCTGAAATCCTTACAATTATTTAACTGTATGAACTTTGTTATCTAAATGGTTTCAGGTTTGTCAAAGCAGTGTTTTCCTCTTTTATTAGTGTGAAATATATGACAATGTATGAAATGTTTTTGCACACCCAGGACTTACACCAGCATTCCAGAACATGGCCCATTACATGCATTGCACACCCATGACTTATCCCAACACATGCCCCATCACCCACTTTAAACAACCAGGACATGGCCCATCACCCACATTGCAAACCCATTTTGTAAGGACTTTGACTATTTTTGCAATAATAGAACAGGACGATCAGACAAACTCACTTTGTTCCTTCTGCCATAGCCTCGCCTCCCGGCCCTCCCACCATTGAATGAAATCTTGAAAGTAAAAAGCTAGGTTGAGGTGGGCTGCTTGCAGTGGAGAGACAGACTCCAAAAACTGCTGTGATTGATCGTTTATTTTGTAAATGTCACAGCCATTTGCTATAGACATTGTGGAAATCACCCAGTGGGTCTGGGAATAAAGCTAATGCGTTTTTGCGCCTGCATACTATTTTTGCAATAGCCAAAGTTCTCCCATTGACTTCTATTGTAGAACATGGGCTAATAGCAGAATAGCCAAAGTCTTCCCGAAATTGCACCAACATAAATGGAAGTTCTCCCCATGGGAGCGTATGGGGTGGATGGAGGCTACCTTTGCTATAGGTTGAAATTATGATTTGGGATCACTTTGGTGATCCCTCAGTGGCCTGAATTAAGGTAGTCCCTTTAATTTTCCTCACTTTTTTCCTTAAAATGCCACTACAAAAATGCATAAGTGGAAATAGGAGTGACACCAGTATGAGGATGAACTGGAATTTTACTTTTTAATGTACATGCTAATTTACCTTCTGACCAGCAGCCATGATGCTTACATAGGAAGGCTGTGGCCATCACTGGCAGTCTCTCTCTTTTAGTGCAGAGTAAGACCTTTATTTATAAATACCACCAAGAAAGTGAACATTATCTATGTTGACTCTCTTGATGGCAATCATTAGCAGAGAGAGACTGTGAAACTTGACAGACCATGATCAGACGGTGTGGGGCGAGCCCCCGTGCATCCAGCTGAGCTCTGCCTTTCAGTAAAGATACAGGTTTACTTCACAAAGGAGAAAACTCTTTTTTTTAACTGAAGCAAGGGCTAAAAAAAACTTTAGTTGTTCTTTAATTGTTCCCCGTCTACATGAGACAGGCTGATTCATCCATAATGCAAAATAAGTAAATAATGGTCTGAATCCACACTCCAATAAAATGATAACACAAAGTATAGAATATTGTTCTATGCTACCAAAATAGCATGCAAATACATGCAAGGTATGTGCAGTGTGCCTGTGGTGTCTCCTGTGTATGATATCACCTTGTGGCTTGACTGGTTAATTACACATTTCTGTTAAAGGACAACTGTAACAAAATGACCTTAGGTTTTAATTAAAAGCTTGTATCAAGTGTAGATGATGTATAAAGAAATTATTTAATAAAAGAATATAAATTAAGTGCCTTATTAAGCCTTCTTTACTCCATATAGTTCTCTCAGCGGGCAGATATGTGGTTTAGTATATTGGGTTAGATATCCACTCACCTTTGTTCAGATGAACATAGATTTTACCCATCTGACCAAAGATTTTAAACAAAATGGCTGCCTATAGGTAGAGCTACATGGATTAAAGATGGCTCAATAAGGTACGTTATATGTATTTTTTCATTAAAGCATTTCTATATAAAATGTATACACTTGATGTCATCTTTCAGTTAAACAGAACTTCATTTTTTGCTAGAGTTGTCCTTTAAAAAATAGTTTATTTGCATATCAACCTACATAGTGATGGCATAAACAGGAGAGACCTAAAATACTTTTAAAACACACCTTTCTCTCTTTTTATGCATTTGTCTGCAATTCTGATAAATATATATATATATATAAATTCATATTCTTATATATTCTCTGGATTTACAGGATAAACAATGTTTAGTTCTTTTAGCCTTTGCTTAGAATTACTTTCCTGTGTATGTTTAAGAAGTTAAACAGCAGTGAAATGATTTGTCACTGCATTTTGGCCTGTCAGTTGAAAGTACTACATATCAATCACCTATTTCATTGCCTTTCCCTTTCTTTATTATTCCCTTGCTTCATTTTCTTTGATCTAATGTACCCATGTAGCTAAGTGTTTCTTTCCATTCCAAAATGTGTTGTGGTTGTAATAGCAGAAATTATTAATACTTAAATGGGAATCTATTTTGACAAATGGCACTCTGTAGTTTTATTTTCATGTTCATGTTAAAGCTAATATTCCTTTTTACTATTCCATATGTGGAATCACCTTTTCTGTACTATGGAACAAGTCATTTTCAGTTTTCAGTGTCTTCCTTTGCCAATCACAATGTATTACTAATACCATACTAGTGAAGTACCATGCTTGTGTTTATTATATATACACATATATTAAAGATATGATCATATATATTATATAGTTCTGTATATATATATCAGTCCAAAAAATTAAAATCTTTCCTGGAAGTGATGGTATAGCCCCCACAGAACCCTGACCTCAACATTATCAAGTCTGTCTGAAGAGAGAGAAGCAACTGAAGCTGCCTAAATCCACAGAAGTATTGTGGTTAGTTCTCCAAGTTGTTTAGTATAATCTCACATCTCCGAACGTTCCAAATCTCCAAAGAGGAACACTTATTTTGTGGGAGTGTCTGAAGGTGTGGCTATGGGTGGGGCTTTATTCGAACATTTTCAGCAACTTTTTTGCTAGGTGTTAACTATGTATGTAATTTGATAAGTCTTTTTTTTTTTTTTTAGTATATAAAGTTTGTTTATTGTACTTAATTTTTAAACACAGAAACATACAATACTGTGATACAGTTATACAAACTAAACATTCTGAGCCCACAAAAAATTGGGATAATTGAGGAGGAAAGATGGACAGGGGCATGTGGCTGCTAATATGGACTGTTCTCCTAAATAGGGACACTTGGGAGGTATGCAAACTACCTGCCGAGTTCCCTAAAAGACTGTGTGCAAGTGTATTGTGTGCCAATGCACCAAGAAGAATTGATGCTGTTTAGAAGCCAAAGGATGGTGACACTAGACATGTGCATTCGTTTTCGGACTAATGCATTTTCGTCTGAAAATAGCATTTTCGTTCATTCGTTTGAAAAACGAATAACGAAAATGCTAAGCTAACGAAAGCCGAATGAACGAATGGTTAAGAAACGAAAATAATTCGTCCATCCGAACGTTCAGTTTATAGACTTTCGGCTTATGGAATACATGTAATCCTATTGCTATTCTATAAACCGAACGTTCGGTTTATAGAATAGCAATAGGATTACATGTATTCCATAAGCCGAAAGTCTATAAACCGAACGTTCTTGTAGTAGTACAAACCGAAAACTTGTAGTAGTATTGCCTTTCTATAAACTGAACGAGAGTCCCATTCATAAGAAATTCTTATGAATGGAGTCCCCATTCATAGGAATTTCTTATGAATGGGGCTCTCGTTCGGTTTATAGAAAGACAATACTACTACAAGTTTTCTATAAGCCGAAAGTCTATAAACCGAAGGTCGTTCAGTTTATAGACTTTCGGTTTATAGAATACATAGAATTACATGTAATTCTATGTATTCTATAACCCGAAAGTCTATAAACCGAACGACCTTCGGCTTATAGACTTTCGGCTTATAGAAAACGTGTAGTACTATTGCCTTTCTATGAACCGAACGAGAGCCCCATTCATAAGAATTTCTAATGAATGAGGCTCTCGTTCGGTTTATAGAAAGCCAATAGTATTACACGTATTTTATAAAACGAACAAATAAAACGAAACGAAAATAATAAAAACGAATTTCGTCTGAAACAAATGCAGTAATAACCGAAATTTGTTTTCGACGAAATAAATAACATTTTCGTCGGAATGGACGAAAACAAAACAAAAATGTTAGTTTTGCACATGTCTAGGTGACACCAAATAGTGATTTGATTTAGATTTTTCTTCAGTTCACTCACTTTCCATTTTGTTAATTTTTTTAAATAAGCTATTAACTTCATTAACTTAATTTCTATTTTTGAAAGCATTCATATCATTTTTTTCACAACTGCCTAAAACCTATGTACTGCATATACTGTATATACATACATACATACATACACACACACACACACACACACACACACTCATACACACACACACACACACACACAAATATATATAGTAGTTGGAGAAAATAGCATTCAGGGGACTTGATATCATGAAGAATCTGAGATTTATTTTACAAAGATCAACGTTTCAATCCCACACAGGGGAATTTTATCAAGAAGTGCATGGACCAGGTTTTTTTTCTCTCTCTCTCTCTCTCTCTCTGTCTCTCTCTCTCTCTCTCTCTCTCTATACGAACACACACACACACACACATATATATGTGCTCTGTTCTTTGTTTGTATGTGTGCCTGTATATGCCTTTAAGTTCTGTTGCAATGCCCTTTGTCTGTGCCCTGTCTGCCTTTGCCCTTTAGTATCTTTGTCTTTAGTCCTATGCCCTGTATTATTTATCCTTAATTTGGTTTATGCTTTTCCCTTCTCAGGTTTGTTTCAGTTCTATCCAGTCCCTTCTTAACCCTGTACACTGTATTCAGTTCTATTTCTGCTTCAGTTTGACTTTTTCTATTTCGCTCTGACTGTCTGTGAGAGTTATGTTCCATGCATGTCCCAGGATGTCTGCAGGGTTTCTCCAGTTTCTACCTTGTTATGCTGGATACAGCAGCTGCTACCTCAGGGCTTTGGTATGTGGCCACGCACCAACCTGGAGCCTCAAGCTTCCATTGGAGTACGGTTACCCTCCACCAGGCCCTGTGTCTCCATTTCGGCACTGTGACTCCTGAATTTCATCATTGGGCGCTTTGGGTCTTTACAGTACGTGACAATAGTTGCCACCAGTTAAGGATATGGCAGGCCAGTTCTGCCTATGCCACCTAAGCTTGTCACTGTAGTCAAGCAGCATTCCAGTTAAATTATGTATGTCTGTGAGACATATATAGTTTAAAAATGAAAAAAGTGAGTTGGTATTTGTGCCAGTTTGACTAGAATGGTCACACAATGTAATATAAACCCCACTTGTTTTGGTTACTGTCAACATCCTTGGAATGTCCCAGTTCCAGGATGTTGGCAGGTATGTAACTGCACCCCATGTGGCCACGGCATTCACCCTCCAAAATATCCCTCTTTGGTATATTAAGTTCTGGGCTCACAATACCTCCCATTATTCCCCCAATTAAAGGTAACTTGAACTGTTTTCTGTGTAGTCAACACCGCCAGGGACGGTGTCTCTGCCTCTTTGAGCTGATATACATAACCTGTATTTTTGTCTTTTCGTATTATTGGGCTTGTTTGTGTCAATAAACCTTTGCTACCTGCTCTGTATGTTGACCACAAACCTCCACTGCATGCACTCAACCTTGTGATATCTATCAGTCTGGTAGCGTACCCTGCAATGAGCATCCTACTGTGCCAACTGTTACACTCAGTAACACTCAGCCTCATCATTTACTAGAGCTTTTCTGGTGCAAAAGTAGTTAATTATATATGTAGTGTATTGCTAAATCTTGGATTATCTGTAAACTAATGGTTTGATGTAAACAAATTTCCACGATTTATTGATTTGATTAGTAAAATCATGATGATTACCTGTATTACCTGTCCAGTGTCACTTCTACAGCACTTTATATACCAAATTATACAGACTTTTTTCACAAGTAATTTGATAGTTACAACATATATGTTTCATAATCATGTATGTGTGTTTAAAATGTACTGACCTTCAAGAAACATAAGAGAAAAATGTTTGTTTTTTCTTTGGTTCTGTGTTGGCCATATAGTGTTCCCCATCCTATTATTTCTATTAATAAGAATGCTAATTAATAATGAAATGTCAAACTGTAACAATGCATCATTGTATTAGGTGAAGAGGGAGAATTAACATGTGGTTGCTACAGAACCTTTTAGTAAACCAACCTGGTAACAATTGTTCTACACAAGTCGAGCATTTGAAGAGTGACTAAGTACTGCTTTGTTAGCAAGCCGCAGAAAGCATTCAATATGGCTTTTTGAAATGTTCAAGATGGATGCTGTCAGGACTTGGCAACATAAGATATGTTTTTGTAACATGGCTGAAAAATAGGCTGTTATTAGTCAAAACAGCAGGAGAAATTACAGGTGTGTGAAATAAGATAGGCTGGTAATTAATATTGTATCCAGCCATGTGCTGTTCTGATAATAATATACAGATAATGGATAACTCATAATCTACATTTCTCATGGCAAAAAAAAAAAACTGTATAAGAGCGAATAAACCAAGAAGTAAATAATTGCTGCCAGCACATGATTGTGTGTAATTTAATAGCCTAATGTTCACATAGAAATAATAATATAAAGGTTAGCAAAATAAAAATCTTAAAGGAAAAGGGCATACCAGTGACAAAAATAATGATGACCTCAATATGGATATTGCTGTTTAGCAAACTTGGATTAAAACTGATAGAGCTGCCACCTTTTCTTGAAAAAAATACTGTCCACTGTCCATGGAGTTAATAGTTGCCGGTAAAATATTGGCTTGGTTGGAATCCTACCTCCACATAATTTTGATTCTACAGACACTAGAGACGTTACACAATAAAGAGAGAGTTACAAGGAATCGAGAAACTAATTTCAAACTGTAGGCCAAAGTAACCGAGTTGGAAAAATTCTCTCATTCAGCAACTTTGGAGCTAGACAAACTGGCTGTGGCATATTAATGGGCACATAATATCCTGGTCTTTGTAAGTGTTATCGTAGCAGCGGTCTAGTGTACAACCTATCTGGTCCAGTGCCCATGTTTGTCTTTACTTTCTACACAGATTAAAGCCTTTTTTTTATTCCCAGCCACTTAACTGTGGTATAGTTAATGGACAAACTGTGGCATATTTTAATGGGCAAACTGGCTGTTGCATAGGTTAATTGGCGCTGTGGCATTTTGTGGGGCACAATAACATGTACTATCGGGCAAAGTGAAACTGTGGCATGTTCTGCAGGAGCAGTTCTTTGGGTAAAGTGACCCTGTGGTACATTTTGTTGGGCAAATTGAAACTGTGGCATGCCAAATCATGTGAGTGCAAGCCAAAGGCTATGCAGGGCCGGCCCTTTAATGGGGTAGAGTGGGGCAGCTGCCCCAGGCGGCACCCTGGCAGAGGTGGCAATTTGCTGCTCAGTGCAGCACTCTTTTTCTTTTTTTTCCCTGTGTCTGAGGGGTGCTTGATAGAAGGAGTAAGTAGTCCCAGATCCGCACAAGATATAAAGTCCCGGTGCACGGACTTTAAGATGTCTCCCAAATCTTCAAATAGCAACAAAAATGAAAGACCAGCACTCGGTTGTAAAGTGATGAATTTTTAATCACACATAGGCAACGTTTCAATCCTTGCAGATCTTTCTCAAGCCTCTTTTTAACGTTTCAATCCTTGCAGATCTTTCTCAAGCCTAGCGTTTAAGTGTTTTGTCACAGCCTTATATAATGGATGTAATTAATTAACATGTATTCAATCCAATCAGGAGGAAAGGCAACAGGTGAAAAAAGGTGAAAAAAGGGTTTAGATTCAACATACATTTTTTGCAAAGTGATCATGTCAATATAACATTTAGAACATTTAAAAATCTGTGATGTTTGACAGTGCAAAGTGATTTATAGTATCATGAATAAAGCTTTTTATAACATTATAGCATTTTTGCAAAAATAATGATGACCTCAATATGGATATTGCTGTTTAGCAAACTTGGATTAAAACTGATAGAGCTGCCACCTTTTCTTGAAAAAAATACTGTCCACTGTCCATGGAGTTAATAGTTGCCGGTAAAATATTGGCTTGGTTGGAATCCTACCTCCACATAATTTTGATTCTACAGACACTAGAGACGTTACACAATAAAGAGAGAGTTACAAGGAATCGAGAAACTAATTTCAAACTGTAGGCCAAAGTAACCGAGTTGGAAAAATTCTCTCATTCAGCAACTTTGGAGCTAGACAAACTGGCTGTGGCATATTAATGGGCACATAATATCCTGGTCTTTGTAAGTGTTATCGTAGCAGCGGTCTAGTGTACAACCTATCTGGTCCAGTGCCCATGTTTGTCTTTACTTTCTACACAGATTAAAGCCTTTTTTTTATTCCCAGCCACTTAACTGTGGTATAGTTAATGGACAAACTGTGGCATATTTTAATGGGCAAACTGGCTGTTGCATAGGTTAATTGGCGCTGTGGCATTTTGTGGGGCACAATAACATGTACTATCGGGCAAAGTGAAACTGTGGCATGTTCTGCAGGAGCAGTTCTTTGGGTAAAGTGACCCTGTGGTACATTTTGTTGGGCAAATTGAAACTGTGGCATGCCAAATCATGTGAGTGCAAGCCAAAGGCTATGCAGGGCCGGCCCTTTAATGGGGTAGAGTGGGGCAGCTGCCCCAGGCGGCACCCTGGCAGAGGTGGCAATTTGCTGCTCAGTGCAGCACTCTTTTTCTTTTTTTTCCCTGTGTCTGAGGGGTGCTTGATAGAAGGAGTAAGTAGTCCCAGATCCGCACAAGATATAAAGTCCCGGTGCACGGACTTTAAGATGTCTCCCAAATCTTCAAATAGCAACAAAAATGAAAGACCAGCACTCGGTTGTAAAGTGATGAATTTTTAATCACACATAGGCAACGTTTCAATCCTTGCAGATCTTTCTCAAGCCTCTTTTTAACGTTTCAATCCTTGCAGATCTTTCTCAAGCCTAGCGTTTAAGTGTTTTGTCACAGCCTTATATAATGGATGTAATTAATTAACATGTATTCAATCCAATCAGGAGGAAAGGCAACAGGTGAAAAAAGGTGAAAAAAGGGTTTAGATTCAACATACATTTTTTGCAAAGTGATCATGTCAATATAACATTTAGAACATTTAAAAATCTGTGATGTTTGACAGTGCAAAGTGATTTATAGTATCATGAATAAAGCTTTTTATAACATTATAGCATTTTTGCAAAGTGATCATGTCAACATAACATTCAAAATATTTAAAAACCCGTGCAATTTATTAGTGCAAAGTGATTTATGATATCATAGATAAAACATTTTATAACATTGTAACAAAATTTATTTAAAGTCAAAAACCATGACAATATGTGATACATTTTAATTTTAAACAGCAAAAAAGATGTTAGGATAACAGACATGGCTTATGCTCCAGAGTTCCACATAAAAATATGTCATGAACTACAGGAGTACAGTCAGGCTGGTGTCCTACATCTAAATATCTGATCATTTTATAACATTTGAAAATAGCAATAATTAAGTGCAATATATTTGATGTAACATGTGTATTTACAATAAAAACACCACTAATGCAGTGATACAATAAGTCAAGAAGTTATGTCTGTAAAAAAGGATTTTTTCTATCTAACACCTAATTTGGTAAGTTAACGACAAATACAATTTTAATTAGGGACACAAATATGTTTTATAACCATTAATCTTTCTATGACATTTCCTCAATCTCAAGGAATCATAATCCTTAGAACACCGTTCTTAAGGCAAAATTTTCAACATGTGTCACTTTGATCCAATAAGGTCGGTTTTGGCCCAATTTCTATAAGGGAAATAAAGGAAAGAGGATGATTATAGGACTGTTGTGTTGAGCCCAATACTTTCAAAAGAGGACAATATCGATAAATAGATGTCAAACCTGCCTGCATCACCAAAACATAGATATATGAATATAATTATTTATGGTTATTTATAAGAGATAGTTTTTTAGTTTTTTATAAGAAATAGTTTTGGGAGATAATATATTGAGGTAATTTTAGAGATAATTTTTGAAATAATTTTTAGAGATATGGAATTAGGTCCCACTCTCTATTAAGGCCATGTGGAGCCATGCTATTCAGTTCGTAAATCCACCATGCTTCTCTTTGTTTCAATCTTTTTTCTCTGTCACCTCCCCTAGAGGGTCTGGGTATCCATTCTAACATCTGAAATCTCAGATCTGATAGTTTATGACCATGTTCATGAAAATGACTTGGGACAGGTAACTCTATCTTTTTCGTTCTGATTGTGGATTTATGTTTCGAAAATCTTGAGCGCAAGGCTTGAGAAAGATCTGCAAGGATTGAAACGTTGCCTATGTGTGATTAAAAATTCATCACTTTACAACCGAGTGCTGGTCTTTCATTTTTCTTGATAGAAGGAAGTCTCAGCAAATCAGGTGAGACCTCACAACTCTCCTGATTGGCTGAGAGTTCATAAACCTGATTGGCTCAGTCCCTCCTTCACACGAGGCGCTCAAAGCACAGAGATACCTGGACCAGGTAAGTTAAACAGTTAGACAGTGTGTATATGTGTGTGTCAGTGTGAGTAAGTGTGTGTGTATGTCAGTGTGAGTGAGTGTGTGTGTAAATCAGTATAAGTGAGTGTATGTTAATGTCAGTGTGAGTGATTGTGTATGTATGTCAGTGTGTTTGTGTGTGTGTGTGTGTGTGACACACTGTCTGTAATTGTGTGTAAGTGTGTGGATAAAGGGGTTAACTCCTGCCTCTGTCTTCCCACCCAAGGGGTTAACTCCTCTGACACTGCCTCTGTCTAGCCAACCAAGGGGTTAACTCCTGTGACACTGCCTATATCTGTCTAGCCATCCAGGGGTTAACTCATCTGACACTGCCTATTTATGTCAAGCAATCCAGGGGTTAACTCCTCTGACACTGACTATATCTATGTGTATTTTGTTATAGGTCACTGGCCACACTATGTTTTAGGGAATTGCACAGCCTATTATCATAATAATGTTTTACCATTACTCTCTTTTCAAATTATGGGTGGGCTCTTTGAAAACATGTTTTTATTATGTATATAAGAAGTACTTTAGTGGGCATATAAAAATATAATATTTTTTTCTAAGGGCTCACATGATGTGTAAAGAAAGAAATGGTAAAACAAATATTATTATGAAAACAGGCTGTGCAATTCCACAAAACATAATATGTGGCCACTGACCTTTAACATGACTCAAGGGTACACATTTGAATCATGGCCTGCCAATAACCACACCATATCATTTTGCACATAGAAAGGTGTTCTTGCATTAACTGATCACTTCCTTATTTATTAGAGGGGGAGCCCAGGTGCTGTGGGTACTGTATGGTGCTGTGTTATGTGCTTTCGGCACAAGGTGGGTGAAGAGGAAGGTAATGAAAACAAGAAATGCAATTTTTGAATTGAGAGATGTGTGTATATATAGTCTAATGTGGCCATTACCTTGCAGACTTTGCTTCTGGCCCCAGAGTGGAAAAAGTTTGCTAAAACGTGCCCTACTTTATAATATTTGCTCTTTGTAATATCAGTACCATAAAGCTTTACTGTAACATAGCTGTATTTTAATCAGTGTTGCCTGCCTACAATATCCAAGTGCTCTGTAATATCAGTGCATACTTTTGTAATATAGCCACTGAGTACTTTTATTGCAGTTCTGCATAATAAGAAGCTATACATTTTGCAGTCATATACCCATTTTGTTCTAAATATACATTTTATACACTGCCAAAAAAGTTGCTATACAATTGCTAAAGGCAAAAAAAGAAGAAGAGTGTCTCTGAAGCAGAAAACTGTGGCAATAAATTGTTTGATACATTTTCACAAAGATTGTTATTGAAAAAGATAATATATAGTTGAACACATTCAAAAACAAAAGCACAATCCTTTGACTAAGTTTACTTGCTGTTACTACAACTCTGATTGTTTATAGAACAGAGGAAACTGTTCTGACAAGGATTTTATATAAAAATACAATATAATTCCCTGTAGTGTGACACAAACTACAAAGGTCTTTGTCACGAAGGCACATTGCCTGTTGAACAGCATTCCTTATCAAAAGTGCCCTTACCATTGTAAACCAATCTTCCTTTGGCCACAAGCATTGTAAACACATAAAAAAAGGAATGTTATAGGAAAATAACAACAGTAAAAAGGTTAACTAAAACTTAGTGCTTTAATAAAATCATATCTGCCAACTTTAAAAATAAGTAGGTGCCAGGATGCATGTGGGTTGATCCAAAAAGGGCCAGAGTTGACGTCATGCAATGCTGTCTACTCTGGCAAGATTACGTTCTAGCCCCCCTTGGACCTTAGACCTAAAATTGACAGCATTGCAAAAACAAACAAATGAGAGAATCGAAACTATTAAAAATAGTAGCTTTGACATTGTACCGAATATAGTTCAGAGTACATATTTTCAGGCTGGAAATTTAAGTTTTCTTAAATATAGAAGTGTTCCCAATTTTTCAATACATTTTATACATGGGAATCTGCAGACATTTTTTGGGGTGGAGGGGCGGGGATTATGAAATTGTAACTTCTCCCACTCCTATTATCTCTTTCCCTCCTTTAAGTATTTTAATCCTCCACTCCTGCCTTCTCTTTAACTCCTTTAGGTTTTTTTCTCTCTACACTCTTGCTATCTCTTTCCCTCCTTTAGGTTTTTCTCCATCCACTCCTGCCATCTCTTTTCCTCTTTTAGGGTTTTTTCTTTCTCCACCCCTGCCATCTCTTTGCCACAATTAAGGATATTTATTTCTCACTCCTGCCTTTCCCTCTTTTAGATTTCTTTCTTTCTCCACTCCTGCTCTCTCTTTCCCTTTAAGTATTTTCTTACATATATTTTAATCCTTCTCTCGGCCCATTCTATAGACTTCTATGGGGAAGACGTTGGCTTATTTTGGGGCCATTTTGAGAGGACCACGGCTATCATAATTATATCTGAATTTGTTCCATTGAAGTCCTACCAAAGTGGCACAAAGTTTAACAAAAATCATAAAAAAATAAACACAACAACAATAACTACATGATACATTAAATACATAAAAATAAAGTAAAGGAACATAAAAAAAACATAAAAACATGTTTTTATTAGAATGTAAAAATGCTTATACTATTATAATATATAACATTAACATTAATATATTATAATTTGATATACCTATTTTTTTGTTTAAAATATATTTACTTCATTTCTTCTACACTTTTCTATTCAGTTCTGAATGTAAGATTTGTATAGTTAAACTGTCCCGATCCAAATGCTTCTGATGCTCCCTTTTCCAAACTGCTGATTCAGATCCGAATTCACTGGTATCGAATATTGCATTTCGTCAATTTCTAAAATTCGATTAACTTGCCTGAACCGAATCCATTTTGGCCCATATCGGTGTATATTGAGTCGATCCTTTAAATCTTTGTCAATTGTCCTTTAAGATGTTGAAATGTTGAAATGTTGATGTAAGGTAATGAGATAATCTCTAGACTTATTATACATTTATTATTTCCCCACTTGGCATACTCATGCTATTTCTGACAGATAATCAAAAGGAAAGGAGCAAATGTGAGATAATTAGTTCATCATTTGGTAGTATATGAGTAATAGTGAAGGGATGCACTTTGTGGGATTAGGATCGTAGTACGCCTTGATGTAAAGAAACATTCATGTTTCTTTTCAGATTTAGAAATTTATTGTATGATGCACTTTCTTCTGATGGCCATGTCTATTATGTCTGTTAGAGAGTGCACAAGCAATGTACAGAGTGCTACACGACTCATATAACCCTAAAGAGAATGCCCACAAGCCATTACTTGCTATATATGCGTTTTCTCCATGTTTATTTTGCCAGCTGCTATGTGTTTCTTCCAGGGACAGCGTATTTATGTTATCATGGTTTCAAATATTTTGTTAGCAGATATTTTGTGTATTCAACCTATTTTTTTTTTTTTTTGTCATAGACTTTTATTTTATCCTCTCTATCCATCCATCTATCCATCCATCCATTCATCCATCCATCCATCCATATTTTTCTGAAGATATTTCCCCTTGTTGGTTCTAGTGTCCCCATGGTATGCCCATATGAGATTCTGTCCGTGTATCTCCCTGGTTCCTCCCACTTGCATGTGTAGTGAAGCCACATAATGGCATCAGGGGAATGTAAACATTGGCCTTGACTGGGGGCAAGTAGAACATTTCCCTGTTGTCAGTACTGCCAAATACAAAACCATTTGTACCCCTGCATTTCTTTCATTTATCAAATGTAACCTACCGTGACTTAAATATGGAACAGCTGGTCATATAATTATACATGTGCATCCGGTGTCCAATGTTCCTATCAGAACAGTCCATTGGGTATCTATCTCTTTCCTTCCCAAGGCCAGATAACACATGCACATTAAAAAAGAATAGGAAATTGTGTAAATGTACTAAACATTTTTAAGGCAATATAGATTTCTGTTCATTGTGCACATAGACTTCGCAAAAAAGTTTGATAAAAGAAAGTCTTCCTTTGGAGATTCATAGAAGCAGTTAACTGCCAAAGAGTTCTTTCAAATGCAAACTAATTATGCTCACAGGCACCCTGTGGCATGGAATATAACAAAGGCTCTGACTGTTATTAGCATTAAATATGCATTATATATGTAATATTGATTCAGCAAGCTTTCATGGACTAATGGTGATTCTCTGCCCACGCAACCAAATTTCACCTACAAGATGTTTCTGCAAATAATCTATACTGAAATATAGCAAAGTCATCAAGGCCACAGAAACTTCCAGTAGGATATCTACACACTAACCACAAATGCTGGGAGTCTCTGACTTTCATCAATTTGCATTTACATTATGTGCACATTATATATTGTGGCAGATGCAGACTTACGTCATGCACTCAAATTACTGCTGTCCCTTATTACTTTACTCAAAAGTACTGTATCACCTAAACATTGCTTATAGTGTGAATATAGAGAATACAAAATGATTTTTGACAGGTGATTAGAAGCAGGAGACTCCACAGGCAAATTTAAAACTAATTTTCCCTTTAATTTAGGTGTTTGCTTGCTAACTAAATGTATAGATCATTTTCAAAACAATGTTTAGGGGATACAGTCCCTTTAAACAATGTTATTGTTTTGCATAAGTGTCTTGTTAAAAAAAAAAAAAAGAAATCACACATAACTTTACATGTTACACATAAATGCAAGTGATTCAATATTTTGTGTATGGCTATGTTAAGTGCCATTTTGAGGACCAAATATATTGGGTGGTGAGTTACCGGTGGGTTTTAAAGGTGAAAATGGGGGGTTATAAGTTATCTAGGAAAACCAAATTTATGTATAGATAGTAAATAACGTGCATACTTTATTATTAATTCAGATCTTTGAAAGATTCAACAAAAAAAGAACTTCATGTTTAATTATTAACATATTTATCTCAACAGGTATATAGTGAATACTTTCTGAAGTGGTTACAGTGGCAAATGCAAAAATTAAGGAGCTACAAGTCATAGTCTATTAACTCTAAATTCGACCTTGAAATGTTCATTTACAAAAATGGATATCCAATATCAGACATGCTACTATGTTCAGAACGTTTCTAAATAATTTAAAACCAGTTTATTATCACTTAGCTATTTACTTGTTAAAATACAATTCTCTGTTCAGACAGTAATTACATTTTATGCTGCAACTTGGCACTTACATGTTTTACCCAATTAGGCTTATTTTACTGGGGTGTTTGTCTTATTGTTAGACAATATATGTATTACTGGAGCAAATTGTTACTGCAACTATTATAAAATTTGCCTGCTCCATGGTGCATAAAATTATTTTTTTAAATGAGCATTTGGTACTAAATAACAACAGAAGTATAAAAAAGGCAGAATTTTAGGTATCTTCTAAAAATGTACAAGCAGTAAAAAAACATCTTAAACATAACATAATAGGTTCATACTATTCTAGATACACTTTAGATAACATATTTGGAATCTTGCCAGGGTTGTCGCAGAGACTCTATGACTGTACAGAAATCTCTGTATTTTACCTCCTCACTTCCAAACTCCCACTGTGGGGCAGTTTTTTTTTGAAAAATCTGCCTACTTTTGGACTGGCCCTGCCCACCTTTGGAGTTGGCTCCTCCTATGTATGCTCCAGAATTCACCCATTACCCCAAATGGAAGGTATATCCCCAGGACATACTTGAAATCGAGAGAAATCTCAATGTATTCTTCCTGGCAAAACACTTTCTAAATAAATACATAAATACATATCTACATCTATGACATTTGTAATGACTGTGCTTATACTCCATTTCACTGCTGAAAATGATTTGCTTTGTGTCCAGAGGTGAGTATACACCAATATTTTATTGTTGTTTGTGGAGCATTGCTTTAAAGGGACATTCTAGTCCCCAAACTCAACTTTGAAGACTACTGCTTGTATAGTGCACATGTTTTTTTTCCAGTGTGATTTGATGCAGGCATTCTGCATGAATCACATTTTTAATAATTTGAACTTGCTCTTGTACACAGTAGGCTCTCTTAACAGTAACAATACATTGCTAAAGAGGCAGAACATTCAATTCATTTGAATGAAATTATTCTCATTAGTTCCACAAAAATTGAGTTTTACTCAGCTAGTGTTGGCAGTCCTGGTTTCTTGCAAATTGCTGTAATTTCACAATTGCATCTAACTATAAGTATTTTATATTTTAAGCAATGCAAAATGTAAAACATGCATTTCAAAGAACTTTGAAAGCACATTAAATTTGGAAGATGCATTTTGGACACCAGACACTCAACTAAGAAACAAACAAACAACATCCTATTTATTTTGTTTGCTTAAATGATTAATTAGTTGCATTTTGTAGTAGTTGGTTTGTAATGGTCCTTGAATTAATTTGTCAGACTGGTAAAGGAATGAATCATTATTATTTTTAGAACAACAACTGTGGGAGAAACAGCATTTAAAATAAGCAGTATCTGAGGCTCTCTTTGCTAAATAGCATTTCATTTAATTGTTGATCACTGAGCTATATACTAAACATCACTTTAACAGTTAGAAGCTCAAACCAACATGAATTGAGTCCACAATGTAGAATTAAAGGACAACTAAAACATGTTTTAACTTATGCTTCTAATATAGCCCCCGCACTGGCTATGTTGGCGCTGACATTCTCAGCGAGCAGACAGTGAACCCGCATGTATCTCAAGATACACATCATGTTTACTCAAGACAAAGGGTATATTATTTGTTAACCCTTGCTTCCTATGATTGAGAAAGGGTTGAAAAATTCTTTAGTTGTCCTTTAAAAACCCTGTTTTAGTAAGTAGGGCAGGTGACTTGAAACTACTGTATATTAAAATGTATGGCTTCTATCATAAACAAACTGTTAGATTTTGCCTCCAACTAATTTCTGATATTTTAATTTCAATGCAGATATTTCACTGCAAAGCAAGTAAAAAGGGCATAATATTTATGGAAGTACTTAATGTTGCTATGAAATATTTTTATTGAATTTAACACATAATTTATCACAGAAACATTTCTGCAGGTTAAATGCAAGATAAGCAAGGGTTATGGTTGTTAATGTAAAGTAGCTCCAAGTCATCAACCTAAATGTTACAAGAGGGGTTATTACTACTAAAAATGACAGTAAATAAGAACTGTTTAGATTGCATAGTCTGTCATATTATTATGGCAGGCCTAGGGTATTTTGACTCCCTTATTGTGCATTAGAAGCAAAAAAGAAGACTCTTTATAGCTTAATAGTTATTGGTGTGATGAACATAAACAAAAAGTTTCTTGTGTATTAATCTTAACTCAATTTAATATGGGATTTTGCCACAACATAAAGCCATATGAGACTTGTAGCCAACATATGAAATACACACTGTCTACGGGACTGTTCATTGGTGGTATTTATTATAGTATGTGTGTGATAACAAGGCTGATGCGAATGAGGCAGCACCCTTGAGCGCACATGATGAGGGGGGCACAGATAGGTTTGTGTGCTACCCTAGTCTGGTGGCAACACCTTTATACTTCAATAATTGAATAATACTGGCACCCATGTACTGCATTATGGATTGGCATGCAGAGCAATGTATCAGGGTAATCCCCTTTACTGGATTACTAGAGCACAGATCTCCTGCTTCACTCAGAACACCCTGAAGGTGCTAGATGACGGGAAAGGCAAATGGGTGTACAGTAAGATAAGGGTAGGCAGGTAGGAGTTTAATTAAAAAAAAAAAATATATATATATATATATAAATATACACACATACCGTTTAATTAAACAAAAACAAATTTGGGGGAAAAAAAAAAACCTACAAGCAGCTTAGACAGGAAAGGGGGCTTAAGGATAATAATGGTAGCTTTGGTACAGTAAACTGACTGGGGGACAGTGGAATGGGTTGACTGATAGTGAATGGGGCTCTAGTAGTACAGATGTCTCTCGAGTAATCAGTGAAGTTTGGGGACAATGAAGGTAGACTGAACATCATTAAATTGCCCGTCACAAACCCCAATAAATCCTATCCCTGGATACTATATTTGGAGGGCATGAAGTTTCCTAGTCTTGCCTCGGGCATGAAATGTGCTAGCTACAAGTCAGTGTGACAGGTCCTTTCTCTTGCAAGCTTTCCTCACGCACATGCAATGAATTTATTTCTACCATTATAGACTAGGTGAAAAGTTAACATTTAATTTGCCTTTGATACTAAGTGCAGTCAATCAGTGGATAATATCCAGATATGAAACTGGCAATATGATCTTATATGATGGGTTCATACATTACAACTATTATAGTATTCTACTTTAATCCCTATTTTTATATAAACATTTCTGTATTTTATATATAAACAAAATGCAGTGCCCCTAGTATCTGGATAAATTACCAGGCACGTTTCACAGTACATGCCAGGCTGTCCTCTGACCAATAGCTGCCATGCTTCCCTGGGATACGGGTAGAGAGAGAGAGACACTAGTTTTTCTATGGGATCAGCAGAGGGGACCTTAAAAAAATAGATTTCCTTTAAGAAGGGCAAATTAAATGACCCCATAGTCTGTGCGGTTATGCTGAATTCCTCTCATATATATTCATATTAATTACAAGAAGTTAAATTACAAACCTTAATGGTATAATATGCGTTATGTTGAACATTGCATTGTTTAAAACTTTTTTTGTTCAACACACTATTTATGGACATTTATCTTGATTAGTTTTTTTTTCTCCTTTTTTTAATATTTCTTCGAATTTATGCACCATTTAACTAAAACATTAACAAGTGGCCTTGGCTATTATTCCACATACCTAATGTCTAAGGAATCCAATTAAAATATTGTTGGCACTACAATTTTGTGTGACTGTCCATTCTTTGTTTAATTGATCAATGAATGAGATCTAAGTGGAAGGAGCATTGGATTTTTCACATACATTTATTTAACTTTAAGATCATAGTAGGTTGCCTTTTTCCCTATTTTTATATCATATAAGTTTTTATCAAGGTCTAGTAATTCGAGAGAGATTACAAATAATGACTGCTTCTGTCAAATGTTATTTTTAATGCTTACTAAAACTACTTTTTCAAATTGGTTATGAGGAATGTGTTGTGATCTTTATCTTTTTTTAATTAAAATAACTTTGGCATTTTATGTTACCCAGAGGTGCTTTAAGAATGTAACTGAATTAAAACTACATATAAGAATATATGACTCATGGCTTGATAAACAAGCAAATGTCCTGCACTCTAAAGTGCCAGAAAGTAACAAAAAAAGGCTCAATAATCATGTATGTATAATGTATATAAGGTTCTACACTACTTAATTTCTACATGGGTTGTGCCTGCAAAGTTTGGGACTGAGGCAAGCGGGTGAAGATACCGGTGTCTGCTTTATGCATAGGTGCCAGTATTTGGCACCTTATTTCAAACATAATGTACTCATTATAGCACTTTTGGAAAAATTCTGTCACTTTGTCCCCAAAAGAACTGTATATTTCTCCCTACTCGAAGTGCCTTGAGTAGGTCCTGATTGGACTGTTTGAACTGCCTGCTGTTCAGCTAACTGTTGCTCATGTCCTGATTGGCCGGCTGTTTAAAATGCTGAAGTAGGTTACTTCTGGATTGGTCGGTACTTCCCTGGCTTAGACATGAACAGCAACCCAGGACAGACATTGAAGTCTAAGAGGTTGCGCACCTTGAGGAAACATAGAGAGACAATGGGACCAAAAGGAGCTATGTCACTACAAACTAAGTCCCATTGTCACCAGTATGCTGCCACCGGCACGGCAACCCATTAAACAGTGGCGTAATAGGGCAGTTTGCCCAGCCAGCTATACAGGGAGGTGGGCAGGTTAGTGATTGGTCCAGTTAAGCAGGACAATACACACCACAGATAGTCTTCACATTTCGACTCTAGTTTGGATGTTATATGTTAATATGTTATAGCCCTGTTGTGTTCTGTATTGTACTGATAATCTGAGCAGCTAAGCCATAATAAAGGTTAAGCCCAGCTGTTTGGAGGCTAATTCATAAACTGGTGGAGGGGAGGTTAAAGACAAGGAATGAGTTGCCGAAAACATAGGCACTCATCTGTTTGGTCGCTCGTTGTGCAACCAACTCGTCGGCGCTGTTCTGATTGGCACCTTAGTGAAAACCCAGTTAAAGGGATTAGAGGGCCTGGTGCCAGCAGCTGACTCCCACCCTTGTGGCGGATTGGCCGGTGTTTCAGCTGCCCATCTCTGATTGGTGAATCTTTGTTTTGGCACGATATTTGATTATTGGATAATTGCATTACCGCTCATGTAATCTAAAAACCTATTGTTCTCCCATTTACGTATCTGATCCCTGACTGTATACAAATGTACCCTGTTCTGAAATCAATGTGTTTCTTATTCTGCTGTGCCTGACTAATATTTCATTAGTTGTCATTTATTGGGGAAAAGAGCAGAGTGCCAAGTGACTTTATTTGGGAAAAGGAGGTGAATACCCATCTGAGGATAAGCTTCTTTACGTCACCCTTCCTTATTTCTTCCCTTATTTCCTTTATCTCTTTTTTCTCTCTTTCTTTTTGTCTTAATATTCACTAGATTTGTGAACTACCAATGCTAATCCTAATTTATTATTGGAATTCTACAGCTCATATACCATCTTTCACATTTCTAAACCACTCTAAATAATTAAACAAAAGATGTGCAAAAGAACAATGGCCCACAATTTGGCATGCATATTCCAGCAATTAATGTATCATCAGTGACAAGCTAATAAAAATTTAAAACCTTATTAGTGCAGATAATTCCTCTGCTACATACAGTAGCAGACAATGTCAAATTATAAGCACATAACATGCCTGGTAAAAGTTTGTGACTTCCTCCCTCAATCTTTGATTGGGCTCTATTCAGTGGTTAATTTATCTGTGTTCTTTTGAATACTATAGACTCCAACAGAAAATTTTAAGTTAGAAGCCGCAGTGGTGTTAAACTGGCGCCCTCCAACTGCTGATGAGCTACCATAATATTAAGCCAGATTATTAAGAGATTCAGAGGGAATCTAGTCCTTGATCAGCTGGAGGGTTGCAGTTTGACAGCCATGCTTTAAAGAGGTTATATAACAGTTATATTTTAAAACTAAAATCTTTTCAAAGTTAATAACTGTGGGATAAAAAGTGACGTACCGTTTCTCTGAAAATGCATACAAACGGATGCACCAATTACCACTGGTAATTAACCTAATCCACCAAAAATACCAGCCGTGGTCACAGTGAGGGTGTGCAAAATATAAATAAAAAATTAATTATCTGTTATATTAACATTTTGTATGGTTGTTTCTTTAAATCCAATGGGGTAGATTTTAATGCCCCCGTTATTAGTAAAAGTGCAATTAGCAGTAAATTAATGGGCATTAATGATTCAATGCCAGCCACACCCATTAAAAAATACCACACCCACTAAAAACCTCCATTCTTTCAATGGAGGATTATCAGACACATTAAAGTTTTTTAACCCCATAACGCATATGGACGTATATATACGTCCTGAAAAGCATGGTCCATGAGGACGTATGATCACTGCCTATGTGTGTAAAGTGTTGCAATGATGCCTCGATTGAGGCATCATGCAACACTTTGTGTGCCCCCCTGGGCACCGTATTGGAGGAGCATGCTTCTCCAATACAGCGTTCCCAGCACAGAGTGACAGAAGAAAGAAAAAAAAAAATCTCTTCCGTCGCTCTAAAACCACTACTTGACTTCCCCTAGAGGCAGTTAGACAGTATTACAGTTAGAAATAGAAAATTAAATAAATAAATAAATAAAATAAATAAATAAATGGAAAAAGCTAACCCTAGATCTACTAAACCTAGATCTAGGGTTAGGGTCATAAATAGGGATATAATTAAGGTTACAGGGAGGTTTGGGTGAGTACAAGGGTTAGATTAAGGGGTTCGGGTAGATTTAGGGTTAGGGTAAATGAAGGGTTGGGGTAATTTTAGGGTTGGGGTTAAAAGGTCACTGTAGAAGAAAATGGTTAGAAAACAAAAAAAACACTAATATTGTTTATTGCCCTATAAGTTGAAATAAAACATTCATGGAAACATTGGTATTTCTAAACTCAGGAGAAATAGAAGAAATATATAGACGGGGTCTTTTTTACCATTTGTAATTGTTTAAAAAAAAAATCAGGTCAAAGTTAGAAGTGTTTTTTATGGCATATTTTCATCATATTTTAACTTTTTTTAATAGTAAATAATATCATATGATGAAAACAATAGTATCAAATGAAAGCCCTATCCGTTCTTTAAAAAAATTATATATAATTTGTGTGGGTGGACTGAACACAAAGAAAGAAATTCACAGTTCAGTAAACATATGACAAAAATAATGGAATTCTGGTCTTCAAGGTACATCAAATGAAGCATAGCACTCAGTCACTAAGGGGTTAAATACTGTTCTGTGCAGTCAGGGGCAGACACGTTGGTTAGAATCTTGGGTCAGATGGGTTAGACCATGCTTCCTCTGACCCAATATGTCTGGCCCGAAACGAGCCATACAGAGCAAAGAGGACACAATAAGTCACTTTATTTATATTGTTTCATTAAAGCAATTATATTTAAAACATCTACACTTGTACTCTTTCAGTTAAACATACCTTCATTTTTTTGCCGACATTTGTACAATTAGACAATAGACAATTATTTCAGTTTTTTTAAATTTACATTTGTACTGAGATTTATATATAGAGTCACATGCAAAATTGATAATTAAAATATATAATATTGTAGGCATTGATTTATAGTATGACATGACATCTTTGGTATTTAAATGTATAACAACAAAGACATTCAATGATTCTGTGACATGCAAATCTAAGCATGTATAATTATATTAGTACAGAACCTTAGGATTCCCAGTGGCTTTCTTCTTACTCTTTGATCATTTATAACTATAGTTATTATGGAAAATGTCTTTATTTAATGAAAATATTTTTTCTGAGGGTACTCAACATATTTTGACAGGTAAACCTAGCGGGAGCCATCTTCAATACGCTTAGGAAGTTCACATTTAGCAGTTAATGACGGTGATTTCAGTTTACTCCCCTGGATTGCACATTCTTTGCTGAATTTATGAAGAGGAACTCTGGGGCAATCTCAATAGATTCTAAAGATTTTGTAATGGGTGTGATACATATGTGACTGAGCTGCAAAAAATGGGGGTTATTTATAAACATCAGTTCTAAAAGTGGAACAATCACCATGAATACCAATCATTAATGCTAGATTCTGATTAACCACCCACAACAACCATCCAGAATTAAGTAGGACACTGGATTGCAGAAGTGGGAGACTGGATTGCAAATTCAGAACACTGGACCAGAGGCAGATGAAGACAATGGTGGCCTAGTGCAGGAAAATGTCTGGGGCCTGCCTCCTAGCTATTTTTCCTCTTCAGGGCCATCTGAACATCATGGAAAATATAATCCAAAGCTGGATTGTAAAAGGCATTGAAAGCTCAATTATGGCACCCCTGCTGTGAATTAAAATTCCCATAATCCTCAGCCTGTTGTTGTGAACTACATTTACCACGTTTTTCAGCCAGCGAAATGCCAGCTGTAGTCCAAAGAAGCAACAAAATCTTAGTGTGCTAAAGACATGAATGTTTCTTATTTCTGTGGATTACATATCTCATTATAGTCAGCAAATCGATGAAATGTAAGCAAGACTCTGTTCTTGTTTGTCTATGTGATTAAGCACAGGGGAGGTTCACGGCTCCATAGACCTGGTGTTTAAGTGATGAGCATGTGCTCCTACTGCAAGTATTTGATAGAATTTCTTCCAGCACACAGCTTATATACTGTACAGACTATGTTGTTAATAAAACCTATCTATAAATTGTGTTAGCAAAATTGCAAACAAATGCATAAAACAAGAGAAATATATCATTTAAATATGCCTGTGGTGTCTCCTGCTAATGACATGCGCTTATGGCTTAAAATGCATTTTACACATTTCCCATTGAAAACATGTTAATTTGCATATCAAGTAACATGTGATGTCATAAAATATAGATTTCCCTTATTTTATGCATTTGCTTGCAATTTTGCTTACACACTGTATAGATATTTTCAGCAATTTTTAAGTAGACTTTAGTAATGACACTTGGCAAATTGAAAATCTGTTGTCATAGACTTATCAGACTCATTTTACTGAAATGAAGGGTGTAGAGGTGAAAGTAGGTCAATGGTTTATTCTTTGCAAAGATTTACATTTATTTGTGAGGACGCCTGAAGAGATGGTTGTAATTAGAGATGTATATAATAGTTTCAAGTGGGAGATTTTAGAAAAGACCAGATTGTTAGAGCAGGGATAAGTTGTCAAAAATGAATTGAGAACACAGGCTTTGAGTGACTTACAGAAGCTTAAGACAGCGCTCGATAATGTAAAAATCGTTTTTTTTTTTTTTTTTACACCTTTTGTCTGAAAACTGTCACATTAATCTTTTTTTGTACGGTAAGTACAAAAGGCCATTAGTAAAAACTTTGAAGGAATACAAAACAATAATCTGTCTACAAGGAACAGATAGATAACAGAAAAAGCCATATTCCTCAAGGATCACGCAGGTATAGTCAATGAGCAATATCCCCATATGATGGAAATATCTTGGGTAGTCCCTAACTTGGAAAAAGTGTCCCAAGAAGGTGTGATCCCTAAATTTACAGAAATTGAAATGATACACAATATGTTTGCTAGTGGAACAGGCATGTATTGTTTTCAGACTGATTGGAAAACATGGGATTATATTTTAGGAATACTGATGACCACTCTACTGGGACGGTGCAATGTGATTGTCATTAGTAATGATTTAGCTAGCACTATCTACATTTCTCTAATAATGTGGCACATTGGCTTTTTTATGCTTTATTTTTAAATTATTGCCTCACGATCTGGAATTAACATGCATTGTTTGAGGATTTGCATCATTTAATTTACAGAAAATAAAATTACAAATAACAAAATAACAGAAAAAGTCAATGTGCATAACTATTCACCCCCTCCCCCCAAGTCAATACTTTGTAGAGCCACCTTTTGCGGCAATCACAGCTTCAAGTCGCTTTGGATAACTCTCTATGAGCTTGCCAATCTTTCCACTGGGATTTTTGCCCATTCCTCCTTGTAAAACTGCTGCAGCTCCTTCAAGTTGGATGGTTTTCACTTGTGAACAGCAATCTTTCAGTCTGAACACAGATTTTCTATTGGATTAAAGTCAGGTCTTTGACTAGGCCATTCCAACACATTTAAATGTTTCCCCTTAAACCACTCAAGGGTTGCTTTAACAGTGTGTTTGGAGTCATTGTCCTGTTGGGAGGTGAACCTCCATCCTAGCATCAAATCACGCACAGACTGGTACAGGTTTTGCTCAAGAATATATCTGTATTTAGCACCATCCATCTGTCCTTCAACTCTGACTAGTTTCCCAGTCCCGGCTGCTGAAAAACATCCCCACAGCATGATGCTGCCACCACCATGTTTCACTGTGGGGATGGTGTTCTTTGGGTGATGTGATGTGTTGGGTTTGCGCCAGACATAGCGTTTTCTTTGATGCCCGAAAAGTTCAATTTTAGTCTCATCAGACCAGAGCTCCTTCCTCCATACATTTTGGGAATCTCCCACATGCCTTTTCGCAAACTCAAAACGTGCCATTTTTTTTTTTGCTGAAAGTAATGGCTTTCTTCTGGCCACTCTGCCATAAAGCCCAACTCTATGGAGTGTACGGCTTATTATTATCTATGAACAGATACTCCAGTCTCTGCTGTGGAACTCTGCCTCTCCTTAAGGGTTACCTTTGTTCTCTGTACTGCCTCTCTGATTAATGCCCTCCTTGCCTGGTCCATGAGTTTTGGTGGGCGGCCATCTCTTGGCAGGTTTGCTCTTGTGCCATCTTCTTTCCATTTGGTTATAATAGATTTGATGGTGCTCCTGGGGATCATCAAAGATTTGGATATTTTTTTATAACCTAACCCTGACTTGTACTTCTAAACAATATTATCCCTTAGTTGTTTGCAGAGTTCCTTGGTCTTCATTGCAGTGTTTGGTTAGTGGTGCCTCTTGCTTAGGTGTTGTAGCCTCTGGGGCTATATGTAATGAGAGATCATGTGACATATAGATTGCACACAGGTGGACATCATTTCACTAATTATATGACTTCTGAAGATAATTGGTTGCACCAGAGCTTTTTATGGGCTTCATAACAAAGGGGGTGAATACATACGCACTTGCCAATTTTGTGTTTTCTATTTCTAAAAAATAGTTTTATGTATATATTTTTCTCATTTCACTTCTCCAACTTAGACTATTGTGTTCTGATCCATCACATAAAATTCAGATTAATACAACATTGAACTTAAGGCTGTAATGGAACAAAATAGGTAAAAAGTCAAGGGGGGTGAATACTTTGGCAAGGCACTGTATGCAGTAATTCAGGGTGACCCAAAAGTATCACCTAACCCAGGTCACTTTTTTCGAGCATTCTTTCTTTCTACCTAGGACGAGTCTAAATAATGACTTACTGAACTCTACTCCAGTCCTATTCTGCGTGGTATGGCCTGTGCTTGGTGAGGGCTTCTCTCATAGAGGTCCCATAGAGGAGTGTCCACTAAAGTGCATAAATCACAGGTATTTACAAAATAGACACAAACCGATTCATAAAATGTAACTGCATGACTAGTATAAAGCATTAAGAGAACTCAGAAAAGGCAGATATTGAGGAAATGTTACTTTTGTACTTTACATGGAGTTAGGCATTAAATAAAAGGCTCTGAAAATGTTGGTTTGTTTCATCAAAAACAGCACAAAAAGTAAACTTTATTTCATGCTCAAAGGATTTAGAATCAGAGTTGTCTGTCAATATTTGCAGAATGTTAATCCAACTGAGATGGCTTTTAACTGTCTGAGAACATTCCGTCGACAAAAACATCTGAACAGAGATTTCAACATGTTTTTTCAGGTGCTCTAAGACCAGGTTTTTAGAGGCTGCAAAGCATTGTTTGTCAATAATGTTTTTTTCACAAGTTTTCAATGTGGGAATTGAATCAGGATTTTCAAGCTCAATGTCAGATTTTACTTTAGTTATTTGCTTTACCACATAATCTGCTTCTGCTCCCATGCATTTTTATGTTCTGAAATGTTCATCCTGCAGACTTCCTGAGAACAGAACGGCAAGAGCCAGAACAGGATAAACTGCTACTAAGAACAACAATTTCTGACATTGTTTCTGAAGGTTAACCCTTTTCTGAACAAGAACACAACTAAAATACATTTCTCACATTATATAACTATAATAGTCAATGGACCACCTTGACTTCAAAGTAATGGGTATTAAATTCATAATATATAGAAAGAAGCAGACATGCACACTGGTGTATAAGTCAAAAAAACTTTAATGTTTATTAGGTAAATGTATCGACAGATGGGTACGCGTAAACAGTATATATCTCAAAATAGGGGACACATAGTACAAAACAGCGTAAATATATAAATGTGATAGAAGCTGTAAATGTGGGAAAAGACGACCATAAAAAATGGCAAGCAAAACAATGGAGAAAATATATGGAAAAGTAAGGCAGTGTTAAAAATGAACCGCAGATGGAAAATACATCAAAAAGATAAAGAAAAAATAAGGCATGAAAAATAATATACCGAGCGTACAGAGAGAGCAAAACAACAGGGGAGGGGACACAAGGGTGTGTGTCCAGAACAAAAATAAATGAAAAAAATGTAATCAGCAGAAAAAGAAAAAATGTGGTTATGTCAGGTATACACCTTGAAAATAGAGTATCAGTAAAAAGTATAGAACCACAAGAAAATATAAACAATAGAAAAAAATATATAGCAAAGTCCAATGAACCGGATAATAAACGAAAGTAAACACACAAAAAAACACAACAAATAGTGCCTCTTGCAGTAAATAGCTGGACAGATCAAAACGTAGAAATCACAGGCAGAAAAAACAGCTGATCAGTAGGTTCTGATAAGGTCCATAGAAATGGACACAGTCTCACCCAGATCCAGTGGTTCAATCCGTTGGTGGTATGGTCGAGTTGGGTAAGTATAGCACTCTCTGCTTGAAAAAAAGTAAGTTCCAGGCTGTGATAAGGTAAGATCGTTGGTGTGAAAATAGCAGAGGACTTGAGGGGTAAGGGCACAGGCTACGCGTTCGGAGATCGCTCCTTCTGAGGCCATCAGCGATCTCCGAACGCGTAGCCTTTGCCCCCCACGTGTTTGATGTAAACCTGAGATATTCCATGTGGGAACCTTGAAATGGAAACCTGTATCATACTTTCATTACAGTCATTTTGTAGTGCTATCTCATCAATAAGTGATATAGCCCTTGATGTAATATTCATCTGGCCAGTGGTCATGGGAATATATTAAATGTTTTAGGATGGGCTTGTATAATGTATACAGTTATGCTAAACCTACCTTTATTTGTTTATCTACAACTCTGTATATTTCTTTGTTCTACAGCACTGTTTGTTATTGCCTGTAGATTTTTCTAAATTGGGCATTCAATACACTTGATGGAACCACAGGTAATGATTTTTCAGCTCTCAATCTGATCAAGTCCAGGTACCCCTAAACAATAATTATATGAGCATAATCAATATTCATTTAGGGGCAAACACTCAAAAATATATACACTTGCATACTGTATATGTTTACATGAACATACTAATACCTACCTTTAAACAAATGACTATAGCTATTGCGTAATATACCATATACTAAATTGTTGTATTTTTTAGTTATTATTATTATTATTATTATACTTATATATAAATAATGGTGCAGATATGCTTATAGATATTGATACTTAGATTGTTATTAAACATTATTGTTTAATCACTGAATTAAGTAGATGATTATCGAATTATTATCTGTATTCAATTCTTCAGATATTTATGATTAAAAACAGATACAATATAGTTTTGGCATTAAAATGTGTAATATGTTTCCTCAGTTTATAAATGATTGATTTCTAAAGCATTTATTTCCCCATGCCAGATATTGGCATCACCCCTTTAACGACATTTAATGAGCTTTGGCAATATATATAGGCTAACATTATCCAATGTGGATGCCATTTGGAGTAACAGCTGTTTCATTTCATTCCAAGCTTTTAACAGGAGTTAAATATGAGCAAATTCGTATGGATATAATTATTTTTAATATGCAGAACACAAGATATTGCAAATGTGAAGCTGCCACCCAAAAATGATTTCAGGTCACAGAATGAAGATACTTTTTTTTAGAAATGATTAATCAAATGGTCTTGCAGCAGATGTGATAGTGGGCTAATACAAAAGATGAACTGAAGTATGTATGGTATTTGAATCAGACAGACTTAAATGTGAAGCAGGCTGTGTGTGTGCTTCCCTGAAAACTAAAGCCAAATATCTCAAATGGCTTATCTTTGAGGCTGCAAGTGATCTATAATGTTAGTCAGATAGATTAATTGCAGTTTCAAGTTGAATAATTTACTTACTTTTTCAACTAATGCAGACTGCAACTATTACAACCTGAAGATATGTCACACAGTGAAGATGGAAAGAATTAGTAAATGTTAACTAATGACTACAGTTTATTACAGGGATGTCCAACATGCAACCCATGGACCAAATGCAACCAATATGACAGCAAGGTATGGCCCATGCACTTAACTACATATATGTCATTAGCCCTATAAATGTTAAGTTTTGTATGAATAAAGTTGATTGTAAATATTGTATACTGTTTTATATTACTGCTATGGCTAGCAGGATGTTCCTCGCTGTTGCTGTAAATTAAATAAAAATGATTGCGGTCCAAGGCACACATGTATTAATGATCATGTGATCCTCTTCAGAAAAACACAGGATGATCTGGTTTATTACCTACCTGAAGGGGTCCTTATCATTCACACTTTTCAGACTGACAGGGGTATTTTAAAGGTACATATTGAGATTAGAGGAGACGGCCTGAATAGGAAATTTCTATAAAAGGGAATGTCTTTTGGAATGATAATTTAGAGATGTTTTCACCAAATGGAATGACTGAAGAATTTCAATTTGGATGTTTTCTCAAATATTTGAATTAAATTACCTTGGTGCTTGATATGCAACTGACACATTTCCCATTGAAAATTAATTGATTTGCCTGTCAAACCACTGGTGATGTCATAAACAAGAGACACCACATATTTATAAAACGTATCTTTCTCTTATTTTATGCATTTTCTTGCAATTCTACTAGCACAATCTAAAGATCATTTTCCTCATTGTTTTTATATAGTAAAAACAGTGTTTAGATGACAGAATCCCTTTAAGTTTCCATTTCCTCTCCTCTTCTCAGATGTTAAACTATATTTGCTGTTACATTCGATCACAGTCACATTTTGAATAGATACATTGGCTCCGTTCCTTTACATTTGAAGGGCCGTGACATTTTGCAATGTATTTTTTACAGGGAATTCAATTAAAAAGCCATCTTTATATGAAAGATATTACTGTATTTAAAGGGATGTGTCATTGGTTATTACCATCTTTATAAACAGTCGTTAAGAGTGTGGCGTAGTTATTTCTTTAACATCTTAAAGGTTAGTAACAATTTGTTTAAACAGACTTCTATACATATATCTATAAATACAAGTACAACACATAGCTAGGGTTGCCACAGAGTTGATAATACTGATAAAAATGTACTTGAGGCCAATGTTAAGTCAATGGAAACAATATCATGGCTGACATTCTTATGAAGGAAAGATGGTAACACTACACAAAGATTTAAATACATCATACATCTGCAAATGTGTAAGTTCTCTTTTCTCCATCTTTTAAAGCTATAAATACATCCCTGAACAGGAGACCTATTGATCTTGAAGCTGTATACTGTAGATAACTTTTTACATTTTTTGCTTGTTTTCATGGTGTTAAACATGCCTAAAAAAAGCAGAATGATTTATTAAATATGCTTGATTCCCACAACCTAATCTGAAAATGTATAATATTGCTACAATGCAGAAAAAAGAATTCTCACTTTTCTTCAATTAAAGGCATATTTATGTACTCCAATTAATTTAATAAAACATCCTGTCAATAACTATACATCATTTGATCCAGTTTAGAATAAAATATAAAGTATAGTCCCAACATAATTTATTCTGGTTATATTTTTTCAGTTTGTTTTAATACACATGTATATATATTATATTGCACTTTATGACAAATTCAACTAAAAGTCTGCTACTTTAAGGGAAAAAGAAGGATTGGGTTCTTCAAGCAGATAAACTGTATACTCCTTACTTGACTGTGTTTTTATTTCTAGATATCCCTTGGGATCAAGCAATCGTACAGAGCTAAATTATTCACAAGAAATGAAATCTGCAGTTATTTAAAGGTAAGGCATATCCTAATTGAACACCCAATGTCCCATTGCCAATTTGGATGTTGTAGTGTACATGATCTCTATGGACTAAAGGAAATAAGTACAGCGGTGAGTTTTTAGTACCAGTCCAGTTACCATGGTAACAGAATAGAAGGGATTGGGCATAGAGTGTTTAATTGTGTCTCTCTGCTCCAAAGCAGATTGATATAACATTCAGCTAACATAAGGATTAATAGTGTGTTCATATTTTACCCTATGCAAAGCACATTAGTGGTTATTAGTTGCACATGCCCCCTTTTTAACCAATCTTGCTGTATTTCTACCAAAATGTCATTATGCAGTTTTTACAGAGGAAGACCACTTAAACATGTAAATAAAACATCTGGACCAAATTACTTCTTAGAAAGATAAATAAATGTCAACAAGGTGCTCACTCCTGACACAAATGTTGTGTTACTGCCTCTCCTAAGCCTGTATGGGATAAAAGAGTATAGAGAGTGAACATATTAGAATGTTAGAGCCTCATAGTGCAAAGGTCAGGTGTCTTAGCTACACACTAGGGAATTCTTTAGATGCAGACATGCTCTAGTTAAATAAATTGCTAGACAATTACAAAATACAATATTTTATTAAGTGTGGGCACATACACTTTATTACAATAGCTTCCCTTTAATTTCCTGAGTCTCACTTTCACAAACCAATAGAATGCTTCATTTCCGTGTGAGGTGAAATGAGAGATCAATACAATGTTGCATGTATTCCGAGCACACTATGTTGTACTAATGGAACTGAAACAATCGATTAATCTGGCATTTGAGCTGTGGAGAAACTGGTATCTATTGCAATACTTCCATACTGTTATAGTATAGATATAGACAGCATTGTTACACCTGCGGATTGTGTAGTCCATCCCATTATAAATTCAACATATTCTCAATAATACTTAGGGTTATTGATAGCATATAATATTACAAAATAACACAATACTTCCCAGGAGAAAAAAACAATAATCATAGCTACATCAGTACAGCAATTACCTACTGGTAAGAGGGAGGCAGAGGCGTGTTTGCGGAATATAAATTGCTGTTCAAAATGCCAGTAATGCAGGTCAGAGTTCGAAAGCATCCCTGTAATAAAGAAGATGACTTCTGCCAGAAAATACTAATCATTAACAGCTTTCACTGTTGTAACTCAAAGTTTCATATTGTGAACTAAATGTTACAAGATACACAAATTACCTTTTGTCAATGTATTTTTTTTAATGATAAACAGGGAAAAAAATAGTATTTATCAAAGAAAGTTGGTTTGTTTTCCAGAGGCTGTATATTTATGCCTTCTTAACCTTCCTGCAAATGATTTCTTGTACTTTTAGTTTTCTCCAGTTAAGTAAACCAATGATTTCCAGAAAGGAACAGAGAGAAGTGTTTCTCCGATTGTGGTCTACAGACCTTCAAGATAGTCCTCCAGGTGATAATAAATATGTCAGAACATCATTAAATATGTTTTTGAAATACTGTATGTGTGTACGATGCAGCAAATGAGAGGAGAAGGTAATAATGGTATTATTTTAAAGCTTTGAATCACATTAGGGCCTCACATAGACAGCTGGTTAGGGACACTTTTCTTTTTTTTTGCTTGCCTGTGCATATAAAAACCAAAATATATGTTTACACTATCATTTATTAAGTGCTCAATAATCAAACACTAACAAAGTTAAATTAGTGGTTAATAAATATGCTTTGTATACATTGTGTCACGTTGATAAACAGGGAATAAGCTAAGCATGCAACAAAGTATGGGTATAATTTAAGAGCGCTGTGATAGCGAAACGCTGACAAATGGGGCAGTATTGTACAGTCACGATGTGATTGTCTAGATAGGAATAAATTATCCTTAGTCTATAACAGATTTCTGGAAAACTGTGGAGAATCTCTGAATTATTGTGTCACCTACTTTTTATAAAGGGATAGGGAAACAAAATTTCAATGAGATATCATCATGTTAGTAATGGAAGTTAATAATTTAGATTTAGATCTGTATCATACTGTAACAGCTCTTCAAATATAATTTTCTATCATTTTAATAAAATCAGTATGTCCACACTAATTAAGCAGTTAACATAAACAACGAAAAATAATTACAAAATAGGTAGCTATAATTTTCAAGCTATTCATTACATCTGCCACTCCACAATTCACTGGAAAGGCAAAGCCACGCTCTGTCACCATTGTCCTTTTTCTAGAATTTCAGGAATTTGAAGTTAGGCATTATGTCATTGCTGGTTTAAACTGCTTACCACCTGTAGACCAACCTGATGTATATTTAGATGTTTATCTATAAAAATGTGTTGGGGCATAATATATTGTTATTATATACATATATCTGATTTATACATACATGAATATAGACATACATATATCTATTTAGAATTGTTTTACAAATATCAGACAACTTTACTTATTTATTCCTTAGGATAGCCGTATAGTGGAATCTAGGTATTTCTGAATTATTTTAAAGAGAAAAAAAAATGTGATATTTGATTATAATCTACATCTACATTTAGTTTTTAAAATTAGGACAACAGCATTTACGTATATAAACCCTACTTTTCCTGTTCTTGAAAGCCTAGTTTGTTATCACCCTGTAGATAATCATGGAGTAGTAAAATGTATGCTAGGTCTTAACTTAAGTTGAAATGTTGTATATTTTGTTTAGGAAAAAAATGTTGATATATTGGTTTTAATGTATGTATATGCTCTGTCAATTTAAATGGGAACAACAATTTAATGGATTGCTGTCTAAAATAACTTGCAATCCAATCATTACGTGAGACGGTTTACTAAACTACAGATCTGATCAACTTTAATAAACTGACCTCATATTAACTGCTAGCTCAAGCAGTTAAATGTGTTGACTGACACAATGATACATTCCAATAACATTATCAATAATATTGCTAATTTATAGGGCTCAAAAGCATTCTTCAATGCAATATACAGAGAGAAGAACAAGGAGAATAAATTACTTATACAAATTGCCGTAGTGTCTTACCCAGGATACTAACTGTAGAAAAAGGTCTACATGTGAAGAGTGCACATTTTTTATCACTGCATGCAAAACATATACATTATATAAATTATGGGTTAATGTACAAAAAGGGAACTAGTTCACTTGGTGCAAATTCAAAACAAAATAATTATATATCAAAATATGTTTGTTCCAAAATAATATATACAAACATTCAAAACATAATGATTGGATTTGATGTATATTATTAAATCATCTAGGGTTAAGTGTAAAATTAAATATTCTTGCTGATTGCTAAACTTTTAGAGACCTGCTTAAAATTGCTTTTGTTATACAATCCCATTACCAGTTTGACAAACCAATAAGAGCCCAGTGGCAATATATCACTGGACAGACTATGCCTTGAACAGACTATAGGACAGACTGTAGGAGGTATTTGCCCTTCTGCTTGCATACTCACCAAAATTACCAGTGATTTTTTCTAATGTAAAGGTTTTGAATTATAAAAAAATATTTAAAAAATGATGCAAAGAACACTCCCAATGATGGCATAGGATGGCCAAGTATGTCTAAAGATAAAAAATATTTGGTAATACACATAATGGTAGCAACTAAACTGGCAATAGCCAAACATTGGAAACTACTGACTGCTCCAGCATGGTCAATGATAAAAAACCAAGTATCAACACAATGCAAAATTGAGGTTGGAATCCTAAGACAGGACAATTATTCAAACCCAAGAATAAACCAATGGGAAAGCTGGTTAACCATGATAAAGAATAACTAAAGCCAAGGTCAGCTCCAGCCGTGCTCAGGCGCTGTTGATGGGGGAAACTCCTGGCACTTCATGTCTTTGTCTTATTGTCTTTCTCGATATAACAAGGAAGAGGGAGGAGCGAGGGAGGGATGGAGAGAAGGACAGGGAAGGAAAATCATATATCAGCATATAGAGAAAGAAACAGAAATATGTCTGGATGTGAAATGTGTCAATCACCTGATAGTACCTCTCTTGTACCCTTTTGCCCTCTCAAGTCATGTATAATTGTCGAGAAATTTAATTGTATTGTCTATTTTTCTATTTTAATTAAAAAAATCAAAAAACCTTTGGCATAATCTATTTTAAAACCATTTTTTTTTTTATTATTTATTGGACCCAACAGAAATATGAAGGTTTGGAATGTGATAGAATAATCCTGATGACTTCTGTCATTTTCCAACGTCAAAGAATGAATTCACATGATCTATCCCAAACACAGACAATAATATGGAACTAGTTTACTTGGTGCAAAGATTCAAAACAAAATAATTATATATCAAAATACATGTGTTCCAAAATAATATATACAAACTTACAAAGCATAATTATTGAATTTGAGTTATATTATTAAATCATCTAGGGTTAAATGGGGACATCATTATTTGATTGCAAATGGCAAAGACTGAATAATGTAATTGGGAAGTGACTCTTTGAATATTAGCAAATTAACATACAGAAAATTCTCCATAAAAGACATGCTTATGGATTTCTATTATACATAGTTTAGGCACAGTTTAGGCACGGGTTTTATAACTTCTATAACATATGTCGGTATATTCCACACCCAGTGGTGTATTTTGGTGTTACTATGCCTGGCTAAACCCATGAACCCCCAAATGAACCTTTCAACACTGTATTCAGTGTTTTGCATATGTAATAAAATGTTATTGAAAAAATGCATTTTTGTTTTTATTTCCTTCCTCTGCACTCACATTGCAACCAGGGCTTACCCAGCAACTAAAATGCACCCAGAATTTAACCCAGCAACCAGACTGCACTCATAGGACTAACCCTAACTCCCAGATTGCACCCAGAATTAACTCCAGCACTCACAACTTGCTTCAGCAACCACTCAGGACGCGCCCCATCAGCCAAATTTTCACTCAGGATTTGCCCCATCACCCTCATTTGCATTCAGGACTTGCCCCATCACCCACATTTGTATTCAGGGCTTGCCTCATCACCCAAATTTGCATTCAGCACTTGCCCCATCACCAAAATTTGCATTTAAGACTTAAATGCCCCATTACTCAAATTTGCACTCAGGACTTGCCCCATCACACACATTTGCATTCAGGACTTGTCCCATAGCCAAATTTTTGCTATCCTTTGGAAAATGCTGTCCAACGTCAGGGTCTTGCTGGTCTCACACTAGATACAGTGCTGCCCCCACCAGAGAAGACAACACCAGAAAAAAGTCTAACACATTTGTATATGTATGCAGCTACAATATGTTCTATCCTCTATAGCAGGGGGCACTCAATTGCATCATAGTGTCATCATGAGATATCTGAATTCTATGAACTATTAAGAAGTAGGTTTATTTATAAAACCTGTACAGTGGCATCACTTCAAATATTTCTTAGCAATGTATCATACTTATTATCTCAATCTGAGATCATATTATTCTCAATCTGAGTACTGTATACCTCAGTTGCAGGGACATAGATGCAATTATGTTGTCACTGGCAGACCCATATAAGATGTTGGAGTTTATTCACACATACCTAGTGACTGCTGACTAGGGACCTGCAACCTAACTCAAGGTAATCCATACCTTCCAGAAGCCTTTGTGGTGAAAACCTCCTCAGCTTTTAATCTCTTCCTGTTGGTCATGGGAGGGACAACTTAAATCTATAAGATTACTGTGTCCTGACTTTATATAGTAACAACAGGGGATCAAATATAGCTAGAAAGATGTGTTTAGTTTATCTTGACATCTTTCGCATTGTCTAATGCGTCTACTATATTATCATATGTTTTAACACATGAAAACTAATATATCAGAGATTCCCGGTAAACCTTAGTGTATACATTATGTTATTACATCCACAAATATGGCAGCCCATATAGTGTTTATTAATGGGAGCAGCAGTTGCTTGCGTTTGTTTACATATGCCTATTCCATCTGTACTTGGCTGATTTCCTATCCTCAACAAACATGTTTATAATTCAGTCCTATCTGTAACAAGATAGAAGTCTGAGTCATTGGTATTAGAGTGGAAAGATGACAGAGACTGTTTTCAAAGTATAGAAAAGATGCAAAACGGTAGTGAAGAGTGCTTGTACCAAGATCAAAAAGATAAATAAAAGAAATAAAATAAAATACGTGTTTTAAAGTAAACGCTATACTAAATTATTTTTTATTGTATGAATTGCAAATGGCGAAATATCCAGGAACTCGTTATGTGATAATAGTTGAAAAAAACTCATTAGCATAGTTTTCGCTCTTCATTGTCTTTGTCTCTTTTTCTTATTGCTATTATTATTAAACACTTTAACCATGTCTTTCCCCAAGTGTCAAAATAGTGTGGCTTTCATGGTGTTTGACAATGATGTCTGGCAATATTGTTACAGATGTGACAGTAAACAAAGTAAAAAATAATAAGTAAAAAGAAAGGGGTGCATTAATAAAAGTGTTTATATCAAGAATATAGAAGAGATTTACAAAAACAAACTACTGGTGTTGAAAAACTATGGGAATCATGATTTTCAGTAAATATGCATAAAAGTATGGGTCGACAGCGTCATGACTTAGAGCAGATGGGTCTGTAAGTCACAAAAGGTAAAGAACCAGATATTTTTTTTTTATCATTTAGACTCTATAAAAAAGAAAACATCATCCAAGGGCTTGAAAACTGCCTTTATTTAGATTTCATTATCTATCCTCAGATGTCAATCAGTCAAGGAGATGGGTTGGTTGACTCATTCACTCAATGTATCTAAGAGATCTGTCTGATTAGATTATTGTTTACAGAAAATAGTCAGAAAAAAGAAAGAAATAAGTAGATGTAAGCACACTTGTTTTGCACTGAAAACTACGCTCAAGTCAATCCTGACGCTCTAACTTTGTAAACTCTGATATCTACCTGGCTCCAAAACTATAATAAATAATTTCAACTGTTTTTAATGTCCATTCAGCTCTCTCCATCCTTTTCAAATTTTAAAAAGTCCCTCAAAAGCCACCTCTTTAAAAAAGCTTACTACCCAAACCACTGGAACATCTGTCACTTTACTTCTAGCAGTTCCCACCTAGCTGAAACACACACACTACTCATCTTTGGCCTAGTGCCACCCATCCACACTACTGTTATTACAACTTCAATACCTCTGGCCTCTTCAACCCTTATGTGTCTTATGGGCCTCATTCCTCTAGATTGTAAGCTTGCGAGCAGGGTTTTCTACCTCATGTACCAGTCTGTTTCTAGTTTGTCTAACTTAGTATGTAGTTCCCTTCTATGCTCTGTACCTAGCGTTACGTAAATTGTTGATGCTATATAAATAAATGGTAATATAATGTGGTATAATAGAATAAAGAATTCCCATGTTAATGTCCCATGGTGACATTATGACAGCCAGAACCATAGGTGGAACAAATATCTATATAGGAGGAAATGGTTTCAGTTAGTCGCGCAATGCTTCATTTTGCAGTGTGTAAAAAAAAAAGAGAGAAAAAAAGCTAAAAGCTGTTTGTAAAAATGAAAAGAGTAGCTACAACCATCAACCAATTCCATAGAGTCTGAAAATAAACAAAATACAAAATAAAGTGTGTTATATTTATTTTTGTTTAGTAACAAATTATCTTTAGTGTTTCCGAAACAGCTTGATACTGGGTAGAAAGGTTATATACACATATTTATTTTTTGCTAATTTATTACATTTGATGTGTAATCCTTCAGCCCCCTTCTCCTTTCTGGTTATAAGGATCCCCTTACATTAGATTTGTTCTCACAAGTATAGACATTAGGATTCAGAAGAACTCTTAAACCATGGGAAATGGTGTCTATTTCAGTACAGTAGTTAGAATAGTGCCAATCCAGATGCTTAATTTCCCATTTGTCAATAAATGGTAGGGAATGCAGTCTCTTCCTTGAATAATTTGGCTGAACTTGGCAAACAGTCTCAGGGTTTTTTTTTTACAGGACAACAAGGGTAAATTACTCTTTACTAGAGTTGAGCGGACACCTGGATGTTCGGGTTCGGCAGGTTCGACCGAACTTGGAAAAAATGTCCGGGTCCGTGCTCGAACTTGACCACAAACCCGAACCCCATTGAAGTCAATGGGGACGCGGACTTTTGGCCACTAAAATGCTTCTAAAAAAGTCATGGAAAGGGCTAGAGGGCTGCAAAGGGAATTAAAATGTGGGTAAGAGTAGGACAAGTGCCCTGCAAGCAAATGTGGATAGGGAAAAAACTTAAAATATCATAAAATACATACAAATTACAAATACAGCTGAGCCATAAAATAGCACTAGATGGAATCTTTGATTTTAGCTTCGGAAGAATATAAATCTAAATAAAGCATGGCTGCCAGGAGGATCCACAGAATTATCCATTTGAGAGAGGATTGGAGTGCAGGGTATTCTCTTTCAGTTTATACTAAGTTTATACTAAGTTTATACTAAGTGACCCATAGGTTGAGGAGGCCGTGACCGTGGCGGTGTAGGTGGAAGCGGCGCTGGAGGAGGAGGAGGAGGAGGTAGCCAGAAAAGTGCGCTGTAAGCACAGTATTTGACAGTTTTATTTGACTCTCAGATATGAAGTGCATCCAGACCATTTTTAAATGCATCTATTGTGGTTGATAGCACTACCTCTCTTGGCAGTGAGTTCCATAATTTTATTGTCCTTACCGTAAAGAATCCCTTCCTTTGCTGCCTATGAAATCTTTGCTCTTCCAGTCTCAGGGGGTGACCTCTTGTTCTTTGTACATTTCTATTAATGAACAGGTCCCTGGAGAGCTCCTTATATTGGCCCTGCACATATTTATATAATGTTATCATATCCCCTCTAAGATGCCTTTTTTCTAAAGTAAATAAATGCAATTTTTTAAGTCTCTCTTCATAACTAAGATCCTCCAATCCCCTTATTAATTTTGTAGCTCTCCTTTGCACTTTTTCTAGTTCCTTAATATCCTTTTTAAGGACTGGAGCCCAGAATTGTACTGCATATTCAAGGTGAGGTCTTACCATTGATTTGTAAAGAGGCAAGATGATGTCCTCCTCCCATGAATCTATACCTCGTTTTATACATGCCAATATCTTATTGGCCCTTGCAGCTGCTGACTGGCATTGGGCACTGTTGCCAAGTTTGTTATCTACAATGATTCCTAAATGCTTTTCGTTAGTAGTTTTTCCCAGGGAAATACCATTTAACGTATATGTTGCTTTGGTATTATTTTTCCCATAATGCATAACTTTACATTTGTCTATATTGAACCTCATTTGCCACTTTCTTGCCCAGTTCCCCACTCTGTCCAAATCTTCCTGTAAAGAAAAAACATCAAGATTAGTCTTTATTACCTTACCTAATTTTGTGTCATCAGCAAACACTGAGACATGGCACTCAGCACAACGTGGGAGATCATTAATAAACATATTAAAAAGAAGAGGTCCCAAAACAGACCCCTGAGGTACTCCGCTCACCCCTGGTCCAATTTGAATCTTTACCATTTACAACAACCCTCTGTGTTCTATCTTTTAGCCAATTTTCAATCCAAATACATACATTTGCCCCCAATCCTATTTCTCTCAGTTTGTAGAGTAACCTTTTGTGTGGAACTGTATCAAATGCTTTAGCAAAATCCAAATAGATCACATCAACTGCCACACCTAGATCTATATTTTTACTGACCTCTTCATAGAATGTTATTAAGTTTGTTTGACAAGACCTGTCTTTCACAAAACCATGTTGACTTTTACTAATTATATTCTGATTCAAGAAGTATTCTTGAGTGTACACCTTTAGCAATCCTTCAAATAATTTCCCCACTACAGATGTCAAGCTCACTGGCCTATAATTACCAGGCAGAGATGTTGATCCCTTTTTAAATATTGGAATGACATCCGCCTTTCGCCAGTCTGTTGGCACTATACCAATTGACCTATTCTTATGAATGGGGACTATATTTCGGTTTATAGAATAACAATAGCATTACATGTATTCCATAAACCGAAAGTCTATAAACCGAATGTCTTTCTACAAAAAAGGCCAGTAAACACAATTGAAATCTCACATGGGAAATTAAGAAAATTAACATGTGGAGATTTATATGTTTTGCATGTTTATTGTTATTGCATTCATAGATTTTCATCTCTAACTACTTGCCATTCAGATAATTTGTACATATTCCGAGCAATAACAAGGAATTGTTATTAAATTCAAGGGACCAATGAGGTGGAGGAAAAACATGAAGTTCAAAAGATCACAGTTACATCCAATAAAGTCCTTGAAGCATCGATATTCCACAAACATAAGCTGGCACCCACATAAGGAAATAAAAAGGCACAACTGTGCATTTCCCTTCTACATCAGTAAGACAGCTTAACATGTTTTATACGTAATCCTTTTACCAGATGCTTGACTAATCTGCTGTTCTAAGATAACTTAAAATTAAAGCTGTGTATGGAACCAAAAGGCTGTTATATAAGATGGAAAGACATAACAGGCTTGACCTTGAGTCTCAGTAGTATATATATATTAAAAATAGAAGGGAATTTATAGTGTGTTAAAAACTATACATGTCTCCAGAGGCCCTATAATGTTTAACTTATGCTGAGCTGTGTAAATGCCATATAAATATGAGATGATCTCTCCACTGACTGTAATGGATCCCATTATATAGTATAGTTAGCGTAAGTGACCTAGGTATAATTCAATAAATAAAGAGCCATAAACCCCCCATATTTTATATAAGAAAATATATAACATGCACCAAATCAGAATCTTAAACATTTAAAAAGCTGGATTAAATATAAGCATATTTAAAAAACAGCATACAAAAAGTATACAACTTCTAATACATTTTCAACCTCTCTATGGTAATTGGTTGAATATATAATGTATGGCATTCTGGTTAATAAACTAACTATCCTATAGTAGCCTGCAATTTTACAGCTGATCCTTGCTGACCGGAGAATGCAGTGGGAGCATTTTTGTGTATGTGCACTGGTCATCTTTTAGGCTTCTTCATGGAGCTCATTCCCTGTGTCTATGAAGTAGGAAGGAACACTGACATAGAAGATCTGTGCAGTATTTCACTAAAAGGCCACACTGATCCCAGCATCAAAAATGTTGTGGTTACCAAACCTTTAATGAAGTAAAATGAACAACTATAAATTAGTTAAAATATATACGATGTGGTTGTGTCTCATGTGATATATATACCTTTGTATGTACAATGTAACATAAGTATCCTAATGCAGTTCACGCTTTAAAAGTATCACATCAAGCAGTAGACTATTTCTATATTTAACTAGTATGTCAAAGTATTTTTACCTGAGTTGAGATAATAAATAAACTGGTCTGCACAAATTGAGAACTCAATTATTTTTTTTTATTGTGTTGGATGGATTATAGTGTCTTGATCAACCTAAGCAACTTGATGTTCGATATTCAATTAATCTCTGCAATTAATTAAAATAAAAACCAACAACAATATTGGCAGTAGTCTCTGAAAGCATTGAGTATTTCAAAAATAAGTACCGTTTCAGTAGTAATTATTGAATATTCAACTTAATCTTTGAGAAATGTATTTAAACTGCTGAAAATGACACAAGAAACATATTAAGTATGTTACTGAAGGATAACATTGAACATTGTTCCTTTATCAAAATCCAACTATTCGTTATGGTAGTAAATCAAATTGTAAAATTTGATTACTTGATAAAAACAGTATTCTAGTTTAAAGCTTTTGATAACTGGAGTAGTAGATATACTTGGATAAGGTTTCTTCTAACTTCTAACTAGACTTAAAAGTATCTTTCTCCCTTCTATAGATATATAACCGGAAAGGTCTGGACCGGGGTGGAGCTGCTACCCACTAGTAGATCCCACTAGCAGATCCATATGCTGCTCTCTCTCTTGCAGTCCTCCAGTCCTAAAGACAAAGTGCAACTGTACATGATGTCATATTCCAGTGCTCTATCATACAAAACAACACAAAAAGCCATAGCAAGGAATATCTGTGCCATAGAATTTCTGCTCCTCTTCTCACAAACAAAGCCTTCTTTGTCTGCACCAGCTCCTCTAAACCAGTAGACATACATAATGTTTTTAAATGGATGTTAGATATAAAAACTATGCTTGCCGAACTCACGACTAAAAGTGGCATTGTTGTCACATGTGCCAATGCATAATGCTAACACCTCACAGATGTAAACATAGTGTAATCACCAATATACATTTTGACACAGTGCCTTTTTTAACTTCCCAACACTTTCATGTGTGTACTAGGACATAGAGAATAAAGTTATCTTACAATCTGAGGGACGGAGCAAAACATACAATGATGTATTTGATTGGACAGAAGGAGAGTCCACACTATGTTCTTGTATTATGTGTATTATGTGTAATATGTGAGCAGCCATGTGTGTGTTTATTACATTTATATTTATTATTCCTGCCTTCTTGTGCTACATGTCCCACTGGATACATGGCATAGTGACATGGATTTTAGTGAACCAAATAAGAACACTAATGCATACCTGCAAATGTTCTATGTTAGGGTCCCAGTATGCAAAGAGGTAATGTATTCTTTAGAAAGATGTGTTCCTCACCTAATGGCATTACAAATCTGAATATCAGAGACCATTTACAATTAGTAATCAGCATGCCATTCCAAAAATCTATAACAAGGGGCAATAATAATTCTTTTTGATATTTGTTTTAATGTAATATGGAGACACCATTCCCCTGTCTACAAACAAACTAAGCTAGTGGTTTATGAACAGTAAAATAAGCCTCCTCAATATTTTACAGTTCCCACCAATTAGAAAGGACAATATCAAGTAATATCAGCATTTCCATACTTGACCACGTCTGAAAACACCAGAGATGCATTGAGGAGCCACAAGAATAGCAAATCTAATCACAACAGTATAAGATTCAAAATTATTTCTAAGATAATTCTGTACAGCTAAATTGTATTTTTAAGGAAACTTTCATCTATTTTATATGTCTGAAGACCTTGCGTGATAACAAAATGTTAACCATTTTAGAATTCTTTTATTAAGGCGCAACTACTACCAGTTTCCTAAACCCTTTAATTTGTTTAACATTTATTTTATAAAACACACTTTTTTCTATATTTATGTAGTATTAAGATGTCTTTAAAGAAAGCGCTGAATACCACTTTCTACAACACAATGAAACACTTTGATTTAAAAGCTTGGATGTTCAATTATTTCTGTTGTATTACTTCAAGAACTGACAGTATTCTGTTTCTTTGCCTTGTTACAAAACTTTTGCCTTTTCATGAGTTGATTTTTAAATTGAATCTCCATTCTTCATGTAGATACGATTCATGTAATAACCTGTACATATTAAAACATTCTAGTGTTGAAGTATAAAGATGATAATAGATTTTTGTTCAATATAATAGTTGCTGTTACGGATTTACTTTCTGTAGTCACATATAATACATGGTATAAAACATATTACTAAATATTTTATTAGAGGGTGTACTTGCCCTGCCTTTTTATATAATTTGCCTAGCAAATAAAAAAGTGAGAACCTCATGTGTTAACCTATTGAAACATTCTTACTGTAGATTTCAGCCATTTTAACTTGGTTAAAGTCAATAGCTAAAATTGAAAGTGAGAACGTCCAGTGCTTGTTTGTGTGTTTTCCAAGTTGAAGACCAATATGAAATTTCAAATGAATATATTTCAACCCCAAGTGTAACTCCAAGTTGGACCTATAGTCATAGTGAATAACTGACTTGGTAATTAACTGGTTATCACTTGAAGATATTTAACTTGCACACACATATGCCAGTTTAGGTCAAAGACTTAGCTAACTGTGGACAAAACATTTCAACAGTAGTAATGTTATATCATATGACAATTAATGCCCTTCTTCTGATCTTCCTTGCTGTTCCTGGGAAATTGGAAAGAATGACCCCATCATCACTCAGTAGATTCTTGATTAATCAGGGACGTAGCTCTCTGCATCCGGTGGTCCATTAAGATATGGTTTCCCATCGTTAATGTTTGAAATTTGTTGAACAATAAAGCTGTGGCCGATGCCCTACCTCATTTTCTATTAATTATGCCTTTTATTGGTGATCAGTCTACTATTTGGTGGCATGATAAACAGGCATACTAATCCCTGACTTTTCTTTTCTTACAGTACAAATATTTGTATATTGGAGATTGTGTCAGTTTAAGCATGGATGACCTAAATGGCACATTTGCAGACCAAAAAAAAAAGGAAGAAAATTGCATATTCTATTTTAAGTTCCTTGATTCTTATTTAACATAGAATTGTATGTATGTATTATGTGTAAATGTTAAAATAATTATAATACTGATATTAATATTATAAATCAGTTGTACTAATAATTTTAACATTGTCTTCAAAATCCTGACAAAATGCAAAAACATATGGATCCTGTAATGAGAATGCTGAAAAATAAAAAATAAACAAGCAACCAAACATGTTTACATATTGCTTTATGTATTACAATCATAACTTATACTTGTGACAAGTCGCTATATAATGGTAAGACATTAGAGAGACTCTGTCAACCTCAACATTACTTATACTGTGAATGAAGAGAATAAAAAATCTAGACCATATATTAGCAGAATTGCAGTCCATAAAATAAGAGAAATATTTGTGTGTTTTTTTTTTTTTTTAAAGTATCTGTGGTGCCTCCATTTTATGACATCACCTGTGGCTTGATATGCAAATGAACACATTTTCAATAGGAAATGTGTCATTTGCATATCAAGCCACAAGGTAATGTCATAAGCAGGAGACATGTTTAAAACATATATCTCTCTTATTTCATGAGTTTGCATGCAATTCTGTAAACACAAGGTATAGATAATTGTTCATATTTATTTACTTTCTACATTCCCAGCATAAGTAATGTTTAGGTTGACAGAGTCATTTTAACCTTAATTAGTGGGTGATGGGGCATGTCGTGGGTGTGCAACGTGGGTGGGGGGGGTGCCCAAATTTTGGATGCCTAGGGCAGCACAAAACCAAGATACACCACTACTTAACACTCGTACTTATGGCAACTCCTACAAGTAGGCCTGACATAGAAATAGGCCACATACTGTTTGGTTTCAGGGTTGAAATAGTACAATTAATGTGCATAATTTCGGGATTTTAATAGTACCATATTTCTGCTTTAATAAGGGATGTTTATGACAAATGCATCCGAAAAAATATGGGTTTTCAGTACCTTTATTTTTAAGAGCCCCTGAAGGCAACATTGACTTATTACATAGTCCCCTCTGCAGACATTATGCATTGCTGTGCATGCACTAAGGAGACTGCAGGGAGTAATAATAAATGTGAAATACTATCTACATTGAAAAATGTCCTGCATTAATTTGTAATCTGTCATTGTTAAACGTGTCCCCACTACTTGAGGAGTAGGTTTTTAAATAGCAGAATGAGATGTTTCCATAAATTGCACAATTTAATAGTTTATTGTATTTTTTTTTCCTTACCAGCGGTTCTTGTAAAAATCATTAGGTAATATAAGTAGCATTGCATTAAGAAATAATACACTAATGTTTTATGAGGAAAAAAATGGCAAGACAGCCACCTAGTGTCAGAGAACTGGGATAATACTGGTTTGTCAAGCAAGATGAAACTGTTTAAAAAAAGATACAGGATTTCTTTGAAAGCAAAAGAACCAATAATACAGATCATATTGGCGCAACTTTTCTGTGACAATAAGATTCAGTAATATGTGGTGTATATCTAACTATACAGATGTTAGCAGGTTGCATGTAATGTCACTGCATAAGTAGGGCTGGTTTAGCATCCAAATTCAGAGAATTACCTAAATGGCACGATTGAGACAGAAAATGTTTTACATATAAGTCTCCTTTACTTTCATTGAACCTAATTAAACTATCATGCCATATTATATATGTATTGGGACTTTCAGAATGCATTATATATTTAAAAAGAAATAGGCCAAATGCTTGAAATAAAAGATAAACGTATCTAATATAGGAAGTTTTAATAAAATTCTACTTTGAAAAAAATAAAAAAATAAAATCAGAAACAAAAGAGCAGGCAAATATATTCTTCATGTGGGCAGCCACTTTTTCCTGATTTCTAATGACAGTAATTGTTCAGCAAAAGTACATTTTTGTAATAGAGCCCATTTAGATTTGTAGAAGATGTGGGACTTGGTTATATTTACTTTTTTGACCTCATGGAGTCTGCATTTTGTAGCACACATGGGTCACTATTAGTTTATACTAATACATTAATTTTGTTTTAGTAACTGGGATTTTAATTTTTTATGTAGTTTGTTTAGCTTGGACATACAAGGAGTCAACCAGAAAGCAGGTTTAATTTAATTTTTGTCAGTTAGGCATTATTCTGTCTATGCTTTTTCAGCCATTATCACTTATTACCTAGCATTTTTTGAAATAATGATAAAAGGCCTATGAGCACAAGACAACAAAAACACATGATTACATTTTTGGTTTGAAAAACCAGTCTGTGGCTGTTGGCGATTAAAACTTGGCATCTTCAAGTGACACAAGTGATGCATTTACACTCAATTTGATTGGCTGATAACTTTCTTATCTGCCAGCTAATGATGACCTGTGCCACAAATTGGTTTGACAAACAGCAGGTACTTAATACATTCTGCTTCTCCCTCCTTCTATTTTTAAGCAAAACCAATGTTTAAGGTTTGTGGCCTTGTAAAACTTCGGCAATTTATACTACTACTAATGGTGTAGAGCACATTCACTGCATTTGACCATATTGTGAACTGAGTTTATGCCAGAATTGGTGGATCTTGTTTGGTATCCGATCTACAATTTGTGGACAATAAGGCTCTCCAAAATCCAAAAAGATACAATTCAGGAAGCCGTATTCTAAATTTGAAACCTACCAGGTATCTAAATTTAAAAATGTATACAGAAGCCAGAGACAAGGAAAAAAACACAACATACAAACATCATCTGTAATGAAAATAGTAACAAACACATACCATCCAAAGCATGCATCAACATCATGCAACATAAAATAAATATTTAACTTCTATTTATCAATGGCATTGCTATATAAGCTTCAATTATATGTCAGTCGAGTCTAATTGCTGACCACTCATGTCATTTTTTTTTTCGGTGTCTCCAATATCCTTTTTGTTCCTTCTTTCATGTATATTTTTGTTATTTTTTTTGCATTCTGTTGGCCAGCCACTGGAGGTCAGTACTTAAAGCCTTTCCCAGATAGGCTCAATTGGCTTTTTGCAACGTTTCTAGTCACTTCCAGTCCCTGCTATCTCCAGAGCATCTGTGTTCTTGTTCTATGGCCTTCAGTGTCTTATTTTGCCCTGTCCTTGTCTCTAACTATATACCTTGCATTGTTCCTGTTTCTCACCCCAAGGTCGTGTGTAACATAATTGTGATTATGATATATTTTCTTGTTTTTCTGGTATCCTGTAATGTTCTTGAGTTCCCAATTTAAACACTACTATAATATGCATTTTGGTTATTACCCATAGATATTCAAACATAATAGAAAAATGTTAGAATAAATTCAAATAAAAACAACACTGCAAAATTATGTAAAGAAAATGTTGCAGTTATAGCGCCTGTAAAATCTAATGGCTTTTTGGTACTATGGTTTATTCTTTATAGTTGTACACTACAGGATGAGCATGAAGTTTCTTTTGTTGGATAAAATGGTTGACATTAGGACTTTTGGATTGTAAAAACAACCCCCCACAGTAATCAGTAAATGTGCTGAGAAATGATCTCATAAACTCCACCAGTAGGCCGGATTGGACCACCCATGATGAGTACAGTTAAGTGAGCTGCTTTGATTGATATGCAATAATTTGTTTATAACATCTCTAAAATAAGTTGCAATACACAATGGACAATTGTCTTCCCCAGCTACATGTGATTACCACTACTACTTTTTAAAAATATAATATAAAGATACATATACAATAGACCTATTTAATGTGATTTATATATCATCAGTCTCTATAGCTGTATAAATAGAATGTCTTCATGTAGGAAACTGAAACATTATGGTTTAAATTACATTTAAAATAATGTTAAAGCAAAAAGTTACTAGTTGATGTTGTTGTTTTTTTTTCATGGGTGTTTATCAAAATGTTCCATACCAGATAAGTTATCCTCTTTCGTTTGATAGAAATAATACTAATGTCATAAAGAAGAAAAAAAAATTACTAATGTCAGGTTAAGGATATACATAGTTGCATAAGTCTTCATTATTAACAGTGAGCCTATTTTGCACAAATTTCCCAATATTGTAGCTATTTTATCCTGCATTCAGCAGGAACCAGCTCCAAATAAATAAAGCATTAGCCAGAGCAGTGAACTGGCATAAAACTGTTTTGTAGGCTGAACAAACTGCTATGACATGGTTTATAGACTGGCCGGTTATAAGAAAAGCAAGAGATTGGTCTTTTTGTAGGTGATATAGTTTACTACAAAGCTATGTACATCATGCTTTTATGCAGCCAGAAACTCTTCATGACTATAGTAGCATGTACATTTTACTACCCATATACACACATGATACTGAAAATATTAGCTATAAAAATCATGGCACCATTTTGATTCTTACACATGGGGATCTCATAATAAAAATAGAACATTTTTTCATACTATTCTCTATAAATCCATACCCTACTGGCCATTTATAACGCAATACAATATTACAGCATGTTTTTTGATGTAGCAGAATTATTTTGATCATTTTATCTTATGTGTACTCACAATAAGTACTGCTTGCTGTTCTTTGATGATTGCTATTCAGTTAGCTACATGGCCTTTCTGGTTCTTTGTTAATTAGCAGTTCATTGATGATGATCCTTCCTGTTCAGGTTAAGTGATATTCAATAGAATGTTGAAATATTATTCTCGTGTGTATTGAGAGTTTTCCTATTGATACAATGAACTGCTACAGTTTAGAGGCCATTTTGAGAATGGATGTTGTCAAGGATGGCTCACTTATGTTACAACATGTAACCTTAGCTTGGAATAATTATAAAATTAAGGTGTAGAATCCAGTGGTTCAGAAAGTAAATAAGCTTTGAGAAAATTAGATATATTTGTTTTTATATATTGTTCATGAATGGAGAATACAAATGCAATGAGAAAGATCAAAGGCTACACAAAAGTTAGGCCCTTTAGCAGGAGGCCAAAAGGGAGAGAAAAGGGAACAGCTAAAACACTAGCTATAAATATTTGGTAATGCCTTCTACTTAGATGCAGATCTCCAAAACAAGGAGTGATATTGGTAGACTTGCAGGTAAGTGGTATACGAAATTCATTATATTAATTACATACATTACTTTAAGGAAAGGACATTTGTTGTTAGACAGCAATATTTTTGTCAGGCCACAGTAACAAAACACTGCATTGAATGGTGTATGAAAGCCATCTGTGTTTTCATTCATGATCATATGTTCTTTTAACCTATAAGTGTTATAAAATTTACTAAACTTACGAATAATGAGTCGCTAAGGTAAACTTATGATAGAAAGATACAAAGACACTGCTAATTGCTACAGTGCTGTTTGAAAGGTATCAGAGACATGGCAAATAAAAATTTAAAGCTAGATTGTTACCTCCCAATTGTATTGATCCAAATCACTTTTCCTTCCCATGTAGACAAAATAGAAATCAATACTACTTAACCTTGCATAATTAAAGCTCAATAAATGACATTAGCATATGCAGTTAAAGTCACCAATGGTATCCAATTGCTGTTACATATCATTTATATGTTGGAGTAGAAAAAATAGCAAGGGACATTTTAAATGATACAGGATTCATAATACGGCATGTAACAATGGAGCTTGCATGAAAATATTTATGAACATAAACTTTGTGCAATAGTAATAACTTAACAGTGGTGTATATGGAGACACAGAAAATGTATGTGCTGTGCCATTTTATGTGCACCTTATTAAATATGGTAAAAAATGCATACCCACAGCCATACTCTAAGCGAATAGAGCTAGTCTAACCTCAGCTGAAGTAAAATGTATCTGTTACCTCATTACATTGAAAAGTGATTAATGGAACTAATATGATAAAGGCCGTAGAATTGCTCAGGATTTAAAATCAATGATATGATATCTTAATAAAGACATATATAAAATCCAAGAAAATGTAAAAACTATAAAGAATATCAATACCACGTACTGACTATGTGTCAAATACTTCATATGTTCACAATGGTAAATGTTTCTGTAGCCATCGTGTCTCCAGTAATGTGTTAATGTAGGAGTTGAATTTTATTGCGTAGCTCCGATGGTCATTGTAATGTTCGGCTTCACTGTATTTTTAGTTCCAGTCTCTCTAGCCATCCTAACATTAGTGTTATAATTAAGTGTCTGTATGTGTAAAGACATGTGTATATATAAGATAGATAGGGATATACATATGTGTATATTACATATGCTCATACTTACAAATACAAAATTATAGAATACATACATCTATATCACATACATACATGTGAATGTCATCAGATAGTCACATGGTTAGACGGATTAAAATGAATATTATATATATATATATATATATATATATATATATATATATATATATATGTCAATAATACACACTACATTATGTATGTAGAAGGATATGTGCAGATATTTAAGGATATATATATATATATATATATATATATATATATATATATATATATTTATATATATGTCTACACCAACCTCTCTCTTTTTTAGTATAGTAGTTTTCCACACCGGGTTTCAGCAGAAATGTGTGATTATAGAAGTGTAATATCTCATACCTCATGTTAGCCATTGTTAATTTTCTAACACACACTTTTGCAGCTGCAATGTTTTAAGTTAGTGTGCTATTTATTCTTAAGGGAATCCTAGCCAAGTTCTGATTCATTTCATTGCCTGCATTTACTGGAACTTTTAGACATGTGTCAGGATTTGCCTTATTTATGCATCACACTTAAAAATCACACTTACGGTCCTCCCTTGTGATGGGTTTGTGTTTTCTTAGAGTGTCTGCTATATAGTCAGTCAGGAGGAATATACAGCCTTAGTGTAATGACTGCAAAGTATTGCATAACCAACAACTGCAGGACTCCCCATCTGTATGAGATCAAGGTGCAGATAAACCAGATTGATCAAAGTCCGAAGGATGCGAATCTAGGACACCTCTGCTGTAGGAAAGCCAAAGCAGCATTTGGAATATAACATTTATGATATACCTACGAAGGATGTTAATGGTGCCTCTCTCCCAATATGAATTCTTTGTTCACGTCATTGTTATATATTTTCATATCTCAAATTCAGATATTGTTTAACGATATATAACCCACCGTTATAATGGATGAGAAAAGGGGGGTATTTGTCCTCTATTTGATTTTCATCTTACATAGGGAATTATAATAACTGTGTAAGAAATAAATATATTAAAATACAATTAAGGAGAGGAAAAGTAGTGACAGCAGGCTTGAAATGTGCGATTGAGAGACACCTGACACCCCGGAAAGTCGATATTTGGCATTATAATATTTGCCTGTTTTTGGCATAGTAGTTGTGTACTACATTGCTCATGATGCTCATCCATTTGGGTGACAGAGCATCATGGGGAATATAGTTCATAACAGCTGGCGTTCCAAAGGTGTTTTTTTTTTCAGCACCACGCCAGTCCCGCAATGATTCTATGTACAGCAAAGAACTGGAGGTAACATCTCCCCTGGGACAGATCCTCTGCAAGATCCAGTCATGTCTCCCAAGTGTAAATCCTGATGTTCTGGATTCCTGACCTACTTTGGGCTGTGTATTACACTGTAATAAGCAGAGATAGTGCACAAGATTGTAATTCCCTAGCCCTCATCCCTTAATCGTGCTGCCCCCACTAAAACCAGAGCAGGGTGTTATCCATGAATTGTTAAAACGAGGACCGTGGAAGAGACAATTTCACACAATCGGACCACTTCTAAACCTCTTCACAGTACTAAAAAAAGTAAATACACTGGATAAGGCAATGCACATTACATGCATCCCAAAACCAGGTTATGCAACACACGCAGGGGATGTAACGATTTCGTTTAGATTTATACAGAATATGAATTATTCAAGACAGTCATTAAGGAATTAAAAAAAACAAATAAACTTATTAAATGCATTTCCAACACCAACAAATAATCATATTTAAACAAACCATCAAAATACCAAGCAAAATAAAATATTTGACAACTAACCTCTATTAAATCTGGTCTTCATTTTATTATTTCTTAAATATATTCCTCTATGTGCAGACTTGAAGTGCAGGCTTAAAAAAACAATGCATACAATCCTTAGGAAAAAAAAAATCAAACTTCAGCAAAATGAATGACACTGTGCTCCAAAAATAAACATAGAAAATATCCCATTAGTGAATCCCTCTCAGTTTTTTGGGGGGTGTAAAAAAAATCTTCCAATTTGTATTCAACATCCGTTTAGGGTATCCATTGCCCGGTCTTCATTCTCTCTAAAGTATAACTAATTCACTAAGGGGTACTTGGAAAGCTTGACAATGAAGACTAATGCTAATGAGCTCTTCCTCCTAGTCTTTCTCAACACTGTTATAGTGGATGAGATGCTCCTTCTGCCTGCCAGGCTTTTGTGCTGTTCTTTTCCTTACCTACTTTACTGTATGGAAAACCAGTGAGAGGCAAAAGCAAAGATGAATGTTTTATGGAGCTGGATCAGGGATTGAGAGGTGATGAATGTTTTATGGGATCATGTGGTTTGACGTGAGGGGAATCAGGCTTGATCCGATTTACAGGAGACAGAGAGAGAGAGAGAGAGAGAGCAGATGGGAGGGAACTAAGAGAGAAATAGCAAACAAACTAGGAAAATGAGAACATGGTAAATCCGAGCTGGAGGAAGTCAGTGCGCTGTCCATTCAGCACCACTGATGTGCACGGTGAGGAGAGTTTTACATGAGATTAATTGCCTTACCTCTAGGAAACACATTCAGACTGCTTGCTTTTCTGTTGGCAGGCACATTCTACTGCAATGTTAGTTGACATTTAGCAGTGCACCTGGGGTGGACTACAACTCCCATGATTCTCAGCCAGCTCTAATTATGCTGGAATTATACAGAATAATCAGGGAAGAAAAGGTTTGGTTTTGCACTAGTTAACAATTAAATAGATCACAACTGCCACCAACATACCAAATAATGAAACACCAACACTTCTATATACCTATTGACTCCAATTCATATAAACCCTTTGGCGTTTCAGCTGTTATGGACTATAACTCCCAAATTGCATAGTCATTCATTTGCTTGACAGGATGGACCTCATGGGACAGGTAGACCACAACATTTGAAGTTGCAAAAGTTGTCTCTCAGTGATATAGAGTATACTAATCTTCCAGGGTAATATAGCCAAATATTAAAGTGAGAAAATGAAATAACAAATTATTTTATAATACTACATCTGAAGCAAAGAACTAGTCTTTGCCTGCATAAACATGTATTTTGAAAGTACCAACTTCTAATTATAATCAATAAATACATTGAAAAGAGGAAGAAGATGGATAATATAATTGGTAAATTGCATAACATAAAATATTAAAAGTAAGACATAAGGAGTTAACCCGTTGAGTGTCAAGAGTTATGTAAAGGATACAAAGATAAACACCCATGGTGTTTAATAGGTTAATGCCACATTTTAAGATGTCATATGTGTGCCAATCTGGTTTGTGCAGTGTAAACAAGAAAAAGCAAATCTCCCTGCAGGCATCTATGTGTATGTTTTTTTTTTTTTCCAGAAAAACAATTAAATAGCTCCATATACTGTATGTTTATTAGTTAAACCATTATCTGCAAAAATACCTCCCATCAATAAAGCCACAGTGAGCCAGACCACACTATATTCTACTAATGCTGCTAACTGTCCAGCATATAGAATTTCAATACAAAGACTGGATCATTATCACACTGTTGTCCTGGAGTTATTTGGCAGGCATTTGCAATCCATTTGCTGTTACAGGAGTCTGCAATGCTTAACTTTACATTGCATTACAGGCCCCTCTGGCAGGGAAGGGATTAAGATCTCACAGTGAAGCTAAAATGGGACATACAAATCAGATTACATTTCTGAGAAATGGAAGAAATTTTATAATTTGAAATCTCATGTACAAATCACATCTGTTCTGTGATCTTCAAAGTTACATGCAGCACTTTAAACCACGTGATAATGATATGAGAGAGATATGGAAGTTCCCAAAGGCAGGGGGTTGCCCTGTATTTGAAAATCATCAATATGTGTCTTCATAAGTGGGAATTATATGATATTGTATTAATGTATTCAGTTATGCAAGTGGGAATATTTCTAGTACTCCACAGTCATTTTATCAATATTTTTATTCCTTTCCTCACTTTTGATTAATCTTGTCTCCCTTTCTTTCTAGATATACATTTTGGAATAAATCTAACAATACCTGTGTTAATGGCAGCCACAACCAATTTATTGACAGACTATTAAAATATTTTCACCTATCAGAAAAGATGGAAGGGCGAGTGATAAAAAGCGAACCCATGCTAGGTATCTATTCCATAAACCCAGAGTGTTTCAGAACATACTGAGTTGGCTACCACACATTCATAGAAAGTTGTGGTGACTCAATGGTTTTGCATTGCTGCAGTTTGGGCCAACACAATTTGCAGGCCCTGATTTGACACTGCACTGCCAGACATTAATTTTATTGTCATTAGCGGGGTCTAGGCGGCTTGGGAACCTGAGAGCCTGAGTTCAGGAGTTCCTGTGTAAATATGGAGATACAGGGTATCTGCACTCCCCCAGAAACTTGAAGCTCCAGGTTGATGTGGCCACATTCCAGGGTCATGTGAAAGCAGCTGTTGTATCCAGTATACAAAAACAGAAGCTGAAGAAACCCTGCAGACATCCTGGAGCAGGCACAAAACAAAATGATGACAGAATAGCATGATGTTACAGGCTGAGAAAGGTAGACTAAGAAGAGCAAAATAGCACACTGAGGCAGAACAGAATCAAGTATACAATGTCCAAGGCCAAGGAGAGACTGAAGCAAATATAAGCAGGTCAGAGCAGAAACCAAGCTAAGGACAAACAATACAAGACACAGGGCTAAAGCGAAAAACATAAATACAGTGCAGAGACAGCCAGGGAACAGGCAAAGCGCATGGCAACTAAAAGGCATACCCAAGGCACATATATAAATAGAAAACAAACAAAGGACAGGGCTAAGGTAACACAACAGAAATACAGACAAGAATACAGGAACTAGCCTAGAACTCTGAGATAATATTAGTGAGGGTTTAGTTCTGATGGTGATAAATGTAAGCTTGCCAACTCACAATCTGGAAAGTCCTAGCACTATCCCTGCCTATTATCACTAAATATAATAAGTAATAATGAACTGGCAGACAAAGGGATTCACTGAAGCAGAATTGCACAGACTGTGAGCTGGACCACTGAGCAGAAATGGGTGGGGAAAATTAAGACGCAGTGAAACATAAAAGAAAGCAACATAAAAACCCAGAATGGAAAAGAGCAATAAAATCAGAACTGGAGCAGAGTAGAACAAATACACAAAGAAGCATGGGGAGAAATGCAAGAAAATGCAAGGATGACACAGGAACAAACAGAAAAAAAAGATAAAAATGTGAGCAAAGCAACAAGGATAGTCAAAGGACTGGATTTAGTCTGGATAAGCCTGCACATTCATGATATTTATAAAGTAACATGAGATGAAGCAATGGCTTCACAGTTACTCCACTCCCCTTTTTTCTGCTAGCTTCCCGATCCTTGTCTGTACCTATTTTTACCCCTATTTCACTCTCTTTTAAACATTCACTGGTCAATTCCTATTATGTCCTGCCTACCAAACCCTGGGGAAATAGGGTGAATGAGCAACAATAGTATTGGTGAATGGGGATACCTAAGCTACAAGCCCCGCACTTCTGGATGAAACTCAATAAACAGGAATTAATATGCTATTGACATCAATAGAGAATTATATCTAGGGATCAAAACAGGAAAAACTGGTGTCCAGTGAAATTGTATAAATAATAGTTTAAGACAGATTGTCATAGAGATTCAGTTTCATGTAAGTAAGCTATAGAGATAGGACTCACCAAGCTTGGGGTACTTTGGAGTGGTGGTGGGCTAAGCAAAATATGGCCATATATTGTGACTAAATCTCCAATATGTTTTCATCTAAGTTAGCTGTTTTTAAAAGAACTTCAAATATTTAAAAATGTAAAAAATAGTATTAATATAATATATTGTATAGTTGCACACTACATTTATGTATTGCATTGTGTGAATTGTGGTCACTCCAGTGGAACTCTATATTACATATGCCGGTTATGGGGTGCTGTCCAAATTAAAATTTTTGTGTGTATGTAAAGCCTGACCAGCTTCTTGGTGTGCACCCCACCCACTCACAGGCGCTCTATATATGGTGTCCAGTGAAATCTTTTAAATTATAGTTTAAGACAGATTGTCACGGAGATTCAGTTCCGAGTAAGTAAGCTTTAAAGATAGGACTAACCAAGTTTGGATTTATGTATTGCATTGTGTGAATTGTGGTCACTCCAGTGGTGCTCTATATTACATATGCCGGTTATGGGGTGCTGTCCAAATTAAAATTTTTGTGTGTATGTAAAGCCTGACCAGCTTCTTGGTGTGCACCCCACCCACTCACAGGCGCTCTATATATGGTGTCCAGTGAAATCTTTTAAATTATAGTTTAAGACAGATTGTCACGGAGATTCAGTTCAGAGTAAGTAAGCTTTAGAGATAGGACTAACCAAGTTATGTCATATAGACGCACACTGAATTTATGCATTGCATTGTGAGAATTGTGGTTACTCCAGTGGTGCACTATATTACATTTGCCGGTTATGCTGTCCAAATTATAGTATTGTGTATAACTTAAAAATTGTCTTTAGATATTATAACAAAGATTACATTTTCTCAATAACAAGGGAAAAAAGTAATGCTTACCCTGGTTAAGAGAAAATGTACCTATCATTTTATCAGTTACCTGATTTTTTCTTATGTGTATGTTTCTGACGCATACCTGCTCACTGTAGGGTTGAAATGTTCATTTTTTTTCTAACTTGCAATTAAAATTTGACATTTTTTCACACTACTTGTACTTGTGACCTCAAAGACACCCATAATCACTGTGACCCATCCAACCAACAGACATGCTATGGTTGTTCAATGCAAACATACCATGAGGTGTATTATGCAATTATTTCATACTCACCTTTCTGGATATACCATCTCCCTTGGTGGCTTGCCTCTGCCTGTTTCCTATCCTCTACCCCCTGCAGGCAAGCCAAAGTACACTTGTCTTGCCTACCCAGTACAGCCTTTTTGCTCTATATCTTTATTAACTTTCTTTAGAGAAGTGTGACCTGTGCTCTTTTAGTGGCCTTGTTGTGATGTAATTGGTTGTAAAGTTTAAGTTGAATTATTATTTACTTGAAATTCCAGAGATGCAATTGGTGTAATTGCCCAAATTACTTACCAGAGTCAAATGGAAAGGTCTCTTTTTACAAATATCAGGAACTTTGGCCCCCTTGGCACAATCTTAGAACACCATCATGATAGATTTTAACGTTACTTGCCTGTTGAATTAATCTGGTTACCACAAATGGAAATCCTACTCCACCCTTGGATATGAGCGATCATGATTTTAATCTTTCATGTCTTCTTTGGACCAGTGAGCGCTACGTTTTATGTGAATGCATTATTTATGTGAGACTGAATGGTAGGAAGATCAACTTTTTATCACTTTACAGCTCTTTATTCCGTATGTTCTCCCGTTAAGTTTAACATTACTAGATATAGCTTAACACTACAGATGAATTCTTATCAAATGGTACTATTATAAACAAGGGTTCATATGGGATTGGTATTTATTATATTCCTGTGTCTCATGTAATTTATAATGGATTAACAATATTTGCTGATATTCCCTTTTTATATTCACATTTTTGTATTTGGATATGTTATAATAAAATTAAAAAATAAAATGAAATCCAGAGGTGAAGAATCAGCCCACCCTGCTAATGTAAAAACAATCACACACACATTAAATCAATCTCATGGGGAAGCAATCCTGTTTGTCATTTGTTAAAACCTATTCAATACCAAAATGTGAAATGCAAGGGAACCATGATTTACTTTCGCAAATCAATCTTTGTATGTATTTATAACAAAGCAGTATACATAGATATTATTAACATATTTAAACACCAAAGCATGCTGATTCAGGACAATACAACCTTTATTATATAAAAGTCAAAATTGTATTTTCTCTTTGAATAAAAAAATAGATTCTGTTTCAATGTCACTTTTGCCTTCTTCTTTATTGTAATTTATATAAAAACCTTTTCTGCTACTTTTTAATGAGAAAATCCATTACCCCTTTCTTTGGATAAGTTCTCAAGAATAGGCTGTTGGACACTTTTGGAAAGAGAAAAATATGACACACACATTATAATTCTATACAGCCAATTATTTTTAATATCACAACATGTCAATTTATTATTGGTATTATCCCCAGAGCCTTCATAGTAGACTAAGCTCAAAGTTCAGTGGCATAATAGGCCAAATTGTGCATGATATTCACAAAGAGGTCAGGAAGGTTAATCCCAAATCCAATAGCAGAGATATTTAAGTGAACACATTTGTGTGACAAGTTCTAATGTGTGAAATGTCATCAATATATCTTGTTTGCACTCTTGCTAAAGGCAGATCAATAAAATCAACCACATTATATGATACGGATATTAATAGACCTAGGAAGCAAATAAGGGAGGAGACACTATGATTTGAATATTTTCTATTAAATATCTGTTACAAGTTAACTTTGAATTCACTCACCAACTACATTCTACAGCACCAGTCTTTAAAACATTACTCAATGCTCGACTTCACCTTCATGAGTTGGAACCACAAGACTTAAGTAAAGCTTCAGTAACCTTGCTGCAAAAGTTTCATACCAATATTCAGAAAATATATGAAAGCTGCATATGTCACATCTCAGAAAGCTGAGAAAACAAGTAAGCATCAGAGAAGTTTGAATTATATTTTAAATTGTATGTTTAATTAAGTGCTGAATGTATTTTAACAAAAATGAACATCAAATTCCAAAATAACCTTTTTTAAAGCATATACACATAATTGAAGTCATAGGGAAATTATGAAAGGAAATATGGAAGGCTGAGACAGTTCTGAGATGTTACTGCCATTTTCAATTGAAAACATTACTTGAGATTTGAACATCTTTTCAAGTGATGTAGAGCAAAAATAAACAATATTTTTAAAAAAACAGGAACAGGATTTTTATAGTTTCTTTTCTTAAGTACGTTTCCTTCTTATTTTATGTTAAAATGTTTTACATACATAAGCCTTTGCAACAGTTTATTTCCCTTTTATTGAATTTCTTAATGTTTTGCTCCTTTATACTGTTTTTTTGCTGATGACTTAACAACACCTCACCAGCTCCCAAATGTGCCTATTTATCATGTATTATTGGTTAATATATGCTGAAATTACATCCAGCTGCTCTGCATGTGTCTCAAAATGCCTAAAATGTTTCAACCTTTATAACAATTAGGAGTTCTAGTGGGAAAACATTTCAATAAGTGTTGTAAGGCTTGATATGTACTTTGCAGCATTTAATCTGCCAATTTATAAAACAAAACATTCATAGACCATTTGGGCACATTATAGCAAATCAGTATGGTTGCTACAGTTAAAAAAGATCTCCAGGGATGCAAGATCAGAATTTTTTTTAAATTCTGCATTTTGCATATATACAACAAGTTGAAGGGATTTTGGGCAGATGGGGGTAGATGAGCAGGAGCAAGTAACATAGGAAGCTGGATGGTCTCAATGGAAAGGGCTGTGTCTGCATAGGGACAACAGTCATAGTGCTGTAGAGAAGGAGGGCATGGACGATCTGCAGGAGGCAGCGTTTGCAACTGTAAACAAAACAAGGAGTTATGTTCTTCCATTGCAGTAAATTGTCTCTCCTGCAGAGAGATACGTCTTGTTTACAAAAATAAACATTGGTTACTGTATTCTTCATTGAGTGATCTAAATGCCTTCTCTTCCAGTTGCAAGCTGACTCTCGCACCTCTCCATCAACATGTGGGAATGGTACTACGATTCCTATTGCCCTCATGATGAAATTAGCCCAGTCAACTTATCAAAATGTTTTTGTGCTTGGCAGGCAAGAAGAAGTTGATAAAGCTGTGGCTGCGGGATGATGTGAGTCTGCAGAAGCTACATGGGTGGGAGCCAGGAGCATCTCCTGCTCCTCCTTTGATGGTAAACAAAGATGCACCGTTTACGTTTCATTACCCATCTTAAATCATGATCCATAAAAATACAAGAAAAATATATAAGAAAAAAAAATTAGATTAGCATGAACAATGCATACAAACATACATACATGCAAACATGCATTCAAACAGCAAACATAACTGAGAGTTCCAGGAGGCTTCCACAAACCTCTGGTGGACTGTACTAGGGCAGGGGCTAGTGTTATACCTTCTTTGCGAGTGGGAATTACTTTCCCCGTGAAAGGTCCAAATTATGTAGGGATTGTGTCAGATTCACTTCAAGACACATGCAACTTATAAAATGTTCAATTTACTTATCTCATATTGATGCCTTCTCAGTCCTGTCATTACCACCAACAGCATTCACAGCATCCCAGATCTGCAGCCACAGCTGATGCATCTTCGTCTGTGAAGACTTTCCTGCCTTGGAGCCAACTTTGTAATCATGGTATTGGGAAACCACATTGCCTGCCTTTGCCACAACTCAAGCTCAAAAAATGGAATAATCTGTTATAAGGCAGAAATGGGGCCAGATGAGGGGAGATTACATTTGTACATTTTCTTTTATTTACCAGTTTCCAAATACAAAAATATAAAATTAGACACAAGGACAAGACTGTTACAACAAAAGTAAAAAATACAATTTCTTTGTGGTCTACCATGTACTAGCGTACAGGGGAATTGAAACAGATATTAATTGTGCTAAAGTGCTACCATACGAGGAATGACCACTATTTGTTATTTTATTGTATTTTAACATACATATCATCTATCACCTAGGCCCCACCATTTCGGGAGATGAAATATTTACATTATAGTGCCTTTTATTGATTTTGCATTATGAGAGCTTTGTACCTTCAAATTCTGCACCTTCTAATTAGGTAACATGATACCCATTTGGGTAGCATGTTACCTAAATTACACACATACAGCTCAAACCCATACCTCCCAAGTGTCCCTATTTAGGAGGAACAGTCCCTATTTTGCCCCCAAAACCTGCTGTCTCTCTTTCCTCCTCTTTTGCCCCTCTTTTCTGAGAGCTAAATATTTCAGGTTTGTATCAGTGTATCAAAGAGTTCCAGAGCAATAAAACTCACAATAAATTGTGTTTAAATGTCAGTAAATGTGTTTTTATATTGATTTGTATAAGTAAAATACTTTATTCTTAATCTAAATGAGTTACCAAATTACATAAATTTTGGATCAATAGCGGTGAACATAGGAAAAGGGTTGAACTTGATCGACGCAAGTCTTTTTTCAACCTAAACTACCACGTAACTATGTAAATAGTTATCAATTGGCCATAAATTCACTGAAAATGTTCTGGTAATGCCCCACCCATCTTTAGCCACTCCCACAAAAATGAAATTATCTTCTTTAGCCCTTTGGAATATTGGGAGGTATGCAAACTAAATTGCAGTGTCCACCATGGAACCCATCATGGATGGCCATGATCCAAATGTGATCTTGAGAAGGAAATAGTATGGGTGTTTTACAGCCGTACACTGTTTAGATGATAGAATTAATTTAATGTGAACAAATGCATAGGCGATATCATTCATTGCACTTTTTACACTTCATGAAACTAAAACACTTTCACAATTCATGAAACTCGGTTTCTTTTGCAAAAATGTATAAAATGGTCAAATATTGAAATCTTTCAGAATATTTGTGCTGTGATATTAATGCTCAGTAGTGGTCTTATTTTTATAAAACATGTATTTTTGCTGTATGTGATAATAATTACGATTGAGGACCTGCACTGTCAATATTCTGTGAAAACATTGCTCCAAATTAAGCCTACTGGATTTTTTGCAGCACAAGCTGAGTCGGTTGTGGTGTGTTTACTTTAGTAATGACTTGTAAACGTACCAGAAGAAAGATTTGTAAAAAAAAAATTAAATTACATTACACCCTATATTTTTTCAGTGACTGGTATGGGACATGGTTGTTTAACATGCTGACCCATCGCTAGTACCTCGGTGATCTCAGGTATAATGGGGCACAGTAACAATAGCAGTCACAGGGAGATCTGCTACACCACCGATAGCTTATTGTCTGGGAAGTTTAAAAAATGGGAACTCAAATACCCAACTTTCTATCTTGCTCTTGGGCCAGAAAAGGTTGCCAAACCCTGAAGTTTGATTGAGTGATTTTTTTAAAATGTTTTTTTGCAGATATTTTACTGTCTACAACCAGGAGTCATTCAGTACAACTCTTAAGATCTTTTTTTACACAATTAAACTAGGGTATATCTGATGTATATACATTTCCATATTATTGTAGTTGAATTTGGTAATTATGCAAAATACACCATATAACAGACTTAGAAATCTCAAAATATGTTGCATGTGCTTTTTGTGGCAAATGCCCATGGTCTTTAAAAAATGTAAAATGGAAAAGGTTAATTCATGTTAGGGAAGGTTTTTCTCAAGTGGTATTGTAAAATTGATGACAAATTGATGTTATGTTGCCTTCAGAAAGGTGCAAACAAAAAAATTCAAACAATAATTTCTCCTGTGGTGCAAGAAGTATTGTTCCAAATTTCTGCTTACAGCAAGATAATGATTACAAATCACACAGTTGGTAAAAAAGAAAACTCAATTGCACAATAACGAGGCATATTGAATCTTTTAATTCATAAAATGGCACTCTCAAAGCACAAATGTCAATAGTGTCTAAGCTGCTTGCCAGTAGGGTACTATTTGGACAGAATAAAAAAGAATGGCTGCAACTTGGATGAGTGTTTGAAGATCTTAAAAAAGAAATCCTGGCATGCCCCCTCATTAGGAAATTAATTTGAAAAATGCTATAGATTTTAAATGATAGAAAAAAACAACAATTGGTTTATTAATAAAAATGGAATAAATTTAATTCACTCGACCATAAAAATCAACACTCCCAAAAGGCAAATTTGTCACCAGTACAATTAATTTGACATTGTGGAAGGTCACAGTGGAAATGTGTGCAAGTAGATATTACAAGTGTATGCAAGCCAACTGCTGCTTGGGAAATGCAAATATAAATTTGGGAATGGACCAATATGCTAATCTTTGATATCTGGTGACTGGGCAGGCTTTTGATGATTAAAAAGACAGTTTTATGTTTTCTAAGTACTTGAAAGTGCACATTTGCACAGAATTCTCAGCCAATCGAAATGCTAATATGATAAGTAAAAAAACACAGACAGAAAGCCTCAAGAAAATGACACAATATATTCATATGGAAAACTAAACAGCACAGAAAATGTATTTGGAGAAAAAAGATCCTCTGGAAACATGAAAAAAAAACTAAACAAAAGTCTTCCAAAAGTGATGTCTTAAATTCCACAACCTCTATTTTGGAGGGTCTTTGGCTTGATGGTCTTGTCTGGGCACGCGGCTGTTTCCTATTAAGATAAAAAAACTAAATATAAAAGTAGGAAAAAAAGAACAAAACATACACACCTACAAAACATACACACCTACAAAACATACACACCTACACAATAAAGCCATGGAATAACCTCCACCACCAGGCACTAAAGAGGGAGGAAGGGACAGGCACTCTTTCTAGGTGGTTATGCTAATCCCGAGGACAAATATAGTTTGCATATCATAGATTCCTGCAAGCTCTATTTTGTCCCCCCCATTCTACCAGACCTGGTGGTGGTCCGAAGAAACTGTAAACAGTACACTTCAGATCATCTCCAGTAAAATTGAACAAATTCTTACTGGAAGACCACCTTGAAGCTTTTAAAAAATATGTGGGAGAGGAAGGCCTTTTGCTGCTGCCTAGGCAGCTGAATAGAATGACCCTTAAAAATTGTCTGCAGACATAGGGGACAATATTCAACCCAAAGTAGTATTGACCTTAGCCTACTGAAAAGGTTTCCTAGAGGTCATGAACAATTGTATAATATCTGCCCTAACCTCAGCAGAAATATTCAAATAGGAATTCAGGAATAGAATCAGCTTCTAGAGACATATAATTATAAGAGACGTCCCATTATTTAAATTCATCAATAATCTGTTTATAACTTACCCTGGTCCTTTGCCACAAAGTAGAATTAACAATATCCAGCACTCCATCAGACAACAGTGGATGAGCCACCATCCTAGCCGGGCTCCAATCCCTATAAAGTGTGGTCCCCAGGAAACAAACCTCTGCCCAGCCCAATGGTACCTTGGGACCATAGAAAGGTCTGAGACTCACATAGATCTATCTGTCTCTTACCCAATCTGTCCTCTATCAACTGGAATAAGGCTGATTTCAGTTAGACTGTAGCCAGAGACAAACGTTGACAGGACAGAGAGTCCACCAACTCGTTTGCCTCCCCTGGCACGTGAACCACACAAAGGCAAACGTTGTTGTCTAGACCCCAAGACCAAAGATACAGAGCTTCTAGACATAAAACCCTCAACCTGGTGCCACTTCTACAGTTGACATAAGCCATGGCTGTCTTGTTGTCTGACTGTACTTTCACAGACACCTCTATGAGTTCAAGGGAACAAGGCCTTGCAAGGCTAATCTGATAGCTCTTAACTCCAACACATTTATGTGAATAAGTTGTTCGTGACTTGCCAAAATTCCTCTTACAGCCCCTTGGACCAAAAACGCACACCAGCCCTGCATAGATGCATCTGTGGTTAAAGTTACTTTAAAATTCTCCTCCAATAATGGGCAAGGGAGCTGTATTGCCTCACTTAATACTCTCGTTTAACTCTTTTCTGACATTCTTGGGAAGCACTGTCTTTGACTCCCACTTGAAACCTTGTCTTAGTTGGTCTCCTAGAAACAGGTGACAATGTCTTCACAGTAAAGGGGAAGCTTCAAAACCTGGTGTTAATGCTATCAACCTCCCAATAGTCTTCGCTCAATCTCTCAGAGACCATTTGTCTCTTGAAAGAACAATAAAGAGAACAATAAAGAATCAAATAGGCCAGAATCTTTACCTACTTTTCTTGGGGAACCCCCAAAGAAAGACTCTTGGTGTCCAGCAAAAACCCTAGCAATAGAATCTTAAGTGGGGACCAGTACAGATTTTTGTCGATTAACAATAAACCCTAGATCTTGTAAAAGGGAAATTAGATAATTAAATTAGCTGAATAATGGCATCTCTTACTGGATTTAGCAACAGAATGTCTTCTAGATAATAAAAACACAGGAACCCTCTCTCACTGACATGAGAAATAATGGCTTTCATTATGCTGGAGAATGTTTAAGGTGCGTTGATAGGCCAAACACCATTACAGTCCAATGATAAATCTGTTCCTTCCAGCGGAACCTGAGAAAGCACCTATGCTTCTTGGTGACAAAATGGATGGCATCTTTGATATCCAACTTTATGCAGAAATTTTTTTTCTGAACCAAACCTGGAAGATCTGTTAAACCTTCCATCCTGAATCTCTTCCTCTTCAGGAAAACATTTAATGCCTTGACTTTCAGAACCGGTCTCCAAGAGCAATCCGATTTTGGGATAGGAAACAAGGGGCTGATCCAGCCTGAAATTGACATTTTGGCCAGTTATATCTTCCCCTGGGCTAATGCCAGGGAAAGAGAAGCATCTAGAACTGGATTCATATCCCTGTAAAGACTTTGCCTCTGGAAAGGGAAACTCAAAATATGGAGTTGTAACCCTCTTTTGAACATTTGAAGCACACACTTGTCTGTTTACATCTAACCAGATCGGAGGGATATCAGTTAAAATACTTACTGGACTGCATGGGTCTTCCTTTCCCAGATTAGCCACCTCTGGCAGGGGCTCCTCTGTAACTGCCGGATGGTTTTGACTTTCCCGCATGATGGGGAAATTGAACTTACAGGGACACATCCCGGCACGATCCTGAAGTCCTGTAGTAGTGGCCCTGGCCGGTCCAACTGCAGGAAAACTTATTTTTAATTCAGAGAAAGATCTCCTAGCCTTATATTGCCTTTCACGTATCAATGAAGGGACAAAAAGAAAAGAGTCCTCCAGATTAGGGAACTCCTGGGATTTAGGAGCTAGATCAGACAAACCAGCAGCATGCATCCAATGTGATCTATGTAGAAATACAATTAAAAGACTGTCCAATAATCAGGACAGCTCTGCTGGAATCTTTCAGAAGTGCTGTCTTAGAAACCAGTAACTTAGGCAGTGAATGAGAGCGAGAGGATCCTTCCCTCTCAGCCTTATCTAGCATTAACAAAAGGGGGCTGACCATAATTTTAAATTGCAAAGGGTCTGGTCCATTGAGACCACATAAACACTGCTTCCTGTAATGGATAGCAGTGCTAGACCCACTTTAGGAGCCATTAAAGCCTGAATGTCAGGAATGCCAATATGGTTCCTATGGGGATATGAAAGCTAGTTTGACTCCTGACTCCTGTTTCCTAGCCCATGTGGAATGGAAAAGCTTTGACAGAAGCACTTTCCCTAATAGGCTTCCATCTCTCATTAGAAGCTGCAGAGTGGACCACCTCCTCTGACTCCCAACCAATCTCAGGCGATCCCTGTCTAGCACAGGACCTGCTGCGGGGACGTGAAATAGCAAATGCCCTGGAGGAAGATGGTGAGGTACTGACAGCACTCCATCAAGCCTTGTCCCTTTTATTGGAAATGTGTTTAGAAACCTCTAATGAGGGAAACACACCTTTAACTTTTAGGGGTTCTGTCCATATAATACGACAGCTACTCAAACAAAAGTGAGGGGAAGACCTGAATATTCTCAGAGCTAAAGGAAGAAGAGGACAGACATCTCTTCTTCCTCTGCTTAAATGTAACTGGGACCATATCATTCTCAGATGAAGAGGAGGATAGGTCTCTTGCCAGTAAGGCTCTCTTATGGAGCTTTCTAACTGTGATGGGGCTGCCTCTAGGAGAGGCATCCACCATGTCTATGGCAGACACAGATATAGAGTCCTCCATCATGGTTGCTTTTTTAAAATCTGAGGTGATCAGGGCTTCCACGCACTGCACGACTGTCCTGATCACTGATTGGCTGAGAATGCTGTTGCAGTGCACATGCTCAGCGTGAGCATTTTCAATCCGGCAATGTCTCACCTTTGCTAGGTAGTTATGCCTCCCAGAGGGCCAAATACCTGGTGCACAGTACAAAAGAACAGATAACAGGTTACACATTTTATTAAAGCTACATAATCTATGAAGAACAAAACACGAGATTCAGTCATTTTATACAGCCATATCATGCATACCCTCCGACAAGTGTCAGGTGACGAATGGCAACTGTTTGCCCAGAGGCCAAAAAACATTTTAGTTGCCCTTTGTGCCACTTTAACAGTCCACCTGACATAATCAGAGATAAACACACATGGACATGCAAGACAGATTAGCTAACAGAAGTGGTACAGAGCTTGACATACAGACAAGGCAATTAGATCAAACATGTTACCAACTGGGGCATTTAAATGTGAAAAGTGGTGCAAACCCAGCCTATTGAGTGAGATTAGAGAGCAGCTTCGGGGCAATTGCCCTACTGCTGCTCTTGTCAACCCTCCCCTACCCATAGTTTAAAGTGCAGTGCCCCAATATTAATGAGTTTTAACCAAACATTATGCTCCAATGAAACGTAATTTCCCAAAACTATATCATGTACAAGGAACCCAAGACCTGTACATGTGGGGTCTAGGACACTTCATTGCCGCGGCTTCATTGCTGACAGCTCAGAGCGGCAGTTAGAACGCTGAACTGTCAGCAATGAAGAATAACGCGGCCGCTTCATCGCTGACGCGGCTATGTAAGGGCTGACAGTTCAGTGCTGAACTGTCAGCTCTTACAAATGTACAAGTGAAAAGAAAATACCCCCCCTAATAAATAATTCCCCCCCAAAGTGCCCCCCCAAACCCCAATACTAAAATTAACCCCAAAACCCCAATACTAAAATTAACACCAAATCCCAATACTAAAATTAACCCCAAAACCCTAATACTAACCCCCTAAACCCTAATACTAATCCCCGAACCCTAATACTAACCCCCTAAACCCTAATACTAACCCCCGAACCCTAATACTAACCCCCTAAAATCTAATACTAAAATTAACCCCGAACTTTAAAAACAAATTTTAACCCCCTAAACCCTAATTCTAACCACCCTTAACCCCAATACTAAAATTCTAATTCTAAAACTCTATCTTCCAACTCTAACACATTAAAAATTACCTTTAGCGATGAAATGTAATGCGATGAACTCTCCCGCGACGAGTTGTTGTGTGGTGAAGTGAGAGCGGTGAAGCGGCTGCGTGGATGCAGCCACGATGAAGTATCCCATCCCCGTTCATGTGTACAAGAAGCATTTGCACGATAACAGTTTTCTTTGGACACCACTCATGGTCTGGTACTAAATCTAGAACAGATCCACAATAATTTATCAAGCTTTTTACAGTAAGAATACTTTCACCAGAGGAGAATATTAATAACCATCTTTATTCAACTCAATAAAAATAGCAGTGGCAGGGAAAATAGCCAACAACTATGTTGTCTACTCCTCAACCTCACGTTGGTGCAAGATAAGGATGTGTGCCTGTATATTGCACAGGCTTTTTTGCCAGTGTGATTTTATGCAGGCATTCTGAATAAATCACATTTTAAATATTTGATTCAAGCCCTCCCCAGTGATTATTCTGTATGGAACTATGAGTGACCTCGCTCTTGTACACAGTTGGATCTCTTAACAGTGTAACACATTGTATTATGACATCACTTGAGAGACAGGAAATTCAATTAATTTGCATGAAATTATTCTCATTGGTTCCTGCAACAACAAAAAAAGGAAATTGACATTTACTCATCTGGTGTGGGCAGTCCTTGTGTCTTATAAACTGCTGTAATTTCACAATATCATCTAGCTGTAAATATTTTATATTTTAAGCAGTGCAACATGTAAAACATGTATTGTAAAGTAGTTTGAAAACACATTAATATGCATTAATATTTGGAAGAAGCATTTTGGGATCCAGACACTCCCTTTAAGTAATTTAAAACGCTACTTCTCTTAATCATAGGTCACCTATTGAGGTTGCCATCATGGAATTACACATCTTCATAGACAGCAAAGTAAACCCATATGTAACATATGGCATGTCAAAGCACTCACAAGTAAAACAAACTCTGTAATACTATGTAATACACATAAAAAACTATGCTCAGTAGATATCACTAAGACACACACTTAGCAGAGATTCCCATGAGAACTAACTACTTGCATTTGAGAAATTTAAATTGGTGATCTAATTTCTTACTATGTAATCCCTTTAAAGGTCTGCAATTAGTCATATATTACAGCATCAATTCTAAATCTGATTGACCATGCATTAAACTGCCAAGGATTAAATTAGCATTATATAATCCATTTAATACTGTTAGAATTGAAATACCAGTTAATAGAAGTTGTGAATTAGGTGCATGAATTATATTGATATGGCCCCGGGGCACACTAAGTGGGGATTCCCATTTCATGTTTAACTTCTTTAGTTTCGATTTAACAGACATCTCAGTGGCTCTCACTGAGACCTGCACCTGTTAATTAATCTCATATGATCCTGATTTTTTTTATTGTTTATATTGCATTTTAATTAAGGTTTCTCTTTTTTTTATATATAACCTTTAGATCATTCTTGTAATGTACAGATACATAATATCTGTTTTTTTTCCACTGAACAGATTATGTTGGTTGTCACAGTGTAGACTTGCTTTCTAATTCCCTTTTCAGACTAAATCTAAGGAACAAGGGTTTCTGCATGGCACATGAACCCATGTGGGTACCCCATAAAGCAGATCTTTAAACAAGGTGTAAAGAAATAGGTTGGTGGCTGCAGTATTGCCACAGCTAAAGAAATGAGTCAAGTTAAAAATCACAACTTTTAACTAATAATTTATTAAAAACATCAAGTGTGAAGGGATGCCACAAGACCTCTCAAAGAGAGACCACTTAGGTTAACAAACCACATACATAATAAGATAAAGACAAATGTGCAGTGACAACACTTGTCAAGGTTGTCTGGATATCAATATCAGTAATGGTGTTAAGTCACTGTAATAAAACACTTATATCTTAAAAGAACTGAAGTTCCAAGGACCACCGGCCAATTGTCAATTGAAATTAGAGGTTACTTGAATATGGGTACCTGCACAGATAAAAGTTAGGTATTGGTCCCAGGCATAGGGCAATAGTAATAGAAGAAAAAAAGAGTAAATCAGCCACACTGTGCGGTTTAGGTAAGGTAGCTCTCCCAACTTGTCTCCTAAGTTCCGTCACCGATCAGCCATACGCCACCGCCAGGCAACAACACATTGAGAAAAATAAAAGAGGAAAAGAGCGGTGGTAGTACGGATGGAGAAAAAATATAACAAAAGACACAGAACTGGCTGCAATAAAGAATTTATTCCTCGATAGGAAGGCAGCCGAATGCCAGTCAGTGATCCCCTACCCAGTGTGTCCATGACGCCTACGCGTTTCGCGCCAAAACTTGGAGCTCTGTCAAGGCTTACCTCCTGGAGGTGTGCCTTTCTTTTAAATGCGTTCTTAAAGTGCTAGTGACAAATAATCAGTAAAGTGAAAAAATACAAAATATAAGCAAATGTGGGATAAACCGCCTAGTATACACATTAAAAACAATTGATTAGCATGGAGAAATGGTTAATAAGTGAAAAGGTCAAGGGCAAGAAAAGAATATATGAATGGAAAATCTGTCTCCTACAAAGGGTAGTCTGGCAACTTTTGGCCCAAGGGGCATCAATAAATTAGTAGCTCATAGTGCAACTTCATCAGCCCGCCTGTTATCATCAGAGATAGATACAAATAGAAAAAAAAGGCAGAGATGCTGACAGATGATGTACAGAGTTTGACAGACAGACAAAACAATTAGGTAGACATACATGCCTTTAGGATCCACATGGAAGCCCCAAATACTTGACTTGAATGTTTTCTGAAGAAGATGTCTGCTACTGGGGCATCTAGAAGTGGAGAATGATGTAAAGCCCATACCACTAAGTCTGGTAAGAGAGCAGCCCAAATTAGAGAGCAGGGAACAATTAGCCTTCTACCTACCTTTTTAGTGCTTCAGTCTGTCTGATACTATTACAAAACCTTTATTCATTATCACAGCCTCTGATTTATAGTAACAGCGAATAGTGAAAAGATGAAGAGAACATCAGTACCGTCATTTTGTTTAGGTGTGTCTAATTTGTTACCTTCCCTGTTATCTGGAAGTCTTGTTTTGTCCATTACAGCCCTCTGAAATTGAATGGTACTTTACATATAAATAATGAGTTCCATGCATATTTTCACTAAAATGAGATGTTGCCTTATCTATAATGTTTGATTGTGGCTCTTGTCATCAAGTTCTATTATTGGTTAACTTGAGATTTTTTTGCACCTAACTGATTCTGGCCATTGCTCCATTATGTCTAGTATATCTATAGTGGTTGCCATCTTCCAGGTCCATGTTACACCAAACCCAGTAAAGTCTGGTGTTGGCTGCCTTCCCATTGCCCTGAAAGTATGATAAATGAATAACACAATAATGTTTCTCATTGACCATTCAAAGAGCTTATAAGCCTGGAAGCATCACTGCTGTGAAAACTCGATTTGTGCACATTTAGCTACAGAAACTAATAATATTATGGTTGTGGGTTTGAGTAATCATTGAACTTCTCAAAGCATTTTGAGACTTTTTCCCTTCTTCCTTCTCTCCTCTTAGTCTCTGGCTAATCCTCTCTCACTCCCGCTTTTCCCCACTATGTTCTCTATGAGAGACAGAATAGGATAGATTGGGGTCAGAGTGGGGTTGGGGTTGGGAGAGAGTGGGGGTCATATTAGGGAGAGAGTGAGTGACTTTTTTTAAAAAAATCACTCTCCTTTTTCCTCCCTGTTTTATTTTATTTATTTAATTAATTTAACTATATCACTTATTTTTCCTTTCTTCCCCTTCCAACCCGTGATATTAACCTTTTTTCTGTGAATGATTAATGAAGTAACTAAATACTGAAGTTATTTCCATAAATGATCATATAAATGGATTCTCTCATTTTCTTCACATTATAACAAAATGGATTCATATGTTCCTTTTAACCCTTTTATATCAATATATAAATATTGTAAACTTATTTTGCCTCTGAGGGAAACAAAGGATTGTGTATTGCACCAACTCGAGCGCCACCACTCCATTTCTAATTTTTGTTAATTTTGACATTTCCAAGCACAGTTCAGTCTATTCTGAAATCCTTAAATCAAGTGTTAACATACAAGGTATCACCATTTCAATTTAGCTAATGTTGCATGTCAACACACATCACCCTAGATTGATGGTTTTGTGTGGAAAATGGGAGACATAGTCCTATAACAGCTGGAGTGGCAGACATAGACATCCTGTGGCTTTTATAAATTTGTAAAACATGAGGCCCTTAATTAAGCATTTGTATGCCATATGGATAATCATCATTGTATTTTGTAATGTGAAGAAGACCTGTAGCTTTGAAATAGTTAAAGAACATAGCTATAAAAACGAACTGATTTGCGAGACTCCAATTAAGATTATTAAATTATAATGAAATATAGACTCACTCAACCCAAACTGTTAAATCAAATGAACACTCATGAAAATGTAGCTTTACTTCCATCAAAATACCAACTTATTCAATAAACAGATTAGCACAATGAGCATCAAAAACGCATGTCCAACCATTGTAAGTATAAAACCAAAGTACCATATATATAAAACTATCTGGAGCCATGCTGAGTATGACATAAATGCCTGGTGTGTTTTCAGTTTTGGGCATTTAATCCAAGCTGTGGATAAGGGCTAGAAAAAGTGCACACAAACAACCACTTTTTTATTTCATCCACTACTACAGTGGTTTTAATTATTGAATAATCAATGTGGTGTCTTATATAAATACCAAATTCTATTGGAACTAGTGTAGTTCAAGTGCCAGAGTAACATTTTTTTTTAAATCCCCTGAAAGCTACCCATATTTAACACATTTTAGTTTACATACAATTACCATAATAACATTATAAATGTAGCTTTTTTTAATCAGAAGTCATGTATGTGCATTAGCAGAGAGAGATCCCCACTCCATGCAGACCATGCTCAGACTTTTTTTGGATATTTGTATAATACTTGTACCCTCTAGGAAAGCAAAGGTTACTCTTTCTTCCAAAGCCTATAATAGATGTGGACAAAGGAGTGATATGTCCAATTTAAAATAAATTATAACAAAAGACGTGAAAGAACATTTTCAAATACTACTCACACTTCTTGGAGACAATTGTTTTTTTGGGTGATGTACTTTTGAATTCTTTTAGCTAAAATTCCAATCCACATATCCCATGCGCATCCATGTATATTTCTAATAATCATTAATTACTTGCAGTAACTTTGTAAGTACCTTTGTTGTAACTTCTAACTAGTGAAAAGTAAACACAAACTATGTCTGTACACATTGACACAGTTAAAAAATATATGGCCCTCTGTCAGTAGATATCATTCTTTTTTTTCCTGTTCTGAAATAACATACAAGAGAAGCACAGTTTAATCAACCCGTAGCTCACATTGACACACCAATAAAGAATAAAGTATAGTTCTGGCAGAAATTTCACTGCACAAAACAGTAACATATTTTATCTATGAAAAACATTGAGATGCAATGCTATTTGGTGGAAATGAAAATAGTATGTGATTCTTTCTAAACAACAGATAATAACTACCTGACATCATTTTCTAAATGAACCCTAAATTATATGAATGTTGATAAGAAAAATTAGAATCAGACAGATATGGTCAGGGCTGCCATCAGAAAGTTTGGGGCCACTTACAGAACAAATGCACTACTTTCGTTATTGCCCCCACATCCTTTGCCATAACACCCTCTTGCAGTGGGGATGGGACTCTTCATTGCGGCTGCTTCCGCACAGCCGCTTCACCGCCGACTCTACAGCACAAGACAGATCGTCGCTGGAGATTTCATCGCGGGACATTTCATCGCCAAAGGTAAGTATTTTACCGATTTTAGTTTGTTTAGAATTATGGTTTAGGGGATTAGAATTAGGTTTAGTGTTAGGGGTTAATTTTACTATTAGGGGTCGGGGGTTAGTATTAGGGTTAGTATTAGGGTTAGTATTAGGGTTAGTATTAGGTTTTAGGGCAGGGGTCCTCAAACTTTTTAAACAGGGGGCCAGTTCACTGTCCCTCAGACCAGGGGCGTACCTAGAGCATTTGGCACCCGGGGCGGACCCCGAGTGTGGCACCCCCCCCCACAATAAAAATGCAAGAAAACACCCACAATTTTTTCAATGTTTGAAAATTGTACAATTATAGTTACCAGGAATAGTGTGCCAGTCAGATACCAGTAATATTGTGCCAGTCAGATACCAGTAATATTGTGCCAGTCAGAGCCCAGTAATAGTGTGCCACTCAGAGCCCAGTAAGTGTGCCAGTCAGAGCCCAGTAATAGTGTGCCACTCAGAGCCCAGTAATATAGTGCCACTCAGAACCCAGTAATATAGTGCCAGTCAGAGCCCAGTAATAGTGTGCCACTCAGAGCCCAGTAATAGCGTGCCAGTCAGAGCCCAGTTATATAGTGCCACTCAGAACCCAGTAATGTGCCAGTCAGAGCCCAGTAATAGTGTGCCACTCAGAACCCAGTAATATTGTGCCAGTCAGATACCAGGAATATTGTGCCAGTCAGAGCCAGTATTATTGTTTGTGCTAGTCAGAGCCCAGTAATATAGTGCCAGTCAGTGCCCAGTAATAGTGTGCCAGTCAGTGCCCAGTAATAGTGTGCCACTCAGAGCCCAGGAATATTGTGCCAGTCAGATGCCCAGTAAGATTGTGCCAATCAGTGCCCATGAATATTATGCCAGTCAGATGCCAAGTAATTTTGTGCCAGTCAGTGCCCAGGAATATTATGCCAGTCAGATGCCCAGGAATATTGTGCCAGTCAGTGCCCAGTAATAGTGTGCCAGTCAGAGCCCAGTAATAGTGTGCCAGTCAGATACCAGGAATATTGTAACAGTCAGAGCCCAGTAATATAGTGCCAGTCAGTGCCCAGGAATATTGTGTCAGTCAGTGCCCAGTAATAGTGTGCCACTCAGAGCCCAGGAATAGTGTGCCAGTCAAATGCCCAGTAATATTGTGCCAGTCAGTGCCCATGAATATTATGCCAGTCAGATGCCAAGTAATTTTGTGCCAGTCAGTGCCCAGGAATATTGTGCCAGTCAGTGCCCAGTAATAGTGTGCCAGTCAGAGCCCAGTAATAGTGTGCCAGTCAGATACCAGGAATATTGTAACAGTCAGAGCCCAGTAATATAGTGCCAGCCAGAGCCCAGTAATATAGTGCCAGCCAGAGCCCAGTAATATAGTGCCAGTCAGAGCCCAGTAATATAGTGCCAGCCAGAGCCCAGTAATATAGTGCCAGCCAGAGCCCAGTAATATTGTGCCACTCAGAGCCCAGTAATATAGTGCCAGCCAGAACCCAGTAATATAGTGCCAGCCAGAGCCAAGTAATATAGTGCCAGTCAGAGCCCAGTAATATAGTGCCAGCCAGAACCCAGTAATATAGTGCCAGCCAGAACCCAGTAATATAGTGCCAGTCAGAGCCCAGTAATATAGTGCCAGCTAGAGCCCAGTACTATAGTGCCAGTCAGAGCCCAGTAATGTAGTGCCAGCCAGAGCCCAGTAATATAGTGCCAGCCAGAACCCAGTAATATAGTGCCAGTCAGAGCCCAGTAATATAGTGCCAGCCAGAACCCAGTAATATAGTGCCAGTCAGAGCCCAGTAATATAGTGCCAGTCAGAGCCCAGTAATATAGTGCCAGTCAGAACCCAGTAATATAGTGCCAGCCAGAACCCAGTAATATAGTGCCAGCCAGAACCCAGTAATATAGTGCCAGCCAGAGCCCAGTAATATTGTGCAAGTCAGAACCCAGTAATATAGTGCCAGCCAGAACCCAGTAATATAGTGCCAGCCAGAACCCAGTAATATAGTGCCAGCCAGAGCCCAGTAATATAGTGCCAGCCAGAACCCAGTAATATAGTGCCAGCCAGAGCCCAGTAAGTGTGCCAGTCAGAGCCCAGTAATAGTGTGCCACTCAGAGCCCAGTAATATAGTGCCACTCAGAACCCAGTAATATAGTGCAAGCCAGAACCCAGTAATATAGTGCCAGCCAGAGCCCAGTAATATAGTGCCAGCCAGAACCCAGTAATATAGTGCCAGCCAGAGCCCAGTAATATAGTGCCAGCCAGAACCCAGTAATATAGTGCCAGCCAGAACCCAGTAATATAGTGCCAGCCAGAGCCCAGTAAGTGTGCCAGTCAGAGCCCAGTAATAGTGTGCCACTCAGAGCCCAGTAATATAGTGCCACTCAGAACCCAGTAATATAGTGCCAGCCAGAACCCAGTAATATAGTGCCAGCCAGAGCCCAGTAATATAGTGCCAGCCAGAACCCAGTAATATAGTGCCAGCCAGAACCCAGTAATATAGTGCCAGTCAGAGCCCAGTAATATAGTGCCAGTCAGAGCCCAGTAATATAGTGCCAGCCAGAGCCCAGTAATATAGTGCCAGCCAGAGCCCAGTAATAGTGTGCCACTCAGAGCCCAGTCATAGCGTGCCAGTCAGAGCCCAGTTATATAGTGCCACTCAGAACCCAGTAATGTGCCAGCCAGAGCCCAGTAATATAGTGCCAGCCAGAACCCAGTAATATAGTGCCAGCCAGAACCCAGTAATATAGTGCCAGCCAGAACCCAGCAATCTAGTGCCAGCCAGAGCCCAGTAATATAGTGCCAGCCAGAACCCAGTAATATAGTGCCAGCCAGAGCCCAGTAATATTGTGCCAGTCAGAACCCAGTAATATAGTGCCAGCCAGAACCCAGTAATATAGTGCCAGCCAGAACCCAGTAATATAGTGCCAGCCAGAGCCCAGTAATATAGTGCCAGCCAGAACCCAGTAATATAGTGCCAGCCAGAACCCAGTAATATTGTGCCAGTCAGAACCCAGTAATATAGTGCCAGCCAGAGCCCAGTAATATTGTGCCAGTCAGAACCCAGTAATATAGTGCCAGCCAGAACCCAGTAATATAGCGCCAGCCAGAGCCCAGTAATATAGTGCCAGCCCCCCCCCCCCCATCACTTACCAAATCGCTGCTTCTCCCGGACGGACGACTCCTCCGTGCAGTCTTCCCTCCTGCACGGAGGAGGGAAACACAGTCGCCGGATGTGACATATCGTCACATCCGGTCGCTGTGATTTTTTTTTTTTTTTCACCCGGCGGCCGCATCCAGAGGATACGGCCGCCTGAAAAAAAAAAAAAAAAAAGGTAAGCAGCGCGGGGGGTGCCAGCAGCACCGGTGGCACCCCCCTAGTCAGTGGCACCCGGGGCGGGCCGCCCCCCCCGCCCCCCCCTCGGGACGCCACTGCCTCAGACCGTTGAAGGGCCGGACTATAGTAAAAATAAAAACTATGAAGAAATTCCTATGCACACTGCATATATCTTATTTTGAACAAAACGAGAACAAATACAATATTTAAAGTAAAGTTAAATCAACAAACTTACCAGTATTTCAATGGAAATAGTGTGCCAGTCAGAGCCCAGGAATATTATGCCAGTCAGATGCCCAGGAATATTATGCCAGTCAGATGCCCAGGAATATGATGCCAGTCAGATGGCCAGGAATATTATGCCATTCAGATGCCCAGGAATATTATGCCAGTCAGATGCCCAGGAATATGATGCCATTCAGATGGCCAGGAATATGATGCCAGTCAGATGGCCAGGAATATTATGCCATTCAGATGCCCAGGAATATTATGCCAGTCAGATGCCCAGGAATAATATGCCAGTCAGATGCCCAGGAATATGATGCCAGTCAGATGCCCAGGAATATGATGCCAGTCAGATGCCCAGGAATATGATGCCAGTCAGATGCCCAGGAATATGATGCTAGTCAGATGCCCAGGAATATGATGCCAGTCAGATGCCCAGGAATATGATGCCAGTCAGATGCCTAGGAATATGATGCCAGTCAGATGCCCAGGAATATTATGCCAGTCAGATGGCCAGGAATATGATGCCAGTCAGATGCCCAGGAATATGATGCTAGTCAGATGGCCAGGAATATTATGCCATTCAGATGCCCAGGAATATTATGCCATTCAGATGCCCAGGAATATGATGCCAGTCAGATGCCCAGGAATATGATGCCAGTCAGATGCCCAGGAATATTATGCCATTCAGATGCCCAGGAATATGATGCCATTCAGATTCCCAGGAATATGATGCCATTCAGATGCCCAGGGATATTATGCCATTCAGATGCCCAGGAATATGATGCCAGTCAGATGGCCAGGAATATTATGCCATTCAGATGCCCAGGAATATGATGCCATTCAGATGCCCAGGAATATGATGCCATTCAGATGCCCAGGAATATGATGCCATTCAGATTCCCAGGAATATGATGCCATTCAGATGCCCAGGAATATTATGCCATTCAGATGCCCAGGAATATTATGCCATTCAGATGCCCAGGAATAATATGCCAGTCAGATGCCCAGGAATATTATGCCAGTCAGATGCCCAGGAATATGATGCCAGTCAGATGCCCAGGAATATGATGCCAGTCAGATGCCCAGGAATATGATGCCATTCAGAAGCCCAGGAATATTTTGCCATTCAGATGCCCAGGAATATTATGCCATTCAGATGCCCAGGAATAATATGCCAGTCAGATGCCCAGGAATAATATGCCAGTCAGATGCCCAGGAATATTATGCCAGTCAGATGCCCAGGAATATGATGCCAGTCAGATGCCCAGGAATATGATGCCAGTCAGATGCCCAGGAATATGATGCCAGTCAGATGCCCAGGAATATTATGCCATTCAGAAGCCCAGGAATATTTTGCCATTCAGATGCCCAGGAATATTATGCCATTCAGATGCCCAGGAATATTATGCCATTCAGATGCCCAGGAATAATATGCCAGTCAAATGCTCAGGAATAATATGCCAGTCAGATGCCCAGGAATATGATGCCAGTCAGATGCCCAGGAATATGATGCCAGTCAGATGCCCAGGAATATGATGCCAGTCAGATGCCCAGGAATATTATGCCATTCAGAAGCCCAGGAATATTTTGCCATTCAGATGCCCAGGAATATTATGCCAGTCAGAGGCCAGGAATAGTGCTCGTTATCCCTCCCTCCTCCCCCGCTTCCCCATCACTTACCTCCAGCTGCTGTGTCCCCGGACGTCTCGCGCGGTGTCCTCCTGTGGAGGAGGGAAACAGTTACCGGATCCGGATGTGACGTAACGTCACATCCGGTCGTGGTGAATTTTTTTTTTTTTCTTCCTGCAGCCGCATCCTTTGCGGCTGCCAGAAAGAAAAAAAAAAGTAAACGGGGTGGGTGCCGGCAGCACCCCCCGCGGGCCACATAAATGTCCTCGGCGGGCCGCATGTGGCCCGCGGGCCGTAGTTTGAGGACCCCTGTTTTAGGGGGTTAATTTTAGTATTAGGGGTCGGGGGTTAGTATTAGGGTTTAGGGGGTTAATTTTAGTATTGGGGTTAATTTTAGTGTTAGTATTGTGGTTTAGTGTTTAGTGTTACTATTGGGGGGGAATCATTTATTAGGGGGGGGTATTTTAGTTTTACTTTTAGATTTGTAAGAGCTGACAGTTCAGCTCTGAACTGTCAGCTCTTACATAGCTGCAGCCGCGGTGAAACGGCCGTTCATTGCTGACAGTTCAGCGTTCTAACTGCCGCGCTGAACTGTCAGCGATGAAGATGCGGCGAAGAAGTGTCCTAGACCCCTTGCACTACCCATTGTGTATTTTTGTTATTGATTTTTCCATTTACAATTCAATTATTTGCAGTGTCTAATCCCACAAGTAACTGCCCACTTGAACCTTTCACCACTTAAATAATGTCATCCCTTCCTTTTTAGATCCATATAATGGCTACTATTTTTAAAAAGCAAATTAAGTTGGTGAAATGGAGGCAATCTCAGGCTAGAAAAGAGCTTGGCAAATACAATGTGGTAAATTAGTTTTTTTGCTGAGTACCATGCAATCTTTCTTCTGGCATTCAAATCAATTTTTGTATTGTCATGTGTTTTACCCAAGCAGGAAGCCTAATAATGGAGACAAGGATGTACAGGTTTAACCAAAAAGTATCTTTTATCCAAAAAGTAAAGGTGATTTATTTGCTCTATTCAGCATTTACATTGATAGTGCTGCAGTGCTGATAGGCTTTAAAGGGACTATGTCATCACTGGAACATTACAAACGCAACAGGGAAGTAAAAAGCAAGAAGTAAAAGAAGAGACAGGCATACATTATGCAGAAATCAGCATGTGAACAGCTATATTTCTTGAAGGACACATCCAGGGTGGAGTTAGGATGTTGGTTTTCTACTCCTTTGTGCTGGCAAGCAATGCTTGCCAGGTTGAGGAAACAGTTATTTGCTCAAGGGCACCCTGCAGAGACCTCACTGTGCTTCAAACAGTGACAGAACTATCATTGGTGCAGGAGTCACAGCTGCGACCAGTCCGTCACTCCAGGGGGTCCGGCTGCCCTGTCGACCCCTGCAAAAAAATATAATGTGTGGGCAAAACGGGGCAGCTGCCCAGGGCCCATTCATTCTTGAAGACAGCCACGATCAGGCAGCAGCCTTGAGTCCGCATCCCCCAGGATCCAGCTTTTCGTCACAGCCACTGGAAATGAAAACGTCATATCCGGTGCCTGTATTTCATGCACGCAGCATGCATGCAGTAAACACCTCAGAGGAGATGGCAAACGAGCAGCATTCAGGTAAGTACTGGGGAAGGGGAGAGAGGAGGTTTAATTGGCAAATTAAAGAGCAAAATATGGGCAAAATAATACTGGCATATGATGGGCAAAATATGACTGGCAAATTACTGGCAAAATAATACTGGCAAATGATGGGCAAAATAATACTGGTAAATGATGGGAAAAATATGACTGGCAAATGAAGGGTAAAATTACACTGACACATGAAGGGTAAAATAACACTGGCAAATGATGGGCAAAATAACACTGGAAAATGATTTGCAAGATAATACTGGCAAATGAATGGCAAAATAGCTGGCAAATGATGGGCAAAATAACACTGGCAAATGAATGGCAAAATAATACTGGCAAATGAATGGTAAAATAACACTGGCAAATGATGGGTAAAATAACACTGGCAAATGAATGGTAAAATAACACTGGCAAATGATGGGCAAAATAATACTGGCAAATGAATGGAAAAGTAATACTGGCATATTAACGGCAAAATAAAACATGGAGGAGACTGCCAGATGAGTACTGGGGAAAGGGGGAAGAGGAGGTGGTGGTGAACAAATTGTCTGTGGCTTATTAATAGGCAGGCTAATAGTGGCATATTAATGGGAAATTGACTGTGGCATATTTATGGGCATTTTAATAGTGACATATTAATGGGAAAATTGGCTGTGGCATATTGGCAATCTGGCTGTGGCATTTTGATAATCTGGCTGTGGCATATTTATGAGCAGGTTAATAGTGGCATATTAATGGGAAAATTGTGGCATATTGGCAATCTGGCTGTGTCATATTAATGGGTAGGCTAATAGTACTATATTAATAGGGAAAGTGGCTGTGGCATATTAATTGTCAATCTGAATGTCTGTCTGTGGCATATTACTGGGCAGGCTAATCTTGGCATAATGGGAAAATTAGCTGTGGCATATCAATGGGCAAATTGGCTGTGACCAAAGTGATACCATGGCATGTTCTACAGGGACAGTTCACTGGGACAAAGTGACACTGTGGTGTTTTCTGACGGGCAAATTTACACTGTGGCATTCCACATTGTGTGGGTGCAATATAAGTACAAGCCAAGTGCTGTGGGTCCTGTATAATGCTGTGTTAAGACCTTTAGGTGCAATGTGGGTGCAGAGGAACGTAATAAAAATACAAAATTAACAATTTTTCAATAACATTTTCATTACATAGGAAAATAGTTGAATATAATATTTAAAAAGTTCATATAAGTGTACATGCAGCTAGTTAGATACATATATTTGGGGTTCACCTCAAGCTTTTGAAAAGGCTGGAAATATTTTAATGTTTTTTTGTGGTCAAAAAAGTAATATTCCTTTACTGAGAGGGTGGTGGAGGAATGGAATCGTTTTCCTTAAGAAATGTTAGAGGTTATTACATTAAGGAGTTTAAGCATGCATAGGATAAGCCTAAGGCTATCCTTGATATAAGATAAGGCCAGGGACTTACTTTACGAGAGGGTAGTGGATGCATGGGATAGCCCTTCAGCAGAAATGGAAGAGGTTAATACAGTGGAGATCAGAAACTTAGTATTATTTTACTGAGAGGGTAGTGGATGCATGGAATAACCTTCCAGCAGAAGTGGTAGAGATTAATAGGGTAAATGAGTTTAAGCATGCATGGGACAGGCATAAAGCCACCCCAGATATAAAACAAGGCCAGGCACAAAGCGGAACAGTTGGCAGACATGTAAGTTGCATTTCTGGGGTGGAGTTGATTGGTGGGGTCGGGGGGCCCCAGGGCAATTTTTGCACCCGGGCCCGGTGGTTTCTAGTTATGCCTCTGACTTCAAGCATCATTTGTTTTGTTTGGGGGTGGGTAATGGGTGCAAGATAGTATAGTCTATGGAACACACTATAGTGGACATCAGGTGTAGGTCTGGACAGCAACATAGGTGTACCCTGTAGCATGAGTAACTTAAAAGCTTGTCAAACTTTTTAATTCTTTAAGGTGGCAACAAAAGGTACAAATGCCACTTTGCACACCACCAGCACATTCAGCTGTCCATTAAAAATAACTATTAAACATAATAATAATGTGGTAATGCATACATGGTGGTAGGGTCTGTTCCAGTACATGACACCTAGAGGAGCTGGAGTTTCCCATTCAGGAAAGCTCTGCTTAGTCCACATGACACAAACCCAGAAAAATATAACAAATCAGGCAATGCACATGGGCATTTCATAAAGCATAACCCCTCCCCTAATAGCATGTCATAAACCACTTACAGCCAAATTAATAGTGAAGGAAAAGCTTCAGTAGATGAAGCAGTAGGTCACCTCCAATATCTTAAGCATGTAAACGACAGATTTAAAGTCTGTGTCCTGTTTTTTTTTCACACAAGCTATTTGTATGGTTGTCATGAGGCAAAGTGACATTACTCCCCTTCTGGGAGGAAGGGCATGAAGTCATTTCACCAGCTTGTGGGCAATCCTATGCAAATGACATCACTTTCCCTGCTGGGCGGAAGTGCTTGAAACAATAACACCAGTTTGTGGGAAATCATATGCAAGTGACATCGATTTAACTGCAGGAGGGGTTGTGCACCACATTAGTGTATCATGCCACACTTTCCTATTTCCACATTTATGCAAATGTATGACATTGTCTCATTAATATGTTTAACCCCTTAAGGACAGAGCCTTTGAAACATTTTTGTCCTTTCTGGAAAATGCCTATTTTAACATTTCTGTGCTGTTTGTGTTTAGCAGTAATTTTCTTCTTTGTCATTTGCTTTACCCACACATATTATATATTGTTTTTATCGGGACAAGAAGGGCTTTCTATGGATGCCATCTTTTTGATCATATCTTATCATATTATTAAAAAAAAAAAAAAAATATGGTAAAAAAAAAAAAAATACACAAATTTCTTTGTTTTTATTTGAAACAACTTCTCCTCATCGACAATAGCGAACGAAAAAACATGCTAAATAGATTCTACTATTTCTCCTGAGTACAGGGATACCACCCATGCATAGGTTTGTTGGGTTGTTTGGGGGCTAAAATGCCAAATTTGTGAGGTGCAGTTTTTTGTTTTCCAACTTGAAATTTTTACATGCAGACAGCCTGCACCCATGTCCCATTTGGGACATATTTGAAGCCAGCTAGTGTATTTTACCCCATCAACCCATATATTTTTTAAAAGAAGACACCTTAGGCTATCTCAAATGGTGATATTTTTACACTTTCCATGCACTAATTCTACCACTAGCCTTTGTCAAACTTTGTGGTAGTAATTTTTTTTTTTCACAAACCTTGTACTTCAGACATGAATTCACAGATTTTGGTATGTGTCACTGCCAAATAACACCCTAATAAGTGTTCAGCAACATCTCTTGAGTACAGGGATACCACCCATGCATAGGTTTGTTGGGTTGTTTGGGGGGTAAAAGGCCAAATTTGGTAGGTGCAGTTTTTGGTTTTCCAAATTAAAATTTTGACATGCAGACCGCCTGCACCCATGTCCCATTTGGGACATATTTGAAACCAGCCAGTGTATTTTACCCCATCAACCCATATATTTTTTAAAAGTAGACACCCTACGCTATTTCAAATGGTGGTATTTTAACACTTTCCATGCACTAATTCTACCACCAGCCTTTGTCAAAGTTTGTGGTAGTCATTTTTGTGTGTTTTTTTTTCACAAATATTGTATTTTAGACATAAATTCACAGATTTTGGTATGTGTCACTGCCAAACAATAACCCAACATGTGTTCAACAACATATCCTGAGTACAGGGATACCACCCATGCATAGGTTTGTTGGGTTGTTTGGGGGCTAAAGGGCCACATTGTGAAGGTGCGCATTTTCAACTTGGAATATTGACGTGTAGTCAGCCTGAGCCCATCTTTCATTTGGGACTTTTTTTTAAGTAGGACAGTGTATTTTACCCCAAAAAGTATATATTTTGTAAAAGTAGACACCCTAGGCTATTTTAAATGGTGTTATTTTAACACTTTCCATGCACCAATTCTACCACCAGCCTTTGTCAAAGTTTGTGGTAGTCATTTTATTGTGTATTTTTTCCCACATACATTGCACTTTAGACACAAATTCACATATTTCGGTATGTGTCACTGACAAACAATACCACAATATATGTTCAGCAACATCTCCCGAGCACAGGGATACCACCCATGCATAGCTTTGTCAGCTTTGTTAGGGGTTGAAAGGCTACATTTGAGAGGTGCGCTTTTTGATTTTCAAACTTGGAATTTGAACATGTAGAGCAAGGAAGGGGTTAATAGCTCTTATAAGAGCCTTTGTAGTACTGTACAAAAAAATTAACCCCTAAAAATGCACAGACAATAAAAAATGTTCTGCTGTGCAGTGATCAGTGGCAGGGAAGGGGTTAATACACTACACTATACAAAAGGTATGGCTTTTATAAAAGCCCTTGGGACTCACAATTTATTAACATTTTATTTAATTTATTACAATTTAAAAATTATGTTATACAGATCTGTCTCTTTCCCTCACTAAAACTCAAGTGAGGAGAGGGAGGCAGATCCATATGGGTCAGAACAATATTTATGAACCAGACGAATGGTGATGCTCATCTGAGAAATCACCAAACCACCTTTGTAACTGATCGGCTGTTACTGATCGCTATACACGCGTTCAGACAGCTTCAAAAGGAATACACGTAATCCCCTAGTGGGTATAATTAACCCCTAGTGAGTCTGACAAAAAAAATGCTGATAGCAAAAAAAAATCCTTCGGCGACTAGATTGCTCCATATGCGCTGCTTAGGCAGTGACCATATGCACTGCTTAGGCAGTGACCATATGTGCTGCTTAGGAAGTGATATACGGCAAGGAAGGGGTTAATAGCTCTTAAAAGAGCCTTTGATATACTGTAATAAATCAAAGTAAAAAAAAATAACCCCTAAAAAATGCACAGACAGCAAAAAATGTGCCGCTGTGTAAGATCACTGCGTACACAGCGATCAATTGCAGGGAAGGGGTTAAATACTGGAAATGGCTTTTATAAAAGCCTTTGGGTCTCAATTCTATTAAATATATTATAATTAAAAACTTACATTATACAGCTCTGTCTCCCTCCCTCACTAAAACTCAAGTGAGAGGGAGGCAGATCTACACGGGTCAGATCAAATATTTACACATATTGATCTAACCAGACGAATGGTGATGCTCATCTGAGCAAACGCCAACCCGCCATTGTCACTTATCAGCTGTTACTGATCGCTATACATGCGCTCAGACAGCTAAACAAATTTTTTTCCGTTAAACGTAGTCCCCTAGCGGGTATAATTAACACGTGACGGGTGTAATAAAAAAGTTTTAAAAAAATTAAAAATGCTTCTGCAGCAAGATTGCTGCATTTGCGTCAGATCGCTGATTAGGCAGTGATCTACGGCAAGAAAGGGGTTAATCTCTCTTAAAATAGGTTTTTTTATACTGTAATGAATTACAGTAAAAAAAAATAACCCCTAAAAAATGCACAGACAGCAAAAAATGTGCTGCTGTGTATGATCACTGCGTACACAGCGATCAATGGCAGGGAAGGGGTTAAATGGCTTTTATAAAAGCCCTTGGTGTTTAACATTTTATTAAATATTTTTTTTATTATTTTATTTTATTTTTTTACTTGATCTGACCTGTCTCTCTCCCTTACTAAAAGTAGTGAGGTGAGGGAGGCAGATCAATACTTGTCAAAGGCAATATTTAGTAATATTGCCTTTGACAGTATGGTAAGTGCTCATCAGAGCACTTACCATACATGCCTGCACACAGATCACATAGATCTGCTGTGCCGGCATCGATTGGCTCCCCCTAGAGCATCGGAAGTGAAATACTTTCACTTCCGATGCTCTTGCCATTAGAAGGTAAGCGCTGCCTGTACAGGCAGCGTTCCCTTATACTGAGCCGATGGGGTCGCTCAGGAGAGCGACCACCATCGGCTCTGGGGAGCAGCATGGTGTTGTTAAGTGCCTCGCTGGCGAGGCACTTTAACAACACCGGAGATGCTTAGAAAGCGAACGATCGTTCGCTTTCTAAGCACATGTGTGCAGCGGGCGCAGCCATTTTTAAATGGCTGCTACGATCACTCCGTGGAGTGATCGTAGCGCGCCCCTGCACATTTGGGGGGTGTTGCACAATGCCTCTACCTAGAGGCATTGTAGCAACACCGTTAGAGTAAAGAAAGCGACCGCTGGTCGCTTTCTTTACTCCATTTAGTGCATGACGTGCCAGGCACGTCAGCTGTCGGCAAGGGGTTAACTGAAAACATCTTAATTACAGTATTTGTATCAGTGTTAAAAGGGCAGATACCATCAATTTATTATTTTCTTCATTGCCTGCACATCTTTTTGTGTGTTTGGTGGTGGAGTTCCTTATTAGTAAGGCTAATAATTTCTTATAAGTGAAAATTATCCATTATCCGAAATTATCGATCATCCAAAATACTTTTGGTCCCAAACATTTTTGATAAGTAATACTCAACCTGCAGTTGAAAAGACAAGCAAAGAGCAGGTTGAGTTAAATATTATTTAAAGGGACACAGCAGGAATAAAATTAAGTTTTATGCATCTGGTAGTGTTTAATATGCATATTGGTTGTTTTAAAAACAGATACAAGCAGGGAACACTTGGTGATGTCTTTCAAACATTCCTGCTCTGTCTTCCATTTGTAAACAAAAGCAAGTACCCTATAAACATTGGAAGATGATTAGTGTAGGTGAAATGCTATACTTGCACTGAGCATGTGCAGTAACAGGTTCATTCAAAAACTGTAAGCGTCTCCCTATTTCTTGACAACAGTGATTGGAGGGGCATGTATATGGGAAATCTCAGAAACTGGGTATTTCCATTTTATTTTTTAAATGTCTGCTTTAATGTGCATTCATTTAATAATGTTCAAATCTCAGTATTCAAATGTATTATCTTTGGCATTTAATATGCATGTACGGTTTCTGGGGGGATTTATTTCATCTATAGGCAGGCCCTTGTCAATGAGGCTGCCCTGCCACACGAACTGTTATGCTAATGTTTCTTCAAGGGAGCCAAAGGATGCCATGTCAAACTGTAAGTAAGTGACACACATTTGCACACCTGACTTCTTGTGGGATGATGGGTAGAAGATATGAAAACCAAAATAGCCTGATAGCTGATTGATTAATATTCACATACGTATTAACAGGAAACAAACTATTTTCTGACTTCTTAGGCAATAGAGCAAAACGTTAGCCATAATTCAGGACTTATATTCAATTGAGAAGCAAAGGTAGATTTATGATTTAGAAGCTTTAGTGAAAACCATTTTCATGAAACAGAGACTGGGTGGAGAAAACTGAAAGTAGAAGAACAGCGAAAGGATACAGGTTACCCAGAGGAAGGGAAACATAAAAACAAAGTACAAGTGGAAGCTAAATCAAATAATATTAGAATTAATCTGATAGATTTCCAACCTTCCAAAATACACACCTGCCTTCTAAACAAATATCTTACATTCTCATTAGCTGTAGTTAATGTTATTCAATTTTCACACAGAAGGTCATCCTCGAATACACAAATAACAGCTTGTGGTGGTTTGGTTTGGTTTGGTGCGGTATGCCATCTATTGGTAATGGAACTACAGAGTTTGCCTTAAGTGGTCTATCCTGCTGGTTTTATTTTGCACCAGGACGAGAAAAGTGGGAACTGCAGTATAATCTAGTTCTAATCTGTACAAGGGGATATGATTGTTTAAATTTCTAGGTGACAATTGTTTGGCTTGGGAGCCAGGTTGCCAGTGCTGCCGTGCTCATGCAGTGGTACTAGCACTTAAAGTAACAGCTCTACTGAACATGCCCAAATCTCTGCTCATGCACAGTATTCATTTTATTTTATTTATTTATATAAGACTCCCTTGTTAAAGATACAAAGAGGGGTATGGTGCACTGGTTGAGAGCTTATATTTAAATGATAAATTCTCCAGCAATGTTCAATAAGTGAAGCAATTATATTGGAACCAATGGAATATCCTTGACTGTTTCCTCTACTTTTTGATCTTTGTCCCTAAAATTCACTTATTTTGTAATTAACCCCAGTTACTTAAAAAAAAAAAAAAAAAAATAACTCTTTCGTTAGCCTGGAAACTATATAGTGAGTTCACGGTTGGAACAGTCCCATTCGATCTGCAGTCTCCTAATAAAATAAATTGTATGCATTTGTATCATTTACCCGTAAACATTTCAGACTGTAATTTGAAATGTGTGTTATTGAGCTAGTAAATATTCTCAGATGATAATAAGAATGAGGAAAAAGAAAAAGTATTGTAAATTAATTGCTAAATAATAAACTTTGATTTATTATGAGTTAAGCAAGATGAGGCAGAATTTATTAATGCCATGAAAATGTTGAAACACATTTTAGAGTTAATAATATATCAGTGCAAAGCAGATCTTCGAAGATCTTTGGAAATGATAACAACACCAAGGTCCTCACAGGAGCAGTTTCTGAGAATGAATATTCATTAGCGGTCTCGTTCATTTGAGCAGTGATCTTATTCTATGTGTCATTAAGGGAGGCATGCCGAAACATTTCTTCATTGGTTTTGCATTGACATTAGTTTGAATTGCAGTTATACTAAATAAGTATCGAAAGTATACTAAATAAGTCTGGCCAGCTTAGAGGGCAAATGATAATTAAAAGATAACCTTCATAAACTCTGTAAAAAGCCACTACATGGCATTGTGCATTTTTTTTTATATTCAGCAAGACTAGATACATTACGTAGAAATGCATTGTTTCACAGATAACATTTTTATTATGATATATCCAACTTATATGAATAATCTTTAATGACATGAGCAAATTTTAAAAAGCTATTTTCTTTTGATTTATATATTTTCTTGCAGTTTTAGTAGCATAATGTATAATTTCTATTTTTCTGTTCTGCATATGAGTTCTAAACAATATTTTATTATATGCAATGTGATAACTGAGGTATGTGCTCAGAGATAACAAGGTAAGGGATGGCTGACAACTTTTGGCCTGGGGGGGGGGGGGGGGGGGGACAATTTAATGGGCCTTTTTGCAATTTCATCAGCCCACTGGTTAACATCAGGGATAGACACAGATAAATTGGCAGGACTGATATAAGGTTAAGCTTAGAGACTTTCAAACCTGCCAGCATGGTCCACAGCAGGAGTAAAAGCTATCTTGCACAGTATTGTATGTTGTCTTCCAAAATAGCAATAACAGGGGTGAACAGGTTAGATGGCGCCAAAGCAAAATGACTGAACCTGGGGATAAGCAAGTTATATATCAAGGGGCCCGCAGCATACTCAGTCAAACCAAGTTCAGTTAAGAGCAGTAAAAAAAATCAAAGCCAAGAAGGCAAGTAGACGAAAAGACCAGGAGATCAGTAATCAGTAAAAGTTTTTTTTTTTTTTTTACAGGTTTAACCTTATGAATATAATGTGCTGGTGGAGTGAAGTATTCTATTTCCAAGCCCATTAAGGTTAATTATTTTTCATATAAGGGCCAAGGTTCTATGACAGGGTTTAGGGATCACCCATTTGTGTTTAAATCAAATATGTATACAACCAGGTATGGTTCCCTAACAGTTAGGGGACTATGCCAGGTGTTATACACTAACAGTTAGGGAACCACACCAGGTCAGATACACAAATTGGCATATTAATGAGCAAATTGATTGTGGCATATTAATGGGTAAATTGGCTGTGGCATATTAATGGCCAAACTAACAGTGGCATATTAATGGACAAACAGGGCCACATTTTAATGGACAAACTGTGGCATATTTTAATGGGCAAACTCGCTGTTTCACATGTTAATGGGCAAACTGATAGTGGCATGTTAATTGGTACATCTCTGTGGCTCATTTTAATTGGCAAAGTGATGTTGTGGCATCTTCTGTGGGGCAAAATAACATGTATTATGGGACAAAGTGACACTGTTGCATCTTCTGCAGGGCTAGGTCTGTGAACCAAAGTGACACTGTGATATGTTTTGTGGGGCAAATTGAAACTTTGGGTGCACTATGAGTGCAAGTTAAGTTCTATGGATAAAAAACAAAAACTGTGCTCAACTGAGAAAAATCTTAGTATAATGAAAGGAGCTGCTTTACAGCTAACTCACCACTAAACACTCGGTCTGGGGCTTTTATCCAGCATTTTATCTCGGCATGTAAACAATGGCGACGCTGACTTCGGCTGCTCAGCAGCACAGCGCGTCGACTCGGCATCTTCCGGAGTCCGAAAAGGACTCTCTCTGCCCAGAGCAAACTCTTGAAACTAAAACAGGTGGACTCAGGAGATGAAGAAAAATATTCGCCACAAACACCAATGATACAAAAGCAAAAACAATTTATTGCAAAAGTTAAAAACAAGGCACTAGCGGGGGGGGGGGTTGTTTGGGGGGGCAATGTGTATGAACAAGCGCTTTACAACGCTTAATAATAGGTATCAGGTACCTCCTACTCATTGTATTTATAGGGTTTATAGGGTTCAAATATTAAAACCAATGAATGCAATTAACCCATGGTTCACCAAATGGACAGAGGTAAATATTGCGCTTTAAATACTTGATACAAAGATATAACGAATGCAGTGATGAAAGATATAATAATAGTTAACAAAATATATGTATCTACATATGGTGAAAAACACACATATATGACTGGAGAATTGGAGTTGCTCTAATTTTGCAACCATAATACCATTTTGGAAAAAATGCATACCACAGGTGCAAAATAAAAAATTCCCCCAAAAAAGTGCTGTGGATACTATATGCTGTTGTGTTAAGTCCTTAAGGTGCAATGTGGGTGCATAAAAAGGGAATAAAATACAAGAAATGAAATTTTTCAATAACATTTTTAATACATATACAAATAGTTGAATGTTATATGAAAATAGTTGCATATATTATTCAAATTTTTACATTTACATATTTTTTTAGATTGTAACTTTGGAAAATTTGGTCGAGGGGGGCACACTACAAAAGACTTAGCCCAGGGCCCACTTCTGTCTTAAAGCGCCTCTGGCATTGACGTAACTGGTGAGCTTAATTACATTTTAGCCAATTTGCATAACCAAAACATATCAAAACCTCTCTATTATATTTGGACAATAGCTGCCATCTTTATCAGTGTCAAAAGTGAAGATGTTTTTTAGATTTGTCTTGCAGAATACTACAGGGAGTGCAGAATTATTAGGCAAATGAGTATTTTGACCACATCATCCTCTTTATGCATGTTGTCTTACTCCAAGCTGTATAGGCTCGAAAGCCTACTACCAATTAAGCATATTAGGTGATGTGCATCTCTGTAATGAGAAGGGGTGTGGTCTAATGACATCAACACCCTATATCAGGTGTGCATAATTATTAGGCAACTTCCTTTCCTTTGGCAAAATGGGTCAAAAGAAGTACTTGACAGGCTCAGAAAAGTCAAAAATAGTGAGATATCTTGCAGAGGGATGCAGCACTCTTAAAATTGCAAAGCTTCTGAAGCGTGATTATCGAACAATCAAGTGTTTCATTCAAAATAGTCAACAGGGTCGCAAGAAGCGTGTGGAAAAACCAAGGCGCAAAATAACTGCCCATGAACTGAGAAAAGTCAAGCGTGCAGCTGCCACGATGCCACTTGCCACCAGTTTGGCCATATTTCAGAGCTGCAACATCACTGGAGTGCCCAAAAGCACAAGGTGTGCAATACTCAGAGACATGGCCAAGGTAAGAAAGGCTGAAAGACGACCACCACTGAACAGGACACACAAGCTGAAACGTCAAGACTGGCCCAAGAAATATCTCAAGACTGATTTTTCTAAGGTTTTATGGACTGATGAAATGAGAGTGAGTCTTGATGGGCCAGATGGATGGGCCCGTGGCTGGATTGGTAAAGGGCAGAGAGCTCCAGTCCGATTTAGATGCCAGCAAGGTGGAGGTGGAGTACTGGTTTGGGCTGGTATCATCAAAGATAAGCTTGTGGGGCCTTTTCGGGTTGAGGATGGAGTCAAGCTCAACTCCCAGTCCTACTGCCAGTTCCTGGAAGACACCTTCTTCAAGCAGTGGTACAGGAAGAAGTCTGCATCCTTCAAGAAAAACATGATTTTCATGCAGGACAATGCTCCATCACACGCGTCCAAGTACTCCACAGCGTGGCTGGCAAGAAAGGGTATAAAAGAAGAAAATCTAATGACATGGCCTCCTTGTTCACCTGATCTGAACCCCATTGAGAACCTGTGGTCCATCATCAAATGTGAGATTTACAAGGAGGGAAAACAGTACACCTCTCTGAACAGTGTCTGGGAGGCTGTGGTTGCTGCTGCACTCCATGTTGATGGTGAACAGATCAAAACACTGACAGAATCCATGGATGGCAGGCTTTTGAGTGTCCTTGCAAAGAAAGGTGGCTATATTGGTCACTGATTTGTTTTTGTTTTGTTTTTGAATGTCAGAAATGTATATTTGTGAATGTTGAGATGTTATATTGGTTTCACTGGTAAAAATAAATAATTGAAATGGGTATATATTTGTTTTTTGTTAAGTTGCCTAATAATTATGCACAGTAATAGTCACCTGCACACACAGATATCCCCCTAAAATAGCTAAAACTAAAAACAAACTAAAAACTACTTCCAAAAATATTCAGCTTTGATATTAATGAGTTTTTTGGGTTCATTGAGAACATGGTTGTTGTTCAATAATAAAATTAATCCTCAAAAATACAACTTGCCTAATAATTCTGCACTCCCTGTATTGTGAATTATTTAACCCCTTCCCGACGCTAGGACGTTCTATGCCGTCCTAATTATACAGGTCCCAAAAGACACTAGGATGACATGGAATGTCCAGCATTAAACAGCTCATCGTGGCTCCCTGTGATGAGCTGTGCACAGATCCCGTGCAGGGACTTGCAGAGGGATCCTACCTGTCATATGTGGCCACTTTGACTCCGACAGACCAAAACCAACAACACCAAGAGATTTTTAAAGACCATTAGGAAGAGATTTCCATGCTGGTTCCCAATCTAAAGCTGACACTTTTTTAGACAGGGGTCCACATTACCCTCCACCACATTTTACTTGGGAAAAAAAAAGTAAGAACAGAAGGAAACAAAAGATGAAGGAGAGAAGAACCAGATGCAAACAGTAGAAGAAAAGGGTTCCCATTAGGGAGTTGCCGGCTCCACCTGAAGATATATTAGGAAAGTTCTCCAATAATACCTCAGGCTGTGTGGTGCTCCGTCCGTGCTGTGATAGCAGCAAAATAATAGAAGTGAAGCAAGCAAATAGACATAGGCACTCACCAGTCCGAATGAGGTAAAATAAGTCGATTTATTGATGAAAAAAAATTCATGTAGATAAATTCCAATGTGACAAACAGGATGAATATAGTGGCATCGGTAGTGGGGAAGGAGGAAAACTGCCTTACGCGTTTCGTAAGCCTTCTCTGCCATGAAAATACCTAAGAAATTAATCTCCAATATATTTAAACTCTCCAGTTTACAGTTGGAAGCACAAAAGGCTGTCCTAGATAAGGGTCTTAAATTTGCCCCTATTAATAAAACAAGTGATTCAATACTCCATGGGAAATACACTTACAAAATAACCAGATAGATTTTATAGTTAGGTGTGTTGGTTTTATATACTTCAGTTGTAGGGTACGCCATGGGCACCAAGTTCACTCCATATTAAGCCTCGATTTATGGGCAAGTGGGAGGACGAATTTATCTGGACCAAATTTCCTTTTTTCTGGTGCTCTGGCGCTGATATATTGACGATTGCCTTTTTGTATGGAAGGGAGATACCAGTTCACTTACAACGAATATTCCTAAATTCCAGCCATGCATCATTAACTCACACACACATGAAGGATTTAAAGTTAAACATGTTATCACATGTAAAACTAAGGGGGTCATATATTGTGTCCAATGCCCTTGCCATAAGCTCTATATAGCTATATATCCTCTAAAAATGTGAGTATTAGAATATCAGAACATCTAAGAAATATTAGAAAGGGCCTAGCTACTAATTGCCTCTCTAATCATTTCTCCTTGTGCCACAGCAAGAAAGGGGAGAGGTTTGGAGACCAATTGGATAGACATGAGGCTAGGTGGCTATATAAACTGGACACTTTAATCCTAAAGGACTCAATCTAAATTTTGAGTTATAGAAACATAGAAACATAGAATGTGTCGGCAGATAAGAACCATTCGGTCCATCTAGTCTGCCCAATTTTTTTTTTTTTTTTTTAGTACTTTTATTAGTCCCCCGTTCCCGGTCTTATAGCTAGGATAGCCTTGTGTCTATCCCACGCATGCTTAAAATCCTTGACTGTGTTTACCTCTACCACTTCTGCTGGCAGGCTATTCCATACATCCACTACCCTCTCAGTAAAGTAATACTTCCTGATATTACTTTTAAATCGTTGCCCCTCTAATTTAAGACTATGTCCTCTAGTTGTGGTAGTTTTTCTTCTTTTAAATATACTCTCTTCCTTTACTGTGTTGATTCCCTTTATGTATTTAAATGTTTCTATCATATCCCCCCTGTTACGTCTTTCCTCCAAGCTATACATGTTAAGATGCTTTAACCTTTCCTGGTAAGTTTTATACTTCAACCCATGAACCAGTTTAGTAGCCCTTCTCTGAACTCTCTCCAAAGTATCAATATCCTTCTGGAGATACGGTCTCCAGTACTGCGTACAATACTCCAAGTGAGGTCTCACCAGTGCTCTGTACAATGGCATGAGCACTTCCCTCTTCCTACTGCTAATACCTCTCCCTATGCAACCAAGCATTCTGCTAGCATTTCCTGCTGCTCTATTGCATTGCCTACCTACCTTCAAGTCCTCTGAAATTATTACTCCTAAATCCCTTTCCTCAGATGTTGAGGTTAGGACTGTACCAAATAGTCTATATTCTGCTTTTGGGTTTTTACGCCCAAGGTGCATAATCTTGCACTTGTCCACATTAAATGCCAGTTGCCACTGCTCTGACCATTTTTCTAGTTTAGCTAAATCATTTGCCATTTGGCTTGTCCCTCCATGAATATCAACCCTGCTGCAAATCTTTGTATCATAAGCAAAAAGACATACTTTGCCAACAAGACCTTCTGCAATATCGCTAATAAAAATATTAAAGAGAATGGGTCCAAGAACAGATCCCTGAGGTACCCCACTAGTAACAAGACCTTGCATCGAATATACCCCATTGACTACAACCCTCTGTTGCCTGTCACTGAGCCATTGTCTAATCCATTCAACAATATTGAAATCCAAACTCAAAGATTTCAGTTTATTGATAAGCCTTCTATGTGCGACAGTGTCAAAAGCCTTACTGAAATCTAGGTAAGCAATGTCTACTGCACCACCCTGATCTATTATTTTAGTTACCCAATCAAAAAAATCAATAAGATTAGTTTGGCATGATCTCCCTGAAGTAAACCCATGCTGTCTCTGATCTTGAAATCCAAGCGACTTTAGATGTTCAACAATCCTATTCTTTAACAAGGTTTCCATTATTTTCCCCACTACTGAAGTAAGACTTACTGGTCTATAGTTGCCCGCCTCCTCCTTACTACCTTTCTTGTGAATGGGCACAACATTAGCTAATTTCCAATTTTCTGGAACTACTCCCGTTAACAATGATTGGTTAAATAAATCTGTTAACGGTTTTGATAGTACACCACTAAGTTCTTTTAATAACTTTGGATGTATCCCATCAGGTCCCATCGACTTATTTGTCTTTACTTTAGACAGCTGAAGTAAAACCTCTTCCTCTGTAAACTTACATGCATCAAAAGACTCATTAGTCTTTTTCCCTAAATGAGGTCCCTTACCCTCATTTTCATTTGTAAAAACTGAACAAAAATATTCATTAAGGCAGTCTGCTAAGCCTTTATCCTCTTCTACATAGCATCCTTCTTTTGTTTTTAATCTAACTAATCCTTGTTTTACTTTCCTTTTCTCATTTATGTTTCTAAAAAATGTTTTATCCCCCCTTTTCACTGACTGGGCTATAGTCTCTTCTGTGTGTGCTTTGGAAGCTCTTATAGCTTGCTTTGCCTCTTTCTGCCTACTCTTATAGATCTTTCTATCTTCCTCACTCTGAGTATTTTTATAATTACTAAATGCTAGCTTTTTATTTTTTACTATTTTAGCCACCTCTGCAGAGTACCACAGTGGTTTCTTCAATTTTTTGCTCTTACTGACAAGCCTTATGCAATTTTCTGTTGCCTTCAGTAGTGCAACTTTTAGATAATCCCATTTCTCCTGGACTCCATTTAAATTGCTCCAGTCTGATAATGACTCCTTCACATCTAATCTAATTTTAGAAAAGTCTGTTTTTCTAAAATCTAAAACTTTTGTTTTTGTGTGGTGTGACTGCGTCACTGTTCTTATATTAAACCACACTGTCTGGTGATCACTAGATCCTAAACTTTCACCTACAGTAATATCTGATAACAAATCTCCATTTGTGAACACTAAGTCTAGTATGGCCTGCTTTCGAGTTGGCGCAAGTAGCTGTTTTGTATTTCCAGTTCACATCAGGAAGATTGAAGTCACCCATGATGATCACTTCTCCCTTCATTGTCATTTTAGCTATTTCCTCAACTAGTAGATTATCTAACTCCTCTATTTGTCCAGAGAACAGAGTTGAAAGATTTCACCAAAAACTCTTAGAGTTGAAAGATTTCACCAAAAACTCTTAGATTTGTGAAATCCCTTTATTTAATTTAGTCACTCTCTTCGATAAAATATTGTTTACCCGTCCTTTTCCCTTCTATGCATCTATCCTTTTAAAGATCCAGCTTGTGCATCCCCCCTTCGAATTGTTTAATTGAGTAATGTAGATTTATTTATTTATTATCTTCTTTATATGTGTATATTATATGTTTATATACATATATTGTATGCATTTAATTTATATAAGTATCAGTTTTTTTTAACCCCTTTGATCTATTTTGGACAGACTTCACACTTAATACTATCCTTGTGGAGAATTGTGGGGTCATTCTTACCTACTCTTTACTAATACTGTATCAGGTCTGTCCAAAAATGTTTTTCAACTTAATTTACACATTCATATTTTCAGTGATTGTATAAGCACGTTTAGACTAATATTGTATAGTATAGCTTCCGCTATATATACTGGCCCATCCCGTCTTTACATCACATTGCCCCTGAGGAAGTGACGCTGTCACTAAACGCATATGGCAGAAGTTCGCAATAACAACTAACGGTTTGCAGAGCTCCTTGCTGGCTTTTAACACCTAGCTCCGGTCACGATGGATAATACCAAAGACACTTGTCTGATGGACTCTTCCTTTGTCACATGTGCTTTTTTATTACTTGCATCCTGTAAGTAGTGACTTTTTAAACACATTAAAAACCATTTTATAAACTATACACACCATGTTGTTTTTTCTTATTTTTCAGGAAACTATTAAATCAGGACGCAATCACTTTGGCACAAGATCACTATCACTACCTGTGTGTCTGCCTCTGCTTTAGTTCGTTAACCCTTTATGGGTGTTTTATGAACCACAAGAATTTGATTTTCTATGCTTTATTCATTATTTGCACTTGCTCTATATGCTCATTTTTTCTAATATCTATTTCTATCTGCAATTAACCCTTCCTTTGTCTCTGCTGAGCAGTTTTACATGCAGGTTATCCTTTCCTTCTGTTCATTCATCAAAGTATTGTTAAAAAGCTTTGTATTACATTTCTATTTTTTGTTAAACATATTGTATTCTATCCTATTTGGGCCCATATTTACTAAGTGGTCTTTCTATACTCTACAGCCTAAAACTATCTGTAGTTTATTTTCTATTCCCCTCATTGCAGTAGTTTCTTGATATATATGTTGGTTGCATCAATTTTTCTTTATTCTTTTTTCTGCTCTTTTTTTTGGCATTTGGAAGTGTGAATGAGAGTGTAAAATTTTACTGAATAGTGTTGTGTCTGAACTTCCAGGTTCAGGCACGTCTCCTTGACATCACCCGTGACATTGGGAGGTATCACAATCCATTGACAAGGACCCACAGGGTCTGTTAAGACCCTGATTGGGTCTCTGCCATTGACTGCTTTTGACAAAGCGCCAGTTGGTGCGAAACGCATCAAGCGTGTGTCGTTTTTGTTTTGTACCTGTCTCCCTGCTCAATGGTTTTATTATTCTTTTTTTGATTTAATAAAGTTACTTTTTACAAACCAACTATGGATTGATGCTGTCTACCTTCCGGATGATTTCAGCTGGCACTACCTCTGTTTGTTCCTGTTCTCTGCCATTGTGTTCCTGGCTATGATCACCTTGTGAAATGGTAATCACTAAGCATTAGATGAGGTACTGTCCTAATCTTGATTATATCACAGATGCAAAATATAGTTAATTATATGGTAAGGTTAAGCAATGGAAAAAAAATGTCTTGATCCAATTAGGTTAGACAAAACCAAGGGTCCATAGTTTGATAACCCGTTCATAGACAGCAAAATCTTTAGATGCAGGTAACTGCTCAATAAAGTTTCACATATTTGTTCAATTGGTCAGACATCTTCTACTGATGATCACTATTAACGACATTGTGACAAAGAATGTGCCTGGCACATCCTGCGGTGGAGCAAGCTAAAATCTAGTGTTAGGGTTAGAATAATGGTTAGGGTTATAATTACATTAAAACTGGAATAAATTAAGGGTTAGCATAAGGGTTAGAGTTAAAGTTACATTTAGGGTTAGGGTTGAATTTAGGGTTCGGGTTAGGGTAAAAAGGTCACTTTAGGAAAACCCCCACTAATTTTGTTTTTTGCCCTATAACTCACAAACAAACTGCATAAAAACATGGAAACAAGCATATTGATGATCTTGGGACAAAATTTAGTAACTATTTAGATGGGGTCTTTTTTAATGACTGTATTTGTATAAAATGTTTTAGTAAGAAAAAAGCTCTTCTTATGACGATAAAAACAACATATAACTTGTGTGGGTACAGTATGTGAGAAAGAAGAAAATTACAGCTAAAAACAAACACCCCAGAAATGTTAAAAGGGGTTAATGTCAAGAGTAGGTTTTCTGGTTGTTTACATCACCTTTTGTTTATTTTAAACACTTTGTTGAAAATAGTGTTCAAGCAGAATGACAAGTAACTGGATAGAGAACATATTTGTAAATTAGTCTTGTATTTGGAAAAGCACATGCAAACTGGAAGTTGATGTGTGTGCCTGTTAAAAGCAAACACTTGCTGTGTATGATCAGATGTAGTCATATGTGTGACTTTTTCCACCAGAGGGAGCTCTACAAAAATTGAACTTGCTGACTACAGACGATTTAAATAATCTTGTTCATAAATAAAAATCATTTCAAAATGTTCAACAAACACGATAATTTTTCCAAAACATTTTCCAAACAATTTCTTGGCAAATATTAAGTAACAACATAAGAATATTTTTTTTTTAATGAATATATGTTAAGAAATGTAAAAATGAAAAATCATACGAGTCAGGGACGGGTTCAGGATGTTATGGGACCTTGAGCGCCTGATGCAGGATTTCAATGCACAGGGCTGATAAATACAGGGAAACAGGATACAGGGTAAAAGAGCAGACATAGCCTAAAATTACATGAGCAACCTCCGGAGACAACCAGCACTACTGCTTTGCTGGATAACTCCTTAAAGAGAACAGAAGTCATCACACATACAGATTCCCATTTCATATATCACAGAGTGCTCACAGGTAGGGGCTACTATGGAACAGGGCAGTATCCAGACTGTAGCCAGAAGCCCCAGATGCCACTCTGGGGGAGGCTAATCTCACCTCAAAAAAGGTGCCAAAATTACTCAAGTATCCGCAATGTGCCTCTGAATATGTCCACAATTAGGACATCATAGCTCGACCCTTCTCAGAGATTTCTATGGGGAGGACTTCAACTTTATTATTAATCATAATAAATTGCATCTCAAGATTTCCAGTGAAACATTATAATCAGAAACCTTAAACCTTAATATCTTGTTCCTGGATATTAAGCAGTAATATTAAAGCAATTTAAAACAAGTTTAAATTTATTTTATTTTAAATAAAATGATACATTTATAATGGCTAATTAGAATATGGGTAGTTATTGTAATCTTGGCCATATCTTGATGACAGAAGGGCCGCATTTATCACATGGCTTGAACGTTGGATGCCCCTTCAGTATAGGATTAACGCAACATACTCTTATATATGTCTGCAGCTATATCATATTTTAGATGTCAATGGGTTCTATTCAGTGACCTGAGAAATGTATCTCAGATCATTTAATATCATAGACTGAAGTAGATATTTTTGAGCTAAAAAACAATGATAAGTGATAATTCATGTCAGTGTTGATTCTAAAAAGCTTGTTATAAAAGTCTGTTAAAATTAATTTCTGTAATGTATCATTATATCAAATTTTCTTACGTTCCTTTCTTATCAAAACTTTTTATTATAGATTAATGAGAAATATTCTCTAAAAATGATTCTGTCAAACATGAAACTAAGGGAACCAAATTTGTGTCTGCGATAAGAAAAGAGACAATCTTAACAATCCTTCTGTATGGTTTCACTAGACACTTTATTTCTAATTATGCTTAAGACATTCTTCGTGCTTTCAGTAGATAATATATATATTTGACTCACCCTAGAAAGCTATTTGAATACGTATTGCAATTTGTTCTCAGCTTTCAAAGGTTCCGGCAGTTTCCTTTCTTTGTTCTGCAACTGCTCAGTGTTCAAATGGATGAAGTGTCAAAAGGAATTAGATTAAATGGTGGCAGAAATCCCACAAGAAAAAAGATTAAAATACTTGGGGGAGGGAGTCAGTCTTATGAATTTCCATTTTGTAACTAAACCTTTACGCATAGGTGATTATTGTCATAATGAGAATGACTAAGAGATGCTTGATAAACTTAAAAATATCAGGAGTACAATGAAATTCATGGTTCAAGGAAAGGTTTACATTAATTGGTGGCCCCAACTGAATAAACAGGAGCAGATATATATATATATTTTTTAAATAGGTAGAGAATAAAAATTGAAAATTGAAATGTTACTGAATGTGGCTTGGTTGACTTCAAGACCTGTTCTATGAAATTTGCATAAAAGAATTAGTTGTATAACCAGTTTTCAGGAGCAGGAAATTCTATGCATATTACATAATCCAGCTACCTACACCCAATTAGGTTACAATTTATTTTTTTCATCCTCCACCTCTTATTCAAATACAAATCATAGCATCTACATTCCACTCAAAGAAGTCCTTGAATTAAACTCTAAGTGTTGCGCATTCAGAAGTTTAATGCAAGTTAATAGCAGCTGAAATCAGAATGGGTCACATTGTGGAGAACTGGGCTCTTCTGGTGTAAATTAAATTGTAACATGAATTTCTGCATCTATGCAGATATAATTTCTATTATTTTGCGTGCATTCAAAAGTTATGAAGGAGTAACATACGTTGGGATAGGCATAAGATAGGTCAGGGACTAATGAAAGTATTCAGATTTTTTTTTAGACAGATATGGAGCAGACTAGATGGGCAAATGGTTCTTATATGCCTACACATTTTATAAACAATCGAAATGACGACTAACTATAAGCCCGGTGTTCTCCACTGGTATAAAGACCCATAGGAGCTGCTTTATGTCAGAGATGGCCCAACCTCATACAAATGCAGACAAAAAAAACATATCTTCTTTCTTCCTGGATGGTTGAAAATTGTTATAATTTATTGAAGTTAGTCTATTCAAAGAACAAATAAGACATTGGCCAACAAAAAAAACACGGACACCATGTTTGTGCCAGGTGTTTCAAAATAACTTTTTTTTGTTTGTTTTTAGAATGAAATGAGCAGTAAACATGTTTGAATTGTATAAGCACATCACACAACGTAATAAAAGTATTAAAAAAGAGATATGCCCAGACAAAAAGCCCTCATGTCTTTTAGATCCTAAGACTTCTTCTATTGAAGCTGAGGTAACCGAACTAAATCCATAGAAACCATTGGAAAGGAACACAGACAGGCTACAAGTAGAACTGGGTGATAACATTATTCCCTGGTATTATTTTTTTTGATGTCATATGCATACAATAGCTGGTGTGCCACAGATTAGCCATCCCAGCCTAATCTCTTCCTACTTGTAACTAAGCAATGACTGACTTATCCTTGGCCAATTTAGGGGGATACAGAATGGCATAAAGTGAGAAACACATACAAAATACTGCCTCAAGGATAGAGATCGGGGCACAGAAGGTCATCAAAACATCTCTGAGAGTCTGAGGTACGGTGGAGACAGACAGACTTACAGGTAGGAAATCATGCGAACCATGGATGTGTACTTAAAATCTCACAGGAAGGTCTCACAAAGAAAATGAAGAGACGAGGCATGGTTCATAAATTCAGAACAGGAAGAGGTCCAAAAAAACAAATACTCAGGAGAAATCATTTTGTAAAGATGCTGTTTCACTAAGATGGTCTGGTAGTCAACAGTTACTCCTAGTGGATGAGAATGAAAATGCGAACATGTGTGTGAATGCTAGCGTGAATAGTTAGGTCATAGTGGACATAGAAAACACATATGTGAATACTAATGCCATGGTGAACAGGTAGGAAGAATGAAAAATATGTGAATATGAACTCTTATATATGAGGCGTTAGCAAATTCTTATGCTAAGTGTTAGGAAAGATGACTGGGATGAAGGAGTGAATGAGAATGTGAATACAAATTCAAATGCAAACTTGTATATGACAACCAATGTAAAACAATTAGGGACAATGACCCACACGTAAGAGTTATCAGGCAGGTTTGTCCCTGCACATTAGACGAGGACAATGTTAGATGAACAGGGACAAACTGATACATGAGGTAGAGAACCCTGCTCACAACCATTCAATCTAGAGAGAGTGGGGGACAGAAGACACATAAGGCGAGTGAAGAAGTCAGAGAGAAAGGTTGTGGTAGTAACATTATTTGGGACAGTTGAAACTATGTGGGATTTGACAAAGGTTAATTAATATGTGTTCTAGTTGTATCAATCTTAAGCTTCCTCATTCCCAACAGTATTTTAGAGATAGGTGGGTTTGACTAAATATTATGACATAACTGTTCCTTCCTAGTTTTATATATATAATATAATGTATCCATTATCCAAAATGATCCGTTATCCAAATTCTTTTTCAAATTTTGACACAAGTTGCAAATTCCACATATACCTGTTAGAATGCAAGCACACAATAGTTTATTCTGTTGCATGCCCAGATTGGGATTTTATATATATATATATATATATATATATATATATATATATATATATATATATATATATATATATACAGTGGATATAAAAAGTCTATACACCCCTGTTAAAATGTCCGGTTTCTGTGCTGTAAAAAAATGAGACAAAAATAAATCATTTCAGAACTTTTTCCACCTTTAATGTGACCCATAAACTGTATAACTCAATTGAAAAACAAACTGAAATCTTTTAGATAGAGGGAAGAAAAAATATAAAAATAAAATAATGTGGTTGCATAAGTGTGCACACCCTCTTATAACTGGGGATGTAGCTGTGTTCAGAATTAAGCAATCACATTCCAAATCATGTTAAATAGGAGTCAGCATACACCTGCCATCATTTAAAGTGCCTCTGATTAACCCCAAATAAAGTTCAGCTGCTCTAGTCAGTCTTTCCTGCATTTTTCTTAGTCGCATCCCACAGCAAAAGCCATGGTCCACAGAGAGCTTCCAAAGCATCAGAGGGATCTCATTGTTAAAAGGTATCAGTCAGGAGAAGGGTACAAAAGAATTTCCAAGGCATCAGATATACCATGGAACACAGTGAAGACAGTCATCTTCAAGTGGAGAAAATATGGCACAACAGTGACATTACCAAGAACTGGAGCTCCCTCCAAAATTGATGAAAAGATGAGAAGAAAACTGGTCTGGGAGGCTACCAAGAGGCCTACAGCAACATTAAAGGAGCTGCAGGAATATCTGGCAAGAACTGGCTGTGTGGTACATGTGACAACAATCTCCCGTATTCTTCATATGTCTGGGCTATGGGGTAGAGTGGCAAGACGAAAGCCTTTTCTTACGAAGAAATACATCCAAGCCAGGCTACATTTTGCAAAACCACATCTGAAGTCTCCCAAAAGCATGTGGGAAAAGGTGTTATGGTCTGATGAAACCAAGGTTGAACTTTTTGGCCATAATTCCAAAATATATGTTTGGCGCAAAAACAACACTGCACATCACCAAAAGAACACCATACCCACAGTGAAGCATGGTGGTGGCAGCATCATGCTTTGGGGCTGTTTTTCTTCAGCTGGAACTGGGGCCTTAGTTAAGATAGAGGGAATTATAAACAGTTCCAAATACCAGTCAATATTGGCACAACACCTTCAGGCTTCTGCTAGCATGACAACGACCAAAAGCATACATCCAAATCAACAAAGGAATGGCTTCACCAGAAGAAGATTAAAGTTTTGGAATGGCCCAGCCAGAGCCCAGACCTGAATCCGATTGAAAATCTGTGGGGTGATCTGAAGAGGGCTGTGCACAGGAGATGCCCTCGCAATCTGACAGATTTGGAGTGTTTTTGCAAAGAAGAGTGGGCAAATGTTGCCAAGTCAAAATGTGCCATGCTGATAGACTCATACCCAAAAAGTCTGAGTGCTGTAATAAAATCAAAACGTGCTTCAACAAAGTATTAGTTTAAGGGTGTGCATACTTATGCAACCACATTATTTTATTTTTATATTTTTTCTTCCCTCTACCTAAAAGATTTCAGTTTGTTTTTCAATTGAGTTGTACAGTTTATAGGTCACATTAAAGGTGGAAAAAGTTATGAAATGATTTATCTTTGTCTCATTTTTTTACAGCACAGAAACCTGACATTTTAACAGGGGTGTGTAGACTTTTTATATCCACTGTATATATATATATATATATATATATATATATATATATATATATATATATATATAAAATCCCAATGTAATGAAAGCACTCATGGGACTTGCACAATAATATAAATATAAATATAATATTCATAAATAGAAACAATCACACTCTGTGGAGGAGCACACAAAATCAGAATAGAAATGTAAATGCATATCTATATTTTATACTTGTAAATGTATACTTAAAATAAAAAAAAGACTACAAAAGCAAAGAAAAGAATGCATACGTTTAAAATAAGTTCATATTTTGATATGGTAATCTTTGCTATAATGCTAAGCATGAAAACTCTATTTCTAGTCAGACATATGTACTATATGTCTTATCATCTTTTTACAATACTGATGCAGCCAATTAACAAGTTAAAATTGAAATGTCATATGTGTTAGACATTGTTGCTCGAGAAGAAGAGACAGGCAAATTAATAATCTCAAGAATATGTCAAGTTTTAAAACAGAAGTTGGGGGAAAAAAAGAGCAAATCATTTTTTTATGTTCTATGTAAAAAGTAAAACAATGTATGCCCAGAGCAGGTTTAAATCCCAAACTCAGTAGGGCGTGGCTGAATGCTGAGCAAGATGACTATGTGAGACAGAGCTCCCTCTCAAGGTTTGCCTTACTTGAGCAAAACAAGCCCCCCAAAGTCTTCCTCGAGCAAAAAAAGGAACCAAAATTAACAAGTACAGCAATTTTTTGCCCCGCAGGCCTCTACAGACTAACTTGAACCTGCAGGAATCAACAACCAAAGGCGATCTTCCACTACTTTTCTCACAGATTACTCAGATGAGCAAGGATGAGGTCTGTAGCTTGTGAACGGACTTCAACAAACTAGAGACGAGAGCTGAAGCACAACATGCAGAACTGGAAGTGAACCTTGACACGGTGACAATCAAAAGTTGACCAACACCACGGTGCACCATTCGAAATGGTAAGGTTTATGGAGGATTTTGACAATAGGAAAAATTTAAGGGTGCAGGGCCTACCTGAAGAGGACCTAGAATTCATCCTCTGCTCCTGAACAAAGATGAAAATGCCCCACTCTAATTGGACAGGGCGCATAGAGCCCTTAGAGCAAGACTGGAACGTGACGATTGCCCAAAATATGCTATATGCAGGGTTCACAAGTATATAATAAAAGAGGAGAGTCTGAATAGGACAAACTACACCCTGAATTCAGTCCTATTGATGATATTATCTTGTGGCTAGACCCATATGAACTACTTCAATGGAAAAATTGGTAATTTACCAAGCCAGCTGGTGATGTCACAAACTGGAGACAACATAAACAATTTAAAACACCTTTTTGTCTTAATGTATGCATTGGTTTGCAATTCTTCTAACACAGTTTAAAATGTAGGCATTGTTCTCTACATTTGTAGTACAAACAATGCTTAGGTGACAGAGTCCTTATTTAACAAGAATGCATATCCTTGTTAGAAAAAGGCCAAGCTTGTGTTTATGTCTTTCACTTTACAGGACTAATTTGTATTTTTCCATCTGATTATCTAATTTTAGATTTCTAAAAACACTTTAATACTGCTCAGAGTCAATGACTCCCAACCTCTTGATTCTGAAAGAACTTTACAGAAAGCTTCAGGGTTTGTTGTGCAAGTTGCAAGTTCTTTAAGTACAGCAACAGAAAATTATAATAATATTAATGTGAAACTAAGCAGTTTATATTCAATACATTCTTTTAACAGTTTATATATGTTTGTAGCTGGTAAAACAATTCAGTGAGCTAATACACCATCTGTAGCATGTGTTCAACCATCAGAGTTGCAGGTTCAATTCAATCACTTCAGCTCAACCCTTCATACTTCGGAGATAGGTAAAAATAGAGATGTTGGTAAAAAGTAACATCCCTAACACAGAGAATTTTGCAAAGCACTGTTCTTTGTAAAACACTTTGTTATTATTGTTTATGGAAACCCAGAACAAATAAAAAATAACCCTCACGTTACAAAATGAATATTATTATTTTTTTTACATTCTTTTTATTGCTTTCCAATAGAAAAAACCCCATAAAATCATGACATGCAAATATAAATTTTCCATAATTATAGACAATTAATATTCCAGCCATGATACATATACACATAAGTACTGCATCAAAACATACATTTAGACATTAACAGGCATGAGGGGCCACAGATGAACACTAGTATAACCATAGAACTAATGAATATTATTTTATGTAATTTGTCAGAGTTCACAATGTTATGACTGATTGCTGTATATAATAGTAATATATATATATATATATATATATTATCAGTCATAACATTATGACCACTGACATATGACAAGCCGGCGGAGGCCGTGTGATGCTATATATAGTTGGACATGAATATTTATTTATATATATAAACAAATCCAAAAGGAATGCTGGGGTGCTGCCGAGACCAAATAATTATACAAAATGCAAAGATCAGCGCACTCACCTCAAAGAAGGTTGGAGAAAAACTCTTAAAGCTATAGGTTTCATTAAAGCTACTTAAAAACACCTTTATTTCTAAGATAACAAAATTGGAGATTTGGAGACATATATGGCCATATTATGCTAAGCCCACTACTACGTCAAAGTACTCCAATATTGATGGGTCCTAACACTAAATACTGTTGCTTATGGGGCTTAATCTCTTTATGTGCATTGCTTGCCAGGGACTAAAAGGCCTTCCTATTGTAGTACAGAGACACTCCTGCAATTTATAGGTCTGGACACCACTTATGTCGCACCTGTGATGGGGAGGGGTGCTAAACCAGAGGCCTTGTCATAACCTCTACTATATAAACAAATCCAAAAGGAATGCACTCACCTAAGCTAGCATATATTATAAGGGGTGCTGTTGAGACCAAATAATTATACAAAATCCAAAGATCAGCACACTCACCTCAAAGCAGGTAGGAGAAAAACTCTTAAAGCTACAGGTGTCATTAAAGCTACTTAAAAGAAACCTGTCTTTCTAAGATAACAAAATTGGAGATTTGGTTACATACAGGGAGTGCAGAATTATTAGGCAAATTAGTATTTTGACCACATCATCCTCTTTATGCATGTTGTCTTACTCCAAGCTGTATAGGCTCGAAAGCCTACTACCAATTAAGCATATTAAGTGATGTGCATCTCTGTAATGAGAAGGGGTGTGGTCTAATGACATCAACACCCTATATCAGGTGTGCATAATTATTAGGCAACTTCCTTTCCTTTGGCAAAATGGGTCAAAAGAAGGACTTGACAGGCTCAGAAAAGTCAAAAATAGTGAGATATCTTGCAGAGGGATGCAGCACTCTTAAAATTGCAAAGCTTCTGAAGCGTGATCATCGAACAATCAAGCGTTTCATTCAAAATAGTCAACAGGGTCGCAAGAAGCATGTGGAAAAACCAAGGCGCAAAATAACTGCCCATGAACTGAGAAAAGTCAAGCGTGCAGCTGCCACGATGCCACTTGCCACCAGTTTGGCCATATTTCAGAGCTGCAACATCACTGGAGTGCCCAAAAGCACAAGGTGTGCAATACTCAGAGACATGGCCAAGGTAAGAAAGGCTGAAAGACGACCACCACTGAACAAGACACACAAGCTGAAACGTCAAGACTGGGCCAAGAAATATCTCAAGACTGATTTTTCTAAGGTTTTATGGACTGATGAAATGAGAGTGAGTCTTGATGGGCCAGATGGATGGGCCCGTGGCTGGATTGGTAAAGGGCAGAGAGCTCCAGTCCGACTCAGATGCCAGCAAGGTGGAGGTGGAGTACTGGTTTGGGCTGGTATCATCAAAGATGAGCTTGTGTGGCCTTTTCGGGTTGAGGATGGAGTCAAGCTCAACTCCCAGTCCTACTGCCAGTTCCTGGAAGACACCTTCTTCAAGCAGTGGTACAGGAAGAAGTCTGCATCCTTCAAGAAAAACATGATTTTCATGCAGGACAATGCTCCATCACACGCGTCCAAGTACTCCACAGCGTGGCTGGCAAGAAAGGGTATAAAAGAAGAAAATCTAATGACATGGCCTCCTTGTTCACCTGATCTGAACCCCATTGAGAACCTGTGGTCCATCATCAAATGTGAGATTTACAAGGAGGGAAAACAGTACACCTCTCTGAACAGTGTCTGGGAGGCTGTGGTTGCTGCTGCACGCAATGTTGATGGTGAACAGATCAAAACACTGACAGAATCCATGGATGGCAGGCTTTTGAGTGTCCTTGCAAAGAAAGGTGGCTATATTGGTCACTGATTTGTTTTTGTTTTGTTTTTGAATGTCAGAAATGTATATTTGTGAATGTTGAGATGTTATATTGGTTTCACTGGTAAAAATAAATAATTGAAATGGGTATATATTTGTTTTTTGTTAAGTTGCCTAATAATTATGCACAGTAATAGTCACCTGCACACACAGATATCCCCCTAAAATAGCTAAAACTAAAAACAAACTAAAAACTACTTCCAAAAATATTCAGCTTTGATATTAATGAGTTTTTTGGGTTCATTGAGAACATGGTTGTTGTTCAATAATAACACTAATCCTCAAAAATACAACTTGCCTAATAATTCTGCACTCCCTGTATATGGCCATATATTCATGTACAACAATTTTTCCATAAAAAGTGTTTTTGTGTTGACCAAAAGAATTGCATGCCCTCACGCCATGGAGCAAAGGAGGAAAATATTTATTTTTGGTACTGAAGAGGAAACTTTCATTCATCCCTAGTGTCCATATACATTGTTTTCTCTGTTTGCACACTATGTAAGTCAATATAAAATTATATATATATATATATATATATATATATATATATATATATATATATATATAATTTGTGAAAGTAAATTATTCTGGTGGCCTTATTTTACTGCCTTTTTAAAAAAACAAAACCCCATAATATATGAAATAGTACTTTTATTCAGCTATGTTCAGGATCTATGTTCACTTTATTGGCCAACGAAGCTGCCACATAAAATGACAATCCAAAGAAATATAATGTTTATTAGTGTTTTTCAATTAGTGTTAATTGAAACAATAGTTAAGAGCATGACAGGGATATCAGTAGGAAGCAGGGACCACAGAAGCATTTTAATCACCACAAATCACTGATAGACAAAGATTTTTGTTATTTCACGTTTCCAATTTGGGATGTTTGTTACAGAAGGCTTGGGGATAATTAAACACACATTAATGGTCTAGAATGTACAGTGCTAGCATGTACCAAGATTATACCTTGTAATTTCAACAATAATCCGTTGCCATAGCTTTACTTAGGGCATGATATCAATAGATGCAAAAAAGTTGTGTATTGCAGAGATATTTGTATTAAACTTAACAGGTTTAAGAGATTGATATGATAAAGCTAAAGTGTTATTATTTAAAAAAATAAATGTCACATGATGCCATGGTAACCAACAATACAATAATGACCTTTTTCACTTTTACAAAAAAAAACAAAAAAACCCTAACAGCATTATTGCACAGAATCTGAAAAAATACTTGTAATGGTAAAACTGTAAAATATTCAGTTCTGAAAGTTAGAGGTTATAAGAGTTTTTAATAGAACAAGCCAGTTCTTTTTAATTATTATGATAGCCTGTTATATTTGTTTAGTTTCACTGGTCTAAATTATAATTTAAAAAAAAAAAAATTGCGAACATATCAAAAGTTAAATGAAGTATTACTAATAAGTAACTACAGAACACATAGACAAAGATCCATCTTTCCATCTATTACAAATGATAAATATCAATACAAAACACATAACACATCAAACATATGGAGGTGGACATGGTGCGTTGGCCAGACCTATGTTAATAAAGGCAAAGGAACGATTGGTACTATCTTCAGTTTTTTTTCCTACTATACTCTGTTTTTACGGTCTCCCCTTGGTCTTACATAGCGGATTCTCTAAAGTAAGTAGCCCAAGTAGATTACGTAGGCAAAATTTGAGAGTAAGAGGCATACCGGAAGAAATTACAACTGAAAAGTTGGAGTCCTATCTGCAAGACCTCTTAAAATGCTATGTAGATGGAAACCAACTTGGCCCGGTACCTATGGAAAGATTCCACAGACTGGTCAAGACAAAAGACCCTAAATATCATGAAGCTCCAAGAGATATAATCATCAGATTTAATAATTGTTACGTGAAAGATCTGTTAGTGAGGGAATTCAAAAAAGCACCAGTCAAGGACGAGAGATTAAAAAACCTCCTACTGTTTCCGGACCTATCAATTACAACAAGATCACAAAGAAGAAACTTTGGTGACTGCACAAAGCAGCTCAGAGAGGCAAATGTAAAATACAGATGGGGTTTTCCAACAAAAGTTATAATCACAAAGGATGGAAATACTTTCTCATTCTCTGATCCGGTCCATCTACAAAAATTCATATCCTCTGCATATGCAGAAGGAAATTGAGGAAGAGGGCACACTGAGTCGGGAGGAAAGGTAGAAGGGATGACAGACACATAGTTACAATACAGTAGGAACAAATCAGTATCGATAAGGATAAGATAACGGGATCCACCCAATCGTGTAAACATAACAGACCAACACAACCCACAATTTCTTGTATCACAACCAACTAGAGACACTTACACATCTCAATACACTTCACACTAGACTGAATACTCCTATCACACCACCATTTCACACCTAACATTCTCTTTCTCCCCTTCTTCTTTTTTTTTTCTTTTCCCCTCCACAACAATTTGATAACAGTCCATTTTGGATAAATTTCATTCACTTTACACTGAATTGGCACACTCATAGCACCCTCGCACTTACTTACAGAACACGAACTTAACAAACCACATAACACTATAAATCTGACACCCAAACAGTAATTATGTTTCACTTCCTTCAAGGAAGGGGAATATGTTGATATCTTGTTAAAGAGGGGTGGGTCAGTGGAATAGAGGAATTCTAGATACATATGTGAAAAGCTCAGGGTCGGCACCACGCACGAGTATGATACGCCCCGATCAATTTGATCGCAAAAATCGCATCTAAGTACTGTATGCGAAGTTTGGATGAATGTGAAGGATGAAAGGACAGTAAAGTGGTCTCGTGGTGGAAACATTTGGTATGTAAGGGGAGATCGGGGGAAAGTGGGAGACATCAGAAAATATGCCACTTAAACTTGCCTCCATAAATTGCCAGGGATTAAACTCCCCACATAAACAAGCTTTTTTGTATGATTTGATGTGTCGGGAACATGTGGATATCTGCTTTGCCCAGGAGACCCACTGGACTACGGGTGCTGTCAGACATTGGAAATATAAGAAATATCCTACTGTTTACACCTCTAACCTAGACAAAAAAAAGAAACGTGGGGTTGCAATAATAATCGGGAAGAGAGTAAAGTTCGAATGCATTTATACTGAAACAGACACCAAAGTGAGATATGTTTTTCTAATCTGCAATCTTAACGATGTGATGCATACCTTGGTTAATATCTACGCACCCAACGTTGCTGCAGTGGGATTCCTGGGCAAAATCTACTCCAGAATTCAAGACCTCTGTAAGGGACTTTAGGTTATGGGTGGAGACCTAAACTGTATACATGACATAAAATTAGATAAACGTATGATGTACGGCTCACAACCAGACAATAAGTCTAAACTTTTAGCAAAATCCTTCTCTAAGTTGCTAGCCCGGAACAAGCTCTACGATATCTGGAGAACACAAAACCCAGGTGAGAGGGATTACACCTTCTACTCACAAGTTCACTATTCGTACTCCAGAATAGACATGTTTTTGAAAAACAACAGATCTATTAACAGATTAGTTTCGTCCGCTATAGGCAATACAACATGGTCAGACCATGCACCAATCTTTGTTAGTGTAGAAAATAACAAAAATTACAATATTAGAACCAAATGGCGATTGAACGAGTCCCTATTAAATAACGTGTCATTTAAAGAGGAGTTTAGAAACCAAGCTACACTCTTCTTGAACGAAAACGACAACGGGTCGGTTGATGAGATAACCGCGTGGTGTGCAATGAAATGCACGATGCGCGGTTATCTCATAAAGCAGGGCACAAAGGTCAAAAAAGCCAGAGGCTTGGAACTGGCAGATCTCTACGTGAAGTCAGCCTAGCTCGAAGCCCTCAACAGACTAAACCCAAATATAATAGTAACTAAACAACTAAGGGAGATACAGCGAGAAATTAAAGATAAACTAATTGAAAAAACAAACAGGTCCCTTCAAATCTTAAAACAAGAGTGGTACTATAGCAGTAACAGAGCCAGTAAGAACTTGAATAACAAGATTAAACACAGGAGCAGCCATACTAAGATCAACAAGATAATATGGAAAAGTGAATCCAAATTATCACCGAAAGATATCAGCGAAACATTTAAAGAATACTATAAGTCTCTATATAATTTACCTGCTGTAGACAAAAATGCTATGCAGATAAGATCCTTTCTTTGACTAAGCTGAACCTACCAAAACTTTCAGAGAAAAATATAGAACAGCTAAATTCTCCATTTCAGCTCTCTGAGGTTAATGAGGCAATTAGAAACCTAAAAAAAAAAACAAGGCCCCTGGTCCTGACGGCTTTTCTGCTCCCTTCTTTCAGTCTCTGGCGGATATTATTTCTCCCTTATTATTAAGAGTCTACAGTAACATATCATTGGGCCAAAAACTCCAATTCCAAAATCTGGGAAAGACCCAAAATGTGTGACAAACTATAGGCCCATTTAGCTAATAAACTTGTTTATGATGTTAAAATATTTTCAAAAATTCTGGCCGGAAGACTGAAGGGAGTGATAGCGGATATAGTAAGTCTGGACCAGACAGGCTTCATCACAGGTAGAAATGGTGAAGACAATACTCGTAGGATACTAAATCTCATATATGAGATCCAATCCAGGACTCTACCATCCGTTTTCTTGGCATTAGATGCCGAGAAGGCGTTTGATAGGGTTAGCTGGATATTCTTACGAGAGACCTTACATGCTTTCGGCTTCTCAGACACGTTCTTAAGCAACACAATGGCTCTATATGAAAATCCACAAGCAAAGATATCGGGACCAGATTTAGACTCTGATTTTTTTCATATCAACAACGGCACTAGACAGGGGTGCCCTTTAGCACCCCTGCTATATGTGCTAACTATAGAACCACTTGCTGTTTTAATACGCCAGAATAAGACAATAAACACAGGCCCATTATCTCATAAGATTACGCTTTATGCGGACGACATCATATTAACCTTGGGCAATCCAGAAAAATCAGTCTCAGAAGTACTAACACAGATAGTAGACTATGGTCACTATTCAAATTTTAAGCTCAATCTCAATAAAACACAATTAATACACTTTAACTTAAATCATCAACTTTTGAGCAATCTTAAAATAAAATTCCCATTTAAATTTGATCAGCCATACATTGAATACTTAGGAATCCAAATCCACCAAAACTTTAAAGACACGATAATCGGGAATTATTCCTCTCTACTCCCAATTTCCGTCTTGGAAGGGTTATGAGATTGCATGGCTGGGCAGGCTAAATATTATAAAGAGTTATGTCATTCCTAAACTGACATACCTTTTTAGAACCATTCCACTCCCCCATACCTAGAAAAATTCTAAAACAGTTTGAAGTAATATTCTCCACATACCGTATTTGCTCGATTATAAGACGACCCTGATTATAAGACGACCCCCCAAACTTTGGATATTCCTTTAGGAAAAAAACTAAAAGCCTGAATATAAGACTACCCTATAGGAAAAAAGTTAAACTTGTATATATTCACATGTAAATTGCTTTTTTAATAAAAAATTATGATATCAAAAAATGTATTTCTAGTTTTTATTTCTTTTTATGTGCCAATGCTGCCTTTCTCTTTCCCTTGCCCCCATTTTTCTCTCTCTCCCCCTCCCCTTGCCTGTCTCTTAACCCCCTCACTCCCCTTGTCTCTGTCTCTTAACCCCTTCCCTCCCCTTGTCTGTCTCTTAACCCCTTCCCTCCCCTTGTCTCTGTCTCTTAACCCCTTCCCTCCCCTTGTCTGTCTCTTAACCCCTTCCCTCCCCTTGTCTCTGTCTCTTAACCCCTTCCCTCCCCTTGTCTGTCTCTTAACCCCCTCCCTCCCCTTGACTCTGTCTCTGCCCCCCTCCCTCCCCCCTGTCTCTCTGTCCCCCTTGTCTCTCTGTCCCCCTCCCTCCCTCCCTCCCTCCCTCCCTCCCCCTGTCTCTCTGTCCCCCTGTCTCTCTGCCCCCCTCCCTCCCTCCCCCTGTCTCTCTGCCCCCCCTCCCTCCCTTCTCCTTACCTTGATCCCTGGTGGCTAGTGGGGGCAGCCGGGGGATGTCTGCACGATACTTGCAGACATCCTCCATGCTGCCCAAAACGGCAGTCTATTATGACGGACAGCTGTCCGTCATAATAGTCTGCCGTGTCGGGCAGCATGGAGGATGTCTGCACGTATAGTGCAGACATCCCCCAGCTGCCCGATTCTCCCTGGTGCCTAGTGGGGCAGCAGAGGATGTCTGCACGATGAGCGCAGACTCCCCTGCTGCCGCCCGGCACGCTCGCCGGGACTTCTGTGACGAAAGCGGAAGTATCCGGCTTCTTCACAGAAGCCCCGGCGGTCGTGCCGGGCGGAAGCAGGGGAGTCTGCGCTCGTTGCGCAGACTTCCCCTGCTGCTAGAGAGGGGGATCCAGGTCCCCTGCAGCTCTGCTGGGGACCTGGATCCATGTCTTATAATCTGACCTCAATTTGAGGTCAGATTATAAGAGACCTCGATTATAAGACGAGGGGGATTTTTCAGAGCATTTGCTCTGAAAAAAACCTCGTCTTATAATCGAGCAAATACGGTATATATGGAACGAGAAATCTCCAAGAATAGCAAGGGCCACACTTAGAAAGAAATTATCACAAGATGGAGTTAACTACCCAAACATTGCCGAATTGTACGAATCACGTATGGTCTATCACTTCATGGTCTGGGATTGTAAACAAGGCTACAATCTGGGCTGGTACAACTACGAGAAGTGGAAATGCAACAATTGTAAACCAATCTGTCTCTACTGGTTGAACCAGGAGCAATTTAACAGACTGAACATCTCAAATCCTATTATTATAAACATTGTTAAGCAGATGTTCAAGTTTAAAAGAAAATTTGCTTCTTCTGATTCTTTGACTGAAGGGGCTCGTTGGAGACGCTTCAGTTATTGACAGAAGATCTGGATCTGAGACAGTGGCACAGGGCTGGGTTGACACAAGTCTCAGATTTACTGCCTGCTCTCTCCTCTTGGACTTTTGATGAACTGCAGTGTAAATATAAAATACCAAACACAGAACAATATACATTTATAAGAATCAAGAGTACCCTAAACGCTAACCCCTTAATAGCACACTCAGATCTAGATACCCTTATGGACGCTCACCACAAAAAACACCTCATATCCAAAATAACCGAGCTCTATAGACGGGAGACTGACCTGGTGAAAACTAAAGCCATAAGTAAGTGAGAAGAGGAATTGGGGTTGGAGTACCCAATTGAGACATGGTTCCGGGCATGGGGCAGAATGAGGAAAGCAGTTCACTGCATAAACTTACATGAGCTATTTTTTAAGCTGATGCATCAGTGGTATTATGTCCCAACGGTCATGCATAAAATGTTTAAACCCTCCACGGGTAGCTGTTGGAGGTGCAAGACCATGCCCGGAAACATGTCTCATATATGGTGGAGCTGCCCAAAACTAGATTCAACAAAAATGGAACTGGACAAATGTATTAAGGCTTTATTTGGATTGGACTGGTCACCGACACCTCAGTCTTTTCTATTTAACATAGAGGTCCCGTTGAAGAAGAAAGCTAACGTGGACTTAGCGATAAATATCTTTGCGCCAACAAAGATATGCCTAGCCCGAAGCTGGAAGGAACAGAACCCTCCAATATGGCTGAATATCCTAAATCAAATAAATTATCAATATAATATGGAGAAGTATTTTTATAAAGTAACCAATAATTTAAACACATATTACGAAATATGGGCCCCATGGCAGACCTTTAGCCAAACTTAACTGGAAACCCGTAAAATTCAAATCTAACCAAATAAGCGGGAGGCAATCCCAATTAAGAAACCCCCGATCATATCATAGCTATATTAAGGAACACCATGTTCATCAAGGTATGAATGTACGTACGGATGAAAGTTCAGAGGATGAATGTTAATAAGAACGCATGAGTAAAAGACATTTCCACACGGACCAATACTAAAATTGATTTGGCAACAACATCCAGAATATCTATAATGTCATAATACGACTTTAGTACAGCAACTACTACATGACCATTCCCCTTTCTGCTCTATAGATTAAAACCTCTATACATTACAAGATAAGCCTTAGAACAATAAGAGATGAGGTAGGGGAGGAAATGAGGGGAGGAGGAGGAAGGGAGGAGGATAGAAAGAATGGGAGAAGAGGAAAGAACTAAGCCAATCTAGTATACGAGAACTGTCTAAGCTATAAAAGACACAATTATGTTATAACCTAATAATCAACTTGACTGATTAAATAACGCAATACTGAATGAATAAATAAATAAATAAAGTAAGTAGCCCACTTTTCTATATATGTACAGACATACAAATAATAATAATTTATTAATGTATTACTTTATATTATTGTATTGATATGTAATATATTTTTCTATGTGTACTGAAATGTATTTATCATTTTTTCTATGCTTTAATTGTATAGATTATATGATAATATATATTTTTATCGTTTTCATTTTATTTTACTTATTTTATAAATAAATATTTATTAGTAGTGATTTTTAATAGTGCTTCTTTTTTATTTACTTTGCTGGCATTTTGAGGTAATACGGGAGGATTTAAGTTATTTCCGCAGTGGACAAAATCCTCCCATTGACATTAATGGGAGGATTTTGACTATTGTGGAAATAATTGAAATCCTCCCATAGACTTCTATAGGAGTGTTTGAGGCTACCATTTGAGTCGGCAGAACTTCATATCCGTTCCGGCATCTAAATAGCAGCCATGATGGCCGATTTATGGGTCGTCGATGATACCTAATTTTTGGGACATCCTCTTAATATAACCGACATTTGGGGTCTGATTTTTAGCTCCAAAAATCAGAGCTACGTTAGCCCCTTAATTTTGTTGGTAGGTAGACCAGGTCTTGCAATAAAACACATATGATAACCACAAATTTAAGTGCTTATTGTTTAAAAAATATATATTCCAGCATGGAATGCATCTTTCGAAATGGTATCCAATTACACATATCGTAAGTAATAGATTGTACAAACCCATTGAAACTTTGCTTTTAAAGACTTTCCAATATTATTTTAAAAAAGTAATTGTAAATAAATAAAATCAACACATCATTTAATATGGATTATCCTAGGAGGTTGTAACAAATATAACTTATTGAAATAATGGACATGGTTTGTTTTTAGATATAATTGTGGAAAATTAGAAATTGATTAAATGATTTTTTTCCACATAGAAATTATTTCAGGCAAACTCTACTCATTGCTAGCATGAACCTCAATGCTCCAAACTCGCTGGTAGCAGGTAAATTACAACCTCTGCATTTTTTGCAATTTGTTCACAGCTTAAGTAGATAGATACATTATAGTAAGTTGTTCTTTCTGATGCATATGTGAAACTTCAGGAAATTATGTGTTTAATAACACTAATACAATAAAATGTTGAGTAGTAACTTTAAGGACTATTGATGCATGGGAATTTTGTTTCTATCATGTTTACTTTTTAGTTGCAAATATGAAGAAGTATTGGACAATGTTCAATAAAATTAATATTTGTGGAGTTAGACATTGTCCTCAGATGTCAAACAATGTTTCTTTAAACAGAAGTTTATATTAAACACATTTTTTACATCTATAATACTGGTGCATGTAAAGATAGCAGTCAAAAAGTGTCACTATCACTGTTTGTGTCAATGTTTAATGCTACCTCCCAAAAAACGTTTATTAAGCTTGCGTTATATGGACCTATCCTGCACTTCTTAGGTGCTCTGGTGCTTTTAGTGCCAATGTACCCCATGTATAAAACAACAGGTACTAAAAAACTCCTGATAGGAGCATTGCTGCCAAAATGCTATTTACCCACACTCAACTGTGTTGGGGTAGGAAAAAAGGAGCAATTGCCATTAGGTGATTTCATCGTTTTTCAACATTCCCTCCATTATGCTTTACAAAGGACATGACCACAAGGGGATTCTAGAACATTCTTTAAATACACAAGGATCCTAGGTTGTAATGTAAAATATAGATCTACTCCATCCAATGATCAGATCCTCTTCTTCATCTTCAGTTACTATAAGAGAAAAAAAAAGATTGTGTTATACATGTTTAATACAATTAATAAAACACAAGTTAACTTACAATTCAAAAGAAATATATTTCCCAATAAGCACATTTTAGGATAATGGGAGAATTCCTGTGCTATTACAGATTCACTGTAGGAACATTGATTGGGGAAAGTGTAAATGCTAATATTGTTACAGCCAATTCAATTATTCTGCTATACCCACTCATCAAAAGAGGAGTAGCCAAAATGTAGACACTTTGGACTAAACACAAAAATGATATATTTCAAAGAAGTTTATATATAGCAGTTTGCACTACACACAGAAACTATAGATGTACAAGAAGTTTACATTTAGCAGCTTGGACTAAACACAGAAACTATAATTGTCAAAAGAGTACCAAATAGGTCAGCAAAGGGACAAAGGAAGAGACTAAATAAAATGGTGAGATAAAGTATTATAGCAAGTATAGGGCCTAAGAAAAATCAAAGTCCATTATCAAAAGAAGACAAGGCAAGAACACGGAACTAGATACGGACATTGTCAAGTAGGAAAAAGGATCATTCAAAAGGAATAAACAGCTTATGACCACCATCTTTGTCCCATACACCTTTTTAAGTGCCATTATTTCCCCAAAAATGTTTGATATAAGTTTGCTATATTTGCACCAAACAGCTTGTCAGCCAGTGTCATCGTTGCCCCAAAACAGCTTTCCAGATCCATTGTTGCCCCAATAACTTACCAGTGCCATCATTGCACCTAAACAGCTTATCAATGCCAGCTTCACCTCCAAATAGCTTACCAATGCCATGTTTGTGCACAGACATCCGTCAGTGCCATCTTTGTGCCCAAACAGCTTGTTCCATAACTCCTGACAGTGTCCAGAGTGAACACAACATTTTTAAAACCTTATAACTTCCACATTCTTCCGCCTCATTTAAATGAGAGATGCACAATCACTACAGACTTTTTTATGAAACCTCTTATCAGACACTCGGTCAGTTCCTCTAACTGAAAATAATTTGCAGTCCTTATGTATATTTGTAAACCTCTATTGTAAAACAAATCCCAAATTATAATTAATTTCCTGACTTGGAACCATATCAACTACATACCCCGGAATAATTAGTGCATATTCCCATAGTTAGTGACATAGTGTGTAACAGTGTGTTGTTGGGTTGCCATGGGTTCGGATGGATGCATTAACCCCTTTAAGGACCGGTCCTTTGGAACATTTTTTGTCACTGTGGACAATGGCTATTTTAACATTTATGCAGTGTTTGTGTTTAGCTGTAATTTTCTTTTTTGTCATTTGCTGTACCCACGCAAATTGTATTGTATAAATGGGGTTTAGCTATAAAAGGATTATTTGACATGTACATTTTTTAATAATTATAATAATAAGGACAATACTATTTTCAATTGCAGGTTAATGCAGACAGGAAAGAATTCTCTTCACAATTGTCTGTGTGTGATATTTAATTTACTGAAATAAAAAAAAAATTGCAACTTCATTAAAAATGTGTTTATTGTTTATTGAATATGGTAATTCTCATTATATGCAATTTCATATGCATCTATTTACCCAGACCCCAGCTACACAATAGTTAATTTAATATATTTATATAACTGTTCCAATACACCACCATCCTGTGGATCCATTACTATTTACATTGCTCCTCTAAATGGTTCTAAATCATAAAGTATGTTTAGCAACTCTCTTATATATTTAATTTCCATATACTGTTATTGATATTACTTTATATGTACAATGAATAAAAACAACTCAATCAAAATATATAGAAAATGTGTTAATTGGATAAAGGAGTGTGAATAAGTTATTTTGTTTTGAACGATGGCATATCACATTTATGTTATTACATAAAGCATTGAAAAATTACAATGTTTCAACAACTACTATATTTTCGGTGATTTATAATATCGCAATTAATGCAATATTTCATTCCTGGAGAAAAGTTCCAAAATCTTTTCATTGTTTTCCTTAAATTTGCTATGAAATAAGTGTGAACTTCATATACCTAAGGGGTTATTTGCACTTATTTACCATTGAATCCAAGATTCTTGGACTAACATGCCATGGACTGTACATTCATTTAAAGGGACATGTGTGCTTCAATATCAGATGGGAAATTGAAAGTAACACTGGGATTAGCTATAAAGAATACCGCCCAAATACATGCTGTCATTTTGGAAGCAGGAGTTCTTCTCCATAAGTTTTTTTTTTTTTAGATATTTGTATGTGTTACATTTCATTGGTTAAGGGATTCTACATTTCAATTGTTTTAATGTTGAATTGGTGAAGTCTCCTGAGGAAGTCGTGACTGGAGTTCCGGCGAAACGCCAGACAGAGACACCGACAGCTGCAGTTTTCCCCCTGATCCTGCCATCTACTTCTGCCACATTCTGGTTACGTTTTTATCAAAGTCCTGGACCTTTTTGCCTTTGTTAAATTTTATCCTGTGAGTCTGTTTTCAGCAGGGGGCATCACTTCTACCATCTATTTGGTCCTGCACATGTTTTCTGTTGCTGTTTATATCTTTCAGAGTCTATGAAAATTTATGAAGAAACCATGTTATTTCCAATGATCATTCTTCATATTGGTTTGTGAGTGTATTTATCACCACTTATGCAGTTTATAATTGTGGTGTTGCACCATTATTGTTTGTGTTCATTTCTTAAATCGAAGGTACCCACTATCTCGCGCTATTCTGCTTTTTTGCTATACATTGTTTATGAGCATTCTGGAGAGTGCTTCAGAGGGCTGCGTTTGTGTGTAGTATCGCAAGTATTACAATTATACCAATTTTAGCACTTTGTTTATTTTCACAAATCACTTTGTTTTTTACAGCTTGGATGAGCCTGAATGCTGGTTCACTAATGACAGGATGTACATGGTCTACAACAATGCTTAGGTAGGTGGTATGTGTCAATTAAAATCCACATGAATGGCTGGACCCAAGGTAGGAAGCAGAACATTACCCAAAACAGCCCGCTACATCTACCGGCGTGCCACATATTTAATTATAACTTATACAAAATACCTAATAGATAAAAAGTGTACAGTGCAATAAAGTGAAATCAATCAACTTAATATCAAAAAAAGAAAGTTTAATAACATATGCATAGAAAAAGAGGTATTTATACACAACAAAGAGAGATAAAAAAGAACAATAGAAATAATAATAATGATTACACAAAGTGACTCGCATAACTTAATATGCAATAAAGATAAATAAAAAGTGAAAGCTTAAATATGCTTATTTATTCGAGTAGGCTTACCAATAAGTATTGTTAACTGGACCTAAAAAATTATAATGCTCTATTAAGCATATAAAATCCTTGACAAAAAGCAAAAAGATTAGGAGAACCAGTAAAAAAGGGGAAAAAAACTCACTGTGGACTTGAAGTAACCTGGCCAGGAACCCCTTCAAAAATCAAGCCACACAAGCAATATGTTTTGGTCTTGTAGTGAACTACCTTTTTCAAGCATTGGGTTTATTCACAAAATATAGCCATTGGAGGTCGACTTTGACTTTTGAGTCAGCACCCGAGTTTGACTTGAAAAAGCTCAGGTGAGAATTTTCAGCATTGAAAGGCTGCAACCAAATAAGGTGGCTTCCCCAAACACATGCGGGCACAAAATCATATCATTGCACGCACACAAATCTGTTTGAACGCATAGCCACCATTGTCACCTCACTGATTGGATGCACAAGCGACAGAGGCGGCTCCAGACTAGATACTGATCTATACTTATTAGCACAATGTGGTTGGTTAGTTAGTGGTTACTAACCTAGCTTAGCACTAAACACTCAATTTAATCTTGCAGTGTCATTCAATCACTGTAGCTTTAAAAAAAAAAAAAAAAACATAGGCAGCTTACTGAAAAATCAAGCACATATTCATACGCTAAAATAATAAAAAAAATAAACAAATGCATATTGACAGTTTCACCTTAACCTAAAATAATGTTTGTTGGTATTCATAAAATAGGATCTTATAGATGACACACTTCCATATTTCTTCACATCAAAATATATATACAGGTCACTAATGTAACAAGTTTGCTATCATAAAATAGAGTTCCCCTAAAGGGACAGAGTTCTCAGATTTGTTTTTTTAAATATAAGAATACATGTTTTAAAGATACAGCCCTTATTTGCAAAATGGCCAATAATTCTAAATATTTTCCTGAAAGCAAATACTGTCAAAATCATCATTGAGGACATGGGGTAAAAGAGTCTTCAATTCAAATACCCAATATGTTTCCTCCTGACGTAGCGTTTCAATCCCATTACCCCATCTATGGCAATTAGTGACATGTTCTATTGCTTTTAGTTTTCTTGGGTGCTTTCCACGAATCTCATGAAAGTTTTTAGATGGGAGGTGCTGTTCATATCCCCTTCTAATATTATAACAGTGTTTGTACAATCTCTGTAAAGGGGCAGCTCATTCTGCCCACATACTGCATGTAGACAACTGAGCTTAAATTACACATGAGAACATTTTTGATGTGGTATGTTTTACTGATATTATAATTCTTAAATCTAGTTTGTTTTTTGATGTAGCTACTACAATTATGCAAGCCTGTTAGTGGATTATGTAAACATCTGTCTCTTCTACCTTTTGGACTGATTTTTTCTCATTGTTTTGTGATATTAGATGGAGCTAGCATGTTCTTTAGGTTCTGATTCTTCCTACAGGTTACTCTACCCTGCTCTGGGGGATTGTTCAAATAACTATCTTTTCAAATAAGGATCTTTCCTAAGGAGTTTCCAATACAGATTGAATGCAGATTTCATGTCAGACAATTTATCCAAATAGTTAGTAACAAAGGACATATATTTGCCTCAAACCCTACGGATCCTGTCTTGGACTTTCACTATTGATACTGCTAATACTCCATTTCTTGCTTTTAAGGGATTTATTTTTATTTAATAAAGATCCATGGTCAATCCTCTTTAGTAGCCTTTATCCAAAAAAACTATTTCTAATTTAGTTTGCTTTACCAACTGAATCCTCATAATTTGTACAATTCCTGTGTACAGTGGTGTATCTTGATTTTGTGCTGCCCTAGGCAGACAAAATCCAGGCACCCCCCTACCCAAGCTGCACACCCACGTTACACACCTAAGACATGCCCCATCACCTCCATTTCATGACCCCACATCACACATAACATTCAGACTCACATCAAGCTCATTCTCCCATCACACACACACTCCTACTCCCATTACACTCAGTCACACACTCCTACTCCCATCACACTCAGTCACACACTCCTACTCCCATCACACACACTGTCTCCCATGACACACACTGTGACTCCCATCACACTCAGTCACACACACTGTCTCCCATCACACACACTCTGACACCCATCACACTCAGTCACACACTCCTACTCCAATCACACTCAGTCACACACTCCTACTCCCATCACACTCAGTCACACACACTGACTCCCATCACACACACTGTCTCCCATCACACACACTCTGACACCCATCACACTCAGTCACACACTCCTACTCCAATCACACTCAGTCACACACTCCTACTCCCATCACACTCAGTCACACACACTGTCTCCCATCACACACACTCTGACTCCCATCAGCACTTACCTTTCCCTGGTGGCTAGTGGCAGGCAGCATGGTCTCTCCATGCTGCCTGTTCGGCTTTCCGGCGATTGTGCCGACAGGTCACGTGACCGGGCTCGCGTATGACATCAGCGCGCCCGTCACGTGACTGTCGGCACTTCCACGTCGGCACACTGCACGGGGAGCTGAACAGGCAGCACGGAGGTTTCTCTGTGCTGCCTGTTTGGCTCCCCGTGCAGCCTGGCAGTCAGAGCGATGGTGAGGGGAGATCTTCCGATCCCCTCTCACCTCCGTCTCTGCCTGCAAGCGCAGTCTTTTTTTTTTTTTAAAGGGCCGGGTTTTTTATTTTTTTATATATTTTTTTCTTCAGTGCTGGGGGGCGCTGCCGCCCCCCAAAATTTGCCGCCCTAGGCATCCGCCTAGGATGCCTCGCGGTAAATACAGCACTGTCTGTATATATGCATTGAGTGACTTTTGTGCAAACTGTTAAGCCATATTTGGGAATTATAATCCAAAGGGATTATAATTCAGGTCTCTAAAAAACTTTCCAGAGTAGCAACGTCTCCCTCCCAGATAACGAGAATATTGTCAATTTATCTTTTCAATAAATGTAAATGCCCACCACGGCAATGTGGACGTGCCTTGCCCTCTTCCCAGCTCCCAAGGAAAAAAACTTGCAAAACTAGGTGCAAAACAGGTCCCCATCTCCACCCCACAACCCACATTTGAAATACTGTCACAGATACATTTTATTTGATAATTAAACCTATTCAACCAAGATCTCACACCTTCTACTTCATCACTATGCTTAATTGAGGTGTATAAAAATTGAATATCAGCTGTGACTAGCCAAATATCATCATTCCACTCAACACGTTTCATTAACTCTATCACACTAGCACTATCTTTGTAATGTGAAGGCATAAGTGGTACTAAGGGCTGAAGGAAATAGATCCACATACCATGACAGATTAAATGCCAAAGAGTCAATATAGGATAATATTGCTCGCCTTGAGGCTTTAGTTTGCACATGTGAATTTTTTTGTAAATGATAGAATATCTGTACCTGTGGGTAATTCACTAGCAGGTACCCATATTCAATTATACTCAAGACACCCTCATTCAATTCCTTATTCAGTAAGGACTTCAGTTGTTTTTGAAATGTGAGTGTAGGGTCCAATTTAAATATTTTATTTATTGTACCCAAAATGCATAATTTTACATTTGTCTTCATAGAATCTAATTTGCCATTTATCTGCCCAATTACCCAATTTGTCCTTGAAGCTCTCTGCCATCCTCTCATATTTTGTCAAATTCGCTCTCCAAGGTCATTAGTTCCCATTCCACTAACTCCTTAAACATATCAATATATTTACCCCTATAGTGTCTAGGGTTCAATTCTGACTGTTTTTTTTAGGTTGGTACCAAAATTGAAACTCTCTCCTTCAGGGTACAATGAGCTCAATACCAATTGGGTTGCAATATTGTTAGTATCCCATTGATATTCCAAGAGAGTGTCACAACCTGGGATAACAGGCCAGGGAGGAGCCTCGTTGAAGGGCAGGGTGTGGGGTCTGTCTGCACCCCACGATGCATAACTGGGAAGGACTGGTAGCTGAGACTGGGACTGAGACAAGACTGGTAGCTGAGACTGGGACTGAGGCAGGACAGGTAACAGAGACTGGAACTGAGACACGACTGGTAGCTGAGACTGGGACTGAGGCCGGACTGGTAGCTGAGACTGGAACTGAGGCAGGACTGGTAGCTGTGACCAAACAGACAGGATTGGTAGCTGTGACCAAACAGACAGGACTGGTAGCTACTGCAACAGGTTTGGAAACAGAGCAGTGTTATTCACCTGAATGGTATTATACCCTATGGTTGAGCCTCAGGTAAATAACCACCCAGGACTTGTACACTGACTTCAACCGCACACTGAAGCAGAGATACACAGGGAGTACTGGACGAGAAGGATAGTCAGCAGGCCGGGTCATACACGAAACAGGAACAAGGTACAACGTAGGAATTCAGAAGGCAAGGTCACTAGACAGGCAAAATGGTCGAGGCAGGCAGAAAACAGCGGAGTCAAAATCAAGCAGGAGTCAGAACCGGGAATTCAATAGTCAATATATATATGTTAGAACTAGAAACATGGCACTATCACAGGCTGCAACCAAAGCAATGCAAAGGCACTGATTGCCATAAGCTGCAGGTTTAAATAGGGAAGGGCTGAGGATAACGAGGCAGCTGACAACAGGAGTAGAATGGGAATACCACAATAGCGGCCACTAGAGGCTGAAGACAAAACCAGCCACAAACCCAGAATAACCGTGACAGAGAGAAATCATTTAGATATTTATATCCCAAGCAGTTTTTTTTTACACATCTATCTTCCATTCTGAAAAATCTTTTCAAATTAGTTTCCTTATGAAGCTTTGAAAATCCACCACTTTATTAACTGGTATGGATGGAGAAAATGTCAAACCTTTCAGAAACTGTCACTTGACTGATGATTAGGATGACTATACAGTCCTGTACATTGTTTTAATATATATAATATATAGAGAATTGTGTGTGTGTATATGTATCGCTGCAGGTTGTCACAGTTCTACCCCATTTCCCATGCTCCTGTATGTTGTATTCATGTTTTGTGGCTGTTTCCTCTTCAGCCTCTAGTGGCCACTATTTGAGTGTATTCATTCTCCTCCTCTTTCAGCTGCCTTGTTAACCTGAGTCCATCCCTATTTAATCCTGCAGTTTATGGCCATCAGTGCCTTTGTATTGTACTGGTTATAGCCTGCACTGTGCCTCTGTGCCTTTATTGCTATTCTTGATCTCTGTTGCCAAATTTTGCCTGTCCTCGACCTAGCATGCTTGCCGCCTGTCTTGACCCATTTGCCTGCCTTTGACTCTGTCTATCTGCTGCCAGACCCGAACCTTTGCCTGCCTGACTGCTCTATTGCCTGATCCCTTGATGTACATTTGCCTTTGGTTTGTAACTTCCTGAGTTCCTGTCTACCAGTTGTATTTGGGTTATGCCTCTGTGTTACTGTAATTATACCTGGGGGTTTAATAGATGCGGCTCAACCATATGGTCGATTTCCCTCCGGCAGAAGGATTTTGTTCTTTTACTCTGATCCGTTGTTATACCCAGTACCTATCCGGCATTGTGGTTCACGTCCTACCTGAACCGTTTCAGTAATCCAGGTCTGTGCCCTGCTCAGAGAGCTGCCAGTCTCAGCTACCAGTCCTGTCTCAGCTGCCAATCTCAGCATCCAGTCCTTAGTTATGCATTGTGGGGTGCAGACAGATTCCCCATCATTCCATGCAACAAGGCTCCTCCTTGGTCTGCTAGGTCCCAGGTTGTGACAGAGGTATTTTGTATAAGTTATATTTATGTCTATATAACAGATGTATAGATATATATATGCACCCATTTTTGGGCAAACTACATGCATATGTAATAGGATTGGACTGTGCTCCCAACAGTTGCTTAACATAGCATTAACTAGCAATCACAATGTAGGATTTTTCAACATTATACACAGTTTTTATACTTAAAAATGGTCTCATAAATATTCTCCTAAAATATCAATGTTTCTCTGATTTAATCCTTTTTATCTTTGATTCTTCATTTGCCTTATTGAATTTGTGCATTACAAACAGACCTCAGCTTGTATAGTTTGAAAACCATCTGCTTTTGGTAACATAACTTCCAATTGAACTGCTTTCTCTGAATTACAGACAGTCTGAGCATTAAAAGCATTACTGTTTAAACTGCTTATCTGAGCAGTTGAAAGATGCTTAACATGATGAAGATGAAAGATGCTTAATGTGATGCCTGTAAGAATCTTATAACGGAGAGCTTACTGGAAGAAAAAGAATGAGGAAATTATTCTCTTTTAGCCAAAGAAAGAACAGATGTTACATGTTGTATTCTTTGGTATAGGACTTATATTTAACAGCCTTTTTTAACTTAAATCTGGTACACTGTTACTTGACATTTGTATTTGGAAAGTGCTATTGTAAAATGTCATATCAGGAATGTATAAAATCTGTTTCTGTGAAAAAAAAGCACATGGAAAAGGTCCACATGAAAACTGTGCTCAGAAAAACACCCCACTGTCCTAAATGTGCACATGGAAAATTTCTCACTATGAAAAATGCCCACATGGAAAATTACCAACAGAGAAAATTGCTCACATGGAAAAATGCCCACATAGAAAAAAAATTGCATTCACAATATTTTAAAGTAATAAACCAAATTATGTGTATGCTAGAAGTGAACTTCAAATATGTAGTATTCTTATTGACATGCAATATTATCAGTAAAATATGGGTTGAAAAGAGTATTGAAAAAATTATGTTTTATCTAAAGAAATGCAAAATAATCTTATAATAAGGAGGCATTCAATTCTGACCATAAATGCTACTTCAGCCTAGGTGAGTCTGTTTGTAAACAACGTGATCTGTTTTATTACCTGTTTTGAAGCAAAAATAACCCACAAATTCCAAATATTGGATTTGTGTGTTGAAGTGTAGTAATGTCTTTTTCCTTAATGCGGTTGGAAGGAGTCTCTTTCAGGATGCCACCGGAACATATTGGCACTGTGGTACAATACTTGCACACTGAAGGTTAGCAGCTAGGTACTTTTTTTTAAGTATTAGGGTGTCTAATTATTCCCTAACAATTTTCCCCTTCAGTGACCTTTTGACCACAACTGAGAAAATCAACTTAACCCTAACTCTATCACTAACCCTAGATCTTAACCCTTACTAATAGTCTATTTTTTCAGGTGTAATGTTGCTGATTGCTCCTAGAGGCAGTCAAGCAACTACAATGAAGTGACAGAAGTGATTTTTCTGCTTGCATCATTCTTGCCCAGAACAGAGCAGTACCATAATGATAAGGCAGCTGCCTTTCCGGTATGGCGTATATGATTTGTCCTGGGAACGATCCTGCAGTGAGGTAAAAAAGTATTTGATCCCCTGCTGATTTTGAACTTTTGCCAACTGACAAAGGAAATTATCAGTCTATAATTTTTTCCTGTCCCCTGCAGAAAAACACCCCCAAAGCATAATGTTTCCACCTCCATGTTTGAAGGTGGGGATGGTGTTCTTGGTCATAGGCAGCATTCCTCCTCATCCAAACACGGCGAGTTGAGTTGATGCCAAAGAGCTTGATTTTGGTCTCATCTGACCACAACACATTCACCCAGTTCTTCTCTGAATCCTTTAGATGTTCATTGGAAAACCTAAGACGGGCCTGTACATGTGCTTTCATAAGCAGGGGGACCTTGCAGGCATTGCAGGATTTCAGTCCTTCATGTTGTAGTGTGTTACCAATTGTTTTCTTGGTGACTATGGTCCCAGCTGCCTTGAGATCATTAAGAAGATTCTCCCGTGTAGTTCTGGGCTGATTTCTCTCTGTACTCATGATCATTGTGTTATCAAAATGGATGTTACCCCTGTTTCACTGAGTCAATTATGAGACAGAGACGGAATAGCTGGAAGCAGGAAAGGTGTCTTTATTGCACAATCAAAGGAGAGTCAACCAAGAGGTGGCAAAGCCTCTTGAGGTAAAGTCTGATTTGCATATACCACACTTCAGTATTTCTACATTTTCAATCAGTTAGTTAAACATAAATCAAATAAGTAATATTACGGCATTAGGTAATTTTATCAAATAATGCTGATTCTGTGTGATCTGACCACAAATTTTTCTTACTTTGTTATTCTGCTATTTTATTAGAGTTCCATGTACACAGATTAGGCTAATACATGTGACTACATGTGACTTTAATTATTGCTGATAAATGTATTTTCCTATATGTATCTTCATATTAGTCATTAGTGATTATGAGAGTTTTTATGGTTTTATCTTATTTAATCTAGTCTATTCCTAAGTCCAGTGCTGACTGGGTGTGACCAGCACTGTCAGCAAAGGTGAGAAGAAATAATTTTTATTCTTTTAAACAGAATTTGATTCTAAGCACAACATTTATGTTTAATTTCTTGTGTTTTTCTCACTATTGAAACTCCACAAGGTGAGATCTTGCATGGAGCACCAGACCGAGGGAGACTGACAGTTATTTTGTGTTTATTCCATTTGCAAATAATTGCACCAACTGTTGTCACCTTCTCACCAAGCTGCTTGGCGATGCTCTTGTAGCCCATTCCAGCCTTGTCCCTGACATCCTTGGACAGCTCTTTGGTCTTGGCCATGGTGGAGAGTTTGGAATCTGATTTATTGATTGCTTCTGTCGACAGGTGCCTTTTATACAGGTAACAAGCTGAGATTAGGAGCACTCCCTTTAAAAAAGACACCTGGAAGCCAGAAATCTTGCTGATTGAAAGGGGATCAAATACTTTTTTCACTCATTGACATGCAAATTTATAACATTTTTGACATGTGCTTTTCTGGATTTTGTTTGTTTGTTATTCTGTCTCTCACTGTTAAAATACACCTACTATTAAAATTATAGACTGATCATTTATTTGTCAGTGGGCAAATGTTCAAAATCAGCAGCGGATCAAATACTTTTTTCCCTCACTGTATATGTGCCAGAAGCATTTTTCGGTTTTTGGTTTTGACTGTTGCCTCAACATGGAGACATCCTGGCAAAACACTCTTATCATCGGATTCAATTACTGATTATCTCAGACGGTCATTAAGCTACATAACCTACTGGGTAAGTCATGTGTTCTTAAGGTTTTAAACAAACTATTGGTCTATATTGTTTTATTTTTCCGACAAGCTGGTACAAAATTGGCTTGAGGCCAATGTTAAATTTATGGAAGCAACAGGACGGCTGATATTTTTCTGAATAAATGGTGGCAACCCTATGTATATAATACAATAAAGATGGAAGTATGCGGGGCCCACAAAAATATATTTGCCCTGGGTCCCATTAATATTAAATACAGCCCTGACCATGCCTGTTCAGTGATTAAACAGAGGAGACCTAGTTAATACATATGAATGTCCCTTGCCTCTCTTGAATCAGCTATTTTCTCTATTACTTCCCTAAAACTTTTGTCCTATTGGAGGAAAACACTGAAATTATGGTAAATGTACTTTATTACTTTAATGTTCTTTAACCCACAGATAGAGATCTAACACAGTTAAAAGCTCATGCTTTTGTGTAGTCATATGAAAGTTTTCCATAGACAGATATCTTAACCCCTTAACGACAAATGACGTGCCAGGCACGTCACGGCAAATCGTGGACTTGCCGACAGGTGACGTGCCTGGCACGTCATGCACTAAACTGAGTAAAGAAAGCGACCAGCGGTCGCTTTCTTTACTCTAACGGTGTTGCTACAATGCCTCTAGGTAGAGGCAATGTGCAACACCCCCCAAATGGGCAGGGGCGCGCTACGATCACTCCACGGAGTGATCGTAGCAGCCATTTAAAAATGGCCGCGCCCACTGCACACATGTGCTTAGAAAGCGAACGATCGTTCGCTTTCTAAGCATCTCCGGTGTTGTTAAAGTGCCTCGCCAGCGAGGCACTTAACAACACCTTCAGGCTGCCCAGAGCCGATGGTGGTCGCTCTCCTGAGCGACCCCATCGGCTCAGTAGAAGGGAACGCTGCCTGTACAGGCAGTGCTTCCCTTCTAATGGCAAGAGCATCGGAAGGGAAAGTATTTCACTTCCGATGCTCTAGGGGGAGCCAATCGATGCCGGCACAACAGATCTATGTAATCTGTGTGCAGGCATGTATGGTAAGTGCTCTGATGAGCACTTACCATACAGTCAAAGGCAATATTAGCAAATATTGCCTTTGACAAGTATTGATCTGCCTCCCTCACAGATCAGATCAGATAAAGTAAAAAAATAAAATAAAATAATAAAAAAAATATTTAATAAAATTTTAAACACCAAGGGCTTTTATAAAAGCCATTTAACTCCTTCCCTGCCATTGATCGCTGTGTACGCAGTGATCATACACAGCAGCACATTTTTTGCTGTCTGTGCATTTTTTAGGGGTTCATTTTTTTTACTGTAATTCATTACAGTATAAAAAAAGCTCTTTTAAGAGAGATTAACCCCTTTCTTGCTGTAGATCACTGCCTAAGCAGCGATCTGACGCAAATGCAGCAATCTTGCTGCAGAAGCATTTTAAAACATTTTTTAACTTTTTTATTACACCCGTCACGTGTTAATTATACCCGCTAGGGGACTACGTTTAACGTAAAAAAAATTTTTTAGCTGTCTGAGCGCATGTATAGCGATCAGTAACAGCTGATAAGTGACAAAGGCGGGTTGACGTTTGCTCAGATGAGCATCACCATTGACCCGTGTAGATCTGCCTCCCTCTCACTTGAGTTTTAGTGAGGGAGGGAGACAGAGCTGTATAATGTAAGTTTTTAATTATAATATATTTAATAAAATTGAGACCCAAAGGCTTTTATAAAAGCCGTTTCCAGTATTTAACCCCTTCCCTGCAATTGATCGCTGTGTACGCAGTGATCTTACACAGCAGCACATTTTTTGCTGTCTGTGCATTTTTCTAGGGGTTATTTTTTTTTAATTTGATTTATTACAGTATATCAAAGGCTCTTTTAAGAGCTATTAACCCCTTCCTACCGTATATCACTTCCTAAGCAGCACATATGGTCACTGCCTAAGCAGTGCATATGGTCACTGCCTAAGCAGCGCATATGGAGCAATCTAGTCGCAGAAGGATTTTTTTTTGCTATCAGCATTTTTTTTGTCAGACTCGCTAGGGGTTAGTTATACCCACTAGGGGATTATGTGTATTCCTTTTGAAGCTGTCTGAACGCGTGTATAGCGATCAGTAACAGCCGATCAGTGGCAAAGGTGGTTTGGTGATTTCTCAGATGAGCATCACCATTCGTCTGGTTCGTAAATATTGTTCTGACCCATATGGATCTGCCTCCCTCTCCTCACTTGAGTTTTAGTGAGGGAAAGAGACATATCTGTATAACATAATTTTTTAATTGTAATAAATTAAATTAAATGTTAAAAAATTGTGAGTCCCAAGGGCTTTTTATAAAAGCCATACCCTTTGTATAGTGTAGTGTATTAACCCCTTCCCTGCCACTGATCACTGCACAGCAGAACATTTTTTCTTGTCTGTGCATTTTTAGGGGTTAATTTTTTTGTACAGTACTACAAAGGCTCTTATAAGAGCTATTAACCCCTTCCTCGCTCTACATGTTAAAAATTCCAAGTTTGAAAATCAAAAAGCGCACCTCTCAAATGTAGCCTTTCAACACCCAACAAAGCTAACAAAGCTATGCATGGGTGGTATCCCTGTGCTCGGGAGATGTTGCTGAACATATATTGTGGTATTGTTTGTCAGTGACACATACCGAAATATGTGAATTTGTGTCTAAAGTACAATGTATGTGGGAAAAAATACACAATAAAATGACTACCACAAACTTTGACAAAGGCTGGTGGTAGAATTGGTGCATGGAAAGTGTAAAAATACCACCATTTGAGATAGCCTAGGGTGTCTACTTTTAAAAAATATATGGGTTGATGTGGTAAAATACACTGGCTGGTTTCAAATATGTCCCAAATGGGACATGGGTGCAGGTGGTCTGCATGTCAAAATTTCAATTTGGAAAACCAAAAACTGCACTACCAAATTTGGCCTTTTACCCCCCAAACAACCCAACAAACCTATGCATGGGTGGTATCCCTGTACTCAAGAGATGTTGCTGAACACTTATTGGGGTGTTATTTGGCAGTGACACATACCAAAATCTGTGAATTCATGTCTGAAGTACAAGGTTTGTGAAAAAAAAACACAAAAAAAATTACTACCACAAACTTTGACAAAGGCTGGTGGTAGAATTAGTGCATGGAAAGTGTAAAAATACCACCATTTGAGATAGCCTAGGGTGTCTACTTTAAAAAAATATATGGGTTGATGTGGTAAAATACACTGGCTGGTTTCAAATATGTCCCAAATGGGACATGGGTGCAGGCGGTCTGCATGTCAAAATTTCAATTTGGAAAACCAAAAACTGCACCTACCAAATTTGGCCTTTTACCCCCCAAACAACCCAACAAACCTATGCATGGGTGGTATCCCTGTACTCAAGAGATGTTGCTGAACACTAATTGGGGTGTTATTTGGCAGTGACACATACCAAAATCTGTGAATTCATGTCTGAAGTACAAGGTTTGTGAAAAAAAAAACACAAAAAAATTACTACCACAAAATTTGACAAAGGCTGGTGGTAGAATTAGTGCATGGAAAGTGTTAAAATACCACCATTTGAGATAGCCTAGGGTGTCTACTTTTAAAAAATATATGGGTTGATGGGGTAAAATACACTGGCTGGTTTCAAATATGTCCCAAATGGGACCTGGCTGTCTGCATGTAAAAATTTCAAGTTGGAAAACATAAAATTGCACCTCACAAATTTGGCATTTTAGCCCCCAAACAACCCAACAAACCTATGCATGGGTGGTATCCCTGTACTCAGGAGAAATAGTAGAATCTATTTAGCATGTTTTTTCATTCGCTATTGTCGATGAGGAGAAGTTGTTTCAAATAAAAGTCAGGAAATTTGTGTATTTTTTTTTTTCACCATATTTTATTATTTTTTTTAATAATATGATAAGATATGATCAACAATATGGCATCCATAGAAAGACCTTTTTGTCCCGATAAAAACAATATATAATATGTGTGGGCAGGGGCGTTGCTAGGCTCAAAAATGATCTGGGGCTATAGCCCACAGCTTTAATAATACTTAAAATACAATGATGTCTCATGATCGATAGGTAGACAGACAGAGGTACAGAATGCATAGGTATAGATATAGGATAGATGTAGATAGATATAGGTACATGATGATGCATGAGAACATATATGATACAGATGCATATATAGATAAAGATACAGGATGCATAGGTACAGATTTATACTATATGGACAGGTACAGGATCCATAGGTACGGATATAAGCTATTAGGACAGACACAGGTGCAGGATGCACAGGTACAGATATAAGATACAGGTATAGTAATGCATAAGTAAAGGTATAGATATAAGGTAAAGGTATAGATATAAGATAAAGGTATAGGATGCATAGGTACAGGTGTGGTCAGTCTTAAATATCCTAATATCTAGACATGTGCAAAACTAAAATTTTCGTTTCGTTTTCGTCCATTCGGACGAAAATGTTATTTATTTCGTCTAAAACGAATTTCGTTCATTAGTGCATTCGTTTCAGACGAAATTCGTTAATTATTTTCGTTTCGTTAATTTTTTTCGTTCGTTTTATAGAATACAATGTAATACTATTGGCTTTCTATAAACCGAACGAGAGCCCCATTCATAAGAAATTCTTATGAATGGGGCTCTCGTTCGGTTCATAGAAAGGCAATAGTATTAATTGTATTCTATAAGCCGAAAGTCTATAAACCGAACGACTTTCGGTTTATAGACTTTCGGCTTATGGAATACATGTAATCCTATTGCTATTCTATAAACCGAACGACTTTCGGTTTATAGAATAGCCATAGGTTTACATGTATTACATAAGCCGAAAGTCTATAAACCGAAAGTCGTTCGGTTTATAGGCTGTCGGCATTTAACTAATAAGAGACAGAGTCTCCATTCATAAAATTATGAATGGAGACTTTGTCTCCGTGTAGTAAAATGCCGACAGCCTATAAACCGAACGTTCGGTTTATAGGCTGTCGGCTTATGGAATACATGTATTCCTATTGCTATTCTATAAACCGAAAGTCGTTCGGTTTATAGAATAGCAATAGGAATACATGTATTCCATAAGCCGACAGCCTATAAATCGAACGTTCGGTTTATAGGCTGTCGGCATTTTACTACACGGAGACAGAGTCTCCATTCATAAAATTATGAATGGAGACTTTGTCTCCGTGTAGTAAAATGCCGACAGCCTATAAACCGAACGTTCGGTTTATAGGCTGTGGGCATTTTACTACACGGAGACAAAGTCTCCATTCATAATTTTATGAATGGAGACTCTGTCTCCGTGTAGTAAAATGCCGACAGCCTATAAACCGAACGTTCGGTTTATAGGCTGTCGGCTTATGGAATACATGTATTCCTATTGCTATTCTATAAACCGAACGACTTTCGGTTTATAGAATAGCCATAGGATTACATGTATTGCATAAGCCGAAAGTCTATAAACCGAAAGTCGTTCGGTTTATAGGCTGTCGGCATTTAACTATACAGAGACAGAGTCTCCATTCATAAAATTATGAATGGAGACTTTGTCTCCGTGTAGTAAAATGCCGAAAGCCTATAAACCGAACGATCCGTTTATAGACTTTCGGCTTATATAATACATGTAATCCTATGGCTATTCTATAAACCGAACGTTCGGTTTATAGAATAGCAATAGGAATACATGTATTCCATAAGCCGACAGCCTATAAACCGAACGTTCGGTTTATAGGCTGTGGGCATTTTACTACACGGAGACAAAGTCTCCATTCATAATTTTATGAATGGAGACTCTGTCTCCGTATAGTTAAATGCCGGCTTTTAACTATACGGAGACAAAGTCTCCATTTATAATTTTATGAATGGAGACTCTGTCTCCGTATAGTTAAATGCCGGTGTTCTGACAAATTTCTGGAGCAAATTCTCCTGCGCAATCGCAGGAGAATTTGCTCACTGCGCATGCGCATAAAGTTACAGCTGATAACTCAGCTGTAACTTTGTGACCACCGCGCATGCGCCAGCTGCGCAACCCACCTCCCGCCCCCTCACACCCCCTGCACACCCCTTCTTACCAGATCATCGACCACAGCGATACACAGCGCATGCGCAACGCCTATCCAGCCGTTTGGGAATGTGCGCGTCCGTTGTTGTGTTCTTAAGGTGGTAAGTAACATGGGGCGTCGGGACATAAGGGGGCAAGCATCCTGGTGAGGGCTGCCTCATCTTGATGGGATTTGTGATCCTCCTGCTGCATCAATAATACAGCAGGAGGATCACAAATCCCATCAAGATGAGGCAGCCCTCACCAGGATGCTTGCCCCCTTATGTCCCGACGCCCCGTGTTACTTACCACCTTAAGAACACAACAACGGACGCGCGCATTCCCAAACGGCTGGATAGGCGTGCGCATGCGCTGTGTATCGCTGTGGTCGATGATCTGGTAAGAAGGGGTGTGCGGCGGGTGTGAGGGGGCGGGAGGTGGGTTGCGCAGCTGTCTCATGCACGGTGGTCACAAAGTTACAGCTGAGTTATCAGCTGTAACTTTATGCGCATGCGCAGTGAGCAAATTCTCCTGCGATTGCGCAGGAGAATTTGCTCCAGAAATTTGTCAGAACACCGGCTTTTAACTATACGGAGACAAAGTCTCCATTTATAATTTTATGAATGGAGACTCTGTCTCCGTATAGTTAAATGCCCACAGCGTATAAACCGAACGTTCGGTTTATAAGCTGTCGGCTTTTAACTATACGTTTGTCTCCATTCATAAATTTATGAATGGAGACTCTGTCTCCGTATAGTTAAATGCTATTGTATTCTATAAACCGACTCTATTTCGGCTTATAGAATGCAATAGTACTACGAATGGACGAATGAACGAATGATTTTCCTTTATTAACCATTCGTTCATCCGGCTTTAGTTAGCTTAGCATTTTCGTTCTTCGTTTTTCGGGCGAATGGACGAAAATGCAATTTTCGGACGAAAATGCAATTTTCGGACGAAAATGCAATTTTCGGACGAAAACGAATGCACATGTCTAGTATATATTCACATGTAAATTGCTTTTTTAATAAAAAATTATGATATAAAAAAATCTTGTTTTTATTTCCTTTTATGTGACAAAGCTGCCTCTCTCTTTCCCTTGCCCCCAGATTTGTCGCTCTCCCCCCCTTAGTGTTGTCTCTCTCTCACCCTCCCTTTGGCTCCCCCCTCGCTCCCCTTGTGTCTGTCTCTTCCCCCCTTCCCTCCCCTTGTTTCTCTCTGCCCCCCCCCCTTGTTATTCTGTCCCCCCCTCACCTGTTTCTTGCTCCCTGGTGGCTAGTGGGGGCAGCCGGGGGATGTATGCACTATACATAATAGACGGAAGTGTCGGGCAGCATGGAGGTTGTCTGCACGATTCGTGCAGACATCCCCCAGCTGCCCGATTCTCCCTGGTGGCTAGCGAGGGAGCGGAGGATGTCTGCGCGATGAGCGAGACCTCCCCTGCTGCCGCCCGGAACGACAGCCAGGACTTTTATGAGGAAGCCGGAAGTACCCAGCTTCATCATAGAAGTCCCGGCGGTCATGCCGGGCGGCAGCAGGAGAGGTCTCGCTCATCGCGCAGACATCCTCCGCTCCCTCGCTAGCCACCAGGGAGAATCGGGCAGCTGGGGGATGTCTGCACGAATCGTGCAGACAACCTCCATGCTGCCCGACACTTCCGTCTATTATGTATAGTGCATACATCCCCCGGCTGCCCCCACTAGCCACCAGGGAGCAAGAAACAGGTGAGGGGGGGACAGAATAACAAGGGGGGGGGGGCAGAGAGAAACAAGGGGAGGGAAGGGGGGAAGAGACAGACACAAGGGGAGCGAGGGGGGAGCCAAAGGGAGGGTGAGAGAGAGACAACACTAAGGGGGGGAGAGCGACAAATCTGGGGGCAAGGGAAAGAGAGAGGCAGCTTTGTCACATAAAAGGAAATAAAAACAAGATTTTTTTATATCATAATTTTTTATTTAAAAAGCAATTTACATGTGAATATATACTAGACATGTGCATTCGTTTTCGGACGAATGCATTTTCGTCCGAAAATTGCATTTTCGTCCATTCGCCCGAAAAACGAAGAACGAAAATGCTAAGCTAACTAAAGCCGGATGAACGAATGGTTAATAAAGGAAAATCATTCGTTCATTCGTCCATTCGTAGTACTATTGCATTCTATAAGCCGAAATAGAGTCGGTTTATAGAATACAATAGCATTTAACTATACGGAGACAGAGTCTCCATTCATAAAATTATGAATGGAGACTTTGTCTCCGTATAGTTAAATGCCCACAGCCTATAAACCGAACGTTCGGTTTATAGGCTGTCGGCATTTAACTATACGGAGACAGAGTCTCCATTCATAAAATTATAAATGGAGACTTTGTCTCCGTATAGTTAAAAGCCGGCATTTAACTATACAGAGACAGAGTCTCCATTCATAAAATTATGAATGGAGACTTTGTCTCCGTGTAGTAAAATGCCCACAGCCTATAAACCGAACGTTCGGTTTATAGGCTGTCGGCTTATTTAATACATGTATTCCTATTGCTATTCTATAAACCGAACTTTCGGTTTATAGAATAGCCATAGGATTACATGTATTACATAAGCCGAAAGTCTATAAACCGATCGTTCGGTTTATAGACTTTCGGCATTTTACTACACGGAGACAAAGTCTCCATTCATAATTTTATGAATGGAGACTCTGTCTCTGTATAGTTAAATGCCGACAGCCTATAAACCGAACGACTTTCGGTTTATAGACTTTCGGCTTATGTACTACATGTAATCCTATGGCTATTCTATAAACCGAAAGTCGTTCGGTTTATAGTTTAGCAATAGCATTACATGTATTCTATAAACCGAACGTCGTTCGTTTTAAAGACTTTCGGCTTATAGAATACTATTGGCTTTCTATAAACCGAACTAGAGTCGAGTCCCCATTCATAAGAAATTCTTATGAATGAGGAGGGACTCTAGTTAGGTTTATAGAATGCCAATAGTATTCTATAAGCCGAAAGTCTTTAAAACGAACGACGTTCGGTTTATAGAATGCATGTAATGCTATTGCTGTTCTATAAGCCGAATGTCTTTCGGCTTATAGAACAGCAATAGCATTACATGTATTCTATAAACCGAACGTCGTTTGTTTTAAAGACTTTCGGCTTATAGAATACATGCTGCTATTGGCTTTCTATAAACCGAAAGAGTCCCCATTCATACGAATAGGTCAATTGACCTATTCGTATGAATGGGAACTCAATTTCGGTTTATAGGAAGCTAATAGCATTACATGCATTCCATAAACCGAAAGTCATTCATGTCGGTTTATGGAATGTAGTACAATGCTATTGGTATTGTAAACCGACTCTATTTCGGTTTAGAATGCCAATAGCACGAATGGACGAATGGACGAATGAACGAATGATTTTCGTTTATTAACCATTCGTTCATTCGGATTTTGTTAGTTAAAATTTTCGTTATTCGTTTTTCGGACGAATGGACGAAAATGCTATTTTCGTCCGAAAATGCATTCGTCCGAAAACGAATGCACATGTCTACTAATATCTAGGATAACCTTATACCTGTCCCACGCATGCTTAAACTCCTTCGCTGTATTAACCTCTACCACTTCTACTGGAAGGCTATTCCATGCACCCACCACCCTCGCAGCAAAAAAATATTACGTTTATAATCACAAAACAAAACCTGTAAAATATGAAATATTTCCAGCCATTTCAAAAGCTTGAGGTAGACCCCAAATAGATGTATAAAACTAGTTGCATTTATGCCAGGGCTTGACGAACTTAACTGAGTTTTAGGAGCCAGTAAAAAATCTAGGAGCCAGACAACAGCACATACACACAATCACATGCAGTCATATACAGACACACATACACACTCATACATGCAGTCAGTCACATAGACACACACACTCATACATACAAACAGTCTGTCACATTCACTCGTACATGCATACATAGTCTGTCACATACACTCATACATACAGTCTGTCACATAGACACACACTCATACAGTGTCAGATACACACTCATACATACAGTCTGTCACAGAGACACACTCATACATACAGTCTGTCACAGAGAAAACACTCATACATACATACAGTCTGTCACAGAGACACACTCATACATACAGTCTGTCACAGACAAACACTCATACATACAGTCTGTCACACAGATACATACATACATACAAACAATCTGTCACATAGACACACACACTCATACATAGTCTCACACATACATAGTCTATCACATACATACGTACAGTCTGTCACATACATACAGTCTGTCACATACTCTCATACATACACACACACATACAGTCTGCCACATACACTCATACATACATCCAGTCTGTCACATAATCATACAAGTGGTGTATTTAAAAAAAAAAAATGTTGCTCAATATATCCCCCCTCCCTGCTGCTATATCTCATTGCAGGGAAGGGGGCATTTCTGTTCTGCACAGACCATCACTAACCATCATTTGTCAGGGTTAATTTCTCCATCATTTGCCAGGGTTATTTCCCCACCATTTGCCAGGGTTAATTTCCCCACAATTTGCCAGGGTTAATTTCTCCAACATTTGCCAGGGTTAATTTCCTCACCATTTGCCAGGGTTAATTTCTCCATCATATGCCAGGGTTATTTATACATCATTTGCCAGGGTTAATTCATACATCATTTGCCAGGGCTAATTTCCCCACCATTTGCCAGGGTTAATTTCCCAGGGTTATTTATACACCATTTGCCAGGGTTAATTCATACATCATTTGCCAGGGTTAATTTCCCCACCATTTGCCAGGGTTAATTTCCCCACCATTTACCAGGGTTAATTTCCCCACCATTTGCCAGGGTTAATTTCCCCACCATTTGCCAGGGTTAATTTCTCCATCATTTGCCAGGGTTAATTTCCCCACCATTTGCCAGGGTTAATTTCTCCATCATTTGCCAGGGTTAATTCAGACATCATTTGCCAGGGTTAATTTATCCATAATTTGCCATGGTTAATTTAGACATCATTTGCCAGGGTTATTTCATACATCATTTGCCAGGGTTAATTTAGACATCATTTGCCAGGGTTAATTTATCCATCATTTGCCAGGGTTAATTTATCCATCATTTGCAAGGGTTAATTTATCCATCATTTGCAAGGGTTAATTCATATATCATTTGCCAGGGTTAATTCATATATCATTTGCCAGGGTTCATTTATCCATCATTTGCCAGGGTTATTCTGCCCATTAATGTCACCCTCCCTCCACCCCCTTCCCCAGTACTCACCTGTTGGTGATATTTATAAAAAAAATACATGGAGATCCTACCTTGTGCAGCCTGTTCCTGGGTGGGAAGTAAGTGGCAAGTCATAGAGGAGGCTATTCTCCACAGCAGCACAGCATCCCTCGTGGTCTGTGCTGTGAGGGAGGACACGTGGGTTCCTGCCGGTCACATGGGTTGGGGGCGGGGTTATCATAGTGACAGAGCAGGAAGCAGGGGAAGCTTCACAGACTCAGGGCTATGGTCAGGAGACTCGGGGCTCCAGCCCCAGTAGCCCCCCCCTAACGACGCCTCTGTGTGTGGGTACAGCAAATGACGAAGAAGAAAATTACTGCTAAACACAAACAGCACACAAATGTTAAAATAGCCATTGTCCAGAAAGGACAAAAATGTTTCAAAGGCTCTGTCCTTAAGGGGTTAACCTCTTCGTGACCGGGCTGTTTATGAATTTGTGTACATTCTCTGACAATGTTTGTTTTCCCACATCTGCCATTTTTGTGTTCATTTTTTTTTCTTTTGCATTTACTATCCCCACACAAATTATATGTATGTATGTATATATATATATATTTTATTTAATTTTTTTGGTGGGGGGGGGGGGGGGTTTACGATATCCTTTCTTTAGATATCATAATTGGTCATATGAGCTAATTTACTATGAAAAAGAAAAAATATAAAAATGTAAACCCCCCCATTTTTTTTTGCAAGTTGGAGGGCAATAACTCATAGTAGTGTTTTGCTTTTTACCAACCACTTTCTCCTAAAGGTACATTTTAACCCCAGCCCTTACTCTAAACCTAACCATAATGATTACAATGAAGTGCCAGCAGGCGTTAAATGTGTAAGCTTGCATTTGGCACTTTTCCGCATGTGATAATCTCCTTAGCAATCTTTATTGATTAAGGCACCTTTTGAAGCAATAGTGAGTGCAGAGTTTTTTCTTCCTGGATGTACCTTTATTTGCTTTTTGGAGCACTTTACTACCCTGGCACCTGGCTTCTAAGTACAACAACTTCTAGCTTCAATATCGAGGCACAGCGGCAATTAAAAAGGCAGTTAAAATTTTTAACATTAATCTTGAAAATAGCATCACAGCTATTTGACCATGTCCAGGCTGCAAGCCTTTTAAATTAATGTAAATAGTTACAGTAAAGTAACACATAAACAAAATATGTGGACAAGGAAATAGAGACAAATTGTGGCACTATCGCCCACTGTCAGGCTGGTGAACTGGATGCCTGAGGCAGGCGGACGCTTTGCTCACCTATTCCCCACATACCTATTTCCCAATTGGGTAGACGGCGCGTTCATGTGTGAAATAAATGTTAGAAAGAATGAGAGAATGTGGTGGGGTCTGGCCCTTAACGGGGTTTCTCAGACAGTTAATAAAAACAGGTGTACTGGGTCGATGATTTTCTACCACCATCTGGATAATGGGTAGTGGATTAAAATGTATGACGTTAAACTCTAGGGGGATAAATTCCCCACAAAAAAGGGCATATTTATTCAACACTTTAATCCCCCCCAAAAAATTGACGTGGCCTTAGTACAAGAAACCCACTGGGAAAGCAGTGGCAGCTCATATTAGAAATATAGAAAATATCAGAATATATATTTATCAAGTTTAAAAGACAAAAAAAAGAGGGGTGGCCATCATGATCTCTGACACGTTAAAATTTGAATATATACATCAAGTAATAGACTAGAATGGTAGGGCACTCCTGTTGATATGTAAGATCAATGATCACATATATACGCTTATTAATGTTTATGCTCCCAACTACTTTCCAGTTAGATTCCTGAATAAAGTAATCTCGAAATGGGAAAAAATTATCCAGGGCACTCCTGTATTGGGAGGGGATTTTAATAGTATATCAGATCTGAAATTAGATAAGAATCTAAGTCAAGGTAAAAATGTAAACCCAAAATTAAAAAGGACTGCCCCATTACCTTTTGGGCATCGCTAGCATATCTGAAATGCCATTTAAAAAACTGATAGGAGGCTGTTAATTGTTTTCAGTTAGCTTAGTGCTGGACAAGTATAAATATGTTTACATTAATTACATTGGCAGTGGTAACAATGAAATACCAGTATCAATCTTACATTTGTCTCTTTTTTCATTGTAATACTTGAATTAAAAAAGCAGTCTGTCCCAAAGTTATTGGAAATATGGATATTCAGATATTTCCCATACTAACCATAAGTGGAGTCTCAAAAATGGAATAGGTAAGGAGTTGAGGTAGATGGCGCTAAATAGAATATTGCACTAGCAGCAACTCGTCTGGCAGCTATCCCACAATGCCGTAAAAGAATAAGTAAACCGAAAATCCAGAAAGTGAAAGTGCACTATATGTGCTTTGAAGTGACAGTGCAACAAATCAATTTTTCAACTGTGCAAGAATGCTACCATTTGAAGCTACCATTTGTATAGTGTTCTGTCCAAACAATATGGACTATATGTGAGTGCTTCGTGTTACATAATTTGTATTATAGCACAGCTGGTATATTTTTATCTGCCTCACTGGGTATATATCCTGCATTCTTGCACAGTTGAAAAATTGATTTGTTGCACTGTCACTTCAAAGCACATATAGCGCACTGTCACTTTATGGATTTTCTGTTTACATAAGTGGAGTCTACCTTTTCTTGGTAGGCACCTGAGCCCTTTTGCATGGTTTAATGCAGGGGCAGATCCAGAATCTGATCTTGGGAGGGGCACTGCCCATGTCAGTCTGTCTTTTCCTCTCCCCCATGTCTGTCTGTCTTTTCCTCTCCCCCATGTCCTTCTGTCGCTCTCCTCTCACTTCCCATGTCTGTCTGCCTCTCTCTTCCTTTCCATTTCTGTCTCTCTCCTCTCCCTTCCCATGTCTTTTTCTCTCCTCTCCCATCCCATGTCTGTCTCCTCTTCCTTCCCATGTCTCTCTTTATTGTCTTTCCCATTTCTGTCTTTCTCCTTCTCCTTGTCAGGACTTACCCATCCATTTTCCCTCAGAGTTCCTTCCAGGTTTCACTCATCACAGGCTCCGCCCTCTTTCTGTGACACAATCTTCCCTCGCCTTATAGGGGAGTCACTCAACAAATTAGTTGCTGAGTTATTTTGTCCTGAATAGTACAAGTGGCTGCTTAGCTCCAGTTTATTACTTAAAGATCTTTTGTGTACCGACTTCTGCCTGATACCTGTTACTACTGACTTATATTGCCCTTGAACCCGGATTTGATTCACCATTCTTACACACCTCTATTTTCCTTTGGACCAGGAATTGCCTTAAACAGTTCTGCTTTAATCTCCAACCCATTTTGATCTGGATTACTTATGGACTTTTCTCAACCTCTAAAGTAATTATCTTTATATATTTATATTTCAACAAACAGAATCATCCTGTGCATGTTAAGGTAATCCTTTCCATTTATCCATTTGTTGCATAAATTATTCACTCTGATCAAACCACTATTGCATCACCTGCTTGCTAATAACCTGCAAAATCTGCATGCTAATCTCTTGCAAAACCTGCTTGCTGAAAACTGTTACATTTGCCTGGAAATCCTTAAAGAGGTATACTCAGTTTAGCCACCTGCAGTTGTGTTCCAAAATATTCATTGCAAACCTAACACTCCTGCCATGTCCCTCTCTCCTCTTCTTTCCCATGTCTGTCTCTCTCCTCTTCCTTCCAATGCATGTCTCTCTCCTCTACCTCCTCTGACTGTCTCTTTGTCCCTCTACCCATGTGTCTCTCCTCTTCCCCATTGTTGTCTCTCTCCTCTTCCCCATAACTGTTTCTTTACCTCCTCTCCCCGATCTGTATTCTCTCCTCTCCCAGACTGTGTTCTCTTCTGTCTTCACATCAGTGGTGTTTCCTCTCTCCCTGTCAGTGTTCTCTCCTCTCCCCATCAATGTTCCCTCCTCTCCCCCTGTTCTCTCCCCTCCCCCTGTTCTCTCCCCTCACAACCATTCTCTCTTCTCATGTTCTCTCCTCTCCCCCCCATGTTCTCTCCTCTCTCCCCCATGTTCTCTCCTCTTTCCCACATGTTCTCTCATCTCTCCTCCATGTTCTCTCCTCTCTCCCCTGTTCTCTCCTCTCTCCTTCCTGTTCTCTCCTTTCCCCGTTCTCTCGTCTCTCCCCTTTTTTACTCTCCTTTCCCCGTTCTCTCCTCTCTCCCCTTTTTTACTCTCCTCTCTCCCATGTTCTCTCCTCTCTCTCCCGTATTCTCTCTTCTCCCCTAGCCCAGTGTCCCCCCCTTCTCAGGTTCTCTCCTCTCTCTCCCCTCCCCCATGTTTTCTCCTCTCTCCCCCTTCTTGGGTTCTCTCCTCTCTTCCCCTCTCCTCTTCCCCATGTTCTCTTCTCTCTCTCTCTCTTCCCTTTGTGTTCTCTCCTCTACCATCAGTATTATCTGATGCACTGTGGTGCGGATCCCTGATGGGGAGGCACAGGAAGCATTGGCTCTGTGTGTGTTAAACACACTCAGAGCTCAATCAGTGCTGCCTCATGCTCCCCTCGTGTAGTGATGACACAGTGCATCGCAATGTTCTGAACCATCACTACGGGCACTGAGTGAGTGAGGGGGCACTGACTGAGCTCTGATTGTGTTTAACACACTCACACAGAGCCAATGCTGCCTGTGGCTCCCAATAAGTGATCTGTACCACATTGATCTACAGGGTGGGGGCATACCTTCACCTCTGCTTGGGTGGGGTGGAAATTGCCCCATTGCCCCCCCCCCCCCCGCGGATCCACCAGTGGTTTGATACCATTAGCATACTGAATGCAAACAGGTAAAAATCCTTCAGCTTCCACTGTCCCACTCTTCTGTTTGACAGATCTCATTCATTGAACTTGTGTCATAAGAAGGAGGTGCTCTACCAGCATCTCTCACAGAAACACTGCTTATAAATTAGAAATGTCATAAGTAACACAAACCATTGTTTGTTAAACTTTCCTTAAATAAAAGGTTGACTTTTTATGAAAATGTTGTTTAATTATTAAACTTCCTGAGTAGACAGACATCTTGTAATTATAATTCTAAGAACCCTTTTTTTAGCTCAAGGAAGTAGGTCATCCAAAAACTAAAATATAAATTAAAAACTAAAATATAAATTAAAAAATAGAGTGGGAGCACAGACTTACCAGAACAGACAGCACTGCAATAGCCTGTCAAATTTTTTCTTGCTTACACCATTACAGAAGAAATCACCCTATTAGCATATCAGACTAATCCCGCCCATAAGGAAAGTCTAGACCTGAAAAGCATTGCTGGTCTCTTCTGCACGAGGAACACAGCAAACCACAGATGTAGGCTTTGACCTATATTGACCTTGTCAGTGTGGTATGCTAATGGTCCTCTAGGTGTAGCAAGCCAGGGACCCATGGCTGGTTGGGCATACCCTAATAATTTATGGAGAAAAAGTGGGTGGGAGCACAGACTCACAGAATTAGCACAAATTGTGAATTCTGGAATATGCAGGGGTCTTTAAAGTTCTGTAATGCCATCACTCTTGCATCATCCATCATAGAAATTTGCTGGGGCTATGATGCCAAGCCAAATGTGAGCTCCATTCATTTCACTGGGGACTCCATTAATGAATAAATATTGAACCAATGCAGACATGGAGACATCTCTCCAAAGATTTACTCTGAAGGTATTCAATCTATTGTCCTCAAAAACATTATTTATGTACATACTTAAAGGATACAGCTTAACCCCTTAAGGACAGACCCTTTGAAACATGTTTGGCCATTCTGGACAATGGCTATTTCAACATTTCTGTGCTGTTTGTGTTTAGCTGTTTTTTTTTCTTCTTTGTCATTTGCTGTACCCACACACATTATATATTGTTTTTATTGGGGCAAGAAGGGCTTTCTTTGGTGCCATCATTTTGACCGTATCCTATAATATAAAATAAATAAATAAAATATGGTGACCCCCCCTCCACAGATTTCCTGACTTTTATTTGAAACATCTTCTCCTCATCAACAAAAGCAAATGAAAAAACCTGCTAAAGGGAGTGGGCGCACAGACTCACCAAGAACAGACAGCACTGAAATAGCCTGTCAATTTTTTTTCTTGCTTAAACCATTACAGAGGAAATCACTCCATTAGCATATCAGACTATTATATCCTATAATATAATATAATTAAAAAAAAAAATATGGTGAAAAAACCCCATATTTCCTGACTTTTCTTTAAAACATCTTGTCCTCATCGACAAAAGTGAATGAAAAAACCTGCTAAATAGATTCTACTATTTTTCCTGAGTACAGGGATATAAGAAAAAAATAGCAGAAACGGCACTCACGAAACCTCGGAAAAAATAGGTGAAAATCCAAATATAAACAAATCGCACAACAGACCGTGGGAAGGATGCAAAACCAGAAAGTTAAGCTTGGCGTGTTTAGCACATATAGTGCTTAGTCATAAGCTGTCAACAGCATGTGTTTAGAAAATTTAAATAGTGTAATAAAGGCGTGAGTTCACCAAAGGGGAGGGGAAGTTAGTATCTTTCAAATCACACCCCTTTTCCCTTCTAACTGGATAAACAAGTAGTTGGGCGTATTGTTAATTGAAAAAGGAGACAAATATGCCTCAGTTCTGTGATACAATATATATATATATATATATATATATATATTTAAAAGAGATACAGAGTCCACTGTGTTATGTGAAAAGCAGAATCCATCTATGAAAACACAGACTGCCTAGAAGATTTTAAACCTATGTTAATGCTAAATAATGTTATTGTGTATTACTAAAAATATTTGTATGTATTTTCTACTTTTGATACTTTGGAAAACCCCCCCCAAAAAAACATTCTGTCTTAACTCCTGAGATTACTTTTGCTTATAGTGCTTCTACTCTATAACCATTATGCGATATCAGTTTACTTTGCATGTGTCATAAGTACTCTTTTTGTATGAGATATCACTATTATATGTTTATACTTTGATTGTTGTCGCTGTTGGATTCCATAATACTGTGTCTCATAGATATACTATAAGGTTTATTACTATCATTGTAATGAAAGGCTGCATAACTGCATAGTGGACTTTTGTCTCATCAGTAACTATATATTTCTATTTATTTAGCAAAAGCCATTAGGCTTTTTTTTGTCCCTTATCTTATCAATTTTATATGCATATACTCAACATATTTATTCATATGGGATATGCCATAATATTGAACATAATATTATCAGCTTTACACTGCTCTCTCTGTATATATTGTCCGATTGTTTTCAATCTAACAGTTGTTTTTTTATTTATGAATTTAATACACTTTATGTCACCTTTTATGTTCTTTATATATATATATATATATATATATATATACTTTGTACAGAAAATCTACTGATGGCAGTTCTTTCCTACATGCTAACAGTTTCCATCTGCTATCTCTAAAAAAATTGTTACCTTTCTCGCAATTCTTACGAGTCATTCGAAAAACCTCTGACCCTGGAAATATGATGATACAATTGGACCAAATGTCTATTAGATTTTGTGAGAGAGGTTACCAACGTGAAGCTGTACAGCGAGCCTTGTCTAAAGCACGAAATTATAAACATACACAACAACAGAAGTTGAAACAACCGCATGTGGTGTTCCCCACTCGTTTCCATGTTGCCTCTACAGCAGTTAAAATTGTACGCAAAATTGGAACATTATATAAGAGGACAGAACTCTACCACGCATTCTTGACCAACCACCTATGTTTTGTTATAAACGAGGCACTAATCTCCGTGACAGACTAGTGAGATCGGACTCGACCCACTGTTATGACAACACCTCTCAATTCCAACGAGCAGGTTGTTACCGCTGTCTAAGTTGTGTCACTTGTTCGCACATAGTATCAGGCACCCATTTCTCACATCCCCACACAGGACAGCAGTTCAAGATTAACCATTGTATCACATACACAACTGAATTCTTGGTGTATTTAATAACATGCCCATGTGGTCTGTCCTATGTGGGGAAAACCAATGTGACAGTAAGGGATCACATCAGGGGACACAGATCGTCTATACGGACTGATTACCAGGATAAAACCACAGACAAACCTGTGGCTAAGCATTTTTTTGAGATGCATCATACATTAGCACAATTGCGATTCATTGTGATTGACCACATACTCCCTTTGCCGAGGGGTGGAGACAGGGCGAGACTACTCCTTCAACGAGAGAGCCGCTGGATATTTACATTGGATACAGTAGCCCCACGTGGGCTAAATGAACAATTACTACTTAATTCTTTTCTGTTACCTAGAGTATGATGTATGGATTATGGTCTGTGGTGTGGGTGTCTCTGGCAGTGAGGGTTACATCCCCCAGGGGCCCCGAAGGTCAAGATAGGTCCACTCCGCTTTTCATCTTGATTACCTCCTTTTTCTTTTGTCTTGTGTTTGCACCTCTGCACTTTAATGCTGATTCACTTATGTTACTGGGGAATTAGGCACTGGTCCAACTTGGGGTATACCACCACTTGGGATACTGAGTGTCATTTGAATCATTTCTCTTTATTTTTACTTATATATTCTGATATCAAGCAATTGGCTAGCCCATTACTCATTTGCTATTAGGAGGGAGACCACTTATTCTGTGGTCCTTACTGTATACGTATAAGTTTGTCTATCAGTGACTGGTGCAATGTGCTGCATCCACAATTATTAGGTTATGGCATTTATTTATTTTGAGCACACAAGTCACTTGTATTTTCGGAGCTACACTCGATATGGCACAGCGACGCGCTCGACAGCTGCTGGGGCTCCTTGGTAATAGTTTTTGTTTATGGTGACACGCATGCTGGAATGCATAACGACTTCCGCTTGACGCTGGAAGTTACATCTTTCTCTTCACTTTTGGGTGAGAGGCGTGGGTTTCTCCAGTTGCAGCTGGTAAGTGTTTGATTCAGTTTGTATTTATTCACGTTTGTAAGGTATTGTATTTTATGCTTGACAAAGGGCATGATTGCCTGAAACGTCGCTATGTTGATTGTGGATTAAACCTCGTTTTTTCTACTATTGCAAGCCATGTGAGTACATCCTCAATTTATTATTGGATATTATATATATATATATATATATATATATATATTTGTCTCCCTTTTCAATTAACAATACACCCAACTACTTGGAGTTACGATGTTTATCCAATTAGAAGGGAAAAGGGGTGTGATTTGATAGATACTATCTTCCCCTCCCCTTTGGTGACCTCACGCCTTTGGCACACTATTAAAATTCTGTTGACAGCCTATGACTAAGCGCTATATGCCCAAAACGCATCAAGCTTATCGTTCTGGTTTTGCATCTCTCACATGGTCTGTTGTGCGATTTAAAAAAAAATATATATATATTTTGATTTTCACCTATTAAATACACTTTTTTTGCTCTCATCGGAGGTATCGTGAGTGCCGTTTCTGCTATTTTTTTCTTCTAAATCTACCATTGGTTTGGGTCACACACCTGAATCAGGCACCAGAGATCGGAAAAGTGGGGATTGACTCCAATTAACCGTCCCACTCACCTGGGCAGCCCGGAATATTCCTTTTCTACTGAGTACAGGGATACCACCCATGCAAAGGTTTGTTAGGGTGTTTGGGGTCTAAAAGGCCACATTTGGAAGGTGCGCAATTCCAACTTGGAATTTTGAAATGTAATCAGTCTGGGCCAATATTTCCAAAAGTCCCATTTGGGACTTTTATTGGAAGCCGGACAGTGTATTTTACCCCCCAAAAAATATATTTTGATACCAAAACAACAAACATCAACCCAATATGTGTTCAGCAACATCTCCCGAGCACAGGTATACCACCCATGCATAGGTTTGTCAGCTTGTTTGGGGTTTAAAAGTCCACATTTGAGAGGAGTGCTTTTTGATTTTCCAACTTGGAATTTTGACACGTAGAGCAAGGAAGGGGTTAATAGCTCTTATAGTAGTAAGTCTTTGTAGTAGTGTACAAAAAAATTAACCCCAAAAAATTCACAGACATAAAAAAAATATGCTGTTGTGCAATGATCAGTAGCAGGAAAGGGGTTATCACACAGGGTACAGTATACAAAGGGTATGGCTTTTATAAAAGCCCTTAGGTCTCACAATTTTGTAACATTTTATTTCATTTATTACAATTAAAAACTTACATTATATAATTCTGTCTCTCCCCTCACCAAACTCAAGTGATGAGAGGGAGGCAGATGTAGATGGGTCAAATCAATATTTACCAATATTGATCTGACCAGACGATGTTCATGCTCATCTGAGCAATCACCAAACCGCCTTTGCCACTGATTAGCTGTTACTGATCGCTATAAATGCGCACAGACAGCTAAAAAATACCCCTAGCGGGTAAGCGGGTGTAACAAAAGATAAAAAGAAAATGAAAAAAATGCTTCTGCAGCAAGATCACTGCATTTGCACCAGATCACTGCTTAGGCAGTGATCTACAGCAAGCAAGGGGTTGATATCTCTTAAAAGAGCTTTTAATAAATTACAGTTAAAAAATCAACCCCTAAAAATGCACAGACAGCAAAAAATGTGCTGCTGTGAAAGATCACTGCGTAAACAGTGATCAATGGAAGGGAAGGGTTAAACACTGGAAATGGCTTTTATAAAAGCCCTTGGTTTTTAAAATGTTATTAAATATTTAATGTATTACTAAAAAAATATTACATTATCTGATCTGTCTCTCTCACTAAGGGAGGCAGATCAACACTTGTCAAAGGCAATATTTTGTAGGTGCAGTGGAAGTAAATAAAAACAATAATTTTTTCAGGAACATTTTTATTAATGCATGAAAAAGTCTAAATGCAAAGAATTATTTACAAGTAAAACTATTTCTCCCTACAAGGTCAGCTTTTATTTCGAACTTTTCTTTTTTTCCATTCATTAAGATCCAGTTTGGGGCGGGTGGCCTTAAAATCAGGATAGGTATATGAATCTTTTTACATTTGTATCTCTTTTTGATCATCCATCCATCCATCCATCCAACCAACCAATCAACCAGCTGCAATCTCTGTCTTTATTTCTAAATATAGATCAATAATTGTGTGGGGCAGGATTTCTCTGTAGATGTGAAACACAACGACTAGATCTGTTACTAATTAATCAGTGTATTTAAAGCTGTTTCAGAACTTTTTTTGTGATTGTGCTGCAGTTTTCAAACATTATTTACAAAGCTGCTGCAATCAGTACACACACAGATACACAGATATTGATTGCTTCTTTGCTGGCAGTATTATTCTTCATTTCAACCATACTTTACAGGCATTTATGCTAATTCTATTTGGAAATATTTCTTATGTGTATAGTTTGTTCTCTTAACACCAATACACGCAATTCTTGCTGCTAGTATTCTCACCTGTAGAAAGCCCCCCCAAAACTTCCTTCATGTAGATTATATTAAGAAAGAGCATTTTACAACTTCAATGCTAAGTAGCCATTGAATATTACATGCAATTTTCCTGCTATCGGTTACAACCAGCTTTTGCTATCCCCTTGAGTTCCAATTAAATGCTTAGGCATGAAATTATATGTTAATTTGTTGGAAAAAATCTAATTAGATGTTAATTGCTCACATAATTTTGAAATAATTAGATTCATTTACATATTTTCAAAAAAAAGTATAAACAGTTCTTAAGATGAATTGTTATCCAGTGAAACAATTTACATTTCTTTAAATATTTTCCAGTCTCTTTAGTAAGAAATACAATACAATACAAATAATGCATTTTCTGAAAATACACGTTATTTCACACTTTGTACTTGGATTGTCCCTTTCATACAGAAATTGCAATAAACATATTTAATAACATGAGAAGATTAGCACCCCTAAAAGACAACTAAACTTCTAATGTAGAAGCACAAGTGAAAGAGTAGTTGTCCCTAGTATGAGGATAACGTGGCATGTACCTATGCCAGTTTACTCCTGTCCGGCAGTTGCCATGCTTGCATGGGAAGCAGATAGCCTGGTCAGGTTGGCGACTATCTCGATAAGACCGATCAGTCAGCCTGCACCAGCTTTAGATGAGCTCTGCCTTAAAGCAAAACCCAGATGTATCTGTAATGATACACGTCAGGTTTACTTTGGAGAAGGGGTACACATTTTTCCTCCAAGGTAAAATTTCAGTTTCATTGTCCTTAAGTAAGTTGTTGCTGAAATTTCTTTTGAGTTGTCAATGACCTAAGATTTTTAGAGTAAGTTGGAAGTTACAAACTGCAATTTTATGGCAAAGTTGTAAACGTGGAACAATCAACAAGAGTGTATCATTGGTTTATATGTTGATTTTACCTTAGAATTTCTATTTCTATTTGCTTATATTGCTTGTTGCTGTGTTTACAAACAGTGATGTATTCCATCAGCAGGCTGCCCCTGGATGGGCAGAAAGCTCAATACTCTACACAGGGCCGCTTTAAGACCCTAGTGGGCCGTGGGCAAAGTCTATAGCAGTGGGCTCCCCTCGACCCACTTTTTCTAAAATCACAATGTAAAAAACTATATGTAAATGTAAACGTTTTAATATTAAATGCAACCATTTTCATATCATATTCAACTATTTGTAAATGTAATACGCATGTTATTGAAAAATTACATTTCTTGTTTTTATTTCTTTTTTTTCTGCACCCACATTGCACCTAAAGGACTTAACACACTATACAATATCCATACCACTTGCCATACACTTATATTGTACTCTCAGCACTTAACTTGCATTCATATTGCTCTCACATGATTTGGCATGCCAGTGTCAATTTGCCCCACAGAACATACAACAGTGTCACTTTCCCTCACATAACTGGGCCTGAAGAACCTGCCACATTGTCACTTTGCTGCATATTACATGTTATTTTGCCCCACAGAAGATGCCACAGAATCACTTTGCCAAATAAAATGAGCCACAGTCATTTACCAATTAACATGCCACAATCAGTTTGCCATTATCAAATGCAACAGCCAGTTTGCCCATTAAAATATGCCACACTTTTTTCCATTAATATTCCACTGGTAATTTGCCAATTAATATGCTATTGTTAGTTTTCCCATTAATATTCCACAGCCAATTTGCCATTTAATATGCTACTGTTCATTTGCCAATGAATATGCCACAGTTCATTTGCAAATTAATATGCCACAGTTCATTTGCCAATTAATATGCCACTGTTCATTTGCCAATTAATATGCCACTGTTCATATGCCCACTAATATTCCACAGCCATTATGCCTATTAATGTGCCACAGCAAATTTGCCCACAAATATAGCACAGCCAGTATGCCCACTAATATGCCACAGCCAGTATGCCCACTAATATCCCACAGCCAGTATGCCTATTATTTTGCCACTCTTTGCCCATTAACATGCCACTGCCAGTAGGCCCAGTGATATTCCACAGCCAGTATACCCACTAATATTCCGCTGCCAGTATGGCCAGTAATATGCTACAACTAGTATGCTCAGTAAAATTCCACTGCCAGTATGCTCAGTAATATGCCAAAGCCAATATGCACAGAAATATGCTGTTTGCAGGCAGGACAAACAGCTGCTGCAAATCTGGAAGCACTAAGAATAAGCCAGAGCGCATCCGCAAATGCGGCTGCTGGTGCTGCACACATAACTGTCTCTGTGTGAGACAGTCAAGCAGGCAGCGGGAGGCAAGGGGACATGTTGGGCGAGCGAAGGCCTCTTTAACCAGTGGGCCCTGGGAAAGTCGCCTTTTCCTACATCTTCAATAAATTATTACAATTTTTCATCATATTTGTGTCTTCTGAGTGCCAACTTAATTTTGTTGACCTGTCTTCAACTCCGTTTTGTCAGCGGTGGTTTGCGCACCCAAACTAAAATCAGTGAGTTGCTAACAAATCCTTGCTTGAGCCAGCATCCCTTTGTGGTGAGGAGCCTTTTTAATTACATAAAGCGGCCTTGCCTCTATGGTATCACACACAGTCCACAGTTCTTAGATGTTTGTGCAGACTTATTTGTATATGGATCAACTCAGGTAGCTCCGTTTTTTTTTTTTTTTTTTTTAGAAGTGTTTCCGAATTGTCACCAAAGTGCTTTGTAATTGGTATGAAAATTGGCCATTGTAGGTGATTTTCATGTAGAAATTTCTGGATACAAACTCCTCTGGAGTTCGGATCACCGAAATAGTACTCTTTATCCACCACATATATTTCTATGGAGAGGATAGAGACTCCTATTCGAAGTCCTCCTGAAACCCCCCGCCCTGCCTAAAATAATGGTGGGCAGTCCTGCTAACAAAGGGAGGCTGGGAGCCTGCCAAATTGCCCTTGACAATAATATTCATAATATTATTGTTAATTTACACATGGAGGGTCAGGGCAAGTAGCCCTTGTCCTCCCTCTTTGACGACTAGGTCTGGGAGCCACTGAACCCCTGCATAATAAAATTAGCCTACCCAGGTGGATTCATTTTTATTTTTTGGTTGCCCCTCAAAGATGATGTCCTGCATCACTAACTGCTGACCATTTATTTCTAGATGTCTAAGCACTAGTGTTGAGCGAACCCGAACCGCACGGTTCGGGTTCGTACCGGACGTTATGGTGTTCGTGCCACGAACCCGAACCCGGACATTTCACTGTATGTCCATGTTGGAGATCGAGGTTCGGCTATAAGCCGAAAGTCTTTAAACCGAAAGTCATTTGGTTTATAGGCTTTTGGTTTAAAGAATAGCCAATAGCATTACATGTATTCTATAAACCAAAAGTCTATAAACCGAATGTCGTTCGGTTTATATACTTTTGGTTTATAGAATACATGTAATTCTATGCTATTCTATAAACCGAAAGTCTATAAAGCGAACGTCGTTCGGTTTATAGACTTTCGGCTTATAGAATACATGTAATGCTATTGGCTATCTATAAACCGAACTAGAGTCCCCATTCATAAGAATTTCTTATGCAGTTGCAGGTGAGTTGATTTAACAATACATTGTGCAAGGACAATCTTAGTTAGTTTCTCCCTTACTCATTAGGTTTGTCCCTGCACATTGTATACTTAGGTCAATGAAAAGAAGTGTTAATCTCACTTCAACTCCCATGCAGCTCACTTTTAGTAAATAGCTCCCACTGTCTCAAAACGGTCTGCTTTTTAATATTATTCAACTACTGCTCACCACCTTACATAATTAAGTGCACATATTTTAACATGGTAGCAGATTTGAAAAGGGTCGTGCTGATTTGGATAGACAGAAATAATTAGTCCAATTGACACTATGCTAATGGTTAATCAGTTTAAAGTAGGGAATAAATACAGATTTAAATTAATTGGGAATAAACAATTCAATACAAATCCGCCACCCATACACGCATATGACTGTTGTGGAAAGATACAAAGATAGAAAAATAACTGTTATTGAAAAGATAGAAAAACAGAAAAAATACTCCCACATATGCAATCTGCCAAACCATATGGATATAAAATCTCAAGAAATTACCACTTAAAATGTAATACAAGCCAAATAAACTTATTTTTCTTTCATCTGCATTTTTGGGTCATTAGAACATTATTAAAGTTTAATTCTTAACTACAATACAAAAGACTGAATAACAAGTCTTATTATCTGAGGCACATAATAATAATTACCCTTTGTATATATTTAAAATGTAATTACAGCAATTTGTGGTGGGTGCATCATCAGTACAATGGTTCAGGATAAGTAAAAGGATAACACCATGTTATCCATGGAAAGCAAGTACTGTTACATTGATACTCCTGTGTGGGTAACTGCAAATTTGTGGCCATTTATAAGTAAGACGTATTTGAGTACAAGTATAATTAATATTATTGAGAACCTTAATTTATGCTCTTTTACTTGCTGAGTAAGGGCCACATTAGTGGTCTCAGATTGTCAGTTAGAGAATAATTTTAACTATTTTATTTATTATAGGTATTGCACTGGTTCCATAAACAGAACATGTTATAAAAATCTCAACAAGTAACGGACCAAAACGTCAAGTGCAGTTTTTCAGTAAGGACAATGATATATTTGATGAAACAGCATATTCATCCATGCTTCTGCACAGAGCCATGATCTCACTTAATATTTTTCTCTGCTGTGGATTCTCTCTCTTTACATACTATAAATTGTCTTGTATGTGCACATCAGAGATTTCTAACATGTGATTGTGTACAGATAAACTGAAGAGATGTTAATTGATAATTGATAATGATAATTGAAATTGTCTACCAGCCAACTCTGTGTGAAACCTGCTGCAAGTGAAGAAGCAATGGAGGTAGAGGGATATATTGGCCTAATGTAGAGTCGACTAACAGATGGAAGATGGAAGACTCCTGAATGAAGTGAGAAAGGAATGGAAGATGTTTAGACCAGTTCTCAAGAATTCTCATGAAGACCCTATATCTATATGCACTACAAATCTCTCCTGGTAAACCCAACACTTAATCATTTCTCCAAAAATCTGTTTGTTTGTTATATATTATCCAAAGTTATCACCATCCAGCCACTGAACTCATAACTTTTTTTCCCATGACTTTATCCCTGAAATTGTACTATTTTTCACAAATATTAAATGCAATTAATATCTGCTTATTATTTGCTATGCAATAATTTTTGTGATGTCACCTGTTTCTAGCATTAGCTCATATATATACTGCAGTCCATAAAGTATTTTTCATCTGCCTTTATAAACTGTATAACAGTTTGGTTTAAAATAATATAACTAAATTCAGGTGATTCATAGTTAGGCTATTGTATCGCTCTTTCATGCCAAAGCTTTCTTGTTAGGTCAGAGGGGTCTTTTTTGATCTACAAACATATTTTTTCTTTTCAATGTTTCTTTTTTAGTATTAAAAGAAGCTTTCATTTGTTTTTTTTTTGTTTCATGACTGTTAAAGCCAGTCACATACAGTTTTTACAGATGTTTTAATCATACGCTAAGTATATTTGCCTTATGTGATAGTTTGCAAAAAAAAAGGTGAGAGATCATTCTAACGATACAAATCTATATAAGCTTTACATGCATACGCTAAGAAGGTTAAAGGATGCCCGTTATTTAGCACTTCAAATATGTTAGCACTGTATGAATAATTGAGAAAAACATAAGTAATGAGTCACTGGATCCTACCATAATAGCAAAATAGCTGCCGACTTCAGTCTATTTGATAATCTCCTTAAAAATAAATTTTCAACTTGTAAGTGGGTATGTGTATGTACATCAGAAACAAGGTCATTTTAAAATCCTGCTTATTTATTTCTCTTAAAGGAGAGCAGAGAATAGAAAGTTAAAATAGTGGAAAATGTGTGAAGAGTAGACATTATAGAGCAGATTCAGAGGGCTATTCACTAAAACTGATATGACTATGAACTACTAAGTGAACCACCAATCAGTCATTAATAGCTAATTGGTGAGTCATTAATAGCTAATTGGTGAGTAGGAAATTGGAGCCCAGCTATTTAATTAGTAAAAGGATTAAACCCTAAAATAAAAATGTGCCATACAAAAGTGTTCCACTAATGCTTACCATATATCCTGGTCTAAAACAAACAAATAAATGAAATGTACAAAATTTTTAAAATTATTTTATTTATACATAGATTTGATAAACAACAAAGTCACTTGTATTAAACTAATGACTGAATGCCGGGACCAAGAATAAGTGTTATAACATTTAAAAAAAAAAAATCACATGACTACTTATAGAAATATAAACTCCTCCCCTCAATTATATAAATGCTGCCGTTACCAGTCAACTTACTAATTCACCTTTGAATCAAATTGACATACTTAAAGTGTATGTAACGCTACATAACAACTATCATTTACCAAACTTTGCAAAGGGAAACATTTTTGTTTCTCTAAATGCATTTCATTATACCTAAATAAAGCTAATATATACATGTAAGAGGATATCATGCTATAATTCTTTTAATATAGAAATGTTGCATATATTATTCTTAGATATTCAAAATTTCTAAGCCCAAATGGGTAAAAATGACTATAATCATGCTCTAACAGTTATTTATGAGAACTGACCTGTTTAAATACTGCAGTGCAGTTTTAATTCACATTCATATTTTTTCAAGTAGCTAAAACAACAAAGATTAAATGCTACTAAACATGTTAAAGTAATGTATAAATTTAGAGTTATGGATTGGATTAAATCAGTCAAAGTGTCTTTTCTTGATAAAAAAAAACTTCTTCCTGTCTGTTGAAAATCTTTAACAAACTGCAATTATAGAGGCTCCCATTAAATTCTCAAATTGTCTTGGAAAGACTTAAAGTTGGTCAATCAAAAACAATATTATAACTTTGAACTTTATTTTTCTTTCAGAACTTTTCCTGCAGTCCCCCATCCTTTCAGAATATTAGTTTAAATTGAAATGAAAAAGATTAAAAAACAAATGTGAAGAATGATTTATATATTGTGTTAGTAGAATGCCTGTGTGCCTAAGAGGAATCCCCAAAAATAGTTAATTAAATTATTTTTCACTGAGCAAATTCAAATGATTCAATTTGCAGCATGTACACGTTATATGTGGCCATCAAAATGGCTGATGATCCAGATGTGTGTTTGAATGCAGACAAGAGGTAAAGTAAAATCTAGTCAGGTTGATAGCAAGAAAAGTATACTTATTAAGAAAAGGTGATTGGGATGGATAGCTGTTTGAGGGACCATGTAACAAAACAATAAAGAAAAAAAAGTTACATCTTTATGCAAAGATTTCTAAGAAAATGTAAAGCACAATCACTCCCAGAAACAATCAAAATATTAGTAATACAAGTGTATCGATAAACAGGAAAATGTGTGATGTTACATACTGTTAGGTGCTAAGTATAGACATTTGTATGCTGAGTACACTTTATTTCTGAGTATATTCAAACTACATGCAGTTATTCCACTGGATGTGTGTAGATGTTTATCTGTGGAATTGCCATACATTTCAGAGGATTACACAAATTTCCAAAATTATCAGAACTAAGCAGAATGAAACAATAGATAATATCTTTCATTTCTTTCTTGTTACATCTTTTGTTGTTTTGGTAAGACATATCTGACTTAGGTAAAACATGGGTAAGCTGCTATCTGATTCCACTGGAAGCCAGCATATACTTACACATACATGTCTGTGTATAGAGGTTGATGAAACCAAGAAACCTTTCACAAGAGGACAGATGTGTTATAGTTTATGAGATCAAGTGCATAGGAAAGATGAAAAGTGAAAATGCTCTTCCATTTAGAAGTATTAAGACTGAAAGCAGATTTTCAAGGGATTTTGGTAAATTTTGCTAAGAACATCTATTAGTCAGCATCTGGTTTTCTCAATGTGGTTAAAATGTAGAGAAGGATATTTGTTTGTTACACATAAACATAATTTAATCCTCAATGTAATATTAGAGCAATCTTTTAAAGATCAGGCCATGTAATATGTATAGTATTCCAAACAGAGGGTGGTGGAACCTTTTGACAGGGGGTCATTGTCTTATCCTTTGTGAGAAGAGAAGAATGACACTCTCTGGTGTATAAGTGTTAGATACATTGTAAATAATATATATATATATATATATATATATATAGTTGAGAGATTCCAACTATCTTGTGGAGAATATATATATATGTATATATACAAATCAAAAAAATAATGAAATACATGCACTCTCGGGATTTGCAAAAGTTGAAAAAGCTGTATTCTTTAGTTTCTCATCAGAGACCTCAATATTTCGTCTCCACCTGGAGCCGTTATCAAGATCAAAGTGCAATAAAAACATCCGACATATATATACACATACTAATACAAATAAAATCACCATTAGTACTCACCGCACCTGTGTGTGTGTGAACAGCCCGATCGGAACACCCACGGGAAACCGGAAGTCCCACTCTGTCATGCATATGCGCATAGAGCGACTCCGTTACCTAGATGATTGAGGATGCCAAACTTAATCAACAATATTGGATACACGGGGGAATGTGATAGACAGAAAACCAGGCGGACAACGTCCACTACCGAAACACACCTCCTTGCCCACTAAGACGTTATCAGTCACCCAGCAAACGTTCACTCCTGCACAAAAGGAGAGAGTGAATCTCCCTGTGCAGGATGGCCACAGAGAGATTCCCTAAACGGCAGTGCAAAAAAAACACCAGGTGGAGAACTCACCTTTATATACAAAAAGAAAGAGACATACAAGAAAGAGACATACAAGACCCGTTGTGCATATAGAAAAAAACTGAAAACAAAATTAAGAAAGGCAAAAAACAAAACATCCATAAACCAATAATCAATAAACATACATATATAACAAAACACAAGCAAAAAAAGCATAACGGGAAAGACTACAGACAAAAATATATATTAAAGAAAGATAGAATGAAATAAAGTATAATGACAAAGAATATCTATGCACAGGAATAACTATATATATACAAAAATGTAAAGATAAGCCCAACCTGTTTTCAGACAGGAAGTACAAAAATATTTTTTCTGTAAAGCCCAAAAATATAAAGACCAAAAGATGTCCACTGCACATCACAGAAAGGGCAAAAACAGTTATCAAAAAATAAATAGAGAACAGTATGTACCTAGTTGGGGATGTCTCCTAGACAGCAAAAACTTATAAATGTAAAAATAAGAGATGCAAAATAAAAAACAACCTAAACAAAACAAAGAAAAAAATACACAAGAAGAAATAGAATAAACAAAAACTATCAAAACTGCAAACATTCTGAAGAAAATATATCACTTGAAAAGTTGAAAAAAATGTAGCCCAAGAACCTGTTTACAATGTCTTGCAGTTGAAGTTTACATGTGTTCTCATCTGTGTTATTCCATATAACTCTTAAAAATTAAGAAAAAGGCAGGGATTTCTTGGTAGCCTCCGGGTAGAAACTGCCGGAATGTAAAATAGTGTTCCGATCAGTTGGTTTACGGAAAAGTCTGTAGCCCAAAGAATTTCCCGACCTGTACACCTCAACATCCAGGAATTGTATGTGCTCCAAATCAGCGGTCATAGTCAAACGTACTGGGATGTTCAACCCATTGAGCTCCATTAGAACAAATCTAGATCTTTCCTGTCAGCTCTCCAGAGCAGAAAAATTACATCCAAGAATCTTGCGTAAAACAAAATGTGTTCCAGGTATCTTTTAAAAATATGTTCTCTTTCATAAATGTACATGTATGTATTCGCTAATACAAGTAGGGAGGTCGAGCGTGGTCTCTTTCAAATGCCAATCCAGCCACTGCGCTATAGGTTCCGAGAGGCTACCTCTGGCAGCCACAATTGGGCATCCAGGTGGCTTAGATAAATCTTTGTGTAACTTAGGTAATGTATATAGCGCAGGGCATCTAGGTTTGGTCTCTAATAAAAATTTGTGCATAGTGGCATAAATATGCCCAGCAGCAAGTACTATCTCAAGTACTGTGATGATTCTGTTTGTGATATCAGTGGTTGGATCTCTAGTTAGAAACTCATATACTGTTTCAGCTGAATGTTGGTTCATGATTTTAATCCTATAGTCAGAGTAGTTCATCCCCACAACTCCACCTCCCTTATCAGCTGGTTGAATGACAATGGACAGATTCTCGCCAACTGTTTCAAAGCCAAGGATTCTGGCAGAGTGAGATAAATTCTAATTTTCTTCTTAGATAGAGCCGTTTTTACCTCAGAGTTCAGGGTGGGAGTGTTTTAAGCGTTTCATGAACTCCAAGCCTCTTCTTCAACTCCGCTACCTCCTTCCATCTACACGGTGACTAGTCCGGCCGGCATATCGCCACCAGCGCTTCGTTTGAAGAGAGAAGGCTGCACATTGGCAGTTCATTTTTCGCTATTCGGCTTATTTTCCACTGTATCTTGTAAGTTACTTTTTTTATGCGCTATTAAACCTATTTTTATGGTACACACTGGTTACAAATTCTTTTGGAGCAAGCTATTGAAGACTATTTTTGGACTTTATTTATTTTGTATCATTTTATTGCATGATATTGTAATATTTACATTTGTTCTATTATCAGTTTATATTTATTGATAGATTTGGCACATTGATATTTATCATTTTTTCCACTACTTTTTTTAGTCTATATTGCACTTTATTCCAAGTACTTATATTGCACTATATTTAAGTGTTTTATTCACACAAGTGCTTACATTTTATTTAGTCTTATTGTCTCTCTTCTTTTGGATATTTGGGAATGTATTGAGTGTATTCACAGATTTTATTCTGTTCATACACACAGGTGCGGTGAGTACTTATGGTGATTTTATTTGTATTAGTATGTGTATATATTTATGTTGGCTGTTTCTATTGCACTTAGATCTTGATAATGGCTCCAGGTGGAGCCACAACGTTGATGTCTCTGATGAGAAACTAAAGAATACAGCTTTTTCTACTTTTGAAAATCCTTTGAGTGCGTGTATTTCTTTCTTTTTTGGATTTGTGTGTTATACTAATGACACTGCACCAGGGTATATATTGATATTCTTGCTACACAGAGCTGAGTGCTCAACTCACGAATCTCTCAACTGGACTTTGGGTACTGTATGTGAGAAAGAATAAAATTGCAGATAAAGAAAAACACCCCAAAAATGTCAAAACAGCCTTTGTCACCAAGGGAAAGTCAAGGTGAAAATGTCTTTGTCACTAGGGGGTTACACCTTGTACAATTTAGTTATTTTACATAAATGAAGTTATAATTGACCTGCATCTAATTCTTTGTAATTTGTTTGTTACATTGCCAGGCAATCTGTATTTACCAATCTACAATTTTACACTTGCACTGTATGTTTTTAGTACAAGATTAGACAAGTTTAGTGTTCCTTCTTTGTCTTTTAAAGTACTCTTAATTATAGTAATTTTGTAAGATTTGGGTTGTTTTCAGTGATCCACAAATGTACATCCCCAATTGACTTCCTAAACATTATACAATTTTATTACATAAATGAAGTTTCATTTAGAAAATATAAAAACAATGGTTACAGTTGTTCTTTAAACAGAAAGCAATTATAAAATGTAAAAACTTTCAATACATTGTTTCTCTTCTGTTCATGTAATTATTCTAACATGTTTAGTTTAAATGTATTCACTTGTTATGTAGCCCATTGAGGAAACCAATGTGCAGCAGACATGCTTCATGATATCTGTCCAGGGCCCTATCAGCAACAGACACACCACTTTATTAGTCTGTAAGACTGGCCATTGCTTGCAAACAAGGCTTTTTTTGTGCTCCTCTGAAAGACCATTAAGAAAGAGCCTTTTTTCTTCCATGCTACATCAGTGATATGTTTTATCTGTCCAAAACATGATACAAACACAATTTTAAAAACTGTGGGCCTCATTTCCTATTTTAATTGGTACTCAAAGTAGTTAAAAAATATAAATGAAAAGAAGCATCCATTGGCAACAAATATCTTCCTGCATTTTTTTTCTGGTCAGTTTAGGATCTCATTTGAAAAGCAGTCTCTTTCTATAGAAATCATTTTTTTCTAAGCCATTTCATTTTCTTAGACTATATATTTAAATATAACCAGTGTTAATTCTTGCAACGGTTTTCACTGAGTTTTATTTATTATTAAAATTCCTGTTTACGCATTACATTTGCAATGTCATAAAACATAGACTAATTGGAATACAAGGCAATAATATAAAGCAAGTTATTTTTTATAGAATTTATTTATACCTCCTTTGCTCTTTTAGCAAACCCATGAAACAGATGCTGATTAATAGATGTCTTAAAATCAAGCAAAAGCTCTTGAAAATCTACTTTCATTTTTAAGCTCCTTCAAAATAGGACAACTTTTCTGTACTGAGATTTATTTTATTCTTGATCCCACAAACACATCTGTTCTTCCCAGGCCAAGTTTTATATGTTCAAACTTTATATCAATCATTCTGAATTATCCCTGGTTTTTTTACACTCATATTAACCAAATTAATGCCATAGTTGGGTGATGTACGTTCAGGTTTGTGAAGTTGATTAAGAAGGTGGAGAACAATAGGAGTTTGTTGGAGTTTGACCTTCACAGCCCTTTTATACATTTCTCGATGTGAGGTATAATGTTATTATATCTTACTGTCTGTCTGTAAATGATGGTAGAGTTTCTGTCCCTGTGTGAACATACCAAGTATATGCTTATTAAATGGACACAACAGGAGAGCTAATTCAGCACTTAAAGAGTAGTCTTCAAAGAATGGTTTTCCATAAAAAATTAGCACTGTAGATTAAAACAAATATTTATTTTTAAAAATAGGAAGCTTAAAAAATATCCATGTGAACACCCAACAAACTCACCAAAAAGCATAATACAGAGTTCTTAAAGATCAATTTGTTAGCTCAGTATCTTCTAATGCCCACTGCCACTGCTCCACCCTCCAAAAAGAACTCTGCCACTATTCATCAATGATTGGATGTTACGCATGCATGTTTTTAGATGTACATACATGTTTTGGTCTACATTGCATTTTCTTTTCATGGAAAACCATTATTTCCAGTCTACTATAGATCTTTAAGTGTTTGGATAAGCTCCTCAATTGAATATTTACTTTTGCTCTAGTTGGTACCATCTTGATTTGGGGAATCTATATATAAACAGTCATAGGAAAAAGAAAGTATGTGCTCCTTGAATACTATAGTTTTATATACCATGACATAGTAACAGTCATGTGTTACTTAGCAGGTCCTAAAAATAGGCAAATACAATCTCAGATGAACAATAACACTTGACATATTAAACTGTGTCTTTCCAGCTCAATACATTAGCTCTGGTGTGTACAGGTAATGTCAACCTATTCTGTTAGTGAGTTAAGATAATTTAAATATCTTATAAGTTTCTTAGAACAATTCTAGAAAATGATATTTATTTATGTTAATAATAATGAAAAATAAGCATATTTTATCATAGAAGTGGAATAATTTACAATTTGTTTTTAATTCTGTAACTTAAATTAACAATTCTTTATGCTACACTTAGTACATAACATGAAGAGAAATGTCAAACAAAGTTTTTAAAATGTATAGCATTGTTCAGATTAATAGTCTTGCAATTATTTATTATGTAAAGTAAAAATTATAATAATTGCCCCCTTACACAGAAAATATATGTTCTTAATTTTATGTATTAAACATGGAGTATTGTATATTGTATTAAATGAGGGAAAAGCTATGGTATCTTGGTTAAAATAGTAAAGACAGCATCTAACCAGTTGTATCATAGGTAGAGTCTTTGATATTTAGGACTGAAGCCTGGCTTGACAAAGACCTGAGTTTTGGCTCTAATGGCATGTACTATGAACGGCATCAAACAGAATCACTATGTTTCACTATGACAGTGTGTTGTGCTGCATTCCCTTTGGTCTGATTATGGCTAGCACTCAGACACCTCTGAGGTGGCACTCTGCATATGACACAGATCACTGAGATGGAGAGATGGGGCAATAGGCTAATGATAAATTAAAAAGGGGGAAGTGAACCTAAAATCTGCAATGAAAATGGGAGAGACTAGAAAGTGGGGTAAAATTTCACTTTGTGATTATTAACTTGGTTTCCTTGGGATTAATGGACACTAGGGGTCAAAAACCTTGACCCTCACTGCTCTAAGCAGTAAAATGGACACTAACCTCAGCGTGAGTATTGGCTGGCATACAAGGCATATTTTTATTTATTTATGAATGTTAATGTTAAGCTATACTCATTTCTCAAATGCATGGTAACATCATCAGTTTCCTGAAAAGGTTCCTTAGAACCGTAGTAGTTTAACTGATTCAGTGTTCCCTGAGTTGAGTGAAGCTCAGGAGAAATAAAATGCAAAGTAAAGTGGGCAGCATTGCAAACCCAGCAGCCAAGAAAAGGAACATCCAGATGTCAGAGGATTTTGTTGCCAAAGTGATAAGGTCGGTTTGCCAAGTTGCACACCAGTCAGTGCAAATGTTTCATCCACTAGGCAAAATGCCTCTACCATCATTTACAAAACTGTCACTGACCTCCTTCACACCATGCTCACTTGGTAATTCAGCAGCTCCCACTTTACTTTAATCAGAAAGGGCCAACAAGAGGGAAAACCTGAAGAGGAAGGCACAAAAAAGGGTGCATACTCTAAATGAGGGGTGGGGAACCTTTTTTTTTATATACCAAAGGGCATTTGGATATTTATAACATCATTCGAGGGCCATACAAAATGATCAACTTCAATTAATATGCCACTCTTCATTTGCCTATTAATATGCCTATTAATATGCCACAGCCAGTATGCCCAGTAATATGCCACAGCCAGTTTGCCCAGTAATATGACATAGCCAGTATGCCCAGCAATGTGCCACTGCCAGTATGCCCAGTAATATGCCACAGCCAGTATGCCTAGTAATCTGCCACAGCCAGTGTGCCCAATAAAATAATCTACCCTCCCTAGTACTTACTTTGCTGCTGCTCTATCGGCCACCTCCTCTGCAGTCTTCTCTCCACGCACACTGCGTGTGTAGCGCACGTGGAGGAGGGACAAACAGCTGCCAGATATGACTTGCTGTCATATAGAAAAAAACATGTCCTGAGAGTTTGGTGTAAATTCGATGTGTATCTTAATGGATACATGCTGGTTTACTCTCTGCTTTTTATCACATCTAAACTTGCAGATTATTACAAACTATGCCTTTGCTTTGCTTTGCTTTTGTCACAGCCTGTACAGTGCACTAGTGTTCCTGATCCTTTAGTTTGATTTTCCTGTTACTCATTTTTGCCTGTCCTCGAACTAGCCTGTTTGCTGTCTGTACAGACCCATTTGCCTGTCTTGTGACTTCGCTTAGTGTTATTCCTCTGTTGTACCTCAATCTGTGTATGACTGTGTATGACCCAGCCTGCTGACTATTCTACCTGTGTGTTTTTGCCTGCTTCAACATTCGGTCACAGTCAGTGTGGTGATCATTTGCCTGAGGCTTAACCGTAGGGTATAATACAGTACAGGTGAAAAAGCACTGTAATGTTTCCTATCCTTTTGCAGCAGCTACCAGTGCACTCTCAGTTACTAGTCCAGTGCCCTGTTCAGAGGGCTGCCTGCCCTGTCTCAGTTGCCAGTGTCTCTGCCAATCCTGTCTCAGATGCCAGTCTCAGCTTCCTGTCCTGTCTAAAGTTCTATCCTGTCCAGAGTATGCATCATGGGGTAAGTTAGACCACACACCATGCCCTGCAACGATGCTCCACCCTGGTCTGCTATCCCAGGTTGTGACATTTGGTCCCTGACAACATCGGGGGATATTTGGCAATGTCACGTGTGATATCACAGAGGAGTGCGTGAACCCCCAAGTTATCCATCTCGGAACATACCAACCTCACAAATAAACTCACAAGATTACCATATTGATCAAAAGCAGGGATGACAGTTTTATTTGGGTTCAAATCTGTAAGATTTTACCTTTCAAACCCCAAATTCTCTGCCAACAAATTCACAGAATCTGTCATTGTGGGCATGTCTTTTACATCTAGTCCTAGTACTTAAGCATATTTTGTATGTTTCTCTTGATAAAATCTGGCCTATCCCATTTTATATTCAAAAAGATTTATATTTCTGTTTTAATTAATTAATTTTTTTTAAATTAGAAGTCGATACAAAAGCGAGGCCATTTTAAAATAAAGCATAGTGTGATGACATAAGGGCATTATAGCTCTTGTCTGCTCCATTTACGATATGTTATCCCATGGTTATCCGCTCCAATGTTCCTTGCTTGGGACCTCCTTGAGCTAAAAAATAAATAGATATTCCTCTTTAGTATACTCCTTGGTTTCTGTGTTTAATTTACTAGGGTACTCGTCTGATAGTGGCCAGTTTCATCTGTGGAGTCTTTGAATCCTGAATTATCATATTCTGTTGAGGTCTGAGAAAGATTAGTTTCTCTATTTTTCTTGAAGTCTTCATCCAAAAATGTAACCCTCCTTAAAATTTCTCAAGTCCCAAGTGAACTTGTTGAGTTGAGCATAACATTTTTCAATCTCTAATTTCAATTTCTTTTCTGATTCATTATAACCAGCGTTCATCTCAAATCATTTTCTTAAATCTTATTATTAGGAATCTCTTAATATCTACAAATTAGAGGCATCAATTAAGATGACAATTCAAGGAGTGTATTATCCCATGAATGAGGAATTCTGGTTCTGACTATGTGGCATTTAGTTCGATCTTGAAGCCCTTGGTAAATACTCTTTCTGTATGTAACTTTTTAAACTTCCCACCATGTTCTTATTTGTTTTTTATAGGTGTTAGTTAAGTTCAAACTCTCAGTTCATATTAGTCTAGGTATTTTTTTTTGAATATTTCTCTATTCACAGCATAAACATACCTTCAAACTTCTGACAGTGCTACTGTTCATGCAGTTTTTATGCTGTTTTTATGCTGAAGTTATTACTGTAATATTGTTTTGCGATGACAGGTCCATTTTAAATTACTTATTAGCCAGCCAACCTCTCTGAGGAACAATTTCTGAAAACTGGTCACACGTGTAGAATATATATTTGTAATCAGATAAAAAATGACGGGAAATACTTGGACTGTATTTAATTAAATGCATTTTAAGTATTGGATTGCAGGGAAAATAGCTTGATAGTTATTGCAACTGTAATCTAACGTGTATAGTCGTAAATTAAAGAACAATTGCAAATTAGGATTCACCACTAACTAGCAAAAGCATATGCATATTACATTATGCTGTACAGGGGTAGCACCAGATTTTTTGTGTGTTTAGTGAAATATCAAAGGAACACATCTCTAATAAAAGTGGCTAATATAATAATATACTCAACTAAGGAACATGTAACAGAAGCATAGATAGTAACATACCATACCTGGGAGAATTGGCTGTCCAGCTAAGACTGGTCAAAAAGTGTCAGGAACCATCAAAGAAGAAGTTGATAAATGGACCGAGGTAATTACTACTCTCCTCAACTGGAAAAGAGAGTTTTGTTTTTTTTGTTCCTTTACTTCCTTTGAGCTACTATCTGTATTGTATTTTTCATAGTGCTATCATGTTTGCCAAGAGACTTAATATTGTGCTGGTAAAAAAGTTTCTACTTTGAAAATATCCGATTGGACCTGTATTTAAAAAGAGACATTGTGCTGATTGTTCTGGAGTACTGACTTAAATTTATTATCTGTCTGTATTGCTGCCTAGACCTTGCTACTCATCTCCTCGCATTTGCTATACAGTCCTGCAACTGGGTCTCACCACTATGGATCCTCAAAGTCCTAGGTCGGCTGAACCTCTGGGCCCAACCACATAAACAAAGCTGGTTCAGGTTGTACAACTCCCATAGTGGTATGACCAGATTTCAGGCCATCATGACATTACAACGGGTATATGGAGTCTACTGAATTCAGCAAGGCCCTCTCTACACATGGTCAGAAACATAGATCTCGTTAACACTGTGTTGACCAGTTCAAATTAAGATTGGATTAAGGTTCACAGGCAGTCTATGCTATTCTGGTGAAATCAGGTGCTAGTGACAGAGCAAAGCAGCCTTTATTGAATACCTTTACAGTGGTTCCAGTCACTAATGATCTGTCTGTTTCTTCTGCTTTGCTTAAACTACCCCCTCCTAATCAATGTAGTGGGAAACCTGAAACATGTAGTGGTTTTCTAATTCAGTTTGAATTGTCCCCACATATGTTTTGCTTTGTAAAAGCTAAAGTGCAATACATCATTTCTTTACTAACAGGTAGAGCATTGGCTTTGGCTTCTGGAGAAAGATACCCGAGAAATCAAGAATAATGTTTTATCTATACAAGCTTTTCATCAAATTGTGATGTTGGGCCTACCTTGGTTAAAGACTACTGGGTCTTTTAGGTTCATAACCCTATTTTAAATTGGATTTCAGGGGAAATTTTTTCCTGGGGCAAAGCCTGTACTTCTCATTATTTACGCAAAGTGTCTCTACCTCCATATTGTCCATTCAAGTGAAGTATTGATTTTGCTGATGTTTTTAAAAGAAATGAAAATAAAAAAGTAGAAAAACTTCCAAAACATGTCTGTGACGGTCTTATTGAATTGTTGCCTGGTACCATTCCACCTGAAGCAAGGACCTACCCCTTGTCCTTGCATTAAAATCTTGTATTGGAAGAGTATATCAACAAAAAAAAAAAAAAAAAAAAGATTTACAGGAATTCACTTCATCAGAAGGTGCAGGATTCTTTTTCATCTCCAAAAATAAAAAAAGATGGCTTGAGACTCTGTATTGATTATATAGGTCTGAACGCAACACAAGTATCCATTACTCCTGATCCCAGAACTGTTTGATCATCTATGGGAACTATTATATTTATATATATATATATGTTTATCTCAGAGATGTGTACAATATGATATGAGTTAAACAAGAGGATGAATGGAATCCGGCCTTAAATACATGAAATGACATTTTCAGATACATTACTTTATAGTGTAATTGTGTTGGCCTCTCAAATTATTCTTCAAAGACTTCAACAGAACCATCGGCATACTAAGAAGGATTTCCTTTTGGGGGTATATAATCATCTCTTCTGTTTTTGAAATGGATCCTGTCATGCTGGCTGTCATTCCCGATTGTCCTCAGTCTTTGGCTCTCAAGCCTCTACAGAAACTTCTTGGCTTTTCCCAAGTAGTTTAGAAAATGTGTCAAAGACTTTCCTAGAATTGGGTCTCCACTCACTGCCATGTACTCAAGCATTTGTCAACTGAATAATTTTTATTAAAAATTACACCCATGTGCACATTTTTCGCCCCTTTGCAAATTCCCCCTTGCAAAGTCCAATTATGATTCGGGCAATTGAGAATCATCCTGTCATTTCAAGAGTGGTGTAATCTGTTGGAAAGAGCCAGAAGTCCTGTTACCATTCTCACAGACCATACAAATTTGCAGTATCCGGGCAATGCCAAGTGACTGAGCTAATGGTGCCCATTTTTGTCAAGGAGGTAGTTTGCCACCATGGATTATTTGAACAGATTGTCTCTGGCAGAGTAGTCAAATTTACTGTTTTGTTTTGGAAGTTCTTTTATACAGCTGTTGGTATTTTTTCGGCTTTTTTGTTTGCTTACTACTCTCAACCCAATGGTATTACTGAAACGACTAATCAATCTTTAGAACAATTTTTGAGGTTATTTGTGGATTATCATCAATCTTATTAGTGACTTCCTGCTAGTGGGTCTCCGTGCTAGGAATCCAAAAAGTCTCAGGCTGGCTAAATCTCGGGGCCCACACACAGAAGGGAGGCTGGTTAAGGGTGAACAACTCTCACAGTGGTGTGACAGATTGCAGACAAGCATGACACACACATAATACTTAAAATAAAAGCATATCAAAGTCATATACAATACAAACACACATGCATTTTCAAATACAATAAATACACATACTGTGTTACATACATACACACAAGACATTTTTAAAATGTTTCAATATAACTTCTCAATATTTAATATATATTTAATATATATATATATTTTTTTATATTCTATATTCTGCTTTTGGGTTTTTACGCCCAAGGTGCATAATCTTGCACTTGTCCACATTAAATGTCAGTTGCCACAGCTCTGACCATTTTTCTAGTTTAGCTAAATCATTTGCCATTTGGCTTATCCCTCCATGAACATCAACCCTGCTGCAAATCTTTGTATCATCAGCAAAAAGACATACTTTGCCAACAAGACCTTCTGCAATATCACTAATAAAAATATTAAAGAGAATGAGTCCAAGTACAGATCCCTTATGTACCCCACTAGTAACAAGACCTTGCTTTGAATATACAACATTGACTACAACCCTCTGTTGCCTGTCATTCAGCCATTGTATACTCCATTCAACAATATTGAAATCCAAACTTAAAGATTGCAGTTTACTGATAAGCCTTCTATGTGCAACAGTGTCAAAAGCCGTACCAAAATCTAGGTAAGCAATGTCTGCTGCACCACCCTGATCTATTATTTTACTCACCCAATCAAAAAAATCAATAAGATTAATTTGGCATGATCTCCCTGAAGTAAACCCATGTTGTTTCTGATCTTGAAATCTATGCAATTTTTGATGTTCAACAATTCTATTCTTTAACAAGGTTTCCATTATTTTACCCACTACTGAAGAAAGACTTACTGGTCTATAGTTGCCTGCCTCCTCCCTACTACCATTCTTGTGAATGGGCACAACATTTGCTAATTTCCAATCTTCTGGGACTACTCCCATTAACAATGATTGGTTAAAAAAAATCTGTTAACGGTTTTGCTAGTACACCACTAAGTTCTTTTAATAACTTAGGATGTATCCCATCAGGGCCCCTTTGACTTATTTGTCTTTACTTTAGACAGCTGAAGTAAAACCTTTTCCTCGGTAAACTTACATGCATCAAAAGACTCATTAGTCTTTTTCCCTAAATGAAGTCCCTTACCCTCATTTTCATATGTAAAAATTGAACACAAATATTCATTAAGGAAGTCTGCTAGGCCTTTATCCTCTTCTACATAGCATCCTTCTGTTGTTTTTAATCTAACTAATCCTTGTTTTACTTTCCTTTTCTCATTTATGTATCTAGAAAATGTTTTATCTCCCTTTTCACTGACTGGGCTATAGTCTCTTCTGTGTGTGCTTTGGAAGCTCTTATAGCTTCCTTTGCCTCTTTCTGCCTACTCTTATAGATATTTCTATCTTCCTCACTCTCAGTATTTTTATAATTACTAAATGCTAGCTTTTTGTTTTTTTACTATTTTGGCCACCTCTGCAGAGTACCACAGTGGTTTCTTCAATTTTTTGCTCTTACTGACAAGCCTAATACAATTTTCTGTTGCCTTCAGTAGTGCAACTTTTAGATAATCCCATTTCTCCTTTACACATAATCTAATTTTAGAAAAGTCAGTTTTTCTAAAATCAAAAACTTTCTGCATCACTGTTCTTATTTTAAACCACACTGACTGGTGACCACTAGATCCTCAACTTTCACCTACAGTAATATCTGATAACAAATCTCCATTTGTGAACACTAAATCTAATATGTCCTGCTTTCGTGTTGGCTCCTCAACTACTTGCTTTAGAGATAATCCCAGTAGGGAGTTTAGGATATGTGTAATCCTGGCACAAGTAGCTATTTTGTATTTCCAGTTCACATCAGGAAGATTAAAGTCACCCATGATGATCACTTCCCCCTTCATTGTCATTTTAGCTATTTCCTCAACTAGTAGATTATCTAAACTCCTCTATTTGTCCAGGGGGTCCATAGATCACACCTACCCGAGTTACCGTATGATTTCCAAATTCTAATGTAACCCAAACTGACTCCATGTTCGCCTCATTAACTTGTATTACATTAGATTTTAAGCTATCCCTCACATACAGGGCCACCCCACCTTTCTTGGCTACCTGGTATTGATATATCCCAGTCATTTTTTTCATCATACCATGTCTCAGTAACAGCCACTTAATCTACATTCTCTGTTGCCAATATTGCCTTGGATCTTATTCCCTAAACTGCGAGCATTTGTAGACATCACCCTAAGCTTATAATTTTTCATCACACTGACTACAGGCACCTTCTGTCCGTGTTTTGGGGGGGGCAATTGGATTGATGTTTTATCGCCATTTTGGCCCCCTCTTTTAGTTTAAAAACCTCCTAGAAAAACCTCTGAATTGCTCACTGAGAACATTTGTTCCCTTTTGAGAAAGATGCAAACCATCTTTTTTTGTACAGTTCATTTATATCCCAAAGAGAACTTCCATGAGAAACAAAGCCAAACCCTTGCTCCCAAAACCATTCCCCAAGCCACAAGTTAAAGTCCCTTATATGTATCCGTCTATCATTCTGAATGTTATGCACAGGCAGAACTTCAGAAAATGACAGTAAGGACACAACCTGCCATTTATCATTGGCAAGAACACGAAAAACTGAAACCTCATTGCAAAAAATAATTTTGTCATAGATGAACCAGTACATCCAATTCTCCTTCCTGATTTGCTTCTTTAACAATATTAGAAATACGCCTCCTGTCTCTGTGAGCAGTAGCTCCAGGAAGACATCTCACTAAGCCAATACTGTCCAACTCCACACCTCTTATGATAGAATCACCCAACAACAACTGCTTTCTACCAGGCCTCACCAACATATTGTTACTTTTAGAACTTAAAATGCTTTGAATGCTTTGTAACAAATTGTAGCACTGGGTGGGGATTTTAACCATATTAGCTATGATGAGAAGCCTCAAACAGAAGCTATTCACTCTGTGTGGCCAATTTTATGATAATTTCGGATGAAAATCCTATGAATAGTGGTTGGATTTTATAGTTCATTCATCAAAATTAAACAGAGAACTGATCTTACTTTGTGTATAAATAGTGGGCATGCCTGCAAACGAATAACTGTGCTTCGGCTGTTCCCCTGCTGGTTAGCTTATCACTCATAGACAGAAAAAGGCAGAATGCCAGTGTAGGCGTTCCTTTTAAGTCATTTCAAGGTCTAATTAGAGGGAAACAAGCGTAATTGTTAATCCACCATATGGGATGAGTGGTAATTTATTTCCCATGGTTCTTTAAAGGGATCTCTTACTGTTTTGAGATTTTTATATACATGTGTTGTTCTCTTAAAAGGAGCAAACAAAAACTGCTTTCTATTTTGTATATTATTTCATTTTAGATTATTAAGCTGTATGGTTCCTACATGGATAGATGTAAATTAATTTACATATTCATTCCCACTTAAGAGCCCCAATTGCAAACAAGGCATTATACTTTCTACAATTAAGAAAAAAAAAAGGATAGTGGGCATTTCTACGTTTTGGTTATAGTTTAATCATCTCTGTCAATCCAGGGACAATGTATTAGAGATGTCATTGGTGAGTGTTTCTGTGGGGTACCCCTTTTCCTCAAAGCGTTTCTTTAATATTTCTGCCTGTTCGATGTATTGATTAGGATTGGTACAATTTCACCTCAATCTTCTAAACTGTCCCTTGGGTATGTTGGTCAGCCATGGTGAATAATGGCAACTCTGTAGGGATATGTGCCCATTCACATCTACAGGTTTAAATACATTTTTGGTCTTTACCCAGTTGTCTTCTATATAGATCTCAAGATCCAAGAATGTTATTTTCTCCCGGCTCCCTTGACTTTTCAATCGTACCTTCCAAATTTTGTTATTTAGGTGGCTTACATTTTTTTCTAATTCTTCCTCGTTTCCCTTCCATATAATTAGTATATCATCAATATATCTTGAGAAGCTTATAATCCTTTCCCTCGAGGGGTGTTGGCACCATAAGAAGTATTCCTCCCAGTAACGCATGAATAAAGTTGCGTAACTGGGAGCAAACTTCGTTCCCATGGCCATTCTGTTCTTCTGTAGGTAATATTGGCCTTCGAACCAGAAATAATTATTTTTCAAAATGAAGCATATGCCCTCTGTGACGAATTTTACAACATGACAGGAGGCAACTATTTTGCATAATCTCTCTTTACTAACTCCATAGCAGCAAAGAAAAAAAATGTTTGAAACAAGAACCAATCAAAATGCAACAATGGGTATAGTGTCCACTGTGCTCAGACTCCTCCTCCTCTTTCTTTGCTGCTCCATCAGCAGACAGGTCAGAGTTTTTTGGCTCTTCTCCTAATTATTTCATTTATTTCATATGTGACTGTTTATTATATTGCTCATTATATGTATTTGATGTTTATCACTAACTAATGTTTTACTCATTAGTCCCTAGTTTCATTATGGTTTCTTAATCATTATTTTACCTCAGATTTTGTTGAGTTAATTTGCATGTACTGTTACTTTGCACTACTTTTATTTGTTCAAAAGCTCCCACTTTTGTTTCTCCCCTACGGACCACTCACATTGGAGTTTTTTCTCCAAGGTCTGGTTTGTGTTTCAGCGCTCAGATGCGCGTTTTTTGTTTCTCTCATGACGGCCGCCATCTTGGATCTCGTTCATCGCGAGATTCACGGCCGCCATTTTAGGATACCCGCGTTTTCCACACGTTCAGTGAGATATTTCATTCCGTTGCTGTATTTCATGCAAACAACTCGTTTTTCATACTATCATCGTTGGATATCAGGCAAGAGTCATTTATGATCGTTTTCATTCATTATCTGATAGCTGTAGTGTGCATGTAGGGCTCAGCTTCCTATGCATATTTTGGGTGTGTAGCACCTGTGATTGCTGCTGAACTGGAGGGCTGCTTTTGCAACCTCCTTTCTGGTTGTTCCAGATAAAAATCCCAATACAGCCTGTTTACCCTGCTGGGGTTATTATTATTGTTATTATTTTTGTTATTATTATATTTTTTAGAGTACTTTGCTCAAAAAATTGTTCAGGCTATAATACCCTGCTGGGGTTATTATTATTATTTTAGTACTGCTGGTACTGTCAATAAAAATCTACAGCTAACCCTGTGCCTTACGCTCTGTATATATATTAAATCATGGAAGACTCCCAGAGTATCCCTGTGGACTTCCAGGCCATGATCAACGCGGCTGTATCCGCATCAATGGAAAAAGCCATTGCTAGAATTATGACGGTCCCAACGGATCAGACCATACCCTCAAAGCCTATACGTCAGGACTCAGATTCTGACGATTCAGTTTCCAAATCTATCAGGGAGAACCACCCTGACAAACGTTATTGGAAGGGGGAGAAAGGGCAACCCTCGAAGAGCAAGGGCAAAGCACCTGCCAAAAGACACAAACCTGTTCCAGCTGTTACATCTATCCCACAGCAGGGCTATTCCTCGGATGAGGAGGATGGGCCGCACTACGCCATGGCCACTTTGGATGAATGGAATGCAGATTCAGAAGATGATGCATGGGGATCTGAATCTCACCCCCCTGATGTCCCAGATACTTTTCTGGGGGAAACACAGATGATTGGGGACTTAGCTGTACCGTTAGAGGAAGAGGATAACATTCTAGACCCGACGGGCCAGAAGCTTTTTGATCCTCGGAACATTAGACACCCTAGATCAGGAGACTGGACACCTCCAGAACACCTGGCTAAATTTATGCATAGGTGGTTACGCAAACCTCTAGATAAAGCGGTACGTAACAGACTAAGGTCAGAATGCCCTCGCCCTTCTCTGCCTGATAACATTGCCCAGACCCCGGAGTTTGATCAGGTCATGTCCACCTTCATGACAAGGGGCGGGCGTGACCCCCGCAGAGGGGTAGAAAAAGGATTCAGAGGAGTCCAAGATAAAGTTTTGGACTCAATCGGGCCTTTATCTCGAATTATGTATTTGGCAGACGACGCCTTTATGAGAGCTGATGAATTTGATACCAGCACTATCAGAGAATGGGCTCACGATATCCGTGAATGGGCACAACGCTGTTTCTGTTTTGTCGGAAACACGAATGTAGCGCTCTCTTCTGAGAGACGCAAAGCAGCGTTACTCCGCATTGACGGAAAGTTGGTGGAATTGGGCACCAAGGAACTTGGACCTATGGCACAGGGCAAATTATTTGGAGACTCTTTTCTCAAAGAACTCAACAGACATGTGAATGTCTTCACCTCTTTAAATAAGGCTCAAACCTCTTTAAAGAAGGTCTTTAAAGGCAATCCCTCAAGAGAGGTTTTTGGACAGGCTGGTCGCTACAGGGGTCGTGCGGCCAGCCGTTTCTGGCCATCTGGTGCCCGTTCCTCTAGACCCCAACCCTTCTATCCAGAGACTGGCTACCGACAATCCTTTTCCTATTCAAGGGGATCCAACAGAGGCCGTGGATATCGAAGTCGTGGCAGAGCACGGTCCTCGGCAGGTAAGCTACCATTTAACTCAGTTTCCTTCCCGTATTGCAGGTCGCATTTCTCTCTGCTTTCAGGTTTGGACAAGTATATCCACGGACGCTTGGATTCTACAAACGGTTCGGGGTTATGTCTTGGATCTCACCGAGACCCCTTTCCAATCAGAACCTCCCAGACCCATCAACTGCTCCGCGGACGATTCTCTTTTTCTCGACAACGAATTACGGGAACTCCGCTCAAAAGGTGCGATCGAACCCGCTCCGGAGCTCCCAAAGGATTCTTCAGCAACATCTTCTTGGTAAAGAAGAAGTCCGGGGAATTTCGTCCGGTAATCAACCTAAGGGAACTCAACACCTACGTTGGGTTTCCGTCACTTCAAAATGGAAGGAATTCATCTTTTGAGGGACCTTTTACAAGACGGAGACTGGTTCACCAGGTTAGACCTCAAAGACGCATATCTTTCGGCACCTGTTCATCATTCTTGTCGACGTTTCCTCAGGTTCATGTGGCAAGACGCTCCGTGGCAGTTCACGTGCCTTCCGTTCGGCCTCAGTTCAGCCCCTTGGTGTTTCACCAAACTACTGAAACCGGTGGTTTCTCATCTTCGAGAAAGAGATTTTCGCTGCATTATCTACCTGGACGATCTCCTCCTGTTTTCCTCCGACAAGCCCAGATTAATACAACACACTCTATACACGGTGGACTTCCTGGAATCTCTGGGATTTGTAGTGAATCGCCTGAAGTCAGTATTGACTCCCTCTCAAATAATACAATTTCTGGGCTTCGAGATCGACTCCACGACCAGCACACTTCGTCTTCCCGTGTCAAAGATCTCAGCCATACGCAAAGAATTGCGCAGAATCCTACGATGCCATACCATTCCACTCCGTGGACTCGCTCGAATAGTGGGCCTTCTCTCGGCATCTATCCAAGCCATCTTCCCAGGACATCTCCACTACCGAGCGATGCAACGACTAAAAGCTTCATTCCTTCACCAGAACCCAACCTACGACCAACCGGTGCCGGTGACGGAGGAAGTCAGAGAGGAACTGCAATAGTGGTTGGACAGTATGCAAGCATGGAACGGCCGAGCCATATTCGGCGCCAGACCGGATTTCGTCCTAGAATCAGACGCCAGCCTATGGGGTTGGGGAGCAACGAGTCAAGACAGATCAACAGGAGGTACCTGGACATCTCAGGAACTCAACCTCCATATCAACTGCCTGGAACTCCTAGCAGGCTCTTTCACCATCCGCAGCCTAGCAAGGGACAGGACCGATTGTTGCATCCTTCTCAGGATGGACAACATCTCAGTGGTCCGTTATATCAACCGCTTAGGCGGAGCCCGGTCCAGGCTGTTGTCGGAAATTACGAAGGAAATTTTCGATTTATGCCTCCCTCGCAACATCTCCCTGACGGCGGAGTATCTGCCGGGAGAGACAAATCTCACTGCAGACTGGTTCTCCCGACACTGGAGAGACGGCAGCAATTGGATGCTGGATCGCCCGATCTTCAACCTCCTTTCGGCCCAGAGAGGCCCTTTCCTTTTGGATCTTTTTGCCTCTCGCATCAACAGACAGACCCGGGACTTCTTCAGATGGCTCCCAGATCCGGAATGCCTAGCAGTGGACGCCTTTTTACAAACATGGCCACAATCCGGGGCATACGCTTTTCCCCCTTTTGCGATGATCGCAAGGACACTCCATTATCTGAAAATGCATCAGATATCTCTACTGCTCATCACACCCCTATGGCGGAGTCAACCGTGGTTTCCGGACCTACTAGCGTGGTCACACGAGGATCCACTCCGACTTCCATCGTATCCAACTCTTCTCACGGATCCGCAAGGAAATCCTCACCCACTTCTAGTAAACGATCGACTAACCCTGGTGGCCTGGACTCTTTCCGGGGTGCCTGGCAGGTCCGCAAACTATCGCAGACTGCTAAGGACCTCCTATGGGACTCATGGGCTCCAGGAACAAGACGTTGCTACCTATCTGCATGGGCTTCATGGTCCGCTTGGTGCATGGAACGGGATCTCGATCCCTTTACAGCCCCTAGGGCATCTATTTTGAACTTCTTATCTTCCCTGTTCTCCTCGGGCCGTTCTTATCGGTCTATTAATGTAGTCCGTTCGGCTATTTCAGCAACTCACGTACCGCTTCAGGGTATTATAGTGGGCAAGGACCCTCTGGTGTGTCGGCTCCTAAGAGGCATCCGCTTACAACATCCCCCAGGTCCCAAATATTCACATCTATGGGACGTGGAGGTCGTACTCCGTTTTTTGAGAGACTGGCCCCCCAATGACAGGTTATCTCTCCGGCAACTTTCAGCGAAATTCACCGTTTTACTTTGTCTCGTTTCTTTTCGACGCGTTTCGGACGGAAGAGCTTTCGAGATTGGGGCCTTCTCGGTCTCCCCGGACGGGGTCACTTTTCATATATCTCGTCGCACTAAATCTGATTCTTCGTCCATTTTCTATCCTTTCTTTCCTGCTGATCCTCAGCTATGTGTGGTCTCTACTCTTCAGAGTTATGTTGAGGCTACAACCTCTCTCCAAACTTTTCCTTCGGGACAGCTCCTAGTTTCCTATGTACGACCCCATAACCCTGTTTCAGTTACTACCCTCGCCAGATGGGTTCGCTGGCTCCTGTCTCTGGCAGGAGTGGAGGCTTCATTTGGAGCTCATTCTATTCGTGGTGCAGCTGCATCATCGGCTTTTACGGCTGGGGCGTCTTTGACCGATATTCTCCGTATGGCAGATTGGTCTCGGGAATCCACGTTTCGTACCTTCTACTATAGGCCGGTTCCTAACTCGGTCTTCTCGTTTATACATCAGCGTTAAAAATGCAAAATAGGAAGCCTCCTGTCATGTTGTAAAATTGAAGATTATGCTAGCTTTAGTGTACTTATAATCTTAATTTTAATAATGACAGGAGGCGACTATTTTCCCTCCCTTCCCTCCCTTTTGAATATTCTTTCTGTTTTATACTTACCTCCTTCGCTTGCTCAAAGCAGTCCATTTGTGCTTACTATTATCTAGTACTTTTATATATGGTCAGGTGTATGGGTTTTTTCATATATATGTTGACAGTTTTTTATTCACATGATTATTTAAATAATTATAATTTTATGATTGTATTATCAGTTTTCTCACTCATTACATTGAAGGTTCAATACTTGTTTTGTCTAGTTTCAAGACAGGTTCCTAACTATTCCTACACTCTCGTTTCAGTTTAATTCCAGATGGAGCTCTTTTTCTTCCAAGGAGAAGATTTCTTCATTGACTGGCGTTTCCAGAAGTTCTTGGTCCTTAGTCTGTTGGATCCTGCCCGTTGGCATTAATATGGATTTCGTATGATCGTTATTTGAACTGTTCCGTCTTTGATGTCGCTAGCTGAAAGAGGAGGAGGAGTCTGAGCACAGTGGACACTATACCTACTGTTGCATTTGGATTGGTTCTTGTTTCAAACATTTTTTTTCTTTGCTGCTATGGAGTTAGTAAAGAGAGATTATGCAAAATAGTCGCCTCCTGTCATTATTAAAATTAAGATTATATGTACACTAAAGCTAGCATAATCTTCAATTCTCTTTGCTCTTTGGGTAGTTCCCCCTTCTCTTCTAAAAACGTTTTCACCACTATAAGTATGGAAAACAAAAGTTAAATTTTCAAGTCAGAGTGGTCCTTTAAGACCGTGGACATGTAGAAATCTATAATAAAGGGTCTGTTTCACATGAATATTGCTTTAACTGTGAATGTAGAGAATAAATAATAATTGGAAATTATCTACACACTGTGTTAGCAGAATTGCAAGAAAAAGCCTGTCTCCTGCTTATGACATCACCTCTGTCTTGATATGCAAATTACACATTTTACATTGAATGCCAGTTCATTTGCATATCAAGCCACAGGTGATGGCATATGCAGGAGTCTTCAAAGACACAATTAAAACACATTTTCTTCATAATTTATGCATTTACTTGCTGTTGTGCTAACATAATTCATAGATAATGTTCAGCCATTTTTTATTCTCTTCATACACAGTAAAAAAATGTTTAGGTGATACAGTCCCTTTCATGTGGATTTCTACATGTACACAGTCCTAAAGGAACACTGTGACTTGAACATTACTTACCTTCTGTCTTGCCTATTAAAGTTAAATAATTTAAAAAATGTAGGTGATAGCCCTCCTAAATAGGTACTATCCTATAGGGCAGGCTATTTTAGCACTATCTGTTCTCAGGTAGGTGTGGCACCCAACCCCTTTTTTGTCTCTATGTGTATTCAGGGTATGCCTAGACATTGATTCCTAGCTCACTCCATCTGGAGGAACACCAGCCATAACACACTGATGAGTTCTCTGATAATGCAGTTGCTGTGTGCCTTGTGCAGACGACATGGCTTTCCCTTATGGGTCAGACCGTTCTGATATGTTAATGAAGAGGTCTCCTCTATAGTTTTGCAAGTGAGCAAAAATACGGTCATGCCCCCTTCTAAATAGGTACCATCCTAAAGGGAAGGCTATTTTTAGCACTGTCCATTCTCTTTAGGTGTGGTTCATATCCCCTTTTTTGTCCATACAGTCCCTTTAAAGACACTACCATTAAATAATGTTAGTGTTAAAATGCTTGTTTATGTTGTCTTTAGCCAAGCTTAAGTCAAACATGTAATTTAATATTGTTTAATGAATAGTGAAATGACAGTTTTGTTGCCCATTTCTGAACAGTGGATTTATATTCAAGCCTTATTTGAATACTAGATTTACTACCCGGCTACACCTGGGATTTAGATTCTTGTCACTGCCTCTCAGTTCAGTGTATTTTGGTGTGCTTTCGGTTTCTAAAGCATTCGGCCTGTATTCCTGTTGCTCTGTCTTGTTAACATTCTGTCTCAGCTTGGAAAAAAAATTGATGCTTAGCCTATGTTCGTCATTTCCTAATGAAAGGAGATTATGACATCAGCTACAGTTCTCTTCACACATCCTTGCAGATTCTCCATGTGTAGCAGCCATTATGAAATATGCAGATTCCTAGCTATCCTTGACCCAGATTAGACATATGTTACATAAACTACAGGTGTGAGTTCAGTGTGATATAACATGCTGCTTATGGTGTATAAGTATTTTAAATGCACTTACCTTTTCTTTACCACCTCCTAGACCTGTTATCCCCACCAACTGCATTAACAGCATTCACAATCTACTACTAGAGCTAATTTTTCCTGTTCTGGCTTGACCTATCGGCTGCTGCCCCTATCACATGGTTGTAATGCTGGCAAATCTTGTGTACTAATGCTGTAATAAAAATAGAGGTAAACGTACCGTGATTCGCACGAAGAGGTAGGGACCCCAATAGCAGATTTAGACTGTTCTTGCCTGGCACCACCGATACCGAGGACTACAGGGCAAGCAGACTTCAATAGATGGCAGCAGGCACGAATGTCAGCGGACAAGGTGTAGATGGGCTGCAGCCGTATAGAGTAGTCGAGGTATAAGCCGAGTCGGGGAGCCAGAAGCGATGCAGTGTCAGAAGTACAAGCCGGTGTCAGGGGTTCCAGAGTACAGGATGGTCAGAAAATAGTAGCCGGGTCAGGGAGATCAGAAGGCAGCAGAATCACGGTGAGAGCCAAAATATCAGGGCAAAAACAGAGGGATAATCCAAAAAACGCGCCAGGTCAGAAGTCCAGTAAAGCAGAATAACACAGAATCACAGAAGGATCAACTACGGAAAAGCTAGGAGCAATCCACTCAGAGATAGCTTGCATATTCATCAAGCAAGTTTGAATTGCGCCCGCTATGGATTTAAAGGGCTAGCTCCGCCCCCTTGATGTACGCGACGCGCGTCTCGCTGCCCGTCGCCATAGTGACGACCGGAATAGCAGTGAACGAGTATTTCTTAGTGCACATGCTGAAGAGGATCTCCGGTCGTGAGAAGATTTGAGAGCCATGCTGTGAGGGACCCGTCGCGGGACAGAAATATTGATCTTACAGAGCCCCTTCCCCAAGCGCGGACTCCGGGCACGATTCGGTGACGGGGGCGATGGGTACCGAAGATGGTATGCACGTAAACAAGCAGGAGCATGAATGTGCAACAAAGGTTCCCACGAATGTTCCTCTGGACTGTACCCACGCCAATGGATCAGATACTCGATGCATCCCCTCCGCTGTCGGGAGTCCAATACCCGTTGTACCACATATTCCTCATGGTCTTCCACAATAACTGGAGCAGGGGGCGTAGGAACCCGACCGGTAAAGCGGCTGGCAATGTAGGGCTTAAGGTGAGCCACATGAAACACTGGGTGAACATGAAGCGAGGATGGGAGTTTTAGACGCACCGTAACAGGGCTGAGAACCTTAAGGATAGGATAGGGACCCAGGAATCTGGGACCCAATTTTCTGGATGGGCATGTCAACCGAATATGAGCAGCAGAGAGCCACACCTTATCCCCTATTTGGTACCTTGGCGGGGGTGAACGTTTCAGGTTAGCGTAATGACTTTGGGTGTCTTGAGCGGCCTCAAGGTTTTTACGTAGGGTTACCAAATTATGGGAGATGTGCAAGAGTCTTTCCTTGATCTCAGGTACTGAAGTGTCTGCAACCAGTCCCGGAATCGAGATAGGGTGGTATCCGTAGTTAGCGAAAAATGGGGACATCTGATTGTTGATGATTATTGTAGGCGAATTCTGCTGTTGGGAGCAGTTGTAACCAATCATCTTGTAAATAAGTGGTGTAACAACGTATATACTGTTCCAATATTTGATTCAACCGTTCGGTTTGACTGTTGGTCTGATGGTGGAAGGCTGTGGAAAGAGCGACCTGGATTCGAAGGTTATGACAAAAAGATCTCGAAAAACGGGAAGTAAATTGAACTCCACGATCCGAGGTGATGGACTGTGGCAGCCCGTGGAGGAAAAAGATAGAGGTGATAAACAAGGAAGCGGTAGCAGCAGCTGTGGGAACCCCAATGATCGGAATAAAATGCGCCATCTTGGTACAACGGTCCACTACCACCATGATGGTATTGTGTTTCTGAGAAGGAGGTAGGTCCAAGATGAAGTCCATGGAAATGTCTGACCATGGTCTAGATGGCACAGGGAGTGGATGTAGCAAGCCCGCAGGTTTGGTTCTGTTGATCTTGTTCCGCGCACACACATCACAAGAACGAACATAAGTGGTGACGTCTTTCATTAACTTAGGCCACCAGAAGTGGCGTTTCACAAGTTCTGCAGTCTTCGTGATTCCACCATGCCCTGCCAGGAGAGAATCATGGTGTAGCTGCATTACTGATACACGAACAGGTTTGGGTACGTAGATTTTGTCTTGGTATTTGTAGCATCCTTCTTGGAATGTGAGAGGAGGTATAGTACAAGGAGGTAAGGTAGACAGTGAATGAATTTGTATCTTGTTAATCAGAGAACTCTGAGTTGTTAGGAATACGTGAGAAGGGAGTATCGTGTCTGGTGTGAGGTTCTCCACAGGCCGTATATCATAAAGGCGGGATAAGGCGTCATCCTTAGTGTTTCGAGTCCCAGGTCTAAAGGTGATGTGAAGGTTGAACCTAGAAAAAAGAGGGACCATCGAGCCTGTCTGGGGCGAAGACGTTTGGCTTTCTTTAAGTATTCGAGATTGCGGTGGTCAGTATAAATGGTAATAGGATGCAACGCTCCTTCCAACAGATGTCTCCATTCCCTGTCTCCTACATCGTAATTGGACTCCGGAGGTGTGAGACGATGGGAATAAAAGGCCACTGGGTGGAGGAGAGCTTTTTCCCCTTGTCTCTGGTATAAGACAGCTCCTACTGCTGTCTCGGAGGCGTCCACTTCCAGAAAAAATGGTGAAGAGGAATCAGGCTGTACTAATATAGGAGCCGAAGTAAAACGTTTGAGCAAATTGAAGGCGTCTTGAGCTGCTGAGGTCCAAACGAAGGGGATATGTAATTGTCAGTTTAGTGATGGGAGCAACGATCTGCGAGAATCCTCTGATGAATTTGTGATAATAATTGGCGAAACCAATAAATCGTTGAACCGCCTTTTTGCAAGTAGGTGTTGGCCATTTCAAGACCGTGTGGACTTTTCGTTGGTCCATCTGAATACTCCCTGGTGTTAGGATGTATCCAAGGAATTCAATTTTTAAACAGTCAAAAGCACATTTTTCAAGTTTAGCGTACAGCTGATGTGTACGTAAACGGTCCAGTACCTTGCGAACGTGAATATGATGTTCCTGGAGGTTCTTGGAAAAGATGAGTAGGTCATCCAAATACACCACAAGGAATATATCCAAAATTTCTCTGAACACATCATTCAAAAAATGCTGAAAAGCTGCTGGGGCATTGCAGAGCTCAAAAGGCATTACCAAATATTCAAAATGCCCATACCGAGTCCGGAACGCCGTCTTCCACTCATCACCCTTGCGAATCCTTACCAGGTTGTATGCCCCACGTAAATCTATCTTGGTGAATATGGTGGCTCCTCTGACCCGATCCAATAGTTCAGGAATTAAGGGAAGTGGATATCGATTTTTGATGGTGATGTCATTGATTTCTCTATAATCAATACATGGTCGGAGACCACCATCCTTCTTTCCGATAAAAAATATAGCAGCTCCGGCAGGGGAGGTTGAGGGTCGAATAAATCCTTTTGAGAGGTTCTCGGCGATATAGTCTTTTAAATGAAGCAGTTCTGGTTCTGATAGCGAGAAGATTTTACCGAACGGGATAGAAGAGCCAGGCAATAAATCAATAGGACAATCGTAGGGTCGTTCTGGGGTTAGTTTATCAGCCCCCTTCTTGTCAAATACATCAGCGTAGTCAGAATAATGAGCAGGAATGGTGATGGTTGCTTCACTGGAAACGGGGTCAGTAGCTGTCATTAATGTAGAGGGGGTGTTCTGACAATGGTGTTGGCAGAACTCAGAAGGAAAGGATAGAGAGCCTTTCACCCAGTCTGTTAGAGGGTTGTGCTGACACAACCAAGGCATTCCCAGGATAACTGGGAATAGAGGGGAGGTGACGAATTTAAGGACTTCCATGTGATCCGGGCCAATATGGACTTGTAGAGGAAGTGTTTCTAGAGCAACAGGTCCTGAGCTGATGGGAGTACCATCTATCACCTGGATGTGTAGTGGCTTCTCTTTCTTGCGGGTTGGGATATGAAGAAGTTCTGCCGTAGAATTGTCGATAAAGCAACGACTTGCTCCGGAATCAACAATCGCTCGAACTGTGGCGGAGTTACTGGTCCACTGCAGAAACAGAGAGATGGACAAATGAGGGGAACCAGATGATAAGACTGGACTGCGACATATATCAGATTGGACACTCTTACCTCCAGAAGATCGGGGTAGCCGAGGACAGGAACGAATAAGATGGCCTGGCTTGCCGCATTAGAGGCATAGGTTATTGAGGCGACGATGTTTCTTCTCCTCTTCAGTAAGGGTTCCTCGTGTAAGTCCTAACTGCATCGGTTCTTCAGATGTGCTGGTGGTCGGAGAAGGGCTAGAAGGCTCCGGAAAGGATGCAGGGCGTCTGAAAGTGGGGGTGAGAGACAAGGCACGCTCCATTCTTCTCTCCCTTAACCTTCTATCTAATTGTACAACCAGATGGATAAGGTTGTCAAGAGAGGACGGCATACCTATGCGGGTAAGCTCATCCTTGAGGGTTTCTGATAGCCCTTGGCGAAATTGGTCTAAAAGCGCTGGTTCGTTCCAAGTGCTATCGATTGCCAGGCTTCGGAACTCCGTGACATACTCTTCCACGGGTCTTTTGCCTTGTCTAAGAGATCGGAGTGAGGACTGAGCGGTAGCAGTTCTAAGGGGGTCTTCAAACAGAGTATCCATCTCTTGGCGAAATGACGTCCACGAATCCAGGGACGGATGTTGAGAATGTAAAAGATGGTGCGCCCATGTTTGGGGTTCCCCCTGTGATAGGGAAATGACAGTCCGTATTTTCACAAAGCCGAAGCATACGTCCTGGGTTGCAATGAGAATAGGAGTTGACAGGAAGTCATGAAGGCCCTGTATTTCTTCCTGTCACCAGAGAAACGTTCCGTCAGGGGCATCCTGGGTTCTGGGGTAGCGGCAGATGCTGAATCCAAAGGATGAGGGGCAGGTATTGGTGGTGTCCCTTCGGACTGGGAGTATTGGCGGTGAGCTTGTAATTCCTGTAGCTGATGTTGGACGTGAGAATGTCCCGCTTGCAGGTCCTGCATTGATTGGGTCAGGGCAGTTAGTTGCCGAGATAGGGCAGTTACCGCATCCATGACTTCTGCGGGATCCATGAAAAAGGCTTGATGAATTGTAATAAAAATAGAGGTAAACGTACCGTGATTCGTACGAAGAGGTAGGGATCCCAATAGCAGATTTAGACTGTTCTTGCCTGGCACCACCGATTGTCAGCGCACAAGGTGTAGATGGGCTGCAGCCGTATAGAGTAGTCGAGGTATAAGCCAAGTAGGGGAGCCAGAAGCGATGCAGTGTCAGAAGTACAAGCCAGAGTCAGGGGTTCCAGAGTACAGGGTGGTCAGAAAATAGTAGCCGGGTCAGGGAGATCAGAAGGCAGCAGAGTCCAGGTGAGAGCCAAAATATCAGGGCAAAAACAGAGGGATAATCCAAAAAACACGCCAGGTCAGAAGTCCAGTAAAGCAGAAAAACACAGAATCACAGAAGGATCAACTACGGAAAAGCTAGGAGCAATCCACGCAGAGATAGCTTGCACATTCATCAAGCAAGTTTGAATTGGATTTAAAGGGCCAGCTCCGCCCCCTTGACATACGCGACGCGCGTCTCGCTGCCCGTCGCCATAGTGACGACCGGGATAGCAGTGAACGAGTATTTCTTAGTGCACGCGCCTGTCTCCAGTGTCGGGCGCATGCTGAAGAGGATCTCCGGTGGTGAGAAGATTTGAGAGCCATGCTGTGAGGGACCCGTCGCGGGACAGAAATATTGATCTTACAAATGCTGTGTTCGTCTCCACTTCTAAACTCTGCTGGTGTGCTCTTTCATTCCTTCGACAGTCTCGTTGCTTGTTATGTAGCAGTTCACAATCATGGTTCAGCAAGTTGCAGCTCTTTTTCCTTAGCGATTTTGTTGTTCTGGCCTAGAATTGCCACCCTTAGAACCTTTGAAACCTATAACATAAAGTCTTCAGGATATAAATCTGATATGCTTTCATTGTTCTAAATTACATTTCCCATCCCCAATATACATATGTGTCACCTCAAAACATATTTACCTCATAACTCAGGAAAGGAACAACATAGAGAGCTGAAAATAGTCATGTTGACCTAGAAATTCCAGAACCAATAAGCTGTGCAAATTTCCTGAATGTAATGTTCAGTGTTGTAGTTTTTAGAGGTTCGAACAAACATAAAAAACAAATAAACAAACATTTTCAGTTTTATAGTTAAGATATGGTTGCCAGTTTAAACAAGAGGGAACCAATTAATCAACAAAGGGATCCATAGAAACACCCTGATTATTGAAGTGATTGCTATTTGAACATAAATGAAACTTCACATACTGCAGAGCAGTAAAATGGCTGATTTGGCAAAGACACTTTTGTGTGTGTATAAATACAAATATACTGTAGATACTGATAGTATTGCACAGGATATGTACTCTTGGATTTGAATATAAGCAGTGAAATGAAATAGTCCCTCAAATGTTGAGTTATCCAGTGCATGGCACCTCTAATAATATAATACTGCTCTCCTTGAAATCATTATAGAAACGCCATGTACAGTAGACTAGAAATTTGAATTGGGACAGAATTGAACACATATAAGCACCATTAAAAAGTAATTTAATTCTTACATATTATTATGTAAATAGTCATTACATTTCATTTTTAAAATCAATAAATATTTCAGAGGGCTAAGAACCAGGAAGAGACTTGATTTGAAATGAAATCCCAGTCCAGCTTCTGTCTCGGCTAAATTTATAGGATCATATACACATAAATGCCAGTGCTCAGCTTGATCTATGTGTAAGTTGGGAATAATTCTGAAATTCTGTGGATTTTTTTTTATTTTCTTTCTTTTCACAGTACTCATAAAACTGATGCTTATCACAGATGGTCTTAAAAGCACACAGGAAAAGGGAAGCTGCAGAAAATTAGATTTTTGTGAAAAATTGCAAACTAGATATGGGAAATAATTTTATTTTGATGTGTTCTGTACATTAATGTTATGTTCTGGTCTCCAATAACTTTGTCTAAGATAGAGACCTGCCAGCTCCCTCAATATTGTAAGGTCACAAAAAATTAATTTGAGACATTTTTTTCTACCCACACATTTTTTAAAGGGTAAACACTTGCAACAAATGGCAGGATGACTAATCCCTATTAGTAATTTAATGTTGTAACATTTTCTCAATTGGAAGTATGCCTGGTACATGATAACTTTTTACATTGTAAATAGTCATAATTTAGTTATTATTAAATACTAATGTGAGAATAATAATAAGGTTTTAATACAACATATGCACAATCTATATAGCAAGTCATCCAATGATTTTGTTCAGGGTTTTATCATGATAAATATTATAAATTTAACTTGTATTAACACTGGTCAGCATTTCTGACCAACATTAGAACACAATCAATAAAAAACAAAAACAAGGACAAAAGCATACATTATATAAATTGGATAGGGTAGAACATACAAATATCCAAAATCAAGACAGTTTATATCTGTCTTTGATGACTCTAACTCTTCATTTTTAAATACACAAATGGACCCACCATCCCAACGGGGCAATTGAAACAACACTTTAAAAAAAACAAAAACAACACGCTTGCAGGCAGAGACGGAGGTGAGAAGGGATCAGAAGATCCCCCTCACCTTCTCTGCCTGCCTGCCAGGCTGCACGGGGAGCCGAACAGGCAGCACAGAAAAACCTCTGTGCTGCCTGTTCGGCTCCCCGTGCAGTGTGCCGACACGGAAGTGCCGACAGGTCACGTGACCGGCTCGCTGTCGTCATACGCGCGCCGGGTCAGGTGACCTGCCGGCACAACCACCTGGAAGATGAACAGGCAGCATGGAGAAGACCATGCTGCCTGCCACTAGCCACCATGGAAAGGTAAGTGCTGGAGAGTGGGGAGCTGGGGGCAATGTCCTGGGGAAAGTGGCAGGGGCTTATTAATGATAGGTAACACTGACATATTATTGGGCAAACTAGCTGGGGAATATTAATGGCAACTAACACTGGCATTTTACTGGTCAAATTGGCAGGGGCATATAAAATGGCAAATAACTAGCATATTACTGGGCAAATTGGCTGAGGCATATAAAATGGCAAATAACTGGCATATTACTGGGCAAATTGGCTGGGGCATATAAAATGGCAAATAACACTGGCATATTACTGGGCAAATTGGCAGGGGCATATAAAATGGCAAATAACACTGGCATATAACTGGGCAAATTGGCAGGGGCATATTAAATGGCAAATAACATTGGCATATTATTGGGAAAATTGGCAGGGGCATATTAAATGGCAAATAACACTGGCATATTACTGGGCAAATTGGCTGGGGCATATAAAATGGCAAATAACACTGGCATATTACTGGACAAATTGGCTGGGGCATATTAAATGGCAAATAACATTGGCATATTATTGGGAAAATTGGCAGGGGCATATTAAATGGCAAATAACACTGGAATGTTATTAGGCAAATTGGTTGGGGCATATTAAATGGCAACTAACACAGGCATATTATTGAGCAAATTGGCAGGGGCATATTAAATGGCAAATAACACTGGCATATGATTGGGAAAATTGGCTGGGGCATATTAAATGGCAAATAACACTGGAATATTATTGGGAAAATTGGCTGGGGCATATTAAATGGCAACTGACACAGGCATATTATTGAGCAAATTGGCAGGGGCATATTAAATGGCAAATAACACTGGAATATTATTGGGCAAAATGGCTGGGGCATATTAAATGGCAACTAACACTGGCATATTATTGAGCAAATTGGCAGGGGCATATTAAATGGCAAATAACACTGGAATATTATTGTGCAAAATGGCTGGGGCATATTAAATGGCAACTAACACTGGCATATTATTGGGCAAATTGGCTGAGAGAGCCATACATGGGAAGGGAGAAGAGAGAGACATAAATGGGATGGTAGAGGAGAGACAGACAGACATGGGTTCGCAGAGGAGAGACAGACAAATATGGGATGGCAGAGGAGAGACAGACAAACATGGGATGGGAGTGGAGAGACAGCCATACATGGGAAGGGAGAAGAGAGAGACATAAATGGGATGGTAGAGGAGAGACAGACAGACATGGGTTCGCAGAGGAGAGACAGACAAATATGGGATGGCAGAGGAGAGACAGACAAACATGGGATGGTAGAGGAGAGACAGACAGACATGGGATGGGAGAGGAGAGACAGAGAGATGGGAAATGAGAGAAGAGACAGACGGACATGGGAAAGAAGAGGATACATAGACAGACATGGGAAGGAAGAGGAGAGAAACGGGCATGGAAGGAAGAGAGACAGAGGGACACGGGGAGTGAGAGGAGTGCGACAGACATGGGAAGGCAGAGGAGCGTGACAGAAGGACATGAGAGAGAGGAAAAGACAGATGGACATGTGAGAGAGGATAAGACAGACGGACATGGGAGAGAGGATAAGACAGACGGACATGGGAGAGAGGATAAGACAGACGGACATGGGAGAGAGGATAAGACAGATGGACATGGGAGAAAGGAAAAGACAGACGGACATGTGCCCCTCCCGAGATCAGACTCTGGATCCGCCCCTGCCTGAACATCTTCCTAATTCTAAATATATATAAAGTGACAGGCGCTATATGTGGCTAAAATTTATAAGTGAATATACAAAATTATAAAAAAGTGTAAAAAAATTTGAAAAAATGGGTTATGCAGCAACACTAGTGCAAATCCCCCAAAACAGCACAAAAAGATATTAGTGAAAAGTTATAAAAGTGTTGCACGATAAATAAAACGATACTTATCAAATGAGAGGAAAATTGTTTTCTTCTAAGTGAGAATGAATCTTAAAGATGCCTCTTCTCGAAAATGGTATATAAAAAACAAACAGACAAATACATACAATGTGCGGTATGCTGTGCCAGATAAAACGGGAATATATGATTCCCCCCAAGAATTGAACTCACACAGTGCAGAGCCATTTTGCATCCGGCTCTAAGAGTAAAAGCGTGTTTGGACTTCTAGTCCTATTACTCCCAGGTATAGCTCTCAAGCAGTTGTTTAAAATAGAGTATACTTTATTTGCCTCCGGAACAAATTGAGGCTCAAAATAAAAACAATAATAGCAGATCAGCGTGTGCAGTCATAAAAGTCACCAATCACCAGTCCTTCCAGTTCTCGGCGTGTAGAGAATGCAGGCAAGACGAAATACGTTCTTTTTCCCGTCAGCTGGCCGCCAAGGAGGAGAGGTAGGTACACGTGGTGCACTTCCGCGTCGCTTTGGATGAACGTCACTAGACTGTGACTGTGGCAGTCTGTCATGAAGAAGCCTGACAGGGCGAAAAGTGTCACCGTTTAGTGACGTTCATCCAAAGCGAGGCGGAAGTGCACCACGTGTACCTACCTCTCCTCCTTGGCGGCCAGCTGACGGGAAAAAGAACGTATTTCGTCTTGCCTGCATTCTCTACACCCGAGAACTGGAAGGACTGGTGATTGGTGACTTTTATGACTGCACACGGTGATCTGCTTTTATTGTTTTTATATTGAGCCTCAATTTGTTCCGGATGCAAATAAAGTATACTCTATTTTACCCAAATAGCTATACCTTGGAGTAATAGGACTACAAGTCCAAACATGCTTTTACACTTAGACCCGGTGCATAAGGGATCTGCACTCTGTGAGTTCAATACTTGGGGGGAATCATATATTCCTGTTTTATCTTGCACAGCATACTGCACATTGTATGTATTTGTCTGTTTGTTTGTTTTTTTTATTTACCATTTTTGAGAAGAGGCATCTTTAAGATTCATTCTCGCTTAGAAGAAAACATTTTTCCTCTCATTTGATAAGTATCGTTTTATTTATTGCGCAACACTTTTATAACTTTTCATCCTCCTAATTCTGTTTAGGTGGAAAATGCCTATTTAGATTTTTTCTGATCTGACCAGGAGAATTCCTCAATAGTACACTACAAAAGATTTTAAACTGTTTTTTTTTTTTTTACATGAACATGCCTACATATATGGTCTAATATCATTTATGATACAAATATCCATAATTATGAGATTTGTAAATAAGATGATATTGAGACATATTTGGAACAATGGTCGTGTCAAAAAGCACATCAAAAAAGTGTCATGCAACAAAATGCATGTGCAGCATACCAATGTGTAACCACAATGAAATGGAAGGTGTACCCATGTGCCAAGATGTGTATATATTTCAATAGTCAATTTTATTCACAATTGCCTGTGAATAATGCATGCCCCAATTAACCATACCATTGTGAACACTGACAGGTGGCAAGCCGGCAGAGGCAGTGTGATGCTTTGGGCAATGTTCTGCTGGGAAACCTTGTGTCCTTCATTCATGTGGATGTTCCTTTGACACGTACCACCTATCTAAGCATTGTTGCAGACCATGTGTACCCTTTCATGGATACTGCATTCCCTGATGGCATTGGAATTTTTGAGCAGGATAATGTTCCCTGCCACAAAGCAGATATGGTTCAGGAATGGTTTCAGGAACACAGCAACGAGTTCAAGGTGTTAACTTGGCCTCAAAATTTCCTAGATCTTAATCCAATCGAGCCTCTCTTGGATGTGCTGGACAAACAGGTCTGATCAATATAGGTCACACCTTGCAACTTATATGACTTAAAGGCTCTGCTGCTAACATATTGGTACCAGATACCACGGTACACCTTCAGAGGTCTAGTGGAGTTCATGTATCCATGGGTAAGAGCTGTTTTGGTTCAAAAGGGGACCTACACAGTAATAGGCAGGTGGTCATAATGTTATGGCTGATTGGTGTAGATATATGATATGTGTGCTGATATAGATGGGAGGAGTCCTGAAATTATGGCACTGCTGATAGCCAAGCACTTTAATGCAAGTAGACAACCCCAGCACTAACCCTGTTGTATACATATACTAAATGTCTACCTATTTAAAATCTACAATGTACTTAGCAATGTACTTACCATATAAGTGATGTCATCCTATGGTGTTCTTGCTAGCATGCAAGTCAACTCCTACAGGGATCTTGGGAAAGCTTGATTCCCTGCTTGTGTGCCAGTTTAAGTCTTCACTTTTCTACTGGTCACGTCTTCACTCTACCCATTTGCAATTCTAATTGTGTAATTACCCTTAATTGAAACATTCCCATACATCCCACTTATTTAACTAAAGCTAAAACTATACCCCTCCACCCCTGGATCCCTGCATGGGTGATTGCAATTACATAACAACTGTTGATGAAGAAAAAGACCAGTCCTGTCAAGTTAGATCTACACTGCCATCACATCACTGGATCATCTGGTTCATCTTCCATTTCACTACCAAAAGTGTAGATGCCAACATAGATGTACAATGCAACATACCAGACTATGAGAAGGAAGCTGATGAGCAAGGCAACCATCTAGCAATGTCAGTTTAATCATCCTCCTCACCAGCCAGATGTTCTATCACCTGTGCTGATGGAGGGAGGTTAGTTGGGGGGTTTCCTCTAGAGCAGCAAAACCCTCTAACTTAGCATGCATTAGAGCCAATTTTGCATACTTGTACCTCAAAAGTTGGTAGCAGTGTTCAGCTCTAGACTGACACTCCTGCTGGTACATCGATCTCATCTGCTCCAGATTTGCAATTTCCACATCTAACTGGCTATGGAACTGACCCTGCCTCTTGACTACCTGTTTATGGAACTGATCCTGATTACTCACCATCATGGGGAGTTGCTGGTTCATCCAAGTGATGTCCTTGTGGATCCCAGCACCATGGACCGCAGCCTCGAATGCCATCATCGGAGGAGGGGTAGGAAATTCTGGATGGGCTCCTGATGTGCCATTAAAGTTGGAATCCAACACCATGAGAAGGATATTTTCCTCCTCCTCAACAGATGTAACTGGAGGAAAAGATGATTAGAACATTGTAATGCAGATTATATTCATCACATATATAGTTAAAATGCATGGTTATCTACATCCTGAACTACTGAACATTGACATTTCACTTATAACAATCCTTTTTAATCTAACATTACACAAAAATTACATGAAATCAACCCATGCTACAATCATTTATTGAAACTATGAAGAGTTAAACATTCTGATCACTGTAGGACACAAGTACATAGATGTCATACTACTGTACATCTATGTTCACATTTCTGTGTAGATGCTCTTCCTCTAGTAATTAGCTACATTTGCATTAACATGATGTAACTATAATGACATGGTGTAAATGTGTATCTACCTTGGATGGAGGATCCCAGTGCCTGCACATCAGAAACCTGAAGATGGTGGGAATCATCAAGTCCAAAAGGGGGTGAAGATACCACTGTTGGAGATGGAGAAGAATGTATTGTTAGCGGTGAGTGCTTACAACCAGGTGCAGAACATAACGCGTTAGGTGGCCTTCCCTTCAATTTATTATCCGTGGATTGTACCTCACTCTGTTTGTTTTGGATTTTTTTTGCACATTAAAGCACTTTATTCATTTACTGCCTGGCGAGTGGAGTGCACACTTTTTTTCTATTTTGATGCAGAACATATCACATCAACATTTTCATTGGGCTTCATGCATGAGATATATCTACTACTACACAGACAATGATATGTACTGCAACACCCATTGCCCTTATAATTTGCAGCATTTGTTTGTACATGTTAATCTCTGCAATGTGCTGCTTGGCAACTTTCTCTAGCTAACATTCTCTGCACAGATACAATTCTCTACACGCACCTTTACAGCTTCTCCATGTATGGCAGTCATTTTAACATGTGCAGTTACATGAAACATTTTTATGGATGTTTGGTTTATTTCTGTTTGAATTTTTAATTATGTTTTAGGTATTTCTGGGCTTTTTTTCTTGTGCAAAATCTCTTATAGAATTTAATGAGGATTTTGAGGCTACCACTTCGGTTCAGTGCAGGACATATTTCAGCTGCATTTGGTTTTGGAAGATTGATGTAGAATCGGCTATTGATTACCAAATTGCAGACTTATTCAGATGCACATCAGAACTACCTGGGTTTCTTGACGTTCAGTGTTACCGTGTGACCTGAATCAGTCCACAATTCAGAGGCACCATTTCTGGGGCTGATTATCAGTGCACATTGGGTCGACCCTTAAAGCTTTACATTTCCATTAATTGATTATCATGTGATCTGATAATTAATATCTCACACATACGTCATTACACTCGACATTGTTATTTAGGTGCTGGTATAGTTGATGGAAAGGCGGAAATCCTTTATTCACACTTTAAGAAAAGATCACCAGACAAGCACACTCAATATTGAAAATATACTTTCAAAATGGATAACTTTTTACTGTTATCTTTATAACGAAATGACAAAGGACATCTATGTGCACTATGTGTACACTATTTTTTATGTATGTATGTTGCCAATAAAAAATATAATTACATTTTTTTTTTAAATGTTTTATTTATCTACAGTGGAAAATTGCAAATGGGATAAGAGCATGTAATAATCAGCTTGCTCTGGAGTTGACTCCATTCCAGTCAAAAAAAATCTTCATAAACCACTTCCCTTGTAATCACATTACTAAAATGAAACTTTGGCAGGCATATTGGTCGTTATAAGTTACTGGTTGGATCTCGGAGGAGTTTAAGTGTTTGTTTCTGCTTTGATCTCTAATTACTCAGACTGGCAAAAACATCTGTAATGTTGATAGAGCTGGACTTATAATTTAGGCGTTTTATGCAAAACTATGAACCATAATCGTCATTTGGTAAACACTATTTCATATGTGCAATAAACTCCCTCTTTAAGAATAACAAGGTTGGCACTGACAAGGTTTATTGCCATAGTCCAAATCTAGTAATTTTTTTAATTTTGCAGGTATAGTGACAAAGCACATTTATTGTAATTAATTTATTTTAATAACAGCACTCAATATACAACATAGGGATTATAAGGTAAATGAGCCATCAGTTTCTGTTCCTAGTTGAAGCACCCAGATTCCTGCTTAAAGACAGAAGTTCTGTCCTTAGCATATCCCTGTAGAATTTATAGCCTTAGAACACTCATAAATGCCAAACCTTAACTTGATCTATGAAGCAGGAAGAGCCTCTCTGGATATTTCAGACTATTTCTTCATTCTCTTCACTGGTCTGGTGCTCGTAAAACAGTTTCTGATCAGCATTGTAGGACTTTTAATATCTACATTAAAAAAAAACATTTGGAGGTTAAAGTACTTGTAAATGAGATGGATTTTGCCCTTTAAAAGTTATGTTTAATTTGCTGTCTCTATTTTCTATAGATTTTTTTTATCATTGTTTATTATGAGGCAGAGGGTCATTACCATAGACTATTGATTTCCCTAGGTATTCCTTAAGAATAAATCATGTGTATGCAGGTATAATCTAGATTGTATGTGTCTTAAAAATGTTCATTGAAAAAAAAAGGTAAAACAACTTGTACATTGTGTAATTATATCATGTATGAGAAATGTGTTCATATTTGATTCCCTCTAAGGTGAGATATGCAGCACTGAAACAATAATTCATAAAAAATATTTATTCTAGAGGTTTGAATTGTTTAAGTAATGGGACTACTGGTTAGATGCATATCTTAGTGCTGGTTTATGGTATGGTTGTGTTAATGGAGTGACCTTGTTTATTATCTGACATTGAACCGATGGTGGTCAGCCAATGCTTTCCCCATATATTACGGTACATAGAAAATACATTTTTTGCCAATACTGGCGCTTTCACTTTCACCATTGTATGAGGCGTTATGAAAATAGGTAAAGCTATGTGTTAATAGGATATATTAGTCCATTCATCTGCACTTACAGGACTTGTCACTGCCCCCATATTGCACACAAAGGACTTGCCACTTTACCCAAATTGCACACTTATTTGCCACTGCATCCATAGGACTTGGCGTTTCATCCAAATCACTTGCCACTGCAGCCATATTGCAACTACATTTGCCAAGACACCCTGTTGCCCCAGGACTTGCCACTGCACCCATAATGCAGACATTTGCAATTGAACTCATGGTGGATGTCTATGCACTGCCAAGAAACACAGACATCCTATATGGCTGCCTCATGCTAGTTGAGTGTCAGAGAAATCAGAGTGGGGTTCAGGACACCTCATGCTCTGACTTAAGGAGACATGGGGGGGGGGCATGAGGCAGTTGAGGAGGATGTCTGTACACCAACTGTGCACACATAGATCTCTGCAGGGAACCTGGATCTCACCCTTGTAATCCAACCTCGTCTTTGTACAAGGCAACCTTTTTTTTGGCTCTGGAAAAAAACTTGCCTCATATACGAGCAGTTAAGACATAAATCTCTCTCTCTCTCTCTCTCTCTCTCTCTCTCTCTCTCTCTCTCTCTCTCTCTCTCTCTCTCTCTCTCTCTCTCTCTCAGGGGGCTGAGGGCTTGGGCTGAGGCAATCAAATATTTTAATTATATATTTTAATTAAAATATTGAATTGCCTCAACCCAAGCCCCCACCTCCATTTCCTACCCACCACGTGAATAATAATTTAATAATAATATTAAAATATATAATTACCTAAGACTATATCCTCACACCTCAACTTCATACCTTCCACATAAATATCAATGTATAATGTATAATTGCCTCATCCAAAGTTCCCCCATGTCCACCTCATATCATACTCTCCCCATAAATATAAATGTTATAATACTTTTAATATATATAATTAAAACATATAACTGCCTCTGCCCAAGTCCCCCTCCCACACCTCCACTACATACCTTATATGCATATCATTACGTTTGTATATCATTACATCTGTACATCTGTATATCTGCATATGTTTACATCTGTATATCATTGCACATGTATATCATTAATCTGTAAATGTAATGATATGCAGATTTGTAGATGTAAAGATATGCAGATTTGCAAATGTAATGAGACACATATTTGCAGATGGTTTATGTCATGGTGCTATGCAGATGTAATAATATACAGATTTGCAAATGTAATGCTATGCAGATGTAATGCTATGCAGATTTGCAGATGCAATTAAACACTTGTCCTGCCACAATGTGACACCCTACCATTCTTTGGCCACAATGTGGTACCCTACTTTTGTTTGGCCCCAAAGTGGCATTTGCCCAGTTGGCCCCAGAGTGCCACCTGCCCAGTTGGCCCCAGAATGCCACCTGCCCAGTTGGCCCCAGAGTGCCACCTGCCCAGTTGGTCCAAGAGAGGCACCTGCCCAGTTAGCCCGAGAGCAGCACCTGCCCGGTTCCAGCCCTGTCTAAAGGTATTCTCTGTTTATGTGTTTATGTGCAACTATTTTGATTTTGTTATAGTTGGGGACTTGCCTAACTGTGTACCATGATGTGGTTGGCAAGCTTAATCATCATTTGGCCAATTGATGTAACCAAACCCCTACCATTTTACCATCTTTGGTGTTAGGCTAGTTCGTGTATTTATGTTTGTTCCTTTGTGTCTTTCCCTGTGATCCTTACCCCTTAGCCCTGACCTCGGTGTGTTGTACATGTGCCCTGCATTATATCTATGTTATTATCTGTATCTCTGTGCCTTGTATTGTTTATCTTTAGTTTGAAATCTTCCTTATCTTGCTTATGTTTGTTTCTGTCCTGTATCCCTGTACTCTGTATTCAGTTCTGTTCTGCCTCGGTTCCTCTTTTGCTTTTGCTCTGCTTGGTCTGTCTCTTAGTTTATTCTGTCCTAGCCTGCAACATCCTACATTCCTGTTGAATTATTATCCTGCCAGTTCTAGTCATGTAATACTGGATATTCCAGCTGCCGCCACATGGCCTGTATGTGGCTGATAAAACCTGGAGCCTCAAGCTTCAGGATAAGTGTAGTTACCCAGCACAAAGCCCTGTCTCCAGCCATGCACCACAGCTCCTCAAATCAGGTGCTCATGGTCCCATGCCACCTGGACCCTGTGCATTACACACACACAAACACACACACACACACACATTATATATATATATATATATATATATATATATATATATATATATATATATATAGTAACATATTTTACACACCACCATAACAGTTCCTGTGTAATAACAATACCAATGATGTCATGCCAGTTATAGGGTTTCATCCCAACAACAGTTATTGTTGACTCTAAATAGTTGTTAGGTTATATGCACACTCCCAAACAATTACATAGTTGAGTAGGCTCAATCACACCCAGGTGCAGTCAGATTGTCAGGACTGCCAGTGCTTACTTACAAAAGGACAAATCCAGCATCCACAACTTCTATAGAGAAAAAAAAAAGCAACAGCACTGCAGCTGTACCTCTTTAAATGCAAATAACCTTATTCCTGTCCCTGGTCTATTCAAAGGTAAGACACTAAAACCAGTATATTTTCTTCACAATGAAAAACTGGAACACACAAAGCTGTGTTTGGGTTGTGTATATAAGGTGTTTGTCTGGTTGTGATCTTTGAGGTGGCTTTTGAAAAAGCACCTGTCAGGTGTGAAACACGTTAATTGTTTGTCCTAATGGCTCACAGCTGGTCTAGTTGCAGTGGCAACCCCTGCAACCATCATCTCACTTTACAGTTGATATGACATCACCAGTATTGTTATTCCGCAAGAGCTGTTATGTTGCTTTGTAAAATAATATATGTTAATGTATAAACATTTTTATACACAAGAACTAGTCCAAGCTAGGCTTGGGAATATACCGGACTAGCTTGACTTAGGCAGGTGCCAGACTATTGCTAGGTTTGGGTAGGTGCCACACTTTAGCCAGACTTAGGCAGCTGCTGGTATTATGGCTAAGCATAGGCTGTTGGCATTCTGGGGAGTAAGGGTATGGTTGCCACTCTGTGGGAGTACCAGGCTGTGGCCAAGCAATGGAAGGGTTGCCACTCTGTGGCTGAGCAAGGAGGGATGCCACTCAGTGGGAGATACCACTATTTAGCCAAGCAAAGAGGGATGCCAATCTGTGGTGATTCCACTATGGGGGTAAGCAAGGAGGGGACACCACACTATTGCCAAGCAAGAACAAGGAGAAAGGAAGAAATAAATAAACCAAGAGCAGGAATGAGCATAGACAATAAGCAAGCAAGCGAAGCAAAATGATATGAAAAATAAGTGGACACATCCTTTTGTGAGTCTGCCAACGGATTCAGGCCTGACACCCCTTTTGTCTGCAGCCATCATACCTATTTTAGCAAACAACCATTTTCTCTATATTTTTTCCTAAACGTTAAGTTGTAACACACTTTTTTCTTCTTCTTTCCATTAAACTGTCCTTTTTATCCTGCACTTTAATGAGACATGATACGTTTCTGTCTTTATCTCTTCAGGTCAGCGTGCAGCTCACTGCTTAAGAGTTATTTAAACTGTTGTCTTTGCAGTGGGACATTATTGCCTAAAGTAGTCAAGTAGCAGACAACGAAGAAGCAATGTTTTGCCAATGAAAAAATTGCATAATGCACAGCAGTCAATCAGTACTAAGTATTCCCACCACGGAACAATGATTAGAGATCTGATTTATGTTTATCATTTGCCTACACTTCTCTTTACTGTGGAGAATAACATTACTTGTCTTTGCATAAAAATAGAAGGAAGCTATGTTTATAATTTGAGAAATGAAGCTGATTCATCCTTGCACATGAAAAAAACCTGTTCATTGGGCATTCAGTGACAGCTTGTACCCGTGGGAGCTTGTGATGCTGCGGTTCTTTTTGAACTTCATTTCTTTCTTTTTTTTCTCCTCTGTAAAGAAAACACTTTCAGAATAAAGGTATTTCATTTTGAAAATAACAAAGAACAGAAGACATGTATTTTTTTTTAAGATACAAGAGAAAGAATAAACAACATTGCATATACATGTGTTACTGAAGTTTTATGTTCAGAAGCAATGAAATAGATTTCCATATGGCAGTTTGAGTTGCCACCTTTTCTTCAAAACTATATGAGCTTTGCTACTGCCTCTAAAGACCTAACAATGGTTTCAAGCCTATTTGTTTACTGGCCTGCTGGTAAAATGTGGCAAACCTAAAGGCAGTGTAGTCATATTAATGCATGACTGCAAATTCAGATATGAATAATAATGTAAAACATTGGGGTTTATTCAAGGGTCTAATTTATTTTATCTCAAGTAACTGAATACTACAGAACTGCAATAGAACATTTTTTTTTTTATCTTTTAATATCTCTTTTATTGGTATATAAAAAAAATTAAAACATATACATACAGACATACATTACAATATATTGCTTATATTCTTAGTCTTACTCAGCCCGCAAAATAAAAAACAGAAAATAGGAAAAACTGCCTGAGGGCGAGATTTCAATGCCATTAGACTCAATAATTGCAATGATACATAAAAACTAACAAATTCACACACTGCTGTCTCCTCCCTCCCCCCCGCCGCCCGCGGTATGGTACCCCTACTCCTCCTCTCCAACACAGGGAATTTCCGACTGCCCCGTTATGGCCTTTTTCTCTTCTCTCTTACCCCTCCTCCTTCCTTCCCACCTCATCTTGAGGGAGTATATTCTAGGCCCCTATAACTGAAGAACTTATGTTGTTATTACTTACTCCTTGATCATATTAGAGCAGTCTACCCATATTTGTTTAGTCTTGCTTGAGGTTGGTAAGATCCAAGAAACACCACATTCCATTTTAATTTGGAATTGTAATTGATCTTCAACAGTTTTCCAACTGATACATTTACTTTGTTTCCAATCCCTAGCTATAACTCTTTTTGTTGCCAGAAGACAGTGGGTTGTGAGAGCTTGTTGGGGTTTAGAGATTTTGGGCCACCCCTGGTGTAAAAGGACTGCTCTGGGGGTTTTCGGGAGTTTGATCTTGCCTTTGCTATATAGAAATTTAAATACGGCCTCCCACAACCTCTTAAGTCCTACACATCCCCACCAGATGTGTATAAAATCTCCATCAACCAGCCCACATCTCCAGCAAAGTCTAGATTGGGACTCGTGGAAGTGGAACAATCTGGTAGGAACTAGATACCACCTATTTACAATTTTAAAAAAGGTCTCCGTCAAAGAAAGGTCATGCACGTATATATTAACCCTTGACCAGGCTTCTATCGAGTCTTTTTCAGTGGTGGAAATCCCCAGCTCCTTCTCCCATTTAGTCTTTGTTTTGCTATTGTTATAAACTTCTTGATCTCTAATGTAGTTCATAAATAGAGCCACCCCCCTTTTCAATTTCGGACGTGTCATTGTCTCCATCAGTTCCTCATCCTCTTTATCCATACTTAGGTGTTTTTTTAAAAAGCTATTCATTCTCAAATGGTTATAGATTTGATTTTGTCCCAGTCCCATTTCCTTCTCCAACTGGGCCAAGGGTTTGATGGTATTACTGTGTGGGATTAGAATATCCTGAATTTTTTTAACCCCTCCTTTTTTCCATATCTCTAGATCTATATTCTCCATGTTGTAAGCTAGGACTTCTATGGGTAGGGAGCTTGGAATTTTATCCAAAATCCCCCTTTTTTTCCTCTGTTTGTGCCAAAAGGGAAGGAGATGTTCCAGTACCAGACAACTCTTCGTCTGGTACGGCTTTACTTTGTTCTGGATAGTCCAGATCTCTTTATTTAGGTCTTCTATCCCTAATGAATTTGCTTCTATCTTGTACCAGCCTTCGTACTGAGATTGTACTTTTTGTGTTTTATATACATGGAAAAGCATGTTTGCCTCGTACCAATGGGATATTATGGGGAATGATGTACCTCCCTGCTTGTTTTTTGCTGCCAAGCATTTTCTATTGATACGTGGCCTTTTTCCCCTCCAGACGAAATTATTAAAAGCTGACTGTATCATTTCTAACCACTGCTTGTGTATGCCGAGTGGGATCATCCGGAACAGGTAATTCCACTTAGGTACCACATAACTCTTAAGTATATTGATTCTTCCCCACCAGGAGAACTCCACCTGGTTCCACTCCTTCAGATTTTTATTCATTTTCCTCAACATTGCCATGAAGTTAATCTCTACTATTTTATTGATGTTTGCTGGAATCTTGATTCCCAGATAATCCAATTCTTTTTTATCATTCATGAAATTATATTTCCTCTGAATAAGCTCCTCTGAATTTTTGCTATAGGGAGATTTTTAAAAATGACCGATGTTTTAGACACATTCAGCCTATAGTTAGAAACTTTACCAAAGTTGTCTATCTCCTTCATTAGGTGTTTAATCGATTCTTCTGGGGTAGTTATCGTTATAAGCGTGTCATCCGCGTATAGTGAGATTTTAAGTTCCTCTTCTCCCGTGGGAAATCCCCTAATTTGTTTGTTCTCTCTAACTTTAATGGCAAAGGGTTCTGCTGTTATAATATAAAGGAGCGGAGACAGGGGGCATCCCTGGCGGGTGCCATTTCCCAGAGGGAAGAAGTCAGATCTAAAATTTTCCCCTACTATTCTCGCTGAAAGCCCCTCATACAGGGACATCACAGCTCTCAGCATCCATCCTTCTATCCCAAAGGCCCTAAGTGACTGGTTCATATACCCTCATCTGACCCTGTCAAAGGCCTTCTCGGCGTCTAGTGACAGGGTCATGAAGGGGGTTCCGCCTCTATCTACTGCATCTAGTATATCTATTATTCTTCTAGTGTTATTAGAGGAATCTCTCGCTGGGACGAAACCTATCTGGTCTCTGTGTATTATACTTGGAATTATTCTCCTGAGTCTAGCGGCCAGAACTGATGCAAACAATTTCACGTCCACATTGATCAGGGAGATGGGTCTGTAGCTTCGGACATCGGTAGGGGACTTTCCTTTTTTTAAAATGGGGAGGATATTTGCCTGTAACATCTCCTCCGGACATCTCCCTTTAGTTACTATGTCATTAAATACTATCGTCAGATGCTTCACGAGGGTCGTTTTTAAAGTTTTGTAGAAGAAATTACCGAAACCATCTGGTCCGGGCGTCTTATACTTCACTAAGTTGTCAATAGCACCCAGCACTTCCGTTGGATCTATCTGGATGTTTAGTTGATTTTTTTGTTCTGCCGATATAGATGGACATCTAAGATCTTTAAGATATGCATCTATATCCGCATCTGTTCCCTCTTGATCCAGGTTATATAGTTTAATATAGTAATCTTTGAATCTTTCTGCTATTTCGTCTGGGGAAATGGAAGTGTTATGACCTGAAATGATCTTGGCAACTCTATTGCTAGCTCTTTGTTTCTTCAATTTATTTGTCATAATCTTATTTGGGCGGTTACCCTTGCAGTAAGATCTTAACTTGAGTCTTTCAATGTTTTTTAAAGATATGTTTATCTCCTGATTGTCAATCTGTTTTTTTAAATCTTCTAATAGACTTTCATTGCTTGTATTGGGACTATCTTTATGTTTTCGGGCTGATTCGTAATAAGAGATGTAAAGGTTCTGGATGGAACTCTCCTCTTTTTTCCTCAGATATTTTTCTATCTTTATAAAGTGTCCCCTAATAACAGACTTATATGCGCACCAAGTGGTGCATGCAGACGTTTGCTCAATCTCGTTTTCCTGAAAAAAGTATAGGGACATATTCTCTATATGCCGTCTGTTGTCCGCTGAATATAGTAGACTGTCATTCAGTCTCCATGATTTAACCGGGTTGGCCCTATATTTCTCCTCTATTTAAAAAAAAACCAGATCATGATCCGACCAAAGATTCTCCTGGATATATATACTTTTATTTATTAACCTAAGAGCTGTGATGTCTCCTACTACCAAGTCAATTCTTGAATATGATTGATGTACTCGCGAATAGTGGGTATAGTCCCTACCCTGTGGGAACGCAACCCTCCAGATGTCATATAGGCCTGATCTACTTAAGACATTTGTTAAATGTCTAGCTTGTTTGGAGATGTTTTTCATATTCTTTACTTGTTTTTTATACTTTTTATCTAGTGCTGCGTCTAGGATGATATTGAAATCACCTGCGATTATCAAGGCACCCCTTTTTACTTTATCAATTTTTTCCAGAATCTGGGCAAAGTTGTTAACTGGGGACTTATTTTCCAAATAAACGTTGACCAAAGTAAACCATTTATCGTTTATAGTGCATACTATTATAATATAACGGGCTTCTTTATCTAGCTCCACTAGTTTGACTTCTAACTGACATTGTTGGGAGAACATTATTGCCACTCCTCGTTTTTTGGTGTCCTTTAAAGAAGCTTGGAACAACACATATCTGTCCCTTCTCCAATTAGTTCTATCTGTCAGTCTCCAGTGAGTTTCTTGGAGAAAAATGATGTCCAGTTTCTGTTTCCTCAAAAATCTATACACTCTGTTTCTCTTACAGGGTTCGTTCAGGCCCTGGGCATTAATTGATAGACATCTAACCATTAGTTCCTGGGGGGGGATTCGAGGATAAGGGACCACCCACCGGGGCGGGAGAGAGGGAGACGACAGCATATAAACATACAACCCACCACAAACATAAACACACGATTAGAAGGGGAGGTGGGAAACAATCTGCCCCCATACCCCTCCCCTTCAGAGACAGATGACGAGCCAAAGGCTCCTTTCTGGCTCTACAAATCACTATGAGCATGATTTGATCCTGGGTTCACGTATGAACCCCTGCAGGGGCATAGAACCTGCCGCCCAATATGAGAGAGAAGGCAGAGAGCAACAAGACCCAGAGAACAGAAGAGAGAAAAAAAAAAATCCAGGAAGAAAAAAAAAGGGAAAACCCACTTCTTAACAATCTGATTTTAGTGCAAATATCTAGTACATCATAATAAGTGCAAGTTGTACTATGTACAGGTTTAAGTGGTGATTCTTTCTTTCAAAATCTGTGACATTATATTTATAAAGTGTTATACGTACTAGATCAACACAACTTCGTTCTAGTAAATATCTCAATGGCTTATCTTGACAATAATATACTCTTAAATCCCAAATAGTCACTAGCATATTTTAGAAAAAGATTTGACTCTGTGCGAATTACCCCCAGATTGAGGCAGAAAAGAAAAGAGAGAAATAAAAGAAAAAAAAAAAAGAATAATCCACATCTTGACAGTCTGAATTTAGTGCAAACATCATAATAAGTGCAAATAGTGCTGTAAACATAAATTAAATAGTGGTTCGTTCTTCGAAATCTGTAGCCTTATATTTATAAAGTGTCATACGTACTCAATCTTCACAACTTCGCTTTAGTAAATATCTCAGTAATTTATCTAGACATTGCTATACCCTTAAATCACAAATAGTCACTAGCATGCTTAGAGAGAGATTTAAATCTGGACAAATTACCCCCAGATTGGGGAAAGAAAGAAAAAAAAAAAAAACCTACATCCTGACAGTCTGATTTTAGTGCAAATATCTAACACGTCATAATAAGTGCAAATAGTGCTATAAACATAGATTGAATGGTGATTCGTTCTTCAAAGTCTGTGACATTATATTTATAGAGTGTTATACGTACACAGTCATCACAACTTCGCTTAAGTAAATTCCTCAGTAACTTATCTAAACATTGCTATACCCTTAAATAATCACTAGCATGCTTAAAGAGAGGTTTAAATCTGTACAAATTAACCCCGGATTGAGGCAAAAAAGGAAGAACGAGAGAAAGGGAAGAAAAAAAAAAGGAAAAAAAAAAAAGGAAAAAATAAAAATAAAAACCCACATCTTCACGGTCTGATTTTAGTGCAAAGATCTAATACATCATAATAGGTGCAAATAGTGCTATGAACATAAATGTAATGGTGATTCGTTCTTTAAGATCTGTGGCATTATATTTATAAAGTGTTATACGTACTCAATCATCACAACTTCGCTTTAGTAAGTATCTCAGAGACTTATCTAAACATTGCTATACCCTTAAATCACAAATAGTGACTACCATGCTTAGAGAGAGATTTAAATCTGTACGGATTGCCAATTTGGGGCAGAAAAGGGAGAAAGAGAGAAAGGGAGAGAGAGGAAGAGAGAAAAAAAAATATATAAAAAAAAGCCATCTTGGCAGTCTGGTTCTAGTACTGATTTCTGACACATCCTAATAGGTGCTCTGTGGGTCAGAGTTTTTCTTCTATTTTATTTAATTCTATCCAGTTACGCAGTTCGTGTGGTGAGGCTAGTGTTTCAACTTGTCCCTCGAAAAATATCTTCAGGGACTTGGCATATCCCCACTTGTATCTTATATCGTGGTTCCGTAGGACAGTCAATTCTGTGGAAAAAGATCTTCTCCAGGACCTAGTATTGAATGAGAGGTCTATAAGAATAACTATATCCTTAAATTCTGATTCGGGTCGCTTCACCTCTCTGTTGGCCTTTAATATTGAGTCCCTGAACTGAGAGGAACGAAAGCATGCTATAACATCTCGGGGTGCCTCTGTAGGCGCCGCTTTAGATTTTATTAGGCGATGGCATCTCTCCATGTAGCTGTCCTCTGATTTCATATGTGGGACCAGACTCCTGAAAAACTGCTGCAAAAAATCTTGAAGCTTTTCTTGAATATAGCTTTCAAGTATATTCCTGAATCTAAGGGTACTTCTTCTCGATCTGTCCTCTAAATCTGTCAACTTTTGCTCCAGAGAATACGTCTTTTTTTCCATGGTTTGGATTTTCTCTTTTAAGCCTTTTTGTTCTTCTTCATCTCTTAGTAGTCTTCCCTCCATCTCTACAATTTTTGTGGAGAGTGCTGCAATATCGGATTTTATTTCTTTAGAACTGTTATTAATTTCCTGTTTAAATGACTCCAGGAGTGTGAGTTGCAGATTTTCAAGGGATCCTTTTAAAAATGCCTGCGACACGGCCACTGAATCAGCACTGGCACTGCTCTCCGTTGAGTCGTCCATTGTAGCAATTATTTCTTCTGTGCCTTTACCAGGTGCGGATGATTGTGGGGAAAAAAAGGAAGACACTCTTCTCTCCGTTTTACCATCCTTGAGCTCCTTCTTCTCCTCTCTTTTGTCCCTCTTCTGAAATTGGTTCTTTGGTGCCATGGTTGTCACATAGGTGGTAACAGTGCTTTATGGCCCCTAGAGTTCCTATAGATTATTTAAGGAATTTCATACAAGAGGCACACAGATTGTAAATTGCAAGTAATGATCAAAAGGAAAAATGGATTACTTTGGCGTATAGATCTTATATACTGTTTGTAGAATTTTTATGCAAGTCTTATGCAGGAAACCGTCAGATTGCTACTGGCTATGCCAAATAAATCTCATATAATAGAGACTATAGCATTCCTTGGAGCGGTATTTGCAGCCCAGTATAGAAGCGGGTAGTCAGCCAGGTAAGAAGGAAGATTGACACGTAGATGGTTAGGATGTAATAAAATCCTTAAGTTCTTTTTAACTTATTTGCAGAGTTTCATCCAGGATACATACAAATTGTCATCAGACTTGCATCATCTATTAACAGAGGTGTATATGATTGCTCTTTGTATATACTCTCTGTTTGTGGAGATCTATCTTAGGCAAGCCGGAATAGACAGAATCTAGCAGAGAGTGTACATGAGATCTATGGAGCAGTATACACTCTGCTTCTTCAGGGACTTCTTTTAGTGGTGTTTTTATGAGATTTTACACTCTTAGACAGGAGACAATTGGTTCACTCTTAGCGTAGAAAAATAGAAAAATAGGTCCCATTTAGTGGTGGATGTAAAGTCCAATCTGATGGTATTTATACTTTACTGTGAAACCTTGTATGTAAGGTACTGGGCTAAACTTGTTCAGCAGGCAAATTGACATACAGATTGACAGAGGGGGGGGGGGAGGGGGGTAAGTAGTAGGTGGTTTATGTACCTCCAATTTTCCTCTTACCCTTTTCTTCCTCTTCCCCTGCAGTTCTCCTCTTTATATTCCGCACTTGTCCTGTCTTTTACTTTTATCTTCGCCTTTCTTTCTCTGCTATCGATCTCCACCTCCTCTCCTCTTTCTCTTCCCTCTCCTCCTTCCTGCACTGCCAGCTCCTCTTCTTAGGTTTATGCCTCCTGCAATGAGACGGTGCCTGCTGTTCCTCTCACTGGCTTCCCCGCTGTAGAGACTTCTGGCGGGAATGAGTTTCCTCTTCTGTCGCACAGCAGCGCGTCATACTCCGGGCCTCCCTCTCTCCCTCCTCTCAGCGTCATGACGCTACGATCCCCCCCCCCCCCCCGCAATAGAACATTTTGAGTTAAAACAAGACCAGTGATGAGTGATAGCCAGGACAGTCCCATTTTTCATAGTTCTGTCCCGTCAAACTTAGGTCTGCCCCGACTTTCCTAAGCACTGTGCACAGACAGCATTGCAGTTGAACAATGTCTGTTAAACATACACAGTCTAAATGCTAAATAATTGAGCGCCAGACACCTGGTATTTGAACGTTGCAGCCTGGAGCTCAATCTCGAGTGGTCACTCTATGGACTCTATTCACTAAAGTCTGAATATAGAGGTAAAGCTTAGCACTAATCTCGACCTACAAACTCGAACAAAATACTATCCTTCTTGAAGTGAAAATCACTGACCATCCCCCTGGCACACAAAGGATGCACTGTGACTAAAGTAACAACTTAAATAAATGTCCTCTGATGATCAGAAATGCCCTGGACCCCCATAGGTGTTAGGTTTTAAGGGGCCATTTTGGGAGCCCCTTAATTCATATGCCCTTAGTTTTTATTGAATATTAATTTTTATTGCTTTAAACTGAAGTGAGTTTGAGATGGGAGATGGACTGGTGAGGTAGCGGGAGAGGGAGGTCAACTTTTTTAGTGAATACCATGAGGAGGTAGGAATACGAGGATGACTTTTTTTTTCTCAAAGTCAAATTTTATCTCCCAATTCTACCTCCTCTTGCTATTCTTGAATTTTAGGGAATAGCCCCATAATCTTACCAATTTAGCTATAAATTGTGCAGTGACAAACCTGGCGAGTTTGCTTAGCAGGGGAACTCACCAAGGTCTATCCCTACACAATGTGTAGCTAAACTGGTGAGATGAAATCTCATATCAACTTACCTTATCTCACCTCAACTCCCCATACCCAGTATATAGCATTAGATCAAAATTCTGCAACCTTTCTTTAGAAGGAAAGAATGAAGTGTATATGCTACAAAATATAAATTATTAAGAATTAGGGTTCAAAGAAAAACAAAGGCAAACACACACACACCACAGGTGTTATACAAACACTAAATGGATACTGTCCTTGCAGACTGGCAGCACCCACAAGAGCATTACAGTCTTAAAGGAGGTTTGTAAATGGCCAATCCATCATTTGAGGAGGAGAGAAAATTATGATGTTGAAAGTTTTGTAGCATGTCAAGCTGCAGTCTGTTCTACATCATGGTTTTATTAGAAGCAATTATGTGAGCAATAGAAAATGGTCAGTATATCATATCTTGGGTCTTTGATGTCATGACAGTGTGTGTTAAGAGATGCACCTTAGGATCAGTGGAATAGTTGAGTATCTAGGATGGGGTTTATGGTCTGGCATGGTAGGATATACAAACCAGTGTTGCAAAGTGTATGTTGTAAAAAATAATTGGTTAATGGCAATGCAGAGCATGTGGGGAGTGTTTGATTTGAATAATCCTATAATGGTGGGCAGAATTATAACAACATACACAAATCTGGTAGGGATGTGTCCCTAAGATCTATGCCTTATTGGTAAAGTCTTGTAAGTTGCTTTCACAAGCATATCACATTACATTGGAGAAGAAAAAACATCTTTGGAACCCTTAACAGAGGTAATTGAGAACTCAGAGAAGAAGCCTCATTTTTAATATAATAATTAAGGTTGTCTGCTTTGCTGGTGCACAACAAATTAGCGGCAAAACATGGGCTATCATTTTTCACGCCAATGTATAATACGAACGCCTGATAGAAGTCAGAAGTTTGCACATCTGGCCTTGTCCCACACTACTGTCTTTCTAAAAAGTGTGTGAAAAATGCTAGAAAACCTCTGCCTAAATGAACTATACATATCAACACTATACTGTGTAATTCATTTTGGAATAAAAAGGCATAATCACCATTATACATAAGAAATGACTTTTTTGCTATTTTCCTGTTATTTTTTTGTGTAGCATTTATTTCATACATAACCCCCTATGTGTATGGTGAATGCATGCTAAAATACAAATTATAAATACATCATTGGAGAACTAGGGAAATGCTAAACAGAAACCTGTAAGCAAAAACTTTATGTTGTGTATTCACTTAAACCAGTTTAGCACTGAATGCCAAAACTCTAACATTGCCTTGACAAATGTTGCCCACAATCAATGGTAATGCACCAATTTTTCTTGTGACAATTTTGAATTGTGCAGGACAAAATGGAAACCATGCTACAGGATCAGATTTCTAAGGATGAAATTTGGATAGCTAGCAACACACTATTTCTTAACACTAATAAAACTGTTTCCATGTTGTTTATGACAAAAGCAAAATTACTTAAATTAAACAATCCTCAAATATACATCAGCAAATGGGGTTATAACCTAACCCAGGTAAAGTATTATAAGTATCTCGAATGTGGCTAGATCCCAACTTGTCTTTTGGTCTCCATATTGGCAAGTTCTCGTCAAAGCTGTATCCTAGGATTGGTTCATTATACATAGATTCCACAGTCAGGAAAAGTAAATCCAATCTTAGACTATGGGGATGTAGTATACAATTCCGCACTGCAGAATCTTCTTGGTAATCTTGACTATATATAATTTACTGTGCCAATTTGTCCTCCAGTGTGTAGACCCCAGACAAGGTCGGGGAGGGGCAATCATGACAGGGTGCTGAGGGGATATGTCAGCCTATAGTGGGAATTAGTGGGAGGAGTTGGGAGTGTATAGAAGCTAGGAACAGGACGTTTGGGGGCCATTTTAGGAAAAGTTTTTCCCCATACCCCATATATAGGATTCTCACGGAGATGAGGGCTGCTGCGTTGCTGAAGGGACCTGGCTGGCTGCAAGGACATATGGAAGGACCTGGGCCTGCAGCAGGGCCTGCTGCCACCGCTTCTGGGAGGCCTGTACGTTCGGTGAGGCCTCCCCGTCGCCTGAGCCCCGGAGATGACATCCTACCCGGGCCAAGCGGACTCTCAGCGGTGGGGAAGAGGATTCCTCCCCCTCCCAGCATCGGTGGAGTGGCCAGGAGAAGAGGATCGTTCTCCGTCGAGCGCGCTACCAGGGCGTCACGGGGCGGGGGCAGAAACCGGAAGTCGTCGGTGGAGGTCCAGGCCCCGCCGGAAGTGGATGCAGCCAGGCCCCGCCGGAAGTGGATGCGGTGGAAGGCCTGGGTGGCCTCGGACCAAGGGCCTCTGCACTTCCACATAATGCATGGAGGCCAGAGGAGGACTTCCAGCCGGCGGATGGGAGGAGCCATGACACCTGGAGGTCATCAGGTGAGCGGGTCTGGTATGGGGGGGGGACAGGGGCCCCAGTCCCCTCAAAGATACCCCTTGTTGGCCCCTCTCACCTCCCACAGGCCCTCCCAGTCGTGCACCCAAGCCCCCTCCAAGTGCTCCACTCCAGAGTTGCCCCTGTGGCGAAACCGGCCTCGCCACGTGTCCTTGGAGGGGGCTGCTTGCCCGCCTCTTGCCTTTGGACTATGGACCAGACTTTATGTGAATGTGTTATACCCCAGATAGGAATCCCATGGAGCCCATTCGTATGAAACTGACTGTAAAGATTTTGGCTCCATGGCGATTAAACTGTATTTGTGTGGTCCGAGCGCCATTCACTTAATAATGTGCGCTCAGACCTGAGCTATCTGGGGATATGTGAAATGTCTGTGTGTTATGTGTAAAATGTGACTTTATGTATTTTAAAGTGTTTTGTGTCTTTTTGCAACCATGTGCTTAATGGAGTCTTGTGTCTGTCCTGGGAGATAATTGAATTACTTATCTCCAGGATAGAAGACTCTGAAACTGGTTTGGGCCAGAAAGCCATGCTTCATTTAGTCACAAAGGACTTTTTACTAACTTTTGAACCCCTTATCTGATTTGTGCCATTTTTGAATATGTTGTTCCCCTGAATGGATTGATTGTGAATATGTAATTTTATGTGAATGTGATGTATGGTTTTGGAGTTATGAAAGTTATTAATATTGTATAGAACCTGTATATTTTAGCTTGGAGATAATTGAGCTGATACAAAGGTTAACTCAATTATCTCCCAAGCAGAGGAATGTACTGTAATTACTAGGATCCAAGTCTTTGTCCTATTCACTGTGTTTTCCCCAAGTTAAGATTGGATCCTATCTTTAATCCCTGTTTTTGTCACCTCTCCCATTGTCTTATGTAAGTCATTTAGTTTCCTGTGTGTATCTGAGCTGGGCACCTTTGTATCCTGAAAGGTGTGAGGCAGGATTTCCCTTTGTATGTCCTTAGGTTAAATTATAATCCTGTTATAGTTCCTTGGTCTAATCTGGTTTGTCAAGATGTTCAACTGTATATATTCTGTGTTTCTGTATCATTAAAGAGTTCCTGTTTTAACCCTCAAAGTGAAGTGTCGTCTCATTATTGGGGGAAGGATTTATTATATGCTGTTCCAGTTTGACTGCTAGGAGAGTAAACCTATTCGTATGGTTCCTATTCAACTGTCTACAGCATTCATATGCTTGGGAGAATTTATTTGTTTCTCCGGTTCAGTGATTGTGGTGTCGGCCAGAGTGCTTGGAGTCCTCAGGAAGCGCTAGGAGCATCCTTCAACGGAGGTACCCAGTCGGGGTGCCAGGCGATCCGTTACAGTGGTGGCAGCGGTGGGATGGCGTCCTAGTGCGAGGTAGAGCAGCTCAGAGACACAGTTCGTTTGGAGTTACAAATTGAGGGCAACGCTAGCACACGTGCAGCGCCCCTGGGAGCAGAGGTATCCAGCGACTTGGAGCAGACAAGTATGGAATGCTCTGGCGATGATTGGATGGCCGAGGTGAGGCAGCGAGTGGCCCAGTATGGGGATGATTTACCCATGGAGGTACGCCGGGTGATCTGGAACCAGGTCACGGCCGAGCGAAACACAAGGCTGGCCCGAGCATTCCGTCTGGCGAAAGAGAGAGAGTATGCTCAGCGGAAGGAGTGTTACAGCAGCCGAGTAGAGGCTGCATCCGAGGAGGCTAGCCGTCTCCCCCTGAGGCGGCCGCAGGAACCCGAAGTAGGGGTCCTCATAGACTGGTCCTGTGAGGAACCACAACAGGCAGGTGGAGATGGGACTGGCCCAGATCCCCAGCAGCAGCCGGAGTTGCCAGGTGCGGAAGCAGGTGGTCCTTACTCGCAAATGTTGAGGGACCTCACAGACTGGTCCTGGGAAGACCCACAGATGGCAGGTGGAGATGGGATGGCGGTCTCTCTACCGGCCCTACAGGGATGCTGGGCGGCCGGCCCAGATCTCCAGCGGCAGTGTGAGTCCCAGGGAGCCGAAGGTGCCGTCCTTCCTCCCCAGCGGCAGTGTGTACCCCAGGAAGCAGAGACCGTCTGTCTCGCACCCCAGCCGCAGGACCAAATATTGAAAGGGGAGACAGTTGGTCCCCCTCTCCACCAGCAAAGAGAGGGTCAGGGAGAGGAGCAGGTTACCCCCTCTCCCCAGCGGCAGTCTACAGTTCAGAGAGAGGAGCTTGTTACACCCTCTCTCCAGCGGCAGCCTAACCCACCAAGGGGAGATGTTAAGCCCCGCAACTATGCAGATGGGACTGTAGTCTCTGCACTTGCAGCACCAGGGGTAGGGACGGTCAGTCCTGTCCCCCAGCCACAGAGCAGTGTATCCAGAGGGGAGACAGTCGGTCTCCCCCTCCCACAACCAGGCTCCAACCAGGCTACTTCAGTGGTAGCGCTGGCACCCGGGCAGAGTACCGCTGGTCTCTGCCCACTCAGCAACCCACCAAGGCAGTCTACCAGCCCCCCGCACAGCCGTGGTGAGGCACCTAGACATGGACAAGTTGCTATTTTATCCAGGTGTAGTAACCAGTTATTGTGGGTGGGCTGTATTGCTGTTTGTGCTTCGTGGGTGGGTTGCTGGACTAACCAGGGCACTGACCGGCAGGAGGTCAGATACCCTGTTAGTCTGGATGGTAAAGGGGAGAAATGTGGCGAAACCGGCCTCGCCACGTGTCCTTGGAGGGGGCTGCTTGCCCGCCTCTTGCCTTTGGACTATGGACCAGACTTTATGTGAATGTGTTATACCCCAGATAGGAATCCCATGGAGCCCATTCGTATGAAACTGACTGTAAAGATTTTGGCTCCATGGCGATTAAACTGTATTTGTGTGGTCCGAGCGCCATTCACTTAATAATGTGCGCTCAGACCACACAAATACAGTTTAATCGCCATGGAGCCAAAATCTTTACAGTCAGTTTCATACGAATGGGCTCCATGGGATTCCTATCTGGGGTATAACACATTCACATAAAGTCTGGTCCATAGTCCAAAGGCAAGAGGCGGGCAAGCAGCCCCCTCCAAGGACACGTGGCGAGGCCGGTTTCGCCACATTTCTCCCCTTTACCATCCAGACTAACAGGGTATCTGACCTCCTGCCGGTCAGTGCCCTGGTTAGTCCAGCAACCCACCCACGAAGCACAAACAGCAATACAGCCCACCCACAATAACTGGTTACTACACCTGGATAAAATAGCAACTTGTCCATGTCTAGGTGCCTCACCACGGCTGTGCGGGGGGCTGGTAGACTGCCTTGGTGGGTTGCTGAGTGGGCAGAGACCAGCGGTACTCTGCCCGGGTGCCAGCGCTACCACTGAAGTAGCCTGGTTGGAGCCTGGTTGTGGGAGGGGGAGAAATGTGGCGAAACCGGCCTCGCCACGTGTCCTTGGAGGGGGCTGCTTGCCCGCCTCTTGCCTTTGGACTATGGACCAGACTTTATGTGAATGTGTTATACCCCAGATAGGAATCCCATGGAGCCCATTCGTATGAAACTGACTGTAAAGATTTTGGCTCCATGGCGATTAAACTGTATTTGTGTGGTCCGAGCGCCATTCACTTAATAATGTGCGCTCAGACCTGAGCTATCTGGGGATATGTGAAATGTCTGTGTGTTATGTGTAAAATGTGACTTTATGTATTTTAAAGTGTTTTGTGTCTTTTTGCAACCATGTGCTTAATGGAGTCTTGTGTCTGTCCTGGGAGATAATTGAATTACTTATCTCCAGGATAGAAGACTCTGAAACTGGTTTGGGCCAGAAAGCCATGCTTCATTTAGTCACAAAGGACTTTTTACTAACTTTTGAACCCCTTATCTGATTTGTGCCATTTTTGAATATGTTGTTCCCCTGAATGGATTGATTGTGAATATGTAATTTTATGTGAATGTGATGTATGGTTTTGGAGTTATGAAAGTTATTAATATTGTATAGAACCTGTATATTTTAGCTTGGAGATAATTGAGCTGATACAAAGGTTAACTCAATTATCTCCCAAGCAGAGGAATGTACTGTAATTACTAGGATCCAAGTCTTTGTCCTATTCACTGTGTTTTCCCCAAATTAAGATTGGATCCTATCTTTAATCCCTGTTTTTGTCACCTCTCCCATTGTCTTATGTAAGTCATTTAGTTTCCTGTGTGTATCTGAGCTGGGCACCTTTGTATCCTGAAAGGTGTGAGGCAGGATTTCCCTTTGTATGTCCTTAGGTTAAATTATAATCCTGTTATAGTTCCTTGGTCTAATCTGGTTTGTCAAGATGTTCAACTGTATATATTCTGTGTTTCTGTATCATTAAAGAGTTCCTGTTTTAACCCTCAAAGTGAAGTGTCGTCTCATTATTGGGGGAAGGATTTATTATATGCTGTTCCAGTTTGACTGCTAGGAGAGTAAACCTATTCGTATGGTTCCTATTCAACTGTCTACAGCATTCATATGCTTGGGAGAATTTATTTGTTTCTCCGGTTCAGTGATTGTGGTGTCGGCCAGAGTGCTTGGAGTCCTCAGGAAGCGCTAGGAGCATCCTTCAACGGAGGTACCCAGTCGGGGTGCCAGGCGATCCGTTACAGCCCCTATTTGACTCAGACTCAGATCAGGCTGTGGTTCAGGGTGCTCAGCCTGCATCTCCCAGCAATAGGTTAGGGTAAGGGAAGGCTCTGAGGTGGCGCTAGCAGTTCTCAGAAAACATTAGCATGCGGGAGTCTTCATCGGGGGGAAGCCTTAGCAGTCTGTCCCCTCACGTTTCCCGACAGGTGTCGGTGTCCCCGGAATTATTTTCCTCACGGGGATCCCCGGCCCTCTCCGTGTCTCCAGTCCGAGAGAGGTCCCCTATCAATATTGAAGGGGAAGACTCAGATGATGGCGACGGTTTGGCGTGGGGCGGTGCTGCGGTGGGTGGACCTCCCAGGTGCACTGGGGGGCGGGCTTGACTAGGCCGCGTACAACCTGATTTTAGGGGGGCATGTGGTAACAAGGGAGCCCACAGGCAAACTCAGGGGGTTCACAGTCGCTGTCGGTCAAGGCATAGGGTGCAGTCCCCGGTTGATAGGGTACTTTCCCTAATGGATTATGGCAGGCGGCAAGAACACAGCGCAGGTAGGGCTAGGCGCGCACCACGGGCGGAGAGGGTCACCTCCATCCCCTGCTGGATTGGTTGTACTACCACATTGTTCTTCTTTTTCCAGGTGGCAGCAGGTGGTGGATCGTCAGCAGGTGAAAAAGGACACTGTGAGCAAGGATCCCATTGGCGTAGCACGAACAGTGGACAGGAGGAGGTCGGCTGCTGATGGGAAAAAGCCGGCAGTGGTGGTGCAACAGGTGGAACGGCGGACCAGCTCGGCCGCAGGGCCGACCGGTGAGTTACTCGTTACCCCTTCCACAGGGGGGGGGGGTAGGGGGAGAAGCTGATTTACTGGGGGGCTTGCACGCTTTTCTCGACTCATGGGCAAGTAAAAGCAAGGCGATAGTAGCAGAGACAGTGGTGGCGGCGTGGGTCCCACCGGTGTCCACTCTTCCAGCAAGTGGCGGGTCGAGTAGCGCAGCAGGGTCGACGGCAGAGCCTGCTGGGGCTCCTTCCCAATCATTGGGGGCCGGGTCACAGGGAGCGACGGTAGTGGGGAACTCATTGTGTGGCGATACAGGGGGAGTGGACTCAGGAGTAGGTAGTGTAGCTGAGGTGGCGCAATACTCCTCTTATGCGTCGTTCTCGGGCCCCTTGGGGGTTCATTTGAAGGCGGAGGTTCGGGAAAAAATATGGAGAGGGGAGTATGTTGAGCTTCTTTCCCTTCTTCCTTTGGAAGAGCCTATCGACCTTAAGGAGGACGAGAAAAAAGAGGATAGGAAGAAGAAGGAGGAGGAGGAGAGGAAAAAACTGTATAGGAAGCTCCCGAAAGCATTTGGGAACTGGTTACGTTCCTTTTGCATTTGGGTTAGCGTCCTGGGTGAAAAGCACCTGGGGAAGTGCTCCTCCCTCTTCTGTTAAGTGGACGGGATTTGGGAGGCGTACCGCCTTTTTATAGGGGTTTAGCGTGGTGGAGGTATGACGAACAGTTTTGTCAACGCCTCGCCGCTAACCCAGGCGTGAGCTTTGACCAGATTGATATCACTCTCTGGGTAAAGATCATGATGGTGCAAAAGGCATCGCCCTTTCCCGGGGGGGGGGGGGGGCGGTGGTGGAGCCCAAGGTTCCACGACGGCCACCGGAAAACGTGGCACGTGCTGGCTGTTCAACAACAGCCAGTGCAAGTGGGGCGCATCGTGCAAGTTCCGGCATGAGTGCTCAGTCTGCGGAGTGTCCCATAGTGCATCCAGATGTTTCAAACCAACAAGTCTGGGAGTGCGGCCGGTCAGTCAGGGGCTAAAGGGGATAACACCAGTGAGCAGCAATGCGATGCTGCCGTGGCTAAGGCGCTACGGTAGGCGCGCAGACATAAGTTTTTTGGAGGATGGGTTTCGGTTGGGGTTTTGCATTCCATTCATTCCAGGCCCGGGCCGCATCTCCCATGGGAAATTAAAGTCTGTGCTTCAATTTCCGGAGGTAGTGAGGGAAAAGCTGAGGAAGGAGCTGGAGGCCCCCAAGAAGGATCCCGGGAAATTCCGGCTAATACACCATTTGTCCTATCCTAAGGGAGGGTCGGTTAATGATGACATCGATAGGGAGCTTTGCTCCGTATTGTACACATCATTTGACAAAGCGGTTGATTTAGTCCACGATGCGGGTTCTGGGGCACTGCTGGCAAAAGCTGACATTGAGTCGGCTTTTCGCCTCCTTCCCATCCACCCAGATTGTCATCACCTCCTGGGCTGCTGGTTTGAACAAGGGTTTTACATCGATCTTTGTTTGCCTATGTGGTTTTCGGTTTCTTGCGCCTATTTCGAGAAATTTAGCACGTTTCTTGAATGGGTGGTTAAGAAAGTGGCAAAAATCGTTCAATGGTGCACTACTTGGACGATTTTTTGTGCGGGGAACGTCGGGTTGTCTTTTTCTCTGACAACCTGGCGATCGTGCATTCGGTAAACAATTTATCAGCAGCTTCGGCCCCAGTGGTGGGGCTTTTACAGCGTTTTGTGCTGCTTTGCATGGAACTGAATATCTCGTTAAACGTTATAGCGTATGCTCTTTCTCGATTCCAGTGGGAGCGGTTTCGAGCAGAAGCTCCGGGAGCGGACAGGACGGGGAAGGAGTGCCCGTTGGTGCTCTGGAAGATCGGGATGGAGTGCTTGCGGGATGGATAAAACGTTCGCTTGCTCCTTCCCCATGGTCGGCTTACACGAGGGTCCTGGGATGCGCTGGTGGATAGCTGGAGTAGGCACTGCTCGGAGATGTCTCAGCTCGATGCATTGCTCTGGTTTTTAGTGCAGCTTTCGGCTGAGGAAGCGTCCCCTTCCAAATTGGACAAAACGGTGGCGGCTTTATCCTTTTTGTTTAAATTGCGAGGGGAGGTGGATGTTTGCAAGCATTTTTTGGTCATGCATGCGCTAAAGGGTTTTCGGAAGGGCAAGCGGCAAGCTGACGCTCGGCGCCCGGTGTCGGTGGCGTTGCTGCGTAAGATGGTGGAGGTGCTGCAAGTTATTTGTGTATCGGACTACGAGTGTCGGTTGTTCACTGCAGCTTTTTCCCTGGCCTTTTTCGGGGCATTACGGAGATCGGAGCTGGTTAGTCCTTCCAGGGCCCGGTTGGGCGGCATCTGGGCGGTGGACGTGGTGTGTGAGCTGTGGAAGCTGCTGGTTTGGCTCAGGTCTTCAAAAATGGACAAGGCTAAGCGGGGCCGGATTGTGGAATTGTTTAAGGTACCGGGTGAACGGGTGTGCCCGGTACGTTGCATCAGGGAGTTTTTGGCGGTGCGGGCGCAGGGGTCTCAGACCCTCCTGGTCCATGCAGACTCTTCCGGTTTGTCAAGGTTTCAATTCCTCAGGGTGATGAGGATGGCTTTGGAATGCCTGGGTGTGCCTGCACACGAATTTGGCACCCATTCTTTTCGGATTGGGGCTGCCACAGAGGCTTCACGGCTAGGCCTAGGGGAGGCCTTAGTCAAGAAGATTGGACGCTGGTAATCGGGATGTTTCAAATCATTTGTTCGTCCTCAAAGGTTGCTGTTAAAAAAAAAAAGTGTTTTCATGGTTTAAAAAAAAAAATAAAAAAAAAAAGTAAAAGAGTTGTGGTTTGATGGATCTTGTTTCCGTGTGAGCGGAATGTGTAGTGCTTTGTTTTTTACGTTTGTTTTTCTGTTACGGTTTGGAGGTGTGGATCGTCGGCCATTCATTCGTGTACTGGGCCGAGAGGAGAGCTGCAGTTCGCAGGAACGGAATTCAGCTGGGCTTTCCTCCGGATCAGGTTCGTTTGAAGTGGTTTGGAGTGAGGGGGATGTTATGGAAAGCATTGTAAGCAATGTGGAACAAAGAGTGTAGCACGGTGGCCGCCCTGACATACTCCTTATTCATGCAGGGGGAAATGATTTGGGGGTAGTGCCGCAGAGAGAGCTGGTGAAGATTATGCAACAGGATGTTTCCCACTTGCATAATCTTCTACCTGGTATCAAGATCATTTGGTCTGAAATGGTCCCCCGGTTGGTTTGGAGGCACGCCAGGGATCCGGCGGCCATGAACCATTGCCAGGGAAAAGTGAACAAGCTAATGGCTAGCTTTATGAGGAAAAACGGCGGGGTGGTGGTGTGGCATTTTGACTTGGAAGGAAAAATTGGGGGTTTGTTCAGGTCAGATGGGGTACATCCGAATGAGCTGGGGTTGGATTTCTTCAACCTGGCTCTGCAGGAAGGAATTGAGAAGGGCACAGTTTTGTTTGGGGGGGGGGGGGATGGGGGGGGAGCCCATCCGGGGTGATGGGCTTGTGGCAGAAGCTTGCCGGGTATCCAGGAGGGTTAATGGAAGAATGGATTGGGGAGAGTCAATCAGGACTCTGGTGGGAGATTCGAGGGGAAAGTGGTACCTCGAACCTCAGGTATTGGGGGCATTGGTATATGCCCAGAACATGGACTTATTCGGCAGCCACCTGGATACTCTTGCAAGCTTGGTTGGTTTTCTGTATATGGAATGTTATGTTTATGTTTAGTCATTGTTTAATTATGGATATATATGTGGAATGTATATATATGATTGTAATGCAATGACTATTTAAATAAAGTGCTGTGGCCGTTGTTTTACCCCACAGTCTGGTTTTAAGTTTTAGTTATTTCTAGGCAAATACATATCCCCAATGATAAAAGCTACCATGTCATGATTATAACATGCAAAATGTTAAGAGCTAAACTGGCTGCTGCTTGCCTCAATGTGCACACTCCACCTAGTTTGCTTAGTACTGGAAAGCTCCCCCTCTACCTGAGCAGAATGCTAACTCTTATGTCCTGCATATCCCCAGATCCATCATCTGTCCCTCACTAGCTATCCCTCACCTCTAGTCTCCTAGAATTTGCCAAGTCATCTTAAAAACAGAATTTACCTGTTAACAGCTTAGAAACTCCTATATATGCTCTTCATGATTTTTTCTCTTTCTGTTTTTTTCTGAATAATTATTTACCCTGTATGTTCTCCCCACAACGTTCTGTATAAATATGTATTTATTTGTTTACCCTTCTGTTAAATGTGAAGCATTGAGCAATTTTCAATATATTCTTCTTTGTAAAACACTGTCAGGGCCTTTACCAGGTCAGGTAGGAGTTTAAGTGCAGGGATAGTGGAGGTGTCTGGTTGCATGTTAAATATAGTGCAAAGGGAGAACAGATAAAGAAACAGAGCTAGGTATAGGAATAAAGACTGAAGGAGAGAAAAAAGGGAATTTAGCAAAGAACTGCAGAATAGGTAAAGGGTATGAGTAGGAACTGCAGTAAGAACAAAGAGCTATAGTAGGGACTGTAGACAAAGCAAAGGTAGGGGTGAGGCCTTAGCTAATGGTGAGGCCTGAGAAGGGTAACTAAGCAGGAACACCCTGGAGAGGGTGACTAAGCAGGAACACCCTGGAGAGGGTGACTAAGCAGGAACACCCTGGAGAGGGTGACTAAGCAGGAACACCCTGGAGAGGGTGACTAAGCAGGTACATCCTGGAGAGGGTGACTAAGCAGGTACACCCTTGAGAGGGTGACTAAGCAGGTACACCCTGGAGAGGGTGACTAAGCAGGAACACCTTGGAGAGGGTGACTAAGCAGGAACACCCTGGAGAGGGTGACTAAGCAGGAACACCCTGGAGAAGGTGACTAAGCAGGAACACCCTGGAGAGGGTGAGAAATGAGAAGGGTAGCTTAAAGGGAATAACTTATCTGAAGAGATCTTGATGTACTCAGAGGGTTTCAGGAGATGCTGAAAATCATCTACTGAGATGGTTGAGCCACTCAGGTTCAGATTCCCAGTTCCTGGACAAGGTCACAATACAAATGGGCTTTAAGGAGAGTATCAGGAACAGAAGCAACAGCTCTCAGAAATCAGGCCTCCAACTTCAATGCAAAAGCACTCTTTGACAGAAACTGCAGCTATTTAACCTGGGTGTGGGCAAAAGGTAACAAGCCCACCTGACACCAAACAGAGGGGAAGGAATACAAGCAAAGTATGGTAGGGAGACCTCTAGAGGAGGCAGGAGGAATATAAGTACATAAATAATGACTTTAAATGCATGAGTCAGAAGGTCAGTGTTGAACCCTGACAGACACTTTCTAAATACAATAAATAAAAATGTAAAAACTTCACAACCCATAGCCATCATAGCTACCAAAGTGTCTGCTATTTAACATACTTTTGAATAGGGTAATATGTTATTGATTTCAAACGATTAGGTTTTCTAAAATAATGAAAAAGCACATTCCAGAGTCAATGTGCTATCGTCTAAATTTAAGTCATACCAAACTGCAAACCAGGTGAGAAACGACAGAAAGTTTTTCCACACTAACACTACAAATATTAAAATGTCACAACAATCTGAAAAGCATCCATCAAGGGAAGCTGCATCTTCTGGAACAGTTGTTAATTTACACAATGTGCTCTGTGAAAATGGAATATTTTGGCTGTTATCCAGACTCATGTGAAGTACAAAATGACAAAGTGCAGTGAAATAGAAATGAGGGAGGTTATGTGCATGTGTGGTAACGTTTCTTTAGAGAAGGCAGTTCAGAATTAATTTCCTTGGTTGTTTCCTCATGACTGTGCATAGATATTTGTAATCTCAAGGATATTGGAACACAAATGAACACTTAATATGTATGTGTTTTGTTTCTGTTCTTGTTTAAAATTACATTGGTTTTCATGTTTTCTGTCTTGAAACAGCATATAATACATTTGCTTTAATAGAACATATTCGAATATAAGCAATGCAGATTGTGCCTGAGTAACCCTAAGCATTTTGGCTGAAATACCATGATGCATAGCGTGAATTATAACAATTCTGTACCTGTAGAAGTTTTACAATGGACTGTGTGCCTATATGTTTGTGATTCCTTTTGTTTCTTGAATAACAACTCCAGTCATTCCGTGAGGTATAGGACAGTAAATTGTAAACCGTGGCGCAAGTGTGGGATAAAGTAAATTCCACACTTCAGTGGTCAGAAGATATTCTTTAAGAACCACTCCAAGTGATAAAATTGAGGAATAAATGCACATTATTTATAAAAAGTGCATTTTTATCTCTCAGTACTTAAAATCTTACCTTTTGCATGTGTCTCCCAGAGATTATTTGGTTCTCCTCTTGGAACCTCTGAACCTCTACGAAGCAATTATGAAGTTCCCATAGAGATGCATGGGAATGTACCATATATAGATTGCAAATGTGCTTGATGTCACTATTAGTGTTGAGCGAACCCGAACCGCACTGTTCACTGTATGTTCACTGTATGTCCGTGTTGGAGTTCGAGGTTCGGCTATAAACCGAAAGTCTTTAACCGAAAGTCATTGGGTTTATAGACTTTCGGTTTATAGAATAGCCAATAGCATTACATGTATTCTATAAGCCGAAAGTCTATAAACCGAAAGACATTCAGTTTATAGACTTTCGGTTTATAGAATACCTGTAATGCTATTGGCTATTCTATAAACCGAAAGTCTATAAACCGAACGACATTCGATTTATAGACTTTCTTTTTATAGAATAGCAATAGCATAACATGTATTCTATAAAACGAAAGTCTATAAACTGAATGTCTTTCGGTTTATAGACTTTCGGTTTATGGAATACATGTAATGCTATTGCTATTCTATAAACCGAAATAGAGTCCCCATTCATAAGAATAGGTCAATTCTTATGAATGGGGACTCTATTTTGGTTTATAGAATAGCAATAGCATTACATGTATTACATCTGAGAGTCAAATAGAACCGTCAAATACTGTGCTTACAGCGCACTTTGAAAAATTCTAATAGTTTTGGGTGGTAAATAGTACATTTGCGTCTTGCAGTGCACTTCATATCTGAGAGTCAAATAGAACAGTCCAATACTGTGCTTACAGCGAACTTTGAAAAATTCTAATTGTTTTGGGTGCTAAATAGTACATTTGCATCTTGCGGTGCACTTCATATCTGAGAGTCAAATAGAACAGTTCAACACTGTGCTTACAGCGCACTTTGAAAAATTCTAATAGTTTTGGGTGGTAAATAGTACATTTGCGTCTTGCAGTGCACTTCATATCTGAGAGTCAAATAGAACAGTCCAATACTGTGCTTACAGCAAAAAAAAAGGGGGTAGATTCTGGCGCTTAATCCTATACAAAGCAGCACCAGCCTGTGTGTTTCTCTGTGTACACACGTGGTGAAATAGACAGACAAAATGTGTATTAAAGGCTTAAAATTCGCTCCCACTAAAAAATTTGATACATTTGCAGCATATATCGATGTAAACAAGTTTGTGAGACAAGCCACTTGCTTTGAAACCAAAAATTGGAAATTAAATTATCCAAAAAGATAATCAAAATTATATTACCACTTCAAATTTAAAGAATAGATCTGTTTTTTACCCCACTTCATACAGATCTAGTGCATTGGAGGTTTTTGAGAAACAAGTTACAGACGATCTCAGGAAGATCAAATGCACAAAATATGATAACAATAACTTTACAAAAAAAGAACTGGAAGTTCTGAGGGAATTGCAGGAAGATGATGATATCATCATAAAGCCAGCTGATAAGGGTGGAGGAATTGTGATCTTATCTAGAGAAAACTATAAAATAGAAGCATACAATCACCTGAATGATCAAAAGGTCTACCGCCAACTCAAAGAAAATCCCACTAATCAATACAGAAAAATATTGTCGACATTTCTTGATAGAGGAAAAATTAATCATTTTCTAAGTAAAAAAGAGATTGATTACATAATAGTCTTACATCCAAAAATCCCTACAATATACTTCCTTCCGAAGATCCATAAAAACCCCACAAAACCACCTACAAGACCAATAGTGTCAGGTATAAAATCAATATTTTCAAATTTATCAGAATACCTTGATATAGTCCTCCAGCCTTATGTACAAAAAATTAAATCATATCTAAAAGACTGAATCAGTCTAATAAGACTTCTAAAAAACATAGAGTGGCAAGAGGACTATATCTTGGTATCAAGTGATGTGTCCTCTTTGTACACTATCATAGAGCACCATCAAGGCTGTCAGGCAGTTAAAAATGTGTTTAAAAAAAAGAAACAAATATAACACCTTCTCAAATAGAGTACATCTTAGAAGGTTTAAAGATCATCCTAGAACATAACTTCTTCTGGTTTGAGGATACTTTTTTCTTGCAGTTAACTGGAACAGCCATGGGGACCAGGGTCGCCCCCAGCTATGCAAATCTCTTCATGGGCGATTGGGAGGATCATTCCGTGTGGAGTAACCATGGCTGGGAGGCGAACCTGGTCCTATACAGAAGGTATATAGACGACCTATTTTTTATTTGGAAGGGTGATCAAAATAGCCTGGACAATTTCCTTATTTTTTTAAATAAGAACAATAATAATATTGTTCTAAATACAATATATAGCAAAACTGAGATCCAATTCCTTGACCTCAATATCTATGTAGAGGACAATTTACTCAAAACAAAGACTTTTTTTTAAAAAGTGGACACAAACAGTTTCATCGACAACAATTTGCTGCCATTTTCCACCATGGCTCAGGGGAGTTCCTAAAAGCCAATACATGAGGCTAAGCAGAAATTGCACAGATATCACTACGTATCAACAACAAGCCCATATCCTCAGAAATAGGTTTGAGGAAAAGGGCTATGACCTCACAGCCATAGACCATACAATTAAAGATATTGAAAACACTAATAGAGACACACTTCTTCAACCAAGGAATAGGATTGAAGAATCAGATACATCCTACAATATGCCCCTAGTTTTTGACTATAACAACAGATCAACAAAGATTAAAAGAATTATTAATAAACACTGGAACATTCTTTCAAAAGATGAAACACTCAAACATGTGATACCAGAGAAACCCAGACTAGTATTCCGAGGAGCTCCAAATTTAAAAAATAAATTAACAAAGAGCTTTTTTTTCGAAACCAAAAAAGAATAATAAAGAACATTTTTTAACACAGAGACCAGGGTACTATGGGTGTAAAACCTGTGAAGCATGTAAAATTTAGGCCCCACAAAAATACCCTATCACAAAATATAAGTCATTTGCAAACAAACAAGAATTCCCAATAAAACAGTTCCTGACATGCTCCTCCACAAAATGTAATCTATCTTATAGAATGCCCTTGTGGCCTGCAATACATTGGACGAACATCCAGGACCTTAAAAAAGCGAATGGGGGAGCATGTCAGGAACATTAGAAAAGGCATCACTCAACACTCTCTCTCCAAACATTTTCTCGAAAAACATAATAAAAATCCTAAAGGTCTAAAATTTTGGGCCATAGACAAAGTAAAAAAACAATGGAGGGCAGGGGACAATATAAAAGAAATGGGCAAAAGAGAAATGAGATGGGTATTTGATATAGATACCTTACAGCCCAAGGGCCACAATGCAGAATTTGATCTGTTCAATTTTCTATAAAAATCTTTTTTAATTGTGTCCCTTATGTGATGGATTCACTATTCACTTTATGTCCTTTGGTGTGGGATATATATTTATATTATTCACACTGTGTATTTTTGCAGGAGACAAAGTTCTTTTTATTTCTTTTTATTCTTATTCTTATCGATAAAATAAAATAACAATTTTTCTAATAATTTTTTATATATTGTTACAAACATTTTCTTAATATATGTCATGTCTTCTTTTGAGAATGAATTCATGTAGTGGCATGGAGTCTTTTATGTCCTTGATATAACTTATAAAATGAGGAAAGGGATAAAATACTTTTGTAAGATGTGTATCCCTTTAAGAAAACAATATACTTATTTAAATATAGTTGGGCAAACCCCTCCTTTATCAAATTCCCATCCCTCTATATTTTTCTGTATATATGCAAATTCGTATTTATAGGACATGACTGGCTGTTCCTATGCTACTACATGATACAGAGAGAAAAAATTGTCTTTAAATATATTGCATTCTGTATTTTTCCGTTTTCTCCTCCCCCTATGTCTTCCTATGATACAAAATTTGCCATTCATGCCAACCAAATGGTGAAATCTCGCGAGATGAAGTAACCAAATCCCGTTATGCGACGGAGTCGCGAGTACGTCACCGGGGGCGGAGCCTAAAATCGGGGGCGGAGCCTAATATCACATAGCGCAAAAAATGCAATATTTAAAGGATTTCAAGCAGCATGGTGACCACACGCCAGGAGGAAGCCTATTAACAGGCGAAACGCGTAGCATGACCACCATTGTTGCTTTTATATGGACTTTTTATCCTGCTTTTAACTCATTGTATGCTGTTTTACAACTTGCTGTTTTTGCACATCCAGACTGTAAGAGCTGAGAGGATTTTTGCTATGGAGATTCCTTATGCTGTTCTACCTGCTTCTGAGATGTAAGATACTACTATAATACATTACATTTTATAAGTCTTTTACACTCAATATATGCCTTTGGTCTTTTCCTCTATATATATGTGAGCGTCTGACTGAAAGAAAGGAAGACTGCACAAGTCTATAGAAGAGCTTTGATCATCTGCTGGTTTTGTGAGTGGAATCATCTACCTCCAAATACCACACCAATATATAACAGAATTATGCTATGATCTATGTGCTTTTTTCTGTTTTTTTTCTTATATATACACTGTATACATACTGAGGATCATCTGCAAGGTGTACAGCAACACCATCATTCCTCAGGCAAATATTACATTTATTTTTATTTGCACTAAGGGATCACTTAGCGCACCTACCACTCCTATTTTTTAGGTCATTTTGACTGTGCTTACAGCGCACTTTGAAAAAATTCTAATAGTTTTGGGTGGTAAATAGTACATTTGCATCTTGCAGTGCACTTCATATCTGAGAGTCAAATAGAACAGTCCAATACTGTGCTTACAGCGCACTTTGAAAAATTCTGGCTACCTCCTCCTCATCCAGCGCCGCTTCCACCTACACCGCCACGGTCACCGCCTCCTCAACCTATGGGTCACTTAGTATAAACTGAAAGAGAATACCCTGCACTCCAACCCTCTCTCAAATGGATAATTCTGTTGATCCTCCTGGCAGCCATGCTTTAGATTTAGATTTATGTTCTTCCAAAGCTAAAATCAAAGATTCCATCTAGTGCTATTTTATGGCTCAGTTGTATTTTTAATTTGTATGTATTTTAAGTTTATTTCCCTATTCACATTTGCTTGCAGGGCACTTGTCCTACTCTTACCCACATTTTACTTCCTTTTGCAGCCCTCTAGTCCTTTCCATTACTTTTTTAGAGGCATTTTAGTGGCCAAAAGTCTGTGTCCCCATTGACTTCAATGGGGTTCGGGGTCAAGTTCGGGGTCAAGTTCGAGCACGGACACGGACTTTTTTCCGAAGTTCGGTCAAACCTCTCGAACCCAAACATCCAGGTGTCCACTCAACTCTAGTCACTATCAAACTTGCTCAACGGTTCTGGCATTATTTTCAGTGCTATACACTCTGAATTTGCAGAATTTAGCTAAAATGTGGCACATTTCTATTTTATTATATGTTCAAACATTAACAAACTGTATATATGAACAAGTGAAAATAGGTCTTGCTTTATGTGACCTACTCCACCATGTATATTAATACAAAATGTTTGACTTGAGTGGCCCTTCATTGGTATTTTAATGCGCCATCGAAAACAATAATACTCTCAGTCACTTTTCAGCAGCCCACAACTTTTTCTTGTGAATTCCATAGTTTCCGCCTACAAAAGAAAACCATGCTTTTGTGTTCTTGTCTCACCAAAGATCTTTGCACCTGTCAAATCAAAGCCTGATTACCTAGGTCTATTCTTCCAGAGGAGTCTTAACTCCTTCTTCAGGAAGTAAAAAAAAAATAGTAATATGGAGCAAGTGGAGGCAACAACTCAACATTTACATTTTAAACAACATTAACATTTATTTATCTAGAGATAATAATTTAATATAAAAAGTGAATTACATTCTATGTTAGACAAACACAGAAATACTGATACAAGAGGTAGAGAGCCCTGCTCACAAGATTGCAATCTAGAGGTAGTGGAGGACAGTGGATAGATAAGGTGAGTGAAAAGACAGGAAGTGAATATGATGGCAGACTTGCGTTTGGTAACTGTGACAGCTAGGTGCATCTCGCCAAAGGTTAGTTAATGGGTGATTTAGTTGGATGAATTAAAAGCTTAATTGAATATGTGAGTTTTGAGGTACTTTTTGAAGAGAACAGGAGAGAGCTGAATAGCCGATGGAAGTGGGTTCTAGACACAGAGGGCACCTCCTATAGACGTGAGGAGACAAAAGAGAGCCTTAGGCCACTTCAGGACTGTAGTCATCACTCAGGATTCTCTCTGTTGATAAGTGAGGCAATAAAATATGAGGATTAGTGCACTTTGTAGATTAAAGTTTGGAGGGAGCCAGTGGAAGACTTTACAAAGGTGAGCAACAGACAAAGAATGATGAGACAGAAAGATGGCTCAGGCAGCAGCCCTTTGGATAGAATTTAAGGGAGAAAGGACAACCAAAAGAAAGCCAATGTTAAGACTATTATGGTAGTCAAGATAAAACCGTGTGTTTGGATATTGGAAGCCTCTTCGAACAAGTGAATGTGGGTATTGTTCTTTATGTACAAAATATATGATTTGGAGAGGGTTTTAATGTGGAGGACAACTACTTATGATTCATCTACTACTGAAGTTAATAGTACCATTCTATCCTTTCACTCTAGAAGTATTTATTTTTAGCATTCTCATGTCAATGTCTCTATTTTCTTTAGGTAGCATAATTTAGTCAGTAAAATGGCCATGAGACAATGGTGACAGAGAAGGATATTGAGTGGCAAAACTATGCACAGGGCACAGTATTCCACAAGGCTGATCTTCATGGAAAAATGTTGTAAAGAGAAATTGCTGAAAAAACCCCACATCAAATCCTAGGTTTTTAGCCTGACGTCATGTGGGAGGTTCAGTAGGCAAGTAAAAATATGTCATATAAAATGTTACATAAACATAACAACATTAATGGCAATAATATAATAAAAAATAGTGTGGTAAAGAATGATAAAATGTTTAATAAAGTGGGGTTTTTAATGCATTGGTTTATAATATTTATTAATATTATCTCAACATTCTGGTGTCATTAGTTTTAATAAATTACATTCTAAATTATTAAAAATGTACAATATTATCATTATTTATTTATTATTATCATTTATTCATGTAGCTACAACATATTCTGCATTATAAGTTGCTAGGAATTACAAACGTCTGGCATTACTAGTTGAAAATAATGCACATAGCCTCCAAACTATGCAAAGGATAAATAGAAGGCCACCAGTGGTGCTAAAACTCCAATAATGAAGTGCAATATATAGATATTGAAAGTAAAAATAATATTTTGCCATCCAGGAGAAATATATATTTTTGCAGCAGTTCATACTTTTATTGCATTTATTATGCCCTATAAAATGAACCAATTGAAAAACAAATCCCAGCTGAAACTTTTTTTTTGTATATAAAAAGTGCCATTTTTGCTAGCTTGGTAAAGTATCAACGATTTTATCACATGCTGCTATTTGAATATGTAATGATTGTTTAATTATAACAATAATAAATGGTGATCATTATGGAGCCATTACAACATCCAACCCAATAAAATAATACAAGCGTACTGGGAATGTAACTGTCCCACTAATTCTGTGGAGTTTGGGACTGCCCCAATGGCACCCACCACCACCTTTAATACTAAGGGACTATCCACACTTCTAGCACACAAGGTGGGCACCCTATGGAAACAGATTACCTGAATACATTTTAATTGATGAACAATAATTCACCTTAAAAATCAAGACAGAAAAATTAAAACAAACAAAAAAAATGCTACGTCTGCAACATACGTCCATCTTTAGCTGAGGATGGACACAGATTAAAAACTTTGGCTGTTAGGACTTGGAATTCAAATTACAAATTAAGTTGTTTCAATATTCTATATTATATTTTATCATACAAATAGTAAATCAAATAAAGACAAAACATGGGAACTATGACAATTTTTGACAGTTTTCCAGTATAAAACAGGAGAATGCAAATACAAAGTTGTGGTTGGTATCAGTGTTCCCAAACCCCAATACCCAGCAAACATTACATAAGGCCGTCACCCTAACGAGGAGAGAGGAGGCAGGAGGCAGGAAGAGTATGGTGAGTCCAAATCAATATGGTAATTTTAAAAATAATTTTTAGGTGAAAATGAATGAATTTGAATGAATTTGAGTGCACAGAGGAGTCAGATGGACTGTTTAAGAGTGACCAGTTTGAATCCTTAATAACCAGTTGTCCCAAAGTGTATAGTTTTTCAATGACTAACAGTAGAATCTGGCAGTATCTTTCCATTCTGATTAGTAGGAGAAATTGACATTTATCCAAATTCCATGAAAGCTTGTTTTGATGTTTCCAGTATCGTGCCACTACTATTTTATATGCTATTAAGCAATGAGCAATACAACTTTCATTTCCCCTACTCATTTTTGGCCAATTTAGATGAAGAAGATAAACTGCTGGATCTTGTTTTAATTTTGTAGTAGTGTTGGCGCATATAAATTCAGATAACAAATTTGATGTGAATTTCAATCTATCGCATACCCACCACATATGCATATACATTCCTTCCTTATTAGCACAACACCAGCAAAGAGTTGAGGCTGTTGTATACATCTTGGCCAATATAGTCGGGACTAGATACCATCTGAGGTAAACCAATAGCTTTCTTAAAAATATTTTCCACTCGCTCAGTATTAAAGATTTTACCCAATCTGGTCTGGAGATCCTGGTTCTCGGGAAGTAAATATGTTTGAATTATGTTTTTCACTCTTAGATTAGGTAAATATTTCCAACGAGGGAGTAATTCCCTGCCTAATCCATGATTTCAGAGATAGATCCTCGACCTGTTTTTTCATAATAGTAATGCTCATGAAATTTAGAATCTTGTAGTTAATGTCTATTTTTTTTCAATCTTGTGCCATTCCTTAAATAGCTTAACTATTTTACAGTTTACCATGGTGTTTTACTTTACAGATTTTAGTATACACCAAATATACTATCCCTGAATCCCTAGTTTTCAATGTTTCGCATTCAATATCTTACCAGCCCTCTCTTTTAATATTATCAAACTGTAATTTATAGTTTTGTGTAATAATGCTAGCCAGGTATTGCCGATTAATAATGGGATAATCCAGGCCTCCCCTAGATATTTTGCGTGCTATCGCTTTTATATTAAACTAAATTAAACTAGATTTTTTCCCCCTTAAATATAAATGAGGATATACTGGGTTGCAGGGGTGTTGCTAGGTCTTCGGATGATCTGGGGCTAGAGCCTAGATGAGCTCGGTCACACACAGGGGCGTGTTTTGTTTGAAAATTGTACAATTATAGATACCAGGAATATTGTGCCATTCAGAACCCAGTAATATTGTGCCAGTCAGATACCAGTAATATTGTGCCTTTCAGATACCAGTAATATTGTGCCAGTCAGAGCCCAGGAATATTGTGCTAGTCAGAGCCCAATAATATTGTGCTAGTCAGAGCCCAGTAATATTGTGCCAATCATAGCCCAGTAATATTGTGCCACTCAGAGCCCAGTAATAGTGTGCCACTCAGAGCCCAGTAATAGTGTGCCACTCAGAGCCCAGTAATAGTGTGCCACTCAGAGCCCAGTAATATTGTGCCACTCAGAACCCAGTAATATAGTGCCAGTCAGAGCGCAGTAATATTGTGCTTGTCAGAGCCCAGTAATATTGTGCCAATCATAGCCCAGAAATATTGTGCCACTCAGAGCCCAGTAATAGTGTGCCACTCAGAGCCCAGTAATAGTGTGCCACTCAGAGCCCAGTAATAGTGTGCCACTCAGAGCCCAGTAATAGTGTGCCACTCAGAGCCCAGTAATAGTGTGCCAGTCAGAGCCCAGTAATATTGTGCTAGTCAGAGCCCAGTAATATTGTGCCAGTCAGAGCCCAGTAATATTGTGCCAGTCAGAGCCCAGTAATATTGTGCCAGTCAGAGCCCAGTAATAGTGTGCCACTCAGAACCCAGTAATATAGTGCCACTCAGAACCCAGGAATATTGTGCTAGTCAGAGCCCAGGAATATTGTGCTAGTCAGAGCCCAGGAATATTGTGCTAGTCAGAGCCCAGTAATATTGTCCTAGTCAGAGCCCAGTAATATTGTGCCAATCATAGCCCAGTAATAGTGTGCCACTCAGAACCAAGTAATATTGTGCCACTCAGAACCCAGTAATATAGTGCCAGTCAGAGCCCAGGAATATTGTGCTAGTCAGAGCCCAGGAATATTGTGCTAGTCAGAGCCCAGTAATATTGTGCTAGTCAGAGCCCAGTAATATTGTGCCAGTCAGAGCCCAGTAATATTGTGCCACTCAGAGCCCAGTAATATTGTGCCACTCAGAACCCAGTAATATAGTGCCAGTCAGAGCCCAAGAATATTGTGCCACTCAGAGCCCAGTAATACCCAGACACACACACAGACATAGACACCCTGACACACACACCTAGACACCCATACACAGTCACTTTTTTTAATTTTTTTTTTACTTACCTTACACTTGGTCCGTCATCCAGGACCTTCTGCCGGATGTCCATCCACCTGACATCCGGCAAGCAGCTGACACAGCGAGACGGGGCGGAGCTTGCACCCGTCGCGCTGTGATCTCTATGGCCAGGAGGAGAGGCTAGGGAGTGAGCTCCCTATAGCAGCCTCTCCTCCCGATCGGCCCTCACCCCTGCGTGAGGTTAATCCTCCAATTCTGGGACTATGTCCCAGACGGAGGAAAGCTCACTGGGGAATTTTTAAAAAAAATATATTTATAGCCCTGGAGTCTCGGGGCTAAAGAATACTTTAGCAACAGAGTCTCCATTCGGGGCTATGAGGGGGGGACTCGGGGCTATAGCCCCAGTAGCCCACCCCTAGCGACGCCTCTGCTGGGTTGGAGCATAGATAACCAGGGATCCGGGATTCTCAGTGACACCATCTGGAACAAATAGTTCCAGATGGGAATTATATAGTAATTTATTAACTGGGCCCTACTAGCTAGAGATCTAAACAAATTTCCAGTCCTTCAATAAAAGGTTAGTTTCTTTAAGCATTCTTAAAATGTTTGCTTCTATAATCCTGGTAAGATCTTTAGTAATAATAATCCCCAGATAGCAAAAGCTATTGTTAGTCCAAATAAAATGTAATTTTAATTTTATCTTGTTAATATATTCCTGGTCCAGATAGGTTTCCATGAGGATAGTCTTATCCTCTTTCATTTTGTAATTTGATATTGAACTATGGTTTGTAAATTGGTGCATGAGTGCGTCTAAGGACAAACAAGGATCATTCAACGTAATTAATACATCATTGTCATACAGCGATATTTTCATTATTTTGTACAAATGGGACCAGACAGGGCTGCCCACTCTCCAGTTGCTGTATATCATATCAATAGTACCTTTGGCCATTAATATTAGAAACAACAAAAATATCTCCAAATGGAGAATTCTGGTTGACTGACTAGCGTCAGACAATCAGAGGCCTCCCTGGACCCAGATTTATCATTGACAGCTCCTGGCACTCAAAGTATGCTTTCATTTTTTTTCAGGGGGCCAGCAGACAGCTTTCAACCATTCGGGAAGCTTCAAAGTATTAAGAGGAGGCTAGAGCCATTGACTGGTGGCTACTGGTGCAACCTGCAGTCCTGTTATATAAAGGAGGGTTAGTGGGAAAGCCCTGGCCTCATTACATGAAAATGGGGACTGTGTTAAAGCTCCTGGCAACATTAAATATAGGAAATCCTGTGGGAAAGTGCCTTGTGTCATTATATAAAGGGGGAAGGGGGCGGTGTGAAAGCCCCATTATAAAAAAAAAAGTGGAACAGGGTGCTATTTTCCCAGGCCCTGACCCAGATCACATGTAGAAACTGAGGGCCGTTTGCTCAGCCCTGAGTCCAAGTCACCGATCGGTAGGGTGTTTGGGGGTCATATCAATAGATTTTTATGTGGGACCAGCCAGGTTCTATGGGGGTCCAGAGGACCCCCAAAACATTTGTTGTACTTTACTGGTAACCCTAATTGCCCTACATTCTAAAAAAAAAAAAAAAAAATAGGTGACTATTCAAGGATATTTTTTCAGTTCACCAAATTCATCTGAAATTCCCCCATAATCTCCTGATTTAAAAAAATTAAAAATGGCTCAAAATAAATGAATACATAATTGAAAAATACATTAAATATGAAAATCATTTATATAACAAATATATTCATAATTTATATAACATATTTACATTAATATATGTTATATACATATCATTATAATATAAAATAAAAGTATGGCATAGTCCGATATAGTAGTTAAAAAAAATTACCAAAAAGTGCAGTATATATATTGTTTATAGAAGTATTTGAAAAGCACTATTTGAATAAATGCAGGAAAACATCCTTAGTTCTATAAAACAACAAAGTAATACAAAAAGACAGGACCAAAAATCCACCAACAGTAGTAAAAATAGTATCACAATAAGCATACAGACAATATTGTGCAAGCAGAGAAGAGAGATGTATCAGTGTGCTAAGCTAGTCATAGGATCAAATAATATAAATGTTGTGGGTCTGAGCGTAGTTAAGCATTGTAAACATTGAGTTCACTATATGTTTTTTAAATATATTAAACCATCCCACAGGGTAAGCATTTGGCCTCTCAGCTTTATTGTGAGGGATGCTATCAATGGCATTTTCTATTTCATGGAGCTGAATTGGGCAGTCAAAAAACTATTTATCTTCCTCAGAGAGCTGAGGTAAGCCTACCGTAGCTTGATATTGGTTGAGTTGTTCAGAGGTATGCGTGAGTTTCAACTGGTATAAGCCTAGGTAATAATCCCGAAACTCCTCATTCATTTTAACAGGGTCGCCCGTTAGAATGTTGGTGGAGTCTAGGATTTGTATAATAGGGGGTATGGCTCTGTTTTCCCTAGCTAGGAATGCTAGTGATTTACCAGACTTGTCACCTTGAACTTATTTCCGAGCTTTAGTGAATGATACCTTCATACCTTCCTTGTGGCTTCTCTACTGATGATGATACTTCTGGAGGCTGTGTACTCTTGTTTTCTCATTTTCTGGCTTGCGATTTAAATAAATAAATTTGGGATGGTATGCCATTGAACCCCAGACCACTAAAGTGTCAAACCTGTCCTATTTATACTGGGTATAACCCATTAATTTAGGGAATATGACAGATTATTCATAAAATGTGCTTTGTATAGATGCCGCTCTTTGAATATAATTGGTTAGTTCCCTTCTGTTAACACATATTTATGCTCAGCCTTCTTAGCCTTATATTCAGCATTTACGCTGTCTTTGGTTCTTTGTTTTTAAACTCACGAGACTTTTGCTATAATAGTTCCCCGCACTACAGCTTTTTGGGTGTTCCAGAATGTGTTTGGGTTAGTTTTTTGGGTTTGATGAGTTCCCAATTGCAGTAAGCATGATTGAACCTAATCCAGCCATTTGTGTTGCTGTTTCCACTGACTATGAACATTCATATTTATAACTATGGCGAGCGGGGCATGGTCTGACAGAGCCCTAGGTAAGTATTTAACGCTTTCAATCTGTGGCAGTAAAGTGGTCGAGACGTGTCCTAAATCAATTCTGGATAAAGACTGAGTGTGGCAGAGTAAAACGAGTGTTCACGTTGGGTTGGGTGAAAGTGCCTCCATGCTTCAGTGATGTGCATGGATTCCATAAAGTTAGATAGATCCTTTGACTTCCTATTGTGCACTTGACTTATCCGGTCTACTTTATCTAAGTCAGGACGGGGAACCATATTAAAATTGCCCAAACATATTACTGTAGCCTGAGGGTGTAAATAGACATTCTTAATGATATATTCCATGTTCCAGAATTTACAGTGGATGAGAACAAAACAGCCTTTGAGATCTTTTTATATATATCTTTTCTCTCTCTCTCTCTGACACGAGATCAGAGTGTGTTAGTGAGAGAGAGGAAGGATTTTGACAATAAGTGTTCACACAACACTGATTGTCATTTAATGTATTTTTTGCATTTATTGCATGTGATCAATGTAATTGATTTTCACATAGTTCATCAGTAAATGCAAAAAATAATGGTTCATCCTGGTCTACCTAATTGTTAAGGCAACCAAGATCAACTCACTCAATCCATCCCCCCAAACTTGGAGGGAGGATGGCAAGTGTGGAGGAGAAAAAAAGGGAGGGATGTTCAGTGCTAGAAATGAAATAGTTGATATAGGACTGATGTTCAAGTCTAAGACAGTGGGCAAACGTCTAATTCACCAAAGCTATTAGAAAATACATAATAAAAGAAAAAAAAGAGAAAAACTGAAAAAAAGGAAAAATAGAAGATATTGGCAAGGAAAAGAAAATAAGTTACTGACTGGTTAAACAAAGCAAAAAATGTGAACACATTTTTAGAAATCAAAAGTCTATTATAAAAAAGTTTTATACAGCAGCACAATGCAACAAGGCCAACAAGAACAAGGCTAAAGAAAAAAGAAAATAGCACAAAAACCTTTTTGTAAATAAACTGTAGCCAGCTTTGTGCTCCCACATCTATATAAAGCTGTAGTCTGTGAAAATGAATGGACACACTGATTATAGATAAATGTCTCAATTAATCAACACGTCACCTAAGCAAACAAAAACTGTACAGTGCAGATGTAATTTTATATACATGGTATATCTATGGAGTTGTCTCATCCATTTCTCTGGCTGTGATGTATAATGGCAGTCTGGAAATGATTTTCTCAGATGACCGATCTACGGTAGTTATAGATATCCACACTAGGCTAAAGATGTGTCCATGCAAAAAAAATGCAGGTGCGGGCTCAAACAGAACCTGTTCTTCAGAGCCTGGCTGTGATACTTCCTAAAGGTGTTTTTTTTGGCATTATTAATGCTCCATGTCAGTTATGTCAAAGAAGGAAAGTTGGATTAGTCCCCTATAGAGGATAAATTGAATTGTGTGCAAATATAAAAGTCAAGATGAATGTGATCTCTATATGGAAGCTGACAAGACAAAAGTATGGAACACCAGAATTTAAGGGACACGTTGGTAAGGGTTGATACATATGGCACAAAGGAACATGCACAATTAAAATTGGTACCATTCATTGCATTTCTTGTGCTCAATGTAACAGTGTGACCAAGGGGGGATTTTGCTACCCTCTATCACTGTTTTTTCTGTTGTTTTAAACAGAAATCCCTTTCTTCACTGTGAGCTGATCAGCTGTTGTTAACGACAAGCTCCTTTCAGCTACTGTTACCATGGTTAATCACCTGGTTGCTATTAGCCAGCCCCTTTGCTACTCAGTGCAGACTATTTAAGCAGAAAGTCTCAGTATCTCCTTGCCCTTGCTTTGTTTCCGGTTCCCAGGTGCTATTCCTGTGATTCCTATGTTTTATCTGGTTCGGCTGAATTCCTTTCTGGTTCTTGACTTCGCTTATCTCTGTTCTCCTGATTCCGACTCATCTGACAACCCCCTTTGGTTCCTGACCCTGGCCTGCCTCCTGGACTTGCTCATGGACAATTTATTTTACCATTTTTCTATTTATTATTAAAAAAGATGTTTTGCATCTTACTTTCTGTCTTTGTCTGGTTATTGGTTTCTTATACCATCCACGCAGAGTCAATACACTTTACATTAGAAGCTATTTTACATGTGATTTCAGTTTTCTTGTCTATTTTTTAAAATGCCCCTGTGGATTGTACGTGGGTCAGACCATCAGACCAGTGATAAGAATAGATAGGCAACGAGTTCCATTTGTGGTACATTGACATGCATGAAGGATTAAATATATCCAGTGGCAAAACATTATAAACAGTATGGCCACAAAGTTGGACAAGTTCATTTTATGGTGTGCACTGTTATGTTTTAGATCCTGTGCAATTGGCTGTTTTTATATTTTTATATAGTTCTGATTAAAGAATATTAGATACAGTATTCCATGACTGATCCTTCATTTCATTCCTATCCTGATGGGCATAATTTTAGAGAGCTTCTTGTGAGTGCACTTATTTCAGCGCAACTCCCATATTGTGGTTATTGTATTACACTATATTTATTTTGTTTCTCCTTCCATGTACTTGCGCTCCTTTTGTTCCTTGTACTTAATAAAGGTTGAAGACTTTTAAGAAGTTTCCTGACTTACCTCGTGGTCCAAGGTAGCTTATTTTCCTGGGTTTCTATTTTAACTTACTTGGTTTGTTGATGTTTAGTGTATTAATAGAGTATTCCATTTTTATATTGTTATATCTAAGCTGGAAAAAATTCTTCAACTTGTCTGTCTTTCCAACCCTGCTGTTAATGCTGTAAATAATTTTTGCCGTCAGTTCATTTAGTGAATAGCTCTGATTGTCTCCTGTGCATAAATACATAGTAGACCGCACTCTGTTTTATATTTTCCCACTGATTATGTTATGCAGGTTTAGTATCCTTTATGCAAAATGTTTGGGACCATAAGTGTTTTGGATAACGGGTCATTTCTGATAATGCTTAAGTTTCACCAGTAAGATATATTAAAGCCTCTCAGTACTTATGAAATATAGTAGTAGCAATTCAAATATTGTATAGAGAAAATAGCTCACTTTTACTATGATCTAGCTGCGACATGAGGCATCGTTGGGTACCTACCATCAGGGCTTCAGGCCTGCACACATGCCAGTGTATTATCCTTTTTGGGTGTTGTTGTGTGGGGGAATCTTGTCATGCAAAAGAATTATCATAGCTTAAGGAGGCTGGACACTGAATAAACTGTTGTGTGCTTGCATTCAGGTGTGTGTATTATTTGCAACTTGTGGCAAAATCCCAAACATTTTTGGATATGGATCATTTTGGATAACACATTTTTTAATAGTACATACTCAACCTGTATTTATACTTTTATTGTATGTACTAGAATCAAGCCATATTGATGTAACACTTATTGGTTAAGAATATTGATTGTATTAAACAGGTTAAATATTTATAAGAAATATGCATTAGTGCTAAGTGGATTCTTTCTTGTCCTTTTTAATTAAAGTATAACATTCTTCAACAGTTTAATTTGTTAAACAAATGTGAAAAAAATCAGACTGTTATATGCAGAGGACCACCACTGAGAGAAATGAAGAAAGCTATCGATACACTTTGCTACTGAGTTTACCATTCCAAGTTGACAATTACCCCCAGATCTTAGTATCTGGAGCCAAAGTGTAAAAAAAAAAATCAAATAGCCATGTATTGCAAATGATAACTATACTTGCAATGTGTGCCTACATATATCTCACAAGAGCCTGTATAGAGCACATATCTCCATCCAGACTTTTTTTCAACCATTTGTACAGAAAGGGTAAGCCAGTTTTTTGTTTTGCTGGACTCGTACGTCTTTTACATATAAAATGTAATTATACTTAGCTGATATGTTGCCGTATACAGTAATTGTGGGTGTGCTGTATTTTCTTAATACTATTAAAGAACACTGTGAAGCAATTCAAGAATGCCTATCATGTACAAAAGGCTAAGCCCAAAGGATCAATTGGTGCTTTTGTAATGGGCACATATTTGTTAAAGGTTGGTGGCTTTTACTTGCCATTTCAACCTCTGTTGCAACAGAATTTATTATTATTAAACACAATTTACCTGAGAACATTTTTCACCATGTAGGTATTGGATGTCCACCACACAGAGCTTTCTTATAGGGGCACAACATCAGTCTTAACCCCTTAGTGACAAGACATTTTCACCTTGACTTTCCCTTGGTGACAATGGCTGTTTTGACATTTCTAGGGTGTTTGTGTTTAGCTGTAAATTTTTTCTTTCTCAGTACCCACACAAATTATATGTTGTTTTTATCGTCATAAGAAGGGCTTTCATTAGATACCATTATGTTCATCATATCTTATAATTTACTACAAAAAAAATAATAAAATATGATGAAAAATTAAAAAAAACCCCACTTTTTCTAACTTTGACCTAAAATATAATTTACACAAATAAAATCATTAAAAAAGACCACGTCTAAATAGTTTCTAAATGTTCTCCCGAGTTCAAAAATATGCATGTTTCCATATTTTTCGGTATTTTTTTGCGAGTTATGGGGCAAAAACCAAAAATAGTGTTTTTTGCTTTTTTCCTATATTGATCTTTTGACCCCAACCCGAACCCAAAATTTAACCCTAACACTAAATTTAACCCCAACTCTAATCCTTATTATATCCATTAATATTTTTTAACTTTAATTTAATTTTAACCATATCCCTTATGCTAAAAAATATTTAATTTTAACCCTATAGGCTAATATAGCTAAATAACCAGTTTTTAATTAATTAAATATGTATTTTAAATATTTTCCATTGCAATGCTACTAAACTACCACTAGGGGCAGTCAAGTAGCATATTCAGAGCGACGGAAGTGAATTTACTTTCACTTCCGAAGCTCAGACCGGCAGAGGGCTTAGCCATATTGACAGAGCAGCATGCTCCGTCAATATGGCTCGCCACGATCGCTCCGTGGGGCGATCGTGGGGGTCCCAAAATAGAAATTTCGGTGCTGGCTATTGCCTCGATGTCGAGGCAATAGACCAGCACTGTTAAAGCGGTTTTCGCGATCGTTGATCGCGAAAACCACTGCATTCACTGCAGGACGTGCCAGGCACGTCCTTTGTCGTTAAGGGAGTTTCTCCCAGGATGTGCCTGGCAAGTCCTTTGTCGTCAAGGGGTTAATTGATCATATTTCATTTAATGTTAAAAACAACAATAAAAAACTAAAATAAGATAAGCATAGTTGGATAATTATGAGACTGTTATATACAGCCTTCAGCATAGTGTAAATAGTATGGCACACAAAGATATATCCTTTTTTTAAAAATTTACATTTATGTGTAAAAGATAAGAGCAAAATATCCTTTTAACATCATGAATATATTCTGATACTATGTCTAAACTACTTTTTATTTTAAACCAAAAATAGAAGTGTAAATATGCTTACTTATTGATTTTTTTTTAACAAAGCAAGGAAAAATATAATTTTCACTGAAAGTATCTTTAAAGAAAGTTGAGAAGCAATAAAGGTTAAAAAGGGTGAACAACTGTTTATAGATGTAGATAATGTCATGTTATTGGGACAATTATCATGAGATTTCTACTACTAGGGCATTACTTGTGTATATCTTTTATATTTGTATGAAATACTTAATATAATCTCAGTATTTTTGAGAGGCATTATGATAATTATTAAAACTCTATCGATAACACTATCAAAAATATTTGATAGGGAGAATATTGGTATATAACTTTAGTTATTAACTTGCTTTTCTCTTCTCTAGTCATATGCTGGAAGAACGCACTCTAGTGTCTCCAGTGCCTGATAAGGAACTACACTCAAGTCCCTCAAACTAGAAAAATAAAGACAATTTGCACAGCACTTGTGATGTGGGATTTATTGCACTCATTCAACATTTCAAACTGACTCTGCTACGTTAAAATATTACCTGACTGCAATAAAACTCCACAGTATTTTATATGAAATGGGAGACTAGAGGGTCTACTTAGTATCACTTTGGGGTTATGAAAATGCCATGAATTCAGGCTACTCAGAAGCACCAAAGTGCTTCAGAGAGGCATCATAACATCTGTGTTAAGTGTGTCTGTATGCTGCCTGGCTAGGGACCCTCGAGAACACTGTGTCTGGCCCGAGCAAATACCCACGGGATAAGACGTCAGGAATGCTGAACGATATCTGAAAGGTGGTCAAAGATTCTTAAATGGCTGCTCGGGAGATAGGACTGCTAAAAGGAGCCGATGGCATGATAGCTGAAAGATGACCAAAAGGAGGCTGAAAGGCCATATATGAGAAATGGAAGTCTTTGTACTTCCTTCTCTCCTCTCTTCCCTTTCTATTGACCAGTATGAACACCGGCAGAAGCTGATACCTTCATACCTTCCTTGTGGCTTCTCTACTGATGGTGATACTTCTGGAGGCTGTGTACTCTTGTTTTCCCATTTTCTGGCTTACAATTTAAATAAATAAATGTGGGATGGTATGCCATTGAACCCCAGACCACTAAAGTGTCAAACGTGTCCTATTTATACTGGGTATAACCCATTACTTTAGGGAATATGACAGATTATTCATAAAATTAGAAGGCTACATGGAAACCACAAATATATATCAATTTAATCTCCACTTCAGTTTTCAAAATATTATATACCTGACCTCCAAATTAAAAACTGGATACAAAAAATTTAAGATGGCCACACTCATCAACAAAGGATTCAAACACCTTCTACCATTTTAAGATGGGAATCAGATTTAGGGAAAACCTTCCCTCTATCTGTATGGCACCACTCAATGGCAGGCCATTCCATCAACATTCAAGAATCACATTATAAACTGCTACATAAATGGTACATGGTCCCCTCACATATCCATAAGTTCCAACATGGTGTTTTGAATGTGTGTTGGCGTTGTGGAGACAAGGTTGGCACCATATAGGATATACCATATATAATATATGGTGGGATGTGTTTAGCTAGAAGAGATTAAAAAAAAACTAATAGAGCTATTTAGCAGAATATTTTGATTTAACAGAGACTTACAACCTCAACAATTTTTATTTGCTCTAGATTTTCCATTCCTCAGGAAGCCTTCCATGGAACTATTAATAAAGATCTTGTTGGCTACTAAAATAAATATGGCTAGACACTGCAGAAGTGGTAAGCCTCCAAATTTGAAGGAGATATTACATCAAATAGACCATTAATATACGATGGTAAAAAAAAAATTATTGTCTAAATCTAATTCAGTAAAATATAATAAAATTTGGGACCAATGAATTGAATACTTAAGATCGACTAGTCATACAAACTAAAATCTCTGAGATCCCCCCGTGAGATGTTCCCCTTCTTCCCCAAGGTTAAAACCCCACATGATCTTTACAATTTTTTCTCTATTCCTTTTACATTTTAGACTAGAACCATCCACCTAAGCGGAAATGTTTAGTGTTGAGCCGAGTTTGGTATATTCAAAATATAAACTGGGCTATCAGTTATATGTATATTTTTATTCATACCTTTTTTTTATCTTCTTTTGTAAATTTGTAAATGGAGCTGGGAGCTGGAAAAATTCTGGGGAAAATATAATAAATTTAGAGCCTGGCCTTCTTGATCTGGCCCCCATATAATGAAATCAAATCCACCCAGGGTCCGAAGGCTGACCATTCACAGACACATCTAATAAAATGAAACGATCCGGAGGCTATCCAAGTGCTTCCAGATCCCCCATATAAATTATGATATACCCCTCAGGATCTGGCCAAATGACCCCATACTCCATATAAGAAATACATTGCCCCCTCCCCCTTCCCAGGTCTGGGGGCTGACCAAAGTCCCCAGTTTCATTGGAACAAGGTACCATCTAGCCACAACTTTATAAAAGTTTTCAACAATATTCTGACAGTGGCAGCTCCATTATCCCCCACCCCTTAAACCAATCCTCTTGTAATATATTTCTCCTTAAATCTTTTCCCGATTTTTCAAGTATTAATTTCAAATGCTGATACCCTCATCATGCTGACATGTGCTAGCAAAACTAGCCATACATATTTTGTAAAATCCAAACGGATCATTTTAAGCCATACCATTGAGACAGTGATAGGTATCAAGCAAAATATATAATTCCAATTGGGTAAAATGTATGTATCCTACCTATCCATGACATTTATAATGTATTACATGTATTAATCTCAAACGATCCATGTTATGGTCACTATTCCCCAAGTGTTCTCTTACTTGGATGTTTGAGATAAGCTCCTCATTGTTTGTTTTCACCAAATCCAGACAGGCATCCATTCTAGTTGGGGTGTCTACTAATTGTGCCGTAAATTTGTAATTAAGCAGGTCTAGAAACTTGCTGCCGTTAGCGGAACTAATTGTGTCACAATTCCAATCTTTATCTGGGTAATTCAAATCTCCCATGATTGAAACTTCATTCAGATTTGCAGCCTTTCCAATTTGTAATAAAATCTTCTCCATCAATGCTAATATTTGGTGGCTTGTAGCATACACCTACAAGTCTATTTATAATTTGCATATTTAGCACATAACTATTTTACGCCCATTATTTACTGAAGTCATAGGCTGTTCTAAATGAGATAAACATGTCCTCCCCTTAGTGACAAGAACTTTGACCTTGTCTTTTCCTTGGTGACAAGGGCTGTTTTGACATTTCTGGGGTGTTTGTGTTTAGCTTTCATTTTCTTCTTTCTCACATACTATACCCACACACGTTATGTGTTGTTTATATCATCATAATAATGGCTTTCATTAGATACATAGTGTTCCAGGCCATTTTAATGAATGCCATCAAAACAAATCACTGGGGTTGAAATTCCGAGGGATAAAGAACAACTAGAAATTGGAGGGGGGAAAGTCTGGACTTAAAATTGGCCCACACAGAGATGAGATGGATATACACCCTAAACTACTGATTTACACATGGACTCATTTCAGACTTCGAACTATGCCACTTCTTGTTAAAGTTTTTATTTGTTATTAACCAAATTCTCTATTAATAGATTGTGTTGACAGCTTCTATAGCCCTCAGTTTGTACACTCAATTATTGGGATGTCTTTTTTTAAAGATATGGTTCAAATAATTATTATTAAGAATAGCACCTTAAAATGTGTTATTAAAGATTTGCTGTAAAAGTGATTATGTGTATCTGGATGCAACACAAATTTTCACTAAGAAGCAAGTGACAAAAAAAAAAATGGAGATTTTATATTTATGTACATGTGTGAATAATTTTAATTGTAACATTACAAAGTTATGATGTTGTTTTTACCAGGCTGGTTAGACAATGTAAGGTACAATAAGCATTGTAAATTTGCTCGTGCACTTTGAACTAAATATATATAAATACTTCTATTTATATATATTTTCGTGTCTTTTAGACAATAAAGTTTTATTAGAAGAAGTAAATGTTTTTTTATACCCTGTTTATATACTTTTCTAATATCATTATCAGTTAAGTATCAACCTAGAGATCTTGATTGATTATCTTACATTGTCTGTAATGAAACAATAGAGCAATTGATATGTGGCATCCCACTCTATATAGAGGGTTTTGGTACAATGTGGTACATGAAGGGTTACTACTCCTATATAAATGGAACCACAGATGAGGGAAGCAACGTCCATGAAGAAGCATCCTTGCGAAACTCGTAGATAGAAGGGGAGGAGCTACGACATCCGGAACTGAGGAAATAGAGTTCTTCGAGAAACCCTCTACATGCGCATTCAGTGTGCCGATCTCAATAATTTTAACATGTAACCACATGCTGTTTGTTTTTAATTAAAGTCAATTGCATTCTGTAACATTCTGGCTTCTCCTCTATTGCTGTTTATTGTCGCCTGCCTGCTTCTGAGCTCCGTTGCTGACTGTTCATAACTGCATTGCCTTCCAGCATATTTTACCCTGTAGGCACCTATTTTCTCGAGCCTGACATATTAAGCTCCCCCCTCAAGTAAGTTGTTCAATGAGAGGGGCTTCTCACTACAATTGGGGGTTGTCTAAACAATCTCACCTTGTTCTATATCATTTTGTTTCCTATGTGAATAATTTTACTCCATTGAAAAAGCAGTGCATGAGCAGATTGCAGTGGTGTATCTTGGTTTTGTGCTGCCCTAGGCAGACAAAATTCGTGCACACATTTCACACCAAAGTCATGCCCCATAACCCACATTGCACACCCAGGACATGCCCCATCACTCCATTATCTGCCCCCATTGCATGCCTCCATTATCCCCATTACCCCATTACATCACCCCATTACTTGCCTCCATCATCGCCATTACATGCCTCTATCACCCCATTACATGCCCGCATCACCCCATTAAATCAAACCATTATATCACCCCCATCACCCAATTACATGCCTCGATCACCCCCATTACATGTCTCCATCCCCCCATTACATGCCCCCATCACCCCATTACATCACCCCCATTGCATGGCCCTATCACCCCATTACATCACCCCCATTACATGCCCCCATCACACCCATTACATGCCCCCATCCACCCTCACCGCAGGACTTACTCTGGTCCCTGGTGGCTAGTGTCCTACCATGCTGCCTGTTCAGCTCCCCGTGCGCTGAGTGCAGATTGGTCACGTAACCCGGTGTGTGTCTGATGTCAGAGCGTCGGTCAACACTTCCCTGTCATATCGCACGGGGAGTCAAAGTTTCTCCGGGCTGTCTGTTCGGCTCCCCATGCTGCCTGCTTGCAGGCAGAGCGGTGGTGAGGGGAGATCTCACTGCCGGCGAGTGAGTTTTTTTTTCTTAAACAGGCCACTATCTTTTTTTTTTTTTTGTGCCGCCCCACAGAGGCATACAAGGCAAGTAACACCATAGACACTTGCCTTGTTTCCCTTGCCGTAAATACAGCACTGGATGATTGTGTAAGTGTTTTTACAAATTACACACACTCACTATCACATTTTACTTTGTAATAATTGTGGTGATGAATTGGAGGGGGTACATTGCTCAAGTGGTTGCTGCAGCAGGTATCCTGTGAGTGCCACATTCACAATTTTTTCATCCCCAGAAGTGACCAGAACTACTGCTTTGCTGGATAACTTCTTTAAGGGAACAGAAGTTATTACATGTACAGATTACCTGGTAATATGTCATGGAATGCTCACAGAAACAGGAGCTTAGGAAAATGCCACTCTGTGCCCAGAGATAGGAGATGCCACCAGGTGCCGGACTAAGGAACAGGGAACAGAGATATGACGCAAAGGCAGGAACATGAATGAAACATAAACAGGAGGATGCAAAGGAACAAAGATAACATAGGAACAGAAAATACCTGTAACTATAAAATAAGTGTAAGTTCAGCATGACAAGGGTGGACATTACATCTCCATCCCCTTAGCAGTTAGCCTTATGTCAATCAGGTCATCAGGCCCAATCAATGCAAGGCAGGGGTTGGGCATGATGAACCTGGGGGCGGGGCAATATTATGTAAGCAGTGTGTTTCCACTTCCTCTTTTAACGAAAATTATTTTGTTCCCTCCCTCCCTTCCCTTTAGGTAGAAATGTACTAATTTTACGTGTGACTGGCAGGGGATCTTCCCGAGGTCTGGCTGGGGGTCTTCCCGAGGTCTGACGTCAGTGCTGGGGGTGGTTGTCTGGGGTATGACCAACCCAAGTAGAAGTAGCTATGTGGCTAGCTGCGCGGGCTCACTATGGGCTGGTCCCTGGTGAGCAAATTGGGGGGCTACTGTGCATAGTGGAACGCCAGTAGCCCAAGTAACCGGATTACGCCTGCGTCAAATCCTCGGGGACCCCATCCTAGTGACCTATACGGTTATTTTTTTATTTTGTACTCGTTATAGTACTGATTTTTATAACATTAATTTAGGATGTTTTAAAGTTTGATAAGTACAGCTATATATTATTAGCAATTTCATAATTTTGTTGCAGATGATTTTCATAAATAAAACTGCGACCTTTTAGCCAGCAAGTTGTCTGTGTATTTATTGGGATGGGGGGAAAAAGTTTTGTCCTACCACTGTCGAGACAAGAGCAAGCAAAGGACAAAAGGAAAACCAAAGCAGCTGAATACATACTGGACACAAGATGATCCTGCATGTGGGATGGAGCCTAGTTTGGGAACTACATATCCTATGATGCATTGTGATTAAACATCATGAAATATATAGCTCCCAAAAATCTGCAGTGCCAAGGTTAGCCATCACTGATCAAGTGATCACTTGTACATTTAGTACAGCAAAAAGCATGTTTTTTTTCTACATTTCACTGATTTATTCAACTTTTGTGTAAGTTTTTTTTGTACTGTATTTTCACTGGCAGCACACCCTCATTGATCTCAGTGGGGGTCTATTCAATAGAAGGTACACTGAGGTGAGAGAAACATATCAACTTCACTGTGAATTATCACACAATATGTAGGGTTCTACTTGCAGTACAGGAATATACCGTTTTTCCGTGTATAAGCTGATCCTTTTTTCTAAAATTTGTAGACCAAAAATTGGGGGTCATTTTATACAATGGGGTAACTGGTCAAGAGACTCCTCGGTAACCCCTAGTGGCAGACTGAGCAATCGGGCACTTCGGACATGGTCTGAGGACCCGGCTGAGGAAGGGGTCCCACCGCCGAGCCAGCACATATAATTTCACCCGGTGCAACATCGGGCTCTCATCTCGGGGCCAGGCAGCCGGCTGCTGAACTTTTTTGGGGAGGCAGTCCCATCCGTAAAAAAAAAATCATTGCCAGTAGTAATAAATAACATATCCCTTTTATCAATGTGGAGTTCCTCACACAGCACCCTCTATCCTCTATGTCTATATTTATTATCAATATGATCAAAGCAATTATGCATTATCTATGCCTGGCTAAGCACTTCTAGCAGAACATGTTTGGCCGAGCACAATGAATAGCTGAGTCAGTGAAAGGAATTTTCTGCTCACCTTTTAGTTAATAGACATAGAAGTGGGTAACATATTACTGACCCACATGAGGAATATATATCTAGATATATATACATGGCATTTCATGCCTTAAAATTGACATATTCTGCTCATTATATTTCAAATACACACTGCAACAAAAGTTTATAGGAGAAGCAGAAATGAGGGGTATATGAAGTCTCACAGTGTAAGTGGGATACAGTGGAATATCAGACCACATTTCATTGATGTCAAATATAGTAAAATGAAGTAAATATAAATTTTTTAAATGGGTTTTAATGTAGTTATTATGTTTGTTGTGATCCCATTTCTTCTGTTTGACTGTATATATGTGCATTTAACATAAATAAAAACAAATATGCAGTTGAAAGACATGTAAATGCCTACTGATGCTAAAAATGTGGTCATTCTATCACTGTTATAATGCTGACAGAATCCTAAGCATATAACTTCAGCAGATTATTACTGGATCCCTGTCTATCGCTCTCTGCGCCTAGATTTATTTTCCAAGCATCAAAACTATAGTAAACTAGACTCCATCAAAATCACTGAAGCTTAAAATATATTTGCGGATGGTAAAATTCAAACTACAATTCAAGGCGCTTCTGTGCAGTTTGCTAAAAGTTAAAATATAAAGTACAATGTGGCATTTTAACTATCAACTGTGCTGCATAGATAAATAGTGCAACTGTATCACCGGATGAAAGAATCGGCTATGTAATTATAACAAGGGCACTAGCAAATGCACCCTGAACAATGAATAATACATACATTTCATCTGGGTTGTGTAGCGGTAAAAGCAATTCTTCTCTATTTCTGTATTCAAAGCTAGATTATCAGTAAAAGAAGACAAAGTATCTGCCTGCAGGTCACAGCAACAACAGGGACATTTTACCAATTCACCTGAAAAATAATCAGTCGAGCAGGGAGAGAGAATATTTATTTTACTATTTTTCCTTTGGGATTTTATTACTATACAGACTCCTTATCAGCTGTCTGCACTAAGCTCATACCTCTAAGATCACACACTGATTTATCTGTTTCACATCAAATAGCGTTAGGATTTGAAAACTGTACATAACAGATGGGGTTTGTGTTCTCTTCACAAAGTAATGTGAGGCATGGGAGCAGTATGTAAAAATATAAATCTAAAATATTGGTATTAGAAATTCCTTACGTAAAATATAGAAGTAATAAAGCAAAGGGCAGCATTTCTGAGTTTATAATCAAGAAACCCATGGGAAGTCAATGCTTGAAAGAAGTTAGGGGATGGCACTATATTATGCATTTTCTATCTAGATATGATTACAACTAATAATGCACCAAACAACATGTTAATGGTAAGGGGTTCTTTAAAAAATGGAACACGTTCTGGATTTTTTGTGTGTCTACATTGCATGCAGAGAACCTGTCTGCTATTTCATATTAATGTAACAGTGTGACTGCTTTTGAAAAAAAAACTGTCCTAAAAAATAATGGCAAAATTATTTTCATTTAAAAAGGAGGCTGTAAATTATATTCTAATTTCATAACTTGCACATACGTGAATAATTGCCATACATGAGAGGTCATAGATAATGTAACAGATGGCGATCATAGGCCAGTCATGTATGTCATATGTCCTCAAGCGTGAAGGGAAATCCCTGTAATATATCTCCGGTGTTATTGGAGAACGCTGTGTAATATTAGCTGTGCCGTTGGGGCATGAACTTCTGACACTAAACCTTGGAAGCAGTTCTTATGTAGTGTAATTACTTATGGCGTATAATATCCAGTAACCCATACATTTCTACCACTGATTGAAGTATACTTGCCAATCAAAATGATCACCTGCTCTATCTCCATTTATCACGGGAACTGACAAAGATAGCACAATTGAAATCAGGCAGAACCCATCAGGTGAATTGAGTGAGAGTTTTAAGTGAGTGCCACTTTTAAAAGCAAGTAATGAAAAGAAATTTGTCTGTGCGCTTAGCGTGTCACAGGCTCATATAGTATACTTGTATAACTCATGGCTGACAAACAGGTGCGAGCATGCAGCAGGTACAGTGTACCCTATTTGCTTGAATATACTGTGATCTTGATTATCAGGTTACCCCAAAATCTTGCTGCATGTAATAATCACTCTGCACATTGAATTTTATACACTGACGAATCTGATCTCCTACATACGAGGATTTGGTGAACATTTATAGACAATAAGTTAGAGTAAAAAAACTGCCAATAGCTATAAATTAACAGGCATTGTTGATTCAATTCCAGCCACTAATAGGAAGGGACTGAGTCTCTACTGAGGGGTTGTTATAGACACGCATCTTATTTATGCTAGTTTGTTGTTCTTATACACAGATATCACTTAAATATATATAGATGTGGGATATATGCAGATGGCTGGTGGTCTAAGCAACAGTGTTTCCAGGTAAACATACTGGCTATTGTTTAACCCCTTAAGGACAGACCCTTTGAAACATTTTTGTCCATTCTGGACAATGGCTATTTTAACATTTCTGTGCTGTTTGTATTTAGCTGTAATTTTCTGCTTTGTCATTTGCTATACCCACACATATTATATATTGTTTTTATAGGGACAAAAAGGGCTTTCTTTGGATGTCATCAGTTTGATCATATCCTATTATATTATATAAAAAAAAAATATATATATGGTAAAAACAAAAAAACTAATTTCCTGACTTTTATTTGAAACATCTTCTCCTCATCGACAAAAGCGAATGAAATAACCTGCTAAATAGATTCTACTATTTCTCCCGAGTACAGGGATACCACCAATGAATAGGTTTGTTGGGTTGTTTGGGGGCGAAAAGGCTAAATTTGGGTGGTGTAGTTTTTGGTTTTCCAATTTGAAATGTTTACATGCAGACAACCTGCACCCATGTTTTAACACTTTCCATGCACTAATTCTGCCACCAGCCTTTGTCAAAGTTTATGGTAGTAATTATTTTGTGTTTTTTTTCACAAACATTGTACTTCAGACATGAATTCACAGATTTTGGTATGTGTCACTGCCAAATAACACCACAATAAGTGTTCAGCAACATCTCCTAAATACAGGGATAGAACCCATGCATAGGTTTGTTCGGTTGTTTGTGGGCTAAAAGGCCACATTTGGGAGGTGCAGTTTTTTGTCTTCCAATTTGAAATTTTGACATGCAGACAGCCTCCACCCATGTCCCAGCACTAAATCCTGTGGGAAAGAGATTTAAGAACTCTCCTGAAGCTTCAACAATGGACACCACATAAGAAGCTGCTGCTGAAGCCAGTCTTTCCACCTGAGTTCTCCTGGCACCATAACATCTAAGTATAAGCTTTCATGTATTTTACTTTACTTTCTTTTGCTTGAATAGAGTTAACTATTCTTGTTTCTATTAATAGATTGAGTATTTTAGCATTGTTTATTTGTATAACCTATAGTAGACATTGTTGTTGAGTAATAATTAAACTTTGTTATGCTTTAACCTATTTAAGTGTGTGGATATTCTTTTTATTTGGTTATTGAATATAACTCTCTAATAATACCCTATGGAATAATGTAATCATTCTATGTTATATTATTTCCATTTATAAATTTGTTGTTGAGGTAATGCTCATTTGGCTCATATTGTTATGTGTAACCGTGGGAACCAAACAGTAAAGTGTTTAACTGTAAAGTGTTAAACAGACAGCAACTGATACCATATCTGGTATTAATTTCGATATTGAGCATTTAATAATCATCCCCCGTGTGTGCTAGAAACAGAGATATAGAATATGCTCCCTCCAAGAGGGGAATGGGGTTTAACCCCCCTAAAATATGATATAGTATCAGTATATGGGATTTAAATTACCCAGAAGTAGATTGGAAAATTGGAACTACCAATTTTGCTAAAAGCAGTTTCAGAATTTTTTGAATGACAACTTTTTGTCTCAGCTAGTACAGACACCAACCAGAAGGGAAGAGTACCTGGATCTGGTAATAAATAACATAGCGGAGCTTATCTTTAACATCCAAGTAAAGGAGCATTTAGGGAATAGTGACATTAACATGGTTTCCTTTGAGATTAATTTAAATAGGCAAATTGGTATGGGTCCCACCAGAACACTTAATTTTAAAAAGGCCAACTTTAGTAGATTTAATAAATCCCATGGTCTTGTTGAATGGGATGGATTATTTTTGGGAAAAAACACAGAAGGAAAGTGGAATACCTTCAAACTAATATTACAAAAATATACATATAAATATATAGACTTTGGTAACAAATATAAAAGAAGCAAGCTAAAACCAGTGTGGCTAACCAGTAAGGTAATTCAGGAAATAAATAAAAAAAATAAAGTAGCATTTAAACACTATAAAGCTGAGGGATATTTTTGGCTTCAAAATATAGAGAAGCCAACAAAGACTGTACAAATGCTATTAAATTGGATAAACTGCACAATGAAAAAAAACAACTGCTAAGGAGAGAAACATGAATCCCCCAAAAATCTTTAAATATCTAAATGGTAAATAATTAAAGACTGAAAATGTTGGGTCCTTGATATCTGAAATGGGTGAGCTAGTCAGTGGAGACAGAGAGAAAACAGATATTTTAAATAATTTCTTTTCTTTCTGTTTTTAACAAGGAAAAAACAATGGACCTGCAAGCTACGTTTCCAGAACAGTCACAGCAATCATGTGATTTGGTGACAAAATAAACGTGTTAAAACAATTAAATGGTGTTAAAATAGACAAAGCCTCAGGGCCAGATGGTATACACCCACGGGTACTTAAAGAGCTAAGCCATGTTCTGGCCAGACTGTTTCTTTTATTTCAGACATGGTGCCCACTGATTGGCATAAATATGAAGTGGTGCCCATATTTAAAAAGGGATTACAATCCCAGTCAGGCAATTACAGACCTGCAAGCTTGACATCTGTGGTGGGGAAACCGTATGAAGGGTTGCTAAGAGAATATATTCAAGATGTCATATTTAGCAGTAGCCAACATGGCTTTGTGAAAGACAGATCTTGTGAAACTAACTTAATTACATTTTATGAGGAGGTGAGTAAAAATATAGATAAAAGTGCTACAGTGGATGTGATATATTTAGACTTTGCTAAGGCATTTGATACAGTTCCACATAAAAGGTTACTGTACAAATTGAATGAAATAGGCTTAGAGCCAGATGTTTATTTGTGGATTGGCAATTGATTAAAAGACCGAATGCAAAGGGTGGTGGCAAATGGGAAGTTATCAAATTGGACAGATGTAATAAGTGGAGTACCTCAGGGTTCTGTCCTGGGTCCTCTTATTTTAAATTTGTTTATTAATGCTCTTCCAGAGAGCACAGAGAGCCATGTCTCAGTGTTTGCCAATGACACAAAATTAAGCAGGGTAATACAGTCTGAACTAAATGTATATTCCCTGCAAGAGGATTTGGAAAAATTGGGTAATTGGGCAGATAAATTGCAAATGCGATTCCATGTAGACAAGTGTAAAATTATGCATTTTGCGTACAATAATAAAAATGCAACATATAGTTTAAATGGTGTTTCCTTGTGGAAATCTACTAATGTAAAACATTTTGGAGTCGTTGTAGACAATAGACTTAGCAGTAGTACACAGTGTCAGCTGCAAAGGCCAATAAGATATTGGGGTGTATTAAAAGGGGTATTGACTCACAGGAGGAAGATATTATTCTGCCTCTTTATAGTCCATGGTAAGACCTCACCTTGAATATGCGGTTCAATTCTAGGTGCCTTTTTAAAAAAAAGACATTGTGGAGGGCTACAAAACTAATCAGGAGAACGGAAACTTTTAGTTATGAAGAAAGTCTGGAAATTGTAAATCTATACACACTAGGGAAACTGTGGTTTAGAGGGGATATGATAATGTTATATAATTATGTACAGGGCCCATATCAGTGGCGTCGCTGGGGGGGCTAACGGGGCTGAAGCTCGAGTCTCCCTGTAAAAACCCCAAATGTTTAGTTTGAGGCTTGTCACATGCTTAGCCCCGAGTGGATAAGAGGCAAGATAGAGGAGAGCTCCCCTACCCTGCCTCTCCAAGCCCCAGCAGGAGGAGAAGCAGTGCAGGGTCTGTGCATGCAGTCAGCAGAGACTCCTCCTTATGCTGCTGCCTGTGCGGCTCTGTCTGGGTCACATGATCACCCGTGCTTCTGTGGAGCTGGGGGCAGGAAAAGGAGGAGTCTGTGCTGCCTGCAGGGTCTGCCACACGTTGCTCACAGAAGGTAAGTGACATTTAAAAAAAATCAAACAAACATTGCTGTGTGTGAGTGATGTGCAGTGAGTGATGTGGAGTGAGTGATGTGATGGGAAGTGAGTGAAGGGAGTGATGTGTTGTGATGTGGCTTGAGTGGAGTGATGGGAATGATGTGAGTGTGGTACTTATTTATGGGGGACTGCACTTCCTATCACTCTCATCCAGCTGACACTCATGGGAGGACTGCACTGCCTATCACTCTCACCTAGCTAGCATTTATGGGAGGAACTGCCTAGCACTCTCAGCCAGCTATCATTTATGGGGGGACTGCACTGCCTATTGTTGTATATAAATATTATATGTACTTGTACAATATGTTATATGTTGGCATGTGTTCCAGGTCACGCTGAGATATGTTTTATATATATTGGCGGTTTGTCTGCTGTAGTATATCTTTAGATCTCTTATAGATCGTATAGTTTCAGCACTCTGCGTTGTGTTTTAAAATGTTCATTCACTCTGTCCCACCTTTCCAAGCAAATTACTTGAATCACCTTTATCACCTTATCCAGATAAAGGCCTTTCCCATGTATATTGCTACTCAGGCTCCAGCAACAGAGATGAAATAAAATACTTAGTCTTTCCAGAGAGAGTTTCTTACTTTATTCCAAGTTTGCCCAGGACAAGATCACACAAGGATATTCAATACTTCAGTCAGCACAAGAATCTTCTTGACCATCCTCTCTCACCAGACTCCAAACTTCTTCCTACCTAAACTTCCCACCACCGTTCCCTAACTTTACTACTTCTTTAGTACAATCCCTTTGGTAATGTCCCTCCTCTTTTACTCCCAGCAACAATCAACTTTGATGTTAATTAAAAACTCCCCAGGTAAAACAACTCAGTCCCTCCCCTCTGGTATCTCCATCAGTTGTTTTACAATCCCAAGCAAGTTTCTATCTTCCTGTAAGAAGTAATCAAACATCAAAGCCCATCCTGTTCTACCTGACAGAGTGATGTGAACTCCCCAGGGAACATCATATACAACCAGGGACATTTGTTTGTAAACAGATACACCAAGGAATCCTATTCATACATAGATATACCCACATACCTACATGCAGGTATACACATGCGTACACAATTATACCTACACAACCATATATCCATACACATATGCATAGACCCATATGCCTACACCTATCACTCTCACCCAGCTAGCATTTATGGAGGACTGCACTGCCTATCACTCTCAGCCAGATAGCATTTATGAGGGAGTGCACTGCCTATCAGTCTCAGCCAGCTTGCTTTTATCGGGGGCTGTACTGCCTATCACTCTCAGCCAGCTGGCATTTATGGGGACATCACTGCCTATCACTCTCAGCCAGCTGGCATTTATGGGGGACAGCACTGCCTATCACTCTCAGACAGCTAGTATTTATATTGGGGGATATAATTCTTTGCTTTGATGACATGACTGACATTATGAAGTGACAGGGAACTAAAGAACAGTGGGAGTTGTAGTTCCACAACTTATAGTAAATCCTGGCCATATTAGTATACAGTCAAACTCCTTGAGCGCCAAGTGGCCAACAGTGCTGAAGTCTCCATCACGCATATAATGCACCTGTTTCGTTACATTGTGCGCCTTGCACAAAGTGTCTAATATATCTGCCTCAGATATATTAGACATTTTATCAGTATAATTAGATTTTTTTTAGCCTTATCTCTGTGCCGACAGCATGGGCTTTGAGTAAATTCTGCCTCTATATCTACAAGGGCATCGGTTGCAATGGCCATGTTGGAGATGGCACCAGGAAACTTAACCCAGGAAATGTATAGATTAAATGGTTATAGCTGAACACTTTTTGTAATGCAAAGGGCAACATGTAAAAATATATTCTCCCTCTCCATCTTAACACCCCTGCCAGCCTCTCCCTCCTCCTTATCACCCCTCTCCCCGTCTCCCTCCATCTTATTACCCCTCTCACCCTCTCTCTCCATCTTATCGCCCCTATCACCTGTCTCTCCCCATCTCACCCTTTCCCTCCAGCTTATCACACCTTTTCCCCTCCACCTCACCCCTCCTTCCAGCTCATCACCCCATCCACCCTCTATTTCACCCCTCACTCCAGGATATCACCACGCTCAATCTCCATCTCTCCCCACTCTTATCATTTCACATATCTCTCCCTCCATCTTACCCCCTTTATCCAGCTTATCATCACCTTCTATTTCACCCCCTCTCTCCTATCACTCTCCATCTCATTCCCACCTTTATCATATCACACCTCTCACCTTCCATCCAGCTTATCACCCCACTCACCCTCCATCTCACCCCATTGGCATCATCATATTAATCTATGTATATGTATTTATTGTTTATATTATATATACACCTATTGCTCATTGGCATCATATATATATATATATATATATATATATATATACACATTATAACCAGACCCACACAGTACAAAGAACAAGAGGTCACCCACTAAGACTTGAAGAAAAAAGATTTAGTCTACGAAAACGGATCGGAGGCCTGAAGAAGTGGTTATAGCAAATACCTTAGATGCCTTTAAGAACAGCATGGATACTTTTTTAATGAGCCAGAGCATAGAGGGCTATGCAGGTAAAGTATAGGTATTAATATTGATTTAGTACTTGTTGATCCAAGGAGAAATCTGATTGCCATTTGAAGAAGGATTCCCCCCCCCCCCCCCCCCCGCTGAACGTAGAATTTGAAATTGCTGAAGGGGTTTTTACTTGCCTTCTTTTGGATCAACAGCGGTAAACACGGGATAGGAAAAGGGGTGAACTTGATGGACACAAGTCTTTTTTCGACCTAAACAACTGTGTAACCATGTTACTATGTAACCCTTCCATGAAGTTAACTCTTCCAATGCTGAATTAACTCTTGTGATGCTGTTAATTCCACAAATGCTGAGTTAACTCTAACATCTCCACTCTTTATCCATTTCCCCATTATGGATAACCTCACTGTGGTCTTTGGCATCTCAAAGATAAGGCCACTGTTTCTACAGGTTTTCTCTTTACAGGTTTCAGGGCCTTAGCAATGACGCATTTAGTACACTTCACAGTTGTATAAAAAGCACCTATAGCTAATCTTACTAAAACAAAGCACATAACTATCTTCTTTCCCATATCTCCTAACCCAAACCATATTCCAAATGTCCAATCAAAACCTGTGGCCTACTTGACATCCGTTACCACATATGTTATATTATTTAAATACTGATGGATATATTTGGAGTGGTCTGATAAATTAAAACAGATACAATCAAAATCCTCACATCCATAATCATGCTTTAGTAACAGGCTATGGCTGTCCTGTTTTACCGGACTGTCTTAGATCACTACTGACATCTAACTAGACATGTGCATTCGTTTTCGGACAAATGCATTTTCTTCCGAAAATAGCATTTTCGTCCATTCGTCCGAAAAACGAATAACCAAAATGCTAAACTAACAAAAGACAAATGAACGAATGGTTAATACACGAAAATCATTCGTCCATTCGTGCTATTGGCATTCTATAAACGGAAAAAGAGTCGGTTTATAGAATACCAATAGCATTACATATACATTCCATAAACCGACATAATGAACGACTTTCGGTTTATGGAATGCATGTAATACTATTGGCTTTTATAAACCGAACTAGAGTCCCCATTCATAAGAATTTCTTATGAATGGGGAATCTAGTTAGGTTTATAGAAAGCCAATAGAATTACATGTATTCTATAAGCCGAAAGTCTATAAACCGAAGGTCGCTCGGTTTATAGACTTTCAGTTTATAGAATACATGTAATTCTATGTATTCTATAAGCCGAAAGTCTATAAACCGAAGGTCGTTCAGTTTATAGACTTTCGGCTTATAGAATACATAGAATTACATGTATACTATAAACTGAAAGTCTATAAACCGAACGACCTTCGGTTTCTAGACTTTCGGCTTATAGAAAGGCAATACTACTACAAGTTTTATATAAGCTGAAAGTCTGTAAACCGAAGGTCGTTCGGTTTATAGACTTTCGGTTTATAGAATACATAGAATTACATGTAATGTAATCACATTGGTAGGTCATCCAGCTTAATTGCTCTGTAAGCTTCCATAGTGGGGACCATTACAGCAGTGTCTTCCAGTCTTCTAGTAGGAGGCATGGTGCCAGTGGTCAGGATGCACTTGAGGATCGGAGAACAAACATCACAAACATAAACAATTAGCAACACTAATATCACACATACCAAACCACTTACAAGTTTTGGTCCAAGTGATCCTAGCCAATTTCCCAGTCCCAGAGGTTCTCACAGACTACCTGTAAACACATTTTCACATTCTCCTTAAATCCATTATCCTTCTTGATTAGACTCTCTTATAAAAGCTAACTTATTTAAAGTGTTGCAAAGGTTTACTGGCATTTTATGTACAGTTAGACAACAATTCAAAATATAATTTGTTATGGGTCTACCCAATTGTGTTTGGTTGATTCAGTCTGATTGTTAGATCTCAAAATTACACTATACTCTAAATATACCCATAATTTTACAATTAAAGAAATCTTTACTACAATGACAATTTTATACATATGTAATCAATGAAAATATACCCAACAATGATGATCTCAAATACAAAGATAATACACTGCGCCTATATGTTGATCTGTCATAGACTCCTGGGTGATTTATTCGCAAGTTACCCTTGAGGTGAAGACTCGGCTTTCCCATGTTGGTTATTGATGAGCTATTATTATGTCCATCAAAACACTAACTGCTGCTCCTTTGTTGACTAGTTTGTCAATGGAGGAATGTGCTTTACGTATACATTGTGGATCCATGAGCTGATTGATTGAGCAACTTCCACAACAATATTCCGGTAGATTTTGGGAGGGTCCTTTCCACTTGAGTGGGAGAGAATTTTCTGTTTAGAAATAAACTTGACCGGCAATAGGTTCGAGTTGGTGCACTTTGAGCATGTAGTTTGTTAGCTGTACAACTTTAATGTATATGAAAATAAAACTCAAAACATACCAATTAGTAATGTGGCTCACATTTATTTTGTGGTCTCTAATCTCAATAATCTCCTCTCCTAATAAAATTATAAAAAATATTATGACTCCAAATGTGTGTCCCAAAATAGCTGGACCACTCTTTTGTTCTAAAAATAATATTATTATTTTTTGTAATTCTCCTGACTAAGCATGATGAGTGTAGTGTATAACAGATAAAAATCATTGGCACTTCATCAGTGATTAGGACCTCTTACTGGAACTTCATCAATAATAGTCTATATTTGCTGGCACTATATCAGCATTTATGATACTGGAACTTCCTCAGTAAATGCTGGAATTTCATCAGCGTTTACTGATGAATTTATAAAGAGTTTCACAGTTGATAATGTGAGAATACACATACGTAGTCAAAAATATTGAGAACAAACATTTATCTCCCTCCCTTCACAAAAAGAAAAAAACATAACTTTGCAGCCGCTGCTACAATTCTCTTATCTGTAAATAAACTGCCAGAAAAAAATGGGGAAATGGGGGCTTCTTCTGAAGCTTGCTCTCTCCTTCACAAAATTCTGGTCATACTAAAAAGGTAAAAACAATTACAGTATATGCAAGTTACCACAGAGTATAGTGGATGGGCAGGGAGTTTCTTTAAAACACTGATCAATAATTTTCAGCATAAACTAAAAATTCTTCCTCTTCTTTCTATATACCATTATTTCGCATTATTACTTATGACTTCCTTTTCAAATTAATATTGACTTTTAAGTGTTAACTGTCATAATACTAGCCTATAACATCTTCACTTTCTACATATTTGCAGATTAGACCTCTGACCTTCTACAAAATAAAAAAAAACATTTAACTCCAGCAACTGCTATTTCCATGGCCCACCAAACCTTTAATGGCTTTTCTTTAAAACACAAAAAAAATCAACTTCTTAAAATATTAGGAACAAATGCTATTCAAGTATTTCTCTAATACTAACTCTGAAATGCTACTTAAAACTAAAGCACATCTGTGCCTACAAAAAACCTTAAAAAAACAATACATTTTTCCTCATCTAATTACCTCTATTTTTATCTAGAGTGTTGGAAAATGTGATATCTTGGGAAAAATTAAAACTCATCTTCAAAATACAATAAATAATTAAAATGCAAAAGCCCTTCCATACTACATAACAATTAAATACTTGTCAAGATACACAAATACAAAAAGGAGGAATGTACAGTAAACAAATAGACATTTCCAGTAGGTGACGTGTAAAGCCTGTTAAAAGCTTAGAGTCTGCATCTTTAAATAAGTATCATTCAAGTTTTAGAATTCTTTGCCAGAACATAAAATACTGGCTCAGGTTATAGCTTTAAAATATCCCAAAGGATATACAGCTGGGAAAATCCACAGCAAATAACATTGATACAGTATTAGAGAATATTTCATTTCACACTCATGGTTTTGCATAATGCATCTGCACAAGAAGATTGAAGAAAAAGAAACCTTTATAAAAAGTTATAAAGTAATGGCATTTATTACATTTTACAGCTATTATATTGTCCAATGGATCGATCATGTATATTTAACATGATGTCCGAGAGAGACCTGGGGGTAAAACATTACTCTTGCTGTTTTACAAAAACATTTTTGGAGTCAATATTGGAATTAGTGATTTAAAAACATGTAGTGCCTTGTTTAGTTTTTTTAAAGGGATTAAGTGTAAGGGCCTATCCTTCATTGTGGAGGTATCTTAAATACCTTTATTGCAAATTGTGTCTTATTTTGTTTTTACATTTCGTAGCAGATTTCTTTGTCATTTTTTTATTCTAAAATTGTTACACTTGAAAATCACAATTTCCCTTTATAAACCCATTTGTTACCTCTGCCATTGACCATGTGCTATACTTGGTCTACTGATCTAAGCCTCAGGGTGAATACATCTCCAAGACTGTTATTACAAATGGTGGCTTATTTTGTTTTTGATATTTTAGACATTTTGTTTTGTTTTGCCTGAAAGTAGTAGATGTAGTCTATTTTGCAATTATTGAATTGCTATCTGAGGGTTTTTTTCACTATTGTTTTTGTCTCTCATTTCAGGATAGGTCACAGGGAAGGTTATCTGTGTTCACCCAAGTTACATATCAGCATTGTTAGCACTGTTTAAAGGAGGTTTCATTTGAATTTGTTTTTGGGGATTTTCTTTTGCTAAATTTTATATTTGAAAATTTTCTATTTAGAAATTTTCTGTTTTTGCACAAAACTTTTTTTTACAGTTTCTAGTGTTTATTTTTAATTTTTTTTGCCTGAAAGTAGAAACTACAACATTTAGATGTATTCACTACCTATTTTAAACAAATGTAATTTCTATTTTAACTGCTATTTGAATGTTTCTTGCTTTCACCATAGTCTTTGCCTCTCATTTCAGGATAGGCCATCAAGGGGAAGCTTATCTTCACCCTAGTTAACAAATAGACATTGTTTCCATTGTTTGCACTCCTTGAATTTGTTTTGGGGAATTAACAGGATTTACAAAGGAATTCCCAGGAGCTAAATATTTTTATGTGGAAGTGAACAATTATTTTAGGACTTATATTAAAAAGCATGATAGCCCATACATGCTACCACAGCCAACAGACTCAAACTGTGGAAAATATGAAGGATTTATAGATGTTTTAACATTATTAAAACAAAGCTTGGTGCTAAGAAAAGAAAAATTTAATAGCACTGTCAGTACTGGCTACAATTGGAGGTTTGGCAGATATGGTACAGGATGTAACAAAAAAGAATAAAAAGTAGCAAACAAAATAATTTTTCATAACAATAGCACTCTACATACACATAGGAAAATTGATAATATGATACCAATTTTGTACTGGATCAAACAATAGATGTAATTAGTTCCAGCTCAGTTGATGGCAGCAGCACTGACAGGCTAGCCACAGCATGTACTACATTTTTGCATGATAATGGTCTTTATGATGCTTGGAGAGTGTTGCATGAAGGGGAAAAAAACTATACTTACCATTCCGTTTCATGCAACATGTACTCCTGTATTGACCAATTTTTAGTTGATGAGAGTATGTTGTTATCTATTACCAAGGCAGAAATATTATAAATAACATGGTCTGATCATGCTCCTGTTGTTTTATATGTGTCTGAGTCTTTTCAGTCTACCCTAGATCACACCTGGAAATTAAGTGACCATCTTGTTTTGGGCCTAGAATAAAACTTTAGTTGAGAATATGTTAAAGCAATATTTCAAGGAAAATTACAATCCTAAGGATCCTTGTGGAGATGTGTGTAATGCGCACAAGGCTGCGTTAAGAGGTCACTTTTTACAAAGAGCGTCTTATCTGAAGAAGTCTAAATCTAAAAATTTAAGGGAGATGGTAAGAGAGTTATTTAATTTAAATTCAGCCAACAAATTTGGTCCATCTCCTTCCCTTTTAGCAATGATAACAGACCTAAAAAAAGAAAAGCAAAGTGATCCAAATAGAAAAAACAGCTTTCATGATAAGACGACTTAAACTTCTATATTATTCAAAAGGCAATAAGGCCTCCTCCCTGCTGGCATGTAAACGTAGACAGAAAATAGCTAATCAAGAATTGCATATTTGTTGGGAGAGGATGGTAAAAAATTGAAATTAGTAACCAATTTTCAAACTATTATAAATCATTATATAATTTGGCCTCTGATCCAAAAACCATACAACCCAATATAAAAAAAATAAAATCCTTTTTAGACAAAATTGACTTACCCCAGGTTGCCCCAGATAAAAAAAATGTTTTAAATTCGACCAGATCCCAACAAGAGGTATTAGCAGCTATAAACAAAATACCAGGTGGTAAAGCACCAGGACCAGATGGCTTCACCATGATATATATCAAACAGTTTTCCAAAAATACTTCTGCCATATCTAACTAATTTATTTAATACATTCTGGACAGAAGGAAAGATGCCAGAGGATTCCTTGTGCACACAAATCCTCACTCTCCCAAAGCCAGGGAAGAGTCAGCACCGCTATGCCAACTTTCAGACGATTTCTTTAATAAATAATGATATAAAAATCTACGCTGAAATTTTGGCTGATAGATTGGCACAAATTGTCCCAATGGTACTAGTCTTTGGTAAGGACCAAGTGGGTTTCATTGTAGGGAGACAAGCCCCAGATGGTACAAGGAGATATATAAACCTAATACATGATTTTAAAGCAAATCAAACGCCTTCTCTACTCCTCTCCTTGGATGCAGCGAAGGTGTTCGATATTGTTCATTGGGGCTATTTGAGGGAAGCTCTGCTCAAATTTAATTTACCTACCATCCTTGTTAAAGCAATCTTTGCATTAAATCAAAAACTAACTGCAAGAGTTTCTGCTACAAGTTTCACATCTGATAATTTTCCACTAACTAATGGACCTCGACAAGGTTGCCCATTGTCCCCAATATTATTTCTCCATCCATGGAAACACTGGCCGCATTAATAAGTAAATCACCAGAGATTAAGGGAATTACCTTAAAAAATACTTAATACAAAACAGGTCTCTTCGCAGATGATATTATCCTATCTTTGGCAGAACCAAAAATGTCAGTTGACTCCCTAAATTCTATACTACAGGATTTTGGAGAAATTTCATTTTATAGGCTCAATACAGGAAAAACACAGGCTCTACCTATACACATTCCTTGGTGTGATCTGGATTATTTGAAAACTAAATTTGACTTTGGTTGGAGAGACTCGTTCATTGATTACCTTGGAATAAAACTATGCAAAAATTTAAACAGTATTCACACATTTAATCTTAAAAAAGCTTGGCCAATATTACAAAAATGAATAGAAAACTGGAATAAGTTGGAACTTTGCTGATGAGGTAATATTCAGACAAATGTTGGAGAAACTGTAGCATTATTGGCTCGCTTTCACATGTTTTTTGGTATTGTCCTAAACGCACACAATTTTGGCAGCAAATACATAAATTGATCCAAAAAGTAAATTCTAATATTCTTGTACTCACTTTAGAATTGGCTTTATTCAAATTCTTCCCTGATACTATTGAAACAAATTGATACAATTATAATTGGACATATCCTTTTAGCAGCTACTACGGTAAAACTCAGATACTGGAGGGCACCAACAATCCCTACTATTAAATAAGTTTTTATTTACACACTAGAAAATAAGGAGTACGAACTGGCTCTCAGACAACCTTCTTTGCAGATAACCTTAGACACTACTGGGACAAATGGAAAACAAAGATTAAAAGAGAAAATAGGTTTTGATTGCTTGTATAAAGAAAAGTAATTTGAAAATTGTTTGAGAACAACAAATGTTATTCTATGATTATCAGAACTAGGTATTGTTGTGTCATGTTATGTATTCTAGAATTGGTTATAGTCATTAGAATTTAATTTGGAAAACAAATTTGGCAAAAAAAAAAAAAACTATTGTCAATGGATGTACTCCCCCCCCCCCCCAATTTTCAATTTTTCTGTTATATTTATTAAAATTGTAATTTAATTGTATAATTAATTCATACCAATATGTTATCACAATGAAAACTGACTATAAAGTGCCTGATCAATATTGTCATCATTGATTTAAATATCGACTGGATACATTGATATTTACTTTTTATGTATAAGATATATGGTATTTTATCTTTCATTGTAAAAGTTATTGTTATTGTAAAAATATCTCTTTAATAAAATTTATCTGAAAAAAAAAGTTAGCAAACAGACTGGAGGAATCAGAAGATAAAAAAGACTGCATTATGCTAGCTGCCTTAAAGACCACTACTATGAGTGAGAAATTGAGGAATTAAAAGACATAGAGGAACAAAGGGATACGTATTTTGTTAAAATTGAAGAACTCCAGAGCATGGTAATGGAGTATGAAAATAAAATAAAACTTGAAAAACCTAGGGAAGAGACACATAATTTGCCAAAACTCTATCTACCACAAACCCCAGTAATTGTCTCAGAAAGTTTCAATGTGCAACAAATGCCAATTGGTTTCTCTACTCACACATGGCCTTTGTCTATGGCTGAGAAGGAAATTTTTGAAAAATGGTGGGGAAACATTCCAACTAGTGATTTTTTTTTTTGTTTTTTGTGATGGCTACTTTCTATACTTTATTATTTTTTTTAATCAAATTTTAAAAGGACAATAGAGATGTACAAATATATAAATACGGTACTAATTACAAAAACACGTAACAGGACAAAGGAGTATCCCAAAAGACTCCAAGAAATGCAAGCAAAGATATATGTTTTGTGAGATCTGCGTCAGCCTTTCTCTCAGTTAAGCATCATAAACCAAATTTCTTTAAGATAAGATTTTCAAGAAAGAGAAAAGAGAACGACATAATTTCATAATCTATCCTCCTTATAATAGCTCTAATTTGGTAGGAAGAGCATTTTCCACCTAAGTGGCCATACATGCAGGAGGTAGTTATTTTCTCCCCTTCCCTTATTTTTTCTTTCTCTTTCCCCTTTCATTTTTTTTTTTATGAATATACCTATTTACATACATTCCTTGGGTAAAAAGAAAACCAAGATTTCTTTCCCAATTAGATATCTACCCATCAGGGTAAATCTGGTATATACAGATTCAACCCAGGATAGGATAGTACATTACAACACATAGTTGTGGATTCCGTGGTCCGCCGTGGGGTGGGGGTCCCGCCCTCCATAGTGTGCCTACATCTCCCTATGCTTTTGTTTGGATATAATGCCTGGGCTCCCCCGATCTTCAAAAGTTATTACCCATCTATTTTCTCTTTTCCTCACGTCCTCTAATTCTTGGGGGACTAATCTAGCTCTGCCCCTACAAGGCTCTGATGCCATTTATTTCAGTATTTCGCATTTTCCTGGTTATCATTATTTCAGACTCCAATCCCTCTCTCCATCGCACATTGGTGGACCAATTGTACCTTAATCATAGCCCAAGTGATACACAAGATATGCCAAAACTCTATCTACCACAAACCCCAGTAATTGTCTCAGAAAGTTTCAATGTTCAACAAATGCCAATAGGTTTCTCTACTCACACATGGCCTTTGTCTATGGCTGAGAAGTAAATTTTTGAAAAATGGTGGGGAAACATTCCAACTAGTGATTTTAACAACTTTTCACATTGGTTTCACCGGGGAGCAGAGAGAGCTAGAAAAGGAGGCCTTAACTTAGAGGAATGGACAAAGCTATTGGAGTATGCTATGGGCCCCAAAGATAGTATATTATAGGGATTCAATGGCAGTGTGTCTAAACAGGCAGGAAGAATTTCTGCAACAAGTTTCTATTTACTTGTAGAGAAAGAATTAGCCAGTATTAGTATGAGACAAACAAACAGTCCTGGAGAAGTAGCTCAGCTCATATTGTTCTGGTGCACACTGCGCCAGCCACACGAGCACACATATCTAGTGTTGGATGCTCTACCCTAGGAATGTCGCAGCAGCTCCCCCATATACCCTCTACTATTCACCAGCTGGGATCCATCACACACGCTTGCAAGCGCGCTTACGCCACTGACAGTGATGATTTCTCCACCCAGCACAGAGGCACGCCCCCGATGGCATCATGCCCATTGCTTACCCGCAAGGCGTGGGAGGATTCAAAAGGTAGGATCACCAAGCACTCATTGCTTGGTGATTATGGTGTTTCCTGAAGCCTAGCGTTAATTTATTCCTTTGATTTGTTGTTGACCTCAGATTTCCCTGACGTTTCTATTGCTTGCCTGTGCCCCTGAACCTGGACTGTCTCTCTGGTTTTGCTGAACTTCTGGTAACCTGATCCTGGCTTGTCTTATCATTTGCTGACCCTCTGATACCCCTGATCCTGAGCTGTTTACTCGTGCTGCAGCTTTTCTGGTATTCCTGACCTTGGCTATTCATATTCATCTCCATTAACCCTTGAAGTACTGTCTGACAACCATAGTGTGTTTTGCATTAACCCTCACAATACTGAAGTACTACTGTGGTGTTTTCCTGCATTAACTCTCGCTACACTGAAGTACTACTGTGCTGTGTTCCTGTTTACCATCTCATTACGGGGATACAGAGACTTCCTCTTCCTTGCTACCATTTTCAATTGGAACTCACTATTACAAACTGTGTCCTGTTCCTACTGCACTACTATCAAGCTACAGGTGCAAGGTTAGTTCTCGCTTCCTCATGTACTATACGGGTTATCATGCTGTTCTGATTCTGCATATTGGCCTCTATCCAGCACATCAATCCTCACACCCACAGACCTAGAACTGCTGCTAACTAGAGCAGACAAGTGGTGGATTGATCATCCTCACACTGAACATACATTTGTTGTATCAGCAGTGAGACATGTACAGGGAGAATCTGGTCAGATGATGGACTAGGTGAATAATTTGAGAAAACATGAATGGGAGGAGCTTCAGGGAAATCATAGAAATAGGTTTAGTTTAGGAAATAATTGGAGAAATCAGAGATTGAAAGACTATCAGAAAAATGGAAGACACAGTATAGTTTTTTGTTCCCACTGGGTTTTCTTGCATTGGGGGGTATTCAAGATTATAATGTAAATATGTAAATAATGTAAAGTGGCAGTCCTAGGTAAATTGCAGAAAAACTTATGTTGCTGAGGGAATATATTATAGAGGGACAGAGGTTTGAATTTTTGACTATAAGGTTTTTTTCTCCCAGTAGGTTTTCTGTTTTAGAGGGGGGATAGCTAGAAATTGTGCACCACAAGAGAATTTAAAGCTAGGGAATGTGGTGGCGTCACAAACTTATCAGAGCTTTCTCCAGTACAACATTTGTCTTTTGATATGTTAATGAGGGCACAACTCCAATGACCTCACAAGCCATACAATATACCTGTTGAATGAACAATCTGAATTCAATTTCTTCCTGTCTTGCCTTCATATTTGATGCATGTGGCAATCTGTGATATGTGATGGATTATAATGGGTGTTTTGGTTGAAAACTAGGATTAAGGTTAGTCTTGGGAGACTTATGTGGTATTGTGTGTTGGACTGTCACTAATTATTGAAGGTTACTGTGTTTTTGTCTCTTATTAAATATCTGTTAAAGTAGACGGACTCAATTATATATTTTATATTAATTTGGTGTTGCACCACACACTCTTATGGTAAGATGTTAGGGACTTTCACTGTAACACTATCGCCCATTGCACAAAAATCAAATAATAAAAATACTTATGCAACATTTAAACAATGATGATAATTCTCTAATGACAAGATTAAACATACAATATCACAGTTTCTACGGTTTTATCAACCTGCGTGGCTAAATTTGCTGTGGTTGTAGCGTCCAAATAAGGATACATTTGATTGTATACTAGAGGAGTAGTGGGTTAAATGTTTTCTGACACAAACGCAGCAGCTGTTGCTGAATACTGAAGAGGAAGTAGTCTGCAATGAAACCATCCAGAAATGGCCAACATTTGGCACATACTTGTAATCCCATTGTGAGTTACCTTGAGGTCTTTTGCTATGCAACAACTGAAAATCATACACGTGAGTCTTGGGGTCCCATGTTGCAAACATTACACTTATTAAAATACAACAATATCTTATTACTTTATATTGAATAGCAGTTGTAAGCAGTTGCAAAGATTACTTATTATTCTATACCCATATCACCAAGATACAGTGTACTTGGGAGGTACAGACAGGAGAGTCTTGTCAGTGCATCTCAGGTAAACAACCGTTGGAACCTCTAACGTCCATATATTTTACAGGAGAACCTTTATCCTCTGTTACTCAGTGTATTCCAGATACAAAACTTCAGTTCCCAGAATTGTTGACTTCTAACTTATATTTGTGTACCAGACACAATATATTTTTCAATTCAACAGTGCAGTGTTATAAAATTCTTATACGTTATACATTACATTTCTACTATACCCTTAAAACACTATGTACTGGCAGGGAGATATATCAAACATGCTTTATGACCATTGACACAGCAGTTAACTCCTTATCTGACAATTTACATGCTATGCTGTACTGTGACGAAACAGTAATTATTCTGACATTATCACACCTGAATAAAATACTGTGGTCACATAAGTTTGGGTGTAATTTTGTGGAGTCCACTTTGTATCGTCATATAAAGAGGCATTTGCCTTTCACGAAATTTGGTTTAGTTAAATCTTTTAATTGCTGTCCCATTATGTTACAAACCAACCCAGCTAAACAAAATAACAATTTTTAACAGTTTTGTACACGGAATGTTAAGAATTCAATATGCAATTTAGAAAATAGATGCCGTAATCCTGTTATTTCACACACCCTAGTTTCTTTACACACAAAGCATCAACACGTGTCTTTGGAATGGCATCAAGGATTTCACTGAAAAGCTATAAGTGATTTAGAGCATTTTATTATTATTGGAACTTCATCAATAATTACTCTATATTAGCTTTTACAACGTCAGCCTATACTGGAACAATCATCAGTATTTTAATAAATATTGCTGGAAAAACATCAGCATTTATTTGACAGTCACAGCCTGTCTATAATATACTTATTACATGGTGTGTTTTTTGATCTAACAGAGACTTTCACAAATAACTAAGGATTCAGAGAAACACAGGTAAGTCAGAGACATATAAAATACACATGTACTCAGTGCTGTATTAACTGCGAGGCATCCTAGGCAGATGCCTAGGGTGGCAAATTTTGGGGGGCGGCAGTTCCCCCCAGCACTGAAAATAAAAAAAAATCAAGAAAAAAAAAATCTGTCCCTTTAAAAAAAAACAAAAAAACATAGAAACCTCCGTGCTGCCTGTTCGGCTCCCCGTGCAGTGTGTCACGGAAGTGCCGACAGTCACATGACCGGCGCGCTGACGTCATACACGCACCGGGTCACGTGACCTGTCGGCACAACTGCCTGGGAGCCGAACAGGCAGCATGGAGGAGACCATGCTGCCTGCCACTAGCCCAGTGGTATATCTTTGTTTTGTGCTGCCCTAGGCAGACACATTTTGGGCACCCGCCCTACCAACGATGCACACCCACGACATGACCCATAACCCACATTGCACATCAAGGACATGCCACACATGACTCCATCACCCCATTACATACACATTGCCAATATTATTTGCCATCAATATTCCCCAGCTAATTTGCCTAATAATATGCCAGTATCATTTTCCATTACTATGCCCCTGCCAATTTGCCCAATAATATGCCAGTATTATTTGCCATTAATAAGTCACAGCCAATTTCCCCAATAAGATGCCAGTATTTGCAATTTAATCAGCCCCTGCCAATTTGCCCAATATTATGCCAGTATTATTTTGTCATTAATATTCCCCAGCCAATTTTCCCAATAATATGCCAGTATTTGCCACTGAATATGCCCCTGCCAATTTGCCCATATTTGCCCAATTTGGCATATTATTGGCAAATTTACTGGCGCATACTAAATGGCAAATAACACTGGCCAATTTTTGGGCAAATTGGCTGGGGCATATTGAATGGCAAATAACACTGGCATAATATTGGGCAAATTGGCTGGGGCTTATTAATGGCAAATAACTGGCATATTATTGGGCAAATTGGCTGGGGCTGATTGAATCCCATTAAAAAAGACCAGCTGAAAGGTACCAAGTCTATACTGAGGGGTCTACTCAGCACGTCTCGGCATACGGCAATAAATCAGCAAAAATTTGGATTCACGTGGTAGGAGTTGGAGCATCTACGGACATCTGGAGAACACAAAGTTTGCTCCTAATAACTCTACTGTTTATTGGTTGGAAAATCACTTATTAGAAGCAAAAATGCATTCGCTAGTGTAACATCTTTGGTTAAGATTTGGTGCATAAAATGGAGTAAAAAGGGGTGTAGACATAGAATACATATGTGTTAGATTTATGTATATTCATCCAGAAGCAATATATATTTGGTTCTTTGTAACTACTTGGAAAAATATCAAAAACTCATGAGATTTAGGCCCACTATTTACATCCCATGTTAGTCCTTCAATAAACACAGATAAGAGCACATTCCAGTACCAGTCAGTGAGAGTTTTCTTCTTCTTTTTTTAAATTTAATATCTCTTTATTTAGACATTTTAAAAACTTCACAAAAAATAGTAACAAATATTTCTGTATCGCACATTCTCATTAAGTTACGTATCTCTAATACTTAATATACAGTACAAAAACATTCTATATATATATATATATATATATATATATATATATATATATATATAAAAAGAAAATACCCTCCAGAATGTGCTTATATTCCTTGTTTCTTTTTCTAAAACATCAATTTTTCATCCCTTCCTCAGCCCTAACCCAAAAGAGAGAGAAAAAAAAAGAAAGAGAGAGAGAAAACAGCATCCCCCCCCCCCCCCCCTAAGCCCGCACCCTTTCTCTGGTTTCTATATATATTTCTGGATTTCTAAGCTCTCTCTAAATGCTATCCAAGGTTTCCATCTGTTATTATTGGTCTCTGATTCCCCTCTACCCACCCAGATAAGGTCATCCATTTCGTGTATACTTTCTATTTCGAAAATCCAGTCAGTATACCCAGGCGGTTGGGTTTGCTTCCAAAATTTGGGCACTGTCAGTTTTGCTGCATTAATCAATATTATGGTCAGTGAGTTCCTGCATCTCTTAATTGAGTTTTTGGTATAGTGGGCCAGTACAATCAGTGGATTGTCAGCTAAGTCTGGATAAGACAATTGCCTAGTTGTTTCAATTATTTTCCTCCAGAAATCCCCAATTAGTGGACAAGTCCACCATATATGAAAGAATGTTCATTTCTTGTTTAGATTCCAACATCTATCTGAGGTTTTATTAGACATTATGTGGAGGCTAGCTGGGTCCCTATACCACCTCACCAAGACTTTAAAATAATTTTCTTGGGCTCTAGTTGACATTGCACACGCATGTGAAATCTCTGACATTTTTTGCCAATCTAGTTCAGTGATCACCAGTGATCATCTTCTTCCCATTTCCTAATGAAATAGGGCTTATCTTATGAACTATCCTCTACAATAAATTTATAATTTTTTGAGATAGGCTTCAAGTGAACTTTCTGATTCCAACATAATTTTTCTATCTTTGTAATATCCTTCATCTCTCCTCCTTTTTGTCTGAGACTTTTTATGTAATGGGCAATCTGCGTATTACATCTAGAAGAGGTTCCAAGACCAAGATAAATAAGATTGGGGAGAGGGGGGATCCAAGCTGTGTGCCATTTGACAGAGGAATTGGTTGTGATAGTCCATTTATGCGAACTCTGGCTGTAGGAGCATGATAAAATGATTTAATCCTGTTCAACATACATGGACCCAATCCCAATTTTTTTAAGGTAGCCTACAAAAAGAGCCAACTCACTCTATCGAATGCCTTCTCAGCATCAGTTGACAATAAGGGAGCAGGTACCCCCCTCCGTTTAGCCAAATGTATCAAATCTATAACCCTAGATGTTCTGTCACTTGCTTCTCTGTTTGCTACAAACCCTACTTGATCTTTTAATATAAGGTCTTCCAAAATTCCTCTCATTCTTTCACTTAGACTTTTCAACAGTATTTTGACAACCATATTTAGGAGGGAGATAGGCCTATAACTGGCACAGTTTTCACTATCTTTGCCCTGCTTTGGGATGATAACGATGTGTGCCTCTTGATGTCAAGATCCCTCCTCTGCCAGGGCTTCAAAGGCCTTAGCTAATTCCAGAGCCAATGTTTTAGAAAACGTCTTATAATACAGATTAGTAACTCCATCTGGTCCTGGAATTTTCCCATTGGGTAAGTTCTTAATGACCCTGCATATCTCTTCTGTTACTATAGGTAAGTCCAAGGTATTAGATATCTCCAAATCAATACTTTTTGTCAAAAATCTATCCAAGTAATTTTTTATCTCTAGGTTTTGTTTCATGCGGAGTATCTGCTCCATTGTACTTTCAATTTTATATAGTTTTTGGTAAAAATTTTCAAAAGCCTCCACAATTTAATCAGTCTGGTTACACATTACTCCATTATTTTTTATTTTATAGATATAGTTTGTTGAGTATTTCTATCTTATCGCCCGGGTTAGGAATGTACCTGCCTTATCTTTTTGCTTAAAACATTTACTTTTTATATTATATCTCTTTTGCAATCTGGTGTTTGTCATCACAGCTAGTTCTGACCTAAGCTTGATTCGTTTTTTATATAGATCGGGTTTAAAACTCAGTTTATGTTTCTGTTCAGTGTTTGATATCTCCTCTATCAGATTTGTGTATTTTACATTAAAGGTGTTTTTGAGATGTGCTCCAAGACTGATCAACTGGCCTCTGACTACTGATTTGTGAGCTTCCCATATTATAGGTATAGGAACTTCTGGAGTTATATTTTCAATGAAGTATTGTTCTATTATTCCTCTTATAGTATTTACATTATCATTTGATTTTACTAATGATTCCATTGAGTTTTCCCTGCTTGCATGGATGGAATTTTCAGGAAGGAAGAAAAATAGAGAAGAGAAAGAGGAAAAAAAGACAGACCATCAGCAAACCCATCCCAGCCCCCTTTCCTTCACCTATCCATTTCAAGGGCATAAGACAAGGGCAATGAATTTAATCTGGCACCAGGGGGGGTGCCCCCCCCCCCCCCTGGTGCCAGATTAAATTCAGTAACCACTGGGTGTACCTCTTTAAATTTACATGTGCCCCCACACTTGGGGAACTAGTCGAATGTGTCACAACTGGAGTCCTCATAAGCTGTTTCATTTGACACTCTCATTCCTCTCCCAGAAGCCCGACCCTCTTACTTACTCACAGGCCTAACTATAACCATCAGGGGGGACAATTACTATATGTACAATATCATAGAAGAGGTTTGAGCCACCTTTCTTCATCTTACATCACCCACTCAGGTTCCTCTCATCTGCATTTTCCTACATACCATATTTTATCATGTTCCATAATGGGAAAATCAGATAGGGGAAGAGAGGAAAAGAGAGAGGAATAGAGGGGAGAGGCAAAAGAGAATGAAAAGAAATGGAAATAAACCTAATGCCCTCTCTTCAATTACCCCCCTCCCCCCAGCTCACCACTGGCCACTTCCTCCCACTACATCCCTTCTTGTTCTTCAGAGAGTAGCATCAAATTCAAGAGAGGCCTTAAGGCGAGTCTTGAGTACATTTATCCTGTGTCTCTGAGTTGTCTCATCTCACCCCCCAGCACTGAAAAAAAATAAATTAAAGAAAAAAACCAAAAAAAGACGCGCTTGCAGGCAGAGACGGAGGTGAGAGTGGATCGGAAGATCCCCCCTCACCATCGCTCTGCCTGCCAGGCTGCACGGGGAGCCGAACAGGCAGCACAGAGAAACCTCTGTGCTGCCTGTTCGGCTCCCTGTGCAGTATGACACGGAAGTGCTGACAGTTACGTGACGGGCGCGCTGACGTAATATGCGCGCCCGGTCACGTGACCTGTCGGCACAATCGCCGGGAAGCCGAACAGGCAGCATGGAGGACCATGCTGCCTGCCACCAGGGAAAGGTAAGTGCTGATGGGAGACTCTGTGTGTGTGATGGGAGACAGTGTGTGTGACTGAGTGTGATGGGAGTCAGAGTGTGTGTGTGATGGGAGACAGTGTGTGTGACTGAGTGTGATGGGAGTCAGAGTGTGTGTGATGGGAGAGAGTGTGTGTGACTGAGTGTGATGGGAGTCAGAGTGTGTGTGATGGGAGACAGTGTGTGTGACTGAGTGTGATGGGAGTCAGAGTGTGTGTGTGATGGGAGACAGTGTGTGTGACTGAGTGTGATGGGAGTCAGAGTGTGTGTGTGATGGGAGACAGTGTGTGTGACTGAGTGTGATGGGAGTCAGTGTGTGTGTGATGGGAGACAGTGTGTGTGACTGAGTGTGATGGGACTCAGTGTGTGTGTGATGGGAGACAGTGTGTGTGACTGAGTGTGATGGGATTCAGAGTGTGTGATGGGAGTAGGAGTGTGTGACTGAGTGTGATGGGAGTAGGAGTGTGTGTGTGATGGGAGTATGAGCTTGATGTGAGTCTGAATGTTATGTGTGATGTGGGGTCATGAAATGGAGGTGATGGGGCATGTCTTAGGTGTGTAACGTGGGTGTGCAACTTTGGTAAGGGGGTGCCCGGATTTTGTCTGCCTAGGGCAGCACAAAATCAAGATATACCACTGTGTACATGTTGGTGTAATGATCAGGTACCCTCTGTTCATATAGTGTATATCACTGTGTGATTCTATATCCAGAGTGTGGTTAGCAACATTGCTTGGCAATGCATCATTGTCCACTGTTTATATAAAAGGTACTATTACATATGTGAGCTAGGCAGTGGCATGAAAAGAATCCACTGTGCCACAGTGGTAAGTTTCCCACATGGCCCCCTGACCACATAGCACATCCCACTGTCCACATACTAGCTTTGTCCACACACAACTTGCAAATTTTTTTTTTTGGGCTATTTTTACTAAATACCGTATTTGCTCGATTATAAGACGAGGTTTTTTTCAGAAAAAAAAATCTGAAAAATCCTCCTCATTTTATAATCGAGGTCGTCTTATAATCTGACCTCAAATTGAGGTCAGATTATAAGACATGGATCCAGGTCCCCAGCAAAGCTGCAGGGGACCTGGATCCCCCTCTCCAACAGCAGGGGATGTCTGCGCGATGAGCGCAGACTCCCCTGCTGCCGCCCGGCACAACCCTCGGGGCTTCTGTGATGAAGCCGGGTACTTCCGCTTTCGTCACAGAAGTCCTGGTGATCGTGTTGGGCAGCAGCAGGGGAGGTCTGCTCTCATCGCGCAGACCTCCTCTGCTGCCCCACTAGCCACCAGGGTGAATCGGGCAGCTTGGGGATGTCTGCACGATACGTGCAGACATCCTCCATGCTGCCCGACACGGCAGTCTATTATGACGGACCAGCTGTCCGTCATAATAGACTGCCGTGTCGGGCAGCATGGAGGATGTATGCACGTATCGTGCAGACATCCCCCGGCTGCCCCCACTAGCCACCAGGGATCAAGTTAAAGGTGAGGGGGAGGGAGGGGGCCAAGAGACAGGAGGAGGGGGTGGGACATAGAAACAAGGGGAGGGAGGGGGCAGAGGCAGAGACAAGTGGAGGGAGGGGGTTAAGAGACAGAGACAGCGGGAGGGAGGGGGTTAAGAGACAGAGACAAGGGGAGGGAGGGGGTTAAGAGACAGAGACAAGGGGAGGGAGGGGGTTAAGAGACAGACAAGGGGAGGGAGGGGGTTAAGAGACAGAGACGACACTAAGGGGAGGAGAGAGAGAGAGAGAAAAATGGGGGCAAGGGAAAGAGAAAGGCAGCATTGGCACATAAAAAGAAATAAAAACTAGAAATACATTTTTTGATATCATAATTTTTTATTACAAAAGCAATTTACATGTGAATATATACAAGTTAAACTTTTTTCCTATAGGGTAGTCTTATATTCAGGCTTTTAGTTTTTTTCCTAATGGAATATCCAAAGTTTGGGGGGTCGTCTTATAATCAGGGTCATCTTATAATCGAGTAAATATGGTAACACTTTCAATTTCAGATTTCTGAAAAAAATCCAAAACATGTCAACTTTAACTTTAATAGTGTGATCATATGGTTTGTGCATCAATTTAAAAAAAAATACGATAATATTATAAAAAATGGTATTTCTTTTTGAATAACGTACAAACTTGCAATACCTGTGATCAATTTAAACATAGTATATCACACATTACAAAAATAGGGTTAAAACACCACAATTGCATGGGAGTAGACCCTTAGGGCGATAGAGAGAAATCAACTTAATTGGTGTTTTTTAAGTGGCATATAGGATATGTGTTAATTTATTTATATATTGTTGATTATTATGTTGATTGTTATTTATTTAATTACATGACATTGATTAACAGCATATTTTGTTTAAAAAAATCATAATTTGTTTTTATTAAATATACTATTATGGCATTTAAAACACAATTACCATGGCAATGAAAAATGTATATTTATTTATTTTGTATTTTTTTAAATTTATTTTCTATTTATGTTTTAGCATTTATTTATTATATTTTTAATTTGGGGCATTTGGGGGACATTTCCCAATAGCCAAAGTCCTCCATTAACGTCGAAGGGAGAATTTCGGCTATTTCTGCAATAGCTGAAATCCTCCCATAGCAATAGAGGCTATCTTTTTGCCCTTAATAGCCGATTTTCATGCTGATTTGAGTTCACTTCGGTGATCTCCTTGTGTCTGTAACCTAGTTAACAAGGTAAAAATTTCCGTTTAATTTTATAGAGGGGTGTTTAAATAAAATCTAGATTCTAGAATGAAACTAGAAACATAGAACGTATTTGCAGATAAGAACCTTTAGGCCCATCTTGTCTGTCCAATTTTTTGAAAACTAGTTTTTTTTTACTTTGCAGATGAAATCTCTTAGTGAATCCGCAGTGTTTTATTGTTTGATTAACAAGGAAAGAACATTACAAGCGGGAAATCAAATTATCAAAGGCAGAAAATTCAATTAAGCACCTATAACCAGAACTTTAACTGCCTTTATTTTTTGCTCCACAGATTGTTATTGATGACTTGACTACCTGACATAATTGATTACACCACTGCGTGCATGTTTAACAATTTGTCAAGAACAATCAATTGTTATGCAGTCACTCACTTTGATTTTTGTACCTGAAGTTCAGGCTGTGTATGATTGTCCTGTACCTATCCAAATACAGGATGTAATCCTCTGGGGCTGAATATAAAAATATAATATTCATGTTTGGAAGCAGTACATTGAATAACTTCCCACCAAATCTTTATGTTTCTTTTATATGGTTATGATTATTAACATTAGGTTAATTATATATCTTGCGATGAACCTGAAGAGGTCTTACCTTGACTCCATTTACTTCTGGTCTAATCATATGCATGTATATTTGGCCACTCTTTGGTAAATTAATTGATTACTTCTCAACAGACATTCTATATTCTGAAGGATAGCATGTAAAAAGTTTAATTTATTCAGCAAACAAAATAGTAGATCTGACTACTCTAGCATTACACTTGATGGAAAAAAACATGTGGATGGAAGCTCTGTACGGTGTCTTGTGTAATATATATGTCTGTAAACTAAGTATAGCTTTCATTTTGGATACATTGATGTTTCCTTTTTGTGACAAATGTCTTGTTTCTTTTGCTTTCAGGTTCCAGCCAAATGTTGAAACACACTATGGGTGCATCAATGAAAATTGAAAATTTTGTGAGTAAATTAAACATTTAGAATATAAATATTCCACATTTATAAAATGCATACATTTTTATTATTACTGAACTATAAAATGCATGGAAAAGTACCGTATTTATCGGCGTATAACACGCGCCGGCGTATAACACGCACCTCATTTTAAGAAGGAAATTTTAGGAAAAAAAACTTAAATTTCAAATAAAGAACTTTGAAGCCAAATATGCCATTTTAATATGCCAGGATATTGCCCCAATATGCCATTTAATATGCAGGATATTGCCCCCAATATGCCATTTAATATGCAGGATATTGCCCCCAATATGCCATTTTAATATGCCAGGATATTGCCCCCAATATGCCATTTAATATGCAGGATATTGCCCCCAATATGCCATTTAATATGCAGGATATTGCCCCCAATATGCCATTTTAATATGCCAGATATTGCCCCCAATATGCCATTTTAATATGCCAGATATTGCCCCCAATATGACATTTAATATGCCATGATATTGCCCCCAATATGACATTTAATATGCCATGATATTGCCCCCAATATGCCAGGATATTGCCCCCAATATGCCATTTAATATGCAGGATATTTCCCCCAATATGCCATTTAATATGCAGGATATTGCCCCCAATATGCCATTTTAATATTCCAGATATTGCCCCCAATATGCCATTTTAATATGCCAGGATATTGCCCCCAATATGCCAGGATATTGCCCCCAATATGCCATTTTAATATGCCAGATATTGCCCCCAATATGCCATTTAATATGCCATGATATTGCCCCCAATATGCCATTTAATATGCCATGATATTGCCCCCAATATGCCAGGATATTGCCCCTTAGTATGCTCGTTATGCCACCCTCCTCCCCCAGACCCCAGTACTTACCTCGTTCCTGCTCTGTCCCCCGGTGCTCTGAAGCTGCGTGGCTGTGAGGGAAGCATTGTGAGCTTCCCTCCAGCCGCGCGGTCAATAAAGTTTGTTTAAAAAAAAAACACACTTTATTGACCACGCGGCTGGAGGGGAGCTCACAGCCACGCAGCTTCAGAGCACCGGGGGACAGAGCAGGAACAAGGTAAGTTTTAGATTTTTTTTTTTTTCGGCGTATAACACGCAGACATAATTTTCCCCCTATTTTCAGGGAGAAAAAGTGCGTGTTATACGCCGATAAATACGGTAAGTCCTTTTCATAGTTATCGTGGTCCTTTAAAGGGACTGTATCACCTGAAATAGTTTTTACTGTGAAAGTAAAGAAGAAAAAAATGATTGAAAATTATTTATACATTGAATTAGCAGAATTGCAAGCAAATGCCTAAATTGGATGAATTTTTTTTTTTATATCTCTGGCATAACATGCAACTGAACTGGTTTTCAATGGCAAATGTGTAATTTGAATATCAGGCCACAGGTGATGTCATAAGCAGGACACATTTAAAACACATCTGTCTCCTAATGTAGGCATTTAGTTGCAATTTCAGTCATTTTGTTTTCATCTCTACATTCCCACTGGTGCTATTTCTGGAAAACGTGATAAAATAGTAGTAATAACCATGGAAACCAATATAATTCTACAGCAGTTTGCTCCATATTTAGCACTTTTTTTTTAAATAGCACCTTTTTTGCCTTGATAAAATCTGGCCCTTAATGTGATACAGTCCCTTTAAGGGAGGGAAGTATAATATACTGTTTCATAATGAAATAAACTCTATTACTATTTTGTTTGGCGTTATTTCCATTACTTAACCCATCATATCAAATGGCTGTTACTGTGGCTTGGGATTATTAATCTGCAATAAACTTTGGCATCTAAAATAATGCACAGGCTTGTAAACGTATGCAAGCTGGATGCAAAATATTGCACTCATTATGCTGAATGTAAATTTGCATAAAAGCTATGACTACAATATTCATTATTTATCGCTATTGTATAATAAGGAGCAAGTCGAGATGTTTTCTCTTGTGCACCAGTCAGCAGCAAAGCTCAAATTAAGATGAGGCTATAACTTATTCCTTCATTTTTTTTCTTCATGCATCAACCACCCACTCATCCTGCTCCACAAACCTTTCATGTGTTTTTCACTCCACTCTGTATACAAATTGACATTGTTACATAGAAACAGAGAATGTATTGGGCAAGGATAGTCCATGGACCTTCTGATTTAAAACAATATAAATGGATTTATTATATTGTGATTTTTTTCATATGAATATATTCAATTATAATCAAAATTGCAATCATGCCATGGGCTTTATAATCATATTTGTGCTTATGGGGATACATTTGGACGATTTAAAAAAAATATAAATATATATAAATATCCTATCTCTAACATTGCTGAACTTAGCACTGCAGAAGTTCCTGGCCTGCTGCAATGTGAAAGCACACCTGCATACTACGCATCTTGAGTTTTATTCTATATACATTTAGTAGAGCCACTATTGTCACTTTTTTTCGTTTTTATTCAACTACGCACCTACCCAACTCTGGGGATTCTGGAACTATGTGCTGTGTTGATACTGCTATTGTCTATCCCCTATATGGACCCTGTTTTTAGTTCTGACTATTTGTCCATTTATATATCTAGCAGGATGCAGTTTTGAAAAAGTGTGCACCATATCATGAGTTCTGCCTTTGCTGTGGTCTCTGCAGGTAACTGGCACACAATTCTGCTATCACAATGTTTCAACTGTTTTTGACATTGTTTTCCATTCTTTACAATCACTGTATAATCAGTGTATATTTCACAGTCCCTTTAAGATCGTCTGATTTCCTTCCCCAGGAATTTATGTAACATGGAAAAGGAAGCCATGGGTAGAGTAGACTGAATTGGAGAATTATACAATTTCATGTATAATTCTTACCTTTAATAATTAAACAATACATACCCTTTTTTATATTATATTATAGTGTAGAGACAGCAAGCAGGTTATTCTAATCACTAGCAGTGTTATTAAGACACAAGTGTAGCTAGTTTCCATTGTCTCAGTCTACTGCTTACTCTGCTGTGCATTGCTAATCTTTCTAAGTTGCTGTAAGATGTCAGCAATTTGCAGCTCCCTCTGGATTTCATGCTCCATTCCAGCAAGGCTAACTTTGTCTTTAGAAGTTACCTTCTTTTGATTTTTACGTCTCTGGGGCCACATATTACAAAAGTTCAAAAACTAGCAAGCACAAATGCTGATGGATTATCTTGCACTTCTGTCAGTTTTTTACTTCACAGAATTCAGAAGCAGTAACCTTGTATTCCAGTTAGCATTTCCTCCTGTTATATAAATACAAGGATTTACCTAAATTGGGTTCAAATCGGGTCTGAGCCATTCAGAAAACAAAGCATTGTAGTCATTAAGATTGGAATACTTTCACCATGAAAACCATAGATTTTTGGCTACTCAATATGCGATGATCACACCCGAACATGCTCTGATTTTGCGTAACATAGGCGGAATTTTCCCATTTTAATTCTCCTGATTTTAGCTGGACAATTCAAATTTAAAGTCCTCTAATGTGCACTATAACTTAATTTTAACATGGACATGCCTACATATATGCCCTATGTAATCATGGGTTCCATGACTACTATCAAGATTTACTCAACATAATCATATACTGGGCAACCATTCACTCCTGTTGATATAATCAGCCCATCACCCTTTTCAGACTGACCTTCAACCACCTGTGCTGATGGAAGGATTTTAGGCCACAGGAGCAGCGGTACGCTCTAAGAAAGCCCACTGCATTTCCAATTTGGAGTGCTTGTATCTCAAAAGTCGGTTGGGGTGCACTAGTCTCACACTCCTGTTGGTACATAATTCTCATATGCGCCTGCTCTCCAACTCCTCCAGCTAAGTGACTAGCTATCTCATCATGCCTCTCCATCATATGGGCATAGACATGTTCTTGACTGTATACCACCACGGTCAGTTGCTGGTCCATGTGTGCCACATCATGTTAGGTACTAGCAATCAGACCAAAGACAGCAGCATAAAATTACATATTTTAGGAACATCAGCAGATTGTGGAGGGGTTTCTGATGTGCTCAGCAGATGGGGAGATGCTTTTTTTTTATATGATTGTGACTGTCTTAGGCCCCATGATCTGCATTAGCTCCTCCTCGAAATCCAGAAGGTCAGTTGGCTCAGACCTAGTGGCTCGGGCACTTGTGACAGCCTTGGAGAGCTTCCTCTTTACCTGTCGCTTGATGTCATAATACCTGAATAGTAACTGTGAAAAATTGCTATTGGTACACTATAATTAATCATCTCTATATGTTTTTCCATTTACTCATAAACATCTGTCTATCTCTACATTTATGAATGCCCCTCTGTGCATGTGTTACCACAAATATACAGTTCTACTGATACACAGACTGATATGCACTGCAACTTAACACATCAGCGTCATCAATCATGTTGTTTTACTTTTTAATAGTCAATTATATGAGATGATCAAAAAATTGGAGATAAAGGAGAAAATGAAAGCTAAACACAAACTCTGCAGTCAGGGAAAAGAAAAATGTTGGTGCGCTTCTCACCCTAATAAAGTTGGCAACAATTATATAAACATAATTTAAGCTCACCCACCACAATAAGGCACACTCTCAACCTACTCTTAACTGCTATCTATTGTTCACTTAAAGCAGTTTATACTGCCAACTTTATTAGGGTGAGAAGAGCAGACAGTTTTTGTTTTTTACTATTATTAAAACAGCCCAAACTCTCGCAAACGATACAATATAGCAACACAGTCCAGTCACGAATGGGTTGATAAATATTGTTATACTGTAGAAAACAATGTGTGTGTAATATTTTCACATTGCCATATTTTTAGATTTGCATTGTCCTATATATTATTACAATTTGCTACAAGAAGTTCAACCCTTTTAACTTGAATAATTTCAAGCAAGGTTAGGTGACAGAAAATGACTAGGTTTTAACATTATACAATTCAAAACACAATTCTACCAGTACTGTTGGGGATTGTACATTATGGAGAACATTGTAGCCAATTTTTTTAACTACTTATAAATTGCTATGGCTGGAATGTGAGGTTGAAAGTAAAATGGTAGAAAGGGACAAAAAATTAAAATAGTTAATTCAATGGACCAAGGAATAAAAAAAAAAAAGTTATCTAAATATGTGCAAATATATAAACCAGGAGAGAGCATCACCTATTGAGTTTTGCTTTATGTTGACTTCATTTAAATATGGACCATCAAGATCTAAACTTAATATATGAAGATATTTATTAATAACTTTCTGGTGGACACCAGAGTAAATAGTTACCTTCTAAACCATAATGGTAAATACCTCAGATGGGGTTTTGTAGTTATATAATGAACTTTGAGTGATTATTTTTCTGCTCCCTGTCTATATTGTTTCTGTATATTTGTGTTCCCGCAGAACCTTTGCTCTAATCTTGTCCATAGGACAGTCGGCAGGACAGTTCATGGACAGAGCTCATCTACAGCTGAATCCTGAATATTTGAATGCAATGCATGTGAAGATTAGTGTTGAGTGAACCCGAACCGCACTGTTCGGGTTCGTACCGAACATTACGGTTTTTGGACCCCGAACCCGGACATTCCACTGTATGTTCGTTTTAGAGTTCGGGGTTCGGCGATTTAATGGCTCATTTTGAAAGGCTGCAGGGAAGCCAATCAACAAGTGTTTGACTCGTTTGCCCTTGGAAGCCATCACAGCCATGCCTACTAATGGCATGGCTGTGATTGGCCAGTGCAGCATGTGACCCAGCCTCTATATATAAGCTGGAGTCACGTACACGCACATCACATGAGCTCTTCTTAGTGTAGGGAGAGGATGCTGCAGCTGTGAGGGACAGATTGAAAAAAATTCTGGTGTTGAATCTGCAAACTACAGCAATTATTCAAACTACAGCGATTATTCAAATTACAGTGATTATTTTAGTGGGTGCTATACTACATATTTGTAACCTGCCCTGAGCCCAGTGCCACAGAGAGTGCAGTGCACTTGCAACTGCATGTGTGCCAGGCACATGCCTTTAATCCTGTTCTGTTAGCTCAGTGGGCAACATCTAGGCATTTTTAAATACTGCAATTTGTTGGTGTTAAATATTACATTTGCATCCTGCACTTCGTATCTGAGAGTCAAATAGAACACTAAAATACTGTACTTACAGCGCACTTTGAAAAATTCGAATTGTTTTGGGTGGTAAATAGTACATTTGCGTTTTGCGGTGCACTTCATATCTGAGAGTCAAATTGAACAGTCCAATACTGTGCTTACAGCCAGGGCCGATCCTAGGGTCACGGGCTCCTGGGTGCAGGTTTTCCTTTGGCGCCCAAGGGTGGGCGTGGCTATATTATGAACTCCTCCCCTTTAGACATTTCTGTTCCAGACATGCCCATTTCAATATTGGGGAGAGGGGGAGGGAGAAAACTTTATTTTAATGTAAAGGACCAACGTTTATTTTAAATAAAGATATATATTTTGCCATAATACTGTGTAGTGGTTTTATTTATTTCTATGATGCTCAGCCAGCAACATGGGAGACTTTTTGCTGGCTAGCAGAATGAGTTTTTACTACCGTTTTACTACCATACTACCCATGATTCCTAACCAGCCAAAGTCTCTCATTAGTCTGGCTGAGCATCATTGGAAAAGAAGTACACAATGAGTGATAAATAATATTCCACCAAGTCAGTCACTCACGTGTCTCTCTCTCTCCCCGTACCCTCATGTCTGTCTGTCTCTCCCCGTACCCTCATGTCTGTCTGTCTCTCCCCGTACCCTCATGTCTGTCTCTCTCTCCCCGTACCCTCATGTCTGTCTCTCTCTCCCCGTACCCTCATGTCTGTCTCTCTCTCCCCATTCCCTCATGTCTGTCTCTCTCTCCACTCATGCTCCATGTCTCTCTCTCTCTCCATTCATGCTCCATGTCTGTCTCTCTCCACTCATACTCCATGTCTGTCTGTCTCTCACTCTGCACTCATTCCCCATGTCTGTCTCTCACTCTCCACTCATTCCCCATGTCTGTCTCTCTCTCCACTCATGCCCCATGTTTGTCTATCTCCACTCATACCCCATGTCTGTCTGTCACACCCCATATCTTTCTCCTATACCTCCTACCTAGCATGTATTTGTCTCTTCCCATGTCCCTTTTTCATGCCCCTACTGACCTCATCTCAGAACTCAATTAGCGCTGCCTTGATCTCCCCGCACATAGTGATGACTCCGACGGTTATGTTCCGACGCTCTAAGTCATCACTGTGCATGGAAAGAGCAGAAAGCGCTGACTGAGGTCTAAGGGGAAACATGGCGCCGATCTGCAGAGCTGGCTCTGAGAGGCAGCAAAGCAGCACATGGGCAGCCCATTTGCAGAAGTGTTCTTAGTGTACACTTTGCCATTAACATAAGCAACAGCCAGTTTGCCTATTAAAAATTCTACAGTTTGCCCAATAAAAATGCCAGTTCGTCCATTAAAATACACCAGTTTCCCAAGTAATATGCCAATTATTTTGCCCATTAATATGCCACAGCCAGTTTGTCCATTAATATACAACAGCCAATTTGCCCACTGATATGTCACAGACAGTTTTCCCATTTATATACCTATGCTAGTTTGCCAATTACTAGGCTACAGCCAATATGCCACAGTTAGTTTACCCAATAAAAGCATAATCTCCTCTCCTGCCTTCCCCAGTACTCACCTTGCTGTTGCTCTCGCGTCCCCGGCCGTCTCCTCCGCATAGTCTTCCCTCTACGCACGCTGAGTGCAGGAGGCGGGAAATAGACGCAAGCTGGTTGGGGGCTGGTGCCCTCCATGTGATAAATTGATGAGCGCAGTGAGGACCCCGGGCAAGAACACACTTGCACACAGCCACACATAAATACACACAGTCATACATAAATACACACAATCACACATAAATACACACAGTCACACATAAATACACACAGTCACACATAAATACACAGTCACACATAAATAAACAGTCACATATAAATACACACAGTCATACATAAATACACACAGTCACACAAACACAGTTACACACTTAGTCACCCTCACAGATATACATTTACACAGACACCCTTATACACACTGTCACACATACATAAATACACACACAGCCACCTTTACACACTTAGACACAGGATACACTTGCACAGACACTCATGTACACACACTTACACAGACAGTTACACAGACATAGTTATACACATTGACACACACATACACATTCACACACACTTACACAGACAGTAACACACACATAGTTATACACATTGACACACACATACACACTTATACACATACACACACACTTACACAGACAGTAACACACATAGTTATACACATTGACACACACATACACACTTATACACATACACACACACTTACACAGACAGTAACACACATAGTTATACACATTGACACACACATACACACTTATACACATACACACACACTTACACAGACAGTAACACACACATAGTTATACACATTGACACACACATACACACTTATACACATACACACTCACTTAGACAGTAACACACACATAGTTATACACATTGACACACACATACACACTTATACACATACACATACACTTACACAGACAGTAACACACACATAGTTATACACATTGACACACATACACACTTGTACACATACACTTACACAGACAGTAACACACACATAGTTATACACATTGACACACACATACAGACTTATACACATTCACACACACTTACACAGACATTAACACACACATAGTTAAACACATTGACACACACATACACATACACTTCCTTTTTTTATTTTATATTTTAACAATACCCTCCCCAAACTGCTATCACCTCCTCCTCCTAGCTAATCCAAGCACAGAGCAACGGGGGAAAGCTCCGCCCCATCGCGTTCTGTGATTGGCTGCAGGGAGGAGGAGGTTCTCTATGGTGTCTTGGCAGATGAGAACCTCCTCCTCCCGGCAGCAGCCAATCACAGAACGCGACGGGGGCGGAGCTTGCACCCGTCGCGCTGTGCTTGCTTTAACAAGGAGGAGGACGGCAGGGAGAGAGCTCCCTGCTACAGCGCCTCTCCTCCCGTGCGCCTGGGCGCGGTGCACCCCGTGCACCCGCCCAGGATCGGCCCTGCTTACAGCTCAATTTGAAAAATTCGAATTGTTTTGGGTGCTAAATAGTACATTTGCGTTTTGCGGTCCACTTCATATCTGAGAGTCAAATAGAACAGTCCAATACTGTGCTTACAGCTCACTTTGAAAAATTATAATTGTTTTGGGTGGTAAATAGTACATTTGCGTCTTGCGGTGCACTTCATATCTGAGAGTCAAATTGAACAGTCCAATACTGTGCTTACAGCTCAATTTGAAAAATTCTAATTGTTTTGGGTGCTAAATAGTACATTTGCGTTTTGCGGTCCACTTCATATCTGAGAGTCAAATAGAACAGTCCAATACTACATATTTTTAACCTGCCCTGAGCCCAGTGCCACAGAGAGTGCAGTGCACTTGCAACTGCATGTGTGCCAGGCACATGCCTTTAATCCTGTTCTGTTAGCTCAGTGGGCAACATCTAGGCATTTTTAAATACTGCAATTTGTTGGTGTTAAATATTACATTTGCATCCTGCACTTCGTATCTGAGAGTCAAATAGAACACTAAAATACTGTACTCACAGCGCACTTTGAAAAATTCGAATTGTTTTGGGTGGTAAATAGTACATTTGCGTCTTGCGGTGCACTTCATATCTGAGAGTCAAATAGAACAGTCCAATACTGTGCTTACAGCGCACTTTGAAAAATTTGAATTGTTTTGGGTGGTAAATAGTACATTTGCATCTTACGGTGCACTTCATATCTGAGAGTCAAATAGAACAGTCCAATACTGTGCTTACAGCGCACTTTGAAAAATTCTAATTGTTTTGGGTGGTAAATAGTACATTTGCGTTTTGCGGTCCACTTCATATCTGAGAGTCAAATAGAACAGTCCAATACTGTGCTTACAGCGCACTTTGAAAAATTCTAATTGTTTTGGGTGGTAAATAGTACATTTGCATCTTGCGGTGCACTTCGTATCTGAGAGTCAAATAGAACAGTCCAATATTGTGCTTACAGCTCAATTTGAAAAATTCTAATTGTTTTGGGTGGTAAATAGTACATTTGCGTTTTGCGGTGCACTTCATATCTGAGAGTCAAATAGAACAGTCCAATACTGTGCTTACAGCGCACTTTGAAAAATTTGAATTGTTTTGGGTGGTAAATAGTACATTTGCATCTTACGGTGCACTTCATATCTGAGAGTCAAATAGAACAGTCCAATATTGTGCTTACAGCTCAATTTGAAAAATTCTAATTGTTTTGGGTGGTAAATAGTACATTTGCGTTTTGCGGTCCACTTCATATCTGAGAGTCAAATAGAACAGTCCAATATTGTGCTTACAGCTCAATTTGAAAAATTCTAATTGTTTTGGGTGGTAAATAGTACATTTGCGTTTTGCGGTCCACTTCATATCTGAGAGTCAAATAGAACAGTCCAATACTGTGCTTACAGCGCACTTTGAAAAATTATAATTGTTTTGGGTGGTAAATAGTACATTTGCGTCTTGCGGTGCACTTCATATCTGAGAGTCAAATAGAACAGTCCAATACTGAGCTTACAGTGCACTTTGAAAAATTCTAATTGTTTTGGGTGCTAAATAGTACATTTACGTCTTGCGGTGCATTTCTTGCAGTCCAATAAACAAAAAATCTAAAAAAATACAAAAAAAAATTGTTGACTATTGGCGGTTACAAGGTCGCCTGACATAAACCATCTGTTACTTTGGTGGGTGGCCGCAAAGAATGAGGAGAGTGTCAAATAAGGGACATGGCTCTGGGTGTGGTGCTGCTGGTGTTGGTGGATAATTCTGTTGATCCTCCTGGCAGCCATGCTTTAGATTTAGATTTATGTTCTTCCAAAGCTAAAATCAAAGATTCCATCTAGTGCTATTTTATGGCTCACCTGTATTTGTATGTATTTTATGTTATTTTAAGTTATTTTCCTATCCACATTTGCTTGCAGGGCACTTGTCCTACTGTTACCCACATTTGACTTCATTTTGCAGCCCTCTAGTCCTTTCCAGGACTTTTTTAGAGGCATTTTAGTGGCCAAAAGTTCGTGTCCCCATTGACTTCAATGGGGTTCGGGGTCAAGTTCAGGGTCAAGTTCGAGCATGGACCAGGACATTTTTTCAAAGTTCGGCCGAACGCGCTGAACCCGAACATCCAGGTGTTCGCTCAACTCTAGTGAAGATTAATCTGCACAAGCAGAATCTGGAATGTTTAATAGAAAGACTATATCAAGTGTAGGTTTTTTAAATATAAATGTTTTAATAGAAGAATATAAACCTTATTCAGCTCTGCCTTGTATAGCTCTACATGGAGACAAAGAGGCTCAGTTATGTACGTTATTTGTATTATTTCATTAAAGCATTTCTATTTGAAATGACTACACTTGATGCAATCTTTCAATTAAACATAAGTTAATTTTATGCCATCAGTTGTCCTTTAAGATCTTTTTATCTCTGTAATGGATTCTGTTTGAAGTTCTTGTGCAACTATATATGTTTGTTAGCATTCTTAATTACCATTTAAATAAATAAAATAGGTGTCTATATTTGTGATGTTTTATGATTTTTGTGTCATTTTTGTCTTTTGTCTTTTGTAGACAATTATCATTATTATTTCTAGTTTACTTGTTTTTGTTATTTTTTTCTTTATCCAAGCTTTACCCTTATCCTGTGTTTTGTATATTTAAAATGAAAGGCATTTAATTCAACATTGTACACGCACAAATCTGGCAGTTGTACAATTTATGAAAATCCACAGATAAATCTGGGAAGTAATTGCATTTTAATTGCATGTAATATATAGCACTTCCATGTATATTCAATGATGTTTGGTATATCTGAGCATTAGTTGTTATGAGTTCATATTATCTATAATGAGGTATGATACTATTAATTGCCTGTTAACATAATTCTGTAGTTTGATTTGTATTAGACAAAGATACTTTTCAGAACTTATAACTTAACATGACTGTAATAGTCTGGAGAAATTCTGAATACGCTCTCTCTCTATTTCTCTCTCTCTATTTCTTAACAAAACATTTCTTTAAAAAAACCCTCTCTATTCTACTGGGCAGCTAAGCAGGCCCCAGTAGTTCAATAACCAAAACAAAGACTTGCAAAATACCTTTGCTTGCTTTACAGTTTGACTGCCTTTGCCTCTTAGGCTCATAGCTTCTGCGTCTCAGCCCCAGCTCTTCGCAGGTCATACAGATTGCTCTCTGCATAGGGTTTATGCAGCACACTAATTAATGCTCTAAGAGTAACCTGAAAATTAACTCCCTCTTGTCAGGGAACATGATGTGTGTGTGACGGGATCTTATAAAGACAATGCTTGCATTAGGGCAATTTAGAAACTAAAAGAGATCAGCACATCCCAGAAAGTTAATTGCTTTAATTTCATTAGAAAATATGTTTGCTTTCTATAATAAATATGAAATACACATAGAAATGTGTTTATAATAAATAGAATCTTTTCCAACTTTTTTTCATCCATTTATTTAATGTTTGGCTTGCTTTAGATTAGATTTTTTTAGTTATTTTTCTTGGTAAATGAAAATATGCTTTCCCAAGTGCTCATTTAAACTTGATGACTTGTCTTAAGGTTACATATTTGTTCGTAAATGTGATTTGGTTGACTTGAAAGATTAATGGCAAAATAGTTCAACATAATTGTTTTTCTATTATAATGTAGCTCCCCATATACTGTGTGACCTGTAGGCTATAATACGTAAATGTGCCGTTATTGTTTGTTTATCAAGTATTTATCAAGTGAACTTGTATTTAAAACTTAAATCTGTTTATGTTTGGAACTAAATTATTACTTTTGTTGTACATTAGTTTGATAGATGGTCAGTTGGGGAAGTTTTTGGAAAGTATTTTTGTTAAATGGATTAGAAACTTGTATAATGTACCGTATAATAAAGAGGCAGCTACAGAGCCTAGCAGTGCATGGGGTGAACTGCACCAAGAATCTCTGGTTGCCCCAGGCGCTGAAATGGGTGTACCACATATTAAAAAGTCCTCCTTTATCAATACACCGGCGCCAATGTACTGAGAGCAGGTCAAGTGAACCTGCCCTGTCTGTGTATCACAAGTGAAGCTGACTTTAATCAGACAGAGACTGTAGAGGATACATGTGGAGGTGAGCTTTATATGGGGCTGTGTCAAAGGCATTGAATGTCAACATCAAACTAGAGGCTACAATAAGCTGGTGACAGTGTCTCAAAGTGGGGCAGATTCTATGGAGCAGTGCCAAAGATGAGAGATCTGTAAGTCGTGTTTGAGTGTCCATGACTTTCAGCAAGCTAGTCACCACTTAGCACCTGGGTCAGCAGCATGGTGTAAGCTACATAGCTTGCTATTGGCTAGCTGATTGCATACCAGTGCAAATAACATGTACAAAGAAGGGTTACACTTCACGTAATTGCCCTCTGTACATTTCCCAAAGACTTCACTGCATATTAGTTTCAGAGAGGATTAGAGCCCTGGGTAATTTGCAAAGCCAAACCAAGGTAGGTGCACTGGGTATCCTGTGCCTAGGCACTCTAGATGCCAGATGCTCTGTATGGGCACATGTCATTTAAATGCATGACATCCCAGCAGTGCAGCTCCTTTGTAGTCCATGCCGTGGACGGAGTCACACACCACATCAAGCAAGAATAAGAGCACACCTTCCTATCATGAAAGGTAAAATAGCAGGGAAGGGGCCAGATATACTAAGATGTTCTTGTTTTTTTCAGTAAAAACAAAAACTGTGTGATTGTGTATGCATGACTGTGTGTGTGTCAGTGTGTGTATGTATGTGATTGTGTACAGTGGTGGATTTAGATTTTGTGCTGCCCTAAACCTGAAAAAAACTCATACACTATATAATCTTCATTTGCGCCACCCCTTCATGTCTAGGCCACACCTGTGCCTGTTTAGGATCCACCAACATTGTATCTAAACACTTTCACTGTGCCATCTTTTTGCTGACAATGCTAGGGTGCACACTGAGATTGGTACTGCAGAATTGCATTCCCGAAAAGTGGAACAGAGGTAGAGCTTGGCAGGACAGTTCCATGCAAAGTGAGACAGTGGGGAGGCATACAATACACATTGAATATGCAATCACAAAATATTTACATTGTTCATCTTCCTAGCAACTTATTGGTTAACAATTCTGCCTCATTTTTTGAGTAGAGCAAAAGTGATAATCCAGAGAAAGATATTTTTGTTATGTCTTTATTTTGGCTTCTAAAATGTATGGTTTAAATAAAGGCAACATTATTAACATTAACCACTTCACATATAAGGATGTTCTATGACATCCTATAATATAGGGCAACCCTTAAGACAGCAGAAAACATCCTTTCCTCAGCATCTCATTGCTGCCCTACATGATGAGCAGTGCTGAAGATCTTGCTTGCTGGGCACTGCAGCAGGATCCCTTCTGTCAGGTGAGGCTTTTAACCAAATCATGATGTGCTCAAACGTCCAGGTGAGGGCACGCCAGCTCCACATTACAATATGTCATGAACACAACATTTGTCCACAAAAGCGCTATTGGGTATTTCAGATACTACTAGTATGCTTAAATTCCTAAACCACACATCCATGTCAACTTCATGCAAGATAAAAATATTAAAAATGATCAGCCAAGTGAATATTAAGAATATTATTGCAGCAAATCCCATTTGTTTTGGTGACACATATAAATGACTAGAAACGCCTAGATTATATTTACAACTAATTTCATTTGTAATGCAAAGCATCGTATTTGATATTTTAATCAGTTAAAAAAAACATATCTCATTTGGAGACAGAGGGGAAAATAAATAAAACATTTAAGATAACATTTATGAAAAGATGATGCAATAGTTTCAAAAACAAATGGTGACTGAATAATAAATTATCACAAGTAACAGTGTTAGGGTTTATTATAATAATGAATAATACATGCTCTGGGTATTTGTAAAGATGTTTAATTTGTTAACTGGGAACACAAAAGTAACAGTTTTATATGCTAATATTATAGCTGTTATAGTCATTTAAACCCTTAGGATGTACTGTAGCTACTATTTTTATTCTAAGCATTGCCTGTTCCATAAAAAAATCAAAAAGGTATTGAAACATATAATTAGAAATCTAAATGATTTAACAATAAAAAGCCCAACAGCAAAGACATAGATTATGCAATATTGCCAATATTACCCATACTTGATTTTTTTTTTTTTCATGATGTTCTTCAATAAATTTAATAGTTTTCAACATGTGTATGTAGAGTTTGTCAATGGAACCTCCAGTGAAATACAAATGCCCAAATCTACTGGCCCCCTTTTCTCCAACTTTACCCTACAGTCAGCCTTTGTATGACTAGGTTTCTTAGAAAATTTGCATAGAGAAGCTGGATTGCCAATGTTCAATCCGGTACCATGTAAAGATTCTTCACTTCAGGAGTAATTGTTCTACTTCAGGAGTCTACTGTTCTACAAAATTCTTGAAGCAGTCTGATTATATGAAGAACAGGTTTAGGGATAGACATTTTGGCTTACTCAAAGAGCATGGCATTTGGAGAGAATGGAATTGATTTGATGGTGCCCACTAATTCTGGAAAATATATATATTTTTTTAATGCACATTATTTTTAGCTGAATAATGTGCAATTCAATGCCAACGGATCACTCAGAACTAATGTGCATTAAAGCATGAGTTTGGCAGTGAAAGACTAACATTGTTTTGAAAATGCCTCCACCCCCACATTTCCATGCATTTGGGCCAGGGACTGCCTAAATGCCTCTCGCTCCTCAATTTACATACATTTGAGTACCATGAAGGTGGCAATAAAAATCAAAAAAGTGTGCCCTGTGAAAAATAATATACCTGAAATTATGTCTAATGACTATTGGTGACCAACATTCTAGATCCTAATCTTTGGCCTAGGTAAAGGGGCCATAGAAAAAAAAGAAATAATTCACCTATTAAAAACTAGTGAGGCAAAAAAATTAGATGGACCTAAAACACCAGTTCTCAGCAGACGCAGACCAAAATCACAGCTAAGTAGGACTCTGTCACCAATCAGAAGCATCCCTAGCCTGAGCCATACCATTAACTGGTTTTGAAAAATACTTCTTAAGCATTTGGAATCACAGCCATACTCCGGTGAGGATGGACGTTTAAGGTCCGTCACTTTTGTAAATTTTATAATTTTTTGCAGTGATATTTTTTAATAGGTGTATTATTTATTTATATTTGGATGGTCTCTTTCCCTAAGCCAAAGATGTGGATAAAGGGTGTCACAAAAAGTCATTGGACTTTTCTATGTTAACACATGTACAAAGGTGTGTGTACTTATGTATGAAGCAATAGATAGATGTATATGTGTAAATCGGATAACATGTGCAGATGATGATTGATAGTGTACCAGTAGCAGTGTTCTATGTTGTATTTCAGATAATCGGACATAAAGAGATAGGTGAACAGGAAGCTATTCAAGGCCAGAGCCAGCTAACCTAGTCATAAGTTTTGAATATCCATTGATGTGTTATGTATGTCAACTGGTATGTATTAACAATGTTCTGTGAAAAGGTCAAAAGGAAGTGGTGGTAGTAACAGTAATGTGGGCAGTTGGTGCTACGTGGGTTTGGTCAGAGATTAATTGTGTGTGTTCTAGCTGGATGAGTTTTAAGCTACCTGATCCTAACTGTGTTTGAAGATAGCTAGAGCTAGGTGTGATTAGTTAGAAGTTGATTAACAGGTATTCTAGTGGGTAGGGTATTAAACTTCTTTAAGGAGATGAGTTTTGAGGGACTTTTTGAAATTTTTGAAGGAGGTAGAGCACTGGATGCTCTGCAGAAGGGAGTTCCGGAGATGGGTGAAAGCTCGGCAAAATCCTGCAGGCGTGAGTATGAAGAAGTAATGAGGTGATAGGGGCTTTTCAGGTTAAAGATAGAATTTAAAATTGGAATAACGAGCGAGAAAGATTAGCCTGGCAGCTGTGTTTTGAAAAGACTGCAAAGAAGAATGACGAGCCAGAGGTAGTCCAGTAAGGAGGGTGTTGCAGTAGTCATGGCGAGGGATTGCAAGTAAATGCACTAGGATTTTGGCAGTCTCTTCGCTGAGGAAAAGGCAAATGAGTGTGATGTCCTTTAGGTGCAGACTACAGGATTTGGTTAGAGACTGAAAATGAGGACCGATGGAGAGAGCAGAGTCAAAACATCAATACTAGCTTACATTTTTACCTACAGACTGCATTTTTTTTAATACCTGCCCCTAAATAAAATAAAATAAAACATATAATAGGGTCATAATGTACAAATTACCAGTTTCTTTACAGGGCCACAAGGGTAAAGGTACCCATCTGGACCCATTGTAGGACCAGTCTTGTGACTGGTGGGTATGAATCTGGACTTGCATAACTAACACATGCAAGCTGATGCATTAATAGCTGGTGCCTTATGAAAGCGTTTTAGCTAATACATGTATTATTTAAATGCTGCATTTTTTCCATAGTTAATGGGATACCAAGAAAACACACAGTAGGTTAAATTCACAGCGTGCATGGAGGAATGATAGAAACATTTCAAAGCTACAGAAATTGTAACTTCAGTGTTGTATTTACTTTTTAAAATATTTTAGCTATTTTGCGAACTATAACTATAACTACACAGCTTTTCTATAAGATTTTTTTTATCATTTGTATGGGGTCATAAGAAACCCAGAATAAAATTTCGTATCATGTCTTAAGATATTTCTGACAGAGGATTATCCATCCCTAATATATATCACATTCCCTATTCCATAATGTTTTCACATTTTCTTGCATAGGGAAACAGGAAATCTAGAAGTAAGAGCTGGTCTCAATATGAAAAAAAATTATGCTGCACTGTAGAACCTTTCTTACTTTTCTGGATAAATGAGTATACGTTTAAAAGCTTAAACATCAAAAACCAGGTTATCAAAAATGTTTTTCAATCTAATGGACCAATTAAAAAGACATTTTATCTAGACTCCCAAATAACTCTACGGGCCTCCATAAAATCTTTGAAACTCTTTATAGAGGACCTAAATCTAGATAACTAGCTTATGGCTGGGATTGAAACAATGGGAGATCTATTTAGCGGTTCTTGTAATATACCTTTTCTGGAGTGGCAACTTCGTTTTATTTATCACCCAAGGAAATGTTTACATATATTAGAATCATGGGTTTTCTTTCAAATAAAACCTGATTCTCCAATGGATAAAATTATGTTTGATACTCACCTAAAGATTACCTCTCGAATCACTAAAGCAGTTCAAGAGTTAGATCAACGGGAGGAGAAATTAGAAACAGTGACTTAATGGGAAAACAAAATGGAAAAACCTTTTTAATCAATGCTCGGCGGAACTCTTGTGAATCTGTTAGAAAATCTATCCACTTTCTAGGGTTGCAGGAATTGTATATCAAAATTTTACATAGATGGTATCTGGTTCCCTTAAGACCTTGCTAAATATCAATCCAATATGTCACCACTTTGCTGACGATGCAATCGTTAAAGGGGCAGCATTACACATATATGGTTTGATTGTAAGAAATTGGAAGGGGTATGAAACATCTTAAACAAAGTATTCTCAGAATCACAGCTAGATCTTGGAGATTTGGCTCCAGAGAAATTTCTGTTCTATCTTGGAATCTCCGGCCTAAGCAGATTTCAAAAATATTTGGTGGTCCATATTCTGATGGGAACTAAAATGTGGATATTAAGTTATTGGAGAGGATTGGAGATCCCGACTGAAGCAGAAATTCAGGCTCAAATAAATCAGTCTACAATGGAAAAAACATTGACACTTGACATATTAGGCCAGGCTCCCTCATCCATCCGACTATATCTTATTATTATAGAATACATTTTCTGAGGTCTCTGCATACCTGTTGGTTGTATTTGTGTTTCTGAACGGCAGCTGTACAAACGAATAGGACATTAATGATCTTAGCCCATACTATGTCTAGAAAGAATGGCAAATAAGTAGTCTGCCACTGAAGTGTGTTTGTCTGTAAATTGTATTGTCCTTTATCTGTCTTTATTGGAAAACTTAGATTAACACTATCTTGGAGTAGAAAATATCGAGAACCTTGTTATAAGAATAATGTATGTACTCCATTTGGATATACTTAATACCTTTTCAGCAACTATGTCTAATGTTGTAATGTTTTCTATGTTAAAATGTTGCACAAATAAATATTTACAAAATAAAAAAAAAGGTTTTATTAACTGAGCAACACCTCCAAACAAACGTATATAACACATTATTTCCAAATGTAGTGTTTATGTGGGCATAATTAATGTTCTGTATATAGGAAATAATATTAATACTGTTTGGCAATAGCTTAATTTTAATGCTTATCTTCTGCAAGTTTGATTACTGAATTTGGATATAAATGAAAAGGAAGTAATGATGTATGGTACATTAAAGTCTTAACAGTGAGATGCAAACCAATTCATTAATAAACAAATCACATTTCATTTAATTGCATAATATATTATACTGCTGTTTTAATCAAATGTTTCAGTGCAATTATACTATGTTGGGGAAGTGTCTACCTTCATAAATTATGCTATTGTAAGTAATTATAGTGTAAAGGATTTAGATTGTTTCAACATGGGTGATGTTGGACAACGTCTGTTTCTAATAAGCATCATGTGTAACTTAGGACAGACTAATGTTTATGATATGCTCCTTATTCTACCATAATACCTTCCATTGTCATCTTTTAAATGGCTTATTTTAAGTAGACTGAACTGACCAGTGGCATTAGAGAGGAAATAAAAAAAAGTTGGCCAAGGTCCAGTCTCACTTTCCAAACTTATATTGTTCAGTTTGTCTGAAGGTCTAATATCTTTTCAGGGAGATTATTAGCTCTCCAGGGTTTGTAACTGACCTTGGTGAGCAACCATCAGCATTATTTCTAATAGAGAATTACTATGTCCTGGATACAGAGATCATAGGTCATCAGCTAATTCACTCTAGTCATTCTTTGAAATACACACAGAAAGTAATCTCTGAGATGGGAGCAGAGACAGGTCACATTCTAAATGTCTCTATACCTCTTTTAACCTGGAAGAATACACAAGAGCTTTCCTTTATTGATTTATATGTAGCGTTAATAGGAAAACTTCATGCCCATGGCATGCTACTTTAATATGGAATCAAATTGTACTTGTGTCACTTCAGAAACCTGGGAAACATTTTACTGATACTATTATCCTGAAATTTCAAAGATATAATAAAGAAAAATAGTCAGATAAATGTGACTGATTCACTCAAAAGCCCACATCTAAATTGAGGGTGTAGAAATGGGCAAATGACAGGAAGGCATGTCTTTAGTCATTCATTAGACAACATTGAGTTGCTAATTTGGCTAATTCAGACTTATCTGTGATATTCACTTGGCTAAGTTTGTGACTGCTTCAAAAAATCAAGCAGTTCAGGAAAATTCAGCTTCAGTCATCAATGCAACATTAGAAGAATAGGCAATCACAGTTATTCTAGACAAATCTTCACAATGGTCAAAATGTTGCCATGCTAGTTCAGGATCAGGCATTTTAATACTAATATTTCCTATAAAACACATTTTTGGATGTGTAAGTGAGTACTAGCAAATTCAATGGCAGGTCTAAGCACTTCTATTTTGAGGGATACAGTGGTGTGACATGGCATTGTTTACACTTGCTACAGAAATACACTATAATTATACACGACAACCTCTTGCAGTTAAGCAGTCCACTATCCAGGTGTCATCTGTGTTGTATTTTGGTTTTGTGCTGCCCTATGCACCCCCACCGACATTTCAAAACAAGGACATATCCCAGCACCCAAGGACATACCCTATAACCCACACTGCACACCCAGGACATGCCCCAGCACCCACACTGCACACCAAGGCATGCCCCAGAACCCACACTGCACACCTATGACATGCTCTTCACCCACACTGCACACCCACTAAATGCCCCACTACCCCAAGACATGCCCCATCACCCACATTACACACCCTTTACATGATCCATCACCCCCAGACATGCCCTGTCACCCACACTGCTCACCCATTAAATGCCCAATCACCCAAGAACATGTCAGACTCCTTGGCAGTGCATAGGCCAGCATCTCTGCTAGCAAGCTTCTTTTTTTTTTTTAAAGAGGCAGCATTTTTAGCCACCCTCCCAGGCAGACAAGGTAAGTGCCTCCGAAAGCACTTGCCTTGTCTTCCTCACACTAAATATAGCACTGGGTGTCATGTAGAGTTGTCATGCAAGATTAGCGAGCCTCTTGTAAAAAAAATGTATAATTGCATGGAGGCATTTGAGAAGTGCCACAACTTTTCTCCTGTTGATAATAGTTGGGTCCATTTACATTCCAGGACCGGATGTTTAAATTTTGTGTTAAATATTGAACCAGAGTCAAATCGAATGTTGTAGGTATATTAGCTAATACCCATTTTGGATTGTTGTTATAGTGCTTCATGTTATATTTTGAAAAAAGTTCTTCTTCTCCCAACTACCAAGTTAGGGGAAGTAGATTTTTTTTTCTTGAATGCATATGTCTCATTTGATTTTAATAAGTGTTGTTGAAATGATGTGCTGAATTATATCTATAGTTTACTCCATTGACTTAAGCATTCTGCATTGTGCTTAAAATGTTCAGTCGCTCTGTCTCACCTTTCCTACCAATTACTTGAATACCTTACCACGTATAATGCTACTCCGGCTACAGCAACAGAGATTAAATACATCTTTAGTCCTTCCAGAAAGACATAAAACACAAAGATATGCAAAAAAAAGTCTCCCTAGTAAACTATAAAAAATACAACTACCCCTTGGGAAATGTCCCTCATATTTGATCCCCATGAAACATTTTATAATTCCAAGGGGGAACATCGTCCGGTCTTTGAAATTAATTAAAATTCTCCAGACAACTTAATATGTTCCTTTAAGAGTTAATTAAAATCAACTACCACAACAAGAGGACATGGTCTTAAATAAGAGGTTTAAAAGTAATAGTGTAGGTAGTAGGTAGTAGTCAGGTAGTGTACACATGGAGTAGCCTTCCAGCAGAAGTGGTAGAGATTAATACAGTGAAGGAGTTTAAGCAGGTGTAGGATATGCATAAGGCTATCTTAGATATGAAATAAGGCCAGAAACTGTTGGAAGTATTCAGATGCAATTTACATTTTTATTCTAAATTAGGAAGAAATTGTGCAGAATAGATGGTTCTTATCTGCCAACACATTCTATGTGTTTCTGTATGGTTGACATATTACACACTTATTAACACAAAATGTGTGTATTCTAATCTATTTGTTAATTTTTAAAAAATAAGCACAGGATGACAACCCTTTTTGTCCAATACCCAATCCCACATCTTTATTACTTTCTGTGAAAAGACCATACATAAACATCTGATTGAGTGTGGATATGGAAAACAATTTATGGGGTTTGAAAACTATCAAAAACTACACAATTTGGGTAGAGCTATTACTAGGCTCCACATGTGGCTCTAAGCCAATGTTGTCCAAATGTTTAATGTGGAGGCCTCCTCCCATGCAGATGCTTCGGAGGATCAAACATTATACATTTATAAATTTAATGAGGAAATACTATATAAGCTAAAAAGAGTTGCTGTCTAAAGTGAAGCACAGCAGGAACTAGGTCAATTACTGTATTTGCTTGAATATAAGATGATCCACCAAACTTTGGATATTCTTTTAAGAAAATAAAAAATGTATGAATATAAGACTACCCTATACTAAAAAAATATTACTTTCCACATGTAAACTGTTTTTTTCATATTTAATAAAAATTGTGATAGAAAAAAAATGCATTTCTTGATTGTATTAGCCCATTGATCGCCCCCACAGAGTCATCTGCCCTTAGACTTAGCCAGTCATGAACCCCACACAGCCATTTGTCCCCAGACTTTGCCAATCATGGCCACGACACAGCCATCTGCCCCCAGACTTTATCAATAATGGCCCCTACACAGCCATCTGCCCCCGGACTTTGCCAATCATGCCCCAATTTTGTCAATGCTATGCCCAAACTTACCCAAAGCTCCTTCCCCTCCCGGACTTACTCCGAATCTCCCTGGTGGCTAGTGGGGGCAGCCGGTGGATGTCTGCATGTTGCGTGCAGACATCCTCCGATGTTGCCTGACACTTCCGTCTTTTTGATGGACCACTTCCAGCTTCCGTCGCAAAAGTGCCAGGCAGCAGCTGAGGATGACAGCGTGCATTGCATAGACATCAACTGGCTGCTTGCAAGGGAGATCCAGGTCCCCTGCAGCTCTGCGGGGGACCTGGATCCCAGTCTTACAGTCAGACCTCGATTTGAGGTCTGATTGTAAGATGAACCTCGAATGTAAGACAAGGGGTATTTTTCAGAGCATTTTCTCTGAAAAAAACCTCCTCTTATAATCGAGCAAATATGGTATATAGGTATATATCAAGTTAAACTTCAAACATGCCACAAATTGCATAATTTATTTTGTAACTTGTTGTCCATATTTGGTCAGCTATACAAGTCAAGAATGAGTGACTGGAGAAATGTAGCTCTCATGACACTAATTTTTTTGCCTTTGCTCCCTACTTTACTCTGCTGACAAAATATAAGCATGTGCCATATATATATAGCCTGTATAATACCTGTATATAAGTTCTTTTGCCGCCACCCCAGGACTTATACAAACTCTATTGCTCTTAAGGTATTACATTAAAGCATAACACCCACAATTTATTTCAGACTCTAGGCTGGACTTTACAGGGCCCTCCCTGTCTTTTATTCAAGTATGTCTAATAATTGTATTCAATTCCCTATTGTTTGTTTGCTTTATTTGCCCCCATTATGCTGCACATCAGAATATTACAGTGCTTTAGAAATAAAATTAAATTGTGTGGCATACCCTGACTATTTTAAAATCGGATTAGTCATGCATTTCTTTTTTTCAAGAAGATCCAGGCTGACGTTTTAAAACATTTCTAGGAAGACATATATGCCCAGCATGTCAGAGATTTATGAAGACACCAGCGCTGGTGACCTTAAAGCTTTTGCCTAATTACAGAAGCAAAGAACAAGTTTTGGCCTGATCTTTATAAAATGCTTATCGTGCAAAATAAAAAGCTGCTCTCCCTCCCCCCCTTAATATGTGATTAAATTGTATAGGTCTACTGATGTGTTTTCTACAATGAAATGTTCAGTGAGAAAGATTTAACATCAGTATACTCTATTGACTTTTAATACTGTTTCTTCCGTTTGTTTATGTCGATAATAACTTTGTGTCATAAAGCAAGCTCAGTGAGTTTATATGACAAATGTTAGCCAAAAGGGAGAATTAGGTTTCCTTAATTGCTTCCTGGAAAAAAATAAATGTATAGGGAATTGCTAGCATCAATTTAAATAACTTTCATCTAATGAGAGATACTTTGGTTAACTTTATTATGCGATGGTCTAAACATAAATCATCATATATTGTTTATGCCTAGTATGTTGTCAACTCTATTTTATGCAAACTAAAATACATAAAGCATAGAATTTACATAATACAAGAATTGCTGCCATACTTGGATATATAAACAAATACAGCAGAATTAATTTTCAACATGCTGTAAAGTAGGTATCTATATGTTGATATTCTGCACCAATGTTATTCCCTATTGAATCTAGAACAGATTGGAAAAAAAATGCTTGATTCACAACTTTGCTTATTGAACTAGATTGAGGTGTTGTATAATCTGTAGAAGCATTGAACCTTGGAACTGCATCTACCTGATAATTCTAGACTGATCATAAATCTGACTGTGGCAAAAAAAATGCATTCATATTTTAAATTGCAATATGTCAATTAAACTAAAGTCTAGTAAAAAAATAAAAAAAAACATAATTAATGTTTGATTGCTAGTTTATTGCACTGTAAATCAAATTTTCATTGTTTATAAAGAAATGAAGATCTAAGAAGAATATATATGGAGAAGCTATTTTCCTCCATGTTAGTTTTATTATTTACATATGTTTATAATGAAACTAGGGAATTATGTTTTTTTTTCAATTAGGCTTAAAGCACATTGAGCTAGATTCAATAGCCCCTGTTAATGTAATGGTAAAATAAACAGTACTCAACTGATGCGATCTCCATTATAATAAGTTATTAAGTTAATGCAGGCAGAAAAATGTAAACGAATGCATGCGCACATTGAACAAATAATACCACTTTAATGGTATCAATGTTGGCTTAAATGTAACTAAATAATGTTAAAGGGGCTGTATCACATACACTTTACAACAGGACACTGAATGATGTATATAAAGACAATGAGGAAAGTGAAATAATGACAAGAGTACCTTTAACACATATTAACCAGTAACTGGATATTTAACATATTTCAACAGTCACATAACATTCCTTAACACCTCCTGAGAGACTGGAGTGTGAAGGACAGGAGACAATCTTAACCTGGGGAACACAATGGCTTGACTGACACCCTGAGTGAGCTAGTCCTGGGCACCCTGTGCCAGAAGTCTAGCTGCACTGAAGACAGGGTGCCGCTGGGGGCCCCACAGTGTGTACCCAGCTATCACACACATAGACAGGGTTCATAGTTTATTGGGAGGAGGCGGGCCATTATTTCTCTCTAGGAACCCCATTGATGGAGGGTTCTGTCACACTCTAGTTACATGTCTTTTGATCCAAATCAAATGTTTAAGATGACTGATCCAATTTGGAGGTTATGAAGAAATCATGGCAGAGATCATTTGAAGTGCCTTTGTAATCATTACTTTAGTGAGTGTATTACTTTTAGGGGTGCTGGGTGGTGGCAAACATATTTAACTACTGTCAGAGTTGCACTATTTGTGTTTGTTTTATATTTTCCAGGGTTTAACCTATATGGAAAAATACTTCAAGGCCACATTGTATACATTTTATAGGTTGTTAAACATAACCATTATCAGATTTGACACTACATTGTACCTGGTTCACAGCATACCACTTCATATGCAGGGATAGGAAAAAAAGGGCTATACACTAAAATGTGAGTTGCAGGCAGGGGCATAACTAGAAACCACCAGTGTGATAAAATTGCCCCTGGGACCACCTAACTTCACCAAACAACATTTCCTAAATTGCCAGCTTTGTCACCAAACAGTTTGTATTTCCCATATTTTCCTAACAGCTTATCAGTGTCATTTTCCCAAGCAGCTTGTATGTGTGTCCCCAAACAGATTGTGAAATCTTCTGTGTCCCCAAACAGCTTTTCTGTACACTATTTGTCCAAAACAAACTGGAAGTACAACCTTTGACCCTAAATCAGCTTGTCTGTGTCATCATTGTCCCAAAACACATTGCCAATGCCATATTTTTCCCAAACAGTTTGATTGTGTCATCTGTGTCCTGAAATTGCTTGTCATTGCCTTCTTTATGTCCACCTTTGTTTCTAAACAACTTATCAGCTGTGTCCTAAAATAGCAAGTTAATGCCATATTGCCTGCAGGAGTACAATAGTAGTGTCTGTCTCACTCCAGAGGAAAAAAAAATACTTCATGTTCTACACTGCCAGATTTGAACCAAACTATTTGTTTATGCCATATATGTCCCCTAATAGTTGATCAGTGTCATAGCTGTCCCCAAACAGCATGCCAGTACCATATTTGTCCCCAAACAGCCTGGAAGTGCCATATGTGTTCCCAAACAACATGCCAAATTATAAAATACCTAGCTGGAGAATTTAGTTAGTTTTTAGTCTCTCTTTTAGTCTTTGTTCTTGGAAGTTAATTATATATTGGTTCAGGTTTCCAAGTAATTTGGAACATATAGTCATTGGAAGGAGACAGCCTGGCGTGTGAAGACTTCAGCCCTTTAGCTAAGGTTGCCACCCATCTGGTATTTTACCAGCAGGCAGGCAAATATTTAGCTTGAAGCCAAAGCTAAGTCTTTGGACGCAATAGTCTGGTCTATATTTTTTCAAGTAAAAGGTAGCAACTCTACCGTCAGCCCCATACCTCACAAGCTGATCTTTTAGATCTAGATGAACCAAGTGTCTAAGTATTGGAAATCTGCCTATAGGGTAAAGGTACAAGTACCACTTGTTGAGAAAATTTGACATAGTTTATATAGTGACATGGTGTAAGCCAGTGTATTGTGATTTCTTTTTGAGTTAACATGAAGCATTTGCTAAATCTTACCTGCTTTGTTGTTTGTTTTTTGGCCTTCACAAATTATTGAAAGTATAACAATTACTTATTTGCACGTTAACATTTATTTTGGTCATAAATCTTTTTAGAAAAGAATGATCAATATTGATTCCTCACTGAATAAGTTAAGTCATTTTCCAGTCAAAATTAAATTATTCCTAAGCATACAAAATTATATTGAATAAGCAAATGGTGAGTTTATTATTGATTAGAAATAACTGTCAAAGTGATTCTTAACTGCTGAGAGCTATTAACAATAGATTATTGCTAAGTAAATAAAACATTTCAGAATCTCTCAATCTTCAGCATTTCAGAATATGTAATTCAACTGGCTCAATGTCAAACATATTTGTTCTGCTTAGTTAAAAATATGCACATAAGACCTATTGAATTTACACGTTTTGAAGTTTTATTGACATGTATGATTTATTATGTGAACAAGCATGCACATTAAATGGGTGTCTGTTGAAATTACCACAAAAATATACATAATGCAAAGGGGAATTGAATCTGATAATAATGTTAGATATGTAATGTCATATACTGACTATATTGAGCCAGTGAGGCTGGAGGTTCTGAACTGGATCCATTGCACAGAAGTGGAGGGTTTGACCAACATTCCTGGAATTCTTGGTTTACATTCTAGGTTCAAGCTGTTGCAGGGACTGGAAAATAAGCAAGATCAGTAAGCGACATGATCATTGGAAAGATATTTTAGTAGCGGGATTTCAGATGGTTGCCAGTAAATCAGAACAGTTGTAGCGTTTGGGTTTCGTGGTTTACATGAGAGTGATATTCCATGCATTGTACTCCATTTCCAGTGTCGCGAACATCAGAGAATGGAATATCAGTCCTGGATCAGGATAGTTGTGTGGCATATTATTTGCATGTCCATATGACATTAGCATGTAACATATTGTTGAAAAGTGTAAAAAGAAGGTAAAATAAAAAGTATTCTTTTTACATTATTCACAAATCCTCAATAATGAGCATTCAATAGGATTACATGAATGTTATCAATGATGTCTTGCAGTGGTGGCATTAATGATATAATAGATAACTAGTTCATGCAACGTGTATTAATACATGTACAAATCAAATTGTATTGAAGGTAGGATGTTGATGAATGGTCTGATTATTAACTCTTTTGAAATGTAGTTATGGACTAAGTACTTAGATCTATATCAGCTCTTCCTTTTATTACGTTTGACCTCCTTAATGGTATTCTTGTCATTTATGAATTCAGTTGGAATTATTGATTGCTGTATAACGTAGTCAATTTGTCACACTGACTTTAAAAGATGCATTTTTATTTTTACATTAGTTTGAATCATCTTTTAAAAATATCTACATACTGATTGATTAACAAAACCATTATTAATGACATGAAGGCTGCAGATGGGACTGCAACAAGTTTGTTGCTATGTGCCAAGGAGGGGCAACAGGTACATGCTGGTCACATAGGATGAGTCTCCATATTGCATCAAGTACTAAGACCTATAATTAAAGGGGATGTCTTCAGAAGAAAGCTGATGAGTTTTTCTGGAAATATACAGCATTATATACTGCTCTTTAAATAGTAAGTACAACTGCGATATTCTGACGATATAATTAAGACTCAATATGTACATTATTGCACTGTATGTTGTGTTTGTATTGTCACGACTGGTTGCTGAAAGAAGGTGCTTTCTTATCTTATTGCACACTGATGCTAAACTTAGCTCAAACATACATTTCTCTTTGTTTATTTGTTATTTTGTTATCAGGTTGTGAGACACCAGAAGGGAGAGATGGAGATAATTTGACACCTTTGGTGTAATGGGTTATTAATAGCATGTGTCCAAACAATGTTTCCATACAGATCAGTACATTATATATATAAAGAAATATTTTTTTCTCTCAAAACAATATCTTCAATGTTTGGAACTATGTCCAAATGCATATTAAGAGCTATGTAAAAACCTGCTCATTAATATTAAGGCAACATATTGAGATTTGAATAAACTGAGTATGAAATGTGCTGAAATGATAGACTGAAGATTAAATAGTTTTAAACGGTATAGTGTCAGTTTTCTTTCTTTCAGTGCACCTACATGCTGCAAGAAGTGGTTATCTAATATTAAGAGCCTAGCAGCGGGAAGTATCAAAAGCAACACCAACCAATATATGGCCTTATTATTTCTCAAAGAAGCAGGTAAAAGACTTGGAGGATAGATATAACATAGTAACATTACAATAATGGACACAATAGGAAATCAATAGTTCCCAGCAGAGAGACACAAAAAACATAGGCCCTCCTTTTGCTATGTTTGTGTGTCTCTGCTGGGTACTAATGATTTCCTGTTTTTTTATTTTTATATTAAAAGCTATGATTTATTATATGGAGTGTTTCGATTTCTATGCCATGCATCTTGGAGAATAAAGGCATAAGCTACAATAAGACAGCATACAAGTCTTTGCAAATATTATAAATATTAAACTCTATTTTATAAGATTTTGCTTGTGACCACTGAACTGTTTTTTGATATCTTCCAGCCTTGTTTTCCATGCATATTTTAATCGCCTGGACAAACAAGTCCAATGCATGGAGGCCCCACCTTGCAACTTACAGGTCTTAAAAAATCTGTTGCTAACATCTTTTTGCCAGATACCATGGCAAACCTTCAGAGGTCTAATAGAGTCCATGCCTTGATTGCTCAGGGCTGTTTTGGCATAAAAAGGGGGACATACCCAATACCCAATATTAGGCAGGTGATCATAATGCGATTTCGGGCGACACACTGCCCTTTATCAAGCACCTTGTGCTTGATAAAAGGCAGTGCGTCGCCCGAAAAGTCGCTAGAATGATGGAATAAACAGATTACACTTTTTTGATATTTTCTACGAGTCCTGTGAGTGCATTTATACTATTGTTGGATTAATATATATATATATATATATATATATATATATATATATATATATATATATATATATGTCATTCTTGTTTACCATAAGGTTTGGATAGCTTTTAAGAAGTCAGAAGTCATGATGGAAATCTTTTCATGCATCAGTAGTACAGTTGACTGAATGTTTCAATTCTCTTAACAGATGTATTGAATGCATCACTACTTTTCATAATGAAATTATTATATTATTGGTGAGAATTTCCATCAATTCACATTGATAATAAACATTTTAAATTTAGGTTATTGAAATGTTAGTTAATAAAACAGAACAAACAGACAGATACCGTATATAGACAATTAAACCCCCAAATAAATGTTGGGTATTTTTACTATGGGAGAAAAAAGGATCTGCAATTTAATGGATTAACCATGTTGCAGCAGCTTTCCTAAAGTTATAAGGGTCACTAAATTCTGTTTTTTTGAAAGGCATGTGAACATTTGGAGGTGGCAAAAAGTACTCTCGAAGAGGGATTAAACCATAAAAAAAAGACTTGTCATATTATAGGGTTTGCGTAATACTCACCCTTTGTCTGGTTCCAGTGTGCTGGAACAAATAACTTCACTTTGATATTTCAGCATGTTCTGTACTTCTTCTTATTGGCCACTTGACTATTTAAATGAAACAGCAGCTCCTTAAAATTATTTCTCTGAAATATTTGTTTTTTGGACAAAGACTATTGGACATACATCATAGGGAGACATTAAAAAAATATGTTTGGGGATTTAGTCCCTCTTTAAACATTATTTATAGTGAATGTATCCATACATGTGTAGTGTTTTTAACTAATACTATTGTAAACTCAATGCTGTCTATAAAAATATTTTACTAAGTAAGTGCTTATGACTTTTTATTTTATCATGCTTACTAATAATAAAATGATAAATGGCGGGAGTGCTTATGAGAGTACTTTTCAAGGAATGAGACTTAAAACAGCAGAACCACAATTTTAACAAAGTTATTATTGTAAAAAAAAAAAAAAAAAAAGATTTTTAAAAATGTCATTTTAAAAACAGCACATGGTGTAAATACAATTAAATATACAATAACTAGATTCTTAATGTGAGAAAGGAAGTGTGGTCACAATAAAATAATTTCCTTAGTGTACCCTATATATGCCTCTGCTTTTTGCTCACTCATCTGTGTTTTACTAGGTGAAAGATGCCTGATGTGTTTTGCCTGTTAAAGGCTTCTTCATAGGTGAAAAACTGGGTCCTCCCAAAAGAATATTAAAGATTCCATAAGTATATTTTATATTTCATATATAGTCTTTCTGAGAAAATGGCAGGACTCTATCTGCAATGAGATATCTTCTTTCCCATACATAGTCAAATTTTATTTACAATTTACTTCTCAATAATAACATGAAGGCATCTTTCTGGATCTAGAGATGTACGTTGAATAAGAACATGTAAGTATAAAATATAGGTTTGGGTGCTGCGGTTGATATGATCTATTTGGACTTTGCTAAGGCATTTGATATTGTTCAACACTAAAAGGTACTGTACAAATTGACTGAAATAGGTTTTTTATTGGAAATTGACTGAAAAATAGAACGCAAAGAGTGGTGGTAAATGGGAAGTTCTCAAATTAGACACATATGGATTACCTCAGGGATCTGTCCTGGGTCCTCCTCTTTTTAATTTGTGTATTATTCATCTTCCAGTGGGCATAGGGAGCCATGTATCAGTGTTTGCCGGAGACGCAAAATTAAGTAGAGCATTATAGTCTGAACTGGATGTGTCTTCTTTACAAGAGGATTTGGACAAATTGGATAAATGGGCAGGCAAATGGCAATACAGACTGAAGTAAAGGTATGCATTTTGGGTATAATAATAAAAATTCAGCATTTAGTTTAAATGGTATTTCTTTGAGGAAGTCTACTCATTAAAAGCATTTGAGAGGAAGACAGATAATAGACAGCAGTAGTGCACAGTGCCAGCTGGTGGCTGCAAATGTCAATAAGATATTGCCATTTACTAAAAGGTGTATTGACTTATGGGGGAAGATATTATTCTGCCTTTTTATAGGTCCATGGTATGAACCCACCTTGAAAATGCAGTTACATTTTGGGGCACTTTTTCTGAAAAAATACATAATGGAACTGGTGAAAGTGCAAAGGAGGGCTGCAAAACTAATAAGAGAATGGAAATTTCAGTTGTGAAGAAAGGATTTGTACACACTAGACAAACGTGTCTTAGAGGGGATATGATACATTATCTAAATATGTTCAGGGCACATAAGACTTGAGAAAAGGAGTTTTGTTCTTCAACCGTGGTAAGGTATGGCATTTACTGCCTTTGTCACCGGCATGGATGCCAGTTCCAGTTGGAGTCCAGGTGCAGGGGCCGGAGCAGGTGTGATACCCCGTGCAGGGTGACCACTCTCCCCCAAAGGTGGAGCCCCAGGCTTTGAGTGGCCACAATCAGAGTTTTGAGGCCTTATTTTGGGCATCTTGATAAACAGGAACAAATGGGCAAACCAGAAAACTTAGTCGGGGTCATAAGCCAAAAGGTCAGGAGTGGAGAATGATGGTGTAGTCAGGGTACAGGCCGAGTGAGTACCAGTAGATCAGGGAACGAAACAGTAGCACAATCAAAGGTCAGGCAGGCAAAATTTTCCAGCAAAGAGTGCTGGGAGGAGGTTTAAATAATGTAGTAACAAAGGACAGGGAACACCTGAGCTGAATTAAGTATGGGCAGGAGATAGACAGACACATAGCAATGCTAAAAAAACCAAGTCCTCTGGTGGCACACAAAACAGGTATAGGAACCAGAAACACAGAGGGCGAGGGTTCAATCCCAGCAATAGTTAAAGCCTGAAGAGGTGGTGTCATCCAATATTTCAAATGCCTTTAAAAGGGAACTGGACGCTTTTTAAAAATAAAAGACAGTAGAGGGCTACACATCCTAGAATTGGTATTACCATGTTTTTACTGCTAGTTGATCCATTTAGATAATTTTTTCACCATTGAAGAAGATTTGAAATTGCTGAAATATGTTTTATTTGCCTTCTTTTGGATCAACAGCAGTAAACTTGCATAGGAAAAGGGTTGCACTTGATGGATGAAAGTGTTTATCAACATAAACTACCATGTAACCATGTAACATAAAATGAAAACATTTTTCAAACTAGAAGACATTAACAGATACATCTCCCTCCAAAGATGTAACTACTCCCCTTGGCTTAGTAGTGTACCGAAGAGACAGTTTAAATGCACTAGGAGAAACTAAACTGATGCAGAAACTTACCAAACAGGCCTTCAAAAAAGATTTAAAAAAGGAAAGGAAAGCTGTGAGGCAGCAATTCCAAAAAAGGGTCTGTTAAAGTATGCACATATAAAAAGAAGGTATTAGACCAAGTATTAGAAAATTAGAAATTTATTTTATTTAATAATAAAAAATATATATATACCCTATATGGGGATCGTGTAAATAGCCACATACAAAAATAACCTAAATACAAACATATAAATACAGTGAAAAACTAAACCAAATATCAAAAAATACACAATATGTTAATACACAATAAATCAAAATAAAAGAAAACAAAATAAAAACAAAAACATGAAAACCTGTAAGCCTGGTAATAAAATAAGCAAAAATGCCCTGGCTATTCTCAGCTGTGCATCCACAGCCCGGAAAACACAGACATCAAGCACTATCAATGAGAGATGGAATCCTGAAAGCAAATATAAGCATTAGTAGCAGGGAGTCAATCCAAGGAAACAAAGCTCCCAAAGGCTCTATAGCAAGCAGATGTAGCTGGGGATATAGCTTCTTCACATTAAGTCTTCAAAGAAGTATAAAGTGCAGATAATCAAAATGACTCAAAAGGGAAGAGGGGGGTTCACGAAGGAAGAAAGCAACCATACTTGATCTCTTCATTCATGCCCCCCCGGACTTAAGGCATATAAGTTCACAATGCATTTACATTCTGTATATGATAATTTTTTGTCAAGATCACCTCCCCGAAAGCCCATCTGGACCTTCTCGAGGCCCCAAGCCCTCAGGTCCTTAACTCTACTCTCATGATGGTCTCAAAAATGCAGGGCTACCGGACTATCCAAGTTTTTGTTCCTTATGTCTGACATATGTTCCAGGACCCTATCCTTAAGCCTGCAAATAGTTTTTCCCACATAATATTTGTCACAGGGGCATTTCAGGGCATAAATAAATTCCTCTGAATTACATGTAATATGTCCCTTTATCTGAAAGTTCTCTCCCCTTGCATTTAGGAAACTCATCTTTTTCTCTATACAACTGCAGGCCTTACAATGCCGACATGGGAAGCAACCGTCCCTAGTAACCTCCTGTATTAACCAGTTATCCCTAGGCTTAGATCTCACAAAATGGCTAAATTCGGGGCACGCTTTGCTGTCAGGTGGTCATAATCCCCAGTATAAAGTGCTATGTCAGCATCTAATTGTAGGACCCTCCAGTGTTTATCTAACATTTTTCTTAAGTCACTCCATTGGTCATTATAGGTTTAAAATAAATCTAACCACTTATGGAGTCTTGTTCTTCTCACTGTTGTCATAAAGTAGTCCTTCCCTATTACTAGTCTTTGTCCTCTGAAAACCTCTCACTATGCTTTTCCTGCCGTAGCCCCTCTTGAGGAATCTGTCCCTTAAGCCATCAGCCTGCAGTTCAAACCTGCTTTCTGTGGAGCAGTTCCTCCTAATCTGAAGGAACTGGCCCACAGGTATACCCCTAATAAGCGATTGTGGATGATGACTCTCGGCTCTCAACAAAGAGTTAGTAGCCTTGGTCTTTCTATAAACATGCTGCAATCAAAGGTAAACTTAAGGTTGCGGTCATTGATGTTAAAAGCTGCCATGAACTCAGATAATAAATCAATGGAGCCCTCCCACAACATAAGGATGTCATCAATAAAACGCACCCAGAGAACCACATGCGCATCCACCGTGCCTTCTAGTTGATCAAACACCACCTCCTGCTCCCAAAAACCCAGGTGTAAGCAAGCATAGGTCGGTGCGCATGTGGCTCCCATGGCTGTACCCCTCTTCTGGAGGAAGAACTTCTGATCAAAAGTAAAGTAGTTATTAGTAAGAACCATTTTCAACAAATACAATACAAAATTTGCATGGTCATCAAAACGTGAGCCCCTACTCCTGAGGAAATGTTCCGATGCTCTCAAGCCTTCTTTATATGGAATTGAGGAATACAAGCTCTGCACATCAATGGTCACCTTTCAGATAAAGGGACATATTACATGTAATTCAGAGGGAGTTATATATGCCCTGAAATGCCCCATGTGACGAATATTATGTGGGAAAAACTATTTGCAGGCTTAAGGATAGGGTCCTGGAACATATGTCAGACATAAGGAACAAAAACTTGGATAGTCCGGTAGCCCTGCATTTTAGAGACCATCATGAGAGTAGAGTTAAGGACCTGAGGGCTTGGGGCCTCGAGAAGGTCCAGATGGGCTTTCGGGGAGGTGATCTTGACAAAAAATGATTACAGACAGAATGTCAATGGATTGTGAACTTATATGCCTTAAGTCCGGGGGGCATGAATGAAGAGATCAAGTATGGTTGCTTTCTTCCTTTGTGAACCCCCCCTTTTCCCCCCCTCCCCTCCCAACAACCCCCGTTGTTTTGGTTTTATGTTACTGTGTTATTTTGAATTCTCAGGGGGTACTAGCTATAACAATTGTATTCTTTGTATATATAGGATTCACCCTCAATTTATTAGTTTTAACTTTAGATGCCCTTTTAGGGGGTGTCCTGATGTCAGTCTGGTCCGTTAGTTTATCATAATTACCTGCTATACACTTTTAATGTGAGGTATTAATCATGTTTTTTGAATAATAATGAGAATATTTTCTTTTCTTTTTTTGTTTATTATTATATCAGTTCATTAATTTTCTTTGTTTAAGTATATTTCGTCCTCCGGTGGGTCCACTATTTAAGCAGTGATTGTTAGAAGCCGATCATGTGACCCGGAAGAAGCCTCTGGCGAAACGGCCGTTGGTTACGCGCCTCTTGAAACCTGTGACGCTTGCGGTAATATGGGAATACAGGAATAGCTGGTGATTATTAAAACAACTAAGCGATTACTTACACACATTAGTCTCTTTGGAGTCAATGCTACATAAGGAGAGTGCAGACCTGGAGTAAACTTCATGTGACTGATTTCTCTGAAGCTCCGTGGCTGGAGAGCCCTGGTTAAGGGTTGGAGGTGGTTCTTATATGTGATACTCCTAAATGATTGTCTGCGTATAGGTGCAAGTATTGACCTTGGGCACACTACTACATTGATTAAGCCTCATCTTAAAAACTGGTGGTCATCTCTATCTGACTCCTGAGACTGTTGGTTGATATGTGCAGATATCTGCCTTGGGCACAAGGTTAGAACACCTGGCCCCCCGCTTTAAAGACTGTGTCTGTCACCATCTGACTAATTTTCTTCCTGGACTATATGGCAATTCTGACTCCAAGCACTATTTATATATGTGCTCCAGATTAGAGTTGAGCGGACACCTGGATGTTCGGGTTCGGCGGGTTCAGCCGAACTTGGGAAAAAAGTCCGGGTTTGGGCTCGAACTTGACCCTGAACTTGACCCCGAACCTGAACCCCATTGGACTGTTGGCCACTAAAATGCCTCTAAAAAAGTCCTGGAAAGGGCTAGAGGGCTGCAAAAGGAATTAACATGTGGGTAAGAGTAGGACAAGTGCCCTGCAAACAAATATGGATAGGGAAATAACTTCAAATAACATAAAATACATACAAATTAAAAATACAGCTGAGCCATAAAATAGCACTAGATGGAATCTTTGATTTTAGCTTTGGAAGAACATAAATCTAAATCTAAAGCATGGCTGCCAGGAGGATCAACAGATTTATCCATTTGAGAGAGGGTTGGAGTGCAGGGTATTCTTTTTCAGTTTATACTAAGTGACCCATAGGTTGAGGAGGCGGTGACCGTGGCGGTGTAGGTGGTAGCAGCGCTGGAGGAGGAGGAGGAGGAGGTAGCCAGAATTTTTCCATGTGCGCTGTAAGCACAGTATTTGACGGTTCTATTTGACTCTCAGATATGAAGTGCACCGCAAGATGAAAATGTACTATTTACCTCCCAAAACTATTAGAATTTTTCAAAGTGCGCTGTAAGCACAGTATTTGACGGTTCTATTTGACTCTCAGATGTAATAAATGTAATGCTATTGCTATTCTATAAACCGAAATAGAGTCCCCATTAATACGAATAGGTCAATTAACCTATTCGTATGAATGGGGACTCTATTTCGGTTTATAGAAAGCCAATAGCATTAAATGTATTCCATAAACCGAAAGTCTATAAACCGAAAGACATACAGTGAAATGTCCGTGTTCGGGTCCGGGGTCCAAAAACCGTAAAGTTCGGTACGAACCCGAACAGTGCGGTTCTCGTTCGCTCAACACTACTCCTGATCTTTTGAGTCAATACGATTATCTGCACTTTATACTTCTTTGAAGACTTAATGTAAAGAAGCTATTTCCCCAGCTACATCTGCTTGCTATAGAGCCTTTGGGAGCTTTGTTTCCTTGGATTGACTCCCTGCTACTAATGCTTATATTTGCTTTCAGGATTCCATCTCTCATTGATAGTGATTGATGTCTGTATTTTCCGGGCTGTGGATGCACAGCTGGGAATAGCCAGGGCATTTTTGCTTATTTTATTACCAGGCTTCCAGGTTTTCATGTTTTTGTTTTGTTTTGTTTTATTTTGATTTATTGTGTAGTAATATATTGTGTATTTTTTGATATTTGGTTTAGTTTAGCACTGTATTTATATGTTTGTAATTAGGTTATTTTTGTATGTTGCTATTTACACAATCCCCATACAGGGTTTATATATATATTTTTTTATTATTAAATAAAATAAATTTCTAATTTTCTAATACTTGGTCTAATACCTTCTTTTTATATGTGCATGAGTGCTACTTTAACAGACCCTCTTTTGGAATTGCTGCCTCACAGCTTTCCTTTCCTTTTTTACGTTAGAGTTGGGTTTGTCAGCACCCACCTCCCGTCATTGACTCTTTAGGATAATTTTTGTAGGTGTGCACTCTAATAATTTCTTATTTTTAGAGGTGAAGCAGGATAGCATTATTTATAATGTTTTAAAAAAGATTTGTTGAGAAAGGATATGATAAGGAGTTGCTAAACTGGTATTTTTCTTACAGATGGGAAATGTGGATCACTGTAACGCACGGGGTCCTAGATGGGAATAGACCCTGAGCACCCGAGATCATGAGCTACGTTGCAGGGTGGAGACATAGGACCTGGTGCTGGGTAACTGCAATCCCTTGGAGGTTTGGGACACCACGTTTTTGCAGCCACAACCAGGCCCTCTGAAGCAGCTGCTGTATCCAGGTCCCAGGGCTGGAGAGGAAATGAACTAAATGACAACTAATCAGAGCTGAAACAGAAAATTAACTGAGGAAAAACAGAACAGAAATACAGAGTGCAGGGCTAAAAGACATGAGCAAGATAAAACCGAAACCTGTAAAGGATAAACAGTACAAGGCAAGGCAAGGCACAGGGTTGCAGATAATGTAATAATACTGCAGGGAACAGGACTAAGAAACACAAGAAAAACATACATGGAATAAACATAAATACAGGAACTAGCCTAACACTAAAGATGGTAAAGGTGAGGTTTGGTTCACCAATTGGCCAATTAGTCCCTAACTATGAAATAATATTAGCAAAAGCATAAATAGAATCTAAGACACATAAATGGCATTGAAACTAAAACAGAGAAAATACCTGTAGACTGCTTCAAAGGTCTGGTTTAAATAGAAGAAAACTAACATTATAATTAATAATTATAATTCATTATCATCATGAAAACCAGAAATGGAACAGAACAGAGAACAGAAAAAACATAGAAACTGGGTACTAGAGCGAGGAATAACTTAGACAGGGAGCAAGGCTAGAAACAGAGACAGAACAGGCTGGAAACTGACAAAGGATTACATTTAAAGGGACTCTAGGACAAGACATTCCACTGAAAGAACTCATGACAGGACATCCCACTGAAGGAACTCAGGACAGGACATCCCACTGAAGGAACTCAGGACAGGACATTCCACTGAAGGAACTCAGGACAGGGCATGGGCAGAAGCCACTCTGGGGCCAACTGGGCAAGTGTCAGACAATAGCCAGACTCAGGCAGGTACCGGTCCATGGCTAGGCTTCGGCAGGTACCGGACTAGGTAGACTTAAGCAGGTGCCAGTATTAGACTTGGCAGGTACTGGACTATTGCTAGGTTTGGGTAGGTGCTGCTCTATAGCCAGACTTAGGCAGGTGCCGGTCTTATGGCTAGGCTTTAGCAGGTACCGCTATGGGGCTAGGCTAGGCAGGAGCCACTAAGGACAGGAACTTGGTAAATGCCACTACTGTAATATGCCATCATGTGGCTGGGACTAAGATAATCAGAACACAAGTATAACAGAACAGTAAAGAACCCAGGAACAAGAATAACCAAGATGCAGAACAGAATAGCAAATGCCTAAAGAAAACGGAAAAGCCTGGATACAGCTTGGATGAGCCTGAATGAGGGTGGACTCATGACAACCATAAAGAAATGTTAATGTACAAAGAGACAAATAAAGTAACATTTCACACCACCAGTGTTTCTAGACTTTAATGTACAACATCAAAGGTTGAAAAAATAATTAGAAAACATTTGTAAACCTTGTTATGTGCAAATTATCAGAAAAAAAAACAGATGTATTCAGGTGGCCACAATCTTAGGACACATGTGGTACTAAGTTTCCTCCCTATGGAAGGAATAGACCTGAATCTTTACAACTAGAAATGGGATTTAATAGATGCCATATGTGCATTCCATGACAAAACCATATTTTGGACAAAGGTAGAAAATGTTCTTCATATTAAGTAGGACCATGAAATAGTACCAATATAATTAATATAGTAACCTATCCCTGTAAACTACAGTACATAGGAAAGACTCCTTCTGACGCTAGCATGTGAGATGACCTAATGAGTGCAAGGGCACATGGTTCAGAGGTTGTTGTGGGCTCAAGGGGTAGCTGCTTTGGTCCCCTGAGAAATGACTGTACCCAGGGCAGCTGCTATTTTTGCCCCATAATAAAGACAGCCCTGGTTGGAGAACATATCAACTATCAAAAAAGACTTTGAAATAATAGTTTACACCCACATTTTCTAAAAAGTATAACAATGAGGCAATTGGCTAAATCTAGAGATGAGGGGGGGGGGGGGGATAAGGGCTGTAACAGAGAAATAAGGATTGGAATAAGGACTGTAGCAGAGACAAAAGGACTTTAACAAGGGACTGCAGAATAGAAAAAGGGTTTGGTAGGAACTGCCTTAGGTAAGGGTTACTTAGCAGGAATGCCCTAGAGAGGGTAGCTAAGTAGGAGACCAATTGACAGGGTAGCTAAGCAAGAGAACCCTTGAGGGGATAGCAAAGCCGGAGAACCCTTGAGAGGGTAGGTAAGCAGGAGAACACTTAAGAGGTTAACTAAAGCAGGAGAACCCTTGAGAGAGTAATTGAAGCTGGAGTGGGCTCTTAAACAGGGTAGTAGAAATGTGATATACACAGCGCCTATTATGTGAAATCAAAGTGAACCCTTTACCAAAAAAAAAAAAAAAAATATAAAATTTAAATAATTATTATAAATGTATACAAACCCAGCGATACACTGATTGAGGATATTGACAATGAAATATCTCAGTGGATTGGACAGATGAGTCGCATTGAGAAAATAAGCTGCTAGTCTTTATAAGAAAACAGTGGAGCAAGCCACTGTAAAGGGAAACAGAATGGGAAGGTGAGTAGACAGCGCTTGGCAGTTAAACAGAGTAAGTGTCAATCAATATAAAAAACCAAAGACAGTAAATTAATATAAAATATATAAATTTAATAATATATAAAAACAAATGCAATATAAAAATACATATAGAAAAAATATACACAAATGTAACAAAAAAAATGACAAATCGTTAAAAACAAGAAACAATGATATGTGCCTTTAAATACAAATCAACAGACACAGATACAAAGGTAACCACAGGCAGAGTGTCAAATTACTCACTTGCTGATTGGGTTAGCAAAATACCATGAATAGTACATGGATATAGAAACGTGCTTTCGTTCGGGGAACTTCTTCAGCCTCTAAGCAAACAGACCAGCATGCTGGTCTGTTTGCTTAGAGGCTGAAGAAGTTCCCCGAACGAAACGCATCCCTCTTGTTAAAGTGAAGTTACCTGGCCAGGTTCTCAATTCTTCCTTCTTTACTGACCAGCACGTTTCTATATCCATGTACTATTCATGGTATTTTGCTAACCCAATCAGCAAGTGAGTAATTTGATACTCTGCCTGTGGTTACCTTTGTATCTGTGTCTGTTGATTTGTATTTAAAGGCACATATCATTGTTTCTTGTTTTTAACAATTTGTCATTTTTTTTGTTACATTTGTGTATATTTTTTCTATATGTATTTATATATCTTAAAGAGGGTAACTTAGCTGTAGTAATTATTCTGTAGCCAGATGGTCTCAGGAGATTCTGCAAAACTTCCCCTTGCTGGTTGAGCCTTCAAGGTTCATTTTCCCAGTTCCTGGACAGGGTGGAAATTAAAATGAGCTTTAACAGAGGACCAGGATCAGAAGAAGCTCTCAGAAGTCAGGTATCCAACTTCAATGCAAAAGCCCTGTTTGCAATAAATTACAGGTACTTAACAGGGGTTTGCACACTAGTTAATAAGCCTACCTGACACTAACAGAGTGGAAGAAATACATGCAATTAAAGATAGGGTGGCTTCTAGAGCAGGTTGTAGGTAAATTACCACAAAAAATAGAACTTTTAAATGCATATGTGAAGAGGTCAGGGTAGAACCCTGATAGCAGAAGTCTGGATGGGGACAGGGCAGTATTGGCTAAGTCTGGGAGGACAGCATTGGCTAAGTTTGGGGGGCAGATGGCTGTCGGGGGATGCATTGGCTAAGACTGGGGGCAGATGGCTATATGGGGCAGCATTGGTTAAGTTTGGGGGGCAGATGGCTGTGTGGGATTATGCATTGGCTAGGTCTAGGGGGCAGATTGGCAAATAAAAGTAAATTAAAAAAATGAATGCATTTCATTTCATATTTTTTTATTAAATATTAAAAAAACAGTTTACATGGGAATATCTAAAAGTAAAACATTTTTCCTATAGGGTAGCCTTATATTCAGACTTTTTTATATTTTTCCTAAATGAATATTTAAAGTTGGTTGGGTCGTTTTATAATCAGGGTCTTCTTATATTCAATCAAATACAGTAGTTTAATCATTTTCTTGATATCAATTAATGTTAATCCCCAATTTTCCCATATTCTTTACATTCTCTCATATCAGAATCACTTGCTCTTCCAATACCTTCTAAGATCCACTTTTAACCACAAAAAAATATTTTCATCCCAATTCCATAATGATTTAAAAAAAATAGATAAACAGTAAATGTTGAAAGGCAGCTCACGCATAAGGTACAATTAAAAATATTGCTCTCCCCACTGTATAAATCATTATAAATATAATATGTCATTATGCAGGAAAGACTCAAACCAATTTTCAATTTTCTACTCCACAAGTTCCCACATCAGAATTGCTCCTTTTTGTCATAGATGTGATGGCCCACACATTTTAGAATTATCTAAAAATAAAAAAGAAATTAGACCCAATTTGATAATGCTTTAATTTAAATGTACGCATGTTAAAATGTAGCAAATTATATGAATATAATTCAATCCTTCACATCCTTTTGTGTGAAACAATTTGATGTATCATAAATATTTACTAAAAGTTGTGTTGCAGGTGAGTTGAGGTGAGATGAGTTGAGATGAGTTGAGGTGAGATGAACATGTCATCTCCCAATTTTTACTATACATTATGCAATCACAAACCTGGTGAGTTTCCCTCTAAGCAAACTCACCAGCATTGTCCCTAAACAATGTATTACATGTTCATCTCACATCAACTCACTTGTAACTCTCCTTTTTAGTGCATAGACTCCCATACATACATACATACAAAATAAGAAAATCAAAATAGTTACTAACACTCACTATCAAGAACACTTTTGATTTATTCACATTTTATAATTTCCAATTAATTTATGGTATACTATTAATTTAGAATGTGTTTTACTAGGAAGAGTATGTTAAGATTGTATACTATGCCAGTTTCTTGCTGAGATCAATCTATTGGTTGCAGATTTTCCATGTATCTTATATACATTGGACAATGTTGGAAGCTAACATACATGGTTGTGAATTTTATTTTAGTTTAATCATCAAATTATTACCTCAGCCCACGGGTTATACTTACATATTTGTGCTGGGTTTGCAAATACCAAGAATTAAACGAGAGGAACAAAGACATTTGTATAAAATATTAATACCTTTTGTATGAATAGATACAATTCACTCACAGTTGATCAAAGCCACATTTCTTTATTTCAATGCATGTCTTCAGTGCTTCATTATCTATATTTTATATATGAGTTTCCTCTTTTAAGATTAAAACTTTATTCATCATCAAGCAGTCCATAAGATATTGCCCTTTGGGCATTTGACTAGCAGGGGTAAGCATCTAAGGTTGCAGGAATGGTAATTTTTCCTCTCAACTCATACATCCTGCCCTGCAAAATGTGGAAAGCAAGTATGTCGAGAATGAACCAATTAATTGACAAGGGGATCCAAGCCACCTTGATTAACTAATTGATTAGATTCTGAACAAATACATATTGCTGGGTATCATGTAAATCCTATGTGTGTCCAGGAAAGAATGGCAGATCTTTGACTGGATTTTATAGGTTTTTTTTTTCTCAATAATAATTTTATTGATTAATTTCCTGTTGAATAGACATATATAAAAAAGAATATACATCATGACATCAAGGTTATAATAAAAAAGAAACAGTAACAAAGGTTAGACAGCACATAATATGGCCATACTATAGATATATTATATCGTAAAGATATATAGAGAAATAGTACAAGAATTTAGTTGTCTAATGTACTGAAATGCCATGTTGAGAAGAGGCTCTCCTGTAACATGAAAAGGAGTAAACCCCAACATATGGTGCGTTATAAAACCTTGGTATAAACAATTGTGTAATGAGAGAGAGTAAAATAAGCATGAGAGATGAGGAATCTACAAATGAGAAAGAGGGGAAATAGTTCAGGGGGTGGGGTGGGGGAGGGGGGGGGGGGACAGTGTATTGACAACTTATGAAGGATTGGCATGATCATTCCACAAAGGCCAGAGGGAATCGTATTTGTTCAGTGAGTTTGTATTTAACCCCTTAACGACAGATGACGTGCCAGGCACGTCACGGCAAATCGTGGACTTGCCGACAGGTGACGTGCCTGGCACGTCATGCACTAAACTGAGTAAAGAAAGCGACCAGCGGTCGCTTTCTTTACTCTAACGGTGTTGCTACAATGCCTCTAGGTAGAGACATTGTGCAACACCCCCCAAATGTGCAGGGGCATGCTACGATCACTCCACGGAGTGATCGTAGCAGCCATTTAAAAATGGCTGCGCCCGCTGCACACATGTGCTTAGAAAGCGAACGATCGTTCGCTTTCTAAGCATCTGCGGTGTTGTTAAAGTGCCTCGCCAGCGAGGCACTTAACAACACCCTCAGGCTGCCCAGAGCCGATGGTGGTCGCTCTCCCGAGCGACCCCATCGGCTCAGTAGAAGGGAACGCTGCCTGTACAGGCAGCGCTTCCCTTCTAATGGCAAGAGCATCGGAAGTGAAAGTATTTCACTTCCGATGCTCTAGGTGGAGCCAATCGATGCCGGCACAACAGATCTATGTGATCTGTGTGCAGGCATGTATGGTAAGTGCTCTGATGAGCACTTACCATACAGTCAAAGGCAATATTAGCAAATATTGCCTTTGACAAGTATTGATCTGCCTCCCTCACCTTACTAGTTATAGTAAGGGAGAGAGACAGATCAGATAAAGTAAAAAAATAAAATAAAATAATAAACAAAAATGTAATAAAATTTTAAACACCAAGGGCTTTTATAAAAGCCATATAACCCCTTCCCTGCCATTGATCGCTGTGTACGCAGTGATCATACACAGCAGCACATTTTTTGCTGTCTGTGCATTTTTTAGGGGTTCATTTTTTTTACTGTAATTCATTACAGTATAAAAAAAGCTCTTTTAAGAGAGATTAACCCCTTTCTTGCTGTAGATCACTGCATAAGCAGCGATCTGAAGCAAATGCAGCAATCTTGCTGCAGAAGCATTTTTAAATTTTTTTAAACTTTTTTATTACACCCGTCAAGTGTTAATTATACCTGCCAGGGGACTACGTTTAACGTAAAAAAATTTTTTTTAGCTGTCTGACCGCATGTATAGCGATCAGTAACAGCTGATAAGTGACAAAGGCGGGTTGGCGTTTGCTCAGATGAGCATCACCATTCGTCTGGTTAGATCAATATTTGTAAATATTTGATCTGACCCGTGTAGATCTGCCTCCCTCTCACTTGAGTTTTAGTGAGGGAGGGAGACAGAACTGTATAATGTAAGTTTTTAATTATAATATATTTAATAGAATTGAGACCCAAAGGCTTTTATAAAAGCCGTTTCCAGTATTTAACCCCTTCCCTGCAATTGATCGCTGTGTACGCAGTGATCTTTCACAGCAGCACATTTTTTGCTGTCTGTGCATTTTTTTAGGGGTTATTTTTTTTTACTTTGATTTATTACAGTATATCAAAGGCTCTTTTAAGAGCTATTAACCCCTTCCTTGCCGTATATCACTTCCTAAGCAGCACATATGGTCACTGCCTAAGCAGTGCATATGGTCACTGCCTAAGCAGCGCATATGGTCACTGCCTAAGCAGCGCATATGGAGCAATCTAGTTGCAGAAGGATTTTTTTTTTGCTATCAGCATTTTTTTTGTCAGACTCGCTAGGGGTTAGATTTACCCACTAGGGGATTACGTGTATTCCTTTTGAAGCTGTCTGAACGCGTGTATAGCAATCAGTAACAGCCGATCAGTGGCAAAGGTGGTTTGGTGATTTCTCAGATGAGCATCACCATTCGTCTGGTTCGTAAATATTGTTCTGACCCATATTGATCTGCCTCCCTCTCCTCACTTGAGTTTTAGTGAGGGAAAGAGACAGATCTGTATAACATAATTTTTTAATTGTAATAAATTAAATAAAATGTTAAAAAATTGTGAATCCCAAGGGCTTTTATAAAAGCCATACCCTTTGTATAGTGTAGTGTATTAACCCCTTCCCTGCCACTGATCACTGCACAGCAGAACATTTTTTCTTGTCTGTGCATTTTTAGGGGTTACTTTTTTTGTACAGTACTACAAAGGCTCTTATAAGAGCTATTAACCCCTTCCTTGCTCTACATGTTCAAATTCCAAGTTTGAAAATCAAAAAGCGCACCTCTCAAATGTAGCCTTTCAACACCCAACAAAGCTGACAAAGCTATGCATGGGTGGTATCCCTGTGCTCGGGAGATGTTGCTGAACATATATTGTGGTATTGTTTGTCAGTGACACATACCGAAATATGTGAATTTGTGTCTAAAGTACAATGTATGTGGGAAAAAATACACAATAAAATGACTACCACAAATTTTGACAAAGGCTGGTGGTAGAATTGGTGCATGGAAAGTGTTAAAATAACACAATTTAAAATAGCCTAGGGTGTCTACTTTTACAAAATATATACTTTTTGGGGTAAAATACACTGTCCTTCTTTAAAAAAAAGTCCCAAATGAAAGATGGGCTCAGGCTGGCTACACGTTAATATTCCAAGTTGAAAATGCGCACCTTCACAATGTGGCCCTTTTAGCCCCCAAACATCCCAACAAACCTATGCATGGGTGGTATCCCTGTACTCAGGAGATGTTGTTGAACACATATTGGGTTATTGTTTGGCAGTGACACATACCAAAATCTGTGAATTTATGTCTAAAATACAATATTTGTGAAAAAAAACACACAAAAATGACTACCACAAATTTGACAAAGGCTGGTGGTAGAATTAGTGCATGGAAAGTGTAAAAATACCACCATTTGAGATAGCCTAGGGTGTCTACTTTTAAAAAATATATGGGTTGATGTGGTAAAATACACTGGCTGGTTTCAAATATGTCCCAAATGGGACATGGGTGCAGGCTGTCTGCATGTCAAAATGTCAAATTGGAAAACCAAAAACTTCACCTCCCAAATTTGGCCTTTTACCCCCAAAACAATCCAACAAACCTATGCATGGGGGGTATCCCTGTACTCAAGAGATGTTGCTGAACACTTATTTGGGTGTTATTTGGCAGTGACACATACCAAAATCTCTAAATTCATGTCTGAAGTACAAGGTTTGTGAAAAAAAAACACAAAAAAATTACTACCACAAACTTTGACAAAGGCTGGTGGTAGAATTAGTGCATGGAAAGTGTTAAAATACCACCATTTGAGATAGCCTAGGGTGTCTACTTTAAAAAAATATATGGGTTGATGGGGTAAAATACACTGGCTTGTTTCAAATATGTCCCAAATGGGACATGGGTGCAGGCTGTCTGCATGTAAAAATTTCAAGTTGGAAAACAAAAAACTGCACCTCAAAAATTTGGCATTTTAGCCCCCAAACAACCCAACAAACCTATGCATGGGTGGTATCCCTGTACTCAGGAGAAATAGTAGAATCTATTTAGCATGTTTTTTCGTTCGCTATTGTCGATGAGGAGAAGTTGTTTCAAATAAAAGTCAGGAAATTTGTGTATTTTTTTTTTTTTACCATATTTTTTTTTTTTTTTTTAATAATATGATAAGATATGATCAAAAATATGGCATCCATAGAAATCCCTTTTTGTCCCGATAAAAACAATATATAATATGTGTGGGTACAGCAAATGACGAAGAAGAAAATTACTGCTAAACACAAACAGCACAGACATGTTAAAATAGCCATTGTCCAGAAAGGACAAAAATGTTTCAAAGGCTCTGTCCTTAAGGGGTTAAATAATGCAATTTTTCCATTTGGAGATTTATAATGGACAGTTTAATGATGTTCTATGTACATTTCTATGGACACTGTGCCTATCTCTGATGATTAGTCACCCTCTCATAAAGATCCTTAAACTGGTTCTCAATCGGTAACATTTCCAGTTTTTTCGGACACTTTATATACACATTTGTTGGCAAATAAACAACTGAAGGGGAATCACGGAAGCCGAAAGTCCTAACGAATTTGTCCAGTACAATTAAAACCAGAGCCAAGAAGTAACCGGTTCTTTAAATTGTGAGTGGATCTCCATTGGAGACGATATATCCAGATTTAGAAACATTTATTTATATATCACAGTTTGTTTTACCTCTTTCTTTGTGTTTTATTTCATGTATTTTTGTATAAGGAGAAACAGCAACATAATTTATGAGATATAAGTCTTTATAAGTCTATTATGTTGTTCCTTAATTTCCTTATTATATATACATTGTCACTGTTTATTTTGTGTGCTATAAGAAAGGGGCACATGTGTATTGTTGTTTTTTTGCAGCAATCACATGTTAAAGAACCTGTTTGTTCCACTTTTATATTTCACTTTCTAAGGATTAATAAATATTCTAGTAAGTTTAGAATTGCTTCATGATGGTGCAGAAACTTTCTGATGACACAAAAGCTTTAAAAAATTGCTATATTTATGTAAATGAAAATGTGGATTCATGTTGTCCAGCAGTAAGCAGGGTGTTTTTTTTATACACACACAGTCATATATGCAAAGTGTTACATGCACATAGACACTGTCACATACACACACACTTACACAGTCACACTCATAAAGTCAAGCAAGCACATACGTGCACACAGTCTTATAGAGTCACATACACATACACACACACACACACATAGTTACAAACACCTACATACACACAGTCAAGAAGGCACAGTGACACAGTCACATACACACATTCACAAACCTAAGCCAGCAGTTTTCTTTTGAGAGGTCACTTATTGATCTGCAAAAGCTCTCTAAGCAAGCAAACATTCAACATGGAGTATCTCATTGGATCTTCAAATAAAAAGCAAATACCTTGGGAATGAAGCATCATTATAATTTACACTAAATGTATTTATTAATCTCAATGTGGTCATTTTGTTTAAGAACAAAATTAAAACCTCACTTTGCTTTGTAATTGGTAAGCAACATTAACACCAGCACTCTTATGGAATTCTTATGTCAATTATTATTGTAACATTTCAAGGTTTTGCAAAAAAATTATTTTTTAAATGTAGTGCCATGTAAAAGGTTTATTATAACAGCTTGTTATATTCCTGTATTTCTTGTGCCTATTTGCTACTGTCAAATCTTTTTACAATTATTATAGTGTTTAATCATCCTCCTTGTCATGTACATTTCACCAGATGACCTTTTACTGCCTTTAGTACAGTCAGTCTTCTGCTTACGTGTCTGTGCTGATTCAGATGAAAAACTATAACAAGCAAAGGGAGATGTTATAAGCTATATGAAAATTCCTTATCTATTTAGGGTGTTTTTTTTAAACCATGCACTAATCTGATTTATGTAAAAGTGTGTGACTTACAAATATGAATAATGCTTGTGTTTTGACTCCTATTATTCAATAACCTTTAAATAAAAGAATATCAGCAACATCAAAGATAACCATAGAAAGAGAAAAGCACACAGACATAAATCTTTACAAAAGTCTCAAGGGAGGATGCAGACATCGATCCTAATAAATTGAACTTTATGGAGAGAGTGCTGAAGTTAAATTTCTGTTAAAATGAAATCCATAAAATATAAATATAATAAAGCATATATTGGTATGTCTGGACATAAAGCATTATTATATACACACTGTGGCAGTAGCTGTGTTTTTTGCTGTGGTTTTATTGAGTACAAGCTGACCATGATAGGTAATCCTTTCATTTTGTTTACCCCTTGTCATAGGTAAATTCATTTCTTACGATGGGTTCATTGTAGTATTTTACTTTTGCTGGCTTGGTTTTGTTTTTATGCTAAGTTGTTCATCATTCTGCATTAAAACACAGGCTACAATTCTGAAACTTCCATATAATTCCTTTTGCTTGGGTGCATCTTAAAGATCCACTCACAGCAAATCATATTTTCACACTGTTTTTTTAATTGTACCCATCCATCTCTCAACCACACTTTCTGGACTGTTACTATTTTCTTGCAATTAACCCAAACAGATGTTCCATACACTCCTCCTAAGTCTAATCCTATACATAAGCAGGCCATTTTTGTGAGGAATACGTAACGCTTACATCAGTGGTTCTAAACCTGTCTAAACTCAGGACCCACATTTGTCCTTGGTCATTAAGTCACAACGGAAAAATAATTTAATTTCTGAAACATTATAATATATTCCACATTACAATTTGCATTGTGTTCCAGAAGGCATATATGAACCATGAAACAAACAAAAAAACATGGCATCTTTGCAAAATTAACAGTGCAGTGCAAGTGAAAACTAAAGTGATATTGAGCTTAAAAACCCAATAAAACAAAAAGTCATTACAACTCATTAGAACTAATGGGAAAGCTGAGGATGCTTTTTGCTCCAGATAAATGTCTCAAAGTTTGTAGTGATTGTAGACAAAGCAACTCTGAAGATGTGTTAAGTGTCCATTCTTTTCCTATATGTTGTCCTCAGTACATTAACACTCACTTGGTATATCTGCTGCGTCATGGCCAAACTTCACTTGACCCATCTCAGTGGATTTTTGAAATTGTACCCTAAAGTAAACAGTAAAGCCCTGGGTGTTTCCTAAACTTAGTGGGGTGCTGGAAGAGATATCAGCGACACTATTGAAACAATGCCATTCATTTCTAGGTGGGAATCTTAGCTTCAGATGATGAATGTCACATGTGTCATTACATCATCTTTCCTCCCCTAAACCAAAAGCTAGACTTTTTGATGAATCAGTGACCCACTCCTCACTAGCTCTTGACCAACATTTTGGCCAGGACCCACAAGTGGAGAAACACTGGTTTAAATGTTAGCTTGCCAAATGCAGGAGAGCTGAGTGGGAGGATCACTAGCAGTTGCAAACCTGATATATTTAAATATTTATTTAATTCAGACATTCTAATTTCAGTAAATGCATATACATTTTTTTTTATAATTAGTGACATTTAAAATGCTTTAGAAAATGATAACACATTTTAAAATCCTGAAATTCCAGTAGCCATCTAAAAACTTTCTGACAAGGGAAAATGTTTTGTAAGTGTCTACTATACAGGTGCTATTAGAAGCAGTCTGGTTCATAGGGATAACATATATTCAAAGTAAGATTAGAGTGAGAAAAACCTTCCATGAAGGGAAGGGACCACAATGCTGACTCTGTCTCTAAACAAAAGCTGAAAGTCTCTTCTCAATGACATAGACTCCAAATAGAACTGGAAATTTTAGCACTCAATAAATAAAACAATAATTCAAAAATAAATGGATGCTTTATACATTGTTTCAGACTCAAATATATCGAATACATCACCACTGTGAGACTAGGATTGCCACGTAGCCAGTGTTTTACTTGCAAGCTGGGAAAAAATGAGCTTGAAGCCAATGTTTTTTGTTTGTTTTTTATAATACAAAAAAAAACAAAATACAAGTTAGCTAAGACTAGCACATAACATATACCATAAAACAATATGTTGACCAGGATGTTGTTAGGATGTTGTGACATAGAAACTTGCAAAAGGTACGCCCTTAAAAATGCTTGTATAGATGTAATTTTTTTTGCCTTTAAATATCCATTATATCCTTCAAGTATGCACACATGAACATTTTATAACATCTAAGAAATGACCTTCTACCTTGGCTCGGTATTAATAATTTTGCCTTGCTGGGGTAAACTGGTGTAGGCTGGGGTGGCCTGGTGTGGGGGATGCAAACTTAACCAGAACGAATAAACCTGAAGCCAATGTTAAATCTATGGACACAATATAATGGCCGGTATTGTTATTTATTTATTTTCGAAGAAAAGGTGACAACCCTGTGACTGATATGAGCAATGGACTGATTTGGTTAGTAGTCAGATTTCAGAAAATACTCTACCACTCTTTTGCTGCAGACATAGCATACTGTCACTCTATATCTTCATTAGAATGTATATAGAAAAGCTTCAGGAAGTTGAAAGGTCTTCAAGACTGCCCCAAAAGCAAATCCCTAAATGTCATGAAACATCAGTTTCAGCAGTTGCCATGGAAACATCTTCAACACAATAAAATATCAGGTTGTGAATTAAACTGAGTATGTAATGTACAAAGCCCTAATGAGTTCAATCAGTAAAACATGTGTGATAACAACTCTTGCCATGCTGCTACATGCATGCATACATGCAATTTATCTGTGGCTGTAATAATAATTGTTTCATTTATTTATTTCTTAAAATATCACACCGTTCAAGGAAAGTACTCAATATACTTTACAGTATACTTTGTTACAAACTGTATCCTTATAAGATAGGTGCCAAATATGATGTTATGTGCCAGGATGCTCAGTGATTTATAATATTATATTATATGTTAAGCTCCATTGAACAGATAGTGGATAAAATGACTATCGATGCAAAGTACCCCATAGACTAAAGGTATTACGAATTTGCCATAATCTTTCTGTCAAATATAACAACTGAAATAGTGACTACAGTGGGGGAGAAGTAGAAATAATGTTCCTTTTGTAACAAATTATGATTCCAGCAGTCAGATGTTTGTTCTTGCTCCTGTACAGTATGTTTGACATTTTTATAATGATTTTTATCCATACAAAAAAGGAGGATGGGGCAAAATGGCACATTATTTAATGGCAGTTTGTCAATTAATAGGCAAAAAGGGATTGAATCTCCTTGTTAAAGCCATTAATGGGTGTGTTAAAATCACTATCGCACCCCCTGAAAAAAATGAGCTCTGCCTACTATGGAAATGAATGGTAAATACTGCACAAAAGCAATTCAATGACCCCCTTTACAAAGTAATGTACAGAAAAATGATACAATTTTGTATGTCGTCATATGTGCTGGTGGTTCCGTTAAAACAACATAATGCTGACTAAAACTTTGGCTTCAAGCTAATTTTTTCCCAGCTTGCAAGTAAAACTGACTAAAACATTTTCCCAAATACCTAACACATGTGCAATACAACAACAAAAAATGAACTCCTATCAATGCTGGATTAATTTCAATAAACATTTCTACACCATTCAAACACCCTGCACACTCACTCACAAACACTCAGCATAACAACATACCCACAAATATTACCATCCTCTTGAACTATGCACAATGACACAATGATGACATAGACCCTATGGCCACAGATAATGAATGTGCTCCCAAGGTCTGGCAGCTGCCCAAATGCCTCCAACCCCCCTATAAAATAATTGCCTCCAAGAATCTGTTAAAAATAATGAATGTGCCCCCAGGGTTTGGGGCTGCCCTAATGCCTCCAAGTCCCCCTTAAAAATAATGAATGTGCCCCCAGACCCTTATAAAAAAAAATCACACTGTGTCAATACTGGGTTGCAGAAAATACTGTGTGCTATACATTTCATGTAAGTGTAGGATAGCTACTTGTAGGGGAGAAGGATTGGAGGGAGAAAAGGAGCAAAAGCAGTATTAATATGCACATGTTAAAAATAAACAATAAAAAAAAATCCCCCCCACTGTAAAAAAAAAAAAAAAAAACCTGCCCCAATGACATAAACACCCCCCCCCCCCAAACCACCACAATCAAAATAAATGGTCCCCAGGGTCTGAGGGTACCCAAATGCCCCCTGATCCCATTAGAACTAATATGCCTTCAGGGTTTGGAGGTTGCCAAAATGCCCCCAGACCTCCATAAAAATTATTTTCCCCTGGGTCTGGGGGCCTTTTGACAGCCAGTCAAAATATTCCAAATAAAATTAATCCCTACTTACCAACCTTTACCTTGCCCAGGTGCGTGAGTAGTGAAAATCCCAGCCAATGGTGAAGCTGGGATATAAAATGGCCAAACTCCTGGTTTCTGGTCACAGAAATTAAGAGTTATCACTATTGCAGAATCTATCTCTCTTTCTGCCTTACACCATCTGACTATACGGGAAAAGTGGAGGTGATTACAGATTTCTAAGAAGACGGAGCAAGCCTGCAGACGCATGATTATAATGAGCAGCATTGGTCTGCTCTGCTGAATGTGAGTTGTATAATCAGACATTTTAATATACCAAGTACGATTAGAAACGGTGTTACACTATGTGTTCGACTTCTTATCTTGTATGTAATCAAGACATTAATCACAAGACTGAACAAAAGAAGATTGTGTGCAAATTTAAGTATACAATTATAATATGATTTATCCACAATGGTGTTATTTATTTAAGGTGCTCCACATTAGTTTATTTCTGTTCTTTTCATTGTTAATGGTGTTGATCAGCTAAAAATAGTAGAAGGAGTTCTTTAGCGCCATTTTATCACTGCAGACTTTTTTTTATAGTTTGTAATAAGTTACTTCCTACAATAAGTTGCTCCATGTGGCAGGGCTCTGTTTATGGCTGGTAGTTTCTACTGCACTATATTTTTCTTTTAATATTTTAGAGAAGCTATTATAGTTAATTTTAAGTAGACTCAAGGAATTTGCCAATTTTCTTAAATTGCAACACTTCCTTTATGTTTGTGTTTGCATTTACTAATATTGGATATATCCTTATATTTGGTTATTTATATTGTGTTTCTGCACCACCCTTGCATATTATTAAGAGTGTTATTGAAAGGCTGCATTCATCTCTGAGAAGTATTATTATATTATTGTTTGCAATGTACTTCACCTTGTTCAGTATTCTGCACCTTCAGTTTGTGGAGGGATAATGTGTGGTGGTACTATAGTCCAAGAGGGTGCTCTAAATGGCATGATGGACCACGTATGGATAACCACGCATTCTTGGAAAGTAGTGTTAGCCAGGTTTTGCATGCAAGATAGCCTGTGGGCATGGGGGTTCCTCATGGTCACATGGTCTGTGAACAGATAAGAAGCAATTATGATCATTTTTTTCACATTTATTTATTTATTTATTTATTTAGAAAGTGTTTTACGAGGAAAAATACATTGAGATTTCTCTCGTTTTCAAGTATGTCCTGGGGACCCAGTCCAGAATGGAGTTACACAGAGTTACACATTTAACAGTAGATTCAAAAATACATACATACATACATACATATATTAAACAAGTTGGAAGGGGAACATACAGGGTAAATCATTATTGATACAAAAAGGAACAACATGTACAGTATACAAAAGAGTTTGTAAACTAATAACAGGTACAATCTGTTTTGAGGATTTGGGAGATACTTATTTTCAGGGATCTTAGAGTAGATGATGATTTAGCAGAAACAGGAAGGCTATTCCACATATGAGGCGCTCTGAAAGAGAACGCACCTCTACCTGCTTCCTTTTTGAAGTGGGGAATCGCTAGTGAAGGGTTGGTGTAGGATCTGAGATTGTGGGATGTGCATGGAGTAAGAGCGAGCATGCCGCTCAGGTAGGGGGGGAGCGTTCCAGAGAAGTGGTTATGCACTAAGCAAGCTAGGTGGAGAGCACGCCTGGAGGCAAGCGTCAGCCAATTTAACTCTTTTAACATTTTACAGTGATGCGTGTTATAATCACACTGTAGCGCAAAACGACACAATGTATTGTACATAGTGTCGAGTTTACCGAGATGGGTCTGCGGGGCAGAATCATACACAACATCTCCATAATCTAAGATCGGCATCAACATTTGCTGCACAATACGTTTCCTTACCGAGGAATCTAGGTTAGATTTGTTTCTATACAGAAAGCCGATCCTAGGATATAGCTTTGACACAAGCTTATCAATATGGAGACCAAAAGATAAGTTTGGATCTAGCCACATGCCAAGATACTTATATGAATTTACCTGGGTCAGGTTATAACTGGTTTTGGTCTTGATGGTTAATTGAGGATTGTTTAATTTAAGTAGTTTGGCATTTGTCCCAAACAACATGGACACAGTTTTTTCAGCATTGAGGAATAATTTGTTGTTAGCTATCCAATTTTCAACTTTAGAAAACTGATCCTGTAGCACGGACTCCACTTGCGATAGTTGAGTACCGCAAGTATAAATGACCGTATCATCAGCATACATATGCACATGAGCCAGGTCACACACCGAGGGTAGATCATTTATAAATAGCGAGAATAGCAGAGGCCCAAGAACAGATCCTTGAGGCACTCCACACTTAATTGGCAACGGGAGGGAGGCAGTATCAGCAATGGACACATATTGAGATCTATCAGACAAGTATGACTGAAACCAGCAAAGCGACCTCTCATTTACACCGGAACAACTTAGTTTGTTTAGCAGCAGCTCATGATCAACCGTGTCAAAGGCCTTTGCAAAGTCAAGGAAAACTGCACCTGTGAGTTCACCCTTCTCCATGCCACTCTGAATGTCATTGGTCACCTTTAAGAGGGCAGTTATCGTGGAGTGATTTGACCTAAACCCAGATTGAAGCGAGGTTAGATAGTTGGAGTGTTGATAATACTCGCACACTTGATCATGGGCACATTTTTCCAGGATTTTAGAAAGTATGGGTAGCAGTGAAATAGGCCTGTAGTTTGACACCAAGTTTACATCTCCATTTTTGTGGATGGGGATAACTCTGGCTTTTTTCCAGGCTTTGGGGACATAACCAGAGGACAGGGATGCATTGATTAAGCAGGCAATGGGTCGTGCAGTAACAGGCGCACTCAGCCTCAGTAGCATTGACGGAAGTAGGTCCGGCCCACACTGTAATTTCATTTTTTGATTGAGGAGATGCGCTGCTATTTCACTATCTGATATAGAAGTAAATTCAAATTCAGCAATGTGTTTGGCCAGGGGTGATATCGATAGGGACTTGTCTGCCATAGAAAAAGTGGCATGATCTTCATTGTGTTGTGTTGCTATAAGAGCTGTGGCGCATCCTACAAAGTAGTTATTGAATTCATTTGCTATTGCCACTGGAGATTTTAGAACTTCATTATGTGTCTTAATTGTGGTAGGTTCTGAGCGGCGCGGAGGGTCATACATGTTTTTTATGACGCTCCAAAATTTGGTAGGGTTCGCTAGATTTCTATTCAGCCGTTCAGAGAAATAAGTTGTCTTGGCAAGTTTGGTTTGAGTCTTGCATCTATTGCGGACGTGCCGATAAGTGTTGTGATCTTGGTCTGAGCCAATTTGCTTAAATTTTGACCATAAAGCATCCCTGAAATGGAATAAGTCCAAGAGGTCAGATGAGTCACATGACAATATAACACTGTCCACATTTGTCCTTGTCAAGCTACATGGTAGGGGATTTTACAGGGTCTAGCTATTGATGATTTTCTGACATATGGCTCACAAGAGCGGGTGCATACATTAGAAGATAATTTATAAAACTAGAGACATTTTTATAACTCAGCTACTAATGTCTACGGAATTATGTATACTTGAAAGTCAGGTGTAGCTGTTTCTAGTAAGTGTGATTCAGTATCAGTCTAGCGAGTCATTTAAGCCTATGTCTACTATACTTAACCTGTCTTTCCACTGACTGTCTGTCCCCCATTAACTTATCTAATGTCTTTGGTAACCTGCGTCTCTCTGTCCACAGAGGTCAAGATTGTCAGATTTGGGTGAAGGAGTAGTACTAACCATAGGCAGGGTGGGAGCTTTGGCATCCTTGATATTTACTTCTCGTGCGATGTCTTGAATAGCTTTGGTGACAGATGATCCATCAGAATCTTCTACCAACCATTATATGTGATCTTGAGTGATGATCCACCCACAATGGCTACTATACTTAACCTGTCTTTCCACTGACTGTCTGTCCCCCATTAACTTATCTAATGTCTTTGGTAACCTGCGTCTCTCTGTCCACAGAGGTCAAGATTGTCAGATTTGGGTGAAGGAGTAGTACTAACCATAGGCAGGGTGGGAGCTTTGGCATCCTTGATATTTACTTCTCGTGCAATGTCTTGAATAGCTTTGGTGACAGATGATCCATCAGAATCTTCTACCAACCATTATATGTGATCTTGAGTGATGATCCACCCACAATGGCTCTTCTGGACCTGCTTTTTTGGCCATCATGTTCTTGGGGGTCTTTTTATATTCCCCTCACTGCTTCTAGATCGCCTCCCTGACCCGTTTGTGTTGACCTCTACCTCTTGCAAGGCTTGACGGTTACAGGTATATTCACTGAATGCTTACCAAATATCATGGCTGCTCTGCCTCCCAATGGTTTGTACCACTTGCATTTTCTCTTTGTAGGATGCTAAAAAGATTGATGCCTGTCTGTTTGAGCCATGTACGTGTTTCCTGATTCACTAAGAGATGTTTTTGTCATGGTAATTCTATGCAGAACGTGTATTAATTTGAATTTTTTTTATCTATTGGTTGTCTGATTGTATTGTGTGAGTTAAATTGCCACATATGTTGCAATTAGACATTAAGCAATAGAAAAAACGAGCATTTTTTGAACAAAATCACATCATTGCCCTAGCACTAAACTAGTGCGTTAATACACAGAAATTCAGAGCACTGTATTGGAGATGAATCTCATGTTATTCTTTCTGGAATCATGTGCAATATAAAAATTGTAAATTTTGGGGGTTAACAGGCGTCATTAAATGTAGCCTATTGTGTGTAAACAAACATTTATATTGTGTATATGAACAGTAATATGCATGATTGTAATAATATCTCATATTGTTCTCTGTTTCTTTTTATGACCGAGACTGATCATGTTTTTTAGCATTCTTATCTCTTGAAAAAAACTCTTTGATTTACCATTCCTTCAACTGAAGTTTCTGTTAATAATAAGATAAGTCTTTCTCCAGTGAGGATTTATAACATCTCTGCAATTTGGAAGGTAAGACTATTACTTTATTTTATTTGACTTTATGTAAAGTGAATTCTCTACTCCTATTTTACTCTCTATGATACAAAGCTGTAGACAAAAAAATGTAGAGGGAGCATCTTACCCTTTCTGCTGGTATGGAGCAGGGATTTAAAGCTTGGAAGAGAGCAAAAGCTGGTGATGATGACCAAGAGCTGGTGCCATAAGCTAAGGCTCAAAGAACCTGGGTACATTTTCCATTTGTTTTAATATTTGATGTTTCAAAATCATGAAAAAAATGTTTTCAGTCGTCATCTGCTCTCTAAAGCCACTAGATTTCATAGTTAATAGTTTGTGTTATAGATTTTTATTTGTTGCTGTGTCAACTTACTCGAATACATGCTATTTGGGAAAGTGTGCTGCATTATCTTTCAAATACCATTTTCATTTAGATCTTTCAATCAAAATTGGGCCTTCTGTGCATATATATTTTGCATGAGCAATACTTCTTTTTCTCCCTCTATTGATTTGTAGGTATGTTATTCAGCTATTATTTTCATGTAATGGATTTGCTAAAATATATCTTATAGCAAAATTTTGAATTATCCTGCATTATTTTTAAACCCATGTATTCTGGTAAAAGGCTTAAGAAAACATATATAATTATTCTCCAAAAATGATTAGATCAAAAATGTTACCAATAAACTAAGGTGCAGTGTTTAATTAAAACATAAAATGTGAATAAAAATGTGCAATACGTGATACAATTATTTTACCTTAAATAATTATTGCTTGTCTGTGTTGTGTTTTTTATGTGTAATTTCTCTATATGTATATTTAATTATATATATTTTTTCATTATTTACATGTATTAAAAATTCATTTTTGCCCATTAATTGTATTGGTATTGGTTATTTTTCATTTTATTTAGCCTGAGTAGTGCTGTCCATTTTTTATTACATATATAAAATTATAATATGTAGGTTATGATTCTTATCGCACTATAGGTGGCTTATGAGATCAGATAGACAGGATGAAGAACTGTCATACCAGCAGAAGGAAAAGCACTTACAATATAGGTGCTGGAGTGTAGCTGTGAATATGGTCATAGCACAAAGTGAAGATTTTAAATTCAGTCCATGGGATACATTTGCCATGAAAAATACTTATCCTCTACTGGACTCTATAAGGTACCCATTCTCTGGATCCATTCACAGACCATTGAAGGTAACTATCCAATGGACATTTGATGTTATCTACTGGACATTTCATAAGATAACACTGAAATGTGAAAGTATTTGTCAAGTGTTATGTTTACCTTTGATATTTTATTATTTTTTTCTCAAAAGTCTAAAAGATTGTTACTGTTGCTTCTCTCCAGGCTCCCCTTCTTCCTCTTTGGATGGCTAAAAGAGTTTTTTTTTAAATGTGGTTCCTATAAAACAACTAGCCAGTAGCACTTGTCTTACATTTACAGTGAGCCTATAAAGCAACCTAGTTAATAGGCCTTTGAGTCAACTCTTTGTCACCGAACTGCCTTTAAGTAACTTACCTTATTTAGCAGCCCTCAGATTTTGTGTCTGATGCAGATTCCTGTATCCATAGAGTAATGGATGGAACATGGAAAGGTTGAGTGGTGTAGGAGTTAGTCCGGCCTAAGGCAGCACAAAACATAAATACCGACTTTAGTCCCTGTCTGCTTCATCACAATAGTGATGTAGAGAGATTCTTTTAAATGTGACAGTACCTCCCTAGTACCCAAACACTTTTTTTGTCACCTTAGCAGTAATACAAAGTAATCTGTCACAACTTAAAATTTAAAAGCAGAAATACATGTAGCTGTATCATGGTATTTGCATAGTCAATAACCTACACAAAGAATGAACCCAATAAATAAGACATACACAATTCTTTACAGTGGTGAAAAGGCAGTGTCCATTTTATTAAGAGTTTTAATCATTTACCATTTTATGATAACCAAATACCATGTTACATTTTTTACACAATACCAATAAAATCAATAATGACCAATTGGCTCTGCCTCAAAGCCAGAAGCCAAAAGTTTAGCAATTATTTACCAAATCCACCCTCCTGTACCCCACAGGAGGGTGACTTATACCCTCAAACAAAATGTCATGACAAAGAAAACAAAGCTTTTACAAATGGAGGGGTGGGTGTGCTCAGTCCAGCGCTCTGAGAATTTTACCTCAGAGCACAATATATACCCTAAAGCTTCCTGCTATAACTCATGCGCCACTACTAGCCAATAGAGTACAAGCCTCTATGCCCTTGCGCATAGAATCATGCTGGCTCAGTCAACCTAATCTACACTAGTAACCCTTTCAATCACTGCAAATACCATGTGGCCATATCCCTAAAGAGTACTATGGCCATTACATTTTCTTGCCAATTCCACCTGACACAAGGGCTGGTGGACAAAATAATTGGTGAGGAGGGCTTGGTGGGTTGTGGGAATGGGTAGATGCAGCAGAGGCCCCCCATCTGCATTTTTTCCTTAAAAAACCCTAGACCCTAGCTAAATAATAAAAACATTCTTGTGAATGCTGAATGCATGCTTACTTATTGTAATGTTAATCATTTTCACATCCGCTGCATAACTTTACTAAACAGTGAATATAAATACAGAGATTACAATTAAAATCACAGGAGAACTGTAGACTTTGAGTGCCATTCATTGTTGGGATATAAGTGGTATTGATGTTCTGTTAGCTGACACTTGCCATTAGCCAATTATAGTGTCACCTTAAGTTCTAGCCTTATGTATGATGGAGGATAATCAGCTTTAACAAACAATGTTTGAGAATCTCCATCCAAATTATAAATTCTCTTAATTATTAGTCATTTATTCAATCAGTGACCATGTTCACTAAATGAACATTTTTTATAAAATATGTTTAATTTTTGTACATATTTTAGTTATAACTGTGAACAAAATTCTTTAAAATGGTCGCAAAGTATTTGTGCACATGACAAAGCCTATTCAGGATGATTGGCATTATGCGCCCTTAACATCTCCAAGCTGTAATGGCATCTAAAATAAAATGTAATAAAACAATCAAATGCTGTATAGCACAAACATTTTTTTGATGGAGCCATTTCTATCTAAGCTCATCCATGTTGCATCTTTCAATTCAAATTGCAACACTTTATATCATCGTAATCTTGTTATGTGATTGGCTAAGTCAAGCATATTACTTTTCAATCAATCACATGCTGTGTTATAATGTACGGCAATTGCAAACCATGTAATTGTTGACAGTGAATATGCTGTTTCATATAATCCTAAATTAATTCAAGAACGCAACACACTTAGCAGTAAATACACATTTAAATACTTCAATAAAAAAATATTGTGCAATTGCAGCTACTGACCAGTGAGAAAACATTAATACAGATACTTATAAAATAATGTGGATATATAAAAAAAGCTGTCTACAGTTATAGACCGTACAAAATAAAATCAAATTTTTGTGTTTGTTGGTAGTGTATTTTTGAGCATGCAAATGAAAAAAAATGCAAGTACTGAGTGGTTTATCCATAAACAACAAGAATAATATCTATAAGACATACTTTTATTCCAAATCCTTATAACTAAATTTTCACATGCAAATGCAAGGCATAAACAAGGGCATACACCCAAGTAGATAAGGGAAATAGAGTACTGTACAGACCAAGATGAAATGGTAAGGCATGTATGGTTTCACTTTCATTATCTTCATTCCAAATATTCTCATTATGTTGTTTTTCTGAAAAAACAAACAAACAAACAAACAAAAACACATTGAAACTGATACTGAAAGGTAATAGTTTTGGCTGCTCTGCTTCTGGTCTTCCACTATCAGTAGGGTCAGGTAGTCCAAACAGTACTACTGTTTCTGAATCTCAAGATTCTTAGCTGTCTAGAGATACTAGATCAGATGAAATAGGAAGCACTAGAAAAGCAAATTAGCTTGGAGATAACATGATCAGTAGATATAGCCTTCTTACTTGTTCTTTAACAACAAAGAGGTGCATGAACATGACTTGACTCCGTGATATAAGTGGTAGTGCCACATCACCAGCTGGAGCCTGACTTGGGTTAAAATAAATAAATAAAATTGTATAATTAGTGGAAAAGACCAAGACTGATAGTCATAAAAGTGAACATACAAGAAAAATAACCAGTAATAAATTAAAAAGAAATATTAAAGACAAACAGCTGGGACAAACCAAATGGCTAAGTGAGGATTCCAGTTTCAAAGCAGGTTTCTTTTGCCCAGTTACCTAGGAGCAATGCAAACTGGCAACAGGTTGCATTCCTGTTGTTAGAAATACTTAACTAAGAACAGTGCTTAACTCAATGTCTATGATGGTACAATGAGCAGTGAAATGGTGACAGCCCAAGGATGAATGAAAAAAACAAAACAGACACCTACTAATGTAGCACGTATATGGCTATATTATAAAATAAAACAATAGTCTTTTAACATGAAACAGCAAAATTGAAAAAAAATGATGAAAAAAAAAGAAAATGTCACAACCAGCGCTTTATAAAGTAAGTTTCAAACTTGGTTCTAGTACCTGTAAAACACGTTTGATTTTGTGTCTGTATTTCTTTGCATTTTTCCATGTCAAAAAAACAACTTAATGATGAGCTGGTGGTGGTATTTTTTATTTTTCTATGCTAATATGCAAAAATTTTGCTCATCTATCATTGAAATGGTTGTGGATTGCAATTGTGGATGCTGACATATGATGCTATTATCTTCCTAAGCATTCAGTTTAGTCCAGGGACCATTGTTTCCACATTGTCTTGACTTTTTAGAGCTATTTTTGCCAATTCGAAAGTGCTCAAAATTAATACTAAGCCCCGCAATGGATCAATTATAAGTTTTTGATGATTGCTCTAAATATAGTACCTGGCTGAGGTTTCTGACTTACTCTGGTTATTACCGTAACTTGGATGTTGTGTCATCAGTCAGTGATTGCTAAATCTTTCTTCTACATTCTTTATCTCAGAGTGACAACGAGTATATATTTTTACTTAGATACTGGTCTGCCACCACCAGGTTCAAGGATGGTTTTAGTTTTATTTGTTCACGTTACAGATACAAGTTCACCCTTGAGGGAATATCTATTTTTTTAGCTAAATTGTACATCTCACCTCTCTTTGATTTAAAAGCTGAAAATTCATTATACTTACAATAGTGATAAAAGGTGTGCTGCTGGTGCTAATGCAATTAAAAATATACTATGTGTAAGTAAGAACAACGCTTCAGTCTGAGAAATTATATTTATTTCACTACAAGACCAGGACACAGAAAAAAAAATGCCTCCTGGCATTCTTTCATCCGGAATCAAGAAGCCTGGACATAAGGAAGTGAAATTGTTGTAAAACAAAGTTAAATGTATTTAACTCCCTTTCTCTAAACCAGTAAATGTGTTATAAATGTGTTTTTGAATATGTTGGACTTAACCCCTTAACAAAGTAACCAGACCATGTCTTTCCCTTGGTTACAAGAGCTGTTTCGACTTTTCTGCGGTGTTTAGCTGTCATTTTCTTCTTTCTCACATACTGTACCCACACAAATTATATGTTGTTTTTATCGCAATATGAAGGGCTTTGATTAGATACCATTATGTTCATCATATCTTTACTACAAAAAAAAATCATTAAAAAAAAAACACTTTATCAACCTTTGACCTAAAAAATTATTTACTCAAATACAATCATTTACTCAAATACAATCATCTAAATATTTTTTACATTTTGTCCTGATTTTAGAAATATGCATGTTTCCATGTTTTGCTGCAGTTTTTGAGAGTTATAGGGCAAATACAAAAAATAGTGTTTTTTGTTTTTTTCCTACAGTGATCTTTTGACCCCAGTCTGAACATTAAATTTAACCCTAACTCTAACCCTAATGCTAACCCTTAATTTATTCTAATTTATTTTAATTGTAACCCTAACCATTATTCTAACCCTAACCCTAGATTTTATCTAATTAAGTCTTTTTTTTTTTCTTGTTGCATTGTTGCTGACTCTCTCTAGGGGCAGTCTAGAAACAGTATCAGAGTGACAGAGGTTATTTTTTTTTTTTACTTCCGACGCTCTACCCACAAGAGGGCAGCAGCCATATTGGAGGAGCATGCGCTCTCCAATATGGCACCCACGATCGCTCCGGTGCTGCCTCAACCTAGAGGCAATAGAGCCAGAGCGGTTTTCGCGATCACTGAGTTGCCGGCTGAATGTGCAAAGGGGTTAATAAATAGTCTGAGTGTCTTTTCAGCCTAACTAAGTTAATAGATAAGGAACATTTTTTTTGGTGCACTAAGCTTGTCACAGGCTCAGATAATATACATGTCTATATTTTGTCCTACCAAACAGGTGTGACTATGCTGCAAGTACTGGGTTATTGGCTATACAGTGTACAAAAAAAACAGACAGGCAGTTTCTGTTTTAAACTACTAGGTAAACAAAAATAGCTCCATGCCAGGTACAAAATCACATAGAAATATACATCCAGCCAATTTACTCACAAAATTGCTCTTGTACATCAAGTAAACTGTGTAATGGGGCACGTTGTAAAGTGCCCCATTACATCAAAGTTCATGTAAAAAAGAGCAATTCCATTGAAATTTGGTTCAGTATCAATAGAAACCATTGTAATGGACCTGCTGATTGCTCCTCTATCATGACCTTGCCTTAGAATTGTTACACATTATCTCCATAGTACCATGCCAGGCAGATCAGGAAACATGTGACTTTTATACTGAAATTTGTTAGCAAAATTTCAAGTTATGCAGCAATACTGATTTCAACTTTGAGCTCTCAGCTTCATATTATGGAATAGATTATGCAAACTAGTCAATACCAACTCTTATGTATTACAACCTTTTCATTTATTTTTATTTTCTTTACAATTTAACACATGTAAACATTTTTTTTAAATAATTAAATTTGTTTTAGTTAGGATATATTAATTTTTTTAGTATTGTTAATGACAACTAGCAATCCAAGGTTTACATTGTTCTATAAAATTATACTTTCAAAACCTATATTTCAATGATTCATAAAAGTTTCATATTTTATATTGATTTTGTTTGAGTACATGAGTTCCAAACACTCAGCATAACAACACAATTATTAATTTGGCATTTTTCTAAATGGGCACACAAACATGTTGACCTGAATAATAAACATATTAAACCGGTGGTTGAGAACACCAATTTGTTCTAATTGTTTAGAAACTGAGTAGCAGTCTATACCATAATTAGAATATTCAGGTTATGTAGGCTGTGAATGTATTAGGCTTGCAGAATAAAGTAGGAACTAATAAAATGTGCTTATGCAACTCTTTCTTTGTTTATAAGGGTTGCAGATGTGAGAATTTAGTTCACGAACCTGACGACCTTTAGCAAGATTAACAATACCAATGAGTTTTCATTGGCATTGCAGATACTGTATAGATTAAAAAGTGAATCAATAAGATAAATGCATTTAATGATCACATATTTACTTGATGCATACTCTCTATTAAAAATCTCAATAAAAAAATAACCACCATAAACAACAGAGATCAGCATTTGCCCAAACATTAGTCTTCTTGATGCACCTTGCAGTTCTCTCAGTAATAATGATTTAAAGTATTTAATTTACTCCCTTAATGTTAGAAATAACAGGAGATAAATGTGTTTTCTTAGCTGTAGAAGGCAAAATTTTCTCTGTCTATGCGGTCTTTAGAGAGACGATATTCAGAAACTACATTTACTTACCATAATTATTACTTTATATTCACTAATAGGCTGATGAATAAGATATATAATCAAACATATATTTTCTGGGGGGTTTTGTATTTCTGTAAGTATTACACATGTGCATTCGTTTTCGGACGAATGCATTTTCGTCTGAAAAGAGCATTTTCGTCCATTCGTCCGAAAAAAGAATAACGAAAATGCTAAGCTAACGAAAGCCGAATGAACGAATGGTTAATAAACGAAAGTCATTCGTTCATTCATCCATTCGTAGTACTATTGCATTCTATAAGCCGAAATAGAGTCGGTTTATAGAATACAATAGCATAGTACACTTACATTCCATAAACCGAACGACTTTCGGTTTATGGAATGCATGTAAGTCTATTGGCATTCTATAAACCGAAAGTTCGGTTTATAGAATAGCAATAGGATTACATGTATTACATAAGCCGACAGCCTATAAGCCGAACGTTCGGTTTATAGGCTGTCGGCATTTCACTACACCGAGACAAAGTCTCCATTCATAAATTTATGAATGGAGACTCTGTCTCCGTGTAGTGAAATGCCGACAGCCTATAAACCGAACGTTCGGTTTATAGGCTTTCGGCTAATGTAAGTACACTGGAGACTCTGTCTCCGTGTAGTGAAATGCCGACAACCTATAAACCCAACGTTCGGTTTATAGGCTGTCGGCTAATGTAAGTACACGGAGACAAAGTCTCCATTCATAATGAATGGAGACTCTGTCTCCGTGTAGTGAAATGCCGACAACCTATAAACCGAACGTTCGGTTTATAGGCTGTCGGCATTTCACTACACGGAGACAAAGTCTCCATTCATAAATTTAGGAATGGAGACTTTGTCTCCGTGTAGTGAAATGCCGACAGCCTATAAACCGAACATTCGGTTTATAGACTTTCGGCTTATGGAATACATGTAATCCTATTGCTATTCTATAAACCGAACGTTCGGTTTATAGAATAGCAATAGGATTACATGTATTCCATAAGCCGAAAGTCTATAAACCGAACGTTCGGTTTATAGACTTTCGGCTTATGGAAAACATGTAGTACTATTGCCTTTCTATGAACCGAACGAGAGCCCCATTCATAAGAATTTCTTATGAATGGGGCTCTCGTTCGGTTTATAGAAAGCCAATAGTATTACACGTATTCTATAAAACGAACAAATACAACTAAACGAAACTAAAATAATGAACGAATTTTGTCCGAAACGAATGCAGTAATGAACGAAATTCGTTTTAGACTAAATAAATAACATTTTCGTCCAAATGGTTTTGCACATGTCTAGTAAGTATTATTGTATATTTGCACTGTATATGTTTTTTTTACATGTGTAATTGTGGTAATACATTTTGCAATTTTTTATATTCATAAATCTTTACCCACTCTCATTATTTATGTGTATAACTGTTTGATTCACTGTTATTGGGTAAGTATATGTTTACAGGAGTTGAAGGGGAATATATTAAGCTACAGCAATTCGCGGTCCTAACCTTCTCACACATACCCTTTCACTCAATCCAGACAAACATCCTTTAATACAAAAAAAACCCACAAGCCAACTCGGCCGGCATAGCCGGGAGAGGAAGGAATCAGAGCACTTTTACGATGCTCAAATCTCTGCCTATGTCTCTGCTAACCATTCAATGTTTTAATTAGGTCACTAAAACTAGGTGCATCTAAACTCAGGTAGAATATGGCAGACCCTAACATTACCTAACATTCCATTAAACTACAAATTGACAATGCTGTTCCCCTTCAGCTATCTTAAGTTGAACTTGTTGCATGCGGTAACAGAGTTGAGAGATAATTTACACTTTAACTGTTCAGTCCAGTGGAGCTATGACTCAGATGCCCTCCATTTTCATCTCATAGAATCAGGCACGTTGCAGATCATTACAATTTACATATAATTAAATATTCTTAATTATTAAGAATAATAATAATCCGGAGAGCGATCGAAATGCCGGTTTTAAAGGCACTGCGCCTTTAAAACACTTGCATTTAAAAAATGAGCATAGGAATCGAATTTTTCGCTTCCTATGCTCAGAAAGTGTTCCTGATTGCCTCGCAAGTCGAGGCAATCAGGAACACAAAAAAGAAATGCACGATCTTGGTCACTGTGTGACCAAGATGGCGCTGCCCTTCTAAGGGCAAGAGCACAGGAGGCAGGAAGTACCTGCTTCCTGTTCTCTCTGGCTGTCACACGATTGCCTCTTCACAGAGGCAATCTGTGACTGCCAGGCACACTGACAAGCAGTGGGGATACTCTGATGAGCATCCCCACTGACTGGTCAGATCAATATTAACTCTATATTGATCTGACCAGTTATGATCTGCCTCCCTCTCCTCACATTTTTTTTAGTGAGGGAGAGAGAAAGATCAAAGTTATAAAAGTAAGTAAAAGTAAAAAAAAACAATAAATACACAACACACGAATAATAAAACAATAAAAAAAAAATTATTAAAGCAATTCCCTGCGTTTAACCCCTTCCCTTGCACTGATCTTGCGTAAGCAGTGATTGTGCACATCAGCGCATTTATTTTTGCTGTCTGTGCATTTTTTAGGGGTTAAAATTTTTTGTACTGTCATTTATTACAGTACTACAAAGGCTCTTCTAAGAGTTATTAATCCCTTCTTTGCCGTCGATCACTGCTTACGCAATGATATTGACGCCAAAGCAATTTTTATCTGTCTGCATATTTTTTTACATTTTTTTTTTACACATACCCGCTAAGGGATTACATGTAAAGTAAAAATATTTGATTTTTTTTTTTTAAGCTGCCTGAACGCATAGCGATCAGTAACAGCGAATTAGTGGCAAAGGCGGTTTGGTGATTTCTCAATTAAGCTCACCATTCGCCCTGGTCAGATCAAAATTGGTCGGATCAATATTCACAAAAATTGATCTGCCTCCCTCTCCTCACTTACATTTTTGTGACGGAAAGAGACAGATCAGTATTAGTGATATAAAACAACATTTTATAAAATTGTCAGGTTTTATGAAAGTCTTTCACTGTGTATTAACCCTTCTCTGCCATTCATCACTGTATAAGCAGTAATCTTGCACAGCAACAGTATGTTTTGCTGTCTGCACTGTTTTATGGATTAATTACTTTGTACTGTAATGTATTACAGTACTAGATAGGCTCTTCTAAGAGCTATTAACCCCTTCTTTGCTCGAGATCACTGGTTACGCACTGATTCTGAGGCCGCGGACTCAGGGTTCGATTTTGACCCTGGTCAGCTTTTTGATACATCATCTAGTGATGTATCGGTGGCTGCTGAGCCCTTGCCACAAGGAGTGATGGGGGTCTACCGTTAAAAAAATATATGGTTTGGTGGGGGTAAATGGCATTGGCTGGTTTCAAAGATATATCCCATATAGGACACGGAGGCAGGTTGACTAAATGTCAAAATTCCAAGTTGGAATTTTGAGATGCGCATCTCACAAATGTTGCCTTCTAGCCAAAAAACAAACCAACAAACCTATGCATGGGGGGTATCCCTGTACTCAGGAGATGTTGCTGAACACATATTGAGGTGTTGTTTGGCACTGACACATAATAGGATCTGTGAATTCATGCCCAAAGTACAATGTATGTGAAAAAAAATTACTATCCATAACATTGACATAGGCTGGTGGTAGAATTAGTGCATGGAAAGTGGTAAAATACTACCATTTGAAATACCCTAGGGTGTCTAGTTTTCAAAAATATATGGCTTTGTGGGGTAGAATACACCTTTTGGCTTCAGAAATGTCCCAAATTGGACATGGGCGAAGGTTTTCTGCACGTCAGAATTCCAAGTTGGAAAACCAAAAAGCGCACCTCTCAAATGTGGCCTTTTAACCCACAAATAACCTAATCAACCTATACATGGCTTGTATCCCTGTACTCAGGAGATGTTGCTGAACACATATTGAGGTGTTGTTTGGCACTGACATATAACAGGATCTGTGAATTCATGCCCAAAGTACAATGTATGGGAAAATAAATTACTACCCAAAACATTGACATAGGCTGGTAGTATAATTAGTGCATGGAAAGTGTTAAAATACTACTATTTGAAATACCCTTGGGTGTCTAGTTTTAAAAAATATATGGCTTTGTGGGGTAGAATACACTTTCTGGCTTCAAAAATGTCCCAAATGGGACATGGGCACAAGTTTTCTGCATGTCAGAATTCCATGTTGGAAAACCAAAATGCGCACCCCCTAAATGTGGCCTTTTAGCCTCAAAACAAACCAACAAACCTATGCATGGGTGGTATCCCTGTACTCAGGAGATGTTGCTGAACACACATTGAGGTGTTATTTGGAAATACCCCTTCACATTTTAAGGTAATGTTTACCTAAATTGCAATCTATGTGAAAAATTAAAAAAAAAGATTTTTTGCTGCAAACTTTGGCAAAGATTGGTGGTAAAATGGCTACATGAAATGTGTCAAAATACCCCAATTTAAATGCCCTGAGGGGTCTAGTTTTCAAAAATATGTACATGTTGTGGGTCATTCATGGATTTAGTACAGAAATCAGTGTTACAATGTCACTATCGCTAATTTTGAAAAAAAAGGATTTTAAAATAGCTTTGCACTACTTATAGTTCTGGCCCTGTAACATGAATAAAAAAGCAAAAAAACATAAAACATGGGCTATTTCTGAACTCAGGACATATATTAGAAACTATTTAGCAGTGTTTTTTTGTTGTCTCTTGTACATGAGTATATGATTTTTCAAATAAAAGTCAGAAAACAATTTCTTTTTTAATTTTTTTGCCATATTTTATTATTTTTTTTACATCAAATTATATGCAATTATAAAAACAATGGTATCAAAAGAAAGCCCTTCTTAAAACGATAAAAACAATATATAGTTTGTGCGGGTACACTAAATGAGACAGAAATAAATTACAGCAAAACACAAACACCTCAGAAATGTTAAAACAGCCCATGTCACCAAGCGTCGGACAACCCAAAAAAGTCATGTCACTAAGGGGTTAACAGAAATAATAACATGTCTTTGTAAACATTGCATTTCTGTTTTAGGACTTGGAAATGGATCAATGTGCCTCTGATAAATATTCATTATTTTAATATCCAAGATCTGTTCTGCAATAAGATAAATGCATGCCATTTTTAACCAGAATAAACCTATCTTTCAGTCATGTTACTTAGCCCACTCTACTATCTCCCACTCAGTAGAGTACACATATGCATATCCCTGTATAATTCATTTTGGCCTACATCTTCCATATTAACATATGTACTTACATATTTCACCCATCTTACCACTGACTCCAAGGTCTTTTATTGCTTTCTAATTCAATCTGTTTATTTCCCATTTACAAAATTGCATTCTGGAAGCAAGTTGAATTTGTACAACAACCATAAGTGAATTATTTTGAAATACAAATGTCATTAGAATATATAGTATAATTTTGCCATCTGTTAATTAAAAATTACAAATGTTTTATTTTATTTTTTGCTGAAGAAAATATGGTTAAAACAACATTATAAATAAAATATATTACAAAATATTATCTAATAAACAATGTAATTTCATTTAGTTATTTATTTATTTATTGGTTGTGTTTTTAAGTTTTTATGTGTCGAGTTCTGCTAACTTTAGAACTTTGAGTTTGTTTATTTTCATCCTCATTATTGTAACTTTATTTTATTTTTTGCATTTTGTGCTAAAAATAGCTTTTTTGTATTTGAAATGTGATTAAAATGTTTGCGATAAAAGAGAGGCTAAATTATGTCTTCATTAGCCTCCTTTTTTTGTACATTATCACAAGACTTAAGGTACCACTTTTTTGGTATCACCAGTTTTACATATATTTTTGGTAATTTGTGATTGTTATATATTATTATTTATGACATTGGAATGGCATTTCAAACAAAATCATGATGACGCTATTACTGTTATAATACTGTCATCAGTACCAGACATTGTGGGCTTTATATATGAAAGAGGGAAATGCAATGAATTGCAGGGCATTGACAAGGGAATTTTAAATTAAGGCCAATTGGAGAATGTTTTACACTCAGCTACTTTAGCCTTACGTTTAAAGTACCCTTGTAAGTTCCATCTTTTATGAATAAACCCCTGTATGCTGCATGCTATTCTTCCCCCACGTCCAATTAAATGGCATGTGTGCAGACCTGACACACAAACGGCAGTTAGCCTACAATGCCTCACATCACAGCTACATCACAGTAAAATTTATTTATTTGCTCTCTACAGTATTTGCATTTATACTAAAGTACTGAGAGGCTTTAATATATCTTATTGGTAAAAATCATCCGTTATCTGAAATGCCCCATTATTCAAAGTACTTCTGGTCCCAAGCATTTTGGATAAGTGATACTCAACTCATAGCTAATGTACGTACCATACCCATTCCTTTTTCTAATTATGTTGTTATTGTGAGATACCACAACACATGACATTTGACAACTCCAGTCACTTCATAGGTCAAGGATGTAATTTCACTTCCTATATCTTGTTTTAATCTCTATTCTTATGAATAGATGTACCATATTTGCTCGAAAAGGTAACCCTGATTATAAGGCGAACCCCCAAACCTTTCAACCTAAAGTGTGGAAAATAGAAAAGGCCTAAATTTCAGATAGCCTTAAAGGAAATACATATTTTACTCGTAAATATAGTTTCACCTGAAACTGTTTTTGTAAATAAAAAGTCCTTTGCCCCACATCACTTGCCATTGCACCCCCAGCAATAGGTGGCACCCACATAAATTGACACAGCAGCACATTGCAGCCCCCACATGATTTGACACTGCACTCATAATGCACTCACAGGGCTTGTCATATGTTCATATTGAACCACAATAACTTGCCACTGCACCCATTTAGCACACACAAAGACTTGCCATTCCACGCACTTAGCACCCTCACGACTTGCCCGTGCACCCATAAGAAGTTCCCACTACATTTATACAATACCCATATTGCATCCACATGGATGGTAATTTAATATTATGATGTAAATTACATTTGGAATCCTTTTACATATTCAGCTATTGGAATGTGATAAATATTGTCTGTCCTATCATATAATAAGAACATAATGCTTATGACATGTATCCTGTCCTTCACCCCAGTGATATCAACATCTCCAACATGTATAGAACATATCTACGATTAAAGGAGATGTAGATAGAGAAACCCACATACTCTTGTTAATAACTTCTGACAAAATGGGTTAAATGAGTTAAGCGGTTCAGCTGGCTTACACCTTTGTGATGTGAACAAACATAACAGAATTGAAAGCAGACCATTTTTTACAAGCTTTCATTTGACAAAGATTTGCAAGGTGTGCATATTTGCTGATTATGAGCTGTAACGGTGGGGTCCTCTGTCTCTCCTGCTGACACATGTTTTGTATTTGGCCTGATCGTGTCAGCATCCCAGAAATCAAATTCTTCCAATCTTGTTTTTGCTTGTAACGTCTCACAAGTTTCACCTGTTATACTTCCATACACAAACATGAACGTAACCACATCCATAGACATTCTTGATAAAAACAGTCACTTCTTAACATCATCAAAATCTTGTTCTGCCCTGATATACTAATATTTAATTCTGTGTGTTCCACTTTCATGTGAAACCAAGGGATATTGTTTGCGAATATTAATTTATGAAATTGCAAATCTGCATATTATACTATCCATCCATATATCCGTCAACTTTAATTCTGCATGTCATTAACTTACTATAAGGACCATTAAACCAGACACTCTAACCACAGATGGCATTTAGCAAGTGTCTACATTCTCATGCTGATTTAGCAATTCTTTATTAACAAAAATATATAACTACATAACTACTGAATAGCTAAAAAATCGGATTATTATTATTTTTAGTCTGTGTTCAATAATTCCTTACCAGTCACCACATTTCTAATATATATTTTTGCTTATATGTTGTTTCGTGTCCAATGATTAGCAAGACCTTCTGCGTTATATTTATTTTTTGAATAATCTTTAGTGTCAGTAGTTAGAAAAACAATAGATTGGGAATAACTTAAGAGTACACTATATGAATTATTTAGTTTCAGAGAATGTCTCTAGGGATATAATTCAGATCTGGCTCCCATTTTAGATGAATGATAGCATAACTATGCATTCTAGATTCATCGAAAACAAATGGAAGTTAATAACCTAACCACCAGATGTTCCTCTAGGAAGATTTAGCTGAAATAGCATTTATTTAGCAGTAAAAAATGCAAGGCTTAAATGAAATGGCTTGTAAATGTTTCAAAGTTAGCAGCATAGTCATGCATTTTAACTAGATCAATCACATCACTTAAAATATATTCAAGGCAATAAGTCTTCCATTCATGTGGAGATCACCAAGACCTCTCTGTTATAGTGTGATTCAGGGTAATGGGACATTTTTGGAATGGGCAAAGTAACTTCAGTCTATTACTATAACATAATTTAAACACAGTTTAAAAGAATTAAACTCATAGTTCATTGGTATAATTTGATACTGTTCATTTGTACAGACTTAGAATTGTTATAGTAGGGTTTAAGTCAAAATTTCCTCACCTTATCATCATCATTATCCTCATTTTCTGTTATATTTTATAGGTTCCTACTCCTACGTCATAGGAGATACCTATCTTCCCTACTTTTGAGCCAAAATAAGGCAAAACACTCCAACAAGCCCTGGTTCCTTCTTAGCCTTAGCAGTCCTGCTACAATAAAGTTTTGGTTTCTCACATGTACACAGTGAAATCTTCTACTCTCCTGGTAATAATACTTGACCACCCTGTGGAACCTCAGTCACACAATAAACTTTTTGGATAACTGACTAGCTTAGCCTAACTTACTGTCACCTTGATGATCAGGAAACAATAACAAACAGGAGTGGGAACAGTCAGTGAACTGTCAAACCCTGAACCTTACCATTACTAGCTACAGGAGTCTTCATAACTGTAACCCTCCTTAATGTTTACCAAGCATGCCACGTATATAATAAGTTTGTAACCAGGCCTGGTGAAAGGGACCGACTGCAGGGTAGTCTGCTCAGCATCCTCTAAGACCTTTAATACCAAATTGATGTGAACTGCCGTGCTTATAATGAGACCGGACAAGGCCATGGAGAGCCAAGGACGACGAAGTAAACGACTAGACAATGCTTCGTGTTCCTTAACTCTGATTTTAGTTGTTTACACAAGCGTATAGAAACGAAGATAAAAGCATTAGTTTCTACAATATAATTGGTTATTCTCATATGCAGAAAGGCGTGTTCACTGAACACTGAAATATTGGTTCCAAAAACCCCTGTTCTGGCCTAGGAATAGTAAGATAAGACCATTCTCATAACAATTATGCTTCTGGCATTATCTGGCTTCCAAAAGCTGCTACAGACATCCGCTTCTTATACACACTGTTAGCTTTTAATCCTTACAGATCCAAATGAACCCTTCACCTGGCAATGAACACTGCAGGTACAGTTATCATTTGAGATAATTTAATTTAAATTGGCAAAAATCAAATTAAGTGTTGCTTTTTTTCCCTTTCAGGCTCCAGCCAAATACTGTAATGCTTCCTGGGTGGGCCAGTAAAGGAAACAAACCTGATATGTGTCAGTAAATTAAGCATATTTAGAATACAGATATTCACAATGGGATGTATTGTGAATATTTAGAGACATAATTGACATTTGTCCTAACGTATTTTATTCTAGCGCACCGAACTGAAATCAGCACAGTAAAAAAACTACAGACATAATAATGGAGAAAATAAGCATAATGAAATAAACTTTTTATAGATATGAGTCTGCTGTAACCTGTACAAACAATAAAAAGATAAGAAGGATGGATAGAGATGATAGAACTTTTTTTTGCCTCTGCTGCTTTAGCACAATGCATTAAATGTATCTGCCTTTCCATTGTTTACTTTGTTTTATTTCTTTTTAATTCACTAGCTTTATTTATATATTTTGATTACCTTAGAACTTTGGTTCATTGGGTAATAGGTTTAGTTAGAATCCAGAAATATGTATAGTATATATTTAAAACATATTCATATAGCCATACTTGGGCCTTCAAATACTTCATGAAATAACATTATAAATAGTTTACAAATGTTTCTTTCTTTTGTCCTTTTCCATCTTAAATTAGAAACTAAGAGAGTCTCAGAGTTTGTTTTGAACTAATATAGCACAGAGATTTTTACTAGATATTGGCGCAGCCGAAATGTTCAAGTCGGTGTGGATGGACAATTTTTTTAATTTATAGAAAATTCATTTTTTATTTTATTTAATTTGTAGAGATATCAGGAGGACTCCCATTGAATACTATGGAAGGACTTTGACTACTTCTGGGATAGCCAAGGTCCTCCAAAATGGTCCGAAATAAGTAGTAGTCCTGCCCATTTCAGCACCAAATGGCATCCAAACTAATGAATGGACGAATGGATGAATCACAGTTTTGGTCATTGAGCAATCATGCATTCAAAAATCATACAAATGGTCAAAAGAGCAGAATTTTGTCCAAAAACAAATTTGTCCGTAAATGAATGCCGAAGTCTAATATTTACATTGTTACCACATTTTAGACAAACTCTGATAATATGTTCTCCACTGAAAATAGTTAAAAAATATAAGAAAAAAACTATTTAGCCCTTTAGTGACTAGATTGTTTTGACCATGTTGTTCTCTTTGGGAGAATGGTTTTAACATTTATGTTAGTTGTAATTTTCTTATTTTTCACGTATCATACAGATTATTTATTGTTTTTTTTTATAGCTTTCTGTGAGACACCATTCTTTTGATCATATCACATCATTTACAATTAAAATAATAACACATGGTGGACAATTTATATTGTGATTCTGCAATATGGCTGTGCCCTCTTGTGGGTAGAGCTTCGGAAGTGAAAAAAAAATCACTTCTGACCCTCTGAATCTGTTGCTTGACTACCCCTAGAGGTAGTCAGCAACATTGCAATGACAAAAAAAGACAACTAGTTTAAATCTAGGGTTAGGATTAGAATAGCTGTTAGGGTTATAATTAAATTAGGGTTAGCATAAGGGATAGGGTTAAAATTAAATTAAAATTAAAATTAAAATTAAAATATATAAAGGGTAAGCATGAGGGTTAGAGTTTGGGTCAAATTTAGGGTTAGGGTTACATTTAGGATTTGGGTTGGGGTCAAAAGATCAATATAGGAAACACTTTTTGGTTTTTGCTCCATAACTCACACAAAACTGTAGAAAAACATGGAAACAAGCATATTTCTGAACTCGGGACAACATTTAGAAACTATTTAGATGAGGTCTTTTTTAATGATTGTATTTATGTAAATTAATTTTAGGTCAAAGTGAGAAAAAGTGTTTTTTTCTTTATCATATTTTATGATTTTTTTTATTTAGTAAAATATAAGATATGATGAAAATAATGGTATATAATGAAAGTAGTGTTGAGCAAACCCGAACCGCACTGTTCGGGTACGTACCGAACATTACGGTTTTTGGACCCCGGACCCGAACAAGGACATTCCACTGTATGTTCGTGTTGGAGTTCGGCATGGAACATCCTACATTAAACAGTACCTGGTTGATTCTGGTTGTCAGTCAGGGCAGTTTGCCAGAAAAAGCTGCCCACGTGCGTTTCACTGCAGATCCTATTTCGGAGCACATGGCTTTGTCAAGTCCTTTTTTTTTTTTTATTACTAAAATAAATAAAAGTTACATTCTGTACATTTGTACATGACTTCACCAAACACAAATCTACCCAACAGGTTTTCATTACCTACATATAGAAGTCTCAACAACACTATTAACTAGGGACTATTCTCTACAAACAAACGTCCACCAATAGGATCACATTGCATGTGTCACATTGCATTTATTACAATTGTAACAGTGGCTCCATCAGACATTGCATGTGTGTGTACATGTGCCTGCATATATATGTGACAATAAAAGTGTTACTGTGTGTGTGTAAATGCCTGTGGGCAGGATCAGCAAGGGGCTGCAAAATATATGTTTGCCCAGGGAGGCAAAAAGTCTTGCAATGGCCCTGATGTCATCCACATGTAGGTGGTTTTGTCAAAAGTCAATAGTGTTGATGCGTTTGATGATGTCAAAGACCACCCCTTGAGGAGCACCAACAAAGAGCTTAACGGGCGACAATGTCATAGAAATGAAAGAGTACAAATAAACTACCTTATCGAGCAATATTTGTTTGTATACCTTTATCACGGGACTGATATTTGATCTATTGGTCTGATCAAGGAAGATTTGATCCATCTGACCCAAGATGTAAACCCTCTGTTAGAGCTATACAGAGCAAAGAGGACCCATGGAGGTACTTTATTCATATGCTTTCATTAAAGCTTTTGTACTTACAATACCTGCATTTGATTAAATCTTTCAATTAGACATCACTATTTTTTTGCCAATGCTTTCCCTTGAATTGGTGTACTACAGGGACTCTGTCAGCATAAACATTGCTTGTACTTAAATGAAAACATGATGTGTTCATTGTGTTAGCAGAATTGCAAGCAAGTGTATACATTAAGAGTAATATATGTTATAAATTTGTCTGTGGGACTTATCACATCACCTTGTGGCTTGATATGCAAATTTAACATTTCCCATTGAAATGTAGTTAATTTGCATATGAAGCCACAGTACTTTTAATGAATAGCCTATGTTGATTTTCAGTTTCAAAGAGGTGTAGTTGCATATTTTCTTAAATATTCAATATAAAGAATATGGAGGTATCCCCCTGCAATAGGACATGATATGTGAAATTGTGCATTTGTCTGCATTATCTGTTACTTAAAAGATGATCAGTAAGTGCACTTTGTAGTATTTGAGCAGAGATTAAAGCCTTTTATGTTCATGTGCAGATTTTGTATCTGACTTATGACTGCTCTTTGAAATTCAAAGCTTAACTTTGTAAGGGATTTTGTACATCTATTACTTATTTATAAATAATTTCATATGCAAGATAGTACTGCAGGGACAAACATCTCAAGCCAAAAGCTGACTTGACAGTGGAAGCATGTTATTAAACACAAGAGAAAGGTTCCATGTATTATAAAAATGATAACTTTTTAAAGTTATTGTATTTACGTGCATGAAGCAATTGTTTGCCTGGGCCCAATTGGTCCTAGCCCCCACCCCCTGATCTGCTCTAGCACAGTTTTGATTAACACCAGGTATTTCCTGAATCCTCTTTGGGTTAACATGTGGGCTGACCTGCCTGTATGCTGCAGATATAAATTGAAGCAAGGAACTCTTAAACTCTATTTAAACTTTATTTGACATTTTTATTTCACATCTCAAACAGTAGTATTCTTTACTGTAGCCATCTTCAACAGCATTAACAGAAACATACTTAGATACACCAATCAGCCATAACATTATGACCACTGACAGGTGGCAAGTCGTTGGAGTCAGTGTGAAACTGTGGGTTCTGCCATTAATGAGGATGTTACTTTACACGTACCAACTACCAAAGCATTGTTGCAGACCATGTACACCCTTTCTTTGCAACGGTATTCTCTGATGGCATTGTCCTCTTTAAGCAGGATCATGTGTCCTCCCACAAAAGAGGAATGGTTTGAGGAACACAACCACAATTTCAAGGTGTTGACTTGGCTTCCAAATTCCCAAGATCTCAGTCCAACTGAGAATCTGTGGAATGTGCTGGATAAAAAAGTCTGATCCATGGAGGCCCCACCTCACAACTTACTGGACTTAAGGGATCTGCTGCTAATGTTTTGTTGCCAGATACCACAGCAAACCTTTAGAGGACCATGCCTCGATGAATCAGGGCTGTTTTGGCTTGAAAATAAACATGTAAGACAGGTGGTCATAATGTTATGGCTGATTGATGTAGGTAGGATATTATCAGAAACCAATTCCATTACTGTAAGGATAATGAGTGGAGTTTGTAGACAGGTAAACAGATTTGTGGACACCACTATCCAAAGAGACTACCAGAAAGCAGGCAGGAGCCATAGCAAGAGAGCCTTAGAATGTAGTCTAGTCTGAAGTTCCAAATGGCAGGCAGCAGTCAGAAAAATAATAAGACAAACAAAAGGTTAGTAGGCTGGCATCAAACAGCATAATGAAGTAACAGGCATACGGTCAGGAGGTAGGCAGAAGACAAGGCAAATAACTTTCAGGAGGGTTGAGTGGGTAGCAAAAAATTATGTGGCTGCAGGATAGTATCCGAATTGCCAAGAGAACAGTCAGCTTTCTAATGTATCAGTCTTATCATTATGAGATCTGGGTCAATATATAATGTGAAGATTAAAAGATGAAAAACATAGGGCCCAGTAGTAAGCCTGCGGACATAGACATTGTGCTTCATGTAAATGCCCCAGGTTACGATGGTTGTTGGAAATAGTAACAGCCCAATATGATAGGTGGCACCACTCTTCTGGGTTTAAGGATCAAGAGTTGGGTCCAGCTCACTATTGGGACTTTCTAGACATATTCTATAAACAACAACCAGAACTTTCCGACTGACATAGTGGTCATACTTAGTCCTTAACTGAACCATAAAACCAAGCCTTAGCTCAGTATATCAAAGATAATATTTAAAGGGTATTTAATCGACCATCTTCATCTTCCACTTTATAAAAAGAAAGAATGGTCATGTAGACTATGTATTGATTATAGAGGTCTAAACAAGATTACAAAAGAAAATAAGTACCCATTGCCACTCGCGTCTAGGACTCTTCTTCTTCACCGCGGCTTCATCACTGACAGTTCAGCGTGGCAGTTAGAACACTTAACTGTCAGCAATGAAGAATAACGCGGCCATTTTATTGCAGACGCGGCTATGCCAGAGCTGACAGTTCAGCGCTGAACTGTCAGCTCTTACAAATGTAAAAGTAAAAAGAAAATACCCCCCCTAATAAATGATTCCCCCCCCCAAAGTGGCCCCCCAAACCCAATACTAAAATGAACCCCAATACTAAAATGAATCCCCGAACCCTAATACTAACCCCCGACCCCTAATACTAACCCCCTAAACCATAATACTAACCCCCGAACCCTAATACTAACCCCCTAAACCCTAATACTAACCCCCAAACCCTAATACTAAAATTAACCCCCTAAACCCTAATACTAACCCCCGTCCCTAACACTAACCCCCTAAACCCTAATACTAACCCCTAAACCCTAATACAAAAATTAACCCCTAAACCCTAATACTAACCCCGGAACCCTAATACTAACCCCCAAACCCTAATACTAACCCCCAAACATTAATACTAACCCCCTAAACCATAATACTAAAATTAACCCCGAACCCTAAAAACTAATTCTAACCCCTAAACCCTAATTCTAACCCCCTAAACCCTAATTTTAACCACCCGTACTAAAATAAACTAAAGACAATTCTTTGTTTGCCAAAACAGAAAAAATGCAAATTTGAATGCCACAGCATAAAGCTTTTTGTATATACTTCTGATTCTGGAGGATCAAGAGGAAGTATCTGCCATCAAAGAATGGAAGTGTAAGGATCGCAGGGCTACCCCCCGTCACCTACCTACAGGACCTAATGCCAGACGGGTCCCGCGATCGGGACATAACATCACTCACATCCCCAGCCGTCGGATTCCCGCTCAGCGCGCGCCCGGCATTGGTTATTAGCGCGCGCGCGCGTCAGACCTCTATGGCCATTCTCTCCCGAGCATCTCTATGGAAACGAGCGGCACGGCGCGTGTCTCACACATCACGGGGGCGGGGCTATGGCCCTTTAAAACACCGGCGCGCCTTTTCCAGAATTGCTTGAGTATTCACCTTGCCTGTTCCTGTTTTGTAATATTTCCTGCTATTGTTGTTTGACCCGGATTGTTTTGCTGACCTTCGCTTCTTCTGGACTCCTGACCCGGCTTGATTCTTTGGACCTCCCGCTTTCTGGCTCCCTGACCTCGGCTCTCCTCCTCGTTTTTGTGATTTCTGGACTCCCTGACCTGGCTTGTTTACCGTTTATTCTATCTCTGGCTCTACTACCTGGATCCCTCTCGACTACCCTTTTTCTGACACTCGTGCCAGTTGTCACTGCTGCAGTCTCGCTATCCTACAGTACTGTGGTGTCTGGCAAGGGCTGTCACTTCTGCAATTGGGGCTCCACTTCTGAACCACGGTACGTTCATCACATAATACTCAAGCCTCATATGGACCCCGCAGAAGTGATGGAAGCCGTCTCTGCCATATCCCGACAATTATCCACCCTCACCCAATCGGTGCAGGATCTGCAAGCAAGCCATTCACATTTCCAGCATCAACTCCATGACTTGCAAGCGTCACGCCTCTACCCCTCCACCGAAGGGCCGTCTCCCCCTTTGAACGTACCTCTTCCTGAGCCGGCTTCGCTATCCGCCCCTGAACCCCGAATCCCTTTGCCAGAACGGTTCTCGGGTGATAGGAAAAAGTACCGTGCTTTCATGACTTCGTGCCAACTACTGTTCTCCTTACAGCCTCGGACGTATGCCACCGACTACGTCAAGATACGAACAGTTATTTCTCTGCTTCAGGGGGAACCACAGACATGGGCACATCACCTCCTGCATTCACACCATCCAGCGTTGGACTCTTGGTTGACTTTCTGTCAGGAGATGGACGCCCTATTCGAAGACCCGCTCAGAATGGCTACAGCCCAATCCTCACTCCGCTCCCTGAGACAAGGCCGAAGACCCGTGGAGGAATACGTGACGGAATTCCGGAGTCTGGCCATCGACAGCACCTGGAATGAACCAGCACTGTTGGACCAATTCCGCCAAGGTTTAGCGGACTCCCTCAAGGATGAACTCGCACGTATAGGGATACCATCATCACTGGATGCTCTTATCCATTTAGTGGTACAGCTGGATCGACGACTAAGGGAGAGAAGATTGGAGCGTACATCCACTTTCGCACCTCCACCCAGACGTTCAACTGCATTTGTTGAAAATCCCAGTTCCAGTACCACAGCCACCAACCCTCAGGAAGAGCCTATGCAAGTAGGCATTGCCCGGGGCCCCCTTACTGAGGCTGAAAGAACCCGTCGTCGAGTGAATAATCTATGCCTGTACTGTGGTAAACCGGATCATCTTATACGTACCTGTCCTCGACTGCCTAGACCATCGGGAGGTAAGATACTCCAATTCCACCATTGTCCCAGTACAGTGCTTTCGCTTGGGTCCCCTCATCTATCCCTTTCCTTGTCTCTACAGTGGGCCACTAAGTCTGCTACACTTCAAGCTATCATCGACTCAGGAGCAAGTTGCTGTTTCCTTGATCACTCTACGGCCAAGCTCCTTCATATCCCTACCTTTAAGAAAAACAAACCGTTACATATACAGGTGGTAGACGGAACACCCCTCAACTCAGGCCCCGTTACTTTGGAGACCTTGCCACTACAAGTCACGTTAGACTCATCCCATACAGAGTCTCTTCGCTTCCAGATTGTGAATTCGCCTCTCTACCCAGTTATCTTGGGGATCCCCTGGCTACGACAACACAACCCCCACATAGATTGGGGAAAAGGTTCCCTCACATTCACTTCCGAATTTTGTCAACACCATTGTTTGGTCACCCCATCTCCACTACTGACCACCATAGACTCCTGCTCTCCTGACTCCGCTTCTGAAATCCCAGATCCTTACGGTGATTATGCTGACGTGTTCGACAAGAAGGGTGCTGACGTTTTACCACCAAGGCGTCCTTACGATTGTCCCATCGACCTTCTGCCTGGATCATCCATTCCGTTTGGGAGGATCTACCCGCTGTCTGAACCGGAATTAACCCACCTAAAGAATTATATTGAGGAAAACTTAAAGAAAGGCTTCATTCGACCATCTACCTCCCCGGCGGGTGCTGCCATATTCTTTATCGGGAAGAAGGATGGAGGCCTCAGACCGTGTATCGACTATCGGGAACTTAACGATATTACCGTAAAAAAACGTTACCCTCTACCCCTTATTACGGAACTTCTGGACCGAGTGAGGGGAGCTACCATCTTTACCAAGATCGACCTACGTGGGGCCTATAACTTAGTACGGATTCGCAAGGAGGACGAATGGAAGACTGCTTTTCGCACCCGATATGGGCACTTCGAATATCTGGTAATGCCTTTTGGGCTGTGTAATGCCCCAGCCACCTTCCAGCACTTCCTGAATGACGTTTTTCGAGACTTTTTAGACGTCTTTTTGGTAGTGTATCTAGATGATCTTCTCGTTTTTTCAAAGGACCTTCAAGAACATCGTCTCCATGTCCGCCAAGTTCTTTCTCGTCTTAGAATGCACCAATTATATGCCAAGCTAGAGAAATGTTCCTTCGAGTGCACCGAGGTTGAATTTCTTGGTCACATCCTCACTCCAGGAAATATACAAATGGACCAAAGAAATATCTCCGCAGTATTGAATTGGCCGATACCTACCTGCAAAAAGGCTGTCCAGCGTTTTATAGGATTTGCCAATTACTATCGCAAATTTATAAGGGGGTTTTCTCAGGTAGTCGCCCCAATCACGGAACTAACTCGATTGCATGTTTCTTTTTTCTGGTCTCCAGCCGCACAAAGAGCCTTCGACCTCCTGAAACAACGCTTCACCTCTGCCCCTGTTCTCATCCAGCCAGACGCATCACTCCCCTTTTTCGTGGAAGTAGACGCCTCCGAAACTGCCGTAGGAGCCGTGTTGTCCCAAAGACATGGAGAAAAGGCTCTATTACACCCTGTGGCCTTTTATTCTCATCGCCTTACTCCTACTGAATCCCGCTATGATGTAGGGGACAGAGAACTGTTAGCAATCAAACATGCGTTGGAAGAATGGAGACATCTGTTGGAAGGATCAGCACACCCCGTCACTATTTACACGGATCACCGTAACCTGGAGTATCTGAAGAGGGCTAAACGTCTCCGTCCCCGACAAGCGAGATGGTCTCTCTTCTTCACCAGATTTAACCTTCACATAACCTTCCGACCGGGATCACGCAATATCAAAGCCGATGCTCTATCACGCATCTACGATATACCCCCTAAAGAAGACACCACGCCTGATACGATCCTGCCGTCTTCTATCTTTCTGACCACCCATACCGATCTGATGAAGGAAATTCGGAGTCATTCGAGAAACATTATGCTTCCCAGCACCCAACCTCCTATCAGGTCCCGAGGAGAGTACCATTACTACAAAAATAGAATATACGTGCCCAAACCAGTCCGTGTTGCTGCTCTACAAGCCAATCACGATTCCCTGTTGTCCGGGCATGGCGGAATTACCAAGACTGTAGAACTCCTCCGCCGTCACTTCTGGTGGCCTTCTTTGAGAAAAGATGTCTCGAATTACGTTCGCACATGCGACACCTGTGCCAGAAACAAGGTCAGCCGAACAAAGCCTGCTGGCTTATTGTGCCCTCTCCCGGTGCCCTCCAAACCATGGACTTCTATCTCGATGGATTTCATCGTTGACCTTCCTCCCTCTCGGAAACATGATACCATAATGGTGGTGGTGGACCGCTTTACCAAAATGACTCATTTCATCCCCATCGTTGGGATTCCTACTGCCGCCACTACAGCATCTTTGTTTCTATCCTCAGTGTTTCGACTACATGGATTACCTCAGACCATCACCTCAGATCGAGGAGTTCAATTCACGTCTCATTTCTGGAAATCATTTTGCCGTAACCTCCAAATCAACCCGGCTTTGTCCACCGCATTTCACCCACAAACCAACGGACAGACGGAGTGCCTGAACCAGATCTTGGAACAGTATATCCGGTGCTATACCACCCACTTACAAGATGATTGGCTCACTTTGCTCCCCACGGCTGAATTCGCCTATAACAACCATTACCAATCATCCACCCGCATGTCCCTGTTTTTTGCGTCTTATGGATACCACCCTGCTTCAGTTCCTGGGTTGATGGTAGATCCCTCTGTTCCTGAAGTTAATGACAGATTGTCTCGTATGTCCCGTCACCTGACTCTTCTACGCCAGAACCTCCTAAGGGCCCAGGCAACCCAAAAACGTTATGCAGACCGTAAACGCACTCCTCCCCCCAACTATACTCCTGGAGACAAGGTATGGCTGTCGTCCTCACATATCCGTTTGGCATGTCCATCAAAGAAGTTGGGTCCCCGTTTCCTCGGCCCTTATACGGTTACGAAAGTGCTCAGTCCCATAGCCGTGCGCCTTAAGCTCCCTTCCTCGCTACGGATCCACCCCGTGTTCCATGTTTCTCTCCTAAAACCCTACCTGGCTAACCCCTTCAAGGGTCGAGTTCCGGTTCCTCCGGCTCTGGTGGTTGTGGATGGCAGCAAGGAGTATGTGGTTCAACAGATTCTAGACTCTCGTTGGCGCAGGGGGCACCTCGAATACCTCGTTCACTGGCGCGGTTACGGTCCCGAGGAACGGTCATGGGAACCGGTGTCGCACATCCACGCTCCGGCTTGCCTGCGCGCCTATCACCGAAGATACCCCACTCGCCCTTGGTTGGTTCGCGCCCGGAGTTCGCGCCTGGGGAGGGGGCTCTGTAAGGATCGCAGGGCTACCCCCCGTCACCCACCTACAGGACCTAATGCCAGACGGGTCCCGCGATCGGGACATAACATCACTCACATCCCCAGCCGTCGGATTCCCCGCTCAGCGCGCGCCCGGCATTGGTTATTAGCGCGCGCGCGTCAGACCTCTGTGGCTTTTCTCTCCCGAGCATCTCTATGGAAACGAGCGGCACGGCGCGTGTCTCACACGTCACGGGGGCTATGGCCCTTTAAACCACCGGCGCGCCTTTTCCAGAATTGCTTGAGTATTCACCTTGCCTGTTCCTGTTTTGTAATATTTCCTGCTATTGTTGTTTGACCCGGATTGTTTTGCTGACCTTCGCTTCTTCTGGACTCCTGACCCGGCTTGATTCTTTGGACCTCCCGCTTTCTGGCTCCCCTCGGCTCTCCTCCTCGTTTTTGTGATTTCTGGACTCCCTGACCTGGCTTGTTTACCGTTTATTCTATCTCTGGCTCTACTACCTGGATCCCTCTCGACTACCCTTTTTCTGACACTCGTGCCAGTTGTCACTGCTGCAGTCTCGCTATCCTACAGTACTGTGGTGTCTGGCAAGGGCTGTCACTTCTGCAATTGGGGCTCCACTTCTGAACCACGGTACGTTCATCACAGGAAGTCTTCCAAAGATCTCAAAGTTATACTGAGATTCCTAAGTTTTGCTATTTATTACACACAATTCATACACAGTATTTCTATTATTGCAACACCCATGACGGCTCTAACTAAAAAGGTTCCCAATCCTAATCTATGGTCTCTCAAAAGCCCTGCAAAAAAGCAACTTGCATTTACTTCAGTCCCCATATTACAACATCCAGATTCCAAAGTGCCATTCATTCTAGAAGCTGATCCTTCTGATGTTGGGGTTTGAACGTTCTTTTCACATAGAGATCAACAAAACCTATATTTATTATAACTATGATATAGGTAATTGAGACCTGTTGGCCATTAAAATGTACGGAGACATATGTTAGAGGGGACAATAGTTACCATCATCACTGACCACAAGAATCTCCTATATCTAGAAAAAGCCAAGAGACTCAATCCACACCAAGCCTCCACACATATTAACTTTGTGATTACCAACATGCCAGGCTCAAAACAATGTCCCACTGGGTTCTTGTATGTACAACCTTTGTTTCGCAAAAACATTTTTCATGGACCATAGAGAAGAACAAAACATTGGCTACCTGTCATGTAAACAATTTTGGTGGTCTTCTATGTCCTTGGGTAGGTATGAGATTTGTGCTAAATACAAATTATTACATTCCAAACCACTAGATCTCTTACATGGTTATAATTCTGCCATCTCTCTGACTACTATGTGCCCATCCATCATTCCTGTAGATGACAAGGTTCGGGATCTTCAAGCACATTGGAGACACTTACTGTAAAAAATAAAAACAATATACTGCGCCTCATGTGGTGGTAAAATCAGCACCAAACCAAACTAGTGTTCCACTTCTAGTTAAACATACAAATAATACAACAAGTAAATCAGTGCGCTATCCCAACACTTCACACACTTAGTTACCCTTTATATGGAGGCATTGTTTCCTCCACATATTATATAGAGGGGAATGCAAAGTAAAAATACAAAATAGTGACGTATGTCATATACAAATTAAGTTGTGATGGTAAAAGTCAGACCACTCATATTTCCCTGAGCAATATGCTCAGTAAAAAGACATCCAGGAGCTCATATAGGGATATGGCAAATGGCTCTTCACTCCAATGCAATATGAAAGAAAGGCAAGGGAACGGGGACCAGGCTTCAGTAAAATACGTTTTAATAAAGTATAAAATTGAAAACAGAGATCTTACATTAAAAACAGTAGATTGCAAAAGTAGGTAAAAGTCTCTTTAAAGTGCATCATGTCTTGTAGCAGCCAGGTCTCCTCACAATGCGTTTCACCTACTAGAGGCTTTTTCAAGTGTCCCCCCTGCTTCTCTTTGGAATCCTTATATATCCTGCTGTCGTGTGATGACATCACCAAGGACCGCCCCCGCATCACCTGTCACTTAAGGTGACGTCATCGGTATTTCCGGTATCTATCCATGTAAGATCTCTGTTTTTGATTTTATACTTTATTAAAACATCTTTTACTGAAGCCTGGTCCCCCTTCCCTTGCCTTTCTTAGACGTGTGCCAGGGAAAGGTGATGAAATAAAGAGGGAAAATGTGAAAGAAACGCGTCAGGCCTCCTGTTCGGCATTCTTAACATTATTTTCTTGGTGCATTTTTTATATACTTGATTTTTTTGTCACAGCATGCCAGATGCACACTGAGTATGGCAGTGATCTTTACTGCCGCAGTTGACCCTACAATGAAGGAGAGACTACTATGCCCAGCCCCACATATAGACAGGTGCCAGACCTCCAGAAGGGAAATGGTGCTAGTTACTTGATCAGCACCGCATATGACAAAATAGGGCTGCTGGGCTCAAAACAAGCTGGCCACAACACACCTGTAACCTCAGAAAATAGATGCATGGGGCAGCTGCTCCGGACAATCATGCTAACACCTGGGAGTGTGAGTCACCTGCTGGGAGTCCCAACAATTATTGAAGCACACCTGATTTTAAAGTAGCTAAAATTTTCCAAATGTGGTTTATTGATGAAAAATAGAAAAATGTCAGTCCCATTTTATGTCTTGAGAATTATAGAAATATTTTTTAAAGTGAGCAACTGGTAGCTCTATAGATGCTGGTAAATTACAAATAACATCATGCCACCCAGCAACATGGTGGAAAACCCTCATGGGAATTACACAATAGCTGTAGACCAAAAATGTTGTCTACTCCTGTTTTAGAGTATAGAAAATATAATAGGATTAAGGGAGATCACACATAAGAACAATTGTGGCAGTTACTTTTAGGCAGTCATTATAATTGTTTTATATTTTAATTAAAGTTGAAATGAAAATACTGAATAAACATACAAGCTGGGGGAACAATCTTATGAAGTGTATTATTTGATTGATAATTATTTGGCTTGAAGGTCTGCTGTTCAAAGTGGCATTTGATATTTCAACGCATACCATTTTATTTTGAATAAACTACTTTGCTCAACATAATTTGTCTTGAACAAAGATAACTCCACTTTGCATACAGACTAATGGAAATATCATGTGGCTGAGACAGCATGAAACGCAGATGTTTCACCCTGCATTCTATATATTTATCCTAATAGACTTTGTCCTATTTTTCTCCATTTTCACACACTTTGTGTTTGTGTTTTCCTGCTTGGCATTATTTTTATTTGCATCCAAAAAGCACACTGTATGACCGCCGCACATCATCTGTTTATATATATATATATCTATCTACATAATTATAATAATGGTCAAAAATTAAAATTTAATTGATGACGGCAATGACCGGCAGATTACAGCAGCCACATGAGAGGTACCATACAAATTACACTTAAATGGAGAAGGGCTTATCTTCCTCCAACTGATTCCATTATAACCACGCCATTAGTTGACAAGAAGTTCCGGTTCCAGTTTGGTTACTAAAAAAATATGAAATAAAAAACTCCCTCTGACACCTCTGTAGTACCAATTCCAGTTATACCAACCCCATTTGAGAAAAAAAAGTATCTTGTGTTGATACCATTTTACAAAGCCTGAATCCCATAGATCAAAAAGTTGAGAAAAAAGACACCTCCAAAAATATGAAGAATGCTGTAACAATCCCTGAGGTTATACAAGATAAGCCGACTGAAGGTGAGTATATTAAACATATGACAGAAATTCAGAGGAGAAAGAAGAGTCTTCTCAGCTTTCAGAGGAGCTGCTTGAACCCAAAAGCTATGATTTATTACAAGATGAAACTGAAGTAACTGCAGATTTAGAAACAGAAGATCATGATGGGAAATTAATCTACAGCAACAGAAAGTGATGATTGTATTATACCGATAGTCAAAGATGCAAAGTCGCCAACTCCCCAAAAATGCATTAACATAATTTCTTGAACCCGGATGTGGAGACTGATGTTGTTAAGAATGACACAATCCAAAGATTGTTTGTAGAATATAGATTCTGCAGTCTTCCAACAGTGGAGACCCCAGTGTCACTCCAGAAGCCTGTCAATGGGAAGAAAATCTACCGTGTTTCATGGGGATAAAGAATGTAACCAATCAAGGAGAGACTTCATTAAATCTGCTCTGGATGATCAAAATCCTAGCACTGCAAGTTTAAAGTTTACTGCAGTCACCGACCCCCCTGAGGACGAGCAAGACCAGAAATGTGAAGACATTGGTTTGCTAACATCGGACTGAGATAAATTTTTCAGACTAGAAATGATAAAATCAACAGTAGAATTGAGATTTATGATGTACAGTCTGGTGGCACAATAATAAGCACGCTGGCAGTGACAGTGGAGGGTGCTGCTGCTCTTCAGTGAATTATGTTAATTTCAACTTCTTCTAAATATTTTATATGGCTTCTTCTGGATTATCTCGATTTCTTAAAAACAAATATTTAATATGTTGCTCATAAAGTTACATCAAATGTAAAAACATGAGATGGGTGCTCAAACATAAGGGAAACAGAAAGATTTGAGGGAAAGAGCTGCTTTGTTCACCATACAGAGTTGTTCTCAAAAGAATTGGATCAGAGTGGAATACACATGATGCAAGCTCTCAAAGAAGGAAGAGCAGGTTGTATAGGGTACAAGGCAGGTGTAAGTACATGTACAAGTTAATTAAAACTAACCAATACAAATACACAAATACTGCATAAAATATAGGGCATAAAAAGTATTGAATAAAAATCGACACCAAGAAAAAGGTGAACACGGACCAGTGAGTCAGGCTTTCTTAGAGGGTCCCTGCAGACTAATTACTGTTGCTTGAAAAGTAGAGTAAAGAAATGTTGATTTTTTTTCATTTATAGTGATATGGGTAAGCCCCTGGAATATAACCCCCACCATCACTGTGTACAGGGGGGGTGTACATCTTAAGTCCCAAAATGGAAGTCCTCTTTCAACCTAAATGTTCCTTTAGGCAAAGTCTCAATATTATTAGGCTAGTATCAAAATATTTCAATATCACAAAATATTACTATCTTTTGAGGCACAGGTGGAATACCATATTTGTTCATATATAATGCAAACTTGATTATAAGGCAACTCCTGAAATGTTGGATCTTAATGAAGGATATTTAATAAAAATCATTTAACAGATGCATTTCTTGTTTGTTATTTCCCTTGCTCTACCTCCCTTCACCCTGTTCTTTTGCCCTCCATTCATGTCATGTTCCACTGCACCAGATTGCCCTCATATCACTTTGTACAGCATCAGATAGACCATATATCACTGTCCCAATCACCAGATTGCCGCCATTGCACTTTATACCCCACCCACCCCTGTTTGCTTACATGGCACTGAATAAAGGATGTCCCTTGATCCCCAATGCTCAGACTCCTGGGACATGCAGGCAGCAACAGGTAGACTGGGAGGATGTATTTGCACACAGGGAACTTGTATGCACTGAAGTTGATCAAGATCCCTTGTAGCTCTGTGGAAGACCAGAATCTATGCCTTATGGTCAGATCTCTCTTTTGGGGTCTGATTATAAGGCGACCTTGAGTAATAGTAGGGTCACTAGAATTGGCTCTGGAAAAAGTTTTGCCTTATGTTGAAAAAAATACTGGTATACATTGTGGGACTGTACCAATTATTTGTTATAATGGTTCACATGTTAGAAATAGAACCTCATAAAGCAATTAAAAACATTCCACTATACTCCACATATAGTGTATATACTAGGAGAAAGATTGTTATCACGATAGAGAAATATATAACCAGTGTTCAAACTGTGCTATTTTGTGCATAGTTAAAAAGCATAATTAGTCTGTTGCATAGCGGATTTACTAGATTCAGACTTTGACATTACCAGAGCATAGGTATGCATCAAAGCATAAAGGTATAGTTTAGAAAAGTAAATACATGAATAGTAATAGTTATTGAAAAAAAAATAAACACATAAAAATATCCTAGCAGCTGAACAAAGTATGAAAGAAGTTCTTGTGTGTACAGTCTGCTGAGTTCTGTATGTCACACTGAGACCCAGCTCTGAATCTCATCACACACAGTATGAGGCATTGTGAGAATGAATTACTGTATGTAAATACATACAAAAAGTAAAAAAAAGAGGAGAAAGCCCAGAAAGCTTTTTTTGTCAAACTATTTTCCAAGCTATTATTCATTACAGATAAAAATGTGTCTCCACGGAATACACTTTTAACTATATTAAAATCTCAGAATGAGATTTTAATATAGTTAAAGCCACCAAACTCAACTTTTTGAATCATTCTTGCATACTGTTTAAGAAGAAGGTACAATCTAATAAATTCTCACATTTTTGTATAATGCCCATACATTTAAGCACCGTGTAAACATAAAACAGTTTGCCTTATTGATCCTGTCAAAAAGTAAAGTGGAACTCAGTGTGAAACCTTTGACTCTGTAAAATTCTCATAATCATGTATGAATTGCAGATACATTTGAATGATCTATTCGATTCCTTTTGAAATGGAATTTTGGTTAAGGTCCATTTGTCTGAACTAACAAAAGATGTAAAATGATAGCTTTTTATATGTGAGAGTAAAACTATATACTTGTTTAGAGATGGTGCTATTATCTCCTGGGCACATCTCAGATTGAGAGTAACATTGAAGAAATATATAAAAATGTTTAATATACTGAATGTGAATATTCTGTAAAATATCGAAATACAATATACAGCTCCTTTATAAAACAACAGTTACACTGCACCTTAAAACACATCAAATGATAAAGGTTCTTACTTGATGTCATCACAATGCACAAGAAGACTCATTAGTGGAGCCTAACTGACTTTTTTATTTTGGGTGCGCAGTTTTCTGGATGACTGTGCAGACCTAAAGCTATTTCATATTTTATTATTAGAATCATTATTTTACTTACATTCTTGTTGCAAACCTTAAATCATTCCATGTAATAGAAAGAAAGTAATTTTAAGGAAATGTTGTGACAGGGTAATGATCTCCCACTGAATTGCATTGAAAATAGGGAAATGGGAGACTATTATCTTGTCACAATGTTTCATTTTATTGAAATTATTGCTATGGCACTGTGGTATCTTAAAAGAAATAGATTATCTGGAGTAATGTACATACCGTACAGACTAAACTAAGTGGATGAATACGCTAAAAGAGATCTCTTTTATACAAGCTGATGTGTTATTGTTATGCAAACAAGTTATTAAAATGAGCTAATAGAATGGACATTTTCAGTTGAACCTGTCCAGTCGTGCATTTCAATTGCATGCTGACAGTTTGTCACTACCTTATATATAATTGGTGACATGTGATATCATTATTGTTAATGCTGTGGTAAAGTTTATATGCTTATTTGAATAAAAATAATAGGTGTACAATTAAAAGGATTATGTAGAGCTGCCGTGGTCCTTAGTAAAAAAAAAAAATCCTTGCAGCACATCTGTTATTGTTATGGAGGCTTCAGACCTGAGCTTGTCATTCATTAAGAGTTTCCTCATGTTGCCAGATATAGGCTACCAAATAACTTGCCAACTGCACTTGAGAAGGGAAACTGGATGTTCTTCAATAACCAGCTGAATACATTGGTAGTAGTGGGAGGTGGAACAGTTCACATTAAAAGTACAGAGCAAAAATCTGCAACATTTGTGGAGTTATGCTGCTAAAACAATTAAATTTGTCTTAATCTATAAGTACATTTCTTGATCTAGCTGCAAAATAATTTTGAAGGTTGCAGAATCTTGTAATATTTTTTTTATTGGACTAACATTACATTTTGGAATGACAAGTTTTCAGGAGTTCTCCCTTTAGCAAGTCAAAAGCATTTCTGGCAAACAAAATAAAACACACAGGTTAAATCTTACAATTAAAAGGCCTGATAGAGGGGTGAAAACAACAGGGGTTAAAATAAAAACAGAGCATATATAGAAAAACGTAGGCGGGTAATAAATAATCAGGCTTGAGTTACATAGACATGAAGAGATAGGCGGAAACTAATAAGGGGTAGAGAGGAAGCTGAGCATGTACATTTTACTGTGAGATCCAAAAGGCTAGATAACAATAAAGTAAACATTATAGAAAGCTTTGAAAATGTACTTCAAATGTATTTCTTTCTTAGGTGTTTGTGAAATTTCCTCTCAGTATTTTTATTTTAAGACTGCGTATGGAGTGACTTGTTTTGGTAAAGTGGTGTCCGACTGGGGTGCAATAGTTATTTTCTTCATGGTGGTTGATGGAATATCTGTTTAGTTTCATAAAGCCTTTTACACTTGATGCATTGTATTATGTATACAACCTTTTTATGTGCATGAGTATAATCCTTTAATGTAGTATGTCTTGTTCTGAGTGGCAATATTATTTGAACAAATGTGTTGGCACAGTTTGCAGCAATTTTTGTTGTATGGTTTGGTTCCATTATCTAGGTGGGTTGCTTCAGAAGGTAATTTTCTATTATCTAGTTTGTGTTCTAAATTAGGTTGCTGTCTGTCAGATTCCATCCCGCATGCAGACCATCCTGAGTTCAGTATGTATCCAGTTTCTTTGGTTTCCTTTCTGTTCCTTTGCTGTTCTGTTAATACTTTATGCTCGTTCCTAGTTTTTGTGTAAATCCTTTTGTATTTTTCTCTTCCCAGTCCACATAGTGGCACTTTCCCATTCTGGTCACAGAGTGTCAATTTCCCATTCCGACCACAGATTCAGAGTGACACCTACCTAGCCCAGTTCAAGAGTGGCACCTGCCCAGTTGGCCCCCAGAGTGGCATCTGCCTGGTAATTGTCAGGTTCCTATCCTGACCCCTATGAAAGGGGGTGACCTGAGTCCGTGTAATGGGGATTCTATGAGCCCTTTAATAGGGGTGACCTGTACCCTAGACTCCCTGTCTTAGTTCTTCTCTGCTCCTGTACCCTGTTTCTGTGTTTCCTTTGTCTCTGTTCTGATAAATTTTTGGTTTTCCTTTCTGCCATTCCGTGTTTGTGAGGTACCTTGATGTGGTTTGCTAGCCTAATTTTATGGATATAAGCAACTAAATCCTAACCATTACCATCTCTAGTAAAAGGCTATTTCCTGTATTTATGTCTGCATGTTCCCAACCCTCATTCCCAGAAGCAACTTTAGATTTCAACTTCACTATCCTCTCCCTATATGCCAGTTCTCTTATGAAGCATCTTGGGATTCCAGCTCTTCACTCCATCCCTTCTGTTACTTAGCTCCTAGCCCTGGCCTCTGTATGTAGTCTTGCAGTTATGTCTGTGCCTTTGTATATCATTTAAAGTTATGCAGCAATGCCCTTTGTCTGTATTCTGTCTTTCTCTGTTATTATCCTTCACCCATTACCCTGCATTGTATCTATGTCATTATCTATAACCATGTACTCTGCATTTGATAGCTCTTGTTTCTGTTCTTTCCATATTTTCACTCCTCTCTTTACTTTATTCTGTCTTAGCCTGCAGACATCTCCTGTTCAGTTAAAGCAGTATTCCAAGTTCTCCTCCAGGACATCTGCAGGATATACCTCTCTCCTTCTGAATAAAACAGCTGACTTCATAGGACTTTTGGAACAAGCCACTGAGAGAATATGGTTACCCTGCACAAAGCCCTATGTTCCTATTTCTACCACTGGGATCCTGATCCTGGGTGCTCAGGGTCTAATGTCATCCGGGACCTATTGAGTGACATTGTTTGAATCTTAAAATGGGGGTTCCGGGGGGAAATGTATTTGAAGACCTCATCTTCTGAGTTGTATGTGACTACCAATGGTATGTCTGAGGAGGTTTAGTTCTCTTTGTATTGCAGATGGTTTTCATGTGGTATATGTAGAGCAAAGTTTATGCTGTTACTGATGGTCCATGATTTGTATCCATTTTGTCAGAATACTATTAAATAGCACAAGAACTTAATTATCCAAAATGACGAAAAGCCACAAGGGATATCAACTTAAAAGAAGAAGCCGATCTGGAAAGGACGAAGGGCAAAGATTCACAAGAAGAATACTCCATGGATACATTAAACGACCTTTCAGAGTCTTGTAACATAATCAGTTTGTCTTCACATACATTCACCTCGGCACCATTGAAAGTTCTCAATAGGGGACTTAATTCTCTTCCATCTAAGAATTGTAACACCTTTGATAGGGTTCTTGATATTAATAAAAAAAATGTGTACTGTCAGTAAAAAGTGTTTTCATGGTACACAGCTGGGTTTAGATAACGATACTATGGACGAATGTTTAGATCATGATGATGAAGGCTCGACTAGTAATGTGGAAGCTAATGGTTATTCTGAGAACTTTAGATCAGTGTGTGATTTGCATATCTTGGAGCTTCTTGTGGAACAGGGTTTACATATTAAACAGAAAAAATTGACATGCCATATTGTACAACCTGTCATAAAATGAACGCCAATTTAAAAAACTGCTTGAGCTTGATTTGGTGTCTCTGGAAGATAACTATAAGAAAGTGCAACAGGATAATTATCTGATATGGAACGCAAAGCACTGCAGGAACTTAAATGTAATGATCAGAAAATTATACACAAATCCAACAATGGTGGCAGTATTGTTGTTTTGAACTTAACTGATTATGTCAATGAGGCAATGCGACAATTGTGCGATGTAGAGACTTACACAAAACTTACACAAGATCCTACTACTGAATTTGTATTCAGTCTAAATGGATTGTTGCATTCTGTCTATTCTGTGGGTTGCTTTAGTGAAAGTGTGTATAAATGTTTGATTAGTGTGTTCCCCACTGTACCAACCTTCTATAAGTTACCCATGGTCCACAAATACTTAGAATCTCCACCTGGACACCCAGTTTTTTCAGGAATGGGTTCCTTGGGAGGGGGTTTGGCACAGTGGGTGGACCTCTCGGAGACAAAAACATGTTCTTCAAAAATTGGTCGATCAGCATTGGTGCTCTGATTGATGTTACATCGCTGTACTCATCCATACCACAAAATCTAAGGATCGAGGTAATTTATTTTTTTTCTCACTAGTTTTTCCATTTATGACTCATTACTTTGTCAATGTATTTTGGAGTCTATTTTATTCTTACTTAATCGTAATTATTGAACTTTTGATGGTTCTTTGTATCTACAAAGATGCCGGATAACTATGGGGGCTTGTTTCGCACCGTCCTATGCAAATCTCTAGATGGGATAGTGGGAACATTAGCGCATCTTTGGAGATCACAACTTTTTATTTTCTGATTCGATTGTGTTATATGGACGGTTCGTTGATGACTTCTTGTTTATTTGAAAATGCCACCATGATCAGATTGCTGAATTTGTAGATTGTCTCAGAAACAATAATTTGAAATTGAGATTTACAGTGAACTCAACTGAAATTGTATTCTTAGAGCTGCTCCTATCAAGGAACTCTGACTCTACATGTGTAATAAGCACTAACTATAGAAAACACGTCTCAATAAATAAAATTTTATGTGCATCCAGTAGTCATCCATAACATACCTTTTCTGGAATCCATAATGGGGAATGCATAGGTTTACAGAGGAAGTGTCGTAGTTTGGAGAAATTTGAAAGTGATACAGCTAAACATAAAAGCAGTCTCTATGAACAAGGGTACTCCAGGAAATGTATTAATCAGGGATACTACATGGCTAAGAACAAAAATCATGAGGATTTTTTAAGAGATAAAGAAATATTAACTGAACGGAGGTTTATCTCCACCTTTGTATAGTAATCAGATTAAAGCCACCATACATATAATTTAAACACATCTACCTGTCAGACCTCTCATCCTCTCTCGGGGGAAGCTGGAATTGTCCAGCAAAATGTGTTGAGCTCTTCTAGTTTCTCGGATTTGTGGGAGTGAAAGTACCAGATCATCTATCTTTCATCCACCCACTGTTTTGTTTTTACCAACCTTTTAACTTGATGGGCAATTTTAAGAAAGACATTTTGTTAGTGTATTCAGTATCCCCATACCATTCACTGGCCCTACTGTCTAACACTATATTTTATTTTCTGTCTCTTCCATGTATCTGTGCTCCCATTATGTCAATGTTTTAAGTACAATGTCTCACCCCTTGTGCTAAATCTAATTGGAGGGAGGAGCATCTAATTAAGAGTTTCTAATCACACTCTTTAAAGGGTTAGAGTTTGAAGGGTAGCATGAAACGCATAAAGCTGGAGCTGTGATCAGCTGTTTTTTGGTTCCACCGGTTGGTGGATTAAACAAACTTGAAATTGCAGAAGAGTAGCCGCTCTAATTTTTATTGTTTACTTTATAGGTAGTACAAGATTCAACAAGCTACAACATGCTGTATTTTGCATCTACATCACTGGACTAATACGGCTCACTGGACTAATATGGCTGCTCCAAACCATACTTTAATTTCTCTGAAATACTGCGCTTGCAGATAATATGAATCAATAAACAGAATTATAATAAATACATGTAAATATAATCTAAATAGGTTTTAAATAGAGGGTGCAATATTAAAAGTTCAGGAAATTTAAGGTAGCATTTCAATCAAACTAGTTTTGTATGGTTAAAGCTAAAAAGTGCTTCCTCACAAATGAATGATACTTGAGTTACTAATCGGTTTAACCCCTTGATGACAAAGGACGTGCCAGGCACGTCCTCGGAGAAACTCCCTTAACGACAAAGGACGTGCCTGGCACGTCATCGGTGAATCAAGCGGTTTTCGCGATCAACGATCACAAAAAGCGCTTTAACGGTGCTGGTCTATTGCCTCGATGTCGAGGCAATAGCCAGCACCGAAATTTCTGCTCTGGGCCACCCACGATTGCCCCACGGAGTGATCGTGGGCGCCATATTGACGGAGCATGCTGGCACGTCCTGCGGTGAATCAAGCGGTTTTCGCGATCAACGATCGCAAAAAAACGCTTTAACGGTGCTGGTCTATTGCCTCGATGTCGAGGCAATAGCCAGCACCGAAATTTCTGCTCTAGGCCACCCACGATCGCCCCACGGAGTGATCGTGGGCGCCATATTGACGGAGCATGCTGGCACGTCCTGTGGTGAATCAAGCGGTTTTCGCGATCAACGATCGCGAAAACCACTTTAACGGTGCTGGTCTATTGCCTCGATGTCGAGGCAATAGCCAGCACCGAAATTTCTGCTCTGGGCCACCCACGATTGCCCCACGGAGTGATCGTGGGCGCCATATTGACGGAGCATGCTGGCACGTCCTGCGGTGAATCAAGCGGTTTTCGCGATCAACGATCGCAAAAAAACGCTTTAACGGTGCTGGTCTATTGCCTCGATGTCGAGGCAATAGCCAGCACCGAAATTTCTGCTCTGGGCCACCCACGATCGCCACACGGAGTGATCGTGGGCGCCATATTGACGGAGCATGCTGGCACGTCCTGTGGTGAATCAAGCGGTTTTCGCGATCAACGATCGCGAAAACCACTTTAACGGTGCTGGTCTATTGCCTCGATGTCGAGGCAATAGCCAGCACCGAAATTTCTGCTCTGGGCCACCCACAATCGCCCCACGGAGCATGCTGCTCCGTCAACATGGCTATGCCCTCTGCCGATCTGAGCTTCGGAAGTGAAAGTAACTTCACTTCCGTCACTCTGAATATGCTACTTGACTGCCCCTAGTGGTAGTTAAGTAGCATAGCAATGGAAAAAATTTAAAATAAATATTTAATTAATTAAAAACTGGTTATATAGTTAGATTAGCCTATAGGGTTAAAATGAAATAATTTTTAGTATAAGGGATAGGGTTAAAATTAAATTAAAATTAAAACATATTAAGGGATATAATAAGGATTAGAGTTGGGGTTAAATTTAGTGTTAGGGTTAAATTTTGGGTTCAGGTTGGGGTCAAAAGGTCAATATAGGAAAAAAACAAAAAACACTATTTTTGTTTTTTGCCCCATAACTTGCAAAAAAAATACCAAACAATATGGAAACATGCATATTTTTGAACTCTGGACAACATTTAGAAACTATTTAGATGAGGTCTTTTTTAATGATTTTATTTGTGTAAATTATATTTTAGGTGAAAGTTAGAAAAAGTGGGTTTTTTTAAATTTTTCATCATATTTTATGAATTTTTTTGTAGTAAATTATAAGATATGATGAACATAATGGTATCTAATGAAAGCCCTTCTTATGATGATAAAAACAACATATAATTTGTGTGGGTACTGTATGTGAGAAAGAACAAAATTGCAGTTAAACACAAACACCCCAGAAATGTCAAAACAGCCATTGTCACCAAGGGAAAGTCAAGGTGAAAATGTCTTGTCACTAAGGGGTTAAATTATCACCAATTCTGATTGTATGCAGTTTAATAGTTTAACCTCTCTCACTAGCAAGGCTGCTATAGAAACATGAATTCTTATCATTTTAAATGATCTTTCAATAACTTTTAATATGCTAATTTGATCATTCTTTAATGTCTTTCTACAAAACAAACACATTCAATAAAGCATAGAAACATAGACTGTGATGGTATAAAATCCCAGTTTGTCCATTTAGTCTACCCAGTGGAGTGAGAAAAAGTTATGGAAACTTTGTCACCCCTGAATCTTTCCATATGGAAATACCAAATGTATTTTGTTAATTTGTTTTATGGAATAGCCTTATAAACTAGACTGCTTAAGCCCATTATTCACTTAATTACATTAATCTATAACCATGTTTTTTATCATAATTTTCAGTTTCCATGTAGAGGAAATAGGACTTCATTTTATTTGAAAGCACAACTATTGGTAAAAATGGAAATGTTTTTTCGTTGCAGTAAGCCTACAATATTTGTATAGCAGGTGAAACACGAAAGGTAAACATCTATATAATAAATGATCCTACATGTTTTGTTGCCCTTCTGTGCTCACTAATAGCAGGATAATGAGCACACTGTGTTCAGAATAGAAAGGTCAGTGTACATTCACATCCAGCTTCATTGATTAAAAACATAGGGGTCAGTTCATGTAGCAGTATATCACACCCAAATTGCCAAAACTCAAGTAAAATATCTGAATTGAAAAACACATAATTTAGTTCTTCAATATAGTGTATTTCAAGTCACACTGTAAAACCCTAACATTAAGAACAGAGTCAACGAAGGAGGTCAATGCCCTTGCCTAGTGCAAGGTTACATTCAAAAGAAACAGGGATGTATAAGGGAATCAGAGAGATCTAGGTTGCCATTGGGAAAGTACATTACTAAGGATGTGGGGTAATAGGATAGGTAGAGTCTGGTTAGTAGTTCAACATTTTGGTAATATCCATCAGTTTTTATTATTAATGGTCATGATTACCTTTTGAGTAATTGTTCTATATATTTTGTTTTGCTGCTGTGAAACTGATGGACTTTTCTTTAACCTTGTTAACAAGGATTAAGTACATGGCAAGCATTAGAACAAAAGTACAGCTTGTATTGGCTGACATCTGTAGAAATGTTGATTACTGCTGTTCACTCTGTTATTAATGGTCACTCTAAGGCTACAAAGTCCACGTGTAACTCTAAATTAACAGTGGGTATCACTTTTTATTGTTTGATTAATATGGTTGCGATCATATGACTTACTTTCATTTAATCAAGTGCAAAATGTACCCGAAGCTGGATTTTTAATTGAGATGTTCTGAAAGCTCCATAGATAGAACTGAGAAAGATACCTACATAATGAGAAGAAAGTACTGGAAAAGCAGCAATATCTATGATCAGGAGCCTGTTACCATAATGGAATCTGTTAATGAAACAATAAATAAGTTATTTTTAAAGAAGTATCCTTTATTGAATTACACCTACACTCACATTGGTTATCACCTACATATTGGGCTCAGAAATTGCCTAAAAATTAGATCCTTGTGACTAGATTTGCCTTTTCCAATGCTAAAAAGGTATTACATTTAAGCATTTCTCAAACAGTGAATTACAAGATTCACTCATAAACATTTTTGAAAGAGTTTATTTATGGCTTATTTAAACACTATAGTATAATGTTAATACGATTTCACAACACAATATATGTAACTGAATTACACTTTAAAACTATGCTACTTGTGTGCAAATTACTAAAATACTTCTGCATACAGCACATCATGCAAAGCTATGCTGTTTACACTGTAGGTTTCTAATCGACCACTTTTGTTTCCTGTCTGAACAGACATTTGTGTGAGGTATTCAGTAGTAAAAAGAACAGTGAGCTTTATATGTAAAACAACACTGTGCAGACATCGATTGTCGAACATTTGTCAAATGCAGTTGTAGTGGAGATAAAATGAAGTTAAAGGTAACAAGAATGTTGTACTCTATTAATTATTTTTGACAAGCTTGCTTTGAATGTCAGATGCCTTTCTAAATGTCACACATTTGAATTCATCACCTTAGTTATTGGTAACAGTTGTTTGTATAATTCATCCAAGCTGCTTTATTTCAAGTATTTGTAAAGCAAGGTTAAATGACTTGATCACAAGTCAAGCACTTGCAAAATGCCATCAAATCATCAATACATAACATATAATATTGTTATAACAGGACAAATAGTAACCTGAGGGACGTTTTATTAGAAACCAGTCTGCAGGGTGGTGGCATGCTATATCATAATATAAAGCGAAAAATATCTTTAAGTTTTATACACTCTAAAACAGTCATACACATTGCACATTACTGTGAGGCCTATTGCGCTAGTGCCATGTGAAACACTACCACACTGTATATTAATGCGAGTTTTATTATTGTGTGATACTGTACACTGTCACACCCTGCACATTAATGTGAGTTTTATTGCCATTCATTTGAAGATCATTACTCCTTTTTTCCTTATTTTCCGTATTACTCAGGGCTTATATCTGTGGACGATAGGACAGATCAATTCAGGAGCCAGTCTGGTTATATTTAGGAGCCATGAGAATGGCACTTCCATAGAGTACTACATACAATCAAAGAAGTCAGGAGGCAGCAGCAGGGATTTTAGGAGTCATGGCTCCCTGGCTTGCTGGATTTGTCAATCCCCAGTCTAACTGGGACCCTGCTAGAGATTTGCATGTACCCATTAGGGAGTATCAAGGTAAAGTGTGCATGGAACCTGGAAGATGTCATGCATACATTGTTAATAATATAAAAATCAGGTAACACAGGTTTAGACAACAAACACTGAGTGAAATATCAAATTAATGTGACCTGGTATTTTTCTTCTTAAGAAAATGTACCTACAACCATTGTTATATATACAGCTGTTCAGCTTATGCCCCTTTGTGTTTTAATCTGGTAGAAAAGCATGCATACCAACTGATTTGGAGTCTCTGTCCCACCGAGCTCTACCTCTATCCCGCTTTTAAGTAGAGCTCGGCCAGACACTACAAACATTGCACATTACAAACATTTGTAATATTCAGTGACTGAAGTAAAATAACTCCTTCCAGTCAGCATGATTTTAACCTCTTAGTGACATGATTTTTTTGGCTTGTCCGACGCTTGGTGACATGGGCTGTTTTAACATTTTTGAGGTGTTTGTGTTTTGCTGTAATTTATTTCTGTCTCATTTAGTGTACCCACACAAATTATATATTGTTTTATCATCATAAGAAGGGCTTTCTTTTGATACCATTATTTTGATAATAGCATATAATTTGATGTAAAAAAATAATAAAATATGTCAAAAAAATGAAAAAAAATTTTTTTTAATGATTTTTATTTGAAAAATCGTATACTCATGTACAAGAGACAACAAAAAAACACTGCTAAGTAGTTTCTAATATATGTCCTGAGTTCAGAAATAGCCCATGTTTTATGTTTTTATGCTTTTTTATTCATGTTACAGGGCCAGAACTATAAGTAGTGCAAAGCTATTTTAAAATCCTTTTTTTCAAAATTAGCGATAGTGACATTGTAGCACTGATATCTGTACTAAATCCATGAATGACCCCCAACATGTACATATTTTTAAAACTAGACCAATCAGGGCATTTAACTTGGGGTATTTTGACACATTTCATGTAGCCATTTTACCACCAATCTTTGCCAAAGTTTGCAGCAAATGTTTTTTTTTTTTTTTAAATTTTTCACATAGATTGTAATTTAGGTAAACATTACCTTAAAATGTGAAGGGGTATTTCCAAATAACACCTCAATATGTGTTCAGCAACATCTCCTGAGTACAGGGATACCACCCATGTGTAGGTTAGTTAGATTATTTTGGGGTTAAAAGGCCACATTTAGGGGTTGCGCATTTTGGTTTTCCAACTTGGAATTCTGACATGCAGAAAACCTGCGCCCATGCCCCATTTGGGACATTTTTGAAGCCAAAAAGTGTATTCTACCCCACAAAGCCATATATATTTTTAAAACTAGACACCCTAGGGTATTTCAAATGGTAGTATTTTAACACTTTCCATGCACTAATTCTACCACCAGCCTTTGTCAAATTTTAGGTTAGTAATTTTTTTATGTTTTATTTCCACATACATTGTACTTTGTGAATGAATTAACAGATCCTGTTATGAGTCAGTGCAAAACAACACCTCAATATGTGTTCAGCAACATCTCCCGAGTCCAGGGATACCACGAACACGTAGGTTTGTAGGGTTGTTTCGGGGTTGTTTTAAAAGGCCACATTTGGGGGGGGGGGGGTGCATTTCCAACTTGGGATTTTGACATGTTCCATTTGGGACACTTTTGAAGCCTGTAAAAGTATTTTACCCCATCAAACCATATATTTTGGAAAACTAGACATCCTAGGGTATTTAAAATTGTGGTATTTTAACACTTTCCAAGTACTAATTCTACCACCAACCTATGTCAAAGGGTCGGGATGTCATTTTTTTCCCACACACATTGTGGTTCAGGCAGGAATTTTCAGATTCTGGTATTTGCCACTGCCAACCAACACCTCAATATGTGCTCAGCAACATCTCCTAAGTACAGGGATAAGACCCATGCATAGGTTTGTTGGTTTGTTTTGGGGCTAAAAGGCCACATTTAGTGGGTGCACATTTCCAACCTGGAATTTTGACATGTAGTCAGCCTGCGCCCATGTTCCATTTGGAACATTTTTGAAGCCGTCCAATGTATTTTACCCCATAAAACCATATATTTTTAGAAAATAGACATCCTAAGGTATTTCAGATGGTGGTATTTTAATACTGTATATGTACTAATTCTACCACCAGCCTTTGTAAAAGTTTGTGGTAGTACTTTTTGGGAGTTTTATTCCACATCCATTGTACTTCAGGCATGAATTCACAGATTCTGGTATATGTCACTGCCAAACAACAACCCAATATGTGTTCAGCAACATCTCCCGAGTACAGGGATAGCACCCATGCATAGGTTTGTTGGTTTGTTTTTTGTCTAGAAGGCAACATTTGTGAGATGCGCATCTCAAAATTCCAACTTGGAATTTTGACATGTAGTCAACCTGCGTCCGTGTCCTATATGGGATATATCTTTGAAGCCAGCCAATGTAATTTACCCCCACCAAACCATATATTTTTTAAAGGTATACACCCATCACTCCTTGTGGCAAGGGCTCAGCAGCCACCGATACATCACTAGATGATGTATAAAAATCGAACCCTGAGTCCGCAGCCTCAGAATCAGTGGGTAAGCAGTGATCTCGAGCAAAGAAGGGGTTAATAGCTCTTAGAAGAGCCTATCTAGTACTGTAATACATTACAGTACAAAGTAATTAATCCATAAAACAATGCAGACAGCAACACAAACTGTTGCTGTGCAAGATTACTGCTTATACAGTGATGAATGGCAGGGAAGGGGTTAATACACAGTGAAAGACTTTCATAAAACCTGACAATTGTATAAATTGTTATTTTATATCACTAATACTGATCTGTCTCTTTCCGTCACAAAAATGTAAGTGAGGAGAGGGAGGCAGATCAATATTTGTGAAAATTGATCCGACCAATTTTGATCTGACCAGGGCAAATGTGAGCTTATTTGAGCAATCACCAAACTGCCTTTGCTACTAATTCGCTGTTACTGATAGCTATCTGTCAGACAGCTTAAAAAAATATTTTTACTTTACACGTAATCCCCTAGCGGGTATGTGTAAAAAAATGTTTTAAAAAAAATATGCAGACAGATAAAAATTGCTTTGGCGTCAATATCATTGCGTAAGCAGTGATCAACGGCAAATAAGGGGTTAATAACTCTTAGAAGAGCCTTTGTAGTACTGTAATAAATTACAGTACAAAAAAATTAACCCCTAAAAAATGCACAAACAGCAAAAATAAATGCGCTGATGTGCATGATCACTGCTTACGCAAGATCAGTGGCAGGGAAGGGGTTAAACGCAGGGAATTGCTTTTATAAAAATGTTTTTTGTTGTTTTATTATTCGTGTGTTGTGTATTTATTTATTTTTTTGTACTTTTACTTACTTTTATGACTTTGATCTGTCTCTCTCCCTCACTAAAAAAATGTGAGGAAAGGGAGGCAGATCCTAACTGGTCAGATTAATATAAGGTTAATATTGATCGGACCAGTCAGTGGGGGTCATCAGTTTGCTTGTCAGTGTGCCTGCAGTCACAGATTGCCTCTGTTAAGAGGCAATCGTGTGACTGCAGGAAGAGCACAGGAAGCAGGTACTTCCTGCCTCCTGTGCTCTTGCCCTTAGAAGGGCAGCGCCATCTTGGTCACACAGTAACCAAGATCGTGCATTTTTTTGGAGTGTTACTGATTGCCTCGACTTGCGAGGCAATCAGCAACACTTACTGAGCATAGGAAGCGAAAAATTCGCTTGAGCACTAAAAGCAGAAAAACTCCGCTTTCAGTGCTCGTTTTGACACAGGCCGGACTAGGTCCGTCCTGTGTCACTAACGCCTTAGCACACAGGATGGACCTAGCACATCCTGTGTTGCCAAGGGGTTAAAATTAAATTTAAAATTAAAAGTTAGACGATCTAGAACAAACCATTACACAAGGTAGGGAGAGACTGCTCGCAAGCTAATAATTCATATGGAATTGGGAACAAAAGACTCACAATGATGTTAGAGAAGACAGTAACTGTGATGTAAAGTAAGTTGGGGGCCTGGTCTAGGTAGGCCCAGTGGATTAGTAGGAGTGTTTTAGATGAGGGAACAATACACCTCTTTGTAGTAAAATGTTTTAAGTACTTGTTAATATTGACAAGGGGTAGAGAGTTGGATATTCTGTGGAGTTTACTTCCATAGGCATTGAGCAGCTTGAGAGAAGTGACAGTAAATGTAAGTTATGTAACAAGTGACATTAAAGAGGTACTAAACGCCAAAATTGTTTTGAATTAGGCAGAAGGCCACTTCTGCCGAAGAAGATTGTGCACTATTCAAAAGTTGTTCAGCTTAAATGTATCTACAAATGTCCTGTGGAGAGTTTAGACCCTCTTTTTAAATGAATGATGTAATACAAACAGATGTAAAATTTACTGAGAGATAATCTGTTTGTCCCAAAACAAAACACGAAAAAGGTCAATAAACCTATAGTTGATGACCTGTGTTTTATATGGAAGAAAATAATAAAAAAATATATACCTACATATGTAACAAATAGAGTATTATCATGGAACGCACTGGAGAACCATATCCCAGACCTAAACTTAAAATCCAGGAAGGAGGCAGGAATAAGTTCAGTTAGCCAGATCTTGATAGATGGAGAAATCCTACAATTTGCAGATATAATCAGTAAATTTGACATATGGTCAGGAGAACTATATTCTTATCTAAGAGTAAAACACTTTTTTGAAAGAGAAATAACTCAGCATCAACACAAAGTAAACATGGATATAGATGATTATTATTTTTTTGAAGCTGCCTGGAAAAAACAATGGAGTAAAAGAGCCTTCCTAGCATTAGACTCTGCTGAAAAATTTGCCAAACTACCAATAGCAAAAAAATGGTGTAATGAGCTAAACGTATCTTGCGTAGAAAAGGATTGGATTAGAGCCATAAACATAACAAGAACGTCCACCTACACTTTAAACATGAGAGAGGTTTTCTACAAAATAATATTCAGATGGCATCTATCTCCGGTAAGATTAAAAAAGATGTACCCCGACTACAATGATAATAATGATAATTACTGGAGATGTCTAAATAAGAAAGACACACTGGCTCACCAGTGGTGGGAATGTCAATTTATTAAGGAATTTTGGAGTATAGTCTCATCATTGGCTTCATATATCTTAGGAATGGAAGTCACATGTGTTTCGACTCTAATATTATTTTCATATGGTGTAAGAAAAATGGGATGTGGAAAAGAGAATCCTACTTGTTCAAATCCTTCTTGCAGCCAAACTTGTCATTACGAGATCATGTAAATCGGAGGGGCATCTAGACATTACTAATCTTTTGGAGCAACTTGATTATCAATCCCAAATGGAAAAAGGGTATTATCTGAATAAGTCTGATAAAATGGAAAAATACTATAGAATATGGTCACCATGGTTAGACAGAAAAACATAGAAAAGGAACAAACCACAGGTCCAGGGAATGACTATGAATGATGTATGTATGTAGTATGTTATACAGTATAACTGAAAGAATGTAGGTAAGATGCGAGTCGTGTGATATATCATAGAAATATGCTAAAGATATGTGTTTATTGTTTAAAAGAAATGTGTTTGAGAAGCATGCTTATTCAAAAAATTGTGTCTTACATAATAATTGCAAAAAAAAAAAAAAAAACATTGGGGCATGTTTATCCAAATGTTTATACCAGGAATACCTCTTAATGTTTGTATGTTTTTGAAAAGTGCAACAATAATAATAAAAAAAACAACAAAAAAACAAACAGATGTAACATATTGACAAGTTTCCCAAATAAAAATTGTTGCACTGGGTATACACAAAGGTAAACCCAGGTCAAGTGAGACAGGGTTCAGCAGATAAACTTCACACAATCCCTATGCACTGGACACTTGGAAAGTTCAATACAAATCCTAGTGGCAAGACATAAGCCTTTATGCTTGATTAGAAATGCAGTAACCTCCATTGTGGCAGCAGTGCTTTGGGGAACTCCAGACACAGAAATTCTATCAAGTGACCATATGTACTTGGATGACATTGCCCCAAACTTGGTGGCTAAAACTGTGTCTATTAACTTATTATATTGACTTTGAAAGTGTAGTAAAATTGCTTTTTTATCAAAAGATTTTTGTTCCTCCAAAACGTAATTTATATGAAAAAAGAGACAGCTTGCTAAATGGACAGGATTACTAAGTCCTTAAAATTATGCATTCATATTTCCCTTCAAGTGCATAATACCACACTTAACCTTACAAAGGTACACCTATCTAAACAAATTATCATTAATTGCTTTCAGGATTTTTTCATTTGTTCATTTGTCTGGAAACTGGAGAGAACTGTGAAAAATGGAACCTTTGTTGCTGCTGTCCATAGAAAAGGCACAGCTTAATGTATGCAGACCGAGGGTGGCATCTGGTAAACAATTATTTCTTTCACTATATTTGGTATTCAGTGTTTTTGCACTATACATATATTTCTCTGCTCACCCACCTTTTCTTACCTTGATTGGGTGTCAATTCACGTGAAAATAATGTAAAATAAAATAGATCCCAGTGCCAACTAGACAACTGTGTAAATGGAACAAGGCACGGATATATTGGATATATTACATTGGCTGAGCACAATGGGAACAGTTATAGACAACATCTGCAGTGCCAAACACTTGTGATCAATAGGAGGAAATCTGATACACAGATACTTGAGTAGTAACCCATATAATGTATGTAGTATTAAACAGGATATAATATGTGAAATCTGAGTAAAGTGGAATCTACTGAATAAGCTGATGCTTTTTTTTTTTTTTAGGAATTAGTGATGGCTAACTGTTGCCAATTCATTTGTGCAAAACTACATATTCCATGATGCTCAGCCAGGAAAAACATAGCCATCGTGGGTGCTATAGTGCACAATCATTGAGTGTCAAAAGTTACCCATCCCTGGCTTCAACACTTCCAACATGCAACTAGGCATCTCAAAGGCATGAGGCTACACACAACAGAAAGTAACACATCATTTACTGTTTAAAAACCAACAGCTTTCCCAAAAATGTAATTATATATGTACCCTTTTTGGAACACATGCTTTAAACCTTTGCAAACTACTCAGGTACTAAAAAGATTAAATAAAGTATTAAACCACGGAGGCACAGTCTGTCTGATCCCTGCTTCCCCCTTTCCTTTAGCTATTACTGGTATTTTACTTGGCCAGGACTAGCTCCATAGACTACCTAGGTCTTCTTTTGGGATGCTCCATCCAAATAATACATTAATAAACAACCCTCCTTTAGGTCCATTTGGTCCCTGCCCCTTGTACCAACTTTGGTTAATATTCAAATATTATTACTTTTCAATGGGAAATACTTTATTTGCATATCAAGCCACAGGTGATGTCTAGTGTTGAGCGAACCCAAACCGCACTGTTCGGGTTTGTACCGAACATTACGGTATTCGGACCCCGAACCCGAACACAGACATTCCACTGTATGTTCGTGTTGGAGTACGGGTTTTGGCTATAAACCGAAAGTCTATAAACCGAAAAACATTCAGTTTATAGACTTTCGGTTTATCGAATAGCAATAGCATTACATGCATTCCATAAACTGAAAGTCTATAAACCGAATGTCTTTCGGTTTATAGACTTTCGGTTTATGGAATACATGTAATGCTATTGGCTTTCTATAAACCGAAATAGAGTCCCCGTTCATACGAATAGGTCAATTAAGAGTCAAATAGAACCGTCAAATACTGTGCTTACAGCGCACTTCGAAAAATTCTAATAGTTTTGGGTGTTAAATAGTAAATTTTTTCATCTTGTGGTGCACTTCATATCTGAGAGTCAAATAGTACAGTCCAATACTGTGCTTACAGCGCACTTTGAAAAATTCTGGCTACCTCCTCCTCCTCCAGCGCCGCTTCCACCTACACCGCCTCCTCAACCTATGGGTCACTTAGTATAAACTGAAAGAGAATACCCTGCACTCCAACCCTCTCTCAAATGGATTATTCTGTTGATCCTCCTGGCAGCCATGCTTTAGATTTCGATTTATGTTCTTCCAAAACTAAAATCAAAGATTCCATCTAGTGCTATTTTATGGCTCAGCTGTATTTTTAATTTGTATGTATTTTATGTTATTTGAAGTTATTTCCCTATCCATATTTGCTTGCAGGGCACTTGTCCTACTCTTACCCCCATTATACTTCCTTTTGCAGCCCTCTAGCCCTTTCCAGGACTTTTTAGAGGCATTTTAGTGGCCAAAAGTTCGGGTCCCCATTGACTTCAATGGGGTTCGGGTTCGGGGTCAAGTTCGGGGTCAAGTTCGAGCCCGAACCCGGACTTTTTTCCTAACCCGCCGAACCCTAACATCCAGGTGTCTGCTCAACTCTAGTGATGTCGTAAACAAGAAATACCACAGACATATTTAAAACAGACACATTCTAGGCAATCATGCTAGAATGCATAAATGGCATGTTAGATAATTTTTCATTGACTACATTCACCTTATGTACATATATAAATCTTCAACTTCAGTCTAGGGAAATGGGCTGTCCATAAAAAACAGGAGACATCTGATTGGCTGACTGTTCTTTAATAATTTGTTCAGAAAGTGAGTACATTATAGGACTGGATGTGGCTATTCCCCAGTCACCCAAAATTAAATTAAATGGGAAATTACATTATTACCTTTACCCAATACCATTGCTTTAATGCATGGTGTCACATCAGCGCTGTCGCGCTGCAGGACATGTCCTGCTTACCTTAGCCGCTGCTTGACATGCGCTTATTCTGCGCGTGTAATACTTACCACAAGGTCCTGTCCCGGATCCGCTGCTATGGTTCCAGAAAATGTACACATGTGCCTTGAGCCTTTACTAGCGTTTTTGTACTTCCTATTCTATATTACTGTTGCCTAACTTTGCTACCTGACCTTGCCTGTTTGCCGCCTGTCCTGACCTGTTGCCTGTTTTGACTTCGCCTGAACTCTGCCAGCCTCGACTTATTGCCTGCCTGACTACTCTTTTGCCTGTGTCCCTGTTACCTTCGCCTCGGTCCTGTTGCAGCTTCCAGTCCTGTTACCTCCGCCTCGGACCTGTTTCAGCTTCCTATCCTGTACCTCCGCTTCGGTCCTGTTACAGCTTCCAGTCCAGTACCTTGGTTTCAGCTTCGATACTCTGGTAGTAGTGCAGAGTGCAAAAGACCTGGGGGAACGAAACCTGAGGCTCAACCATAAGGTGGACTTCCTTCAGGCGGAATAATTCTGTTCTGTTACCGGGATTCGTTGCACTAACCTCTATTTCTCTGCAAAGCGGTTCCAACCTCGCTCCTGAACGTGACACATGGTATGTTTGCGGTTCCTACTGCCATTGAATCACATGGTATTCAAAAGGGAATAGCATGCAGTAGTGCAAAATGCATGGATGCAGTAATTAACTGGGGAAGTTCAATCTAGCAAAACAAATGGATCGGCACTCAGACGTAGATTAAGTATTCGGGGTCTTGTTAATCAAGCAATTAAGACATTTTTAGCACTATTTAAATCCACTGTTCAGAGGACATGTATACAACTTATGAGTAAGGGCTCGTTGAAGCCCGAAACGCATCAAGCTTTTGGATCTGCCTTGCACGATTGCTATTCCACCATTCATTAAAGACCATGCATACTTACTCTACGTCTGAGTGCCAATCCATTTGTTTTGCTTTTTTCATTGGAGGATTATTCCGTCCTCTCACTGGGAAGGCACCGACAAGTGAGCAGGGGGGAGGAGCGGAGAGATTCTTCCGTCCAACTTTGGCTGTAGCCCTGGAATTCATTGTTTTTTTGCCTGGAAGTTCAATCTACCCCAATATATATGTTGATCGCTACATGGAAGGATGTCGGTAATTTTTATCTATATAAAATATGTGATATTGTTTTTATTACCTGTTTTTAATCTGTGCAAGAACTGTATTTGTTTTATTTCCTCTAAAGAAGACAAAATGCAAGGAGTCTAGAATTTAGGACAAAACAAAGTGAAGCATTTTTACTGGTATCTTAATCTCTGGGGTCCACTGTTGACATATATTTGACTGTCTGATTTTGAATATTATATGACACTAGCTCAGCAATAGAACTGTGATATTTTATTGAGTTTGATGTTCTTTTAAATACCATTATGTAAACGTGTTGTTTATATAAAGATTATATTATGTTCCTGCCATTAAGTAGATCTTTTCTGGATCATGTATATCTTGTACAATATATGTAACTAAAATATCATACTAGTTGTAACTCACAAGGGACTACATTTCTTCTTTAAACTTTATAATATTCGCTTATTTTTCTTTCTTTCAGAGTTCTTCTTCCTCATTTTTCTATTCTTTTTTTCTTGCACATCCACACCATTTTTAGTTGCTTTTTCAGTACTTTGGGTCTTTATAAACATCCTACTTGTGCTGAGCAGCATTTCTCAATCTCTCTCCTGTATAGATCTTTGGAGATTTGGCACAGCATCCCCTACTAGGATTTTCTCCTCAGAAAACTGTTTAGGTTACATATCAGCATGCATAAAGCAATACTGTCTGCCACAGTACTGCTTTATGCAACTGACTCTTTACAAAACTGCTGAGATGCCATAGCACAGTGTTTACTCATAAACCAACAGCAGATCACACTGAGCTGCCTCATAATCCTAAAAATGAAGTCTGATACATATAGGTACCATTAAACCTGTAAAAAGATTATTTTTCTTATAGCTACAAAGAGGAAGATTTTACTTTGTCTTGGTGCTGAGATGTGTAGCTTAGATGCCAGATTAAAATCATAAATATACTTTTACTTTACTTATTAATGTAAGATTCTGTGAGTAATGGATTTCAATTTCAAGGACATTTAATAGGTGATTTCTATGCACAGTCATAGACATGAGAGTTACTGAATAAAACTCTGAACTACTAATAACTAGGGGAACTGCAGCAAAAAAAAAAAATGAAGGATAGCTTTTCTGTCCTAGACATCTATTTGTTCTTCCTTGTTGTACAGGCAAATCCCTTTCCTTATGATGCCATACAATCGCTGCTATTATGTTAAAGGTCTAAATACTCATTTTTCTATCCACTGGTATGTAGATAAGAATATCCCGCACTTGTATTGAATACTGTATTAAAAAACCTGCAATTTGCTTGTCTGAGCAATCCATACAGTTGCACTAGTCAGCTGTGTGATGTTCCAACACATGTTTGTGAATTGCAAAACATCAACAGCAATGTAAAAATACATTTTAATGTAATATGTAGTAGAATGTCACCCTGCTAGAACACCTGCCCCTAAGTGATATTAAACTATTATAAAAAAAAATATGAGAAAGCATGACTGCACACAATCAATCAGTTTGAAATAAAAAAGTGTAAATATTCTTAAAGAGACACTACCACTTACATAAGATGTAACTACCGTATTTGCTCGATTATAAGACGAGGTTTTTTTCAGAGCAAATGCTCTGAAAAATCCCCCTCGTCTTATAATCGAGGTCTCTTATAATCTGACCTCAAATTGAGGTCAGATTATAAGACATGGATCCAGGTCCCCAGCAGAGCTGCAGGGGACCTGGATCCCCCTCTCTAGCAGCAGGGGATGTCTGCGCAACGAGCGCAGACTCCCCTGCTTCCGCCCGGCACGACCGCCGGGGCTTCTGTGAAGAAGCCGGGTACTTCCGCTTTTGTCACAGAAGTCCCGGCGAGCGTGCCGGGTGGCAGCAGGGGAGGTCTGCGCTCATCGCGCAGACTTCCTCTGCTGCCCCACTAGCCACCAGGGTAAATCGGGCAGCTGGGGGTTGTCTGCACGTCATAATAGACTGCCGTGTCGGGCAGCATGGAGGATGTCTGCAAGTATCATGCAGACATCCCCCGGCTGCCCCCACTAGCCACCAGGGATTGAAGTACAGGTAAGGGGGGGGGGGGCAGAGACAGGGGGAGGGAGGGAGGGGGGCAACAGAGAGACAGGGGGAGGGAGGGAGGGAGGGGGGCAGAGAGACAGGGGGGACAGAGCAGGAAGGGGGGGAGAGACAGAGGAAGGGGGGCAGAGAGAAACATGTGGGGGGAAGAGACAGGTGAGGGGGGAGTGGGGAGTGAGACAAAGCTGGGGGCAAGGGAAAGAGAGAGGCAGAATTGGCACATAAAAAGAAATAAACACAAGAAATGCATTTTTTTTAATATAATATTTTATTAAAAAAGCAATTTACATGTGAATATATACAAGTTTACCTTTTTTCCTATAGGGTAGTCTAATATTCAGGCTTTTAGTATTTTTCCTAAAGGAATATCCAAAGTTTGGGGAGTCGTCTTATAATCAGGGTCGTCTTATAATCGAGCAAATACGGTAGATTACCTGTGCTTTTAAAACAAACACATATATAAAAGATGTATGCCACTGTTTTTTTTCTAAGTTTGAATTAATTGCATATAAAAGTAAAAATAAAATTAGGTGTTTATCTCCAGCATCCATTTTGATAATTTTACCCATGATGCAACATTCTCCAAAATCTTCCAGCATGTCTCACTTTACAACTGTAGCCTGCATGATAATGTCATAAGATACACCCCTGCTCTCTTACTGACTCCTGTTTATCACTAGTGGGCAGGACTAGGTGGCCATGTACAACTTTTTTTTACCTGCCTTCCAACACAAAGAGTGGAGATTGACGTGATCAAACAGGATCATAACCCCGCCTCCTTGTGATGTAATAGTTACATTAACCTCCCATTCAATGCAAGTCTATTGTCAGAATTCAGCCCCCAGCCCCAAAGTGAGATTCTAGTGCTGTAAAGTTACTGGGTGGTGGTACCCAAATACACTATATTTCACAAAATAGCGTCACCGGTCACACTTGTTTAGTAAAATATGTCATACAATAAACTCACATAACCAAGACAAAAGACATAACTGAAACCAGCAATGCAAAATAAAAAAAATAAACCCTTTTAATTTTTTGGAGTGTCCCTTTGAGGCAAAGAAGTTCAAAAACATGTGAGATACTGTTAACATTCATACTCCTATTAAAATGTTTTAAATACATCTAAAATGTTGAATAAAAAGGTTCAACAAGAGCTTAGGGTGCCAAAAAGATATAACAGCTGGATCCACTTCTCAACGCGTTTCGCCGGCAAATTTGTACAAAGCACCAATCTCCTGAGGAAGCCGACAGCATAGCCGGCGAAACGAGTTGAGAAGTGGATCCAGCTGTTATTTCTTCAAGAGAAGTACCTGAGTTTCTCATCCTGGTGGCAGCAGGAAAGAAGTTTATCTCTCAGGACTTTTTCACGCAAGTTGCACTTTCAGTGCTATATATTTTGTACGTGTACTCATTGTTTTTTATTGCCTGTCTTGTGTCAGCCACTGCGCAATGGTTTTTTAATGTTTTTTAGATGGAATGATTAAACCGACTGACTACAAAATTCTGATGAGCCTGATTTCATTATTCGTTTGTGAGTGTACCCCTGCAGAAATTTACAATACATCCAATTGCATTTAAATTTTGTTGCACTATCGTTTTTTCTGTTTCTTTTTCCGGTACATGCGCCCCAATTCTGTTCTGTCTTTCTATTGCCAAGTGCCCGAGGAGCACTTTAACGGGTGCTGCAATACCAGAGGAGGAGTATATTTTAATTATTCTTGCACTTTATTCACCGATTTTTACATTTGTTCACTACTTATATTGCACTGTATGTAATTTGGGTTAGTGTCACATTTTCTTCTTTTACGTACACTCCGCCCTTCATTTTGGCACTTAGCGCACTGTCACTTAGTTGTTTTTATTTTAAACCTTTTTTTCAGTTGTTAGAATTTAAAAAGTGAGACAATGTGAAGTTGGTTCAAAGTAAAGAAATTTTCTTCAAACTCAGAATGTGAATATTTGGACACATTAAAAAATGTTAATTTAGAACCATCAATATTACTTTGATGTAGAGGTGGGATAAGTATGACATGGTCATTTAATGTAACTCATTTTATTTTTTTCCCATCTCAGATGGGTTTTTATGATGCTTTCAGACAATTTGAAGATTAATAATATATTAAGTGCACTGGTGCACTAATATTCTGGTATATAGTGTATAATTTTGCTAAATTCCATTAATTTCTTGATGTTTATGGCATGTTTGATCCATGTAAAACTCAGTGGATTATTCTACGATGTGGATTTTTTCTGTGTAGTGATGAGGTTTGGAATGGAATTGGAGGTTATGGAATAATATTGTTCAACTAACAGTTGATACATACCTATATTTAATTCCAGTGAATGTAGGAAACTGAGCTGATAATAAACCTCTCCATTATTTATTACAGCATAGTGATCTGCCAGATGTTCTGAAAAACATTTTTCACATGATGCTCACCTGACCAAGTTAGGAAATGTAGTCAACATCACATCAGCTAGAGTGGCAAAAGCAGTGATGATAAATCTTTGGCACTCTTAATTTTGTGGATTATATCTTCCTTCATACTCCACCAAATACTGCCTAAACATGCTGGGCATTGTAACCCACACTAGCTGGAGGATTCAATTTGCTTGCCAATCTGTTCTACATGGAATAAGAGGTGAAAGGTTTTACCCCTATTTTTTTTAGCAGTGTTCCTCTTCTTCTCACTGCAAGCAGATTCAATAATGTTCTAAAATATAGGGATAATTTAAATTGGCATTTAAATAAAGAAAGCATTTATCTTTTTAATGTTGTTTTTCTTTTGAAATTGGCCTTTTGCTTGATAACTTTTTAGTGCTATCACAATCTTCAGCTACGTCAATTGAGAAAACGCTATCATGCATGGTAATAATAATAATGATAACGTTTCAGTGGCACAGAAATGATAGAAAATGTACAGATAAAGTACAGAATCCAAATTGTACATGCAGAAGTGTACCTGTATCAGGTGAAGCTGTACTCTGAAGCAATGCAATGTACAATGCCTAAACATAAAAAGACAACAATATTAAAAAATGCCACTAAGGGCAGTGTAGGAGTGGTGACAATGAACCTCTAGGTGGGGAACATTAAAGAGACCACAAACTTAGTCAAAAACATGCGCAAAAATACTAAAAAATAAAAAGTGCAATATACATAATACACAATCATGGAAAAAGTAGGGATATAAAATATAGGTGGAATATGTAGTCTAGTTGAAAAATGTAAGGAGGCACCATAGTAGCTTCATAAGGCATATGTCAATGTAAACAAAATGAAGACCCGAGGAAAGAACCAAGAGTAGATGGTACATAGCGACTCCATAGAATGAGGGAATGTGACAACCTGCACTATCTGTCTCTAAATTCTGTTTGAAAGCTTTCTACAAGTTATATATCATATAATATAGGAAAACTTGGGATTGTGTTTCTCTTTCTGTACATACTTTATTTATTTCATTTTTCCACTTTTTTGTCTCTGTTTTTTAAAGGTGTTTTACCACCTGATACTTGTTCACCCACACTAAGAATTATTTTTGTGGTAACAAGGACCATCAAGAATCGTACCTGTTACAGCCTTTTTTCTCCTTAAAGTCCAAGGGGATACACTTTATACACTATAATTGTGTCATCACAAATCCTTTATTATAGTCAGATGTTTGTGCTCTATTATGGAGAAAGAGCATTGGGAAACACCACACTAAGTTTTCATAAGGTCACTATTTGTCATCTAAGATTGTTTCTTGTTTAATTAAAAAAAAAAATCCTCTCTGGCTTCAGGGGATGCCCAAAGGTCCCCTAATAAAAATAATGAATACCCCTGGGGTTTAGGGCCTTCCAAAGTGCCCTAAGTGCCTTAAAATTTGTGTAAAATTATTACTTACCTTCCCCCATCTCTACCTTGCCCATGTAGGGGGGACGTATCAGTGCAAACGTAGATGTAACAATCACTGCCCACTATCCCAGTACACAAAGGGTGCCAGGTAAATAAAAGTGTACCTGTTCCTGAGGTCCAGAAATGATCCACGACACCCTCAAGTCCTCATATTCGCACAGGAAAACAGCCCCTGATTAAAACGAATCTACCTATAACTAATACAAATAATTGCATGGGCCCTATCAGAAGCATCCGTCTTCAGTGCAGGATGGATGCTGAATGAAATCCCTGCTACAAAAGCGGTGGTTTCATTTTAAAAGAAAAAGGTATCTGAGTGGCTGACACTGTCCCTATTCTAGCTCTACATATTGAGTATCCGAATTTAATAAAATTCCAAAATGTAACTACTTTGCCCAATTTAAACCCATTTTGGGCCAGATCGGTCTATTCTGAGTATACCCTTTTATGTCTTATACAGCTGTATAACCACTGCACTTAATAGTAACAGATGCAATTGTAAATATATTTCTGTAGATTGGACTATTAGGTGGGCTTGGTAAACATGTCTTGGTAAACATAATCACATTGGCTTCCTTTCTTTTGTTTACTCTAAACTTGATATAAAATCCTCATATGAAACAATATTCCTTGAGACACCATTGTATTTCCAATATTTTACACCTGACCTATTTTAATTGCATTTTTGACTTAGTTATTATGTCCTGTCACGAGCATAGAGTGAGTGAGCAAGCATGTCATGCTGAAACTATATTATGTAATGGAAAGAGTCTGAACCTTTTATGGCATCACTGAGATGAATCTTGAGATGCATTAGGTGCTGGATGTAATTGACATATAAATTATCTTCTGCAGGAAGCTGGTTCACTTGTGATCCATTACACTGGATCTCGTAGAACCCACAAAGTAACAAACTAATTACCAGAGGTGTCAATGGGGTTGGTGTCACCCAATGCAGTAAATCAGGGTGTCACCCCCCTGGATTTCCTCCAATACCATGCCAAACTTAGTAACGCCAGTCAAATGGCCCATTAAATATGCCATACAAGAGTCCCATAAATTATGCTACATACAGGAGCCTCGCAAAATATGCCACAAACAGGAGCCCCACAAAATATGCCACATTCAGGAGCACCACAAATAATGCCACACACAGGAGCTCCAGAACTATGCCTCACATATGAGCCCCATTAATTATGCCTCACACAAGAGCCCCATTAATTATGCCTCACACAGGAGCCCCATTAATTATGCCACACACAGGAGCCCCTCAATTATGCCACACACAAGAGCCCCATAGTTATGCCACACACAAGAGCCCCGTGAGGTGACAATTCTACTATTCTAAAACAATAAATATGTATACACATCTCCCCCTCTCACCAGTTGAATTTATACTTATATGAACTTTTAATATTATATTCAACTATTTGCATTTATAATTAAAATGTTTCTTGTTTATATTCCCTTCTGCTGCACCCACATTGCACCTATAGGACTTAACACAGCACCATACAGTACCCGCAGCACTAGCCATGCACCTATATTGCACCCACAGCACTTTGCTTGCACTCATTCAGCACCCACACACTTTGGCATTCCACAGTGTCAGTTTGCCCCAAAGAACATGCCACAGCATAATTGTGGCAATTAAAATAAGCCACCGTCAGGTACCAATAAACATACCACAGTCACATTGTCATTAACATATGCGACAGCCAGTTTGCTGTTTAAAATATGCCACTGTTTCTCCATTAAATATGCCATAGCCAGCTTGCCAATTATTAAACCACAGACAGTTTGCCAAATATTATGGCACTATTATTTTGCATTAACAAGCCAGTATTATTTTGCCATTAATAATCCAGACAATTTGCCCATTAATATGACACTGTTTTTTTTGCCACTTATAAGCCACAGCCAATTTGCCTATTAATATGCCAGTATTATTTTGCCATTAATATGCCACAGCCAATTTGTCCAATAAGATGCCATTATTCTGCCACAGCCAAATAACCCAGTAATATGTCAGTATTAGTTTGCCATTATTATGCCAAAGCCAATTTGTCCAGTAATATGTCAGTATTATTTTGCAATTATAAGGCCACAGCCAACTTGCTCATTAACATGCCCCTTCAGGGCCGCCACCAGAAATTTCAGGGCCCCTTACTGAACAAAATGTCTGCCCCCCCCCCCCCGACAATATCTCACACTCGCCCCACCTACCCTTACAAGCATGTTATACTGGTCTACTGTAATATGGAATGTGGTTGGGAGCAGTTGGTCAATATGTCAGTAATATTTTGCCACTCAATAGGTCAGTATTTTGCCCTCAATATGCCATTCTTTTGCCATTTAATATGCCATTCTTTTGCCATTTAATATGCCAGGATTTTGCCCCTCAATATGCCATTCTTTTCCCATTGAATATGCCAGGATTTTTCTCCTCAATATGCCATTTAATATGCCGGTAATTTGCCCCTCAATATGCCATTTAATATGCCAGTATTTTCCCCTCAATGTGCCATTTAATATGCCAGTATTTTTGCCCCTCAATATGCTATTCTTTTGCCAAATAATATGCCAGTATTTTGCCCCTCATTGTGCCATTTAATATGCCAGTATTTTTACCCCTCAATATGCTATTCTTTTGCCAATTAATATGCCAGTATTTTGCCTCTCAGTGTGCCATTTAATATGCCAGTATTTTGCCCCTCAATATGCCAAGAATTTGCCAATTAATATGCCAAGATTTTGCCTCAATATGCCAGGATTTTGTCCTTCAATATGCCAGGATTTAGCCATTTAAAATGCCAGGATTTAGCCCTTCAATATGCCAGGATTTTGCCCCTCAATATGCCAATTAATATGCCAGGATTATGCCAATTAATATGCCAGGGTTATGCCAATTAATATGCCAGGATTTTGCCAATTAATATGCCAGTGCTATGCCAATTAATATGCCAGGGTTTTGCCAATTAATATATCAGGATTATGCTAATTAATAAGCCAGGATTATGCCAATTAATAAGCCAGGATTATGCCAATTAATATGACAGGATTTAGCCAATTAATATGTCAGGATTATGCCAATTAATATGCCAGGATTTTGCCCCTCAATATGCCAGGATTTTGCCTCTCACTATGCTCGTTATTCCAACCTCCTCCCCCCCTTCCCCAGCCAGTACTTACCTCCTTCCTGCTCTGTCTGTCTCCCGGTGCAGGTCCGTGGCAGTGAGGGAAGCGTTGTGTGCTCCCCTCCAGCTGCGCGGCTTCAATAAAGTTTTACTATTTACCAGTTACTCTGGTCGCATTTTTTTTAACAAACTTTATTGAAGCCGCGCGGCTGGAGGGGAGTGCACAACGCTTCCCTCACAGCCGCGACCAGTTTTTTTTACCTGCCGTGACCCGGGCCCGCCGGGCCCCTGGACCCGCCAGGCCCGGGACACCAGTATCACCCGTCACTCCCTGATGGCGGGCCTGATCCCCTTTCCCCAGTAGTCACCTACTGGTTGCTCCGGTTATCTCCTCCGTACAGTCTTCCCTCCTGCACGGAAGAGGGAAATACAGTCACCGGATATGACACGATGTCATATCTGGTGGCACTGATTTGTTTGTTATTTACCAGGTGAAACCCCCAGTGGGGGTGACACCCATGCTGTCGGATGCACTGATGAACTTTTTTTCTTTTTATCGGCAATGCACTGTGAGGGGATTCCGACAGCACGGGTGAGTGGGGTGTCACCTGGTGTGGTCCGCACCCCTCTTGGCATTCCAGGGCTGATTACATTAACTGACTAAGCAGAAATGATCAAAAGCAGAGAAGAGCTAGCAATTAAAAGGAATGATCCTGTCCTTTCTGCTCACTATTTTCACTAGGTAACAAAGACATGTAAAGAGGGTTAAATATAATATTGTTGACGCTAAGTATAAAAAAATCAGTTTATTACCTCCTGTCTAATAATGTAAAACAAAAGTCTTTTAATTGTCTTTAATTGTGACTACCCAAGCATGTAAAATTGAAACATCTGCACCATACAGTGATCACATGCTGACATTTACTATATTACTGCTCCTCCACCCACAAATGGCAGAAGTAGCTATTTTGTTCCAAAAATAAATGGATGCACGTTCCACTAAGGCTTTTGTAATAACTTCGCCTGCACTGTTCTATTAATCATTGATGTGTAATTAAATAGAACAGTACAGGCAAAATGATTACAAAAACATTCTGTTTCCCATTAGAAAAGGTAAGATGCAGACAGTTATGTTGTTGAAAGTGTTAAGATATATATATATATATATATATTTATATATATATATATATATATATATATATATATATATATATATATATATATATGTAGATAAAACATGTACCACAACTGAGCATAACAGAAAATGATGGTTTAAGCAGCCTGTACATAATGTTAATGTACCGTATTTGCTCGATTATAAGACGACCCTGATTATAAGACGACCCCCCAAACTTTGGATATTCCTTTAGGAAAAAAACTAAAAGCCTGAATATAAGACTACCCTATAGGAAAAAAGTTCAACTTGTATGTATTCACATGTAAATTGCTTTTTTAATAAAAAATTATATCAAAAAAATGCATTTCTTGTTTTTATTTCCTTTTATGTGCCAATTCTGCCTCTCTTTCCCTTGCCCCCAGCTTTGTCTCTCTCCCCCTCCCTTTGACTCCCCCTCTCCTCTGTCTCCCCCCCCTTGTTTCTCTCTCCCCCCCTCCCTCCCCTTGTTGCTCTGTCCCCCCCTCCCTCTGTCTCTTCCCCTCTTCCTCCCCTTGAAGCTGTCTCTTCCCCCCTCCCTTCCCTTGTTGCTCTGTCCCTCCCTCTCTTCCCCCCTCCCTTCCCTGTCTCTCTGCCCCCCTCCCCTGTCTCTCTGCCCCCCCTCCCCCTGTCTCTCTAGCCCCTCCCTCCCCCTCACCTGGAAGTCGATCAGTGGTGGCTAGTGGGGGCAGCCGGGGGATGTCTGCACGATACGTGCAGACATCCTCCATGCTGCCCGACACGGCAGTCTATTATGACGGACAGCTGGTCCGTCATAATAGTCTGCCGTGTCGGGCAGCATGGAGGATGTCTGCACGTATCGTGCAGACATCCCCCAGCTGCCCGATTCTCCCTGGTGGCTAGTGGGGCAGCAGAGGATGTCTGCGCGACGAGCGCAGACCTCACCTGCTGCCGCCCGGCACGATCGCCGGGACTTTTGTGACGAAAGCGGAAGTACCCGGCTTCATCACAGAAGCCCCGGCGGTTGTGCCGGGAGGAAGCAGGGGAGTCTGCGCTCATCGCGCAGACTTCCCCTGCTGTTAGAGAGGGGGATCCAGGTCCCCTGCAGCTCTGCTGGGGACCTGGATCCATGTCTTATAGTCTGACCTCAATTTGAGGTCAGATTATAAGAAGACCTCGATTATAAGACGAGGGGTAGTTTTCAGAAAAAAAATTCTGAAAAAAACCTTATTAAGTCTTATAATCGAGCAAATACGGTAATTTAAATATCATTTATTCAAACAAAAGTATAGTTAACATGATACCATTTATTGGCTGAGAGTTTGGTTGCAGGGACCTAGCAACTTGGTCTTGAAAGCTTGTAACCAAGCTCTCAGTTAGCCAGTCAATGGTATCATTTTAACTCTACTTGTTTCCTGTTTTTCCATGGCTAACATGGTATTCCTTATACCTAATCAAAACAAGGAAACTGTTCAATGCAGCCATCGTAAGCTTAGTTGGAAATATAGGGCAACTGGAAAATGATTCCAACTATGCTATTGTCGTTAAGGAGTTTGGGAGTGTAATTAGTGAAGGGATGCTCTAAATGTACCAGAACACAGGGAGAGGCACAAATATAAATTCAAAAGCATCAAAATGCAGGGAGCAGGAAAAAAAGCAATGTCAGAGGAAGTTCAAATTATCAAGGCAGGCAGAATAGATGTAATAGCCGTGAGGAAAATGGTACAAAATCCAAGGGAAAGCCAGAGGTCAAAAAAATGTTTGATCCAAAAAGTGAGCAAGCTGCAGACAAAAGCAAAAAAGGGATAAGGAGACTTCACTGGGTAGGGACTTAGCTTGGCAATGAAAAAACAAAGAAAGAATGGTGTTTAGAGGCTTTATAGTCAATCAGAACCAGAACCATCCTACTCATACATGCCTGAGAGACTACTTTAGCTTGGACTTTCCTGGTGAAGGTGCGCCCTGGGAACTAAGACACTCCCCCCCACCGGTTTCAGCACATTCACCCTCGCTAAGTGCGGGGCACACACTACTGGAGGCTGGGATGTGGCCTACTCTGCAATTGTGCAGCCACACCATGAAAGGGCAAGTATTTCTGGCTGCTTCACCCTTTGTAATGCAGGAGTGGGCCCTGGAGACTGACCGCTATTAATTTTTACAGTTCCCTTGCAGGTCAATTGTGAGTTCAGTTTAAGTTAAGAGCCCCCATTTAATGAGAAATTTGTGAATTTTTATTTTTACAATTAATTAGAACATGCTCTGTTTAATGAAACAAGTATATCCAGATATCTATATCAAACAGTATGTAAATAGAAATTCTCATTCTTTTACTTTAAACCTGTACCATCAAATTATTCTTAATTTTTTCTTCATTGGAAAGTCGAGGTAATTAAGTCTGTTTTGCAATTATTATGATAACCACCCGCTGGTACTGGCCTGGGCATTCTGAGAAAGGCATTAAAACCTCATTAATTATAAATAAAGAATGGTACAGTAACAAGAATATTTTTAGCATCAGTCACAAAATATAGTTCATGAAGTAATTGACTACCTGTTTAAATGCATTTCCTCAATGTTCAGTTATGTTCAGTCACAATTTGAAAGTAAAACCTGTTATAATGTTATCTCTGACCATAGAACTGTGTCCAATAATGTTCCTTCAGTGGGGTTTGATCTTTAATGTTTTAATATAAAGTAAGGATGTGTAAGTTGAATAGCTTGAGAATATAACCCTTTAGTGCAATTGTTTACTGGTGAACAGATAATGTTCTTCAGTTTCGGGTTGTGTGAAGCTGTAAATAGAAAAGAGGTGATGCTTTGAGCAACTTGTCACTTACAATCTGTTCTCTTTTTCTCACTTTACAAACACTGCCTTTCAGTCTTTTAAATGGATTGAAAATTTGTTTTAATTGTATCATCATCTAAGAAAATCTCTCCTCCTTATTTGTCTGTGACACAGAAAGGACACATTAATAATAATAATGATAGGTTTGCACCATTATTATATGCTCTGGTTTGCAAAGGCTTGTGATCAGGATCTCCTTCCTTGTTTGGTTCTAATTTGTTTATAAATCAGTGCTGTCACTAATTAATGAGATGTCAATTCTAATCATTGTTCCACTTGTTGTGGAATATATTATTGTCTCTTGACTAATACATTTGTAATGATATATATGACTAGCTTTACACGTTTGTATTAGCCTATAGCCACTAGTAATATAAAGCCTGTGAGTCATCTAAATTAATTAAGAGACATTAAACCTTTACAATGACTAATAAATCATCCTGCATTATGACACACTCAATACAATGTGAATATGAGGAATAAGAGTAAACAACGTTATATTGTTTGAATGCTCTATCCTTTACTGCAAGTAATAAAGAGGGTTTTAATCCAGTACTATAGGTTTATTCAACAATTGTCTCCCGTACCTATCTGTGAAACAGGTTAGAAACAATCACTTTACCTTGGATGAGACTATTGAAAAGGAAAGTTGGAGCTTCAACATATAGACTAAAATTTAGCATCAATGGAAAGACTATTTATATAATTGCAAAGAACATGTAGGCTTTGAAGACTATATTAGGGCCAATAGTCTTCAAAACACAGTTTTTCTTTCATATCATTGACACCTAAAGCTTAGCTTAGTTTGCTACAAGGAAAGTTCGGCATCAAGAGATTGTATGCCTAAATGTGGGCAAATGCAACATTTCTAAAAGACTAGATAGTGGTTATACTCCTCACTAGTCACTTCAGCTTTCCTGCATAACTAGCAAATGTACCTCCTCTTCAGAAGCAGTGCAGTTCACTTTAAATACTGGTTGCCGTGGACAGAGCTTTTAAATCCTATCCATATTTACACAAATATTGTAGTATTATCAAAAGTACCTATTGATAGAAGAAACACAAAGTATTGCCCATCCTTATACTTCTTGTCTCCAACTGCATTTCCCTCTAAATTTTATCACTTTTTATCCTACTGAGTTCCAGGCCAAATCAGTGGTTGTAAAAAGATAAATATATGTATCCTTTACCTCTCTTGAAGCATTTTTATACACTTTCTTATTGCCCCAACATTATTTGTCTATTTAGTTCTTTAATGGGGGGACTTTACCCACCACTTGATGGTGAGCCCTTGTCAAAGGCCAAGATTGACCATTGGATAAGGTGCCTTTTTTTTCAGTGACAGCTCACCATCTATTGCTAAATGACACCTGCCATTTATGCAGACATGTAAGAAGTCTATGATTTTTAGAAAATATCACATTTAATAATATAATGTTAGTCTATAAACCACATAACCTTAGTTATGTAAATTAAACTAATGGGTTTATTTACTAAAGAATGAAGTGAATTGCAAAATTCAATTTATAAAAAAATACCAAATCTGTTATTTTTAGGATTTATTCCCGCAACTCAGTTGTCAAATGATCACAGTCTACTTTTCCATAAATATATCCATAAGTAAAAATAAAAATAGAATGTATTTTGATAAATTGTTATTTGGGGAGCCAATCCTCAGGGGATCCAGGATGTTATTTTGTTAACTAGTGAGTGACAATTAATAATAGCAGGTTTAATGCATAGAAAATTAATGTTTACAAAACAAGCCCAAGTATTTTTTGCTGGCTTAAAATTCATCTTTATTTAGCAATCATAGATAAGGACAATGCTTCAGGGAGCATTTAAGTATTTATGCACCTGATAAAGGGTTTGGGGAAACTCATAGTGTTTGGTGAATATATCTGCTACATAAAGAAGAATGTTATTTGACTTGTGAATTTGTATTTTGATAGTTGTCTTTGACCTACAGTTTTTTTTCTGGGGCAGACACTGTTCATGATGGACAGATATTGGACCTTGAGATAGCAATTTAATCTTCGGCTCTGAATCTTCACAAACTTTGCTATAGAAACTGGTGTACTTGGATGCACGCTTTGCCTATTTTTGTTTTATGTTTTTTTTATTTTATATCCCAGGTTTTATTTTGCTATGTTTATTGAAGGGTCCAGTCAATAAACAGGGAATTGAGATGGGAATTTCAAACCTTTAGGCCAATGTAGTCAAACTGGAAAAGTTCTCCAATGCAGCTGATTGGGAGAATAACAACTCAGCTATGTTAGCCTTCACTTTGAAGTTCCTGACTCAATTCCCTGCATTTCTCTCTTTATTGAGTTACAAATGGATGCTGTTGACAATTCGGATGTATTTGAAATTCCCATTCAGACTCATGCTCACACCGTATTTTCCTATTTAAGATGTTGAATCTTCTCTTTATGGCTACTGTCTTAAACTGTTCATCTTATCATTCATGTTTGCAATGCTTCGATTAGGCCACAGGTAAATCTTTGAATTTTTTCCAGTATTTCTGTGATTATAGTTTTATTCTGAAGCAAAATATTTTGAATGTCACATTATTTTATGCTGTAAAAAAAAGGTAAGCTTATCATCTTCTAATAGTAGATATATAATAAAGTGTAGCATATATAGACTAGTTATAGTAGTGTATAAAAATGTACTCATTCTATGACTGATAATGTACCTTTTAAACTTGGTGCACTAATTTACAACAACATTACAACATTACTAAAATCTATATAAACATTCCTAGTGTGTTTTCATTACAAAATGGGCAGCTTATTTGATCCCAAAATAATATTTGGACTTATGAGTTTAGCATTTTGTATACTTAATTTATGGAAGTGAAATTTTCATTAACATTATCTCTGCATATAACATGCTAACTACCTCATCCTCTATGCTCCTGTATTGCATTTGCTCACCTTGTATAAACCTTGTATAAACCTTGGTGATCAGATTACGCATAAGTTGAAAGTGTAGTTGTGGAATGAGGAAGGTTTTAAACGTATTATATCCAACAAATTATTTCAAATGAAAACATTTCAAGTTCAAACCATTTGTGAAAGGGAATCCTGCATAAAGAGTTTATTTAGAAATAGCATGAGTGAATCTAAGGTGGTTATAATGACAGAACAATATAGGGAAAACAGTGAGACATTTTGATTAATGGAAAAAGGGAGGTGTAATTAGAAAATATATTGTAGTTTGCAAGAACAGTCTAAGATTTAAAACAAATAAAAAGTACAATGTAATGTGTGATTTTGACTTTTTTAATATTTTTATTACTGGAGATATTAAATTATTTTTTGTTAATAATTAGGACCAACTGCAGATTTGGTCTCCTTATGCACATGTGGTTTCACAAGAATCGCTAATCACGTATCAAGTGAGTGAATTGCATTAGATTAATTATTTAGACGTACATAACAGTGTTTATGGGTAATATATGGCTATGAATAACTGTCATAAGGTGAAAAAGAGTTGCTTGATGCCAAAGGTTGTAACAATACACTGTATTTAAGACTGCATTTCTTAGAAGCTTAGTATAAATGCCAAACCAACACTAACTTGGTTAGTAACTTGGGGAGAGATACAGAGAAAAAAAGGGAACACATCACATAAAGTGAGCTGCAGGTGATTTGTGCTTTTTTGGGTCTCATTTCACTGTTAAGAGTTTAATTCTCTTTAAAAATAGATTAGTTCTCTTTAAAAAACCTTCTCCATTCCGAAGATATTCATTGATGATCAGGGCCAGTGCAAGGCTTTCTGTTTCCTAGACTAAGTTATATTTTGCCTCCTCTTGCCTTACATCCCGTGATTTTATACCAGCCACAGTTTTTCCATTTATTGTGCTTCATTCCACCTTCTTCTCCGTACCTTTTCAGTCTTTCTGTCTCTTTCCCTCCTGATATTTCAGTTCCTTTGACCCATTCATAGCTGCTGTCCTCCTCCTCCTTGGTCAGCATCCCTTTTCATACACCCAGTTTGCACCACTTACCGCAGAACTACACTCCACAGCACCATAATGCCCCCACATTGCTTTCCACGGCACCAGATTGCCCCAGCACTTTTCTCAGCATCACATTGCCTCCACATCATTTCCCACAACACCAGGCTGCTCCCTCTTCAGTGCTTTCCACAATGCCAGATAGCCCCACATCACTTTTCACAGCACTAGACTGCCTCCACTTACCTGAGGCGAAAAACAAAATGCTGCCCCCCCACCCCAAAAATATAATAATAATTCACACTAAAATGAAACTTATCAGAACGTGATAATTTAATACAAGAGCACCTTTCTATATGCAAAATGATATGGTGTGAGTATTGGCAGGCCATGATTAAAATGTGTACCCTTGAGTCATGTTTTAAATCAGTGGCCACATATTATGTTTTGGGGAATTGCACAGCCTGTTTTCATAATAATGTTTGTTTTACCATTTCCTTCTTTTCACCTCGTGGGTGAGCTCTTAGAAAAAAATATTTTATTTTTATATGACCACTAAATCCCTTTTCATATACATAATAAAATATATTTTTTAAAAGAACCCACCCATGAGGTGAAAAGAGAGTAATGGTAAAACATTATTATGATAATAGGCTGTGCAATTCCCTAAGACATAATGTAACCAGTGACCTATAACAAAATCCACATAGATGTAGTCAGTGTCAGATGAGTTAACCACTGGATTGCTTAACATATATATGCAGTGTCAGATGAGTTAATCCCTGGGTGGCTAGACAGATATAGGCAGTGTCAGAGGAGTTAACTCCTTGGGTGGATAGACAGATGGAGGCAGTGTCAGAGGAGTTAACCTCTTTATCCACACACTCACAATGACAGACAGTCTGTCACACACAGTCACACTGATATAAACACACTCACTCACACTGTCATACACACACACTCACTCAAACTGATATACACACTCTCACTCACACTGACATACACACACACTCACTCACTCACACTGATATACACACTCTCACTCACACTGACATACACACACACTCACTCACACTGACACACACACACACACACTAACTCACATTGACATGCACACTCACTCATTCACACTGACATACACAAACACTCACACTGATATACACACACTCACCCTGACATACACACCCACTCACTTACACTGACATAAACACCCACTCACTCACACTGACATAAACACCCACTCACTCACACTGACATACACACACTCACTCACACTAACATACACACACACACACTCACTCACACTAACATACACACACTCACTCACACTGACATACACACACGCTCACTCACATTGACATACACACTCACTCACTCACTGACATTCACACACACACACACGCTGTCTAACTGTTAAACTTACCTTGTCCAGGCATCTCATTGCTTTGAGCTCCTTGTGTGAAGGAGGGACTGAGACAATCATGGGAGGCTCCTGAACTCTCAGCCAATCAGAAGAGTTGAGAGGTCTCACCTGATTGGATGAAACCTCCTTCCATCAAGCTCCCGTACACAGGAAAAAAAAGAAAAAGACCGCTGCATGGAGCAGCAAAGTGCTGCCTCTGCCAGGGTGCTGCCTGGGGCAGCTGCCCCAGTCTGCCCCATTAAATAGCCGGAAGTTTCTAAAACTCAGATGACTGTCTATAATGTGTCCATACCTAAAATATGTTTTTTTAATACAGGCATGTAAGCAAAAATACTCAGTATAACAGTTTTAAGATGTCTGCCACACTCACATAGCTCATCTGTAATAGAACTATTAAAACACCCTATCGCTAAAAATACTAATTACATAAAATCAAAATTCTGAAAAATGCTGTATAATTTTAGAGCTACATCATTGCATTCTGAAAACTGTTGTCCAATAATGTTGGAGCAACAAACATGTTTGTTTTGCAGTCTTTAGGACTGTATTATTCATTTAAAAAAACCTGTGAATTTTTTTTACCATTATCATACTAAAGCTTTGTTACATTAAGTTAACATCTATTTAATGAGATATAATACTGTACTTTTTGCAAATTACAATTCTAGTGTAATGTGATGGGAGGATAGATCAAAAACATAATAAAGTAAATCATAGCAAAAAGAACAATGCAAAAGTCTCACTAATCAATTTGAACGAGACTCCTAAGAATTCTGATGGAAAATAATCTTTGCATCTACTCTCCACCACTAAAAGGCATGGGCGTGGTTTAGGTTCTTTTATAATGGTAATATTCTGTTACATAATGTGATAGGCTTGTTGTCAAGGTATGCCATTCCTTACTGTATGAAGAGAGCAGTGAATACATGCCTATTTCTATTAATAGAATAACAAGCTGCCAGGCCACCTGCAAAGCACAGCTACACGCTATTGATTCCAGAATTGTGCACCATCAGTAAATCTACTGGTAGTAAGTAAAGATATGATAACATTCAGTCTGTTTTTATTTTGAGATATTAGGTAGTTAGACGATATGATTTTGTTGAATCAATACAATATTGAATACCATATCACTAACATCCTTTGGAAGAATCTTAATAGAAGTGTCAGTAATAACATTTTGAAGTAAATAACTTTTTTTAAAACACTGATTCATATTGTTTTCCATCATTGTTATATATTGTTATCCACGAAGTTGACAATGATAGGGAATGTTTGTGTGTATTTGTGCTTGAATGGTATCAAATAGATCGGCCAGTTTATCTTCAACGTTGTTTATGTTTTTAAAAACTATTCTATAGTAGCATTAAAAATTCCCTTTTTTTATTATGTTTTCAGTGATTTATATTTGAAATAAGCTGCAGGTACAAAGTTCTTTTACCAGAAGAACTAATGTTATCTGCACAAAACCAATTTAGGCCATCAGGGAGTATTATATTGTCTTAACAAATATATAATATTGTAGATTAATATCACCCATTAACTGAAAAAGTGTCATTATTGGTAAAGAAATGTCTCTTTGCGAATAAATGGCCACCACAAATGTGGTTAAAAAATCTGCAATAAATATTGTTTGCGCTGTAATTACCCCACAAACAGTGATTAAATGAAGAGGGTAACCATTAACTGACAAAAAAATCATAACGTTTTGCATGTTAACTTAACACCTCAATAAACGTGGTCTAAATGTGCTTAACGCAACAGATATTTGCAGATTAACTATTTCAGTGCTGTAGAGAACACAGACAGTTCTCCTTACAGCACTGAACGTGTCCACCCTATATAAAAACAAAATTATTCCGGGAGTCACAGAGGCTACCCATATTCCCCTCCCTTTAAAATATGTCAGCAAAGGTCTGAGATTTCAAATGGCTGAGGAGGCATCTGATTGGCCAGGTGTTGACTGGATGTGAAATGTGAAAAAGTTTTTAAAAAACAAAAATAAGTTTTGAAACAAGGTTTCAAAACCAGCCAATTGTTTACTAGCAAATATAAAAATACATAACACACAGTTACAGTTACCAGGCCATTTACCATTTTATTACAAGAAAAACAGAATGGCGCGAGACAGTGGATACCTTGAGTTAAAAACCACACGAAAACAATAATGGTGCAGTATTGTGAAACACCAATTATAACAACACAGGTGGTGATAAATACACTCACAAACAAATTTGTAGGAAAATCATTGGAAATATCGTGCTTTGGTCACAGGTTTAATAATATCTGAAAATATAAAATGACAGAACAACATGTGCAGGACCAGACTGATGGTAAAAGCAATGGCCCCTGCTAAAAACAAACTCACAGGAGGTAGTGTTCAAAAAATGCAGAAAGTCCAGGACTTGAAACGGAAAACGTAACCTGGATATGGCAGGAATGAGAAGCAGGATCAGGGAGAAGAGCTGCAGCTGCTGAAGTCTCTGTCTCTATGCGTTTCGCCGGAGCTCCAATCATGGCTTCCTCAGGAGAAGACTCAGTCTTATATGTTGTTTATGGGCATTCTGGAGAGTGCTTCAGAGGGCTGCGTTTTTTGTGTGTGATACCGCAAATATTAATATTGTTATTTCTACCAAGTTCTAGCACTTTTTTTATTTGCACAAACCACTTTGTTTTCTGCACATATACCATTTTAGCAGCCCCCCGCCCTGCAATTTGCAGGGAGGAGGGATGGGATAGTTTCCCTGCCCCTAATTTAAGGAATGGAGAAAATGCTTGGAAACCAGGGGTGACTATTTCACCACTGGGTCCCTAGCCTTAAAATAAAGTATTTTGTTAATAACGGTATTTAAAAAAAAAAATTGTTTTATGCCCTTACCACTGAACTAGTGCTTTAACCCACTTCAGTTCTGAGCAGTCCATTTGCATTAAATCACGTCATTCCATCATGAATAATCGTGTGTTAAATAAAATGGTAATTTTCCCAGAGTTAACTGTCAACATTGAATTGAGATGAATAGTTTATATCCCTGACTTAACTATGACTTAGCTATACATTTTACAGGGATACACTTTGGTGAAATTATCCTGCAAGAAGGAAAGCGTTGGCCCTGCGAATGCATTTTTACACATTCAAAGATTTAACTATTGTGTATTAAGCATTGTGCATGGCCACTTGGACTCTTCCAGCAGGAGGGAAGTCAGTGAGAGGGAATGTTCATCTCACAGTGAATGTTCATTTCAGGCCAGTTAAGTTTTTACAACAACTCGCCTGGAACTCATTGCAAATGAACATCTCATGATGAAGCTGGTTGAAGCAGTGTGACATCTTGCATTATGTTCATTGCACGTTACTACCTATAAAATAAGAACAGATTTCTTTATGTAAGTACAAATGAAATAGTGTTGATTGGTTGGCTGCCATAGTTACTATCTGCCCTAGATTTAAAACAGGATATTTTTGCTGATCACATTGTATTATTTTTTATTGTACGCTTTAATTTTAGTAAAAAAAACACGATTCTGCTTGGACTTTAATAACAAACTGTGAGGTGGATGCAAAGCTCATTGTAATGTAATGAAAAATGAAGAAGATTGAATTATTGTAATTTTTCAATTGCATGATATATTCCAGTGTTGCCCCATGTGATCTCCACAGTCAGTTTGAAAAGATGAAAATAGGATTCTTTGCTACAACTACTGCTTTTAGAATATTAGGAATCCAAATAGTTATTTGAAATTCTGACAGTATTCATTAATCATCTCACTACTACATATTCAGAAAATAAATAAATGGGGGAAAAAAGTATCTTTTCATGTTAACCCTTTTAGCCTTAATGGCACTATTGGTGATAAACAAGGTCAGACAGCAAAGGTTGTTAGCAGGGAAATTAATCAGCTTTTGATGTTTTATGTATAAGCTATTTTAAACAGTTTCATAAACAGCTTCAAGCCACAAATATAAAAACATAAAAGGGATAACTGGTAGTCTCAACTAAGCAAATATGACACAAAACTATAATAGTGGTGTGTAGTAGTGTGTGTATATATATATATATATATATATATATATATATATACACACACACACACAAACACACACACAATATAAGTACACACATAAGTAGCATGTATAGTGTATCTATAGATATAATATTTGATTATGTCAACACTGAAGTAACACTTGTTTTCATGATCTTCTAATGTGTTATAAAAGGAGTTCATGTTACTTATATAAATTACCCATTATTTGTCATACTTTATTCCATAATTTCATCATTTTTAAATATTACTTTTGTTTATCAAATGTAATTGGCTAATTCTTCATTAGGGAGACTTGTATGGTATTGCCATCTTCTGGGACTAACCTGAACTACACTTCACTTGCAGCATATGAAAATTGAAGGCTAGGTTGATTAGTGCAAATAATCTTGGACATTAATAAAGTGCTAAGTTAAAAACATCATCAACTGACTCTGGTTAATTCACTTTAACAATATTTCTTGCTAATAATAACTGCTGAAATATTATGGCGCATGAATTTATATGCATTTCTTTTTAATCTCTTAACCCCTTAGAGACCAATGACTGTCTGAGCAGTCTGTGCTACTAAAGAAATGTTCTTTTTCATCATTAGCAGCTCTAAAGCTAAATGTTACAACAGTGCTATTTGTTATGACGACATTGATTTGGTTAATATCAACCTAACCAAATATTTACATGAGGTCCAACTAATTTACAAAGGTTATTTTACCATACTGTTCATGTACATATCATTAGGCTTTGCACACCTTTTTCACCACAGTAGGAATATTCTTTTAATTATGAGTTTAACTGAATTAGTCATTTCTTACCGCATGCCTGATTGAAGAAAAGTTATTATTAAACTTTCATGTACATGTAATGCATAATGGATGAGGTTTAAATGAAGAAACAATGAATATGTAAGATGCAGGGTATTTTGAAAAGTACTTTTACATCCATCAGTCGATTTAGAGTGAATAAATACAACCGGAACTTTAGTAATTATGTTGATTTTTAGCACCTTACCAAACAATCAAAAACATCTTTGACAACCTGTAGAGGAACAGTTTAGGACAGAGTTTGCTATACTTTGGCCTAGAAAGGGTTAAACAAAAAATGCTCAGTATCTGGAGTTCCACACAAACACTATCATAGATCTATAAATGGAAAAAAGTCTACAGCACAAATTCAGTAACTTAGCATTTCATCCATAAGGTTACAAAGAACTGGATAAGCAGGGTACTCTAACCTTGGGTAAGGGGAGTTTTCTTCCTTTTTGTATTATTTAATAGTTTGTGTATCCCTTAGAAACAGATTACTTGTGGTAATTTCATCATCTTTAATTTGTCCATATATATCATTGTTCTGATTTACAAAAAAGGCTGCAGTGCAATGAGAAAGCAGAGGCCTAAAGTAAGTGTTTCCTTTAACTACTTGTCTTTCAAATTCATACTTGCTGTTACAGTCCTGAATTTGAGAGGGCCCCAAAAAAGGGAATTTTTACCTGCAAATTTAGGACTGTTGGCAAATATGGAAATTATTTATTATCAGGAATTTTGGCACATTCTATGTTATAAAGTATAAACTTGACAACATTTCAGGTCTTTCTTTCATGCATCCACTGCATTTTTTAATGTCTGGACTTTGACTAGGTCATGTTCAAATGTAGAAATAAATGACATCTCCTTATTAATATCTATATCTCCTTACTGATTTCTCATTAATTTGCATATAACAATTTAAATAAGCTCTAAAGGCATAAATAACAATGTAGTTGCTGGATGGTAAGAAAATGGTTAATGGTATGGATACACATGACATTACATTTTGAATCACATTTCAGGATTTATATGATGCCACACCATTCAGGATAGAAATTCAGCCTTCCACATTACATAAAATTCTTAATTGAGATCTAGGATATGTAGCATGCAACTGGTTAATGTGAACCCATTTTTCAATAAAATCACCACTTTTAGGAAACTTTTATGAATTTTTAATTGGATCTTCATTGTACTTCAGCAAGGGTTACCCAAAATGGCCTGCATCTCTTGCAACCAACCAGAGATATTTAACACCATTTGCTGGAAATCAACTGTCTTGAACATCCTGTCTGTCCAAGCAGTTGGAAGCAACATAAGCTGGGACCACTGATACTGTTGGGTTAACCCCTCCAGTTCTATATGTTTAAGTTGTACTAGAGCTGGTTGTCTGTGCATTTATTTTTGTGATTGTATTTTCAATAAATAAGAGTTTTTACCTATTTATAAAGTCTTACACTATATGCTATTTCTCCCCATTCCTTTTTGTTTCCCATGTGTCCACTCGTGTCCCTGCGGAGACCTCCATTCTAAGGTCACAAGATATTTTCTGTTTTTAATACAAATTCTATATCAGACAAGGGCAAAGATATTCCCCATTTTTTTATTGGTGCACATTTTGTTGGAGCTTGAGAGTGGAATTGTGGACAAATTAAACATCCTTTACAATAGCATAATCACACAATATTTTATATGTGATCTTGTCACCATGAGGTGGGCACATCATGTTCATGTTGTAACAAACTTCTGAAACAGTGGGGACTATTCATTGTTGCATACGATGATTGGATGTTCTGATAATGAAACCATCTATCATACTAAGTCGTACTTCAAATCTCATTAAGCTTTGTAAGGCCTCATTATTTTTACACTCATCATCAGTGATGTGATTGGCAGTAGAATCTTCTATATGCTTATAGAATTGACCAATAGTGGGGTCACTCTTTTGACTAGTGACCCAATCCTTACTAGGAGAATATTGACACTGTTGTGCAATGTTAAGGTCAACTTCATTTTTAGCTTGCTGTCTAGTTATGGCTTCAATTTGAATTGATCCAGTAAGATAATTATTGTTAAGAAGCTCTCCATTGATGGTTGCTTATTTTGCTAATGAATCAGCTAAGCTAAAAGTTCTTTGTCGATACCTTGTATTTTAAAAAGGCCTTCGGTTAAATCATTTTTATTTACCAATTCATCAGTTTTCTAAAACATTTACCTTGTTTGACAGGTTTATTGTTACTTTTCAGAATTTTTTTTTTCTTTTTCACTCAGACTCTGCAACACATAATACAATTAAACGGGTGTTCTTATTGCTTTTGTGTGTTTTCAGATCATCCTTGTGCTTTTCCTTTACCTTCTTTCTTTTTATTCTATTATTATTTATAATCTTTGTTTTATATTGAAAAAGAAATAAGAACATACAAACATATACATATATTACAAAGTTAGGAAACGTATCAGGGCCTAAAGTATTGTAATAATTTGTAGTTTTTAGATTAAATCAGGGTTTTTTTAATCTCTTTTTCCCTTCCTTTCCCTTTCTTTTTTCTTTTTCTTTGAGAGACTACATACTCTATATGCTTAAATCATATTTTATATGATGGGCTTCATTTGACATCATCATTTCGCTTTTTTCCTCTCATTTTTGATGTTCATGAGAACATGTCAAATGATAACCCATACAACAACTATGTTACAGTCCTCAAAAAAATTGAGTGTTCCTAGTAGTCTATACAGGGCCCAACTTCATAATATCATTCATACTTACATACATTCAATCATTAGCTCTACCAATTCTGCTGGAAGGCTATTCCATACATCAGTTACCCTCTCAGTAAAGTAAAACTTGCAGATATTATTTTTTAAATCTTTGCCCCTCTAATTTAAGACTATGTCCTCTTGCTGTGGTAGTTTTTCTTATTTTAAATATACTCTCCTCCTTTACTGTGTTAATTCCCTTTCTGCATTTAAATGTGTTTATCATATTCCCACTGTTACATCTTTCCTCCAAGCTAAACATGTTAAGATTAGTGTTGAGCGAACCTGAACTGTTCGGGTTCGTACTGAACATTACGGTGTCCGTACCCCAGACCTGAACCCGGACATTTCACTGTATGTTCGGCTTGGAGTTCAAGGTTTGGCTAGAAGAGAAGTCATTTCAAGTACAATGATTAAAGAAAAAAACATTCACCTTCTCCTCAATCATTTTGGGCAACAATGGAATGCAAATATCTATGAAGAGGTGATCCTTCTGGCCGCTCATCCACTTGAGTATGTTGTACTTCATCCTTAAGGAATTTGAGTCATCTAATCTTCATATTTTTTCATACTTTTCATACTTGACATTAAAAACAGATGAACATCTACATTCACCTTGCGTACTAGATATTGACATTTTAGACTAAAAATATAATAACTACAATACGATTTAATAATTGTATGAATTATTAAATTATGGAGATAGATCTCAGCAGTGCCTCCAATTATGTAACAACACTTATGAACAAATTAAGAATTACATTTTAGCAAAAATATGAAACATTCATATTATTAATATTAAAATATTAATATTCCTTAATATTAATATAGCACTATTATCAAATGACCATGTCCAAAATATTAAAATAAAGAAATATACTATATTTTATTTCTGATCACAAGTTCTTTGAGATCAGCATCAATTTATAATTCAACACAGAAACTATATTTACTTGAAAATATAACTTAATGTTCAGGCAAAAAAATTATGATTGTTGGATAATCAGTGTGCAGTAAAATATGGGAAACAGATATCTATTCTTTAAAACATGTCATAATGTCATGACATAAAATACAATGTAATATTGAATGATTATCACATCTTAGTTACTGGCTTATGATTTAGCATAAACAATAATGCAACAGTCTATATTTCTAACTATGATCACAGTATATAATAGTACAATCTCCTTTTGTTCTTTTTCATTTGTAGATGATATTCTCTCCCTATTGTTTAATTTTTTATTAAATATTTACATGGTTGCTCCTGTAATACCAGTTTTGCCTCAATATCAATAACGCTTTAGTGATTCTATCTTGTAATCTTACATTTATCCAGATCTTACTCTGCTAATTTCCAAAGTGGTTGTTTCATTGGAGTCATCCTTATTTAAAATTTATTTTTTAGCTAGTATAATGTACCAGTCTTCTAATTTGTTATCCTTTTTTTAAACAAATGCACCCAACTTTATATGCAGCTTCTCAACATTTGAAGGTGTTCCATAAAATTAGACTTGGAGTTTTCCTGGTGTCATTTATAGCCATAAATTCATTGGCTTGCTGTCAGGTTCCATCCCACATTCAAATCATCTTGTGTTCTGGTTGTATTCAGTTTCTCTGGTTTCTTCTCTGCCTTTGTTATTCCATTCTGCTTATTTGTTCATGGGTTCTTTGTTATTCTGTTATCCTTGTGTGTTCATTAATTCCCAGTTCCAGCCACATGGCGGCATTTCATAGTCCCTGCCACATGCTGGCTCTTTCCATAATGTCATAGTTACCTGCCTAACATGACCCCAGAGAGGCTAGAGAGGCAATGTTTCTGCCTGTGATTATTTTTTGGTGTTCTGTTAAATATTTCCTGGATTCCTTCTGCCTTGATAATATGTTTTCGTGGGTAGTGGGAAGATTTTACTACTACATATTTAGAGTTCTACTAATTTGATCAAATTATTTAAGTATAGTCATACAAATAGGCTCAGATTATATATGTATTAGGCACAGGGCAGACCTGTAACACACCTTTAAAGTGTTGTCTGATAACAAGATTTGATTTTCCTGCTTTAGGTATTGCAGAATCTTACAGCACTCTGCAAGCCCCAGGACTATATCCTCAGTAGATATGGAGACGATAGATCATTCCCTCTAAAACCATATGTTATATGATACTACCTGAAGACATTGATTGCTTATCAACCAGTTTCTAAGCAATGTTCAGCCAACTATTTCTCCTCTTTACTCTCCCTTCTCATCAAGGGAATACTCTAAAAAAAAGGTTATGATTGCGCTCTTATTTGTTAGTCATACATTTGCAATTAAGTTCTACTAATCATTTAAGTAAGTTTATGTACAACATTGTTTTTAGCAAAGGGAGTTTTGTACATTCCAACTTGCTATAGCAATCATCCTTAGCTTGAAATGTTTAGTTCTAAAGATTACATCAGAATCAAGTTCCTCTCATAAGCAATGTCTGAAGAGTAGTTTAACGCATGATGTCAAATATCAGATTATGTTTATGTGCACATATCTAAAAAATAGTAACTGGTGTAAATCCGTCACCCATGAATGCACAATGTATTCGTCGATTCCTCAGAGCAAAAAATAAAGACATGGCAGACTGATATATATGATAAAAGAAGTTTTTTTTTGCCCTGTCAGTCAACTCATGCCCTTTGAAATTTAGATTAGCTTATTGTGCCTTAAGTCAAATAGGCAGCAATCAGATGAGTCATAGTTGTCCCACTGGCTGCTCCAGATCTATAGGTTCACATATTAATGCATGGATATTAACATTTTTGATGTTGTTCAAGATATTTTTAAAATCACTTATCAAACTTTATATATGTTAAATAATGCAAGTTGGGCAAAAAGTTACATTTTATCTCCGTTGATGGAACACCCGATTTCCAAAATACATTAATGTAAAACTCAATATAAAAATGATACAGTTTAGTAAAGTATGGATTCTTTAATAAAATCAAAACATGACCAAGTATATTATAATTAACATATGACTTTAACTAACTGGCTTCCTTTCTAATTCTTATAAATAATATTTAGGTCTGTACATTACTATGGCAATCACAATAATCCATTATACTTTAGTATTGCATTCGTTTTTTTAACTTGAAATAGTCTGCATTTTTTTAAAAATCTTTAAAAGTCAAAAATTTCTAAAGCTCTTAATTGCAAAATTACTGACACAAAGAACAGCACTTCAAGTTAAAGCTTTTTTTTTACTAAATACTTTACTATGTGATTATAGCTAATTAGCAACTTGCAACATAATCCATGAATTATGAATGTACTGTAGTGCAGAGATGGAGCTATTGTGCGTTAATTAATAAGGTCTGCAATTTAGGTAGTATGCCTACTGTATTCTATGCTAATCTTTGCTAGCTTATTCTCAAGAATAGTATTCATTATGTAGATAAGATACTAAAGTAAAATCTCTTGGATTCATTGAGGCATACCATTAAAATAATCTGAAACTTTATAAGAGACTGATATATAATAAATTGAACTGATTAAACCCCAAATGGTCAAATTTGCAGCACTTGGCAAAACCTTTTGCAGCCCTAGATCAGTGGTGGGAGAGCTTGCTTGTTAAACATGTCACTGTATTTATGTTAGGAGATGCTATATGGGAGACTATCTAGTCAGTGGAGTGCAACACAGTTCTGTCTACACAGTAAATACAGTATCAAATTAATTATAAAAAATTTTATTTTTTTTGTTGTGTCACCCTGTGAGTTTCTGTTTGTCAGATGAGCTGACTAAATGCCTATTAAACGTGGTGCAAATCATGCCTGTAATTACAAGACTGAGAAAGGTGACTTAGATTGTGGGAAATACATGACTGACCACTTGGGAACATGACTGACCAATTGATGACCAAAAAGGATTGAGATATACTGTAGGGTGCAAGGAGATGTATCAGGTAGTGTGAGTCCTGATTGTGTTATACTTTTCAGGTTTAGGGAATGTTACAGGTTGATTCTGTTGGTGTTGTAAGCATGTTCCTGATGACCCTCTTTGAGAACTACCCATGAGGAAATATTTAAACAAATGTAAAACTATGCCTTCCAGTCCTCAAAGATAATGTAAGTGCACTACTAAAATCTGATGGTAGTGTCAAATGTGAAGGAAAATTAGGATGGAATAATCACATTGTCACCAGCCATTACAAGATCATTAACACTAAAATTAGCACTGTTTCAATGCTGTGGCATAGACGATCTTATCTATATGGATAATCAAATGACGTACGTGCATGTTTCCTTTAGATGTTCTCCTCTAAAGGAAGAAACGACTTCAAGACAATCAGTTGTAGCATAATGTACATACAAAGTATGAGAGACACTGTCTGCAGTATTTATTTTACCAGCCACAGCCCTGAAATATACATTTCTTAGTAAGTGCCTCTGAATAAAATGATGTGGTCATTGTAATCAAAAGCTAATGCTTTGCAATGCAGAACAGCAGTCATCCCATTATGGTCCATTGAAAAGCCTATTTTTTTTTATTGTATAGCATAACAGAATATACTACTTTGTGTTAAAATGACTTTAATGGAATGTCCTTTTCCATAATTTGGTTTAGTTTAATCCAAATACAGTTTTATATTCTTTCCATACTTGTTTTTCTTTTTTTTTTTTTAAGTAAATGATTCTTTTACTGTATTATATACACCAAACATGGGAGAAAGAGCCCATGGAGATATAATAAAAAAAGCAGAAAAAAATGAAAGGTAGCGCATCAGAAAAATAGCATTGCATTTCAGTGCCTCTTCTGAAATGTTTTTGTAGGACTGCTGCTTTAAATGAAAGCACTTAATAGAGTCACATCTGGAATAATGCAACATTGTAAAGCGCAAAGGTTTTGCAGGGCATAATAGAAACCATGCAGTGCATGTCTGAAAGGGACTGAGCAACACGCTCACCAAAGGCCATCCGGTCAATGCAGCAACAGGATGAGCTACACTTGCATTACCTACGAATAATGTTATACCAGTGATATTGATGTATATTGGAATACACGGTTTTGTTAATGCACAATAGTCATCATGCTGTGCTTGGCTGAAAGGACGGCAGACACAGCTTATTACCTTTGATCTAAATAGTTATACCCATACTGTTTTCCTTTTTGTATTCCTTCTGAATCTTTCAGTATAGCAGATATTCTCAAATGGCTAAAAAGAGTTAATTAGAAAAACATAAAGCACCGAAACACTAATGAAAAAAAATTGTATGAATAGTTGATATAATGAGGTATTGGCATATGTAATATAAAGGAATCATGCTGAAGAGTCCAATTAAGGACTGTACAGCTGTCCATGAGTGGTTATCTGGCTCTGCACCTCTGCCCTGGGTTACACATAAAGATCATTTGTAGAGTGGTCATTTGTCCAAGGTGTCCATGTAAAATGGATAAAGAGGCACAAAAGAGATAATTTTTAACTGTATTTGCATGTGACTTCCCAGAACCTATTGCAGTGTTGATAGCACTGCAAGTTTAGGATTTCTGTGAGAAAATCAGGTCTTCTGGCTTGTTTGGTGCATGTAGATTTTTGTTTAATGATGCTTCTGCTACCATATTATATATAAGTGTACTCTGTTTATTTATCCGATTGTCTAAATGACTGTTTCTCCTAAACTCTAGATAGCTAGTGAAACAATTCACCCATGTGCAGGCTCATCCAGGCTGTAACCAGGCTGTATCCTTTTTGCTTTGCTTTCTTGTACAGTTTTTCTGCTCATTCCTGTGTGCTTGTATTCCTGCCAAATCTGGGCTTTAGTCCAGTTCCAGCCCTGTCTTAGTATTCCAGTCCTGTCCTAGTACTCCTGCCCTGTCTTATTATTTCCTCTTTTCAGTTCTGTCCTGTCTTAGACTCCTATTGTTCTCGCTTCTAGGACAGTTCAACAGGGCCTTTTCATTGCTGACAGTTCAGCAATACTAACACTAACTCCTAATACTAACACCAATACACACAGGAAAATACACAAAAATAGAATAGTCAGTAGGCTGGATCAGGATGAGGAATATCACAAGACAATGTCACAAGGCAAACAAACAAGTCAGGACAGGCAAGGATTCGGCAATAATATCAATGGATGAAATTAAGCCTAACAAACAGGTGTGAGCATGATGCAAATATCAGTGTTATTGGTTGTACACTGTATACAAAAAAAACCCTAAAACTATCTGTGCTTCTCATTCTTTTATCATTGACAACATATATATAAACATAATATAAATGGCAAGAGGAGAGAGAGAGAAAGAGAAGAGAGTGCACAGAGGAGATAGCAAGAGAAGAGAGACTACATGGGGGAGAGGGAGAGACTATAGATGGGACATAACGAGACTATAGAGGGGAGAGAGAAAGACTACAGAGGGGAGAGAGAGACTACAGAGGGGAGAGAGATACTATAGAGGGGAGAAAGAGAGAGAGACTACAGAGGGGACAGAAAGAGACTACAGAGGGGGTAGAGAGAGAAAGACTACAGAAGGGAGACAGCGAGCGAGACCACAGAGGGTAGAGAGAGATGATATAGAGGGGAGAAAGAGAGAAAGACTACAGAGGGGACAGAAAGAGACTACAGAAGGGAGAGAGAGAGAAAGACTACAGAGGGGAGAGAGAGAGAGAGAGAGAGAGACTACAGAGGGGAGAGAGAAAGACAACAGAGGAAAGAGAGAGAGACTACAGAAGGGAGAGAAAGACTACAGAGGGGACAGAAAGAGACTACAGATGGAAGAGAGAGAGAGACTACAGAGGAGAGAGAGAGAGAGAGAGAGAGAGAGAGAGAGACTACAGAGGGGAGAGAGAAAGACAACAGAGAAAAGAGAGAGAGACTACAGAAGGGAGAGAAAGACTACAGAGGGGACAGAAAGAGACTGCAGATGGAAGAGAGAGAGACTACAGAGGAGAGATGTAGACTACAGAGAGGAGAGAGATTACAGATGGGAGAGAGAGATTACAGAAATGAAAGGGGAGAGAGACTGAACAAATGAGAGGGGGAGAGACTAAAGAAATGGAAATGAGAGGAGGAGAGAGACTACATAAATGGAAATGAGAGGGGAAGAGATACTACACAGATGGGGAGAGAGACTACACACATGAGGGGGAGAGGAAAGGACAGACAGACATGGGCACTGACACTCCAAAGAACAGACTCTGGATCCACCCCTGCGGGGCAAGTCCTGTGGTATAATCTCAGGTGTGGGATGTTTGACAAGTCCTGTGAGTGCAATATCAGTTCTGGGATAAGTGCTGGGGCAAGTACTCTGAGTGCACTCTGCATGCTGGGTAAGTGACATGAGTGCAGTCTACATCCTGTGGTAGGTCCTGGGTGCTGGGACAATTACTGGGAGTGCAATATGGGTACTGGGTTAAGTCAGTTTATTCACCCAGTCTGTACACATAGGTTATATCCCAGACACTGCCCTGATATATACCCCTGTACAGTGCAATATATGCCCTCAGTATGTACACAAGGTTATGTCTCATACACTGCCCTGGTATATATACCTGCACAAGACAATTTGTATAATCTTGTGTACATACTGGGGCCTATGTATTGCCCTGTGCATGGGGTATATATCAGGGCAGTGTCTGGGATATAATCTTGTGTATATACTGGAGGTATATAATGCAATATGCAGGGGTATACATCAGTCTTATCTATAAATAATAAAGATGAGCAAAACAAAAAAATTCAGTTTTGTTTTAGTCCATTCGGACAAAAAAGTTATTTGTTTTGTCCAAAATTAATTTTGTCCATTGCTGCATTCGTTTCAGACGAAATTCATTCATTATTTTCATTTTGTTATATACATTAGCATGAAAGGAAAATAATTCACCTATTGGAGAATTTGGTTGAAAGAGTCGAAATCATTCAAATGTCATCCCTATTGAGCTGTTGAAATTTTGCTCTAAGTGGTTGGGGAATTAGAATATAGAAGATTATGGACATCTTTGTGTTAAAATCAAACAGATAGAAACATAGAAAGTCAAAAAGTGGTGTAGATGGAAACTAAAAAGTGTCATTAAAATAATATTAATTAAATGGTATAAAAATGTTGCATATTAAATTTAAAAAAATAATAGGAAATGGGTTTGTTTGTTTTTTTCCTTTCACTTTCTGTCCTTCTCTGTACTTCACAATTAATATGTGAAGTATAGGGAGTGACTTGGAGGCAAAGTCAGCGTATATTACATATTAGCATTTAATATATAACATAGATTGTATTGCTAAGTATTTTGATAATTATGGATGTGAAATGTAAACTTTTTTTAAAATATATTACACATTAAAAAATTTTATAAATTTCAAATCCATAATTTAAAAATGCTTAGTAATACATTATACAACATTGACAAATAAATACACATATACAGTATATTGATTTTTTTAAATCAAACTGAAATCAATTTCCCAACCTTACACTAATAGTATGTCTTAGAGATGTGGAATTCGTCCATTCGTCCATTCATTCAATTGGGCTTTTAGGCCGTTGTATGTAATGCTAATAGCATTACAATACAATAACTAAAGTCTAAATTGAGTCGAATTTGAGTCGAAATTGAGTCTACTGGGTCTATTGACTAAAATTCGAATTTGGAGGTTGACATCCAAATTGAATTTTAGTGAAATAGATCCAATTTAGCTACATAAACAACTGAATTTGACATGTGTCGAAATTAAACCAAACTGCCGAATGGACGAATTCCACTGATCAGATCAGTCAAGAAACAGTTATTATTCATTTAAGATGAGTTTTCTTATGCAGAGCACAATGTCATGCAGAATAAAAAGTAATCCAATATGAATACTGAATCACTCTGTTCTGTGGAATTCTGCAGTTAGGTCAATTTGGCTGATATAACTTAAGACGAAATTGAGCCGAAATTCGAATTTGACATATCAGAGTGGCTGTCGGCATCAAAATGGACAAATTAATTTCGTTCATTTAGCATTCATTCATTCGACTTTCACTAGTTTTTAGTGTATGTTATTCATTATTCGGACAAATGGACGAAAATGCTATTTTCGTCCAAAAATGCATTTGTCCAAAAACGAATGTCTAATAAATAATACACTCCTCAGATGTGCATTTAAAATGCATGGTTTTCCCTTTAGTGAACAAACAAAAAATGTTATGCTATGGGGCTGGTATAAAACTATTTCCAGGGCTGGTTTTTATTCCCAGTATGGCACTGGTTGGAGGAGGTGCAATTAAATCTCCTCTCAATTAACCCCTGGACAGCAACCAGACAATGAGGAGCCAACAACTTCAAATATGTGCAACCAGGTCAAAGAAAAATGTTGGTGCACTAAGCTAGTCACAGGCTCAACCCTAGCTTCATATAAGGAAACAAGGATTAAACAAACTTTAGTTTTAGTCATTTAATAGGAAAAATGTGTATTGCTGTGAGCAAGTAAAGGAGAAAAGGTAACAATTCAGTTAGTTATTTGACCTTTAACAAGAAAGCCCATTGACCCTTGCAGTGTCTTGCATAGTTCCATGTGTGTACTTTTACTGTCCTTAGATACTAAAGGTTCATAATTATTGTATTATGTATTATATAACATATCTAGTTGCACTGAAATAATTTCTCATGTTGACCCAGGAGGATCACTTCTTCATCATCATAATTGTATTCTACCATGGTTATTGATGTCTTAAATTATATATGTATATATATATATATATATATATATATATATATATATATATATATATATATAGCTTTAAGTAGTGCTGGGATTGATACACAAAATTAAATACTTCCTCTAAATACCATTTTTCACCACTAACTAGTAAAATAGTGGCCAAAGCACAAATGTCATTCCATGATGCATTGCACCATTTAAAGTTCCAAGCTGTATTTGAAAATCAGTGATTTTTTTAATGGAAGGGAGCATAGCATTTCTCCATGCTTACTTACACGTAATTGAAATATAGTTGGTTTGATGTAAGTAGAGGTAGAAAAAAAATGTAATAAGCATGATAGATTAGACTACAAAAAACTCAATAACTTACTGAGAAGTAAAACAAAATGATCTGCAGGAGAGTACAGAATAAAAGATGTTAAGCAGACAAAAGATTGCATTTTCAGTGAGACTGCTCTTTTTTGAATTGTTGCTATTTAACCTTGATGTTGCAAATGATCTTTAAACAAACTTTCAATATATTACAGTAGATTAACTTTAAACAATAGAATGAACAAATATCAGAGAAGAGAGAATCCGTCAAAGAATCTATAAAAAGATGTAAAGGATGACTATATTTCTCCTTAGACATTAGGCACGTCATGCATTGGGGAGAGGGAACAGAAATTCTAATATAATATTCAATATGATTTAGAGACTAAGGGAACTGTGTGAGGTTATAGAAATATATTATTCAATAAAGTTTAATTCAGTTAGTAAAATAGCTTTTTCAATTTGTTCCGTTTGAGATCTTAAAAAAAAGAAGGCAAAATCACAATTCCTTCAAATAATGATATAATATGTTAAAAACATGTATTAACACTTTGACTGCGCATCTTAAATTAACAATATGTATGAGGTTGTTTTTATTTTAACAGTACACATGATAGGAGTTCTACATTCTCAAAGTAACAGGTATCAATTGCAATTTGTCTGTGGATTGGACATATGTAATGTTTATATAAGCAGTAAGATCGAGCCAATATAATTGGAGGCCCTAGTACCACAGGTAATCCAATGCTTATGTGGTATTCTCACAATGGCAAGTAATAAAGTGATAAAAGACACATAAAACAATTGACATCAGAATAATTCTGTACAAGAAAACTAGTTGGTGATGTATAACATGCTATTCAGTTTTTAAGGTATAAATAGCATAGTTCTCAGGTCTGGATAAAAACGCTAACTAGAGAAGAGGTTGTAAGAATTTAGTCGAGGTATGAGTTGCAAGCAAATTGGCATCCTATTGTGTTTTTATATGTAATAAGGTTCTAATGCAGTCATATTTAAAAAAAGAACTCTGTGTGGCACATTTAAATGTTGCTGCAGATATTACAATGTGACGAGCTGTGAATTATTACTTTAAGTAAGTAACGCTTTATTTATTGTGCTTCACACAATGTCCTTGCAGATTCAAATTAGCCAATGATGTCTCAGCAGCTGTTCTGTCTGCATATTTCACTTTATATCCTCATACCAGATTGGTTTTATGTGCCTTATTATAGTTTGTATCTGCAAAAAGTTTTGTTGTTTTGTTAAAACTTTCCAGCATATATTATGGAAATGCAATATGGACTTGTTGAGCTATTTCTGATTTATTGAGATGAGCAAAGCCGATCCTGCTTTGTTTTTTTGCATATTCAATTTATTGAAAACCATGAGTGTTGTAGCACAGTTTTTATTGCTTCCCTTGTTACCAGGTCAAATTCCTTCTCATTCCATTGGCTATTCACTAAAAGTGGACTGCCAAACTCTTCATCTTGACAAGCTTTCCACCTCAAGCATTAATACCCGATTTTTGCAGTTCACTTTTAGAGAATACCACTCATTATGGTATTCATTAATACGTATCACCCTCTTATGTGATTTTAACCCTGGGCATAGGAAAAAGCTCTTCACCTTAATGATCACACTGGCTAATAAACAAACACCATCAGGGAAAGTCTCAAGGCCTATGCACATCCATTTTTAGTTGCTTGGTTAAAACTGGATGCATCTACATTACCCTGGTATGTTTATTCTCCATGAAATAGCTGTGTGTACAGGACTTACTGGTGCCATTGATCCTAAACCCTTTGAAAGGATACGTATCCCTGAAGTATTTGATGTGGAGACAGTCATGAGTCATTTAAAGAACTCCTCACATGCACAGGAGCAAACTGCTACCCATTCGATTATGTCTTATGTTAAGTGATGATTGCCTGTTTGCATTAACATCTAGGAAGTTGTGTCTCTGAATCATTTAAAAAATGTAAGTTTGATAACTATGGGGTTTATATATAAACATGGCACACACGCTGATAGCGCCAAATAGTAGTGCTATCAGTATGTCCGCCCATAGATAAAGCAGGCTCACGACAAATTTTGTGAGTCTGTGTCACCTCTGCCAGCAACTTACTTCCCGTTGTGTAGGTGTAAACAATCTATAAAATCAGGTGCTTAAAAAAAACCTGATGTAGGGCCACTACCAGGCAATGTCACAGTGCTGTCTTACCTGGGATCTGTTTTCTGACACATGCATGTTCATGAGTTGGACCAAGTCTTGTGCCTGAACCACTTCCACTGAATGAACCTCTATTTGGCCAGGGAATCTGTAAGTGTATAATTTATTTATCCTGAATCCTTGTTTTTGCTCACTTGACAAAGTCATGCAGCTATGCAGTAGTGCTGGTTGCTCCCAGAGGTCGGTCTTTAAGAAAAGGGCTATGTCAGGCTCATCTGAACTTGGACATCCAGCATGCTATGTAAGACTCATCCAGGCCAATTATTAAGTATCCAAAAATGTATTTTTGTTTGTTTGTCTGTATGTTCCCTTTACTCTTTCCTTGCAGCACATGAGGATCTTTGTTCCTCTCTCCTATGCCCATGTCCCAGCTTGTAATATCTTTGGTAGTGCCTGAGGATCTTGGTTCTTCACTCTGTTCCTTGTGTGCCTCCTCCTTAGCTCAGTCCTCTGTTTGTTTATGTTTTGTCTGTATATGTATTTAGTTCTGTAGCTATTTCTTATGCTTTACCCCTCTCATGTATGTCTTAGTTTTGCTTTTGCTCTTTAGTCTGTCTTATAGCCTGCAGACATCACAATATCCTATCAAGGTTGAGTACCATGCCTGCTTCAGGATGTCTGCAGGGTATTTTCTATCTCAGCTTTGGTCTTTCAGCTGTTTCCACAGGGCCCTAGAATGTGGTCAGACAAATCTGGGGCTTTAAGCCTTCGGGGGAGTGCGGTTACCCTGCACCAAATCCTGTATTTCCATATCTGCATACTGAACTCCTGAACTCAGACGCCCAGGGTCCCTTGTCATCTGGACCCGGTTCCTGACACCTGATTAGTAGTGGAGAACGCAGATTGGTGGAGGTCATTCTCCAGCACTGTAAAGTGTCCAGAGTTATAAAAAGGTACAATCGCTGTTATACATAACAAACGGCAATTGAATATTTTTATAAAACTCCTGACACTTTGCAGGTCAGGAATTTTAAAACATACAACCCCCTTCAGGCATATAAGTAATAATTATATGGTATTTAAGTGATTTATTACAACCTGTATACAACCCTTCACTTGAGTTTAATGCATGATGAGGTTGTGTTGACTTGGAGGATGAATACAATCCCAAAGTGTAAGTTAATTAAATACCTGTTTGCTTGCACTACTGCAGTGTTAGCAAAGCAATCCAGTACCAACCACCATAAGATTAAACCAACAACACTAAAAGCTCTGTTAAGGGTCATGGTAGTTAGAGGACAGGTGGAGAGGGAGATGTCACAAATACATGCTTAGAATGTCAAGAACAAATACAAATGAAATGTTTAGATGCGCTGTAAAAAAATGAAGAAATATTATTTAGGAAATGCTGGGTCACTTCAACCAAAAATACCCTCCATATTTAGAGATACATCTCAGTCTTTAAATGATCTAGTACTTTTATCACATGTGTTTTGGAAAAAGAAAACACCATGACCTTCTTTATAAAATAAATATATGTGACACTTTTGACATAAAAATTATTAGTATAATATTTGTTTATAATACATGATGTCTGTTTGGCACCGATAATAAATGGTTCTTGAAGATTGTTTTTTTATATTCAGTTGTATTAACAATCTAAAAAAAAGAAATACAGTCATCAAAATGTATGTCATTTATCAAGAAAGCAAGTAAAAAGCTGCTATTGCTGTTTCCATTTGTTAAAAGTGAGTTAAATAAAGAAGCAAACACAGATTAATAAATTTAAAAACACAATATGAATACATAAAATTGTATCATGCTGCTTTCTCTAAGATTACAGTATAATCAAGAGGTGCTTTGTGACCACTAACTAAACTCTTGAGAGAGGGGGATATCAAATATTAATGGAGCTTCCCATTCTCCCTTATGGCTAGTAAAGAAAATCAGAAATCTAAACTGGGTACTCAGGAAGACTTACCTGGATTCTTACAAGCGTTGGAACTCCCAGAGATTGCAATGCCAGACTGGCACCCTGAAGGGAAACAAGTGCTTAGAATGGCGATGGTAACAGGAGACCATCAGAATCAGCTAATCAAAAAGACAAAGGAAAGGAAAGGTTTGAAGATATAGTTATTCTGGACTAATTCTTGCTTCGCAATTTACTTTTATTTGAAAAGAAGACTTTGAACGCTGTAAAGAACTGGTAAGAAGAGATGAGAAATGGAGATAACATTAAAATGGTATCTTACACTTTGCCTGATACTTGTACTTTTGAGACTTAAAGATTAATTGAGTAGGAGACCATTAAAGGACACATTGACATCTAACAAAGAGCTCCAAAATGAGATAACTGATATATTATAAGATGATTGGGAACTCTGTAAATGTATCAAATAATAATATAATGTAGAAATGAAAACGATCATAATAATGGCCTCCCAATACTTTAGAAAAATAATTGTAGACAGAATCCTACTTTTACATAGGGAAAATTGATAGGAACTGCAATATAAATGTAACATTGGATATGGATATAAGGGGATCATTTAACTTATTACTAGAGTTGAGCAGACACCTGGATGTTCGGGTTTGTCAGGTTCGGCCGAACTTCGAAAAAAAGTCCGGGTTCGGGCTCCAACTTGACCCCGAACCCGAACCCCATTGAAGTCAATGGGGACACAAACTTTTGGGCACTAAAATGCCTCTCCTGGAAAGGGCTAGAGGGCTGCAAAAGAATTTCTTATGAATGGGGACTCTAGTTCGGTTTATAGAAAGCCAATAGTATTATATGTATTCCATAAGCCGAAAGTCTATAAGCCGAACGACATTCGGTTTATAGACTTTCGGTTTATAGAATACAAGTAATGCTATTAGCTATTCTAAAAACCGAAAGTCTATAAACCGAGGTCAGGTATCAGAAGGTCAAACACGGATTTAGGTAAGGAAAGGAACCAAGCAGGATGAACCAGGGAGGGAGGGGGGCGACACACATAGACAAGGGGAGGGAGGGGGTGACACACACAGACAAGGGGAGGGAGGGGGAGACACAGACAAGGGGAGGGAGGGGGAAGAGAGAAAAGGCAAGGGGGGATAGAGAGAGACAAGGGGGGGATAGAGAGAGACAAGGGGAGAGGGGAAGACAGAGAGGGGAGGGGGAAGAGACAAGGGAGGTGGAGACAGAGAGAGAAGTTGGGGGGGAGGGAGAGAGAGACCACGCTGGGGGGGAGAGAGACAGCTGGGGGAGGGGGAGAGAGGCTGCATTGGCACATAAAAGGAAAGAAAAACAAGAAATGCATTTGTATAATATCAATTTTGTATTAAATATTAAAAAGCAATTTAAATATACACAAGTTTTTTTTCCTATAGGGTAGTCTTATATTCAGGCTTTTAGTTTTTTCCTAAAGGAATATACAAAGTTTGGGGGGTCGTCTTATAATCAGGGTCGTCTTATAATCGAGTAAATACGGTATAAGCTGGAGTCACGTACACGCACATCACATGAGCTCTTCTTAGTGTAGGGAGAGGATGCTGCAGCATTAAGGGACAGATTAAAAACAATTCTGTTGTTGAATCTGCAAACTACAGCGATTATTCAAACTACAGCGATTATTCAAATTACAGTGATTATTTTAGTGGGTGCTATACTACATATTTGTACCCTGCCGAACCCGAACATCCAGGTGTCCGCCAAACTCTAATAGTGATTAAACATATTTTCTCCTCATATGCAATGCAACAATGTTAGTTAGTACATCACACTGGGTTTCCACTGTGTTTACCTACTTTTTTTTATAATCTACAATACAGTTTGGGTATTTAATTTATAGTTCTTGAATAAATATTTGAGGCTTTCTCTATTTATATATATAGTATCTTTATATTCATGACAATAAAAGTGCATACACATAATTTATGGCATTAAAAATCCATATGTACTATAAGAGAGCCGGGTTTACACATGTGTGCTTGGGTGAGTGGCAGGATGGGAATGTGGGAGACTGGTTCACATGCATGTGCCTGGGTGAGTGGTATGATGGGAGTGTGAGAGAGCCGGGATTACACATGTGTGTGTCTGATTGAGTATCAGGTTGGAAATGTGAGAGACTGGTTTACAAGGGTGTGCCTGAGTGAGTGGCATGATGGGAGTGTGAGAGACTGGTATACATGTGTGTGTCTCAGTAAGTGGGTGGATGGGAACGTGAGAGACGGGTTTACATGTGTGTGTCTGAGTGAGTGGCAGGATGTGAGTTTGAGAGAGGCAGGTTTTCACATGTGTGTGTCAGCAGGCATATCTGGAATTGACATTTGCAGAAGGGAGGAGTTACTAATATAGCCACATTCTTGGGCGCCCAAAAAATCCTGCACCCCGGCATCCGAGACCCTAGGATCAGCCCTAACCTTGATCTATTATTTTAGTCATCCAATAAAAAAAATATCAATAACATTAGTTTGGCATGATCTCCCTGAAGTGAACCCATGTTGGTTCTGATCTTGCAATCCATGTGATTGTAGATGTTCAACAATTCTTGCCTTTACATGGGTTTCATTAAACTTTCCCCACTACTAATTTAAGTTGCCTATTGTTCGCTGACTCCTCCCTGCTACCCTTCTTCTGAATAGGCATAACATTCTCCAATTTACAATCTTCTGGGACTCCTCCGGTTAATAATAACTGTACATCTAATCACCATGTTTCATAAATAGCCCCATATAATGTAATTAAAGTATTGATTCTGCACCAGCATTTCAACAGACTATCAAAATATTTGTATTACAAAATAACACTTAATGCTTAAAAAAACTCAATTAACAAGAAAATTATTATATTATATAAAATGGTCAATTAATGTTTACCTGCCATCACAATCTATAATATGTGTTACATCACTAAGACTTGCTACTGTAGATATAGACAGACAGTTACAATTTGTATGTAACATAAACATTGAAAAACCAAATATTAACAACTCAGTTATTCTTTAAACTAAAATTGTTTGTAAATGCACTGGTAAATTGTTGTAAAGATATATAGTTTAATATCTATACATACCTAAATTTCCTCTGTCACTTTTCCTTACTGAGAGATCCTGTGGGTTTAAAAAAGACCTTGAGGATTTAAAAGCAGTTTTTACTTTTTTTAAATGTTCCCTGATGCCAGGGCTCTTTCACCTCATTCTTTTGTGATGTGAGCTATGTAGCTGTGTGTATCTTGCAGAACACTCAAAGAGACATGACCATATCATACTTGTCAAAAAATATTTTAAGAAATCCCTTAAATCTTCTTGAAAAGATAAAGTCCTTTTCAAGTCCCCTTTTTATCTTGTCTATCTAAAAACAATATTTATTTATGTTATATCATGGAACATATTTGTGGATAAATAACACAGATGAGTCCATTGCTGTGATGCATTATTATTTTATTTCTAAAAGCTATATTAAAATACAAAATATTTTTATGTTACTTTAATACCATGCCGTAGTATTACATGTTAGTGTGTTCATCTATTTGTCTATTTATCAAGGCAAATTTATGTAGCTATTGGTGAAAAGTGAGGAAATTACCATTTTGGCAAGCATTAGTTATCAAAATGTAAAATATTTTTCATTGTTGAAGACCATTTCTAATCATTATAATGCATTATTGACCATATTTTTCAACTTAAAGGACAACTATGGTCATACTTACATAGGTAATTAGGTTGTAAAAAGACACGTAGTTCATACTGATATTGATTGATATAAAAAATACCCAGAGACACTTCTAATTTCCTCTCAGAGGGAAAGAAATCCCTCTTAACTCTGGAGGCAGTCAGATTTCCAGCCTTTTTCCAGGTCAATTAAAATGAATAGGCCCAAGGGCAGAAACTGACCCTTGCCCAGCTGGAAAATGTTCCATTTACCGTCACCCAATCAATCCCCTTTCCAAATACAAATACAGTTTTTCCAACCCAATTAACCATAGTTTATACAGTAAAAATAAAATTAAAAAAATACAAAAAAAAGTGGTTGGGGAGATCAGAGGACAAACTTCCAGGCTGCCTGTGGTATGATGGGGGAGTGCCAACAGGTCACGTGATCTGGCATTCTGATGTCAGACATTGTCCATGACGTGACCTGTCGGCATTCACCGCGCGGGGAGCTGAACAGGAAGCATGGTGTCCTACCTGCCACTAGATACCAGGGAACAGCACTCCCCATGGTAAGTTCATACAATTTTGGTCATGGGGGTCATATAATGGAGGTGATGGGAGCATGTAAAGGAGGTGATGGGGCATGTAATGGAGTGATGGTGGTCATGTAAGGGGGGTGATGGGGCATGTAATGGTGTGATGGGGGCATATGATGGGGGTGATGGGAGCATGTAAAGGAGGTGATGGGGCATATCATGTTGGTGATGCGGGGCATGCAATGGAGTGATGGTGGTCATGTAAGGGGGGTGATGGGGGCATGTAATGGGGGTGATGGGAACATGTAATGGGGGTGATGGGTGCATGTAATGAAGGTGATGTGTTATGTTATGAGGGAATGTAATGGAGGCAGGTTATGGGGCATGTAATGGGGTTATGGGGCATGTAATGGGGTAATGGAGCATGTGATGGGAACATGTAATGAGGAAGATGGGGCATGTCATGTGTATGTAAGTGGGTGATGGGGCATGTGATGGGCCATGTAATGAGGTGATGGTTAATTTTGTGGGTGAGCAATGTGGGTGATGGGGCATGTCATGGTTGTGCAATATGGGTGGGGAGGTGCCCACATTTTGTCTGCATAGGGCAGCACAAAACCAAGATACACCACTGCATATTTTAACACATGTTCATGCAGTCATTCTACTACCAGCTTTTGTCAAAGATTTGGGTAGTCATATTTCAGGCATGAATTTTTAGATTCTGGTATGTGTCATTGTCAAACAATTCATCAATATGTGTTCAGCAACATCTCAGGAGTTGTTTATGGCCCCCTAGTGGGTGTAATTAAAAAAATAAATAAGAAAATATGTAGACAGCTAAAAAGCACTTCTGCAATCAGTTCAATGTCTAAGCAGTGATCTAAAGCAAGAAAGGGGTTAAAAGCTCATAGAAGTACTGTAATAAATTACAGTACAAAAAAATTAACCCCTAAAAATGCACAGACACCCAGATAGCAAGGATAACTTGCCACAAATGTGTGGAGGACTTAACTTGTAAGTCTGTTGAACTTGCTGCACATTTTCACTGGCAAGTTATTTACTAGCAGAGCACTTGCAGCACAAGTTCTAGTTAACACTTTTTAAATTTGCAGCAAATTTGCATGGCGAGTCTCTAGCAAGAGCAATATTGCAGTGGCAAGTCTACAACAAGAGCCCTGCAAGTCTCTAGCAAGAGCAAAGTTGCAGTGGCAAGTCTACAGCAAGAGCCCTGCAAGTCTACAGCAAGCCCTGTGGTTTACTTGTGTGAATGTCATATTTTTAAAAGTTTTAACTTTTACCTGATAGAATATTATTTAAGTTTATTGTACTAATAACCCAGGTGTAATAGTAAAGTTATGTATTTTTGTATTATCTCAGGTAATATATTAATTTGCAAATAAAAAAATAATATAGTTAATAGTGTTGAGCGAACCCGAACCGCACTGTTCGTGTTCGTACCGAACATTACGTTTTTGGACCCGGACCCGAACACGGACATTTCACTGTATGTTCGGGTTGGAGTTCGGGGTTCAGCGATTAGATTGTATGTAATGCTATGGGCTTTCTATAAACCGAAATAGAGTCCCCATTCATACGAATAGGTCAATTGACCCTTTTGGATGAATGGGGACTCTATTTCGGTTTATAGAAAGCCCATAGCATTACATGTATTCCATAAACCGAAAGTCTATAAACCGAAAGACATTCGGCTTATAGACTTTCGGTTTATGTAATACATGTAATGCTATTGCTATTCTATAAACCGAAATAGAGTCCCCATTCATACGAATAGATCAATTGACCTATTCGTATGAATGGGGACACGATTTCGGTTTATAGAAAGCCAATAGCATTACATGGCTATTGGCTTTCTATAAACCAAAATAGAGTCCCCATTCATACAAATAGGTCAATTGACATATTTGTATGAATGGGGACACTCTTACCCACATTTTACTTCATTTTGCAGCCCTTTCCAGGACTTTTTTAGAGGCATTTTAGTGGCCAAAAGTTCGAGTCAACATTGACTTCAATAGGGTTCGAGTTCGGAGTCAAGTTCGGGGTCAAGTTTGAGCACGGACCCGGAAATTTTTTTGAAGTTCGTCCAAACCTGCCAAACCCGAACATCCAGGTGTCCGCTCAACTCTAGTAGTTAACATTAAAAATATATTTTTATGTTTTAACTAAAACTGATTACTTTATATCTTTAACAACATTGATTTAAAAAGTTCTTAATTATCTGTCCATTTACTAGTAACCGCACAAGAATAAAAATATATGGTATACAATTGTACACGTTGTACATAAATCTGAAAATCAAAGAAAATTTGGTGTCATTACTGACATGGATAAATTAATCTTCCTTCTTTTGTTAAATGTGAAAAAACTGCGAACCTCAATAGAGCATTAAAAAAAAAATATTCATTAAAATATTTTAATAAAGTCAATACATAACAAAGCATTACATCTCATAAAAAGTTACATTTTTATTAGGATGAACATTATTTAACATACAACTATAATGGTATACAGTCAAAGAATAATTCCATTTTTCTAGACAAAAATATATATATACAATCGGCAACTGTGCTATGGGCTTGGATAAGGAGCTGGCCTGTGAAAATAAAAACAACAACAATTATTACATAGGATCAACATATATTTTCTAGAGATAAACAGTACTAGCTAACAATAGTTCAACTGCAGTGTTAAATACTGGAAATAAAGTATTTTAATTAATAGATACATTAACTCTCAACAGCAGCTGGTAACTGATTAGGACTTTGGCAGTCTTAAACAAGGTGAGAGGGGATGGGATCCTCATAATATCCAATATGAAGGCTTAAAACTCAGCTGGCCTATTTGTCACTTGGTTTATTTTCCCCTTGCCTGGTTCTTTCTAAATGGACTGTGTTCTGCCAGCCCGTGGCAGCTTGTTGGTACGCTTGCCACTAGCTTTTGTGGTCTCTCATGCACCTGCGCGGTTGGTATGAAATTCCATTGAAACCATAACCTGTGTTTAACCAGAATAAAGTGTTCTTAGTGCTGTGTCCAGATTGCCAAGAGGTTGTCCCGTGTGAGGCTAATTTCCTTGTTCTGTAACATTAGGTTCCCACTGTATCGGATCCGTATCGGAATGATGTGACGGATCCGATACGTGGAATTTTTCGGATGTTATTCATCAACCTAATTACTGTACATGTATTTATAGCGAATTCTCACACCCCACAAGCATTGCCTAGCTCTGAGGAAGCCCATTTGAAGGGAAAAATGCGTTAGCTTGGCATTGCTGTCTTGGGGTCTGAGAAGTTTTTCCATAACCTGCAAGATTTTCGTTTGGATCAATTTCACGATTTCAAGTGTAAGATATTTTATGCTTTCTATTAAAATTGTGTTTGTATATACCCTAACATCTTTTTTATCTGTTTGGAGATCATTAGATCAAAAGAAACAGCACCTTATTTTGTTTTACTACAATTTGAAACGTGAGTCATATTCCTGTTACATATATTGTCTTATCCAGTATATCTGGTTGTCACACTTGGATACACACCCTGTTATTTAGCACCTTGTACCACTTTAGCGCACTGTCACTTTTTGACTTGTGTTTTTACTGTTAATACTGACCTGTCTCTCACCTTCACAAAAATTCAAGAGAGGAGGGGAGGCAGATCCAGATGGGTCAGATCAATATTTACAAATATTGATGCTCATCTGAGCAATCACCAAAATGCCTTTGCCACTGAATGGCTGTTACTGGTGGCTATACATGCACTCAGACAGCTTAAATTTTTTTTATGTTACACGTAATCCCCTAGTGGGTATATTTAACTCCTAGCAGGGGGTAACAAAAAATTTAAAATGGCAAAAAATATTCATTCTGCCAGATCAATGCTTATGCAATGATCTACAGCAAGCAAGGGGCTAATAGCTCAAAAAGAGCCTTTGTTATACTGTAATAAATTACAGTAAAAAAGTGATCTCCTTAAAAAATGCATAGACGGTAAAACATGTGGTGCTGTGCAAGATCTTTGCATATGCAGTGATCAAGGGCAGGGAAGGGGTTAAAACATGGGATTTTGGTTATCTAAATTTTATTACATTTTATAAAATGTATTACACTTATGAACTTACACTATACAGATCTGTCTCTCTCCCTCACTAAAACTCAAGTGAGGAAATGGAGGCAGATCTACAATTGTCAAAGGTAATATTAGTAAATAGTTCCTTTGACTGTATGGTTACCATACATGCCGGCACACTGATCACACTGATCTGGTGTGACGGCATTCAGCAGCGGCGATGGCAGCAATGTTAGTTAAAAAACATTTAAAAATAAAAGTGTTCCCAGCGCTGTATTCGTAGCTTTTAGCAGCACTTTGACAGTGTGTCCCTAAATCACACCAAAAGATACAATTATAAACAAAAATGACAGATAGTGCGCTTAAAACAAACTGTGGTAAATATCAAATGATCAGTGAGAGGATATTCTCAAACTATTACAGAAGGAAAAATCTTGATACACTCACAACACCTTTTTAGGCAGGAGATATATATAAAGCATCCGTAAGCTCCAGCTGATGTTCATCTATGGAGTAGACTCAAAGGAACATAAGCTCACTATCTGTCATTTTTGTTTATAGTTAAAAAACATTACTTCCATTGCTCTTGCCAGTAGAAGGGAAACACCATCTTCAATAGGCTGCGCTCTCTTCTACCTGGCTGATAGGGTCGCTCAGGAGAGGGACCACCAATGGAAAAGTAAGACATTTTGGTGTTGCTAAATGCCTTTTTGATACTGGGTATAGGGTTGCTTTAAGAAACTGGTGGGCCCTGACCAAAGCTGTTAGATGTGGCCCCTCCTGTCCTGAATGCATGATTAGGGGGAGTGTTCGAGGGAGGCGGCGCACCCTGCCTTGAAAGGGGTGGGGGGGAGACCGTAAGAAAGAGACTGAATGAATGTGTTGATGAATGCTAATATATGTTAATGAGAGTTGGAAGTATGAACATTATTTGATAAATACAGAGCATGGGACACTGAGGTAAATCCCGGGTGCTCACTCTCATGCAGACTTGCAGCTGAGTTCCACATGGGACACAGGGTATGAGCGGAATAGAGGGAGGAAGGATAACGCTGGTGAAAGATATCTCCATGACTGCCCAAACCTTTTCGGGCCAAGTTAACACTCAATACGTAAAATATTTAGTACATAAAACGCAAGACCTAAATTCCCTAGAAGGATTTCCATAGACAAAGCCCAAGAAAAGATGGTGAAATAATGGGAACTTCTAATGGAAATTAAACATATACAAGAGAAAGAGAACCCAGTAGCGTGAGAATAGTAGTAGCCGTCACAGTATGAATACGCAAGTGGGATGACCCAAGACTAGAAAGCTAATTTATAATCAATTTTGGTCCCTTTAAAGTGACCCACATGGAATGAAATATCATAGCCAGTAAAGTCACTTTTATTTGATGATAATTATATTATCAACGTCATGTAGAAATAGTATGTATTTTCATATAATGTTATACCACCGTATATTTTCCTGTGTTTTTTATTTTTTTTATTATCTAATAATGAAAATTAATAAAGATGAATTGAAATAAAAAAATGTGCCCCTCCTGTTCTTAGTCCCACTCATATTTACAAAAATATCAAAGCATTATAAAAAGAATGCTTCAAAAAACATTAACCATTATCCACTGTACGACAGAATTTGCCACTTCATATTACTTGCCATGGACCCATAATGCACATATAGTACCTGCAACTGCACTCATAGGACCTGCCATGTACCCATATTATGCCCACAGGACTTACCATGCACTTCTAGGACTTTCCACTGCATCTTTAGAACTTGCCACTGCACTTGCCATTTACCCATAATGCACCCACAGAAGTTGTTATGCAACTCAAGCCATCATGCTGCCTCTTGTGTTCCCCACTTGTCTCTGAAATCTGAGAACTGGGAGCTCAAATGGCCCAGAATGCCCAGACTTCCACTTATGCATGGGGAGAGTGAGAGCTGCCCGATAGGATGTATATGTGTCTCGCCAGCTCACAGACATTGAACTGCCTGCTCACCCAACCACTGTGAAAAATGTATTTAAAAGACACACTGATGCTATGTCCAGGGCCGGCCTTAGGGGTGTGCAACTTGTGCGAGCGCACAGGGTGCAACACCCCAGAGGGCACCACAGGAAAAAAAAAAGTTTGCCGGTAGAGGCACTGGATGGGGAGATCAAAACATCCCCCCTCACCAGCCCTCTGCTCGGCAGCAATGCTGGATCCGGGGAGGGGGCGCAGCTCACCGGCTTAAAGGTGAACGATACCCTGCATCATCACTAAGCATGGGGAACACAAGCAGCACTTTCTCATGCTGCCCATGGCTCCCCGTGAAGCAGACACCGCTATGCTTCACAGGGTGGGGGCGGAGCTACACCTATCACCATAAGTAAGAATGGGAGGGGGAGGGAGAACAGAGGGGGGGGGGGGAGAGAGAACAGAGGAAGGGGGAAGAGAGTGAACAGAGGAAGGGGGGAGAGAGAGTGAACAGAGGAGGGGGAGAGAGAACAGAGGATGGCGTGAGAGAGAACAGAGGAGGGGGGAGAGAGAAAGAAGATAACAGGAAGAAGGAAGGAGGAGAGAAGAGAGGGAGGAGATAATAGAACAGAGGAGGGGGGAGAAGTGAACAGAGGAGGGGGAGAGAAGATAACGGAGGGGCAGAGAGAGAGAACACATATGGGGAGGAGGGGGAGAGAGAGAACAGATATGGGGAGGAAGGGGAGAGTGAACAGATATGGGGGAGGAGGGGGAGAGAGAGAACAGATATGGGGGAGTTGAAGAGAGACAGACATGGCAAGGAAGAGGAAAGGAACAAACATGGGAAGGGAGAGACACATACATGAAGGGAGAGAAAAGATGGGGGGTGCCATGGGGGAGGCCAGCACACGGCTCTGGAACATTTAAGGCCGGCTCTGGCTATGTCTTTAGCTGAAGAATTACAATTTCAAAAAGTAGAAACACATAAAAATGAGAAATGTGTTATTTTACAAAAGCTTATAACAGTTAATGCATCTGAGTACCTCTGGAAAATTGCCAATTCCCACTGCCCTCCTATGCCCCTCATTGTGTCCCCTTTTTCTTCTTTCCTAGTTTTTTCATCTCTCTCCTTCTTAGCACTTTCCATATTTTTTTTTTAATTTACTATACATCTACAACACTTTTTGTTTCTCCTCCAAAAACACACCTGACCCCTGTGCTTTCCTATTTTAGTTTAATGGGTATATCACCAATTTCTATTCGGGGAACAAAGCAAGCAATCATATGCATTTATGCATACGAATTCATGTACCAGTAAGTTCAGCATTATGCTGCAGGCAGGACAGTCAGGATGCATGCCTATGGAAATCTTTGAATTTGTAACTGTAGCGGTTTTCATATTAATGACTGTAGCTGTTGTCATTCAACAATCATTGAGTATCCAATAATGTGAAGTAGGTCTTGTAAACTGGAAATTGTCGCCATGCATTAACAGCTGGGCAGGACTGGCCTACCGGGATACCGGGAAATTTCCCGGTAGGCCGCAGGCCCTGGGGTCGCTTTATGCAGCCACTTTTAAGGCGTGCGGCCGCTTTAAGAGATTTGTCCATCGCCGCTTTAAGACGTGCGGCCGCGGCTGCTCTATGACGCTGCAGCCAGTGCACAACTCCACGTGCGTCCACAGCCTATGATGCCTGAAATAGAAGGTAAGAAGTTATAACGGGTGGTTGGGAGTTTGGGGAGAAGGGGAAAAAATACATAGATGACAGGTCTGGGGGAAGAAAAAAATATATACAGGGGGTAAGAGATGACAGGGCTGGGGGGAGAAAAAAACATATACAGGGGATAAGAGATGACAGGGCTGGGGGAAGAAAAAAATATATACAGGGGGTAAGAGATGACAGGGCTGGGGGGAGAAAAATATATATGAGGGGGTAAGAGATGGCAGGGCTGGGGGGAGAAAAATATATATACAGGGGGTAAGAGATGACAGGACTGGGGAGAGAAAAATATACATACAGGGGAAGGAAGAGATGACGGGTGGGGGGGGAAAAGAAAATACAAAGGGAAAGAAATGACAGGGGTGGGGGGAGAAAATACATACGTGAGTGAATATCAGAGTGTAAACGTGGACCTGAGAGTGAGTGGCAGCGTATGTGTGTGAGTGGCAGTGCATGTACGTGTGTGGCAGTGTAGGCGTGTCAGTGAGAGGCAGAGTGCAGGTGTGTGAGAGAGCAGCAGAGTGTAATAAATGGGTATATCACAGTGCTTCCCGGCTATAAAAAGAGCAGGGGAATCGCTCTTGACAGCTCTATTGATTTGTAGCTCTGTTATGACAACTGTGATTGTGTGTATGTGCCAGTGTGTGTATGTGACTGTGTATATGTGTGACTGTACGTGTGAGACACTGTATTTGTTGCTGAGGGCAGGATCAGCCAATGGCGGCAAAATATGCAGGGCACAATATGTCATAACTGGCACCTTTTTCTTTCCTGCATTCACTATTGATTGGGTGTCCATCTGCGTGCTAGGGTATTTCCTCCTGGGTGCTAGGTTAAGTCCTGTAAGTGCAATATCAGTGCTGCGTAAAATTCTGGATGCTGGGGAAAGTGATATGAGTTCAATCTGGGTGCTGGGGCACGCCATGTCAGTGCAATTTGGATGCTGAGATAAGTCAATATTTACAGCCAGCATGTACGCAAGGTTATATCTCATGCACTGATATATACTCCTTCACAGGGTAATATATGCTCCAGTATGTACACAAAATTATATCTCACACACTGCCCTGGTATATACCCCATGCACAGGGCAATACATGTAACCTTGTGTACATACTGGGGGCTATGTATTGCCTTGTGCAGGTGTATAAATCAGTCTTATCTATAACTAATACACCCTTCAAATGTGCTTAAAAATGCATGTTTTTCCCTTTTCTAAACAATAATCTATTGCCGCAATGCTATGGGGCTGGTATACAAATATTTCCAGGGCTGGTTTTTGTTCCCATTCCGGCCCTGATTAACAGGCATACAGAATTTATATAATCTACCAATAAAATAATTGACATTTACACTGCTTTTCTGCATATACTTTCAGTTGATTTATGTTATTGTTAGAATTTGGCAAATTTAGTGCAAGTTACATGTTTAGATGTTGAAATTCTCTAGTCAAAATAATAGGATAACAACATTTTTTATATTTCATGACTGATTGAATTTTAAATTTAGATTTCTTGTTCTAAAATCTGAATTATTTGCAGCAACAATAATATTACACATTAATAATTCTATTATATATATATATATATATATATATATGACATATATATAAAAATATCGCTTACAACTACATTTTCATTTTTTTTTCATGTTATTTGATGTGCCACCACTTAGAAGCAAAATGATGTTATTGATTTTTTTCCCTTTACCTTTCTTTGTGAATTTCATTTTCTATAAAGCTTTACACAAAATATTTTCACCACCCACGCAGCCCTTTCAAAACATTTCTTTTGAATAAGGATCAGCACCCAGTCATCAACCATTCGTTCAGCTTGTCAAATTCTGAGCCAAAAGGGTTTTATAATTAGAGATACAGTCAGTGCAGAGGTGCCACATTTTATGCTTCATTTATATTGAGCTCCCCTATTTTTCAACAAATAATAAACATCAGCATTGAACTATAAATCTCTTGTTAATGATTCAAAGCTGCTTCATTGCCATTGTTCCTATTTATGTCCTTGATGAAACTTAGACATTGACCTATGATTTTGCAATATAGTGCTTAAACAGATCCCATGTAGCCTACTGCTGACAGCAACCATGATAGAAGACTTTTATTACTGTCATTTTCAATATAGGTTGTAATCCCAGAAAGGAAAAAAAGCCTGATATGCAAAGCAGAAGATTTTTACTGGAAAGTCTTAAAATGAGACAAAATCACTGATATATCACTAAACATAAATGCACATTTTTCCAGATTATATTTTAAATAATTGCTAGATAAAAAAGTTCAAGTTTTTTATTATTTGATTATGTATAATTATAAAAAAAATCAATACAGGTTGGCAAATGAGTTGCCACTAACTGCCTGCCAGCCATCTGTTCATAGATGTCCAATCACGTCCTGAAACTTAAATAGGGACTAAACATTCTACGTCAGATAGTGAAAAGGTGCTTTCACTTAAACTGCAAACAACTTGTTGAAGCAGCACAGCTCTAATGTGTATCATTTTAAAATGAAAGAACAAATGTACACACAACAAAGCATTACATACAAATATAACATTATACATGCAGAGGTGACAAACACAGGTTTTAGAGCCCAGATAGCTGAGCACTAAATCTAGTGGGAGGCTGGAGCTGATAGAAAAAGAAAATAATAGGTTATTTGACCTAATATCTTGTTTAAGAAAAATAAGCAAAAACCCTATATGCAGAAAAATGCTTATATATAGTAGAGTTAAAACCATGCTATTTATCGGCTAACTGACAGTGCAACCTTTTAAGACCATGGTGCTGGGTCCTTTCCTTAGAGGTTAAGGTTCTGGCTTCTACATTGCACGATTCAATCAGAGATCACTCACTTTAATGAGTCTCTTCTGCAGATATGTTTAAATTATAACCTGTTATTAGTCCTTGAAGAATACATTTCTGAAATATATAACTGTATATCACATTAGAATTCAATAAAGATGCTTTATAAAGAATTGTGTCACTTAATATGTAAGGTACCATTTCCAAGAAGATGTAATGGAATTTCTAATCTACTATAGTAAAGTTTCTTTACTTCTATTAATAAACACTATCTGTATGTGAATGAAGTTGTATTTTGATGTGTCAGGTAGAAGTAAGGCTACACAACTGACTATTTTAGAGGTCATTCAAATATTCTAGTACTGTAGGTCTTTATTAGAAGCAATTATAAGTACAGAAAATGAACCAAAAAAAAATAATTTATAATATTATTCAAACCAGCCTCGGTGGTGGACCTGCAAATTTAATTGAGACTTGAAAATGAAATAGAACACAATAATGTGTCAATGTGCTGTATAACATAGCTATCTTCAAGTACAGTAGCAAATTATTAAAATGGCATAGAGCCACCCGTGAATGACAGGTAAAGGGGTAGAGGGGCAATTGCACCCTGGACCACTCTAAAGGCAGAGTCACTGCCCCAGGACTGCCCCACTTTTTTCTTTACTTATCGCTTTGTATATTATTTTTTCTTTATTATTTAACCCATTATTTCCATAATGTGATCTTTTTCTTCCATTAAATAAAAATAAATAAAAGTAGCAGACCTATGAATGAGTCCAGCATACCTCGCATGGTGATGTGGAATGTCGGGGTTTGTGTCAGTAGCACCTGTCACTTACTACGGCCACCTAATTGTGCATGTACATAACTGCACATGCACAGAATTCAATCTTGCTTGTTGTCCCAATTTACTGTATGTAGTCAGGACTGTGCAATAATGTTCTTGAATCAGGGCTTCAGTTGGGGGTTATGAAGTAGTGAAGTAAATAATGTACATGACGTGCTTTATACGTCAGCTTGCTAAACTTCAATTCTGCGTTGTGTTGCCCAATCTGCTATTTGTATCCTACTGCTAGGAGGAATAAAAGGCTCTCAGGTGCCCGGCCTAATACTTAATTACAACTTAACTGACTACTCATCTTAACAAAAGTGGAAATAGGACCAGATGGACATCCCAGAAGTAAGACATCAGACAAACACTATTACATGTGATACATATTTAACAAGACATTATGTCCGTGCTAATGGCTTTAACCACAGTCTCTCTAATCATTACCTTAGTCAATTGCTCATTAAATCAGTGATGGGAAAGAACAATACGTTCTGGCTCTAAATAACATCAATTTACTTTTCTTGACTTAATGAAGCTTAGTAAACCTAACCTATGAAAACTTCACAGATGAATGCACTTGATTTGCATACAGTGGTTGTTTAGATTTATTTTAAAATATTGTTTGAAAGAAAGTCCCAGAGGAAATGAGTATGAGCGATGTGTAATGATACAGCACACAAACCTGCCTCAGTTGTGTCTGCAATTTAAAAATAAAAAATACTGCGCTTATCAAAAATGAAGTGGCTAATTCACATGTTTGGCACTCAAAGGTTTACAGGAGTACACGAATGCTGAGAAATTACAGACTTTTACAAGTACAGCAGTATATCTTGTTGTGCTTTAATTCACTGTTTGGTAAATGCATGGAAAGATTACAACCATGGCTCTGTGCCAGATTATATTTTAACCTATAGAAAAAATGCCAGAGATGAGTAAAATACACTGCAATGTAAGTCTGTGGAGGCAATAGCATGACTAGTACTTTTGTCAAGAAAATTCGGCAACCTGAATTTGTATGAATGTGTTTTACATCCTGTGAATTCCTTTTTTTTGGAGCTATGGAGTCACCTTCACCCCTTTTATGAAGAATGTTAAACTTAGCGAACTTCACATCACTCAGTCATAAAACTGCCTTGTATATTGTTATTTACATCCAAGATTGAGGAGGAGAGTGTGTCTCCAGTGGGGATGGGGCGTGGCCTGAACAACAAGTTTGGTGTTGGGTCTGCCCCCTCCTCTGTATGGTATCCATGGGAGGGACAGGGCCTGAACATGTTACCTGCCTACTATTACCATCTTATGTGGGGGGAGGTGGGGCTGGGTTTCCCCTGTGCCCATCCCCTCCACAACAAGGATTAGCACCATTGGTCTGTCAGCGGACCTTGTGTCCACTGACGCCGTCCACCTCATCCGGTAGGCCATGTTTTTGTAGCCTTGTTCGTCTAGTAGGCTTCCAGTATATACGGAAGCTTCACTGAAAACCATACTGTAACGTTTTTTCGATTATTATCTCCATTCATGATGATTACTATGTTTTGTTTGTTAGTATTTGTCTTTACACATTTTTATGTAGTTGTATTTAATGCTTTTAATTATCATTTAAACCGGAAGTGACATGAAAACCGGATATTGAAGTGGATCCTGGGTAGTATTTAAACCCCACAAAAAATGAATGGATGCTGCTGCTATTTTGAAGCCATTTACCTGTTTTTTTCTCCTGAGGAAGCCGGAAACCACCGATAAAGCGCGTTGAGGCTGCGTTTATACCATTCATCATAGCATCTACCTCGGGTCTAGGACTCTTCTTCGCCGCATTTTCATCGCTGACAGTTCAGCGCGGCAGTTAGAACGCTGAACTGTCAGCAATGAAGAATAACGCGGCCGTTTCACCGCGGCTGCAGCTATGCAAGAGCTGACAGTTCAGCGCTGAACTGTCAGCTCTTACAAATCTAAAAGTAAAACTAAAATAACCCCCCTAATAAATGATTCCCCCCCCCAACAGTAACACTAAACACTAAACCCCAATACTAACACTAAAATTAACCCCAATACTAAAATTAACCCCCTAAACCCTAATACTAACCCCCGACCCCTAATACTAACCCCCGACCCCTAATACTAAAGTTAACCCCCTAAACCCCAATACTAATACTAACCCTAATACTAACCCCCGACCCCTAATACTAAAGTTAACCCCCTAAACCCCAATACTAACCCTAATACTAACCCTAATACTAAAGTTAACCCCCTAAACCCCAATACTAACCCTAATACTAACCCCCGACCCCTAATACTAAAGTTAACCCCTAAACCCTAATACTAACCCTAATACTAACCCCGACCCCTAATAGTAAAATTAACCCCTAACACTAAACACTAAACCTAATTCTAACCCAACTAAAATCGGTAAAATACTTACCTTTACCGATGAAATGTCCCGCGATGAAATCTCCAGCGACGATCTGTCTTGTGCTGTAGAGTCGGCGGTGAAGCGGCTGCACGGAAGCAGCCGCGATGAAGTGTCCCATCCCCTCTACCTCAGAGTGGTGGGAGTTGGACTACTATACGGACTCTCCCTCTGTTGTGAGCTTGTATTGCACATTTTTAGGTGCTTGTAAATCTGTTAGTGTCACCATTATCTTCTGTTTGCACTTTCTGTGGATAATGGGCCATTGGCTTTTTAATTATTTTTATAGATTTATTAACCCCTTGGCGACACAGGACGGACTAGGTCCGTCCTGTGTGCCGAGGCGTTAGTGACACAGGACGGACCTAGTCCGTCCTGTGTCAAAACGAGCACTGAAAGCGGAGTTTTTCTGCTTTCAGTGCTCAAGCGGCATTGTAACGATGCTTCCGTGTGGAAGCATCGTACAATGCTAAAAAAAATGCCCGTCGGCATTTCGATCGCTCCGGAGAGCGATCGAAATGCCGGTTTTAAAGGCACAGTGCCTTTAAAACGCGGGCATTTCAAAAATGAGCATAGGAAGCGATTCTTTCTCTTCCTATGCTCAGAAAGTGTTCCTGATTGCCTCGCAAGTCGAGGCAATCAGAAACACAAAAAAAAAATGCACGATCTTGGTCACTGAGTGACCAAGATGGCGCTGCCCTTCTAAGGGCAAGAGCACAGGAGGCAGGAAGTACCTGCTTCCTGTGCTCTCTGGCTGTCACACGATTGCCTCTTCACAGAGGCAATCAGTGACTGCCAGGCACACTGACAGGCAGTGGGGATGCTCTCCTGAACATCCCCACTGACTGGTCAGATCAATATTAACCCTATATTGATCTGACCAGTTATGATCTGCCTCCCTCTCCTCACATTTTTTTTAGTGAGGGAGAGAGACAGATCAAAGTTCTAAAAGTAAGTAAAAGTTAAAAAAAACAATAAATACACAACACACAAATAATAAAACAATAAAAAATTTTTTTATTAAAGCAATTCCCTGCGTTTAACCCCTTCCCTGCCACTGATCTTGCATAAGCAGTGATCGTGCACATCAGCGCATTTATTTTTGCTGTTTGTGCATTTTTTAGGGGTTAATTTTTTTTGTACTGTCATTTATTACAGTACTAAAAAGGCTCTTCTAAGAGTTATTAACCCCTTATTTGCCGTCGATCACTGCTTACGCAATGATATTGACGCCAAAGCAATTTTTATCTGTCTGCATATTTTTTTTTTTTTTTTTTTTTACACATACCAGCTAGGGGATTACATGTAAAGTAAAAATATTTGAGATTTTTTTTTTTAAGCTGCCTGAGCGCATAGCGATCAGTAACAGCGAATTAGTGGCAAAGGCGGTTTGGTGATTTCTCAATTAAGCTCACCATTCGCCCTGGTCAGATCCAAATTAATCGGATCAATATTCACAAATATTGATCTGCCTCCCTCTCCTCACTTACATTTTTGTGACGGAAAGAGACAGATCAGTATTAGTGATATAAAATAACATTTTATAAAATAGGCAGGTTTTATGAAAGTCTTTCACTGTGTATTAAACCCTTCCCTGCCATTCATCACTGTGTAAGCAGTAATCTTGCACAGCAACAGTATGTTTTGCTGTCTGCACTGTTTTATGGATTAATTTATTTGTACTGTAATGTATTACAGTACTATATAGGCTCTTCTAAGAGCTATTAACCCCTTCTTTGCTCGAGATCACTGCTTACGCACTGATTCTGAGGCCGCGGACTCAGGGTTCGATTTTTTTAGTACCTATACAGTAATAAAATACCACCATTTGAAATACCTTAGGATGTCTATTTTCCAAAAATATATGGTTTGATGGGGTAAAAATTATTGGACGGCTTCAAAAATGTTCCAAATGGAACATGGGCGCAGGCTGACTACATGTCAAAATTCCAGGTTGGAATTGCGCACCCCCTAAATGTGGAATTTTAGACCCAATACAAACCAACAAACCTATGCATGGGGGCTATCCCTGTACTCAGGAGATGTTGCTGAACACATATTGAGGTGTTGGTTGGCAGTGGCAAATACCAGAATCTGAAAATTCCTGCCTGAACTACAATGTGTGTGGGGAAAAAATGACATCCCAACCCTTTGACATAGGTTGGTGGTAGAATTAGCACTTGGAAAGTGTTAAAATACCACAATTTTAAATACCCTAGGATTTCTAGTTTTCCAAAATATATGGTTTTATGGGGTAAAATACTTTGACAGGCTTCAAAAGTGTCCCAAATGGAACATGGGCGCAGGCTGACTACATGTCAAAATTCCAAGTTGGAAATGCACCCCCCCTAAACGTGGCCTTTTAGCCCCCAAATAATCTAACTAACCTACACATGGGTGGTATCCCTGTACTCAGGAGATGTTGCTGAACACATATTAATGTGTTGTTTGGCACTGACACATAATAGGATCTGTGAATTCATGCCCGATGTACAATGAATGTGAAAAACAAATTACTATCCATAACATTGACATAGGCTGGTGGTAGAATTAGTGCATGAAAAGTGTTAAAATACTACCATTTGAAATACCCTAGGGTGTCTAGTTTTCAAAAATATATGGTTTTGTGGGGTAGAATACACTTTTTGGCTTCAAAAATTTCCCAAATGGGACATGGGCGCAGGTTTTCTGCACGTCAGAATTCCAAGTTGGAAAACCAAAAAGCGCACCTCTCAAATGTGGCCTTTTAACCCCCAAATAACCTAACCAACCTATACATGGGTGGTATCCCTGTACTCAGGAGATATTGTTGAACACATATTGAGGTGTTGTTTGGCACTGACATATAACAGGATCTGTGAATTCATGCCCAAAGTACAATGTATGTGAAAAAAAATTACTACCCAAAGCATTGACATAGGCTGGTAGTATAATTAGTGCATGGAAAGTGTTAAAATACTACCATTTGAAATACCCTAGGGTGTCTAGTTTAAAAAAATATATGGTTTTGTGGGGTAGAATACACTTTCTGGCTTCAAAAATGTCCCAAATGGGACATGGGCACAAGTTTTCTGCATGTCAGAATTCCAAGTTGGAAAACCAAAATGCGCCAAAACAAACCAACAAACCTATGCATGGGTGGTATCCCTGTACTCAGGAGATGTTGCTGAACACATATTGAGGTGTTATTTGGAAATACCCCTTCACATTTTAAGGTAATGTTTACCTAAATTGCAATATATGTGAAAAATTAAAAAAAAGGATTTTTTGCTGCAAACTTTGGCATAGATTGGTGGTAAAATGGCTACATGAAATGTGTCAAAATACCCCAAGTTAAATGCCCTGAGTTGTCTAGTTTTCAAAAATATGTACATGTTGGGGGTCATTCATGGATTTAGTACAGAAATCAGTGTTACAATGTCACTATCGCTAATTTTGAAAGAAAGGATTTTAAAATAGCTTTGCACCACTTATAGTTCTGGCCCTGTAACATGAATAAAAAAAGCACAAAAACATAAAAACATGGGCTATTTCTGAACTCAGGACATATATTAGAAACTTTTTAGCAGTGTTTTTTTGTTGTCTCTTGTACATGAGTATATGATTTTTCAAATAAAAGTCATAAAAAAATAATTTTTTCAATTTTTTTGCCATATTTTATTATTTTTTTTCCATCAAATAATATGCTATTATCAAAATAATGGTATCAAAAGAAAGCCCTTCTTAGAACGATAAAAACGATATATAGTTTGTGCGGGTACACTAAATGAGACAGAAATAAATTACAGCAAAACACAAACACCTCAGAAATGTTAAAACAGCCCATGTCACCAAGCGTCGGACAAGCCAAAAAAGTCATGTCACTAAGGGGTTAAAGAAGATTTCTGTGAGGATCATTGTTGTTATTTGTTGATGGGCTCTTTTAAGAAGAACTGTTGTGTGCATATATACTCCCCTATATACCTTCTGTTACACCACACAGTATTATGCTATGATATTTTGCTCTTTCTCTTCCATGTTCTTGCGCTCCATCTTTGTACTGTTGTTTGAGAGTACCCAAGGAGTACTTTTGGGGAAGCTGCATTATTAGTGGAGAGAATTATTTATTCTTATTTACACGTGGAGGGTGATCTCACTATTGTGTTTTATACTATTCAATTGCAAAGACTCAATCTTTCTACAGTAACCTTCCTCGACAAAATAGATATAAAAAAAAAAAATTCATTATTATAAAAGAGTCAAAACAAAACAAAAAGAACGGGAGAACAAGGGTAAAATAAGGGGAAAGGTTCGGGTGTAGATAACCTTTATTCCTCCCTTCACCCTCAAGGCCTCACAAAGCCAATCTTTCCATAGCTATACATCCAGTGATGTATCTGGGTTTTGTGCTGCCCTAGGCAGACAAAATTTGGGAACCCCCTACCCACAAAATGCCCCATAACCCAGATTACATGCCCCCACCACATTACATACCCCCCATCACCACATTACATGCCTTCATTACATCACCACATTACATGCTCCCCCTTCACCACATTACCCCGTTAAGATGCCCCCATCCCCCCAGGATGTACTCTTGCCCCATGGTGGCTAGTGACAGGCAGCATGGTCTCCTACCATGCTGCTTTTTTGACTTCCCCATGGTGTGTGCAGAGAAGTCACGTGACCCAGCACGTGTCTGACATCAGAGCCATGGGTGTAGGAACCCCCAAAAATCTGGGGGGGACAGCATTTTTGCTCGCCGGGTATAGCAGCAGTAAAAATAAAACTTGTCACAGTGTATATTATATCACCAAGTTCCCACCAACATTACCAGGACCCTTGGTATACAACAGATACATTCACAGCACAACATCTGCATCAGGCAGGTGCATTTTATCACTGTTACATGAAATATAGTCAGCGAGCTGTGTGTACACCATAAAACATACATCAGTATGAACCTACCACTTCTGCTGGAATGCCATTCCCTGTATCCACTACCCTCTCAGTAAAGTAATACTTTCATTAGTCCCTGACCTTATCTTATATCTAGGATAGCCTTATACCTATCCCATGCATGCTTAAACTCCTTCACTGTATTAACCTCTACCACTTCTACTGGAAGGCTATTCCATGCATCCACTACCCTCTCAGTATAGTAATACTTTCATTGGTCCCTGGCCTTATCTTATATCTAGGATAGCCTTATACCTATCCCATGCATGCTTAAACTCATTTACTGTATTAACCTCTACCACTTCTACTGGAAGACTATTCCATGCATCCACTACCCTCTCAGCAAACAAACATTACATTTCTGACCAGAAAATAAACTGTAAAATATTAAATATTTCCAGCATTTCCAAAAGCTTACGGTGGACCCCAAATATATGTATATAACTAGTAACATTTATACCAGGGCTTGACAACCTCAACTAAGTTTTAGGAGCCAGGAAAAAATCTAGGAGCCAGACAACAGCACATACACACAATCACATGCAGTCATATACAGTCAGTCACATAGACACATATACTCATACATACAGCCTGTCACACATATACATACTGTCACATAGACACACACTCATACATACATACATACAGTCTGCCAGGCACACACTCACACATACATACAGTCTGTCAGACACACACACACTCATACATACAGTCGTTCACAGACACACTCATACATACATGCATACATACATACATACATACAGTCTGTCGCAGACACACACTCATACAAACATGCAGTCTGTCAGACACACACTGATAGATACAGTCTGTAACATAGACACATACACTCAGAGTCAGTCACATAGACACACACTCATACATGGTCTTTCAAATACACTCATACATACAGTCTGTCACAGACACACACACTCATAGTCAGTCACATATACACACAAACTCATACAGTCAGTCACAGACACACAAACTCATACAGTCAGTCACAGACACACAAACTCATACAGTCAGTCACAGACACACAAACTCACACTATATCTCATTGCAGGGAAGGTGGGCATTTCCGTTCCAGGTTTGTCTGTGCCTCTTACAAAGGCACAGACCATCATTACTTATTAATTACATTATTTTGCCCATTCATTTGTCAGTTTTATTTTGCCCACATTCATTTGTCAGGGTTTTTTTTGCCCACATTCATTTGCCAGGGTTTTTTTTGCCCACATTCATTTGCCAGGGTTCTTTTTTTTTTTTTTCCCACATTCTTTTGCCAGGGGGTTTTTTTTGCCCACATTCATTTGCCAGGGTTTTTTTTTTTTTTGCCCACATTCATTTTCCAGGGTTTTTTTTTTTGCCCACATTCATTTACCAGGGTTTTTTTTTTTTGCCCACATTCATTTGCCAGGGTTTTTTTGCCCACATTCATTTACCAGGGTTTTTTTTTTTTTGCCCACATTCATTTGCCAGGTTTTTTGTTGCCCACATTCATTTGCCAGGGTTTTTTTTTGCCCTCATTTTTTGATCATCTAATCATTAGTAGAAGTCATTGGCAGATTTAAGAGACATGTTATTATGGCAGCTTCGGAAGTCATTGATTATTGCAGCTCTAAGAGACATTTTTTAAATGTCCCTAAGAGCTGCAATAATCAATCACGTTCCGAAGCTGCCATGATAAAAAGAAAAACGGTACATTATTGGCAGTGACACAGTCACTGTTCCTACCTCGTTCCTCCCAGTGTGGGGCTGTGTGACTTGTGGAGGACGCGCACAAGCCGTGCGCATGATCACATGACGTCGTGCGATGAAGTCACGTGATCAGGTGACCTCCGTGATCGCTGCAGAGCTGATTCTCCCGGGACAGTCCCAGGATCGAAAACGTTGCGGGACTGTCCCGGGTTGGCAAATATGCTCAGGGCCGTCTTTAATAGTGATTGGACCCTGGGCAAGCATTTGCTTGGGCCCCCTGGACACTGCCCCCTCCCCTGCATGCAATCCCGCCATCCATCGAGATGTTAACCCCCCCCACACACACACATGCCATAATTGTTGTGCCAGTCAGATACCAGTAATATTGTGCCAGTCAGAGCCCAGTAATATTGTGCCATTCAGAGCCCAGTAATATTGTGCCAGTCAGATGCATGTAATAGCGCCATTCAGAGCCCAGTAATATTGTGCCAGTCAGAGCCCAGGAATATTGTGCAAGTCAGATACCAGGAATATTGTGCCAGTCAGAGCCCAGGAATATTGTGCCAGTCAGATGCCTGTAATAGTGCCAGTCAGATGCCTGTAATATTATGCCAGTCAGATGCCTGTAATATTATGCCAGTCAGATGCCTGTAATATTGTGCCAGTCAGATGCCTGTAATATTATGCCAGTCAGATGCCTGTAATAGTGTGCCAGTCAGATGCCTGTAATATTATGCCAGTCAGATGCCTGTAATATTGTGCCAGTCAGAGCCCAGGAATATTGTGCCAGTAAGAGCCCAATAATATTGTGCCAGTCAGATGCCTGTAATATTGTGCCAGTGAGAGCCCAGTAATATTGTGCCAGCCAGATGCCCAGTAATATTGTGCCAGTCAGAGCCCAGGAATATTGTGCCAGTCAGATGCCTGTAATAGTGCCAGTCAGATGCCTGTAATATTATGCCAGTCAGATGCCTGTAATATTGTGCCAGTCAGATGCCTGTAATATTATGCCAGTCAGATGCCTGTAATATTGTGCCAGTCAGATGCCTGTAATATTATGCCAGTCAGATGCCTGTAATAGTGTGCCAGTCAGATGCCTGTAATATTATGCCAGTCAGATGCCTGTAATATTGTGCAAGTCAGAGCCCAGGAATATTGTGCCAGTAAGAGCCCAATAATATTGTGCCAGTCAGATGCCTGTAATATTGTGCCAGTGAGAGCCCAGTAATATTGTGCCAGCCAGATGCCCAGTAATATTGTGCCAGCCAGATGCCCAGTAATATAGTGCCAGCCAGATGCCTGTAATATTATTCCAGTCAGAGCACAGTAATATAGTGCCAGCCAGATGCCTGTAATATTATGCCAGTCAGAGCCCAGTAATATAGTGCCAGCCAGATGCCTGTAATATTATGCCAGTCAGAGCACAGTAATATAGTGCCAGCCAGATGCCTGTAATATTATGCCAGCCAGATGCCTGTAATATTATGCCAGCCAGATGCCCAGTAATATTATGCCAGTCAGAGCCCAGTAATATAGTGCCAGTCAGCTGCCTGTAATATTATGCCAGTCAGAGCACAGTAATATAGTGCCAGCCAGATGCCTGTAATATTATGCCAGTCAGAGCCCAGTAATATAGTGCCAGCCAGATGCCTGTAATATTATGCCAGTCAGAGCACAGTAATATAGTGCCAGCCAGATGCCTGTAATATTATGCCAGCCAGAGCCCAGTAATATAGTGCCAGCCAGAGCCCAGTAATATAGTGCCAGCCAGAGCCCAGTAATATAGTGCCAGCCAGATGCCTGTAATATTGTGCCAGTCAGAGCCCAGTAATATTGTGCCAGCCAGATGCCCAGTAATATTATGCCAGTCAGATGCCTGTAATATTGTGCCAGTCCCCCCACCCCCCTTCCCTAGTACTTACACTTCACTGCTCCGTGTCCCCCGCCGGATGTCTCCTCCGTGCAGTCTTCCCTCTTGCACGGAGGAGGGAAAGTCACCGGATGTGACGCTACGTCACAAATCCGGTGACTTTATAAATAAAAATTTATGAATGGGGACTCTGTTTCGGTTTATAGAAAGCTAAGAAGTTGAACGAATGAACGAATGGTTTAATATAAACGAAAATCATTCGTCCATTCGTGCTATAGTATTGGCATTACTATAAACCGAAATAGAGTCGGTTTATAGAATGCCAATAGATTTACATGCATTCCATAAACCGAAAGTCGTTCATTAAGTCGGTTTATGGAATGTAGTGTACTATGCTATTGTATTCTATAAACCGACTCTATTTCGGCTTATAGAATGCCAATAGTACTACGAATGGACGAATGAACAAATGATTTTCATTTATTAACCATTCGTTCATTCGGCTTTCATTAGCTTAGCATTTGCGTTATTCGTTTTTCGGACGAATGAACGAAAATGCTATTTTCGGACGAAAATGCATTCGTCCGAAAACGAATGCACGTGTCTAGTAGATATTTTCAATTTCTTAGACATTTTCTACACTTAGCCAAGAGAACAAGCAACATCATTACAAAGTCATATTTGATAAATGTTCACATATTCCCAATACAAAGGTATAGATCCCAGCAGATATGAGGGGGGAGGGTAATAACAGGGGAAGGGGGAAAGGGAGAGCGAAAAATGTCACTCAGACGATACAAATCCAATGAAACAATTTTAATACCTATACCTCCTCATTAAAAATCATCAGGTGAAAAACTAAATAAATATGTAATTAAATACAAGCAAAAAAAGGGGGGGAACCCCCGGTGATACCCACATTTCCCAACCCTATTATACCCTCCCTACATATCCAGTTAACCTTTACTTCTATGAGTGTCAGATCCCCATCACACACATAAAGTGCCCACTCCATTCCCTTACCCCTAACCTCCTCATCTCCCTCTCTCCCGTGGGTGCAGGGAAGGAGTGGGGCATTCCCGAGGTCACAACCTTTAAGATTGCATTTTTTAATTGAGCTGACATTTCTTTCAGCCAGTCATTTATTAAACTTCACTCTTTATTTGCCATTTGCAAGCTGTCATCTGCTGAACTTGGTGCTGATTCAGGGAAAACTGTTTCTTCACCTGTTGGTTCTTCACTTATTGCCGGGGAAAAATATTGCCTTACTGACAAGGTGATTTTTTTTTTTTAAGTCTTTGGCTCTGCAATGTTGGGATTTTTTTGTGGATTTTACTAATTTTTTGCCTTCTTGTGGGAGTTTTTTTTAGATCCGCTGTCTGCTGTCCTCCTAGCGGCTCACAGCGTTCACGCAGCCAACCTCCTAACTTCCAGTGGACACGCCCTCTCTATTTATTTACAATAACATCTATATATGGAAATATGCTCACTTGACATTGGAAGCCCTCACTGCAAATCCTCCATTGAAAATAAACAAACACAGCTCAAGACATAATCAGTGTCATTTCACCTTTGTTTTATGCCAAATTGAAAAAATTCGAAGTTTCAACTGATAACACATTGATAGAAATGTTCTGTCCAGAGTCTGAGATCCTGAAGTCTAGATTTTCATAGATTGAGGATAATGGAACTTTTCTCAGAAATGTAGTTCACCAACATGAAGAAATTATTTCTCAGCTACAGAACTACATTGAGGGCGTAGAAAATAGAAATAGACTTCACAATTTGAGAACTGACTGCCTACTAGAGACTGTCAAGAATGCATTTCTGTTCAAGTTGGTTTTTCAATGACTTCCCTCAAGAAGTTATAATAATAACCTTTACTATTATTAATATCCAATATCACGTCATGTTCATTAAAGTTTTCAAATAACCCCCTCTGCCTTCTAGCTGGCACCTCTTGATGCACATACAAGAGGAACATGTTAAATGTCCCTCATCACAATTCTGGAAATTATGGTTAATAGGAGATTTGTGTTCATCATCCGTTATGTCTGATACATGTTCTCTCCCACAATCCCCTGCATGTCTGTCCTATAAACTGGATCCAAAATTCTCCCATTAACCATCATTTCCATAACTGTAATGGGCATCAAGAGGTGCCAGCTGGGAGTCAGAAGGAGTCATTTGAAAACTTTACTGAACAGATGTGAAGTCTTTTGGATATTTAAATTAGGTACTAAGTGCCCTTATGGCCATTAATAGTGAATGGGAATTTATCTGTTTTGTGGAGTATTTTGTATTCTGACTTACTCTAACAAAAAAATACTGAAGCATTGAATTAATAATAATAAAAGTTAAACAAATACTAAGTAATAATATATAATCTTGTACACATCACCATCAAGTGTTAACTAAGGGTTAATATGGACTTTCTTTTTCTGTGTCTTTTTTCTGACATGAGTGTTTTTAATTAAAGCCATCAGAATATAGAGACTCAGCTGATTTAATGTGTCTTAAATAGTTGGCAGTTTCCAGTCTTCCTTTGTCTATGGTGAAATGCAAGATACTGCTTCTCTCATGCCCTGACGTTTTTATTTTAATATCTGAATAAAGATTGAACTTTTAAAACTTGGATCCTGCTGGCGTTATTTTGCTAGATTGTTCCTGGAGGTGAGCTGTTATTATTCACTCTTTTCCTGTCATATTCTAAATTCAGTTTATCTTATTGTAGAGTTTGACTTAACCTGAAAAATCCTTCCATCATTCAATTACAAAAAAAGTAAACCCCCTTGCCACCTCGTACAAGAACAGTGTCAAGATCTGGCTGATGTACCCAGCACCTATAATAAATATGTAGGACAGGTGGGGTGGGGGCATTTCCTGCAGGCTGTTTGTGCACTCCCATTGGGGGATGTGTGGGAGGAGGGGGTAGGAGGAGTGAGGCGACCTGCAGGTTGGTGGGAGGAGCTAAGGTCCTGGCACCCTATTTAAACAGCAAGCACATTCAGTGCTTGCTTGTTTTTCAAGCTTGTAGTGTGGCTAGTCTCTCTACAGTCTACCTTTACTCAACCTACAGACCCTATTCCCTTCCTACTTATTGATCTCATAGCTCCTGAACCTTTGGCTGATATTTGTACTATGCTTAACTCTCCACTCCTGACTTTGGCTTACCCATTACCAACTCAGAACCTTCTCTGCCTGCATTCACCCTATGGACTGGATTTGACCTCGCCCTGCCTACCCCTTTGCCCTCAGGTCTATTCCTAGTGTGTGTACCACCTAGTGCCATCACCCGTGTGCTACGCTCCCAGGTGGAAACCCTGACACTTTTAACACCTTTACTACTTCCATTTGGTGACATTGAATAGCCTTCCAGCAGAAGTGGTAGAGGTTAACACATGAAGGAGTTTAAGCATGCGAGGGACAAGGCTATCCTAGATATAAGAAGAGGTGAGGGAACTATAAAAGGTTTAGAAGATTGTACAGAATAGATGGGCTCAGTGGTTCTTATCTGCTGACACACTCTGTGTTTCTATGACCTATTAGGTCTTCAGACATGTTATACATATAAATGTGAAAAACATCTCTCTAAAGTACTTAAATACATTATATTGTTTATAAGGGAAAACAGATAAGAGTAACAGGGCCTAGGCCTAAATTCTTTGGTCAATACTGATGCAAAAACAAAAAAAACTTACTATTAACTATTGTTTACCTATCACAATGTCATTTTTAGATAGATCAAAACTGAACATGATAAAATGCATGAATGACTAGAATGTAATCATCCTTTGTCTTGTGCTCATGAACAGAAAGCCCTGCAATGACCCTTATGTGGAGCTGACCAAGCCTACCAATACAAGATTCAAGATCTTAAATGGAAACAATTTTAAAAAGTAAAATCATTCATTTTTTTGTTATCCAACACTTTAAAACAAATCCTTAAAACTGAATATTAATCAACACTTAGAGCATCAAGAATGTTAGTTGGCTTGTATTTTGCAGATATTAACACAGCTCTGGTAATGAAAAAGGCAAGTGTTCAAAATAATTAGCAGATTACAGAATGTTTCAAATTAGTTGAGAATTAAAGGAAATCACAAATTAGTGAAACTATTTAAAAAAAATGAAAGAACTCAGTGGTCTAAAGGCACACTCATTACCTATGAGTAATCATAGTATAAAGCGCCAAATTCATAAGGCATTTACAAACATAACTTCCCACAGCAACCTCATTGGACCAGATTTCACCAACATAACTTAACGCATCACCCACATTTCACCAGATTGCACACACAAAATTTGCTACATCACCCACATGACTTGATCTTTAGTGGTCTGACTTCCAGACACAATGCCCCCCATAAACCTAAGGCAAAAGTATCTAAATTATTATAGTACTACAAATGCTCTTTTAAGAGCTATTAACCTGTTTCTTGCTGATGATCACTGCTTAGTCAATGATCCTGTTGCAGCAGTCCAATTTTGACCCTGGTCAGCTTTCTGACAGGGCTGCTGGGCAAGGAGTTGTGGGACTCCAGCTAGCAGTGCTGCTGAAATGTTAATATAGCACCTAATTGTTATTGGCCAGCCATCAGTACAGATGTCACAGGATTTACCCCCTGCTGTTTGTCCAATTTTCTCTGGGAGACAATGTCTTCAAGGACATTGTCTTTCAATCTAATCTTTTAGTACAGCAGTACCTTGTGTTAAGCCAAAATATTTTTTGGCAAAGCAGAGATGGAACCCTGTTGATGTGCCAGAATTCCTTTGAATCTGGGAACACACAATGCTGATAGGGATAATAGGGAACATTATCATACAAGCTGACTACATGTCAAAATTAGAAGTTGTAAATCATCCCCCGGCTGCCCCCACTAGCCACCAGGGATCAAGAAACAGGTGAGGTGGAGGGAGGGAGGGGGGGCAGAGAAATGAGGGGGATGGATGGGGGTAGAAAGATAAGGGGGGGCAGAGAAACGAGGGGAGGGGGAAGAGCAACAAGGGGAGGGAGGGGGGAAGAGACAGAGACAAGGGGGGGAAGAGACAGAGAAAAGGGGAGCGTGGGGGGAGACAAAGGGAGGGGGAGAGAGAGAAAACACTAAGGGGGGGAGAGAGACAAAGCTGGGGGCAGTGGCGTAGCGTGGGTTGTCAGCACCCGGGGCAAGGCAAGTAATTTGCGCCCCCTAACCCGTGGATTTTAGCACTCGAGTCTCTTCTACTAGATTAGTTAAAGAAACCCTTACCCCCCAAGCACATGTATTGTTTGTTATGAAAACGTCAGACAGGGAGGAGAGGTCACCAGCACCGAGGGAGCCTGGCGCTGGATTAAGGTAAGTAACTGAAGGGAATTTAACCCTTTCAGCGCCACGGGAGTGGGACCCTGAGGGTGTGGGCACCCTCAGGGTACTAAAGTGTCAGGAAAACCGCTTTGTTTTGTAGACATCCTTTGCCACTCCAGATGTTGTGGACTACACCTCCCATGATGCTTTGCAAGCCTTAATGGAGATGTAGTCAAAAAACAAAGGGAGTGTCAAAGGTTACCTACCCCTGCACTAAACCAAAAATATATAATACAGTTCCTACCCCATAAATATAATATTTAATGCTATGATATTTAATGCTCTCATCCAACCCCCTTCCCTCCACAGTTCCTAATAAATATATTACAAATATAATTCCCTCACCCCTGTAGCCCCACCTATTTACATTTCCTTCTACATACACACATATATATAGATTATTCATTAGGCCACAAATGTAAAAAATATAATCATTGCCTCATCTCAAATTCCCAAGTCAGATCTTTCCCATCCCCCCCCTCTTCCCCTAATACACTGCTGACCCCCCTCCCCCTAATACACTGCTGACCCCTCCCTCCCCTAATACACAGTTGACCCCCATCCCCTAATACATTACTGCCCCCCTTCTTCCCTTCCCCAATACATTACTGCCCCCCTTCTTCCCTTCCCCAATACATTACTGCCCCCCTTCTTCCCTTCCCCAATACATTACTGCCTCCCTTCTTCCCTTCCCCAATACATTACTGCCTCCCTTCTTCCCTTCCCCAATACATTACTGCCCCCCTTCTTCCCTTCCCCAATACATTACTGCCCCCCTTCTTCCCTTCCCCAATACATTACTGCCTCCCTTCTTCCCTACCCCAATACATTACTGCCTCCCTTCTTCCCTTCCCCAATACATTACTGCCTCCCTTCTTCCCTTCCCCAATACATTACTGCCTCCCTTCTTCCCTTCCCCAATACATTACTGCCCCCCTTCTTCCCTTCCCCAATACATTACTGCCCCCCGTCCCCAATACATTACTGCCCCCCCGTCCCCAATACATTACTGCCCCCCTCCCCCATACATTACTTCCCCCCCTCCCCATACATCACTTCCCTCCCTCCCCCATACATTACTTCCCCCCCTCCCCATACATTACTTCCCTCCCTCCCCATACATTACTTCCCCCCCTCCCCATACATTACTTCCCTCCCTCCCCCATACATTACTTCCCCCCCTCCCCATACATTACTGACCCCCCTCCCCTCCCCCATACATTAAATGACCCCCCTCCCCTCCCCCATACATTAAATGACCCCCCCTCCCCTCCCCCATACATTAAATGAACCCCCCTCCCCCATACATTTAATAAACCCCCCTCCCCTCCCCCATACATTAATGAACCCCCCTCCCCTCCCCCATACATTAATGACCCCCCCTCCCCTCCCCCATACATTAATGACCTCCCTCCCCATACATTAATGACCCCCTCCCCTCCCCCATACATTAATGAAGCCCCTCCCCCATACATTAATGACCCCCCTCCCCCATACATTAATGACCCCCCCTCCCCCTCTCCAATACATTAATGACCCCCTCCTCAATACATAATACAATAGGTCCCCCAAGCCCCTTTATTCTTACCTTTACAAATTCCACTTCCAACAGCTCAGGGAAGAAAGGCCGCGATGCAGTTTCAGAAGAGCCTCCGCCGCGCAGCCGCCGGATGTGACGTCACGCCGTCATTTGCCGCTCACATCCGGCGGCTGACAGGAAGTATCGCGCGGTGTGGCTGCGGCCGCGCGGCCGCATAGGGCTAGTGCGCCCCCCCAGATATTGCGCCCGGTGCGGCCGGCCCCCCCTGCACCCCCCACGCTACGCCCCTGGCTGGGGGCAAGGGAAAGAGAGAGGCAGCATTGGCAATTTGGCACATAAAAGGAAATAAAAACAAGAAATGCATTTTTTTATATCATAATTTTTTATTAAAAAAAGCAATTTACATGTGAATATATACAAGTTGAACTTTTTTCCTATATGGTAGTCTTATATTCAGGCTTTTAGTTTTTTCCTAAAGGAATATCCAAAGTTTGGGGGGGTCGTCATATAATCAGGGTCGTCTTATAATCGAGCAAATACGGTAGTCTTATGTCATTACAAGCTTGGTTATTTTGTAACTAAATGCGAATTTAAACCCCCACAGAGTATATAAATTTAACTTTCATTTAATTAACAAATTATTTTTTTAGTTAATTCAATTAAATATCTAAGCACATATTTTGAGGCAGGAATTTTACAATAATTGTAAATGACTACTATAAATACATAATTCAATAAACTAGAATCAGTAGGTGTTACACACAACATACTGGTTGTGTAAGATCAGCACTGTGATAACATTATTTAAGGTTGTACTCTACATTGTTATGTCACCAAGATGGTGAAGAAAAGCTTGATTCTGTACTAAACATTTACAACAATGAATCATGTAACAAAATTATGAAAACAATACAATATTACAGACATAAATAACATTTAAGTCAAGTATAAAAAAAAAAATATATAGAAATGAAAATAAAACACTAATAAACATAATAGAATGAATGAAAAAATAAATCAAATATTAAACGTTAAAGTTAAAAAATAATATCAATACCTATAAATAAAATAAAAATAAAATGCATAAATCAGAACGCAGATATAACACCAGATGATCGACTATTAGATTCTAAATATATATATATATATATATATATACACACACATTTACTAACCAAATTAATTGAAACAGGAGTTCTACACTGCATAAAAAAACAAATCATAAGTCTTGCTTGAGACTTGTTGACGCCAATGTTTTAGAATCCAATAGCCTTTTCCTTGAGAAGACCTTTTTACCAGATTACCCTGTTCGGAGACGTATCCTAGGATGGGTAGTCACCTCTTTTAGCCCATAATAAAAGCCAGCAAGTCCCAAATAAAAACTGTTCCATCTGATCTTTGTCCTAATAATCACACAAACACAGGTCTCAGGTACGGCAGAAAACTAAGAACATTTATTAATGCATTACATGGAATATATAGAGTCAGGCATCTAGATAACAGAGATTAGACAATAGAACAGTAAACAGATTAGACTGACATACAGTGGAAAACACAGTAGGGACATAAGGGGATTAATTTAACATTCAATCCAAGGCTCTTGAGCACTCTGAGGCCAGGCAAAAGAAGTCACAAAAGAGGTTGTAATCCACAGTTCTTCACACCCCACATCTCGGGCCACTTGTAATTTTCTCTATACGAAGGAAGAGGACATTGTCCCATCTAAACAAAGGATATTGCAATGCAAAAGCATGGGGTGTTTCAACGATTTGGTTGTGATGCCGTATAAATGTTATCATATCTGTTTAGAATGCTGCCTCATAGTTCTACCCACATATTGCTTTTTGCATCCACACTGAAATATATAAATTACACTTTTGGCTGTGCATGTAGAGGATTGCATTTCAAAGCTATCCCCTGTGGTACAATTTAGGAACAACACAATTTTTCTTGAGTTGTACATACAGTTGTTGCAATGTAAATAAATTGCACAATTCCTGCAGGTTTTTTATTTGTATCCTTAATCATGCTTGGGGCTAATCTATCTTTTAAAACTGTGCGCTCTTGTAAAGATCACCTTTGGTTTCTCAGGAAATATATTCTTGAGAATGTCATCCTCTAATAATAATGAAGACTGTCTTTCAAGCACTTTAAATTCCATAGCATGCGAGTTATATTGTATGACAAAAGCACATCCCCCTTTTCCATATTTATCATCCTAATTTTTTTTCTGCCTGCCATTACTAACTCATTATGGTCCAAAAGTCCTACTTGTGAGATGGCCTGATCCAATTTAATTTCATTCACGTTTTTTCCCTCAACATCTTTTTAATGGTCTGGGCCTGTTCATTATATTCTTTTACTAGAACAGTTGCTCCAATCTCTTGGTAGTTCTTCTTTCGGTACCCCTTTCTACCAAGTTGGGTTAATACAGCCTGATCAATGTTGCCATTGCCATCTGTTGGGTTGAAGTACATTTTAGAGTGAACGTGTGTGCATGAGTGATATCAAGTGAGGTGTAAAAAAAATTATAGAAAATTATTACTTTCAGGGGTGAAAAGCAGTTTATAATCTTTGTGATTTAAAGTTTCCCATGCTCAAATGTGCATAGCTCAACATAAACGTGATAGCCATGGTGGCCCTTTTTAACTGTAAATAAAAATCACCCAAAAGCATACAGTATATGTGACTTAAAAAAAATAGAATTTCACAAAAATGTAGATAGCAACGAGTTCATTGATCAATCCACCTCCAATATTTAGACACTGCTCCTACCCTTAATTGATGGTCGATCATCCATCATTCCATCTGATATTATCTATTTATTGTAGAACAGCCTTCATATCTGTTTATGATATTGTTTGTTGATTTTTACATTTGGTTGGAGGTGGTAAATGATTTTATATATGTCCATAACTTTTTCGAGAACCTCAAACAGTCTCTGCATATTTGACTATTCATTTTGTTTTTCGTGAATAAAAAAGATTCTATATATTATCTTACTGATGAAATGTCTGTTTATGCCCATCAATCCTTGTATATATTTTCTTTTGATCCAGGCCAATGACAGTTATCACCAATATAGATATGAGATGAAAAGTCCAATTTGTAAACTAAGGTAATTTATTGAAGTCTGGACCAGTAAAAAAAGAAACACAGGACAGTGCACACAAAATCACAAGTGGTTAGCCTGGCATTTTTTGTGATCATGTCCACAATTATCCTGGTTTCGGCTGGCGTTGGTGTGGATTTAAAAAATGACACTCTGTACTTAATGGATCTACTAATTAGCTTATTACTGGAGCTGCTGCTAGCTGGAGGACCGGCCCAAGACATTGCTCTGCCTGGGCGAATTATACAATGCTGCCCCTCCCCAGCACCTCACCACCCTCATCCAAAAAAAAAAGGCACCAAAACAAAAGACAAATAATAATATTTGAAAGAAAATTACCCATGAGGTGAAAAGGAAAGTTAAATAGGATTATGTCCAGGACTTGATCCCCAACATCCACCTTGCGCTCAGGACCTTTCCCCAAAACTCACCTTACACTCAGAACTTTTCCCCAACACCCACTTTGCACTGAGGGATTTTCGCAACACCCACATAGCGCTCGGGACATTCCCCCAAAACTTAGATTTGCAATCAGGACTTTGTCCCAACACCTAGATTTGCACTCAGGACTTTGGCCTAACATGCACTGTAAGTGAGGATTGTTAAATGACCAATATTTAAATTAAAACAAGATATAGTATTAATTGGTAACTGTTAACACTTTACAGTTTGGCCCCCACATTTACTCAAATGACAATAGGAGTCAAAAAATCCTTACCTCAGATACAAATATATAGAGAGTACTTTGATGTGTGCTTATATTGTCTGCTGTGGGGTTATATTGTGTGCTACAGTGTTGTATCTGGTGCTTTGGGGTTATATATTTGCTATGTTGTTGTATCTGTTGCTGTGGAGTTTCAGCTAGAGCTCTGGATAATTATCTGGTGCTGTGGTTTATATCTTGTGTCTTGGGTTTATAGCTGGTGCCAAGGGTTAATATCTGGTGTTGTGGATCTATATCTGGCACAGTGGATTTATATTTGGCGCAGTGAGGTTATATCTAGTGTGGATGGTTAATATCTGGTGCTGTGGTATTATAGTAAGTGCTGTGGATCTGTATCTGGTGCAGTGGCTTTAAATCTTGTGCCATCGGGCTATATGCTGGAGGTGGTATCAAGTGTGTTGACAACTGCTTTGAGTGTAATCTGGTGCTGTAGCTGGTGCCATGCATGCAATCTAGTGTTGGGGCAACTGCGTTTCGTGGAGTCAAATGTTGTGGCAAGTACCTTGATCATGTGTGTATGAATAATGTGAGGCATAGTGTTAACATAAAATCAGATTAGAAATTGCTAATCAGACAATGGCAGCTTGTTCCTTCTATTAAACTTTTGGATTAGGTTTATCAACCCTTTGCATGACTGCACTGATAATTACTAAGCTCCTCCACTTCATGACAATGTCAAAAAGAGGCGCGGCGCAGCAAGGATGATAGTAAAATTATGCCCTCCCCCCCGAAAAAAATCTGCGGATGCCCATGCTTGCAGCTCTATGATTTTTGTTTTGCAGCCTGGGTTGCCAGGATATATTGAAGGAATTCATAATTAGAAAGATGTTGCAGGAAAGGCAGAAGGGCCACACCCTGGATGGTCACCGCCCAGTGTAATTCCATATTTCATATGATTTGTTGTCATTCTTTTCCCTGTTGAAGATTTCTTTTTTTTTAAGGTTGCCTTTAGCGTTATGTTTTTTGGTGGTTTTTAGATTGGAGAGGTAGTATTTCCTAATCATTCTACTGTTTTACCATTCATGTTAAAGGATGCATTATTCTCAGGGTTGGAGTCAGTGATTTGCCTTTTCAGGTCAAAAAAGTCAGCTAGGTAGACTTTTAGCTAGGTATGCTTTGATTAGACCAGTTTAGTTCTAAACTTAAGATTTTTATCACATACTGCAAAAATGCTGCAGATTTCAGATTGTTAGAATAATTGGACTGAATTGGAAAGTATTCCTCTTTTAATGCACACAGAGTTACAGAAAATGACATTGAACTATGTTTAATCTACTTAAAATCTTACAATATAATGACCTTTTTATTAAAACATAATACTTTTCATATATTTCAAACATACAGTTAATGTATTGAACATGAAGCACATCTATTATATCAAGTCCGCATCTTTTAAAAAATAAAATAAAAAGGAAGAATACTTTGTATTAAGATAACTACCTTACAAACAGTACGGTTTTCCATTTTGCATTCTTGTATTTATATGTATGGACAGTTCACAGGTTGACAAAGCACAACCACCTATTGTGAAGCAACATGCCTTTGATTTGTCCACCAGCCTAATTGAAACTGTTCACAGAAAATATTTTCTTTTTTTTTCAGGGGGATTTTCCATTCCTATTTGGACTCATTATTTCCAACCAGAGGCACACTCACCTATTGTAATAATCAGATATAATGCAACTCACAAACACACATTGTCTAGTCAGTAAGTTTGACAAAAAAACAATTGGATTTTAATCTTAATTTTAAAGACAGAAAAAGAGGTCATGCTGATTTTTTGTAACCCAGTTTGATGATGCTAATCAGGTCCCTTTTGCCCGTAGTTCCTGCTTTGACTGACATGCAGTTTTAAAGAGCTTTTACAGACCGTTGATTGAACATGATCGATATGAAGGAAGTCTGGGAGATTTGGCATTTCATTTTGATCTTTAGCGTAGGAATGCTAAGCAGTACCGTAATTGCTCGATTATAAGACGACCCTGATTATAAGACGACCCCCCAAACTTTGGATATTCCTTTAGGAAAAAAACTAAAAGCCTGAATATAAGACTACCCTAAAGGAAAAAAGTTTAACTTGTATATATTCACATGTAAATTACTTTTTTAATAAAAAATGATGATATCAAAAAAAGCATTTCTTGTTTTTATTTCCTTTTATGTGCCAATGCTGCCTCTCTCTTTCCCTTGCTCCCAGCTTTGTCTCTCTCCCCCCCTTAGTGTTGTCTCTCTCTCCCCCTCCCTTTGACTCCCCCCTCACTCCCCTTGTCTCTGTCTCTTACCCCTCTCCCTCCCCTTGTTACTCTCTGTGCCCCCCTCGCTCCCCTTGTCTCTCTCTCCCCCACCTCCCTCCCCTTGTCTCTGTCTCTTCCCCCCTCCCTCCCCTTCTTGCTCTGGTCCCCCCTCCCTCTCCTCGTTGCTCTGGTCCCCCCCCTCATTTCTCTGTCGTCATCCCCCCTCCCTCCTCCTTCCCTCCCTCCCTCCACCCCCCTCACCTGTTTCTTGTTCTTACTCCCTGGTAGCTAGTGGGGGCAGCCGGGGGATGTCTGCACGATACGTGCAGACATCCCCCAGCGGCCGATTCTCCCTGGTGGCTAGTGAGGCAGTGGAGGATGTCTGCACGATGAGCGCAGACCTCCCCTGCTGCCGCCCGGCACGACCACCGGGATTGGTGGAAGTACCCGGCTTCATCATAGAAGTCCCGCTCTCATCGCGCAGACATTCCCCTGCTGTTAGAGAGGGGGATCCAGGTCCCCTGCAGCTCTACGGGGGACCTGGATCCATGTCTTATAGTCTGACCTCAATTTGAGGTCAGATTATAAGACAACCTCGATTATAAGACGACCCTGATTATAAGACGACCCCCCAAACTTTGGATATTCCTTTAGGAAAATAGTTTTTAATCCAGGAATAATAGAAACAGTGCTGAATATTTTAATCTACTACACATGGTATCACTCTTCGATTGCACACAAAAAATAATGTTGAGCAATGTTGCTTCTCCTGCGATAGCCTTATTCGAAAATACAATTTCAACTTGGATCTCCTTCTCTCATTGAAATCCCTAATTTATAATTCTATTACCACTGCACGGGATTCATATGCAGATAAGGTCAGCAATGATCTAATTTTGTGCCTGTCCACTTTATACATGTGAAAGCTGTTCGCGACAGACTTTCAAATAGAGTGGAGAACAGAACCACACATTGACATTCTTTATTGGGCTCTTCAGCATGAGGTTGGGTTCTGGATTCTGTATCTGAGGATTAGAGGTATTCAAGAAGCACACACAACATAACAGTCAACTCAATATAGACCAGTCTTGTGGGCCCGAAATTTGGAATGATTCAATGCATCCAATATGCCCCATTGTGACCTGGAATAGTGCATAGGTGATTACACATTGATTGCTTCCAAAACCGAAATCTGTTTGAAATACACAGAACTAAAAAATACCTTTATCAACCCCATAGGCTTCTATGGGATGATATAGATTCATTATTCATTATTTATAGATAAAATTGCCAAAGATGAAATTATGTATGCTCAAAAATGAAAATAATTAAACATTTTAAAAAAATGTTCCAATAAGGCCCCTTTAATGTTCATGGGGGCCAGGGCTGGTAGTCCTGACTTTCCCTCTATCAGAAAGACGGCTGGCAGTTGGGGAAAGTCCTCCAAGCCCCTTATAAAATACATTGGGAGCCTTGTAGAGTAGCCCTGGCCCCCCGCTAACATGGCTCCCAGCCCCTTAAAATAAGTCTGGTTCCAGGGCTACTTGCCATAGCCCCCATACAATAAAACAATCATCTCCCAGGGCTGGGCAAATACCACAAGACCCCTTGGGTCTGTCAATTGCAATGGCCCCCAAACCCCACAATAAATACAATTATAGGCCTACCTGGCCTTGCCCAGGTGTGTGTGGGGAGGGGGGGGGGGGAATTAATCATCCTTTGGGTGCCATGTAAATAAAATAATTACCTGTTTCCAGGTTCCAGCAGTGATGCCTTTGATCCTCATCTTTGGCCCAAGGAGAGGGGATACCCCAAAAATTTAAATTAGTCACAGGGGGTGGACTCGAGGGGTGAACGCCGCATATTAGGTAGCCTAAAACCTATGATTTTCTAAGCAAACTTGTCACAATCTGAAGGTCCTGAAGATTCCGTTTCCTAACGGCCCACACTGCCAATTCAGATTTGAATCACAGCATACTGAAAAGCTGCATTGCAGGGATCCCTTTAATTAGTGTAATGTGCCCAACCCAAATCCATTTCAGAATGGATCGGTGCATATTGAGTAGACCAGTGACATCCCGAGTGATGCTGTGGCATGGTCTGTGGGGCAAAATAAGATGTACTATGAGGAAAGTGACACTGGCTAGTTATGTGGGGCAAAGTGACACTGTGGCATGCCAAATCATATAGGTGCAATATGAGTGCAAGCCAAGTTCTGTGGGTACAATAAAGGTGCATGGCAAGTTCTGTGAGTACTGTATGGTGCTGTGTTAAGTCCTTTAGGTGCAATGTGGGTGCAGAGAAAGTGAATAAAAACAAGGAATGCAATTTTTCAATAACATTTTTATTACATATGAAAATAGTTTAATATAATAAAAATTCAAATAGTATAAATGCAACTAGTTATAGAGCGATAGAGAGACATCTGTGTGTATAGATATGTATTGTTTAAGAATTGTACAATTGTCACCTGTGTGTCGCATAATTAATGGCGGTCCCAAGTGTGGCATATTTATTGGGTCCCATGTGTGGCATAATTAAGGGGCTCTTTTGTGTGGCATAATTATGGGGTGCTTGTGTGTGGCATAATAAAGGGGTGCTTGTGTGTGGCATAATTAAGGGGCGGTTGTGTGTATGGCATAATAAATTGGGCTCCAAGGTGAGGCATAATTTATGGGGCTCTGGTGTGGCATAATTTATGGGGCTCTTATGTGTGTCATAGTTATTGGGCTCCTGTGTGTGGCATAATTAATGGGCTCATGTGTGTGACTACATTGTGACATTACTAAGGAATCTGTTTGGCAATGTATTGGAGGAAATCCAGGGGGGTGGACACCATGAGTTACCGCACCGTGTGACACCAACCCTAGTGACGCCCCTGGAGTAGACACTATAAAGTCAATGTCAAGTAACCATTTCACTACCATAATGTAGAATAGAAAATAAAAAAGTGCACAGCGCTTCAAAGTGAAAAGATGATAAAGGTGATGCACCAATACCCACCAGCTGAAGAAGTTTTTATGAAACGCGTCCAGTGGGGTGTTTTTTCTGTGTTTGTGCAATATTGCTTTCTTTTGCGGATGTTCAATTACCTGGCCATGTGAACTAAAAACAGTGGGTAAGAGTACAAGTAAGCTTGTACATCCTTATTCACATTTTTTGTATGTTATATTATTATTCTTATATGCTATATTTTATATTTTATTACTCCTGTCCTTGTGACCAGCTTTGTATTATACTTCATAGTGGCACTGGACTTTCTCTGTTTCATATTTATACACATTTAATTTTGTGATTTGTAATAAATGTATTTTTATACAGTATGTTTTTGTTTCTGGAATTTATTTTAAACACTTTTTTTAATACTACCATAATGTAGTGTACAATTAGAAAAGCAACACAATTATTTATAGATACAATTGCCAAAGATGCAATTATGTATGCTCAAAGTGGAAAGCAAAAGTCCTCTTAATGTCAGATGTTGTTTAAATATTATGGTCATTGAGCCATATCTATAAAGTGAAATTCTAAGACAGCGATTCAAATGTGGAGCATTCTTTATGGAAACGTTTTGAATTTTCGTGGTTTTTCCATTCTAGTGATTATAGCAACAGTGCTAGATTGTTAAACAAAAATAGAGGGATTGCCCAGTTTTCTTATTGTGACTAGTAAAACATTGCTTGTGGGCAATGAGGTATTTATTTTCTTTAGCCCATGCGGCTGCAAAATTGGGATTATAAACAGTTTATTAATTGGAAGAGAAGCAAGAAACTGCAGACACCCATGCTGAATATAGATGAATATATTTAGAAGGAAAAGTAGACATTTTATATAAACACTACTATACTCCTGACATAAATAATGTAGCAGTCAGGGAAGCAGTGGTGTATCTTGATTTTGTGCTGCCCTAGGCAGACAAAATCCGGGCACCCCCCTACCCAAGCTGCACACCCACGTTACACACCTAAGACATGCCCCATCATTCAGACTCACATCAAGCTCATACTCCCATCACACTCAGTCACACACTCCTACTCCCATCACACTCAGTCACACACTCCTACTCCCATCACGCACACTCTGACTCCCATCACACTCAGTCACACACACTGTCTCCCATCACACACACTCTGACTCCCATCACACTCAGTCACACACACTGTCTCCTATCACACACACTCTGACTTCCATCACACTCAGTCACACACAGTCTCCCATCACACACACTCTGACTCCCATCACACTCAGTCACACACACTGTCTCCCATCACACACACTCCTACTCCCATCACACTCAGTCACACACTCCTACTCCCATCACGCACACTCTGACTCCCATCACACTCAGTCACACACTCCTACTCCCATCACGCACACTCTGACTCCCATCACACTCAGTCACACACACTGTCTCCCATCACACACACTCTGACTCCCATCACACTCAGTCACACACACTGTCTCCCATCACAGACACTCTGACTCCCATCACTCCCATCACACACACACACACACACACACAGTCTCCCATCAGCACTCTTTGGTGCTTAGTGGCAGGCAGCATGGTCCCTCCATGCTGCCTGTTCGGCTTCCCGGCGATTGTGCCGACAGGTCACGTGACCGGGCGCGCGTATGCCGTCAGCGCGCCCGTCACGTGACTGTCGGCACTTCCGTGTCGGCACACTGCACGGGGAGCCGAACAGGCAGCACGGAGGTTTCTCTGTGCTGCCTGTTCGGCTCCCCATGCAGCCTGGCAGGCAGAGCGATGGTGACGGGGGATCTTCCTATCCCCTCTCACCTCCGTCTCTGCCTGCAAGCGCGGTGGGGTTTTTTTTTTTTTTATTTAAAGGGCCGGATTTTTTTTTTTTTAATTTTTTCTTTTTCCAGTGCTGGGGGGCGCTGCCGCCCTCCAAAATTTGCCGCCATAGGCATCCGCCTAGGATGCCTCGCGGTAAATACAGCACTGCAGGGAAGATAAAGTACAGAGACATAGGTGAAGGAATAAAATGACTGATAGGTGGAACAAGTCAATTCTATACATTGTTTACAATATACACATGGTAAGTCATGGCTAGGGTTGCCACCTTTTCTTCAGAAAAATACCTGCCTTGGTACTAGACATGTGCAAAATGAAAATTTTCGTTTTGTTTTCGTTCATTCGGACGAAAATGATATTAATTTCGTCTAAAACGAATTTTGTTCATTACTACATTCGTTTCGGACGAAATTCGTTCATTATTTTCGTTTCGTTACATTTGTTTGTACGAATCAATTGACCTAATAGTATTCCATAAACCGAAAGTCTATAAACCGAACGTTCGGTTTATAGACTTTCGTCATTTAAAATGCATGTAATAGTATTATTGGCTTTCTATAAACAGAAACAGAGTCTCCATTCATAAAAATTTATGAATGGGGACTCTGTTTCTGTTTATAGAAAGCCAATAGTACTATTACATGCATTCCATAAGGTGAAAGTCTATAAACCGAACGTTGGGTTTATAGACTTTCGGCTTATGTAATACATGTAATTCTATGTATTCTATAAGCCGAAAGTCTATAAACCGAAGGTCGTTCGGTTTATAGGCTTTTTATAGGTTTATAGGTTTATAGGCCAAACAGAAACAGAGTCTCCATTCATAATGAATGGGGACTCTGTTTCTGTTTATAGAAAGCCAATAGTACTATTACATGTATTCCAAATGACAAAAGTCTATAAACCGAACGTTTGGTTTATAGACTTTCGGTTTATAGAATACATGTAATTCTATGTATTCTATAAGCCGAAAGTCTATAAACCGAACGACCTTCGGTTTATAGACTTTTGGCTTATAGAATACATAGAATTACATGTATTCTATAAACCGAAAGTCTATAAACCGAACGACCTTCGGTTTATAGACTTTCGGCTTATAGAATACATGTAATACTATTGGCTTTCTATAAACCGAACTAGAGTCCCCATTCATAAGAAATTCTTATGAATGGGGACTCTAGTTCGGTTTATAGAAAGCCAATAGTATTACATGCATTCCATAAACCGAAAGTCGTTCATTATGTCGGTGTATGGAATGTATATGTAATGCTATTGGTATTCTATAAACCAACTCTATTTCGTTTTATAGAATGCCAAAAGCACGAATGGACGAATAGACGAATGATTTTCGTTTATTAACCATTTGTTGATTCGTCGTTCGTTAGTTTAGCATTTTCGTTATTCGGACGAATGGACGAAAATGCTATTTTCGGACGAAATTGCATTAGTCCGAAAATGAATGCACATGTCTACTTGGTACTGTCTCCATAGACTTAACATTAGCATGAAGCTAATTTTTTCCAGCCTGTCGGTAAAATACCGGCCGGGTGGCAACCCTGGTCATGGCAAGAGATAAAACCTCCAAAACAAGCATTCAACATAAACATTTAACTACAGTATCTGTGCTGAGTAAGTCCATATTATAGCATAGAGATATTCCACATGCACAAAAAATACAAAATTGTCTTTTAAGAAATGTCTTCTTTTCACAAAACAGCTGTTACCAGTACACCTAAAAATGGCTTAAAACACAGAGATAACGTGGATATAAGGCACAATTTACTATTTATTGTGTTAAATGTCGCATGACCAACAGCTTCTATAAACACTAATCCCAATACTAAATCACTAACCCATGCCCCTAGCCCTCCATATATAAATCTATCACTTTAACCCCAATACCTAAGCCCAATTAGTGTGACACGAATGCAACATTCACAAAATGTATGACTAGGAGCCAGTACAGATCTGAAAAATTCTGCAGTACCAGATATGAACTCCTGAAAAAATAAGGAAGGAAACCATGTAGATGGAAAAATGTGTCCATTTTATGTTAGAAGAAGGTAAACAAAAGATCTGTGAAGGTCCACAGAACATAAATTGTCCAGCAAATGTCTACCATAAATTAAGTTGGTGCACTAATGAAGGACATATAGATGATCAACTTTTCTATTTTATGCTAGAAATATATATATATATATTCACAAAGAGTATATATATATATTTTATATATATATATATATATATTTATTTTATATATATATGTATATATATATATATATATATATATATATATATATATATATATATATATATATATATATATTTAAACATTTTTTTAAACCAAAAGTAAGGAATGAGTTGTATTGTTCTTTGCCATATCTGTACCATGTCTAATGACCTTCACTATGGCAATGGCTTTTGCAAAAATGTACATTTGTATAAGGAGGATGATTTCATTTTTTAGGTGGAAACAAAACTATATGTAAATATATTGCATCATCCTTGGCAATATTTAGTTGCAGAGCCATAAATCCATATTTAAAAAATTGTACATAATGCCAAATTGTGATAAATTGTAGGTATGTCATACACATAATTATGTCTATGGTAAAATATATTTGTAAAGTTATACAATAATCGTATCTACCTAGCACCTGACTCCATAGAGAACTTCTGAGCACAAAATTAAAAAAAGAGGGTGAGAGATATCCACTATAAATGCATATTTTACTTTTAATAACATAACATCAAATTAATCAAACAACCGAAAATCCCAAAGTAAACTTGTAGCAAAAGTTAAATAAGTGCTCATCCCAGAAAATGAAATACTAATTACACACTAATCAGTCTCACAGCAGTCAGGCATAATACATTTTCTGTCCAAAATATAGGTTATCAGGGAAGCTTTATGCTATTTTATTAAAATAAATAGATAAATAAAAAACATAAGCTTAACTAACAGTTTAGAAAAGAAAAAAAAAACTTCAAAAGTCACAGTTATGTAAACCTGAAAACTTGTGATATAAAAGTAACTGTATACAATTGTATAGGAATTAGACAGTGCTTACACAATAAAAATCAGGAAACCAATATACAAATATATAAATGTTTTTACTAAAATAGTAATCTTTTAAAAAATATTTTACACAAAGAAAATATATACATACATTAAATAGACAGGGATGCATAAACATGATGTGCAGTTAACATAAATACACAGCACATAGAATTATCAGATGTCCCACTCACTAGCACTGTGAGAAATAAAGATGCATGTGAATGGTATTCCCTCTGGTACAAAAAATGGCTAAATAGCTAAAGAAAGTTACATAAAAATAATGGTGCAATCATGGGCACAAATACACACAAAAAAGAGAAGACGCCACATGGGACAAATTTCTTTACTTCCTCAGCCGATTGCCATCTGAATCTGCCACATTAGCAGAGACAAAAAGCGGTGTGTCGTTATCATCTCGCGAGAAGCAGAGACAAACCAACTTTCTAAATTAACTTTATTTGTAACAGACAAAAGCAGAAAACGTCTGTGTCTATGTGGAAAACATTTTTTTTCTAACCAGAAACAAACTCCACAAAAAACAAGCATCTTAAAAACAAGCATTTGTTACAGACCACTGATTAGGGGACTAAAAACAAATGATACAGTTAAACAGTTTCTTATCTCCGCTACAGGAGTGGGGGTAATGTTGTCACAATGCAATGCATTGAACCTCACATAGCCGGCATTGTGGACACAATGGCGTCACACAACAAAATCAACCCCATCTATACCAAGTTTTTTTTTAATGAATGTTAAATCGGACCTATTTCAAAGGCTCATTGTATTGAGATTTTTCTGCATAGCTACATCCACTTTTTCAAAGAATATGTTTCATCTCATAAGTTTCTACCCTGCAGATGTAAGTAAAAAAATCACCACAATGATATTTTGTAAAGTCTAGGTATGATCCAAGACACATACAGAAAACTATCCTTTTAAAATATACAATACACATATATTGATAGAATATGATTCTGACTCCATCTTGTTCCTCTAGCCTGCGGTTATTTTAATTGCTTTAACTGTCTTGACAGGAAACCAAAACAGTTTCTGTAAGCCGCAGAACATTTCTTGCTAAGGCTGAAGCTCTCTGCTAAGATCCAGCAGAGCAGTGTGATTAAGGAAACACGTGTTTGTTCATTTGTTCCGCAGTCACCACAGTTCTCCAGGCGTCTGTGTGTGTTTTATAACTATATGACAGAAGTGCCCCTTCCTGGTGTCAGAGCATTAGAGGACAAACCCTGGGTACTCTCAGAGGGTCACTGAGCCAAGAGAACAAACCTTGGGTAGTCACAGAGGGTCACTGGGCTGAGACTACTTGAGGACAAACCCAAAGGTGGTCGCAGTGATTGGAGACGTAGGAAAAACTGTTGTTTTGGGAATATGCATCTCTACCACTTCTCCTAGTAGATCCAGCCCCCATATAGATTCATAGTGTTTTCCAATGTTTCCAAAAATACACACACATATATATATATATATATCAATAGGACAATAAAAGCACATAGATAATATTTACATGGCAATTTCATCCACCACAGTTAAGGCACAAGATCAAAATTATCATTTACTTCTTTGGGGCTCCAGTCCGACTCAGACGCCAGCAAGGTGGAGGTGGAGTACTGGTTTGGGCTGGTATCATCAAAGATGAGCTTGTGGGGCCTTTTTCGGGTTGAGGATGGAGTCAAGCTCAACTCCCAGTCCTACTGCCAGTTCCTGGAAGACACCTTCTTCAAGCAGTGGTACAGGAAGAAGTCTGCATCCTTCAAGAAAAACATGATTTTCATGCAGGACAATGCTCCATCACACGCGTCCAAGTACTCCACAGCGTGGCTGGCAAGAAAGGATATAAAAGAAGAAAATCTAATGACATGGCCTCCTTGTTCACTTGATCTGAACCCCATTGAGAACCTGTGGTCCATCATCAAATGTGAGATTTACAAGGAGGGAAAACAGTACACCTCTCTGAACAGTGTCTGGGAGTCTGTGGTTGCTGCTGCACGCAATGTTGATGGTGAACAGATCAAAACACTGACAGAATCCATGGATGGCAGGCTTTTGAGTGTCCTTGCAAAGAAAGGTGGCTATATTGGTCACTGATTTGTTTTTGTTTTGTTTTTGAATGTCAGATATGTATATTTGTGAATGTTGAGATGTTATATTGGTTTCACTGGTAAAAATAAATAATTGAAATGGGTATATATTTGTTTTTTGTTAAGTTGCCTAATAATTATGCACAGTAATAGTCACCTGCACACACAGATATCCCCCTAAAATAGCTAAAACTAAAAACAAACTAAAAACTACTTCCAAAAATATTCAGCTTTGATATTAATGAGTTTTTTGGGTTCATTGAGAACATGGTTGTTGTTCAATAATAAAATTGATCCTCAAAAATACAACTTGCCTAATAATTCTGCACTCCCTGTAAAGTTTGTTTAAACTTTTTTTTTCAACAAACTTATTGAAGCTGTGAGGGGAGCTACCCTCACAGCCACGGACCTGCACCGGGAGACAACAGCATGGAGGTAAGTACTGGCTGGGGAAGGGGGGAGGAGGGTGGCATAATGAGCATACTGAAGGGCAATATCCTGGCATATTGAGGGTCAAAATCCTTGCTTATTAAATGGCAATATCCTGGCATATTAAGTGGCTATACCCTGGCATATTAATTGGCAATATCATGGCATATTAAGTGGAAATATCCTGGCATATTAATTGGCAATACCCTGGCATATTAAGTGGCAATATCTTGCCATATTAAGTGGCAATACCCTGGCATTTTATTTGGCAATATCCTGGCATATTAAGGGGCAATACCCTGGCATATTAATTGGCAATATCCTGGCATATTAAGTGGCAATACCCTGGCATATTAATTGGCTATATCCTGGCATATTAATTGTCAATACCCTGGCATTATTGTCAATATCCTGGCATATTAATTGGCTATATCCTGGTATATTAAATAACAATATCCTGGCATATTAATTGGCAATATCCTGGCATATTAAGTGGCAATATCCTGGGATATTAAATGGCAATATCCTGGCATATTAATTGGCAATATCTTGGCATATTAAATGGCTATATCCTGGCATATTAAGTGGAAATATCCTGGCATATTAAGTGTCAATATCCTGGCATATTAATTGGCTATATCCTGGCATATTAATTGGCAATATCCTGGCATATTAAATGGCTATATCCTGGCATATTAAGTGGCAGTATCCTGGCATACTAATTGGCAATATCCTTGCATATTAAATGGCAATATCCTGGCATATTAAATGGCAATATCCTGGCAAATTAAGGGGCAATAGAGTGGCAAAATCCTGGCATATTGAGGGGCAAAATCCTGAGACTACAGGGGGATGGGGTGAAAGACACTACTGGGGGGATGGGGTGAAAGACACTACAGGGGGAAGGGAGTGGAGAAAAAGACAATACAGGCGAAGAGGGGGAGAAAGACACTACATGGGGAAGGGGGTAAGAAAGACACTACAGGGAGAAGGGAGGGAAGAGAGACACTACAGGGGGAAGGGGGGGAGAAAGCCACTAACGGGGAAGGGGGGGAGAGAGACACTACAGAAAAGACAGAGAGAGAGATGCTACAGAAAGGACAGAGAGAGACGCTACAGATATGCGAGAGAGAGAGAGAGAGAGAGAGACGCTACCGAAATGCGAGAGAGAAAGACGCTACAGAAATGAGAGAGAGACAATACAGAAATATGTATTATATTATGCTATGGGGCTGGTTTAAAATTTTTATGCTATTGGGCTGGTATACAAATTTTTTCTGGGGCTGGTTTTTGTTCCCAGTCTGGCCCTGCTTACCTCCAGTCTTCTTTTTTTTCTTGCTTCTCTATTTTTCTCAGGGTGGTTTGATCATTGCTATCAGGGACTCACTGAGGAGAAACGTGTTAGGGCTCCTGTTCCACATTTATGGTTTCACTAATTTGGTGCACTTGCTTTTATACATCATATTTTAACAACATACTGTGTGTATTTGTATTACAATGTATATGTATTATCTCTTCCTGCCTTTTTGTATTGCATGGTTTGCAGCCCCTTTTCTTTCAAGCGCTTTCACTACTATTATTTTACTTTTGGTTTGAGATGGTGTCTATCTGCCTTTGTACTGATCTTTGCGGGTACTTAGGTGTGTTCATAAGACTTTTATAAAATGCCACAATTATACAGTGTCCCTGTAAATTATTCATAGATAGACTTTTAAATAAACACAGTGATTCCAATTCATGGCATTGCAGGATAGATTTAATATAGAATTCTTTCATTTAGCAGTTTTTGTATATGTATATTTCTATATGTAATATAATAATGTTATGTTATTCTATTTAACAGACAATTTAGGGTGTTGCTGTATTTTAACTAATAGTGAAGCCTTGACGACAATGTATGGATTTCTTAAATGAAGGCAAAGATGTCTTTATAAGACAGAACGCCACATTCTGTATGAATCTGACAAAGAATGTGAAATAATTGCTTTGTGCTGTCTACTGTATATCATGGTAGCTGAAGAGAAAAAGCAATAAATATAGAAAACATCACAATGGAAGACAATATTGTGGAGCAATTACATCAATGTAAAAAGTGTCTGGAAACCGACACAGAGACAAGGCAATAGACTGTTGCCAATTTCGTTAGCTATGGATATGTTTAAAGTTATTGTCCTTTGTGTTAGTTGAATAAAATATTTAGATGTATCATTCCGACAGGAATAATTCACTCTCATAATATAATTGTGTCAAATCAAAAACATCTTAAATCAAACTTAAATTTCCAGTGTATTTAAACAGTGTTTCTTTCTGTCTAAAATATAAAGTAATTAGAATACAATGGGAGAGAGAGACAGAAAAGAAAAAAAGACATATGAGAGTACTAGGTAAAAGAGATGAGATACAAGATTCAATATAGGAATGATGGAAGAAAAAAGGCAAAGTGGGTAAGCTATTAAAGGAAACAATAAACATTGTTGGTCAAAGGTAATCAAAATAAGGAGATGTGCAGCAGATGGCGACTAATTGCAATGACATTTAAATGGAAGTATTAAATGTTCAGTCATTGGGGTAAAGATATTTAATATAAATTTAAAGGAAGTTTTGCTTCTTGAATAACTGAAGGAAATAGCAAATGCTTTTCCTGTTTTTTTTTTGGGAAACACGTTACATGTTTTCTCATTTTGTCTTCAGATTCCATGGCTCATTTGCAATAAGTAATATCACACACACACACACACACACACACACACACATATATATATATATATATATATATATATATATATATATATATATATATATATATATATATATATATATATATATATATTTAATGCGCTCCAGAATCTAAGAATTATGTGTACCTTGATGCCTGAGTTGACCACTCAATATGCCTTGACGCATACCTGTTATGTGAGTAGACCGCCTGTTTTCCCCTTTTTAGAATATTCAGAGCACTAATTAATGATCAGAATGTACTGCTCCAAACATTCCAATCTGTGGCATGGTTTTCTTTACAAATCTTAAGGTCAACATCTCGTTCTAGTTGTAATGTCTAACAACTGATAGTATTAACCTGTTCCCCTCTAACTGTTCATTTGGCTGCTAATTTTATTCATGCAGGATATTGTTTGGGGTTGTAATGTTTGCTTGTGAATGGAGACATCTATCTGATTCCCCCAGGGTCCAGGGGATAAGGTCTATGAGGTTGAAGGGAACTCAAGGTCAGCAATTGTATGCTTATTTGGTAGGTATTTTGATGTTGCTCCTATAATGTACAGCATCCATCTGGAATGCTATTGTCTAGCCCAATGCAGCCAACATTTCCTTATTCCCTATGTTAGTTTTCTTTATCAATTCTACATGACTAATATAGTGATGTGTTATGTGGATTGTGGGTCAAATTGTCTTGTTAATTTATTATATGTGTACTTTGTAAACACACTTTGTAAATGAGTCTATAATTTATACTATGTACCTTCAATTTCCATGGTTAAGAAAAAAGATAGAAATTTAAAAAAAACATTACTTAACAATAACTGCTTGTGTAACTTTTGTAGGAACAGCCATCCATCTCACCACAAAATTCTCAAACATCAGAGTTCAGAAGCGACAACAAAGACTCAGTTGGTTCAAATCTCTAAGTCAAGAACCTGTTACGCATACTAGAAAAGGAAATACTATTCCAGAACCTAAGAAGTTTGGTAGAAGAATGTTTAATTTTTATATTTCATTTATTTAATTTTTAGTTTTAAATGTTGCTACAAAGGGCACAGTAACTCCTAACACAGTCAGTTATTCTTGTTAATTCCATCAAAGCATGTTTTATGGTCATGACATAGATGTAACTAGTAGTGATGTGTAGAATATTGTTAGAAGGTTCTATACTGTTCATGCTCCAATGTGCTTCTTTGTACTAGTTTTTTAGGTAGATGTAGATGTAATAGTTTAGACAACACTTTTTTGTAAGTGAAACATGATTAGACCAACTAATATGAGGGTTGTCACTTACAGGTACCACACATTTACCTTGCAATTGTGTCTGGTGATGGTATGTTCAATTTTGGGAATTTGTTGCGAGAGAATAATATCCCAGGTTATATTGTACTCTGGTACTTAGATAGTCATTATTTTATTGGATACCAGCTACAAACATATATTTCTTGTATTGTCACTCCTGTATGGAGCTTTGACCATCTTTAGTGAATTTCTTTATTTGTGCCATGTGTATCAATGTACTGAAATGGAAACATACTGCAGAAATGTTTTAAGGAAAATGTTCATATTTCTGCTCTAGAAGGAATGTTTTAACAACATATTACACTTATGAATACAATAAAAGGCAAATGTCTATGCAACATTTTATTCTTCAGTAATGAGTTCTGACATACATGGCACTGTCAGCTGGGAATTAATGCAAGTCCCCTGTGAGATCTGACTCATGCCTGACTCAGAACACTGACAAATAATAAGGATAACATCACTGAGCAATATAGAAATGGAACCATGAAGAAAGGCATGGTAACAAGGTTAATGACATGTAAGGATTGAAAAAAGAGAATGGGTGATGTAAAGGCAAATTTAAAAATATAACGAAACTCATGGAGGGAAAAGATGTATGAAAAATCAAGAAATAATAAAACTGAAAAATGAAAAATGGTATCTGAGAATTGTACCAGTGAGTTAAATTTCCAAGTTTCTGAAGAAGCTCATTCAGACAAACACTTTCTAGAATAATAACAGACAATAGAGAAACCAAACTTCCCGTAGGTGAATATTGCTTTAATTTTGCTTATATGTGCGTCTGTTCATTGCATTTGCAAATCCAGATGCAAAAGCAATGAACATAAGCAAATGTAAGCAAAATTAACTGTGTAAATACAGGGAGTGCAGAATTATTAGGCAAGTTGTATTTTTGAGGATTAATTTTATTATTGAACAACAACCATGTTCTCAATGAACCCAAAAAACTCATTAATATCAAAGCTGAATATTTTTGGAAGTAGTTTTTAGTTTGTTTTTAGTTTTAGCTATTTTAGGGGGATATCTGTGTGTGCAGGTGACTATTACTGTGCATAATTATTAGGCAACTTAACAAAAAACAAATATATACCCATTTCAATTATTTATTTTTACCAGTGAAACCAATATAACATCTCAACATTCACAAATATACATTTCTGACATTCAAAAACAAAACAAAAACAAATCAGTGACCAATATAGCCACCTTTCTTTGCAAGGACACTCAAAAGCCTGCCATCCATGGATTCTGTCAGTGTTTTGATCTGTTCACCATCAACATTGCGTGCAGCAGCAACCACAGACTCCCAGACACTGTTCAGAGAGGTGTACTGTTTTCCCTCCTTGTAAATCTCACATTTGATGATGGACCACAGGTTCTCAATGGGGTTCAGATCAAGTGAACAAGGAGGCCATGTCATTAGATTTTCTTCTTTTATATCCTTTCTTGCCAGCCACGCTGTGGAGTACTTGGACTCGTGTGATGGAGCATTGTCCTGCATGAAAATCATGTTTTTCTTGAAGGATGCAGACTTCTTCCTGTACCACTGCTTGAAGAAGGTGTCTTCCAGGAACTGGCAGTAGGACTGGGAGTTGAGCTTCACTCCATCCTCAACATGAAAAGGCCCCACAAGCTCATCTTTGATGATACCAGCCCAAACCAGTACTCCACCTCCACCTTGCTGGCGTCTGAGTCGGACTGGAGCTCTCTGCCCTTTACCAATCCAGCCACGGGCCCATCCATCTGGCCCATCAAGACTCACTCTCATTTCATCAGTCCATAAAACCTTAGAAAAATCAGTCTTGAGATATTTCTTGGCCCAGTCTTGACGTTTCAGCTTGTGTGTCTTGTTCAGTGGTGGTCGTCTTTCAGCCTTTCTTACCTTGGCCATGTCTCTGAGTATTGCACACCTTGTGCTTTTGGGCACTCCAGTGATGTTGCAGCTCTGAAATATGGCCAAACTGGTGGCAAGTGGCATCGTGGCAGCTGCACGCTTGACTTTTCTCAGTTCATGGGCAGTTATTTTGCGCCTTGGTTTTTCCACACGCTTCTTGCGACCCTGTTGACTATTTTGAATGAAACGCTTGATTGTTCGATGATCACGCTTCAGAAGCTTTGCAATTTTAAGAGTGCTGCATCCCTCTGCAAGATATCTCACTATTTTTGACTTTTCTGAGCCTGTCAAGTCCTTCTTTTGACCCATTTTGCCAAAGGAAAGGAAGTTGCCTAATAATTATGCACACCTGATATAGGGTGTTGATGTCATTAGACCACACCCCTTCTCATTACAGAGATGCACATCACCTAATATGCTTAATTGGTAGTAGGCTTTCGAGCCTATACAGCTTGGAGTAAGACAACATGCATAAAGAGGATGATGTGGTCAAAATACTCATTTGTCTAATAATTCTGCACTCCCTGTAGATCAATACATGATTTTTAACCCCTTGATGCCTGGCCACACTGCTCATTTCCCATGCCTAAATGCCATTTCAAAGTCAGTAAGCTTTGGCACGGCCGTCATATAATCAATGTGACAATTGTCACAGCGATTATATGCCCCAGAGGTGCTCCAAGCAGGCTCCTAGGAGTCATATATATATATATGTTCACATGGTTCTGAATGACCATTAAATTTCAGATGTATATATATGCATGAAGAGGTTATTTTGGACCTTGTATTCTATGCACTGTTTATGTAGATTTTCAAATGTGATAATAACATCCAAGGTTTATTGATATTTATTAAACTTTGCTGTATATTTTTATAACAGCATACAGAGATTTGCCATTTTGTAAGTTGAGAAAGTATAATATAATGATAATAGGATTATTAAAATAACAATAAATTAATTTAAGAATAAAGCTTCTTCCATCATCAAACGTTATGCATTCAACTATGATATTAATTAAATAGGTATATTGTATACACTACACCTAGTCAAAATTAATTTAAACAATGCTAAAAATACGAATTAAACATATAGTCTCCATCTTCACCCTGAGGCTGGGCGCCCCAAGGGCTTGTCCCATAGTGGGTCACTAAAGGTGGAAAAAAATCTATGTGACAATCCTGGGGTTTACCCCCAGTTTAGCCATACCTTTTTATAAATGTCATATTGTCCATTACTTCTATATAAACCTTCTTCCCCAGATAAGAAAATAATCACTTCTATTGAATGTTGCATAGGACAACTAGCTCAACATCATCAGTTCTATATTTGCATAGGTCTAAGATCATAGATATAAAGTCATAAGACAGGGTCTATTTTAGGGAAACATTCTCAGTTCACATTAAAGGTTCCAATGAAGTTGCTATTCATTCCTGATCTGTCCCTCCTAATTTGCACCTTCCTGTTCCACTCCTAGGTATATTTCAAGGGAACATTCTAACTGTACATCAAATCAAGATATGGAGTGTCAAACATCTATTATTTTATTATTTAATTGTTTATTAAATTGTATAATCATTAAATGAATGATAATAAGATAAATTGATAAATACAAATTTACAGTGCAAGAATGTATTGTCATGTCTTTTGTTTACATAGATTAATCATCACTGTGGTAGAAGCACATTTTTAAAATAGTTCCTGTCTCCAATTTTCTACACACCACATTTTGATATTTTAATGGAAATCAAAATAAAACGGTGGCATGTGTTCACTAAAAAATGTTTATTTAGAGGAGTATTCACAGAACAGATAATAGATGATGATTTAAAGGCAATAGCTCTCTTTCTCTCCCAGACTCTACCTGGAACCACATCCATTCTCACCATCCTCTACTTCAAGACCTGACTGTTTCATATATATCCCTGAGACTCTACCTGGAACCACATCCATTCTCACCATCCTCTACTTCAAGACCTGACTGTTTCATATATATCCCTTAGACTCTACCTGGAACCACATTCATTCTCACCATCCTCTACTTCAAGACCTGACTGTTTCATATATATCCCTGAGACTCTACCTGGAACCACATCCATTCTCACCATCCTCTACTCCAAAACCTGACTGTTTCATACATATCCCTGAGGTATACAGCCAGAAAAAAATCTATATTTGCACTCAATACTTATGTCTCTACAATATCTGTATACTATGCTCTCTGATGCAACTTTGTATTTTCTATTGATCTGTTTTCACTCTAATTACACACACTCTCTCTGGTCACTCCCCAGTTGATTTCAATCTCCTCCCACATTCCTCCTAGTGTTTTATTGCTTTTAATTCCTCTTCCTCTCTCTTTCTCTCCCAGACTCTACCTGGAACCACATCCATTCTCACCATCCTCTACTTCAAGACCTGACTGTTTTAAAGTCTATAAACCGAATGTCTTTCGGTTTATAGACTTTCGGCTTATAGAATACATGTAATGCTAATGGCTATTCTATAAACCGAAAGAGAGTCCCCATTCATACGAATAGGTCAATTGACCTATTCGTATGAATGGGGACTCTATTTCGGTTTATAGAAAAGCAATAGCATTACATTGTATTCTATAAACCAAAAGTCTATAAACCGAATGTCTTTCGGTTTATAGACTTTCGGCTTATAGAATACATGTAATGCTATTGGCTATTCTATAAACCGAAAGTCTATAAACCGGATGACTTTCAGTTTAAAGACTTTCGGTTTATGGGCGAACCTCGAACTCCAACACTGACATACAGTGAAATGTCCGGGTTCGGGTTCGTGGCACGGACACCGTAATGTCAGGTACGAACCCGAATAGTGCGGTCCGGGTTCGCTCAACACTACTTATGATTGTCAACCACTTTTCAGTAAGTGTATTAGGAAATTGTCTTATACCTATAAACACCTATAATTGCCAACCACTTTCTGTCATTAATCATATAGAAATAAATGGTAAGAAATAACAACTGAAGTGTTATGGAATAGAAAGAGAGTAATACAGACCATGAAAGGGGAGAAACACAGAAGAGTAGTAGGATTAGAGTGGAATGAAGAGCAACAGAAAAGCAAACACAGGAATAAAATACTAATAGTTTATTATTTTTGATTCAAAAGCATACTTGTCAAATTTGACACCCACAACAGAAGTGGGGCCTGAGCCACAGATTTTGCAAGAGGGGCAACCTAGAAAAATTGGCCTATTTGGAGTGCAAAAAAGACACAAAAGTTCCAACTGGGATGGAGCAGAGTAAAGCAGGCACGGTAATAATGAGACAGGACTCCTGCATGAGTGTCTGTGCATAAGCGTTTTAATGTGCATAAACGGCACAGACATATGCTTGCAGTGAAAATAACCAGGTGGGTCTGAAAAAAGGAACACCCAAGCATTTCGTGCCTGCGTACTGGCGCTTCGTCAGGGATACAGGTGAGTGGTGGAAGTCCACATTAAAACCCTTATGCACAGACACTCAGGAGTCCTGTCTCATTATTGCCTTGCCGCTGTCTTACTCTGCTCTATCCCAGTTGGAACTTTTGTGTCTTTTTTACCCTAATCGGCGGGAGGACCGAGAAGCAGGGTCTCTGCCTTCACGAAGGCACTGGCGTGCACATACGTTTTCCTCTTTTGCTATTTGGAGTGCACCTTGAGTGAAACACTAGTATACTTGCAAGAGTGGTTTTCCTTCCCCTGCCAGATTGCTTTAGGGTTCATAAGATGATTTAAACATTGTATTATATATTTCAGTCTTATATTAAATCCTTCAAATGACTTATTGAACTCTAGATATACTCTTGATTAGTTCCTTTTGTAGGGATTTTATGATGCTTATCACAACTTTTAAACCATGCAGAAACAGCTAGCCTGACATCAAATTCTGCCAAGGTGCAGCTGAGGGAGTGGAGCTGCAATTATCTGAAAGAAGAATTTACAAAAACGGTATGCCAGTGTTTGAGGCAGGGATGCCAAAGACATTAGATTGGAAATTTTGCAAAGTCTAAACAATGTTTTTGAATTCATGACTACAATTTGACAACAAGGAAAATGAAATTGATGCAACACTTTAGAGAGCAATATGTACCAAAAATACAATCTATAATATATATATATATATATATATATATATATATATATAAATAATATATCAATAGAATATATTATGCAATATTGTTTTATTACATACAATAATTACATCATTTTAATTTAACATTACAAACATTAGGGAGCTCACCCTATAGTGATCTTTCTACTTGATCATTCTCCTTGATGCTTCTCCATGATCATTCTTCTTGATCCTGTTCCTTGAACCTGCTCCTTCTGTTTCTGACTTTTTCCTGCTCTCCTTCTCCTTTTGACTTTCTCATGCTCTTTCCTGCTCCTTCTCCTCCTTTCTCCTTCTCCTACCTCGCTCATTCTCCAAGTTCTCTTTTCTTCATGACTTTCCTGGGCCTTCTCCTTTGCTCTTTTCTCCCCTGCACCTCCCTCACTTTGCCGCTGCTGATTTTATCTTCCACTATAAGAATTTCCTGCCCATTGAAAGCATGGGGGAGTCCCTTATATGTTACCAGTGATGTAAGACCACAGAGGGTGAAAAAGAGAAAAAAAGCTCCTTTTCACGCTGCCTCTTCAGATTACGCAGCAGGTGTCCATACATCATCAGGAGGTGACCATGGCTTTTTTTTAACAACCCTGGAGCCATGATGGCACATTCAATACTTTTAAAGCTAGAGTCACTGTACAAATGGGGTTTCACTTCACAGATTTGCTTTACACTGCACAAACATGCCCAAAGGTGCATTAATATTGGCTCTGTCTGTCATAGTAAGGTCACTGAAAGTGGTCCCTGTGGCGGGATCCAGCTCGATTTAATGGAGGTCAGAATACATAAATGGAAACATAAATGGAAAAAATAGCATAATGGTGAAAATCTGTATGTTGCTATACACTGAGTGAACTTGTAGAGGTAAAATTGCACATATAAATATATCTTGACAAATTTTTTAATATTATTTGTAGACACAGATTAGCTTCTAAGTCTTAGCACAAAGAGAAACAGAGGCTAAATAGTGCATTATACTAATAATTGTATTACAAATCTGAGCGACATGATCCACTTTCAGGGTACAAAGAACTGAAATGCAACAGAAGGTCCAATAAAGCAGCTCACCACACTTTAATGGATTCAATGCAGTTTGCTGTACACATGTCTGGCAATTTAATTTTACTGTTTAAAATGATTTTTTTTCTTATTACTATATATCATGTAATCTTTTTAAGATTTTTATTATTGCTATTGTATATTAAAATTGGTGTAGAATTGCTAATATTTTTTTAAGCAAGACTACTTCTCACTTAATTTCTTTTTAACCAACCCTCTCTATACATTTGATATTAATAGAGCAAGTAGGTCCAGATGTGGTTTTAATGTCTTAATGTCATCATCTGAGAGCAAACACCCTCTTTAAATAACTTTGGTAGTTTCCACAGCAACCTGTCTGTGCTACATAAGCTCCTCTTCCATGGGAGAGATTCCTTAGTATCATATGCCACTTGTAATTTTATAGTCAACCCTTGCACTTCTGTTCATCATTCAAACTGAAAGCACTCTATACATTTTAGATTTGGTAATGATACTTCAATAAAAAATAATGAATCAGGATGTCCCTAACCATGGAATATGACTTTTGTTGATTGTTAAAACAAAGGCACATCATTTTATTGCATGATTTGCATCCAACCCCTTCCTCCACCATCAGGTGGTTAGTTCAGGCTATGCTCCTTATCAGTAATTAAGGTCAGGCTGGCTACAGTGTTAGGTGTCTCTGCATCATGGTAAGATACATGTGCTTGGCGGGGTTACAACAATATCAGAAAATGCTGGCACTGTCCAGCACAATCACAGTGGAGTGGTGTGTTTAGACTTTGTGCTATCCTAGACTAAACTCATACACCCCTCAAACATCCTTTGCTGCACCCTTTCCTTTAAATTGCACCCTTTTCTCACATAGCCTTTACACTACATCAGATTGGCCCCACATGCCAGTGCACAGCACCAGATTACCTCCACATCCCTTCTCCACTGCACCATATTGCACCAGCATCCCTACGCACAGCACCAGCTGGGTCTATAGGTGGCAGCAGGAATGTCTGTGCAAGAATTGCAAAGCAATGCCCACCAATAATGGTAGTTCTAGCTCTGTTGTCCCCACCCTCAGTCTACCACCCAAGGCCTATGCTTAGCCAGCCTTGGCGGAAATAAAACAATGTACCAGTGGATTTGTTCACTGCATTTCCCCAGGCTTCTCTGTCATGAAAATAAGCATTGTGTTACCACATGGAGTCCTTGCAGCTTAGCACTCTTCTGATTAATGGAACCCTTAGCGGTCTATTCAATAAAAGTTGAGTTGCAGGTGAGTTAAGGTGAGATGAGGTGAGTAGTGTTGAGCGAACCCGAACCACAGTGTTCGGGTTCGTACCGAACATTACGGTATTCGGACCCCGAACCCGGACATTCCACTGTATGTTCGTGTTGGAGTTCGGGGTTCGGCTATAAACCGAAAGTCTATAAACCGAAATACATTCGGATTATAGACTTTCGGTTTATAGAATACATGTAATGCTATTGCTATTCTATAAATCTATAAACCGAAATAGAGACCTATTCATATGAATGGGGACTCTATTTCGGTTAATAGAATAGCAATAGCATTACATGTATTACATCTGAGAGTCAAATAGAACGGTCAAATACTGTGCTTACAGAGCACTTTAAAAAATTCTAATAGTTTTGGGTGGTAAAGAGTACATTTGTGTCTTGCGGTGCACTTCATATCTAAGAGTCAAATAGAACCGTCAAATACTGTGCTTACAGCGCACTTTGAAAAATTCTAATAGTTTTGGGTGGTAAATAGTACATTTGTGTCTTGCGGTGCACTTCATATCTGAGAGTCAAATACATAGTAACATAGTAACATAGTAATTTAGGTTGAAAAAAGACACAAGTCCATCAAGTTCAACCCTTCTACCTATCATTACAGCTTTTGATCCAAAAGAAGGCAAAAAACCCCTAAGGAAGCTATTTCGAATTTTGCCTCCTGGGGGAAAAAATTCCTTCTTGACTCCAAGAGGCAATCAGATGTCTCCTTGGATCAATAAGCTCTTTTATTAATGCTTATTCTATTATTAATAGCCCTGTATGTTCTGCTTTCCTAAAAAAACATCCAAACCATTTTTAAATGCATCTATTGTGGTTGCTAGCACTACCTCTCTTGGCAGTGAGTTCCATAACTTTATTGTCCTAACCGTAAAGAATCCCTTCCTTTGCTGTCTATGAAATCTTTGCTCTTCCAGTCTGAGGGGGTGACCTCTTGTTCTTTGTACCTTTCTGTTAATGAACAGGTCACTGGAGAGCTCTTTATATTGGCCCTGCAAATATTTATATAATGTTATCATATCCCCTCTGAGACGCCTTTTTTCTAACTTATATAAATTCAATTTTTTAAGTCTCTCTTCATAACTAAGATCCTCCAAACCCCTTATTAATTTTGTAGCTCTCCTTTGCACTTTTTCTAGTTCCTTAATATCCTTTTTAAGGACTGGTGCCCAGAACTGTACTGCATATTCAAGGTGAGGTCTTACCATTGATTTGTAAAGAGGCAAGATGATATCCTCCTCCCGTGAATCTATACCTCGTTTTATACATGCCAATATCTTATTGGCCCTTGCAGCTGCTGACTGGCATTGGGCACTGTTGCCAAGTTTGTTGTCTATAATTATTCCTAAATCCTTTTCATTAGTAGTTTTTCCCAGGGAAAAACCATTTAACGTATATGTTGCTTTGTTATTATTTTTCCCATAATGCATAACTTTACATTTGTCTATATTGAACCTCATTTGCCACTTTACTGCCCAGTCCCCCACTCTGTCCAAATCTTCCTGTAAAGAAAAAACATCAAGATTAGTCTTTATTGCCTTACCTAATTTAGTGTCGTCCGCAAACACGGAGACATGGCTCTCAGCACAATGTGGCAGATCATTAATAAACAAATTAAAAAGAAGAGGGCCCAAAACAGACCCCTGAGGTACTCCGCTTAATACCCTTGTCCAATTTGAGAATTTTCCATTTACAACAACCCTTTGTGTTCTATCTTTTAGCCAATTTTCAATCCACATACACACATTTGCCCCCAAACCTATTTCTCTCAATTTGTAGAGTAACCTTTTGTGTGGAACTGTATCAAATGCTTTCGCAAAATCCAAATAGATCACATCAACTGCCACGCCTAGATCTATATTTTTACTGACTTCTTCATAGAATGTTATTAAGTTTGTTTGACAAGACCTGTCTTTCACAAAACCATGTTGACTTTTACTAATTATATTCTGGTTCAAGATGTATTCTTGAGTGTATACCTTTAGCAATCCTTCAAATAGTTTCCCCACTACAGATGTCAAAATAGAACCGTCAAATACTGTGCTTATAGCGCACTTTGAAAAATTCTAATAGTTTTGGTTGGTAAATAGTACATTTGGGTCTTGCGGTGCACTTCATATCTGAGAGTCAAATAGAACCGTCAAATACTGTGCTTACAGCGCACTTTGAAAAATTCTAATAGTTATGGGTGGTAAATAGTACATTTGCGTCTTGCGGTGCACTTCATATCTGAGAGTCAAATAGAACAGTCCAATACTGTGCTTACAGCGCACTTGGAAAAATTCTGGCTACCTCCTCCTCCTCCTCCAGCGCCGCTTCCACCTACACCGCCACGGTCACCGCTTCCTCAACCTATGGGTCACTTAGTATAAACTGAAAGAGAATACCCTGCACTCCAATCCTCTCTCAAATGGATAATTCAGCCATGCTTTAGATTTAGATTTATGTTCTTCCAAAGCTAAAATCAAATATTCCATCTAGTGCTATTTTATGGCTCAGCTGTATTTTTAATTTGTATGTATTTTATGTTATTTGAATTTATTTCCCTATCTGTATTTGTTTGCAGGGCACTTGTCCTACTCTTACCCACATTTTAATTCCTTTGCAGTCCTCTAGCCCTTTCCAGGACTTTTTTAGAGGCATTTTAGTGCCCAAAAGTTTGTGTCCCCATTGACTTCAATGGGGTTCGGGTTGGGGGTCAAGTTCTGGGTCAAGTTTGAGCCCCAACCCAGACCTTTTTTGAAGTTCGGCCAAACCCGCTGAACCAGAACATCCAGGTGTCCGCTCAACTCTAGAGTTGAGTTGAGGTGAAAGAATATTTTATCTCCCCGCTTTAGCTATACATTGCTATACATTGTGCAGGGACAAACCTAATGAATTTCCCCCACTAAGAAAACTCACGAGGATTGTCCTTGCACAATGTATAGCCAACTGGTGAAATTAAATATTCATCTCACCTCACCTCAACTCATCTGCAACTCACTTTTTAGTGAATAGACCCTATTGTGTCTATATTTATGATAAGGGATATTTACTACAAATAATACCTTATTTTGGAAATATTCTCTACTCTGAAAATTAACAGTGGAATTGCAAAAAAAACGGCAACTCAACTGTTACTCCAGTTCATCTATTTAGTCCTGTTGTTTGTAATTCCTTTGTCACTTCACCATGGGTCTTTATGTAGTGAATAGATCCCACAATGCACAAAACTAAAAAAACATGCTTTCTAACTATATATTAGAAAAACACAGATGCTGAAGGTGCAAGAGTATTTTCACTCCCAAGAGAACAGTTTAGAATAGTCTAAGTTTTAAATGTGCAAAATGTTTAGTATTTTTTGGTTAAAATACCTGATTGTTACAACAAAACTTTTGAGTCAGTTTGTATCAGTTATTTAAGATGATTAAACGTTAATCATGTCAGGAGCTGGATACGGTAGTTTCATCTCACACACTCTGCAACTAGTTGCCATTATAATACTGAACAGTGACTTTAAACTGTATTTGAACAGATATACATACCGGGTTCATGCAGCTTATCCAATCCTCTAAGTCACATATTTGTTCTGGAGAGCAATTTCGTGCCCAGAATTGCAAATGCACTTGTTATACCAAAGTGAGGTTAGAGTGTCAGTTTACAAATACATGCATTCTGTACCTGTTATTGATAATGGAATGTCTCCTAGTGAGAAAACATAGGAGAGGTTATGAAGTGTAATAGGCCTACTAAAGCAGTGTATATGTAGGGGTTGTTAGGAGGTCTGGGCAGGATTTCTTACAAAAATTGTACTAGATGACTTTTATTTGTATTTTCATACTTTCCTGGTGAGAGAGCTAGATTGGGGCAATATGTGGGCATGTCTACCTGACATTAAATCCTACCAGCTACTGGTCCATGCTGTATGGAACACAAGTCTAATAGACATGCTATGCACCCAGATTGAATAGGTGTGAAAAAACATAAAAGGAAAGTGTTTCTTTTATTTATAATGTTGCATAGTGCTACAAAGCAGCAGGTGACTGTAGTATCATTTGTCTCATTTGTCTTGTACGTATGAAAGCTGATGCATATAGGATGAGCAATTAAAAACAATTTTAAGATTTAAACAAATCCCAATAGACAATATATCAAACAGTATACAACTATTGTCTTTCAGAATAAGTGTCAAAACCTCCTCCAAAAAGTACATTTGGTGTATTTGGAATGGTCATAAATTGTTGTGTAAATACCTTTATGGCAGCTGGTTTTAAAATGCAATATAGGTTTTTTTTGCACACATATAGGGCTGGATTGGTCCTGGCCACCCATACCTTTGACTTCTGTGGCTGCCATGTGGCCCACACCAGCATTGGAAGTAGCTCAAACGCCAATATCCTGCCTGCCACCCACATTGATGTGATGTGAGTGGGAGCATGAGGAGTGCACAGAAGTGGAAGACTGTGTTTTTTCAGGTACAGATTTGCTTCTGCTGCTGCACATGAGAGTGGAGATGGGGATCTTATATATTATATCCCTGCTCAGCACAAGACTACAAGAGAGACAGACGTGTAATGACCTGCAATCAGATTTCCTTCCATCTCAAAGAGAGGAGACCTGTGAGAAGACCACTGTGGGTGAAATATGGGTGCTGGGGCAATTTCTTATGTGTGCAATCTTCCAGCTGGGGCAAATGTTTATGTGTGCAATCGGGGTGTTGGAGCAAGACCTGTGGGAGCAATCTGGATGTGGGGTCAAGTTCTTAAATGTTCAATCATGGTGCTGAGGCAAGTCCTTATGTGTGCAACCTGGGTGATGGGGCATGTCCTGTGGATGCAATCTGGGTGATGAAGCAAGTCATGTGACTGCAATCTGGGTGCTGGGGCAAGTCCTTATGTGTGCAATCTGGGTGCTGGGGCAAGTCCCTACCTGTGCAATCCGATGCTTTGTACAATAACAAAAATACTAATATCTGCGCTGGCAAAAAAAGGTAAAAATATATAAATCGTGCTCAGCTATCACCTTTCAGTCTGCTCTCAGTAAACAGCAGTCTGAGAATTAAATACAGGCAGAGAGGGCTGGTATTTCAAAATACACTGGGACACTGTCAGCCAATCAGGCCTGATGTTCCCACCGAAATCACAAATTCACAGTGCTACCACCACTGCAAGGGATTCTTTGTAGGCATCCGCAAATCTGGCATTTATTTGGTATTCACAGTTCTGTCCTGTGCTGTGTTTAAAAACTGTCTTGTACAGTGTCCAAGGGGTCAATGTTTATGGATTAAGGAGCAAAAGGCCATTGCTGACTGTATTTGGATGTACTTATCCAGAATCCCTTGCAGTGGTGGAAGCACTGGGGACATGTGATATATGTCTGAAAATCAGGCCTTCTTGCTTGTTTGGTGTGTGCAGATTTGTGTTTGATAATATCACTGGCAGAGAGAATATCAATACATTCCCTTACCAAATTTTGGATTCCTCTCTTATTCTATTCTCATTGTGCGTAGGAGCTTAGTATTTTACACCTTAAGCTCTCTATTCTTATCTCTTCCGCTTATATCACCATGTCTTTTTTTAAACAATAAATGTCTGTAATATAAGTTATATTATATAACTCATTATTGCACAGTGCCACACATGTAATGCATCTTTATATTTCATAAAACAGACCATCCGACAGATGTGATATTATGAGGAGGGATGGAAATGAATTGGTATGGAGACAAAATATTGATAAATCAGACACATAATACCTACATTTATTGTATCATCATGCTATGTAATACTGTAGTCTTTTGTTTCTTTTACAAAATGACATGCATTTTATGGTAGTTTATTGAATTCAAATAAACTATTCTATTCATCGCTGAGGAGGCCTGCATGCTAAATATTATACTGTATTAGTGTATTGGCTTCTGCAAAATGTTATTTCAATATAACGGTTTAACCTCTTTTTTATGGGAATTTGACCTAGCAACACTCACAAGCAGACCATTATTGTAACCATACATTTCACTAAAGTAACACAAAATAACACCAATAACTTTGGCAGCTCTGTAGGTTGGATCACCAGTGAATGCTTCATAACTTTCTACTCTCATCTCCTCCTAGATGTTTTATAACTACCTAAAACATCATCTCTCCAAAACAGGACTAACAACAAACCCTCCTACATGCTTTTGAATTTTACCACTGATAAAACCACAATTTTTCTAACTAGCTCATGCCTCCCAACTGTTCCACTTTGTACTGGACAGTCCCAATCTTGTTACTGTGTCCCACATTTTGGGACATAGGTACCGCTTGGTGGGACTGCGGCTTTGCATACTGCGCTTGCGCAGACTTGTATGCGCTGACAAGTTGGGAGGTATGCTGTCTTTGTATTTGCCCTCTCTTGTAACTCATATTAAATAGCTAAATAAAGGAAGTGTGTCTGGTAGGGTTGCCACCTTTTCTTCAAAAACTTGGACTCAACATTGGGCCCAAGTCAATTTTTTTACCAAATTGTTTGTAAAATAGTGGCTAGGTACCTGTGCAAAATATATGTAAATGAGGCAGGTCCTTTTACATTCACAGCTGCTTGTGTGGACATCCTTTTGGACCAGCTTGGAAATCCACTTGCATCTGCACATACAGCAGCAAATCCAGTACCACAAACACTGCAACAGAATATACATTTTAATTGGGATAATCCCTTTGTGTTGCAATTACATTTTTGCATGTAATTTGTTTTAAGTACCTCTAAAGTTTCAACATTTACATATTTGTCAGTGTTCAATATATGAGTATAATCCCTTTTTTATTTGCTAATAACGTATGCATTTGAAATAATGCCGCTAAAGTATGATACTGCAGTAATATATTCAGTTGTTACAAATTTACATCCACAAACTTGTATTCTTAATGAACTGAAGCCACCAACTAGCTGTAAACTGCATTTTCTGGTTTCACATAAACTCAGTAATTAAGACCCATTGTGAAACTAGCTACTTTTCTCAGAACAAAATCCGGAGGTATAAGACACTACATTAATCAATACGAAACAGACAAATTCTCAAGGGTAAAACCTACTTAGAATGAATCAGCCAACAGCCTTGAAAGAGCTGTCTGGCCTTAAAACCTCACAAAATAGTTGATGCACCAGAATAACAAATTACAGCACTATATTCTAAAGCTCCTTTTTAATCAGAAGTCTTATAACCCTGGGCTTTCTATCTTGTGCCTTTGTTCCCATTAAATCTTGGTCACAATCAATGGTACTTAATATCCATTTGAAACACTGTGTCAAATAATTTGATATTGGCTGAATGGAAAGACATGCCATTTAGTGTTTCTTTTTCGTTTTATGCCGTTTTCTAAATGTCGTTATTTAGAACTATAATTTGTTTCCGGCAGTCTAAATATTTCTATTTTATTTCTTAGATTCACCTTGCTCATTGCAGATTATGTAGCATCAGAACTAAGTTCTTTAAAAGTAAATATGTACTTAAATGTCATAATATTTAGACTTTTGAATGAGATTGTTTTAAAAATGTGTTAATTAAACAATATAACTTGCAGAATGCATTCTCATTTAAGGATGGATGTAAGATATTTAGGGAATATTTCAATAAAAGCTCAGTATGTATTAAACACACTTCGAAATAGCTTTAGTTATCTATTACTGTGTAAATTAAACTTACATGAAAGCAATGACAAATGGTTTGTTTGTGCACAAATGTTATGTGCACTAACCTCATGCTGATATGATACGTCCCATTAAGTCCCATTGCGGCATCCCCCTGCAGTGCATCGCTGGATTCGGCTGCAGGGAAACAAAATCAATGCGACTGGATGTGATGTTACGTCACATCCGGTGGCTGTGATTCCCTCCTCCGTGCAGGAGGGAGGACTGCATGGAGCGGATGGCCGGAGCAGAGACAGAGCAGCAAGGAGGTAAGAAATGGGGAAGGGGGGAGGAAGGGGGAATAAAACAAGCAAAATCCTGGCATATTGAGTGGATAAATACTGACATATTGAGTGGTTAAATCCTGGCATATTGAGTGACAAATTCTGGAATATGAGAGGTTAAATGCTGGCATATTGAGTGACAAATTCTGGCATATTGATGGGTTAAATGCTGGCATATTGAATGGCAAAATAATACTAGCATATTGAGGGGTTAAATATTGGAATATTGAATTGCAAAATTCTGGCATATTGAGGGGTTAAATACTGGCATACTGAATGGCAAGCTAATACTGGCATATTAATGGGTTAAATTCTGGAATATTGAATGGTAAAATTATGGCCTATTGAGGGGTTAAATACTAGTATATTGAATGGCAAAATTCTGGCATATTGAGTGACAAAATACTGGCATATTAAATGGCAAAATAATGGCATATTTAATGGCAAAATACTGACATATTGAGTGGCAAAATACTAGCATACTGAATGGCAAAATACTGGCATATATTAAATGGCAGAATAATACCGGCATATATTAAATAGCAGAATAATACTGGCATATTATTGGTAAAATTGGTTGTGGCTTTTTAATGACAAAATAATACTGGCATATTATTGGCTGTGGCATATTAAATGGCAAAATAATACTGGCATGTTATTGTGCAAATTGACTGTGGCATATTAAATGGCAAAATAATACTGGCATATTATTAGGTAAATTGTCTGGCTTATTAACGGCAAAATAATACTGGCATATTATTAGGCAAATTGCCTGGCTCATTAATGGCAAAATAATACTGGCATATTGTTAGGCAAATTGTCTGGCTTATAAAGAGCAAATATATTATTGGGCAAATTATGGTTTATGAATGACAAAATAATACTGGCATATTATTTGGAAAATTGGCTGTGCCATATTTACGGGCAAATACTGGCATATTAATGGGAAAACTGGTTTATTTTAATTGGCAAAGTGATGCTGTGGCATGGTCTGTGGGGCAAAATAACATGTACTATGAGGAAAGTGACACTGGCTAGTTTTGTGGGGCAAAGTGATGCTGTGGCATGGTTTGTGGGGCAAAATAACATGTACTATGAGGAAAGTGACACTGGCTAGTTCTGTGGGGCAAAGTGACACTGTGGCATGCCAAATCTTGTAGATGCAATATGTGTGCAAGCCAAGTGCTGTGGGTGCAATATAGGTGCATGGCAAGTTCTCTGGGTACTGTATGGTGCTGTGTTAAGTCCTTTGGGTGCAATGTGGGTACAGAGTAAGGGAATAAAAACAAGGAATGCATTTTTTCAATAACATTTTTATTACATTTGAAAATAGTTGAATATAAAAATTCAAATAAGTATAAATGCAACTAGTTATAAAGAGATAGAGAGATGTCTGTGTGTAAAGATATGTATTGTTTTAGAATTGTACAATTGTCACCTCGTGGGGCTCCTGTGTGTCACATAATTAATGGCGGTCCCATGTGTGGCATATTTCTTGGGCCCCACATGTGGAAAAAGTAAGGGGCTCTTTTGTGTGGCATAACTATGGGACGCTTGTGTGTGGCATAATTAAGGGGCTCCAAGGTGAGGCATAAATAATGGGGCTCTGGTGTGGCATAATTTATGGTGCTCTTGTGTTTGGCATAGTTAATCGGTCCCTGTGTGTGACATAATTTGTGGGGCTCCTGTATGTGGCATATTTGATGGGCCATCTAACTGGCATTACTAAGGAATCTGTTTGGCATGGTATTGGAGGAAATCCAGGGGGGGTGACACCATGAGTTACCACACCAGGTGACACCAACCCTAGTGACACCTCTGATTGGGTCTATTCACTAAAATTTGACCCATATGTATTTAGATTACAATGTCATAATGCAATGTCCCTGTTGGTGTAATGGCCAGGTGGTAATTAACATGGATATTTCCATGGAAAAGCACATCAAACTTTATCAGACTGGAATTCCATAGTGGTATGGTAAAGGGAAAATGTAAAAAGTAAGTAGATTTGAATTCCTGCTTAATAAAGTTTATATATATTTATCTGAGGTTGAGTTCCTAGAGGTGTTCTGCTTGTGTTGTGCAAATGCTCATTTCCATACCTCTCACATTTTACCCCTCATATGCCCCTATTTTTTTTTCCAGGTCTGCTTTAATTTTGTCATATAGGTTATACAGAGACAAGGTCAAACTTGTTAGGGTTACATGATCTACAGGGTCAATAGAACTTGCATACAAAGTCTAATATGGAGAGGATTTAGGAAAGTAACCCAATATATTAGGTTGACTTCTAGGAAAATAGAATGAGCTCATTTGCTTTGGTTTTTCGGGTTTGTTAGAATTGTTAGGTTTGTCACACTTAGACTTATCTCTTTAGGAGCCATTATGGACCATACCCAAATCTCAGTTAGAAATTCAGGAATTGTTTTGTCCTATGTTAAATACTGAATATTTAGACTCAGTAGTATTATAACCCACTTCATATCAAATGGGTCATTTGTAACTCCTACACACTCTTTCAAATGCTTTAATCCCAGAGTATATCAACCCTACAGGCAGAACATTTACAACCAGACTTAAATCAAGATGATAGATAATCCCTTGAATTGAATAAACAAAGTCTTAGCTGTATTCCAGCAGGGAAAAATAATACGTTTTCTGTGGCATAGCAAGTCCTGGAAGGGAGCTTATTCTATGGCCACTGTGGCATGGGTTAGTGGGTTTTTAGCTAATTTAGGGAAATTGCAAGGGAGATTAAAAAACAAAACAACAATTTAAAAGTGCCCCATCACTAAAGCTTACCAGAATAACTTTTCCAGCACTACATTTCCACAGAATAATCAGCGTGTAGTTATCTTAGCCATTGTGTACATCAAATGGAGATAATACAATATTCTGCTACACAAAAGATCTTGGTGGGGTATTTATTCTGTGGCTGATGTAGTTGTATAATTTGCTTTTAACTGATTTAAATAGATTGCAGGAGAAAGTATTACAATATGAACAGTTAAAGACTGGCAAAATACATTTTCCAACCCTCAGTTTTCCACAGAATGATCAGCTTGTACTTATCTTAGACACCATGTAAGTTAAGCAAAACATAATTTAACCCCTTAGTGACATGACTTTTTTGGCTTGTCCGACGCTTGGTGACATGGGCTGTTTTAACATTTCTGAGGTGTTTGTGTTTTGCTGTAATTTATTTCTGTCTCATTTAGTGTACCCACACAAACTATATATCGTTTTTATCGTTATAAGAATGGCTTTCTTTTGATACCATTATTTTGATAATAGCATATAGTTTGATGTAAAAAAAATAATAAAATATGGCAAAAAAATTAAAAAACATTTTTTTTATGACTTTTATTTGAAAAATCGTATACTCATGTACAAGAGACAACAAAAAAACACTGCAAAAAGGTTCTAATATATGTCCTGAGTTCAGAAATAGCCCATGTTTTATTTTTTTGTGCTTTTTTATTCATGTTACAGGGCCAGAACTATAAGTAGTGCAAAGCTATTTTAAAATCCTTTCTTTCAAAATTAGCGATAGTGACATAGTAACACTGATTTCTGTATACTAAATCCATGAATGACCCCCAACATGTACATATTTTTGAAAACTAGACCACTCAGGGCATTTAACTTGGGGTATTTTGACACATTTCATGTAGCCATTTTACCACCAATCTATGCCAAAGTTTGCAGCAAAAAATAATTTTTTTTAAATTTTTCACATATATTCCATGTTACATTTGGGACATTTTTGAAGCCAGAAAGTGTATTCTACCCCACAAAACATTATTTTTGAAAACTAGACACCCTAGGGTATTTCAAATGGTAGTATTTTAACACTTTCCATGCACTAATTATACTACCAGCCTATGTCAATGTTTTGTGTAGTAATTTTTTTTCACATACATTGTACTTTGGGCATGAATTCACAGATCCTGTTCTATGTCAGTGCCAAAAAACACCTCAATATGTGTTCAGCAACATCTCCTGAGTACAGGGATACCACCCATGTATAGGTTGGTTAGGTTATTTGGGGGTTAAAAGGCTACATTTGAGAGGTGCGCTTTTTGGTTTTCCAACTTGGAATTCTGACGTGCCGAAAACCTTCGCCCATGCCCCATTTGGGACATTTTTGAAGCCAAAAAGTATATTCTACCCCACAAAACCATATATTTTTGAAAACTAGACACCCTAGGGTATTTCAAATGGTAGTATTTTAACACTTTCCATGCACTAATTATACTACCAGCCTATGTCAATGTTATGGATAGTAATTTTTTTTCACATACATAGTACTTTGGGCATGAATTCACAGATCCTGTTATATGTCAGTGCCAAACAACAAATCAATATGTGTTCAGCAACATCTCCTGAGTACAGGGATACCACCCATGTATAGGTTGGTTAGGTTATTTGGGGGTTAGAAGGCCACATTTGAGAGGTGCGCTTTTTGGTTTTCCAACTTGGAATTCTGACGTGCAGAAAACCTGCGCCCATGTCCCATTTGGGACATTTTTGAAGCCAAAAAGTGTATTCTACTCCACAAAACCATATATTTTTGAAAACTAGACACCCTAGGGTATTTCAAATGGTAGCATTTTAACACTTTCCATGCACTTATTCTACCACCAGCCTATGTCAATGTTATGGATAGTAATTTTTTTTCACATTCATTGTACATTGGGCATGAATTCACAGATCCTATTATGTGTCAGTGCCAAACAACACCTTAATATGTGTTCAGCAACAACTCCTGAGTACAGGGATATCACCCATGTGTAGGTTAGTTAGATTATTTGGGGGCTAAAAGGCCACTTTTAGGGGGGGTGCATTTCCAACTTGGAATTTTGACATGTAGTCAGCCTGCGCCCATGTTCCATTTGGGACACTTTTGAAGCCTGTCAAAGTATTTTACCCCATAAAACCATATATTTTGGAAAACTAGACATCCTAGGGTATTTAAAATTGTGGTATTTTAACACTTTCCAAGTGCTAATTCTACCACCAACCTATGTCAATGGGATGGGATGTCATTTTTCCCCCACACACATTGTAGTTCAGGCAGGAATTTTCAGATTCTGGTATTTGCCACTGCCAACCAACACCTCAATATGTGTTCAGCAACATCTCCTGAGTACAGGGATACCCCCCATGCATAGGTTTGTTGGTTTTTATTGGGGCTAAAATTCCACATTTAGGGGGTGCGCAATTCCAACTTGGAATTTTGACAAGTAGTCAGCCTGCGCCCATGTTCCATTTGGAACATTTTTGAAGCCGTCCAATGAATTTTACCCCATCAAACCATATATTTTTGGAAAATAGACATCCTAAGGTATTTCAAATGGTGGTATTTTAATACTGTATAGGTACTAATTCTACCACCAGCCTTTGTAAAAGTTTGTGGTAGTACTTTTTTGGGAGTTTTTTTTCCACATGCATTGTACTTCAGGCATGAATTCACAGATTCTGGTATATGTCACTGCCAAACAACAACCCAATATGTGTTCAGCAACATCTCCCGAGTACAGGGATAGCACCCATGCATAGGTTTGTTGGTTTGTTTTTGGCTAGAAGGCAACATTTGTGAGATGCGCATCTCAAAATTCCAACTTGGAATTTTGACATGTAGTCAACCTGCGTCCGTGTCCTTTATGGGATATATCTTTGAAGCCAGCCAATGTAATTTACCCCACCAAACCATATATTTTTTTTTACGGTAGACCCCCATCACTACTTGTGGCAAGGGCTCAGCAGCCACGATACATCGCTAGATGATGTATCAGAAAGCTAACTAGGGTCAAAATCGAACCCTTAGTCCGCGGCCTCAGAATCAGTGCGTAAGCAGTGATCTCGAGTAAAGAAGGGGTTAATAGCTCTTAGAAGAGCCTATCTAGTACTGTAATACATTACAGTACAAAGAAATTAATCCATAAAACAGTGCAGACAGCAAAACATACTGTTGCTGTTCAAGATTACTGCTTACACAGTGATGAATGGCAGGGAAGGGGTTAATACACAGTGAAAGACTTTCATAAAACCTGCCAATTTTATAAAATGTTATTTTATATCACTAATACTGATCTGTCTCTTTCCGTCACAAAAATGTAAGTCAGGAGAGGGAGGCAGATCAATATTTGTGAATATTGATCAGACCAATTTTGATCTGACCAGGGCGAATGGTGAGCTTAATTGAGAAATCACCAAACCGCCTTTGCCACTAATTCGCTGTTACTGATCGCTATGCGCTCAGGCAGCTTAAAAAAAAAATCTCAAATATTTTTACTTTACATGTAATCCCCTAGCGGGTATGTGTAAAAAAAAAATAAAAAAATATGCAGACAGATAAAAATTGCTTTGGCGTCAATATCATTGCGTAAGCAGTGATCGACGGCAAAGAAGGGGTTAATAACTCTTAGAAGAGCCTTTTTAGTACTGTAATAAATTACAGTACAAAAAAAATTAACCCCTAAAAAATGCACAAACAGCAAAAATAAATGCGCTGATGTGCACGATCACTGCTTATGCAAGATCAGTGGCAGGGAAGGGGTTAAATGCAGGTAATTGCTTTAATACATTTTTTTTATTGTTTTATTATTCGTGTTTTGTGTATTTATTGTTTTTTTTTTAACTTTTACTTACTTTTAGAACTTTGATCTGTCTCTCTCCCTCACTAAAAAAAATGTGAGGAGAGGGAGGCAGATCATAACTGGTCAGATCAATATAGGGTTAATATTGAGTTGACCAGTCAGTGGGAATGCTCATCAGAGCATCCCCACTGCTTGTCTGTGTGCCTGGCAGTCACTGATTGCCTCTGTGAAGAGGCAATCGTGTGACAGCCAGAGAGCACAGGAAGCAGGTACTTCCTGCCTCCTGTGCTCTTGCCCTTAGAAGGGCAGCGCCATCTTGGTCACCCAGTGACCAAGATCATGCATTTTTTTTTTTGTGTTACTGATTGCCTCGACTTGCGAGGCAATCAGAAACACTTTCTGAGCATAGGAAGCGAAAAATTCGCTTCATATGCTCGTTTTTTAATGCCCGTCGTTTTAAAGGCGCTGTGCCTTTAAAACCGGCATTTCGATTGCTCTCCGGAGTGATCGAAATGCCGACGGGCATTTTTTTTAGTATTGTACGATGCTTCCACACGGAAGCATCGTTACAATACCGCTTGAGCACTGAAAGCGGAAAAACTCCTAGGTCCGTCCTGTGTCACTAACGCCTCGGCACACAGGACGGACCTAGTCCGTCCTGTGTCGCCAAGGGGTTAATACCCTGCAAAATAGAAATCCTAGTGGAGGATTTATTCCTGGGTTTTTTTCCCATGGTTTGCATGGCATGGTATAATTACTTTTTTTTTCTGAAGAGATTATTTCAGCTATAAATAAACCATTTCTCAGTTTGGTATTACAGACAAGGCAGAGCAAATCTTAAAGTGGAAGAGTGTTGTTAACAGTAAATACCCACCTTCGGTTTGGTACAGAGCTTGGCAGACCCCTCGTAAAGCTGTCCACTGTATTAATCTTCACTCACATTTTGATATACTAGCTCACAGATGGTACATAGTGCCACAATGGCTTAAGAAATTCCACTAGGGTGTCTCTAGTCAGTGTTACTCATGTTTGAGGGAGTTAAATATATGGTGGGAATTCGAAAGGCTCACACCTATTAGATATAAACTGGGCGAAATCTGTTCATATCTGTTGGATTAGTCTTGTGAGTAACTTTCTCAAACCTTCTCTTTTCATATATACCTTCCAAATGTTGATAAATTAACCAAACATCTGCTTATCAACAGACATGTGCAAAACTAAAATTTTCGTTTAGTTTTCGTCCATTCGGACGAAAATGTTATTTATTTTGTCTAAAACGAATTTCGTTCATTACTGCATTCTTTTTAGACAAAATTCGTTCATTATTTCTTTTTCGTTTTATTCGTTCGTACGAATCAATTGACCTACACATTACATGTATTCCATAAACCGGAAGACATATGGGTTTATAGACTTTCGTTTTATGGATTGTATGTAATGCTATTGGCTTTCTATAAACCGACTCTATATCGGTTTATAGAAAGCCAATAGGATTACATGCATTCCATAAACCGAAAGTCTATAAGCCGAATGTCTTTCGGTTTATGGAATACATGTAATGCTATTGGTATTCTATAAACCGAAATAGAGTCCTCATTCATACGAATTGACCTATTCGTATGAATGGGGACTCTATTTCGGTTTATAGAATACCAATAGCATTACATGTATTCCATAAACCGAAAGTCTATAAACCGAATGTCTTTCGGTTTATAGACTTTCGGTTTATGGAATACATGTAATAGCAATAGCATTACATGTATTCTATAAACCGAAAGTCTATGGAACCCTAAATGTAAGCAAATACATTGTTTTTATAATATAATTTGTATACATTTTTTAATGGTTTACCTCTTCTCTGTGAGGCTTCTCAAACTATCCATGAGCTTGGATCCATTAGGCTCATTTACATGTGAGTGTGTTTCTAAGGGGAAAAAAAAAACCTGGGATCCCTTTCTAACAAAACATACTGCACTATGGCATTTTCTGTATGTTCTTCCTTTCCTTATCTAAGTTGAAAACTGTACATCTGAATAGCGTGTTCAATTTTTACTTGTATAAAGATATGTTGTTATTATTTCTCCACTTTTTGAGCATGCTCACTTTTCACAGTATGAATTTTTGCTAGAGCTATTGACTATGTAATAAAATGTATATATATTTAAAGAGAAAATATATGCCCATTAAAGTGCTGTCATGTCATTGCACAACAGGAACACTTTAAAGGGAGAACAATGTTCCTGATCACATCCCTTTGAAAGCTTTGTAAGACCTACTTCTTTAAAAGGGTTTTTTTTTCTAAGGAAGAAATATAATTGGACAAGCACATTTATGCCCAAGGCAACTGTACCCATCCAACCAGCCTGCATGCATACACATGACTGATCTCTACATGACAACCGCACATTTGTAAAAATGGATATGTGTTCCTTCCTGTTGTCCAAGAAGAATCGTGATAATGCAAAACACTGACACTTTCTCACATGATGAGACTTTTCATTCGCCTCTTTTATAATAGGAACAAAAAAACCCAGTCTATTGGCTTTCATCAGACTTCACTTTAAACTATTTAGATTCTTTGCTCTACCAAGCTTTCAAATTCAGCATTACAGACAAAGCAATTGCCAGCATCTCATATATTAGTAAAAGGATATTGCAGTATGTAAGTGATACATGACATGAATATCTTTTTGTAATTGTACTTCCCTAATGCATCCATATTCTATTAGTATTTACTATTATAGGAAGTGCATGCCATTTCTATATAATCTTTGCTTTTTTATCTTAACAAAAAGAAAAACCATATCCCAAACATTTTAGTTAAAGCTTTACATTTATATGTTCTTTATTGCAAGTTAATATCACTATTACAAATCACTTGGTCAATAATTCAAACAAAGCACCACATTAAAAAGTATTTGGAATGCTGCATTAGTTCATATATCTCACTTTATTGTTAATATGTGTAATAATTATAAATAAAAAGTACAAGTCGCCAAGTGCGAGAATCTATTAAAACATGCATCTTTAATACAGATTTGTTTCTCCATCATAGTAATCTATTTCGGTTTTAATGTCATGTCCTGTTTTTTTTTACGTGCCTACTATTCTTTATAATTAAGATTGTGGTTTGCTTCTGATGATGATTTTATTTGCCCTCAATCTACTGTATTGCTTACAAAATTCTGTAGCTTGTTTAATATAACATTTTAAACCCAAATTATGATGGTTCTGGGCTTGTGTTGTGATTATTTTAAATTGGCTGCTGGGTTAATATGCGAACCAGTTGAACAGAGGCAGGTGATACACTCTACTGGCTTGAGCATGATTTTTGCCATTTACAATCATAAAGAACAATATATAAAATGCTATTGAATATTTACTTCTTTTTTTTTATTATTGAAGAACAAAAGTGTGGATACAGAAATGAAGACGCAAGGGGGTTATTTCTTCAAATATGGTTCAATCCATATATATTAGGTTTATATCAATAAAGGGAAGAAATTATAAACATATCATGAAAAATCTGACATTGTTGATAAAAAGTACTTTTTCCATATAATTCCTTTCTCTTTTCTCTCTTCCTCTTCTTTCTCTTTCCCTTCTCCCTCTCTTCCCTCCCTTCCCCTCCTCTCTCCCTCCTCCCTCCCCCTTGATTTATCTTAAAAAATTATTGGAATCTTTCCATAGGCAAACAGAACACGTTAAAGGGTCACTCTAAAGAAACACGTTTTCCACTGTTTTATTAGAACCTTAATCACCATTCCCTTCCAATCACACTATCTACATTGTTACTGTTTGCTTGCTATTAAAGGACAAAAGTACTTACTTATTTTATATACATGTACTTCCAAGTATTATTATCCCCTGTAATGTGTATACAAAAGAAAATATAAAGAGAGAGGCTTCCAAAAGAAATATATTAAAATAATAATTAAAATGCAATAATAAAATGAAAAAAACAATATAAATGCATAATCACTCATTTAAAAACAATGGTTATTTGTATCGCTCACTAAGCAGTTGTGCAAGTACAGACTCTTAAATATATACAAATTTGTCATTAATGATATTGGCATTTATAGATGGTATTGTTTTTTTTTTTCATTTAGAGCACACTCCATGGGGGCAGAGAATAATATTAGTATTGCTGAACTACTGTAATCCATTTGTTATGTAGAAATGCTAATGCATTCATCGAAAATGTAACACGTCTATCCTCAATATTTACACATTACTCCTGCCCCATGGAGATTCACAATCAGGTATTGATTGTAGAGCAGGGTAATGGTAATATAGGTTAAATAATAGTACCGTGGGTAGAATGCTGCAAGGCAAATAAAGTATTACAATTGTCATGCATAGCCACTGCCATATTCCTTATTTTTAGCCCCTGGCTTAGAGGACCACATTCTAAGACTAATCTTTAATATAGCACGCACTGTTCATAAAATAACACCAACTTGCATTTTGCCACCCTGCTAGAGGCTTTCTCAAAGGTATCAAAAATAGGAAAAAGTGTGCACTCCACTCACCAGGCAATAATTGGATAAAGTACTTTAATGTGCAAAAAAATCCAAAACAAACAGAGTGAGGTACAATCCACGCATAATAAAGTCGAAGGGAAGACCACCGCTTTCTCAAAGGTAACAAACAAGGTGCCTTTCTTTGCAGTTTAAATATTGGCTCTCTGTTAACTGATTGGTTCAAACCAGTATACTATTATTATATGATAATCAAATATTTATTAATTGCAAAACCATGCCAGTTGGGTACCTTATAACGTATATGCACTCTACAGTATGTTGTAAAAACCATACAACAATGGTGGAGATAAATATTTGAACATATGAGTTCAGTAACTAACAAGGTAGAAATCCCATGCCTAATACATACCTAAAATTCCAGTGAATATATATTGAGCATATAAAGCTGAATAAAATAGGCAGTGATTGGAACAAATTACTACTCCCTTACTAGAAAAGAGGGATCACTGCTGAGCAAGAAGCAAGAAATTGAGGATGCTCAGTGTGGCAGTTTCCAGATTCTAATTTTTACGTATTCCAAAGTTAAATATATAATTAACATAGACAGATTTAAAAAGGATTTTGCTTACTGCTATGTGAGTACTTTCACCTTTTAAGTTTGTACGTAATTGTTATAGTAATACATTTACTGTTGCTATGAGTTGTACTCTCGTTTTCATTTTTATATTTATATACCACTTTGGATGTGAGGATCCGTGGACCATCTTCTACAGAGAAGCAGCACCAAAAAGTGTTTATTACTGCAAGAGTTCTGGGACTTATTTTCAGTTTATTACTGGACAGTACTGTTTTTTTCATATTTGTATATACTTTTTTCAGTATTTATCTTTATGAACTAGATCCCTGATGGGACCTTTAGCTACAGTGTTTATTTTATATTGCCACTACATTTCTTTATCTGTTACCGTATTTACAGACCTTATCTCCAGAAGGATATTGATACTTTGGAGAGAGTTCAGAGAAGGGCTACTAAACTGGTTCATGGGTTGAAGGATAAAACTTACCAGGAAAGGTTAAAGCATCTTAACATGTATAGCTTGGAGGAAAGACGTAACAGGGGGGATATGATAGAAACATTTAAATACATAAAGGGAATCAACACAGTAAAGGAAGAGAGTATATTTAAAAGAAGAAAAACTACCACAACTAGAGGACATAGTCTTAAATTAGAGGGGCAACGATTTAAAAGTAATATCAGGAAGTATTACTTTACTGAGAGGGTAGTGGATGTATGGAATAGCCTGCCAGCAGAAGTGGTAGAGGTAAACACAGTCAAGGATTTTAAGCATGCGTGGGATAGACACAAGGCTATCCTAGCTATAAGACCGGGAACGGGGGACTAATAAAAGTACTCAAAAAAAAAATTGGGCAGACTAGATGGACCGAATGGTTCTTATCTGCCGACACATTCTATGTTTCTATGTTTCTATGTTTCTATGTTTCTACATGAATCTAATGCGCACTTCAAATTTTGACACCTTGTTTTCACAGGGGAATGTAATGCGCATTTGTACAAGAAGTATTTTTTTTATAACCATTAGTTCATGCTATAAATTTACCATAGTTTTATTATGAATAACACTACTATACCATAATATTATGGAATTGATATAAGTAAGAGAGGGTAGAAAGCGTGCATACCTTCTCAACTGCCCCACTTTGCGCAGGACAGTCCCGATTTGGGAGTCATGTCCCACTGTACTGCTGTGCTCTCCTTCTGTCCTGCTTTTTGGTACAGAGGTAGAGCTCAGTGGGACAGCGGGACTCAGGACCGCAATCCTACGGTCCTGTTAGCATTTTTCGGTGTCCCAGACACCAGAGAATGCTTACTGGGCATGCACAGCATTGTGTACATGTGCAGTAGTGATCCTGGCTTCAGAACATGAGCAGTAGCACTGACACCCCCCTCCGAGGACTCTGCCCCATGTGCCCCACCCCCTCCCCAGAACACCCCCCCCCCGGTGTCCAGATTCGCCGGGGGCAAATTTGGGAGGTATGAGCATGCACAGTTTGTCTTTATTACATTGTGCTTTCCTTTTTGTTAATAGCAAAATTTTGTTTTTTTGGTTTAAGTTGCAACATAAAACATAGGCGAATCTAATGCGCCATCGGTTCTAATGCTCACTCAAATTTTGGAGACGCAATTGAAAAAGGTGCACATTAGATTCAAGTAAATCTGGTATATCCTTGCATAGTGTTTTATGGTGCAATACAAAGTTATACAAAGTTAGCTCTGTGTCAGTTTTGATTGCTATTAGATATGTTCCATTGGGACCCCACATACATACCCTAGATGTCCGACTGGGTGTAGGCACTGCTGCAGTCATGTACCCTAACTTCCAGGTAGCAGAAACACAAGGAGGTAAAGGCCTATGCAAAATCCTGTTACATAACAATGGTACATTGTAAAATAAAGAAAATGTGATTGTTCAGTGGACATAATTAGTACAAAAGTTCGATGAAATATAGGACTCCAATAAAGCAAAAAGTAATTAAATACGTATTTTGTTGACATAGAAGAAATTCTATCTGAAGCAGTCTTCCAGTGGCTGGCTATCTGACTGCAAATGGAATTATAAATAATTGATAAAACTAATGTACTTGTCCATGAGAAAAACAAAGCTAATTAAAATCCGAATAATTAGCATTTCAAACACACATACACACAAAAAACATAACATGTAGTGTAGAGACATAAAATTATTGAAAGAGTATTGATAAATAGCAATGCTTCATTTATAGTTTGCTTATGATTGTTTTATTCAACCATTGTAAACTAAAGTGCAGGTGCAACACATGGACATAAATTGCTTGGATTCCTGGTGCAAATATGTGCTGACAAAAGGAAAGACTTCAACCTGGCCATGTAGCTTCAAAGAAAAGGACGCCAACAGAGACGCCCTTTCAAGGCAGTTTACTGCATTCCCGCACTGATACATTTTACCTTTGTATTTTTTACTGTATATGCATTTATTTTTTATATATATTTATATATATATATATATATATATATATATTGTCTTTTTTATATAAATTGTTTGTCTAGTAAAACGCCACTGAGTTCAGTATGGCTCTTGATTAAAGTGTAACTCATTCATTGTGTAATGAATATCAAAAGGGGTAATCAAGAGCATCAATCAAAAGTGACTTTTGTAGCTGCACCCCACATGAATAAAAAGTTGTTTCTTTGAAGTGGGAGTGGGCTTTATATAAGAAGTGAGGTGGGAATTAATGTTCACAAAATATGTACAATTTCTAACATGAGGCATGTTAGCAGAGGGATAGGCTAATTGGAAAGCTGTGTGGGTTTTTCAAGAGAAAAGAGTAGACTGATCCTCCAGCCAAGATGGCGCCTTGTAGAGAGCTTGGTCTCTTAGTAGGTCAAGTGAGTAGGTTGACTGCAGTCCAAACTCCTGTTTGGCTTACAATGCAAATGACCGAATTTTCATTGGGAAATGTGTCATTAGCATATAGAGCCACAGGGTGATGTCATAAGCAAGAGACATAATATATTTAAAACAGATACTTGCAATTTTGCTAACACAATGTATAGTTCATTTTTTATCATTTTTGTTATTCTCATCATACACAGTATAATCTATGATCAATTCTTTTTTTTACTGAATCAATTATCCATTTGGCTGATTTATCATATGGACTATTACCTGTGATAAGTACGTTTTACTATACACTATAGGAAAAATTCCCAATCAATGGATATATTTTATTGCTTTCTGTAGATGACTTTTGATGCAACCATGTATATATTTAATTCACTTTAATTGGTGTATATATTAGATTCTAGGAATCTACTCCCATCAATGTTTATATTTGAGTAGTTTCTAGCAGCTGCTTTTTTCATCTTTTTATATATTTATTTATTTGTCTGTGTACATATATTGATCCCTATTGGAATTTCCAAGGGGCTATGCACAGGTCTAACTTATTCCACATGTTCTATGTGATTTTTATAGTTTATGAACTGTAAATGCTTTCCGTTAGACCAGCTTCACACAAATTCTTCTGAACAGATGATGTTTAAATGTCTCTACTTTGAGTAGCTTTTATCTGAACTTGTATTACAGTGGAGGCTAATTGCAGATTTGTGACTTGAATAAAGTTGTTCTTTGACCAGCTTGACCATTGTTTGATGTTCTTTTTGGCCACAGCAATTACAGACACATGGAAAGTTCTGACACGTCTTAAAGTTTAACCCACATATTTTAAAGTTATAACAGATTTCCTTTTTATTAGCTTAACTAAATGATTTTTGCCATTTTTTAAAAATTCTCCCTTAAATTCAGAAATGGCAATTATATGGCTATGCTAATTATGTTTACAGTCTTCATGGACCTTCAACTGTTAATAATAATAATAGATGTTTAATGGTTAAACAGATAGCACGCTAGTTAATGCAGAGAATAATAATTTTTTAAAAAAAAACACTTTTAACAGTGTGTTAGTTAAATTTCAGACTCATAATGGGAGAAATAGTACAAACATACATAACCTAAGGGTTACAGATAACAAAAGACAAAAGGACAGTGTTTATTACAGAAGATACCAGCTTGTGTCTTAACCTGTTGCCCCCTGCTAGCCTAGAGCATCATTTGGGAGGGAGGGTGGACTATAACTTGATAGTGGTCTTATCTGAGCATGCTGCTCCATTCTCGGAGCTCGTTAAGAGACCACGGGAGGATATTTTAAGCTAAGCATATTATTAGTAATAAAAAGGGGAACCAGGGACAGCGGGCACCCTGTTAGCCAGGCCTGGGCAACAGGAAGACAGAAACCTAGCATCGTAACAGCAGAACGTGAATATCATGGACATACAAAACAATATAAAATAAAAATACTGTGCCTGAGTGAGAGAGCGGAGATCCGATTCATCAGGGCGATTTATCATGTGCTGATCAGTGGGGGAGAGGAGGGGGGGGACCGGAGCCATGCACTCGTCTGTTCATGTCCAGAGACGGAGTCTCAGCCCCCAATCGTTGTTGGTAATGAAGGGAATCACAGCGACACCTAGATGGGGGAGGTGTAACCCTTCAGCCAGTTTATCCAAGGGGCCCATCTTAGATTAAATTTAGCTTGATTCTCCTCTTGGAAGGTTAGGCCTCTTTCCATGGAGTATTGGTGCTCAATCTGGGATTTTGTCTGGGACCAAGATGGACTATAGTCCCGTCTCCAGAGCCTGGACAGAACTACCTTAGATGCTAACAGAATTTGGATAATTAAGTATGTTTTGTTAACGGGGAGATGGGATAGATTCAGGTGGAAGATTGCTGTAGTTATAATTGGATCGATCTGGCATCCCATAATTTCAGTTATATTTTTAAAGACATGAGACCAGAAGGGGCCAATACCATTGCAGTCCCACCAAATGTGTCTGGTCGTACCCTCTTCTAGATTGCATCTCCAGCACCTATTCGATAGAAGTGGGTCTATTTTGTTTAAAATTGTTGGAACTAGGTGCCAGCTGTGTAGAATTTTATAATGCAATTCGAGAATGTTTACGCAATGAATTGTTTTTTTAACGTATTTAATTGAGTTTATCCAACTTTCTATTGGGAGCTCTTCTCCCAAGTCTTTTTCGCATTTTAACCATGTACTTGGTTTGGTATTCTTTTCCAAGAGGTTAAAGATTTCCAGACAGTGAGAAACCTTTATACCCCTTCGGTCAGGATCGAAGAGTTGTAATAACTTCTTGTGCCTCACTTCGTCATCATGAACTTGTAGGACATGCCGATTTAGATAGTTCTTTAATCGCAGATAGTTAAATAATTTCTTGGTGGATAGATCTAGTTCTTGTTGGATCTGTGGGAAGGGTTTTATAACGTGACCAACCATGATGTTTTTAATTGTGCTAGGGCCAGCTTTAGTCCAATTATCAAAATTTATATTGTCTATATTTAATTCTATTAATTTCAGTGAACAGATGGTCAGAATCTTATTAGACAAATTGTGTCTTCTCTTAAAGGCCAGCCAATCAACTAGTAGGTCGCCAATATATGTACAGCTTATGTTTTTAATAAAGCTTTTTGTGGCCCTAGTATCAAGCCAAAGAGCCTGGGACAGGTCAGCCATTCCAAAAATAGAGGATTCAATACTGTACCACGGCTCCACCATTGCACAAGGGTCCTGCCATCTCCGCATGTGTAAAAGGCGACTAGCCCGATAATATTTAATGACATCCGGCACGGCTAGACCACCCTTGTTAGCGTGTTTCAAAATGTGAGACATAGCAATATGAGGTCTTTTATTTGCCCAAATATAGTCAAGGAATATTCTTTGAACTAGTTTAAGTTTGACCAGGGGGATCTTTAAAGGGATCATTCTAAATAAGTATGACCACTTGGGTAAAAGGTGAGATCTGATTATATTTACGCGTCCTAACCAAGATATATCGAACCCTTCCTTAGACCAGGCAAATGGGTACTTTTCGGTGAGTTGATCTGTTGTAAGGGCATCAAGTTTAATCGGAGTATGTGGTACTTGCCCATATTTAGTTTGTAGTTCGAGGCAGCACTATATGCCTGTAGCTCGCACATCGAGGCCTCCAGAGAATTTGCCGGATCCGATAGAGTAAGGATGATGTCATCCGCATAAAGGCATAATTTAGAGTTGCTTTGACCCAATTGGATGCCTTTTATAGTCGGGTTGTTTCTAACTCTAGAGTCTAATGTTAATTCATGTATTTGATTGTAATTCTGCTAACACAGTGCATAGATAATGATCAACATTTACACTATAAACATTGTTTAGATGACAGAGTTCCTTTAACTGATTTGGGTCCAACTGAAACCCCCTGAGTATTTCCTTTTCATCTGTAAATGTAATTTTTAAATGCAAATCAATTTTGTTATCAAATTATAGTGTGTGTATCATATGACATTTTTGAGCTTTAGATACATGTATACAGTTAATCACAAATATTGATAAAAATATCAAAAAAACGTTGTTTCCACAGGTGTATTGAACCTTACCTTATGGTAAACCCTGCCTCACATGATTCTGTAATTTTGATAGTGTAGTCTGTGAACACTCAACATAGTGCTACTGCAAATGATTATTCACTACACTGAAGATCTTTCTCACTGTTAATGCAGCTGATTAAATTGTGTCTATAGCTTTTTGAATTTTGAGGCTTTGTTCCAGGAAATAACTTTATATTTATAATTGATTGTATGTAAATGTATGATCACATTGCAAATTTCCCAGAATATAGCTCAAAGTAAGTGTGAAGGCTACTTACTTGATGTAGCAATAATATGAATGTGCACTATTTTAAATGACAGCATACTGGCTCCAATGGTAAGATGTGCTCAAATTGATGTAGTAATGGCAATATTTTCATTATATATTACACCTTTAGTTTTTGTAACATGTTCAGCTTATTATGGACTAATGTCAGTCACTGAACAATTTTAGAGCCAACCTCAAATGTTTATCCCAGTAAAGGGCAGTCACTGTAGATAATTAGCCAGTGCATTAAACTCAGACGTTTTCTTTCTTTTTGGTGCACATGTGCATTATGGGGCATGTTTGCTAAAAGTGAACTGACAAGTGAACTGCACACAGTTATCAGTAGCCATGTTGGAAGGAGCTTGGAGAATTTTTCTGACTATGCTATGAATGTCTGATGTTTCACTTTTAGTCAGTAGCCCTCTATGTCCCATGGAAAAAAGTGAGAGAAATATAAATGCTACAACAAGAAAATATACGTGCTCTCTGGGCTTCTGTAGAAGTGCACAAAAGTGTGCAACACAATACTGTCTTAGCTCACATATTTAAGTAAATTTTACCTTAAAACATTATACTTTATGTGTATACTTAGAGTACTTCATTTGTTTCTTCTGTATGGAAATGCATGAAAGATTGATGAGGTGTATGCTCATACTGTGCAGTCATCCCATATCACTGACTAGCTATTGTTATTTTTCAACAATACTGACCTACTTTATTTATCTCTATTTACACAATTATACAGTGTACAGCAAGTGGATAACCATTTTGGAACAAATATCACAATTTGTTATTACTTTTAACAGTAGTGTATCCATATTATAATGTTTGCAGTGACTATCTTTAGTAAATCTAAAACAAGAAAACATCAATGAATTGTTCTAGAGTTATTATGGGAATCGTTTTCTGAAAAGCAAAGAGGTTGAATAGATGCCAAGATAAGGAATAGATACCTAGATAAGTAATTGAAATATCTGTCTTTTATGGCTGCACCATGGGAGTACCGCACTTGGTACGGTACTGAGGACTTAGGTTTAAAAGGCTATAGGAAGCAGTAGTTTAAGAAGAATCTCCTTAATGGGCCAGCATCATGTTAAAGGAACTATATAACCTAAACATTGCTTATACTGTCAAGGTAGAGAATAAAAAAAATATTGAAAAGGATCTATGCATGGTGTTAGCAAAATTGGAAGCAAATGTGCAAGTTAGGAGAGACGTGTTTTAAACAGCTCATATTGCAATCACTGAGATGTACTAGCAACAGATTTTTATATCTGTATAGATTTTTCTTCATTGATCTTTCTATCTGCATTAATGTATATATATATAAATCAACTAGAGAAAAGAAAAAGGGGAGAGTAGAGTGCAGGGAGGAGACTAGTGAAGGTAATGAGCTGGTGCTGGTCACTAACAGTAAACATGGTTTCAAAGTTCAAAAGAGAAATGGCAAGAACATTGGTAAGCTATTGTGGGTGCTAAATTTCAGAAAAATAGGATGTAAGAAAGTGACAATATGGTACATTTTTAAAACAAATCTGAAAATTGTAATCAATTTACAATAACAATAAAAAGTGCATAAACAACCGACGCAATTTGCCACTGGGGCTTCTTCAGGGGAGCTTGTACAATTTAAAGTTGTTTGTACGGTTATCACATGTATTTGCACCTTAATAAAATGCAGAGAAAAGTATAAGGAAGAAACAACAGAAGAGAGAACATGTTGAATATATTGCTAGTTTTTCATGTTACAGTATAGGTGAAAATGAATACATGAATAACTTGTTATGAGTTTCATTAAATAGCTATTTAAAAAAGTACATTATTTTTAATGTAACATCACTAGCAATGTCAGTGGTACATTTACATCATCTTTACACTTATTTACAACACTAGCAGTGTCAGTGATTTATTTATAACAACATATACACACAAAAAATGTTGTCTCATATTGGTTAAAACTTTCAGATTAGTTTTAAAAATGAAGAAAATTGTCACTTTCTTACATTCTATCTTCTCCTGAGAGCTAGGCACAGTCAGTTCAATGCATCTTGCTGATATAGTTTAACAGCTTCTTCCATAACAGTAACAAGCACATGAAATTGGCCCTGAAGCATGCTTGTACTGCGGGTACCATTGATCCAGAGGCAACTTTTACATCTAAACTCCTCCATCAGCACAGGTGATTGGAAGCCAGGCTGGTGATGAGGAAGATGATTTGGACACTGCTGGATGGTTGACTAGCTCATCATTCTCCTCCTCATCAGATGATGATGAGTAAAACACACTGTTACCTATTGGGGTACACATATAATAGAAGTTATTGTTGAACAGCACTATCCTGTGATGTGATGCCAGCGTAGAGCATGACATGACATGACTGGTATAGTTCTTAATCAACAACTATTTTGTAATTGCAATCACACATTCATGTATTCATGAGTGGGGGGTTATAGTTGCAGCTTTAGTTATATGAGTGAGAGTTATGGGAATGTTTCAGTTAGGGGTCAGTACACATTGGTAATAGTAGAAGTGAAGACATGACAAGTAGTGGAGTGAAGACACCCAACTGACAGGCAAGCAGTGAATTCAGCCTTCCCAAGAACATATGCAAGAGTTGAATTGTGTCCTAGAAAGATTATTCGGTAAACATATCATTTTTACAGTAAATCCTGTGCTAGGTACATTGTAGCTTTTCAGTAATTAGCAGTCAGGTATGTTTCGTGATTATTTGTGGGATTGTGCGCTTGCACTGATGTTCGTGGCTAGCATTGTGGTAATTAAAGGACCTCTCTAATAGTCATCAAAATCAGCACACATACATATATCTATATTCCTTTGATATTCCACAGGTGATTGCGAATAATGGTGACTATTGATTTTATATATATAAATCAATATATAGCTCTTTTGAAGTTCTCATCCCTATATATATATATATATATATACACACACACACATACACATCTTAGTACATGTGTACACCTTCACCAGATTCCATTCCTACACCTGGACCGTCACCAAGCACTTTATTCTTACCCCTGACAGATCTGTGCCAGTGCAAAGATAAATCTTGGTTCCCTAGACCCTATACCAATGAGGATGAGGTCCCTCTCTTGTCTAAAAGATATGCATGAAGGAATGAGAACCTCAAAAGAACTATATCACAGAGAACTTCTACATGGAATGTTTGGAGCATAAATCAGGCTGTTGTGTGTTCAAGGAATATTTCGAGGAGTTGAATAGAATAGTTTGAGGTAGATGATATACTGAAATACATGTTTTCAAAAAAGAGGAAGATCATGACATAAGAAACAAAGAAAATACAGTTATAAATTAGGTATATGGAATACATGCACTTATAGGGGAAGCAACCAAGTTGTGAAGGTGTACAGATATGACTGTGTAACCATAAATATTCTACCATGTTAAATATAGTACAATGTTACAAAATGACATAGTCTAACAGTCAAAACAATGAGCAATAAAAACCACGTCACTCTGGAAAGTATAACTCTGTGTGTTTACAGCACCATTTTTTTGTAGAACAGCCCTTACATACTAAACAGTGAAATAAATACTCAAAAAGATGTGCATTACTTCAGAGGGTCATGTTCAGTAGCACTCACCTAAGTCAGCACTTTGCTAGAGGGTGGCACTTTGTCAAAGGGTGTTAAAGCACACTTCTGGTGCTTCAAACATTTTATGCTCCCTCCCACTGTTCAGCAATTAATCGTGGTGATATGGGCATGTAATGGACATGGTGGGGGTATGTAATGAGGGTGATGGGGCATTTAGTGTGTATGCAATGTGGGTGATGGGACATTTAAAGTGTGTGCAATGTAGGTGATGGGGCATGTAATGGGGTGATGGGGCATGTCGTAGGTGTGCAACGTGAATGATAGGGCATACTGTAGGTGTGCAACATGGGTGGGGGTTCCATGTTGGTTGGCCCAAATTAACTAATTTGTTTTTAAACTATTAATTTATGTTCTTTAAATGTTGATAACAAGCCAGTATTCATTACATACAATATAACAAAGTACCGGAAAACTGACAGTTAAAAAATAGTATAAATATTCTGTCGATTATCTGTTTGGAAAAATCTCAGAAAGGGGCACTTTATTGGCACTTATAACTATAATATATATATATATATATATATATATATATATACATATATATATATATATATATATAATCTCAAGGAGTGCAGTACCATACATTATGAATAAGCTATTTGCATTGTTTGCCTTGTTAAAAATAAAATGAACATTATTATAGTTAAATAATTCAGTAGGGTGTTTTCAAGTCAATTAAAATGGAATGAAAACAAATTAGAAGTAAAAAATGGATTAAATAATATATAATTAACAAATATGTTTTTTTTTGATGTTATAGTAGGAACATAAAAGTCTTCATGGACAATTTAGCAACAAAAAAATGTACAATATAATAGTAGGATTAAATAGAGTTTACATTTAGATAAATATGTTTATATTTAATCAGTTTGTTTAAAGAAAAACTTTATGAATATTTAAATATCTTTGTTTTGTTGCATTACCAGTAACTGATGGTTTGTGTCACTCTGAGTTGGGATGCCTCTATTTGTTCTGATGCTACATCAGTGTTTATCTTTTATACATTGACTTTTTAACCTTTTGACATATGCATGTTTTTATAGGGAATGGGGTATGTTTTTGTTTTTGATTTTTGTGTGGGACAAGATATTTTATCAACTTTTTGATGCATTTAAGCAAAAGTGCGCTCTGGCTTCTTAAATGCATCCCCATATATATTGTATATTGGGTTTTTTTAAGGACAGATATGACTTTTTTATAGACTATTTTTTAGACTTAACACTTTGTGTACTGTGTAAAATGTAACAAAGCAAGTAAAAATGGCAATCTACAGCTTTTTTATGTGTTTTTTTTTTTTACTTACAAGCGATCAACATATGTCAGTGAGAGAGAGAGGGAGGATTTTGACAATCTAGTGTTCATAGAACAATGTTGGGTCTATGCACTAAAATTCAAGTTTGGAAGTTGACTTTTATTTTGAGACTAAGTCAAATTCAGCACCCGGGTTTGAATCTTCCCCTTTGAAAGCAATGGAAGGTGAAATAATTGAAGCTATTTTGAAACTAAGTCAAATTCTGCACCTGAGTTTGACTTAGTCTCAAGAATAGCTTCAATCATTTCACCTCCCATTATATGGAATTTTACTTTTTTTGTCTCAAAATGAAAGTAAACCCCCAAAGTTGAATTTTAATAAATAGACCCATTATTGACATTTATTGCATGTGATAATTGTGAATAAATTACACAGTGATCACATCAATAAATACAAAAAATAATAGTTAATCGCAGTTTGCTTAACTCTTATGGCATCAAGTTTCAACCCACCCCATTTACCCCTCCAAATTAGAGGGTGGATGGCAGTGGATAAGTCCCTAGTCATGATTTTTCCAGGGGGAAAAAAATGTCCTTCCCCCTCCCACTCCAATACTTCCTTAACTACTTCCCTTTGCCTACCCTTATTGGCTGATGAGCTGGGAGACAAATGTTAGTTAACCATTAATAGCAAAATAGTTATGACTGTGGTAGTTGTAGCTAACAGACCAGCATGTACCTGCGCAACAAGGCAACTTTAGTATACAATAGCTGAGGTGGTAAAGATTAGCCACAACTTCCACAGTCTACGCTTCCTATGGTGTTCAGTAATATCTGGTTGCATATCATGGGCTAGCTCGGCTACTTTCTGCAGCAGGTCATGTCGACAGGTCAAAATGTTGTCACTGGCATTTATGGATTCAATTTTTTTTGCTAAGCATTTCTTGCTATTTTTCATATTGGGGGCCTTGGTGGAGCCCTGCTTGTGCACCGACCCTTCCGAGTGCTGCTTAACTAGTTATTTTTTGTATACCCTATGTATAGTTAACCTACCCTAAACCGCTTACTGCTTCTCCTTCCCTTGCTGCTCCTCCAGTGGGCCTTTAGGAGGAGGTAAGCGCCCCCTATTTGCAGTCTAATTGGTCTATTCACAAACGTTTACATTTTAGGGCGACTCAATTTTAGGTCGACTTTCATTGTGAGACTAAGTCATATGAAGCAACCGAGTTTGACTTGAAGCTATTTTTTAGACTAAGTCAATCTCGGTTGCTGTCTCAAAACGAAAGTCGACCTCTAAAGTCGACCTCCTCGAATTTTAGTGATTAGACCCATAAGACTGCTGCATTTTTTTGGCATTCCTGGCTTGTCTCAATCCAGAGGCAACCTGGAACACCCCTCACCCAATTTGTTTCAGGTCATGGGGAGTGACTGAGAGTCCAGTGACAATCACAGGAACAGTGCATTTTTAAAGCAGCCAGAACATGTCATCAGTGCATTGCATTGGGAGCTCAAACATTTATGGGCTTTGTCGTGAAGGGGTTAAAGGTTTACTGTGGAAAGTTATTTATACAGGTCCTATTCACCTTCCTATTGGTTGTAATAATTTGCTAATGTATTGTCATTGTATAGTCTGTCTATGACTAGTATGCTGTCTCTAACAGAGGGTTGTAGTCAATGGAGTATATTCGATGCAAGGTCTTGTTACTAGTGGGGTACCTCAGGGATCTGTACTTGGACCCATTCTCTTTAATATTTTTATTAGTGATATTGCAGAAGGTCTTGTTGGCAAAGTATGTATTTTTGCAGATGATACAAAGATTTGCAGCAGGGTTGTTATTCATGGAGGGATGAGCCAAATGGCAAATGATTTAGCTAAACTAGAAAAATGGTCAGAGCTATAGCAACTGACATGTAATGTGGACAAGTGCAAGATTATGCACTTTGGGCGTAAAAACCCAAAAGCAGAATATAGACTATTTGGTACAGTCCTAACCTCAACATCTGAGGAAAGGGATTTAGGAGTAATAATTTCAGAGTACTTAAAGGTAGGTAGGCAATGCAATAGAGCATCAGGAAATGCTAGCTTAATTCTTGGTTGCATAGGGAGAGGTATTAGCAGTAGGAAGAGGGAAGTGCTCATGCCATTGTACAGAGCACTGGTGAGACCTCACTTGGAGTATTGTACGCAGTACTGGAGACTGTATCTCCAGAAGGATATTGATACTTTGGAGAGAGTTCAGAGAAGGGCTACTAAACTGGTTCATGGGTTGAAGGATAAAACTTACCAGGAAAAGTTAAAGCATCTCAACATGTATAGCTTGAAGCAAAGACGTAACAGGGGGGATATGATAGAAACATTTAAATACATAAAGGGAATCAACACAGTAAAGGAAGAGAGTATAGTTAAAAGAAGAAAAACTACCTCAGCTAGAGGACATAGTTTTAAATTAGAGAGGGAACGATTTAAAAGTAATATCAGGAAGTATTACTTTACTGAGAGGGTAGTGGATGTATGGAATAGCCTTCCAGCAGAAGTGGTAGAGGTAAACACAGTGAAGGAGTTTAACCCCTTAAGGACAGAGCCTTTGAAACATTTTTGTACTTTCTGGACAATGCCTATTTTAACATTTCTGTGCTGTTTGTGTTTAGCAGTAATTTTCTTCTTTGTCATTTGCTGTACCCACACATATTATATATTGTTTTTATCGGGACAAGAAGGGCTTTCTATGGATGCCATCTTTTTGATCATATCTTATCATATTATTAAAAAAAATAATAAAATATGGTAAAAAAAAAAAAAATACACAAATTTCTTTGTTTTTATTTGAAACAACTTCTCCTCATCGACAATAGCGAACGAAAAAACATGCTAAATAGATTCTACTATTTCTCCTGAGTACAGGGATGCCACCCATGCATAGGTTTGTTGGGTTGTTTGGGGGCTAAAATGCCAAATTTGTGAGGTGCAGTTTTTTGTTTTCCAACTTGAAATTTTTACATGCAGACCGCCTGCACCCATGTCCCATTTGGGACATATTTGAAGCCAGCTAGTGTATTTTACCCCATCAACCCATATATTTTTTAAAAGAAGACACCTTAGGCTATCTCAAATGGTGGTATTTTTACACTTTCCATGCACTAATTCTACCACCAGCCTTTGTCAAACTTTGTGGTAGTAATTTTTTTGTGGTTTTTTTTCACAAACCTTGTACTTCAGACATGAATTCACAGATTTTGGTATGTGTCACTGCCAAATAACACCCTAATAAGTGTTCAGCAACATCTCGAGTACAGGGATACCACCCATGCATAGGTTTGTTGGGTTGTTTGGGGGGTAAAAGGCCAAATTTGGTAGGTGCAGTTTTTGGTTTTCCAAATTAAAATTTTGACATGCAGACCGCCTGCACCCATGTCCCATTTGGGACATATTTGAAACCGGCCAGTGTATTTTACCCCATCAACCCATATATTTTTTAGAAGAAGACACCTTAGGCTATCTCAAATGGTGGTATTTTTACACTTTCCATGCACTAATTCTACCACCAGCCTTTGTCAAACTTTGTGGTAGTAATTTTTTTGTGGTTTTTTTTCACAAACCTTGTACTTCAGACATGAATTCACAGATTTTGGTATGTGTCACTGCCAAATAACACCCCAATAAGTGTTCAGCAACATCTCTTGAGTACAGGGATACCACCCATGCATAGGTTTGTTGGGTTGTTTGGGGAGTAAAAGGCCAAATTTGGTAGGTGCAGTTTTTGGTTTTCCAAATTAAAATTTTGACATGCAGACCGCCTGCACCCATGTCCCATTTGGGACATATTTGAAACCAGCCAGTGTATTTTACCCCATCAACCCATATATTTTTTAAAAGTAGACACCCTACGCTATTTCAAATGGTGGTATTTTAACACTTTCCATGCACTAATTCTACCACCAGCCTTTGTCAAAGTTTGTGGTAGTAATTTTTGTGTGGTTTTTTTTCACAAATATTGTATTTTAGACATAAATTCACAGATTTTGGTATGTGTCACTGCCAAACAATAACCCAATATGTGTTCAACAACATATCCTGAGTACAGGGATACCACCCATGCATAGGTTTGTTGGGTTGTTTGGGGGCTAAAGGGCCACATTGTGAAGGTGCGCATTTTCAACTTGGAATATTGACGTGTAGTCAGCCTGAGCCCATCTTTCATTTGGGACTTTTTTTTAAGTAGGACAGTGTATTTTACCCCAAAAAGTATATATTTTGTAAAAGTAGACACCCTAGGCTATTTTAAATGGTGTTATTTTAACACTTTCCATGCACCAATTCTACCACCAGCCTTTGTCAAAGTTTGTGGTAGTCATTTTATTGTGTATTTTTTCCCACATACATTGCACTTTAGACACAAATTCACATATTTCGGTATGTGTCACTGACAAACAATACCACAATATATGTTCAGCAACATCTCCCGAGCACAGGGATACCACCCATGCATAGCTTTGTCAGCTTTGTTAGGGGTTGAAAGGCTACATTTGAGAGGTGCGCTTTTTGATTTTCAAACTTGGAATTTGAACATGTAGAGCAAGGAAGGGGTTAATAGCTCTTATAAGAGCCTTTGTAGTACTGTACAAAAAAATTAACCCCTACAAATGCACAGACAAGAAAAAATGTTCTGCTGTGCAGTGATCAGTGGCAGGGAAGGGGTTAATACACTACACTATACAAAAGAAATGGCTTTTATAAAAGCCCTTGGGACTCACAATTTATTAACATTTTATTTAATTTATTACAATTTAAAAATTATGTTATACAGTTCTGTCTCTTTCCCTCATTAAAACTCAAGTGAGGAGAGGGAGGCAGATCCATATGGGTCAGAACAATATTTACGAACCAGACGAATGGTGATGCTCATCTGAGAAATCACCAAACCACCTTTGCCACTGATCGGCTGTTACTGATCGCTATACACGCGTTCAGACAGCTTCAAAAGGAATACACGTAATCCCCTAGTGGGTATAATTAACCCCTAGTGAGTCTGACAAAAAAAATGCTGATAGCAAAAAAAAATCCTTCGGCGACTAGATTGCTCCATATGCGCTGCTTAGGCAGTGACCATATGCACTGCTTAGGCAGTGACCATATGTGATGCTTAGGAAGTGATATTCGGCAAGGAAGGGGTTAATAGCTCTTAAAAGAGCCTTTGATATACTGTAATAAATCAAAGTAAAAAAAATAACCCCTAAAAAAATGCACAGACAGCAAAAAATGTGCTGCTGTGTAAGATCACTGCGTACACAGCGATCAATTGCAGGGAAGGGGTTAAATACTGGAAACGGCTTTATAAAAGCCTTTGGGTCTCAATTCTATTAAATATATTATAATTAAAAACTTACATTATACAGCTCTGTCTCCCTCCCTCACTAAAACTCAAGTGAGAGGGAGGCAGATCTACACGGGTCAGATCAAATATTTACACATATTGATCTAACCAGACGAATGGTGATGCTCATCTGAGCAAACGCCAACCCGCCATTGTCACTTATCAGCTGTTACTGATCGCTATACATGCGCTCAGACAGCTAAAAAATGTGCTGATGTGTATGATCACTGCGTACACAGCGATCAATGGCAGGGAAGGGGTTAAATGGCTTTTATAAAAGCCCTTGGTGTTTAAATTTTTATTAAATATTTTTTTTATTATTTTATTTTATTTTTTTTACTTGATCTGATCTGTCTCTCTCCCTTACTAAAAGTAGTAAGGTGAGGGAGGCAGATCAATACTTGTCAAAGGCAATATTTAGTAATATTGCCTTTGACAGTATGGTAAGTGCTCATCAGAGCACTTACCATACATGCCTGCACACAGATCACATAGATCTGCTGTGCCGGCATCGATTGGCTCCCCCTAGAGCATCGGAAGTGAAATACTTTCACTTCCGATGCTCTTGCCATTAGAAGGGAAACGCTGCCTGTTCAGGCAGCGTTCCCTTCTACTGAGCCGATGGGGTCGCTCAGGAGAGCGACCACCATCGGCTCTGGGGAGCAGAACGGTGTTGTTAAGTGCCTCGCTGGCGAGGCACTTTAACAACACCGGAGATGCTTAGAAAGCGAACGATCGTTCGCTTTCTAAGCACATGTGTGCAGCGGGCGCAGCCATTTTTAAATGGCTGCTACGATCACTCCGTGGAGTGATCGTAGCGCGCCCCTGCACATTTGGGGGGTGTTGCACAATGCCTCTACCTAGAGGCATTGTAGCAACACCGTTAGAGTAAAGAAAGCGACCGCTGGTCGCTTTCTTTACTCCATTTAGTGCATGACGTGCCAGGCACGTCACCTGTCGGCAAGTCCTCGATTTGCCGTGACGTGCTTGGCACGTCACCTGTCGTTAAGGGGTTAAGCATGCATGGGATAGACACAAGGCTATCCTAGCTATAAGACCGGGAACAGGGGACTAATAAAAGTATTAAAAAAAAATTGGGCAGACTAGATGGACCGAATGGTTCTTATCTGCTGACACATTCTATGTTTCTATGTTTCCTCAAATTTGTTTTAGTTTATGTCCACCTATCTGTCTGCCTGCACATCTTTCTGTTTGTCTACCGCCTACCTATCTAATAAAATGCAACAGTATTATAGTTGTTCAAACACACTTTAGTTGTCCTTTTAGTTTGCTCTGCGGTCTGAATATTCCAGTGGTTCCCTTTTTGTCCAAGGAAATCTCTTTGACTTAACCTATTGCATATTGTTGGCTGTATTCATCAATCATTAAAGTGCACACAGACGATTGCAGGGAGTAAACCAGCAGGAAATGACTTTTCTCAAAACATAATTTAGTATGCAGTTTCTCAACATACCCACAGTGAATTCATGCTTTTGCCTTCATTATAAATTTCTCAGCCTTTACTTTGAGGTGCAGTTGACATTTGCAGACATATTTGTGCAGGATATAACTCAGTATAAACATGTTCTTATATGCAAAATGTTGCATTTATTTTGAAGTCTAATTAACTCCTTCAATGTCAGAATGGTCAGCAATGCATTGCTGAACATTTTGGAAGAAATGCTTGCTTTCTGCAGCATATGAAAATAAAAATACAGGAAAATAACAGTAAAATATTTCCCATGATGCTTAGCACTTGCTAATGTTAACCTAGGGTGTTTATTCACAAAACAGTGAATTGTGTTGAACTGACAGCCAAGTTCGCAGCACTAAGACCAAACTAACTTAACTGAAAAGAGAGGGGTCTATTCACTAACAAGTGAACTACACAAATCAGGAATCAATAGCTGTGCTGGAAAGATAGGCAAGATGTAACATTTCTCCAAAATCCCCTATTAGTGCCTGATTTTTGAAGTCAGTTCATCACAGTTTACATTTAAGTGACTAGAAACCTTTCTTACCAATGCTTCCAGTTCAGCTCTGTTGAGGGACTACTAAATATTTGCTGACATCCATCCCACGAAATGGTACCTCCAAAGTCCAAACTGATTTAGGACACATTGGGGACACATCGGGAGCCAAAATTCACACTACCCAGTATGCCTTGATGTGCCACCGAATTTGTCTGCACTTCTGATATTATAGCCAATTCCATGCCAAAATCTCCTGAATCTGAATGCAGCCGAAATGGACTGAAACAAAGTGATTGCCTCAGTCCTCCCCATACATTACTATGGGGAGGCCTTCAGTTTTTTTCGGGGATATTTTGGCAGAACTTTGGCAGTTAAGGAAATAGCCAAACCCCCTCTTATAGACATCAATGGGAGGTCTTCGGCTATAGCCTGAATGGCTGACGTGCTCCTGAATGAATACAAAAATCACACATTAATAAAATACATTAAAATAAACATAAAATACAATAATTGCATAAGAAAATATAATTTTTTTTATTTATTAATGAAATTATACAATTATAATAAACAACATTAATATATTAAAACTGTAAATAAATATGTGTGTTTAAATTGTTAATTGCACTTTTACTTTCAATTCTCAAACTTAAATTTGGAGAATTGAAATGGGGGGAAGAGGGGAAATTGATGGTATGGATGTAGGAAATGTAGGGGCAATCTGTTGCTTTGGGTTTATATGTATGGTGTTGTATCCATTGCTGTGGCATTATATCTGATGCTATGGTGTTATAGCAAGTGCTGGGGGATCTTTTTTGGTGCATTGGGTTATTATCTTGTGCCGTGGGGTTGTATCTGGTGTTGTGGGGTTATATCTGGTGATGTGGGTGCCATCCAGAGCCAAGGCAAGATCCGTGGGTTAATAGCTGGTGCTGTGACAAATGCTGTGTGCGCAATCTGATGCTGAGTGTGCAGTCTGGTGCTGGAGCTGTGCGTGCAGTGTATTATAATTTATTTAATACATTTTCAAAATAAATATATTTGTGATAAATTTTAATTGTCATTCGTTTGTGCATGGTAACACCTAATGCAGATGCTACATATTTTTTTTTTATTCAGTTATAGTGCCTTGATCACGTGTGTATGATTAATGTGGTGCATTCAGTAGTGTTAGCATAAAAAACAGATTAATGTTAATCAGACAGCTAGCAAACAACAGCTACCAACATGGACATAGATCAGATAATAGAGTAGATAATTCTTAGATATGACCCTGATGTGTTGATACCAAGATAAGGAAATAATGGTGGATGACAACATACTGCATATATCAATTATGTTGTTTCTATGAAGAAAAGAAAAGAAAAAAATTCCAATAGAAATGTGTATATTTAATTAAGAATGCTGCTATTAACATAGTGAAAACTGTAATATTGCACTTTAATACACTGAGTATCTATAAATGTTAAATGTATTGTAATGTTTGTCTTTTTGCTAATTGCTAATCAGTCAATGGTCAGCTTGATCCTTCGATTTTTTCATCACCTTTCTCAACCCTTTGCATGTCCTGCCCTTTAACAGTAATGGCTGGAAGATGGATGACGTTAAAATTATGCCCCCCCTGAAAATATTTCTGTGGACGCCCATGCGTCCAATGCTTTAGTTTCCGAATGTGTTCAAATTCAGGGATATTGAGTAGTCACATTTTGGATATTTGTGAAATTCAGCTGAAGTGCCTGAACTGGATCCAATTTGGGACTAACCCCTTGCCGACACAGGACTTTTATAAAAGTAATTCCCTGTGTTTCACCCCTTTCCTGCTATTGATCATGCGTAAGCAGTTATCTTGCAGATCAGCACATTTTTTGCTGTTTGTGCATTTTTTAGGGGTTCATTTTTTTGTGCTGTTCTTTATTACAGTACTACAAAGACTCTTCTAAGAGCTATTAACCCCTTCTTTGCCGTAGATCACTGCTTAGGCACTGATTCTGAGGCCTCTTACTCAGGGTTCGATGTTGACCCTGGTTAGCTCTCTGATACATCATCTAGTGATGCATCAGTGGCTGCTGAGCTCTTGCCACAAGGAGTCGTGGGTGTCTACTTTTAAAAAATATATGGTTTGGTGGGGGTAAATTACATTTGCTGGCTTCAAAGATATATACTAAATAGTATATGGACGCAGGTTGACTACATGTCAAGATTCCCAGTTGGAACACTAAGATGTGCACCTCACAAATGTGGCTTTTTAATCCATTAAAAAAAAAAAACTATACATGGATGGTTTCTCTGTACTCAGGAGATGTTGCTGAACACATATTGTGGTGTTGTTTGGCAGTGACATATACCAGAATCTGTGAATTCATGTCTGAAGTATAATGTATGTGGAAACAAAACTCAAAAAAATTACTAACCAAAACTTTGACAAAGGCTTGTGGTAGAATTAGTACATTTAAAAATTAAAATACCACCATTTGAAATTTCCTAGGGTGTCTAGTTTTCAAAAATATATGGTTTTGCAGGGTAAAATACACTGGCTGGCTTCAAAAATGTCCCAGATGGAACATGGGCACGGGTTTGTTGCTTGTCAAAATTCCAAGTTGGAAAACCAAAAAGCGCACCTCTCAAATGTGGCCTTTTAAGCCCCCAACAAGCTGACAAACCTATTCATATGTGTTATCCCTGTACTCAGGAGATGTTGCTGAACACATATTGAGGTGTTGTTTGGCAGTGACACATAACAGGATCTGTGAATTCATGCCTGAAATACAATGTATGTGAAAACAAATTACAACAGGACAACTAGATAAAAGATTCCCTGGCAACCTAATCTTGACCTAAGCTGGTATGGCTACTACTGCTATGTATCTCACTACATTGGAGGTTGAAAGGGATGAGGTGATACAGAGATCCCTATTTAAATTATTTAATAAAGTTTGCAGCAAACCCACTAATTCTCCCAAACCCCCAATATCCCTACCTATTGGCTGCAGAGCTGTGGTGCATTACAGGTTCCTAAAAGTGTATCAGTGACAGTTTTTTCATTAGTCAGTTAAATTAAAACATAAACATAGGTACAGTTACAGTAGTGTGAAAACATGTAATCAATGTAAACTGGCAGTGATTAATTTCTCACAACACATACAGAACTTTAAATGCACATGTTATCAAAGGGAATGTACTTTCATTCTATGACAATTCTAGGCCAGATGCTATCATCTGTGGAAATAAAACAAATAAGACAGTGCTTTTGTGTCCCTGCTAGCTGATAACAGTATTTATTTTTTGCTCTTGTCCTTAGGGACAGAGACAACCCATGTCATGAAGTCTTTATCCTCACAGGTGTAGCCCTTTTAAATAATCTCTTTCTATGGTGGAGGTTTTATGACTAATATTTTTTCTAGGACTATAGATTTTCTTTATTCAATGGCACTCAGCTTGGCCGAAGAACTCCCAAGCCCTAAGAAGCGAAACACTACATGTAAACGGAGGACGTATATATACGTGCTCATGGTCCTTAAGGACCATGCTTTTCAGGACATATATATACGTCCAAATGCGTTAAGGGGTTAACATTATATACACTTGTCAAAAAAATATTTCAACATCCATCTTTAAACTTCTATTAATGTATTGTTTCTGCTGTTTCCTCAATCAGTTTGTAGCTCACACTATGCTTTAAATTACATTTTATAGAAAAAGTTATGGATCTAGTATTGCTCACATTAGGAAGAGATATAGATCTTTGGAATAAAGATGAAGTAAATAACAGATTGTTAAAATCAATTCGGAAGGCTATCGCTCACTGCTTTCTGATCACAACTGAAAACAACAGGACTGTAGAATTGTTTCTCCGCAAATCCATAATGGAATTTTCTGCTAAACCTTGTTTAGTGAATGTGAATTTCACAAGATTTATATTGGCTACTATCGATAATATCCCCAGCACACTGGATTAGCCATAGTAATCTAAGTATAAATAAGATGCTCAAGTCTATATTGCCAATAAAAATAGATGTGCTCTTTATTCTAACTTTGTATGCTATATTTGTCCTTACATTTAAATGAAAATTATATAGTCATATAAAAGTGTGGCTTTTTTATTATGAATATAACTAAAAAAGTAATATTAATAAAAAAAAATTTTATTTCTATAGCAAGTCATATAGGCCATAGCATTGCTTGCAACTTATAGTCAGGTGTTTAGGCCATATCATTGCTTGCAATGATTAGAACAACTTAATAGGACATGAAACAGACCACCATCAAATTTATTTTGAAACCCAAAAGCATCTTCCATTTGTCAATATTGCCAGTCATCTACTGGTTTACATATCAATTGAAGCTATTTTTTTTTATACATCCTGCCCTTTTCAAAGTCTGCAGAAAAATCAACATGGATGCTGATTGTTTTTGTAATCTTTTAAGTTTATTAATATAAATTAAATTGCATGTATCAGATACAACAGTGATATCACGTGTATATTTTACCAGAATTTTTAGTTTGGGATGTCTTTCTTTCTAAAAGAAATAATATCCGGTGTTTCAGTTTAAGTAATCACACATCTTTGATGTGAGCTGTGCTGAGGCAGATGCATGGAGTGCACCGTGCCCAGGTTTCCCCACTGCCAGGTGCTCCAAGGGTCACCACATCCATTATGCGCCTTGTTGGTTTAAATAAGATGATGTTTGGGAACTGTGCTAGCTGTCAGAAGGCAGCACATTATTTGTTCCGGGCATTGATGCTTTGGCTGGGAGTGTGGTATTTCAAGTTATATCCCAGCCCCCAACCTCCATCCATGAGTGCAATAGCATTATTACAGTAGCAGGAGTTGACTTGGCTGCTCGGCACTATCAGATGAAGGCATGCAGTCTGCAGGACTGGTCCTGTCTGCTCCGCAACTGTAGGTTACAGTCTAGTCCCCAAACTCAGGCTTTTTTCCAGTGTGGTTTGATGCAGGCATTCTGCTTAAATCATATTTTTTATATTTTACTCAAGCCCTCCCCAGTGTTACTTTGCATGCTTTACTGTAGGTGTAGCCACACTGACTGTGTAGGCACTGAGCATGTGTCAGTTTTGTTTCATTTAGTCACTTCCTCTGCTGCTCTGCTGGTGGAATAGAGAAGCAGTGGGTGCCTGCCTAATAGTGGTAGCCTAAAGTTACCACCAAATGACAGACTATACACAAAATAAGCATCACACAATATCTAAGTATAATAAAATAGGTATACATTTATTACCCTATAACCTCTAACAAAACAACAACAAAAAAATTAACTTTAGCGGGTATCTTCTTGTCCTTCGTAATTGTGTAAAAGATGTTTCAGGTCAAAGTTAGTAAAGGTGTTTTTTTTCAATGTTTATATCATATTTTATAATTTTTTACATTTATATTCTGAAAATAATTTTATGGCCATAAACATAGTGTATAGTATGTGTGGTACATAAAATGAGAAAGGACAAATTACAGCTAAACACAAACACCACAAAAATGTTAAAACAGCTATTGTTGCAAAGGGAACAACAATTTCAAAACAGTCCTGTCACTAAGGGTTTAAAACACTTCAGGGTTTTCAGTTCCACAGCTCACACTGTATGTAGAAGCAGGCTCTTCCTCTAAAATGTTTGTGTCAGTTGTTGGAATGTAGAAAAACCAAATGCACAATTGGTTTGTTGTAAATTGAAGATTGTGCAAACCCATATTGATAAGCACAATTTAAGGTTGTAAAGAAATAATTAAGATGGCACACTGTTAATTAATGTGAAGTGTAAAATTAATAATATTTTTTTTTTCCATCTGAACAATACTCTCTAGAGTTGATGTTTAGCTGACATGTAGACGCGTTTCACCCTGGATAGCTTTGGAGCTCTAACACGATCCTCATCCTATGAAAAGCAAACCCAAACTAAATTTATTTTATGGACTAATCATTTGCTGGGATCTGTATTATTTCAATCCTCAGAAGGCTATGTTACAGGGATTTCACAGTCAACCTCCTCCAAGTTGTTTGGGGAGTTGCTGCCAGCTTTAAAAAAAAGTAGGTTTAGATGTGCATACATTTCCCACTGAGCAGCAGGATTAGCATATGACCAAGCATGAATCTTACACTGCATACTCGTGCATACAGCACGTCCACACAAAAAACGTCAAGCGGGACAGCCAATCAGTGAGTGTTTTAAAATTGCTTTTAAAACACCAGTGTTATTGCTGTGCCTTTGAAGTTTTTGGTTTTACACAGCAAAACATTTTGAAATCATATACGTGACACAGGTTTGGAGTTTTGCCACAAATTATGCTACCACAGAAATGTGTGGCTTATGGTTGTAAATCATCAATTGTCTATAGTTATAAAATAGCCAGGAGAACCATGGTTTTGGATTAATAGCTTATTTTTTTAAAATTTACAAATTAACTGATATAGAACAAAAGAGCATTCCAAGTATTGGTAGTGTATCATTTTACAGTAGAAAGCCTTAACTAGAACATTTATAGATAGCAGTTTATAAAGGATCTGACTCAGTATGTTGTATCAACTTTCATTGCAGGAAAGATGTAACTAAGCGTCTGTTTTATGATACATTCTATTAACAATTGTGCTATACTTTTGCTAACATGGATCGCTATCACCAAATCAAGTTAAAAATCATCCATCAAAAGTTTAATAAAGCCAAGTATAATAACTTGTGGAAATATTTATTCTCTAGGATAACAATAACAGCTAAAAGCTTTATGTTCACCTACCCAATATATGCCACAGAATATGATAGTATTATTTATAATTTGAGTTGCTGGCAAGAACATAGAGAGAAAAAGTGACAAAACAACAAATTATATTATGCAAATGTTACTAACTTTTTGAAGCATCTAAAACGGTATGCATACAAATTGAATTTAGTGACTCAATTATCACAAAGTAATTGAGAAAAAAAGTTTTACTTCAAGTAAAGAGATACATGGAAATTATAATACAACATGAAAATATGTATTTTAACCCCTTAGTGACAAGACATTTTCACCTTGACTTTCCCTTGGTGACAATGGCTGTTTTGACATTTCTAGGGTGTTTGTGTTTAGCTGTAATTTTTTTCTTTCTCACATACAGTACCCACACAAATTATATGTTGTTTTCATCGTCATAAGAAGGGCTTTCATTAGATACCATTATGTTCATCATATCTTATAATTTACTACAAAAAAATCATAAAATATGATGAAAAATTTAAAAAACCCCACTTTTTCTAACTTTGACCTAAAATATAATTTACACAAATAAAATCATTAAAAAAGACCCCGTCTAAATAGTTTCTAAATGTTCTCCCGAGTTCAAAAATATGCAGTTATGGGGCAAAAACCAAACATAGTGTTTTTGGTTTTTTCCTATATTGATCTTTTGACCCCAACCCGAACCCAAAATTTAACCCTAACACTAAATTTAACCCCAACTCTAATCCTTATTATATCCCTTAATATTTTTTAACTTTAATTTCATTTTAACCCTATCCCTTATGCTAAAAAATATTTAATTTTAACCCTATAGGCTAATATAGCTAAATAACCTGTTTTTAATTAATTAAATATGTATTTTAAATATTTTCCATTGCAATGCTACTAAACTACCACTAGGGGCAGTCAAGTAGCATATTCAGAGCGACGGAAGTGAAGTTACTTTCACTTCCGAAGCTCAAACCGGCAGAGGGCTTAGCCATATTGACGGAACAGCATGCTCCGTCAATATGGCTCCCCATGATCGCTCCGTGGGGCGATCGTGGGGGTCCCAAAATAGAAATTTCGGTGCTGGCTATTGCTTCGATGTCGAGGCAATAGACCAGCACTGTTAAAGCGGTTTTCGCGATCGTTGATCGCGAAAAACCGCTTCATTCACTGCAGGACGTGCCAGGCACGTCCTTTGTCGTTAAGGGAGTTTCTCCCAGGACGTGCCTGGCACGTCCTTTGTCGTCAAGGGGTTAAATAATGTTTAATTGCACTTGGTTACAAACCACCCTTTTTTATTTACTTGGTCACAGGGTCACTAGAATTGGAGGTTGAGATTTGCACTAATCTCAAACACTCACCCCCCACCCGCCCACCACCCCTCTCGGATGCCTCATCTGGACTTTCGCAAAATGGTATTCACTAACATTTTTGCAAGGTTGAGACTAAGCCAAACTCAAGCTCCGAGATTGAAGATCAAGTTTGACATAGTCTCAGAAAAAGCTTAGATCAATTTTCCTCCCATTATAGCATATGGGATCAAAATGAACTTTTTCTTCTAAGTCAATCTCGGCACCCGAGTTTGGAGGTCGAGTTTGACTGATTTAAAAAATCACTTCCATGTCCTGATATCTGGACCCCTATGATTTTCATCCACATCAGGACACATTACCGCCTCTGCAGCTAAATCATGTATATGTATTGTCATTGTTATGCCGTAGGTGATACTATACCATTATGTATAACAGTGAATATTAATATATATGCATACTTAAGGTCAAACATCTCAACATCACCAATGTGCTGCAGTTAGTGGAAGTTGTTCAAGGACAGAAAGAATGTAGTCGCAGTTTGTGAATGTATTTTTTCAACTAATCTCACCTGAACTGGAAGATTTTTTTTCAATAAAAATCACTACACATATGAGGCATCTGAATAAAATATGTCTACTATACGGCTTTGATCATGATTACCTTTCACTTATTCATGGACTCCCTAGAGGTGTTCTTGGCTGTGAGATTCATTCTTCATAAAACAATGTTGCCTTCTGCTAAAACATTTTTAGTACATTAACATTGTCTAGTCTATCTTCATCCTGTGCCAATGATTTGCCTAAAATCAGACAGTGGTTCCAATGTTCTAAAATTGTTTGGAATCTTAGCTTTCTCCTCCCTTATTATTTATGCCTTCCACTATTCCCTCACCTCCAATACTAGCAACAAGAAAAGTGTTGGTGTCTTTGTTCTTTCATCTTTTTATTTAAAGGACAATAATAGAGAAAAACAATAAATGTTTTTGAAACAAGCATGAAAACGAACAAAGTCCTTATAACATGAATAACATAAGGAACAGAAGGTTGCAAAGTTCTAAAATACATGTTCATGGAAACACAGGTTTAAAATCAAATTGTACTTCCACATGATAATGATTGGTACTCACACAGTTCTTTAGAATTAAGTAAGGTAAATACTTAAGCAGGTAACTAGTAAATGCAGAGAAGCAGGGAAAGTACCTTGCATAGTCCTTATAATGCAATATAATGATTCCAGGAGTAAAGTAAGTACTTACACAAGTAATCGGTTAATGTAGAGAAGAACAGATCTTATAATGCAGTGCAGGTAATCACAGAAGCAAGGAAAGTATTTATGCAGGTTCCAGGTAAATGAGCAGAAACAGCTTATATGAATAAGTGTGTACATTCACCACTTGTTAGAAAAGTGTCCTCCAATATGAAGTTATGCATTTAGAATCAAATTCAGGTAATCTTTTGATCAGGAATAGATTCTACAATCCATCAGCTCAGCATACGACATCTGATTCAGGCGACAGCTTGTCAAAGACTGTACACCCTATAGGTGTTTCAGTCCACCTTAAATATGGTGATAGTCTGTTACCTGCTTTTACCCTTAAAGCCACACATGAAACACAGTTTTCTCCATTATATCACATTTGATTAACACAAATATAAATGCATAACCTGAGATAGCTTTATTTCACCTAAATCGTTTAGAAGTAAGGTTGAAACATAAGTATCTTATTGTCCACATCTGCCTGGCCTTTAAATGAATGGTAGTTAAGAAGTGGACATCTAATGATCAAATTAGTTGGGATGACTTTATCTCTCAAGAGGAGTTCAAGGCAATTATGGAAAAGGGATATTACTAGAATAATTCTGAAAAATGAAATATAATAGATATAATGAAACATAGTCTCCTCAGCTAGAAAGACAGGGCCACTGAAATTTCTTAATGTGTATTTAATATTCTAGACCAAATATTAGACACGCAATATGAACAACATATCGCAAGGGGATGCCAAAAACCTTCCTGATATGTCATATAAATAGGAGTAAATAGAAACAAAACATAACTCAGCATGTTGGGTAAAGGAGAATATGTGTATGCCACCTATTGGGAAATATTACACTTGCACAAACTTAAAGAACAAAAAAGTCTTATTCATCACAAAATAGAGAGAGCTTAAGATAACCTGATCTAGATATACACTGGGTGAGATATTTGTATTTCTCATGTGGTTTATATAACTTATCTAAAAACAATATTATACAGTATACATTATTATATATTATTAAATAATATATAATAATGTATAATATAAACAATATCATATATCTCTTCCCTCTTATAAGGGTATATTAGGTGAATTAATATAATTTGTAGATGTAACTGAAATGGGTAATGGCTTAATAGACTAAATTACTATCATAAACACAATATGTCTAAAAAAAATAAAATACATATATATATATATATATATATATATATATATATATAACAGTGAATAATGAATTATTATTCCTTCCAGATACTTTGCTTATGAACCAAATAAGGCTACGCTAAAGTACAATGGAGGGGCAAAGAAATATAAAATAATTCAACAAAATTCAAAAAACAGTATGAAGTGTGGCGACAAAAAACACATATTCTTATATTTTAAAACCATAATAAATTATTTAATAAACAAATGTTAACCTGTAACTGACCCCAAAAACACTATTCATTGTAGATGATAACATCATCATCTGGGGTTAGAGCTTGCTGTGTGTTTTCCGCAAGAGTTGCCATTTGAGAAATATTTCAGACGTGCTAAAAAAAGTACCAAAATCATAAGAATGATAATAGCAATGCTCATTTTACCTTTTATTTTGAAAATAAGCATATTTGGGGGGGGGGGGGGGTAGATTACAAGGTCTGGAAAAAAATGTTGGTTCTAGTCGCTTTGGTCACTTTTATGACACTGAGTAGTTTACTGAGAGGATGACATTTCCAAACAGTCATAATATCTCCGACCTGGACATCATTGAAACTCGGAGACAGGTGGACAGATATATTTGTGAGGCTGTCACCATGGGATCCAGGTGACAGGAGATCCTGAGCACCCATTGGTGGTATCCATTTCATAGTGCAAGAATAGCAGGGCCTGGTACAGGGTGACTGCACTCCTCCATGGGACTGACTACTCAGGTTGGTACAGCCACAAACCAGGGCCCAGTGGCAGCAGTGGTTGGTACTGAGTAAGACAAGACAGGATCTTTTAATGGCCTGCAGACACCAACCTGCAGCCACCACAGATGGAATAGACAGGATGATGCAGTCTTGATCTGACAAGAGGAAATAGAAAAAAACTAAGAAGAAAACATAAAGCATTAACATAATACAGGTTACAGGGCACACACAAACATAAAGGACGGAAATGGTTCAGATAGGAGGTGGAAGACCTGCACTCGGTTGTAAAGTGATGAATTTTTAATCACACATAGGCAACGTTTCAATCCTTGCAGATCTTTCTCAAGATCTGCAAGGATTGAAACGTTGCCTACGTGTGATTAAAAATTCATCACTTTACAACCGAGTGCTGATCTTTCACTTTTGTTGCTATTTGAAGATTTGGGAGACATCTTAAAGTCCGTGCACCGGGACTTTATATCTTGTGCGGATCTGGGACTATTTTCTATTCAGATAGGAGGTGGAACCGCAGTGCAGAATAGGTACTGGGTACATCAATGGATCAAAGCAAAAAAAAAAAAAACTGAATTCTTCTGCCTGAAGGAAATCCACCGTACGGTTGAGCCACAGGTTTTACTCCCCCAGGTATTTTGCACTTTGTCAATTACAAGGACACGGAAGCATGACCCAAATACAACAGGAGGACAGGAACTCAGGAGGCATAGAATCAAAGGTGAAAGTACAAAAGGATCAGGTAAAGACTAGTCAGACAGACAAGGATTGAAGCTGGCAACAAACAAACAGAGTCAAGACAGGCAAACAGGTTAGGAAGGGTGGAAAACAGACGTGGTGAGGACTGGCAAGGATTCGGCAACAGAAATCAAAGTAAGCCATCAGGAACGTTAGTAAAAGGCACAGAGGCACTATCACAGGCAAGGTACAAAAAACAGAGAAAGCTCAAGGAGAGCGATCCCAAAAGAGGGTTCATTGGGGCACTCCCACCAAGTCAAGTAAGAACTAATATACACATAATTATAGAAATAGTAAAAGTACAAAGTTTATTAATGTCATTAAAAAATGGTAGAAAAAAGAAAAGAAAAGGGGACCCCTTATTTAAATGGGATGGAACCCACATAGGGGAAGGGAGGGGGAGGGAGGTTTATCAGAAGAATAATGTACCTAATTGCACAAAATAGTACATATGAAAAAAACACATAAGCATAAAAATACACACAAAATATATACAATACTAAGAGCAACACACTGAGCTGTGCGTCCACAGATCAGAGATAATTATCAATACAGAAGATAAATAGGTATCAGTCTAAGGATACACCAGTGATTGCGGTTGTTACAATGAGGCAAATAGCAGTGCAAAAATGCATAAACACCATGGGGTATTCCCTGCTAAATAATGAAGCACTAGGTGAGAAAGATGATATTAATCACAGACCACATATAGTGTAATCATTCTAATTAGGTCGAGGGAACACTGTATCACGATGATAGTGTAATCTCCGATAGTGTAGGCATGGATTACTTGAAGCTGCTATGTTTAAACACAAATTCATGTATGGCAGTCCTCATACAGTCAAAGAGAACATTAAATCCATGTGTTTGCAAACAAGCTCCAAATGAACTGGTGTTTACTGTGTAGCAGAATGAATTAGCAAGGAACTTCAATACTTGCAGGTGATACTCGATCTGCTAAGCACAGGGATTGGCATTCCATCCGCCCAGGCAACGTCCGTTCATCTCCACATTTAATGTGTAGTAGATTTAGCCAGCAGAGTAGACTCCGTTTTAAACGTTGAGGGCTCAATTCCCTGATGTCTCCAAAAGGAGTGTTGTTGTTATCGCAGTGAAGTCATTCAATAAATCCTCAAAAAACCGCATCTAAAGAAATGAAAGTAACTTGTACCTTCTGTATGCTCGGCAGCAGTAGCCGTGAACAAGGACCGACGGCCGTTTCGCCTCTGAAAGGGCTTCCTCCTGGTCACATGAATTCATTTGGCAAGTCCAACCCTTAAATACAGATTATCCGGGAGGCGAAAATAATTGGTGAACAGACTTTGTAATCAATCAAGAAACTTAGTGTCAATTACATCCTCCTATACCTTATGTTTTAGCTAATGCTTCATGTGCTAAATGGCACTCTTACACCAACAATCTATGAGAAATATGTAAGATAAAGGTAAAAGGAAACATGATGTCACATTTAAAATAAACACAATAAGTAGTTAAATGACATATACATACACACACATATACAGCTAACGAGCCAGCTGAGAAAGAAAAACCCAAAACCTCAGGAAGTCTAGGCATTTAATTCTCTATGGGCGAATACATAGCCCATGAGCCAAGTACACTCTCAATTAAGCTAAGTTAAGTGGCATCCTGAACTCCAAGCTGAATATGAGCTAGGATAAAACTAGCTTTTTAACAAAATTAAAGAAAACACCCTATATTGGCAGAAAACAACCATATTTTATTTCCTCATTTATTCCTTCTGGGGCCAGTGCTTGGAGATTGATAATCCATTTGCACTCAGTCTGGAGGAGTTTTCTCTCCAAATTACCCCATCTAAAGCCCATGCTGACCTTATCTAAACCCCAAGCTTTCATATCAGCCACTCTACTTGAGTGTGCTGCCATGAAATGCATAGCTATCGGGCTATCTGTATTTTTGTTCCTAATGTCAGACATATGCTCAAGTACTCTGTCCTTGAGTCTGCGTAGGGTCTTGGCAACATAGTATTTCTCACAGGGACATTGAAGGGCATAGATGACACCCTCGGAATTACAGGTGATGTGACCACTGATGCGGAAAGTCTCCCCTCTCGAATTCCTACAGGTCTTAACCTTAGAGATACATCTACATGCCTTGCAGTGATTGCAAGGGTAACAGCCATTTGTATTCATCTCCTGTGTGAGCCAGTCCTGTTTGGGCTTAGACCTACAGAAGTGGCTCCTTACCAAAAGATCTCTAAGGCTCGGGGCCCGTTTCGCTGTAAGTTGTGGGTAATCACCCAACCATCGCGCAACCACTGGGTCCAATTTAAGCACCCTCCAATGTCTTGCTAGTATTCCCTTTACCTCACCCCAACATTCATTGTAGGTAGAGATAAATCTCACCACTTCTTGAGTGCCATCTTCCGTGCGATCAGTAGGGAGAATGAGCATGCTTGGTATATTCTATTTATTGGTGTAGCAGGGCAGTATGCCAGTTAATATTTTGAGCTTTTATACTCCTTGCACAGATAATCTTGTCTGCAACTTGGAGTTTTTCTTAAAGCTACCTAGCTTCCAGAAGACTTACTTACTTGACCCATTGTGGTGGTCTGACAGAGTATTGGACTATTGGCTCCAATCCATGTTGTTGGGGGTGGGAGAGGTGTCAGATACGTGCACTAACGAGCCAGCTGGGAACATTAATAGATTGGGGTCCCATATCTTTGAGTGCCTAATATATATTCTTAGATGGCCTATTCTATATCAGATGCGGAGTGGGACCATGAAATGGCCGCCACGTTTGATCTCCAAGTATCGACTGATTTAGGTGATAACCCGGTGGGTAAAGAACAGATGTCAACTATTTTGGGGGATTTTAAACAGTACAAAAACATCTTACAAAAGCAGATTCGCAGTAAATGGGAATTGTGCACACTGAAGAGGTACCTAGAAATGGGGATGATACCGAGAGGCTTAAGGGTACACCTGAGTCCCGGTAATAACTTGGTAAATCCCCTAGCAGACAATTTTAAGGAGAGGTGGGAGTCTCTCCTTAGTACATGTTCACTAGGTCTGATTTCCCTTATCATCGAGGATAATGAGTTGAGATTAAAACAACTGGAGATAGCTACAGTAGAGGCCAAGGCGAAAGTGGATGGGTGGTCCACGCATGACCTTTTTGATAAAATTAATGGAGAACTCCAAAGGGATCTTAACCGCTTAAGAGAGGAAATTAAGACAAGGAAAAGAAGAAAATTTCTGAGGGACAGTCAGGACTATCAGAAGAAGGAGGTATACTCAATTAGGAGAAATAGGAACGCCAGAGGCTCACTGTACACAGACATTTCGGAATCCGATTCCGATGGGGGTGGTAGAAAGGCTAGGACTTTGGGCAAAGCAAAGCCTCAACTTTTTTTAGGGGAAGGAGGAGACGCAGGACAAGACGGGGCAAAGGGACGACCCATAGAGGATCAGAGGGAGACAAGTCAAAGAGAGACCCGAACCATGAGTCTGAGGAACCGAGACAGAATACAGACAACCAGAAAACAGTGGAGGAAAAACTATTAGTAGTCAATCTGTCATCGGTTCCCCTCTCCCCAGTCCTTCAAAAAGGACTCTATTTTTCTCCTACGAGACCCCTTGATAAATTTGAGTTTCGTAAAGACCTCCATGTTTTTGCGAGACGTCTCATCTCCAGAAAACTCTTTTCCCATAAGACCAAGTCCCCTTCTTTGGACATCAGTGATGAACCTCTGGTCGACACATTAAGAGAACTGGATAATGTAAGTCATCCGGGATATTCTAACTTTAAACCAAAATCTAAATGGATGCCATTGCTATCCACTGTTCCAAGTGTCAGCCATTTTGTTAGGCTGGTAGAACAGGACCTGGATTCCCTGTGGGTCAATAACCACACAGAGGGAAACCTTACCCGAATTCAACGTACCGCCCTCAGGGACCTTCAAATAATGGCAGGCATAATTATCAAACCTTCTGATAAAGGGGGCAACATCGTAGTGATGGATGAAGGTCAATATGTCTTTGAGGTTTATAGACAGCTCCGAGATAAAGACCAGTACGAGGAACTCCATTCTAACCCTATGAGGGATATAGTGAATAGGCTGATGCTTTTACTGAATGGGGCCTATCGTACTGGCCTAATAAATCTCGATGAGCATAAGACTTTGGTGGGTGTTTCTCCTGTGATCCCTACCTTCTACATACTCCCAAAGATCCACAAGAACATGACCCACCCTCCAGGCCGTCCAATAGTGGCAGGGATAGGGGGTCCTTTGGAGAATATCAGTAAATATGTGGACTACATCTTACGCCCCTTCCTCATAGGCCTACCATCCTATGTTAAGGATACGACAGACGTACTTCGTAGATTGGAGAAGCTGGTACTCACTGAGTCCACTCTCTTTGTGACCATCGATTTGGAGAGTCTTTACTCTTCCATCCCCCATAAAGAGGGGCTGCGATCCTCTGAATTCTTTCTCAGGAGTAGAGGGGCCCGTTTCGATAGACACACTGATTTCTCTTTGGAATTACTAAAAATGATTTTGACTAACAACTTTTTTACCTTTGACCAAAGGTTTTACCTACAAAAGAGAGGTGCCGAAATGGGAGCCACATGTGCACCCACCTATGCCTGCCTGCACTTGGGATTCTGGGAAAAGGAGGTTATTTTCGACTGTTTGGCCGCCACGGTGGATGCACATGTGGCTCTTTGGGTACGGTATATTGATGACATTCTGGTACTCTGGGATGGTTCGGTGGATGAACTTAAGGACTTCATGAGTGTTATCAATATCAATAATCGCAACCTGAGGTTTACGTTTGAATACAGTCGAGAGGAAATTTCTTTCCTCGACCTCCAAATTTTTAGAGCAGGACATCTTGTGGAGACAGTTGTGTACAGAAAATCCACATCTACCAACTCTCTGCTGAGAGCGGAGAGCCATCACCCTCAATCCCTGACAAGGGGTATCCCAGTGGGACAGTTCTTACGTGTGAGGAGGAACTGCTCCACTGAAGAGCGATTTAAGGCCCAAGCAAATGATCTGCGGGATCGCTTTGCAAAGAGGGGTTATGATAAAAAATGTATCACGAGTGGCTACCAAAGGGCTAAGAATAGTCATGGGGACAAACTTCTTTTTGACAACACATGGAAGAAAGGCACTCAAGAAGTGGTGAGATTTATCTCTACCTACAATGGACGTTGGGGTGAGGTAAAGGGAATACTAGCAAGACATTGGAGGGTGCTTAAATTGGACCCAGTGGTTGCGCGATGGTTGGGTGATTACCCACAACTTACAGCGAAACGGGCCCCGAGCCTTAGAGATCTTTTGGTAAGGAGCCACTTCTGTAGGTCTAAGCCCAAACAGGACTGGCTCACACAGGAGATGAATACAAATGGCTGTTACCCTTGCAATCACTGCAAGGCGTGTAGATGTATCTCTAAGGTTAAGACCTGTAGGAATTCGAGAGGGGAGACTTTCCGCATCAGTGGTCACATCACCTGTAATTCCGAGGGTGTCATCTATGCCCTTCAACGTCCCTGTGAGAAATACTATGTTGGCAAGACCCTACGCAGACTCAAGGACAGAGTACTTGAGCATATGTCTGACATTAGGAAAAAAAATACAGATAGCCCGATAGCTATGCATTTCATGGCAGCACACTCAAGTAGAGTGGCTGATATGAAAGCTTGGGGTTTAGATAAGGTCAGCATGGGCTTTAGATGGGGTAATTTGGAGAGAAAACTCCTCCAGACTGAGTGCAAATGGATTATCAATCTCCAAGCACTGGCCCCAGAAGGAATAAATGAGGAAATAAAATATGGTTGTTTTCTGCCAATATAGGGTGTTTTCTTTAATTTTGTTAAAAAGCTAGTTTTATCCTAGCTCATATTCAGCTTGGAGTTCAGGATGCCACTTAACTTAGCTTAATTGAGAGTGTACTTGGCTCATGGGCTATGTAGTCGCCCATAGAGAATTAAATGCCTAGACTTCCTGAGGTTTTGGGTTTTTCTTTCTCAGCTGGCTCGTTAGCTGTATATGTGTGTGTATGTATATGTCATTTAACTACTTATTGTGTTTATTTTAAATGTGACATCATGTTTCCTTTTACCTTTATCTTACATATTTCTCATAGATTGTTGGTGTAAGAGTGCCATTTAGCACATGAAGCATTAGCTAAAACATAAGGTATAGGAGGATGTAATTGACACTAAGTTTCTTGATTGATTACAAAGTCTGTTCACCAATTATTTTCGCCTCCCGGATAATCTGTATTTAAGGGTTGGACTTGCCAAATGAATTCATGTGACCAGGAGGAAGCCCTTTCAGAGGCGAAACGGCCGTCGGTCCTTGTTCACGGCTACTGCTGCCGAGCATACAGAAGGTACAAGTTACTTTCATTTCTTTAGATGCGGTTTTTTGAGGATTTATTGAATGACTTCACTGCGATAACAACAACACTCCTTTTGGAGACATCAGGGAATTGAGCCCTCAACGTTTAAAACGGAGTCTACTCTGCTGGCTAAATCTACTACACATTAAATGTGGAGATGAACGGACGTTGCCTGGGCGGATGGAATGCCAATCCCTGTGCTTAGCAGATCGAGTATCACCTGCAAGTATTGAAGTTCCTTGCTAATTCATTCTGCTACACAGTAAACACCAGTTCATTTGGAGCTTGTTTGCAAACACATGGATTTAATGTTCTCTTTGACTGTATGAGGACTGCCATACATGAATTTGTGTTTAAACATAGCAGCTTCAAGTAATCCATGCCTACACTATCGGAGATTACACTATCATCGTGATACAGTGTTCCCTCGACCTAATTAGAATGATTACACTATATGTGGTCTGTGATTAATATCATCTTTCTCACCTAGTGCTTCATTATTTAGCAGGGAATACCCCATGGTGTTTATGCATTTTTGCATTGCTATTTGCCTCATTGTAACAACCGCAATCACTGGTGTATCCTTAGACTGATACCTATTTATCTTCTGTATTGCTAATTATCTCTGATCTGTGGACGCACAGCTCAGTGTGTTGCTCTTAGTATTGTATATATTTTGTGTGTATTTTTATGCTTATGTGTTTTTTTCATATGTACTATTTTGTGCAATTAGGTACATTATTCTTCTGATAAACCTCCCTCCCCCTCCCTTCCCCTATGTGGGTTCCATCCCATTTAAATAAGGTGTAAAGGACCGTCTACCGGATGAAGTAGACCCTCTGTCCGTTGTGGGAAATCACCTCCTTAGCCCCCAATTACAGCTCAGCATTCACCCAGCAAGTCTTTCCTGGACCCTTGCTCTTAGTACCCAAATAGACAGGACATCTAGCAGTTAGGTACAGCAAGATTGAACAACTCTTTTATTTGTGATTTACACAGCACATATATACTAAACTGCAATCAGATAACACTTGATTAAACAATAGAAAACTTAAACACATCACCAGTAAAGCAGTATCTAGCCACTTTAATCTGGAGCCAGAAGCAAGGTAGTCAGACTGGGTGTCTGACATAATTAAACAATGGAAGGCTTAAACACATTAGAGACAGGGTCCATAATCTACAGGGAGGTGTTTGGCCCTCAGGCCCCTCCAAGAACCCCAGTCAGGCAGACTGTCAGAAGTCACTTCGTGACATAAGGGGTCCCCTTTTCTTTTCTTTTTTCTACCATTTTTTAATGACATTAATAAACTTTGTACTTTTACTATTTCTATAATTATGTGTATATTAGTTCTTACTTGACTTGGCGGGAGTGCCCCAATGAACCCTCTTTTGGGATCGCTCTCCTTGAGCTTTCTCTGTTTTTTGTAATATCAATAGGGCTCATAGGCACCCATTCTCCATCGCTAACTTTTTTTATGCGATCAGTAGGGAGAATGAGCATGATTGGTATATTCTATTATTGGTGTAGCAGGGCAGTATTCCAGTTAATATCACAGGCAAGGTACTAGACAAAAATGAGGGTTTAAGTAGCTCACATAATAATTGACTGACTAATAGTGACACTGGGAGGGGAAACACATTTTTTATTACTATCCCTTTAATGAACGTAATGGCAAGAAGACGAAAACTCTAGTACACATGCGCAAAAGCTGAATTGTAGCATGCTCTGTTTCAGATGGAGGACAGCCAATGGAGACACGCAGAGGAAGCATGCATAGTGCAGTGGGGGTCCCCAGTTGCTGGCCAAGGAGGCTGAAGACCAGACTTCTGGATAACCCTCTACAATTTTCCCTGGAAGACTATTGCATGCATCCACTACCCTGTCAGTTAATTAATATTTCCTAACATTACTTTAAAACATTTGCCCCTCTAATTTAAGAATATGTCCTCTTTGTTGTGTTAGTTTTAAGTCTTTTAAATATACTCTTCCTTTACTGTGTTGATTCCCCTTTATTTATTTAAATGTTTTTATCATAGCCCCTGTCTTGTATTTTCCAAGATATATTTGTTAAGATCCTTTAACCTTTCCTGGTAATTGTTGTCCTGTAATCCATGAACAAGTTTAGTAGTAAATTAATGTAGAATTAGTTCTTTTGTTAAACACAGAAGTTATCTGTCTCCAATCTCTCCAATTACAAAATCCGTAGGACTGCCTCTGCTTGTGTTGATCAAAAAGTATATCATGTCCTGCACATACAAAGTCACATGCGCTAATCAAAGCATATATTTGAGTCGAAGTAAGGTCTAAATCTATTCAATTTTTAGTCCTTTCTGTCAGAGTAAGCAATTACAAACTTGGTAATATGTTGCTCGTAGCCAATCAGTTGTGTTCACTGTACTCCATACAAAAATATAAAGTAGCATGCGTTATTGTGAACGTTGTTGCAACTTGAAACATCAGGCGTGCTGCTTCCCAGCTGCAGTGTGCTGAATAAACCTTGCAAACACATCTGTGGGACTCTTCTAAATTCTGATTATGTAATATGGACTGTGGTTGGTAGTAGATGAGAGGAAATAAAAAAAAAACTTGAGTAAGTCTTCATCCCTTTCATCGAGTTTGGACGACCTTTGACCCTTTTGTTGCTGTAACATACATGGTGGAGAATGCGGGTAGCAAAAAGCTTCAAAAAGATAAGCAAAAGGTAAACTTCAGATGGGCACATAGTGTTACCTTCATCAAGAAGATGAGCTTAAGCGTATCTGTTTCTTCAAAGACTTGCTGAATACATTGCTAAGAAGACCCTACTGAAGAAACGTGCAGCTAAAGGGGACCGCACAAAGAACACCTGAAGGCGGCTAGGAATGCCGTTATGAAGTTGTGTTATTGATGTCCCCAAAAAATAAAAGATACAGACAAAATAAAGACAGAAAACTTGCTCCCTTTCTCCAGTCGATGGCATTGTTCTAAGTCACAAGGAGGTGACAAAGAATGGAGTCTTCACACAAACAAGTACCAGGCACAGGTGTGGGAACAATGTGCACATCCACACCTGACTGAATCACAAATCTTCTCTGGTATGTATTCTATATATGTGTCAGAAGGTAGTTAACTCACAAAGATAAAATGGTTAAAAACTAAAATCAATTTACTATCAGAAAAAAAGTAAATATAGCTGGTGTAGTAACAAATGTAACACAAAAAAATTGATATTGTCTATGCATATTTTTAAGGATGCTAATTACCTTTGTACTAACATTGTTGATACAAACAATAAACTAAATTTAGAAAAAATAGGGGTTATGGATAATCAGAGAACTGATGCAAAATTTATTTATTTTGTCGAAATAAATTAAAATAGTTTGAAAAGACAATTTACAGTCAAACATGACATGTCAAATTTACAGACAGGGCACTGCTTGTTTTATCAAAATATTATCTCTGGTATGGACAAGCCTGTCAATAATTGTAAAGAAAATTTTAAGCAATGTTGACAAGATATTAAATATTAAGAGTAAATAATAGAATAGTATGAAATCGGACAATGTTTTCACATATGCAGCATCTGACAGAAGAGATCTCATATAAGCCTTGGTCTGTCTGATGACATATTTAGGGAAGCAAGGATATTGTCAGATCCAGAAAACCTAATCTGGGGTAGCAATTAATATTTTGTGGATATTTTTGAACTTGCAATGTGTAAATGGGTAAATGAGTATGTGTGTATGCATGCAAAAAGACATATGTACATGTGTATGTGTGTGTCTGTGTATGAATGCATATATATTTACAGTACTTAAAGTTTGGGTGATTTGCAAAATAAGTCTGCCACATCCCAACACAGTTACTAGTGCTAAAATTGTAAAATAAATTATTCTTATTAAGGTTAATGGAGCTTCTTTAAGGTAATTTTCAAGGTCACTCTCTCAGTTGCAAAATAAATTAACTTGGTTAAGAAAGCAAATGTAAGATGCAACCTATGAGAGAAGTGTATGTACAAGTATGCATACAAATGGTTTAATGTAATTGAGAGTAAATGGTTAAAAGCAAGAACTAGTTCAGATAAATGACTACTTTTTTTTTTTATAACCAATAAATAAGAATGCAAATCACATAGCAATTTCTTTATCTATCTTTTGCCAAAATATATTTGAGCAAACATAGAGCAAGATAAATATTTGACTAGTATCACTATGTTTTTACATTTTAAAAGTTCTGGCATAGGTTTTAACAATCTAAACCATAAATTATATAATTGATGTTTTTTCTTTACAGGAAGATTTGGACAGAGTAGGGAACTGGGCAAGAAAGTGGCAAATGAGGTTCAATATAGACAAATGTAAAGTTATGCATTATGGGAAAAATAATAACAAAGCAACATATACGTTAAAGGGTATTTCCCTGGGAAAAACTACTAACGAAAAGGATTTAGGAATCATTGTAGATAACACACTTGGCAACAGTGCCCAATGCCAGTCAGCAGCTGCAAGGGCCAATAAGATATTGGCATGTATAAAACGAGGTATAGATTCACGGGAGGAGGACATCATCTTGCCTTTTTACAAATCAATGGTAAGACCTCACCTTGAATATGCAGTACAATTCTGGACACCAGTCCTTAAAAAGGATATTAAGGAACTAGAAAAAGTGCAAAGGAGAGCTACAAAATTAATAAGGGGATTGGAGGATCTTAGTTATGAAGAGAGACTTAAAAAATTGCGTTTATTTACTTTAGAAAAAAGGCGTCTTAGAGGGGATATGATAACATTATATAAATATGTGCAGGGCCAATATAAGGAGCTCTCCAGGGACCTGTTCATTGATAGAAAAGTACAAAGAACAAGAGGTCACCCCCTGAGACTGGAAGAGCAAAGATTTCATAGGCAGCAAAGGAAGGGATTCTTTACGGTAAGGACAATAAAATTATGGAACTCACTGCCAAGAGAGGTAGTGGTATCAACCACAATAGATGCATTTAAAAATGGTCTGGATGTTTTTATAGATAAGCAGAACATACAGGGGTATTAATAATAGAATGAGCATTAATAATAGAGCTTTTTGATCCAAGGAGAAATCTGATTGCCCTTTTGGAGTCAAGAAGGAATTTTTTTCCCCTAGGAGGCAACATTCGAAAAAGCTTCCTTAGGGTTTTTTTTGCCTTCTTTTGGATCAAAACGCTGAAATGATAGGTAGAAGGGTTGAACTTGATGGACTTGTGTCTTTTTTCAACCTAAATTACTATGTTACTATGTTACTATGTTACTATGTATAGCTTGGAAAGATGTGGAAAGTTTAGAGGAGTGATAACATTATAATAAGCATTAGCAATTTCAACAGTAATTTTAAAATTATATATATACACATATATATATATATATATATATATATATATATATATATATATATATAAAAAGATTCATGAATGACTATGTTTGCAGAGATTGTGAGAGATCAAAAATCTGTTTTGAAAAATTATCTGTTGCTAAGGATTCTGAAACTTTATTGATAACAAAATTGTAAGATGTCTTACAAGTACTTAAAGGTTTAAAATAGGTCAGACAGGACTGGGGATGTGTATTCAGTCACTGAAATCTTTCAAGGTGATTGAATTAGACAATGGTCTTTGTTTACTTTATGGAAATATCATTAAGAAAAAATACAAGATTTTCAAATATAATACAAGTTTCATGTACCTTATGAAGCAAAGACTAATGTCTGTCATACATCTTGTCAGAACACAGATTATGCTCTAAAAACCCATGATGGTTCCACAGATATTTTAATGTCCAAATGATGTCCATGTATCAGGCATAGTGAAAAGCAGCAGAACGTACAATCTTGTAGTGAAACAAGAGTTAAGCAATATTTAAAAATTTCCAGGATTGCCAGTTAGGAAGATATCAGGTGCAAACAATAAGAAACACAGTATAAAATCTAAAGGGTCTTTGGGAATTTCAATAAATAAAGATTATTATGAATCAAGATTGATAAATGAAAAACTTCAGTTTAGAATTATAATTAGATAAACATCCTGTTATAGAACAGTATGATGCCAGTTATTTGTTTTTTTCCCCACAGGACAAATTATTCACAAATGACCCTTTTACTGATTATTTTTGGAAAACAAGGGCGGGCCTTTAAAAAATAAACTATTGGATGCCAATTTAATCAGGAGTTCCATAATTTTTCAAGGACATCCAAGGACATAAAAGGACAACTGGACATATTCAAGCTGTTGTGTTTTTGTTTTATTCTTGTTAGTATATCTTTTTATGGCACTCACTGCATTAACATGTAAGATATTAAAACTTGAGTAAGTCTTTGTCCCTTTCATTGAGTTTGGTGCGCATTTGACACGTTCATTGCTGTAACAAGTTGCCCTTCTCTGAACTGTCTCCAAAGTATAAATATCATTCTGGATATACAGTCTCCAGTACTGTGTACAATACTCCAAGTGAGTTCTTGTGTATAAGGTCTCTGTAAAGTGGTTGAGCACTTTCCTCTTTCTACTGCTAATATCTCTCTGTATACAACCAAGCATTCTGCTGACATAATTACTAAATCCTTTCCCCCAGATGTTGCGGTTAGGAGTGTATCAAGTTTACCTAAATCATTTGCCATTTGGCTTAACCCACCAAGAACATCAACCCTGTCTCAAATATTTGTGTTGTCAGCACAAATATATACTTTACCATCAAGACAGGAAACATGTCTTGCAGTTAGAGAGCCTTTCCAGGATGGTGACAGGCATGTCGACCCTTGCACCCTGACCTCTCTCTAACTCTCTCTCAACTTTACAATGACAATTAAATTGAGTGCTTCCATGACTGTAATAGAAAACAGAGCTATCAGACACAAGTCATTTTTTTTTTGGGTGAGTATAATTGTGAAGTTAATGATAAGTATCTGGGACTCATGTGAGTGTTTAATGTGGTTAATTTAAGATCAGAGGGGCGTGGCTGACACTCGATGAGACCAGACGTGTGATCCGACAGCTCCTGCTTCACCGCGCTATTTACTTGCAAACCACACTTAGAATTACTTGGAGAAATGGGCAAACCTCCCAAAAAACTACCCCAAACCCCAGGACACTGCAAAGGGAAAAAATCCCGATTTCACGACGTTTACTACACAAATAAAAAATGAATTTGCGGCGGTCATAGACCAAGTTCGCTCAGCTGTACGCGATGAGCTTGCAGAGATTAAAGACGACATCAAAACTCAAGATGCTCGCATCCACGTTGTGGAAAGAGAACAAGCCTCCTCGCGGATAACAATACAACAAATAGACCAACGCCTGAAAACGCAACAAAGCCTTACAGCACAACTCTTCTTGAAACTGATAGACATGGATAACAGAGGACGACGCAACAATTTAAGGATACGGGGCCTACCGGAATCGGAAGGCCCAGAAGACCCAAAACAGGTAGCTCTCGACATATTTACCCTAATCTTGGGAGATGATAGTCACTCGATCACGGGCATCGATAGAGCTCACCGGGCCTTAAAACCGAAAGATAGGGGCAACCCAACCCCCAGGGACATGGTTTGTTGTGTACATAATTACTCAATTAAAGAACGCATCCTCCGAAATGCACGCAAAATGCAGAACATTAAATATAAAGAGGCCTCAATACATATCCTACCTGAAGTGGCCTGGGCTACCTTACAGATGAGGAAAATGCTACACCCCTTAACAAATCTCCTAAGGCAAGCATCCATTCCTTACAGCTGGGGCTTGCCCCTGTCTCTCATGATCCGAAGAGACAATATCTCTTATACTATAAGAGACCCTGAAGATGCTATACCATTATGCGAAGCATTAAAATTAACACCACCAGATTTATCGGAGTGGATAGCGTTCACCCAAGGAGAAGTTCCAACGCAAATTTCGGATGCACAATCCTGGATACCCCGCACGCAACGCAAGAGGCGTAGAAGAGCTCGGGTCCCCCAAGAAGATGATGGTCTGGGAGAAAATGCCCCACACAGATACCCTCCACTGGAGGAACACCCTAGAACCCGATAGGGATGAAAACCTGATCAGTCAAATGGACAGCAAACGGTAATCTGGCTGTTACCTCCATCTACCCGAATGCTCTCAAATGGAATTTACATTATTGCTCCTGGGCCATGGCCATATTATTTTTCACTTTGAAAAACTGACAACTGGAACATCAAATACGTCTGACACACCTATCCGGCATTATACGAGACTTGGTTGACCCCAAAGACCACCATTGGAACTAACATAATACAATTATATATTTTTTTTTTTATCCAACCTCCCCCCCCCTTTTTTATTTATTTATTTTTATTATTTACTATTATTATCTCTACTATTATTGACTCTTAAAATGTAATATATTAATGTTGTCTTGATAATAACTATGATAACGCTACTATGATTAACATGCTTGTAGATATAGGGCTGTCACAACTGATGTTGTAATATGGGACATACTAGTCGGTTTCCATAAGACTCCTACACGATCGTGGAATATAGTTGTATACCCCTCTTGTACGGCCCTCGGACACAATAATGTAGCACGATAATACTTGGTTAGTATTCTTAAAAAGTGGATAGAGCATTCCCCTCCACCTGATGGCAACAATCAGCCAATTACCCCTATGCTAAACTAATAATACATGTAAGTTTTCTTACCATGGTTAGGAAAAGTTTAAATGTGTTTACAAAATTCTTTGATGTAGGTTTATATGGGCACCTAGGTGCCAAATCATTAAGCGGCGAAGCGGAGCAATTTAGATACCGGTTGTATCGGATTACACATGGCCCCGTTGGTCAGTGTCACTATGACTCCCCATCAGGTTCATGTTAAATACCTATCAATGTCCAGAGAACACTGTCATTTGAAGGGTTCTGCTGGACACTGCAACATGCGTGCCTGTCAAACACCATCGCACAGCTATGTTAGCTGTTCTATGTTATGGATTTTTATTCTCTCAGATGTTACAAATCTTTTTTCTCTATGTCCTCAATATTTCTTTTTCTTTTTCTGGGTGACCGGCCGAAACCAAAATAATACCCACCTGTTTTTGAAATATCCTGATGTCTACTTCTGTAAGTAATTTTCGTTTGCACGTCTCGAGTATTAACGCAAAGGGACTAAACTCGCCTTCTAAAAGATCTAGACTATTTAGGGAACTGAGAGCCAACAAAGCAGATGTAGCCCTCATTCAGGAGACACATTTCCAGAGAAACAAAATACCCAAATTTACTGATTCAATGTATAAACAGGTCTTCTACTCACACTCTCCTTTTAAGAAATCTAAAGGGGTAGCTATTTATATTACTAAATCTCTCCCATTCTCAGTCACGGGATCCTGGCAGGATAGTGATGGAAGAGCAGTATTTGTCAAGGGTACCATAGGTCATGATACAATAACGTTTGCATGCATATACTCTCCAAATGTACGCCAACACCTGTTTTTATGTTCTATTCTTAAAGATCTTGAACAATTTGCTGAAGGAATAGTCATCATGGGAGGCGATCTTAATAAGGTGATGGACCCAACCTTGGACTCTTCCAGTGGGACATCCACTCTCAGTAAACATAAGATTATCAAGGTAAGAAAGGCCTTACATAAAACTCAATTAGCAGACACATGGCGCATCCAACACGACCGTGACAGAGATTTCACATATTACTCGATACCACATAACAAGTACTCTAGACTGGACTATATTTTCATTTCACATAGACATCTTAATTTGGTAAATACAACTTTAATAGGAAATATAACATGGAGTGACCATGCCCCAGTACACCTAACACTGCAAATTCCCACGCTTACCCCAAAAAAGCCCAACTGGCGGTTGAACGAAACCCTTCTTAAGGATAACACAAACCTCCTGAAACTCAAGACCACTCTGACCAACTATTTCCGGGAAAATGATAATCAAGAATCGACCCCCACAATCATATGGGAAGCACACAAGGCGGTTATACGAGGCCAACTGATAAGTATAGGCTCATATATTAAAAAACAAAGGTCGGCATCCATACTACAACTCATAAACCAGATAATAAAGATTGAAACACTGCACAAAAAAAAACTGACCACGGTCTTATTCCAACAACTGATTAAACTAAGATCTGAATTAACCGCGCTATGCAATCTCAAAACACAACATTCCCTCCAAAAAATTAATAGCACTTTTTACGCCCATAGAGATAAGCCAGGTAAAATGCTTGCTAGAGCTCTTAAACATAAACAAACCCTTTCTTATAAATCTAAAATTAGGAATAAACAAAATTCTCTGGTACACCATACGGAACACATAGCAGAGGCTTTCCGCCACTATTACCGGGAATTATATAATATATCAACTGACTCGTCTCCCGTCCAGGATGAGGCCCGCCAAACTAAAATACAAAATTATCTCTCACTCAACATGACATCTAAACTTACCAAAGAGTTCTCAGACTCTATAGATACTCCAATCTCCGCATCAGAGATTATAGAAGCTATCAAATCATCGCCCTCAGGCAAAAGCCCAGGCCCAGATGGATTAACCCTACTATATTATAGAACATTTAGCGACATCTTAGTCCCACATCTACAAAAAATGTTTAATTCTATAGTCCTGGGATGCGTACAACCTACTCAAGCCCAAGAGGCCCACATCACGATCCTACCCAAAGAGGGTAAGGACTCGGAACAATGTGCTAGTTATAGACCTATATCTCTCTTAAACGTAGATGTGAAATTACTAGCAAAAATCCTAAGCAACCGTTTGAAAGAGGCTTGACCAGACATTATTCACAGGGACCAGGCGGGCTTCATTCCTGGGCGCGAGGCGAGAGATAATACTACTAAAGTCATTAATCTTATATATAAATCTATCTCCAATAATATCCCTTCTATGTTACTCTCTACCGACGCGGAGAAGGCGTTTGACAGGGTGGACTGGTCTTACCTACGGGCAGTGTTAAAACACATAGGTTTAGGTGAGTCAATGTATAAGTGGATAACTGCCTTATATCATTCTCCCACGGCCCGAGTACGTGTAAACGGTACACTATCTGGACCAGTCACCCTGTCAAATGGGACAAGGCAGGGATGCCCCCTCTCCCCCTTATTGTTTGTCTTAACACTTGAACCTTTTCTAAATGCGATCAGAAACAATTCTACAATAAAGGGCATAGAAGTAGGCCCCCATCACCACAAGGTTGCTGCGTATGCAGATGACCTATTATTTGTAATCACTCAGCCCTTGGTCTCCTTACCTAATTTGATAGAAGAACTAAGACAATTCGGTCTCCTATCCAATTTCAAGATTAACGTGACCAAATCCGAAGATTTAAACATTTCCTTAAATGTATATCTCACCCAACAATTACAAACAGAATTCCCTTTTCGCTGGGCCACTACCTCAATGACATATTTGGGAATAAAACTCTCTGCAGACCTGAATAGATTATTTGACCTAAATTACAGTCCCCCCATTCACACACTTAAACATGACATAGATAGATGGACCACCCAACACCTTTCGTGGTTTGGAAGGGTAGCAGTGACAAAAATGAACATTCTACCAAGGATATTGTATATTATTCAAACACTACCTATACATGTCCCTACATCTTTTTTCAAATCCCTTAAACGTTTGCTCAGTAAATTCATCTGGCAGGGTAAAGCCCCCAGATTAGGTTACCAATACCTTATACGACAGGGAACACGGAGGCCTGGGACTACCTGACATAGAAACCTATTATAGATCCACTGCACTAGCACGAATCGTCGAATGGTCCATACCCACAAATAAATTATGGATATCACTAGAACAGAGGGCACTCACAGTACCAATCCCAACGGCCGTCTGGCGCCCAATTTCTCAACAAATCATATCTCACACCAAACACCCGACAGTTTTTCCTACTATTCAGGCATGGAAACAAACAGCTACGGTAACAGGTTTCTTAGGCAATCCGTCCCCCATGCTCACACTCATAGCCAACGCAGAATTCCCACCCGGGCTCTCTTGTGCAAACATACAACAACTATTTCAGAATGAGTTCCGCTACCCTAGATTGGGCCACATGCTTAAAGACTCCACTATACGTCCACTAGAAGACCTGACGGGTACACATAATAATACACAACGTAATCTATACCTATATAGGCAACTGAAACACTACATTGCTGCTATGCTTAAAGACAAAAACATGGAAAACTCCCGACACCATTTGAGACACTCTGTGCCACAGACCGACAACCTACTAATCTTATATCAGATATCCACAAAATCTTATTGAATCTAAAACATAACACAAAACCATATTTTGTACGCAACTGGGAGAAAGATTGCAACACAGTGTTTACTGATGACCAATGGAGTAAAATAGCCATGCTAACGCATAAAGGTTCGATTGCAACAAGAACCCAAGAAAATAGCTATAAGATTTTTACACGCTGGTACAAGGTTCCTGCTGTATTGCACTCCATATATCCCACAACGTCGGATCGCTGTTGGAGGTGCCTTACCCATAGAGGAGATTTCATCCATATATGGTGGCACTGTATTGCTATACGCCCATTTTGGGATGCAATAATAGACACAATCCGAATGTTGGACAATCCTGACTTCCCCTCTACACCTGAGGCATGCCTACTACACCACACATCACAATCATTCCACAAATATAAGAGATCATTGACGATACATCTTCTCAATACCGCTAAATTGCTGATTCCAAAATATTGGAAACGACAAATAGCACCAACGTACGGAGAGTGGATGTCCTTAGTGGAACAGACAAGACTAATGGAAGACCTCCTTATGTCGGCACAAGGTAGGGGTGATCAAAATAGTCAAAGATGGTTTTATTGGATGGAGTTTTTCTCAGGCACAAGGGGTGCAGAAGCTCTGATTAAATATAGATGATGTAGATAAACTAAACTAATCAGGAGACGTGCAAGACGCATACAATATCTGTATCCTTTCATTAGGTATTAAAAGATAGGCCGGGTTTCACCTCCTTTCTCTTCCTTCTCTATCTCTTCACTCTACCTATGTGTGTAAATATGTGTGGTTACTATACGTATATATATTATTAATGGTATCTCACATTTATTAAAATAATCCAAACCAATAATTTATACAAGATGATGACGGATCCAGAGAGGACCACAATTTCCATGTCAACAGAAAATACAAGTCTGATCCAACAAACAATATGAATATGTATATCACATACTGTTTTTAATTTTGTTCAAGACCTGTGGATTTATACTTTTTGACTGCTGGATATATAAGGTCTATGTGAGACACATTATTATTGTTATATGTATGTAACCTTTTCTCTACATTCATGAATATCTCTAAATCTTAATAAAAAGAAATTGTACAAAAAAAATTTAAGATCATAGGTGAATTAACGAGTGTATTACACCATTGAGGCCAAAATGGAACATCTTTAATGAAAAATATTTATATCATCAGTTATGATGTATTCTATGCTGTGATCGTGTATATGTATCAATTTCCTTATGCCCTTTTCTTGCTATTCCACAAGAGCCATTGTATGCAAAATAATATTTGTTGATGTATATGCATATTTATACGTGGGGTTACTAATTGGCTTGTGTGATACATGTGGGTTTTAATACATAGCATTAGAAATGACAAGTTGATTGATGTAGGAATTGCACCACTTATGCCAAAATAGAATATATATTTTTTTTAATTAAAAGCATACATTCTTTTTTATCAAAGGGCATATATTTAGTAAATTACACATATATTAACAGGGTTGTGGCCCTAAATTGTTAAATTCTACAAATAGTATTTAAAGACTTAAGATCCTTGTAATTCGAAAATCATTTCCAAATTTAAGCTGAATTCACATATATTAGGGGCTCTAAGAATATGGGAATCCTATGCTTTAGCAGGTCACATTCCCCTGAGCTGAAAACAAACGGTTATTGGACAGAATTTGACTGAAATTGCAATTGACTTGTCAGTTGACCTTTTAATGAATAGCCCTTGTAGTGTTGCACTCTGGAATGTACAGTATACATATGTTGTGGACTGCATATTATACTGTGCACTGGTTTTACCTAAATCATAAAAAATGAATTACATTCATTAGACAATCCTTTTACTTAAGCATAAATAAATCTATTCGGAACATTAACAGAAATAAAACAAAATGTACAATATATCAACAATTGGAACACTCACCCATTGTAAGATGTAAATAAATACATCAACATCTCTAAAGATCAATAACATAATGGGTGTCACGAATGCACCCTACTCCAAGAGTGCATGTGACTGGGTTATGGTGGTGCAAGGGTTAAAATTAACTCTTTGTCTGCCCTAGACTAGAAATAATGTTAAAACCTCCTATAACACCACCCACACTTAATTATACTGATATAACTAATGTCCTAACACTGCCACCACCAAGACAATTTATAAATGAGGTGCCTTGGTCCCCCAGGCAATTATGACTTAACCCACAAAATATGCTTTAACACAATATCTATGCGATTGGTCTAATCAGGTAACGTGAGTCTCTATACCAGACAAAGGCAGAACTTAATAAAGGAATATTTATTATGAACAAAATAAGTCACAGTGCATACAAAAAATAAAACAGATGACAAATTATTTTCACCAAAACAGATAAAAATAAAAAGGAGAAATTAACAGAAAACCTAACTACTCAATTAGATAGAGAAGTACCAGTATTTTCTGTCCGAAGGACTGCGGCAAGGAAGTGACGGCAACTTACACAAAATTAGATCTTGGCCCCTAGTAAGCACACTGGCCATTATTCCATCATTAGATTTATACCTTGTCAGGTCATCTCAGGTTTCCAAGCCAGCCCAGAGGTGGGAAGGTGTACCTAAAAGTGTCCTCCCCCATGTGTGGTGGAACTACCCCAGTCAAAATATGGAATCTTGTTGCTAATTTCCCTCCAGTGCATGTCACATACATAATTCTTGCCTCTATTAATTTGTTGCAATTTATGAAGAAATGTCACACTTGCTACCCATGATTCTATACCACAGACTTCACAATAACTTCCAAATGGCTCAAGTTGCACTAGCCATATTTGTACTCATTTTGTAGGGTGTACTATTCCCTGTCTAAATATTCACAAAATGAGGCATGATTAATAATCTGTGAGTTATTATTAATGCATATTTGGGATATGACTTTTGCAGGACAAGACTTCTAACTGGTAAGGGCCACTTAGCATATCAAAAGAACCTACTATCTATGATGGGATACAGACCTATGCAACATAGACTTACTGGCAACTAACTCAGTGTAACATTTCACACCTTGTAACATCAGTTCCAGCTTCAAAGGAACCACTCAAGTTATAAAGCTTTTCAGATCACAAAGGTCATACCATCTCTACCGGATTGTAGATGTAGGTATGCACTACAGCAATTGTTGTGACAATGGGTAACTGAAGCATTCTGAAAAAGAAAAAAATGTCAGAAGTGGGCTGTGGACACCCATTTTTAAACATTGTTGTACAAAAGGGATAATAAAAAAGTGCTTGGGTTGTTAATTATACATTACAGATGAAAGAGCCACTAATATACACTTGCAATTCATACAAATTAGACTTTTAGCATTGTTACACACTGTTTAGAAGGCTTTGTATACTATTAATTGTTTCAAGAAATTAATTAACTGTTAATATTTGGTTACACACAGTAAACATTTTAAAATAAACATGTTGTTTAATTCAGAAATTGAAGAAAAGTGTTTGATGAAATGCATTAGTGATCTGATCTGCCAGATTTTGATGAAAGTAGCACCACAAAGATACTGGGGTAAATCTCTGTCTTGTAGGACACTGGAGGAGTATTGATCAAAGCTCCAAGCTTCATTGGGTTGAAAATTGTACCTTAGTTATATGTTCTAGTGGGTGTAACTTGCGTGTCAAAATTGAGTAACAAACGGGTGTCTTGTAAAGTAATGGCAAATCTGGCTCACAGAAATGATGCAAATTTTAGTCAAGCTCTAAATTAAAGCAAGATGTTCTATTTTTTATTTAAAAGAAAATGAGTAATACTCTGGTACATTTAATAGATTGTTAAGAATGCAAAAAAAGCATGTGAGCCTTGTTTATTTATTTTTATTTTCCTCTTGCTTATATCTAACTTGACTTCTTGAATGCCGATAAGATGAAAGATATAGTGCAGCAAATTACTCAGCGGTACACATTTTGGAGCTGCGCAAACAATACAGTAATGTTGTTTGCAGGAATTGATTCCTTGTCTCTAGTGGCAGGAGAGAACAGAGCAAAACACTGTTTAATGTGATTGGAATGATAGAAGTTCAAAGTATATGCAACTTTTCCTTTAGTTAGCAGGACACTACAGTACACTACAGTACAGTACACTACAGATTTTGGATTATGTGTTTAAAGGAAACTGCAAGTGAAATTCAAAAATCAAAATGAGTTGGAAACATTCTGCAACTTATTTATCTTTCAGCTACTAGTATTATATTATTAGGATCATCTAGGCTTGAACATTCAGCATGCTATGTACGGCTCATCCAGGCTGATTACTCTACATCCAGTCTCTCCTTGTCTCTGTGTTTCCTTGCTCGCTGTGTGCCTTTATCTTTGCTGGGCCCCCTTCATAGTATGCGTTATGCTTACTTTTACCCTATGCTTATTTTGCTGAGTTTCTTCCTATGATCAGTTCCTGGTTTTGCCTTATGTATGTGTGATGAGAGTATTCAATGCATGGTCAATGAGCTCAAATATCATTCCAAAAAAATGCCATACACTGGTGCAATAAAGGGCTGTTGACATATCCACCTAAACTTAATTGAAAGTGTAAAATCAATGAGTACATGCACTCGCTGTCCAGGCTTTGTAAAAAAAAAAGAATAAATGCTTACTCCATGGAGCTGCTTTTCGAGGTTTTATTTGACATCATTGTGTGCAAAAAATGGCACACTGCTTCACACGTTTCAGACTGCTATCCTTCATCGGAAGCCATAGGATAGCAGTCCCAAATCATTTGTATCCCTGAGTTTACACTTACAGTAATGACATAGTGCACATGGTTGCTTGTTTTGTTTTTACAACACTTTGTTAACAACCCCATCTGAAGAACAACCAACAATCCATGAATAACAAACAATTGTTTTAATTATGTGTGTACTGTTTTATACCAACAAATTCACAATGCTAGATTTACAATAATAACTGTTTTGCACAAACTGATTAGCATTGGACAAGTAACAAACTTCTATTAAAGCAGTCTCTTTTAGAATTGAACAAGCACGAGCAAGAGCAAGCCAATAACGCCTTTAAACGTTTGGTAACAGTTCACTATGAATTACTTAATAACTGAGTAATTGGCATGTAGTTAAAACGAACTGTGGATGTTTAGCTTTCTCTCTGTACTGTTATCAAATGATACATCTACAGATAGGTGATTGGGTTTTTGCAGATCATCCACGGTGGAGTGCATTTAAGGAGTTTCTACAAATGACCAGAAGATGAATCATGTTTATTTCTTTTCACATCACTTGTTTGTGGCATAATTTGGCACCAGAGAGTTCTTTGGGAAGCTTCTGCTGAGCTTATGGAAGATTGCCATACCAAACTAAAGATAGAAAAATGACTAAATTGTTGTGATGGAAATTATATAATTGACCAACTGGTTTTCAAAGCATTACTCGTTTTACTTTAATTGCTCTCTATACACAGCCAAATAAATGGAAAATATATCTTAGACTTTTTCAGAAAAATGTATAAGCATTTTCTCCACATTTGTCAAGCAAACAAGGAGCATTGCTGTGTTAATCAAAGCTGGATTTAATCAATGTTCCATTGGTGAGTTCATATTGAAGATTGTCAACAAGGTCATAAGTGGACAGAAAGTCAAGCAGTTCAAGGTCTTCTCAAATAGCTTGGAGGTAAACATACATTAGAGGACAGGAAGTCAGAAAAGCAGTTGTTAAAGGTCTTGGAGGTAAAAATACATTAGTGAGATAGGATGCTTATTGCCTGTATCTAAAAAGTCAAAATACACAACTAATATTTCAAGTAGATAAAATAAAGAAGCATTGTTATGGATCTTACTTGTCAATTCTGTCATGTAGGTGCTCAGGAACATTGTTTGGAATTAGAGCCATGACTATTATTATTATTATTATTATTATTAAACAGCACATAGTAACCAGGCCAGAAGAGAAAATGGATAAAGTATGGATGAAAATGGTGAATTATTATACAGATTACACCAGTCTAGCTGAGATCTTAAGTTACAAGAGACAAAATTGGAGAGTAATAGGCATAAATGACTTTTTGATCAACTGGTAGGGTTCTTGATCATACAAGTGGTAGGCCCACATGTCTTTTGTTTTATTTCATTCACACAGTGTGGAATATTTTTTTCTACAAATGTAAATAGTGACACAGAATGAAACTCCAGTGTAAGAAACGCAATACACAATTGTAAAAGAAGCTGTAATTGTCAATGTGAACAAAATAATAGAAATATAAACAAAATAAACAGTGGATATTGTACCATTTTATTAGATATTTTAAAATGTGTTCATGAGGAAATCAACACTGATATAAAACGTTTGGTGAACCACACTATAATACATTTCATTGTGAACTAGTAATTGAGTGACGCAGATCATCTAGTATCTTACTGAAAGGAACAGTATATGTCTCTCTCTCTATCTATGCACAGGTTGAGTATTCCTTATCTGAAAATATCTTATCCAAAATTATCCATTATTCCAAAAGAATTTCGGATTTTTCCATAAGTCACAAATTTCACACACGTCTGTCAAGTGCACAACAGTTTGTTCACCATCCAACACCCTTAAGCTGCGATATAACTTTCGCATGCATGCTCAGATTCCTCCACATGAGCAAGCCCGCACAAATTAATACAATGGCATAATTGCAGGTCTCCCATCGTTACCTCACATCACATCTACTTCACAGTAAAATTGAGTAATTTGTTCTGTACAGTATTTGGATTAATACTAGTATTTCATGAGTGCTTTAATAAATCTTATCGGTGAAAATGATACGTTCTCCAAAATGATCCGTTATCCAAAATCTTTGTTGTCTCAAGTATTTGATCCCTGTCACTGAATATTGTAATGAAAGTATATATGTCTTCCTTTATATTGTATACTGGCTGCACCTGCATTACTTGGGAAGAAAATTCCACCCACAGAGTGCTCAGTTCTTGTCTCATTATTTATATGCTTAAAGGACTGTGTGTAGTCCTTCTTGTGAACCCCCTGAGATATAAGAGTGCGAATCTGATTAGGATTAAGGAACGTTTATATAGACAATTTTCAACCAAAACTACTGTGTGAACCCAGGCGACACCGTTAGTCAAACACAACCCTGAAGTAGTGGGACGTCTATAACAAATAGAGGACCAGCATCAGTTGACAACCTGACCAAAAACTTGTTAGCTATATTAAATGTTAAAGATATATGTGTTAAGAAATAGTTGTGCACTAAACCAGATAAAGCACTTGCACACATACCTAGTTTATTTGTGTTTGGAGGAAGTTGTTTTAAGTGGGACATGTAAATAATAGTCAGACTATTGCCTAAAACTAAAAAAAAAATGATTATGACATTATAATATTTTATGTCCTTTATTTAAAGTGAAAAAAATCTTCTATAATGAAGATTCAGTTTGCTAAAACTTATCAAAGGCAATAACTTCTTTGTTAAATTCCCCAAATACACAACATTTTTCAAGAACCCTGCTGGGAGATAGAATACATTGGATTTTAATGCCATAATTACTAACATTTCAAAAAATGTGGATTATATTTTCTGTCCAGAAGTAATATAATTAATTTATTGAAATTGTTTCCTGTAGTGAGGATTGAACTTGGTCATTGTGTGATGTCTTCATTATTTGCTAGAAATTCACATCAGAGGTCTTTTATGGTCACTTTGCATCTCTCAGAAGTCCATGAAAATTTACAAGCAGCAATGATGTAACATTTTGTTGTTAAAGGCAAAGTATATAGAAAAATTATGGGTCACAAAGAAACAAAGGAAATGTTTCCAAAAATTATCCATTATTGTTTCCTAGTCCTTCAGTCTGTATTTACAGACATTTGTGAATAAAATTAGTCGTTCTGTAGAGCTCAGTGCATTCATGTGTGATACTGTGATAGGATGCCACCTTTGCAATAAGTGAGCTTGTGAAATGCCACCCCTGATAGATATTTCATGGTCAACTGTAAGAAGTATTATTGGCAAGTGGAAGCTTTCAGGAACAGCAGCAACTGAGCCACAAAGTGGAAGACAACAAAGTCACAGAGTGTTTCCATGGCCGAGCAGCTGCATGCAAGACTCACACCACCAAGTAAAATGCCAAGCTTTGTATCAAGTGATGAAAAGCATGCCACTCCTGAAAACTTGTTCTGTGGAGTAGCAAATCATGCATCACTGTTTGGCAGTTTGATGAGCGACTTTGACGGATGTATAATGTCTTATATGGACAATAGTTCATATAATGTGTGTGTATATATATATATCCATGGAGATCTCCAAGGGGAAAAAAAAAATCTTTTTTTGAATTACCGTATTTGCTCGATTGTAAGAGACCCTGATTATAAGACAACCCCCCAAACTTTGGATATTCCTTTAGGAAAAAAACTAAAAGCCTGAATACAAGACTACCCTATAGGAAAAAAGTTAAACTTGTATATATTCACATGTAAAGTGTTTTAATCAAAATTATGATATAAAAAAAATGCATTTCTTGCTTTTATTTCCTTTTATGTGCCAATGCTGCCTCTCTCTTTCCCCTCCCCCAGCGTTGTCTCTCCCCCCCCCCCCCCTTAGTGTTTTCTGTCTCTCCCCCCAGCGTTATCTCTCTCCCCCACCCTCCCTTTCTCTCTCTCTCCCCTCCCTTTGGGTCTCTCTCCCTCCCTTTGTGTGTCTCTCTCTCCATCTCCCTTTGTGTGTCTCTTTGTCTCCCTCCCCTTATCTCTGTCTCTTCCCCCCCCTCCCCTTGTCTCTGTCTCTTTCCCCCCTCCCTCCCCTTGTCTCTGTCTCTGTCCCCCCCTAATCTGTTTCTCTCTGCCCCCCCCCCTCTTACCTCATCTCTCCCTGGTGGCTAGTGGGGGCAGCAGGGGGATGACTGCACGATACCCTCCATGCTGCCTGACACTTCCGTCTATTATGGCGGACAGCCGGTCCGTCATAATAGACGGAAGTGTCAGGCAGCATGGGAATGTCTGCACTAGACATCCTCAAGTGAGACGACCTCGAATGTAAGACGAGGGGTCTTTTTCAGAGCATTTGCTATGAAAAAAACTTTGTCTTATATTGGAGCAAATACGGTATTTATTTGATTTTTGTGTTGCTATTTAATGACTAACCCCGGGAACTGTGTCTACTTTTAAACATCCCAAAACATGTAAAGGAGTTTTTAGTAATTGGACCTTCCCCATATTTCCATAGCTACATTATGAAAAATATGGTATATACTACACTTTATACAGTATAAAGGGGCTAAAGGGGCTGAATTTCAGAAAATATTTGAAAATAAGAGGAAATGTCTCTGTTATTAAAATGTACTCTCAGGATATAGTGGACCTTGTTTATGACACATTATCCTACAAATCATGTTTCGAACAATATCTGAATTATATATTATGGGAATGAAAGATTACAGTATTGCTAAAAGGGTTTCTGCAGTATGAAAAGCAAGAGATGTTTTCAAAGGAAAAATATACACACGATTTTGTATCTTGGCCCCTTGGTCCCTGTTGTTTGCAGAGGTTTTATTCAAACATGTCTGGCAGGCTTCCAGCTCTTGCTTAGCCTTGTAAATGGCTTAAACACCTTCTGCCAAATAGTAGAATTCCCAGGAAATCAGAATTAGAGACAGGAGGGGAAAGCAAAGGATTAAATGCTCAAAGTGTACTGAGCTTACATTGTAAACTACAGCAAATCAGTAAAACAAACACTGGTGCTGACAAACACTTTAAATCAAGTATTAAAAGAAACTGTAAAATTATTTTTCGAAAAGAAGAAAACATTTATTTGCAGGAAGTATTGAACATTTCAACAGCAAATATTTTGAAGTAGGCATGGCATTTTTTTTTTCATTTATTCATATTTATTAAATTTTTCCAACAGAAGAACAGACAACAAAATAAAAAATAAATAAATAAACAAATAAATGAACAGACAAAAACCAGAAACCCAATATCTTACATACAAAACAAATACAATAGGAATTTCCCATGAATTCATAAACTCCAAGTATTTTCTCAGGGGGGAGATTCCTTAACCATTATGGAGGGGGGAAAGTAATGAAACAGTTTGTTTTATAGATCAGTGCATCAAGTCTACCATACAGTTTAAAAAGAGCAGAGGGCAAGCATCAACATGAATCAATCACCATTTCCATCTATATTTATTTATTTTCCCTTTTAATTCCCCTTTGTATCAAGTTAATATCTATTTTTACATCCCACCCACATGATATATAGGGAGAAATACCAGGCAGTAATTACATGTAAAATAAATAAAAACAGAGAAAAGACTAGCCTAACACATTCATTCCCATACTTCCAATCCATTCACTTTGGAACCTCCAGGCGTCACTAGGGGGGGAGAGGGGGTAAAGGCGGGCCGGTTGAAGTCAGACTAATGTGCAGGGGTTATGTAACTCCTCCCATAGGAACCAGATCTTGTAATACGTTTCTCTGGAGAATCTATCTCTTCGAAAATCAAACCTTTCAGCGAAAGATTGGGTGCCAATTTGGGCCTCCACTTCAGTCCATGAGGGAATCTCCGTTTTCCTCCAGTAATGTGCCAGGCAGATCTTAATTGCTAGGAAGATATTAATCAACAGAGATCTATTGAATTTATTTCCAATTGGAATATTCAGATGGAGTAGAAACATCTGGGGGGTTACTTGAATAGGGAAGCCAAAGATTTCCTCGCATTTCTGTATCATTAATCTTTTAAGGTCTCTCAATAACTGACAATCCCACCAAACATGCATGTATGAACCCTTGCTTTTTCTACATCTACAGCAGAGATCATCTATAGTAACTTGAAACTTAAACAGCCGGGTTGGTACTAAATACGACCGATGGAAGAGTTTAAAATATTGCTCTTGCAGATTAATGCAGTGCGTGGCCTTCCTTGTTTCCTGCCATGCTTTATACCAGACTTCCAGTGAGAGATCTATGTCCAGATCCGATTCCCATTTACATATGGCTCTACATCTGGTCGGGGCAGGGATCTCTGATAAAAAAAAACATTATTTTAGAGAGCAATCTCTCTCTGGGAGTTGTTTTAACAAAATCTCCCCAGATGTCCGGGGATGCCGGTTTGGTCCTAAGTAGAAAACCTTTCAATCTAAGGTAAGTAAAAAGTTCAGAACTTGGTATGTTAAATCTTTCTTGAAGTTCAGGAAAACTTAGGAGTTGGTTATCCCTATATAAATCTCCAATATATTGAATATTCCAGGTCCCCCAGTGAACCAAGTAAATATCTTGGATATATATAGATAGTACTTCTAATGGAGCATCTTTGGTCAAAAATGTTGTGGAACTTAGGGATTTTCTGAGTTTATGAACATTATATATCAGTCCTCTCACTATAGTATTCGATATATTCATGTTTTTAAACCGGTCCCTATTGACCCATTGCAGTAAAAAAGGGTCAAACCCCTTATTTTTAGTCCTCTCTATTTGTACCCATCCTAGGTTTTCTTTCCTTTTGTATTTCCAGGCCAGAACATGAGCTAGAAGACAGGCATTATGTAGTCTAGCCAGGTCTGGATAGCCCAAACCATCTTGACAGATACTGTTTTTCAGGACCTTAACGGAAACTCTCTGCTTCTTAGAGTTCCATATGAATTTTAAGAATTCTCTATCGAACTCTTTCAAAGTCCCTACCGATACCTTAAAGGGAATTGATCTGAATAAATATGTAAGTTTCGGGACCACATATGCCTTTATGATGTTAATATGTCCTAGCCAGGATAATTCCATGTTTCTCCAACCATTCAATGTCCTTTTTACTTCTATTAATAACGTTGAAAAGTTTTTTTGTATTAAATTATCTATTCTGTTAGTAATTTTTATTCCTAGATATTCGATTTCTTTGGTCTCCCTGATATTCCCCAGACCTCTCAATATCAGTCCTTGCTCAGATTCCTGATAAAATGTAATAACCTGAGTCTTAGGTATATTTAGCTTGTAATTGGAAAATGCAGAAAATCCCTCCATTACCGAAAGCATTTCCGGTATCGATTGACCCGGAGAGGAGAGTGAGAGAAAAACGTCATCTGCGTTGAGCATTATTGTATGTTCCCTTTCTCCTATCCTTACTCCCCTGATCTCCCCGGTCCCCCTGATAAGAGCCGCCAATGGTTCTATCGTAAGAGCGTACAACAGTGGGGCAAGAGGGCAGCCCTGTCGCGTACCATTTCTGATATCAAACAAGTCTGATCTAAGTGATGATCCTGTGATTCTTTCTCTGGGGGTCGAATACAGAGCCAATGTATGGTTCAGAAATGGACCAAACACCCGAGGGTCTCCGCCATATACCTCCAATTGACTCTATCAAATGCCTTCTCGGCATCAAGTGCCAAGAAGACAGATGGGAGCCTGAGGTGATGTATTTCTTCCAGTATGCCGAAGACCCTGCGGGTGTTGTCCTCGCACGCCCTCTCTAGCATAAAACCCACTTGATCTGGGTAAATCAGCTCTTGCATAACTAGTTTTAGTCTCTGTGCCAGAATCTTTGAGTAGATTTTAACATCCTGGTTAATGAGTGATATTGGGCGGTAATTATCCACTCTGGTTGGATCCTTACCACTTTTCAATATAGGAGAGATACAAGCCTCTAGCATTTCTGTGGGAAATGGGTTATCTGCATGTATTCCATTAAAAACTCTTTCGAGGACCGGAGAGATCAGAGGATCCAACGTTTTATAAAACCGAGCAGTGAAACCATCTGGTCCTGGGGCTTTTCCTATTTTAAGATCCTTAATCACTGTTGAAATTTCTAGTTGTGTGAATGGCTGATTTAATACAGAGGGTTTCTCTGTTGACAGTCGGGGCAAATTCAGGTTCCCTAAGAAATCTGAGAGTTCTTTATCACTTTGTTGGGGTTCTGGGAGATTGTAAAGTGTTTTATAATAAGATTGAAAAGCATTTCCAATCTCTGTTGGTAACAGGCAGATCCTATTATCATGAATAATCTTTTTAATTCTGTCTCTCTGCTTTTGGAGCTTTAGTTTGTTAGTTAGATCTTTCCCTACTGCATTATTCATGCATTGCCATCTCTGTTTTAATTTCATGAATAAATAATCTGCTCTTTCCTGGAATTTCACGATAATCTCCCTCTTTATCTGAGCCATCACTTGTTCCATTGTTCTCTCCGGACCTCTTTTATTTTCCCGTTCTAGTTCGGCTAGATAAATATGGAGATCTGCCAATGATTTCCCCTTATTTTTCTTATTCCAAGCTCCTCTCTTAATCAGGTAGCCCCGGAGAAAGCATTTCATGCTACACCATAAATTCAAATCTGATGTATCACCTGTATCATTCAGTTGCAAGAAAGTTTCAGCTTGAGCTCGGAATTCATTCCTGCTCTCTTCTGATGAAAGAATAGATTAATTCAGCCTCCAGCCTGTTCGAATTCCACTAAGGTCGATAAACACCGGTGCATGATCGGACCAGTTGATGGGGCCAATCCTGGAGCTCCTACAGGACTCCAGGGTCGGGCCCATCATGAAAAATAAATCTATCCTGGAATACGAAAAATGTGGAGAGGAATAAAACGTGAAATCCCTTTCACTTGGGTGCTGCACCCTCCAGATATCATATAAATTATATTTCCCAATACACTCCGAGAATCTTTCAGCCTTACGTCTTAGCTTTTTGTCGTGATTGGCAGTTTTTAGAGATTTTCTGTCTCTATCATAATCCATAATAGAGTTTAAATCTCCTCCTATAATTACCAGTCCCTTGGATACCTTATCCATTCTATTCATTGAGGAGTTCAGAAAATGTGTACCATGTTCCGAAGGAGCATACAAGTTCATGAAGGTATACAAGATGTCATTGATCTGGCAAATTAGAATCAATCGTCTGCCATCCTTATCTGTTTCATGAAAAATATATTCAAATTTGTTCCTTGCAGCTATTAGTAAAACAACTCCCCTCTTTTTTTTACCTTTCATAGCAGACTGGTAAAGGTGGGGATATTTACGATATTTCCACAAAATGTTTTGTTCTTGTTTCCAGTGTGACTCCTGGATCATGGCTACATCGATGGAATTCTCCATCAGCAGATCAGATAAATAGGCTCTCTTGTAAGGAGAGTTTAGCCTCCGCACATTCAGTGTTACAATTTTGAGTGCCATTTAGCTTAACTCAGACAGATGACCCGGGCCGCCCAGAGTCCATCCCCTCCGCCCCTCGCGAGGCGCCACGGCGGTCTCCCACAGTCACATTCATACACATCCAACCTAACAATTCACTCACATAACTCCTGTTAATCATGTCGACTCTTACCAAGAGTAGACATGTGTCAGGACAAGTTCCCTGAACCATCTGGGAACACGGGGGGGGGGGGGGCTTATGATGGCGTATCGAGCAGAATTAACATCATCTAGTAAAAGTGGTTTTTCATGGTAGGGGCTTCTCACCAAGCATCAGACGAAGGAAAGAGAGAAAATAAATAAATAAATAAATAAATAGATAAAACACAAAATTAGTTTGACTCTATTTACATTCATTCCCGAGTTACTTCGTAAATCAGTCTAATGTTAGTCCCTTGATCGATAAGAATGGTGATTCGTTCATATCTATAGACAATACAACATTAAATCTCAAACATTTTAAGTTATCTCAACATTTTCCCTTCCTCCCGATTCTCAGGACATCTGCATGGCAACAAGTTACTTTAGCTAATCAGCAGAGGAAAAAAAAAAAAAAAGTTTCCGTGTTCCAGTAGTAAAGTTAGTTTGCTTAGATATAAAGTGCTTACTAATACTCCCGCCTTTATGAATAATTTATCCCCCTAACAAAATTATAGTGCTTTAATGATTATTACTTAAAATCACTATAATTATTTGTCGCCAAAGACTGGTGTGGTTCCTTTCATATTCTATATTTTTTAATAACTAATTTATCAAAATATTAGTGTTTTACTGATAAAGTGTGTTCTTATGATAAAGTGCAGTTCCCCTCATAAATAATTTGTAATCACACTCATTATTTCAGTGCTTCCGAAAAGATGGGAAAAAAAAAAAAAGTTTAGCAATGAAGTGCCTTATTTTGGTGGAGAAGAGAAAAAATAAATAAATAAATAAATAAATTATTCCCCTCTCCTCCTCCACCCCTCAGCCCAACAGTAAAGGCCCTAACAATGCTAACTAATTAATCAGATTATTAGTGTTTTCAAAAATTAACTTACTTAATAATAAAAGTGCTTCCTTATCAAAATGTGCAATTAAATGATCTGTAGTATTAACCCCATTTCGATGCTTTCAAAAAATTAACTCATTTAATAATACAGTGCTTCCCTGTTCATAAGAAACCATACAAAAAAAATTCCCTCTCCCTTTCTCCTCCCCTCAACCCAACAATAGTGATTCCTTTTCCTAACATTGCTAAATAATTAATCAGTTAATCAGATTATTAGTGTTTCAAAAATTAATTTACTTAATAATATAGTGCTTTCTTATCAAGACGTTTAATTAATGGATCTGTAATGTTAACCCCCTTTCGATGCTTTCAAAAAATTAACTCATTTACTAATAACTAATTTATCAAAATATTAGTGTTTTACCGATAAAGTGTGTTCCTATGATAAAGTGCCGTTCCCCTCATAAATAATTTGTAATCACACTCATTATTTCAGTGCTTCCGAAAAGATGGGGGAAAAAAAAGATTAGCAATGAAGTGTCTTATTTCCCCTTTTGGTGGAGGAGAAAAAAAAAAAAATTTAACTCATTTAATAATACATTGCTTCCCTGTTCATAAGAAACCATACAAAAAAAAAATTCCCTCTCCCTTTCTCCTCCCCTCAACCCAACAATAGTGATTCCTTTTCCTAACATTGCTAAATAATTAATCAGTTAGTCAGATTATTAGTGTTTCAAAAATTAATTTACTTAATAATATAGTGCTTTCTTATCAAGACGTTAAATTAAATGATCTGTAATGTTAACCCCCTTTCGATGCTTTCAAAAAATTAACTCATTTACTAATATAATGCCTTCAAGTTCTTAAGAAACCGCACCCAAAAAAAAAAAAGTTTTCTTCTCATACAGAGCAATTTTCCTCATGAGTGATTTATAACTTTTCCCGCATTTGGATACTTTCAAAGAGTTAGAGTAACCTCATAATATAATAAAGTGCTTTCATGTTCATGCAGGGCGTTCTCCAGGTGAATGAATAGCTTGGCGTCAAAAATGGGGATGAAAAGGGAAAAAAAAAATACATTAAACTTTACTTCCTTCCTCCCCTCCCCCCTCAGATTACTCAGGTCGCAAGCCCCAGTTCTGCATCTGTTCTTTAGGTTGGTTAAAGTCCTGAAACGTTAAGTTTCTATCTTCATAGGTAATCCTGATTTTAGCTGGGAATCTCCAAGTGTAGGAGATGTTATTATCCCTCGGGCATGAAGTAAGAGATGAAAATTTCTTTCTGAAGGATCTGGTTGCTATCGAAAGGTCAGGGAATGTTGTTAACCCGGAAAACTTTGGATTCTTATTAGGATTTTTACTAATTTCCCTAACTAGGGTTTCTTTAATTTTAAAACTTTGGAAACAAAAAATAGTGTCTCTGCTGCTTGTGGAATGAGCGAAGGCCGGAGGTTTAGGGAGTCTATGGATTCTTTCCAGTGTTCTAGGGCCGAACAGACTAGGATCCACGTATACCGATAATAGTTCTGTGGCATATTGTTCCAGGTCTGTATATTCTTTGGGGATACCCCTTATCTTTAGGTTTTGTCTTCTAGACCTGTCCTCTATAGCTGCAATTTTAAGGTTCATTTTAGCAAGATCAGAGTCCAAGTCAGCTTTTTGGGACTGTAACTCTGCAACTTTTTGTTGAAGTGATATAATCTCGTTAGCCTGCAAAATCAGGGTGGTTTTTATCTGCAACAGTTCAGCTTTGTAGTCAATTAGATTTTGGTCAAGATCAGTTGTGATTCTTATGTATAGTGCTTCCAGAGCCATTGAGAGATCAGCTTGTGATATATTCCCAGCTGGATGGTCTCTTCTGGGTTCCATCCTGGATTCAGGAGAGGGTTTGTCTGAAAGCATTGATGTGCTCATCTGGCTAAGAGGGGAATAGAATGCATTTATAGGTTGCGTTTTTGCTTGCTTGAAGGGGTTTTTAGATTTTTCCACTTTTTCAGCTTTGTCCATTCGGTCAGTTTTTTCAGGCCTTTCGGCCTTGTCTCCCTTGGGTGGCATCGGTTAATTGGATCAAATTGGATGTACTGAAATTTCCTCTTTCTTTCCTTTCCTTTCCCCTTTCTCTTTCTTTCTCTTTTTCTTCCCCTCTCGATTAAAGCCACAAAGCTTAAAGTTTACAGTATACCTTTATGTTTTATTCCTGTCTTTCCTCTTTCCCTTTTCTTTCTCTTTTCAAAGTCAGATAGTATTCATGCACAGAAATCACCTTCTGTGTTCATATACCTTCATTTAAAGGGTTATTATGATTGGAGATATAAAGAAAAGCAATATTCACACAGTATCACTCTTCTACCAAACAGTTGTTAGTCACCCGTCTCCAGCTTATATTAAAAATCTCTTGGTCTTTTGTTGTGTGGTTAGTATATTTGACACGAAATGCACCAAGGTTATCTAATTTCTTCCTCCTTCTCTTCTCTCCCCTTTTCCTCCTTAGAGAGGTTTTAATTGACTAAAAGTATCTATCGAACTACCAGGGCCTGGTGTTAGACAAATCACCATCAGAGGGTTTCAGTCTTTCTTTATGCGATCAGCCCACTTGAATGAGAAATCAATGTATATGATGGACCATATGATGGCTCGTCCCTGAAAATCATGCAGGATGGCAAGATAATATACCTCGGGCTGGGTTATAACGAAGAACAGGTTGTTTACCAGGATTGTTAGGTCTCCGTTTTTTCTTTGGATGTGCTTCCTCGATCCTCTGTTTTAGCTGCTTTTAAGCTTAGTTTCTGCAGATTTTCTTTCGCTGGAGTCCTCGCCAGGCTGCTCAATCGCCATCAAAGCCTATCCCCCCTCCTCCTTACTTCGACGTATCTACGTCATCACACACCTTAGACGTCAGGAATGGCATTTTTAATTGATTGCTTGTTTAGTATCATTTGTTTCTCCATTATTGTTTTTCTATGGTTAGAATCCATATTATGTTATCAATTTTCCAAAATATGGCTGAAAGGAACGGCCGGTCTCTGCTCCTTGATCAGTTACTTCTAAGGCTGTTGATGTGTTTGCAGGTTAGCAGATCTGGAGAGCTGTGAAGGCGGAAAACAAATACACAGAGGCACGTGTTTCTTTATCCTCAGCTCTGAATGTAGTTTATTAAACCTCAGTATTTATACACAAAACTAGGCGTTGTCCTGTGCATTGATTGGTTATAGATTTGCACAAATATAATATAATGTACATGATGGGTGGCGTACATATGTTACAAGGGGGGGGGGGGGGTGACAATGGGTACACATTTCATTAACAGGCAGGAAACCAAAATAAAACTCAATGTAATCAGTCAGCAGAAAGGAGACAGCTTGAGACATGATACATCCTTAGTTCCTATTTTCATATTCTGAAACTAGTCTTACGTAAATCATGAGACCCTAACTGACATTCTGGGAGACTGGCCTTTGTCTGAACTCGGCTCAAATAGGGAACTTCTCAACAGCAATTTTATTCCTTTCAATGGCGATGAACTAATTTTAGGCTTGTCATTATAAATGCACAGTGTACGGTCTTTAACTCATATTCAATTTCGGCAACCACTTTTACTACCGTCATCTTTACTCATAGATACCCAAAAGTCACCAAACAAATCCATGATCCATTCCCTTGATATCCACCTTTTTGAATACAGGGAGCTTCTTTCTAGTTTTGCTCTTAAACAACTCTCTGTGCTCATGTCATATTTAAAGGGATCTATTCACTAAAAGGTGAGTTGCAGGTGAGTTGAGGTGTGATGAAAATGTTATCTCACCATTTTAGCTAAGAATTGTGCAGGGACAATCTTGGTAAGTTTCCCATACTAAGAACACTCACCAGGATTGTCCATGTACAGTTTATAGCTAAAATTGTGAAATTAAATTTTCATCTCACCTCAACTCATCTGCAACTCAACTTTTAGTTAATAGGTCCCATAGGCTAATGCTGCTAGGCTTCTCTTACCCATCACTTTGTCTTTCCACTTTCACTTTGAGGGTGCACTACTGCCATCTATAAAGATGTCAATGCCTGGCCTAAATGTAAAAAAAGCTTTTCACAACGTTGATCCTATTACATCTCTGCCCTTGTAAATAAATGTGCCCCAACATGGCACCTCTTTTCCTTCATTGTTAGAGTTACTTAGACAATTGTGTAAACCCTGAAGATCCAAGATGCATTACACTGAAGACTCAATGCCAGCATAAAATATAGCGATCACAAATATGTAGCCAGAATAGGGTCTTACACAACAGACTATATGATGGCCCTTACTGGGAAAATGGAAGGCCTATGTCAGGGTCTGAGACCCGCTCTGCGGCCAGCCACGGGGCACTTACCTGAAGCTCCCCAGCCTCCTCCGCTTGCCACGTAGGCAAGTTTTCCTGTTTCACAGGCCTCTAGTAGCACAGACACCGCTAAACGTGAGTGCTTTTGTGTTGCAGCTGTTGAGGGTGTGTGGCTTAGCACCAAATGCGCATTCTCATTAAGAGATTGATGAGTGGTGGGGGAGACATCTGGAAACCTTCCTAATGGAGTACTTGCATGTAGGAGGCGGGGAGGTGTCACTATAAGACTGGTGGCAGGGGGTTTTGGTCCTCCTGCCCTAAATTCAATCAGTGCTTGGTTGTCAAGCTATTTATAGCTTTGCTCTGCTCAGTCTTTGTTACCTGCTTGTGGATATATATATATATATATATATATATATATATATATATTATTTTTTTTTTAATATTCTGATTTTCCAGCTCTGTCTACGGATTTCCCTGCTCGTACCCTGCCCCAACTCTGGATTGTTATACCGTTTTTCCCTTACGCTGCCTGCCACAACTCTAGATTGTTATACAGTTTTGCCCTTACGCTGCCATGAATTTCGATTGGTTTACCGTTTTGACCTTCTGCTGCCTTCCCTGACTCTGGATTGTTATACTGTTTTGACACATGCTGCCTGCCCCGACTCTGGATTGTTATACTGGTTTACCCTTAAGCTACCTACCCAAAGTCTGGACTGTGTGTTCCTTTATCCCTCCATTGATTATTCCATAATCAATGGAGACAACTACTCACCAGGAAAGTGTACTGAAGTTATCAATCTATACAACTATGAACTATCAGAAGATGAATCATCAGTCCTGAGCATGGGACTGTCATTTTCTCTGGACAGTCATTTCAGTATTTTCCATACACTACTGGATGTGAATCGCTTTTTGAGAGACTTAACTGACAAAAAGCACTTTGTAAATACAGAACAAGTTCTGGTAAGTGAATATAATGCCAACATATCACGTATAAATGCTGAGAATCAAACTAACATTTCAAGCTCAATGTATGCTAGACACTGCTACAGAATTACAATCAGAACATAATATTGAGACTGCAGATGAAACCGACAGTCTAGATACCAATTTAAAAAGCAGATCTTCATTTTACCCATAAAGAGTAGAACCCAGGAAACATATGTTTTGCACCCACATACGCCAATTTTTATATGGTATCCTGGAAGGACATACACAATTATAGCTATGTGAACCACTTTCGTCAACATGTCGCCTGGTATGGGCGATACATTAACGATTTGTTGTTCATAAGTACAGATCAGGAACTAAAACTATTTTTTGAATTTAAAATTCGCAATGGACAATTCAATTGACATGATACACTTTCTGGATTTTAGCTTAATAGATGATCCAGGTACATCAAGAGTCGAAACCTCCTCCTACAGAAAACCAACAGCTGTTAAGGCAGTGCTTCATGCATCCAGCTGCCATTCTAGACAAGTAATCAAAAACATCCCAGTCGGTCTGTTTATTACATTAAGGAGAAATTGATTTGACATTTCAACTTTTGAAACAAAAGCAAAAGAACTGGAGAGTAGATTATTAGCTAGAGGTTACAAAAAATGGATGCTCCAAAGAGTTCTGACGAATACAAGGTCAAATTATAGAGCAAGTTTAATAGATATTAAATCTGTCTGCAGAATGTACAAAAAGTGGACAAAAATCCAAAATAGTGTCATTTGTTACAGCATAAAACTTAAAGTATCATCAAATTGTTGATGTAATAAAAAAAAACACTTGCCCATACTATCAGCAAATAATGATTATAAGAAAGTACCAGACAAAGGAGTAAGGTTGTCAGCCAGGAAAGCACAAACATTAAGGGATTTTATCCCCTAGCTATTTTAAAATGAAACCAGTAGCAAATTTAGACACAAACTGGCTAACTCTAACAGGAACATACCCTTGTGGTCACAATATATGCAAATCATGCAAATATGCAAGTAAAATTCCTACAATTAAGGCACATGCAAATTGAAAAGTGTTTAACATAAAACACTATGAAAATGTATGTACTACATCAGTCATATATGTTATCACATGTACAAAATGTAACCATCAATTTGTTGGTAGAACGATGAGAGAACTCAAATGCAGAATCCAGGAACATCTGACAGACATAGAGAAAAAAGCAAATACCACAGTGGCAATACATTTTCTATACTGCATTGATGCCAATCTAAGATACTTCTCTATGGCAGTGATAGAAATAGCTAAAGTTGGCCCCAGAGGAGGCAACTTGCACAAACAGAGAGAAGCTTTCTGGATTTTCACACTAGATACAAGATATCCTACAGGGCTAAATGCGGAATATGACATCTCTTGCTTCTACTAATTAATTAATAGTTAGACTTAATCGATTGAAGTTTCTATAGGTTCATGATATAGACAGAATCAGTAATTTGAACCCATTGATGTTTGTGTGAAATATATATATAAAAATCGTCTGAGTATAAGGATGGTATGGTTACATATTTTATCTTATGCCTGACTACCTGATTGTCATTATTTTTTAGAAACTGGACATTTTCTCTACTTTGGGAATTGAGTGAACAAGATATAAAACTACAACTCTTCTTGCGCATGTCCATTTATGTAAGATCAATGCATTATCAGCTTTTTCATAACAATCTAATTTTTTATTAAATAAAATAAATTGACTTAAATCTACACCCCCCCATGTGTCTGTTGTAGGCCATAATACAAACAGGCTTTACTCGGCTCTGCCTCGGACAGTGACAGTAGACATTGACTCTTCATGGATGGTTGTAAGCATATTAATGTCTTTCCTGTCCTTAAATTTTAACGCTAACAACTCAGCTTTGCGCAGAGCTTTGGACTCTCCTTTTTTTAGTTTGGCCTTTACCAGAGATGTCGGAAACTCTTTGCGATTACTTTGCACAGTGCCGCAGGCCACTGTCTCTAATAGGTACAACATCTGAAATAAGGGGACACTGGTATAGAAATTGTCAAGATAAAGGTGATAACCCTTATTGAACAAGGGGAGCATTAAATCCCACACAATTTTTCCACTTGTCCCCAGAATGTCAGGGCAGCCAGGAGGGTCCAGGTGACAATCCTTTCCCTCATAGACTCTAAAAGAGTAGGTATTACCACTCTGACTTTCACAAAGTTTATACAACTTTATACCATATCGGGCATGCTTTGAGGGAATGTATTGCTTGAATCGGAAGCGGCCTTTGTACTTCATATGGGACTCATCCACTGAAATATTTTGTTTGGGGGTGTAGACCTCGGCAAAGGTCTTTTGCAGATGGACTATTAGGAGGCGTATTTTATAAAGTCTGTCATAGTCGGGGTGATTCATAGTAGGACGGGGCGGTTATCACGGTAGTGAAGAAAGCGCAGCAGCAACTCATATCTTTTTCTGGACATAGTTTTAGAATATATTGGGGTACATATAATAGGGTTAGTGCTCCAGTATGAGTGGACTGTTGGCTTTTTTATAATCCCCATGAGCATTGTAAGTGCCCAGAATTTTTTAATCTCTGGGACATCTGTTGGGTACCAATTATGTTCCCTAACTATACGTCTACCTGGATTGGCATGAATAAATTGGGTAGCATACAGATTTGTCTGGGAAACAACTTCCTCCCAAAGTGTATCCACTAAAAAAAAAAAAAACATATACTGTATATGGGAAAAATTAGCAACATCAACATGAATGCCTGCATTGGCACTAAAATGGGGGATGTTGGGCTTCTCAAACTGTGGAGGTACCCACTCTTCCACATATGGGGTAGCACGGCTTCTTTTAGCCACTGGCTCACAAACAAGTGACACCTCACTAGAATCATCAGTAAACGGACCTGCATCAAAATCTGATGCTGTGTCCGTGGCATCAGACTCAGACGCCAAGAAGGCATATGCCTCCTCTAAATTAAACTTGCGCTGCATAACTCAGCAACACAGTAGCTACCTGTCTAACTAACCTAAACACAAAATTACTAACACACATTTTTTTCTTATAACTTACTACCTAGCTACTTACATAACTAACTGATTTATCTATCTATGTAACTAACTGACTTATGACCTACAGACTAAATTACCAAGTAATTACCAAAAGGATCTACAGACAAAAGTAAAACAAATATTTTTTTTTTTAAATCTACAACTAAACTAACTAAAACTAACTAAAACTGACTAAAGCTAACTAAAATTAAAAGAAATTATAGATTTGTTTTAAAAAAATGAACCCCTGAGGGTAAAAAAAATATATACATGCAGTAAAATGCACTGCTGTAAAAGTATTTGTCAGGGAAGAGGTTAAAATAAATTTTATTAAGAAGCTAAATAAACTGGAACACTATGGAACACTCAGTGATACAATTTAACAATGATCTCTGTCTCTCTCCCTCGCAAAACGCATCTGAGGAGAAAGGGACAGAGAACACTGAGTCAAAGGCAGTGTTTGAAAACACCGCCTTGACTTTAGCCAATCATAAGCGATCTCGTGACGCTTCTGATTCGCTATTGGCTGTTACTACTCTGCCTCGATGTGAGACAGAGAGTAGCAGCCTAAAAGCAGCGAGATCACGCTACGATCTCTTACGCTGCTTGTTTTAGTTCATGATGGTCCTGGACCGTCATCGGTCACTAAGAGTGTTTTTACCAATGACGGTCCAGGACCGTCATCGGTCACGAAGGGGTTAATACGATTGGTTCACAGATATGCACTAATTCGCTTTGTTAACCACATTTATGATTAAGCGTCAGTAAATGCAAAACACGTGAAGTGTTTTCCTGTTTGCCCTGTGCACGTCACTTTACATTTTTTGTGGCTTCTTTACAATACATTTTTCACTTTGATTAAATCCCTGGAGTGCTGGTTTTTCTGTGTTCGTCTTCCAGTTATCCAGCCTGCTAAATATCTCCCCACACAAGCCTGACTGCCTGTGTCATGCATACTTTTTTTATTTTGCTATTAAATTGCAGTTCATAAGAAACATAATAAAAATTATTGCAGTTGCCCTTGGTACACAACCTTTTAAAAAGTAAACTGGCCTCATCATGCTGACTGATAACACTCAGGTATTAAAACAGGAAAAAAGGAAGGATGAGCAGCTAATACAGGTTCTAGTGTCAAACAAACAGGCTATAGGGTTTCAACAATAATACAATATGTGTCCACAAAAACCTCCCTGATGCACATTGAAGAAACAGTTACATGTTACATGCTTAAAACAAGACAAAAATCTGAGAAAAACAAGAGCTAGGAGTTAGGACAATAATGTCTATAATCCTATATCCAATGTATTTAAATACAGCAAAATTGCTAATAAATTGTAACCATGCACCCTTGTGCAGGCTCATCCAGGCTGTTTGCAGGCATTTCTTTATCCTTCTTGCTTTGCTTTCTTGTTTATTATTTATGCTTATTCCTGCCTTATCCAGTATTCCTGTCCTTCCCCTGTCCTTTAGTCCTGTCCTTGCCTTATAGTCCTGTCCTTGCCCTGTCCTGTAGTCCTGTCCTTGCCCTGTGGTCCAGTCCTTATGTTTCATTCCCGGTTTTCTCTCATTCCATCTGCCTTGTTAGTTTACTTCTATTTAAACCACACCCGTTTCTGTTCAGTTCTTAGTGCAGGCTACAGGTATTTCCTCTGTGTCTATTCCATATATGTCTTTTAGATTTTATTTGTGTTTGCTTTGCTCATAGTATGTCTTAGTTAAGAACTTGCCTAATGTGGGGTACCTTGATGTGGTTGGCAAGCTAACATCTATTTGGCCAATTGGTGAACTAAACTCCCACCTTTACCATCTTTAGTATTAGGCTAGCTCCTGTATTTTAGTTTGTTCCTTTGTATGTTTCTCTCGTGTCCCTTAACCCCATGCTTTGTATTACTTATCCTTAGTTCGGTTTCTGCTTTATTAGGCTTATGTCTTGCCTCTGTCCTGTAGCCCTGTACTCTGTATTTCAGTTCTGCTATCCCTCAGTTATTTTTCTATTTTAGCTCTGCTTGGCTATCATTTTGTTCATTCCCTTTTAAGCCCTGGGACCTGGATACAGCAGCTGCTTCACAGGGCCTGGTTGTGGCTGCAAAAACTTGGGGTCCCAAACCTCCACGAGATTGCAGTTACCCAGCACCAGGTCCTGTGTCTCCACATAGCTCCTGATCTGGGGCGCTCAGGGTTCCTTTACCATCCTGGACCCTGTGTGTTACATAAATAAAGTGCTCTTTTTGTGCACATAAACTACTACAGTAAAACATATCTGCATAAATCAGTGTGCATCACCCAGATGAATATGTACCTTACAGGAGCACATAAAAACATCACACAATGGTCATATGCCACTCAAATTAGAAAAGAAGATTTATTGGAGCAAACGGTGCACCTCTCAGCATGCAAATAAAATCGGTTTACGCAGGCAGATTTGGTAGAAAAAAAAGTCTTTAACGTTTAATGGTAAAAATAGGACATAGAAACAAGTGCAGTCTGTCCCTGGGACAGTGTTTTTTCTCCATATGCCACTCAAAACGATGCATAAAGTGAACAAAGGTACACTTAAAAGTGCAGATCAAATTCAATATACATGTAGTGAACATAGTGATTCAATGAATGAAAAGATTACAAAATAATTACCAGAAAATTATAGACAATACTACCTGTAAAAACAATAATAGAAGAAAAAATAGTGCAATATATCTGAAATGATATCAAACATTTTAAAATGTACTGGATAGGTACACTCACAAATGTAGCTCATTTCTAGTAAGGAGCAAAGATAGACACACTCAGGGGTGGTATATAACAGCTCCAGAATCTTAAAAAAAGACAACCAACACTGCACAGATGTGATGAATAGACTCTTTTTAATGAAACACCTCCACACAGAAATACCAAAAGTAAGAACGTTATCTCCATGTAAGTGTTAGTCTTGATGCGCACAAAACAAACAAAATCAGTCGAATTTACTTACTAACAGTGGAGGACTTAATTTCAGATGTAATCTGTCGGCATGTTTTTGTTTGTATTTTCCTGATGATATACATATATATATATATATAAATCTAAAAATGGAGCACTCAGCATATCAGGATAAAAAATAGTCACTTAGCCTGGGTTCTGTGTTGCCAATAGATAGATATCCAAAAACACAAATGTGCAAAAAACGTGCTTTCACGTAAGTAGAGATAAATGTCGATGTATTAAATAATGTAGCTGTAAAGCATCAAGATCGACGTTTTGGTTCCCTAAGGAACCATTATCAAATCTTGATAATGGTTCCTGAGTGAACCGAAACGTCAGTCTTGATGGTTTTTGCTTTCTTTCTCTTCAAATAATTTTTTATTGAGTTTTAAAAGACATAACAAGTTACAGAAATCATAAAAAAAATGTTGAATATAGATTACAATATGGGGAAATAACAGTAACAAGATATACATCCATAACACTTAATGAAAAAAAAAAAAAAAAATATATATATATATATATATATATATATAAAATATAAAAACTAATGTATCATCATATTTATGTGTACAGAAGATAATAGTAGAAATATATAAAAATGCAATAAAATAAAAATAACAATGAATGAAAAAAAATCATGTTGGTCGACTGGGGGTCATCACCCCACACTGTACTTTTTTTTTTACTATGTTCTCTTCCCACATTTCCCACTCATGATACAAATTAATATTCTATATGTTTTTCTGTCTAAAAAACAATTCACATCTTTTATTTTTGATTGCCAAATGTAAGACTTCTGTAATGGATGGGATATTTGTAGATTTCCAATATTTGGGTATTAAAGAGTTGGCTGCAATAATCTTTTAATAAAATTGATTTGTTTTTGGGTCAATTTGGTGGAGGTTTTTTTAACCCCTTAAGGACAGAGCCTTTGAAACATTTTTGCTCATTCTGGACAATGGCTATTTTAACATTTCTGAGCTGTTCGTGTTTAGCTGTAATCTTTTCATTTGTCATTTGTTGTACCCACAAAAATTATATATTGTTTTTATCAGCACAAGAAGGGCTTTCTTTAGATACCATAATTTTGATCATATCTTATAATATTATATAAAAAAATTAATAAAATATGTTGAAAAATAACAAAAAAAATTAGTTTCTGACTTTTATTTGAAAAATGTTTGACTCATTTACAAATGTCAATGAAAAAACCTGCTAAATAGATTCTACTATTTCTCCTGAGTACAGGGATACCACCCATGCATAGGTGTGCCATGTTTTGGGGGGGCTAAAAGGCAACATTTGAGAGGTGCGCTTTTTGGTTTTCCAACTTGGAATTTTGATGTGCAGAAAACCTGTGCCCATGTCCCATTTGGGACATTTCTGAAGCCAGCCTGTGTATCTTACCCCATCAAACCATATATTTTTGAAAACTAGACACCCTAGGGTATTTCAAATAGGAGTATTTTAACACTTTCCATGCACTAATTCTACCACCAGACTTTGTCAAACTTTTTGGTAGTACTTTTTTTGTGTGTTATTTTCACACACATTGTACTTCAGACATAAATTCACAGCTCCTGCTATAGGACACTGCCAAAAAACACTCCAATGTGTATTCAACAACATCTCCCGAGTACAGGGATACCACCCATGCATAGGTTTGTCATGTTGTTGAGGGGCTAAAAGGCCACATTTGAGAGGTGCGCATTTTGGTTTTCCAACTTAGAATTTTGACTTGCAGACAACCTGCACCCATGTCCCATGTGGGACATTTCTGAAGCCAGCCTGTGTATTTTTACCCCATCAAACCATATATTTTTAAAAACTAGACACCATAGGGTATTTCAAATGGTGGTATTTTAACACTTTCCATGCACTAATTGTACCACCAGCCTTTGTCAAACTTTTTGGTAGTACTTTTTTTTCACATACATTGTATTTCAGATATAAATTCACAGCTCCTGCTATGGGTCACGGCCAAAAAACACTCCAATGTGTATTCAGCAACATCTCCCGAGTACAGGGATACCACCCATGTATAGGTTTGTCATGTTGTTGGGGGGCTAAAAGGCCACAGTTGAGAGGTGCACTTTTTGGTTTTCCAACTTGGAATTTTGACTTGCAGACAACCTGCACCCATGTCCCATTTGGGACATTTCTGTAGCCAGCCTGTATATTTTTACCCCATCAAACCATATATTTTTGAAAACTAGACACCCTAGGGTATTTCAAATGGTGGTATTTTAACACTTTCCATGCACTAATTGTACCACCAGCCTTTGTCAAACTTTTTGGTAGTACTTTTTTTTCACATACATTGTATTTCAGATATAAATTCAAAGCTCCTGCTATGGGTCACGGCCAAAAAACACTCCAATGTGTATTCAGCAACATCTCCCGAGTACAGGGATACCACCCATGTATAGGTTTGTCATGTTGTTGGGGGGCTAAAAGGCCACAGTTGAGAGGTGCACTTTTTCTGGGGGTTCTGCTTCTTGTCAGTTGGGGGAATTTTAAAAATAAAATGGGTAGCCTCAAGTCTGTTTCCCCCAATCACCGCCCGGGGACCAGGTGCATCTTGGTATAAGATCCCCGAAATTATCTGAAGCTGAAACTGTAAAAATGACAGCTTAATTCCGGGGTTTGCTGTTTTGTGCAACACAAACGCATTGTAGGTCGCAACTTGTAGCAGGTAAATTGCGACCTTCTTATACCATGCCTTCGTCTTCCTCATAATAAGATAGGGCTGTAGGAGTTGATCTGACAGATCAACTCCACCCATATACCTATTATAGGCCCTGATGCACACTGGCTTTTGGATGACCTCAGCTCTGCCACGGACTGCAACCTGCACAGTCCTCTCATCATGGATGGTGCTGAGCATGCACACATCCTTTTTATCCCTGAATTTGAATGCCAAGAGCTCTTCTTGGCGCAGAGCAGAGGTCTCCCCCCTTTGTAGCCGGGTACGTACCAATTGCTGTGGGAACCCTTTGCTGTTAGAACGAATAGTACCGCAAGCCACTGTTTCAAAACAATAAAGCAACTTGAACAGTGGTACACTTGTATAAAAATTATCAACATACAAGTGGTACCCCTTGTTCATAAGGGGTAGGAGAAGGTCCAACACAATCTTGGTACTTGCTCCCAGATGTTCTGGGCAGCCTGGAGGGTCAAGATGGCTATCTTTTCCCTCATATACCCGGAAGGCCTGAGTGTACCCACTCTCGCTCTCGCAGAGCTTATACACCTTCACTCCATATCTGGAGCGCTTGGAAGGGATATATTGCTTGAATCTCAACCTTCCCTTGTACTTCATCAGAGATTCATCCACGCATATATCCCTTTTAGGTGTATAAGCCTCTGCAAACCTGGCAGAGAGGTGGGTAATCAGGGGGCGGATTTTAAATAGCCTGTCAAACTGGGGGTGCTCTCTAGGGTGACACAGGCTATTATCATTGAAATGCATGAAATGAAGAAGCATTTCATACCGCTGCCTGCCCATAGACTGGGCGTAAATGGGGGTACTGCAGATGGGGCTTGTGCTCCAGTAGGAGCGAATGGAGGGTTTCTTTATAATACCCATCAACATTGTTAGTGCCCAGAATTTTAGAAATTCTGGCACGTCAATGGGGACCCATTGCTGCCTTCCCAAAAATGAAGTTGGGTGAGCAGCGTGGAACTGCTGGGCATATAGATTAGACTGGGAGACAATCTCCCCCAGTATATCATCCCCCAGAAAAATTTGGACAAACTGGAGGGGAGTAAATCCTGTAACATCAGTACTGATGCCAGGAACTGGGGTAAAAGGAGGGATAGTTGGCCTATAGCGATTAGGCACTATCCACTCCTCAGCAGCACTGCCATCCGGAGTCTCACGACTCCTTGTGGCAGGGGGCCCAGCAGCCACTGATACATCACTAGAAGATGTATCGGTAAACTGACCAGGGTCAAAATCTGACCCTGTGTCAGTGGCCTCAGAATCTGAGGCGAGGATGGCATAAGCCTCCTCAGCGCTATACATGCGCTCAGACATAATAATATAAATGTATTAAAATTTTACTTTACGTGGCCCCCTAGCGGGTACAATTGCCCCTAGCGGGTTTCAAAAAAAAAATATACAGACAGCAAAAAAGTACTGCTGCAAGCCGGAGCAATGATCTACGGCAAAGAAGAGGTTAATAGCACTGTAATAAATACAGTAAAAAAAAATTAACCTCTAAAAAAAACTGCACAGACAGCAAAAATGTGCTGGTGTGCAAGATCACTATTTTACACAGTGATCAAAAAGCAGGGAAGGGGTTAAACACAGGGAATGGCTTTGAAAAAAGCCTTTGGGTCTCACAATTTATTAGAATATAGAAAATCACTAATATAACTAACTATAACAATACTGATCTGTCTCTCTCCCTCACCAGAACGCAAGTGAGGAGAGGGAGGCAGATCTAACACTGTCAAAGGCAATATTTGTAAATATTGCCTTTGACAACGAATGGCAAGTGCTCATCTGAGCACTTGCCATTCTAATCGGCACCCTGATAGGGTCTGCCGAGTGAAGCCCCCCCCCTCTGATGCAACGGAAGTGACATTACGTCACTTCCGTTGCCGGCTCCAGCAGAAGGGCAGCGCCATCTTTACAGCAGCGCTGCCCTTCCATCGTGAGGATGTGGCCGCTCATCGGAGCGGCCACGAAGATCACACCAACGATTTGAAGGTGTTGCTGAATGCCTACACGGCCAGGCATTTCAGCAACACCTTTTGATCTTAGGAAGCGAACGCTGTTCGCTTCCTAAGATCGTTTGTGCAGGCGGCGCCGCCATATTTAATATGGCGGATACGATCACCTCGTGGGGTGATCGTACGGCGCCCCTGCACATTTGAACAGTGTGGCACAAAGCCTCTACCTAGAGGCTTTGTGCCAACACTGAAAGAGCAAAGAAAGCGACTCTAGATCGCTTTCTTTGCTCGATTTAGTCCATGACGTGCCAGGCACGTCACATGTCGGCAAGTCCTCATTTTGCCGTGACGTGCCTGGCACGTCATCTGTCGTTAAGGGGTTAAATAAACAAATTTCAGGGGTTAGGAGTGTAACTGAATCTGTAATTATGTTAATTATTTTATAAATCAAACTCCACTACTGTTTTATTAAAGGGCACGCCCAAAAAAGGATTAAAGGACCCCACTTGTAAACAATGCCTCCAACATTTGTTTGAATTTAAAAATTTGAATGTGTGTGATTTGGAGGGGGTTAGGTGTTTTTGCCTTCTTTTGGATCAAAAGCTGGAATGATAGGTAGAACGGATTTGTGTCTTTTTTAAAACTAAATTACTTGTGGATTATGCAAAATATCAGTTCTTTGTTGTTGGTAGAATCAATTCTATATACCGTAATTGCTTAAATATAAGACAAGGTGATCAAATAGAGGTCTGTCTATAAGATTAGGATCCAGGTCCTGTAGAGGGGGTCTGGATCCTCCTTGTATGCAAACAGTGGATGCCCTCAATAGACACTAGTGATCAAGCATGTCTGGGGTGGCAGATGGGTGAGTCTGGGGTGGCAGATTGCATGTATTGGGGCAGATGGCATATCTGGAGATGCAGACAGCATGCTTGGGGTGGCAGATAACATGCCTGGGGTGGCAGATGGCATGTCTGGGGGAAGATGGCATGTCTATGGGGGTAAATTGCAAATCTGTAGGGGCAGACGGCATGTCTGAGGGACAGATGGCATGTCTGTGGGTGGCAGATGGATAGCCTTGGGTGGCAGATGGCAAGTCGGGAGGGGTGGGCAGATTGGCAAATAAAGGGGAAATAAAAACAAGAAATGCATTATACTTTTCCCTAAATGAAAATCAAATGTATGGGGGTTGTCTTATAATCAGGTTAATTTTATATTCTTGCAAATATGGTATATACATGTACATGGGTGTATGTGTATATATGTATATATAAATTAAGGCAGAAAATAATTGTACTCTGCAAGTTTCTCGTTCATAAGGTCCAATTATTGTCAGGATATTATATATATATGAACTAATACAAAAATCATTAAGCCTCCAACAAAATCTTAAAATAACAGTGGGAAAATAAAGCTAAATTCAAGTATACAAAACAATCACTCATAACACAGTTTAAAGATCTAGCAAGTCAATAGTAATACAATCCAATGAATATTTCATTCTGTAAAATAGTACAAGAGGGAAATAAATCTAATTTAAATTACACTCTGATATAAAAATAAAATATAAAAACGTATATAAGGGAGTCGTAAATGTATAAATCATGAATGCAATCACATTAAGAAAAATATAATGTGCAATTATTAAACTTGTATACTGCTGGTAAAATGACTATTAAAATACTTTTAAGTCTCAAGAATCAATATCCTTTCTGAAAAATAACATTTTATAGTGTACATTTTAGAATATTATGTTAACTTAAAAATGGATTTTTCTAAGACATCTGGCAAGCATATCATCTTTAATTATGTTTGTGACTCACTGGGTTCTATTTAATAAAGTCGCTGTTTTTTTGTATAGAGAACATACACTTTTTTTGGGTGCAGAGAGGCTACAACTGGATTTGTAAAAGTATGCGATTTTGCATAATTCATGAACAACTGACATTGCATTCAGAAATTGTACCTAATTGTGTGGCAATCACATTGTGCCAGGTGTTGACTTGTGTTGACAAATTCCCCAGATTTCAATCCAATTGAGCATCTGTAGGATGGGCTGGATAAACAAGTATGATCCTTGGAGACCATGCAACTTACAGGACTTAAAGAATCTAATGCTAACGTCTTAGTGCCAGATACCAAATAACACCTTCAGAGGTCTAGTGGAGTCCCTGCTGCAAACCATCAGAGGTCTAGTGAATTCCATGCCTCAGTGGGTCAGGGCTGTTTTGGTGTCAAAAGGGGGCCTACACAATATTAGGTAGGAGGTCATAATGTTATGGATGATCGGCGTATAGATACTTCAATTCCTCTTATACATAAAATCAATGCAATTGAACATATTTTTACTATTCTGACACTTGTGTATGGACCTACTTTATATGCAATAATCCAATAATTAATTTGCACCAGTATGTTATCTCATTATAAATTGCACAGAAAACCATATAATGCACTTCATTTCAAATTACCTTCAGACTGCAACTATATTTCAAAAGATAAGTCTTATTACTTATTACACCTTTCTCTTTATTTTGAACACCAGGTTAAACTAATTACAAATTCTTGTAGGAGAAATCATTAGTTTTTCCTAGTATGAATTTTAAATCAAGCTGCAAGGTTAGTGAAAGTTTCTACAGCATCAGTTGTCAAGGGAGATAAATCTAGTGAGGTTATTACCATCATATTCTGGAATTGAAAAAATCTGTACTATGTTTTGATGTTGTGTATTTGTAATGTTGAGTTATGTATGCTTGGCCTGGGTTGTGCAAGTAGAAGATACTCCTCTTTAATGTGTCCTAAAGAAAATATTGAAGGAGCTTTAAGGTTTTTGAATGTCCCTGACTTTTTTCATTTCTATAACATCAGCATCCCAACCTCTCATAAATTTATAAAAAAAATACACAAGAAGCATAAGTGTAAACTGTATGTTACTGTCAGGTTTGAGGTTTTTAAAGCATAGAGTAGAGGGTGCTATCTCTTGACAGTAACTCTTACCAGGTGGTCCACAGGTGTATATAGGCAGAATACCCTGGTAAGGATAGGATCACGAGAGTGCCACAAAAATAATAAAAGGCAAATCCAAAAAGCAAAGTCAGAAACAGTCCAATAGATCAGGGCAGGCAGCAGTGAAGGGTAGTAGAACAATCCAAGCGGGTATCAGGGTTCAGGCAAACAGAGTAACCCAAGAGACAAGCCAAAGGTCAGGTAACGGGAAATCCAATAGATATACTGCAACCCAGCAAATAGAGAATAACTGGAAACTGAAGTCCAAGGATGAACAGGAACCAAAGCTCTGGAACACTGGAGCACTGTGGTAGTTTGAGGGTTTTTTATAGTGCTGTGGGTTTCTACTCCTCCCCTATATTGGACAAACCCGTCACTGGATTGGATGTCAGAGGGGTGTGCTTCCATAGCACATACCTCTGTGTCTCTTTGCCATGAGACTATAGGAGATAAGGGAGACAGAGTTTACCTCACCCCGACAGGTGCAAATAGATCCCTCTTGATTCTGGTAAACTCTGGATGATGTATCTTGGGTTTGTAGAAACTTTAGGCCCTGGTTTCAGCCTAGGGCGCAACCGCAATTGCGATCACGGATCAAAGGTGTTACTACAGGCCCCAGCTTCGGCCTACTCAGCGGAGGAACTTTAACACTGGATGGGGACATGGAAGCACTGGGATTGCAGGTAAGGGTAAGAGGGGCATGACAGTTTCTTTTAGAATTTTTTTTTTCATTATTTGATTTGTTATGGAGAAACAAAAAAGGGTGTAAAAAGAACCAAAAAAATAAATAAAAATCTAGAAAAGTAAACTCTAATTTGTAGCAAAAACAAAAGGAGCCGCAAATAAGCATAGCAAAAGGCTACAAGGCAAAAAAAGAAACTAGAAAAAAATGGGGAGAAAAAATAATAAAGACAGGGAGTGTAACAAATAGAAAAAAAGGGAGAGCAAAGTAAAAAAAAAATGCAAAAAGAATAAAAAAAATAGACAGAAGCAGTACCAAAAAGAAAAAAAATTAAAACAGCAAAAGATATCTGGCAAACAAAAATATGGAGTTAATCGTCAAAAAATGTACATAGCATAGTTAATAGGATTGTACAAGCAATGTGATTAAGTCGGTGGCAAGAGGTAAGTTTCATGCAAAAAAGTACCACAATGCAGAGTGTAAGAGGGCATCAGGTCTGTACAAAAAATCCTCTTGCATAGAAAATAACAGTCAATGTGTGTTCAATGGAGACTCCACTCACAGAAAAAACAAGGGATATGCTCAGTGAAGAAGGGTGTGTCTACTATTCATCACAGTAGTGGTGAGAGAGTGTCCACAACTGAAGAAGAAATACACAGGAAACACAATTACTCCGATGAAGCGTTATTGCAGAGGATTTCTTTTGCGGCATAGGCTGCATGCTCGGACCTCCGGGTCCTTCCTCAGCTATGCCATACTAGTGTAAGGTTGGTCTTTTATGTTTGATATCGAACCTGCAATGATGTCTTTTCACAAGCACTTCCCAGCACATGTACATGTACAATCATAGGGAATTGTCAGGGTTCAACACTGACCTTCTGACTCATGCATTTAAAAGTCATTATTTATGTGCTTATGTTCCTCCTGCCTCCTCTAGAGGTCTCCCTACCTTACTTTGCTTGTATTCCTTCCCCTCTGTTTGGTGTCAGGTGGGCTCGTTACCTTTTGCTCACACCCAGGTTAAATAGCTGCAGTTTCTGGCAAACAGTGCTTTTGCATTGAAGTTGGATGCCTGATTTTTGAGAGCTGCTGCTTCTGTTCCTGATACTCTCCGTAAAGCCCATTTTTATTGTGACCTTGTCCAGGAACTGGGAATCTGAAACCTGAGTGGCTTAACCATCTCAGTAGATGATTTTCAGCATCTCCTGAGACCCTCTGAGTACATCAAGATCTCTTCAGCTAAGTTATTCCCTTTAAGCTACCCTTCTCATTTCTCACCCTCTCCATGGTGTTCCTGCTTAGTCACCCTCTCCAGGGTGTTCCTGCTTAGTCACCCTCTCCAGGGTGTTCCTGCTTAGTCACCCTCTCCAGGGTGTTCCTGCTTAGTCACCCTCTCCAGGGTGTCCCTGCTTAGTCACCCTCTCCAGGGTGTTCCTGCTTAGTCACCCTCTCCAGGGTGTACCTGCTTAGTTACCCTTGCCTCTGGCCTTAACCCTTGTTTAACTCTCTCCACCCCTACCTTTGCTTTGTCTACAGTCCCTACTATAGCTCTTTGTTCTTACTGCAGTTCCTACTCATACCCTTTTCCCATTCTGCAGTTCTTTGCTAAATTCCCTCTTGTCTCTCCTTCAGTCTTTATTCCAATACCTAGCTCTGTTTATTTATCTGTTCTCCCTTTGCACTATATTTAACATGCAACCAGACACCTCCACTATCCCTGCACTTAAACTCCTACCTGACCTGGTAAAGGCCCTGACAGGAATGGTGCACATGGCTGCACATGTCCTAATTCATGTCTGATGTTCATGCAAATGTAGTTGGCTACTTCTGTTATACAATTAGTACATACTACTATGAATCTATGTACACATAAATGTGGACATTGATGTACAATGATGTACATTTGTATTACATTTATCTATTGAAGGTCGGTCTGATGAGGAGGAAGATGATACCGACATGACTGGATGGTTGCCCAGTATATAATTTCACTACTCATCAGATGCTGATGCGCTAATAATACTGTAGCATCTTGTAAGTAGCCTTGGAACCCTCAGTTATTTACCATTCCTATCACACAGCTTTAGTCCCCCACTGACAAACTTGGCACCCACCCCTCACTGCCACTTTCCTGCCTTGGGCTTGTTTATTATTCATAACGTAAAAATCATAAAACAAACACATGTTCTAAAGAAAATAATTAGAAAATAAATATATTTATTATTTAAACATTGTATCTGAGTTATTATTCAGGTAAGTACACAGCTCACACACTTCCAAAGTTCATGGCGCCCTTCTAATTCCACAGTGTTGAATCATTTTACATGGGTACACCTTACCTTTCATTGTAGCAACACAATGATGACTGTGCTGTACTTGTTGAATAACACTTTTTTATGTGTTTTTAGATATGGCCATAGTTGAAATATCATCATTTGAGCAAATATTGTAAAGATAGATATTTTGTTTTGTATAAAATCAGGAGAATTGAAATGGGTAAATAATGCATTTGTTGTATGAATTGGGAGTGTGTTGTTGGGTGGTTGACGCACATTGGGTAGCCATATTAAAGGTCTTTATAGTCCCATTTTTTATGAGAGGAGTAATGTAATTTAAGGTGCATTATGACTGATGCTTCCCTTCTTCATTTGGTCAGGTTATCACATGATATGTTCCAGGTTATCAGAATATGGGTCACATGACCGGACTTTAAATCCACTGACAATCCTGCTTGAAATCAAGTCACATGAACAGACTGGGGTCACATACATGACTTTGTGATATTCTGTATGATGCCATTTTCTTGTTTAATTGCATTTGCTTTTGCTAAAAGAGGACCGTTTTTGAAAAAGAGGTGCCCTATCACAGCTGCTTTTGACTGGTACAGCACCTGTGAAGATTATCTCATTAAGTGGATGGAGGGGTATATATTGTACCAGTGTTTTTAATGTTGTTTATATTTTCACCCTGCACATCCCCTGAGGAAGTTCCCTTGAGGAACAGAATGCATAGGGTATGGTCCTTTGCGGATTTATACAAGTTTTACACTGCTGACCCTGGAACTCCTAGCTGTCGAAGGAAGCACACATTTCAACCTGGGATCTGAGTTTTAACTGCACTTGGGCTGGTTCTCAGTGCATTTGTGCATCTTAATAAAGTGTAAATAGTTTTATTTCAATTTGATTCAATTTGATACAGTGTTGCACTATGATCCTGTTAATCTCTCAATATTTCTCCACATGTCCACTTGAGTTTCTTTGGAGACAGACCACCTCCAAACAAAAGCTGTTTATCATTCTTGTCTTTGGTTTCTGGTATATATTGGGAACTCAGGAAATTGTAGAAGTGTGTCCCTTAATATGCAGAGTACTACTCTTTTGTTATTGTATAGTTTGAATATTTGTTTTTGGTTTTTTTTAAACATGACTGAAAATTACTTTCTCATGCCAGCATTAAATGCTAGGAGCTTTCATCCCTCGGACATTGCACAGTTATTTTTCTCCTCAACTGTTAAAAAAATCTAGCTCTAAAGGATTGGTACAAAAAAGTGAAACCTCTTAGTGTTTTTTCCCCCATCATAAACGTGAAATATTAAACGGACTCTTGTTGCCATAACCCTAATTAAATCCTTTTGAAGAATATACTTATTTGAATTGATCATAACTGGCAATGACAAAGATGCCTGTGACTGAGTTTTTCTGTCACATACAATCAATATCCATGTCACTGTGTGAATATGTCAATAAATATCTCTTACTGGTAACAAAGAAATTAAACAATGTGGTTATTCCATTTCAAACTCAGTTAGGAAAAAAAACAACATGTATTTCCTTCAGTGAAAAACTGTTCAAAGCCACAGGTTGTAATTTGGTTAAGTATTTTTGCTTTCGAATCGCAAACTGTCAATATCAAAAAGGATACATTAAGAAACAAAGCTAAATAAATAAATTCTTGGTTAGGTAGCACTCCATTTTCAAAGTAGTCCATTTCACCTTATGCTGATACCCCGAAAAATATACATAAATGGCACTAAGGACCATCCCATAAAGAAAATTTTAAAATTTGTAGTAAAAATAGGTCTTCACGGAAAACCAGAATAACTTTTTTGTATGCAGATCTTTCTTGGAAGCTACTTTTGATAAATATTTACATTACTGGCATAAACTATGACTTATATATTGCCATTTTTTTTATTATTTATAATTTTGTGAAATGTGTGCATCTTTGAGATTTTTCATAACACCACTCTAAGATTCGGTGGATATGACATGTGTTATCTTGTTTAATTATAAATTGTTCCCAGTTATTACACTTGTTATAGATTGGAAAAAAAACAGAGATTGTTGTACACTCTCCTGTATCTCACACAGGTAAAATACTCAACAACAAAAAAGAATATGTGCAGCACTCAAAAATAATGACATAAACAAGTATGGGCATTTTTAAATAATCTATGAAGAGAGGAAATGACAGAGAGATGAGTCAGAAGCGAGATCAATGTCAATAGGTGTCTTTAATTTTGCTTATATAAAAGCGTGCACTTATAACAACTGCTAGCTAGACTCCTTAGTTTTTTTTTTAATAGGCTAATTTTATTTAAAATATGTAATTTTATGTTTGTATCAAAAATAGATACAACGTTTACATAAACAGTGTAAAATCAATATATGTCCTAAAACAAAAAGGTGGAGGGTCCCAAAAAAGGGTCATAAAAAAAAAACAATAAGGTCACAAAAGAAGTCAAGGCAAAACAAAAAATCTAAACAAGTATATAGCTACTGTAGAATGATTTACCTGCAATGTAATATGGAAAAAAATGTCAAAAGGACAAATGAAGAAAGGCCTAAGAGTATATAAAACAATCCTACGCTGTGCTACACATATGCAAAAAAATAAAATAAAAGTTGCTGCATATATCCTGCCAATGCCTGCCTAGGACCAGTGTGAAAAAATATGCAATAGTTGTGGCCAGATTTACTTTTATTCTGATGAAATATACAATACAGGACGCACTGCCATCAAGAAAAATAGATGTTTACATTCACCACACAACAAAAATTAAAAACAGAAAAATAACAAAAAAAAAGGATGATCCTCAGAAAAATATATATAAAGGGGACAACAATAGTGCTCTCTGTATATATACAACTTGACACTAAGTGTACACTTTTACACTCACTTGGTTTGGAGCAGAGATCTACTGCTCAATATAAACACGTCCTCTGTGTTTCTGAAATATGCATTTCACACACACTCAGTCTTCAAGTGCTGGTTTCCCCTCTAATTTTTGAGCTAGTTAAGATGCAGGGAGAAAAGATATTCACAAAAAACAGGTTTAAAATCTTACATATATGTATGGTGACCGCTCTACTCGAGTGTCACAATCGCACATAAAAGCTATGTGTAAACGAAGTACTGAATATGATCTCTGGCGGTTTAATAGTGTACTACTTCCGGATTCAGATGATGTTAGACACGTTTCCCCCCGCCCAGGGCTTGCTCAGTGACTTTTGATTGGATGTTCTCATATCTCTTCTTATATTGCTTGACGGGACTCCTGATTGGCTACATATTTTTATCTACATACAATTTTGCATGTAGATAATAGCAGCAGATAGGAATCACTGTACAGCAGAAAAGTCACACTGTCCCCCCAAAAAAAGATCCTTTACACATTTTTCCGTAATCTCGGCTACCTCACAAGGTGTTTGTCTAATTCAGCAGCCTTTGCAAAATATCCAAATTCATGTGTTGCCTTGGATGTATGTAGCAGCTGATTTTAATTAAATTAACAGTAATTGGATATTAACGCCTGAAAACACTGTTTTATCCAACCAGTAAGTAGTAAGATCAAACATCTTATCCTTAGATATTGGGCATTCTCAGCAGTGACCCAGAGGCTCTTAGATCTTAGCAGAAAACAGAATCTTAGAGACTTGGTGAGAGCAGACACAGGTATTGTATACTCCAGCAGATTAACAGTAACTCAGGATGCTTCTGTTTTATATATTTTTTTCATGCTGGTTCCTTTATCTACAGCAATGTTTTCTCTCTCATATGAGTAGTACAGCGCAGGTTTGTTTTATTGCACACAGCCATATACTTTAGGCCTTTTAAAAAAAAAAAGTGTCCTTTTGACCTGGTGTTTGCATATTGCATTCATATAGCCAAGTTTCAAGTAAATCCCTCTACAGTAGCTGTACACTCATTCAAATTTTTGTTTTGACTTTACATTTGTTGGACCTTATTGCTTTTCCTTATTTTGTTTATGACCTTTTTTGTTGGGACCGTCAACCTTTTTGTTTAAGGACGCATTTTGACTTCACATTGGGTTTTTTTTACACATTATTACAATTCTTTGAACTATAGCATAATTTTTTTTAATAAAATTATCCTATTCAAATGCCTGTACTTCTTTAGGTCATTATGTCTGAGTTCTGCACACATTATATTTTTAAATAAATTGAAAAAACCCCATTGGCTGGAAATGTCATCACTGTAGTGAAATGAGTCTCACCTGCACTGAGTGCAGTGAAATTTAGTTTTATTTACTCAAAGTTACTTAGAAAAGGCCTGGAATGTTTTGACATTTTTTCATGTAAGTATATGACCCTCAATTCATTAAAGGGACACCCAATATACTTGAATCAAATAGCATTAGTAATGTGTTACTTGCTATTTGATTTTTCCATAAAAAAAACATGAAGATTTCACTTTGAAATCTTATTAACTGATTGTAGAATGAACTATTCTCGTTTAATAGTCATTTGGTATTTACTATCAAAATCATGTATTTACTATCATTAACAACTTCTACATATTGATCTGAACAAGGGAATAACCCTGATTTGAACTAGAAATGGCAAAGATGAGAATAAAAAAATCACTTTTAACTATGCATTGTTATCTAAAAGAAAAATGTCAAAATTACACATGGATGGCGATTCCTCTGCATATACAAGGTAGTCTTCACAACTTTCCAGATATCTGCTAACCTGCCACATATCAACGACCTTAGAAGTGATTGATCAAGGAGCCTAGACCAGCCTGGTCCATTCAGTGACTTCATGATCAAGGACAATTGTGGGTCCTGAGGGTAGACAGGTTGAGAACCACTGCTCTAAAGATTAATAGACACCAGGGGAAAATTCCAATATAGCATAAGTAAATATCACCATACAGGTGTATGTAAGGTACCCCAAGGGACATGCTGTCTGTTCTACTGAAGGGAAACCCTACAGTACTAAAGTGATTAATTTGTTTATTAGAATAGCATGATGGTTGCTATAGTATGTCAGTATACACATAGAAATTGCAACAGCACTTAAACAGATTAATGATGAAGTTTTCAGTATTGAACTAGGTTTATGCAGGTGCTATGGAGAGATACCAAATGCACTCAGATTTGTAATAATTTTAGCTAAACCCGTGACTAATGCCAGACATCAGCCCAGGTGAGAAGCACTGGGCAGTGAATACAGCTGATATGCTGCTGTCCTACTAGAGAGAAAAGTTCTAGATTAATCAGTAATTGCCTAGAACAACATAATGGTTGCTGCAGTATATAAGTATAATGTAGGAAGATACCAACATCATTAAGACTTGTATTCATTTTAGCTAAGGTGATGTCATAAGCAGGAGACTCCACAGACACAATTAAAATACATTTTACTCCTAATTTAGGCATGTGCACGCAATTTTGCTAAGACAATGTATAGATCATTTTCAGATATTTTTTATGCTATACTTGCAAAGTAAAAACAATGTTCAGGTGATACAGTCCCTTTTATTAGAATAACATGGTGGTTGCTGCAGGATGTCAGTATTCTCTTAGAAATTGAAACAGCACTATACTGGTTAATTCATATTTTTTTGAGTAGTGTAGAAACCAGTACTATAGGAAAATACCAAAATGCACTCAGACTTTCTTTATAAATTCTTTATTTTTAATTTGAAATTATATATACAAATATGTATAAAATATAACAATTAATAATATAAATAATACAAAATAAATTAATACGGGGTCAAAACGTATGCACCTTACTATATGGATACAATATCAATATGTTATCAAGCCAAGAGTATAAAATAAAAATTAATTTGTTTATATTGGGCCAGCACTCAGACTTCTAATAATATTTTTGCTGCATCTGTGATGTAACTACTTCTCACTCGGAATGAGTAGCCAGTTTCATAATACCAATCTACAGAGCTTGGAGATGGTGCCTTTCTACATACAATCTTCAGAAAAACACAACATTTTAATGCAAATATTCAATGTGCATTATAAATCTGTAATTTTCAGTATAAATGTGCTTTTTAAAAAAAGGGTAGCTCCATTATTATACTGTCCCTTTAATTTGTTTGAGAGCTAGATTTCTGTACAATTCCTTATAATTAACTAAAGACACTTTGCTGCCAAAAAGGCCAGATGTTGATATCTAACAACATTACACCTGGGTAACAAACACATATGCATAAAGAAACCAAAATATTTTTGATAACAACAGCATGGAGGTAACACCTGCACTAAATAACAAAATAATATTAACACATAATAATGTGCAAACTTATGTATCTAATATGCTGCATAGCAAAACAAAATTAGAGTAAACAGCCTTATTGAACATTGTTAATTTTAACTGCAAGTAAAATTGTACAACTAATACAAGCAATCCTTAGAAACATATCAGAAATATTCTCCAATATCATGCTAAGCTTCTTATATGATCTCTCATACTTTAATGAAATTCATGATTAGCATGTAAATTAATTGTAGTTGGCATTACCAAGTGGTTCAGTTTTATAATGTAAACACTATAATTGCTCATTATTTTGTAATACATTTTGTCTTTGTCGTTTACTACATATAAACCAACTTGTAATTTTGTAATTTACTGTGTTTATCTCCATATTATTTTTCCCATTTTGCCCAAAGGACAGAAGTGGGAGAGTTATATACATTCTGAATTATCTTAATCCCTGTATTAACAAAATTTGTAATTTAACATTTTAAAAGCAAATTATCCTAATAAATTTGAGGACATATATAAAACCACAGGAAAGTCTGCTTAGCTACTGAAACCACCTAATATATTGTTAATAATTTATCAGGAAGAATACTTCTCTCTTTTTCAAGCATGTCCTGGATTTAGTTGGTAATGTTAGTAATTTTTTTTTTCATAAGTCTGCCTTTGCTAAGGAAGTGAAAGATAATTTTAAATAGAGGACCGTCTCAATCACTCCATAAGTGATTTTTTGACACACATAATGTACATTGATACAAGTCGTCCAATAAACTAGTACACTTACACAGTACTGAAACTTTGCCTGAAAAGTATTAGAAGACAAAGTATATAAATAAAATAAAGTTTATCTCTGTTCTAGTGCTTGGTACATAATTCCCACCATCTCTTTAATTTGGAAACATTTTTTAAGTTGAAGTTTCACTGCACTTTAAGTTTTAGTTTTTATTGAATATTACCTTTTTTATTGAGCCAGTTTTAAAGACTGCAATGAACACAATAGCTGTGTTAAGAATAATGCAAAATCCACAATCCAATTATATGCAACTGAATTGGAATACTTGATGTGAAAAGTCAATAAAAACCAGACAACTCTATACATATTTCATTATGTAATATAATGAAAGAGGAAAAACATCTTAAATTGCTAAGTTACCGCATAGTGCAAGACAGTGAGGTTTTTTTTTTTTTTTTATTGGGGGAAATCTAGACTAAATAACAATAATTTCTTCCACTTGAGACATTAACTGGCACACAATTATTAAAAACCCCAGGTGATAATTAGAGAGTGCAGTACTAAAATAAATTATGAATAGTAGTATAAATGATGCATGGAGTATTGCATAGTTTACATTAAATATTATAATACTAAAATAACAGAAAAAAAAATTATATCTGAAAAATGCACAGATGCTACAAAAAACAAGGTTAAAGCGCAGAATAAATATGCTAAAGTCGTTTAAGATAACTTAACAAAATGTCCCAAATGTTAGGTGGGAGGCAGATTATTGAGACCACTGGCCCTTGTCCCTCTTTGTCCAATAAAATAATAAACATCAACTAAGAAATACCGCACCTTAAATGTAACTTGAAACCTATTTCTTAGCATGTAATCAATATTCTCTGAGAACATAATGTTATATTTATTGAAATATCTACTTTTTATTTCTGGTGTTACACCCCCTCACCTCACCCACACCTCCATTTTCTTCTGATCAAGCTGTCAAACAGCCATGAATACAGATTGGTGTATAATAATATATATATAAGTATGGCAGCTTTGGCTTGGTTTCCAGCTAGATTTTGACAATGGACAACAAATTATGCTTTCAGGTCACTGCTGCTAGAAGGCCAAACTGATTAACCCCATACTAATTAACCCATACTAAAAAGGCTTTTAATGTCAAATTACAATAAAAATCACACCATGTCACAACAATCAACATCAAGACATGACTTATTGGGAATTGTCTGTGATGTTTTTCATTAATTTTAAACTTTACTAAATACAGCTTTGAAGTGTTTGTTATTGTTAGAGCAGAGATTTGTAGTGCAGGATGCTTTGAAATTATATGCATGCTTTCATAATTGAATATCTAATTATGCAACCCTCTTGTTATATCTCTGAAGGGTATACTACAAGTGTTTATCACATCATGGCATATTCATGGAACTATTAAAATAAACTAAATTCATTCATGATCATCCCTTTTTTTTATTTTATATTGTAATAATGAACATATTGGTATACACATATTAATAATGCTACACATATATATAGAAAAACAGGTAGACAAATGTAAGGTTGTGTAATAGACATGTGCAAAACTAAAATTTTCGTTTCGTTTTCGTCCATTCGGACGAAAATGTTATTTATTTCGTCTAAAACGAATTTCGTTCATTAGTGCATTAGTTTCAGACGAAATTCGTTCATTATTTTCGTTTCTTTTTGTTTTATTCGTTCGTTTTATAGAATACAATGTAATACTATTGGCTTTCTATAAACCGAACTAGAGCCCCATTCATAAGAAATTCATAAGAATGGGGCTCTCGTTCGGTTCATAGAAAGGCAATAGTATTACTTGTATTCTATAAGCCGAAAGTCTATAAACCGAACGACTTTCGGTTTATAGACTTTCGGCTTATGGAATACATGTAATCCTATTGCTATTCTATAAACCGAACGACTTTCGGTTTATAGAATAGCCATAGGTTTAAATGTATTACATAAGCCGAAACTCTATAAACCGAAAGTCGTTCGGTTTATAGGCTGTCGGCATTTAACTAATAAGAGACAGAGTCTCCATTCATAAAATTATGAATGGAGACTCTGTCTCCGTGTAGTAAAATGCCGACAACCTATAAACCGAACGTTCGGTTTATAGGCTGTCGGCTTATGGAATACATGTATTCCTATTGCTATTCTATAAACCGAACGTTAGGTTTATACAGGGAGTGCAGAATTATTAGGCAAGTTGTATTTTTGAGGATTAATTTTATTATTGAACAACAACCATGTTCTCAATGAACCCAAAAAACTCATTAATATCAAAGCTGAATATTTTTGGAAGTAGTTTTTAGTTTGTTTTTAGTTTTAGCTATTTTAGGGGGATATCTGTGTGTGCAGGTGACTATTACTGTGCATAATTATTAGGCAACTTAACAAAAAAACAAATATATACCCATTTCAATTATTTATTTTTACCAGTGAAACCAATATAACATCTCAACATTCACAAATATACATTTCTGACATTCAAAAACAAAACAAAAACAAATCAGTGACCAATATAGCCACCTTTCTTTGCAAGGACACTCAAAAGCCTGCCATCCATGGATTCTGTCAGTGTTTTGATCTGTTCACCATCAACATTGCGTGCAGCAGCAACCACAGCCTCCCAGACACTGTTCAGAGAGGTGAACTGTTTTCCCTCCTTGTAAATCTCACATTTGATGATGGACCACAGGTTCTCAATGGGGTTCAGATCAGGTGAACAAGGAGGCCATGTCATTAGATTTTCTTCTTTTATACCCTTTCTTGCCAGCCACGCTGTGGAGTACTTGGACGCGTGTGATGGAGCATTGTCCTGCATGAAAATCATGTTTTTCTTGAAGGATGCAGACTTCTTCCTGTACCACTGCTTGAAGAAGGTGTCTTCCAGGAACTGGCAGTAGGACTGGGAGTTGAGCTTGACTCCATCCTCAACCCGAAAAGGCCCCACAAGCTCATCTTTGATGATACCAGCCCAAACCAGTACTCCCCCTCCACCTTGCTGGCTTCTGAGTCGGACTGGAGCTCTCTGCCCTTTACCAATCCAGCCACGGGCCCATCCATCTGGCCCATCAAGACTCACTCTCATTTCATCAGTCCATAAAACCTTAGAAAAATCAGTCTTGAGATATTTCTTGGCCCAGTCTTGACGTTTCAGCTTGTGTGTCTTGTTCAGTGGTGGTCTTCTTTCAGCCTTTCTTACCTTGGCCATGTCTCTGAGTATTGCACACCTTGTGCTTTTGGGCACTCCAGTGATGTTGCAGCTCTGAAATATGGCCAAACTGGTAGCAAGTGGCATCGTGGCAGCTGCACGCTTGACTTTTCTCAGTTCTTGGGCAGTTATTTTGCGCCTTGGTTTTTCCACACGCTTCTTGCAACCCTGTAGACTATTTTGAATGAAACGCTTGATTGTTCGATGATCATGCTTCAGAAGCTTTGCAATTTTAAGAGTGCTGCATCCCTCTGCAAGATATCTCACTATTTTTGACTTTTCTGAGCCTGTCAAGTCCTTCTTTTGGCCCATTTTTCCAAAGGAAAGGAAGTTGCCTAATAATTATGCACACCTGATATAGGGTGTTGATGTCATTAGACCACATCCCTTCTCATTACAGAGATGCACATCACCTAATATGCTTAATTGGTAGTAGGCTTTCGAGCCTATACAGCTTGGAGTAAGACAACATGCATAAAGAGGATGATGTGGTCAAAATACTCATTTGCCTAATAATTCTGCACTCCCTGTAGAATAGCCATAGGATTACATGTATTACATAAGCCGATAGTCTATAAACCGAAAGTCGTTCGGTTTATAGGCTGTCGGCATTTAACTATACAGAGACAGAGTCTCCATTCATAAAATTATGAATGGAGACTTTGTCTCCGTGTAGTAAATGCCGAAAGCCTATAAACCGAACGATCAGTTTATAGACTTTCGGCTTATGTAATACATGTAATCCTATGGCTATTCTATAAACCGAACGTTCGGTTTATAGAATAGCAATAGGAATACATGTATTCCATATGCCGACAGCCTATAAACCGAACGTTCGGTTTATAGGCTGTGGGCATTTTACTACATGGAGACAAAGTCTCCATTCATAATTTTATGAATGGAGACTCTGTCTCCGTATAGGTAAATGCCGGCTTTTAACTATACGGAGACAAAGTCTCCATTTATAATTTTATGAATGGAGACTCTGTCTCCGTATAGTTAAATGCCCACAGCCTATAAACCGAATGTTCGGTTTATAGGCTGTCGGCTGTTAACTATACGGAGACAAAGTCTCCATTCATAATTTTATGAATGGAGACTCTGTCTCCGTATAGTTAAATGCCGGCTTTTAACTATACGGAGACAAAGTCTCCATTTATAATTTTATAATTTTATAATTTTTTGTCGGCTTTTAACTATACGGAGACAAAGTCTCCATTCATATGAATGGAGACTCTGTCTCCGTATAGTTAAATGCCCACAGCCTATAAACCGAACGTTCGGTTTATAGGCTGTGGGCATTTAACTATACGGAGACAGAGTCTCCATTCATATGAATGGAGACTTTGTCTCCGTATAGTTAAAAGCCGACAGCCTATAAACCGAACATTCGGTTTATAGGCTGTGGGCATTTAACTATACGGAGACAGAGTCTCCATTCATAAAATTATGAATGGAGACTTTGTCTCCGTATAGTTAAAAGCCGGCATTTAACTATACGGAGACAGAGTCTCCATTCATAAAATTATGAATGGAGACTTTGTCTCCGTGTAGTAAATGCCGAAAGCCTATAAACCGAACGATCGGTTTATATACTTTCGGCTTATGTAATGGAGACTCTGTCTCCGTATAGTTAAATGCCCACAGCCTATAAACCGAATGTTCGGTTTATAGGCTGTCGGCTGTTAACTATACGGAGACAAAGTCTCCATTCATAATTTTATGAATGGAGACTCTGTCTCCGTATAGTTAAATGCCGGCTTTTAACTATACGGAGACAAAGTCTCCATTTATAATTTTATGAATGGAGACTCTGTCTCCGTATAGTTAAATGCCAACAGCGTATAAACCGAATGTTCGGTTTATAGGCTGTCGGCTTTTAACTATACGGAGACAAAGTCTCCATTCATATGAATGGAGACTTTGTCTCCGTATAGTTAAAAGCCGACAGCCTATAAACCGAACATTCGGTTTATAGGCTGTGGGCATTTAACTATACGGAGACAGAGTCTCCATTCATAAAATTATGAATGGAGACTTTGTCTCCGTGTAGTAAAATGCCCACAGCCTATAAACCGAACGTTCGGTTTATAGGCTGTCGGCTTATGGAATACATGTATTCCTATTGCTATTCTATAAACCGAACTTTCGGTTTATAGAATAGCCATAGGATTACATGTATTACATAAGCCGAAAGTCTATAAACCGATCGTTCGGTTTATAGGCTTTCGGCATTTTACTACACGTAGACAAAGTCTCCATTCATAATTTTATGAATGGAGACTCTGTCTCTGTATAGTTAAATGCCGACAGCCTATTAACCGAACGACTTTCGGTTTATAGACTTTCGGCTTATGTAATACATGTAATCCTATGGCTGTTCTATAAACCGAAAGTCGTTCGGTTTATAGAATAGCAATAGCATTACATGTATTCTATAAACCGAACGTCGTTCGTTTTAAAGACTTTCGGCTTATAGAATACTATTGGCTTTCTATAAACCGAACTAGAGTCGAGTCCCCATTCATATGAAATTCTTATGAATGAGGAGGGACTCTAGTTAGGTTTATAGAATGCCAATAGTATTCTATAAGCCGAAAGTCTTTAAAACGAACGACGTTCGGTTTATAGAATACATGTAATGCTATTGCTGTTCTATAAGCCGAAAGTCTTTCGGCTTATAGAACAGCAATAGCATTACATGTATTCTATAAACCGAACGTCGTTTTTTTTAAAGACTTTCGGCTTATAGAATACATGCAATGCTATTGGCTTTCTATAAACCGAAAGAGTCCCCATTCATACGAATAGGTCAATTGACCTATTCGTATGAATGGGAACTCAATTTCGGTTTATAGGAAGCCAATAGCATTACATGCATTCCATAAACCGAAAGTCATTCATGTCGGTTTATGGAATGTAGTACAATGCTATTGGTATTGTATAAACCGACTCTATTTCGGTTTAGAATGCCAATAGCACGAATGGACGAATGGACGAATGAACGAATGATTTTCGTTTATTAACCATTCGTTCATTCGGATTTTGTTAGTTAAAATTTTCGTTATTCGTTTTTCGGACGAATGGACGAAAATGCTATTTTCGTCCGAAAATGCATTCGTCCGAAAACGAATGCACATGTCTATTGTGTAATATATATTTATATATATATATATATATATATATATATATATATATATATATATATATATATATATGTATATATATATATATATATACACATTGATCAAATTAATATCTTGTCACATAAAATATCTAACATAGCAAAATATTATGCTCCTAACTACAAAATATGTGTATTTTGTTAGTACAAATAAAGAAAACACATATTCAAATGTGATAATACAGACTGAAAAGGGTTAATAAAATTTGAACCAGGATAAAATGTAATATGGCATAATAAACAACTTATGTAGGTGAAAGAGGAATGGATGGAGGAAAGAGGGGTAACCAGCAGACTAGATAGTGGTAGGAAGGTTAGAATATGCTGAATACACATAGAGCAACTGGTATTGGAAGCAGTGCTGTATTTACCGCGAGGCCCCCCAGCACTGGAAAAAAAATAAATAAAAAAAAATAAAAAAATCCGGCCCTTTAAAAAAAAAAAAAAAAAACCCCACCGCGCTTGCAGGCAGAGACGGAGGTGAGAGGGGATCGGAAGATCCCCCCTCACTATCGCTCTGCCTGCCAGGCTGCACGGGGAGCCGAACAGGCAGCACAGAGAAACCTCCGTGCTGCCTGTTCGGCTCCCCGTGCAGTGTGCCGACACGAAGTGCCGACAGTCACGTGACGGGGGCGCTGACGTCATACGCGCGCCCGGTCACGTGACCTGTCGGCACAATCGCCGGGAAGCCGAACAGGCAGCATGGAGGGACCATGCTGCCTGCCTGCCAGGGAAAGGTAAGTGCTGATGGGATGTGTGTGTGTGTGTGTGTGTGTGTGACTGAGTGTGATGGGAGTCAGAGTGTGTGTGATGGGAGACAGTGTGTGTGACTGAGTGTGATGGGAGTCAGAGTGTGTGTGATGGGAGACAGTGTGTGTGACTGAGTGTGATGGGAGTCAGAGTGTGTGTGATAGGAGACAGTGTGTGTGACTGGGTGTGATGGGAGTCAGAGTGTGTGTGATGGGAGACAGTGTGTGCGTGATGGGAGTAGGAGTGTGTGACTGAGTGTGATGGGAGTGTGAGCTTGATGTGAGTCTGAATGATGGGGCATGTCTTAGGTGTGTAACGTGGGTGTGCAGCTTGGGTAGGGGGGTGCCCGGATTTTGTCTGCCTAGGGCAGCACAAAATCAAGATACACCACTGATTGGAAGGCATCTCCACGATACCTATGTGCAAGTGCTCCTAATTGTGTGTGAACCCAAGGAACCCCAACAGCTGAAATGAGGAAGGCCTCATGCGTTTCGTCCACAAGGTCCTCCTCAAAGGCTCATACCTTCCTCATGCCACATAGCATTTAAATACTCACGCTAATTAAACTTTTAAAATGAAAAGAAATCCCCATAATCACTGATTATGAAGATAATAAAAAAGTATCCATCAAAACATACTCATAGACATTTAACTAAAAAATGGGTTATTTTACTTAAGGGAGGTAAGGCTCCTGGGCCAGATGGCTTTTCAGCCCTGTACTATCTCAAATTTCAAGAACAGCTGGCCCCAATCCTCCTTAGGTTATTTACACAAATATCAAATAAAGATACCTTCCCAAAGGAGCTCCTCCAGGCCTCGATTACCCCGATCCCAAAACCCAATAAGGATCCGACATCGCCGGCAAATTATAGGCCGATCTCCTTAATTAACTTGGACATAAAAATCTATTCAAAGATACTTGCGGAGAGGTTAAAGCCTGTGATGCCGGACCTGATCCATAAAGACCAGAATGGCTTTGTCATAGGGAGGGGAACCGTTGATAACACCAGACGTCTCTTTAATACAATCTATCACATAAACTTGCAAAAGAAACCTACCGCCCTGATGGCCCTCGATGCTGAAAAGGCCTTTGATCGAGTCAACTGGCGTTATTTAGAGATGGTGCTGAGGGCCTTCGGCATTGAGGGCCTCTTCGGGGATGGTACAATGGCCCTCTACTCCTGTCCAACAGCTAGGGTTTCCGGACATATGATTCATTCCCAGTGGTTTGGAATAAAGAATGGAACGAGGCAGGGTTGCCCCCTGGCCCCTATGCTGTACACACTGGCGATGGAGCCATTGGCCTCCATGATAAGAAAATCAAAAGACATTCAAGGGGTCACTATTAACACATTAGATAACAAAATGGTTCTCTATGCAGATGATCTACTGCTTAACCTGACCAATCCAATAAATACCATTCCAAATATAATAACCTTGATTGCAGAATTCAGTAAGTATTCTAACTACAAATTAAATTTCGATAAAACCCAAATATTGTTGGCTTACGTCGATATCAATGATCAGGCAAATATTAAAACTAGGTATGGTTTCAATTGCACACAAACGTACATAGAATATCTAGGGATTAAGCTCACACTAAAATTGGAAGATACGATAAAACTAAATTTTGAATCTAAACTTAGAGAAATTAAGGAGAAATTAACTGAGTGGAAAAGGTTTGAGATATCCTGGTTGGGTAAAATTGAAACAGTGAATGCGTATGTAATTCCTAAAATATCATACCTCTATAGAGGGTAGTGGATGTATGGAATAGCCTGCCAGCAGAAGTGGTAGAGGTAAACACAGTCAAGGATTTTAAGCATGCGTGGGATAGACACAAGGCTATCCTAGCTATAAGATCGGGAACGGGGGACTAATAAAAGTACTCAAAAAAAAAAAATTGGGCAGACTAGATGGACCGAATGGTTCTTATCTGCCGACACATTCTATGTTTCTATGTTTCTATGTTTCTATTTAGGAACATACCACTTAGAGTTGATCCTGACATCTTAAACAATATACATAAACTACTAGTGAATTTTGTATGGCAGAATAAGAAACCTAGAGTTAATTTAAAATTAATGCAACAAGATACTAAATCAGGCGGTATATCTTTCCCTAACATACATTTTGTTTATAACACTTCCATGATTGCGCACACCCTAGCTTGGGACAATTTCTCAAACAAAGTCCCACGATGGCTGGAAATTGAAAGAATAGACACAGGACAGATCGAGCCTTTCGATCTGCTCTGGAGCCAGAGATTGAGGGAGAGGAGATGTCTTTTTAAAAATCCAATATTGAATCATCTTTGCACCATCATAGCAGACCTAAAGAAAAGTATCTCTGGAGGATTAAATCAAATCCCCTTGGACACCCCAATTGAGGTCTTGCAATTTGATATAGGAAATATTGATTTAAAAAATTGGAAATTGAGGAATATTAAAAGTCTAACCGACTTAGCACCCCAAGGCGAAATGCATTCCTTTGATACATTGCAGGCTAATTGGAATCTCCCACCAAGGAAAATATTCAACTATTTGAGAGTGAAACACTATCTCTCTGGGAAAATATCACTTGAGAGGGGACCATTAGAGGAATTAATAGCGAAACATTTAAAGAAAAAAATAGTGTCGAGTGTTTCCCATTTTTTGTCTAATTTACAGCCACCTGAGAGGGCAACTCCATGGATTAAATGGGAGAACGATCTAGGAGTATGCCTTACTTATAATGACTGGGTGCACGCAATATCACTGTTGTTAAAAAATGTACATAGCATAAATCTTAGGGAACTACAGTATAAAATCAATACAAGGTGGTACCTAGTTCCAACTAGATTACATAGGATAAACTCAGACTTAACCTCTATATGCTGGAGGTGTGACAGAGAAATAGGTTCACTATCCCATATATGGTGGCATTGCTCATACCTAAAACCTACCATTCTGAAGCTTCAAGATCTATTGAGTAGCTTGATGGGCCTTAACATTAGTCTTAGAGCAGAATCCTTTCTTTTTAACATCCAGCTGACTGGAAATAAGTATCAGAGAATACTTACCTTGCATATACTACTAGCGAGCAAAATATGCATAGCTAGACAATGGAAAAAGAAAGGAGGTATCCAATGGTCAGAGGTTAAGCAGCAAATAGATTTCCAGTACAAAATGGAGGTAGCTTTTTACCAAAAGTTAGACCAATTAGACAAATTCCATCAAATTTGGGCACCTTGGAAAATATATAACAACTATTAGACAGACTGACTCCCTCATCCAAAGACCCCCCCCCTTTTTTCTTGCTCTCTTTATCCCCCCGAACGGAATGAATGAGGATTGGTTGAGAGATCGAGACAAAATAAGGAATAGAAATAGATCATAGAAAAGACTTGATTATAGTGAACTCAACTCGATCTGTATGTTTCAGTCTAATTGCTTCATTGATGTAAATTGGGAATTCTACCAATTTTGTGTATGTCTATCACATAATAATAAAGAAAAAGATTAAATATAAAATAAAAAAAAATGGGTTATTTTCATATATGAAATGTGAAAATTTGAGGAATTCTTCATTTGAACTGTTGGTGTTCATTGAGCTCCAGGTCTGTACTAGAGAGATGAAGGAGGAACTCTTTTTTTTCTTCTGGCATGAACTGTGTTGACATTTATGCTCATTACACAAATTTCAGATGTTGCGGAGACATCCTCAGCTACTAGTTGCTGTATTTGTATTCAGCGTCTTCTAACATGGCAACCAGTGCCTGTGATTGTCCTCTGTACTGGGTACTATGACTGTGTTGTGATAATTTCAAAATGTATATATACACGGAGGGTCCTATTATGCATTAACTCTTCCTTTAACTCCCTCAGCAGCAAAATAAAATAACATGGAATGAATATGAAAATTTAAACCAATCAAATACATCTATATTAACCCCTCCCTCCCTTACTATAAAACCCAATGTCCAATAACAGCTCCTTCTCTTTCTTTGCTGCTGCCTCAAAAAAGTGAACTTTTTATTATTTCTCTCTGATTGTCTTATAAGTTATATTTGCTTTATATATTGTCCTGGGTCCAGGACCCGTCCTCTGTGTGGTACATTTCATTTTATTGACTTATATTGATGTTTATTTGTATATATTTATTTGTTATTTTTGTTCCAATTTTCTCCCTTCCATTGGGGACGATTATACCCCCCCCCCCCCCTCTGTGTCTGTTTTTTGGTGGTCTCAGCTGCATTGCTGCGTTTCTGCGGCCGTGCAGGCAGGTACCTCAGGATGTGTCTCCCTCTCTCTCTTGCCATTTTAGTTTCAGCATTCTCGGCCGTCGCAGGTCCAGTGTGCACGGTAGCCATCTTAGTGGAGCCCTTTAGGCTATTGCTCAGAAGGCCATCGCGCATGCGCAGCACTCGTGGTTGCCATTTTCCCAGAGTCTGTGTATGTTCTATACACGGATCTCCATCCAGCCACCATTTTCTGGTAGTCGTTTGCAGTTTCCTGCCTCCTCAGCTGAAACATCCCCTCGTTTTAGCACGCAAACAGAGAGGTTTCGCGAGGACATGTTATGTCATGTCAAAGATGGAGCGTTACCGCGTAAAAGAGCCTTGAATCAGGCGAGATTGATGCGTACCTGGAAAAGGGCAAAAGCCCTGCAAGATGAGGACTCAGAGTCTATTTCAGAGGGGCATCTGATGGGTCAGCTAACTCTGACCAAGATGAGAGTGGAGCAGACCTTATGTCGCCTGATGATTCGGACGGGGATACCCCTGTTGAGATGGGGCATTTACACTCCGAGGAATGTGTGTTGGATCCTAGTGGTAACCCACTCTTTGATCCAGAGCAGCTTCATCACCCTAGATCTACGGAGTGGGTACCATCTACCCAAGTTTTGCATAGATTTTGTAGCATAATATATTGCCATGAGAGTGCGTAAGTCACTGGACCGGCCCACCAGGGACAAGTTAAGAGCTGAATGTCCAATGCCCATGGTGCCTAATTTGGCTTTGTAAAACCCCTGAGGTCAATCCCAAGGTGGCCCAATTACTCACTAAAACAGGTTGGAAGTCCAGAAAAGGGCTAGATTATTTGCTACGCAACTGCCAAGACAGGGTCTTACATGTTATGGCCCTCCTGACCAAAATTCCAGCTGGTCAGCTACGGCTCAAGGCACTACTGTGGACCCAGAGACCTTAAGAGGTTGGGTCCAAAGAGCGATCTGCTTCGTGGGTAATGCCACTATAGCCTTGGCTAGTGGACGCAGAAAAGCTGTTCTGCTTAAGATAGAACTAAAGTTAATCAATATGGACTCTTCTGGACCTGGGCCTAAGGCCACTGGTATGCTCTTCAGCGATACTATCTTCAAAGATCTGGGGTCTTTTGTTCAAACATTTACCGCATTAGACAGAGCACAGGCTAATATACATAGGGTTTTCAAACCTAAGGTTTTTCAAAGGGCCGGCAGAGCTAGAGGCCATCTGCCCGGCCGTGGCTACAGGGGTCTCCCACTTAACCCCAGAGGCCTCATACAACAAAGACCAGTGGTCTTCCAATAAGTTAGGGCACCTACCACTTAATTTTTTCCATAGATTTGGCAACCCGGGCAGAGCAGCGGTGTCTGTGGAACACTAAAACATAGAAGGACATATGGTAAGTCATGCTTCCTCTCACCAAATCAGTTAATAGACTTAGAAGTCAAGGCCTTGTTCGCCAAAGGGGCCATCATGCCAGCAATATATTTTGGGTGCCCAAAAAGGGTGGAGGTTCATGCCCTGTTATAAACCTTCGCCCACTGAACAAATTTGTGCGATATCAGAACTTCAAGATGGAAGGAATTCAGTGCCTTCGGGATCTTCTGTGCCTAGGGGACTGGATGATAAAACTGGATCTTCAAGATGCATACCTTACAGTTCCAGTGATGGAGGACCATCAAAAGTTTCTCCAATTTCTATGGTAAGATCAAATCTGGATGTTTGTTTGCCTTCTGTTTCGTCTCTCCTCCACTCCTTGGTGCTTCACCAAGTTATTTACCTAGAAGACATGCTCATCATGTCAGAGGACACAGATGGAATTCTGTCACTTTCGTCTGGAAAACCAAGGTGTCTGTCCAAGCCATGCATATCCCAAGTCTAGAGAACTCAAGAGCGGATTGGGGTTCCCAACATATCAAGGATACAAGCAACTGGCGACTTCTGTCATTTTTCCAACTCCTGCAACGGTTGTGGGGCCTGCTGGACGTGGACTTCCCAACTAAACAAACACCTTCCAAAGTTTTACAGTTGGAGACCAGATCCTGAGGCATTAGCCACGGATGCTTTTCTTCAGATCTGGCCAAAGAACAGACATTACAAATTCCTCCTTTGTGCCTCATAGTCAGGACATTGGTACATTTGCGAAGATCCACAACAATTACCCATTCTCTCTTTTCCTCTTCCTACAGTTTAAAGATGTCCCGACAAAAGTTTTGGTTATTGTTCTTTGCGTTGCCTTTTTGTTCTGATATTTTTCACAATGTGTCAGGGTTCAACACTGACCTTCTGACTCATGCATTTAAAAGTCATTATTTATGTGTTTATATTCCTCCTGCCTTCTCTAGAGGTCTCCCTACCTTACTTTGCTTGTATTCCTTCCCCTCTGTTTGGTGTCAGGTGGGCTCGTTACCTTTTGCTCACACCCAGGTTAAATAGCTGCAGTTTCTGGCAAACAGTGCTTTTGCATTGAAGTTGGATGCCTGATTTCTGAGAGCTGCTGCTTCTGTTCTTGATACTCTCCTTAAAGCCCATTTGTATTGTGACCCTGTCCAGGAACTGGGAATCTGAACCTGAGTGGCTCAACCATCTCAGTAGATGATTTTCAGCATCTGCTGAGACCCTCTGAGTACATCAAGATCTCTTCAGCTAAGTTGCTCCTGCTTAGTCACCCTCTCCAGGGTGTTCCTGCTTAGTCACCCTCTCCAGGGTGTACCTGCTTAGTCACCCTCTCCATGGTGTTCCTGCTTAGCTACCAACCTCTGACCTCACCCCCTCTTGGGTGTTCCTGCGTAGTGACCTTTGTCTCTGGCCTTAACCCTTGCCTCTGGCCTTAACCCTTGCCTCTGTCCTCTTGCCTTGTTTAACTCTCTCCACCGCTACCTTTGCTTTGTCTACAGTCCCTACTATAGCTTTATTCTTACTTCAGTTCCTACTCATACCCTTTTCCTATTCTGCAGTTCTTTGCTAAATTCCCTCTTGTCTCTCCTTCAGTCTTTATTCCAATACCTAGCTCTGTTTCTTTATCTGTTCTCCCTTTGCACTATATTTAACATGCAACCAGACACCTCCACTATCCCTGCACTTAAACTCCTACCTGACCTGGTAAAGGCCCTGACACAATGGTTTTATCTGCCTGGAGTGAATGGTTGGTGATGATTGATTTCGATTGGAGCATCTGAGTATTTTCCATCAAAGAAAGAGGAGGAGCTGTTATTGGACATTGGGTTTTATAGTAAGGGAGGGAGGGGTTAATATAGATGTATTTGATTGATTTACATTTTCATATTCATTCTATGTTATTTTATTTTGCTGCTGAGGCAATTAATGGAAGAGTTTATGCACAATACTCGCCTCTGTGTATTTATAAATCATGACTTTACGTCATGACTTAGCAAAATCATAGAATTCATTGGGCTACTATATCATGAGCTAGTCTGTGGTTTAGGAGGTTTCCCTTCCAGTGAGCCCTCACCACCATTCATTGCTGGTTCCTCTTTCTCCTACCTCAGCTGTTTGTTATATTATATTACAATTAATCCTGTTCCAGGCTTTATTAACCTTTCTTCAGGCTGTGTTATCACATTTTAATATTTATGTGTTGATACTTTTTAATAAGTGTTTATTAATTAGTGTATATTATTAAATGTATGTGTATGTACTACAACCTTACTTGTTTTGCACCTTTCTGTTTGTGTTTATTATTTTTCTGTTTCAGATTACTAGTCTAAAGCAACAACTGCATTATTTAAATCTGGACATTTATGTTTTTGTTTTTATTTTATTTATTGGACTAGTTATATAATCTTTGCAGATACAGCCAGCGTAATATTTAGATTTCTGTAACATAGAAACAAATGCATTATTCTGTATCGTTTGTGGAAAAAAAGGAAACAATAGGAAAATTTGTCACAAATGTGTATACTCCTTGTGCATCAATGCAGTATATGACATGGATTTTAATAATTTTCATGCAGTGGTGATGCCTGGTTATTGCTTGGATTCACAAGGATGTATTTGTAGACAAATATGTAACATGGTTTGCTTATGTCATCGTCAGTTGAATGTCAAGATGGAAGGAATTCAGTGCCTTCGGGATCTTCTATGCCTAGGGGACTGGATAATAGAATTGGATCTTCAACATGCATACCTTACGGTTCCAGTGACAGAGGACCATCAAAAGGTTCTCCAATTCCTATGGCAAGACAAAATCTGGAAGTTTTGTATGCCTTCCGTTTGGTCTCTCCTCCACTCCTTGGTGCTTCACCAAGTTACTAAGACCGGTGGTGGGACATCTATGCAGGAAAGGTGTCAGGCTCATTATTTACCTAGACAACATGCTCATCATGTCAGAGGACACAGAGTCATTACTCTTTCATATGTCATGGACCATCGATCTCCTACAAAGCTTAGGGTTTCTCATCAATTGGGACAAATCCGTGTTAACTCCTGGGCAATGGATAGCATTTTTAGGCCCCATTGACCCCCATGGCACCCAGGTTCATTTCTTATAGGGGGGTCAGATATACTTGCCTTAGCCTACCCATTATTATTTTAACGGCCACACTGGGGGCTATTTTTTTTTTTTTAAATTATTTTATATTTATTTGTTTTCATTTCAGGAGATCTTTGGCTATTTTAATGGTAGCCAAATTCCTCCAAAATGAGCCTCTATCATACCCCTATAAGTCGGTGTCAAGGATAGAGGTCTTTTTCGGGTCTTTTGGGTTTTTGGCAGGTCTTGGCATTGAATCAGCTATGATGCCCAAATGCATTATTATTTGTAATGCAATTGGATACATTTGCCCACGCATGAATTGATGTTTATAATGTCCATGACAAACATTTTTATCCAGAAAGACTGTTAAGTGAATTTCTTGGCTTAATATTTTGATCCTTAAGTGCCATGGTTTCTGGCATCAATGTGTTGCACACTTTTCAAGAGCTCAGTATAAAAAATGTCACTGTTTTTTTTTTAAATTTAATAGGAGCCTCACAAATAATTTAGTTCACATCCCATTAATGTTTAAACCCCACATTTCAGTATTGCTGATTAACATCAGAAAAGTATGACTAACTTACCACAATTATAGCATACATTTTAAGGTATTTCCTGAGAAAGCCTATTTACAATGTGAAATTCTTACAGGAACAGAGCAGCAACTATGACCCAAAAGGTTATAGCTCTAGCTAGTTTCATATTCTGCCAACATTGGAGGTTAGTAACTCTTAGTTTTCAAGGGTTAAGTTTATTTCACTGCAAAGTGTTCCGATGCCTGGGGCAAAGACCAATACACATCACTTGTCCAGTGTGAAGATTATTGGATGTAGCTGACCACAGGGGAACATTCACAAATCACAATTATATTTTCAGAAAGAAAGCAAGAAAAGTTCACACCAGTTCAGACTGATTGGGTATAATTTCCTGAATAATTATTTGAAACATTTTGTGCGTCATTCTTTATGTTCTGTAAAAAATATTTAAATGTAAATACTGTTGCAAATATACTGTACAGTTTGAAGATGAATTTGAAATAATAAAACATACTGATTTTAAGAATATTGTTTCTTGTAGTTGGAGAGTTTATAGACATTTTTAGTCTTGCAGATTCTGTTTAATCTGCAAAATTTCAATACAACACTTTTTATCAATATAAATGGCCTATTAATTTACTTTGTCAATTCTTCTAATGAAGGTGAAATATGTTTAGAGTGTATACTTGTTTTTATATCATTATAACATTAGAAAAATATTTTCTTCTCCCCCGTGGAATGTGAGAATTTTTCCAACTTGGCTACTTTGGCCTTAAATTTAAAATTACCTTCTCAATTTTCTGAAGTTTTCTCTTACATGAATAAAGCCCTAAATGTTTTATTCAGCCAAATACTGGAGAGAGATCACCAGTAGAGGATTCTAGCCTAATTTTTGTCAGTGAATTACAAATAATCACAATACAGATGTTCAGATTTTAATAAACACATATCAATCCACCATCAGCATAATAATACTTGTGTGAACAGACTCTCAGAGGCAACAACAGGCAGAATAGCAAAAATATACAAGGCTGAGAAAATAACATCATACAAATAATAGGGGAATATTTGATATGAAAGGAAAGCATTGTATAGAATCAAGCAGTGTAGATAAATAGCAATTAGGATACAATACAACTGATTAATAAATGCTCTCTGCCCTTTGAACAAGCTTGTTCTACCATGTTCTGGGTGCACTATTCGATTGTTCTACTGATTTTATAAATTTTTCGATTTTCATTTTTGAACCAGTGCTTGTGATCCTGGCCTAGGTTATTCATGTTATTAAATGAGGTTTGTGACCCTGACATTGGCTCTACTTGACTTTGTATTTCGAATAGTACCCTGTATCGGGCACCCATAGTTCCTATCCCTTAATAGGTTTACTAGGCTCTGTCCCATGTAGCAAAATCATGGACTTGACATCCATAATAACTCAAGCTGAGAACTACAGTCTTGGCTACATATTTGGTACAGGCATGCTCACATAGAATGTAATGCACATGTCTACATCTTTTTTCCTGGACGGATAGCCCATATACTTGACTGTCCATGTCAAAACTGGACACCTGACAGCTTTAGTCACAGGATCTTGTCCCAATCTCTTTTGGAGATTATTTAAATCTCTTTTTAGCAATTACTATTTTCTTAATAACATTTTTGTTCCAAGCATTACAGATAAAAGCATGAAAAACTAAATAGACAGTGTTAAACATTTCTACAAAATAGAATAAAAAAATAAATCCTCCAGACAAATACTTAAATAAAAATATAAATATAATAGACATATAGAAAAATTATTTTCAGTAATAAACAAAATATATTACGGTATATAAGAAAATGCTAATAAAAAGAGAAATATAAATAAAAACTAAAAAATAACATATAGTTAGCTATACAAAATATTATATATCATACACAAAAAATATATATATTGTACTTGTAGAGGGAAATAAAATGTCTAGCCTTCCACAATGTGGGCAAACAATGGGGTATCCTGGAGAATATCTAACCCCTCAAAGACATTCACTGCAACCTGGCCAAGTCCAAATTTAACAGAGGACTTTAGACGCCACACCGTGGGAGGGTATAAATGTTATTTCCCTCTACAAGTGTAATATATATTATTTAGATGTGATATTTAATATTCTATAAAACAAATTATATGAAATTGTTTTATTTATTTATTTTTGTCTTATTTATTAGTATTTCCTTATACAATATATTTTGTTTGTTTCTGAAGATATGTTTATATATATTTATAAAATTTATATATCATTTCTTGGTGCAAAATACTGGAGAATGTCTTCAATAGAATGGAATTATTCAATTAATGTAAATAGATGTGAATATTCAGTATCACTAGGAATCCAAGCCGGAAAACCTTAATTTGCATATAGTTATTCTTGTATAGCATTCATGCTACATTTAAAATCAACACTTTCAGGTGTGACAATTAAATTTGCATTTAGAAAAAAAAAGAAATTGTTTTTTCATTGTAAAATAATTTATTATAACTTGTTTTACTTGCCAGTACTACAATTCTCTCATCTTCTTTACATCAGGTTGCTATGGCACCCATGTGAAGCATACCTGATAATAAAGTCATTTAACGCTAAGAACAAGTGAACTGCAAATAAACTTCAAGTACTGAAGTGACACTAAAGTATTGTTTGACTTTTGCTTTTAAAAAATGCCAACCCTAAGAGTAACACCTAACCATAATACTAACCCTGAATTGATGCCCTAACATTAAAACTAACCCAAATTAGCATGTGCACAGCCAATCAGAGTGGGGGTTCTGCACTAGATGAGACAATGGCCAACAGGACCCTGCTGCCTGCTTCCAAAGGAAACATGACAGCTGCTAGTCAGAGTATAAACGGACATGTACTATCAGAAATACATGCCAGTTTATCCTGATACAAGGGCACTAAGCTTTTTGACTTGTGCTTCTATGATAGAAACTCTGTAACCTGTTAACACTGGATGACATGCTATGCTGAAATGCATGGCACAAAGACCTGTTTTTAGGTAATAAAATAGTAGCTTTCCATTTCTTTTGTAGTTGAAAAAAAGTAGTTGCCGGTTTGTATTTTTATGACACGATTTCACACTATGGAAAAACAAAAACTACAATAAGTGTACTGATCTGATTTTTTTTAGATGATGGAGCATTTGAAAATCAGAATATACACAATTGAATTGTAATATACAAAATTGTTTGAAGTTTTAGTTAACTAGCCATTAGAATATACAAGTCACATCTATCTCAGAATACTTAATTTTTCTATTATGTAAGCTGAAAAAAAAATTGAGGTATTACTATCTATTTAACAAGTTTTTGTTAGCTGTCCATCCGATTCAGAAGCATGAAGTTCATGAACTACTGAAAGTCTGGATCTGTACTGAAGAGATTCAAAAGACAGCTGTCTGTATTTAGGTTTTTATCCTGACTCATGCATTGTCATTATTTGCAATATTCATAAAATACTTTCTAAGTTACCTAAGTTCTAAGTTAACTTTTAAGTTACAGGCATTTACAACTAAAATGCATCTAAAAATGAATACAGAATAAAAAATGTGTTATGCATTCTTATTTGCATGCACAATCCTTGGAATCTATCTACTGCATTATATAAACTACAGATGGTGTTGTACAGGCAACAGGTTTTCTGACATTAACCCCTTAGTGACAAGACATTTTCACCTTGACTTTCCCTTGGTGACAATGGCTGTTTTGACATTTCTAGGGTGTTTGTGTTTAGCTGTAATTTTTTTCTTTCTCACATACAGTACCCACACAAATTATATGTTGTTTTTATCGTCATAAGAAGGGCTTTCATTAGATACCATGTTCATCATATCTTATAATTTACTACAAAAAAAATCATAAAATATGATGAAAAATTAAAACAAAAACACTTTTTCTAACTTTTACCTAAAATATAATTTACACAAATAAAATCATTAAAAAAGACCCCGTCTAAATAGTTTCTAAATGTTCTCCTGAGTTCAAAAATATGCATGTTTCCATATTTTTCGGTGTTTTGGGGTTTTTTTCTATATTGATCTTTTGACCCCAACCCGAACCCAAAATTTAACCCTAACACTAAATTTAACCCCAACTCTAATCCTTATTATATCCCTTAATATTTTTTAACTTTAATTTAATTTTAACCCTATCCCTTATGCTAAAAAATATTTAATTTTAACCCTATAGGCTAATATAGCTAAATAACCTGTTTTTAATTAATTTAATATGTATTTTAAATATTTTCCATTGCAATGCTACTAAACTACCACTAGGTAGTCAAGTAGCATATTCAGAGCGACGGAAGTGAAGTTACTTTCACTTCCGAAGCTCAGACCGGCAGAGGACTTAGCCATTTTGACGGAGCAGCATGCTCCGTCAATATGGCTCCCCACGATCGCTCCGTGGGGCGATCGTGGGGGTCCCGAAATCGAAATTTCAGTGCTGGCTATTGCCTCGATGTCGAGGCAATAGACCAGCACTGTTAAAGCGGTTTTCGAGATCGTTGATCGCGAAAACCGCTTCATTCAATGCAGGACGTGCCAGGCACGTCCTTTGTCGTTAAGGGAGTTTCTCCCAGGACGTGCCTGGCACGTCCTTTGTCGGCAAGGGGTTAACAATAAATCTGCATTTATTTGTTCCAAAGTTTTTTGCACTACATTACCTGAAAATGTATCTTTGTCATGTTTTTTGTCCTGGGAATTGAACCTCCTACATTGAAATATAAATATCTGGGTAAAAATGGGCATCTCCAGTCTGGGAGACAGTTAGGGGGTTGTCATAGAGATGGATTTGGATGTTTACTGCCAAGGGCATACCTAGAGCATTTGTAACCTGGAGCAGAATTGGCACAGACTCACACTTACACACACACACAGACTTACACTTACACACACAGAGTCATACTTACACACACAGGAGCACTTACACGCACACAGATTTCATTATTTATTTATTTTTTTACCAGGCCAGGCTGCGGGCTCCAGGTTGGACTGCTCCTACACTTCTGTCTTCCCTACTTCTGACCCTTGAGTATGGCCTAACATGCAGGGTAGAGGTATTTAGGTTTACTTATGAGTTAATACAATGTAGCACTAAAACTCCTACAAAGGTCAAATTAAACAAGAAAATACAAATAGAAAGCTTACGTTAATGTGTGTGGCGGTCCTTGACATTCAAATCATACTGCAGTCACTGAATTTTGTTTGCTCACAACTTCGGAACTCGGCTGCTTGTTAGTTTTTTTGACAGTAGAAATTGGGGTAAGGCAGCTGTGTAATGTCACTAGTTTACGGTGTATATGCAGTGTTTAGTCTCAAGCATCTCTATGATACCCTTATGACTGACTCCTTGGAGAGTCCTAGAATGTCCAATTTATACACATTTGTGGGAGGAAAAATCCTGCAAAAGATGTGTTTTAAAATTAAGTCTTTCAAAAACAAAAATAAAAAAAATAAAATAGATGAAGGTTTGTAAAGTGTCAGACTTAATATAAAAATTCCATTCTTTCAGACTTCCTTAATCCTTTTATGATCATATGTGACTTAACAAATTACCAAATAGGCAGTTGCTCGTCGACACATTTTAATGTGGATCTCCATCCCTGGATGTTGGCATTGTAGCCAACAGGTAGCCAAATGCAAGGAAGGGCTGTTCTGGCAAGGGGCACAATGTATATGAATAAAAATGAAATAGGGCTATGTATAATGCGTTGTAATTCTGTTTGTAAAAAAACATCAGTGTGTTGGATAGGGCTTCATAACTGTGCTGCCTCTTACAAATTCTTGTTTGAAAATGGACCCTTTCATGAGAATATTAAGCAGACTTCTTTTACATGAGAAAATGATAGCAATTGCCTGCTAAACAGAGTCCAAACATTAAATTTAATTTAATCTAAACAAAAATTGAGTAGAAGAAAATGATAGTAATAATATTAGTTTGATTGTTTACTTGACTCTCTTGAGGGAAAAGAGCTGCAGGCTTTAATTACACATATGAATTCCTAAAGCATTTTGGTTTACTCACAATATGCCACTGTACTGAAGCAAGAGCACATAGACCTGTCTCAAAATAACCTTTATCAAAATGTTACATCCAATGAAGAAAAAAAATACCAGCCAACCTCCTTAAAATTCTATTACAGTACACATCCCATTCTACTTCTGCTGAATTATACTGTGCCTTTTTTCTTAGTTTTTAAAATGCATAGTTATCACTTCCAAAAATAATATTAACACCTATATGTAGGTAATGTATATACATTTGGCTGTATATGTTTGAACTTGAAAATTAGAGAAGTCTAAATATATTCTTTATGGTAGTAAAAAACTTTCTAAATAAATACACAGATACACTTTAGAGTCATTACAGATATAGAGTCATTAAAAGTTCAGCTGAGGTGAAATTAACATTTTATTTGACCGACTCAGCTACACATTCTGCACAACCAAACTTGGTGAGCTTCTCCTGGGATAATGCATCAAAATGATAATGCACGCAAAAACAAGCTACAGACAAAATTAGACAAACACATTCAGACTAAAACAGGAGTTTGCATGCAAGCTTATAATCTAGAGGGAATGGAAAATATGAGAAACATAAGGTGAAGAGGGGGAAAGGTGAGAGAAAAGAAAAGAAAAGTAAATTGTGACTGGACTCATTGGACTCAATGGAAGGCATTGGGGAAAAATGATAGCTGAGTGAGTCACACCAGAGAATGGGTGATGTAGGTTGGTGAATTGCAAAGTGTAAACCTGCAGACTCCAGCCACATAGAAATGAAAGTCGTAAGAGACTGCAGGAGGTTATAGTGAGGGAACTGACATGTTGCTAATAATTGTGTATATAGGTGGAATGTAGTCAGATGGTTGAATGAAAGGTCAAGTCACATCACGTGATGAACAAAACCTATGTTGGAAATAAATCCAGGGGTTGGTTATGGGAAAGGTACTGAACAGTCTGAGTTGATGTGTCTGGTTGTAGTGACTTTGAGTTGAATGGCTCAGGAATTAGTATGACACAGTCTGAGTCGAATAGCTGGTAATGCTGTGTCTGGTTGTAGTGGCTTTGATGGAAAGTCTGCAAAGCAGGCAATTATACTCATGAAGGAAAATGGGAAGAGGTTGAAAGCAAATGGTATAAATACAAAGTAACACACAGATAATTTCAAATCTAGACCAGAGGGTACATGATGCAAGATGTTTTAGAGACAAAGAATGTAACGGATCCCTGGGTACCCCTGCTGGCTTCCGCCAGCAATGCTCTGCTTCCTCATACTGGAACTCCAAATCAGGAATACTCAGCACTTTACCACAGGCACCCGGCAACACCAGTGTAGTAGTAAAACAGGAACTTATTTATGAAACATCACAGACTTATTTATACACACAATCATATCAAACAAGGATTAACATACAATGAACAGCTAACATTAGGACATTAGTACATACAATGGGAAAACATAATGGAGTTGGCAGTATAAGACACCATCTTAACTTGGGGAACACACAGTGGGAATTCTGCCTGACAGAGCATAAAGTCCAAAATATTTTTGAACTGGGGATGATGTGTCTAGTTGTAGTGGCTTTGAGTGGAATAACTCAGGAATTAGGATGGAACAGTATGAGTTGAACAGCTTCGAATGATATGTCTGGTTGTCTGGTTGATGTGCCACTGCTACCGGACTCATTATCTCCAGTCCATCCTGATTCCTGAGGTATACAACCAGAAACTACAAATTTTGGCTTTCATGCTCATATCTATTGGTCTCTAAAATATCTTGCAACCTGTGCCCTCTGACCTATCAGTTCTTTTTTACTTTTAATGAACAGATGCTTAAGTGTACAGAACATTAGGAACACAAAGCCCTTTTCATGAAACAGATACAGATTTAACCTGTTAAACACAATTTAGTGAGTTTAAATGAAAAGGAGGAAGCAGGTTCAAGATTGACATGGATTTATGGGGCATTTATTATAAAGAATGCAATCTTTCCCTTAATATTTCCCCTAAGGGAACAAATGTTTTCAGTAAACAGCTCAGAGGTTTTGCTAGGAGGCATTTCAACTAGATGGGGTGATAAAACATCAGTCCAATTGCCCTGCAAAACAAGGACATAAGTTGCTTGTGACTTGTGTTTAAAAAAAAATGACAAGATTATAGTCATGTGTACAAATGTTTGAGGTTTAGGGAATGAGATCAATAAATTTGTGGCAATAATGGCATCTGAAAATGTAGATTTAGAGGCAGTGAACTGGAAAACTTAAACACTTGTCCTAGGAGTGCAGATATTCTAAATTCCTAACTGGGATTATCTCTAAAACAAGAAGTTGAGAATTCACCTTGTAACAAGGCTATATTAGATTTAGTGTTCATAAATGGAGATGTGATATCAGATATTGTTGTAGATGAAAATTTGGAATGTAGTGATCACCAGTCGATGTGGTTTAATATAAGAACAGGTTTCACACCACACTAAAACACGTTTTAGATTTTAGAAAAAACAACTTATCTAAAATTAGAATATGTGTAAATGAGTCATTATCAGACTGGATCAGTTTACATAGATTCCAGGAGAAATAAGATTGTTTAAAAGTTGTTTTATTATTGGCAATAGAAAATTTTATCAGGCTTGTCAGTAACAGCAAAAAATCTGTAAAAACTACTACAAAATTATAAAAGACAAAAAGTTAGCATTTAGTAACTATAAAAAAAAAAAAAGAGCAAGGAAGATAGTCAGATCCATAAGAATATCCATGAGAATAGACAGAAAGAAAGTTATTAGAGCTTCCAAAGGGATAAAATGAAAAGGGAAAGTAAAATAAGGATTACTTATATTAAAAGCAAAAGAAGGAAAGTATGTAGACAAAGGTCTAGCTGACTGCCTCAATCAATATTTTTGGTCAGATTTGTTGTGTTGCTTTTTTAGAGAAAATCTATGAATTATTTGAAATGTTGCAAAGAGATTCACTTATGCAAAGTAATGCGCTTATGAGACCACCTCCAAAAAGCAAACAAAAATAGGTTTTAGCTGCAGTATTATAACAACCAACCACCAAACTCACATTCATTAAGATAAAAAGCAACAGATATTTTTTAATAGTGCTAAAAATTAAACAAACATAGACTACATCTGTACATCTAAAATACACATAAAAAGCCTCAATACACTGGGCACATGGTATATGCTAAAGAAATTAGACTATCAGGGTTTTATCCAAGTTGAAAGTAAAACTAAAATATAAAAATATAAACTTGATACAGGTTTATACTTATCCAATCGCAGGCTAACAGATGGTGAATAATGCCATAAAACATGGCCAACAGAAGGGGATCACTCATGATGTGTCTTGTGGCTCTACATTTGGTTTGCCATCTCTCTCCTAGATGCAGTTCTAGATGAAATGTGTTTAAGACAAATACCCTTAAAATTTATATTCTAGAAAAATAATCTCAACTATGAGTATCTTTGTGTCACCATAAACTGACTCTCTCTGACCTCTAAACCCTTTCCTACCTTCTGCCAGTGGAAGATAGTATGTTAATTTTCACTTTACATACAAAATGTTATATGTGTTATTTTTATGGGAAAACATTTTTATTACATTTTTCTAAATTTATACACAGATCATGAACAATAATAAAAAAAAGTTCAGGCAACAAAAAAGTGTATCCAGTTTTTCAGAACTGTGACATTACCACCTCCTAAAGAGCAACCTCTAGGTGTGACCAGCACTACTAGATTTAAGAGCACTACTCAATTTAAGAGTAAAACTTAAATTTAGGTTACCATTATGCTTGGTGCCTTGATGGTGGTATAATAATGAGAATGTTAAAATATATGCCTATAGTTCTTCATAGGAGTGCATTGATTTATTTATGACTTGTATAATTAACTTATCCATTAGTCTTGGTGGTTTTCACTGTTTATTTTTTGTCTCAATGAGTATATTTTATATAGCCTAGACAAGGGTCACTAAAATGGCAGGTCATTTGAATGTTCAAGTGTTTCTTTTTGTCGCTGGGTGATTTGTTCAAATAAGCAAATGTATACCTCATTACCCATTATACTTATGGGGCTCCCAATCTCTGTTTTAAAAGAAGAAAAAATACCACAACTAGTGGGCATAGTCTTAAATTAGAGGGGCAACGATTTAAAAGTAATATCAGGAAGTAGTAAACCGAACTATAAACGTTCGGTTTATAGAATAGCAATAGGAATACATGTATTCCATAAGCCGACAGCCTATAAAACGAACATTCGGTTTATAGGCTGTCGGCTTTTAACTATACGGAGACAAAGTCTCCATTCATAATTTTATGAATGAAGACTCTGTCTCTGTATAGTTAAATGCTATTGTATTCTATAAACCGACTCTATTTCGGCTTATAGAATGCAATAGTACTACGAATGGACGAATAAACAAATGATTTTCGTTTATTAACCATTCGTTCATTCGGCTTTCTTTAGCTTAGCATTTTCGTTCTTCTGACGAATGGACGAAAATGCTATTTTCGGCCGAAAATGCATTCGTCCGAAAACGAATGCACATGTCTACTGTGCACCATCTCCTTCATCATGTTGTATGAAGACAGATGACAGTGCACTGGAAATAAGGTCATTTTCTGTGTCCTGTATCAGTAATCACAGCATACAATTAGGTAGAGATGGAAAGAGATTATCTGCATGAATGATTTATCTACAGGCTGTGTTAAGGTCTATTACACTGTGCTGAATTCGGCAGCAGAGTCACTCACTCTGTTGCCAATTCAACAAGCACTAAAAGTATATGAATTTTCGTATACTTTTCATGCTTGTTGAATTGGCAACAGAGTGAGTGACTCTGTTGCCGAATTCAGCGCAGTGTCGTCTCTCAGATGTAACAACGTTTCTCATGTATTTCCGGGGGTTTGTGTACTGGCTGTTCACAGCAAACAAACCCCCGGAAATACACAAGAGATGTCGTGCCTCCGAGTGACAGGCGTGCTCCGGGCTGGCAACACGCCTGTCACTCAGGGGCACGATACGCTCCTGTTGGCAACCCGAGCTAGCTAGCTAGCTATTTGGTGAAATTCAGTGATTACATGGTGTTCCTAAAGAAACTAAGTATACATATAATGCAAACAATTCTAAACATTTGCTGCCCTGTATAACACTATCCATAAACCTTTTTTGACAGGCAAGCAATAATGAAATTGATGTATCTGCAATTATTGTGATTTAAAATATGGCTAGAATATTTCAAAGCCAAAAACTAAAACTGATATGGACCAGCCTTTCATCATCTAACATAAATTATTGTACCTATGTTTGATAAGAACATGTCGGTCATCATCATGATTTTCACAAAAGATGTGCATTAGTTATTTATCTGAACTACTTTATTAAATAATTTAATATTATGCTTAACACAGTACTATATTTATGGATTATATAGTTGCGCATTTAGATAGAAAATGTGTTTTTTCTGTGGAAAATACATGCTGGGTTTTGAGTTATTATAGGCAGAAAAATCTCTAGTTATTGATTCCTAGGTGTCATCATTATAATGCTCCTGTTGATAAAAAAAAAACATATATTTGCTGTTAGTTGTAAAACTTGTTAAGCTTAAAAAAGTAAATTAATATGAAATATGTTTAAGACAAATACCCTTAAAATTAATATTCTAGAAAAATAATCTCAACTATGAGTATCTTTGTGTCACCATACACTGACTCTCTCTGACCTGTAAACCTTTTTCTACCTTCTGCCAGTGGAAGATAGTATGTTAATTTTCACTTCACATACAAAATGTTCTATGTGTTATTTTTATGGGAAAACATTTTTATTACATTTTTCTAAATTTATACACAGAACATGAACAATAATAAAAAAGTTCAGGCAACAGAAAAGTGTATCCAATTTTTCAGCATTCAATTAGAATGTGTAAGTAGGATCATATTTTTCACACTGTGGTTAAATTTGTTTGATGCCCTCACTATCTATGTGTTTTTATAGCTTGGCTGCTCTTCTAAGAGCTGCTTTTCAAAGAGTATATTTAAGAGATATTCTGGAGATACTCTGGAGGTAGTCTGAGGTATACAAGAGGTGAGAAAAACTAAAAGATCTTTTTGATTTAAATTCTTAAAATGGCAGATTTGGTTTACTGTGATAATTGTTCTGCATTTGTTTCACATTCCATTTTTTGGAGGTTTGGAGGCTGTCTAATCTGTAGACAGTTCTCAAGATTGCAGCAGGAGATTGCATTTTTAAAGTCCGAGATTTGTAATTTATCTGTAAAACAAACTCGGGCTGAGACTGTTGCGAAGTCACTGACACAGAGGCCATTGCCGCAGAGGCTTCCTAGGAATGGCAGGTGGATTACTGTTGGATCTGGTAGGCTTAGAGTTGTGGATAAAAGGCATGTCCCACAGTCTGTGGCTGTCCAGAATTCATTTTCAGCACTTGCAGAGTGCAGTGGTGTTGTGGAGGCAGGCTCAGACGCAGAGTTTGAGGAACCACTCTCCTATGTGGCTAAGGTGTGCAAGGAGAAGGTGAGGCCTGATAGAAAGCAGTTGTTGTTGGGCGATTCTATCATAAGAGGTGCGGAGTTGGACACTATTGGCTTAGTGAGATGTCTTCCTGGAGCTACTGCTCGCAGAGACAGGAGGCGTATTTCTAATATTGTTAAGCAAGCAAATCAGGAAGGAGAATTGGATGTACTGGTTCATCTAGGGACAAATGATTTGGCTTGCAATGAGGTTTCAGAGGTGAAGGAAGCTTTTCGTGTTCTTGCCAATGATATACGGCAGGTTGTGTCCACACTGTCCTTTTCTGAAGTTATGCCTGTGCACAACATTCAGAATGATAGACGGATGCGTATTAGGAACTTCAACTTGTGGCTTGGAGAATGGTGTCGGGAGCAAGGATTTGGCTTTGTTTCTCATGGAAGTTCACTATGGGATAGAAAGGAACTGTACAAAAAAGATGGTTTGCATCTTTCTCAAAAGGGAACGAATGTTCTCAGTGAGCAGTTCAGAGGTTTTGCTAGGAGGTTTTTAAACTAAAAGAGGGGGGCAAAATGGCGATAAAACATCAATCCAATTGCCCCCCCAAAAAGGTACAGAAGTTACCTGTAGTCAGCGTGCTAAAAAAGGATAAGCTTAGGGTCATGTCTACAAATGCTCGCAGTTTAGGGAATAAGATCCATGAACTTGTGACAATATTGGCAACTGAGAATGTAGATTTAGTGGCTGTTACTGAGACATGGTATAATGAAAAACATGACTGGGACATTTCAATACCAGGGTACTCTTTATATAGAAAAGACAGAGAAGGTAAAAAAGGGGGAGGGGTGGCCCTGTATGTGAGGGATAGCTTAAAATGTAACGTAATACAAGTTAGTGAGGCGAACATAGAGTCAGTTTGGGTTACATTAGAATTTGGTAATCATATGGTAACTCGGGTAGGTGTGATTTATAGGCCCCCTGGACAAATAGAGGAGTTAGATAATCTACTAGTTGAGGAAATAGCTAAAATGACAATGAAGGGAGAAGTGATCATCATGGGTGACTTTAATCTTCCTGATGTGAACTGGAAATACAAAACAGCTACTAGTGCCAGGAGTACGCATATCCTAAACTCCCTACTGGGATTATCTCTAAAACAAGTAGTGGAGGAGCCAACTCGAAAGCAGGCCATACTAGACTTAGTGTTCACAAATGGAGATCTGTTATCAGATATTACTGTAGGTGAAAGTTTAGGATCTAGTGATCACCAGACAGTGTGGTTTAATATAAGAACAGTGACGCAGTCACACCACACAAAAACAAAAGTTTTAGATTTTAGAAAAACAGACTTTTCTAAAATTAGATTAGATGTGAAGGAGTCATTATCAGACTGGAGCAATTTAAATGGAGTCCAGGAGAAATGGGATTATCTAAAAGTTGCACTACTGAAGGCAACAGAAAATTGCATAAGGCTTGTCAGTAAGAGCAAAAAATTGAAGAAACCACTGTGGTACTCTGCAGAGGTGGCTAAAATAGTAAAAAATAAAAAGCTAGCATTTAGTAATTATAAAAATACTCAGAGTGAGGAAGATAGAAAGATCTATAAGAGTAGGCAGAAAGAGGCAAAGCAAGCTATAAGAGCTTCCAAAGCACACACAGAAGAGACTATAGCCCAGTCAGTGAAAAAGGGGGATAAAACATTTTTTAGATACATACATGAGAAAAGGAAAGTAAAACAAGGATTAGTTAGATTAAAAACAAAAGAAGGATGCTATGTAGAAGAGGATAAAGGCTTAGCAGACTGCTTTAATGAATATTTTTGTTCAGTTTTTACAAATGAAAATGAGGGTAAGGGACCTCATTTAGGGAAAAAGACTAATGAGTCTTTTGATGCATGTAAGTTTACAGAGGAAGAGGTTTTACTTCAGCTGTCTAAAGTAAAGACAAATAAGTCGATGGGACCTGATGGGATACATCCAAAGTTATTAAAAGAACTTAGTGGTGTACTAGCAAAACCGTTAACAGATTTATTTAACCAATCATTGTTAACGGGAGTAGTTCCAGAAGATTGGAAATTAGCTAATGTTGTGCCCATTCACAAGAAAGGTAGTAAGGAGGAGGCGGGCAACTATAGACCAGTAAGTCTTACTTCAGTAGTGGGGAAAATAATGGAAACCTTGTTAAAGAATAGGATTGTTGAACATCTAAAGTCGCTTGGATTTCAAGATCAGAGACAGCATGGGTTTACTTCAGGGTGATCATGCCAAACTAATCTTATTGATTTTTTTGATTGGGTAACTAAAATAATAGATCAGGGTGGTGCAGTAGACATTGCTTACCTAGATTTCAGTAAGGCTTTTGACACTGTCGCACATAGAAGGCTTATCAATAAACTGAAATCTTTGAGTTTGGATTTCAATATTGTTGAATGGATTAGACAATGGCTGAGTGACAGGCAACAGAGGGTTGTAGTCAATGGGGTATATTCGATGCAAGGTCTTGTTACTAGTGGGGTACCTCAGGGATCTGTTCTTGGACCCATTCTCTTTAATATTTTTATTAGCGATATTGCAGAAGGTCTTGTTGGTAAAGTATGTCTTTTTGCTGATGATACAAAGATTTGCAGCAGGGTTGATATTCATGGAGGGATAAGCCAAATGGCAAATGATTTAGCTAAACTAGAAAAATGGTCAGAGCAGTGGCAACTGGCATTTAATGTGGACAAGTGCAAGATTATGCACCTTGGGCGTAAAAACCCAAAAGCAGAATATAGACTATTTGGTACAGTCCTAACCTCAACATCTGAGGAAAGGGATTTAGGAGTAATAATTTCAGAGGACTTGAAGGTAGGTAGGCAATGCAATAGAGCAGCAGGAAATGCTAGCAGAATGCTTGGTTGCATAGGGAGAGGTATTAGCAGTAGGAAGAGGGAAGTGCTCATGCCATTGTACAGAGCACTGGTGAGACCTCACTTGGAGTATTGTACGCAGTACTGGAGACCTTATCTCCAGAAGGATATTGATACTTTGGAGAGAGTTCAGAGAAGGGCTACTAAACTGGTTCATGGGTTGAAGGATAAAACTTACCAGGAAAGGTTAAAGCATCTTAACATGTATAGCTTGGAGGAAAGACGTAACAGGGGGGATATGATAGAAACATTTAAATACATAAAGGGAATCAACACAGTAAAGGAAGAGAGTATATTTAAAAGAAGAAAAACTACCACAACTAGAGGACATAGTCTTAAATTAGAGGGGCAACGATTTAAAAGTAATATCAGGAAGTATTACTTTACTGAGAGGGTAGTGGATGTATGGAATAGCCTGCCAGCAGAAGTGGTAGAGGTAAACACAGTCAAGGATTTTAAGCATGCGTGGGATAGACACAAGGCTATCCTAGCTATAAGACCGGGAACGGGGGACTAATAAAAGTACTCAAAAAAAAAATAAAAAAATTGGGCAGACTAGATGGACCGAATGGTTCTTATCTGCCGACACATTCTATGTTTCTATGTTTCTATGTTATTTAACACACTGATGCAATTTGCATATGGACAGCTGGCCAGCTTGAAATTCACAGAACTCAATAATTTATTCTTAGAGTTGAAAGTTTAAGAAGCAATGGAAATGCAAAGAGTGGCATAAACCTAAGTTATAACTTGGCAGAATGACATGACTCAAATTTCTTTTCAGTTTAATTATCCATCCACCTGTATGTATACATATGGAGGGGAAATAAATTCTGGCACTGCTAATAATATTTATTAAATTGTTTTTGTTTCTAGAATAACCTATATTGTTTACATAAATTACCTATTCAGCATCCTTCCCAACTATTTAGCTTATGACTAAGCAGTATATGTGTGAAGCGCAGCATGCTATTTGGCTGGTACAGTGCCTTGCAAAAGTATTCACCCCCTTGACTTTTTACCTATTTTGTTACATTGCAGCCTTAAGTTCAATGTTTATTTAATCTGAATTGTATGTGATGAATCAGAACACAATAGTCTAAGTTGGTGAAGTGAAATGAGAAAAATATATACATAAAACTATTTTTTTTAAATAGAAAACAGAAATTTGGCATGTGCGTATGTATTCACCCCCTTTTTTATGAATCCCATAAAAAGCTCTGGTGCAACCAATTACCTTCAGAAGTCACATAATTAGTGAAATGATGTCCACCTGTGTGCAATCTAAGTGTCACATGATCTGTCATTACATATACACAACTTTTTTGAAAGGCCCCAGAGGCTGCAACACCTAAGCAAGAGGCACCACTAACTGCCATGAAGACCAAGGAACTCTCCAAACAAGTATTTGTTGAGAAATACAAGTCAGGGTTAGGTTATAAAAAAAATATCCAAACATTTGATGATCCCCAGGAGCACCATCAAATCTATCATAACCAAATGGAAAGAACATGGCACAACAGCAAACCTGCAAAGAGACTGCCGCCCACCAAAACTCACGGACCGGGAAAGGAGGCCATTAATCAGAGAGGCAGCACAAAGACCTAAGGTAACCCTGGAGGGGCTGCAGAGTTCCACAGCAGAGACTGGAGTATCTGTACATTTGACGACAACAAGCTGTACGCTCCATAGAGTTGGGCTTTATGGCAGAGTGGCCAGAAAAAAGCCATTACTTTAAGCAAAAAACAAAATGGCACGTTTTGAGTGCCATTCATCCCCAAGTTTCTCAGCAGCTGGGACTGTGAAACTGATCAGAGTTGAGGGAAAGATGGATGGTGCTAAATACAGGGACATTCTTGAGCAAAACCTGTAGCACTCTGAGGCTAGGACGGAGGTTCACCTTCCAGCAGGACAATGACCACAAACACACTGCTAAAGCAACACTTTAGTGGTTTAAGGGGAAATATGTAAATGTGTTGGAATGGCCTAAGCAAAGCCCAGACCTCAATACAATAGAAAATCTGTGGTCAGACTTAAAGATTGCTGTTCACAAGCGCAAACCATCCAACTTGAAGGAGCTGGAGCAGTTGTGCTGTCCCAATAAAGCCTGATTCAAATCACTATAATTGGAATATGGAGTCTATGGCTTTACTGTTCAGAATTTTGTTTTCAAAGCCACCCAGAACATTTCCTTTACTTTGAAACAACATACATGAAAATAACAAAAATCTGAATAATCAATTAACATTGCACAATTTATGGATGCTGGAAATGCTTATGCATTCAAGCTCATCTCAATAGATCAGCCAGTGTTTCATGTAAGATGTGAAGCTTAGAGCTCTCTTATATTGATTGGTCCTCCACAGCCCTGTGGTTAGGCAATTCCTTCTTGTCAATCAGCATTTTTACTATTGGGATGTTTTATTGCTTGACACTTAATGTTTGCGCAACACTCATTGAATCACTGTCCAACAATGTGTATCTGTAGCCAAAAGTAAATCTTGAATTCTGTTCATTAATTATTTACTGCTTCTTGCATTGGTACCTGTATTACTATGTAACATACAATTAGTTTTACACTGTGCTTATTTAAGTTTTAATTACATATGAAATGCATTTCTTGGATTTTAACTATAAAAATGGTGTACATTATTTATTAGACCAAAAAAATTAATAGGGGGACACGTTAATTACAAAATGATTACATATGCACAGTTCACAACTGTGTACAAATTGTACAAACAGACACTGAGGCACATCCAACATCTATAAAAATAGCAACACTTCATTTAATTACATTAAAACAAATATGTCAATACATTAATGCAACAATGCCAATGCATAGTATCACAAAACAAAGCATTCTTACCCCTTGAAAAAGGTAGATGCCCTAATGTTGGGGTTAATATCAGTCCAGGGGTGCTGCTTATTTGTGTATGCTGCTATTAATGTTTTAAGATAACTTTGTATGTGATACTATATGTATGGGCATTGTTGCAGTTATGTATTAACATATATGTTTTTATGTTGTTGTAATGAAATAAATTAGTGTGGCTATTTTTACAGCGATTGGATGTGCCTCAGTTGTGCCTATTTGGACATATGTATTATAAGCTAAACAGTTTATTGACTGTCTATTGAGTAAGTGTTTTAAATGTGTATTTGTTCATCTGGCACTCTGACTTCCAAAAATGACTGACCACCTCCCCTCATTGCACTTTTATCTCCTATGTAACTAGAACCTCATATCTCTTTAACATATATATACATATGTTTGGGGACGAGCAATCCTTACCTTTTGTTCAAATTAACTAATTGGTAATGTCCTCTTCTATTTTAATGTTTTTCTCACCCCATTGTACTATGGAATATGATGATGCTTTATTAACAATAATAATAACCTCACAGACTTAAAGCAGATACATGCCTGTAGCCCATCTGACACATCTAGCCATGACCGGTGATTGAACTGCTAAAAAGACTTACATTCTTATAAGAAATAGCTTGGTAGGTAAAAAGGAAAGTTGAAAATAAAGGATTGTAGCTCCAAAATGGGAAACCCCAGAACCCCAGAAAAAAAACACAGAAAAAGACAGAAAGATATAGCCTAACTATCAGGTTGATACATTGGTTCTCTAAATAGCATTTAAAACCAACTTGTCATATACTTTTTCTCCCTCGTATGATGAACACATTTTGATGTATGCGGGCAGCTAAGCCTAGTATTTCATACACTGAGGAGCACTATATTTGCACACTTAAGGCTAGGGCATTCTATCAATGTTGAGGTAACAACAAGTACGCCTCTTATTAACCATGTTGAGAACAACAACTTCTATCAAGTGAAGAGCTGAGCACTATAAACATACGGAGAAGGTATTTTCCTTTTGATTGTAGTAATTAAGTGATTCGAAATGCCAGTCTGACCCAATCATACTTTTTTGCATCCATGTTGTGGCTCGCGCAAATAGTCAGTCCACTCTATTAGACAGCCTACTGGACCTTAACTCTGGCTAATTATGTACTTTAGAAGCTATTGTCTTAAAACTTAAACATAATAATGTGCTTTTACTCTAGGGCTTTTTTTGTATTTGTAACCGGAGTACAGGGTGTGCCGATTAAGTGGACACTACCACTTACATAAGATGTAACTAGATTACCAGTGCATTTAAAACAAACACAAACATAGGACATTTTTTATGTTTGAATTAATTGCATATAAAAGTAAAAATAAAATTAGGTGTCTATCTCCAGCATCCATTTTAAAAGGTTTACCCATGATGCAACATTCTCCAAAATCTTTCAGCAAGTCTTACTTAATCCCTTGACGACAAAGGACGTGCCAGGCACGTCCTGGGAGAAACTCCCTTAACGACAAAGGACGTGCCTGGCACGTCCTGCAGTGAATGAAGCGGTTTTTCACGATCAACGATCGTGAAAACCGCTTTAACAGTGCTGGCCTATTGCCTCGACATCGAGGCAATAGCCAGCACCGAAATTTCTATTTCCCACGGAGCGATCGTGGCAAGCCATATTGACAGAGCATGCTGCTCTGTCAATATGGCTAAGCCCTCTGCCGGTCTGAGCTTCGGAAGTGAAAGTAACTTCACTTCCGTCGCTCTGAATATGCTACTTGACTGCCCCTAGTGGTAGTTTAGTAGCATTGAAATGGAAAATATTTAAAATACATATTTAATTAATTAAAAACTGGTTATTTAGCCTATAGGGTTAAAATTAAATATTTTTTAGCATAAGGGATAGGGTTAAAATTAAATTAAAGTTAAAAAATATTAATGGATATAATAAGGATTAGAGTTGGGGTTAAATTTAGTGTTAGGGTTAAATTTTGGGTTCAGGTTGGGGTCAAAAGATCAATATAGGAAAAAACAAAAAAACACTATTTTTGGTTTTTGCCCCATAACTCGCAAAAAAATACCGAAAAATATGGAAACATGCATATTTTTGAACTCGGGATAACATTTAGAAACTATTTAGACGGGGTCTTTTTTAATGATTTTATTTGTGTAAATTATATTTTAGGTCAAAGTTAGAAAAAGTGGGTTTTTTAAAAATTTTCATCATATTTTATGATTTTTTTGTAGTAAATTATAAGATATGATGAACATAATGGTATCTAATGAAAGCCCTTCTTATGACAATAAAAACAACATATAATTTGTGTGGGTACTGTATGTGAGAAAGAAAAAAATTACAGCTAAACACAAACACCCTAGAAATGTCAAAACAGCCATTGTCACCAAGGGAAAGTCAAGGTGAAAATGTCTTGTCACTAAGGGGTTAACAACTGTGGGCAGAACCTGCACAATGATGTCACAAGATACAGCACTGCTCTCTTATTGGCTCCTGTGTACCACTAGTGTAGAAGACTAGGTGGCTGTGTACACCTTTTTTTTTTTACCTGCCTTCCAACACATGAGAGAGGAGATTGACCTAATCAAACAGGATCATAACCCCGCCCCTTGTGACATAATAGTTACATTACCCTCCTGTTCAATGCAAGTCTATGGTCAGAATTCAGACTTATAGACTGCATTCTGTGTTCCCAGCCCCATAGTGAGATACTAGTGCTGTAAAGTCACTCAGGGTATCACCCAAAAACACTATATTTCACAAAATGCTGGAGCCCACTCACACTTGTTTAGTAAAACATGTTATTAAATAAACTCACATAACAAAAAAGAAAAACACATCTGAAATCAACAATGTAAAATAAAAAAAAATAAAACCTTTTAATTTTTTGGTGGGAGTGTGCCCTTTCTGTGTCTTCTCTTTTTAATTTACATTATGATACAGTCAATAGTCCACTTTCAATTTCTTATTTTAACTTATGTCACTACTTTCTAGAAATTTGTGTTTATTTTTATCTAGTATATTATGAACATTTGTATCCCAGGATAAACCCCCTATTCTTTTATATTCTGGATGTGGAGTCAGAGGGCGTGTGCACTATTATAAGTTTGTTTTCACTGGTGAAATTCATTAGGTAGAGAGGAAGGTTGCTAGTTCTAGTTTGAACTTTGCTGAGTCTGGGTCTGTTTGCGTAATCTTTGATTTTAAACTATTTTGAAATAAAGCATATAGCTTTCCATAAAGTTCCAGCCTTGTAGAGTCAGAGTCAGATGGTTTTCCCTTTGTTTCTGCATTTCCAGTGAATATGAATTCGAGAGATTCCATGCAGAATATGGAACAAATCCATTTTTAGGTAAAAGGAAGGTAACAATAACTTAACAGGGAAATTTAGTACAAAAGAATGAAAGTGAAGGAACCTGAGTAGATTAGTGTGCGTTACTGGTGGTGGGGCAAAGGGATATAAGAACAAAATACCTAATCTTGAGTAAATGGGCAGAATAGGCTTACAAGAAGATACCAAGGATGAGGGTATTTTGAATGAGAGGAAATGTGGATGCTGACATTTCCTGGAATTCTTATTTAATGTCTTAAAATATCGGTCTTAGAAATTACAAACAAATTCAGGTATTTGGATGTACTAGATTTGATTGGCCTAAGTCTATTTTCTTTCTAATTAACTATGTTACAAGTTACATGAAATAATTTTACATAGGCATCCTCATACACTATCCATTTTAAGTTCTGCATCAAGCTATCCCCTTTTTTATTAATATTTTTCTATGCCTCATTAAAATGTTACCATAGAAACTGACTTTTAAAATCAATTAATTGCATATTCTATGTGGTCAGAAAAGCTTATCTTCACAGAGCCTGTGAGTTTATTCATCTGATGACAATTATCATAGAAATATGACCAAAATAAAATGTTTCTATTTTTAAAAAAAGCCAATACATAAACATTTTGTGCAGAAAATTGCACACCTTTATAAAGAATTGAGTGTTTTTTTTAAAAGGATTTGGCCAAGTAAGTACTCATTCTTATCTAGCAAGAATTTGAAGTTATCTCTACTGTTGCTAATTTGTTCTCACATTTGTATAAGTTTATATAAAAAGCTCAGCAAACTTCCACTAATGCACATAGTTAAGTTAACTATAGATAGATCAACTTAAAAGGAAAATATATTAAGATCTGATATATTAAGAAATACAACCCAATAGAGGGATTTTAAAAAATATGTTATTACACTAAATAAAAAAAAGTAGGCATAGAAATCCTAAATATATATTCATATATATATATATACTTGTCCAACTGACATAAGCACTCCGCGCTGTATAGGTCACTGGAATCAAATGCCCGGGTGCTGTTCTGTCAAACATCCATGCTTCCAAAATGAAAGCACTCATGGGACTTATATTGCGGTATCAATCATTTTAATAATAGCGACGTTCTGGGCCTGCCTCCAGCCCTTTGTCCAGCACAACACAGAGTGCGCAATAAAACACATATAAATATATACATAATAACTTACCAGCCGCAGCTGTTCGTGCCTGCGTCCCTCACCCGGAAGTACGTATATTACTATGAAGAACCGGAAATCGGAGGTGTGTCAAAAGACATGTTTACCGGTAACCATAGAAATGAGCGACCACTCGAGAGTGATCAGAGTCTGTAATGCTCATGCATTTAGTGGCTACCTTAGTAATATGTGTTAAGACAGATGAATAGCCAACAGTTATATATTCTGTGGTGCACACAGCAGCTTACAAGCTAGGGATAGATACCCGAAAGGCATCAAAATAGAGCCATATGTGTATAATTACGACTTAAGACTCGAAAGGTTTAAGTCAGTAGATTTTTTTTAGATCAGCAAGACAAGACCGAATGGTCGAACTTGGGAGTTACTACTCATGCCCAAAGGGATCAAAGAGGTGACCCCGTATTAGAAGGAGCCAAAGGGGCAAATTACACCGCTGTAAGAGGCAAACCACCAGCACAGAGGTACTGATGCTTATTTTTAATCTTTCAAACAGACCATTATCATCAGCAGAGAAAAGTCTACTTACCAAAGGACTCTCATTTGTCCCCACGAATTTACCAAACCCATTCGAACAAGAGGTTGAATTGTATAAACTGAACGGGTAGTTGAGACATAAGGATTTTTTTGTGAATGAACACGAGACCCCTGGGAGCACCTTAAGACTAAAGAGTCAGTTCAATCCTTACACAAAGAACATATCACTGAAGACTTTTTTCGCAAGTAAACAGTATTGAAATTAAAGCTGCGATGGCACCAACCCATAAACCACCATACAATCTAACAAAAGAGGAAGCAGTTGCACCTCAAGCATTTTCCCAGGATCCAAACCATCATTATATGGCCTGCTGACAAGGGAGGTGCTATCGTTATTCAAAACTACTGTGAATATCGTAAAGAAGTCCTTAGGCAGTTTCAGGACACCACTACATATTATCTGGTAAATATGGATCCAACTTCAAGGCTGCAAGCTGTTGTGACACGAGAACTGCAGACGACCAGAATGCCTGGTTATATCGATGAGAAAACTCATGAGCATCTACAACAACAATTCCTGAAATGTCCAGTATTATTTACACTACCGAAAATTCACAAGCATCCGACAACACCACCAGGGCGACCCATCGTCTCGGCCTGGGGCAGTTTATGGGAACCCAGCACATCTTCCAACTTGTTTTAAGGACACTCCCGACTTCATTCAGAAGATCATGGCCATTATATTACCAGACACCGATGTATTGTTGGTTAGGATGGACATTTCAAGACTATATACGGTAATCCCACATGAACATGTGGTAGAAACAGTGAAAACACTGTTAACACATTCCTCTTATTACAAATGTCCTCCAGTGGAGTTTGTCACACAACTACTGATGCTTTGTTTGGCCAACAACTTCTTCAAGTTTGAGAATGATTACTATCTCCAGAAAGCGGGTACATCAATGTGTGCCACTATGGCACCCACATACGCGAATATGTATATGTTTTCGTATGAAATGCAATGGATTCTACCTAAGTATAGGGAGTCCATACTATTGTACTGACGGTTTGTTGACGACGTGTTTCTTATCTTGACAGCGGGAGAAGAAGCACTGTCTGAGATGATAACAGACCTCAATACATTAGCATCTCCGATTTGCTTCAATATGCAGAACAACAGCCAAGAGATAAAATTCTTGGACGTAGAAGTGTTCAGAACTGGCAACTGTTTGGGCTACACTTTATATTGGAAAAGTACAGAGAGGAACACTCTTCTTCATGCCAACAGTTTCCACCCTGCATCTATGAAATATTTGCTCCCTTATTCACAATTCCTTAGACTTATCCGTAACAACGCAGACCCAGTGAAGAGAGATGGACAACTGAAGGAAATGGCTCAGAGATTCCGTGAATGGGGATACAGTGGTGTATCTTGATTTTGTGCTGCCCTAGGCAGACAAAATCCGGGCACCCCCCTACCCAAGCTGCACACCCACGTTACACACCTAAAACATGGCCCATCATTCAGACTCACATCAAGCTCATACTCCCATCACACACACACTCCCATCACACTCAGTCACACACTCCTACTCCCATCACACTCAGTCACACACCCCTACTCCCATCACACACACTCTGACTCCCATCACACTCAGTCACACACACTTTCTCCCATCACACACACTCTGACTCCCATCACACTCAGTCACACACACTGTCTCCCATCACACACACTCTGACTCCCATCACACTCAGTCACACACACTGTCTCCCATCACACACACTCTGACTCCCATCACACTCAGTCACACACACTGTCTCCCATCACACTCACTCTGACTCCCATCACACTCACTCTGACTCCCATCACACTCAGTCACACACACTGTCTCCCATCACACACACTCTGACTCCCATCACACTCAGTCACACACATGTCTCCCATCACACACACTCCTACTCCCATCACACTCAGTCACACACACTGTCTCCCATCACACTCTGACTCCCATCACACACACACACACACACACACACATCCCATCAGCACTTACCTTTCCCTGGCAGGCAGGCAGCATGGTCCCTCCATGCTGCCTGTTCGGCTTCCCGGCGATTGTGCCGACAGGGCACGTGACCGGGCGCGCGTATGACGTCAGCGCGCCCGTCACGTGACTGTCGGCACTTCCGTGTCGGCACACTGCACGGGGAGCCGAACAGGCAGCACGGAGGTTTCTCTGTGCTGCCTGTTCGGCTCCCCAAGCAGTTTTGCAGGCAGAGCGGAGGTGAGAGAGGATCTTCCGATCCCCTCTCACCTCTGTGTCTGCCTGCCAGCGCGGTCTTTTTTTTTTTTTTTTTTTAAAGGGTCGTTTTTTTTTTTTTTTGTATTTTTTTTTTTTTTCAGTGCTGGGGGGCGCTGCCGCCCCCCAAAATTTGCCGCCATAGGCATCCGCCTAGGATGCCTCGCGGTAAATACAGCACTGTGGGGATATCAAGAGAAAATGGTCCAGGTAGCGATGTGGAAAGTGTTAAAAGGTGAAGTACCCCTTGTCACTAATGCACCCTACTCCAAGAGTGCATATGACTGGGTTATGGTGGTGCAAGGGTTAAAATTAACTCTCAGTCTGCCCTAGAGTAGAAATAATGATAAAACCCTACTTTAACACCACCCACACTTAATTATATTGATATAACTAATGTTTTAACACTGCCACCACAAAGACAATTTATAAATGGGGTGCCTTGGTCCCCCAAGCAAATTAAACTTAACCCACAAAATATGCTTTAACAAAATATCTATGCGATTGGTCTAAACAGGTAACGTGAGTCTCTAACTAGACAAAGGCAGAACTTAATAAAGGAATATTTATTATGAACAAAAGAAGTCACAGTGCATACAAAAAAATAAAACAGATGACAAATTATTTACACCAAAACAGATAAAAAAAAAAAAAGAAATGAACAGGAAACCTAACTACTCACTTAGATAGAGAAGTACCAGTATTTTCTGTCCGAGGGACTGCGGCAAGGAAATGATGGCAACTTACACAAAATTAGATCTTGGCCCCTAGTAAGCACACTGGACATTATTCCATCATTAGATTTATACCTTGTCAGGTCAACTCAGGTTTCCAAGCTGGCCCAGAGGTGGGAAGGTGTACCTAAAAGTGTCCTCCCCCTTTTGTGGTGGAACTACCCCAATTAAAATGTGGAATCTTGTTGCTAATTTCCCTTCAGTGCATGTCACATACATAATTCTTGCCTCTATTAATTTGGTGCAATTTATGAAGTCCATAGATATGTCACACTTGCTACCCATGACTCTATACCACAGACTTCACAATAACTTCCAAATGGCTCAAGTTGCACCAGCCATATTTGTACTCATTTTGTAGGGTGTACTATTCCCTGTCTAAATATTCACAAAATGAGGCATGATTAATAATCTGGGAGTTATTATTAATGCATGTTTGGGAGATGACTATTGCAGGACAAGACTTCTAACTGGTAAGGGCCACTTAGCATATCAAAAGAACCTACTATCTATGACTGAAGATTGAAGTTGGAGGCCTGATTTCTGAGAGCTGCTGCTTCTGTTCCTGATACTCTCCTTAAAGCCCATTTGTATTGTGACCTTGTACAGGAACTGGGAATCTGACCCTGAGTGGCTCAACCATCTCAGTAGATGATTTTCAGCATCTCCTGAGACCCTCTGAGTACATCAAGATCTCTTCTGATAAGTTATTCCCTTTAAGCTACCCTTCTCATTTCTCACCCTCTCTAGGGTGTTCCTGCTTAGTCACCCTCTCCAGGGTGTTCCTGCTTAGTTACCCTTCTCAGGACTCACCATTACCTAAGGCCTCACCCCTACCTTTGCTTTGTCTACAGTCCCTACTATAGCTCTTTGTTCTTACTGCAGTTCCTACTCATACCCTTTTCCTATTCTGCAGTTCTTTGCTAAATTCCCTTTTGTCTCTCTCTGTCTTTCTGCATGTTTGTGGTTTAGGCTGGGTGCTAAGTGGTGGACATATAGTCCTGTGCATGTTACAGATTATTTAATTAGCCACATATGCAGGTGTCATTTTAAGGGGCATTTTCGGGTCTTAAGTCGTAATTTATACACTATATATGGCTCTATTTTTATGCATTTCGGGTATCAATCCCCAGCGTGTAAGCTGCTGTGTGCACCACACTATATATAACTGTTGGCTATTCATCTGTCTTAACACATATTACTAAGGTAGCCACTGCGCTAAATGCACGAGCATTACAGACTCTGATCACTCTCGAGTGGTCGCTCATTTCTATGGTTACCGGTAAACATGTCTTTCGACACACCTCCGATTTCCGGTTCTTCATAGTAATATACGTACTTCCGGGTGAGGGACGCAGGCACGAACAGCTGCGGCTGGTAAGTTATTATGTATATATTTATATGTGTTTTATTGCGCACTCTGTGTTGTGCTGGACAAAGGGCTGGAGGCAGGCCCAGAACGTCGCTATTATTAAAATGATTGATACCGCAATATAAGTCCCATGAGTGCTTTCATTTTGGAAGCATGGATGTTTGACAGAACAGCACCCGGGCATTTGATTCCAGTGACCTATACAGCGTGGAGTGCTTATGCCAGTTGGACAAGTATATATATATATATATATATATATATATATATATATATATATGAATATATATTTAGGATTTCTATGCCTACTTTTTTTTATTTAGTGCAATAACATATTTTTAAAATCCCTCTATTGGGTTGTATTTTCCAATATATAAGATCTTAAAATATTATTACTATTATTTTTGCTATATGATGTAGGACCGCTACTGTATCCTTAGAAGTGGACTGATAAGAAATGCTTCCATGCAGAGTCTGGTCTTTATATGGGTTTTATTGCGCACTCTATGTTGTGCTGGACAAAGGGCTGGAGGCAGGCCTGAAATGTTGCTATTATTAAAGTGATTGATACCGCAATATACCGTATTTGCTCGAATATAAGACGACCCTGATTATAAGACGACCCCCCAAACTTTGGATATTACTTTAGGAAAAAAACTAAAAGACTGAATAGAAGACTACCCTATAGGAAAAAAGTTTAACTTGTATATATTGACATGTAAATTACTTTTTAATATTCAATAAAAATGATATTAAACAAATGCATTTCTTGTATTTATTGTGCCAATGCTGCCTCTCGCTCCACCCCCCCCGCATTGTCTCTCTCCCCCAAAACTTCTCTCTCTCTCCCCCCTTGTCTTTCTCTCCCCCTCCCTCCCCTTGTCATAATAGACGGAAGTGTCAGGCAGCATGGAGGATGTCTGCACTGTCGTGCAGACATCCCCAGGCTGCCCGATTCTCCTGGTAGCTAGCGGGGCAGCGGAAGATGTCTGCACGATATGCGCAGAGATCCTCCGCTGCTGCCCGGCACTTCCGCCGGGACTTTTATGATGACATACCCCGGCTGTTAGAAAGGGGGATCCAGGTCCCCTGCAGCTCTGCAGGGGACCTGGATCCCAGTCTTATAGTATGACCTCGATTTGAGGTCAGATTATAAGAAGACCTCGAATATAAGAACATTATTTGCTCTGAATTTGCTCTGAAAAAAGCCTTGTCTTATATTCGAGCAAATACGGTAAGTCCCGTGAGTGCTTTCATTTTGGAAGTATATATATATATATATTTGTATCCCATAAGAAGAAGAAGCTGATGGCAACAAACTGTATATTAGAAAAATTATCAAGGACCTGGCTGGGAAAACCTTGAGTTAAATGGCCCAAATGCAACATGTTTTTTTTCCGCCAATATATCTGTATTCCACCCAGGGAAGTAATAATAATAAATTAAAGCATTGGCTGTGTTGCAAGTTTTTTAAGTGTTAACAAGGCCATGTAATAATGCTTACTGGTTTTAGCTAAATAATTATTGTTGATGATATTAACCCCTTCGCGTAGCAATGTAAAAAAAATTAAAAATATAATTAATTAGCTTAAAACTGGTTATATAGTTAGATTAGCCTATAGGGTTAAAATTAAATAATTTTTAGCATAAGGGATAGGGTTAAAATGAAATGAAAATTAAAATATATTAAGGGATAACATATGGGTTAGAGTTGGGGTTAAATTTAATGTTAGGGTTAAATTTTGGGTTTGGGTGGGGTCAAATGGTCAATATAGGAAAAAAATATATATTTTTGGTTTTTGCCCCATAACTTGCAAACATATACCGAAAAATATGGAAACATGCATATTTCTGAACTCGGGACAACATTTAGAAACTATCTTGATGGGGTCTTTTTTAATGATTTTTTTAAATTTCTATCATATTTTATGATTTTTTTTGGTAGTAAATTATAAGATATGACGAACATAATGGTATCTAATGAAAGCCCTTATTATGACAATAAAAACAACATATAATTTGTGTGGGTACAGTATGTGAAAAAGAAGAAAATTGCAGCTAAACACTAACACCCCAGAAATGTCAAAACAGCCATTGTCACCAAGGGAAAGTCAAGTAGAAAATGTCTTGTCACTAAGGGGTTAATTCAGAATGATTGCCCTGCTTATTTACCATCCACAGATTTTTTTGGCTATCTAAACCCCAGGAGAAATGTTGTATACTTGCAGTCTACAGTTTTTATTCTGCTAATAATCTTCAAGTGATTGAAAAACAACCTAATATATCAAACCAAGGTACAAGCCTGCCCAGTCAAATAACAATGTGTTTGCATCTTATATAGCAATATAATATTTAAAACACATGAAGATTCCTTGTGCATTAAAAAACAATAATTTTCAATACATTATCATATGTCATAGTCAGTAAAAGTGTGGATGAATGATTGCCATATACTTCTGATATCACTTGTGAACTGGTTGTTAAACTGTTATTAATTAACAATACATCTTACAACATTTTAACCTTGAAATGCCATTATAAAGTTGCTGAAAACTAACTTGCACAAAGTTCAGTATTTCAACAAAAAATAAATGATGTCTTTTAATTTAGTTTTAAGTACTACATTTCTTTGTGAATTCATGGTTTTGGATGTTTAGAGAACTATAGTGTAACATATTACTTACTAAAAGATTAACTAAACCTGAACTAACAAGTGAACAGCAAAAAGCAGGAATAAAAGGAGAACTTCAAGTCCACCCGGAGAATAAAATAAGTAATAAGTGTATCAAAGGCAACACTTTAACTAAGCCTATGCTTAATAAATTATTTTATTTGTAATATTGACCTTATTGTGGGAACTTTCTGAAAAGGGGTGCTGCGAGCATCTCATAGGAGACATTTAGAGTACTATCATAGAACAAAATGAGGATATACAATGTGCATGTGTGTGACATCTGCATTATGTGTATGCACATTAGGATTCCTCATACTACAGGCAATCACAGTGAGAGGAAGATAAATAATAGCCCCATTTCTCAAGGGACTGAAAGGGTTAAATATACACAAACTGTGCAGAATCACCTCCAAAACAAGCAAAGATAACTGTCACTTCCCGTGAATGCTGGATTTTTTCCTGCCAATACCAGTTAGATGGAGTTAACAAACAACAGGATTTCTAGGTAAAATCTTCATGCATTTTCAGATCAAAAATAACAAGCTACACATTAATAATGCTATTGGGTTCATTAATCCTATTTGGTGGCTACAGTGTGTCTTTAATATTTAAATTTACATAAAAGAACTAATATGAGTTAGGCTCATTTGCATCATAACCAGGGCATTTTTGCTATAAAGTACCACTTTTCCAGTATAAAATGGAGATACATTAATTTAATGGGGATCCCAAAAAATATGCTTCCAACTTACATGTCTTCTGAATTTACTTTTTTTAACATCCTTTGAAAGGAAACAGAAAGAGATAAAATTGAATCTGTGGTTTTGCAGTTCCATGACTCACAGGCGAAAGAATATGATTAAGGAAGAGTCCAATCAAAGACAGCCAGAGGGTAAAATATAATGAAAAGAAATATACATTTTTCCTGTCGTGGACTTCTGGTCCTGTGACGTAAAATATGACATTTATCCTTTTTATGTCACAGCAAAATATTAATAGTATTAAAGGAATGTCAGTCACCCAAATAGTAATGTTGCTAAAGGCTATTTTTGTAAGTATACCAGGTTATTCAATAATATTGTTTCATCTCTAACAATCCTTAAAAGTACATCTGACAAACTAAAGATTTTTCTTCACTGAATTTGAGTTTTAAAACTTCTATTATAATCCAGATGGAAATGAAATGACAAGTTCTACAACACAGATATATAATTGGGTCAAAATTTGTCTGGCAGAAAAGATGGATCAAAGGAACAATGCAGGTGAGAATGGTCTCAGACTCACACAATTCCAGAAAAAAAATCTACCACAGGTAGACACAGTAGTGAATCTGTCAATTTAGAGGCAGCATACATGAAAGAGAAAGGCATCAGTTAGAAAAATAATTTCATATCCAGTTGGTATACTTTAACTAAATATTGTTTATATAGATTATGGTGTGGATATCAAACTGAGGAGAAATCATCATGTCATTTGATTCCATAGTATACAACTGACATTTTTTTCAGGCTTTGGCCTTGTTTACCAAATAATATTTCTGAATTAAACCATCAGGGAAGCGTTAAAACTCAAAATACATCCATTTAGCACAATGAAGTCTGGTGAACTTTATCCCTGAAGCAGCTATGATAAAAAAAAAAAAGACAGATGTTTCTAAAAGAGAGAAACACCTGTAGCTGGATGACATCAGAGATACGAAAAATATAATCATGATCTGAAATCACCTGCAGAACCGATCAGATTTTGGAAATTCGGTGGAGCATTGAAAATCTATGTGTGGAAAATATAGGGTTCAAGCCAAGTTAATCTTTCCATTTCTTTATTCTGTCAAGTTTGGCTAAACAAAGTAGAGCTTTGATCTATAGCAGGGGTCCTCAAACTACGGCCCGCGGGCCACATGCGGCCCGCCGAGGACATTTATGTGGCCCGCGGGGGGTGCTGCCGGCACCCACCCCGTTTACTTTTTTTTTCTTTCTGGCAGCCGCAAAGGATGCGGCTGCAGGAAGAAAAAAAAAAAAAAAAAATTCACCGTGACCGGATGTGACGTTACGTCACATCCGGATCCGGTAACTGTTTCCCTCCTCCACAGGAGGACACCGCGCGAGACGTCCGGGGACACAGCAGCTGGAGGTAAGTGATGGGGAAGCGGGGGAGGAGGGAGGGATAACGAGCACTATTCCTGGCCTCTGACTGGCATAATATTCCTGGGCATCTGAATGGCAAAATATTCCTGGGCTTCTGAATGGCATAATATTACTGGGCTCTGACTGTCATAATATTCCTGGGCATTTGACTGGCATCGTATTCCTGGGCATCTGACTGGCATCATATTCCTGGCCTCTGACTGGCATAATATTCCAGGGCATCTGAATGGCATCATATTCCTGGGCATCTGACTGGCATAATATTCCTGGGCATCTGAATGGCATAATATTCCTGGGCATCTGACTGGCATCATATTCCTGGGCATCTGACTGGCATCATATTCCTGGGCATCTGACTGGCATCATATTCCTGGGCATCTGACTGGCATAATATTCCTGGGCATCTGACTGGCATATTATTCCTGGGCATCTGACTGGCATATTATTCCTGGGCATCTGAATGGCATAATATTCCTGGGCATCTGAATGACATAATATTCCTGGGCATCTGAATGGCAAAATATTCCTGGGCTTCTGAATGGCATAATATTCCTGGGCATCTGACTGGCATCATATTCCTGGGCATCTGACTGGCATCATATTCCTGGGCATCTGACTGGCATAATATTCCTGGGCATCTGACTGGCATATTATTCCTGGGCATCTGACTGGCATATTATTCCTGGGCATCTGACTGGCATATTATTCCTGGGCATCTGAATGGCATAATATTCCTGGGTATCTGAATGGCAAAATATTCCTGGGCATCTGAATGGCAAAATATTCCTGGGCTTCTGAATGGCATACTATTCCTGGCCATCTGACTGGCATCATATTCCTGGCCATCTGACTGGCATCATATTCCTGGGCATCTGAATGGCATAATATTCCTGGGCATCTGAATGGCATAATATTCCTGGGCATCTGACTGGCATCATATTCCTGGGCATCTGAATGGCATAATATTCCTGGGCATCTGAATGGCATCATATTCCTGGGCATCTGAATGGCATCATATTCCTGGGCATCTGACTGGCATCATATTCCTAGGCATCTGACTGGCATCATATTCCTGGGCATCTGACTAGCATCATATTCCTGGGCATCTGACTGGCATCATATTCCTGGGCATCTGACTGGCATCATATTCCTGGGCATCTGAATGGCATAATATTCCTGGGCATCTGAATGGCATAATATTCCTGGGCATCTGAATGGCATCATATTCCTGGGCATCTGAATGGCATCATATTCCTGGGCATCTGAATGGCATCATATTCCTGGGCATCTGACTGGCATCATATTCCTAGGCATCTGACTGGCATCATATTCCTGGGCATCTGACTAGCATCATATTCCTGGGCATCTGACTGGCATCATATTCCTGGGCATCTGACTGGCATCATATTCCTGGGCATCTGACTGGCATAATATTCCTGGGCATCTGACTGGCATATTATTCCTGGGCATCTGACTGGCATAATATTCCTGGGCATCTGAATGGCATAATATTCCTGGCCATCTGAATGGCATCATATTCCTGGGCATCTGACTGGCATAATATTCCTGGGCATCTGAATGGCATAATATTCCTGGTCATCTGACTGGCATCATATTCCTGGGCATCTGACTGGCATCATATTCCTGGGCATCTGACTGGCATAATATTCCTGGGCTCTGACTGGCACACTATTCCCATTGAAATACTGGTAAGTTTGTTGATTTAACTTTACTTTAAATATTGTATTTGTTCTCGTTTTGTTCAAAATAAGATATATGCAGTGTGCATAGGAATTTCTTCATAGTTTTTATTTTTACTATAGTCCGGCCCTTCAACGGTCTGAGGGACAGTGAACTGGCCCCCTTTTTAAAAAGTTTGAGGACCCCTGATCTATAGCATCATCATGAGATACTTTTCAGGCATCCTGGTTCAGCAAGTGTCCTACAGTTATTCTGGCGGAAGGACTATTGCTTCCTTTCTTATATGACATATTCTATAGATGTCTGGTTGTGTTCTACAGATGTACCACTATCATTTATACAAGATGGATGCAGGAGTGTCATAAAGTACAATTAAAAACATAAGAATAAGCTAGTGAATGTAGCAGTAACAAGTTAGAGGATACTAACTAAACAGTGTTGGAAATAATGCTTTTAATTGCGGGGTTAACCCCTTTCTCTTTATATAAATAGAGTAAACTTATGATTTATTTAAATTGTCTTTTTTATGTTTTTTTTTTACTGGGGGTCTTTATTTTTCTCTGAAATCAAAGCAGAGAAATTTGCCTATTCACCAAAAACAATACTACCAATTCAACTTTGAGAAGAAGGGATTCTTTCAGACTGTTAGGTGATCATTTAGAGAGTTACGTAATAACGAGAATAAGGAAGAGCTACAGAAAGTAAATATTGACCTCAGCTATTCCACCCGATGACCTTTCTAATGTAACAAGGTTGAAATCAGTCTCTCCTCACTACACTTCTTGTAGTTAAAGATAGTAAATCTGGTGTATGTAGACAGCAGAATTTGGGCATGTTACAGATGCAAAAATGCATCTTGGTATAACTAGGATGGTCACTTGGCAGAGCTTTCTCAAGGGGGACCTATTGCCCCCCTATTGTCATAAACACCTGTATTTTATCGCTGTGCATAAGTGAGTGCAAAATTTGCTCACACCAATTGATATGCTATACTATAAATGCTTCTCTGGTTGCAATTCTTGCTATTGCTGATTATAAAGAACTATCACAGAACAAAGCACTAACTCACACCACAACAGCAAACAGCACCACGGCAAACTAAGGTTGGAGAGAGAAATAAGTGTAGGATATTAGTTCAGTGGAAGAAGAATTTAAGGATGACCCTACTCCCCTCCACACCGAAGCTGGCTAGACAAAAAAAAGACATCCAGCGGCACTCCCGACAAAATAGTTAAAAAAATAGAAAAAGTAGTTTTATTCAGACCTTGGTCGTATTAAAATATGAAAAAGTGTATTTAATGAAAATCAAAACAGAAAAAATGGAAATAAAACAGAATACAAATAAATCTTGAGATTTGCAGTCATGTTGCCAGGCTTACGTTTTACACTTTTCACACAGAAGTGATTTCTCAAAATGGGAGTGGATCATAAAAAAGCAAAAAAAAATGTGAATACAAAAATATGATAGAACATGATATGTGAAGTTAGTATAGGGAGGCGAAAGAGCAATAAAGAAAGGTAAGTAGTAAGGAGAAAGTTTTGTGGATGTGAGCATAGTGAGAGGAATTATAATACAGATTGAGAATAGGTAGGAATAATCAGGGTCAAGGGGGAATGAGGCTAAAAGGAGGATAGAAAAAATGATTTGGCATCAAGGGTGACAAATATATTCAATAGCACTGACAGTTTAAGTGTAGCACTCCCAAGCTTCCCCAAAGTTGTGAATTTTCTGGCTTTGAAACAAAGAATGTGTTGGCAGATAAGAACCATTTGGCCCATCTAGTCTGCCCAATTTTCTAAATTCATTTATTAGTCCCTGCCCATATCTTATATCTAGGATAGACTTATGCCTATCCCACACTCGCTTAAACCCCTTCACTGTATTTGCCTCTACAACTTGATGCTATCCTTTGAAGTCATCTTGATATTATAAACATTAACTTACTATCAATGGAAAGGTTGTCAGTAGTTGGCAATTCTGCAAAAGAATAAAATAAACAAAGTCTATGGAAAAAGTACATGGTCAGTGAACAGGATAGCAAAGCAATGGGAAATTACAATTCTATAGTTAAACACCTTGATCACAAATAAATTACAGCAATGGTGTGGAGTTTAACCCATCCAGGGAGTAATGTACCAATGCAGTAAAATATACCATTGCATATCAATACTTCCACACCTACACTTGCCCAGGATGGGGGTGGATGGTGGTGGTCACCAAAACTATTGGTGACTAATGGAGATTAAGACATAAATCTGGCTCTGATGACTGGTGTTATAAAACAATTAATATTCAGTATTTAAATAGACTGTAGTAACACAACCATTACGTTTCTACTGTGGTCTATAAATTTATATTTTAGTATCTAGTTTACATGTCCAATTTAATACTTTGTATCACGGCTAATAAAACTTTCCATGTGGAACAGTTTAACAGTTCATTTTTACTTCACACTTGCTTGTCTTATAATTTGAGTGTTTGCACTGATGAAATATTTACACAGAAAGAATGAGACCAGAAATATTCTATTACGATTTAATGGTGAGAAGTTCCACATCAAAAGTTATATTGCATATGACTAAAAGAATGTGATTTACCTCCAGTACATAAGCTACATTGTGAAATCTTAGAAAGTCAAAATTATATTTTCCTGAAGTGTCTTTTAAAGATGGTGAATAGAAGTCATAAATTCAAGTCTGGTATTTCACTGTTCAGTTCATCCCCAATTCGCAAACTAATAGATAATACAATGAACATACTAAGAATGAGTAAGCTTAGAAACAGGAAATCAGATTAAAAAGAAATTTGGTCTATCTAGTGTATAATGTTACCTACCTGCTGTAAAACCATCAAACTAATAATCAACCTCTTTGACACAGGGTCACTGTACTACCACCAGTCCTTGGTAGGGTGCAAGTGAGGGAAGGACCAAACCTCCCAGCAAGACTAGTTCAGAAAACAAGTTATCAGTTGCACTCCTTGAGTCAAACTCACAAACATGGTGCATTCTGCTTAAAGTGATTTCTTTTATCAATGCAGGACAAGTAATATTTGCAGATCTGGCTGATTTCCAGAATTGTTTCAAACTTTACATTAATAACAAATCCTATAATTTATATGTTGTTATTAGTATCCAAATCCTGTCTTCAAATTAATTAAAACATGCCAATATTTTAACTACAAACTAGTTTAATTAATTTGAGCAAAAACAAACAGGCCCCTCATTGAAGAATCCAGTCCGCAGTTGAACTTCAAATGTCATTGTCGAAAATCTCATTGCATATCGAAACTTGTTATGGCTGCATTTATTATTGGTATGGGAATAGAATTAAAACTGTGATTCTTGTATAACATAAAACATTTACACATTACAATTAAGAAATATAAAGTTATTATAAATGTCAGCTAATATGACAACTTGGACCTAATGCTAATATAAACTTTATCACAGGTCTTGAGATATGTACTTCTTAAAGAGGCAATATAAACCCATATACAATCAATCTGAAATAGGTCAATTGACCTATTCTTATGAATGGGGATTCTATTTCCGTTTATAGAAAGCCAATAGCATTATGGCATTACATGGCTATTGGCTTTCTATAATCCGAAATAGAGTCCCCATTCATACGAATAGGTAAATTAACCTATTCATATGAATGGGGACACTCTCACCCACATTTTACTTCATTTTGCAGCCCTCTAGCCCTTTCCAGGACTTTTTTAGAGGCATTTTAGTGGCCAAAAGTTCGTGTCCCCATTGACTTCAATGGGGTTTAGGGTCAAGTTCGAGCACGGACCCGGACATTTTTTCGAAGTTCGGCCGAACCTGCCGAACCCGAACATCCAGGTGTCTGCTCAACTCTAGTCACATACATTGTATTTTAGACACAAATTCTCAGATTTTGGTATGTATCACTGCCAAACAACACCTCAATATGTGTTCAGCAATATCTCCCAAGCACAGGGATACCACCCATGCATTGGTTTGTCATCTTGTTTGGGGGTTAAAAGGCCACATTTGAGAGGTGTGCTTTTTTATTTTCCAACTTGGAATTTTGACACAGAGCAAGGTTAATAGCTCTTATAAGAGCCTTTGTAGTACTGTACAAAAAAATTAACCCCTAAAAATGCACAGACAAGTGATCAGTGGCAGGGAAGGGGTTAATACACAGGGTACACTTTACAAAGGGTGTGGCTTTTATAAAAGCCCTTGGGTCACACAATTTTGTAACATGTTATTTAATTTATTACAATTACAAACTAACATTATACAGTTCTGTCTCTCTCCCTCACTAAAACTCAAGTGAGGAGAGGGAGGCAGATCTACATGGGTCAGATCAATATTTACAATATTGATCTGACCAGGCGAATGGTGATGCTCATCTGAGAAATCAGCCATCACACGAGGATCACCTGACTAATATTGTGAAGGTCCCATTTTGACACCAAAACAACCCTGACCCGTAGAGGCATGTACACCACTAGACCTTGAAGACGTGATAAGTCCTGTACTTTGTAAGGTGGGGCCTCAATGATCGGACTTGTTTGCGATGCTATGTTTTATTGAGATCTTGGCAATTTGGAGGCCAAGTCATCACCTTGAACTCTTTGTTGTGTTCCTCAAACAATTGATGAAGCATTTTTGCTTTGTGGCAGGGCACATTATCCTGCCTAAAGAGGCCTATGCCATCAGGTAATACCATTTCCATGATAGGGTGCACATATCTGCAACAATGATTAGGTAGGCGGTATATCCACAGGAATGGCAGGACCTAAGGTTTCTCAGCAGAAAATCGCCCATAGCATCACACTGCCTCCGTCGTCTTGCCACCTGTCAGTTATCCTAATGTTTTGACTAATCGGTGTATAAACGTATTCACTGTCATTAAATATGATATAATTTTACAACATATGATTTGCTGTAAATGTTATGTTAACAGTTTGAATGTATCTATGAATGAATGACATTTCATGCATATATTGTGGAGTCTTACATTATGAATATGCTAAATGAGAGGCATGGTGAGGCAACAGCACATGGACAGGTATTCTGAAAAGTTAGGACCATACATGAGGTATAGATATAGAGCACAACACAGAAGAGAAATAATACTTAATGTACTTGAATGGACTAATATATCACAATTATGAGGTTTATATTTTCATTGTTTCAGTCATCCAAATATGATGCTCAGAAAATATTTTCACTATTGCATCTGTCTCAAAGCAATAATGAATTCAAATTATATAGGCAAACACCTAGCAGACAAAATGATTAAATTAGTTGTTCAGTTATTATTTAAAAAGCTCAACAAAGGAAAAGCAAAAATTAAATGTTTAGTGGCATTATTCATTACTGCACTTTGCAACAATTTAAGAATGTTCTATGGACCTTCACAGACCTTGCCAATGAACTTGTGCCCTTGTACGGATATGTTGCTTAACCTGCAGCAGACGCCATGCTTCTGCGAGAAACAGGCAGACTGATCCCGTAACCGACTGTCTCTCACCTTTGTTCTGTACTTGCCATATACAGAGGGCACCTTAACCAGGTACTCTCTGTTGATGGAATATAAATACAAGAGTCTCTTTTTACACTAAAAGAAAGAGACCACTGACATTGACAAACCTTGGTTGGATGTGCCAACACTGAGAGGGATACACATTTATACAAAACTAATAAGGGTAAAGACAATAAAGATATGGAACTCACTGCCAAGAGAGGTGGTGTTATCAAATACAATAGATGCATTTAAAAATGGCCTGGATTTTTTCAGTAAAACAGGACATGCAGGACTATAAATAATATAATAAGCATTAATAATAGAGCTTATTGATCCAAGGAGAAATCTGATTGCCCTTTGGAGTCATGAATTAATTTTCCCCCTCAGTGGCAAAAGTTAAAATAGGTTCCTTAGGGGTTTTTGCCTTCTTTTGGATCAAAATCAGGAATGATAGGTAATATAGTAACATAGTAACATAGTAATTTAGGTTGAAAAAAGACACAAGTCCATCAAGTTCAACCCATCTACCTGTCATTCCAGCGTTTTGAACAAAATAAAAAACCCTAAGGAAGGTATTTCGAATTTGCCTCCTAGGGGGAAAAATTCCTTCTTGACTCCAAAAGGGCAATCAGATTTCTCCTTGGATCAATAAGCTCTATTATTAATGCTTATTTTATTATTAATACCCCTGTATGTTCTGCTTTTCTAAAAAAACATCCAGACCATTTTTAAATGCATCTATTGTGGTTGATAGCACTACCTCTCTTGGCAGTGAGTTCCATAACTTTATTGTCCTTACCATAAAGAATCCCTTCCTTTGCTGTCTATGAAATCTTTGCTCTTCCAGTCTCAGGGGGTGACCTCTTGTTCTTTGTACATTTCTGTTAATGAACAGGTCCCTGGAGAGCTCCTTATATTGGCCCTGCACATATTTATATAATGTTATCATATCCCCTCTAAGACGCCTTTTTTGTAAAGTAAATAAATGCAATTTTTTAAGTCTCTCATCATAACTAAGATCCTCCAATCCCCTTATTAATTTTGTAGCTCTCCTTTGCACTTTTTCTAGTTCCTTAATATCCTTTTTAAGGACTGGTGCCCATAATTGTAATGCATATTCAAGGTGAGGTCTTACTATTGGTTTGTAAAGAAGCAAGATGATGTCCTCCTCCCGTGAATCTATACCTCGTTTTATACATGCCAAAATCTTATTGGCCCTTGCAGCTGCTGACGACTGGCATTGGGCACTGTTACCAAGTTTGTTATCTACAATGATTCCTAAATCCTTTTCGTTAGTAGTTTTTCCCAGGGAAATACCCTTTAACGTATATGTTGCTTTGTTATTATTTTTCCCATAATGCATAACTTTACATTTGTCTACATTGAACCTCATTTGCCACTTTCTTGCCCAGTCCCCCACTCTGTCCAAATCTTCCTGTAAAGAAAAAAACATCAAGATTAGTCTTTATTACCTTACCTAATTTTGTGTCATCAGCAAACACTGAGACATGGCTCTCAGCACAACGTGGGAGATCAATAATAAACAAATTAAAAAGAAGAGGTCCCAAAACAGACCCCTGAGGTACTCCGCTCAATACCCTGGTCCAATTTGAGGCTTTTCCATTTACAACAACCCTCTGTGTTCTATCTTTTAACCAATTTTCAATCCAAATACATACATTTGCCCACAATCCTATTTCTCTCAATTTGTAGAGTAACCTTTTGTGTGGAACTGTATCAAATGCTTTAGCAAAATCCAAATAGATCACATCAACTGCCACACCTAGATCTATATTTTTACTGACCTCTTCATAGAATGTTATTAAGTTTGTCTGACAAGACCTGTCTTTCACAAAACCATGTTGACTTTTACTAATTATATTCTGATTCAAGATGTATTCTTGAGTGTACACCTTTAGCAATCCTTCAAATAATTTCCCCACTACAGATGTCAAGCTCACTGGCCTATAATTACCAGGCAGAGATTTTGATCCCTTTTTAAATATAGGAATGACATCCGCCTTTTGCCAGTCTGTTGGCACTATACCTGAACTGAAAGAATCCCTAAAGATCATAAATATTGGTCTGGACAGAATTATGCTTAATTCTCTAAGGACCCTTGGGTGTATACCATCTGGCCCTGGGGCCTTGTCCATCTTAACCCCTTAAGGACAGAGCCTTTGAAACATTTTTGTCCTTTCTGGACAATGGCTATTTTAACATTTCTGTGCTGTTTGTGTTTAGCAGTAATTTTCTTCTTCGTCATTTGCTGTACCCACACATATTATATATTGTTTTTATCGGGACAAAAAGGGCTTTCTATGGATGCCATATTTTTGATCATATCTTATCATATTATTAAAAAAAAATAATAAAATATGGTAAAAAAAAAAAAAATACACAAATGTCTTTGTTTTTATTTGAAACAACTTCTCCTCATCGACAATAGCGAACGAAAAAACATGCTAAATAGATTCTACTATTTCTCCTGAGTACAGGGATACCACCCATGCATAGGTTTGTTGGGTTGTTTGTGGGCTAAAATGCCAAATTTGTGAGGTGCAGTTTTTTGTTTTCCAACTTGAAATTTTTACATGCAGACAGCCTGCACCCATGTCCCATTTGGGACATATTTGAAACCAGCCAGTGTATTTTACCCCATCAACCCATATATTTTTTAAAAGTAGACACCCTAGGCTATCTCAAATGGTGGTATTTTAACACTTTCCATGCACTAATTCTACCACCAGCCTTTGTCAAAGTTTGTGGTAGTAATTTTTTTGTGTTTTTTTTTCACAAACCTTGTACTTCAGACATGAATTTACAGATTTTGGTATGTGTCACTGCCAAATAACACCCCAATAAGTGTTCAGCAACATCTCTTGAGTACAGGGATACCCCCCATGCATAGGTTTGTTGGATTTTTTGGGGGGTAAAAGGCCAAATTTGGGAGGTGAAGTTTTTGGTTTTCCAATTTGAAATTTTGACATGCAGACAGCCTGCACCCATGTCCCATTTGGGACATATTTGAAACCAGCCAGTGTATTTTACCACATCAACCCATATATTTTTTTAAAGTAGACACCCTAGGCTATCTCAAATGGTGGTATTTTTACACTTTCCATGCACTAATTCTACCACCAGCCTTTGTCAAAGTTTGTGGTAGTCATTTTTTTGTGTTTTTTTTTCACAAACCTTGTACTTCAGACATGAATTTACAGATTTTGGTATGTGTCACTGCCTAATAACACCCCAATAAGTGTTCAGCAACATCTCTTGAGTACAGGGATACCACCCATGCATAGGTTTGTTGGGTTGTTTGGGGGCTAAAAGGGCCACATTGTGAAGGTGCGCATTTTCAACTTGGAATATTGACGTGTAGCCAGCCTGAGCCCATCTTTCATTTGGGACTTTTTTTTAAAGTAGGACAGTGTATTTTACCCCAAAAAGTATATATTTTGTAAAAGTAGACACCCTAGGCTATTTTAAATGGTGTTATTTTAACACTTTCCATGCACCAATTCTACCACCAGCCTTTGTCAAAGTTTGTGGTAGTCATTTTATTGTGTATTTTTTCCCACATACATTGTACTTTAGACACAAATTCACATATTTCGGTATGTGTCACTGACAAACAATACCACAATATATGTTCAGCAACATCTCCCGAGCACAGGGATACCACCCATGCATAGCTTTGTCAGCTTTGTTGGGTGTTGAAAGGCTACATTTGAGAGGTGCGCTTTTTGATTTTCAAACTTGGAATTTGAACATGTAGAGCAAGGAAGGGGTTAATAGCTCTTATAAGAGCCTTTGTAGTACTGTACAAAAAAATTAACCCCTAAAAATGCACAGACAAGAAAAAAATTTCTGCTGTGCAGTGATCAGTGGCAGGGAAGGGGTTAATACACTACACTATACAAAGGGTATGGCTTTTATAAAAGCCCTTGGGACTCACAATTTTTTTAACATTTTATTTAATTTATTACAATTAAAAAATTATGTTATACAGATCTGTCTCTTTCCCTCACTAAAACTCAAGTGAGGAGAGGGAGGCAGATCCATATGGGTCAGAACAATATTTACCAATATTGATCGAACCAGACGAATGGTGATGCTCATCTGAGAAATCACCAAACCACCTTTGCCACTGATCGGCTGTTACTGATCGCTATACACGTGTTCAGACAGCTTCAAAAGGAATACACGTAATCCCCTAGTGGGTATAATTAACCCCTAGCGAGTCTGACAAAAAAAATGCTGATAGCAAAAAAAAAATCCTTCTGCGACTAGATTGCTCCATATGCGCTGCTTAGGCAGTGACCATATGCACTGCTTAGGCAGTGACCATATGTGCTGCTTAGGAAGTGATATACGGCAAGGAAGGGGTTAATAGCTCTTATTTAAAAAAAAAATTACGTTAAACGTAGTCCCCTAGCGGGTATAATTAACACGTGACGGGTGTAATAAAAAAGTTTTAAAAAAATTAAAAATGCTTCTGCAGCAAGATTGCTGCATTTGCGTCAGATCTCTGCTTAGGCAGTGATCTACAGCAAGAAAGGGGTTAATCTCTCTTAAAAGAGCTTTTTTTTATACTGTAATGAATTACAGTAAAAAAAATTAACCCCTAAAAAATGCACAGACAGCAAAAAATGTGCTGCTGTGTATGATCACTGCGTACACAGCGATCAATGGCAGGGAAGGGGTTAAATGGCTTTTATAAAAGCCCTTGGTGTTTAAAATTTTATTAAATATTTGTTTTATTATTTTATTTTATTTTTTTACTTTATCTGATCTGTCTCTCTCCCTTACTAAAACTAGTAAGGTGAGGGAGGCAGATCAATACTTGTCAAAGGCAATATTTGCTAATATTGCCTTTGACAGTATGATAAGTGCTCATCAGAGCACTTACCATACATGCCTGCACACAGATCACATAGATCTGTTGTGCAGGCATCGATTGGCTCCCCCTAGAGCATCGGAAGTGAAATACTTTCACTTCCGATGCTCTTGCCATTAGAAGGGAAGCGCTGCCTGTATAGGCAGCGTTCCCTTCTACTGAGCCGATGGGGTCGCTCAGGAGAGCGACCACCATCGGCTCTGGGGCAGCTGAAGGTGTTGTTAAGTGCCTCGCTGGCGAGGCACTTTAACAACACCGGAGATGCTTAGAAAGCGAACGATCGTTCGCTTTCTAAGCACATGTGTGCAGCCGGCGCAGCCATTTTTAAATGGCTGCTACGATCACTCCGTGGAGTGATCGTAGCGCGCCCCTGCACATTTGGGGGGTGTTGCACAATGCCTCTACCTAGAGGCATTGTAGCAACACCGTTAGAGTAAAGAAAGCGACCGCTAGTCCTCGATTTGCCGTGACGTGCCTGGCACGTCATCTGTCGTTAAGGGGTTAACAGAGTTTAATTGCTTAAACACTTTTTCCTGTGTCAGCCAATCCCATGTTTGGGGTGACTGTTCCGTAACTTCCGGTAGCAGGGGCTCATCCATTTTTTTTCTCTGTCCTCACTTACCAAATTTCCCATTTGGGATAACAAGGGCCTAACATTTTCCCTCTTTAGCTTTTTTCCATTTATATACTTATAAACAATTTTGGGGTTAATTTTGCTATCCTTAGCAATCCTTTTCTCGTTTTCCAATTTAGCCATTTTAATTGCCTTTTTGCAGGCTTTGTTGGCATCTTTGTATTTTATAAATGATAATGTTGATCCCTTGCTTTTATAATGTTTGAATGCCATTTTCTTGTTTTGCATTTCCTGTTTCACGTTACCGGTAAGCCACATTGGTTTTGATTTGTGTCTTTTGTATTTGTTTCCCAAAGGTATATATTTGGATGTGTACTTTTGTAATGTGTGCTTAATGGCATTCCACTTGTCTTCTGTGTTTAGTCCAGAAAACAATAATTTCCAGTCTAAATGTTCAATTGATGCCCTTAGTCCATCAAAGTTGGCCCTTCTAAAATTAAGTGTTTTGGTGGCGTAGTTACCAATTTGCTTTTTTGCATTAATCTCAAACGAAACCATGTTATGGTCACTATTGCCCAAGTGTTCTCTTACTTTGAAATTTGAGATAAGCTGCTCATTGTTTGTTATTACTAAATCCAGACAGGCATCTATTCTAGTTGGGGTGTCTACTAATTGTGCCATAAATGTGTTATTAAGCAGGTTCAGAAACTTGCTGCCCTTAGCGGAACTAGTTGTGCCACAATTCCAATCTATATCTGGGTAATTAAAATCTCCCATGATTAGAACTTCATTCAGATTTGCAGCCTTTTCAATTTATAATAAAAGCTGATCTTCTCCATCAATGCTAATATTTTGTGGCTTGTAGCATACACCTACAAGTAATGTGCGATTCTTTTTAGCGTCTAAGCTAATCTCCACCCACAGTGTCTCCACATCAGTTCCAGTTACGTCATGCACACCTTCTTTAATACTGGGCTTTAGTTTAGGATTTACATATAGACAAATCCGTCCCCCTTTTCTATTTACTCTGTCCTTTCTAAAAAAGTGAGTAGCCTTGTAAATTAACTGACCAGTCGTGGGTCTCATCCCACCACGTTTCTGTGATTCCGATTAAATCATACTGTTCAGTACTTACCAGTATCTCCAGCTCACCCATTTTGTTTGTCAAGCTTTTTGCATTTGCTAAAAGACATTTAAGATTACTACCCATTTTCTGTTTAGTTGACAAACACGTAATGCCCGCAGGTTTAATTGTATGTACCTCCCTATGATCTATGTTAACCCCACCAGCGCTTTCCTCCTCCTTTGCCATAGCTAGACCCACCTTCCAATCTACTCTAGCTGCCATTGCTTCATTTTGATCTTGACCCTCCCCCCCAGAGCTTAGTTTAAAAGCTCATCTAACCCTCTAGCCATCCTCTCCCCTAATACTGCAGCCCCCTCATCATTGAGGTGCAGCCCATCCCGTCCAAAGAGTCTGCAGCCGACTGCAAAGTCTGCCCAGTGCTCCAAGAACCCAAATCCCTCTGGCTTGCACCACCTTCGCAACCACGCATTAATCTCCCTAAGCTCCCGCTGTCTCCCTGACGTAGCGAGTGGTACTGGTAATATTTCCGAGAATATTACCTTGGAGGTCCTTTCCTTCAGCTTATTTCCTAGTTCCCTAAAATCATCTTTAAGGACCCCCCACCTACCATTAACTTTGTCTTTAGTACCAATGTGTACTATGACAGTTGGATCATGCCCAGCCCCTCCCAATAATCTGCCTACCCGGTCCGCAACATGCCGAACCCGAGCACCCGGGAGACAACATACAGTTCGGCAATCAGGGTCCTGGCGACAGATTACCCTATCTACTTTCCTAATAATAGAATACCCTACCACCACAACCTGTCTAGCCTTCCTAGTGTCCTGGCTCCCAACTGTGCTGGATAGGCTACTCACTTGGCTGCTAGGAGAGTCCACTTGCCCCAGAAAGGCCTCTTCTGAGCTAATCCCCCCAGCATTCTCACACAAGCTGGCAAACATGTTGGGGTGAACCAGCTCAGAACAAGCCTCCCTAGCTCTCCGACCCCTACTGCCCCTTACACAACTAACTCATCTCTCTGCCCTAGAAACCTCTTCTCCTCCATCATCACCCTCCTCTACACTGGCCCCAGCCAATGCCTTCTCCGTGAGCAGTACACTCATCTAGTATGATATTTTCCAAAGCAGCAACCTGCTCACATCTGCAGCAGCGGTAAGGACCCTGGGGAACTTGCTCCAAGACAGCATACATGCTGCAAGACATGCACTTAGTGGCATTGTCCAACATGCTCTCTAATGTAAAACACCCAATATAAATAGAATAAACAAGGATTTATACTTTACCCTCCTTCTTGCCTTTTAACTCCTTCTTCTAACACCTCCACTTAAGCAGCTTGTTCACTTTAGTAGATGTTCACCTGGATTCGCCTGGCTCAGTATTCGCCTGCTTCCTCCAGATAAATAGCCTTCAAGTAAACAGACTCCCAGAGAAGGTTAATTAACTGATTGCAAACAGCCTTGCAAACCTTTTCCCTCCAAAACAGTTTTTTTTTTCAACCAATCTTTAACCAAAATACACACAAAATAAACAGTGCTCCCCTTGCAGTAAAAAATAAAAATACCCTTTCCTTCTTTGTTTCTAACTCCTCCACTTAAGCAGCTTGTTCACTTTAGTAGATGTTCACCTGGATCCGCCTGGCTCAGTATTCGCCTGCTTCCTCCAGATAAAAACCGAAAGTCGTACAAACCGAAAGTCACTCGGCCCACAATACCAAAATTTTAGTATTGTGAAAGGAAGACTAAATAATGATATGTTGAGAGACCTCACAATCCCCCATGCACACACAATGTTATGATATATACAAGTCTCAAGAGTAATGAAATCAGCCTCCTGCTTACTCAACCAAAGGTACAGAGACTGAGCTAGAGAAGATATCTCCAACTTCCATGGACTCATCTGTACAAAGGGTGTCAAAGAAGAAGTGAGGAGACAGCATTCCCTGGCACTAGCTTCCCAGGCAACCTGTCTCTGCCCATTTACCATGCTCTGATTTTTACCCCATCAACCCTGCAGCATGTACAAGGGTATATATATATATATATATATATATATATATATATATATATGGCCAACTTCACCCAACAAGGCAAGAAAACAGTATGCTTAGAGGAGCCACAACATCAGAAATAGTTATGGGAGAATTTGTATAATAAAACGTGTTTGGATTATACCTAAAATATTTTAAAATTATTTAAAAAATATATAGAAGCATGGCTTTGTAACGTGATGGCCGCTTGAGAGAGCAGCTCCTCAGAATTGTAGCCAGCTCAAGCTAATTTTATCATCCCTATCACGGGGAACCACTTGCTAAATGGGTCCACCTTCAAATACCAGATGCACCATGAAGAAGGACTTTCTGGAAGTGGCCCCAATTTTCAAAAAACAGAGCCAGGACCTACCGCAGGGGGAGAAAATGGTGACCCTACCGGTAGTACAACACCCCTCAACCAAACAGGACCTAAAGGACATTTTCAGCAGGCTCCAATCGTGCATCTATGAAGAAATTGGCTCAGCGCTGATGATGTTAAGACACTGCAGGCCCAAACAGCCAAGCAATAGGATCAGATTAATGTCTTCTCTACATCATATCACCTGGCCAATGATTTGGTGGACTTACACCACAATGTATATGTCCTGGAGAGCGCCATGGAAGACATGGGCAATCACTCATGCCAAAATAATGAACCCACAGAAATCCAAACAATTACATGGTCAGATCATGCAGATGTCTTTCTGAAACTTTCACTTACAGAATTCTCCAAACTCTGGTCTTGGAAACTAAATGACAACTTATTGTATAATTCTGAGATTCTCTCCTCACTCAAAAGATAAAGGATTTTTTCGAACTGAATGATGGTTCTGTGGACGACCCAGCCACCTTGTGACCAAGCAAAACTGTGATACATGGATACTTGATCAGTACCAGCTCATATTTGAAAAAGTAATCTGCTAAACAATCCCAACAATTGCAGACTAAACTTTTTAATATTCAAACTGTAAATAAAACCAATCCTATCTGTGACACTTGAATTAACGAAAGTCATGAACGAACTTTTTATTGGGTTTTATATTTTCCAAACATATACATACAGAGGTCTGACGTATGCAAGGATATATGTGTCAGATGCGGTCACATGGAGTCATGGTATCAACACCAGCTGGTTTTAAGATGAGGACAGAATTACAATGTATATAAGTGATATTTAACAATAAGATATGCAAAATAAAATAGTCAGTACTGCTTTCGCTGGCCTCCATTAGTTTGTTGACGGATGAAGATCATGATGACAAACAGTAACAAGAACAAGGTTGTCCCTGTCCCATTTTAATATTCTTTGAAGTCTCCTGTTTATGACATCATCTGTGGCTTGATATGCAAATTACATGTTTTCTGTTGCAAACCAGTTCATTAGCATATCAAGCCACAGATGATGTAATAAAGAGGAGAAACCACAAACACATTTTTCTCCTAATTTAGGCATTTGCTTGTAGTTTTGCTAAAACGAGGTATAGATACATTTCAGTCATTTTTTATTCTCTATATGCCCAGTAAAAAGAGTGTTTCGCTGATAGAGTCCCTTTAACCATTTACCTTAACCATTCAAAACATGTTCCATAGCAACAGTAACAACCTCATTTTGTTTTTAATGGTAACATAGTAATATAACATAAACCCATTGAAGTTCAGCTTTCCAAACCTCCCTCCTGATCCTAACGAAAGCAACAAAAACTTATACTGAAGCGATTTGAAATACAGTTTTAGCATCCCTTAACAAAAAATCCATTATCCAAAATGATTTTTTAGGATTATGTCACAAGTTGCAAATTCCACAGACACCTGTCAGATTGCAAGCGCACAACAGTTTACATGTGATATAGTCTTTCCATGCATGCTCAGATTCCCCCACACAAGCACGCTAAGAAAGTATAATATACATATGCATGTCTGATGCACCGACAGCAGGTTTCCAACAAACCCTCAGCTACATCACAGCAAAAGGGGGTTATTTGCTCTATACACCATTCACATTGACACTACTGTATTTCATGAGAGCTGAGAGGCATTAATATGTCATATTGGTGAAATGATCTGTTTTCCGAAATGGCCGTTATACAAAATACTTCTGGTCCCAAGGATTTTGGATTAGGGATACTCGACCACTATATATTATTCAGGATAAGAAGTGTTTTCTTTAAAGACCATTATTTTAAACATATAATTTACTCAAACAAAATTATGGAAAATTGAAAAAAAAAAAAAAACTTTTACTTGAAAGATTTAAAACTCTACAACTGCTAACAAAAACATACTAAATATATTGTACTATTTGTTCTAAGTTTGGGAGTATCCCATGTTCTTATGTGTTTTAGGCAATAAATAAAAATAAAGTATAGTTTTTTACTAACCATTTTTATCAGCTCTTAAAAAACAAAAAGTCCCTAGCCCAAAGAAAGCTTTAAAAAAATTAATTTGTTAAGCCACAAGGTGATGTTTCAACAATAGGCACCACAAATACATTTAAAACACATTTCTCTTAATTTACACATTTGTTTTCAATTCTGCTAACACAATGTATAAAAAAATAATTTTTGATTTTCTTTTTTTACTCTCTAACACTCACAGTACAAGTAATGTTTATGTGATGGGTCCCTTTAAGCACTGTCTAGAACATTGAATGCCAGCAGTAATGTCATAAATAGTGTGGTCATGATGTCATAAAGGCAGCTGCTAATGATAACTGAGTGAACATTTTTTTTCCTCTCAGACACATCCGGAGCTCTGACAGAGCTTCAGCGTGCGTCCCTGGTTCCTTGGCATAGTTAACTATGCCCGACTTGGATGTGTCTGAAGACTTGGAGATTGACTAGCCTAAATCTGACTTTGAGCTATGGAGGTTCTAGCAGGGGATTTATTTGGCAAGCACAGCTACTCGTTAACCCTTTATGAAAGAACGGTCTGTTATTGGGTGGGAGAGAGGGCCCTAGTATTTATCGGCGTTTACTGCGTCGGGAGGGAGGAGTTATATTTATATGATTAATATGCCCCTGATAATTATATGGTTAATATGCCCCTGATAATTATATGATTAATATTCCACTGAAATTATATAGTTAATATGCCCCTAATAATTATATGATTAATATGCCCCTGATAATTATATGGTAAATATGCCCCTGATAATTATATGATTACTATTCCACTGATAATTATATGGTTAATATGCCCCTGATAATTATATGATTACTATTCCACTGATAATTATATGGTTAATATGCCCCTGATAAATTTATGGTTTATATGCCCCCGATAATTATAAGGTTAATATTCCCCTGAGAATTATATGGTTAATATGCCACTGCTAATTATATGGTTAATATGCCCCTGATAATGATGTGTGTCAGGCTCCAGGTCCCACTACCCACCGGCATCAGGGTCCCCTGTCTCCTTCACTCACCTCCAGATCTCCGTCCTCCCGTGTCGTGTACACGACAAAGGGTCGTGGCTTCGCAATCAAGGGGCATGGTCACTCAACTAGGACTAGGTAGAGGAAGGAGTGTGGGTGTTGCCTTTCCAGCACACCTACTATGCAGTGAATGGCAGAGGGAGGATACTGAGAGCTGAGGGGAGGGGTTATGGTGCCTGACTTCCTATTTAAACCCTGCTCACCTGCCATTCTGTGCTTGTTTATTCCCAAGCTAGGTTCTCTTCTTGTGAAGTTCCTGTTACCCTTCATTGCTATTCAGCATTGCATTTTGAACCACCGGCTATTGATCCTTTGGCTCCCCTCTTGGATACTGCTGATCTCTCCTCTCCTGACCCTGGCTTCCCAAACTCGTTTTTGCTACTAATCTGCCTGCTTCGACCCTTGGACTGCCTTTGTCCTTGCCTTTGCCTAATTCCTTTGGACTTTTGCCTTTGGACTTACCTACTGCTGGAGCTCCCCTGCGCTACGCTCCTCACTTCCAGCCTCACAATATGGTTAATATGCTCCTGATAATTATATGGTTAATAAGCCCCAGATAATTATATGATTTAAGAGGCCACTGATAATTATAGTCACACAGACTATACACAGACAGTCACACGGGGGGGGGGGGGGGGGGTCTGGGGCAGGGGCACACGGGGCAGCTGCCATGGGCCCTCAGGAATGAATGGTTTGTTTTTTACAGATTTTTCTTTTCTTTAAGGGATCTCCGGCTTGCATCGGTTTGGCAAATTAAATATTCGCATGAACCAGTGCGAACCGACTTAATCCAACGACTGGAAGGGACACGTCTGGGGTGGCAAGGGGGGGAGAAAATACGCACCCTGCAAGGAATGTCAAATTATATCAGAGCTATCCAACTGCGGTCCTTTAGCTGGAATGTAGCTAGAGGACCACATTTGGACACCCCTGGTCTATACAATGTTTAAATGAATTGTTGTGTTAACCTGTAATATAATTATAGTCTCTGCATTTACCTCTTAATGCCCAGAGGGAAGGGCAGTTCTTCGAGCCATGGTTCCCCAGAGGTTTCCTCCACAGGGGGTTTTTCCTCTCCTGAGTGCTGAAGAATGACTCTTTGTGAGTCCAGAGGTAGCCCATAGCTTGACCAGCTTTCTGGTTTATGGCATAATAACCGGGCACCGGCCTGGCCATAAATTACCTTTTCCCATTATATAGAGACTAGAATATGACTAATTCTGTGAAATTTCTAAAATAAATGTACAATTAATATTTATTTATTGCCTCATGTTGTTTTTATTTCTAGAAGTGTATCCTCTCAACAGAAAATATAAAGTAGGATTTTGAGTCTGAATGTGGTGGTGGAAATAAATGGAAATTGTTACAATCTGAAATGAATGTGTTGGGGTCACAAAATAAAGAAGGAGGTGGGATTGAGTGGGTGGTAAATTGTTTAGAGGCACATGAGTACCAGCTAATAAACCTGTGAAAACATAGTAAAAGACTGGATGGTGGATACTGAAGACATTTTGGGATATGTCTGGAAAACACTGAATACTGGAAATTAATATTACACTATTAGGGATAGGATTTTAGTATTGTGAAAGGAAGACTAAATAATGATATGTTGAGAGTCCTCACAATCTTCATGCACACACAATGTTATGATATATAGAAGTCTCAAGAGTAATGAAATCAGCCTCCTGCTTACTCAACCAAAGGTACAGAGACTGAGCTAGAGAAGATATCTCCAACTTCCATGGACTCATCTGTACAAAGGGTGTCAAAGAAGAAGTGGGGAGACAGCATTCCCTGGCACTAGCTTCCCAGGCAACCTGTCTTTGCCCAATTACCATGTTCTGATTTTTACCCTATCAATCCTGCAGCATGTACAAGGGTTTATATATATATATGGCCAACTTCACCCAACAAGGCTAGAAAACAGTATGCTTAGAGGAGCCACAACATCAGAAATAGTTATGGGAGAATTTGTATAATAAAACGTGTTTGGATTATACATAAAATATTTTAAAATTATTTAAAAAATATATAGAAGCATGGCTTTGTAACGTGATGGCCACTTGAGAAAGCAGCTCCTCAGCATTGGAGCCAGCTCAAGCTAATTTTATCATCCCGACCCGCACTCTCATCCCTATCACGGGGAACCACTTGCTAAATGGGTCAAACTTCAAATACCAGATTAGAAGTGGCCCCAATTTTCAAAAAACAGAGCCAGGACCTACCGCAGGGGGAGAAAATGGCGACCCTACCCGTAGTACAACACCCCTCAACCAAACAGGACCTAAAGGACATTTTCAGCAGGCTCCAATCGCGCATCCGTGAAGAAATTGGCTCATCCCTTAGGATGTTAAGACACTGCAGGCCCAAACAGCCACGCAAAAGGATCAGATTAATGTCTTCTCTACATCATATCACCTGGCCAATGATTTGGAGAGCGCCATGGAAGACATGGGCAATCGCTCATGCCAAAATAATGAACCCACAGAAATCCAAACAATTACATGGTCAGATCATGCAGATGTCTTTCTGACACTTTCACTTACAGAATTCTCCAAACTCTGGTCTTGGAAACTAAATGACACCTTATTGTATAATTCTGAGATTCTCTCCTCACTCAAAGAATAAAGGATTTTTTCGAACTGAATGATGGTTCTGTGGACGACCCAGCCACCTTGTGACCCAGCAAAACTGTGATACATGGATACTTGATCAGTACCAGCTCATATTTGAAAAAGTAATCTGCCAAACAATCCCAACAATTGCAGACTAAACTTTTTAATATTCAAACTGTAAATAAAACCAATCCTACGACATCTGTGACACTTGAATTAACGAAAGTCAGGAACGAACTGAAGCACCTTATTTCTTCCCGCAACTTTTTATTGGGTTTTATATTTTCCAAACATATACATACAGAAGTCTGACGTATGCAAGGATATATGTGTCAGATGCGGTCACATGGAGTCATGGTATCAACACCAGCTGGTTTTAAGATGAGGACAGAATTACAATGTATATAAGCAATATTTAACAATAAGATATACAAAATAAAATAGTCAGTACTGCGTTCGCTGGCCTCCATTAGTTTGTTGACGGATGAAGATCATGATGACAAACAGTAACAAGAACAAGGTTGTCCCTGTCCCATTTTAAATTTCTTTGAAGTCTCCTGTTTATGACATCATCTGTGGCTTGTTATGCAAGTTACATGTTTTCTGTTGCAAACCAGTTCATTTGCATATCAAGCCACAGATGATGTAATAAAGAGGAGAAACCACAAACACATTTTTCTCCTAATTTAGGCATTTGCTTGTAGTTTTGCTAAAACGAGGTATAGATACATTTCAGTCATTTTTTATTCTCTATATGCCCAGTAAAAAGAGTGTTTCGCTGATAGAGTCCCTTTAACCATTTACCTTAACCATTCAAAACATGTTCCATAGAAACAGTAACAACCTCATTTTGTTTTTAATGGTAACATAGTAATATAACATAAACCCATTGAAGTTCAGCTTTCCAAACCTCCCTCCTGATCCTAACAAAAGAAACAAAAACTTATACTGAAGCGATTTAAAATACAGTTTTAGCATCCCTTAACAAAAAATCCATTATCCAAAATGATTTTTTAGGATTATGTCACAAGTTGCAAATTCCACAGACACCTGTCAGATTGCAAGCGCACAACAGTTTACATGTGATATAGTCTTTCCATGCATGCTCAGATTCCCCCACACAAGCACGCTAACAAAGTATAATATACATATGCATGTCTGATGCACCAACAGCAGGTTTCCAACAAACCCTCAGCTACATCACAGCAAAAGGGGGTTATTTGCACTATACACCATTCACATTGACACTACTGTATTTCATGAGAGCTGAGAGGCATTAATATGTCATATTGGTGAAATGATTTGTTATCCGAAATGTCCGTTATACAAATTACTTCTGGTCCCAAGGATTTTGGATTAGGGATACTCGACCACTATATATTATTCAGGATAAGAAGTGTTTTCTTTAAAGACCATTATTTTAAACATATAATTTACTCAAACAAAATTATGGAAAATTGAAAAAAAAAAAAAAAACTTTTACTTGAAAGATTTAAAACTCTACAACTGCTAACAAAAACATACTAAATATATTGTACTATTTGTTCTAAGTTTGGGAGTATCCCATGTTCTTATGTGTTTTAGGCAATAAATAAAAATAAAGTATAGTTTTTTACTAACCATTTTTATCAGCTCTTAAAAAACAAAAAGTTCCTAGCCCAAAGAAAGCTTTAAAAAAATTAATTTGTTAAGCCACAAGGTGATGTTTCAACAATAGGCACCACAAATACATTTAAAACACATTTCTCTTAATTTACACATTTGTTTTCAATTCTGCTAACACAATGTATAAAAAAATAATTTTTGATTTTCTTTTTTTACTCTCTAACACTCACAGTACAAGTAATGTTTATGTGATGGGTCCCTTTAAGCACTGTCTAGAACATTGAATGCCAGCAGTAATGTCATAAATAGTGTGGTCATGATGTCATAAAGGCAGCTGCTAATGATAACTGAGTGAACATTTTTTTTCCTCTCAGACACATCCGGAGCTCTGACAGAGCTTCAGCGTGCGGCCCTGGTTCCTTGGCATAGTTAACTATGCCCGACTTGGATGTGTCTGAAGACTTGGAGATTGACTACCCTAAATCTGACTTTGAGCTATGGAGGTTCTAGCAGGGGATATATTTGGCAAGCACAGCTACTCGTTAACCCCTTATGAAAGAACGGTCTGTTATTGGGTGGGAGAGAGGGCCCTAGTATTTATCGGCGTTTACTGCGTCGGGAGGGAGGAGTTATATTTATATAATTAATATGCCCCTGATAATTATATGGTTAATATGCCCCTGATAATTATATGATTAATATTCCACTGAAATTATATAGTTAATATGCCCCTAATAATTATATGATTATATGATTAATATGCCCCTGATAATTATATGGTAAATATGCCCCTGATAATTATATGATTACTATTCCACTGATAATTATATGGTTAATATGCCCCTGATAATTATATGATTACTATTCCACTGATAATTATATGGTTAATATGCCCCTGATAAATTTATGGTTTATATGCCCCTGATAATTATAAGGTTAATATTCCCCTGAGACTTATATGGTTAATATGCCACTGCTAATTATATGGTTAATATGCCCCTGATGTGTGTCAGGCTCCAGGTCCCACTACCCACAGGCATCAGGGTCCCCTGTCTCCTTCACTCACCTCCTGATCTCCGTCCTCCCGTGTCGTGTACACGACAAAGGGTCGTGGCTTCGCAATCAAGGGGCATGGTCACTCAACTAGGACTAGGTAGAGGAAGGAGTGTGGGTGTTGCCTTTCCAGCACACCTACTATGCAGTGAATGGCAGAGGGAGGATGCTGAGAGCTGAGGGGAGGGGTTATGGTGCCTGACTCCCTATTTAAACCCTGCTCACCTGCCATTCTGTGCTTGGTTATTCCCAAGCTAGGTTCTCTTCTTGTGAAGTTCCTGTTACCCTTCATTGCTATTCAGCATTGCATTTTGAACCACTGGCTATTGATCCTTTGGCTCCCCTCTTGGATACTGCTGATCTCTCCTGACCCTGGCTTCCCAAACTCGTTTTTGCTACTAATCTGCCTGCTTCGACCCTTGGACTGCCTTTGTCCTTGCCTTTGGACTTTTGCCTTTGGACTTACCTACTGCTGGAGCTCCCCTGCGCTACGCTCCTCACTCCCAGCCTCACAATATGGTTAATATGCTCCTGATAATTATATGGTTAATAAGCCCCAGATAATTATATGATTTAAGAGGCCACTGATAATTATAGTCACACAGACTATACACAGACAGTCACACGGGGGGGTGGGGGGTGGTCTGGGGCAGGGGCACACGGGGCAGTTGCCATGGGCCCTCAGGAATGAATGGTTTGTTTTTTACAGATTTTTCTTTTCTTTAAGGGATCTCCGGCTTGCATCGGTTTGGCAAATTAAATATTCGCATGAACCGGTGCGAACCGACTTAATCCAACCACTGGAAGGGACACGCCTGGGGTGGCAAGGGGGGGAGAAAATACGCACCCTGCAAGGAATGTCAAATTATATCAGAGCTATCCAACTGCGGTCCTTTAGCTGGAATGTAGCTAGAGGACCACATTTGGACACCCCTGATCTATACAATGTTTAACCCCTTAGTGACCGAGTGCTATGTTGCATTTGACGTGCCTTGAAGACCAGAATTCCATTATTTTTGTCATACGTTTACTGAACTGTGAATTTCTTTCTTTGTGTTCAGTCCACCCACACAAATTATATATCATTTTTTAAAGGACAGATAGGGCTTTCATTTGATACTATTATTTTCATCATATGATATCATTTACTATTAACAAAATAGAAAATAGGATGAAAATATGCCATAAAAAACACTTTTTCCAACTTTGACCTGATTTTTTTTTTTTTACACAATTACAAATGGTAAAAAAGACCCCGTCTATATATTTCTACTATTTGTCCTGAGTTTAGTAATATCAATGTTTCCTTGTTTGTCTATGTTTTATTTCACGTAATAGGGCAATAAACAATATTAGTGTTTTTTTTTGTTTTCTAACCATTTTCTTCTACAGTGATTTTTTTAACCCGAACCCTAAATTTACCCCAACTCTAAATTTAATCTAACCCTAAATTGACCCCACCCCTTAATCTAACCCTTGTAATCATCCGAAACCCCATTTAACCCTAATTATTACCCTATTTGGACCCTAACCCTAGATCTAGGTTCAGTAGATCAAGGGTTAGCTTTTTCCATTTATTTATTTATTTAATTTATTTATTTAATTAATTTTCTATTTTTAACTGTAATACCGCCTAACTGCCTGTAGGGGCAGTCAAGTAGCGGTTTCAGAGCGACGGAAGAGATTTTTTTTTTCTCTCTTCCGTCGCTCTCCTCTGGGCATGCTGTATCGGAGGAGCATGCTCCTCCGAAACAGCACACACCCGCGATCACCGGGTGATCGCGGTGCCCAGGAGGGCACAGATTGTGTTGCATGATGCCTCGATAGAGGCATCATGCAACACTTTAACACACATAGGCAGTGATGAGCTTTCACTGCCTATGTGTGTTTGCGCGCATACGTTCACATTCGCTGTGATCGTATGCGCGCGGGGGGGTCGAGGGGGGCTGAAAGCCCTATCAGAGGCTGCTTCGGATCCGAAGCAGCCTCTGAGAGTAGCTGCAGGCATGTAGTGTTGCGCTAATGAGCGCAACACTACATGAAAACGGAGGATGTATATATACGCCCTCATGGTCCTTAAGGACCATGCTTTTCAGGATGTATATATACGTCCACATGCGTTAAGGGGTTAAATGAATTGTTGTGTTAACCTGTAATATAATTATAGTCTCTGCATTTACCTCTTAATGCCCAGAGGGAAGGGCAGTTCTTCGAGCCATGGTTCCCCAGAGGTTTCCTCCACAGGGGGTTTTTCCTCTCCTGAGTGCTGAAGGATGACTCTTTGCGAGTCCAGAGGTAGCCCATAGCTTGACCAGGTTTCTGGTTTATGGCATAATAACCGGGCACCTGCCTGGCCATAAATTACCTTTTCCCATTATATAGAGACTAGAATATGACTAATTCTGTGAAATTTCTAAAATAAATGTACAATTAATATTTATTTATTGCCTCATGTTGTTTTTATTTCTAGAAGTGTATCCTCTCAACAGAAAATATAAAGTAGGTTTTTGAGTCTGAATGTGGTGGTGGAAATAAATGGAAATTGTTACAATCTGAAATGAATGTGTTGGGGTCACAAAATAAAGAAGGAGGTGGGATTGAGTGGGTGGTAAATTGTTTAGAGGCACATGAGTACCAGCTAATAAACCTGTGAAAACATAGTAAAAGACTGGATGGTGGATACTGAAGACATTTTGGGATATGTCTGGAAAACACTGAATACTGGAAATTAATATTACACTATTAGGAATAGGATTTTAGTATTGTGAAAGGAAGACTAAATAATGATATGTTGAGAGTCCTCACAATCTTCATGCACACACAATGTTATGATATATACAAGTCTCAAGAGTAATGAAATCAGCCTCCTGCTTACTCAACCAAAGGTACAGAGACTGAGCTAGAGAAGATATCTCCAACTTCCATGCACTCATCTGTACAAAGGGTGTCAAAGAAGAAGTGAGGAGACAGCATTCCCTGGCACTAGCTTCCCAGGCAACCTGTCTATGCCCAATTACCATGTTCTGATTTTTACCCTATCAATCCTGCAGCATGTACAAGGGTTTATATATATATATGGCCAACTTCACCCAACAAGGCTAGAAAACAGTATGCTTAGAGGAGCCACAACATCAGAAATAGTTATGGGAGAATTTGTATAATAAAACGTGTTTGGATTATACATAAAATATTTTAAAATTATTTAAAAAATATATAGAAGCATGGCTTTGTAATGTGATGGCCACTTGAGAGAGCAGCTCCTCAGCATTGGAGCCAGCTCAAGCTAATTTTTTTATCCCAACCCGCACTCTCATCCCTATCACGGGGAACCACTTGCTAAATGGGTCAAACTTCAAATACCAGATTAGAAGTGGCCCCAATTTTCAAAAAACAGAGCCAGGACCTACCGCAGGGGGAGAAAATGGCGACCCTACCCGTAGTACAACACCCCTCAACCAAACAGGACCTAAAGGACATTTTCAGCAGGCTCCAATCGTGCATCCGCGAAGAAATTGGCTCATCCCTTAGGATGTTAAGACACTGCAGGCCCAAATAGCCACGCAAAAAGGATCAGATTAATGTCTTCTCTACATCATATCACCTGGCCAATGATTTGGAGAGCGCCATGGAAGACATGGGCAATCGCTCATGCCAAAATAATGAACCCACAGAAATCCAAACAATTACATGGTCAGATCATGCAGATGTCTTTCTGACACTTTCACTTACAGAATTCTCCAAACTCTGGTCTTGGAAACTAAATGACACCTTATTGTATAATTCTGAGATTCTCTCCTCACTCAAAAAATAAAGGATTTTTTCGAACTGAATGATGGTTCTGTGGACGACCCAGCCACCTTGTGACCAAGGAAAACTGTGATACATGGATACTTGATCAGTACCAGCTCATATTTGAAAAAGTAATCTGCCAAACAATCCCAACAATTGCAGACTAAACTTTTTAATATTCAAACTGTAAATAAAACCAATCCTACGACATCTGTGACACTTGAATTAACGAAAATCAGGAACGAACTGAAGCACCTTATTTCTTCCCGCAACTTTTTATTGGGTTTTATATTTTCCAAACATATACATACAGAAGTCTGACGTATGCAAGGATATATGTGTCAGATGCGGTCACATGGAGTCATGGTATCAACACCAGCTGGTTTTAAGATGAGGACAGAATTACAATGTATATAAGCGATATTTAACAATAAGATATACAAAATAAATTAGTCAGTACTGCGTTCGCTGGCCTCCATTAGTTTGTTGACGGATGAAGATCATGATGACAAACAGTAACAAGAACAAGGTTGTCCCTGTCCCATTTTAAATTTCTTTGAAGTCTCCTGTTTATGACATCATCTGTGGCTTGTTATGCAAGTTACATGTTTTCTGTTGCAAACCAGTTCATTTGCATATCAAGCCACAGATGATGTAATAAAGAGGAGAAACCACAAACACATTTTTCTCCTAATTTAGGCATTTGCTTGTAGTTTTGCTAAAAACGAGGTATAGATACATTTCAGTCATTTTTTATTCTCTATATGCCCAGTAAAAAGAGTGTTTCGCTGATACAGTCCCTTTAACCATTTACCTTAACCATTCAAAACATGTTCCATAGAAACAGTAACAACCTCATTTTGTTTTTAATGGTAACATAGTAATATAACATAAACCCATTGAAGTTCAGCTTTCCAAACCTCCCTCCTGATCCTAACGAAAGCAACAAAAACTTATACTGAAGCGATTTGAAATACAGTTTTAGCATCCCTTAACAAAAAATCCATTATCCAAAATGATTTTCTAGGATTATGTCACAAGTTGCAAATTCCACAGACACCTGTCAGATTGCAAGCGCACAACAGTTTACATGTGATATAGTCTTTCCATGCATGCTCAGATTCCCCCACACAAGCACGCTAAGAAAGTATAATATACATATGCATGTCTGATGCACCGACAGCAGGTTTCCAACAAACCCTCAGCTACATCACAGCAAAAGGGGGTTATTTGCTCTATACACCATTCACATTGACACTACTGTATTTCATGAGAGCTGAGAGGCATTAATATGTCATATTGGTGAAATGATCTGTTATCCGAAATGTCCGTTATACAAATTACTTCTGGTCCCAAGGATTTTGGATTAGGGATACTCGACCACTATATATTATTCAGGATAAGAAGGGTTTTCTTTGAAGACCATTATTTTAAACATATAATTTACTCAAACAAAATTATGGAAAATTGAAAAAAAAAATTACTTTTACATGAAAGATTTAAAAATCTACAACTGCTAACAAAAACATACTAAATAGATGGTACTATTTGTTCTAAGTTTGGGAGTATCCCATGTTCTTTCTTATGTGTTTTACGCAATAAATAAAAATAAAGTATTGTTTTTTACTAACCAATTTTATCAGCTCTTAAAAAACAAAAAGTCCCTAGCCCAAAGAAAGCTTTAAAAAAATTAATTTGTTAAACCACAAGGTGATGTTTCAACAATAGACACCACAAATACATTTAAAACACATTTCTCTTAATTTACACATTTGTTTTCAAATCTGCTAACACAATGTATAAAAAAATAATTTTTGATTTTCTTTTTTTATTCCCTAACACTCAAAGTACAAGTAATGTTTAGGTGATGGGTCCCTTTAAGCACTGTCTAGAACATTGAATGCCAGCAGTAATGTCATAAATAGTGTGGTCATGATGTCATAAAGGCAGCTGCTAATGATAACTGAGTGAACATTTTTTTTCCTCTCAGACACATCCGGAGCTCTGACAGAGCTTCAGCGTGCGTCCCTGGTTCCTTGGCATAGTTAAGTTATGCCCGACTTGGATGTGTCTGAAGACTTGGAGATTGACTACCCTAAATCTGACTTTGAGCTATGGAGGTTCTAGCAGGGGATTTATTTGGCAAGCGCAGCTACTCGTTAACTCTTTATGAAAGAACGGTCTGTTATTGGGTGGGAGAGAGGGCCCTAGTATTTATCGGCGTTTACTGCGTCGGGAGGGAGGAGTTATATTTATATGATTAATATGCCCCTGATAATTATATGGTTAATATGCCCCTGATAATTATATGGTTAATATGCCCCTGATAATTATATGGTTAATATGCCCCTAATAATTATATGATTAATATTCCACTGATAATTATATGGTTAATATGCCCCTGATAATTATATGGTTAATATGCCCCTGATAATTATATGATTAATATTCCACTGATAATTATATGGTTAATATGCCCCTGATAATTACATGGTTAATATGCCCCTGATAATTATATGGTTAATATGCCCCTGATAATTATATGGTTAATATGCCCCTGATAATTATATGATTAATATGCCCCTGATAATTATATGGTTAATATGCCCCTGATAATTATATGGTTAATATGCCCCTGATAATTATATGATTACTATTCCACTGATAATTATATGGTTAATATGCCCCTGATAATTATATGGTTAATATGCCCCTGAGAATTATATGGTTAATATGCCCCTGATAATTATATGGTTAATTTTCCCCTGATAATTATATGGTTAATATGCCCCTGATAATTATGTGTGTCAGGCTCCAGGTCCCACTACCCACAGGCATCAGGGTCCCCTGTCTCATTCACTCACCTCCAGATCTCCGTCCTCCCGTGTTGTGTACATGACAAAGGGGCGTGACTTCGCAATCAAGGGGCGTGGTCACTCAACTAGGACTAGGTAGAGGAAGGAGTGTGGGTCTTGCCTTTCCAGCACATCTACTATGCAGTGAATGGCAGAGGGAGGATACTGAGAGCTGAGGGGAGGGGTTATGGTGATGACTCCCTATTTAAACCCTGCTCACCTGCCATTCTGTGCTTGTTTATTCCCAAGCTAGGTTCTCTCCTTGTGAAGTTCATGTTACCCTTCATTGCTATTCAGCATTGCATTTTGAACCACCGGCTATTGATCCTTTGGCTCCCCTCTTGGATACTGCTGATCTCTCCTCTCCTGACCCTGGCTTCTCAAACTCGTTTTTGCTACTAATCTGCCTGCCTCGACCCTCTGGACTGCCTTTGTCCTTGCCTTTGCCTAATTACTTTGTACTTTAGCCTTTGGACTTACCTACTGCTGGATTATATGGTTAATATGCCCCAGATAATAATATGATTTAATATGCCACTGATAATTATAGTCACACAGACTATACACAGACAGTCACACGAGGGGGATGGGGGGGGGGGGCAGGGGCACACGGGGCAGCTGCCATTGGCCCTCGGGAATGAACATTTTTTTTATAGATTTTTCTTTTCTTTAAGGGATCTCCAGCTTGTACCGGCTTGGCAAATTAAATATTCGCATGAACCGGTGCGAACCGACTGAATCCAACCACTGGAAGGGACACGTCTGGGGTGGCAAGGGGGGGAGAAAATACGCACCCTGCAAGCAATGTCAATTTATATCAGAGCTATCCAACTGCGGTCTTTTAGCTGGAATGTAGCTAGAGGACCACATTTGGACACCCCTGGTCTATCCAATGTTTAAATGAATTGTTATGTTAACCTGTAATATAATTATAGTCTCTGCATTTACCTCTTAATGCCCAGAGGGAAGGGCAGTTCTTCGAGCCATGGTTCCCCAGAGGTTTCCTCCACAGGGGGTTTTTCCTCTCCTGAGTGCTGAAGAATGACTCTTTGTGAGTCCAGAGGTAGCCCATAGCTTGACCAGCTTTCTGGTTTATGGCATAATAACCGGGCACCTGCCTGGCCATAAATTCCCTTTTCCCATTATATAGAGACTAGAATATGACTAATTCTGTGAAATTTCTAAAATAAATGTACAATTAATATTTATTTATTGCCTCATGTTGTTTTTATTTCTAGAAGTGTATCCTCTCAACAGAAAATATAAAGTAGGATTTTGAGTCGGAATGTGGTGGTGGAAATAAATGGATATTGTTACAATCTGGAATTAATGTGTTGGGGTCACAAAATAAAGAAGGAGGTGGAATTGAGTGGGTGGTAAATTGTTTAGAGGCACATGAGTACCAGCTAATAAACCTGTGAAAACATAGTAAAAGACTGGATGGTGGATACTAAAGACATTTTGGGATATGTCTGGAAAACACTGAATACTGGAAATTAATATTACACTATTAGGGATAGGATTTTAGTATTGTGAAAGGAAGACTAAATAATGATATGTTGAGAGTCCTCACAATCCCCATGCACACACAATGTTATGATATATACAAGTCTCAAGAGTAATGAAATCAGCCGCCTGCTTACATAACCAAAGGTACAGAGACTGAGCTAGAGAAGATATCTGCAACTTCCATGGACTCATCTGTACAAAGGGTGTCAAAGAAGAAGTGGCACTAGCTTCCCAGGCAACCTGTCTATGCCCAATTAACATGTTCTGATTTTTACCCTATGAATCCTGCAGCATGTACAAGGGGTTATATATATATATATATATGGCCAACTTCACCCAACAAGGCTAGAAAACAGTATGCTTAGAGGAGCCACAACATCAGAAATAGTTATGGGAGACTTTGTATAAAAAAACATGTTTGGATTATACATAAAATATTTTAAAATTATTTAAAAATAAATATAGAAGCATGGCTTTGTAACGTGATGGCCGCTTGAGAGAGCAGCTCCTCAGCATTGTAGCCAACTCAAACTAATTTTATCATCTGATAAACCCGCACGACCCGCACTCTCATCCCTATCACGGGGAACCACTTGCTAAATGTGTCCACCTTCAAATACCAGATGTACCATGAAGAAGGACTCGCTGGAAGTGGCCCCAATTTTCAAAAAACAGAGCCAGGACCTACCGCAGGGGGAGAAATGGTGGCCCTACCCATAGTACAACACTCCTCAACCAAACAGGACCAAGAAGGCATTTTCAGCAGGCTCCAATCGTGCATCTGTGAAGAAATTGGCTCAGCCCTGAGGGGCATAATTTTACCATCATCCTTTCTGCGCACTGCATCTTTTTGACAAGTTATCATGAAGTGGAGGAGCTTTGTTATTATCAGTGAAGGCATGCAAAGGGTTGATAATCCCTGCACCAGATATAGCCTCACTGCACCAAATATAGATCCACTGTGCCAGATATAGACCCACAACACCAGATATTAACCCACGGTACCAGCTAAAACCCCATGACACAAGATATAAACCACACCACCAGATAAATATCCAGAGCTCTAGCTGAAACTCCACACCAGCAGATAGAACAACATAGCAAAGATATAACCCCATAGCACCAGATACAACACTATAGCACACAATTTAACCCAACAGCACCAGACACAACACTATAGCACACAATATAACCCAACAGCACCAGACACAACACTATAGCACACAATATAACCCAACAGCACCAGACACAACACTATAGCACACAATATAACCCAACAGCACCAGACACAACACTATAGCACACAATATAACCCAACAGCACCAGACACAACACTATAGCACACAATATAACTCCACATCACCAGATATAACACTATAGCACACATTATAACCCAACAGCACCAGATACAACACTATAGCACACAATATAACCCAACAGCACCAGACACAACACTATAGCACACAATATAACCCAACAGCACCAGACACAACACTATAGCACACAATATAACTCCACAGCACCAGATATAACACTATAGCACACATTATAACCCAACAGCACCAGATACAACACTATAGCACACAATATAACCCAACAGCACCAGACACAACATTATAGCACACAATATAACCCAACAGAACTAAACACAACACTATAGCACACAATATAACCCAACCAGGGCCGGCCTTAGGGGTGTGTGACCTCTGCGAGCCAGTAGAGGCACTGGATAGGGGAGCTCAAAAGATCCCCCCTCACCAGCCCTCTGCTCGGCAGGCTCTGCTGGATCCCACGAGGGGGCGGAGCTAACCGGCTGAGGGGTGTAGCTCCGCCCCCACCCTGTGAAGCAGAGCAACGTCTGTTTCACGGGGAGCCGCTGGCAGCAAGAAAAAGTGCTCTGCTTCACAGGGTGGGGGCGGAGCTACACTGCTCAGCCGGTTAGCTCCGCCCCCTCCTTGGATCAACATTTTCAGGCAAAGGGAGGGGGAAGAGAGACACAGAACAGGGGGAGGGGGTAGAGAGAGAAAGAACAGGGGGGGAGAAAGACAGAACAAAGCGAGGGGGGAGAGAGAGAAAGAACAGAGGGAGAGAGAGAGACAGAACAGGGGGAGGGGGAGAGAGAGGCAGGGGAGGGGGAGAGAGAGGCAGGGGGAGGGGGAGAGAGAGACAGAACAGGGGAAGGGGGGAGAGAGACACTGAACAGGGGGAGGGGGAGGGGGAGAGAGAGAAAGAACAGAGGGAGAGAGAGACCGAACAGGGGAAGGGGGAGAGAGAGACAGGGGGAGGAGGAGAGAGACAGACAGAACAGGGGAAGGGGGAGAGAGAGACAGAACAGAGGGGGGAGAGAGACAGAACAGGGGGGGGAGAGATACAGAACAGGGGGGGGAGAGAGACAGAACAGGGGGGGGAGAGAGACATAACAGGGGGGGAAGAGAGACAGAACAGAGGGGGGAGAGAGACAGAACAGAGGGGGGAGAGAGACAGAACAGGGGGAGGGGGGAGAGAGAGACAGAACAGGGGGAGGGGGAGAGAGATACAGGGGGGGGGGGAGAGAGAGACAGATCAGGGGGGGGAGACAGAACAGAGGGGGGTGAGAGACAGAACAGAGGGGGGAGAGAGATAGAACAGGGGGATGGGGAGAGAGAGAGACAGAACAGGGGGAGGGGGAGAGAGAGAGAGAGACAGAACAGAGGGGGGGGAGAGAGACAGAACAGAGGGGGGGATAGAGACAGAACAGAGGGGTGAGAGAGACAGGGGAGGGGGGAGAGAGACAAAACAGAGGAGGGAGAGAGAGAGAAAACGGGTATGGGAGAGTTAGAGAGAGACAGACATGGCAAGGAAGGGAAAGGTACACATACATAAGGGGGTGAAAGAGACGGGGGGTGAAAAACATGGGGGGGGCGCCATGGGGCAAGCCCGCACAAGGCGCCGGGACACTTAAGGCTGGCCCTGAACCCAACAGCAGCAGACACAACACTATAGCACACACAATATAACCCCTCAGCACCAGATACAACACTATAGCACACAATATAACCTCTCAGCACCAGATCCAACACTATAGCACACAATATAAGCACACAGCACCAGATACAACACTATAGCACACAACAGAAACGCAAAGCAACAGATTCCCTAAACACCCAAATTCCTAAATCCATGAAATTTCTTAATTTCTTTAACCCTTTTTTATATGTTTTATTCCTCCATGTTTGCCATCTCTTTCCCCATCATTTTATGTGTTTTATTCCTCCATGTCTGTGACCTCTTTTCATCTACATTTTATCTTTTCTGCCCCATGTCACAATTTTGTCTGTATTCTGCTCCAATCAATATCCTCTTGTCATCCTCTATTATCTTTTCTGCCCCATGTCATCCCATTTTGTTTGCAATCTGCTTCCATCTATCACATCATTTCATCCTCCATTATCTTTTCTGCCCCATCCACTTGTCACCATGTTGATGTGAGCAGAGCCTGGTCAGAGGAGCTGCTTAGACTGGACAAATGGAGACCTCAGGGAAATGGGAGGGACCTCCTTGGATTTACCCCATTCTACTATGTACCTTTTTTTTTTTGAAGCTATTATAAGATCTTCCTACCTGTTACAGAGGCTCAGCTGTGGTCTCTGAGTATCTTCCCCTGCAGGCTCTCTTCTGTCAGTCATGCTACCACATGGAGGGCTGAGGGGCGGGGCTATAACTTCATATCCCCGGGCACCCCTGTCATTGGCTCTCCATGCAGCATGACTGACAGCGCCCCCCCTTGCAGACGCCCATGTTCTCTACATCATATCCCCTGGCCAACGATTTGGTGGACTTACACCACAGTTCTGTGTGGTATAAAAGGCCATCATGACAGAGGTTTCCTGTCATTTTCCTCACCTGTCAGTTAAGCCAAGGGCCCAATAAGGGCACGGCAGGGGGGTGGCAATGAGTGGATCGAGGGGATGGCCTTAAGCTATATATTGGAGGATTTACAGGAATGATTTCCTGTTTAAAGTAAAATGACAAGTTCCCTCCCTCCCACCCTTAGGTGACGAAGAAGGAAGTGGCAGCGGGGGTCCCCAAGGTTTGGCGCTTGTGCAGGGGGTTGGTCATCTGGGGTATGGCCAACCCGGTTGGGCAGTAGCTTTGGGAAGCTAGCTGCACGGGCTCCCCATGGGCTTGTCCCTGGGGAGTGAGGCACGGCTATTGTGCAAACAGGGACGTCAGTAGCAATGAGTCATGTGGTATGCCTGCGCCAGATTCTCGGGGTCCTGATCCTAGATGGTCTAGGATAAGGCACACGCTACTGCTAAGGTTCAGTAGTATTGTTTCATGTTGTTTATATTTATGGTTATAAAAGCTTGGTTGGTATATATGTCTATGTATATAATGTTTGTATATATATATAATTGTATATGCCCGGTTATTTATTAATTTATAAAGTTTTAACCATATTTGGTTTACAGTAATATTCGTTACTTATTTCAGCTATATTTTAGCTGTCAGTTTATGTTGCAGCATTTCAATAAAGACTGCGACCTTTCTAGCCACTCAGTTGTCTGTCTCTTTATTGGTGGGGGGAATGAAATTTCAGGAATACCTCGGTCAAATGTATATGTCCTGGAGAGCGCCATGGAAGACATGGGCAATCGCTCATGCCAAAATAATGAACCCACAGAAATCCAAACAATTACATGGTCAGATCATGCAGATGTCTTTCTGACACTTTCACTTACAGAATTCTCCAAACTCTGGTCTTGGAAACTAAACGACACCTTATTGTATAATTCTGAGATTCTCTCCTCACTCAAAAAATAAATGATTTTTTCGAACTGAATGATGGTTCTTTGGACGACCCAGCCACCTTGTGACCCAGCAAAACTGTGATACATGGATACTTGATCAGTACCAGCTCATATTTGAAAAAGTAATCTGCCAAACAATCCCAACAATTGCAGACTAAACTTTTTAATATTGAAACTGTAAATAAAACCAATCCTTCGACATCTGTGACACTTGAATTAACGAAAGTCAGGAACGAACTGAAGCACCTTATTTTTTCCCCAACTTTTTATTGGGTTTTATATTTTCCAAACATATACATACAGAGGTCAAACGTATGCAAGGATATATGTGTCAGATGCGGTCACATGGAGTCATGGTATCAACACCAGCTGGTTTTAAGATGAGGACAGAATTACAATGTATATAAGCGATATTTAACAATAAGATATACAAAATAAAATAGTCAGTACTGCGTTCGCTGGCCTCCATTAGTTTGTTGACGGATGAAGATCATGATGACAAACAGTAACAAGAACAAGGTTGTCCCTGTCCCATTTTAAATGTCTTTGAAGTCTTCTGTTTATGACATCATCTGTGGCTTGATATGCAAATTACATGTTTTCTGTTGCAAACCAGTTCATTAGCATATCAAGCCACAGATGATGTAATAAAGAGAAGAAACCACAAACACATTTTTCTCCTAATTTAGGCATTTGCTTGTAGTTTTGCTAAAACGAGGTATAGATAAATTTCAGTAATTTTTTATTCTCTATATGCACAGTAAAAAGAGTGTTTAGCTGATACAGTCCCTTTAACCATTTATCTTAACCATTCAAAACATGTTCCATAGCAACAGTAACAACCTAATTTTTTTTTGAATGGTAACATAGTAATATAACATAAACCCATTGAAGTTCAACTTTCCAAACTTCCCTCGTGATCCTAACGAAAGCAACAAAAACTTATACTGAAGCGATTTGAAATACAGGTTTAGCATCCCTTAACAAAAAATCCATTATCCAAAATTATTTTTTAGGATTATGTCGCAAGTTGCAAATTCCACAGACACCTGTCAGATTGCAAGCGCACAACAGTTTACATGTGATATAGTAACATAGTAATTTAGGTTGAAAAAAGACACAAGTCCATCAAGTTCAACCCATCTACCTATCATTCCAGCGTTTTGATCCAAAAGAAGGCAAAAAAAAAAACCCTAAGGAAGCTATTTCGAATTTTGCCTCCTAGGGGAAAAATTCCTTCTTGACTCCAAAAGGGCAATCAGATTTCTCCTTGGATCAATAAGCTCTATTATTAATGCTTATTCTATTATTAATACCCCTGTATGTTCTGCTTTTCTAAAAAAAAAAACACCCAGACCATTTTAAAATGCATCTATTGTGGTTAATAGCACTACCTCTCTTGGCAGTGAGTTCCATAACTTTATTGTCCTTACTGTAAAAACTCCCTTCCTTTGCTGTCTATGAAATCTTTGCACTTTCAGTCTCAGGGAGTGACCTCTTGTTATTTGTACATTTCTGTTAATGAACAGGTGCCTGGAGAGCTCTTTATATTGGCCCTGCACATATTTATATAATGTTATCATATCCCCTCTAAGACGCATTTTTTCTAGAGTAAATAAATGCAATTTTTTAAGTCTCTCTTCATAACTAAGATTCTCCAATCCCCTTATTAATTTTGTAGCCTTCCTTTGCACTTTTTCTAGTTCCTTAATATCCTTTTTAAGGACTGGTGCCCAGAATTGTACTGCATATTCAAGGTCTTACCATTGATTTGTAAAGAGGCAAGATAATGTCCTCCCCACGTGAATCTATACCTCATTTTATACATGCCAGTATCTTATTGGCCCTTGCAGCTGCTGACTGGCATTGGGCACTGTTGCCAAGTTTGTTATCTACAATGATTCCTAAATCCTTTTCGTTAGTAGTTTTTCCCAGGGAAATACCATTTAACGTGTATGTTGCTTTGTTATTATTTTTGCCATAATGCATAACTTTACATTTGTCTATATTGAACCTCATTTGCCACTTTCTTGCCCAGTCCCCCACTCTGTCCAAATCTTCCTGTAAATAAAAAACATCAAGATTAGTCTTTATTACCTTACCTAATTTTGTGTCATCAGCAAACACTGAGACATGGCTCTCAGCACAACGTGGGAGATCATTAATAAACAAATTAAAAAGAAGAGTTTAGGTAGAAGGGTTGAACTTGATACATTTTTTACTTCATTCTATTTCTAAGGAAGCAAGCATTAAAAAAAGTTAAGTGTCCCTTTAGCACTTTAAGAGGTTCTCTGGGGAAAATAACTGTTTAGTCACAAGGTTGTCATTTTAACAGGAGAATGTTTAAAACAGGAAATAGTTCCAGACAATGGTATATAGATCACAACTTCATAATGATATCTTGAAAGACTGACTTTTGCGCCTATTCCTACTTTCTACATCAGTTATCTTTATAGAGCCATAAAATCTAACACACACAAAAACAAAAAGTAATTTGTCTAATATATGTCGCAGCTGAATATTTGTATGTATATAATTTACTTCTGATTTGCAAAAATCTTTTACTTTTTTTTTTCTGCCCATTAGAAATTCATTACAATCAACCACAATTTAAAAAATTGGCAACATTACCCTTCTTAGGATAAAAATCTAATGATGAAAAAAGAGAACATCATAAATTGAATCAAAAAAGGGCAAGGGGCAATTTGAGAAAGAAAAATAAAGCTTGGGCTATAAAAAGTAGAGAAAAGCAAGCACTTAAAGAAAAAAGAAATGATAATGGCAGTGAATTCCTTTTAATAGCCTTAGGCATATCAATGAATATCACAGAGAATAAATAAGCTTAATTAGCTTCAGTGTAATATGCTTGGTGTTTTCAAGTCTACGACAATTTATCCTTGCAAAAGTAGTTCTAATGAAGAATAAAGGTAAATTCAATGTTTTAATGTGAATATAACTTGACTGTTGGATTGTGCACTCAGTGTTTTAAGCATAATGTAACTTTTAATTGTTGCTTAGAAAAATCAGCAAACAAATACAGTATATACCGTATTTGCTCAATTATAAGATGACCCTGATCATAAGACGATCCCCCAAACTTTGGATATTCCTTTAGGAAAAAAAACTAAAAGCCTGAATATAAGACTACCCTATAGGAAAAAAGTCTCTCCCGCTTCTTTTCTCTCTCTCCCCCTCCCTTTCTCTCTCTCTCTCCCCCTCCCTTTCTCTCTCTCTCTCCCCCTCCCTTTGTGTCTCTCTTTGTCTCCCCCCTCCCTCCCCTTGTCTCTGTCTCTTCCCCCTCCCTTGTCTCTGTCTCTCTTCCCCCTCCCTTGTCTCTGTCTCTCTTCCCCCTCCCTTGTCTCTGTCTCTGTCTCTTCCCCCTCCCTTGTCTCTGTCTCTGTCTCTTCCCCCTCCCTCCCCTTGTCTCTGTCTCTTCCCCCCTCCTTTGTCTCTGTCTCTTCTCCCCTCCCTTGTCTCTGTCTCTTCTCCCCTCCCTTGTCTCTGTCTCTCCTCTCTTCCCCCCTCCCTCCCCTTGTTTCTCTCTCCCCCTCCCTCCCCTTGCCTCTGTCACTTCCCCCTCCCTCCCCTTGTTTCTCTCTGTACCCCCTCCCCTTGTTACTCTCTGCACCCCCCCCCCCTTGTTTCTCTCTGTCTCCCCTCTCTCCCCCTCACCTTGTCTTTCCCTGGTGGCTAGTGGGGGCAGCCGGGGGGTGTCTGCACAATACGTGCAGACATCCTCCATGCTGCCCGACACTTCCGTCTATTATGCAGACATCCCCCAGCTGGCCGAAAGTCCCTGGGGGCTAGCGGGGCAGATGGAGGATGTCTGCACGATACGCACAGACATCCTCCGCTGCTGCCCGGCATTTCCGCTGGGACTTTTATGATGAAGCCGGAAGGACCCGGCTTCATCATAGAAGTTCCGGCGGTAACGCCGGGCGGCAGCAGAGGATGTCTGGGAGCATCACGCAGACATCCTACTGTTAGCGAGGGGGATCCAGGTCCACTGCAGCTCTGCGGGGGACCTGGATCCCAGTCTTATAGTCTGACCTTGATTTGAGGTCAGATTATAAGACGACCTCGAATATAAGATGACCTCGAATATAAGATGAGGTTGCTTGTTCAGAGCAAAAAATCCTCGTCTTATATTCGAGCAAATACGGTACTTTGTTTTTGCCTTTAGGTAGGATACAGAAAATGAATGTATAATAATATACATTCAGATAATACCAATAAAAAGTATCTAATATCCTTTCCGAAAATATCTTATTATGTATTGACTTCAAGGTTAGGTTATAACATTTAAAGTTGTGCCAGGAGGTACAGTGGGGCAAAAAAGTATTTAGTCAGCCACCAATTGTGCAAGTTCTCCCACTTAAAAAGATGAGAGAGGCCTGTAATTTTCATTATAGGTACACTTCAACTATGAGAGACAGAATAGTGGGAAATAATCCAGGAAATCACATTGTAGGACATCCTGCAGTGCCAGATGTGTCCCCCTGCTTAAGCCAGTACATGTCCGGGCCAGTCTGAAGTTTGCTAGAGAGCATTTGGATGATCCAGAAGAGGACTGGGAGAATGTCATATGGTCAGATGAAACCAAAGTAGTACTTTTTGGTAAAAACTAAACTCGTCGTTGTTTTTGGAGGAGAAAGAATGCTGAGTTGCATCCAAAGAACACCATACCTACTGTGAAGCATGGGGGTGGAAACATCATGTTTTGGGGCGGTTTTTCTGCAAAGAGACCAGGGCGACTGATCCGTGTAAAGGAAAGAATGAATGGGGCCATGTTTCGTGAGATTTTGAGTGAAAACCTCCTTCCATCAGCAAGGGCATTGAAGATGAAACTTGGCTGGGTCTTTCAGCATGACAATGATCCCAAACACACCACCCGGGCAACGAAGGAGTGGCTTCATGAAAAGCATTTCAAGGTCCTGCAGTGGTCTAGCCAGTCTCCAGATCTCAACCCCATAGGAAATCTTTGGAGGGAGTTGCCCATGAGACAGCCCCAAAACATCACTGCTCTAGAGGAGATCTGCATGGAGGAATGGGCCAAAATACCAGCAACAGTGTGTGAAAACCTTGTGAAGACTTGCAGAAAATGTTTGACCTCTGTCATTGCCAACAAAGAGTATATAACAAAGTATTGATATGAACTTTTGTTATTGACCAAATACTTATTTTCCACCATAATTTGCAAATAAATTCTTTAGAAATCAGACAATGTGATTTTCTGGATTTTTTTCTTCTCATTTTGTCTCTCATAGTTGAAGTGTACCTATGATGAAAATTACAGGCCTCTCTCATCTTTTTAAGTGGGAGAACGTGCACAATTGGTGGCTGACTAAATACTTTTTTGCCCCACTGTATGTGACATATACAATTTAATAGATGACTTTAGTGACCTTGGAAGTTATGCAGTTAGAGAATAGTTTTGAGAGAAATAGGTTTGGGGGCAAATGTGTGTATGTGGATTGAAAATTGGCTAAAAGATAGAACACAAAGGGTTGTTGTAAATGGAAAATTCTCAAATTGGACAAGGGTATTAAGCGGAGTACCTCAGGGGTCTGTTTTGGGCCCTCTTCTTTTTAATTTGTTTATTAATGATCTGCCACATTGTGCTGAGAGCCATGTCTCCGTGTTTGCGGACGACACTAAATTAGGTAAGGCAATAAAGACTAATCTTGATGTTTTTTCTTTACAGGAAGATTTGGACAGAGTAGGGAACTGGGCAAGAAAGTGGCAAATGAGGTTCAATATAGACAAATGTAAAGTTATGCATTATGGGAAAAATAATAACAAAGCAACATATACGTTAAATGGTATTTCCCTGGGAAAAACTACTAACGAAAAGGATTTAGGAATCATTGTAGATAACAAACTTGGCAACAGTGCCCAATGCCAGTCAGCTGCTGCAAGGGCCAATAAGATATTGGCATGTATAAAACGAGGTATAGATTCACGGGAGGAAGACATCATCTTGCCTCTTTACAAATCAATGGTAAGACCTCACCTTGAATATGCAGTACAATTCTGGGCACCAGTCCTTAAAAAGGATATTAAGGAACTAGAAAAAGTGCAAAGGAGAGCTACAAAATTAATAAGGGGATTGGAGGATCTTAGTTATGAAGAGAGACTTAAAAAATTGCATTTATTTACTTTACAAAAAAGGCGTCTTAGAGGGGATATGATAACATTATATAAATATGTGCAGGGCCAATATAAAGAGCTCTCCAGGGACCTGTTCATTAATAGAAATGTACAAAGAACAAGAGGTCACCCCTGAGACTGGAAGAACAAAGATTTCATAGGCAGCAAAGGAAGGGATTCTTTACGGTAAGGACAATAAAATTATGGAACTCACTGCCAAGAGAGGTAGTGCTATCAACCACAATAGATGCATTTAAAAATGGTCTGGATGTTTTTTTAGAAAAGCAGAACATACAGGGGTATTAATAATAGAATGAGCATTAATAATAGAGCTTTTTGATCCAAGGAGAAATCTGATTGCCCTTTTGGAGTCAAGAAGGAATTTTTTTCCCCCTAGGAGGCAACATTCGAAAAAGCTTCCTTAGGGGTTTTTTTGCCTTCTTTTGGATCAAAACGCTGAAATGATAGGTAGAAGGGTTGAACTTGATGGACTTGTGTCTTTTTTCAACCTAAATTACTATGTTACTATGTTACTATGTACTTAACAGTCGTTCAAGAGCTTATTCCAATGCCAACATACTACGTGAACTTCCAGTTAGTGGGGATGTTTTCTCTGGTTTTAGACTTAGTGCCTCTCCTGGATTATACTTCTCACAGTGATCTCAATCCTATGCATGTCTCCTTGTGAAAAGTACCCATCAAGTTTTGGAGAGATAGCTCTATGAATAGATCATATGAATGTCACCTGCGCTTGTTTAAGTCCTATGTGTGGCCTTTATACATATCATATTCCAACAGCATTACTTTCTTTTTTCTTTAGTATAAGCAATTGAGATGGCTTACAGGAGGTTATATTTGTAAATTTTTTTGAATGACATATTTGAGATAATAACTTTGATATTATTGTGAATGATATAGTCTATGTGACCTTTTTCATTTGCCATATTTTTAAAAATGTATTTCTAAGAACTAATACTATGAGAGTATAGGTAAACACATCTGCATTTGACATATCTACTATAGAAATTAGCTAGGTACTCACCTGCCCCAGGGCGCCCACGCCACAGAATCGCAGCTCTCACTGCTCATGAGAGATCCATTGGGGAGGAACAGGTCAGGGACCAGGGAATAAAACAAGATGGCGCTGAGTCCCTGACCTCTTTATATAACATCTGTGTGCCCCACCTACTGGTGGGACGTGGCCGGTCATGTGATCCCAGCTACCTATTTAAAGCCAGCACACCTTCCAGTCAGTGCTTGGTTATTTTGCTTTTTGCTTCTGTCTGCTGCAAGACTGCATTTTCGTTTGCTCTTCCTGCTCCAGCTTCTGTTCCCGGTTCCTGCTCCCTGATTCCTTGGACAACTGCTACAGCCTGCTTCCTGACCTAGATCCAGATTAAGCATTTACTTCTGTCTGCTGCAAGACTGCATTTTCGTTTGCTTTACCTGGTTCCTGCTTCCTTGGACAGCTGCTACAGCCTGTTTCCTGACCTAGTTCAAGATTTATCATTTACTTCTGTCTGCTGCAAGACAGCATTTTCGTTTGCTTTTCCTGCTGCTGCCTACTGGAAATTTATTATTTTTATTAAAGGCCTCCACAGACCCTTTGGGACCCTGTGTCCACTTCCAGGTGCTCCTAAGGGTCGTGATAGTAAGGGAGTGCTATTCCGCTGCAAATTGGGTTTCATCCGCTCCACGACTCTCCAGGTGGGTGTGACAAACAATATCATTGCTACAAGTTCATATGAGAGAGAGGTCATGTCAAACGAATTTGATTTTGATTTTACTGGAGAAAAAACACAGGATTTTGAGCATTTGGATTTACTAATTTTTTCAAAATATCTTTATGCCACTTCTTATGGGTAGATCTTTGCACTTTCATGGCTAATTGACATGTTGCAGAGAGTTATTGATAATGGAAATTATTTCTCAAAATTTAGAACGCAGTTTCAAGTAGATGCTTTCTGTCTTGGAGACATTTCTCCTTAGTCAGTTTTTAACCTTATCATCCAGATTTCTCTCTGGGAATCTATATTTTTCCATTTAATGCCAGGCCTCTCGACCCATTTTCTTAAACCAACCATGGCAGTAGTGTTTAGCTTTACTAAACTGCCCACAGTTTCACATATTTCCTTCCCTTTTCAAATGTTTTAAAAACATTCCAAATTCTCTTCCATGGAAATAATCTTGCCTAACTACCAGGTTCAGATTAATTCTTTCACCAAGAAGAATACAGAGAGTTCTGGGGGAGGAAGACTGGAATAGTCACACATAATGCAAATAAGATTTTGAATCCCACGTGTTATTGTTTGTGCATGATGCAAAGTTACAAGAGCTCACTGGCTCCCAGGGATTTTCACTTAAAGGAACACTAAACCTTACTTTTCACTTGTGCTTCTAATATAGAAGCACAAGTGAAATGTCCATTGTTCCTATTGTGAGGATGAACTGGCGTGTACTTTTGATAGTACCCGCCAGTTTATCCTCTGACCGACAGCTGCTATGCTTCCATAGGAAGCAGGCAGCCATCTGGTCGGCGACCAGCTCTCTCTTCGCTATCCCATGCAAAAACAAGTCTCTCTCTCTGCACTAGCAGTGAGAGACCCTCGCATTCGGCAGACAGAGTGGGGTGAGCCGCTGCACTGATTCCTTGAAGCAAGCAAGGGTTAAACAAGGTGGAACCTTCCTTTAAGAGACCTTCTGTAATGTTGGTCTCTTACAGTCAGAAGTGGAGTCCAGATGCAGAAAACAATAGGCACTTATGTACAAATAAAGACACCAACCAGAGTTATTGAAAGAGGGGAACAACAACTTGGTTAGTGAGTTGGTGCACAAAGGCTTGTATAATAAAAAAACGAGGTACAGGAGGGTAAGGCAGAAATCAGGGTCTGGCAATCCGAGGTCATGGGCCGGCAGCTGAGGTTCAAGGTCAGGAAAAGGCATGGGTCAGGAAAAGGCAGCTCAAAATTCGTAGTCAAAGAGGGAAGCAAAGGTTCGGCAACAGGAATCAAAATCTCAGCAAGCATAAACAGTAGCAAGTAAACTTAACTAACTGACAGCTCCAAAAACCAGAAGCAATGACTTTCAGGTAAGGTGCAGTTTATATAGTCTGTAGTTAATGAGCTAGTGATTGCAAGGGAGGTGTCAGGGAAAACAACTGAGGTGTTGTTATTGGCACACCTCTGCTTGTGGACTCATTGGCTGGAACCAGGAGGTGTTCTTTTGGAGGTGTGGGATAGCGTCCACCATCTTGGATCACCCATGTGGTGGTTGTATCATGGAGGAGCAGCAGACTGCAGGTTTCTTCCAGGAATATCCCTGGAACATGGGGTGAGTGTAACACCTTCATATTAAATGGTGGCAGGTTCAATCCCCGGAGAAAATCCTGCAAAGAATACATTCAAGATAAATAATCAATAGATTAAAAGGGAAAAAAAAGGAACAAATAAATACATATTTGTGTTTTTGATATTTTTTTAAACATCAGCTTTAATATACACCTATTTGTATAGTTTGGTTCTGGTGTGATCATTTAAATAAAATGATTTGAAGATATTTGAATACAAAAGTCTAACAGCAACAACATCAACCAACTGAACCACTATTTTGATTAATAGTGAGGTTGCGGTGTGAAAATCTATTTTCTTTGCTGGGGGGTGACTTTACTAGACAGAAGGTTCATTTTCAAATAACTCTGGGACATCTGCAACAGAACAAGTACTTAAAAGCATATCACCAATTATTCTCCTCAGTGCTGGCAATAGTATAGCATAATCAATACATTTATAGCAGAAACATCACTGCACAAAGCCAATTAACAGTCTTTCTTTGTAAAAAAAAAAAGTCATGTAAACTAGGGATACGCTTTTTCTGTTCTCACATCCACTTAACTCAACTTAGTTTTCGTCTTGTTTAAAACTCGTTCAACAGGAAGTTGTTATTGAAGCTTAGAATGAATACAGTCAATGTGTTGCTGAGTCTTTTCCAGTCCATTACATTTAAAATTAGTGATCAGTTTGCATTACTTTTAAGGAGCATATAGACAACAACATTCGAAGACTTCAACAAAAATCATAGACTTTGGATTACTAGCTATACAGAAATACTGTATGATTTTGAATGCTTTTAATATCCCACCACAGTTGAGCCTCATGAGACAAACGTTACTCCTGTTCCCAAAAATAAAGCTATTTTCAGAATGACATAACTGTGAAACATGTTTTTTTTTGTTTTATTTGTTCTAGCATAATAATAATTTGATCAGAGAAAAGCTGCTGGACACTGCATTTGCCCCAGCAGATTCCATTGAAAAAAACACAGATTTCAGAGTATCAAAAAATGGAAAAATAAAAGTCTGAATTTCCTGTTGAGCAGGGTTATCCTTAATACAAATATAGCCTGTAGATAAGAGCTATAATATTTCTAAAAACAATTCCTCTGGTAAGAAAAAGAGTAAAGATGTATCAACCAAATTTGGGGTGAGTATCATAATAGCCCAAACAATGGCTACATTTATAGGAAGCCCATTTAATTGAATACGTTTAAAAACTTTAGTTATAACAATCAAACTTTTAAATAAATGCATTTTGTCATGACATTTAATAAAACAACAAAATGAAATAATAGGTCTGTTAACAATTACTTAGTGAATTGTAATAATTGTATCCTTAATTACTTCACCTTCTTGAGAAAGGGCACTCAGTTTGTTTCATTCAGTTACATGTTCTCTGTAATAGAACCTGTGCTATTCAGCTCTGCATTGTATGCTTGTATCCATGCTGTCTTTTAAGTGCAAGCTCTGCTGCCAGCTGCATTATGGTTTATCTGCTGCTAAATGCCAGCTTTTATACAGTGGGTGCTATTTTTCATTCCTGCCACCATCATATGTAGAGTACAAGTTTGGCTGCTTACTGCAATACATATCTAGATTACTACCACCTTATTTGGAGTGCAAGATATGCTACAATCTGTATCTTGGTACCAACCTGCAACTACCTTGTGAGAACATGGAACTCTGCAAGAGAGTATTGAATCCTATTTGCTGGGATTGTAACTTGTGACATACAACATTGTATTACATTTTGTGGCTGGTGTGTGTGGATACCGAGGTAAAGCAGATTAATAGTATTTTTGTACAGAAAAAACAAGGATAATTATTGTGATTCCAATTATTATTATTTGTTGCTATGTACCACTATAATTGATTATTGGTTATTTTAGGACATGCATAGGTCAATTATGTCATATAATAGTCAGGGCCGTCTTTAATAGTGATTGGACCCTGGGCAAGCATTTGCTTGGGCCCCCTGGACCCTGCCCCCTTCCCTGCATGCAATCCCGCCATCCATCGCAATGTTACCCCCCCCCCCCCCCCACACACACACATATGCCATAATTGTTGTGCCATTCAGATGCCAGTAATATTGTAACTTTCGGATGCAGTAATATTGTGCCAGTCAGAGCCCAGTAATATTGTGCCAGTCAGAGCCTAGTAATATTGTGCCAGTCAGATGCCTGCAATATTGTGCCAGTCAGATGCCTGCAATATTGTGCCAGTCAGAGCCCAGTAATAATGTGCCAGTCAGATACCAGTAATATTGTGCCAGTCAGATACCAATAATATTGTGCCAGTCAGATACCAATAATATTGTGCCAGTCAGATACCAGGAATATTGTGCCTGTCAGAGCCCAGGAATATGGTGCCTGTCAGATGCCTGTAATATTATGCCAGTCAGATGCCTGTAATAGTGTGCAGTCAGAGGCCAGGAATATTGTGCCAGTCAGATGCCTGTAATATTGTGCCAGTCAGATGCCTGTAATATTATGCCAGTCAGATGCCTGTAATATTATGCCAGTCAGATGCTTGTAATAGTGTGCCAGTCAGAGCCCAGGAATATTGTGCCTGTCAGAGCCCAGGAATTTGGTGCCTGTCAGATGCCTGTAATATTATGCCAGTCAGATGCCTGTAATAGTGTCCAGTCAGAGGCCAGTAATATTGTGCCAGCCAGATGCCCAGTAATATTGTACCAGCCAGATGCCCAGTAATATTGTACCAGCCAGATGCCCAGTAATATTGTGCCAGCCAGATGCCCAGTAATATAGTGCCAGCCAGATGCCTGTAATATAATGCCAGTCAGATGCCTGTAATATTATGCCAGTCAGATGCCTGTAATAGTGTGCAGTCAGAGGCCAGGAATATTGTGCCAGTCAGATGCCTGTAATATTGTGCCAGTCAGATGCCTGTAATATTATGCCAGTCAGATGCCTGTAATATTGTGCCAGCCAGAGCCCAGTATTGTGCCAGTCAGAGCCCAGTAATATTGTGCCAGCCAGAGCCCAGTAATATTGTGCCAGTCAGATGCCCAGTAATATAGTGCCAATCAGATGCCCAGTAATATAGTGCCAATCAGATACCCAGTAATATAGTGCCAATCAGATGCCCAGTAATATAGTGCCAATCAGATGCCAAGTAATATAGTGCCAATCAGATACCCAGTAATATAGTGCCAATCAGATGCCCAGTAATATAGTGCCAGTCAGATGCCAAGTAATATAGTGCCAATCAGATACCCAGTAATATAGTGCCAATCAGATGCCCAGTAATATAGTGCCAATCAGATGCCAAGTAATATAGTGCCAGTCAGATACCCAGTAATATAGTGCCAATCAGATGCCCAGTAATATTGTGCCAATCAGATGCCAAGTAATATAGTGCCAGTCAGATGCCCAGTAATATAGTGCCAGTCAGATGCCAAGTAATATAGTGCCAATCAGATATCCAGTAATATAGTGCCAATCAGATACCCAGTAATATAGTGCCAATCAGATGCCCAGTAATATAGTGCCAATCAGATGCCAAGTAATATAGTGCCAGTCAGATACCCAGTAATATAGTGCCAATCAGATGCCCAGTAATATTGTGCCAATCAGATGCCAAGTAATATAGTGCCAGTCAGATACCCAGTAATATAGTGCCAATCAGATACCCAGTAATATAGTGCCAATCAGATGCCAAGTAATATAGTGCCAATCAGATACCCAGTAATATAGTGCCAATCAGATGCCCAGTAATATAGTGCCAGTCAGATACCCAGTAATATAGTGCCAATCAGATGCCCAGTAATATTGTGCCAATCAGATGCCAAGTAATATAGTGCCAGTCAGATACCCAGTAATATAGTGCCAATCAGATACCCAGTAGTATAGTGCCAATCAGATACCCAGTAATATAGTGTCAATCAGATACCCAGTAATATAGTGCCAATCAGATACCCAGTAATATAGTGCCAATCAGATGCCCAGTAATATTGTGCCAGTCAGATACCAGGAATATTGTGCCAGCCAGCCCCCCCCCCCCCCCCCCCCGTACTTACATGAAGCTGCTCCGTGTCCCCCGCCGGATGTCTCCTCCGTGCAGTCTTCCCTCTTGCACGGAGGAGGGAAACAGAAACCGGATGTGACGCGACGTCACATCCGGCGTCAGTTTATTTTTTTTATTTTTTTCGGCCGTCGCATCCATCGGATGCGGCTTGCCGGAAAAAAGCGTTCACAAGCGCAATGCGCTGTGAACGCTGCAAGCAGGGGCTGGGTGCCCACGGGACAGCTGCCTTGGGGCCCCCCAGGAGTAAATGGGCCCAGGGCAGCTGCCCCGTTTGCCCCGAGTTAAAGACGGCCCTGATAATAGTAATCAGTGGAAAACTAAGTAAAGTTCAGTGTTTTCATTTTAGCTGCTTGTTGAGGCCCATGGTAAATATGACTTAGTGCTTGGATCATCCCTAGAGGTACCAGTAAACTAAGTTTAGGCAGAATTTAAGTGACTCCTAATGGCGAGAGGACTACATAAGTGATAGTTCAGGCACGGTGGATAAAATCGGAAAGCAGGTAGTCATAAAAGCAAGGTTAATATAAGGAGAGGTAGCAGTTATATAAGCCAGGATCAAATATCAGGAGAGGGGGTAATGAGCAAAATTGGCTCACTATCAAGAGAGTGGGTACCCATACAAGGCAGTTCAAATATCAGGATATCAAAATCACAGCAACTAAAATATGAACAAACAGAATAGGACCATAACAGGGTGAAGTGTGTGTGAAACACAGTCATTTTAAATATATGAGACAAGAACGGGCCACTTTGCTTGCGCACATCATGAAATTACATGCACACACATCCACACAGGTATGGAGGGAGCATGCGCTCTGACATTCATTAGAAGTGCAGTGATTTGGTGCTCCAGCGCCCGAATGTGTAAGACAGTATTATTATTTCTTCTGTTGTATGTATTTCGAAGTTCAACTGGGTCTCTATGTTCCATGATCTTGCTGTTTCTCAGGGATGGTATGATCAAAAGAATAGAAGAAGAATAATCTTTTAATAAATAGTACTATACTGGACTCCACACTTCTCAACCATATTACATCAAGGCATTCACTCATAAATATATATATATAACACATGTACAGATATTACAGAAATTACAAAAGCATACCCTCCCAACAAGCCACCAGGACAGCGATGAACCCTTGGTTGCGAGGCTTGGGAGGGAATACTCAAAGTATTAAAACTACTGTACTCAAAAGCTGTACTGCCCATATGCAAATGTTCTTGACACAAGAGAAGGAGAATCGGTACTTTGGGATAGCTATCTGGAATCTAAACTTTCATGCTTAAGAGTCATACAGTTTGGAAAGATGAAAGCTGTGGCTTTAAAAAGTTAAGATGTCCTAAACTGGCCTTAGTACCATTGAGCTGAATGAGTGATTAAAAAATAAATGATTCATGTAAATATTTTAACACGCCAAACAGCTTGTTTTGGATTTCAAAGATTTATTTATTGGGGAGATGTATCCACCCTAAGTAAACATCATAATTTCTTTGCACAAAAAGGTTATCTGATCACATGAGGTTTATAACATATATACCATTATCAGTAGATATTTTCTGCTTATACCTATATGCATAAGATTTTTTCTTTATCAATAAACTGACAATTACTGAGTTGTGCAGCATGTTTTTCTTACATTTTGCAAAAAAAACGTGTTAGAAAATAATTACCAATGTGTACACAGACAAACAATGAATAAAGCATGTATAACAAACTGTGGACTTATTAATGACACAAATACATCCACTTCTGTAATAGATGCATTAAAAGCAAAGACATCTATACCTCAAAATACCATTATTTTCTTAATGGGAGATACGGGGAATATATTACTTTGAGGTTTCTGATTACCTTCTAAAAAGCCAGAGACCACAGATCTTCTCATTAGATACAGGGATATGGATTTTTTTTCTGGTTTATTCCCTGGTTAAGAAGTGACCTCTGCTTTGATATGATAAAACTGAATGGAGATGTAACTATTACATTTTCTTGGTTCATGGTGATTCCTTTAAATTAAAGCAAACTAGAATCCAGAAGTCTGTGTTAAATATATAAATACCCCATAAGCATGAATGTTGAAAGAATAATATTCTTCCTTATATTGATTAAAAACCTGGAATTCTTCCAAACACCCTCTTGAAGGAGAAGTGGCTCCAGAGGTCTTGATTTAATTTGAGCCATTAGTGAGTCGATACAGCTAACCGGAAAGAAACCAAACAGAGTGAAACCAGAGTTCTCATATTTACTGATCTCTCATAGAATCTCAGAGCAACAGGGGAACGCTGGCAGAGTGACACAGTACTGTGAAGACAATACTAATAAGGATGTACATTTCAATAGGAATTCTCAGATTTGTTACAAAAAAATAGTCTGTTATAAAATGGCGTCAAAGGAGCAAAACATTATTAACAGGCCGCAAAACACTTTACATCAGACATAATAACCGTCTGCTTCATGAGCATCTTCTTTGCAATGGGAATTTCACGTAGTAAGTGATTATTGGCTCAGCTTCTAACATGCTGGAAATGCACTGAATGTTAATAATTACAATAAATCCTTACAGGAGTTAGTTTCTTCTCAGACGTGTTGAGACAAAATGATACACATCAAGAGGAACATCAAGTACACTGAATTATAATATGTAACTAAAGAAGAATTTTAACAGATAAAAATACAAAATGTTGCAGTCCAAGCAGTAGCAATCAGTGAATTATTCCTTTACACAGTGACAGTGGCATGTTGCACATATTATTAACTCCTTAATACCCAAAATCAGGAATAGCACAGCATAATCTGTATTTTATATACAATAAGATGTTTATCCTTTTGAGTTCTATATATGTGGGGTTCAGCACTTAATTTAAGGGCTATATATATATATATATATATATATATATATATATATATATACACCAATATATCTATGACTTTTAAAAGTGTCATTTCACCTGCATGGCAAAATATAATACTTTTATTGTTAAATAAAGCACAAGAAATAATAATTTTTCAAAAGAAATCCCATCCTTGCCAGGTCGGAATGTTTAATCAAGAGAAATTTTGCTGCAGTGACATTTCTCGCTAGCCCAGACAAATCATAGTTACAATAAGAAAATTACAGGCAAGACTAGAATTGAGTGATACCCATCATATGGCTGTTTTAATATTGTATCTTTGTTCATCTGGAAACATGAATGAACAGTTTAACTTTTTATAAATTGTGGAAAACTAATACACATTCAACCAAGTCAAGCCGATCCACACGTTGTGTTTATCTGTTTGAGTATTGACGTCTTTATAATTACTTCACAATGTACAAAATTGAAGATCTTCCTTTGTTTGTAATGAGATTCGATTAGTTGTAATTTGATTACACTGTAAATGGTTTCTATCACATTGGCTTAGCATGTAGGTGTTTGCTATTGTAAAAGCTGTATTATGATTAAAAAGGTTTTGGTTTACTTTCAAATCAGCAGAGAGCACAGACTCATCCATGGAGAGAAAAAAAACGAACTTTTAGTTTGGATCATGTAAACAGTAGCTCTCTATTCTCTAGTATTAAAATGATATCTGCCATCACAATGATTCTTTGCACCTTTGTATAGATCTTTAAAAACGGTTACACAATGCTGATCATTTTTAAATCTATGGAGCAGCTTTTTGCTTATTGCTGATTAACCTTTGTGACAAAGGATGTACCACTTATGTCACAGAAAACCTGTCACTTAGTGGCAGAGGACATACCAGATACGTCCTGCAGTGAAACACGCATAGGCAAGTGTGATGGAAGTGATAAAAAATCACTTCTGTCACTCTGTTGCTGTTGCTTCATTCCCCCTAGGCACAGTCAGCAGCATTGCATTAAAAAAAATAAGACAAAACTAACCCTAGATTGAAATTAACCCTTGATCTAGAGTTAAGGTTAGTGTTGCATTTAGGGTTACAGATGGGTTATAGTTAGGGTTAGGATTCGTGCTAGGGTTAGAGTCAAAAGGTCAGTGTAGTAGAAAATTGTTGGGAAACAAAAAGAGCTAGTTTAAGTTATTGCCCTATAGCTTGCAAAAACAATAGAAAATAACATTGAAAGATGCTGTGGAAATGGGGTCTATTTATTGTTTGCAACTGAGTAAAATATTTTTCAGGTCAAGTTAGAAAAACTGTATTTTTAAAATAAATTATATGATATTATGATGGTACTTAAACAAAGCCGATTTTATGGCGATGAAAAAAAAGTATATAAATTGTGCATATTAAATGAGAAAGAGGAAAATAACAGCTAAAAACAAATACCACAGAAATGTCACAAAAGGTAAAAAAAATATCAAAAAAGTGGTTAAAAAACATGTAACTTCTATGCTGTCATTTTTTTTATATTCATCAACACTTTTTGATACTTTGATGTACTCTGGTACCATTTGTGTGGAAGGAAGTGCTCTGTTTACCCATGCTACATGGAGTTTGTCAGCGATTCAAACAGGTTTTGATACACTTTACCTATGATGTGTTGGATCTATAGTACTCAGTGGCATGTTGTCTTATCCCTTTTGTTGATATCTATAGGTGACATGGTATTCCGTTGGTACAGAGAGTCCTTGTTCTGTTATAACACAGGAGTATATTGGAGCACTTTAAAGTGGTTTAATTTATATCTGTTCTTCCCCTTGTGAGGGTTTGTGTATAATACATTTAAATAAATTTCAATATTATCTTATACATTTTTATCTTGGTATGCTTTTCAGCCATTTGTTTTTTTCTTCTTTATTTACCAGTACTAACCTACTTTGGTGACATGTCTGAGTTGTGGGGATTTACTATGAACACAGTTCCGTCTTGCACATTGGTTGAGAATATTATATTCCCCTAGGACTATATTAACTTTTATTGTTGGTATGGACATTTTATTAAGGTTTATTGAATGTTTGTATGACTAATTTATTATTCTTGGGGTCAATGTGCTATTTTCTTTTACTATTCTATTATACTACCTTCTATTATACACTCTATTATTTTATTTTACGTTCTATTGCTACTCCTTGTGGGTTATAAGCTACTATTCCTTTATTGCACAGATATTGCACTGGTTGACATTTATATATTTTTTAGTTACATGGTGCATGTTACATCATGTTCTATGATTTCTTAATTACACATGAACTGGTTGAGAGTGTGATGTAATTGCATGGTTGCATATATTATTATTATAGTTACATTTCACCAATTCGATTAAATCAAAATATTGTTTTATTGTTAACTACCCCTATAACTAGATGTTCATTATACGTTACAGCACATTTTCTCATTCCCAGTTATGTACTATGTTCCATATAGTTTCCTTCTGATGGCTTCTTTGCATATCTCACATGTGAAGGCACCACCTTTATGGAGAACACTTAGTGGAGATTGTGAAGGACAATTTAATGATGTTCTTTTGAGCTTTGCAGACATTACCACAGGCGCTGGTGTACTTTGTTTATCCCTGATATCCATCCTTCCAGGTTTTTGTCTGTACAATCAGTCCATCAATATTCAGTGTCTAACTACGCTACATCCTATTTTTTTAAGTGCTCTTGATTTGTTTTGCATCAGTTATAAATAAGTAACTAGAAAGAACCTTAAAATATAAATCGCTGTTGTTTAACAAAAGGACCACTCACTTTGTCTTTAGACACAGTTGTATTTCATTTTTTCATCAAAATACTTCAACTTAAAAAAATTGAATTCATATATGAGTAATAACTTAAATTAGTTCTAATAACTAATTTGGATTTAAATATTGTGAACCAACTCATCTCCTACAAGATCCTACTAATGTGCCCCTACTCTACTTTGTAATGGGCGATGTGCAAGACGATTACAGGCTTTCAAGACTACTTCAGTCCATCTATAACAGGTGTTATCAGAGTAAAATCAGTATATTGATTGCATATGTTCCTTTGGACTAAGTGTAGCTACACTCTATTCAATATGATGAGATGTAGGTTAATTCATAAGTGATGATGCAGAAAATGCCATCCATTTTAATCCATTAGAGTTGCATTATCCCACTTCCCACAATCCTGAATAGAGGCTTTTATGATGCATACGGAATATGGCATTGAGTCAGCAAAGACTATTATATAAAACAGCTTGGCAACTGCTCAAAATATCCAGGTAGAACATATTCCAAGTTATAAACAAACCATAACTGTAAAGCATGAAAGCACTGGAATAGCTATTTGTCTGTCTATATACCTAGAGTGAGCTTTTGCTTTTTTACGACTGACCTAGGTCCTCCCCCAGCCTGTCTGACCCCAATGAAGCAGAGTTTTGGAATCCCCCAGCATAGGTGTCACCATTCCCAGAATATTTAGCATTGTGCACAAGCAGCATTGTGTTTAAGATATGTATGCCTTTTAGACATACACAGCCTAATCGCAAACAAATGAGCTCCAGACACCCGGTACCTGTGCAACTATGCGTGATGTCCTTCACCATCACATAATGTAGTCACCTTTTGGCTCCACCCTTTGGCATCATGGGCCCAGCTTTTTTAAAGGTTTTCAGGTATGCCCCAGGTTTGGCCAGTACTTGGTTCTTTAGGTGACACTTTAACAGAGATTTACAGGGGACCTTTCCTGCATGTGTGCTGCATAGGGATTGATGGATGACAAAACTGGACACTTGTTTATCATATTTAGCTCTGGAAACATCTTCATAATAGATATTGAACTGGAATGCTCAACAACCTCTTCATACAAAAGGTGTTCATGTGCTGAATACATTGTGAGTAGATCATGCATGAAGAAATGATGGAGAAATTAACATTGCATTGATCAATGTTATCCACTAATTAGTGCTTACTTGTTTTTATTTTTAAAAAACCTTTTTATTCAAAAAGGAGTTGAATATAAATTGACATCTCATACATTGAAATATTTGCAAAAATATAGGATAATCCAGTACATAATTTGAGTAATGGCATTCAAGTATTCTAAGTATTACACTATGACACTCATCATACAGAAGAGTGGACACTAATACAGTCATTTTTCCATCAACATATGAAGCAGCATGTTCTATGAATTGGGATTTAAATTGATAAAGGAGCCGTTGTAATGAAAACAAATAATATGTATTGTATTACAAATGTTCATTCTTCACAACATAAATTTCAGTGCGTTAAATAGTATTCCCTGAAGGTGTGTGTTTGTGCTGAAATGATACAACACCATAATAACAAGACATATGTATTTTTCTTTATTTCTTTTATAATGCAATTCCAAATCCTTGACATCAGTCCTTAAGGCAACGGTAGTATATGAGGGTAGAATACTGAGGCAATGACCGTTAGAAATCTACCCTCAGAATGTGGGGTCTATCTTTAGAGCTGCTATATGCATTCACCGTCACATGCATTTTTGGCTCCACACTTTTGTCGTCTTTGGATTCGTTTTTAAAAAAGTTTTCAGATATGCCCCAGGTTTCCCCAGAAGTAGGTTCTTTAGGTTAGACTTGAGATGTATAGGTGACCACAGGTGAACTGTGTGCTGCCTAGAGATTAATGGATGAAAAGAATGAACAGTTTGTTCATCATACTTTACTCTGGAGACGTCTTCATAAAAGACAGCGAACTGGAATGCTCAACAGCCCCTTCAGACAGAAGGTGTTCAGGAGCTAAATACAATGAGAGCTGTGTATTTATGGTGCTCTCCATACATTTGCAAAACGTATTGGTGCTGCTTAAGTTTCAGATGTCCTTTTCCATGCCTAGATGATCCGTCCATGCATGATAGTCCCTCCCTCCTGTTGCAGCACTCTGGGAACTAGATTTCCCATGAGCACTGGCTTCAAATGTATGGCGTTGGGAAGGTAAAGCAAGGTAGGAGCTTTACAACTGGGGTGCCAGGAAGATGAGTATCACTTATCCGAACTGACCATATTCAAAAATGTTTTTGGGATTTGGGGTAATTTGAGATTTTGGATTGTTAGATAAGGGATGCTCAACCTGTACATAGTTTGAGTAATGGCATTATGGAATTCATTTACCTTTGATACTTGAGTGCTGCTGTTTGTCTTTGATACAGAGGTCACACATTAAACAAATGTTATTAACCTCTGGAGTTTGGCTGCCAAAATTATCCCAAAATAAGCCTTGTCCCTCCCCATAGACTTTTATGGGGAGAACTTCATCTTAATTCTGAAGGACCTCAGAAATTACAGAAATAGCCAAAGTCCTCACCTTGGACTACTTTTGGGACGGATTCAGATTATTTCAGGGCCACTTTGGCAGCCAAACTCCTGAGGTTAATAAAATTGGTTTAATGTGTGACCTCTGTATCTAAAACAAACAGCTGCACTCATCTCTCTGAAGCTGACACTTTGGTTTGGTGAATTTCTAACATGTTTCGGCGACATTCAGTTTTGGAAGATATCGGTGTTGAAATTGCAAATGTGTTCAGAGGTGCATTGGGTCAAGCTGGGTAGCTCATAATTCATTCCTATTGTGTCCCTTATGTTCCCCAAATCTGAGGCACAATTTTGGGGGCGAATATCAGTGCATATTGTGTTGACCCTTTAATATTATTTACATTACTGTTATAATCACTTAAATTACTGATTGTGCTTAATGCAAAGATTGCTAAATAGCATCATCAACTTTCCCTTTCTGACCAACAAACACGTTTTGCATGATGACAGTCAGGCCCTTTAAAAATGTCAGCAGGAGGAGGAAATAGCATGGCTATTGGAAAACAATTGGTGGAGAAAGTTGCCTTACAATGTCTAAACTTTAAATTAAATTTAAACTCAAACAAATTGAAAAAACTTACAGAAAAAAGCCTGCCTACTGGGCCTGGATTTAAGCATCACAGTAGCAATTTAGCATCAGTTTTTATTTTAAAAGATTATTTCTGATTGTAATTAATTAACAAAAGAATGAGGATAACCAGATATTCCCTCTGCAATTTACTAAGATGTTGTTTTAATTAATGAAAGTAAATTAATAATCACTTTTTTGAGACTTCCCAACAGGGCCTTAATGTAGTGTAAGTAAGATGCTGTCTGACTAGGCCAGATTACTGGGAATCGGTTGATACATTTTTGAAACAGCAAGATTATTACTTTCCTTGTTTTTAATGGCACACTATTCACTAGATGCTAAGCTATGATGTTGGTAATGTTTCAAGAGCTGTTTTAGCCTGCACTATTAGAAAATAAAACTTTGTGTCATTAATATAATCACTGTGTGAATAATGACAGGTACAGTATATTATTAAACTTGCTGGTGAGATAAACCAGTTAATATTTGTTCCAACTACAGTATCCTTTCCTACCACAGGGTCCTTAATTTGTTTGATAGCAGGATCAGTTAACCTTACATCTCACAAAGATCAATAAAATGAGCACCATTAAGTTGGGTGATAATTATATCTATTAATAGCTGCTGATTGAGCTTAGTTTTAGTGTATAAAAACGTGAATTTGTGCACTTCTCAGAAACACTTCACACTTTGATTACCCTTTAAAATGAGGCAATTCCAGTGTGGTATTCCTGTGACCAGTTGTGACTTTAAAAGATATGTCCACTCACATATTACTGAGCAGTAATCTGCTCAGTATAACAAGCATCCGGGAGCCCCTCGTGGGGTCTTGAATCCACTGTTGTCCCAGGAAAGTACTTCAGTAACGGTATATAACCAAAAAGACAGGGGAAAGAGATATACCTTCAGTAAAACACATTTATTGCACAGAACACATATATTAAAATCTTACATTAAAAAAGGCAATGGCCAGCAGAAAGTGCATGAAGTACAAATCATGTAGAAAGTGCACAATGTTTCTTCTAAGGTGCTTTCCTCCCACACACAATGCATTTCGCCTTCTAAGTGAGGCTTTTTTAAGTGCTGAGTTTTAGTGTGTTTGTGCTAAATGTCATATACATTTGATTTTTAACCTTAAAAAGTGAATCAGTGAGCTTATCCCAACACTCTTAGGTTACACTATTTGATGAGATAATCTCTCCTCCAGTTATTAAACAAAGGGAAAAAACATATTGCAAGTAAAAAACACATATATCAATAGTGTCCAGGAGCCCATTTTGGAGTCTATAGATGAAACACCTCCGTTTGGCTTCAAACACTTCCACTTTGATGTTATATTGGAGGAAGACAAGGGGAGAAGGAGAAATAATTAAAATAAGCAGTATCCACTAAAAGTGCTTGAAAAAAGGTCCTTTGGAAAGGGCACTGTGGTTCAAAAATGTCCTCCTCTACACAACGCATTTCGCCATTTCCCCTCTTACACATGGCTTTTTCAACTTGTCTCTGTTTTTTCCCTATGTACAATACTGGGAGGAGAGATTCTCTCATCAAATAGGGTAACCCACATTTTACTATTAGCATGCCCAATGTATAAAATAACCTGGAGAATGCTTTCAATAAATTTTGTTGGAGCAATTAAACTATAAAGTGCTGCATTGTTTAAATTAAATAGTATGTGAATGGTGAAAGGGACATATGGATAAAAATAATGTATTAATTATGTAATTAATGTATTAATTATTCAAATTATGGTATTGATCTATATATGCAAGAGGCCACTGAGGAGTTGCCAAGTAGATTTAGTTCAGACTTTTACTATGTGATATAGTAGTTGTGCCTTGTACAATGAAAGATAGGGAAAGGCATCATGGGGTGCTTGATTGGCCCCCAGAAATCACTCCCTACAACAGGTCCAGATTTTGAGGATAATAAAAGAAGCCTTTTCATGATCTAGTAGATCCTAGGCTATTATAGTTTTTTGAAGTGATTCATGGTAATGCTAAAGGGTAATGCTACTTTCTAGAGAGCAGCAATATTTATAACAATGGACTAATTGGCATTACATAATAAGAGACAAACATTAACAGAAGTACACATTAGGCACCAATTTATCTGTAACATATGGCAACATAAAGAAATGTATGTAAAGAATAATTGTATAACAAAGTACAGTATCATTGTACAATAATCTACTTACCTATGGATTTATCTGTACTCTGTGATTTACTGTTACAGAAAAATGCAATCTACAATTACTTGAAAGCAGGACTAAGCAACTTGAGACCCAGTAACCGTGGAACCATCTGTCCCTTTAGCTGAGACAAGAGCTAGGTTTAGTAAGTTCCACAATTACTTTTAATAATGTTAAGAGATGTATAGCTCATCCCATAATAAAATGTCTATGTCAAACAATGTTATAAGAGAAACTGCTACAGGTTACGCATCCATGATATTTTCCTAAACAGGCAATAAAGACATGATTCACTAATATTTGCATTCACAGAGATATTTCAGGGAAATCCTAACTTATTATCTCAAACTTAAATGCAATCTCCCATCATATCAAGATGGTTCCTCAATCATGACAACATGTACAGTTTCTTCAATACTTGCAGTAGTTCTTTGTACAGGAGAATAACCTGTTGGTACTGTCAATAAAAATTGAACATAATCTAATATTATTTAGTTCCTCTTTCCTCATTTTTTAATGTGTTTTAAACGCGGCATGTATTTTATTATATTTGCGTAGTTCACCTCTCTGGTCCATAAAGGGTTCATCTACTTGCTCATAAAAATGTAAAAATCGGTTTATTTTGTTAATTTACTTTAAGTTAACTGATATCTTATTCACATGAAAAATAAGAACATTTCAGAAGATTATACCAAGAACAAAAAAAAAAATGGTTTTATTGCTTTTAAATTAAAAGTTGAATTTTGCTTCAGCAGGTTCTTCCACAAGTATACATTATTTTTATGTGTTTTCAACTGCTAATATTGCTTTACAAGTGTATACAAATGTTTCATATTAAGTCAGCGCATGTGACAGTGGAAATAAAAAGTTCCCTGTGCCGCTTGCCTGTGAGATGTTTTCAAATTATTCTGTTTTGTAGAATAATGTTCTCTTGTTTTACTTGTATTACAGCAATGCTGGGACCAGTTAAGGTGCTATCGGGAGCTGTTTATGAACAGTGTAGCTCACTATTTATTTGGGAAGTTTTAAGAAAATTCTCTGGATAACATATTTGGTTTTCCAACAGAACAGTAACTGTATATGCCAATGCAGTTTTTATGGAAAATAAGAGACTGCAGTATTTGAAATCCATTTATATTGTTGTATTCGGTGATTTTTTATTTATTTATTTTGTAAAACTAGGAAGCTACAGGCAAATAAAGTCAATTAATAGCCAAAATTAGTTATTTATCTGGTTAAATAAATAACACTGTAGCTCCTTTTAGCTGTGCATTGAGCATGAGCCCAGAAATTCAGGGACCACCACCCTTGGGCCAGAGGCTTCACTAGGGTTGGTGTCACCCGGTGCCGTAACTCATGGTGTCACCCTCCCCCTGGATTTCCTCCCAAACCATGCCAAACAGATTCCTTAGTAATGCCAGTTAGATGGCCCATTAAATTTGCCACATACAGGAGCCCATTAACTATGCCACACACAGGAGCCCCATAACTTTGACACACACAAGAGCCCCATAAATTATGCCACACCAGAGTCCCATTATTTATGCCTCACCTTGGAGCCCAATTAATTATGCCACACACACAGGTGCATCTTAATTATGCCACACACAAGCACCCCATAGTTATGCCACACAAAAGAGCCCCTTAATTATGCCACACATGGGGCCCAATCAATATGCCACACATGGGACCGCCATTAATTATGCGACACAGAGGAGCACCACAAGGTGACATTTGTACAATTCTAAAACAATACATATCTATACACACAGACATCTCTCTATAACTAGTTGCATTTATACTTATTTGAATGTTTTAATATTATATTCAACTATTTTCATATATAATAAAAATGTTTTTTAAAAATTGAATTCCTTGTTTTTATTGCACCTAAAGGACTTAACACAGAACCATATAGTACCCACAGAACTTGACATGCACCTATTTTGCACCCACCCCACTTGGCTTGTACTCATATTGCACCTACAAGATTTGGCATGTCACAGTGTCACTTTGCCCCACAGAACTAGCCACGAGTGTCACTTTCCTCGTAGTACATGTTTATTTGCCTCACAGATCATGCCACAACATTACTTTGCCAATTAAAATAAACCAGTTTTCCCATTAATATACTAGTGTTTGCCCATAAATATGCCCTAGCCAATTTGCCCAATAATATGCCAGTATTATTTTTCCATTAATATACCACAGCCAATTTGCCTAATAATACAGGGAGTGCAGAATTATTAGGCAAATGAGTATTTTGACCACATCATCCTCTTTACTCCAAGCTGTATAGGCTCGAAAGCCTACTACCAATTAAGCATAATAGGTGATGTGCATCTCTGTAATGAGAAGGGGTGTGGTCTAATGACAGCAACACCCTATATCAGGTGTGCATAATTATTAGGCAACTTCCTTTCCTTTGGCAAAATGGGTCATAAGAAGGACTTGACAGGCTCAGAAAAGTCAAAAATAGTGAGATATCTTGCAGAGGTATGCAGCACTCTTAAAATTGCAAAGCTTCTGAAGCGTGATCATCGAACAATCAAGCGTTTCATTCAAAATAGTCAACAGGGTCGCAAGAAGCGTGTGGAAAAACCAAGGCGCAAAATAACTGCCCATGAACTGAGAAAAGTCAAGCGTGCAGCTGCCACAATGCCACTTGCCACCAGTTTGGCCATATTTCAGAGCTGCAACATCACTGGAGTGCCCAAAAGCACAAGGTGTGCAATACTCAGAGATATGGCCAAGGTAAGAAAGGCTGAAAGACGACCGCCACTGAACAAGACACACAAGCTGAAACGTCAAGACTGGGCCAAGAAATATCTCAAGACTGATTTTTCTAAGGTTTTATGGACTGATGAAATGAGAGTGAGTCTTGATGGGCCAGATGGATGGGCCCGTGGCTGGATTGGTAAAGGGCAGAGAGCTCCAGTCCGACTCAGACGCCAGCAAGGTGGAGGTGGAGTACTGGTTTGGGCTGGTATCATCAAAGATGAGCTTGAGGGGCCTTTTCGGGTTGAGGATGGAGTCAAGCTCAACTCCCAGTCCTACTGCCAGTTCCTGGAAGACACCTTCTTCAAGCAGTGGTACAGGAAGAAGTCTGCATCCTTCAAGAAAAACATGATTTTCATGCAGGACAATGCTCCATCACACGCGTCCAAGTACTCCACAGCGTGGCTGGCAAGAAAGGGTATAAAAGAAGAAAATCTAATGACATGGCCTCCTTGTTCACCTGATCTGAACCCCATTGAGAACCTGTGGTCCATCATCAAATGTGAGATTTACAAGGAGGGAAAACAGTACACCTCTCTGAACAGTGTCTGGGAGGCTGTGGTTGCTGCTGCACGCAATGTTGATGGTGAACAGATCAAAACACTGACAGAATCCATGGATGGCAGGCTTTTGAGTGTCCTTGCAAAGAAAGGTGGCTATATTGGTCACTGATTTGTTTTTGTTTTGTTTTTGAATGTCAGAAATGTATATTTGTGAATGTTGAGATGTTATATTGGTTTCACTGGTAAAAATAAATAATTGAAATGGGTATATATTTGTTTTTTGTTAAGTTGCCTAATAATTATGCACAGTAATAGTCACCTGCACACACAGATATCCCCCTAAAATAGCTAAAACGAAAAACAAACTAAAAACTACTTCTAAAAATATTCAGCTTTGATATTAATGAGTTTTTTGGGTTCATTGAGAACATGGTTGTTGTTCAATAATAAAATTAATCCTCAAAAATACAACTTGCCTAATAATTCTGCACTCCCTGTATGCCAATATTATTTTGTCATTAATAAGCCACAGCCAATTTGCCCAATAATATGCCAGTATTATTTTGCCATTAAAAAGCCACAGCCAATTCCCTGGTACTTACCTTACTTGCTGCTCTGTCTCCTCTGTGCAGTCTTCCCTCCTGCATGGAGGAGGGAAACAGTCACCAGATGTGACGTAACGCTCGCATTGATTGTTTTTAGATATTTTTTCCTGCAGCCGAATCTAGCAGATGCGGCTACCAAAAAAAAAAAAGTTCAGCAACGCAATGCGCTGCGGGGGGGATGCCTGCAGCACAGGTGTCACCCCCGCTGGGGATGTCACCTGGTGCGGTCGGCACCCCACACGCCCCCCTTGGGACTCCACTGCTTGGGGCCATTGACTCGATTATGGTTCCTGGACTTGGGTCATTGTCCGTGTTTGACAGTGCTTTGCCATGAGAATAACAGTAATACTATATCCAGATGTTCCACACTCTGGGACAAGGAAGACTTGAATATGTCACTGATGCAAAACTGTATTCTGAACTTCATGCAACCCTTTAATGAACTGGGGACCCAAACTATGGAAATCCATTGATGATGGGACTCTTTACCCATCATCACCAAAAGTTCAAGTGGCTTGGCCAACTTTATGGTAGATTTTAAGAGTCCAGTCTATACTGGCTATGGGAGGGGCATTATCAAGTTACTTTATGGCCAATTTATAATTATTTAATTGATAATTATTTTTGTAATTTTGTAAGAGTAAATGTGTTTTGTTACAATAACTTGAATTAAAACATATATTGTGCAGTTTATTGTGTATTTTACTGGTGTGGAGCTCTGTCATGCACTAATACATAGCTAGCATTCTAAACTCCTATCAAAGATGGACTGTCCCTCCTAAACCGGTACACTTGGGAAGTAGGCAAGGGCCTCTACTCCAGCCTATTACTAGATTTTGTTTGACTCTCCCTTAACTTATCTGCAGTCCCTTTTCTCTCTCTGTCTCTCTAAGGTTGAAGGGTCTCCTTAATCCATACCAGTTTATGCCAACATAGGGTTGGTGCCCAGCTCTGGTGCCCATGCAAGTCCAAATCCCCACCCAGGTTACACACAGAGAAGTCCTTTTTTCTTCTTGGGTGAGACTGCATGCTTTTAACTTCAATTGGATCGAAACTATTTTAATTTTTTTCTATTTTTCAACTCGACTACTTTGGCCTTTAGTTTGCAATCCCCTTCCCAGTTGCCAATAATTCTCACTTTTATGAAGAAAGCTCCTTTTCTAACATCTGCTACCACAATATAAAACAACAACACAGCTGCCATATTATGTGTTTTAACCTCTCCCTTTCTAGTTTCCAGATGGTCATTATACTTTTATGCACAGGGTTACTCATTATGGGACTCAATCTCATAGCAGTGAAACTCTGTCCAATTTACAATGTTTTCATCTCACTGTAGACAAGATGTCCTTAAAAGGACTCCATCACCTAACATGTGTTTACATACTATGAATTTAGAAAAATATATCAAAAATAATCTATACGCTGTATTAGCAGAAATGCAACGAAAGATCTCTGAAATGTCCAATCTTTTGTTTGTGTTTTATCAAATTATATAATTGGAATCCATCTATTGTCCAGTTTTATTTAATTAATTATTTAGCTAATTTGCTTTTTAAATCATAATTTAAATGACTTTACAGGTATTTCTTGCTACATTTTGCTAATAAAGCAATACCAACAAGTCTTTTCTTACTCTTATTAATTGATTATTTGAGCATAATGCTACTAAAGACCAAATTAAGTGGCAATTAACAAATGTTTATTGCTAGCAACAAACAGATTACAGCTGGAGCATATGCAAGATGCCAAATATACGATTGCTTGAATGTACTTATGTGTATGTATTTATCATGTTCCATTCCCTTGGAAAACCTAAAGCGTTGTTGCAATTTAAATATAGAGTGGGAAGAAATAAGATTTCTTCATTGGTGTTGGAGACTTGCAAGAACTGCTTAGATTAAGAAAATTGTTTCCAGCTTTTTAATGTAGAGGTCCATATACCATGCAGAATGTTAAACAACAAGCAATAAAGGGATAGTAGGCACTTCAAAAATCTGAAAATAAAATGCAATAGAGGTGCTGCTGATAATAGACAATAGTAAACAATAAAGTGCATTGCATATACGTGTATCCACCAAAAAATGGTGTTAAATACACACAATAGTGTATAATTGTAGAGAAGTGCATAATAAATAAATAACATATACTTATATTTGAATGATGATTTACTGATTCAGCAGATATATAAAAGATATATGGCCACATGGTGTTATCCATATAAGAACATTAGTATTGCCATTGCATTTAAAGGGGGTGCACCTTTGAGAACTATTCCCAGTCACAAGTTCTCAGTTCAACTTCCTAGTTGTGTGACATCAGCGTGCATGACATGTTTCACCTAATCAGGCTTCTTCAAATGCATGCTGGTTTCTCCTCTCCACTGTACTTATGTAGTAGCTCATTATAACCGTGATCCCACAAAACTTGTTAAAAGTCCATTATTGTCCAGAATGTGCAAGGGAAACTATGTATATCATCCAAAAAACTGACATATTTCAAGGCACCCAAACAGACATATTATCATAAAAACAGGCATATTCTAGAAAAAAGGACATAGAGTGAAAAACAGAGATTCCTTGAGAAATAGGCATGTTAACCCCTTAAGGACAGAGCCTTTGAAACATTTTTGTCCTTTCTGGACAATGGCTATTTTAACATTTCTGTGCTGTTTGTGTTTAGCAGTAATTTTCTTCTTCGTCATTTGCTCTACCCACACATATTATATATTGTTTTTATCGGGACAAAAAGGGCTTTCTATGGATGCCATATTTTTGATCATATCTTATCATATTATTAAAAAAAAATAATAAAATATGGTAAAAAAAAAAAAAATACACAAATTTCTTTGTTTTTATTTGAAACAACTTCTCCTCATCGACAATAGCGAACGAAAAAACATGCTAAATAGATTCTACTATTTCTCCTGAGTACAGGGATACCACCCATGCATAGGTTTGTTGGGTTGTTTGTGGGCTAAAATGCCAAATTTGTGAGGTGCAGTTTTTTGTTTTCCAACTTGAAATTTTTACATGCAGACAGCCTGCACCCATGTCCCATTTGGGACATATTTGAAACCAGCCAGTGTATTTTACCCCATCAACCCATATATTTTTTAAAAGTAGACACCCTAGGCTATCTCAAATGGTGGTATTTTAACACTTTCCATGCACTATTTCTACCACCAGCCTTTGTCAAAGTTTGTGGTAGTAATTTTTTTGTGTTTTTTTTTCACAAACCTTGTACTTCAGACATAAATTTACAGATTTTGGTATGTGTCACTGCCAAATAACACCCCAATAAGTGTTCAGAAACATCTCTTGAGTACAGGGATACCCCCCATGCATAGGTTTGTTGGATTGTTTGGGGGGTAAAAGGCCAAATTTGGGAGGTGAAGTTTTTGGTTTTCCAATTTGAAATTTTGACATGCAGACAGCCTGCACCCATGTCCCATTTGGGACATATTTGAAACCAGCCAGTGTATTTTACCCCATCAACCCATATATTTTTTAAAAGTAGACACCCTAGGCTATCTCAAATGGTGGTATTTTTACACTTTCCATGCACTAATTCTACCACCAGCCTTTGTCAAAGTTTGTGGTAGTCATTTTTTTGTGTTTTTTTTTCACAAACCTTGTACTTCAGACATGAATTTACAGATTTTGGTATGTGTCACTGCCAAATAACACCCCAATAAGTGTTCAGCAACATCTCTTGAGTACAGGGATACCACCCATGCATAGGTTTGTTGGGTTGTTTGGGGGCTAAAAGGGCCACATTGTGAAGGTGCGCATTTTCAACTTGGAATATTGACGTGTAGCCAGCCTGAGCCCATCTTTCATTTGGGACTTTTTTTTAAAGTAGGACAGTGTATTTTACCCCAAAAAGTATATATTTTGTAAAAGTAGACACCCTAGGCTATTTTAAATGGTGTTATTTTAACACTTTCCATGCACCAATTCTACCACCAGCCTTTGTCAAAGTTTGTGGTAGTCATTTTATTGTGTATTTTTTCCCACATACATTGTACTTTAGACACAAATTCACATATTTCGGTATGTGTCACTGACAAACAATACCACAATATATGTTCAGCAACATCTCCCGAGCACAGGGATACCACCCATGCATAGCTTTGTCAGCTTTGTTGGGTGTTGAAAGGCTACATTTGAGAGGTGCGCTTTTTGATTTTCAAACTTGGAATTTGAACATGTAGAGCAAGGAAGGGGTTAATAGCTCTTATAAGAGCCTTTGTAGTACTGTACAAAAAAATTAACCCCTAAAAATGCACAGACAAGAAAAAAATTTCTGCTGTGCAGTGATCAGTGGCAGGGAAGGGGTTAATACACTACACTATACAAAGGGTATGGCTTTTATAAAAGCCCTTGGGACTCACAATTTTTTTTAACATTTTATTTAATTTATTACAATTAAAAAATTATGTTATACAGATCTGTCTCTTTCCCTCACTAAAACTCAAGTGAGGAGAGGGAGGCAGATCCATATGGGTCAGAACAATATTTACCAATATTGATCGAACCAGACGAATGGTGATGCTCATCTGAGAAATCACCAAACCACCTTTGCCACTGATCGGCTGTTACTGATCGCTATACACGTGTTCAGACAGCTTCAAAAGGAATACACGTAATCCCCTAGTGGGTATAATTAACCCCTAGCGAGTCTGACAAAAAAAATGCTGATAGCAAAAAAAAAATCCTTCTGCGACTAGATTGCTCCATATGCGCTGCTTAGGCAGTGACCATATGCACTGCTTAGGCAGTGACCATATGTGCTGCTTAGGAAGTGATATACGGCAAGGAAGGGGTTAATAGCTCTTATTTAAAAAAAAAATTACGTTAAACGTAGTCCCCTAGCGGGTATAATTAACACGTGACGGGTGTAATAAAAAAGTTTTAAAAAAATTAAAAATGCTTCTGCAGCAAGATTGCTGCATTTGCGTCAGATCTCTGCTTAGGCAGTGATCTACAGCAAGAAAGGGGTTAATCTCTCTTAAAAGAGCTTTTTTTTATACTGTAATGAATTACAGTAAAAAAAATTAACCCCTAAAAAATGCACAGACAGCAAAAAATGTGCTGCTGTGTATGATCACTGCGTACACAGCGATCAATGGCAGGGAAGGGGTTAAATGGCTTTTATAAAAGCCCTTGGTGTTTAAAATTTTATTAAATATTTGTTTTATTATTTTATTTTATTTTTTTACTTTATCTGATCTGTCTCTCTCCCTTACTATAACTAGTAAGGTGAGGGAGGCAGATCAATACTTGTCAAAGGCAATATTTGCTAATATTGCCTTTGACAGTATGATAAGTGCTCATCAGAGCACTTATCATACATGCCTGCACACAGATCACATAGATCTGTTGTGCCGGCATCGATTGGCTCCCCCTAGAGCATCGGAAGTGAAATACTTTCACTTCCGATGCTCTTGCCATTAGAAGGGAAGCGCTGCCTGTATAGGCAGCGTTCCCTTCTACTGAGCCGATGGGGGGGGAGCCATCGGCTCTGGGGAGCAGAACGGTGTTGTTAAGTGCCTCGCTGGCGAGGCACTTTAACAACACCGGAGATGCTTAGAAAGCGAACGATCGTTCGCTTTCTAAGCACATGTGTGCAGCCGGCGCAGCCATTTTTAAATGGCTGCTACGATCACTCCGTGGAGTGATCGTAGCGCGCCCCTGCACTTTTGGGGGGTGTTGCACAATGCCTCTACCTAGAGGCATTGTAGCAACACCGTTAGAGTAAAGAAAGCGACCGCTGGTCGCTTTCTTTACTCAGTTTAGTGCATGACGTGCCAGGCACGTCAGCTGTCGGCAAGTCCTCGATTTGCCGTGACGTGCCTGGCACGTCATCTGTCGTTAAGGGGTTAAAGCAAGCAGACATGTCACTTAATGAGCTGCTTTGATCAATGTTGTGAATCAATGTTATAGAAAATACACACACAAATTATACAATCAGAGTAACCACTAACAAAAAAATAGCATCGATAACTAGAGTTGAGCGGACACCTGGATGTTCGGGTTCGAACTTGACCCCGAACATACCAGTGTAATGAGAGGGGGACCTAGTGTCCCCCCCCCCCGGTCCCCACCCATTGCCGGTGGGTGGGGACCCTAATAATAATAATAATGAGGGGGGCCTAGTGTCCCCGGTCCCCACCCATTGCCGGCTGGTGGGGACCCTAATAATAATAATGAGGGGGGGACCTAGTGTCCACCCCAATAAAAAAAATGCCTACCTACCCCCCCCCCCACCCTAATATTAGTGAGGGGGTGGGCAATAAACTAACCTGTAAAAAAAAAAACAATTTTATACTTACCATTTGATATAGAAACATAGAAACATAGAATGTGTCGGCAGATAAGAACCATTCGGTCCATCTAGTCTGCCCAATTTTTTTATTTTTTTTTTGAGTACTTTTATTAGTCCCCCGTTCCCGGTCTTATAGCTAGGATAGCCTTGATGTCTTCTTTTTTATTTATTTTTATTTATTTCTTCAGCCCCAAAAAAGGCCAAATGAAAAACCATAATACGCGCCACAAAAAAAAAAAAAAAGGTAAAAAAAAAATCCACGGGTGAAAAATAATCCATCTTCTTTTTTCTTTCTTTAGCCCCAAAAAAGGCCAAATAAAAAACCATAATACGCGCCGCAACTGTTAAAAAAAAAAAAAACCCAAAAACCCAGACTTCCTAAAAATTTTCCCCCGCTGTGTAAAATGACACAGAGCACACTAAATTGGTTGGATTTCAAAAAAAAATTCAAAAGAACTTTCCCACGCTGTGTAAAATGACAAAGAGCCCTCTGATTGGTTGGATTGAAATCCAACCAATCAGAGTGCTCTGACCTTAATTGCAGGGCGGGGCAAGGCTTTATAAGCCTTCCCCCGCCCTGCAGAGCTCAGTCTGGATTATTTTTTTTCCCCACTGGATCTTTTTTTCTTTTGCACTAAGGTTTTTTTTTTTTTTAAACAGTTTTTTATTATGCTTTTTTATTTGTCCTTTTTTGGGGCAGAAGAAAGAAAAAAGAAGACATCAAATGGTAAGTATTAAATTATTTTTTTTCACAGGTTAGTTTATTGCCCACCCCCTCACTATTATTAGGGTTAGGGGGGGTAGGTAGGCATTTTTTTTATTGGGGGGGACACTAGGTCCCCCCCTCATTATTATTATTAGGGTCCCCACCCGCCTGCAATGGGTGGGGACCGGGGGGGAAACTAGGTCCCCCCCCCATTATTATTATTAGGGTCCCCACCCACCAGCAATGGGTGGGGACACTAGGTCCCCCCCTCATTATTATTATTAGGGTCCCCACCCGCCGGCAATGGGTGGGGACCGGGGGGGGGGCTTATTTTACTAGTGACTAGTCACTAGTAATTTTAAATTTAAGGCAATATTAATCACTGAAACCCGAACTCCAACCTAGACATACAGTGGAATGTCCGTGTTCGGGTCCGGGATCCAAAAATCGTAATGTTCGGTACGAACCCTAACTTTGCGGTTCGGGTTCGCTCAACTCTATCTATAACCCAAAACTACACTTTAATTATCTATATTACATTTCTGGAGTGGCAAGTAATCAGTTATTTAATATCATAATCTTTGCCCACAACCAGTGCAGTAGTTACTGCGAGGCATCCTAGGAGGGATGCCTAGGGCGGCAAATTTCTAGGGCGGCAACGCCCCCCAACACTGACCATGTGTTTTTTTCTTAGTGGGCGGAGTGATGATAGGTCACGTAACCTAGCGCTCTGACGTCAGACACGGATTAGGTGACCTATCTACACTCAACGCTGGGAGCCAACAGGCAGAATTATAGGACACCATGCTGCCTGCCACTAGCCACCAGGGATCAGGGTAAGTCCTGGGGTGAGGGGGCATGTGATGGGGGTAATGAAGGCATATAATGGGGCGATGGAGGCATATAATGGGGGTGATGGGGCATGTAATGGGGGTGATGGAGGTATATAATGGGGTGATGGAGGCATGCAATTGGGGTGATGGGGGCATGTAAAGGAGGTGATGGAGGTGTGTAATGGGGATGATGGAGGCATGTAATGGGGTGATGGAGGAATGTAATGGGGGTGATGGAGGTATGTGATGGGGTCATGTAATGGGGTGATGTGGGTTATGAGGCATGTCGGTCATGTGCAGCATGGGTAGCATGGGTAGGGGGAGTGCCTGAATTTTGTCTGCCTAGGGCAGCACAAAAACAAGCTACACCACTGCTCATAACACTATATATAAAAGTGGCATTGGCCTTTTTATGTCTCCTTCCTATCTTCTGACATGTAGTACACTGGCCACATCTAAAAAAAAACTATCACCATTATTCCTTCATCAAATTAGGAGCATACCAAAAAGTAGTTTTTGGTGATGCAGTTAAAGGTTGTTTGAAATCACCATCTTTCATTATTAATGGCAAAAAATGCTTAACCTTTTTTTAGACTTAGACTCCAACAATGTACCATCTTCATCCCCTGTTACCTCTTTTTGGCTATATCAACGAGGCAATCTGGACAAATCTTTGGTAAAATAATATTTTTCATTTTTGTAGCTGGTTGATAGAAAATGACCAGGATAAATGAAGAAGATGTGATAATGATTTTGTTTGTTTTCCTACAACAAAAAGTTACAGCAATCTTCCCCAGCTAAAATTGAGATTTTGTCCAAACTAGCAGAAGAGGAGAACCAGTTTTTCCAGGACCTGGCAGGTTACTCCCTATAGTATCAGGGGAAATAGGTTTTTTTTCAGACAATAGCAGGGTAAGACATGGATTCCCAGGCCACAAGCAGAAGGCTAGTCCAACTCATAAGTGGGCTGGAAAGTAGTCTGGCTGTGAGTTGAGAAAATAGAATACAAGAAAAGGCCAGGTAGAGTGGGGAGGAGTTTATTCATTCATAACAATGTAGAATCACTGGAACTAAACAGAACAGCTTTATGCTACTCCACCTAGGCTGCTATGTGGTGTGTCAGCTGAGGAACTCCCCCTCTCTTTCTCTTGGAGAAGTGAACTAAGGAAGCCAAATGAATGCAGCCCTGTTTTTCCATTATGCTAATTTCTCCATGTCTGCATCTTTTCCTGCTTCATATTTTCTGTAGGAGTGCCTGTTTTTATATATATTTTTTATTAGAAAACCACCCGAAACAGATAATGTGTATACTTTGATTGATAAAACTGTATTTATTTTTACACTGCAGTTATAGCAAATGTAATTATTGATGTTTTAGTTATGTTTATTAAACATTATTATCTCTGTTACTATTTGGGTATCTATTGTCAATTTCTACATTGGTTAGTTAAAATATAGCTCTTCCAAAATATCATGTGCTTCTGTAATTCGCTGCTCAAATGCCATATTGGCGCAGAGCTCTTAGACAGTGGCACTAAATAATTGGTGTGATTGTGGGTGTTTGCAAACTCATTTGTTATTTTCTGTGACACTGCTTGTTAGTGTAATATATTATATATTTTTTTGTGGGGAGGTGAATATTGTCCTTTAAGATAGTATAGAATTAATATCAGGAGATCAATATACACCGATCAGCCATAACATTAGGACTACCAGCCTAATATTGTGTAGGTAAGTTGAGACGTGGGGCCCCATGAATCGGACTTGTTTGTCCAGCACATCCCACAGATGCTTGATTGAATTGAGATCTGTGGAAATTAGATGCAAAGTCAACACCTTGAATTCATTGTTGTTTTTCTCATAACATTCCTGAACCATTTTTGCTTTGTGGCAGGGCACATTATCCTACTGAAAGAGGCCAATGCCACCATGGCAATCCAAGCAGAACATTGACCAAAGAATCACACTGCCTCTGCCGGCTTCCCATCTGTCAGATGTCATAATGCCATGACTGATCGGTGTATATATACACAGGGTGAGTATCCCAAAATTATTAGGACCAGAAGTATTTTGGTTAATGGATAATTTTGGATAATGGATCATTTTCACCAATAAGATATATTAAAGCCTCTCATCACTCATGAAATACAGTAATATCAATGCATTCTGACAGGTGCATGTGGCAAAATCTGAAAAAATGTTTGCTTAATGGATCATTTTGGATAACAGATGTCTGGAGAGGGAACATTAAACAGAAGTCAAGGTTCTGCACTAGCCAGATGTAATATTTCTGGGTGGATCTATATAATTATGAATATAGCAGTAATGCTAGTAGTGTTACAGGATTCCTGTTAAACTATTTTGATTATTATTGTGTACCTTTTAGGAGTACAAAAACTATCATGAAGTGGAAATGGTATCCCCAATATGGGAAATTTAAGGATTTAAACAAAGTTTCAATGGTCCTGCAAAATATGAAATCTTGCCACATCTAAACACCTGTTTTTCAGATTTCTCCCATTAAGTCAGTTTTTGCCATATAAGGCATTATATTCTGCAGAGAACAAAAGATGCTAGACAGTTGTAGCATATGATACTAGTGCTATGTGCTAGAGGTGATGATCCAAGAGCAAAATACAGTGGTTGTCTTATTCTAGTCATATTATCACCTAAGGATAATCATCACATCCATTAATATATAAAGTTTAATCTATTTTTTTGATCTTAATCCATGTTGACTGGCACTTCTGAGTACTGCATCTTTACACAGTAGGAGACATTTTTGCCTTAGGGTTAACATTTAAAATATATCAACGTTTTTACCCAAATAAAAGTATGAAACTATGTATTTATTGAACACGAACAGTGCCACATCAAAATATATGATTAAATACATAATCATAATACAGTGTAAGTTACTGTGAACATTTACACCTATAAATGTATGCAAATATTAATATATCTACAATATTATATATTCTTGTTAAGAAATGCAAAGCTCAGAAGCGGCCATAGACAAGGAGTTGGATAGGATAGCCTCATCTGCAAGTCAGACCTCTTCCAACTTACTCCCCATGGTCTAGTGCAGGGGTCCTCAAACTTTTTAAACAGGGGGCCAGTTCACTGTCCCTCAGACCGTTGGTGGGCCGGACTATAGTAAAAACAAAAACTATGAACAAATTTCTATGCACACTGCATATATCTTATTTTGAAGTAAAGAAACAAAACGGGAACAAATACAATATTTAAAATGAAGTAAAGTTAAATCAACAAACCAGTATTTCAATGGGAATAGTGTGCCAGTCAGAGCCCAGGAATATTATGCCAGTCAGATGCCCAGGAATATTATGCCAGTCAGATGCCCAGGAATATTATGCCAGTCAGATGCCCAGGAATATTTTGCCAGTCAGATGGCCAGGAATATTATGCCAGTCAGATGCCCAGGAATATTTTGCCAGTCAGATGCCCAGGAATATTATGCCAGTCACATGCCCAGGAATATCATGCCAGTCACATGCCCAGGAATACGATGCCAGTCAGATGCCCAGGAATACGATGCCAGTCAGATGCCCAGGAATATTATGCCAGTCAGAGCCCAGGAATATTATGCCAGTCAGATGCCCAGGAATATTATGCCAGTCGGATGCCCAGGAATATTATGCCAGTCAGATGCCCAGGAATATTATGCCAGTCAGATGCCCAGTAATATTATGCCAGTCAGAGTGCCAGAAAGAAAAGAAAAAAAGGTAAACAGCGCGGAGGGGGGGGGGGTGTGCCGGCAGCACCCCCCGTGGGCCGGATAAATGTCCTCGGCGGGCCGCATGTGGCCCGCGGGCCGTAGTTTGAGGAAACCTGGTCTAGTGGAACAGATCTGTTGGCACAGATCTGTGTAACAATGCCAGTTCATGGTCCTGCTTGTTGTTGATAATAATAGAGGTGAGTTGAGCCCTGTTATATCACAGTATTTCCTCAGAGGGAATGCTGACATTGGTTACACCACCTAAACCTAATTTCATGTTTGTCTCTTGTTTAGATCCACCATTTGCTTTAAGACTGTAAGCTTGTTTCAGGAGGGTCATGCTCACCTTTTGATCACTATATATAAACAAATTCAACTATGTATTTGTATATTTTGTTTACCCATTGTTATAAATAACTGGAAAAATATACTAGAATATCTGCACTGGTGTAAGCACAAATCTCTTCTCCGTTATAGTTTACCAATTATAGCACGCAGGCAAAAGGGCCAGTGCTTTTCATCTCCTTCCTCCATACCAGGCAAAGTATCAATACAAAGATATGAGTGTCCATGGCAATGTCTGTGAAGGTCCATAGAAAATCATTAGATTGCCACAAATCCCAGTAAATTTCCACCTTGAACAATATTGGTGCCTGCCCTTGGCCAGCTCCACCACCATACTTGACACCAATAGTTTGATAAGCACTGTTTTGTTAGTTAACCCAGGGCTAATTAATAATTCTTGAATAATAAAGCCTGAGTACCTTGCCCGGCCAAGAGTGCATACCTTCAATCACAATGAATAAAAACATCTGGGTAATCTTATCCAAAGCTGGCTGCAAGATCTTTTTTTATTTATTTTAATGAAAGATTCATCCATTCTTAAGCTTGCATATGCTCTATAATAATGTCCAGTCTATAATTAATACCATGATAGCTCCCCCTGCTTCCCATGCCACATCAGTATAAAATTGCTTTTTCATCTGAAAAGTGCAGAAAATAAATATGACACTGGTGCATTTTTCAATTACAGATTTATGGCATAAGCAATGTCCTGGAATAATTCAGTATCGTCCCCATGGAGTTGCTCAGAAGAACAACCATGAAATAATTTGCATCAATCTGAATGCTGTGAAGCTCAAATATTTTTCTTTAATACAGAATGTTCTGTATACAGAGCTTTTCTCTTTGTATTACACTCTTGCATTTTACCTGCTGTCCCTGACTAGGAAATAAAATGCAATTAGCATTACTGGATGTTGTTTCTTAAAATGGATCGTATTGTCTCTCTTCACAAATGTTGTACTTTGGTATTTTTTTTTTTTTTTTTAAAGAAAAAAAACCCACTTTTGTGCTGATGCTTTTGATTTGCCGCTGAGTGCAAAAATAAAAGGGTAGAATATCTATCTAGCTCTGCAGTAAATAATTGGTGCTCTGAGATTCTGTGGACTCCAGTGAATAGACCTTTGTGGGCTTGCAAAGTTTAACTTGGAATACTATATGCCTTTGCAGTAAGCATGTTAGTGCTCTGAAAGATTAGTCATGCTTCAATGTTCTCAAATATTTTGTCAAAGTATTGTTCGAAAGATAAGATGCTTTAACATATGAAGATTGAGAGTGGTAACAATTCTAGTTTTTGCTTTTATATTTGTTTTAAAATTATTACTATAATATATACTACAAATTTAATTAACCACATATTGAAATGCCTCATTAAAGGACCAGTTGTATTACATTATAACTACATTATTTTTGTATTTCTATAGGTTCTGCCTGCATCACTGGTATTCATATATGGTGATGTCACATTTATTATAGAGATAGAAATCTTTACTAGTGCTGTGTCATAAAGACCCACCACTCCAAGGACACAAGTCCTTGATTTTGTGCCTCTGAAACAGACTTATTTACCACTTGGCCAAGACCAGGAGGATTCAGTGACAAAAATACAGTGTTGGTATGAGCTCAACTTTTTTCCCCATACTAATAAGCAGTTTACTGTTCTCAAACAGTTTGAAATCGTTTTCTCTGAAAGTCCGGTCTCAAGCTGCCCATAAAACTGCCTCAGTCTCGAAGCTTCAAGCAGCTGGAGTTTTCCACTCCCAGATGGAGTTCACAGTGTTTTACTACAGGTATACAGGGCCTCTGCCTTGTGGAAAATTTACAACTTTATCAACCTGTTTTTTCTGCATACAAGGCTTCCTTAATAGAACTCTCCCTTTACAGCTCAGAAACCTGTGCATTGTATCACAACTTCCCAACTCTTTAATTGAAAACAGACTGAAATTAACTTGCATGCAGGTAATAGAAAGCAAGGACAGAGCAACTTACTTCAATACATTCCTTTTGATAATTTAAAGTGCAGAATACATACATTCACTGTGCAGCCATACAACATATTATCTTAACATTATTTTTAAATGATTTGAGCACCTAATTAAGATGAAAAAACAATGGAGATTTATATAAAGCCAGATAGCCATAGTTTGCTTAGCCCACCACTACGCCCAAGTACTCCAAACTAGGTGAATCCTATCTCTATAGCTTACTTATAATGAACTGAATCTCTCTGACAATCTGTCTTAAACTATATTTTATACAATTTCTCTGGAGACCATTTATAGAGCACCTGTGAACGGGTGGGGTGCACACCCAGAATACACACAAAACCTAGAATTTGGACAGCACCACGTAACCAGCATATGTAATATAGAGCACGACTGGAGTGCCCAAACTCTACTATAGAGACATGTTATTTAACCACCATTGACGGAGTGTGCTTCAGAGGGTTACTGGTAGGGTTCGCAGGTGCCCAGTTTTGAAGTGGACATTCTAGTATTTGGGCTATTGGTCCGGGAAAAAATAAAGATAATACTGCACCGGATGATGAATGCTGTGATGTTTCTCCCATATTTTTTTAGGGGAGTTCAATATTTTAGTCAGATCCAACTGGCAACTGTAATTACTTGGGCAAAGAGTGAGCAGAAATAAAGCAGAATTATATAATTATTTGTTTATGTTTAATGTACTCACGAATATCAGGTTTCCAACTTCAACTGACCCACCATTGAACTCACCAGCATTTGGGAGGGAAAAAAGCAACATTTAAAGTTTTTCAAACATGCAAAGTATCCCAGATGATACCTGTACTTCCAATGTGTACATATATACATTGCACAGGAGTCTATAAAATCAGCAGGGTTTTTCCATAATGCATATACAGTGGATGTAAAAAGTCTACACACCCCTGTTAAAATGTCAGGTTTCTGTGTTATAAAAAAATTAGACAAAGATAAATCATTTCAGAACTTTTTACACCTTTAACCCCTTCCCGACCTTATGACGAGTTAACTCGTCATAAGAGCCGCAGCGTTAGCGACCTTATGACGAGTTAACTCGTCATGCAGTCTAGCCGGCGGTGCGCTCCGTGGGCACCGCCAGCTAGTCTGCAACGGGTCCAGGACTAAGCCTCGCACCCGAGGCAAAGCTCCTGGACCCGATCGGTCAGTTTCCGGGCATGTGATCGCGGTGATTGCTCAATCACCGCGATGACATGCAAATTAGATGGCAAAGTCAGTGTGTTCACACACTGACTTTGCCTCTAATTCACTCCCTGTGCTTCACATTCTTATAGTGAAGCACAGAGAGTGACCTGTAAGTAAAAAGAAATGAATTACATACACATAGGTAAAAAAAAATAAAAAAAAAAATTAACCCTTTCATTGCTGATCACAGTTTTTAACTGTGATCAGTTTCCTTCCACTTTATGACCCTCATTTAGTTTTTTTTTAACAGATTTTTTTTTTTTACAATTTATAAAGTTTTTTTTAATAATTAAAGGTAATTTTAATATATTTATTTAATAAAATGTAACCCCTGCATGCCTGTTGCATGATTTTTACTGATCTGACATCGCACTCTTCAGAGTTTTTTTTCTGTCTTTTTTGTTATGGGGGGTTTGGGAATCAATATTTTTCTTTTTTATTAGTTAGTTAATTAGGGGGGGATAAGTGGGTTAGTGTTGCACTTGTTATGTAGCTTATTATTGGGAAAATAATGGAGAAAAACTTTTTTTTTCCTCAAAAATTTCCTCTTTTATATGTATTTTTTAATACTAAAATGTAAATCATTTTTATGTATAGGGTATCAAAAGAAAGCTCTAACTGTCCTCTAAAAAACAACATATAACTTGTATGGGTGCGTTAAATGAGAGAGAGGAAATTTATGTTTCAAAAACCGCGTATTAAAAATTGAAAAACGCTCTGGTCCTTGGCCCAGGAAAATCCCTGGTCCTTAAAGGGTTAATGTGACCTATAAACTGTACAACTTAATTGAAAAACAAACTGAAATCTTTTAGGTAGAGGGAAGAAAAAAATTATTTTTTTAAATAATGTGGTTGCATAAGTGTGCACACCCTTAAACTAATACTTTGTTGAAGCACCTTTTGATTTTATTACAGCACTCAGTCTTTTTGGGTATGAGTCTATCAGCATGGCACATTTTGACTTGGCAAGATTTGCCCACTCTTCTTTGCAAAAACACTCCAAATCTGTCAGATTGCGAGGGCATCTCCTGTGCACAGCCCTCTTCAGATCACCCCACAGATTTTCAATTGGATTCTGGTCTGGGCTCTGGCTGGGCCATTCCAAAACTTTAATCTTCTTCTGGTGAAGCCATACCTTTGTTGATTTGGATGTATGCTTTGGGTCGTTGTCATGCTGAAAGATGAAGTTCCTCTTCATGTTTAGCTTTCTAGCAGATGCCTGAAGGTTTTGTGCCAATATTGACTGGTATTTGGAACTGTTCATAAAAAAAACAGTACCAAAGCATGATGCTGCCATCACCATGCTTCACTGTGGGTATGGTGTTCTTTTGGTGATGTGCAGTGTTGTTTTTGCGCCAAACATATCTTTTGGAATTATGGCCAAAAAGTTCAACCTTGGTTTCATCAGACCATAAAACCTTTTCCCACACGCTTTTGGGAGACTTCAGTGTTTTTTTTGCAAAATGTAGCCTGGCTTGGATATTTTTCTTCGTAAGAAAAGGCTTTCGTCTTGCCACTCTACCCCATAGCCCAGACATATGAAGAATACGGGAGATTGTTGTCACATGTACCACACAGCCAGTACTTGCCAGATATTCCTGGAGCTCCTTTAATGTTGCTGTAAGCCTCTTGGTATCCTCCCAGACCAGTTTTCTTCGCGTCTTTTCATCAATTTTGGAGGGAGCTCCAGTTCTTGGTAATGTCACTGTTGTGCCATATTTTCTCCACTTGATGATGACTGTCTTCACTGTGTTCCATGGTATAACTAATGCCTTGGAAATTATTTTGTACCCTTCTCCTGACTGATACCTTTTAACAATGAGATCCCTGTGATGCTTTGGAAGCTCTCTGTGGACCATGGATTTTGCTGTGGGATGCGGCTAAGAAAATTTCAGGAACGACCAACTAGAGCAGCTGAACTTTATTTGGGGTTAATCAGAGGCACTTTAAATGATGGCATGTGTATGCTGACTCCTATTTAACATGATTTGGAATATGATTGCTTAATTCTGAACACAACTACATCCCCAGTTATAAGAGGGTGTGCACACTTATGCAACCACATTATTTTATTTTTAGATTTTTTCTTCCCTCTATCTAAAAGATTTCAGTTTGTTTTTCAATTGAGTTGTACAGTTTATAGGTCACATTAAAGGTGGGAAAAGTTCTGAAATGATTTATCTTTGTCTCATTTTTTTACAGCACAGAAACCTGACATTTTAACAGGGGTGTGTAGACTTTTAATATCCCTGTATATAGGGTAGTCAAATCTGCCGGGGTTTTTTTTTTTTGCTGGACTCTGCAAATAACTGTTACAGGGTTAAGTGAAGTATGTTGAATGCTTGTGTATTCAGGGGGAACCAATTCAGTAATCATGTATGGAATACCATAAAACTAACTTGATTAATTATCTGTTTTTTGGAACTTATAAGGCAATTATTAGAGGAGGTTTTCTAAACCCTTTTTACTCCAAAATTACTGATAGTGACATTGTAACTGTAAACCCAGTCCTAACAAAAACTTTAAAACTAACTGAAACTAAGACTGGTTTGGTGTGCAGGGGTTGTTGGGGGGATACTTGGGCACAGGGGTAGGCTGCCCATACTATTATTAGTATCTATCAGCCAATCAGCCCTCCTGTCTCAGTCCTATAATTGGCAACATTGCCTGAGGGCAGTCCCCGGATAAACGGGATCATTTTATTCTAATATTATTTATTATTTATGCCTTGGGAGTATCAGTAATTGGGAGGGACAATTATTATTGTTTTAGATTCCAGGGGCCATTTGGCAGGCTCCCGGCCTTGTTTATGTTAGTAGGGGGCCACTTCAGGGCCCCATATTTATAATCAGTGCCATGGAACATTGGCACCTTCTTGCACCATATTAATTATAGGGGGGCCAGGGATACTTGACCTGGCCCACATTTGTGTTTAGGTCCAGGGTCCATTTGGGGAGCCCTTGGGAACCAGTTAAGGCAGGGAATGTGTTTTTTTAGAGTTTTTGTGTGCAACTCGCCACCTGTAAAAGGAGGAAAGTTGTGGGAGGGGGTTTGTCCGGCAAAGTGCAACTTTAGCTGCTCATGACACCGTCAATGCAATGGTGACTCATGCCTGAACAATGGAGGCATTGAACCACCCGACCCCCCCCCCCCCCTTTAGCCACCAGCTGTTAAAGGCCTGCTTGAAGACCCATGTTAAAAATGTCAAGCTCTATACAATTCAGGTGAATGCTATCACACTGCATAAGTCAGGTGTTGTTACCCAGATGGGAACCACACCACAAAATTTGAGAACAAACACCAGATGCCATCTCATTGCCCTAAAACCTTTCAGGGGATCTGGAAATCTTTGAAAGGGAGACATGAGTTCTACCAGAGGGATGCTCCTTGGCCTTCAGAAATAGTAACTGGTCCTCTTGTGAATAAGACAGGGCATCCTCAATTTTATTGCACGCGCCTAACGGCCATATTGGGCCCTATGTTAGATATTGGACTCAAGGCATTTCAGCACCAGACAGAGAAACAACTTTAGAAATTGTGGAGTGGAAGAAGAGGAATGGGAGATTACATGAAAAGAGCTCTATCACCAGGACTATCGAATTGAAATTACTGCCCCATGGAATCACACGGCACGCAAAAACCAAATGGCCCAGTAATGACTGAAGATGTTTAGCTGGAGTTTATGTGATCCCTGGACCCTGAAAAGCAAGGTGCACAGCTAGAAGAGCATGTCATAAGAGTCAATTTCTATTCTCAAACGTGGGACCTGGTGTTTTGGCTTCTGCTATAGGAATACCGAAATTCCAGGCTACCAAGTGAAATGAACAGAGGAGGTCAATACACAAGCTGCTATTATTCAGACCAACAAGAAGAAAGTCATAGAGATAGTGCGATAGTCACTTGGAACATGAGATCTGAGAAACCACCCACTCAACAAATGATGAGAATACATTTGAAATAGTAGTAGGATATTGAACAGCACATTGGGAGGCACATGTCATAAAACTAAGAACCTTGTAGCAGACAAATCATGTCCAGCTCGATTTGCAGACCTTGCCTTGTAGAGCAATGTCCACCCTGACAGGAGCATTCCCTACTGTAATGGGTAGTGGCACAGTAGGACAGGAACCAGGAGCTGGCATATGATATCTTCTTCTAGACTCTGTCCCAGTCCTTGTGCTGGGCCTTGAATTCCTCAAAGGGAGAGGATGAAATGAGAAGATAGCATAGCAGTGAGAACATGCCTACCATGTTGGTTAGAACAGGGTTGGGGTGCTACAGAAGCCGGCAAGGGTTGTCCGGTTGGCAAAGGTTTATAAGCACATTTCTGATACTGGGCAAGCTGATAAACATGCACAATGACCTCCTGAAGTGAAGGGGCACTGGACTCATGTCCATAATAAGATCTATGAATTAGCCCATATTCCTTCTTAATTTTGTTTTTCCTTTTTGTAGGAAATCAGGAAACATAAACATTGTGTTCCATGACCAATAGCAACATAACACAACCAATCAAATTTTCCTGGGTTGTCAGTCATGACCTTCTCTTCCTTTATAGTCTAGGGAAGTTGCTTTCTTCCAGGGGATTCCAGGGCTGTAAAACTTGCCCCTTTGCTAATATTAAGATAGGTACAGCCAATACTCTATCTTTGGATGCATTGAATTGATTGTAATACCTGGGCAGTGAATTTGTGCTTCTGGTTATGGTTCTGAAATAACAGAAACATTTACTAAACATTTTCCTGGTGCAAATCCCTGGTGCTCCTAAACCCAATATGGAACTCACAATCAAAAATTGTAATGGCATAAGGAGCTCCCTTCATGCAACTTTATGTCAATGCAGATCTTTATTGTAAAATTAGTTTGTGGCTGAGCATGACAGGAATGCTTACTGCCTTTTACTCTAGGAGGAGCATTAAAGGAATAAACACATTCAAGCTAAAAACACATGAGGCTATCAGCATTCCTATGGTGCCTTTCAGCCATATTGTTACAAACTAATTATACAATACAGTTCTGCATGAAATCGCAAATAATAAAAACACATTGTTAATTTTACAACAAAAAAGGTTTCAAATCTGATAATATTTGATAATTACTTTCAAGTCACCCAGTTGTATTTAAAAGAAGAAAAACTACCACAACTAGAGGACATAAAATTAGAGGGGCAACGATTTAAAAGTAATATCAGGAAATATTACTTTACTGAGAGGGTTGTGGATGTATAGAATAGCCTTCCAGCGGAAGTGGTAAAGGTAAACACAGTGAAGGATTTTAAGCATGCGTGGGATAGGCACAAGGCTATCCTAGCTATAAGATAGGGAACTGAGGACTAATGAAAGTATTTAGAAAATTGGGCAGACTAGATGGGCCGAATGGTTCTTATCTGCCGACACATTCTATGTTTCTATTTTATCCATCTCCTAGTATACCGTTTCTACTTATTTAACATCAGTTAACAAGTGGACATCATCTACTAATAAGTTCTGCCACATATTTGCCTTAATGTGACCAAAAGCTAGCTGTGTATAACCACAAATATATAGAATTACAAAGCTCATTCACTTGAATGAGAGAGAATGAAAGCAACAACCCATCACTAACTGCCAGAATGGTAAAGCCACTCATTCAGCATCATGTGACCAAAGGATGGCAGCACTACCTAGAATGGAAATAGTAGCATGATTGGCATAAGTCAAAGACTAAGAGCAACATCCACCATCAAATGGAAGAATTGTAGAAAACACTCCTTTATTGTTCATATCACGTGACAACATAACTATGTTACAACACATTGTGTTCATTACATTTTATATCAATTCCCACACATGTTTAATTTTCATTGTAAAACAAAGGACCCTCATCTCTTATTTCTGGAATTACATTGATATTTTCTATCCTATTTCTTAGGGGAAAATGTACATGCTGGCATTATAACAATGAGGATAATAATTAAAACAACAATAATGCTAGTGAATTCACAAATGATACATTTATATAACAAGAAAAATAAAATATCTTTCCAAGTAGTTGGGATTCTGATCTTGTTTGTGATAGCCAACAGTGTCAAAGAAAGAACAGCAAATATCAAAGCCAGTGTTCTTTGATTTACTGATAGAAAATAATATCTCAGTCTGTAACTAACTTATCAATACACATAGCCCAAAATGACTATCAATTTCCCAAGACAGCCTCTATTCATGTATGTAGGTTTAAGGAAATGTTACAAGTTATTTATTAGTTATAACCAAAAATCCATTGGTAGCAAGGACTTCCATTTGAAGGCAATTGCCTTCTCACAATGAATTTTTAAACAGTTCCAGCAGGCTAAAAGGTTAACATCCTTTCATATACCATTGCCTGCATTTTCCGCAGAAAGCCAGCCCTAATGATTTGCACGATTAAGTTACTATTTGATGAATAAAGTATAAATGACATTCAGTGGTGCACAGTAAAGCTAAATTTGTTTTCAAGTTATTTTTTGGGCCTCAGTGAACAGTGTGAATGTGATTTGCAAATGTCACCAAGCCCCATAGAAATACATGAAGTTAATAGAGAGTGCTCTGCTTCACATGTACTGTCATGAGAATTATGCAGAATGATGTAACTGCAGAAGGCCACAGGAAAATGAGATTGAATTATTTTCTAGGAAAATACAGTATAATGGTTGTTTTATTGTTTCACTGTGTAACAAAACACAATTAAGAAATGCAAGTATCTATAAAGCTATATAGCAAAGCATCTTTTATCTATGATGTTGTCAGGGTAACAAGCTAGCTTAGGACACACACATCCAAGGCAGTAAATCCACAGAGGGAGCGTTTATGTGTGGTAAAACTTATACACAGTTTGTTATTTACATTCGACATTTTTCGGATGTATCAGGGAAAGAGATGGATTGTACCTTACAGATATTGTATATTTTTTTTCTATTATTATTTTTACTTATTTATTTTGCTAGACCATACCTGTCAACAATACAGCGCTACCTAAAGCAGCAGCTTATATTTGAAATTGAACTGTTTCCCAACCAGTGTTTCCAGAAGGTACAGAGGTTAGTTGTCAGCTGCTTGCAATAACATACCTCTCCCTCAACAGTAGCTCTCATTAAACCTGAGTACAGGCTCAGTTCCAGCATGCTATTTTTAGAACCGCTAGACCTGCTACAATATCATACAGCGTTGGAAGTAATTAGTGAACAATTGTCAGAGTCACAGCAAAATTGTGAGCATACATTAGTGTCAAATATCCTAAATTTTCATATCCCTTTTCAATTTTTAAAAAGTGCAGATTTAATTTCTTCTTTTGAAAACCCTCTAACATAAGCAATAAATACTTCCACAGGGAGAGAAAAGACAGATAGACAAGGTGGATACTATTTGATGCAGTGCATAAGACAGCAGTATTTGACCTCATTTTATTGTATTTTTTCCCTTCCTTCTATTTTTTTCTTGTTAAAGCAATATTAAAATATTGCACCTGTTATCAGCTTTCAAGTCTTGGGAATTGTAAGATGGCAATTTATTTTAGAGGATTAACATCTGTGTTTTTATCGAAACAAAGCTTGGCTTCTGTTGATGCTTGTTTTTTAGTTTTTCACGGTGTGCATTAGTATACAAGGTTGTAACATCTCAGACACGGTCAATATTTCATAATGTCAAACTGCTAAATGATAGCCCCTGAAACATTGATTCACAAATCATTGATCGAAAACAACTTCGTATGAAGGCCGAATTGTTTTCATGGATTGTCCTTCTGGGAGATAATTGCAAGTAGAAGCTTTTATTATGAATAAACTCATCCACAAAAAGTCATATAAACTGACACAATTTGACTCTTAAATCGAAAGGATATATTTTGCACACAAAAACTGCTCTATATTTGTTTGTGTATGTCTTGTGAGACTTGGATTGGCTGGGGTATATTTATTAGGAAAAAAATAGAGGTATGTTTGGCACTATGTAAGCTGATGTGTCATACGGTTCTAATAGTAGTGAGCCCTGAGGTCCAGCCAATTCATTCAATCTTTCCTTGCAGTGGTGCTGACTTAGCATCTCAAGGGAATAAACAATTCACTCCTTTACTTTGTTGTTCAATATGGTACAACACAGTAAAACTTGCAATACCAAACTTTATCCAGACACCATTAAAAATTTAGTCTTTTAATTCCTTTACAGTAAAAGGAGAAAAAAAAAAAACACACAACGCTTTTCTAACTCTTTTTCTTTCCCCTGTCGTCACATGTGTAGTACTTTATTTTATTTTCCTAAAGCTCAAACTAGATAAAAAAAATTGAAGTAACGATTCACATGACACTGGGAAGGGAAAATGGCTAATTGGGCCCAATTTGGACATTTCCACTTAGGGGTGTCCTCACTTTTGTTGCCAACGGTTTAGAAATTAATGGCTGTATGGTGAGTTATTTGAGGGGACAGCAAATTTACACTGTTATACAGGCTGTGCACTTACTACTTTACATTGTAGCAGAGTGTCATTTGTTCAGTGTTGTCACATGAAAAGATATAATAAAATATTTCCAAAAATGTCAGGGGTGTAATCACTTTTGTCAGATACTATATATATATATATATATACATACTATCACACATGTTAGCAATATATATAAAAAATAAATATATATATATATATATTGAAATATATATTGCTAACGTGTGATATCACTGTGATGCGTTTTGGGCACAAACACAGTGCACTTTCCATTTTGCATGTTTATACATTACACAGAGAAGCTCTCTAGGTTTGGCCCTGCACAATGTATAGTTGAGTCTATAATCTTTAGTGAATAGACCATTAATTCTCAAATATATTTTTATACATATATATATAACACTTCCAATACGAATGAACTCACTCACTTGCGTGGACTTGCAATGCTGTAAACTAAGGTTTCGAGCAGATACATTGCCTTTTATCCAGCACGGTTGTGCTGGATAAAGTGCAGTGTATCTGCTCGAAATGTTGCCGTTAATTAAATTGAAGTATACCGCATTGCAAGTCCCGTGAGTGCGTTCATTCGTGTTGGAAGTGTTGTGTATGAGACCAGCACCCGGGCACTCGAATACACCGACCACATTAAAACGGAGTGCTTGTGCAAGTTGGGTGAATATATATATTGTCCTGTTCAAATATCTATATACAGTATGTGTTAAAATAAACCTTTTTAATGAAAGGCTTGATGTTTTAGCTATCACAGGGAATTTTATCAAGGTGGAAGAAGCACACGGGCATTTGTTTGTGCGTTGTGCCAGGATTTTCCCACACAATATGCCAGGATTATGCCCCTCACTATGCCAGGATTATTATGCCTCTCAATATGCCAGGATTTAGCCACCCAATTTGCCAGGATTATTATGCCACTCAATATGCCAGGATTTTCCCACACAATATGCCAGGAATATGCCCCTCAATATGCCAGGATCATTACCCTCAATATGCCAGGATTATGCCTCTCATTGTGCCAGGACTTAGCCACCCAATATGCCAGGATTATTATGCCACTCAATATGCCAGGATTTTCCCACACAATATGCCAGGAATATGCCCCTCAATATGCCAGGATTATGCCCCTCAATATGCAGGATTATGCCTTTTAATGGGCCAGGATTATTATGCCACTCAATATGCCAGGATTTTCCCACACAATATGCCAGGATTATGCCCCTCAATATGCCAGGATTATGCCCCTCAATATGCCAGGATTATGCCTGTCAATATGCCAGGACTTAGCCACCCAATATGCCAGGATTATTATGCCACTCAATATGCCAGGATTTTCCCACACAATATGCCAGGATTATGCCTCTCAATATGCCAGGATTATGCCTCTCAATGTGCCAGGATTTAGCCACCCTCTTCCTCCCCCCTTCCCCCTTACTTACCTCCTTGCTGCTGCTCTGTCTCCCGGTGCTGCAGGTCCGTGGCTGTGAGGGAAGCGTTGTGCGTTCCCATCCAGCCAATGCGCATTCAACAAAGTTTGTTTAAAAAAAAAGTTTAAACAAACTTTATTGAATCCACATCGGCTGGAGGGAAGCGCACTCAAACGCTTCCCTCACAGCCACGGACCTGCACCGGGAGACAGAGCAGCAGCGAGGAGGTAAGTAAGGGGTTCACGGTTCCGGTGCCCCCTGCTAAGTTGCGCCCTAGGCGGCTGCCTAGGTCACCTTACAGGTGGCGCCAGCCCTGTCGAACCCCGAACTCCAACAAGAAGATACAGTGAATTGTCCGCGTTCGGGTCCGGGGTCCAAAAACCGTAATATTCGGTACGAACCTGAACAGTGCGGTTCGGGTTCGCTCAACACTAGTCATAAGCAATAGACTCCAAAACACGTTTCTATTAATCTAGGCATTTGCTTGCAATCCTGCAAAAACAATGTATAGATAATTTTTGATCAACATTTATTCTCTACATTCACAATATAAGCACCATTTAGGTGATACAAGCCCTTTAACAAGCTGCTATGAAGGGGTAATAAAAGTCAGAATAACAGTGGTAAGTCAACAAAACCTTATATGGTTATCAGAATTTTTTCAGAAAATAGGTAATTAACTAACCAACTTTGACATAAAGATTTAATGACAATACTTATTCATTGTGGGAACAATCATACTCTTCTAAGGTGCAGTTTTAAAACCACCATACATATAAATGTCCTGTGGCAATGCAGTTCTACCTTCTCTGACATGCATGGGGTTAAAATTATTACTTTAAAAGATTACAGACCAATCAAAATATATTGTTACTGTATCCTCCTGTCATCATGTCTTACTTTATTGAAAGGCGTTTTCCCTGGGTGGAAGTTGTGCTCTGCAGCTGAACATCCAGCTCCCTTGGCTCTGACTGACCTTTACTGTGGATTGTCAATGGTTTTGCCTAGATTAAATGAAGCTGATACACATCCCTGGTACTAGAAGACTATTAGAAAATGGATGCAGCAGCCGTGCCATTTAATTCAACCTGTACACATTTCTGTGAAAGCATTAGACTTCTTTTTGAGTGTCCCCTGCTTAGAAAATGTTCATCTAGAAACATAGAATGTGTCGGCAGATAAGAACCATTCGGTCCATCTAGTCTGCCCAAAAAAATCTCACCTCAACTCACCTTTTAGTGAAAAGGCCTTATAGAGTTACATTACATTAACATTTATTTATATAGCGCCAACAATTTTCATAGCGCTAGAAACAGAGCATAGATAGGAACTACATACTAAGTTAGACAAACTAGAACAGACTGGTGCATGATGTAGAGAGCCCTGTTCGCAAGCTTACAATATAGAGGGAATGGGGTACATGAAACACATAAGGGAGTGAAGAGGACAGAGAGAATGTAGTTGTGTAACAGTAATGTGGATGGTTGGCAATAGGTGGATTTGGCCAAAGCTTAATTGTGTGTGTTCTAGCTGGATCAGTTCTAAGTGTCACGATCTGGTACGAGGCTGGAACCGCTTTGCAGAGTAGGTATAGGTTTTGGCAATGGACCCCGGCAATAGAACAGAATTATTCTGCCTGAAGGAATTCCACCCTATGGTTGAGCCGCAGGTTTCGTTCCCCCAGGACTTTTGCACTCTAAACTATCACCAGAATACCAAAGCTAAACCTAATAGGACGGCAGCTAGATACAGAGTAGGACCAAGGCGAAGGTATCAAGGATGCAGGTGGAAGAATAGTCAGACAGGCGTAAAAATCGGGACAGGCAGCAAACAAACGAAGTCAATTCAGGCAAACAGGTCGGGACAGGCGGCAAAACAGGCAAGGTCAGGCAAGCAGGAGTCGGCAACAGGAATCAGCAAATAACGACATAACACAAACGCTAGTAAAGGCACCAGGCACTATTACAGGCAAGGACTAGTTCACAAATGAGGGTTTAAATAGTGTGGGAAAGATTGGCTGGACAGTGGAGGCTTTGGGGAGGAGAAACAGAGGTTTTTTTACTGTCCCTTTAAGGGACAGTAAGGGCAGGAAGCCAAATGTAGAACTGCACAGGTGCAGAACAGTAACCTAGGGATAGTCATGAGAGGCCTGCTAATGGAGGTAAGGAGGGAGTGATTGACGGTGTGACGGTGCTGTCGTGTCACTAAGCTACCTGATACTAACTTTCATTGAGGACAGCGAGCCAGGTAGGTGGGATTAGCTAGAGGTAAATCAACCAGTATGCTGGTTGGATGTGTAGTAAGCTTCATTAAAGAGATGAGTTTTGAGGGACTTTTTAAAGTTTGAAAAGGAAGGTAAGCTGGATTCTCTGCAGTAGGGAGTTCCAAAGAGAGGGGGCAGCTTGGGCAAAATCTTAGAGGTGCGAGTTGGAAGAGGTGATGAGGTTGGAGGAGAGCTGTAGTCCCATGGAGGAGCGCAGAGGTCGTGCAGGGAAGTATCTGTTAACGAGGGAGGTAATACACTGAGGGGCAGAGGAGGGGAGGGCTTTGTAGGTTAAAGACAGAATTTTAGATGTTATCCTAAAGCAGATTGGGTGCCAGTGGAGGGCGTTGCAGAGGGGAGCCACCGAGTCAGACTGACGAACGACAAAAATGAGTCTGGCAGCTGTGTTTTGAATAGATTGCCGGGGAGAAAGGCAAACCAGAGGGGGGATGGGACACTTCATCGCTACTCTGCACCGGAAGACATCTCGTCGCTGGAGATTTCATCGCGGGACATTTCATCACTAAAGGTAAGTATTTTAGCTATTTTAGTTTATTTTAGCAAGGGTGGTTAGAATTAGGGTTTAGGGGGTTAATTTTAGTATTAGGGTTCAGGGTTAATTTTAGTATTAGGGTTTAGGGGGTTAATTTTAGTATTAGAGGTCGGGGGTTAGTATTAGGGTTTAGGGGGCTAGTATTAGGGTTCGGGAGTTAGTATTAGGGTTAGTATTAGGGTTTAGTGGGTTCATTTTTAGGGGGTGTAAGTATTAGGGTTAGTATTAGGGTTTAGGGGGTTCATTTTTAGGGGGTGTAAGTATTAGGGTTAGTATTAGGGTTTAGGTGGTTAATTTTAGTATTGGGGTTAATTTTAGTATTGGGGTTTGGGAATCATTTATTGGGGGTTTATTTTTCATGTACTTTTACATTTGTAAGAGCTTACAGTTCAGCGCTGAACTGTCAGCTCTTACATAGCCGCGGCCGCGATGAAACTGCCGCGTTATTCTTCATTACTGACAGTTCAGCGTTCTAACTGCCGCTCTGAGCTGTCAGTGATGAAGATGCGGCGCCGAAGTGTCCTAGACCCAGCCAGAGGTAGTCCAGTCAGAAGTTAAAACCACTGGATTATACATTCTAAGTGGGCTCTACAATTTATTTTGTTGGTAAGTTGTTGCTTAGTGCAGGTCCATAGAACATCATGAAATTGTTCATCATAGTAAATGTCCACTTGTCACCTCTGCAGTGCTGGTGCCTATACCTGCAGAGGTGACAAGTAGAGTGAAGTTGATACCTTTATTGGCTAAGAATGAGTACAAGTAGCCATCACATTATTAAGAATGGAAAGCAGTTTAAAAAATGAGAACTTAATACATAATTTTTGGGAATGTCCAAAGATTAATACCTTTTGTAATAACATTGAACAATTCCTAAATATAATTAAAATAGTTAATTATAAAATACAAGGTGAAGAAGAAATTCTTGGTATAATCACAAAGAAAAATGATACCATTGAAAATATATTTATATTACGGATTACATCGGCTGTAGCCAGAAAATGTATATTACAACAATGGATAAGTAAATAAACACCAACGATGTCATTATTTCATATAAAAATGTTATTTTTACTCAAAATGGATTGGATGGAAGCTACCCTACATAAAGAAAAAGATACAGAATATTTATTTTTTTAAAATGGGAAAATTATATAGACACATTAGATAATAATTACAAAAAACAAATATGAATGGCATTTCAGGAAACAATGTAGTACTCAAAACAACTATTAAGCAGTAGAACACCATGTACATAAATGAAAATGGTAAATAAGATATCTAAATATAAATATATAGAATAAAATGACATAAATAAAGACATTAGCAAAAATTATTAATATTAGAAAAATTAGTAAATTAAAAGAGAAAGGGATGGAAAAATAAAATTGAAATACATATGATTGATAAATAAGTGATATAGAAATATAAGTATTGTTGTCATTATATATATTTTGTATTGTATCATTATGTTTATTATTATTGATTATAATATATGATAATATTTCATTGTTAATAATTTAAAAATTTAAAAATTTAAAAATTAAAAATCAAAAATTTAAAATTATGTTAAAATATATGCTGTTATTGATATTGTACGATATTGTAATATATCTTTGTTATATTTAAATATGTTATGTATTAATATTAACTTGAAATTATAAGATAAAATACATAAGATATAATATAAGCTATAAATTAAAATTTGAAATAAAAAGATATGAAAAAAAAAAAAAAAAGAATGGAAAGCAAATTAGATCAACTGATTCCAGGTCTGAGTTCTTTGATCAGTCAATGTAAATGTAAATTCCAGTCATCCTCTTGAGGGGTCTGAACTCATTCACACCTAATGGGATCTGGATGTCTGGTTTGCATTCTGATCTATAATGTGATAATGGGATAAAAATTATCTACCCGGTTGAGGCCATCGGTTAAGGAATTAAATAAAAGCATTCATTTAACGTTGATTTTGCATTCATTTTCCTCTCCCTCCGAGGTTGGAACAGTCCCATTAATAAATAAATAAAATTAAGGTTACACAAATTACTTGCAATTTCCTCCTTCCCCTGAGGCTAGCTTGCTGTGATGTACGCCCACCATCCACAGACATTTTTATAAATTTGTCATGATCGAAAATTAATATTACCTGTGTTGATAACATAACCCATTAGTAGTGATTTCAAGCTTATCTGAAAACTGTTTTATTGTTGCCTTAAGTCAGTTTGGAACTTAAAGACTAGATATATAGGAAGCAACACTAATTTATCTAAATCAATTGTCCCCAAACAAAATCATCAATGCCTTCCAGCCCTCCAGATTTTCAGTATAGCTATAAAAATGTTTATGTTCATTATTTAGCTAATCTGGATCTTTCAGGATGACTGAACTGGGTTATTGAATTGACTGTGGGGGAAAATCATGAAAATATTGATTTTTGGGGGGACTGAATTTTGTTTAAAATAAAAGTATTCACACAATCAATGGTATTGGTTGCAAAACTCAGTCAGTTTTGGTGGAAATAAAAGTATCCTTTAAACCATTAGTAGAGTTGTCAAACTCCCTACTGTGGATGACACTAACACGACCACATTTTATTTCTGCCATATATTTGAAATATGATATATAGTTGATATATAGTATTTGCCTGCTTGTGCAATCCATGCTCCCCAACCACAATCCCACAGTCCTGATTTACATTCTACGGTGCCTGGGACACCAGAAAATGAATCCCACTTGTATTAAATTATAAATTTGATCATGTTCAGACCATGCACCCCTATTTTAAAATTTTAGGGATAACACTGGTTATAGGATCAGACCGAAATGAGTCCATTCTGGCTTCTGAAACAGCCAGGTTAAACTTGAGGGCCGAAGCCCAGGAATTCCCACGGAACAATGATAACAACAAAGTAGATGATCAGACATTATGGTGCACTTTCAAATGTTATTTGAGAGGAATCCTTATCAAAATGGGGTCTGATTTGAGGAAGTTATCCGGCAAGCCACTCTCTGACCTCTATATTGAACTTTCCAAGCTGGAGAATCTAAATAAAGATACTCCGGGTCTAATTACTTCTGCTGCTATTCGAGAAATCCAGAAGCTGATTAAAACTAAACTTGAGGATCAATTTAAGAGAGGGTTGCCTGGTAGGTTAGCCCGGTAAGGCTCTTACTAACAGAATCAAATTTAGAAATCAGAAGTCCCGCATAAAAAAAATAATTTTTGAGGGCAAAACCTGTCTTTCTCCTCGGCAAATTAGCAAGGCCTTTTAGCAATATTACAATTCGCTGTACAAACTCCCAACCCAGAATAGATCGGTATCCCAGGTCAGGGAGTTTCTTCATGGTCTGGACCTCCCTAAGATCCCAAACTTTTGCTGCTTAATCAACCAATCTCAGGAAGCAGAACTTACTTTAGCAATAAAAACAATAAAGAAAGAGAAGGCTCCAGGCCCTGACGGTCTATCATCAATATTTTATCAAACCCTTCAAACAGAGGTATCTCCTATATAACTTAGGGCCTTCTCCGAAACGGCTAGTAAAGGATCCTTTCCCCCAGAAATGTTGGTGGCTTCAATTTCTCTGATTTTAAAAGCTGGAAAGGATCCTTCACGTATTCCCAACTATAAACCAATATCATTGATTATCCTCAATGTTAAACTTTTCTCTAAAATCTTGGCGGGCAGAATCGGACGAATCATCCCTGACCTGGTACACCCTGATCAGACCAGCTTTATCCCTGGCCATTCGGGAGAAGATAGAATTAGAAGAGTCCTTAATTTGCTTCATCGAGTGGAAACTTCTCGCACTTCGATGGTTTTCCTGGCCCGGAGACAGATAGGTTTGACAGGCGCCTTTAATACCAAAGCCATGTCTCTTTACTCGGCACCGGGGGCCAGGATTACGGGTCCCTCCCTATATTCAGATCTTTTTTCTATAGGTAATGGCACGAGGCAGGGGTGCCCACTATAAAGTGAATTTAAGTAAGACCCAGTCACTTACGTTATTTTTTATCAACCGGCCAGCTGAAGAAGGTGTCTGATACTGGTAATATAAAATGGGATAATAAAACTGTATCCTATCTGGGGTTAAGATTACTGCTGACCTCAAACAGACACTCTAATTACGAGAACCTGGTTCATGATCTGAGAAATCTGCTCTTAAGTTGGAGAGGGTTAGACACTTCATGGCTCGCCCGCCTAAATACACTTAAGGCTTATGTTCTTCTGAAGGTTCTCTTTCTTATGAGGGCTGTTCCTATGTGGGCCCCTAACTGCTATCTTGAACAACTGAGTTTGCTGTTTGCCTCTTATGTTTTGGATGCCAAGAAACCTAGAATAGCCAATAAAACTCTGAAGCGAAGTCTCGGGGCCGGAGGCCTATGATCCCGGATTTATATGGACTATAGGAGATCTGTCTGTTTTCACACTTTTTGGCCTGGAAACATAAACCCCCTCTCCAAGCGGTATAGAAACATAGAATGTGTCGGCAGATAAGAACCATTCGGTCCATCTAGTCTGCCCAATTTTTCTAAATACTTTTATTAGTCCCTAGTTCCCGGTCTTATAGCTAGGAAAGCCTTGTGTCTATCCCATGTATGCTTAAAATCCTTGACTGTGTTTACCTCTACCACTTCTGCTGGAAGACTATTCCATACATCCACTACCCTCTCAGTAAAGTAATACTTCCTGATATTACTTTTACATCGTTGCCCCTCTAATTTGAGACTATGTCCTCTAGTTGTGGTAGTTTTTCTTCTTTTAAATATACTCTCTTCCTTTACTGTTGTAAACCTGGAGAGGATGGACTGCGCAGGCCGTAACCCCTTCTATTTTTTTTGGTCTACCTCTTCTATATTCAGCAAACTCAGGATTACTAACCGAATAATCGTGGCTATCACAAAGGGGATGTTTAAATTTAAGGGGACTTTTTCCCGACTTATAAACTCCATATTCCAAAAAACTGTTTTTCAGTCACCTCAGTCATTCCTTTTTCATTTTAATCTGGGCCCTATGCATTCACCAAAACTAATTCTTGTAATAAATATTTTTATGGCAACCAAATTATCTCTTGCATGCTTCTGGAAGTGGCACGAAATCGCGGAATGGGATGAGATCCAGAAACAGATAGATCTCCAACTATTGTCTGTCTAATTCCCTCCCCCCTCCCCTTGTCTGTCTAATTCCCCCCTCCCTCCCCTTGTCTGTCTAATTCCCCCCCTCCCTCGTCTGTCTAATTCCCCCTCCCCCTCGTCTGTCTAATTCCCCCTCCCCTTGTCTGTCTAATTCCCCCTCACCTTGATTTTTTCCCTGGTGGCTAGTGGTGGCAGCTGGGGGATGTCTGCACGATACGTGCATACATCCTCCATGCTGCCCGACACCTCCGTCTATTATGACGGACAGCTGGTCCGTCATAATAGACAGAGGTGTCGGGCAGCATGGAGGATGTCTGCACGTATCGTGCAGACATCCCACAGCTGCCCGATTCTCCCTGGTGAGATGAGCGCAGACCTCCCCTGCTGCCGCCCGGCACGCTCGCAGGGACTTCTGTGACGAAAGCGGAAGTACCCGGCTTCTTCATAGAAGCCCCGGCGGTCGTGCCGGGCGGAAGCAGGGGAGTCTGCGCTCATCGCGCAGACATCCCCTGCTGTTAGAGAGGGGGATCCAGGTCCAGGGCCGATCCTAGGGTCACGGGCGCCTGGGTGCAGGTTTTCCTTTGGCGCCCAAGGGTGGGCGTGGCTATATTATGAACTCCTCCCCTTTAGACATTTCTGTTCCAGACATGCCCATTTCAATATTGGGGAGAGGGGGAGGGAGAAAACTGTATTTTAATGTAAAGGACCAACGTTTATTTTAAATAAAGATATATATTTTGCCATAATACTGTGTAGTGGTTTTATTTATTTCTATGATGCTCAGCCAGCAACATGGGAGACTTTTTGCTGGCTAGCAAAATGAGTTTTAACTACCGTTCCCATGATTCCCAACCAGCCAAAGTCTCTCATTAGTCTGGCTGAGCATCATTGGAAAAGAAGTACATAAGGAGTGATAAATAATATTCCACCAAGTAAGTCACTCACGTGTCTCTCTCTCTCCCCATACCCTCATGGCTGTCTGTCTCTCCCCATACCCTCATGGCTGTCTGTCTCTCCCCATGTCTGTCTCTCCCCATACCCTTGTGTCTGTTTGTCTCTTCCCCATACCCTCATGTCTGTCTCTTTCTCCCCATTACCTCATGTCTGTCTCTCTCTCCCCGTACCCTCATGTCTGTCTCTCTCCCTATTCCCTCATGTCTGTCTCTCTCTCCCCGTACCCTCATGTCTGTCTCTCTCCCTATTCCCTCATGTCTGTCTCTCTCTCCATTCATGCTCCATGTCGGTCTGTCTCTCTCCACTCATACCCCATGTCTCTCTCTCTCGCCACTCATACCCCATGTCTGTCTCTCTCTCGCCACTCATACCCCATGTCTGTCTCTCTCTCTCTCTCCGCTCATACCCCATGTCTGTCTCTCTCTCTCTCTCTCTCCGCTCATACCCCATGTCTGTCTCTCCCCTCATCCCTCATATATTTTTCCATCTCTATCTTTCTGTTCTCCATGCTGGCCTCTTGTACACACAGTCATACATAAACACACACAGTCACACAAACACAGTTACACACTTAGTCACCCTCACAGACATACATTTACACAAACACCCTTATACACACTGTCACACACATACATAAATACACACAGTCATACATAAATACACACAGTCACACAAACACAGTTACACACTTAGTCACCCTCACAGACATAAATTTACACAAACACCCTTATACACACTGTCACACACATACATAAATACACACAGTCATACATAAATACACACAGTCACACAAACACAGTTACACACTTAGTCACCCTCACAGACATACATTTACACAAACACCCTTATACACACTGTCACACACATACATAAATACACACAGTCATACATAAATACACAGTCACACAAACACAATTACACAGTTAGTCACCCTCACAGACATACATTTACACAGACACCCTTATACACACATACATAAATACACACAGTCATACATAAATACACAGTCACACATAAATACACACAGTCACACAAACACAGTTACACACTTAGTCCCCCTCACAGACATCCATTTACACAGACACCCTTATACACACTGTCACACATCCATAAATGCAAACACAGCCACCTTTACACACTTAGACATAGGATACACTTGCACAGACACTCATGTACACACACTTACACAGACAGTAACACACACATAGTTATACACATTGACACACACATACACACTTATACACATACACACACACTTACACAGACAGTAACACACACATAGTTATACACATTGACACACACATACACACTTATACACATACACACAAACACTTACACAGACAGTAACACACACATAGTTATACACATTCACAGACACTTTCACACTTTCTTTCTTTTTTTATTTTATATTTTAACACCCCCCAAACCCCCAACTGTTATTACCTCCTCCTTATTGTTAATCCAAGCACAGAGCAACGGGGAAAGCTCCGCCCCCGTCGCGTTCTGTGATTGGCTGCAGGGAGGAGGATGTTCTCTATGGTGTCTTGGCAGATACTCTAGAGAACTTCCTACTCCCGGCAGCAGCCAATCACAGAACGCGACGGGGGCGGAGCTTGCACCCGTCGCGCTGTGCTTGCTTTAACAAGGAGGAGGACGGCAGGGAGAGAGCTCCCTGCTTCAGCGCCTCTCCTCCCGTGCGCCTGGGCGCGGTGCACCCCGTGCACCCGCCCAGGATCGGCCCTGTCCAGGTCCCCTGCACCTCTGCTGGGGACCTGGATCCATGTCTTATAATCTGACCTCAATTTGAGGTCAGATTATAAGACGACCTCGAATATAAGACGAGGGGTATTTTTCAGAGCATTTGCTCTGAAAAAAACCTTGTCTTATATTCGAGCAAATACGGTAATATTAAAATACAAAATATTAAATTACAAACATACAAATTTAACACAGAACACAAACAGGTAAGAAAGATAACAGGTGCATTGTGTATTTAGATATATTAACAGAAATCTCTTAAGGGATTTTAGACTGGAGGAAGATTTCATGGTGTCCGCAAGGTTATTGCATAATTGTGGTGCTCTTTAAGAAAATTATTATCCACTCTTTTTGGTTTTTGCCCCATAACTCGCAAAAAAATACCGAAAAATATGAAAACATGCATATTTTTGAACTCGGGAGAACATTTAGAAACTATTTAGACGGGGTCTTTTTTAATGATTTTATTTGTGTAAATTATATTTTAGGTCAAAGTTAGAAAAAGTGTGTTTTTTTAAATTTTTCATCATATTTTATGATTTTTCTTGTAGTAAATTATAAGATATGATGAACATAATGGTATCTAATGAAAGCCCTTCTTATGACGATAAAAACAACATATAATTTGTGTGGGTACTGTATGTGAGAAATAAAAAAATTACAGCTAAACACAAACACCCTAGAGATGTCAAAACAGCCATTGTCACCAAGGGAAAGTCAAGGTGAAAATGTCTTGTCACTAAGGGGTTAAAAGTATTTATGAAATATAGTATCAAAAAATGTAAATAGATCAACTCACAAACGAGTTGCATTTACGATAAAATTCAGAAAATTCAACACTTCAAAACAATAGCCCTGAGGCTGTGGTGAACTCACCCTCTCTAGACACTGTAGTAAGGCTGAATCGATTGCCGTTTTCGTCAGACCTCCACAAGGATGTTACAGGGTGCTTTTGGATTGGCTTCCTCGACTGCAGACAGCGTGGTGTTAAGTAATGTAGCGTTTATGCCGTGATGTTCTGTCGTAAGGAGGGAGATTCCCAACAGCTCCTTCCGAGATAAAAATTTAAGGAGTACAGCCCTAAGCATTTCATCTGATTGGACTTCCTCAGGAGCACAATATAGTCAATCACAAAAAGAAACAAGCTATTCTAAATCAAGGTACAACTATGCTATATATAAATCCCTCCCTCATTAAACCAATTGTTGAAATTAAGTTCAGCTGTACGATAAGTGTCCACTTATCGGAAAGTTGTAATGATCTTATTGAATGTTTTCCACGTGCCACATACATCCACATCGTATAAAGAAAAATAAAGCAAAATATATATCAGGACAGATTAAGATAAACCCTGTAGAAACAGGATTAAAACAGACAAAAATAAAATGGAAAATAAGGAGAATCTAATATAGGTAAAGATTCAATAAAGAGATAAATCAAAATAAAAGAGAGAGTATGAATAGAGAATGAATGAAAATAAATAAATAAAATACAAAGAGGAGGTAAAATAAAATGAAAAGAAAAATAATAATGAAAACATTTATGAAAAAATATAAAATATATATATATATTTATGTATATATATATATATGTATATATGTATATATATTATGTAATATATATATATATATATATATATATATATATATATATATATATATATATATATATACGTAATCCAAAGCAGGTGCACTCAGCTATTAAGAACAAGTATATATACAAACTCGGTTACCCGGGTGCAGTGTAGCTCTAAGCACATAACAGTCCAAAAAACAGAAAAAATACACGCACTCACGGGTCTTTTTCAATAGAAGAAATCATGGTCTTTATAGTCGATTGCCAGATGATAGTGTTTCAAATACATTTAACCATGTGGTCGACGTTTCGGTCCGAACATTACGCTTAAATCCTTTATGCAGGTGGTCAACGCAGAGGTCAAACAGGCACTAACTACCCAGCTAATACAATGCAATCTATCTCGTGTGGAAATTGCAGCTCTACAGGCATTATCCAATGATCCCAACATCACAATACGTCCTGCCGACAAAGGCGGAGGTATCGTCATCCAAAACTACACGACATATCGTGCAGAAATCCTGCAACAACTAGCTGCCAGCAACACCTACACCGAACTCTCTGGAGACCCTACTCAGAAAATTGCTGAACAGATCATACACTTACTGGATCAAGCTTTGCTATTGAAATACATTGATCAGACTACCTACAATTTTTTGAATGAATCCAAACCTATATGTCCGGTACTCTATACACTTCCCAAAATCCACAAAGATGCCACACACCCGCCAGGCCGCCCAATTGTCTCCGCCAGAGGCAGTCTCCTTGAACCAATAGCCAAGTGGTTGGATTGGCACCTGAAAGACACTGCCAGGGCTTTACCATCTAGCTTAAAAGATACTCCAGACCTTCTTTCCAAAATTAGAGGTTTACAGCTCCCGGATTCTGAAATTTTCTTGGTCACAATGGACGTCACCAGCCTCTACACTATTATACCACACCAGGCGGGCATTAAAGCGGTGTGTGACACTCTACTACAGTCCACAGACTACCACGGACCTCCCATCTCATTTTTGGGAGACATGCTACAACTTACGCTAACCTCCAATTTTTTCAAATTTGAGAATAAGTATTATATTCAGAAAACAGGTACATCGATGGGTGCTGCGATGGCACCCACATACGCCAATATTTACATGCATACGTATGAACAAGAACATATATTATCACCATTTGGGAGTATGATTGCCTACTACACCAGGTTCGTTGATGATATTTTCATGATTTGGCAATCAGATTTTGCAACATTACAACAAATGGTAACCCACTTAAATTTCATCGATTCACCAGTGCGTCTGACGATGCAGGCTGACAAATATAAAATATAATTCTTGGACATTGAGCTTTATAGAACGAACACCTCACTGGGCTATACATTGTTTAGGAAGCCCACAGACCGTAACACACTGCTCCATGCTTCTAGCTTTCATCCTCGCTCTATGAAAAAATCTTTACCATTCTCCCAGTTTTTACGTGTGATACGTAATAATTCAGACCATACTACATGTCAAAAACAATTGATGGAAATGTCCATAAGATTCCACGATCGTGGTTACTCTAAAGCAGTGTTACAACAATCTCTACTCAAAGCAACACAGTACAATAAGTCAGTGGCAACAGTTAAAGCAACTCAGCAACGAGTTGTTTTTTCAACTAAATTTCATACTGCCTCACACCATGTGAGAAGGATAGTCCAAAAAAACTGGAACATCATCCAGAGTGATAAATCACTCTCATCGGTACTGCAAACACCTCCCCTTATCTGTTACAAAAGAGGCACTAATTTACGTGATCGTCTTGTTCTATCTGACCCGACACACTGCTACACGTCTCCCGCCGCAGCCACGATATATCAGAGACCTGGTTGCTACAGGTGCCTAAGCTGCGTAACATGCTCACACATGGTCTCGGGGACATATTTCTCTCATCCTCATACAGGAAAAAGATTCAATATTAAACACAGAATCACTTGCACTACTGAAAGTGTTATCTATATGATTACATGCCCATGCAGCCTATCATATATAGGCAAGACGGATCTAACTCTTCGAGATAGAATGAGAGGACACAGATCCTCTATCATGACAGCTTATCGCGATTTAAAATCAGACAAACCTGTGGCGAAACATTTTTTCCAGTCAGGACATAGATTGTCCCAATTAAGGTTTATTGCCCTGGACCATATACCACCCCTTAACCGTGGTGGGGACAGATCACGAGCACTACTAAAACGAGAAGCCTTTTGGATAAGGACACTTGATACTATCTCACCCAGAGGTTTAAATGAACAAATTGTGTTCTCACCTTTTCTACCAGTCAGATGACCTAGTGTCACGTGGTTTGTGTCATCCTGTAGTAGTGCTATCATATTGTTAATATGTCTATTTCCCATTTCTTTACATCATGGATTGAACTACATAGTACTCTCTACATAGGGAATGATTGAGTACTTCTGTGCAGTTGTTTTTATATCATGTATTGTTCTCTAAACTCTGTGTTTTCTCTCTGCTTGAATCTTTCATATTTGTGTTTATGTTTGTTTTTTGCATAATTCTTTTGTGTGCATGGTTTATCTGACTTGTCTCATCACACTTTTGTTTTATTTATTTTTATTCTAGTAGTGTCATCACCCCGTTTTTTTTGTCCATCTAGTAGATCTACAGGCATGCATCTCACATTTCTATCAACATGTGTTTGGGCTCTCCACACTTTTTTCTATTTAATCCGGAGCACCCTAGTGCTCTATAATGTGCCACACTGTATTGATTTCCCGCATCTTCTGTAGCAGCGTCTCGTCGCTACAACAACCAGCTATACGCATGCGCACTGGGTATCTAGGTGAGTCTATATTCCCAATCAGCTGTTTCTTCCGGGTCTCGGCGTTTCTACACACGCGGAAGGTAAGGATTGGTTGCTTCTATTTTTCTTCTTTCTTTCAGCTGTTCACATCGCGTCCCTATTGGTTCTTTGATGGTATTTAAATTGTATTGTAGTTTAGTTGTTTGTAGTCTTGATAAAGGTCCGAGATTCGGACCGAAACGTCGACCACATGGTTAAATGTATTTGAAACACTATCATCTGGCAATCGACTATAAAGACCATGATTTCTTCTATTGAAAAAGACCCGTGAGTGCGTGTATTTTTTCTGTTTTTTGGACTGTTATATATATATATATATATATATATATATATATATATATATATATATATATATGTAATGTTAGATGAAAATGAATATCACAAAAAAGATATATCGAATAGAGAAAGAATATATAAAAGTTGTAAAAAAATATATAAATATATGGGGAGGTCCATGTAGCACAGTGGAAACATTACCAGGACAAAATAAACCATAAAATAACATTAAAGAACAAAAGGGCAATGATACATACAATAAAGAATCAAAAATCAAGAAATATTATTTCAATAACCAGAACTGTATATTGGTGTAAAAACGTATTATAAAAAACAAATCGTGTCGAATTCAGCATTTAATTCTATTGGTTGCATAGTCTTAAGTTTATGTATCCAAAAGCCTTCTCGTTGTGCTAATCTTTTGGTTCTGTTACCCCCCCCCCCCCCCCCCCCCCACTATTTGTCATTTCAGAAAGCATGCCATTAGGTAGATTACCATTCAGGGTTGTGGCACATCTGATAAAATATTTATTAAAGGCATTTGCTCCATCATTAAACTAGTCTAGACAAGCAGTGGCCAGTGTGGGCCCAAGAAGGTTCAAATATGTTTTGTATTATTTATATTTATACGTTCCATTAGAGAAGAGTGGGCCCACTGTAGACCCATCAATCCCTAAAAGCAGCCCAGATAAAAAGTAATCTGTGAAAAAAAACAACTTGACCTTTAAGTGCAAAGTACAAGTAGAAATGATAAAGCCTAGCAATAATTACATACTTGCGATCACACTTGCGATTCAAATATGATTGTATACATATAAATCATAGCCTTACCAGTGTAGAATCCAACCAGCCTCCTGAATATCAGAAGATTCTGAAAAGCAGAGATAAATAATTGTTAAATTATACAATAGTGGGAGAAAATATATAAACCCCTTTCATATATAAAAATCAATTCAGTAATATAAAATGTTAACTTGTCCTTCTGCATCTCTAACCAGCATCCCCTGGAGCTTCTATTCCATAAGCCGACAAATATATTTTATACCATTGCGCTATAGCAGTTTGTTAAGAACCAGTATACTCTTATTTATATTCTACAAGAAAGATGAGCTTATCTGTTTTCCAGAGGGACAATGGATAACAGACTAGATCAGCTTCTGTTCTAATGTAATTTCTGTGCCTTTTTGCTTAGGCTACAAATTCCAGTGCTGGTTTTAAGACGTCAATCCTCAAGGTATTACTGATGTACATGTGTATGAATGTGTGTGCATGTATTTGTTTTATACATAGAGACATTGGTAAATAATGAGAGGTGAATAAGAGGCAGACAGACATACAGGCAGATATATAAACCTATAAACAGCAAACCAATACACAGTTTGATATTTTCTCTCCAGCATGTCTTGAATGTTTCTGCCATTTCTAGTTTCTATCAAATTTGAAAAGCCTGCAAGTCTCTGTATAAAACAAATTAAATATAAGCAATAAAATACAAGTGACATGTTAATATTAATTCCAAGGTATCACTCTGTATATAATAAAGGAATCCGACATGTTACTTAACAGATGCACAATTAAGATGTCAATCATATGCTCAATACATCAATCAGAGGGAAATATTTGAATATGAAAACACAAATGTTAATTTCACATTCTGAACAAAAAGCGTAAACTTCCATGCCAAATAAATATATATATTCTAGGCTGGGTATGTTATATTGGGGCTATAATCCATATTAAAACAAAATGGATAAATGCAATTAATATAAAATACAACTCACTATTCTCGGACATAATCCAGCTTTAACAACCCAATGATTTCAATATTATCCAAGAGAATGAGAAAAATGATTCTGTGAGGTAAGAGGAACACATATTTATTCATTGGCAAAACTTTGTTCCACAACTAGCCAGGCTTGTTAATAGAAAAGGAGGGAGAGCGCAGTTGCGCTGTCATCCAAACTATCAGCCCTACTGTGCACCAACCTGCGCATGTGCAGTATGCATTCTCCGGTGTCAGAGACTGGAGACATTGGTCGCAAATAGTGCTATCAAGCAAAGCTCTACTTCTGCCCTGAAAACTAAAACAGTTGGAAGGAATGCTATTAGAATAAGAACCTGCACACTTACATTGCACACTCCAATGACCTACATGCAATTTTTGTATTCTGCCTTTTTCAGATAGTCTGAGGATAAGCTCACAATATGTGGGGTTAATAAAAGACTAACCAAATCCTATCTTCGTTATCCTTTTAAATATAGTGGATTTGCATTAGACAATAACTCTGGGAAATGACATAGATATTGTCATAGTGTCAGGCAATTCTTATCCACTTTAAACTATTAAACCCTGGAGTGTTTATACTTCACAGCTTGTACAGTAATAACCTTATTTAACCACACATGTATAAAATTAGAAAGCGCAAAGGGGCCTATACACTAAACAACAAGGGGAGGGGGGGACCAGAGCAAAAAGGGGAGGGAGGGGGGAACCAGAGCAACAAGGGGAGGGAGGGGGAACAGAGACAAGGAGAGGGATGGAGGAGGAAGAGACAAGGGGAGGGATGGGGGGGAAGAGACAGAGACAAGGGGATGGAGGGTGGGGAAGAGAGAAACAAGGGGGGGAGTCGAGGGGGGAGACAAAGGGAGGGGGAGAGAGAGAAAGCTGGGGACAAGGGAAAGAGGGAGGCAGCATTGGCACATAAAAGGAAATAAAAACAAGAAATGTATTTTTTTATATCATAATTTTTTATTAAAAAAGCAATTTACATGTGAATATATACGAGTTTGAACTTTTTTCCTATAGGTTAGTCTTATATTCAGGCTTTTAGTTTTTTTCCTAATGGAATATCCAAAGTTTGGGGGGTCGTCTTATAATCAGGGTCGTCTTATAATCGAGCAAATACGGTATTCATCAATGTTTAATTGGCATGGTAATAGTTTTTATATGTCATAATTTATTATTAAAAACTGATTGTGATTGTGGCATTTTATTAAAATAGGCTATTACAGTATAAATGGTGCAAATACCACATCAACGAACACATCATGTAATATGAAATACACATAACACATATGCCACTAAATAACCCCAATAAAAGTTAGGGAATGGCCACAAATACTTATATAGGATGGTACAATGAAAGCTTCACACGTTTTGTGTCTTTACTTGGTACTCGATCCATGTACCGGTAACTATGACTAGCTGAAAATGTGTGGTATATGTTATAAGTGATATTATGTCAATCAAGGGGGCCCTGACATGGCACCCTGAGTGCCCAATGATGGTATTCAGAAGTCACATTGCAGGGTTGGAGTAAAAGGGCCTGTTGCAGGATAACTGCATTTTCCCAGGTTGGTACAGCTACAAACTAGACCATTGAGGCAGCAGAGACCAGAGTCCAGAATTAGAAACAGGATCAGATGATACCCTGCAAATATTCTGAAGCAGACATAGGTGATAGCTTAGCGGAACATAGCACAGATATGTAAAAAAAAGTATTGGTCCCCACAGTATAGGCTTACTTTAAAAACAGTAAAAACAGCATGTAAATAATGATAAGGTGGGACACTACAAGACATGGTGCATTCATATATGTTTGTTGAGAGACAGTTTTTTTTTGTTTTGTTTTTTAAATTATAATGCTCAGCCATCACTTAGCAGTGACTATTTCATCCCACATAATAATTTGTTGATCACCATAGAGGATTTAAATATTTTATCATGGGCAATTTCACAAAACATCAGTGACTTTTTTGTAATCCATTTTTATGGACTACCCCACCCCCTCATTCAGCCACTTTAAAACAAATGGTGAAAGGATAGACTGAAATATCTAGTTATCTGGGAAACTAGGGATCCTTCCAAATTATACCAACAAAATACCCCACCCCTGTTGATCACGCAACAAAATAACTTTTATGCCTGGGGCCCCTCGAAAATATCATGGTGTGGTACACTGAATGTCTTGAAGTTGAATATCCTCCCTTGTCTACTCTATCTGTTCCAGATAATCCCAATTGCCATCTCTTAAGCCTTTTTAACCATGGTCCAAAAAAAGTGTTTGAGCAAATAAGCAACCTTGACTTTGTTTTGATGTACTCTCTAGACATAAAGTCAGAGGGGAGCTCAGGCTGCCACCACCCTGTATTTATTTTACAAGGCTTGCCAACTTTGGGCAATAATAGAGTCTACTTTCAGCCACCACCGAAACAATGGAGATGAACTGTCTATGTGTCTGCTTTTACCTGACTCTATCCCAAGAAAGTTAGGCCACTCTTTAAAAAAACATCCACTGATCTTTACCACATTAGTAGTCTTCCACACTACATTACGATGATCCCATTCCTTCTACTTTCTGGGGATGGGTCTTAAATGTGGAACATATGTGTCACCTGGAGGAAAGTGCCCTGCAGGCTGATAACCACCCTAATAGTTATATTCAAACCTGGTTTTACTGGATACATTCCGGAGACCCAAACTTTATTAAGTCCTATGTAACTGGAATTCACATTGGTTACGTGGAAAATTGCTGGTCAACGCTTTCTTTGACTTAGCCTCCCCACCTCCTGAACCTCTGTTGCCCATGAAAATGTGGAAATTAAAAGAAAACCATATTTTAAATGTGTCTGTGGTGTCTCCCGCTTATGAAATCATGTTGCAGCTTGATATGCAAATAACACATTTTCCAATTTAGAACTAGTTCATTTGCACATTTAGCACTAGGTGATGTCATAAGCAGGAGACACCACCGACACATTTAAATGATGTATTTCTCTTATCTTGTGCATTTTCTTTCAATTTTGTTAACACAATGTATAGATCATTTTTCATATATTTTTCATGGTCCACAATTATTCCCTTTAATTCTTTGTTATGTATACATATCTCCAACCGGCAGATTTTTGTGAACAATTGCATTACCTTCCCACATATATCAACAGACCATGTCTGTGGACACTGCCCCTATTTACAGTTTAATTCAATCTTTACTAATGTAAGCATATACACAACCGTATTAACACAAATATATTAAGATCTAGGATTCCATAAGCAGTAAACTTGTGGAAACCAGGCAGTGAAGAGACGTATAATGTATTATACCCTCTAGGGAGAAATAAATTATGCACTGTGGATGCTCATGCACTCTGTAGCTAGCTATTTACACTGCTTTTTTTTTTATAAAAAAATGCATTGTTGCCAGAGTAACTGCTTTAACACTTGGAGATGTGTGCTGAAAGACAAGCAGTGATGTTAATAAATAGTGCAGGAATCTCAGTTTTTCAATATATTTTTACAAATGCTAAAATAGAAGTGAATCTAGCATAAAAAGGAAAGGAAATCCATGCTAAGCTTCTCACTGAATTTGTACAGATGTTTTATACCAAACAGAATTGTCAGTTATATGTTTCTGAAGCTGATTTTAGTAGCTTGGGCTTCTTCTCCAAAATTGTCAGTTTTGCTACAGACACAGAAATTATTTTTTTTAAAAACAGATACATTTTTTTAAATAAATGTTCTCACAATAATGCATAGTTTCCGACAGTCCTGAATTTGAGGAATGTCCCATTCTGTTTTTTTGACTCATGTTGTGTCAAATTCAAGTCTGTCTCATAACCAATCTACCAAAAGTAGGACAATTGTTTTTTTTCCACTATTTCCCCAATGATATTCTATACAACTAATGCAACTCTAACACTAAACTACTTATCCCAACTAACTAGCACAATTCCCACACCCAAAAATTTGGAAAAAAAAAGTCTGAGCAGCACAATTTACTGCAGCACGATTATGCAGGGGTAAATGAACTTAATTTAATTATATATTTTTTAATACCCTTAAAATGCCCCCCAAAATGGAGAAAATAAAACATGCATCACAAAGCAGGACAGACACTGATTGTAGTAATAAACTGTGATCAGCAAGGGATGGTTAACTTTTTCCATTTTTTACAGTAATTGCTGGAAGACATTTAGTATAATTGATTATACCTCTCTATACCTCACAATTAGAACAAAAAGTGACTTGAAGGCAAAGTTGAAGTTTTAAAAACACTGACTTCTGGGAATCCCTATTTAAGAGTGCTCTGGAAGCAGCGCAGATAATCCGTCTTAGTCAGTCGCTTTCCTCAAATTTATAGGACATTTTACATCAGATGAACAGGAAAGCACATCTCGTTGATTGTTTTGTTCTGCACTCAGCTGAATATTTTCCCATAGGCCAAGGCATCAATGGCCATGTACAACTTGGTGGTTAGGATTTCCACTGTTTCTATATCTCTCAGAATTGTACCTTCACTACAACAAGGTCAAATCTGCTCTGTTTGGGGAATGTAATAGTTGTATTTAGCATTTTGCTCCGTATGGTCAAAATTACTTATGGATAAATACCCAAGTTAATTTCCTACCGTTTAGCCATAATACATATAAGTAGTTGATGACAAACAACATTTACACACAGACATATGTTTCTTGAGGGTACTTACATTCCAGTGAACTCTAATTTATTATCACTCTTGATAAACTGTTGATGAGTAACTATTTTAAATGAGTCTGCTGGTGGTGATAAACTCATATGAAATTGTAATGTTTACTGCTTAATTAACAAAAATAGGACCCAAAATAAGGCTCATATCGATGCCTATCATTGGAGAACCCTTTTCCCGCATAGCCTTTGACATTGTGGGTCCACTGGCCAGGGCTAACCCATCCGGTAAGAAGTATATTCTCAGCGTGGTGGACTATGCCACCCGTTATCCAGAGACAGTAGCGCTGTCTAATATAGATGCAGAGACGGTTGCTGATGCCCTGGTTACAATTTTTTCACTCGGGTCGTGTTCCCTCAGGAGATCCTCTCCGACCAGGGAACTCAGTTTACCGCTGTGCTCACCCAGCAGCTGTGGAAGGTGTGCAGCATTTAACCGCTGATTAGCTCACCTTACCACCCACAGACTAACGGTCTCTGCGAGCGATTTAATCCCACCCTCAAACAGATGTTGAGGACCTTTACTGATACTTGGAGAGACTGGGAGCGATTACTGCCTTATCTGCTATTTGCATAGAGAGAGGTGCCCCAGGAATCTACTGGGTTCTCTCCCTTTGAGCTACTCTATGGGAGAAGGGTCCGCGGACCCCCAGATCTCATTAGAGGACACTGGGAGGGAGAGACAGAGCAAGAGGGAACCCCCATCATGCCATACGTTCTGGAACTCCGGGACCGCATGGAGAAACTATCCCTGATGGTAAGGGAGAATCTCCAGGCGGCCCAGGGGAGACAGAAGAGGTGGTACGATCGGGGTGCCCGACAGCGGGTCTTTCAGGTTGGGCAAAAGGTTCTAGTGTTTAAACCTGTGAAGACAAACAAGATGCAAGCATCTTGGCAGGGCCCGTATCAAGTGTTAGCTCAGGTGTGTGATACTACCTACCTTATAGCCAGCTGTGCAGATGAAAAGATTCAGCGATCCTTTCATGTGAATATGCTGAAGGAGTATCAGGAGAGACCAGAAGATATCGCTGCAGTATGGGCCCCGGCTGCCGACGACCCCGAGAATTTACCCTTGCCCGACCTATTAGAGAAGAACCCCAGACTGATCTCACTAGTCTTGTACAGCTAGGGGACCCTCCCAGTGTAGTAACGGTTAAGCCCCACAGAGAAGGTACAGGCAAGACAGCTTCTGTGGGAGAAGCAGGCAACGTTCTCCCAAGAACCCGGCTACACTACCCTAGCTGTACACAAGGTAGAGACCCCCGGACAGAGTCCCCTACGACAGCCCCCCTATCGTATCCCTGAAGCAGTCCGGGAAGGAATGCGGAAGGAGATACAGGAGATGACTAGGCTTGGAGTCATCGAACACTCAGACAGCCCTTGGGCCTCGCCTGTAGTCCAGGTGCCTAAGAAAGATGGGACCACCCGGTTCTGTGTGGACTACAGGCGGCTCAACGAACGGACCACCACTGACGCCTACCCGATGCCCTGGGTAGACGAGTTATTAGACCCCATTGCCAGGGGGCGTTATCTGACCACCATAGACCTGTGTAAGGGTTATTGGCAGATCCCCCTCGCCGAGGATGCTATCCCTAAGTCGGCATTCGTCACCCCATTTGGTCCATACCAGTTTAAGGTCATGCCATTTGGGATGAAGAATGCTCCGGCTACCTTCCAGCGTATGGTGGATAGGCTTCTCGATGGCTTCCAGGAATTTTCATGTGCATACCTGGATGACATTGCGGTCTACAGTGAGTCCTGGGAAAAACACCTGGTACATGTAGGGGTGGTTCTGGACAAGATTCGGGCCGCTGGCCTGACCTTGAAGCCAGACAAGTGCCATCTAGGCATGGCAGAAGTGCAGTACTTGGGTCACAGGGTAGGATGTGCGAGCCAGAGACCAGAGCCAGCAAAGGTAGAAGCTGTAGTTAACTGGCCCACACCTATCACCAAGACCCAAGTGCTGGCCTTCCTGGGAAAAGCAGGGTATTACCCACGCTTTGTCCCCGACTACAGCACTATTGCTAAGCCCCTGACTGACCTGACTAAAAAGAATTTACCGAAGCAGGTCCTGTGGTCTTCAGCTTGTGACGTCGCGTTTCAGGCATTGAAGCAAGCTCTGGTGAATGCCCCTGTCCTGGCTGCCCCAGTCCCTAACAAACGTTTTCTCGCCCATACAGATGCTTCCATGTATGGACTGGGGGCTGTGCTGAGCCAGGTCGGGGAAGATGGAGGAAAGCACCGTGTCGCATACCTCAGCAGAAAGCTACTACCCCGGGAAGTGAGTTATGCGGCAGTGGAGAAGGAGTGTTTGGCCCTGGTCTGGGCATTAAAGAAATTGAGCCCCTATTTGTACGGGGCAGGAGTTCTCGCTCATCACGGACCACAACCCCCTTGTCTGGCTTAGCCGGGTCTCAGGAGACAATGGTAGACTGCTGCGGTGGAGCTTAGCGTTACAACCTTACAACTTCACCATCAGCTACCGACCCGGTAAGCAGAACGGGAATGCGGATGGATTGTCCCAGCAAATCGACGTCCCTATTACCTCCTAGTCCGGTCATCCCCAAGTTGACCCGCCACAGGGTCAAGCCGGGTCTGCCGGAGTGTTCCACAAGAGGGGAGCCGTGTGACAGATCCATCTGTATAACCTGGGATCGCTGGTTCGTCTGTTTTGCCGTTTTTTGTGGAATTACTCATTCGTATGTCGACCACGAGGCGGCGGCCATTTCAAACCATGCGAAAGACTGTAATGGACTTGGACTCCCTGGCGATTGAACTATGCGTATGGGATCTGAGCACTATTCACCAATCATATGCACTCAGATCCAGGCTATCTGGGGATATGTGATACGAATGGGAAATGTTCGACCATTATAAAGTTATGTAATTTTATGTGTTTTTTTGTGTTGAAATTAAAATGGCAATTCGCCTCTGTCCTGGAGATAATTTAATTACTTCCCAATTATCTCCAGGGCAGGGGGGAGGAAATCATAATGCCTGCTGGGAATAATCTGTGTCTGTGGGTCCTAAATTGCCTTATGTCTGTCTATTGTTACAGTCTCCCATTGGGTCCCCTAGGGGAGTGTCCACCAAGTGGGAGACCTGCATAAATATGGGCAGGTAGCCCACAGTAAAAGCAGTTGATGTTTCACCCTCAACGCAGAGCGTGGTCTCTTTATTGGGGGGGGGGGGGAGATCTACTAAACGGCGGTTTGTGCATCTGATGCTGAGGGTACTGTAACACAAGCACTAAATAAATATTAATGCCTATAATAACATGCATAGCCCTCTATGCTCCAGCTCATTAAAAAACTAACCAGGCCGCTTTTAAAGGCATCTAAGGTATTTGCTAGAACCACTTCTTCAGACACTGAATTCCATATCTTTATTGTCCTTGCTGTAAAAAATCCCTTGCGCTGTCGTAAACTAAATCTTCTTTCTTCAAGTATTAGCAGGTGACCTCTTGTCCTTTGTACCTCTCTGTTATTGAACAGGTCTTTAGAAAGCCCTTTGTATGGGCCCTGTACGTATTTATATAACATTATAATATCCCCTCTAAGCTGCCGTTTCTCTAGTGTGTACAGTTTTAACTTTTCCAGCCTTTCTTCATAACTAAAACTTTCCATTCCCCTGATTACTTTTGTAGCCCTCCTCTGCACTTTCTCTAGCTCCATAATGTCTTTTTTTAAAAAGGCACCCAGAATTAAACCGCATATTCAAGGTGAGGTCCTACCATGGACCTATAAAGAGGCATAATAATATCTTCTTCCTGTTGGTCAATACCCCTTTTAATACACCCCAATATCGTATTGGCCTTTGTAGCTGCCAGCTGACACTGTGCTCTACTACTAAGTCTATTGTCTACAACTATCCCCAAATCTTTTTCATTAGTAGATTTCCCCAAGGAGACACCATTTAAACTATATGTTGCATTTTTATTATTGTACTCAAAATGCATAATTTTACACTTGAATTGCATTTGCCATTTATTTGCCCAATTACCCAATTTGTCCAAATCCTCTTGCAGCGAAGATCCATCTAGTTGAGACTATATTACCCTACTTAATTTCGTTTCATCGGCAAACACAGAGACATGACTCCCTATGCCCTCTTGGAGATCTATTAATAAACAAATTAAAAAGAAGAGGACCCACAACAGAACCCTGAAATACTCAATTCATCACATGTGTCCAATTTGGGAACTTCCCATTTACCACCACCCTTTGCATTCTGTCTTTCAACCAATTGCCATTCCACAAACAAACCTCTGGCCTTTAGCTTATTTCAGTCAATTTGTATAGTAACCTTTTATGTGGAACTGTATCAAATGCTTTGCTTTCGCAAAGTCTAAATATATCACATCCACTGCAGCACCCATATCTATATTTTTACTCACCTCCTCATAGAATGTAATTAAGTTAGTTTGACAAGATCTGTCTTTCACAAAGCCATGTTGGCTCCTGCTAATGATATTCCTGTTCAATATGAAATCTTGATATATTCCCTTAGCATCCCTTCAAACAGTTTCCCCACCACAGATGTCAAGCTTACAGGTCTGTAATTTCCTAGCCCATTTTGATCCCATTTTATTGATGGGCAGCACATCAGCTTTACTCCAGTCTGTGGGCACCATGCCTGATATAAAAGAATCCATGAAAATAAAAAATAACGGTCTGGAAAGGACCTGGCTTAGCTCTTTAAATGGGGGAATACCATCCAGTCCCAGGGCTTTACCTATTATAACACCATTTAATTGTTTTTACACTTTCTCGTGTCAACCAATCACATGCTTGCTGTGACTATTTTGTATATGGAGCTTGCAGGTTCTTAAATTCTTACATTGTAAATTCTTTTTCACAGGAAATATTTCAACATGTTAATTAGAGGTTTCTGAGGACTCTTCTTGCAAGTGATACCTGAACATGTAAGCAAGATGCAATTGTTAGTAATATTTTTAGATTTTCATGGAACAATGTTGCCAGCTCATTCACTTGTGTCATAAGTACCATTTTTACCTGGGATAGGAGACACTGGGTACACATACATGATTGATAGCCTGGTGTATTATATTTCAGGGTAAAGAATCGTCTCCTACAATTTTATTAATTTGGGAATCATTACTACAACTGTGAGAGTGTACAATGCGTATATTAATATATTCTTTAAAGGGATTTGCCAGCTTTCCCTTACATTTTAATGTAACAAAAGAAGATTACATATATTTCTCTATGTTTATGTTGATTAGCGTTTGTTACATTTTGACAGGTTCTTGAATACTGCGTGAGGCATCTGGTAGAAGATTCACTTGTTAGGAACAAGCACTCTCCGCCACTAAGTTTACAAACCCTATCACACATTTTAATGCACTCAGGTGTTCTTCCTCTGCCCCCTCATTAAAAAGGTTTGGAATATTTTTCACATGCATCTGGTGAAGTTACAGTGACCCGTTACAAAACATGTAGAAAGCTTTGTTTTCCTTTGCTACGTCTCCATTTACACTTGTGGTTGTAAATATATGGATTACTGCTGGACATGTGTTTTTGTAAAGGACTCTATCCACTTATATATTATTATACAAGTTTTTTTTATAACTCCACTTTACAAGGGTTTGAGCAATATATGTCTAAGGCATTATTTGCACATGTATACTGTGCCGTTTTAGGAGACAGCCCATATTTACTATCTACATTGGAGAATTCCTTTATTTAAATGTAAGAAGGCAGTTTTGTGTTATATGCTTTTTATCTAATAAAACTGTATTACATGAGGATATCTCTTGTCTTTTATCTATTTCTATTTTAGGTGGATACAGTGAGATTATCCATTGAATAAGGGTGCAAAACTCCCTACCTTTTCTCATGGGACAAGATTTACCTGAAGATTGCAGTTTATTTTATCGTGGGACTCTTTTTTTTATATTTGGACATCCAGGACTCTATAGAATTGACATTTTTCATATTTATTTTTTGTTTTACAAAAATATCAAAATCCAAAAATTGCATCACATTTTATAAGAAAATGTCTTATTACTATACTTGGATCTTCTAACAACACAAAGCATTATGTTGTTAGAATATGCAGCTTATTAACATTGCCCCCTAACCACACTTAACATGACATAACACAACAGGGATCAATGGTTAGTTGTGCAGTCACGTTTTTGCGGGGGGAGTAGGCCTGTTCTGACCTATGCCACAACCTACGGCCCCGACCAGAACGGTAAACTATAGGTAATAAACAAAAGGACAAGGGGGCTTGGTACTCATTTTGGGTAAAATAACATAGGAGTTGTCACAGTCATTAAATTCCAGAGTTGGCAAACATTGGGGGAAGCATGTAGGAGTAAGTCTAAGAAGTTCAGACACATCATTATAATACCACTTTAATCATTGCACTTTGTGATGCTTCATAAACAGAATATAGCAAAGATATTTTCGTCTGAAAGAGTTTTAGAGTTAGGGACGAGAGCAACTCAATGTAAGCTGCAGTCGACTCAGCTGTAGGTTTAAACGTCTCTGCTTAGGAGGGTTGTATTCACTGGCAAGATTTATTTCTTTGCCCACTGATGGCCTAGTCCGTGTAGGGTGGAAGCTGTGACTTTGTCCAGTGTAACAGGTAAGTTCCAGGCCTTGAGTGTTTCAGCTCCTTCATGCACATAGTTGAAGACCTGAAGTGTGCCATGCTTTTGAACTCAGAGCTTGCTGTGGATTTCCCAATGGTAACCATTAATATTCTGTCACGGGCTTCATGTTTTATGTTGCAAAAACAGAAATGTACACGGCAGAGTTGCCTCTTTTGAACTACAGGTGCTTCAAAGCTCTGTTGATCATTGGTTCATATAATCATAATAAAGAAAAAACTATTTGGCACTTCAGTGTACAAAAAGATGTACAATTTATTGAGTGCAAACAGCAAGGAAATGAAAAACGTAACATGTTTCTCGTGCACAGATGTATAAGCATCAAGTTGTCTGTTTTTATCACTCTTTGCTGTTTGCACTAAATAAATTAAAAAAGAGTCTTTGCATGGAAAACCCATCTTTATCTGTTTCCCGCTCCTTGATGTTTGCACTAAATAAATTGCACATCTTTTTGGACACTGCAGTGCCAAAGAGTTTATCTTTAGGATGTATATGCTTCTGGTGGTTGTTTGAGTTTTCTGGCAGCATCTATTATTTTATCTTAATATAAAAATTAACCGTTGTACCGTTGTACCGTTGATTACCAGAGAGCTGGGGAGGAGTTAAACTGTGTTAAATCCTGGAGCTCAATCCTGTGATATCACACAACATTGTTTGGTGTTGCATTACCCTGCCCTCTTTAGGCTCCCCCCCTTTACATCCCAGGAATAACTGGCACAAACTGGTTTAACCTATTGAGGAAAGTTTGTGCCATTTTCCAGCATATCTTTAATACATAATGCCCAGCAACACAATGTGTCATATGGGTGTAGCTCAGAAAGCGAAGTGTTAGCGTTACTTCACATCAGCTGTAGCAATGTCAACATGCCAATGCAACTGCACATGCACATAATTTGCATTTCACTGGTACCCCAGTTGAGGTGGTATCACAAAGTACTGAACACTTGAGGCATCTTCCAACGTATGCATTATGTTATAAAACCATAGCGCTTTCTCTGTTGAATCCGCAACATCTGTAGTTTTTACCCATGCAATATTTTCATATAATGCAGTCTCTAAAGAATACCAAGAATGGTGCTATAAATAAAAATATTGAGACCTTAACTACTCAGATAACCACTTCACAACAGTGGCATGCAGAAGGACATGTATACATGCATAAAGTGTCTAACTTTTAAGCAGGTATATTCCAGCAGAAACCTGCTCTGGGTTCAACTCTGGCCAGCTAAGGAACAGAAAATGAAGTTACAATTGGCTTGTTATCAGTACAATTGGGTGAATGAAGATTCAAAATACACAGTTTTGCTTATGATATTATATATTCCTTGGCCAAAGTTAACCCACTTTCAAGTGGATATGTCCAGTAAAAGATTTCAGTGTATCAAAAACATACTTACAATAATGTAGCACCTAGCTCAATAGCCAAAACTTCACCAGTATAACAAATGGAATTTACTCAATGTTAAGTAAACCAGAAAAAAATATGGAGATGTATTGCACAATATGTACTATTTGTTTAATGTGAACAAAAATTAATTAATACATTTTAACACCATTACATGATGTTTTCTTCATTCCAGAAGTTTAAAATGTAACCAATGGATTATTTTGTCTGATGTTCTTAAACAAAGTAAGTCTTTCAAGAACTCATTGATGAAGGGCAGCAGGATGCTGAAATGAATCATCGAAGACTTAACAACATAAAAAGATAGCACAGTAAGGCTACTGTAGTCCAATTCTTCGAAATGATATCAAAGAGCATGAGCTCTAAATGTGAGAAGAAACAATAGGGTGCACAAATAAAGTTTCAGTCTTCATAGCATGAATGAAGGAAAGGTGATAATTGAAATGAAATTTTCACACCAAGGGTATCAATATGTTTTGTAATAGATATATAATAGGAAGGTTTGTTTGTTTTTAAATTACAGTTGGCTGTGTTCTTGGAAATGTTTTTATTAGTTAGACTGATTAATTTATTTAAATCCCAGCTATTCGTTTCTAGTGTTTGTTCTAGTGTTTACTCATATCACTTTGTTAAAACTATACTATTGGCCTGGAAGGGATGAATGAAAAAACAATTTATCATACTTTTGGACTCTTGCTAATAGCTTGTTAGTTGGTTTTATTATTTAGATGCTTATGTTTCTTTATGTGTAATAATTCTTTAGAAGGTTGTTTTGTGTCTATAACATAGTTTTCCTGGTTAGCTACATACTAATATGTGTCTTAGTGTTGATTTTTTTGTGAACACAGATTTCTCTTTTTTATAGATATATGTATATGACCATTTCAAATGGTATCTTAACAAAAGTACCCAAGGAGGACTGCACTAAAAGTCTTTTAATTTATAGTTAAATAATACTCATGGGTGCTCCATTCCGGTACTGCAAACTATATAATACACATGTTAAAACAGGATGAATATGAAGGGTGTCTGAGCATGAAATGACTCACTTCACACACTTCAGTATATATTTACTGTCAGGTCCAGGTGGCATGAGATCTGAAGTACCCGAGTTCAGGAGTCCACAGGATTTCAAGACTCAGGGCAGTCCCATTACATGGCTCCAGGACACAGGGCAGCCCCATTACAGGGCTTCAGGACTCGGGGCAACCTACTACAGGGCTTCAGATTCAGAATAGCCCAATTACAGGGCTTCAAGGCAGGACACAGATACAGGAATACAAGGAGCTGGGCAGGAATATGAATAAAACATAAGCAGGAAAGCACAGAGAGAAAGTGCAGGAAATGACTGAATAACACTTATACAAGCCTGGATGAGCCTGACATTTACCACCATTTAACCCCAGTTTATATGCTTCAGATTCACACCATTTTTAAAAGCGTGGATATTAAGTCTAATACACAAAATATAAGCAAATTTAAAAAAAAAAGATGAATGGAGGCAAATGCAGCAAAATGTCAACTGAATGACAAAACACTGTCTGAGTGAATGCAATCTATTCAATTGAATGAACGAAAAGGGAATCAGCTACAAAGAATTGTTGATTGTTGTGTAAATCCCTTATGGACAGGGGACATGCTTGCTGACAATAGACTGTGCAGCTGTGTGCACTCCGAGGCACCTGCTGCAATGGCAAACTGACTGTTATTATGTATTAAAATAGTACTAAGTGCACAAGAACATAATTCTATAAAAATTATAAAACACATGCAGAATCATCCCCACGTCTTCTATCAGCATTTGGATCAATGTGTGTTATACTGTTGTCAGATCACGTTACAGTCTTATGCCACCGTTGCAGCCTTATATTATGTAAGATCATTTAATGTGGACTTGTGATTGATACATTGCTACTCCTTCTTCTCCTCAAACAATTGGAAAAAGTATCTATTTTAAGTTATTTTTTTATTTGTATGAAATGTTATTACATATTTCACAATTCTAATTCTGCTCTTCTCTTCTGTTTTTGTGTGGAAAGGTTGAACTTGATGGATTACATGTTTCTTTTCAACCTATTTAACTATGTAATTATGTAACTGTGATGCTTGTCCCAGAAACCTTATCTACACCAGCAAACTGTTGCTTGCTATAACTCATGGTAAAGTGATATGTTACATACTTACGTGTAGTTACAGAGTAGTTTAGGTTGAAAAAAAATGTGATTCTAGGAAGCACTGTCACCACGTATAAATTCGGTATAGCTTCTAATATGTTATCGTCCCTAAAATGCCTAAAGAATCCATTGCATATTATATTATATGTAATCAGCCTCCTCTACCTAAGCAGTAAGGTATTCAGTTATGCTTACCTTCGTCTGTCTCTTAATATTTTTATTTGAGCGTATATCAGCATACAGTATCATCTCTCTGGTTGCACATTCTGCATCTTTTATCAAATGATGTAGCACTCCTTAATTGTCATCTATCAAAGATAGGCCATATTTTTCTGATTAAGCAGTGTTTGTTAACCAGCATTGGGATCTTTGTTAATTTGGCACAGAAAATTACAGGTAAAAGAGAGAGAAAGGAACATTTGTAACTTGTGTTATAATTAGTAAAGGACTCATAAACAAGGATCAATTTCAAAGTAGGTGCTACATTTAGTAATTACCAAATATGTTACTTTTGTCCCAAGGCCTACAAATATACACACAACACATTTTTAACAGTTTTTCTACATTTATTTATTAATGTAACATCATCACATTTTTTCTAGTAATGTGTACAATTCAACTGTGCTTTAGGTATAGCTTAAGATCTGATTATAGAAGAGAGGTGTTTGTACTGAACATCTGACCAGCATTTTATGTTTGTTATTTTGATTACTTATGTTATGTTTCACTTTTTGTCTGATGAATTAAATAAGCAGAATGAACACTGTGGCATACCAAACTTTTACATAATTGTTTGAAAGAGTTAGAAGAAAGAAATATAAATGATGCAAGGTTTTCAAGGTATAAGTTTTAATGGCATTAACTTTTCAAAATGTCAACATTCTGACAATTTACCACTTGTAGTGTACTTAGTATCTAAGTTTGTTTATAGGTCAGAGGACAGAACAATCTATGTTTTTGTCTAATTGTGCAGGCATTTTAAATAATATGTTTTACATTTCCAAAAATGGATCAAGTACAATTTGTAATCTTTAAAAAAGGTGGCTTTGATTTATAGTGTGTGATATTCTTTCAAGAAGCATATGAAAAATATTTAACCCTAAATCACTTTATTGGATACAAACTTAGATGTAATTGTAATTTGTTCTGTAACCATGGCCAAACAGTCAAATTATACAATATTGTCTGGACCAGGGCGTTAAATTAGTACTGAAGGCCAAGATTTTTTTTATAGCGTGATAAAGTTTATAGGTTTAGCTAATGGTTATGTTTTGCTGTAGCTATGACTGAACAGTCCATGAACATTACTCTAGCAGTAGCAGGCACCAACAAGGTTTATGGTGGACATTTGTTGAACTTTGTGATGGACAATTTAATTATGTTCTACTTACCTGATGCCTGGTATCCTTGTATAGACACTTTGACTATATGTGTCCATTTATATAATTGCATATTTAGATTTAAAGGATAACTGTATTCAATTTCTTAAATCACTTTATTGGGACAGTACGGTGTTTGCCCATGAATATGCCATATTCTTATGCCACTGTTAGTGTGCCCATTAATATCCCACAGTTTTCTCAATAATATGCCACTGTTAGTTTATCCATTAATGTGCCACTTGTAGTTTGTCCATTAATATGCCACTGTTTGTTTTTCCATTATTATAGCACTGTCAGTTTGCCTATCAATATGGCACTATTAGTTTGCCCATTAATATGTCACTGTTAGTTTGTCCATTAATATGCCACTGTTAGTCCAGTAATATGCCACTGTTAGTTAGTCCAGTAATATGCAACAGCTGGTTTGCCCATTAATTTACCACAAGGACTTTGCCCATTAATATGCCACTGTTTGCCCATTAATGTCCCTGTGCTTTCTCCTCTGTGGTCTTCCCTCCTGCACACATCCGCTGGATGCGGCTGCTGCATAGCATGACTATCTCCATGTAAGACAAGTCACACGGGCAGTGGGATCATGTAGCGGACCGTGTGGACTCACAGGGCAGCTTCTTTGGGCCCCTTAGGAATGACTGGGTCATTGATTGTCTCCTTACAGCTGCAGGTCTTTGAGTTTGTCCAACACAGACCTCAATCAGACCTGCTAAATGCTCCAACTGAGGTCATTTGACAAATACAAAGACCCACAGCTGTGAAGGGCCACCACAAAACACAAATGTTTAATTGACAGTCCAAGGTTATCAATAATCACTTCCAGCGATCAGATGGTGTTGCCCCTCCAGCAAACATATAAAATCTCCCTTAAGAGAGATTGTATGCACAATACCAGAAGAGCAGCAGCATACCAGAAATGGTGCTACCCTGTTGTAGGCAAGAGCTTCAGATGCAGTAATGCACCATTTTCATTTGCTCGGTTGGCAGTCAGCAATATTACAACTTTAATCCTCACCCTATATCTCAATCCTAAGTATTTTTTTTGGAGTTAACACAGGTAGGGTTAAATTGATCATCAGTGTTGGGGTTAAAAAGTCACTGTAGTGAAAATTGATGCCATCAAGTCACAGATGGGGTTCATAAAAGAAATAGCAGGACAGTATGAACTAGTGAACTAGTGTAAAAACTAACACACAGGATTGATTTTAAGTTTATATATTACAACTATGAATCCTCTAATCCTCAATGTCTACCCTCTTTCTTCTGGAGTCTATTCCATAGGCATTCTGATGTATGAAGACTAAAATGTGTCTCCATAGTTACTACAGAGTGATTTGCATGAGTCTATAAACTAGAGCCGAGATGGATCAGCTAAATGTAAGTCTCTCCTACTACTACTATGGAAATTCATATATATAGAGATATACTACACTATGGGCGCTATTCACATAAAGGTAAGCTGGAGCTGAATTGTGGTGAGATGATGTGAGTTGAGGTGAGATGTACATTTAATCTCACAAATTTAGCTAAACATTGTGCAGGGACAATCATGCTGAGTTTTCTTAACAGTCAGAGAGCCATATTTCGCAGAAAAATAATCAAAATAGAAATACAAGTGATCTATGAGATGATTAAAGTAAAAGCAAGTTTATTAATTACATATTTAAAAGAACAAGACACATTCTTCTTTTAAACAACTTTCCTTTTTCCTGTAGTTTGCAATTATAGTCCTAGCTTTAAATTTAATCTAGGACTGCATATTATGTAAGAAATGCCCTTTGTTGCTCTGTTGCTTTTCTGATAAAGCCAGAATACTGAACAGAAATAGACAGAGAACTAAATACATACACTGGTATGGATGTAACATATAGTAAACCGCGGACATTGCTAAAGAATAAGGGACATAGGGGACAGAGTGAGGAGCTGGGATACTTAGACACTTTCAAAGGGGAATCAACATTGGGATATGGTGAGAGGACAGATGAGCTGGAATTCTCAGGTGCTTCAAGGAAAGAGGGTTAGGGAACCATAAAAAAATGTACAAACATAAATACATGAACTAGCCTAATACTCTAAGATGGCAAACGGTGAGGGTTTTGGTTACACCAAATGGCCATGAGGTGACGACCAGTAAGGTTGCTTGACTGACCTGAGTCAGTAACATTACACTGAAGAAGGAAAGAAAAAAAGGAAAAACTAACCCTTGATCTATTAACCCTAGATATAGGGTTAGGGTTAAAGTTCCAATTAGGGTTACAGGTGAGTTAGGGTTAGTGCAATGGTTCGATTTAGGGTTTGGGGTAGATGTATGGCTAAATGTAGGGTGAGGGTTGGTGTCACTGTAGTAGAAAATGGTTAAGAAACAGAAAACACTGCTTTTAGTTATTTAACTTGCAAAAAACAACAGAAATTATGTTAACATCCAGATTTCAAAACTCAGAACAAATATAAAAAATATAGACAGGTGTTTTTACTGTTTAAATTTGTATACAAGATTTTTAAGGTGAAATTATATTATGTTAAATTATATCATATGATAAAAATGATGGTATCTAAAGAAAACCCTTTTTATGGTGATAAAAACAGAATATAATATGTGTAGGTATATTAAATGAGAAATAGGAAAGTTACAGCTAAACACAAATACCACATAAATGTTAAAACAGCCATTGTCCAGAATGGCCAAAAATGTCCCAAACAGCCGGTACTTGAGGGGTTAAAGGGAGTTCAGGAGAAATAAGATTATCTAAAAGTTGCATTACTGAATGCAAAAAGAAAACTGCATTGGGCTTGCTAGTAAGAGATACAAATTGAAGAAGCCATTGTGCTATTCCACAGAAGAAGCAAAATAGTAAACAAAAATACTAGAAAAACTAGAATTTAACAACTAGAAAAAAAAAGACTAGAGTGAAGAAGATAGGCAGATCTATAAAATTAGACAGAAAGAGTCAAAGCAAGTTGTAAGAGCTTCCAAAGCACATACACAAAAGCTAAATAAATGAAAAAAGCAAAGTAAAACCAGGATTAGTTAGATTAAAAACAAGAGAAGAAAGGAATGTGGAAGAGTATAACGGTCTAGCTGACTACCTCAGTGAATATTTTCATTCAGTTTTTACAGATAAAATTGAAGGAGAGTTACATCAGTTAAAAATAAAGACTAATGAGTCATTTGATACATTTGAGTTTATAAAGATTGATCACTGTTAACGAGAGTAGTCCCAGAAGATTGGAAATTAGCGAATGTCATGCCCATTGACATGAAGGGTAGCAGGGAAGACTTGGACAACTATAGGCCAGTAAGTCTTACATCAGTAGTGGAGAAATTAATGAAAACCATGTTAAAGGATAGGATTATTGAACTTCTAAAATCATATGGATTTGAAGATCAACATCAACATGGGTTTACTTCAGAGAGATCATACCAAAATAATCGTATTCATTTTTTTTTTTTATTAAGTGACTAAAATAGTATATCAATGTGGTGCAGTAGACATTGCTTTTCTAGATTTCAGTAAGGTTTTTTTACATGATCCCACATAAAAGGTTTATCAATAAACTGCAATCTTTAATTTTGGATTTCAATATTGTCAAATGGATTAGGCAGGCGTAACAACCAACAGAGGGATTTAGGGATAATTATTTCATAGAACTTAGACAATATAATAGAGCAGCAGGAAATGCTAGCAGAATGCTTGGTGGTCAAGGGAGCAGTACCAGCAGCAATACCCATTACTGGTGAGACCTACTTGGAGTATTGTACATAGTACTAGAGAGCATATCTCCAGAGAGATACTCTGGAGAGAGTTCAGAAAAGAGCTACTAAACTTGCTCATGGATTGCATGATAAAGCTTACCAAGAAAGGGTAAAGATTCTTCACATGTATAGCTTGGAAGAATAATGAGACAAAGGAGATATTATAGAAACATTTAAATACATAAAGAATTAACACAGTGACAAGGAGAAAAATACATTTAAAAGAGGTAAGCTACCACAACATGAAGACATTGTTAAAAAAAGGGGAAAATATTTAAAATTAATACCAGTCAGTAGTGGATAAATAAAGTAGCCTTTCAGGACATGTGGTAGAGGTAAATACAGTGAAGGAGTTTCAGCGTGCATGGGATAGGTACAAAGCTATCCTAGATATAAGATAAGGACTAGTGAAAGTATTCCAAAAATTTAGCTAAATGGTTCTCCTGCTAACACATTGTATGTTCCCAACAAAAATCTTACTGTCCCAGTCATTCATGTGCATTGCTCTGTGCAAAAGAGTTTGTACAAAAGAAATAAATAAAAATGTAGTGAACCCAGCAGTCCCAGTATAGGTATGACATGCTTGTACAGAGGTACAGGGCCACCATCAGAAATTCCAGGGCCCCTGACAGAAAAGATTTTCTGCCCCCCATCCCTATATCTCCCTCATACCCCCTATATTTTGTATATACTTGCGTGCTTGGTGCATAACCACTTCTCTGGAAAGCTCCCCCCTACCTGAGCAACATGATCACTCTTATTCCCTGCACATCCTACAATCTCAGATCCTGTACTAGCCCCTCACTAACGATCCCTCACTTCAAAAAAAGGAAGCAGGTCGAGGTGCGTTCTCTTTTAGAGCTCCTCATATGTGGAATAGCCTTCCTGATTCTGCCAAATCATCCTCTAGTCTAAAATCACTGAAAATGAGTGTCTCCCAAATCCTCAAAAGAGATACCTGTTACTAATTTACAAACTCCTTTGTGTACTGTATATATTGTTCCTTTTTTGCATTAACACCTTAGTGACATGACTTTTTTGGCTTGTCCGATGCTCGGTGACATGGGCTGTTTTAACATTTCTGAGGTGTTTGTGTTTTGCGGTAATTTATTTCTGTCTCACTTAGTGTACCGACACAAACTATATATCGTTTTTGGTAATTGGAGATTGAGAACTGCCAACCTAGAGTATATAATAAATACAGGTGCAAGAAAATGAACTGCTTGTATGCTCTCTCCTAGGGGGCATATATATGGGAAAATAGAATATATCAAAAAAAGCAGACATGCACACTGATAATGTTGAAGTAAAATATATATATTGAAAAAGTAATAATGTAACGACAGTCAAAAATAGGTGTGGGTAGGAGAAAAAAAGGAGGACAGTATATAATGAAACACTGAAAAAAAGAAAAAGCTAGAAAAAGCTATGTAGACAGTGTATGAGCAGCCAAAAAAGGAAAATGTAGACAAAAATGGAAAAAATATGTAGAATGAGAGAAACAAAAAATAGAAAAAATGAACAAAAGCACAGTGAGAACAAAACAATAAAAAAAATACGTTTTTTCTCCCCATACCATCATAGATGCAGGTCCTCTGATTTATTGCTATACAAGAGGCAGAATTTGTGGACCCTTTTTCCCACAACTTATTTTCCTTTCTTTCATGCTATTTGTTTATTTTGCAGTGGTTGGCCATTTACTAAGCTTAGACTGTATTTTTGCCATTTTTTGAGCCCTTAGTATAACCACTCCATCTCTCTCTCTTCCATTCTTTTATTGTTTTGTTCTCACTGTGCTTTTGTTCATTTTTTCTATTTTTTGTTTCTCTCATTCTACATATTTTTTCCATTTTTGTCTACATTTTCCTTTTTTGGCTGCTCATACACTGTCTACATAGCTTTTTCTAGCTTTTTCTTTTTTTCAGTGTTTAATTATATACTGTCCTCCTTTTTTTCTCCTACCCACACCTATTTTTGACTGTCATTACATTATTACTTTTTCAATAAATATATTTTACTTCAACATTATCAGTGTGCATATATATCGTTTTTATCGTCATAAGAAGGGCTTTCTTTTTTTTACATTTTTAAATTTTTTATTATAAACATACATAAAAGACATTACATATACAATCATTCTAAAACAAGTCTTGGTGTTGAACATATATTAAGATATCATTAATTCTTATAGATATCTCATCAAATTTTATCTAGTTTCTCTTTTTAAACTTGTTTAACATGTACTAATAAAATTAGGTCAGCACCAAGATAAAGACAAAACTTTACAACCAACAAGGAAAAAAAAAAAGAAGAAAGAAGGAGTACTGGGGGAGACGCCAGGCGGACGGTCCAGCTTATTTCCTATTTCTAGATGATCACTGCGTCAATCTCTTGGCTCTAAATTTGTATTTGTCCAAGGGGTCCATCTTTTATTACATTTTTGAGTTTCATATGGGCCTGCATTGTTTGCAACGCCTTTTTCCATATTGAACTGGTAATTGATTTGTCCAACTGCCTGTTCCCATGAAGGACATATCTGAGATTTCCAGTGTCTTGCTATGGTTGCTTTTACAGCTAAAAGAATATGAATTAAGAGGTATCTTTTATTAAAGTCTTTAAATGGCATATTTAAGTGTAGCAATAATGTTTCTGTGTTAAGTTCATAGTCTATGTTAAATATATCCCCGATTTCTTGTAAGACTTGTTCCATAGGGTTTTTATAATGCAACAAGACCACCATATGTGGGTTTGTGAGCCTTTTGTTAAGTTACACCTCCAGCATCTATCTGAGTTTGATCTATTCATTTTGTGTAACTTTTCAGGAACTAGATACCATCTATAGATAATTTTGTAGTGGAGTTCTATTAAGTTTAGATATTTTACACTTTTTCTAACCTCTATTATTGATTTAGTCCATTTCTCAGACGTGAAGGATCTTCCTACCGCTCTTTCCCAGGTACTCCATGCCTTGGGTTTGGTAGGCATCTCTTGCAGGCTTAACCAGTCATAGTATTTAGGCAATACCTTGGGTTTTTCTTCTTTGGGAAATATATTACTTATATCTTTAATTGAGCGGTTTTCATTTTCCTTCTTAAACAAAGAATCTACGTAGTTTTTCATTCTTAAAAAAGTAAATATCTCCCTTGATGGTATGTTCAGTTTATTTTGTAGATATGGAAATGCCCTAACAGAGGTTCCTTATATTATATCTCCCAGGGTCAAATCTGCAATACTCTGCCATCCTTTCAGGGAAAAGCTCTCTATATTATATTACAAAATCCTCAATGAGGTTGAAGGTAACACCAAATTCTCAATTTTAGATTTTTTTTTATCTTAATCCAGGTCATTATAAGATATAATAAATAATTTGGGAGCTGTTTCATATATAGTTTTCTATATGCCCTATCATTCATCCATAGGATTAGTGATAAGTTGTTCATCCTTATTAGTTATTTTTCTAACAAATACCATGGCTCCTCTTTTGCTGTCTCTGTTTGCCACTTATTTATGTAAAAGAGTCTACTAGCTTCATATAATTGTATTATGTTAGGGAATCCGAACCCCCCTTTGTTCACTTTCATCATAAGAATTGTTTTATTAACCCTGGGTTTTTTCCCCCTCCAAATGTACAGAGAAAACTGCTTTTGGACCTCTAGTAATTTACTTCTCGGGATCGATGGTGGCAACATTCTAAATAGATAGAGCCATTTTGGAAGAATGACTTATTTTTATCACATATAATCTACCCAACCAAGATATCTCTATGTGTAGCCATTTTCTAGTCATAGTCAGCTTCTCATAAGTATCTTTGTATAATAAATCGAAGTTCTCCTTAATTGTTGTCCGATAGTTCGGAGTAATATATATTCCCAAATACAGAAATCCCCTGGTAGTCCAATCAAATGGATAACTATCACTTAGTCGTTTCCTAATGGATTCTTCGGCATTAACCAAAATCGCCTGGGATTTCGTAAGGTTAAGTTTGTAATTTGATAGTTTTGAATATACTTCAATCTCATACATAAGATGTTTTAGTGAAGTCTCAGGATCCGTCAGAGTTATGACAACATCATCGGCATACATGCATAGTTTCATATCATTTCCGCCCTCAAGCATGCCTCTAATGCATCCATTTTGTCTCACCCTGGCTGCCAATGGCTCCAATGTTAAAATATACAACATTGGAGCCAGTGGACAGCCTTGTCGAGTCCCGTTGTTCACATCAAACCAATCAGCATCTATTCCTGGACCGGTAGCTCTAACTGATGGGGCTGTATACATTGCCATTATAGCTTTTTGAATCGATCCTTTAATACCTGCCCTGTTTGATACATGGGTCATAAACCCCCAGCTGACCCTATCAAACGCCTTTTCGGCATCTAGCGACAGAGGCAGCTGGGGGGTTGCCCTTACTGCCACACACTCAAAAATGTCTATTAACCTACGGACATTATTCTCTGAGTGACGACCTTGAACAAAGCCGATCTGATCTTTATGGATTAGGTTAGGAATAACCATCTCCATTCTGTGAGCTATCACTGCAGAAAATATTTTCAAGTCACAATTGATCAATGAGATCGGTCTATAATTTGAGGTGTAGGCAGGATCTTTATTTGGTTTAGGGATTGGTATAATCATTGCTTGTAGCATATCTTTAGGAATTGCTGCTCCATTCTTGATCTCATTAAACAAAACTGTGAGATAGTCAGCAAGGACATCACAAAATTTTTTAAAAAAATGATTGCTTTGGCCAATCGGTCCTGGGGCCTTGTCTTTTCTCTGCCGTAAGATTACATCCATTATCTCTTTTTTTTCAAATGGGGAGTTTAAATATTTTGTTTGGTCCTCAGATATTGTTGGGAGTGTAATATTATCTAGATAGTTCTTTATCTGTTCTTCTGATTCTCCTTCTGAGGGTAGATTATATAAGTCTGCATAGAATTTATTAAATGCAGTGCCTATATCTTTGTGAGAAATGTAGGTTTTATCTTGAACTATTTTTTTAATTCTTGAATTTAATTTATTATTCTTTAGTTTATTTGTTAGTATTTTTTCGGCCCTATTGCCCTTAGCGTACCAAAGTTGGTTAAGTTTCATTAGGGCATAGTTAGTTTTGACCAAGAGCTGGGTTTTTATGTTTTCCGTTATCTCTTTGATTAAATTCGTTGTATCGATATTTGGAGATAGTTTGTTTATGCGCTGTTTTTTATGTAATTCCACGTACAAATGTGCCAAGGATAGACCTAGTTTTTTTTTATGCTTCTGAGCCCAATTTAATCAAGAGCCCTCGCATGACACATTTGTATGTTAGCCACACTGTTGTAGCTGGCAGGTTGTCCTTTGTATTCTGCCTAAAAAAAGCATCTGTCTGATTAAATATTCTATGTTTGTCTTATCTTTTAGGAGATTGCTATTTAATCTCCAGTTATTTCTCCTCTTTGTATCTTGAGAATCTTGGAATTCTAATATCAGTGCCGCATGGTCAGTCCATACTACTTCGTTGATTTAAATTTTCTTGCAGCACTGAATATTATGTTCCCCTACCAGAAAATAGTCCAATCGAGAATATGAAAGGTTTGGTTTTGAGAAGTATGTAAAATCTTTTTCATTAGGACTTAATGTACGCCACACATCATATAAGTTGTTTTTATACACAAAATTTTGGAATTTATTAGCATTGCCTGCAATTGACTTATCTAGTTTTTGACCCTGGGAGATTTTTTTTATCAAGCTTTGCGTCTAATACGCAATTAAAGTCACCTCCTAATATTATTGTTCCCTGAGCCACTTTTTCCATCCTTTCAAATACCTTATTCAGGAAACTAATGGGTTCTTTATTTGGGGCGTATATATTTAACAAAGTATAGACCCGGTTATTTATCCTGCATACCACAATAATATAGCGACTGTTTCTATCAATCTCTGTATAAATCTCATCATATGTAACATTTTTTGAAATCAGGATCAATACTCCTCTTTTTTTAGATATATAATGCAAATGAATTATAGTAGGACATATTTTATCATTTCGGTATCTCCTCTATCCAGTGTGATTCCTGAATAAATATGATGGTCAATATGATGGTCCATTAAATACTTAACTAACATTTGCCTTTTCTGCGGTGTATTAAGCCCCTGGACATTTAACTATAGCAGATTAATCATCCGTAATCAATAGCAATTTCTGAGTCATCCCATGGCGTCTCCCCACCCGTACAACACAAAAAAAAACAAGTCACATATACAACGAGAAAAACATTCACATGACATATCACAAAGGCCCTATCTGGGCTTCCCGTTGGCATGGCCCATCCCATTATGGGTCTGCCTTTTCCCTTATTGTGTTTGTCCCTCTACTACTATGAACACACAATGTAACTCTCTGGTTTGAGAGCTAAAAAAAAAAGGTGTGAGGTAAGGAGAGAGCCAGTCAGCTGAAATCCATTAAAAAAAAAATTCCTTCACAGTATTACAATAAATAAAAAATTATTAAATTATAAATTCTTTCCTTATTCAGGAGATTGTCAGCTCTCGTTTTCAATATTTTGATGTCATGACTTTCTTCAACAGCTGAGCAATAGCCCTATTTATACAAATAATGATATTACTAATCAAATATATTAATCAACTCCCCCAAAGTGAAGAAGAAAAAAAACAAAACAAACCAGAGACATTCAGTTCTTTATTGATAGTGGGATTGTGAGTCCCAAGGCTTCATTTTGTTGTGATCATCCTTATGTCTCACTTTATTACTTTGAGATTCCGCTCAATCTTTTATAACGGTTTATTCAAATTGTTCATCCCCCGCTCCTCAAATAAAAAAAACTTAAGCCTATTTAATGAGCGCGGGAAGGGACAGAGATGGGCTAAGACTATTTGTCTGTATAAATTTTACTTTATTCAAGTAGATGTACTCTGTTCCAAAAAAAAAAAAAAAATATTAACAAAAGAAAAGGAAACAGATATCTCTATCAGACGTTGTTCTCTCTCTCTCTCGTCTGTCCCCCCGCTCACCCCGCGCCCCGCCCACCGAGGTAAAGGAGCAAGAGGGAGAGTTAACAGGGAACACATAACTACTTTACTTATAGAATAACATTCATACTACTTTCATACTACATTCATACTTCTCGGTTGCTACTGATATCTCTATTTGGTAAGAGACATGGATCCACCGCTATATTTATGTGATCGAGTGCCCACGGACCCAAATCCCTTCTTTTCTCTTTTAGGCTGATCCCTGAGTGTGCCCAAATTTTTTCAAACTCACCCAACTTATCTTGTCTTATATATACTCCTTTTTCCATTATGTGTTGGAAATTAATCTGATTAATTATTTCTTCCCACAATATTGGACCGTTTTTTTTCCAGTTTCTAGCAATGAAGATTTTTGGTGCTGTAAAAAGATGTATAAGTAAACTTCTTTTATGTTCTCCGAAAGTAGAGAGGTTTATGTGAAAAAGGAACATTTGTGGAGTAATTAGAGTTGGCCTTGAGAAGAGGTCAGTTATTAAACTGTTTAAGGATTTTTTCATATTGTCCAACATTGGACAATCCCACCATATATGTTTTATTATACCGGTACCCATCGAACAACGCCAACATAAGTCAGAGTTGCTAAAGTTTATTTTATGAAGTCTGTTTGGTGTAAGATACCAGAGAAATTTAATCTTCTGATATGTTTCAAGCAAATTGAGAGAATATATACATTTTTTAGTGTATAGAAAGGACTGGTTACATTCTTCCAGAACGCACGACATGCCCAGATCGGTTTCCCATTTAATCACTGGTAGGTCTTTTTCGTCATTTGTCAGTTGGAAAATTAATTTACTAACTCTGGTGACTTGCTTAGTTTTTGTGTGTGACCCTATCCAATCTTCGATGAGCTTATTAGAGTGCACCCTGGAAGAAACTGACCAGTCCCCTCAGTCTCAAATATGTAAAGATTTCTCCCTGTGGGAGGTTATAGAAAAGGTTTTATCTGATCAAACGAAAGTAGATTGTCTTACTCTAATATGTTATTCAGACTCGTTATGCCTTTATGTAGCCATGTTTTGAGATTAATAGTTACAAAGTGTCTAAGGGTGTAGATGGTAACAAGATATCCTTCAGCATATTTTTCTTTTTGAATTTGATTATAGTAATAATGGTGTTTACTATCAGAGGGCTCAAATTAAGTTTAATCAGTTCTTTAAGAGATTTTGTGTGAGCCCAAAATAGTGAAATAGATTGCACTTGCATATTTCTCGTTGTTCGATTTGATACCACAGTGGAAAATTGTTTGTGTATCCCATGCTAGAAATTGTGAGAGCATTACCGTTTCATGGAGACCAACGACATCCGGGAAGGAAACTCCTCCCCTCTCTGTTTTTTTAATGTGTCTGTTGGCTTATTCTCGGTCTTTTACCCTGCCAGATTTCTGACTTTAGAATACTTTGAAGTTGAATTAAATATTTAGTTTGAACTCTTAAGGGAATCGTTCTAAAAAGACACATGATTTTAGGGACTACATATGCGTTGGCTGCGTTTATACGGCCTAGCCACGATATATCCAAGCCTTTTTTTTCAAAATTCTAAGTTCAGAAATAATGGAGTTGTAATTATAGTCCACTATGGTGGCTAACTATTGAGTTATTTTTACCCCCAAATATTCAATTGCCTCATTTCTCCAGTTAAACCCGTACAAGGATCCAAGCTCATCATGATCTGCGTCTTGACAAAACAGTGTTCGTATTTGTGTCTTATTAAAATGTATTTTATAGTTTGAGATTTCTCCATATTAATCCATAAGTACTGTTAGAATAGATCCGAGCGGGTCTATCAGCGATAGGAGAACATTGTCCGCGTAAAGAGATATTCTATATGATTCCAGAGCCATTTCCACTCCTGTTGTGTTAGCTGATTTTCTAATATATTCTGCTAAAGGCTCTATACTCAAGATGTACAATAGTGGCGCTAAGGGGCAGCCTTGTCGGGTACCATTATTAATCCAGCATCGGACTCGTAACCTTAGCGGTTGGGTTAGAATATAGAGACATTGCATAATTATGAAAGTTCCCTTCAACACTGAATTTGTTTAGGACAGTATCTAAAATGCTCCAACTCACTCGGTCAAATGCCTTTTCAACTTCAAGTGCCAAAAAGACCGTTTTGATTCGTGTTTATTGACCACATGGATTAGGTTTAGGGTCTTACGTGTGCTGTCAGCAGCTCTCCTACCCCTGACAAACCCGGTCTGGTCCTTTATGTATTATGGATGGAATCACATAATTTAATTTTAATCTATCTGCCAAAATTTTAGAATATAATTTTATGTCCAAGTTAATTAATGAAATGGGTCTATAATTTAACATAGAGGTAGGATCCTTGCCATTTTTGGGTATAGGAGAAATATAAGCATGTAGCAGTTCCTCTGGTTTGGGGGTTGATTATGGGTATTGCCTTAAAAAGTTTCAACAATAATGTTGCAATTATATCTTGTAGTTTCTTATAAAATATGGCTGAAAAGCCGTCCGGACCTGGTTACTTACCGTTTTTTAAATTAGTTATGGCCTCATTAGTCTCCTGAAGAGAAAGGGGATTATTAAGAAATTCTTTATGCTTATTAGAAATCTTTGGGAGCTTAATTGCTTCAAAGGAATGTTCCAATTTATCTTGATCGTGATTCTTCTCTGGTAAATTATAAAGTTATTTATAGTATCTAGAAAAGGCATTTGCTATATCTTTAGGGGTAAGCAGTTGTTTCCCATCAAATATAATTTTCTTAATTGTTTCTGTCCTTCTGATATTCTTTAATTTCTTTGTTAAAACTTTATTTACTTTATTGCCGGATTAATACCAATTTTGTTTTAGCTTTAAAAGCATAAACTTTATTGTATCTGATTCTTTTATTTTGATTTCCTCTATTATGCCATTTCTTTCTTTCATAGTTTCATAATTTACTGAAATTTTGTTTATATGTTCCAATTTTGCCAATTTAATATATAATTCTGTCAAAGTTAAGCTTTTCTTTCTTTTTTCTTGTGTAGCTAGTGCGATGATCAATCCCCTCATGTACGCTTTAAAATATAATCCATAATGTGATGTCCGTAACCTCCCCATTGTCGTTTGTCTCCATGAATGCTTCTGCTTCCTTGGTTAAAACCTGGAGGATATCTTGCTTATTTAAGAGGTGTTCGTTTAGTCTCCACTTATTTCTAGATCTATATTGTGGGTTATTGCTTATCTCCAGAAAGACTGGAGCATGATCAGACCATATGATTGACCATATTGCACGATGCTTTCACACGGAAGCATTGTTGCAATGCCGTTTGAGCACTGAAAGAGGAAAAACCCACATTGCACATCCAGTAATTATCCATGCACCTTCACCAACATTGCACATCTAATACTTACCTCTGCCCCACGAAAATGCCCCATCACCCACATTGCATATCCAGGACATGCCCATCACCCACATTGCAAATCCAGGACTTACCGCTGCCCCCCAATACATGCACCCTCACCCACATTGCAAATATAAGACTTACCCCTGCCCCCCAAAACATGCTCCATCACCCACATTGCACACCCAGGACATATGACACCTCTCCATCATCATACAAGTATAAATTTGGTAAATATATTTTTATAAGATGTTATATGATATGAAGCGAATAGATAGAGGCGGACTTTGGGAGAATGGCAGAACTCAATAAGAAACCTCAGGAACTTTCTATACCTATTTATTAGTTTTTGTGTTTTATAAGACAGTGAGCATTAGGAAACAAAATAAAATTCTAGATCTGTTTCTTTAGCTTCCCTTTACACAAAACAGCACTAATATGGAGTGATGTGTCTTGGAACAGCACCTTTAAATCCAAATGGTTTTTATTATGATACATTAAAGCGTGGTATTTGAAGAACATAAAATGTGTTGCTCGCTTTAAGCCCAGATACCACATTTTATCTAGGAAAGGTAATTAGCCATGTTTAATTATTGTCTGTGATAAGTATAAAGAACATCCTGCAGACTATTAACAAATGTTGCTATTCTACCTGGCTACCAACTGTTTCTCTTGCCTGCAAAAAATGTTTTTATTTGTTTAAATTATTTCAAAAGGGTAAGAGAAGCAGAGAATGTATTGAGGCATGCTGCATTCTGACATGATTGTATGAAAGTGCTTAAGAGTTAGCAGGAAGGATATAAATTATGTAGGTTTTCAAGGTACTCTGTTTTCTTGGCATAAACTTTTCAAAATGTCAAAATCCTGGCAATTTAGCAGTTTGTATAACCTTAAAACCACAGTATGTTTTATAAGTCCAGTGTACAGACTAATCTCTAGTGTTTTGTATGCTGTATACATTTCAAATATGCTACTATAGATAATTTTTTGTTATTTTTTTATTTTTAATATGGAATGCTTCATGAATTTGAGTGGCATGAATTTGTGTGGCATCCTTACTCAGGGGCCATGCTAATCTTCTCTGTATCGTTCCAATTTTAGTATATGTTCAGCCAAAGTTGCCCTATTATAGATTATTTTTGATACACATTATAAGTACCATCAATTGTTTTATCTTATCAGTTGCAAGTAATATTTTCTAGCATAAAATTTAGTCTGTAGAACAGCACAGGAGACTTGGTGCAACAATGAGCATGTATGGCAAGAGCAAAGTCAATCCACCATATGGGAACAAATAGGTAAACTTTAACAAGAAAGAGGAAACAGGTATTTTGATGGAAATGTGCCAGTCCATTAAGATCTGGCATAACAATTAACAGTTGGGTCCAAATCTAGATGAAATTTAGTCATGCCAGGGACAATTAAAAAAAAAAACTAACTGAACAGTGCAAAGTCAAAAATGCATAAGGATTTACTACAGTTAACCTTAAATGAAAATGCACTCGGAAAAACTCACTTTTTAGACAAAGCCATCTGCACAACATTGTAAATGTGGTTCCCTGTTAGGCTTTTCAAAAGTGGCAGTAGTTTTGGATGACATCCCCATCATGCTCAGAATGAAGAAAAATGTAACCTATACCAGTTGGAAGCAACTACATTCTGAGCTCCTCTTTCACTTGCTTATCTGTCAGTGTGCCCTCATCTATGGTGCCTACTGGATCTCCTTTCCAATGCACTTTCTTGCATGGTGAAAAATTATGTAATGGTAAACCATATCATCTGTAGAAACATAGAAACATAGAAACATAGAAACATAGAATGTGTCGGCAGATAAGAACCATTCGGTCCATCTAGTCTGCCAAAATTTTTTTTGAGTACTTTTATTAGTCCCCTGTTCCCGGTCTTATAGCTAGGATAGCCTTGTGTCTATCCCACACATGTTTAAAATCCTTGACTGTGTTTACCTCTACCACTTCTGCTGGCAGGCTATTCCATACATCCACTACCCTCTCAGTAAAGTAATACTTCCTCTTATTACTCTTAAATCGTTGCCCCTCTAATTTAAGACTATGTCCTCTAGTTGTGGTAGTTTTTCTTCTTTTAAATATACTCTCTTCCTTTACTGTTTTGATTCCCTTTATGTATTTAAATGTTTCTATCATATCCCCCCTGTTACGTCTTTCCTCCAAGCTATACATTAGACATGTGCATTCGTTTTCGGATGAATGCATTTTCGGACGAAAATTGCATTTTCGTCCATTCGTCCGAAAAACGAATAACGAAAATATTAACTAACAAAATCCGAATGAACGAATGGTTAATAAACGAAAATCATTCTTTCATTCGTCCATTCGTCCATTCGTGCTATTGGCATTCTAAACCGAAATAGAGTCGGTTTATACAATACCAATAGCATTGTACATTCCATAAACCGACATGAATGACTTTCGGTTTATGGAATGCATGTTATGCTATTGGCTTTCTATAAACCGAAATTGAGTTCCCATTCATCCGAATAGGTCAATTGACCTATTCGTATGAATGGGGACTCGTTCGGTTTATAGAAAGCCAATAGCATTGCATGTATTCTATAAGCCGAAAGTCTTTAAAACGAACGACGTTCGGATTATAGAATACATGTAATGTTATTGCTGTTCTGTAAGCCGAAAGTCTATAAACCGAACGACGTTCGTTTATAGACTTTCGGTTTATGGAATGTATAATGTAATGCTATTTGCAATGGCATTACTATAAACCGAAATAGAGTCGGTTTATAGAATGACATTGCCAATTCCATAAACCGAAATTCGTTCATTATGTCGGTTTATGTATTTTGCTATTGGTATTCCATAAACCGACTCTATTTCGGTTTATAGAATTGCCAATAGCATGAAATGATTTTAATTTAGTATTAAAAAATAAATTGAAAAAAGTGGAGAGTTTTAACCCCTTTGTGACGCATGGTGCTTGCGTCCCAAATGACGTAAGCACCAAAACGTCACGATTTGTTCCTGGCCACTGATCACAAGGTGATCGTTAGCCAGGAACACTATGGCAGAGACCCAATCAGGGTCTTAATAGACCCTGTGGGTCCCTGCCCAAAAATTCCAAGCCCTTCGGACGTCATGCACGATTTAGAGAAATGTAGCTGGTGCTCGTTTTTGAGCACCAGCTAAATTTCCCCTGTCAGACTGAGGCCATTTAAAATGGTGCCTGCAGCATGATCCGAGCCGCGATATGAGCTGTTTAACACAGGACGTAATATGCCGTCCTAACGACTTTAAGGGACTTAAAATCAGGACGGCATAGAACGTCCCAACGTCACGAATGGGTTAACGTTTGCTCTGGTCATAATCACAGCACAGGCTTGTAGGAGTTAACTGTAATTACATTAATACATGAAAAGAATATACGTAATATAGTAAAAATGTACAAAATAACATTTATTTTGAAAAAACTAAATGAGGTCCATAAACTTGGAAGGAAACGGATCACAGTAAAAAGAAACTGTGATCAGCAAGGGAAGTGTTAATACCCCTTTTATAATCGAGGTCGTCTTATAATCTGACCTCAAATTGAGGTCAGACTATAAGACTGGGATCCAGGTCCCCAGCAGAGCTGCAGGGGACCTGGATCCCCCTCTCTAACAGCAGGGGATGTCTGCGCGATGAGCGCAGATCTCCCCTGCTGCCGTCCGGCATGACCGCCGGGACTTCTATGATGAAGCTGGGTACTTCCGGCTTCCTCATAAAAGTCCTGGCGGTCGTTCCGGGTGGCAGCAGGGGAAGTCTCGCTCATCGCGCAGATATCCTCCGCTGCCTCGCTAGCCACCAGGGAGAATCGGGCAGCTGGGGGATGTCTGCACGAATCGTGCAGACAACCTCCATGCTGCCCGACACTTCCGTCTATTATGTATAGTGCATACATCCCCCGGCTGCCCCCACTAGCCACCAGGGAGCAAGAAACAGGTGAGGGGGGGACAGAATAACAAGGGGGGGGGCAGAGTAACGAGGGGGGGGAGAGAAACAAGGGGAGGGAGGGGGGAAGAGACAGAAACAAGGGGAGGGGGGCAGAGAGAAACGGGGAGGGAAGGGGGGAAGAGACAGACACAAGGTGGAGAGAGCGGGGAGCCAAAGGGAGGGTGAGAGAGAGACAACACTAAGGGGGGGAGAGCGACAAATCTGGGGGCAAGGGAAAGAGAGAGGCAGCATTGTCACATAAAAGGAAATAAAAACAAGAATTTTTTTATATCATCATTTTTTATTAAAAAAGCAATTTACATGTGAATATATACTAGACATGTGCATTCGTTTTCGGATGAATGCATTTTCGTCCGAAAATTGCATTTTCGTCCATTCGCCCGAAAAACGAAGAACGAAAATGCTAAGCTAACGAAAGCCGAATGAACGAATGGTTAATAAACGAAAATCATTCGTTCATTTGTCCATTCGTAGTACTATTGCATTCTATAACCCGAAATAGAGTCGGTTTATAGAATACAATAGCATTTAACTATACGGAGACAGAGTCTCCATTCATAAAATTATAAATGGAGACTTTGTCTCCGTATAGTTAAAAGCCGGCATTTAACTATGCGGAGACAGAGTCTCCATTCATAAAATTATGAATGGAGACTTTGTCTCCGTATAGTTAAAAGCCGACAGCCTATAAACCGAACGTTCGGTTTATAGGCTGTCGGCTTATGGAATACATGTATTCCTATTGCTATTCTATAAACCGAACGTTCGGTTTATAGAATAGCCATAGGATTACATGTATTACATAAGCCGAAAGTCTATAAACCGATCGTTCGGTTTATAGGCTGTCGGCATTTTACTACACGGAGACAAAGTCTTCATTCATAATTTTATGAATGGAGACTCTGTCTCTGTATAGTTAAATGCCGAAAGCCTATAAACCGAACGACTTTCGGTTTATAGACTTTCGGCTTATGTAATACATGTAAACCTATGGCTATTCTATAAACCGAAAGTCGTTCGGTTTATAGAATAGCAATAGGATTACATGTATTCCATAAGCCGAAAGTCTATAAACCGAAAGTCGTTCGGTTTATAGACTTTCGGCTTATAGAATACAAGTAATACTATTGCCTTTCTATGAACCGAACGAGAGCCCCATTCATAAGAATTTCTTATGAATGGGGCTCTCGTTCGGTTTATAGAAAGCCAATAGTATTACATTGTATTCTATAAAACGAACGAATAATTATGAACGAAACAAAAATAATGAACGAATTTCGTCTGAAACGAATGCATTAATGAACAAAATTCGTTTTAGACAAAATAAATAACATTTTCGTCCGAATGGACGAAAACGAAACAAAAATTTTAGTTTTGCACATGTCTACTATACATGTTAAGATGCTTTAACCTTTCCTGGTAAGTTTTATCCTTCAACCCATGAACCAGTTTAGTAGCCCTTCTCTGAACTCTTTCCAAAGTATCAATATCCTTCTGGAGATACGGTCTCTAGTACTGCGTACAATACTCCAAGTGTGGTCTCACCAGTGCTCTGTACAATGGCATGAGCACTTCCCTCTTCCTACTGCTAATACCTCTCCCTATGCAACCAAGCATTATGCTAGCATTTCCTGCTGCTCTATTGCATTGCCTACCTACCTTAAAGTCCTCTGAAATTATTACTCCTAAATCCCTTTCCTCAGATGTTGAGGTTAGGACTGTACCAAATAGTCTATATTCTGCTTTTGGGTTTTTACGCCCAAGGTGCATAATCTTGCACTTGTCCACATTAAATGTCAGTTGCCACTGCTCTGACCATTTTTCTAATTTAGCTAAATCATTTGCCATTTGGCTTATCACTCCATGAATATCTGTAGTACCTATGGGGGATTGTGATGGACAACCCTGGTATCCTGATTGGGTACCTCCGTCAGAATTGTGCTTCCTTGTATCAGCCACCCCAAGCCACCAGGCAGAACCAGTGTTGTAAGTAGCTACTCAAATTAACAAGACAGGACCCTCGGCCATTTACTCCAAGTACCAGACAACACCAGTATAGGAGTAGAACAGGAATGAACATTTATTTAAAAACAGCACAGATATTTATAAACAAACAAATATGACATTAACTAAGGGGGAGGCACAGCAGAAACTAATTATAACATGGTAAGCCTCAAAAAAATAGAAGGACACATTAAAAAACAGGTAATTAGATACAGTAGGATATAACATAATCCCACTTTTAAATACAGACACTTAATGAACACAACATAACAGTAGGGCATACAATGGGGAAATCCTGCCTCACACCTTTCAGAATACAAAGGTGTCAAGTTCAGATACCTCCAGAGTACACTCAGATACAGAGGCGTCACTAGGGTTGGTGTAACCCGGTGCGGTAACTCATGGTGTCATGGTGTCACCCCCCTGGATTTCCTCCAATACCATGCCAAACAGATTCCTTAGTAATGCCAGTCAGATGGCCCATTAAATATGCCACATACAGGAGCCCCACAAATTATTTCACACACAGGAGCCCATTAACTATAACACACCAGAGCCCCATTATTTATGCCACACACACACAGGGGCCCCATTATTGTGCCACACAAAAGAGTCCCTTAATTATGCCACACATGGGGCCCAATAAATATGCCACACATGGGCATTAACCCAATTAACCTACAGACAGAAGCCCCATGAGGTGACAATTGTACAATTCTAAAACAATACATATCTATACACTCAGACACCTCTCCATCTCTCTCTCTCTCTCTCTCTCTCTCTCTCTCTCTCTCTCTCTCTCTCTTATACTTATTTTAATTTTTTAATATTATATTCAACTATTTTCATATGTAATAAAAATGTTATTGAAAAATTGCATTCTTTGTTTTTATTCCCTTCCTCTGCACCCACATTGAACCTAAAGATCTTAACACAGCACCATACAGTACCCACAGAACTTGCCATGCACCTTTATTACACCCACAGCACTTGGCTTGCACTCATATTCCACCTACACGATTTGGCATGCCACAGTGTCCCTTTGCCCCACAGAACTAGCCAGTGTCACTTTCCTCATAGTACATGTTATTTTGCCCCACAAACCATGCCACAGCATCACTTTGCCCCACAAAACTAGCCAGTGTCACTTTCCGCATAGTACATGTTATTTTGCCCCACAGACCATGCCACAGCATCACTTTGCCAATTAAAATAAACCAGTTTTCCTATTAACATGCCAGTGTTTGCCCATAAATATGGCAGAGCCAATTTGCCCAATAATATGCCAGTATTATTTTGTCATTCATAAACCACAATTTGCCCAATAATATGCCAGTATTATTTTGCCATTAATAAGCCAGCCAATTTGCCCAGTAATATGCCAGTATTATTTTGCCACTAAAAAGCCAGCCAATTTGCCTAATAATATGCCAGTATTATTTTGCCATTTAATATGACCCAGCCAATTTGCCCAATTATATGGCAGTATTATATTGTCATTAATAAGCCACAGTCAATTTGCCAAATAATATGCCAGTATTATTTTGCCATTAAAAAGTCACAGCCAATTTTCCCAATAATATGCCAGAATTATTCTGTCATTTAATATATGTCAGTATTTTGCCATTAAATATGCCAGTATTTTTTCACTTAATATGCCAGAATTATTTTTCCATTCAATATGCCAGTATTTAACCCCTCAATATGCCAGAATTTTGCTTTTAAATATTCCAGCATTTAATCCCTCAATATGCCAAAATTTGCCATTCAATATTCCAGCATTTAACCCCTCAGTATGCCAAAATTTGCAATTCAATATGCAAGCATTTAACCCCTCAAATGCAAAAATTTTGCCATTCAATATGCCAGTATTTAACCCCTCAATATGCCAGAATTCTGCTATTTAATATTCCAGCATTTAACCCCTCAATATGCCAGTATTATATTACTCAATATTCCAGTATTTGTCACACAATATGCCAGGATTTAACCCCTCAATATGCCAGGATTTGTCAGTCAATATGCCAGGATTTAACCCAATATACCAGGATTTGTCACTCAATATGCCAGGATTTAACCCCTCAATATGCCAGTATTTTGTCACTCAATATGCCAGGATTTAACCCCTCAATATGCCAGGATTTGTCACTCAATATTCCAGGATTTAACCCAATATACCAGGATTTGTCACTCAATATGCCAGTATTTTGTCACTCAGTATGCCAGTATTTAACCCCTCAATATGCCAGGATTTAACCCCTCAATATGCCAAATTGTGCCATTCAGTATTCCAGCCTTTAACCCCTCAGTATGCCAACATTTGCCATTCAATATGCAAGCATTTAACCCCTCAATATGCCAGAATTTTGCCATTCAATATGCCAGTATTCAACCCCTCAATATGCCAGAATTTTGCTATTCAATATTCCAGAATTTAACCCCTCAATATACCAGTATTATATTACTCAATTTGCCAGTATTTGTCACACAATATGCCAGGATATTTTGTCACTCAATATGCCAGTATTTGTCACATAATATGCCAGGATTTAACCCCTCAATATGCCAGGATTTGTCACTCAATATTCCAGGATTTAACCCAATATACCAGGATTTGTCACTCAATATGCCAGTATTTTGTCACTCAGTATGCCAGTATTTAACCCCTCAATATGCCAGGATTTAACCCCTCAATATGCCAAATTTTGCCATTCAATATTCCAGCCTTTAACCCCTCAGTATGCCAACATTTGCCATTCAATATGCAAGCATTTAACCCCTCAATATGCCAGAATTTTGCCATTCAATATGCCAGTATTTAACCCCTCAATATGCCAGAATTTTGATCTTCAATATGCCAGAATTTAACCCAATATACCAGGATTTGTCACTCAATATGCCAGTATTTGTCACATAATATGCCAGGATTTAACCCCTCAATATGCCAAGATTTGTCACTCAATATGCCAGGATTTAACCCAATATCCCAGGATTTGTCATTCAATATGCCAGTATTTTGTCATTCAATATGCCATGATTTAACCCCTCAATATACCATGATTTAACCTCTCAATATGCCAGGATTTAACCCCTCAATATGCCAGGATTTAACCCACTATGCCAGGATTTGTCACTCAAAATGCCAGGATTTAACCCCTCAATATGCCAGGATTTAACCCCTCAATATGCCAGGATTTAACCCAATATGCCAGGATTTGTCACTCAATATGGCAGGATTTAACCCCTCAAAATGCCAGGATTTTGTCACTCAATATGCCAGGAGTTTGTCACTCAATATGCCAGGATTTAATCACTCAATATGGCAGCATTAAACCCACCCCTTTCCCCAGTACTTACCTTGTTTGCTGCTCTGTCTCTGCTCCGGCCATCTCCTCCGTGCAGTCTTCCCTCTGTCACATCCGGTCACAATTATTTATTTATTTTTTCCCCAGCAGCGGATGTAGCTGCCAGAAAAAAAAAAGTTCAGTGGCGTGATGGGCTGCGGCGGGATGCCGGCAGCATGGTTGTCACCCCCGCTGGTGGTGTCACCCGGTGCGGTCCGCACCCCCCTTGGGACGCCACTGCTCAGATACAAAAGGACACTGAATGACTTACATAAAGACAATAGGAATTTTACATAATGACAAGAATACATTAAACACATATTAACCAGGAACTGGATATTTAACATATTGCAGCAGTACCATAATAACATTTCATAAGACCTCCTGAGAGACTGGAGTGTGAAGAACAGGAGACAGTCTCAACCTGGGAAACACAATGGCTTAGCTGACATCTTGAGTGAACTAGTGCTTTGTTAGAAGTCCAGCTGTACTGAAGACAGGGTGCCACTGGTGGCCCCAAATTATGTACCCCCATAACTATCACACACAGAGACAGGGTCCATAGCCTATTGGGAGGAGGCAGGCCATTATTTCTCTACAAGAACTACAGAGTTCTGTCACAGGGGACCCTTCCATTGATTAACCCTGGTGCAAAGTACTTGCTGTAACACCACTTTTATCAGCCAAAGGGAAGTTCTCATTGAATGGTACATAGGACTACCTCTTAATGTAGCACCCTTTGGAGAACATTTATGGCCAAACAAAATTTGTGGTGAAAAAAAAATCACCTCGTTTGAGTTTCCAATGAAATGGGTTTAAACACTCATGACCAGTGAAAGACACAATGTCTATACACCAGTATTTATGACTAGGTCGGTGAAGTTACATGAACCTCATGAAATTATCCATCACATACGAGTAAATGGCCACTATAATGCTGGTGCCTAACATTGTGAATGCAATGGTTTCTAACAAACAAATATGCTTTTGTACTGTATTTTTTACTTAAAATTAATGATTTCATTAGTAGAATTTCCTTTGCAAATAATAAAAGTCTGTAATATGATATATGCAAAATATATTATTACAATACTAGTACACACATCCCATCACACTGAAGCTTTCAAATAGAAATCAAGACATTTATTCCTCATTTTCCCTAAAGTGCAGAGCATGTCAAATATTCAAAGAGTTGATGAACATTCTTTGTGATTTTGTGATAAAAAAATAACATGTTTGACTTATGGATTTCAATTACGGGTTCCTGAAACATTTAATTATTGTTCCGTGACTCCTACGGTCCTTCTATGTCATTCGCTGTCAGGAGTCAGCCTTTTTATTTTGGGTTCCATCACAAGTAATATTAAAAGCTGTCATTTTAAGATGAAAAATAAGCCATAGTATAATAATTAATGACCACAGTGTAAGGCACATCACTCCATTTTTAGAATCAGACTTTTATTTTAACATTAAACCAATATGTTAAATCTTCCAACATCTAAAATCAAAAATATTATGTTTTCCCTGTTACTACAAGAGTAGTCCCAAGAAATAAAACAAATATTTTTTATAAAGTGTAATACAGTTATGAGCATGTACAGATGGCTGTAAAGTATGCATTTATTGCATTTATATATTGTCGCACATTTATAATCCCACTCCCAGGCATTTACACATAAATTAACACTTTCAGTGTCACATACACATGTAGGCACATGTACACACACAGTAGTCACACATGCAATGTCACATGCAGCCACATTTTCTCACACCGTCACACATGCACACAAGAAGTCACACATACACAGTCGTAGCAACAGTGCTGTTACTGTTATCTTGCTCTCATTCCATGCCATCTATGTCTGTCTCACTCTCTCTCCATGCTATCTAAATCTGTCTTGTTCATCCTCCATGCCTTCCATGTTTTTCTGTTTTCCTCCTTTTGTATATCTAATCCCCCCCATGTCTCCCTTCCTCTTGCATCTTTCGTCTTTTGTCTCTCCCCCATCCAATGTTTGTTGTCTTTCTCCTCTACTTTCCCATTTCGCTTTTATTTCTCCTCTGCTGCCTCAGGAGAACACATTCCAATCAGTCACTTTACAATTTCAACTTAAGTTCTGTCATTGGCATCCATACACCTCTCATTACCTGTAAATCAAACCACATGTGCACTGGGGCTCACACTGGTGACACAGCACAAGTCCCATCCTCATCATCATAGAGATGATGTATAAATACTCTCTAGACCTTACAAATAGAGAACACTTCATCTCTACTCTCTCCACCACCCTAAACACCACTAACTTTAGTTCCTAAATTGAATCAAAATGAAGAAAATGTACAGGTGGTCTGCACAGATTAAAAAATCATTACTAAAATATGACATTTCTAAATATATAAATATGACTTATCCCACAGCAGAGGTGGAAATGACCACTAGCATTGGTGGTAAAACATAGAGTTGGGTTTGTACCATCATTGCCTTATGATGCTGCATTGGGGCCAGATTTTCCTTGCTTCCTTTCCTTTGGTAAATATTTGAAAGTACTCCAGCTAAACAGGACAAGCATACAGAGGAAGAGGCAGATACTGAGGGAATAGATGATGTTTTCCCTTTTTCTAATATTGATTCAGAAAAAAATGAGACTGAACCAAATGTTGTATTTATGGGCGATGAAGGTGATCCATCCCTAAAGTAAATTAACAAACAGAAAAGGTGGAGTCCCAAGACCTAGTTGTTGGTTCAGGAAATTTTTGTGTGCCAATGGGAGGATCACCCCTTGGTAGCTGCCGTAATAATGTACAGGTCATGAAAGGTACACCTGTTAACCTGGAATCCACACTAACCCTACCCTATTTTGCAGAAAAAAATAATTTGGTTTAGAGAGTGGAGAAGAGTGGTACCACAGTCCCACAGAAGTGAAGTCCTAAAACTGGCACACAGCTATGTATTGGGGGGGGGGGGGGGGGGATCTAGGAATTTAAAAAGCTAGGGGGAGAGTACTGAGAAGGTTTTACTGGCCAGGAATATACTCTAGTATAAAGAGCTTTTGCAAGTCATTCCCATCATAGAAGTTCCTTTTGACAGAATTGAAATGGACCTGGTTGGTCCTTTACTCAAATCTGCTTGGGGGCACCAATACGTATTGGTGGTAGTGGATTATGCTACACGTTATGTCGGAATATGTCAGCCAAAACCATAAACAAAGAGCTAATGTTTCTGTTTAGCCAAGTTGGAAAACCTAAAGAAGTTCTTACAGACCAGGGTACCCCTTTTATTTCACGAGTTATTAAAGAGCTATTTAACTTGCTCAAAATGAAAACACTGAAAACGTCAGTGTATCATCCCCAAACAGACCGGTTAGTGGAAAGATTTAATAAAAGCCTGAAAACAATGCTGCATAAGGTAATCAATAAAGATGGTAAGACTTGAGATTACTTACTACCAAATCTAATGTCTGAAATCCAAGAGGTTCCCCAAGCTTCCACAGTGTTCTCCCCTTTCGAATTGCTATATGGCAGACATCAGAGTTGTCTGCTTGATGTTGCGAAGGTGACTTGGGAACAGGAACACACCCTTCATAGGAGTGTTATGGAGCATGTGACACAGATGCAGGATTACACTGAAGCCATAATGCCAATTGTCTGAGAAAATATGGAGAGAGCACAAGTGGCCCAGAAAGCTAGTTATAATAGGAATTCTAGACTTAGGGTCTTTCAACCTGGAGACAGGGTTATGGTACTAATCTCCACAGTTGAAAGTAAGTTCCTTGCCAACCGGCATGGGCCATATGAGATCATTGAACAGGTCACCAAGGTTAATTATAAGGTGAGGCAACCTGGTAGAAGAAAGCCAGAACAAATCTACTATGTAAATTTACTTACACCCTGGACAGCGAGAGAGGCCTTAATGGCAGACACATAACAAACAAGGCTCCTGAGACCAAATTAGAGAAGGAACTCGAGGTTAACATAGCAAACACTCTAACACCACATCAGCAACTTGAGGTCAGGGAGTATGTTCCTAGGAATAGGGATGAGTTCTCCCTAGTACCAGGAAAGGCTCATGTTATTGAACATGATATCCTTACGGAACACGGGAAAAGGGTTAACTTGAAACCATACAGAATCCCCAGAGGCCAGAAAAGAAGTGCTGAGGTCAGAAAGATGCTTGAGCTAGGGGTTATCAAAGAATCCCAAAGTGAATGGAGTAATCTCATTGTGTTGGTGCACAAACCAAATGGAGAAATCCAATTGTGTAATGATTTCAGAAAATTAATTGAGATATCGAAGTTTAATGCTTACCCCATGCCCAGAGTTGATGACGTAATAGAGAGGATAGAATGGTGGTCAAAGAAAAAAAACACATTTTCTACACCAGAAGGTTTATTTCACTACAAGGTATTACCCTTTGGGTTGAATGGTGCATCTGCCACCTTCAAATGTTTGATGGATAGAATCCTTAAAACCCACAGTGAATATGCAGCTGCTTACCTTGACGATGTGGTCATACATAGCACAGATTGGAAAACACACCTGCCCCAATTTCAGGTGGTGATGGATTCTATCTGGGATGCAGGTCTAATTGCCAATCCAGCCAAATGTACAATAGGTATAGAAGAGGCTAAGTAGTTGGGCTACAGAGTTGGGATAGGTATCCTTAAACCACAGAAAAGTAACGTAGAAGCTATTTGGGATTGGCCACGTCCAGTAACAAAAAAACAAGTCAAGCATTTTTAGGATTGACTGGCTACTACCGTAGATTCCTCCCCTACTTTGCTATGATCTCATACCTTTTGACAGAACTAACAAAGGCAAAAGGCCCAGTGATGGTAAATTGAAGTGGAGGAGGCCTTTAAGGTCTTGAAGGAGGCTTTGTGTGCTGACCATGTTTTGGTCGCCCCCGATTTCACAAAATAATTTATTGTACAGATTGATGCATCTGATGTGGGCCTGGGAGCGGTTCTTTCTCAAGTACACAGGGGAGAAGAACATCCCATTATGTATTTGAGCAAAAAGATGAATCCCCATGAACAGAGTTACTCAGTGGTTGAGAAAGAGTGTCTAGCTATTAAGTGGGCACTAGAAACCCTTAAGTAATATCTGTTGGGGAGAAGGTTCAAACTAGTTACTGATCATGCGCTCTTGACATGGATGAGACCAAACAAGGAAAAAAATGCCAGAGTAACAAGATGGTTCCTTAGCCTTTAGCCATTCAACTTCTCTATGGAACACAGAGCTGGTTGTGGACAAAGGTCACTATGATCGATGGTTTTAAGCTGGGGGGAGGATATGGGAGGGTAGAAGAGGGAAGATATTTAGGACCAAGAATCCTCCATAGTGTGTACTCCTTCACCTGCCCTAATTGGCAGTTGCTGAAGCCTTAATTAGCAAAGCTCAAAGCAGAAAGAGGGGAATTAAATCTGATCTGCTAGGAACAGGACAGTGCAGTGCTGAAAAACTGCTAAAGGTTGGTGAAACCTATGTATATTTTGATGTATTTCTTAGTTTAGTACCCTGGAGTAGTAAAGGACATTACTGATTTTTAGCAAGTTTTTGAATTGAGCTAGGTTTTTGTTTGTAGACTTAATTTGTTGATTTTGCTGTGGTTTATGAACAAACTGGTTGGAATCTGACATGTCTGAAATAAACCCACACTTTTTATATAAGATACTGTTGTCCTGTACCTAGAGGACCGTGCTTTCGTCCATGGAAGGGGCAGCCTGTTGATGGGCAAGATCCCAACACGTATACATTTGTCTGGTAGGTTAATTCACTAGTGTTGTTGAGTGTATCACTAGCAAAATGGATGTGCAGGACTTTGTGTGTTGGACTGTGCAATAAGTACATTTTGTATACAATAATTGCTATTGTTCAGACCACTCTGTTCTGAGCAGTACATATCCTATAAATACTCCACCTCCATGGTTTGTGCATCTTTTGTGGTCATTGCTAGGTCTCCAAATGATCTGGGGCTAGAGCCAAGATTGGCTCTGTCACACACACTGTATCTCTGACACATACACACACATAGTCTCTTTCACACATACACACACTGTCTCTCTCACACCCACACCCACTCCATCTCTCTCTTTCACACACACACACTCTCCATCTCTCTCTCTCACACACACTCCATCTCTCTCTCTCACACACACTCCATCTCTCTCTCTCACACACACTCCGTCTCTCTCTCTCACACACACACTCTGTCTCTGTGACGTACTGATATAGGGAGGAAGGAGAGATCGCTATGCAGGATAAACCAGGGTATGCGAAATAGAATAGTCGGGTACAAATCCAAGATCAGGGGAATCGGCAAACTTCCTATATAGTAAACAGTCCAGAATCAGGGGAATCAGCAAGCTTCATAAACGTTTAACAGTCCAGGGTCATACACAGAAAAAACAGCAAAACGGGTAACAGACCAGGAGTAGGGAAACCAGAAGATCAGAGTAATCCAGGGAACAATCCAAATCGGCGACAAGAAATCCAAAATAGAAAAACTGCAGGAGTTCAGGAAATACACGAGGATCACCAAGCATAGGTATTACTGTGAAGAGCACTTTTAAATGTTCCCGCTAGTCGCGCGCTGACGTCGGGCGTGACGTCATCGGAGTCGCACCTGAGCTCCGATAGTGGAGAAACGCTCGTCCCCGGCTGTGTGCAGTCAGGCACAGCTGGGTGCGCGAATAGAAGAGGATACTCTGGGGAACTGCTGCGAGGTAAGTTATGACAGTTCACCCTCCGAGGACGAGACCTCCGTGCTCGCCAATGACCTGGCCGATCGGGATGGAGTTCATGAAAGTCGTGAATCAAAATATCGGCGTGAATCATTCTAGCCGGTTCCCAGGATCTGTCTTCAGCACCATACCCTTTCCAATGAACAAGATATTGTAACTGTCCACGATACAACCTGGAATCCAGGATCTGTTCCACCTCATATTCCTCTACACCATCTATAACTATAGGTTTAGGGGGTGACACGAGTCTACCAGGAAAGGTATTTTCAATCCAGAATTTGAGTAGGGATACATGGAACATGGGATGTATCCTCATAGAAGAGGGTAGGTCGAGTTTCATGGCAGACAGTGATATTACTTGTGTAATTACAAAAGGACCTATGAATCTCGGACCCAACTTTATGGTAGGACATGTCAATTTCAAGTGTTTAGTTGATAGCCAGACCTTGTCGCCCACTTTGACGGTGCAACAACTCTATGACGATCCGCAAACGTTTTGTTTCATAGTTGTGACTGAGCTAAAGTGTTTCGAAGTAGAGAGTATGTATGCGTGAGGTCTCTGACATGGGTCGTGACTGACGGAACAATACTGGGAATAGGGGCTCCCGGGAGCATAGACGGATGAAACCCATAGTTGACAAAGAAAGGTGACATCTTAATAGAACTATGGATGTGATTGTTGTAAGCAAATTCCGCCAATGGTAAATATCTGAACCAATCATCCTGGAGATAGGTCGTGAAACAGCGTAGGTATTGCTCTAAGGTCTGGTTGGTACGTTCCGTTTGACCATTGCTCTGGGGGTGGAAGGCTGTGGAGAGAGCACGATGTATATGTAACTCTGTACAAAAGGCTTTCCAAAATCGAGATGTGAATTGAGAACCTCGATCGGAAACTATATTTTCGGGAAGCCCATGCAGACGGAAGATCTCTCGTATAAAAAGTTCGGCGGTTTCTTTGGCAGAAGGAAGATTGGTATATGGTATGAAATGGGCCATTTTAGAAAATCGATCTACAACAAACATTAAGGTAGTATGTTGCCCGGAGCTTGGTAGGTCTGTGATGAAATCCATGGATATATCTGTCCAAGGGTTGGTCGGTACTGGTAGAGGTTGAAGAAGACCTGATGGTTTACGGTGATCTTCTTTTGCTCCGGCACAGACGGCACAGGACTTGACAAATCTATATACCTCATCCTGTAGTTTAGGCCACCAGAACATGCGTGAGATGAGGTCTTTGGTTTGCTGTACCCCCCGTGTCCGGCTGCTGGAGAGTCGTGGTAATACTGGAGAACTTGTAAGCGTGCTTCTGGTGGAACAAAAACTCTGTTGTCATAATAAAATAGATCTTGACTTGGGGTTACGGGATATTGGTTTGGTAGACAGGAGGGAGAGGAATGTGTCCGTATGTTCTCCCAAATGGTTTGCGTGACAGCCAAAAAGTTTCCAGCAGGCAGGATATTACCCTTGGTGTTTGGAGGTCGGTCTTCCTTTTCTGCCATACGAGAGAGCACATTGGCCTTGAGGTTGCGGGAACCTGGTCGATAGGTTATATGTAACTGGAATCGTGTAAAAAATAATGCCCATCTGGCCTGTCTTGGTTGTAGTCTTTTAGCCTTACGTAAGTATTCCAAGTTCTTATGATCCGTGAAGACGGTCACTGGAATCTTAGCCCCTTCTAATAGGTGTCTCCATTCTTCTAAGGCCAGCTTGATTGCCAACAATTCACGTTCACCCACGTCATAATTCCTTTCTTCCGAGGATAGGGTTCGAGAGAAGAAGGCCACCGGATGCAATTGTTCATCCTTCAGGTGTCGTTGTGACAATATTGCTCCTACGGCAGTGTCTGAGGCATCCACCTCCAGGGTAAATGGTTTGGATGGTTCAGGGAGAATCAATATTGGAGCCGTGGTAAATCGAGATTTTAGTAACTCAAATGCATGTTGAGCTGCAGTTGTCCAGACGAATGCTTTGTCTTTAGAGGTTAGGGAGGAAAAGGGTTGGATCACTTTAGTGAAGTTACGGATAAACTTTCTGTAAAAGTTTGCAAATCCTATGAACCGTTGTATATCTTTCTTATCTGTGGGTGTAGGCCAACGTAGGATTGCATCCACTTTCTTGGGGTCTATTTGGATATTACAAGGAGATAAAACGAATCCCAAGAATTCCACGGATTGTGTTTCGAACACACATTTCTCCAATTTGGCGTACAACTGGTGTTGTCTCAGACGAGTAAGGACGGTTTTGACATGTTCACGGTGTAACGTTAAAGAGGGAGAATATATCAAGATGTCATCGAGGTAAACGATTACAAACTGATCCAGAACATCGCGGAAAATATTGTTTACAAAATGTTGGAACGTGGCTGGGGCGTCAATGATGATGTGAGACAGTGGTTCAAACATAGGGGAGAGGTAAAAGACAGGGTGCCGGTCTCCCAGTTAATCACAGGATTGTGTTTGCGTAACCAAGGGAGTCCCAGTATAATAGAAAAGACGGGAGCTGGTACAATATCAAATTGTAGTGTCTCCTGATGGCCCTCGCCGATGGTGACAATGATTGGTGGGGTCTCATGCGTGATGGGTCCGGTCTTTAGGGAACTGCCATCAACAAGTTGGATGTGCATTGGGGCGGATTTTAACCCCTTGACGACAAAGGACGTGCCAGGCACGTCCTGGGAGAAACTCCCTTAAAGACAAAGGCCTGGCACGTCCTGCATTGAATGAAGCGGTTTTCGCGATCAACGATCACGAAAACCGCTTTAACAGTGCTGGTCTATTGCCTCGACATCGAGGCAATAGCCAGCACTGAAATTTCTATTTCGGGACCCCCACGATCACCCCACGGAGCGATCGTGGGGAGCCATATTGACGGAGCATGCTGCTCCGTCAATATGGCTAAGCCCTCTGCCGGTCTGAGCTTCGGAAGTGAAAGTAACTTCACTTCCGTCTCTCTGAATATGCTACTTGACTACCCCTAGTGGTAGTTTAGTAGCATTGCAATGGGAAATATTTAAAATAAATATTTAATTAATTAAAAACAGGTTATTTAGCTATATTAGCCTATAGGGTTAAAATTAAATATTTTTTAGCATAAGGGATAGGGTTAAAATTAAATTATAGTTAAAAAATATTAAGGGATATAATAAGGATTAGAGTTGGGGTTAAATTTAGTGTTAGGGTTAAATTTTGGGTTCGGGTTGGGGTCAAAAGATAAATATAGGAAAAAACCAAAAAACACTATTTTTGGTTTTTGCCCCATAACTCGCAAAAAAATACCGAAAAATATGGAAACATGCATATTTTTGAACTCGGGAGAACATTTAGAAACTATTTAGACGGGATGATTTTATTTGTGTAAATTATATTTTAGGTCAAAGTTAGAAAAAGGGTGTTTTTTAAAATTTTTCATCATATTTTATGATTTTTTTTTGTAGTAAATTATAAGATATGATGAACATAATGGTATCTAATGAAAGCCCTTCTTATGACGATAAAAACAACATATAATGTGTGTGGGTACTGTATGTGAGAAAGAAAAAAATTACAGCTAAACCCAAACACCCTAGAAATGTCAAAACAGCCATTGTCACCAAGGGAAAGTCAAGGTGAAAATGTCTTGTCACTAAGGGGTTAATCGGGTAGGAATGTCCATAGTTTTGGCCAATTTCGTATCCAAAAAACATATGCTGGCTCCTGAGTCAATCATTGCGGTCAGAGAGATGGGTCCTTTAATTCCCTGTACGGAGAGAGGGATGGATAAGTGGGGTGAACTAGAAGAAGGGAATATGGTATTGGGTTCAAAGAAAGTGTGTCCAGGTTTACCACAATATAGGCATAAATTAAGACTCCTCCTTCTATTCTTCTCTTCCTGAGTAAGAGGACCCCTCACTAGTCCAATTTGCATTGGTCCCTTTGTGGAGGTGGGGACCATAGTCTTGTTTTCTGAGTGAGGGTAATTGTACACAGGAACATTAGTGTGAGGCGAAGTGCTCCTTTCTGCTCTTCTCTCTCTTAATCTTCTGTCAATCTGTGTCACCAATCTGGTGAGATCATCCAGGGCAGCGGGAATACCAACTCGAGCTAGTTCATCTTTTAATGAGTCTGATAATCCTAGGCGAAATTGATCCAGCAAGGCCGATTTCGTTCCACGTAGTCTCCAGTGCTATCCTACGGAATTCCGTTATATATTCCTCCACTGGTCTGCGTCCTTGTCTAAGGGTACGAAGGGTGTTAGTGGCAGATGCAACTCGGAAAGGGTCTTCATATAAGGAGTCCAGTGCTTGTCGAAATGAAGGCCAGGATTCCAATAATGGGCTATTAGTATGTAACAAATGATGAGCCCATAACTGGGGTTCTTCTGTAAGTAGGGATATAACTGTGTGGATACGTACGTAGTCTGAAGCATATGTACGTGGTCGTAGAGCAAAGAGGATCTGGCAGGAAGTAATAAAAGTGCGGTATTTCTTTCTGTCACCTGTAAATTTATCAGGGAGTACCACTTGGGGTTCTGATGCAGTGGCCCTGTCCAGTAATACTGTGGCTGGAGGAGGTACTGGGAATGCAACGGCAGGTTCAGGTGCATTAGCACGAGTAGTTTGCAGATGTTGAACTTGTTGCTGTAATTGGGTCTGTCCGGCTTGTAACTCCTGGATGGATTGAGTCATAGTCGCCAGTTGCTGAGTTAGTGCAGTAAGTGCGTCTGCCAATCCTGCGGCCTCCATATTGAGGCTTGGTGATTATGTGACGTACTGATATAGGGAGGAAGGAGAGACCGCTATGCAGGATAAACCAGGGTATGCGAAATAGAATAGTCGGGTACAAATCCAAGATCAGGGGAATCGGCAAACTTCATATATAGTAAACAGTCCAGAATCAGGGGAATCAGCAAGCTTCATAAACGTTAAACAGTCCAGGGTCATACACAGAAAAAACAGCAAAACGTATAACAGACCAGGAGTAGGGAAACCAGAAGATCAGAGTAATCCAGGGAACAATCCAAATCGGCAACAAGAAATCCAAAATAGAAAAACGCCAGGAGATCAGGAAATACACGAGAATCACCAAGCATAGGTATTACTGTGAAGAGCACTTTTAAATGTTCCCGCTAGTCGTGCGCTGAAGTTGGGCATGACGTCATCAGAGGCGCGCCTGAGCTCCAATAGTGGGGAAACGCGCGTCCCCGGCTGTGTGCAGTCAGGCACAGCTGGGTGCTCGATTAGAAGAGGATACTCTGGGGATCTGCTGCGAGGTAAGTTATGAAAGTCTCTTTCTCTCACACACACACACACTCCATCTCTCTCTCTCTCTCTCACACACACACACACACACACTGTGTCTCTCTCACACACACACACACACTGTGTTTCTCTCACACACACACTGTCTCTCTCTCTAACACACAGACACCCTGATACACACACTGTCAGGATCTGCCCTGGAGTAGCTCCCCCACATATCCACTGTTACTCACGCACGCGCTTGCAAGCATGCTCACACCACTGACAACGATGATTCCTCTCTAGCATAGAAGTTCGCTCCCGATGAAATCATGCCCATTGCATACCCGCGAGGTGCGGGAATATTTAAAAGGCAGAATCACCAAGCACTCATTGCTTGGTGATTCTCGTGTATTCAGAAGCCTAGCGTTTATTATTTTGTTCCTATTGTTGCTGATCTCAAATTTCCTCGACTATTCTTCTGTCTGCCTGTGCCCCTGAACCTGGACTGTTTCCATCGATTTGCTGATTCTTTGGTAACCTGACCCTGTCTTGTTTAAACCTTTTGTCGAGTCTCTGATACCCCTGATTTTGGTTTGTTTTATCGTGCTGCAGTTTATCTGGTATTCCTGACCCTGGTTATCTTTACTCACCTGCGTTTACCCTCACAGTGCTGGATTACAACTGTGGTGTGTTCCTGCATTAACCCTTGCAGTGTTGGATTATAAGTGTGGTGTGTTCCTGTTTAACCATCTCATTACTGGAATACAGATATATTATCCTTCCTTGCTACCTACTCCACTTTGTATTGAACTCTGTGTTATGAACTGTGTCCTGTTCATACTGCACTACTATCAAGTTACGGGTTCAAGGTTAGTTATCACCTTCTCACATACTCAGTATATCCTTATTATTGTGTTGTTTAGATTCTGCATATTGGCTTCTATCCAGTATCCCCATCCTCACACACACCTTATTTGCAGGAGGAGGATGTTTCTCCAGAAGCAGGATATCTCCATTACGGTTCCGGCGCACAGTCAACAACAGAGTGCAATGGGGCAGAGAATGCACCTGTTATACCAGCGCCTCTCCTCCCATGCATCACCGCCACTAGAGCTTAAACCTCTGATTCTGGGACAATGTCGCGGAAGGAGGAAAGCTAAGGGGGGAGATTAAAAAAATTAAAATGATAGCCCTGGAGTCTCCAGGCTAAAGTATACTTTGGCCCCAGAGCCTCTGTTTTGGGGCACTGCACTTGGTGATTCAGGGCTTCTGCACCAGTAGTCCACCCCCAGCGATGCCGCTGGTTGTGGATGTTAGCAGTAAGCCATTTTGGCAGTTCTTCATTTGTCATTGAAGCTTTTTCACCAGTTTGTGGGTTGGCCAGTTGCAAAACATCAGGATGGTTGTGTCACACATTAGCATATACTGCCACACATTGCCATTGGTGTCTGCAGACACAAATTTATGATGTCATCTTTTCAATATTTGGGGATAAATAGTTTTATTACATTACATGTACAATTGTGAAAACATAGATATTTTCCCTCCAAGTGTGCAACTGCAAGTATGTAGGAAAATAATCTTTGCATTCCGCATTTTCTACTACACATGTGCAGTTAGGAGATAGAGTGTCTCCTCATTTGGCAGCAGAAATCCAAGGTTAGGGTTTGTACAACTTTAGATAATAATAGAATATAATAGTAAGTGGTGATGATAGTAAGTACACAGGATAACTTTAAATATCAGAAGTAATTGCTCCAGCAAAGATGGTTTTGAGAAAAACAGTCAATTTAGTGAAAATTATATGGCGTTCTGGCTCAAGTCTGTCACTTTGGTCTTGGCTTGTGGATGGGGCAAGTAAGCGGGTTCCTTGCCTGTCAATGGTGTTTTGCATCCTAGACGCCTAGATGCACCAGACTTTTAGAGAGGAGAAGAGCTAAAATGGTGGTATCGTGTTGTCCAGCAACTTATCCCAAGCACCAGTATGTGAGCATCGGCTGTGCTCTGTCCCTCAAAGTTGCAGATGGAAGCAGATTATACAGCTTGTGGCATGGGTGCTCAGCTAGCTTGCGACCATTCTGGTTAGGTCTGCACCTAGAAGTCATAACATATTTTTTATATTTGTCTTAACATAACAATCTCAAATCATAGTAATATAACTGGGCCTTCAATCCTAAAATATTAAAATTCACTTAAATCTTGAATGGAGCTGTCATGAAGATACCTGTCAATTGTGTTTAGTGTGATACACGTCCGCATGTACTTTATCACATTTACTGATCTTTGTTAGACACACTTGCCATGCAGATTTTCTATGGAATTAAGATTTGTATACCTCTTTGCATTTTTATTTATTCCAGTTTCGTTATCATTAGCCTTGATAGTGTGATCCAGTTTGTAATGGAATCATAGTAATGAATACACGTTAATCATCTGCTGACAATGTTTACTAGAATCTTCTCAAATTTGTTATTGCCATTAATTTAGCACCATAACAAGTCATAGATTCCACCAATTCATTGTTTATACTGGAATTTGTTAATGGACATTGTAAAGATGTTCTGTAAACCATCACAGATCTTTCCACGGACACTGTTGTCCTTGTACATACACTTTGCCTATCACTGAGTTCTAACCACCAGGGGCAGGACATCCCGGTGATAGAGCAAGTGATAGAAAGGCAGTTTTCTAAGTTATAACATGACACATGTAAGGGATTTTGCTCCAAATCATCCATATAGAAATCCATATGCTCTGTCATGGGCTGATACATTTTGGTTTTTAGGCATGTCATAAGTAGACAACAAATAGCCTGTGACTAGCTTGGCGCACCAGCATTTTTATTTTCCCCGCTTGAACATTGTTGAGCTTGTTGGCTCCTTTGTTTTGTTGCAGCTTTCTATCCTGGGGTTAATTGGGAGGAGACTTAATTGCAGCCCCTCCAACCCTTTAAACCCTTTTGGTAGCAGTAAAAACTGCTTTGCGTGTCCACTATATAGGAAGTGAGATTAGGGTTGACCTTATTGACAGTGTGCCCTGAAGTAGCGGGTGAGTTTTCTTATATGCAATAGCCAAATCATATAACCAAAATCTCTCATTTATATGATGTTTATACAGTTGTTGCCAACTTTATTAGGGTGAGATAGGCATCCATTTTTTTTTTTTTTTGGTGAACAAATAGTTCTGCCACTAAAATACAGCATCTGCTTATCATCCCCGTGTTCTCCCACACAAGGTAAAAAATTGATAGCAATAGAAAATATGGGAAGAGTACTGCAAAAAAAACAAAAAAAAAAAACATATAATACTGCAACCTATAACCAATATAAAATATAGTTGCAGAAATTAAAAAATAAATGATGCTTATACAGTCTTTTATAAAAATGTCTTTTAAGTATAAAAATAACTGAAAAATATCAATCTTAGAAAAATATTATTTTAATAAAAACAATAACATGCAGAGCATGACAAAATAACAGTTGGAACAAAAATCTTCTGATTAACCAAACAACTTGCATGTTGTATTTTTACTTTAAATATTTGAATGGCTGCCTTTTTAATACATTTCTATCTTGGATGTTGGACCTTATTTTCTTTCTATATTGCCATACATTATTGTACAGACATCTATAAAGGCGGCATAGATTGCATATATACATATCCATAATATAAATAATAAAAATAAATAATTTATATATCCATTTTCTTATTCCATAAAGATGATTTTTTAAGAATAATACCTCTTTCTTCAAATCTTAGGTGCACCAAACCAGCATCAGTCCAAGTGTTCATGGAAACCTATGATGGGATTGGAGTCTTTGGACATCACAAATAGGAAGCTCTGGCAGGACCGCTCAGTCTCATATCTCATATCGTATCCAACCTTAATGTGTATGTATTTACATCAACACAGTTGATGTTCCATGTACTAGAGTGTTAACCATGTAATAACTTATTTTGGGAATATAAGTGAATATACAGTAGAACACTTTTAAGTGAGGTATTTAATTATGCATGGATCCATATGGAAATAATTTTTTCAATCATGACCCTAGACAGATTGGTAGAGTCAACCAGCCCAGTGTTACACACACTTTTATGACGGACATTTTGCTTTGAAACAAGCATAACAACTCTTTGGGGACATTAGTTAGCAGATGTGTCATGTAGTGTGCCCACGCATAGTACAGAGAAACAAGGCCCTGGTCCCTAAAGAAGTATAAAATAATTAGAAAATAGATGAACAAAAAATTCAGAACTAAAACACTCATAGCGGTTTATTTCTAAAAAGCTTTCCATGTCATTTCGTGCTAAAGCCATGAACAGATGAGCACATAATTTCTTTAACTATAGGTATTTTTGCAAAGAAGAGATTGACAGACATGTGTTATGCCCACAAAACCAAAATAATGTATAAATGAAAGGCATATAAATGAATAAAGAAATAAGATGAATGTAAATGAAATTGCTTACGTGTAAAGCCCCATGCAAATCTTTCTGTGCAAACAATGCATCATTTCTGCAAATTAAACAATCTTTATGTGCAAAATATAATTTAATGTGTAATACTGCAACCTAAGAAATTCATGCAGTACCACCTGAGGAACAAAAGGCGGGCACCAACTTCATTGTCAATGTAGAATAACTGCCACCTTGAAAGTGGAGGAGCTGACACAAGTACTACTGTCTAGGTGCTTGGTTCTATATTTAATTTGAAACCTTCACTGCCCATCTGCCCTCTTAGATTTGCTGTCACTCACAGCTAGTGTAATGCTGTCTGCACTGCATTACTGCCATATCATTATCTTAGCAGACTGTCACAAATGGGGTCCAGGTGGTATTGGGCCCTGAGCGCATAAGCACAGGAGCTACGGTGCAGATTTGGAGACACAGGGAAAGGTGCTGGATAACTGAATTTCCCTGGTAGCTTGAGGCTCCATGGTACGCAGCCACATACTGCGGCCCTGTGTAAGCAACTGCTGTATGCAGTATATTGTGGCTAGGACTGGAGAAACGCTGAAAACTTCCTGGAGCAGGCATGGAACAAAATTTTGACAGGAAAGCAGGCTTGTACAGGAAAGCAGGCTTGGACAGGCAGACAGACCAAGCAAAGCGATAGCAAAAAAGAAACTAATGCAGAACATAACTGAACACAGAGTGCAGGGCTACAAGACATAAGCAAAAATAAGCAAGATGAAGCAAAAGCCACACTAACAATAAACAATACAGGGTACAGGGTTACATATACTAACATAGATAAATATAGGGTACAGACAAAAGGCATTGTTACTAGGGTGGAGCAGACACCTGGATGTTCGGGTTCGGCGGGTTCGGCCGAACTTTGGAAAAAAGTCCAGGTTCGGGGTCGAACTTGACCCCGAACTTGACACGGAACCTCATTGAAGTCAGACGTTCGGCTTATGGAATACATGTAATACTATTGGCTTTCTATAAACCGAAATAGAGTCCCCATTCATAAGAAATTCTTATGAATGGGGACTCTATTTCTGTTTATAGAAAGCCAATAGAATTACATGTATTCCATAAGCCGAAAGTCTATAAACAGAACAACGTTCGGTTTATAGACTTTCGGTTTATAGAATAGCAATAGCATTACATGTAGTCTATAAACCGAAAGTATATAAACCGATAGTCATTCGGTTTAAAGACTTTCGGTTTATAGCCGAACCTCGAACTCCAACACGGACATACAGTGAAATATCCGCGTTCGGGTTCGTGGTACGGACACCGTAATGTCCGGTACGAACCCAAACAGTGCGGTTCGGGTTCGCTCAACACTAATTGTTACTGAACTTAAAGGGACAGGCATATATATAACTAAGACTACATACAGAGGGCAGGGCTAAGGGTCTAGGAGCGCAAGAGAACATACAAACAAACAAATATACAGGGACTAGCCTAATACTAAAGATGGAATGGCAGAGATCTAGCTCACCTAACTGTCAATAGGATAAAGCTTGCCAATTTATACATTATAATCAAAACTCTTTTGTAAACTATTTCCTACCATAAGTATTTTCTATCTGTTATGTAACAGATATTGTAATAATCCAAATAAGCACATCATGTCATGCCTTCTTATGGTAATTTAAGACCTTAGCCTTAAAACCATCTCAAATTCAGTATCATTATATATACACTGGAGTTGACCATGCACACAGAAATTGTACCCAGCTTTATTTATTTATTTATTTTGAATGTTTCAATATTTAAATAGATATTGTTAGTTATTAATAAGACTGTTAACATAATGCTTATGTCATATCATTGCAAATAAGATATATTAATGTATACAAAATGTATTAATATCATATATAATAAAATAAAATGATCTAAAAAAAAAAAAGAAACCTTGTCTGACTGGAACATGTGAGTGGCTTGTCATCTATTTTAGCCAGTATTAACAAAACGTTTATTATGAAAACACAATAAAGATAGATATTTTAATGTAAAAAAAAAAAGCTTGCCAGCAACATCAAGGTACCCCACAACTTGCCAAGTCCCTAACGCTATGAACTCTTAGTTAGCAAATGAATTACAGAAGTTAAAAAAATGACATTACACAGAGACACAAACAAGGAATACCTGTAGACTGAGCTGCACAGGACTGAAGACTGAAATGGGTACGGTTGGGGATTTAAAGAAACAAGGCAAGAGGAGAGAAACAGAGAAAACCTGGAATGGAACCTAATGACAGGCAGAATAGGAAACCAGATATGGATCATAGCAGAGACCAAGGGAACCATGGAATCAGGGCAGGAATACAAGCAGACAGGAATGATCATAAAATAATTAACAAGTAAATCAAAAAGGATACCAAAATGATAAGATATAGCCTGGACAAGCCTTCACATGATTGAATGGTTTTACAAACAGTTTCACAGTTTTATTGGCAATTACACACAGAGCTTGTTTGTTTGTGCCAATCCCATCTGGCATAGGGGGTGGAGAAATTGACGGGGAGACAGGACAGGTAGGAGAAGGAGCAAATAAGTACAGAAAAAGGCCCAGATCTGATTTAATTTTCTTAGTTTTTCCAAAAACTGTCTGACTATATATGTGCAATATTTGTGCAAAAACAAGCAGTTTAACAAAAGGAGCCAAGGCGGAACACACTCACTGATCTACAAAGAGTATCTTGTATCTAACCTCAGTGTCTCAACAAATTGGTAATTCACTTGTTTGTAACATATTTGCTCAAATATAAGATGACCCTGATTACAACATGACTCTGCAAACTTTGGATATTCATTTAGGAGAAACAAAATAATCCTAAAAATAAGACTACCGTATAGGAATAAAGAAATGTGGATTTTCCTTATATTTGTATTTCCCCCTGGTGTCTAGTGGGGGCAGCCAGTGGATGTCTGGGCACAGACATCTGGTCACACTTTTGCTGACCAGATCATTGTTTTACACTAGTCTCCCAGACAGGGTTGGGAGCAAGAGTATTGCGTCAACATTGCTCATGATGGACATGTACTGAGGTTTGTGGTGGGCAATAAAATTATGTTCTATGGACCTTCACATACCTTGCCATGGACACTGGTGTCCTTGTAAGGACACTTTGCCTATCCCTGGTGGAGACTAGAAAGACAAGAGCTACTCCACTTCACCCCCATGGATTTTGGGAACATCTCCGAAAAAAAACTCTCCTCAACTGATTCTGCTCTTAGGGAGCCACTTCCAATGTGGAAACATGCCACACAAGAATCGCAAAAAAATAACAAGGACATGAAGGGTCATGAAATTGGGGACTGACACTAACCCTTCGCTCGCCAAATTTGCTACAATCTACCATGCGCTTCCAAGACATATCTGGTTTCCATATTTCAATCATGGTGATAATAAATCGGTGTTTATTCATCTTACTTTGTGTGTTGCTACAGACCAAATCCTCCAACAATTGCCTTATGCGTTTTGTGATTGTCAGCACTTAATCATAGGCATAATAATCATGATACGTTGTCTTGCATGATAACCGCATGGGTATTCAACTTTAGTCCTCCCAAGACTTGCCCACTTAAGAGAAGGCAAACTTGCAAGTGGACTTCATGTAATATGGCTGTATCTGTGGATGGGTAAGATGGACTTTCAATCCACCCTCTTTCCTCACCTGCTCTTGGGTATGATTATATCCACCCTTCAATCTTCCATCCTTTTATTTTCTTTCTTTCTCAGGACGAGCCCTCTAGTTCAGGATCACTTATTCCGCAACTGGCTTTGTGTAATGCCACAAATGACAAATATACAGGTGCTAAGTGCGAAACAAGCTTTTATTCAATTACAAATTGTATTGGCCCATTAGAAAGACAGTGCACAATGAGAACAGCAAGCAAACCGTTTCTATTAATAACAACTCAGGGGTTGTTAGCAAAAAAATCTTATGAAAGTAGCTAAACTAGACCTTAATTACAGTTTTGGTAAAATGAATCAAATGGCATTGTTAAATAAATTGTATAATTTTATCTCTTTTTGTTTATTGCTAAATTACAATGCCATGTTATCTCAATAACTACCAAAACAAAGCATCTGTCAGTATCCATAAACAAACCCTAATGGTTAACATTTCATTTGTATTGTGTCTATACAAATTAAAATTATTGTGCAATCCTTTTTTATCACATTATTTACTTGAAGGGTTACTAAAAATCAATTATTCTAATATATATTTAGCGACCTATGTCACCCTGTCAATATAAGTGTCAGTTTTGATTTTTAAAAGCTTTGCTCACATAGTGCTAGATTCTATTGAGATGGGGTTTCAAGAAAAAGTTTAGCTATGAGAACAATAATGAGGAAGGGACATAGTAACTTGTTCTTGAAAGATTGCAATCAAACATCAGTTAGCCAATAAGTGGTATAATTTTACCCCCTACTTGTTTGCTGTTTTTTCCATGGCTAACACAGTACTACTCAACTGTACACGAACAATAATAACATGCATTACTTTTAAAGGCACTCCACCACCTAAACGTTGTTCATACTGTCAATTCCGCGACTCCAAAATGATTACACAATATAGGCATGCATATAAGATGACAGTCCCTTTAAGAAACCAGGCATGAGCATAAGATTTTAAGGCAAGATTGCCAGATTTATTTGTCAAATGGGGATACTTATTAAAAGAAGAACAAAGCCGCCTGCACGAACATATTCAATTTAGAGTCTAATTTACTTATATTGACTGCTAATGTTGTTTTTTTAAAGGTATGTTTGCATATCTTCAAAATAACCCAATAATGTCCATTTAAAAACAGAAATACACTTTATAGATGTCTAAAAATATGAAAACAAAAATGAATGAATCCTCCCCGTGACAGAGGTTAAACACCAAAGGAATAAGTTACTGTTGTGTTGTCTTATTTAAATCAACATCTTATGTATTGGTTTACTAGTCACTTCTATTTTAGTTGTATGATATTGGAATAGACATAAATATAATGCAAATGTGCAGTGTTTGGCAGGTTGAAGAAATGGGAACACTTTCAATGTTCTGTACCGATTTTTCAAAGGTTCTATACATTATTAGGCATTCTATACAAGCTGATGCACTCCCCAATAGCTATCACCTTTAAATTATTAGGGTTGTGCAGTTATTTTGATTACTAAAAAAAAAGTACATTTTTCCTGCAGTGAGATTTGAAACTATGTATATATATTGTGGCTAGAGTAAGAGGGCATAGCATTTTAATACATTTTTCATTGTCTAATACTTGTGCAGGTTAAAATAATCTTCCGTCTAGGGTCACACAGGTGAAATAAATTAGCTCAAGCTCTATACTGCATTGACCCAGGTAAACCTCATGTAAGTACACTGAAAGTTACGATAATATAAAAACTCCAAACCTTTATGCTGAATTTGCTCACTGTGCATGTAAATTCTCTGTATATATATATACACATATACAACATTGTTTTATCCAGAACTTGGTTTAATGGCATTATAACCATGATGTCTCCTGGTGACTGAATACAAATGGAATCTAGAATACCAAATCATTTACATTTAGATAACACTCTATGTGAGTGGCATTTGTTGAGATCTTTCAGGTTAATGGAAATGCAAGTCTGAGGGGAAGTTCAATCATATTACATTATAATCTAGGGTAGGACTGTGAAATAAAAAATCTTGCATATTGGGTAAACTGGACTATGCAGACTTCTGTGTTTTGGAAGAATAAGGGGAAATGCTTAATTGTACTTACATAAATATATAAATGCTGCTTTAAGAAGAAAACTAAGTCTGTCTTGTTTTGTAATTGAAGACATTAAAGTGAATTGTGAGAGAAAATACGTGATTGTTTAGGATGGATACATACATTTTTAAACAGTCCCTTGTAAATCTTTAATTTGGTCTGATTTTTATTACAATCCCTTTGATTATTTCACAGATAAGGGAGACATTTATGACCCCATTAACAAGGAAATGGACACAGTGCTCCTGGAATTAAAACCCAACTTGTATTACAAATAACCTGTATATCTTAAAATATATGGCTGTATGTGTATTGGGAACCTTTTTTTATTTTTACCATTAGTTACGCTAGTAAAAATGGGATTCATTTAATCTGTTTTACACCAGATGGAATATGTAAATGATGATTCACTAGATACAGATTCCATTTTATTTATCTCTGATGATTTCTTAAGTTTGATGGGAGTTGTAGTTTGCAGTTGCCAAAAAGTTGCACTCGCATTACCTTGAAATAAACATTTATGTCATGTATCTCCTTAATGAAAAAGGATTTCTAAACCTTACAAAGTCAGTTTGGTACAACATACAATTTACTATTATTTATTTTTTTTGTAAAGTAGTTTACAGTAATAGATTGTATTGCTGATATACTGGAATAATTTAATGAGCAATATAGATAATAATACCCTATGTGCTTGAATATAAGACTCTGATTTGAAGACGACCCCCCCAAACTTTGTATCTTAATTTAAACAGCCTTACTTTATGCCGGGTCGGATTTAGATTTTACAGTTAAATATTAATGCTCATGTAAACAGTTTTTTATCATATTTAATGAAAACTATGAAAAAATGCATTTATGGTTTTTATTTCTATTTATTTGCGAATCTGCCCCTCAGACTTGCCATTCTGCCCCTTAGACTTGCCAATGCATCCCAAAATTTTCCATTCTCCCCTCGGACTTCTATTTATTTGCCAATACACACTCCAACCTGACATTCTGCCCCAAGATTTGCCAGTGCATTTTTCACATTACCCCAGTACACCAGTTGATGCCTTATCATCCACATTACACAAGAACAGAGGTGGCTCTAGACTTTGTGAGGCCTTAGGCGAAAGTCGAACATGAGGCCCTCACGGACACACATTTTTAAATAAAATATATGCAAGTGATAATAAAAATGAACTGTAGAAATAGCATATTTCAAGATCAGACTCAAATCCCAGCTTCTAGAAATGAACAGCTCCTAGAATTTTATTTGTCTCATAATTATTCTACAAACATCTATAAACATTTGGTATAGATAAAATTGTGTGCGGCTGACTAACTCTCATTGTTATTGGTGTGTCCTAAATGTGAACACTAACACATATCACACAGTCATTCATAGACACACTCAGTGAGCACACACTGACTCACAGACACACTCAGTCAGCACACAATCACACTCAGCCAGCACACACTCACAGATACACTCAGCCAGCACACACTGACTCACAGACACACTCCGAAAGCACACAATCACACACTAAGAGAAACACTCAGCCAGAAGGAAAGGTGCTCAATGTTGAAAGTGGTCTCACAGACCACGTTGTGCTAGAAGATTGGCACTTTGTTCTTCCTCACAGTACCGGATGCACTGTGATTTAGCCATTCAATATGCCAGGATTTAGCCATTTAATATGCCAGGATTTAGCCCCTTAATATGTCAGGATTTACCCCCTCAATATGCCAGGATTTAGCCCCTCAATATGCCAGGATTTTGCCACTCTATGCCAGGATTTTGCCCCTCAATATGCAAGAATTTTGCCCCTCAATATGCCAGGATTTTGCCACTCTATGCCAGGATTGTGCCCCACAATATGCCAGAATTTTGCCACTCTATGCCAGGATCTTGCCCCTCAATTTGCCAGGATTTTGCCACTCTATGCCAGGATTTTGCCCCTCAATATGCAAGAATTTTGCCCCTCAATATGCCAGGATTTTGCCACTCTATGCCAGGACTTTGCCCCTTAATATGCCAGGATTTTGCCACTCTGTGACAGGATTTTGCCCCTCATTATGCCACAACTTTGCCCCTCACAATGCCAGAATTTTGCCTCTCAATATGCCAGGATTTTGCCACTGTGTGCCAGGATATTGCCCCTCATAATGCCACTATTTTGCCCCTCACAATGTCAGGATTTAGCCTCTCAATATGCCAGGATTTTGCCACTCTGTGCCAGGATTTTGCCCCTCATTATGCCACAACTTTGCCCCTCACAATGCCAGAATTTTGCCTCTCAATATGCCAGGATTTTGCCACTGTGTGCCAGGATATTGCCCCTCATAATGCCACTATTTTTCCCCTCACAATGCCAGGATTTAGCCTCTCACTATGCCAGGATTTTGCCCCTCATTATGCCAGAATTTTGCCCCTCACAATGCCAGAATTTTGCCTCTCAATATGCCAGGATTTTGCCACTGTATGCCAGGATATTGTCCCTCATCATGCCACTATTTTGCCCCTCACAATGCCAGGATTTAGCCTCTCACTATGCCAGGATTTTGCCCCACACCTCATTATGCCAGGATTTTGCCCCACACTGTGCCAATATTTAACCACTCATTATGCCAGGCTTTGCTCGTTTGTGCCACCCTCCTCCCCCCCTTCCCTAGTACTTACCTCCATGCTGCTCTCCGTTGTTTCCTCCGTGCATCTTCTCTCCTGCGCGGGTTCAATAAAGTTTAAAAAAAAAAAAGATAACACGATCGGAGCTTCCTTCCTCCGTGCAGGAGAGAAGGTGCATGGAGGAAACGTCCCAGGTTAGTGTAACACGGAGCTTAACGGCAGCGTTAAGCTCCCTGTTACATCAAAGGCAATAAGGTGAGTGCGAGGCCTTAGGCGGCTGCCTAACTCGCCTAATTAGAGAGCCGCCTCTGCACAATAACTTATCCCAGCACCCCAGGATATGTCCAATCACCCACATTGCACACCTAGGACTTAACCCATCACCCACATGACACACCAGAACTTGCCCCGGTAGACCAGTTTATACCCCATCACCCACATTGCACACCTAGGACTTATCCAAGCACACCTGCACATGCTTCATCACCCACATTGCAAACAGCTCTGAAGTCTGAGTTCCAGCAGATTAAATGACCCCTTGCGTTCTGACATCAGGCATATGCTGGGAGCCTGAGAGCCAGCATGGGAACATGTCTGTTTACCTGGCCAGTGCACAGGCTCCATGCTGCCTGCTCACCAGCAGAGGGCTGATGAGTTGAGATCTTCTGATCTCTCCAGCCAGCCCTTTTGCAGGCAATGTTTTTCTTAAGGTAGGGGTCATGTCTTTATCCAGCCCTGACTATAAGGCAACAATATAGCAAACAAATGCTTTACTAGCATATATTCCTTTACATGTGGTTCAGGAAAAAACTTGATCCCATTGCTGTTCTGCAAATAAATATATGCAAAATTGGTACAGTGTGAAATCAGAAAAAAAGAAAAAGGAAAAATGACAAAAATGAAAAATATGTAAAACAAATAATAAGCAAAAAAAATTGCAATAAACTAATAAGTAACCGAAAGGGAGGCTTTAATACAAAACAAATAATGCAAACATGCTGAGAACCAACAGTAGGCAATAAAAAAGGGGGCATGGGGAGATAAGAAAAAAAGGAAGACATGGAAGGAACAGGACCAAAGTATGATGAAAATATGGTAATGAAGTGAATCTGAGATTTTGAAGACTAATAAATCATAAAGAGAAACAACCAGGAAAAATAATTTTAAAAAATCTATGTTGGTAAAAATAAAACTGAGTAGAAAATAATAAAAACTAAAAGGGAGGAAATGAGACAACTTATCCAGTGTGGCATTAAAGAAAATAGATACCCCCACTTATAATCCACACTTGGCCATTCCATGGTGGGGGCTGAGGAGAGAAACAAATTATAGAACAATATACCTTTGGCGCAGAGAACGACATGCAAGAAGGCAACCTTTGAATTAATAATAAACACAGATAAAGGTAAATATGAGAAATAAAATAGTCAAGACAGGTTAGGTCAAACACAGAATGAGAATATCAAAACAAATGGAAAGTCCAAAATGTATGTCAGGAAGAAGTAGGATCAGAATTAGAAGGCACAATCAAATGAGTTTAAATACAATTCAAAATATTTTCCCCACTACCAGGAGGCTAGCTGATTAAATATTGCAATCTCCAAGTCTATCCATTTAAGAAGATCTTGCATCCACTTGCAAGTTTTTCTCTGAAGCTGTACATTTCCTCTGATGGCTTTGAAGCAGCTGGAGGTGTCTGGTTGGGGTCTGCTGTGGTGTGCATTGTGGGCCTTCAGTGAGGCATTGGAGGTCCCATCAATGCCCAACAAGGCAGCACAATGGCAAACAGACTGTCTGGGCAGAACTTGCTCAACTATCTCCACAATTGCTGGTACTGTGATCCTGCTGATGTTCCAACTCTGTGGGTGAACCTACACCCCTTGATGTGCACATACAGGCTGCCAGCAGCCAATTTACAAGAGAATTTGTTATGGAACGCAGCGAGAACATCAGATAACAGAACCCAGGAATGGTCTTCAGGACCATAACCCTGCCAATCCATTAGATAAAACAGATGACTGTTACACAGTTTGTACTAAATATTCTTCTTGCCATGAACAAGTACAGGATCAAGTGAATGATGGGCAGCTTAGTTGTTAAGCCCTTGACGTCATGCCCATGTCAAAGCAATCAGGCTTTGACAAGGGCAGCATACGATTGCTGGGATTCATTATCACTTATAACTGATATTCCATTTTACTAGTCATTTTGTAAAACAGTAGCTTAAATCAGAAATAAAACTTAAACAGTATGTTTCATGTAATACTTTTGTTGAGAGGAAATGTTTCTGATGAAATAAGATCCTGATGCATTTCACCGAACAGTAAGTATCACAATTATGCTAATCATAATGAAAAGGGTATAGTTTAAAAAAAATCTCACTATATTAAAGGCATACATCCACCAAAAAATGAAACATTTTTATTTTTTTTATTTTGTATTGTTGATTTCAGATATGTCTTTTGTTTTTGTTATGAGACGGAAGGCAAGTAAAAAAAAAGTTGTATAAAGCCACCTAGTCCTGTCCACTATGATACACAGGAGCCAGTAAGATAGCAGGGGAGTATCTTGTGACATCATCATACAGGCTTTGGCTACAGTTGTAAATTGAGACTGGCTGGAAGATTTTGGACGATGTTGCATCATGGGAAATATTCACAAAATGGAGACAGGAGATACACACCAAATTTTATTTTTCCTTTATATGCAATTAATTCAATCATATAAAAAAAAAACAGTGGCATATGAATTATATATGTGTTTGTTTTAAATGACCAGGTTATCTAGTTACATATTATGTACGTAGTAGTGTCCATTTAACTAGTAACAAGGTACAGTGTGGCAGTATCAAATGATAAATGTTGATAAATGGATGTTACAAGGTAGTTGCCCATCTATCCACAATTATTGTATAACAAGACATCCATTATCAATCTCATCATTTGATATTGCCCTGCTTATCTCTATCATTGTTACAAGTTAAGATATTGCAATGTTTTGTTATAGACCAATTAGAAACTATTCCCTTTTCATTATCATTATGTTAAGTTCTACTGTCAGCAGAAAAAAAAAAAACAGTGCTTGTAGGAGCTGCATAGACATCTTCTTCACCAGAAACCATAATTCCTCTGAGGAAGCTATTACCGTAGGGCAAAATGCGTCAGGACAAAAGTATTACGTGAACATACTGATTTAGTATTTTTGCTATTATTGTTGTTTTTGCATGTAAAATTAAAATGTATTGTGACATTTTTCATTTTAATGTTTGTAAAAGATGCCTGCGCTATATTTTGGTTCATTGCATAAGCTACTTCAGTGGGTAGCAATGTATTCTCAAACAATAATCTATACCAGCAAACAACACATTGTCAATGCTACTACCTCTGCTAGGGATTCTGGGTAGGCATATGTACTACATCTCCTTCTCTGAACATCTCCTTCTCTGAAACACACAAGGTTATATGGCCCTCTGAGGTCAAAGTTTGACCAAAGTTTGTAATGCCATGAGAATAATTTCCTTGCCTTGTAAAGACACAATATGTTGTACCTCAGTTATACATTTTATTGTAATATTTATTTAAGCCTTCCATTTCTGAAATTCCCTAAGTTTGTTTAGAAATTTGAAGATTTACATAACAGATGTGAGAAAGTCCTGACAAGTGTTTTTAGGAAGTGTTCTGGGACATAAATATTTTATGGAACAAAAGAAAATCAATTACAATATGAAATGAACCTGATCCTTATGTAAATTTATTTTTAGAAACATAAAAAATGAAGAAAAAAAAGTACATGACTACCTAAGATAACATTTGAATTATAACAACAGTGACAAGGACTAGATACCTTATGCAAACAAATGTGCTGGGAATCCAGAGAAAAAGAGGCTGAATGGCTGTTTAGTGGAGTGAATTAGGAATTGGATTGAGGGATGTTTTGCATTCATAATAAAAGCTCAAACTAAGGTTGCTGTGAAGATGGATCCCAAAAAATAATATAGAGCAGGAGATATGGTAGATGAGAAAGTTATCGATATTTAAAAGCAAGTGTTACATTAATGCACCGCAATTTACAATAATACTAACAAAACAGAATAATCAAATATATTAATACAGCACTTTATATGGAGAGATTTAACAAAAAGGGGGAATACGTGTTCTGCTACTCTCCTATATAGTAGCGATTCAAAAGGGTGCTGCAAGCAGCACTCAACAAAAGTAAAGTCTAACTGAACAAATTGGTGTATTTTATTATTAATCTAATGTGTATGTAGAGCAAAAAAAATAAACATAACAGACCGAATCAATAACAACCATTAGGTGGATTCATTTGTTTTTAGAACATTTCAGGAATCTTCTCTAGGATTTTTTAAGTTCCTTGTCAGATGCAACCTAAATACCGTATTTGCTCTTTTATAAGACGACCCTGATTATAAGACGACCCCCCCAAACTTTGGATATTCCATTAGGAAAAAAACTAAAAGCCTGAATATAAGACTACCCTATAGGAAAAAAGTTCAACTTGTATATATTCACATGTAAATTGCTTTTTTTAATAAAATATTATGATATAAAAAAAATGTATTTCTTGTTTTTATTTCTTTTTATGTGCCAATGCTGCCTCTCTCTTTCCCTTGCCCCCATTTTTCTCTCTCTCTCTCCTCCCCTTAGTGTTGTCTTTCTCTCCCCCTCCCTTTGTCTCCCCCTCGCTCCCCTTGTCTGTTTCTGCACCCCCCTTGTCTGTCTCTTCAAACCCCCTCCCCTTGCTGCTCTCCCCCTCCCTCTGTCCCCGTCCCCCATGTTTTTTTTAAACCCACCCACTCTCCCTCACCTTTTTATTGGTCCCTGGTGGCTAGTGGGGGCAGCCGGGGGATGTCTGCACGATACGTGCAGACATCCTCCATGCTGCCCGACACCTCCGTCTATTATGACGGACAGCTGGTCCGTCATAATAGACGGAGGTGTCGTGCAGCATGGAGGATGTCTGCATGTATCGTGCAGACATCCCCCAGCTTCCCGATTCTCCCTGGTGGCTAGTGGGGCAGCAGAGGATGTCTGCGCGACGAGCGCAGACTCCCCTGCAGCCGCCCGGCACGATCGCTGGGACTTCTGTGACCAAAGCGGAAGTACCCGGCTTCATCACAGAAGCCCCGGCGGTCGTGCCGGGCGGAAGCAGGGGAGTCTGCACTCATCGTGCAGACATCCCCTGCGCTTAGAGAGGGGGATCCAGGTCCCCTGCAGCTCTGCTGGGGACCTGGATCCATGTTTTATAGTCTGACCTCAATTTGAGGTCAGATTATAAAATAAGCTTGATTATAAGACAAGGGGGGTTTTTCAGAGTCTTATAATTGAGCAAATACGGTAGGTGGAACCAGTGGCGTCCCGAGGGGGAGTGCGGGGGGTGCGAACTGCACCAGGTGCTGCTGGCATCCCACAGCTACGCATCGCGCTGCTGAACTTTTTTTTCTTTCTAGCAGCCACATCCGCTAGATTCAGCTGCCCGGAAAAAAAATGAAAAAAAAAAATCAATGCGGATGTGACATTACGTGGTGGGAACACTGCACGGAGGAGACAACCGAGGACACTGAGCAGCAAGGAGGTAAGTACTGGGAAAGGGAGGAGGAGAGCGGCATAAAACTAGCAAAATACTAGAATATTAAGTGGCAAAATAGTGGCATATTGAGTGACAAAATACTGGCATATTGAGTGACAAAATACTGGCATATTGAGGGGTTAAATGCTGGAATATTGAATGGCAAAATAATACTGGCATATTTAGTGACAAAATATTGGCATACTGAGTGGAAAAATACTGGCATATTGAGTGACAAAATACAGGCATATTGAGTGTCAATATTCTAGCATATTGAGTGATAAAATACTGTCATATTGAGGGGTTAAATGTTGGAATATTGAATGGAAAAATAATACTGGAATATTGAGTGACAAAATATTGGCATACTGAGTGGCAAAATACTGGCATATTGAGTGACAAAATACTGGCATATTTAATGGCAAAATACTGACATATTGAGGCGCTAAATACTGGCATATTGAGGGGCTAAATACTGGAATATTGAGTGACAAAATACTGGCATATTGAGTGGCAAAATAATACTGGAATATATTAAATGGCAAAATACTGGCATATATTAAATGGCAGAAGAATACTGCCATATTATTGGGAAAATTGGGTGTGACTTTTTAATGGCAAAATAATACTGGCATATTATTGGGCAAATTGGCTGTGGCTTACTAATGAAAAAATAATACTGGCATATTATTGGGCAAATTGGCTGGGGCATTTTAAATGGCAAAATAATACTGGCATATTATTAGGCAAATTTTCTGGCTTATTAACGGCAAAAAAATACTGGTATAATATTGGGCAAATTGTGGTTTATGAAGGCCAAAATAATACTGGCATATTAATGGGCAAATTGGCTGTGCCATATTTATGGGCAAACACTGGCATATTAATGGGAAAACTGGTTTATTTTAATTGGCAAAGTGATGATGTGGAATTGTCTGAGGGGCAAAATAACATGTACTATGAGGAAAGTGACACTGGCTAGTTCTGTGGGGCAAAGTGAGACTGTGGCATGCCAAATCGTGTAGGTGCAATATGAGTGCAAGCCAAGTGCTGTGGGTGCAATATAGGTAAATGGCAAGTTCTGTGGGTACTGTATGGTGCTGTGTTAAGTCCTTTAGGTGCAATGTGGGTGCAGAGGAAGGGAATAAAAACAAGGAATGCAATTTTTCAATAACATTTTTATTACATATGAAAATAGTTGAATATAATATTAAAAAATTCAAATAAGTATAAATGCAACTAGTTATAGAGTGAGAGAGATAGAGAGATGTCTGTGTGTATAGATATGTATTGTTTTAGAATTGTACAATTGTCACCTCGTGGGGCTCCTGTGTGTCGCATAATTAATGGCGGTCCCATGTGTGGCATATTTATTGGGCCCCATGTGTGGCATAATTAAGGGGCTCTTTTGTGTGGCATAATTATGGGGCGCTTGTGTGTGGCATAACTATGGGGAACTTGTGTGTGGCATAATTAATTGGGCTCCGAGGTGAGGCATAAATAATGGGACTCTGATGTGGCATAATTTATGGGGCTCTTGTGTGTGTAATAGTTTTGGGGCTCCTGTGTGTGGCATAGTTAATGGGCTCCTGTGTGTGACATAATTTGTGGGGCTCCTGTATGTGGCATATTTAATGTTCCATCTGACTGGCATTATTAAGGAATCTGTTTGGCATGGTATTGGAGGAGATCCAGGGGGGTGACACCATGAGTTACCATACCTGGTGACACCAGCCCTAGTGACGCCTCTCGGTGGAACTACAAAATTTCAAGGTATCTTAGGCCCTCATTTTAGAACTCATCTATGATGCAGTACATCTTGCATTACAACACTTTAAATGAGTTCAAACTCATGAATTTTTAAACAAACAAACAAAGAACCATAAAGAGCTTCCCTAGAACACTTTGCTTATGGGCCCTTATAGACTAGAGCAGCGGTGGTGAACCTATGGCATGCATGCCACAACTGGCACTCCGAGCCCTCAGTTGTGGCACTTGGCCAGGTTCAGCTCTCACTGCTTGTCTGTTCCATCCAAAAGGAGCAGCTGCAGTCATCAGTGGGTAAAAGACGGGCACCACTGGTCATTCCTAGTTCTCTTAATTAACTGTTTGCTTTCTGACTTGAACTCTTCTAAAGATAGTGCGCATGTGCCCGATTATCGGGAGACCTAGCAATGACCGGCGGGTGCCCTTCTTTTACCCACTGATGACTGCAGCTGCTCCTCTCATACAGAGCAGACAAGTGGTAACTTGTGAGCCTGGATGTGTATGAGTATGTTAGGTTTGCAATTTAAATTTTGGAACACAACTGCAGGTAGCTAAATTGAGTATACCTCTTCAAGGATTTCCAGGCAAATGTAACAGTTTCAGCAAGCAGGTTTTGCAAGAGATTAGCATGCAGGTTTTGCAGGTAGTTAGCAAGCAGGTGATGCAATAGTGGTTTGATCAGACTGAATACTTTATGCAACAAATGGATAAATTGAAAGGATTACCTTAACATGCACAGGATGATTCTGTTGGTTGGAATATAAATATATAAAGATAATTAATTTTGAGGTTGAGAAAAGTCCATAAGTAATCCAGATCAAAATGGGTTGGAGATTAAAGCAGAACTGTTTAAGGTAATTTCTGGTCCAAAGGAATATAGAGGTCTGTAAGAATGGTGAAGCAAATCCAGGTCCAAGGGGAATAGAAGTCATCAGTAACGGGTATCAGGCAGAAGTCGGTATACAGAGGATCTTTATAAGAAATAATCTGGCGCTAAGCAGACACTTGTACTGTTCAGGACAAAATAACTCAGCAACTAACTTGTTGAGTGACTCCCCTATAAGGCGAGGGAAGATTGTGTCACAGAAATAGGGCGGAGCCTCTGATGAGTGAAACCTGGAAGGAACTCTGAGGGAAAATTGATAGGTAAGTCCTGACAGTATGAGTATGTGTGCAATGGAAAGGGGAGAAGGAAGCATAATCTCAGGGACAATAGCACTTCAAGATCTTTAAATTGGTATCCTACAGAACAATAGCTTAGAGCAACCTCTGGTTAATACTATATGAGATAATGAAGTGTACATTTTGTGAAATTGTCACAGTTCTACACCATTTTTCTTGCTCCTGTATATTTTATTTTCAGGTTTTGTGGCTGTTTCTACTTTAGCCTCTAGTGGCATTCCCCCCCTCCCCCCCCCCCCCCCCCCCGAAAAGGACATAAGACACTTTAGGTTCAGCAAACCTGGGTGTTGAAAGTCTTTCTGTACTGAATGGGTGCCTCATGTACCACTCAAAATGTGTATAGGGCAAATTCCCTGGCTAGTGACAGGTTCTTGTAGCTTGCGGAACAGGGGGGCCCCATAGAGCAAGTTAATAACAGGATCCAGAGGACATGTACCAACTAGGTTTAAGCAGGCCGTGATTTGTCCTTTGGTTTGCTATAACCCCTTCCAGGATCAGAGCCCATAATCTGTAGGGAGGAGGTGTCTCCGGAAGGCTAGGGCATGCAGGCTTCTGTGACATATAGCTCCTTGGAGAGAGTATAACTGTTCATACAGACAGGGAGCATAATCCCTCAGCAAGAGGCTGGAGGCGTATTAAGCACTGTGACACTCCTGTTCTGTTGAAAAATGGTTAGAATAAGAGAAGGTTCAATATCACTCAGTTCATAAATACAAGAGAAACAAATGATGAATTGATCAATATATTTCTGCGGTGACACATAACTAATAACTTTTTGGGCTATAAAGTAAATGAATCTGTTGTTAAATGTATGTCATTTTATTTGCAGGAACTTTTTTCATTTTAGACTGTATCAGGTAGATTACCTCTTATTTTTTGAAAAGACTAACAATTCTACATACATACAACAGCACTTCCTACCATATCCATAAATTCTTAATGGGTGAAACAGACAGTGGTGGAAGCAATCAGCGGTGGACAGCGGTGTTCTGTGATTCCATGTGGCTGCTGAGTCCTTTGGGTGCTATCTGGGTGTTGTGGTAAGTACTGTGATGCCATCTGGGTGCTGACTGAGTCATCTGAGGGCATTCTGGGTGCTGGGTGAGTTCTGTGGCTGCTGGGTGCAGGGGTAGGTCCTGTGATGCTACATTCATCATAATAATGCATTTTTTTTACATATGTTAACAAATATTCATAGTCATTTCTTTTTTTCCAGGGCTAAATGCATAGATTTATTATTAAGAAACAAAAGTTAGAAAATTATCTCGGGAAGGCTAAAAGGATTCATCACATTGGCCAAATAAAACAACTCTGGCATTGTTTTCACTCATTGTTTCCTCCACAGATAGGCCCTCATTTCAAAATAATTAGTACCTGAGCTCCATAAAGTATTAGATGAGATGTTCCAAATAGTTAACTAATGTATTTGCTCATGTCTGACTATAATACTAGGATTCAGGTCCCCTACAGAGCTGCAGGAGACCTGGAGCATCCTCGCTCCAGCATGTAGATATCTGAGCAATCCATGCAGATTTTCTCCGATGCTGCCTGGCACTTCTGCTGGGACTTCTGTGACAGAACACCAGGGCCATGTGACACCAGGGAGTGAGGAGGAGCATATTGGAATTTCTGGGGTGGAGATTGGCAAGTCTGGGTGGCAGTTTGGCAAGTCTGAGAGTCAGATTGGCAAGTCTAGAGTGGCAGATGCAAGTCTAAAGGGCAGATGGCAAGTCTGTGGGGTAGATGGCAAGTCTGGAGATGCATTGGTAAATCGGAGAGGCAGATTGGAAATCTGGAAATAAAAAGTATAAATGCATTTTTTAATTATAATATGAAAAAAACTGTTTACATGTGAATGAATGTTTACTAGTAAAACTTTTTTACTATTGGGTAGTCTTATATTCTGGCTTTTATTTTTTTTCCTAAATTAATATCCAAAGTTTGGGGTATTGTCTTATAATCAGGGTTGTCTTGGTTGTTTCAATACTGTGTTCTGCAATGGAATCTGCTGACTCCTCACTTCTACTGAACACACAAATTTGAGGTGGGTAGCTGATGCTTTCAAGGTTTTATGAACTAAAAGAGGAGCTTCCTATATTTTTGTGGTGCCTTGACGAAGTGCCGCAAGTGTGGCGTGAAACGCGTAGCTTTTTTTGTCCAAGTCTGAGTTTATTCCTTTTTATAAAACTCAAATTATAAGAAGAGCTGCATCCCTTGGTCACATAATATCTAGTTACAATCCCAGAATTGGATCAGTGACCTCCACACAATTAGGCTATCCAAATATCAGTGAAAAAAACAGTGATATCAGCGCTTAAGTGTCAAACCAGGCAGCACTAAACTGAGTGTGTTCCTAAATAACACACAGAGAATACACAGCTAAAACAACAATACATAAAGTGCGCTAATTGGTGTGCTGAAGTAATAAAAAAATATATAAGACACCTTTTAGATGAATGTAAAGTGGTCAGAGTGAAGTTAAAAAGGGGAGTTTAGCAGCACTCCCCCGGTAATATGCACTCACAAACTCCCAGAATATGCAGGCATGTAGATAAGTCTCCTATGTTCTGTACTCCTCCTCCTACCAAAACTCAGGCATAGAAGGGAAAATATCCATAGACAGGAGTTATTACAAAGTAAAAATACAATTTTAATAAAGAACAGTAGCTGCTTACATAAAGGATCTTTATGATGCTTGACTCAGTGAGCACCTCACAGTAATGCAAATCCAGAATCCCTTGTAGTAGTAAAATCAATAAAATCCAGCAGTCTTTCGATGATAAAATGGGCTGAGTAAAAGAAAGCAGATCTGTCCAGGGCGCTACGCGTTTCACCCTCAATTGGGCTTCTACCAGGCGCCTGGATTTTTTTTTTCATTTAATTTTAATACTATCCTATGAAACTGAAATTTATTTTGTGCTAAACAAATTTCGTCCGCTGATGAATTTGTTTTGGACGAAATTCGTCCATTATTTTTTTGTTTCGGGAATACTATTCACATGAATGGAATTCACAAAATTCAGCTTATTTCAGAATTATTTCAGCAGCAGTTTGACTTGAAATGTCTGCTGAAATGCCTGTATTCAGCTTAAAAAAACAAAGAAAAAAATGCAGGTTTTTGGACAAATCTGCGTTCATCCAAAATGAATGTCCAAGTCTAGTGATATCAGTTAAGTTGCTCATTTATTTTTTCCTTGAGGGGTCTGATAATACGTCCCACATTTTAACATATGATCAAAAATATTACAACTGATATATTGCAATAAAAAAAACTAGAAATTGTATATTCTTTACTGGTAAGTATCCATATATATGTTTTTATCCTGTTTGACAGAACTGCAACACCAAGATCTTCTAACACAGCATTTATACATGCCAGTACTCGCGAGCTAGGTGGAGCCCTGGCATTTTGTTTTGTCTGAGAAAAAAGAGGGAAATAACATTGATCACAACAGTCTAGTCTTTCACTGCATTAGATAATATACCTCAAAACTTTATTATAGAAAAGATCCAGATATAAAATAGACAAGTGGTTTCTTTAATATATGTGTAATAATTTTAAATTCAAATTAAATTCACTGCAGAAACATGGAGAACAAATCCATACCTGCAAGGTTGTTGCTTATATTTAACTTCTTGCAATAAAGTTGGATAGTCCTTCAGTTTTGTAACTCATCAATGGCTTTGGAAGAATAGTGGTTAGCTAATAAACAGGATTCTAGAGACTTGGAATGCTCCTCAAAGGAAATTCACCAACCAGTACACTGATGAATGTATGCTGTGTATATTTTTTGGCAGGAGCTTGGTGTTACGTTTTGTTTGACTACCACTTTATTCACACCTGTCACATTCAAGAAAGCAATAGAATCGCCATGAAACTGAGATGTGGAATTCTTCTTCTGTATGAACAGTAGGTCATCAATGTACCTACGTTACCATGTAAACCACTTCCACCAATTCATAAAAAGTTTGGCATATAATGGTGCAAAGTACACGATCATGGCAGTACCACATCTCTGGATGTAGTAAGAGACATTAAACCAAAAATAATTTTAATTAAGCAAAAATTTAACACAGACCAATAGAAAGGACTGTAATGTCTGAATAATTAGAAAATTTGCTAAAATGAAATCTAGAACTTCAAGGCCCTTTTGGTGCAGAATAGAGGAATACAAGAATTACACATTTAAGGAGGTCCACTTAGATTCAGTATTCCATGCTGCTGCATCCAAATTATAGTGTATGACCAGCAACAGTAAAAACACAAAAAAAAAACAACCATTCGGATAGGCTTATATACAGAAAACCTATAACAGAAAGAATGAGCTGTCCAAGAAAATATGCCAACAAGTTGTGAATTGTGTTACAGCACGGAAAGGGAATTTCAAGGATCCCTTCCCGCTCTAAAAGAGATGAAAACTTCCTTTTAACGAATACTGGCCACTTTCCAAATAAAGTATTCAGGATTCAGACGAGCCACAAAGATGGGTTTGCAAAGTCGTTTTATTAAACACTGTAGCTGTGGTAGTGTGCATATGATTCATGCCTGCAAAAATGTTTCACAGTAACTACTTTATACTTATTGTATGGATTACAGGCTTTAGCAAGATGGTGACCTTAATAGCTTGCTCAGCCAACCATTCATGTTCAGTTATTTAGCCTTGTAATCTTTTCATCCTTCCATCCTAGCTGGAGATATCATTGCATAATGTAGTTGGCAGTGTTATGCAGTAGAATAGCTGGCTACATCTTGGCTGGCATCGAGCCTAGTAGCTCAGTAGCTCTGCTTTGTTAGCTCTGTAGCTCTACATTTCTTTGTTAGCTCACCTTGGACATACTGGTTAGATTCTATTATAGAGTTGGCTTCAAACACACTCCTCCCAAAAACTCCAATCACAGATAGAGTTTTCCTATGTTCCCATGCATAGATGCTATCTTAACATTAGCATTATAATGTAAGTCTTACTGGGTGTGTTTAACCTTCAGTATCCATACCATAGAAATCTGAATGACAGAAACAACGGTCCATATCTTGACCTTTAAAATAAAATAGCTGAAACTATAATGAGAATTAACTCAGTCAGTTCCATATGACTATACATATAAATTAATCTGCTATAAGGATAGAACTGTAAATTCTACATACAATTACAATTTTTTTTATATATATATATATATATATATATATATATATATATGTTTGTTTTATTTGGTGTAAGTGCATATGGTATAAGTACTAGTAGCCAAAACGCTACCCCTAGTTTCTTTTTTAAAGATCTCCCTCTGCTGCACTGCCAGAGGGGATTTTGTATATTAAGGAAGACAACAGTAAGATTGGATTTATAACATTTATTTTCATTCCTGTGGTAAATCACTTCCCATTTGTATTTGCTGTATAGTTTCAGTGAGCTGCCATGGCGGACCTTACATGGATTACAAGATGTCCTTCTACTGAGGGCTTCACATTAACTCAATAAACTTACATTAACCAAAAGTCATATGTAAGATTAAAACTCAACATGGATTTTGTATTACAAATGTTATCAGAAGTGCTGACTATATGTATTACAGTTCCCTCCCTACAAAATGTATATCATTTGTTTATAAGGCATGATTTATTTCGTTAGCCAAAACCAGCTTATCATAAAACAGTTAAATTCAAGATACAAAAGGTATCTGCATTAGTGTTGACAGGTTTACGACAGTATCTCTCTGTAATGCAGAGTTGCAAAAGAAGTAACACATAGCAATTAAGACTTAATGTTGGCAAAAGGAAAATGGCTTGAAATATTGCAGAATCTTGATCAGAGAGGAGTACATAAGGTGTCATATAGAAGGTTTAACAGAGAGAGTGTCATGGGACAAAAAGAAAGTAAAGTGTTATGTGTGAAAACTATGACTTCAACACATCTTCCAGATAAGATAAAGCACAACACGGTGGGGGCTTACATACAAAGGAGTGATTTTGCTTTCAGGTGTCTAATTGCTACATAAATTAGAAGTACTTTTTGATTGTTTACATTTTATTTATTCTCAAATGCTAATTCAGGTTGAGAATTAATAATTCGGCCCCACTTTAGTTTGAAATTTGGCACTGATTACTTAACTCGTAATTCTAATTTAAATACAGTAAAATAATTTAAGAATTCATGGATAGGTGAATATATTGTTACATTGATGAGGAGCACATTGTAACAGCTAACTTTGATTACATTAAAGTATGTTTACGAGACCTGTCAGAATTTATTGTAAAGTATTAGTTTGTTTTCTCCCCAAAATTTCATTTTTATATCTTTTTAGCAAAATATGTTTAAAACGAGGATGAGGATGCAAACTGTAGGAACCTGTTGAGGTATATTCAGTAGTTTGAACTGTGCTCAAACTTTTTGTATGCCACTTTGTCCATGAATACATGCAGTTATTATAAATGGTTAATGTAAAGTCAAATAATGTATGATTATTACTGTCTAAGCAAAAAGATATGGATAGCATTGAATGTATGTGAACATATGTCATGGTGTCACATTTGTTTTATAAGTCTGCTAGCAAAAATGTTAGCATACATTTAAATATTTTTAATTGCTGTCCTCTGGATTCCAGTGGCAGTGTACCTTTGTACCTACAGTGTAGACAACATGAAGTTAATTCTTGAATTGAGGCTGCCGAAACAGAGGGAAGTAGAATATTGATCTTAATCTACCATAATGTTTGGCATGCTAGACATAGTGGGGAAATCATTAGCCATATTTGTGGAAGGTGAAGAAAGTCTCAAACAAATACTGAAAACTAAATAAGGTTGCTTTGTTTTGTTGCTTACATCAGTTTATAGTCAGACACAGGTACAAGAGAGCCCCATTTATATATAGTTATTCATCCACTAATGGTAGTACAGAATATATTGGTTACATCCCTTTCTGGAGTCACCGGAATCAGCTGGCATTTGTGTGATGGTCTGTATGCCTTTTTGGCAATTAAAAGCATTCCCTTACCAGCCCAACTTATAATAATGTTGAACACAGGTACACCTCCTGTTACACCCAAGTTTTACACAGTAAATGGTTTTTGCTTTAGTGAGAGAGAAAGCCAGACACAGACTTTGGTGTAAGATAGCTATTTTTAATATATTGTTAGCAAACTACCAACTGTGGTACAGTATAATTCCTATTGACATATAGTTAACCAGAGTATGGAATAATATCTGTATAGTGAATCCATTTTTTTTTCTGGAGCTCAGGCTGGCAGCAGGAATAAAAGGCAACATCATTCCACAGTGGGAAAAGCAAAACACCCTCCTGCTTAAGAACTGAGTCTCTGCTAACCAATCCTTCCACTGTCCATGTTTTATTTAACAAAGTCAACCAGATAAACCACTGTCCAGTACAAAACAGGTGACAGCACTATATACATACCTAAAGCTGAATTTGTCATCTACATTGTGTAAAAATTACAGGTTCACTTTAAGTATTGGGAGATGCAAACTGTATATAAAATATTGTATTAGCCATAAAAGAGCATGTCAAATAAACTGGCACAAATGACTAAACATGTATTAATTAAGGAGCATTTGATTGGTCTACATGGTGATGTCTCCATATATAGAATTTTGTCATACAAATATATCCCACAAAGTATTTTAAATCACTTGCAAATGTTTAATTTGTGTACAAAATATTGTACTGTAAAATGTAGGCTCTACCGTGCTCTATTAGCACAAAAAGGAAGTTGCCTTTTTAAAGTTTGACTATTATTATTGACAAACTATGCTACAATAATCTAAATCTTCCTAACGCCCTGTCACCCAGGAAACCACAAAGCCTGAAGAAAATGTGTTAACAGAAAATTGATTAGTGAACAGAATAACACTAACACAGACCCCCCTAAGAAAATGTCAGCAGCACATATGGGAAGATATCACAACCTGTCATAGTTACAGACAAATAATATTGTAAGCTTCATATGCCTCTACATCTGTAAATGATCTCGAACATCACTTAAGATTAAACATTCCACCAATGTTTTAATAAAACTTATACTTTAAATCAAATCCAAAAACTACAGAAACCATTTCTATAGCATATACACATTGAGTGTACAAAACATAACCTTCCTAATTTTGAATTGTACTTTTTTGTAGTTTAGCTCAGAGATTCTGACACTTTTTGACTCCAATGCTCTCCACGACTGTCAGGTTGATTAGTAGTCAACTCTCATACACTCTACTTAATTTGGATTAAGTTCTACTGACTGGGCAGGTCATTGCAGCAACCTGTATTCCATGTTTGTGGAAGCATCCTTGGACAATTCTTTCCTTGCGTTATGGAGCATTAGCATTCTAGCAGTATATTAAAATTACCTATTTGCAGATGAATACCTGTATTACACCAACTGAATTACACTCAACCTTCCAAACTGCTTCCTGATTTGCATGATGCATTAAGTGTCCTCATGTTTCTTTGAACATACGATTGTACTCTCAAATTGTGCATGTTCACTGCTTTCTCCATTTAAATGAATAGATAACACTGGGCACGGGACATGAGTGCAAATACAAGTTATGGCTCTATCAAGGAGCTGTCTGACATCATGATAGAATTGGTCCCTGAAAGATAGTTTTGAGGTAACTATTGCAATAAAGAAATATTGTCATTTAATAAATATTTCAAATGGAAATGTTGGACATCAGATTGGGTGCAAGGAGATTCCTGCCAAGTCGAGGTCTTCATTTATGTACAGCACACAGTAAATTTGCATACAATTTTACTACTGCATGATCAAAGTACACTTTACTTGTGCTCGTACTCTTAAATATACCTGTAGAACAGTGGTAGGCAGTGTTGTATTACTGCCTAAACTAACTACGTCTACGAAGACAGACTGAAGAGGTGTCACTTTGGGGGTCCAGATAATATGGGACCCTGAGCATCCATAATCAGGACTCATATTGCAGAATAGGAGACAGAGGGCCTGGTGCAAGATATCCCCTAAAAGCCTGAGGCCCCATGTTGACCACATACCAGGGCCCTGAGGTAGCATCTGCTGTATCCAGTACAGCCAAGGTAGAAGCTGAAAATACCCTGGAGCAGGAATGGAACATAACTCTCACAGGATAAACAGGATGCTGCAGGCTGAGATAGATATGCTAAGCAGAGCAAAAGGAAATAATGGACAAAGCAGAGTACTGGAGTAAAAGCAGAACTGAAAACAAACACAAACAGGGAAAATCAGAAACCAAATGAAGAATAGGAAATACAGGACATAGAGTTTAAATCAAAAACATAAATACAGTGCACAGACAAACAGGGCACGGACAAAGAGCATAGTGACATATAAACAAAACCACTAACATAAATAGAGAACTACCCTAGAACGCTACCTTGTAAAAAAGTGAGGGTTTAGTTACACCAAATGGTCAATGATAAGAAGAAGATAAGCTTGCCACCAGCATCAAGGTACCTCACAATAAGGCAAGTCCTACTGCTGTCCCTGCCTGTATAATAACTAAGAACTGAATTTAACAGAAATATAGACACCAATACATAGAACATAACTGTAGAAGGACAGACTGGGTAATGAATCACACAGAACATAAGGGGGTAGTTTAATAAGGCAGCAAGGGAAAGTGGGAATGGATCAAAGATAACACTGCAATAATCCAAGCATAAAGCATAACAAAGAAAGTGAACAGGTATAACTGGATACAGCCTGAATGAGCCTGCCAACTGGTTGTAGCTGTAACAAGTGTAACAAACTTACCTGCTCATTGCTGAAATGATCCTAGCATTCATCCACCTCAGCATACTCACCTGGCTACTCGCAGCTCCCATCAAGCTCCTGTGACGGCATATTTCTAAAGTCCAGTAGTTACCAAGATGGCCACGCGGCACCCTATGTGCATGCGCAAGCGCCGAAAATGACAGAACTTATAGGAGCTTTGCTCCTTAATTGGTTATACTCCCCGGTTAGTGATTGGCACCAGATTTGTATTTAAACCCCTCAGTTGCTTTTTACCTTTGCTTGTGATTGGTTGTGTTTTTCTCCTAGTCCTATAGCCAGTGTTCCTGACCTGGCTTCTTTGACCTCCCTTGATCTTGTGTCCCTGTGAACCCTATCCTCGATTTGCTTTTGACTATTCTGACTTCCATCATCCTGACTTCGGCTTTCAAATCTGTATCCAGTATCCAGTATCTCAGTACCAGTGGCTGTGTGTCCAGTATCCAGTATCTCAGTACCAGTGGCTGTGTGTCCGGTATCCAGGATCTCAGTTCCAATGGTTGTGTGCCCGGTAGCCAGTATCTCAGTACCAATGGCTGTGTGTCCTGTATCCAAAGTACATCCATTTGTGAACCTACTGTCACATACTCGTACTTCCCTATCCAGTGTTTGGAGAAAGATAGCGGTGCAGCAATTTAACTTTTAACCCCTTCATGACGTTAGGACGTGCTTTGCCGTCCTGAAAAATATTGCCTTGAAGACGTTAGGATGGCATAGCACGTCCTGCATTAAAATGAATAGTGCACACACGTGCACTATTCAAACCCAGCTTCTCCGCAACCGGACGCTGCCTGTCCACTTAGGCAGTGTCCCAGCCGTGAATCGCCGTCTGCACAGCCATGTGATCGTGGTGATTCGCTAAATACCTCGATCACATGGCTCCTCAATAACCCGTCCCGTATTGGCTGCTAAATTGAACAGCGTGCTTCCTGCACGCTGTTCGAGCAGCTTGAAGATAATCGGAGACTGCCTAAGTTGATCACATGGCTAAGTCAATGTTTAGAAACATTGACACTATATCCCTCTCACCCTCTGTACCTCACACACTGATCGTGAGGTGCAGAGAGTGACAGATCAGAGATACAGAGTTCCAGAGTAATACTGAGAGGTTCTTGATGAGTTTAATAAAAAATTATCCCCTTATTTCCTACTATTCACAGTACATAACTGTCTGATCATCCCAGTGTGGTGATCATTTCCCCCCAATTAATTTTTTTATAACAATAATTACTTTTTACTATATTCTAAAGTTTTTTTTTTAAAAATACAAACAATCTTAACCATTTTGACTGTTATTGATCAAAGTATATCACTGTGATCAACAAAAATATATATAATATACTGCGCCTATATGTGATGGAGTGAGCAGCACCTAGACACAGCTAGTGTTTCACTCCTAGCAAACAAGTGTAGACAAAATATCAAAAAGTGACAAGTGCGCTTAAAACCAACACTAATCACACTAAATATTTACCCTTTTCAGTAAGTAAAGCTTGCACAGGTGTTATCCAAAGGGAAAAACAATAAAAAATAATAATAAAATAAAATATAGTGTAGTATATCAGCTTAAAAGTGAAAATATACAATAGAATCTGCGAAGTGACCACTCACATTTGTTAGAGGAGTAATCTGCTCAGGAGTATCAGCATAAGGGAGGGTAAATATTTAGTGTGATTAGTGTTGGTTTTAAGCACACTTGTCTCTTTTTGATATTTTATTTCACTGTGATTAGTCTCATCACTTCAGTGATCTTTTTTTCTTTTTTTTTTTTGCTCACTTTTTTTAGATTCCTGCCTCTATTTTTTTCATTGTTAATTATTTTTGGGAAGTTTTAAAAGTTTTTATTAATACAAAAATATGAATTTTAACCCTTTCTGCCACTTGCTGATCACAGTTCATCACTGCGGCCAGTGTACGCAGTACACTGTGTGTTTTTTGTATTATTTTGGGTGGTGTGAATTTTTTGCAGGTACTTTTTTTAACCACTAAAAAAAATGTCCCAAATGTACTCTGCTGAGGAGGCTTATGTCATTCTGGCGTCAGACTCAGATTGTGAGACCCTAACTGCATCAGATGTAGAGCCCATGTCTGACACATCAAGTGACATGGCTGATAATCCACAGCCCGCTCAAATAAGAAGTACTAATCCTGTGCCTTTTTACAACAGTTATACATGGGCACTTCCAAATTCAGTAGCTCCAGAAATTCCCCCATTCACAGCCTCCCCTGGCATTACCTGGAATGATGATGATTTTGAGCCATATCATTTTTTTTCTCTTTTAGTAGAAGACAGCTTGTTTGAGGACATAGTCACACAGACAAATTTGTACGCCACGCAGTATTTCGCAGCTTACCCCAACTCAGTTTATATAAGACGCAATCTCTAATAACCCACTAACCTGTTGGAAATAAAACAATTCTTTGCTTTGGTCTTTGCAATGGGAATAATAAAAAAAAAAACACAATTTGGTCCTACTGGGCTAAGCACCCAGTTCTGACTACCCCACTATTTCCAGCGATCATGTCCAGACCGAAATTTGAACTCCTCTTGCGTTTTCTACATTTTACCGATAATACTATGTGTCCCCCTAAAACTGATCCACAATATGACAGGCTGGATAAGCTAAGACCTTTGCTGACATATCTGTCCAAAAAATTCTCAGATATTAATGTCCCAGAAAAAAATATATGTATCGATGAGTAGTTAATGAAATTCAAGGGGAGACTGTTTTTTATGCAGTACATTCCTAACTAAGCGCTCACGCTATGGAATAAAATTCTACAAGCTGTGTGAGAGTGGCTCAGGCTATACTTTTGCATTCAGAATCTATGAGGGGAAGGACTCAAAAGTGGATCCCCCAGGGTGCCGAGTCCATTGGTATCAGTGGAAAAATAGTGTGGGACCTTCTCCTCCCTTTACTAAATATAGGTTACCACTTGTACGTTGACAACTATTATATGAGCACAGACCTTTTTGAAAATTATATACTGCTTTGAGACAGTTGCATGTGGGACCATTAGACAATATTGGAAGGATTTTCCCAAGCAGATTGCGCAGCCAAAACATACCTGTGGAACAACCACAGCTTTACGTCACAAGAAGCTGCTTGCTGTCAGATATGTGGACAAAAAACACGATGAAAGCACAGTGTCAGTGCGTGTGAGAGGGACAAGTGAGCACGCTAGAAAACCACGCTGCATAGTGCAATATAAAAGACACATGGGGGGAGTGGACTTAGCGGACCTATGCCTTGTTCCATACCTTGTACAAAGAAAGACCAAGACATGGTACAAAAAGGTAGCCATATACTTTTTACAAATGGCAATGTACAATGTCTATGTGTTGTACACAAAAAGCCACAAAGAGAAAAAATATACTTTCCTGGAGTTCCAGATACAAATAATTTCAAAATGTGGTTTTCAGCAGTCTGTAATGCCAGAAACCTTACAATCTGAAAATGTCATGAGACTCACTCAGAGGCATTTCCCTTGCAGGATCCCCCCTACTGCCTGCAAAAATGCACCACAGAAACATTGCCGTGTGTGCACGAAAAAGAGAATAAGAAAAGATTCAAGCTACCACTGCCCATCTTGCCCTTCACTGCCAGGCCTTTGCATAAACTGCTTTGGTGACTACCACCGTCTAATGAGATATTAGTATATAACATTGCTGTGTGCCACAAACTGCCCCAGTTGTTTGAAAATTTAAATCACCTTGACAGTTAGTTATAAGTTCTAAAAAGTTTTAAATAGTTTAAATTTTGGAATGGGGCTCTGCAATAGTACCCCAAGTGTGACATGGTCCTGCCAAATCAATCTGTGAAAATTCATAGTATCGAAACCGCAATATGCAGGTTATGGTTTTTGCCCTCTAACTTCCAAAAAGCATGGGGCACCAATGAATGTGGGGTATTTCTGTAATCAGGAGAAGTTGGTGAACATGTTTTAGGGTTTTTTCTGTAGCTTCACCTGACCCGAGGAAGAAATTTTAAGCAAAATCGCAGTGTTCGCAAAAAAATTCTGAAAAAATTAACTACCCCTAAATTTGGTAAACAATTTGTGGCACAATGCCGGAATTAAACATCTATAACTACCCCTAATGAGATACCCCATGTTGTCTGCTTTCCAAAAATATATACATTGATGGGTAAATTTTGGAATAGGGCACTGCAATAGCACCCGAAATGTGACATGGTCCTGCCAAATCAATCTGTGAAAATTCCAAGTTTCAAAACCGCAAAATGCAGGTTATGGTTTTTGCCCTCTAACTTCCAAAAAGCATTGGTATTTCTGTAATCAGGAGAAGTTGTTGAACATGTTTTAGGGTTTTTTCTTTAACTTCACAAAATGTCTGCAAATTATTAGAAGGGTTATTAGAAGAAAAACTTTTTTTTTCAATATTTTTTTTATTATTTCAAATGTATTGTACTGTAACTATGGATTCTACATGTGCAAAGGGTTTCATAAGAAAGCCCTATCTGTCCTTTAAAAAACAATATATAACTTGTGTGGGTAAGATAAATATTAAAGAGGGGAACCATGGTTGAATGAACACATGGTTAAAATGACAAAAAGCCTCACGTCTTCAGAATGTGTAACACCCCACGTCATGAAGGGGTTAAAGCAGTGCCCGTGGTTCAACCAAAGGTGTCACTGATTCAGACCATCCTCCTCTCTGGCAGGTGCTGGATTTTTTTTTACTCAAAAAAAGTTCCTTAAGACCATGCATTGACTACAGGAGTCTCAAAAAAGTCACAGTGAAAAATAAGTACCCCTTACCACACATCTCAGCAATCTATGATCAAATCAGGAGGCTAGGTATTTTATTAAACTGGACCTAAGGGGTGCATATAATCTTGTTCGCATCCTGGAGGGTGACGAGTGGTTAACGGCAGTAGTTCAGTCAGGCCAAGGGCAGCACAGAAGATAAATATACCATCTTTCTATTATATTTTGCCAGTTTATCTTTAAATTCTGTTTTTACTCAGTGAATCAATAGCATATACATCAGTTAAATATGTAAAATTCTTACAATGTCTATATTTTAAAAATATACTTTTAATTTATTTCACAGGGTAAATTATTCATTTCTCTATGAAACATTGACTTTTTTAATATCAGAGCTCTTAATAAATTGTCTAATTTGGCAGATTTCAAGGTGAAAATTAATCATTACTGTCAGAATGCTTATATTAGTTACATGAGGAGACCTGCTTGTACAATTTTAGTCTATATTTTGTATTCCATCAAAATGTAATTTGTTCTTGTATTTGTTAAACTGATAACATATCAATCATTTGATGAGAAATTAAGTAGAAACTACAGATTATGACTTGTCCTACCCTACTATTGTTAACTTTACATAAAGAATCACTCCAACTAGAGAATTAACTATACACACAATAAGCAGGTTTGTATGTAATCACAAAGTTCTGGAACTGAGGATACTTTCTGCAGACTGTTAAAGGGACATGTCCAAGGCAGGTAAACTGTGAGGTGAAGGTATTCACCTTAATGAGAGCATACCCAATGTTCAGCTGCAGGCACCTAGTCTGTGACTAGCTTAGCTCACCAACATTTGTCTTTTCCCTGCTTGCACAAAGTTGAGGTTGTTGGCTCATCATTGTCTGTTTGCACCTTGCTGTCCAGGGCTTAAGTGTGAGGAGGTTTAATTGCACCTCATCCAACACATTACAAAGTGTTTGGTAGCAGTATAAACTGCTTTGTGTGCCCACTACATAGGAGGTGAGAGTAGGTTCTCATCATACTGAGATTGTGCCTTTATGTGGAGTCTTAACTTAATTATTCTTTGGCTAATTCATATAACCAAAACCACTATTTTATTTTATTTTATTTATTCTACAGATTTATATTATTTGAGCCTGTGACTAGCTTAGTTCACTTAAAAAAAACGATAATGAGGGGGTGCACTCTATTGAGGGGGTGCCAGGCCTGAGATCTCCACCTTGATCCCCATATAAGCAGTAATGATACACAGGAGCCGGCACTCACAGTGATAGGATTTATTCCAAATGATAGCAATGTTTCAATCCAACAGGATCTTTATCGAGCTCGATAAAGATCCTGTTGGATTGAAACGTTGCTATATTTTGGAATAAATCCTATCACTGTGAGTGCCGGCTCCTGTGTAGCTTAGTGCACTGACATTTTTCTTTTACCTACAGTTTTTTCCGGCGTATAAGACGACTGGGCGTATAAGACGACCCCCCAACTAAGTCGTCTTATAAGCCGAAAAAAATTGCATCTATATTTTAACCTTTTAGGTTAAAATAAAGAGTTTCCCACCCTCCTCCCCCCTTCCCCAATCCTCAATCCCCAGTACTTACCTATTTTCTGCTCTGTCTCCCGCTGATTAAGCCGGTCCGTGGCTGTGAGGGAAGCGTTGTGAGCTCCCCTCAGGCCGCGCGGGCAATAAAGTTTTGTTTAAAAAAAAAGTTTAAACAGACTTTATTAAAGCCGCGCGGCCTGAGGGGAGCTCACAACGCTTCCCTCACAGCCACGGACCGGCTTAACAGCGCGAGCGGAGACAGAGCTGAAAATAGGTGAGTAAATCCCAGTACCCGGCGTATAAGACGACCCCCCAACTTTTGAGAAGATTTTCAGGGGTTAAAAAGTCGTCTTATACGCCGGAAAATACGGTACCCACCAAGGACTTCCCAGCAACACCCACCTTAAAGAACCAAGAAAAGTGGACCCAATACTGGAATGGGATACAGAAGACAAGGTCGGCAGACCAGGGACGAGAGAAGCAAGAAGTCAGGATAACAAAAATAGGTCAGGGCTGGTAGCAAAGTTTCGCGGGTCAGGAAAAAGACTGGATTCGGCAAGGTAGAAGACAAAAATAGAAGGGCTGGACTGAAGTGTAGTAGGGGTCACAAAGCAGGGGTCACAATTAACACACTTGCAATAGTCAGCAAAAGGCTGGATTCGGAAACAGTAATCATAATAAACAATAAATAATCGAACAATAAATAATAGATGCTGCACGCACACCAGGCCTGATGCTGGCTGAAGCCGGTGCAACACCCGGGAAGGCCCGAGGATGCTGCCTGAGGTCTACCCGAGTTCTGCAATTGGAGGCAGAAGGAGAAGAAGTGACAAACCGGGTGGCAATGGACAGAACAGAGCGGTATGTCACATTGTAATTTCTACTGACCTATTCACTCCAGCATTTGAATAGAACCTGGAAGGAAAAAGAAGCAACATTTAGGGATTTATTCGGCTGAATTTTAGATTTTTTCCAACTCACCTACTTTGGCATTAAGATTGATATTCCTGTGTCAATTATTTCATGAATGAAGCTCAAAGTATCAAAGTAATAGGATACTTGCATCATGTGCACAGCTATGGTTGTCGGTTCTGACACTTATAACTTTTACATGTTCCCCTGCAGAATGTAGAAATAATGTGTGTAATTGATTAATTAAGAAGGGTATGTGATTTCCCTCTGAAGACAGGGCAGAATCTAAAAAGTTATATGCGTTCCACAAAAGATGCTCCAATAGGCATCAGTAGTAGGTAGTGTAAGATCACTGTAGATTAATGGAAAAAACTCTAGCAATTCAGATACTGAGAGGGATATCTGCTTTGGGTAAAATAACATAACAATGCCGTAGTTGCCAACAGTGGCCATATTTCCAGGGCCATGTTTTCCACATACAGCAAGAAGAACATGCAAAGTGCAGCCTGGCAGTTTGTAGGATGCAAACAGAAAGAATCCAATTAATCATGGTACGTCCTATGAGATCTCCACCCTGATTAATTGGACTCTGTATGTAAATGCATCCAGCAAACTGTCAGCATGGACTTTGCATGCTCTTTCTGCAGCATGTGGAACAAATATGGATCACTGAAAACATGTCCTCAGTTGTAGGTACATTCTTTCAGGAAACAGATGGATCTCCCTACATGTCCTCACTTTCTCTTCTGCTTAGAAGTCTCGTTTTTCAAACTGTTATGAATTGGTAGTCATCGTCCATAATATGTAGTTAAAAGTGAAGAAAAAAAACTTCCATTAATTAAATTAAATCTAACCTTCATTACTTTAAAATACTCCTTCATTAAAATATAGAATTGTTTTTTTTTTTTTTTTTTTAAATCTCAATCAGCAAAAATATGCTCTCAAAAATAAGCAAAATGCCACTCAATGACACCATGGATTATATGAGAATGTATGTAGGATGTGTTTAGCACTATAGATGACCTGTGTATTTCCTCAAAAACAATGAATGTATCAGTGAATGCAAAGCCGACCAGCATTCCATCAAGCATAAGAAGATTAGTAGTAACCAGAATGGTTGATAGCAATCGAAATAAACACAGTAAGATTTTTGCAGCTCGTTAGCCTTGATCATCCCTAAAGATTAGAATGTAATTAGCTGCATGCACACAACGATTACCACAGCAGCCAGTAGCATCATTGTGCCATACTGACTGTGAATTATTGAAGTCACCTTGAGAGTGCTTTACCGGATTAACAATCATGATCTGAATTTAATCAAACACCAGGTGCTTAATACTCTGAATAGCAATTTACATGAGAGAACTTTATGTTTCTCATTTGCGGTAGATAATGTTTTATGCTTCTAACAGTTTGTTTGTTTGTTTGTCTATAGAATATATCCTTCGCAAAATAGTATTATAATGAGTATGGAATCTGAAAAATGTCAGGGTGAAACCACTCTCTATTACATGAAATGTTAATGTTGCTCTGTCATTGTGAATGTAAAAGGTAAAAATGATCCTTCTGTTGTGTTAGCAGAATTACAAGCAAATGCATAGATTAAGTAAAAAAAAAAAAGCATATTTTAAATGTGTTTATGGTGTATACTAAATATACTTTAAATTACACATTTCAATGACATGAGTTATCACTTATCTATTGTTTTAACTACAAATGTTCTATTACAGTCTATGGTATTTAAATGACCTGATATAAAATAATTCAGGTCACTGAACAGAGCCCAATGAGTGGAAATATAGCAGATATGCTCAGTACTTTGCTTTTTTGGGATATAAATAATCAACAAATTATTGTATAGAAATTAGTAAACCATGTTTCCTGTAAGTGCAAAAATCCCCAAATTATTATGTAGCAATTATTTGCAAAAAATAAAATATGATAATAGGAATGCAGAAAATAAGGTAGCACAATATCAGACTCAATCATTATATTTTCCTCACATTAATATGAAATATGTAGGCCCCACCAATCTTTTAGATTACTGTACATTAACCAACTGTGTAATAACATTAAAGATTTTAAATTAACATGATTAACATGCAGATGCTATGGTGTGGAAGAAAAAATGTAATTGAACATTTTTCACAGAATACTTAACACCTGCACTTTATCTATGCAGTCTTGCAGTTTGTAGGATGCATATACATTTCATAGAATCTATAAGGATTGTGTTGACCACGTTAGTAAATGAGAATTGCCATGTTTTTCTTTATATGTATATATATATACATCAGATAATAGTATTATCGGATAATAAAATAGTTTTATTAAAAAAAATGCATTTTTTGTTTTTATTTCTTTACCCTGCACCCAGACTGCACTCACAGGACTTGCCCCAGCCCCAGATTTGCACTCAGTATTGGCCCCAGCCCCCAGATTTGCACTGGCAGGACTTGCCCCAGCCCCCAGATGTGCACTGACAGGACTAGTCTCAGCCCCCAGATTTGCATTCAAGGTTTGCCCCAGATTTGCAATGACAAGAATCACCCCAGCCCCAGATTTGCATTCAGGATTTGCCACAGCCTTCAGATTTGCAATAACAGGACTTGCCCAAGCCTCCATATTTGCACTCAGGACTTGCCCCAACCCCCACATTTGCACTCCAGACTTGCCTCAGCCACCAGATTTGCATTCAGAACTTGCCCCAACACCCATATTTGCACTCAGGACTTGCCCCAGCCACCAGATTTGCACTGAAATGACTTGCCCAGGCCCCCAGGTTTGCACTGACAGAACTCCCCTACAGCATCCTCATCACGTGACCCCTGATGCTTTCAGATGACATTCAGTGTGACAGGTAGCCTCAGATTATGGTTGTGACAGCGCATAGACATCAACTGCCTTTGCCCGCAGCCCACTCTCCAGTCAGCGCCTCCGGCAACCATCGCATGTTGCGCCCTGTGCAATCACATAAGTCGCACACCTCTAAGGTCGGCCCTAGAAACAGTGGCCATATTGGTGGCCACAATCTGCGGCGGAACCCCCATTTTTGGGGGAAATGCTTGTATACACCTACAAAGATTGGCATGAATATGGAAGTTTTTGTATCAAACGTTAAGAGGTTAATTTTTTTTAATTTATGGCATTGACAAACTCCCATAGATTATTCATGCCTAATTATTCAAAAGGAATAATAAATCTACTGTAACAAAATAATAACAGTACAAATGAGCAAAGCACATAGTCTTGTTAATGCATGCATCACAGAATTAAAGGTAAGCTAGTTTGTTGCCTCTAAAAATAATACCACTGGCTTTGGAATAGAATAATAAAAAGCATTTAAGTACTGTGACTCCCCCTTACATGAAGCTCTTTATTGACATATTCATTGAAACAGAGTATCTATAAAACATTATATAAACAAGTTATTAGTTATCATAAGTAGTGTTGAGCGAACCCGAACCGCACTGTTCAGGTTCGTACCGGACATTACGGTGTCCCTGCCACGAACCCAAACCCAGACATTTCACTGTATGTTCTGGTTGGAGTTCAAGGTTCGGCTATAAACCGAAAGTCTTTAAACCGAAAGTCATTCGGTTTATGGACTTTCGGTTTATAGAATAGCCAATAGCATTACATGTATTCTATAAGCCGAAAGTCGATAAACCGAAAGACATTCATTTTATAGACTTTCTTTTTATATAATAGCAATAGCTTTAAATGTATTCTATAAAACGAAAGTCTATAAACCGAATGTCTTTCGGTTTATAGACTTTCGGTTTATGGAATACATGTAATGCTATTGCTATTCTATAAACCGAAATAGAGTCCCCATTCATAAGAATAGGTCAATTGACCTATTCTTATGAATGGGGACTCTATTTCGGTTTATAGAATAGCAATAGCATTACATGAATTACATATGAGAGTCAAATAGAACCGCTTACAGCGAACTTTGAAAAATTCGAATAGTTTTGGGTGGTAAATAGTACATTTGTGTCTTGCAGTGCACTTCATATCTGAGAGTCAAATAGAACCGTCAAATACTGTGCTTACAGCGCACTTTGAAAAATTCTAATAGTTTTGGGTGCTAAATAGTACAGTATTTTTAATTTGTATGTATTTTATGTTTTTTGAAGTTATTTCTCTATCCATATTTTTTTGCAGGGCACTTGTCCTACTCTTACCCACATTTTAATTCCTTTTGCGCCCTCTAGTCCTTTCCAGGACTTTTTTTAGAGGCATTTTAGTGGCCAAAAGTTTGTGTCCCCATTGACTTCAATGGGGTTCGGGTTAGGGGTCAAGTTCGGGGTCAACTTTTTTCCGAAGTTCGGTCGAACCTCTCGAACCCGAACATCCAGGTGTCCGCTCAACTCTAATCAAAAGCACACATTGACTGCAAAGTGCATGAGGAGGAAAACGTATTATATACCATAACTGTATATCCTACATATCGAATGCTTATTTATTATTTTGTCAATATTCAAATTATCTTGTTCATGTCAATTACATACTGATTACATACTCGTTGGCACAGGACCAGGCTACATGTCAAATATTAGAAACATTTTAAAATGGTGAAATTCAGTAAATTGACAACATTTTGGTCATAGAAGAATTCTCCTAAGGTTGTCCAGTCACCACAGCTTCTTATTTGGGGAATAAACCACTTTGAATGCAGGGGAAATGCACAAAGCTCTCTGGTATTCAGTGGGTCAAACATATTTAAATTCCATACAGCATATAGTAATTATTTAACAAACCACCTTCACTTCTCCTTTAAATTCGAATCACATAACACTATGCAAAATTATTTAGGAATTTTCTGCTTCAGAGAAATATTGATGTTAAATAATTAATCATTTAATTAATCACTGTGGCAGCAAGTATGAAAACAACAAGTCTAAATCAATGTGGCTAAACAAAAAAGGCAAGGAATAAAACTGAAAGTAAGGAACAACATGTGCTCAGACAGTATTCGAAATAACCCATAATCTGATTTATAAAACAAACTCCCCTAATGCAAGTCAGTTTTCTTACCTCCGGGACAATAATGAGGAAGTAAAGCACCTTATTGCTGAAAAAAATAAAGCATAAAATAAGAAAACACATTATAAACTAGAGAAAATTAGGAGTTACTAATAAAACCGTGTGAGGTCTGCGATAACACATGTTAAAAAAAAGGTGAGAATCATAGCATATATAGCTTGGAACAAAATGAGGAAGAAATGATATGATAAAAATGACAAAATAGAGCATATGTAAGAAAGCATTAAAGGAGGAAATAGGGGTAGCAGTAGGAAGTACAGGAATTTTCTGTGAGGTTCCCTAGAACATTATTATATTGACCATCACAAGTAAATGTCCACCATGATGGACTTTGGTGTCTACTCCTGGGTATGTGGATGAATGGAACAAACATTTTGGAGACTTATATATTAGAAGGACACAAGAAATTTGTCAATCTCATATAAGCATTTTTACATACACACCAGTTGTTTCACAACTTTCATTTATCCCTCTTTCTCCTTACCTAGTATTCTCCCCCCAATCATTTTACTGTTTCCCAGTATTATATCCACATGTCTTTTCTCTGTTGTCTTAACCTCTCCCTTTAACTTTCATGCTGTCTTTTGTTCATTGCTTTCTAGTTATTTACACTTTTGTTGCATGCTACACCAGCAAAGACCTCTCTCCAGGAAGGGACTCAGCCCCACTGCTTTACATATTTATACCAGCCCCACAGCACCATTATTTTATTGTATAGAATTGGAAAAAGGATACATAGAACTAAAAAATACACTATTTATAGATAAGACATATGAAAACACATAAAGGAGTATATATAAAGAGTAAATCAATCAGCATACTTATAGGTTTACATTTTAGTCCCTTGACAAAGAGAACCTTAGTCAAATTAAAAAGGTTGGTGTTTATTTAAGAATTAATCAGCAGTGGGGTTTTTCTGATAAGACCTTCATGTACAAAATTACACTGAAACTTTGATTTAAGTTTTGTGCAGAATTTCACTTGTTTCTGAATGGTATCCCCTGATATGCCCATAGCAGGTTACAATTAAATTAAAATTGGTTAGTGTTCCTTTAAGAATAGATTATCCTATTGTAGTAAGCGAGGTCTTGTTTGCAATAATAATACTCAAGCTGTTTAAATAAGATGAATTACCTATTTTTGTTCAGGGGTCTTTTTTTTTAGATTATTTAGTTGTTTATATTTGTTTATTGTATATATAATTTGATTAGGGAGGAGTCAATGGACTTCAAATAATTCACGTGTGTCTGTTGTTTAACATGAATCTTGAAAATGGCTGTGGAGGCAGGGCCGCTTTAAGTCTTTATCAGTGGGCCCCCCTCAACTCAATTTTTCTAAATTCACAATGTAAGTGTATGTAAATCTAAACTTTTTAATATTATATGCAACTATTTTAATATCCTGTTCAACTATTTTTATATGTAATAAAAATGTTATTGAAAAATTGGATTTCTTGTTTTTATTCCCTTCTTCCACACCCACATTGCACCTAAAGGACTTAACACAGCACAATACAGTACCCACAGCACTTATATTGCACTGACAGCACTTGCCTTGCACTCATAGTGCACCCACATAATTTGGCATGCCACAGTGTCAATTTGCCCCACAGAATATACCACAGTGTCTCTTTGCCCCACAGAACTGACCCTGCAGAACATGCCACAGTGTCAATTTGTCCCATAATACATGTTATTTTGCCCCACAGAAGATGCCACAGCATCACTTTGCCAATTTAAATTACCCACAGGCAGGTACCACTTAACATGCCACAGTTACTTTGCCATTAAGATATGCAACAGCCACTTTGCCCAATAAAATATGCCACTGTTTGTCCATTAATATGCCATAGCCAGGTTGCCCAAAAACATACCACTGCTAGTTTGCCCAAAAATATGCCACATCCAATTTGCTCATTAATATACCACTGTTATTTTGCCCATTACTATGCCCCAGGCAATTTGCCCATTAATATGGCACAGCTAGTTTGCCCATTACTATGCCACAGACAATTTGCCCATTAATATGGCACAGCTAGTTTGCCCATTACTATGCTACAGGCAATTTGCCCATTAATATGGCACAGCTAGTTTGCCCATTAATATGCCACAGCCCATATGCCCATTAATATGCCACTGTCAGTTTTCCCATTATTATGCCACAGACAATTTTCTCATTACTATGCGACTGTTAGTTTGCCTATTAATTTGCGACCGACAATTTGCCTATGAATATGCCAGTGTTAGCTTGTCAATTAATATGTTACAGCCAATTTGCTCATCAATATGCCACAACCAATTTGCCCATTAATATGCCACAGTTTGCCCATTAATATGCCACTGATCTTTTGACCTTTACTATGCCACTGTTAGTTTTCCCATTAATATGCCACAGCCAATATGCCCATTGATATCCCACTGCTAGTTTGACCATTAAAATGTGACTGCTAGTTTGCCCATTAATATGTGACTGTTAGTTTGCCCCTTAATATGCCAATTTTAATTTGCCCATTAATGTTCCATAGCCAATTTGCCCATTAATATGCCACCGCCAATGGGCTCATTAATATGCGACTGTTAGTTTGCCCATCAATATGCCACAGCCAATTTTCCCATTAATATTCCACAGCCATTTTTCCCATTAATATGTCACTGTTAGTTTGCCCATTAATATTCCACAGCCAATTTGCCCATTAACATGCCACTGTTCGTTTGTCCATTAATATGCCACAGTCAGTTTTCCCAATAAAAGTGTCCCCCCTTCCCCAGTACTCACCTTGCTGCTGCTCTCTCTCTGTCCCCCGCCACCTCCTCTGCAATCTTCCCTCCACACAGATTGCATGTGTGGAGGAGGGAAATACAGCCGCTGGATATAACTTGCTGTCATATCCAGCAACAGTGACAATATGCCAGACCTGGAAGCGGAGTACCAGCTGCTGCCCTAGAATGACTGACTCCGTGTGAGACAGTCACACGGGAAGCAGGACCATCTTGGACCTGTGGGGGCCCCCTTAACCAGTGGGCCCTGGGCAAGTGCCCACTTTGCCCATTGGTTAAAGTGGCCCTGCATGACAAGGCCAGATAGCTTTGTCAATGTCATTTAAATATGTCAAAAGCACAATGCACCATTGACATGAAGAGGTTAAAATTAGTTTACATTTTATCAGTGGCACTCTATTTGTATTTTTTCTTATTCTGTTTCTTATAAGCATTCCATCAGTTGATATTCAACTTTGTATATATATATTCCTTGATTTTGGATATACATGTATGTAACCCTAGCATTTTGTACACGTCATAAACCAGTGATGCTGATCATTATTGAAGCTGTGTGCCCAATCTTCCAACAAAATGCATGTAATATGCTACAAAGTGCTAATAATGACTTCTGCAGATGAGCAGGAAGAGTGAGAGTGTGAGGACTTGGGGCTGGGAGCCTATGGCAGGGAGGTAGCGATGGGCCACAGGGGAGAAGCGACCAAAGGTGAGGCAATGTGCAATCCCAGTCAAGGAATAAACAGGATTGGAAGAATAAAGCAGTCCAGGCCAGGTTCAAAGGGCAGGAGAGGTCAGAATGTCCAGGAGGGAAACCGAGGTCAAAAATCGAGGTCTTGGAGGGATAGGAGGAATCACAGGGAATACGCTCTGAGAAGGAACCAAGATACCACTTAGCAGCTCAATTCACAAGCACTGATTGAAGTCAGTGCTCGGTATTTAAAGGCTGCCAGTTGAGTAGCCCTGCCCCCTCCAATTAGGGAAGTCCACCCACCCTCATAGAGAAGCCTGACACACACTCTCCATGCCCCCGCTGCTTCCACCAATGGGAACTTACCATCGGGCATTAGGCCACGCCCCCACCATCCAGATGATGGAAGCATCAGTCACTCGCGGGGCGCGAGTTACTGGAGTCCGGGGATGCAGCCTACTCCGCAACGGTCTTCCCTTCCAGCGAGCTGCTGCGGGAGCGGGTGAAGGTAAGGGACCCTGGCCTGGTGTGGGAGGGGGTCGGGGATCCCCACAGAGAGGCAGCCTGAGAGGATGTCTGTGCACCTGATCAGCACACAGGCATCAAGATGAGTGCTTGCCCGCCCTCTGGCCCATGTGCAACAGTGGAGCTCTTTTTGTGGCCACTGTGCCATAAACAATACAACTGGTTCCATAAGAACTGTATAAAGTTAACAGAGCAATCGTTAGGAAAAATGCCATAATATGCATGCTAAGAAAAGGGATAAAAATGATGACATCCAAAAAAGAGATGGTGCATTTTAAGTCACTGGTAATTTGTAAAATGGTAAGCCATTAAAAGTCCCTTCTGCCTGAAACTGCACATTTGAGTCGTTGGGTTTGAAAGACTGTTTTTTTCGCAAATCACATAAATTGTTCTAAGATGCAGAATTTCCCCATAATGATTCCCTCGGCAACCAATGTGGAAGGCAGCCAGTTTACTAAGAAATTGCATATATAATATTTCTTCACAGGCAACGGAATAGTAAAACGATGCAAAATTATATAACTGTCTATGTGCTGAAAGTGGGATCAGTGAAGTGTGATTTTTACCTTCCATATTTTCCAAGGAGCAGAATAATTAACTGTAGATCGCCTGCAAAAAATATTTAAGGCAAGCTTTTGAAAAAAGGAGATTGAATAGATATGTTCTGCATCTCAAGTCTTGTAGACTGTAATTACCAGCAACATCACTGTGGTTTAATTTTCTGGGATTTGCGGTCAGTTGCAGTGTTATCCCACGAAAGCAGGAAAATATGTACTTTCACCAAGCATGAACTGTAAACACTTGTTAAGTTATAGTAAGTCTGTTGTAATCCACTGTTAAAAAAGAATATCATCAGATTTCGAGAAAATAGCCTTATTACTGCATATGTGCACCCTTGAAATAAGCAAGCTGGTATAATACAGCTAGCTTTAAACACAAAATGCTTTGTTCCATAATTGTTAGCTCCAAGGAAATAGCACTATTCTTTGAAGAACAAATAAATAAATAGTGCTCTACATAATTAGGTGGAATAGATATAAACAGCTTTATAGTTTTACTCTTTTGCCACAGTGAGTGAGCATAGTTAGCATTCAACGATCTTACCTTTCTTTTGTTACATAGACAATATTAGAGCAACAGATTCCAGAGACCAGGAAAAAGTGAGAAAAAAAGACTGGATAATGAAAAAGCAAACCCAACACACTTCAAAGTGTCCGGAGAGGAATAAAAAGGGGGGATGGCACTCTTCATCGCGGCTGCTTCCGCCCAGCCGCTTCACCCCTGACTCTACACAGCAAGACAGATCGTCGCTGGAGATTTCATCGCGGGACATTTCATAGCTAAAGATAAGTATTTTAGCTATTTTAGTTTGGTTATAATTAGGGTTTAGGGGGTTAGAATTAGGGTTTAGGGGGTTAATTTTAGTATTATGGCTCGGGAGTTAGTATTAGGGTTAGTATTAGGGTTTAGGGGGTTAATTTTAGCATTAGGGCTCGGGGGTTAGTATTAGGGTTAGTATTAGGGTTAGTATTAGGTTTTAGGGGGTTAATTTTAGTATTAGGGCTCTGGGGTTAGTATTAGGGGTCGGGGGTTAGTATTAGGGTTAGTATTAAGGTTAGTATTAGGGTTTAGGGGGTTAATTTTAGTATTAGGGCTCGGGGGTTAGTATTAGGGTTAGTATTAGGGTTTAGGGGGTTAATTTTAGTATTAGGGCTCGGGGGTTAGTATTAGGGGTCGGGGTTAGTATTAGGGTTAGAATTAGGGTTTAGGGGGTTAATTTTTGTATTGGGGTTAATTTTAGTGTTAGTATTGGGGTTTAGTGTTTAGTGTTATTATTGGGGTTTGGGAATCATTTATTAGGGGGGGTTATTTTCTTTTTACTTGTACATTTGTAAGAGCTGACAGTTCAGCGCTGAACTGTCAGCTCTTACATAGCCGCGGCCATGATGTAGCGGGCGCGTTATTCTTCATTGCTGACAGTTCAGCGTTCTAACTGCCGCGCTAAACTGTCAGCGATGAAGATGCAGCGAACAAGTGTCCTAGACCCTAAAAAGGAGCAAGTCGCCATTTGGTATTATAACAGTGGTTGCACCTTTTTATAACTCCTGACACTTTGCAGTGCGGGAGAGAAGGACTTCCACCAAACAGAGTGTGTTGGAGGTTCTCCAACACTAAAAGTGCCTGATTGATTTTCTATTTTACAAATCCTGAACCTGGAAATTTTCCGGCAGCAGCGCAAACTGCTGAAAATTGTCTGCTTTATTCGTTGGCGCACACGCAGATAGCTCCACTATTGGGCGCTATCTGCACATACGTCATAGTTATACATAACCCTTATAGTGTCAATACACAGATTGGGCTCTTACACTATAAACACACATCTAAAATCACATGGATCCAGCATAGCTAGAGGCTTTGTTTTAAATGTGGCAAAGCAACAAATTCCTCTCAGACCATACAACAACTTTGCTGAAAACAATGGCTACTCCCAGTGGCATTCCCACCATTGGTGCAGGGGTCGCAGCTGCCCGTCACTCCAGGGGCCCGGCTGCCATGCGACCCCTGCACAAAAAAAAAAACAGAAAAAGAAAAGTGTGTGCAAACGGGGCAGCTTCCCAGGGCCCATTCATTCTTGGGGCCCAAGGCAGCTGCCCTGTGGGCCACCGCTGCCCGTGTGACTGTCTCACATGGAGACAGTCACTATCGGGCAGCAACCGGGATGCGGACCCAGCTTTTCTTCACAATGTCACATCCGGTGGCTATATTTCCTGCACTCAGCGTGCGTGCAGGAAACATATCAGAGGGGAACTTGGAGCATAGAAAACTTGGCAGCCGATGAGCAGCATATAGGTAAGTGGGGGGGGGGGGGGGGGGGGCTGGCAAAAAACACGTGCAAATGGGCATATAAGACAGGCAAATATCTGGCAAATGGGCAAAATAATTGGCAAATGGGAAAATAACTGGGGCAAATGGGAAAATAACTGGGGCAAATAGGAAAATAACTGGGGCACATAACACAGGCAAATATCTGGCAAATAATTGGCAAATGGGAAAATAAGTGGCAATATAACTGGCAAATGGGAAAATGGTAAATGGGCAAATAACTGGGGCAAATAACACTGGCAAATGGGCAAAATAACTGGCAAATGGGCAAAATAATTGGCAAATAACATGGGCAAATAACTGGCAAATGGGAAAAATAATTGGTAAATGGGCAAATAACTGGCAAATGGGAAAATAACTGGGGAAAATAACTGCAAATGGGCAAATAACACGGGCAAATAACTAGCAAATGGGCAAATAACTGGCAAATGGGCAAAATAACTGTCAGGTTAATAGTGGCATAATAATGGGAAAATTGGCTGTAGCATATTGGCAATATGGCTGTGGCATATTAATGGGCAGGCTAATAGTGGCATATAAATGGGGAAATTACTGTGGCATATTAACTGGCAATCTGAATGTCTGGCTGTGGCATATTAATAGGCAAATTGGCTGTGGCCAAAGTGATACTGTGGCATGTTCTGTGGGGCAAAATAACATGTACTATGGGGGAAAGTGACACTGTGGCATGTTCTGCAGGGGCAGTTCAGTGGGACAAAGTGACACTGTGCTATGTTCTAGTGGGCAAATTTACACTGCGGCATGCCAAATCGTGTGGTTGCAATATGAGTTCAAGCCAAGTGCTGTGGGTACTGTATAGTGCTGTGTTAAGACCTTTAGGTGCAATGTGGGTGCAGAGGAACGTAATAAAAATAAGAAATTAACAATTTTTCAATAAAATTTTTATTACATATGAAAATAGTTCATACATGCAGCTAGTTATATACATATATTTGGGGTCCACCTTTTTAAAAGGCTGGAAATATTTTAATGTTTTTTTGTGTTCAGAAAAGTAATAATACTTGGTGGATGAGAGGTTAATATATGAAGGAGTTTAAGCATGCATGGGATAAGCTCACACAGGTTGCACACGGGGCGGATCCAGAGTCTGATCTCGGGAGGGGCACATGTCCGTCTGTCTTTTCCTCTCTCCCTTGTCCGTCTGTCTTATCCTCTCTCCCATGTCCGTCTGTCTTATCCTCTCTCCCATGTCCGTCTGTCTTTTCCTCTCTCTCATGTCCTTCTGTCACGCTCCTCTCCCTTCCCATGTCTGTCGCACTCCTCTCACTCCCCGTGTCCCTCTGTCTCTCTTCCTTCCATGCCCGTTTCTCTCCTCTTCCTTCCCATGTCCATCTATGTATCCTCTTCTTTCCCATGTCCATCTGTCTCTTCTCTCATTTCCCATCTCTCTGTCTCTCCTCTCCCATCCCATGTCTGTCTGTCTCTCCTCTACCATCCCATTTATGTCTCTCTCTTCTCCCTTCCTATTTATGTCTCTCTCCTCTCCCTTCCCATGTCTGTTTGTCTCCTCTCCCCTTCCCATATCTGTCTGTCTCTCCTCTGCCATCCAATATTTGTCTGTCTCAGAGTTCAGAGAAGGGCTACTAAACTGGTTCATGGGTTGAAGGATAAAACTTACCAGGAAAGGTTAAAGCATCTTAACATGTATAGCTTGGAGGAAAGACGTAACAGGGGGGTTATGATAGAAACATTTAAATACATAAAGGGAATCAACACAGTAAAGGAAGAGAGTATATTTAAAAGAAGAAAAACTACCACAACTAGAGGACATAGTCTTAATTTAGAGGGGCAACGATTTAAAAGTAATATCAGGAAGTATTACTTTACTGAGAGGGTAGTGGATGTATGGAATAGCCTGCCAGCAGAAGTGGTAGAGGCAAACACAGTCAAGGATTTTAAGCATGCGTGGGATAGACACAAGGCTATCCTAGCTATAAGACCGGGAATGGGGGACTAATAAAAGTACTCAAAAAAAAAAAAATTGGGCAGACTAGATGGACCGAATGGTTCTTATCTGCCGACACATTCTATGTTTCTATGTTTCTATGTCTCTCCTCTACCATCCCATTTATGTCTCTCTCTTCTCCCTTCCCATGTATGGCTCTCTCAGCCAATTTGCCCAATAATATGCCCCAGCCAATTTGCCCAATAATATTCCAGTGTTATTTGCCATTTAATATGCCTCAGCCAATTTGCCCAATAATATTCCAGTGTTATTTGCCATTTAATATGCCCCTACCAATTTTCCCAATAATATGCCAGTGTTATTTGCCATTTAATATGCCCCTGCCAATTTGCTCAATAATATGCCAGTGTTAGTTGCCATTTAATATGCCCCAACCAATTTGTCCAATAATATTCCAGTGTTATTTGCCATTTAATATGCCCCTGACAATTTTCCCAATATGCCAATGTTATTTGCCATTTAATATGCCCCTGCCAATTTTCCCAGTAATATGCCAGTGTTATTTGCCATTTAATATGCCCCTGCCAATTTGCCCAGTAATATACCAGTGTTATTTGCCATTTTATATGCCCCAGCCAATTTGCCCAGTAATATGCCAGTTATTTGCCATTTTATATGCCCCTGCCAGTTTGCCCAGTAATATGCCAGTTATTTGCCATTTTATATGCCCCAGCCAATTTGCCCAGTAATATGCCAGTTATTTGCCATTTAATATCCCCAGCCAATTTGCCCAGTAATATGCCAGTTTTTTGCCATTTAATATCCCTAGCCAATTTGCCCAGTAATATGCCAGTTATTTGCCATTTAATATCCCCTGCCAATTTGCCCAGTAATATGCCAGTTATTTGCCATTTAATATCCCCAGCCAATTTGCCCAGTAATATGCCAGTTATTTGCCATTTAATATCCCCTGCCAATTTGCCCAGTAATATGCCAGTTATTTGCCATTTAATATCATTGCCAATTTGCCCAGTAATATGCCAGTTATTTGCCATTTAATATCCCCTGCCAATTTGCCCAGTAATATGCCAGTTATTTGCCATTTAATATCCCCAGCCAATTTGCCCAGTAATATGCCAGTTATTTGCCATTTAATATCCCCTGCCAATTTGCCCAGTAATATGCCAGTTATTTGCCATTTAATATCCCCAGCCAATTTGCCCAGTAATATGCCAGTGTTTCCTATCATTAATAAGCCCCTGCCTCTTTCCCCAGTACATTCCCCCCATCTCCCCAGCACTTACCTTTCCCTGGTGGCTAGTGGCAGGCAGCATGGTCTTCTCCATGCTGCCTGTTCGTCTCACAGATGGTTGTGCCGACAGGTCACGTGACCCGGCGCGCGTATGACGTCAGCGCGCCGGTCACGTGACCTGTCGGCACTTCCGTGTCGGCACACTGCACGGGGAGCCGAACAGGCAGCACGGAGGTTTCTCTGTGCTGCCTGTTCGGCTCCCTGTGCAGCCTGCCGGCAGGCAGAGAAGGTGAGGGGGGATCTTCCGATCCCTTCTCACCTCAGTCTCTGCCTGCAAGCGCGTTTTTTTTTTTTTAAAGTGTCTTTTTTTTTTCTTCTCGGGGGGGGGGGGGGGCAATTGCCCCGTTGCCCCCTCCCTGGATCCGCCACTGGTTGCACATCCCCTAGAGCAACGGAAGGGAAAAAAATCCCTTCCAATGCTTTTGCCAGTAGAAGGTAAGCGCTGCTCAGGAGAGTGACCAACATCAGATCAGAAGGGGATTTTGGTGTTGCAAAGTGTCTCGCTAGCGAGGCACTTTAGCAACACCTAAGATGCTTAGGAAGCTAACTTTTGTTCGCTTCCTAAGCACAAGTGGGCAGCCGGCGCTGCCATTTTTAAATGGAAGCTACGTTCACTCCGGGGAGTGATCGTAGTGTGTCCCTGCACTTTCTTTTTTGTGTTGCTCAATGCCTCTACATAGAGGCGGCTGCATCCGCGCAGCCGCTTTACCGCCGTCACTTAACCACACGAGAGCTCGTCGCGGGATATTTCATCGCTAAAGGTGAGTTTTAATGTTTTAAATTTAGAAGATAGAGTGTAAGAATTAGTTTTTAGGGTTCTGGGTTAATTTTAATATTAGGGTTTGGGGGTTAGTATTAGGATTTAGGCGGTTAGTATTAGGTTTAAGGGGGTTAGTATTAGGGTTTAGGGGTTAGTATTAGGGTTTAGGGGGTTAGTATTAGGGTTCAGGGGTTAGTATTAGGGTTTGGGGGTTAATTTTAGTATTGGGTTTTGGGGTTAATTTTAGTATTGGGTTTGGGGGGGCACTTTGGGGGGAATCATTTATTAGGGGGGGTTATTTTATTTTAACTGGTACGTTTGTAAGGGCTGACAGTTCAGTGCTGACCTGTCAGCTCTTACATAGCCGCGTCCACGATGAAACGGCTGCATTATTCCTCATTGCTGACAGTTCAGCGTTCTAACTGCTGCGCTGAACTGTCATCGACGAAGTCGCCACGCTGAACTGTCCTAGACCCTCAGTAAGTCCTCGTTTTTCCATGACGTGCCTGGCATTAAGGGGTTAAAGGGCCGGCACTGTGCTCCCTTATCCACAATACTCTGACAAAACACCCCTACATATGCCATTCAATACACATACCAGCAACTTACACTACATTCATGGACTGGATAAAACATCCCCTCTGACGACCATGCTCTCACACCTTATGAACAATCTCAGAGGCTGAGCTCAGCTATTAACAAAATGATGCTATCTGACTTGTCCACCTCCATCCTGATATTTGCTAAAACCTGTGAAAATGTCCTTCACATCATATTTACTGACAAAGAATGGAGGGGGGATTTATACTGAGCAAAAAATGCTGTTTAGCTTTGTACCCAGAGAATTACATCACATTTTCAGACACAAATATCCTGTTTTCTGAAGATGTAACATTCATATATGGTGGGACAAAGTTCTACACTTCTTGGATATGGTTATTATATAATTTTAACATTCATAATGAGCTAAACAGAACAAATAGGAGCCCTAAATAACTGTCTGTCGATACCAGAAGAACACACACTGTAGGGAGTATCTCACCTTTATTATGGTTTTGTACTTCTCTAGGCATATACTTTCCCCATATCCCTTTTTCTGGTTTCCCATTATGAAGGGTCTGAGGATTCCAGCTCCTCACTCTGTCCCATGTGCTTATGTCTGTGCCTGCGTATGTCTCCTTTAGTTCTGTAGTTATGTCTTCTGCTTTTACTTGGCTCATGTATGTTTTAGATGTGCATTTGTTCCTGAGTCTCTCCTGTACCCCTGTACCTGTTTGCTGCCGCTCTGCTTGGCTATTCTGTTTATCTCAGCCTGCAGCATCCTGATAATCATGTCAGAATTGTGCCATTCTGAACCATGCCTGGTCCAGGATGTCTTCAGGGTTTCTTCAGTTAATGCCCACAAACTGGTAAATGTTTTCAAACATTTCCTCCTAGCAGGGGAATTAAAGTCACTTCATCTCCTCGCAACCAAACAGCTAAGTACAGATACACCATGTGAAATGGACATATTTCAAATTTGTTTTTTGACACGCTGAAGATATTAGATTACCTGTTGGGTCTACTAAAGGTTTTCCTTCACTTTTTATTTGGGTAGGATAAGTGAGTTATTAGGTCTCAATAAGGGTGGGGCAATGTATTTCTATAAGATGCTGTTATTTCTTAGTTCATGGTTGCTTTGTTCTGGGATTGTTCCATGTAGAAAAGCAGAGCTTTCCTGAATGGGAATCCTTGGCTCCTCAAAGTAGCATGAACTGGAAGTGACCCACCTACATTATTATAATTTTTAATTGTTATTGTTCATGTGAAGCTCAATGTGCTGATTGTGTGCAAAGTGACATTTGTACCTTGTGCTGTCACATTGGAGTATTACTAGGTTTGATATGCTATTAATTTACTCATATTGCAGGATACACCTGTGAGGCTGACCTACACCTTATGTCCACTATAGTTAATTCCATAGGCTATACTGTCTTGCAACCATTACCCACTTCCAAACAAAACAAATGATGCTCACATGCTGACTCTTCTTTCACTTCTTGCATGTTACTACACGTATATATACATAAAATATATATATATACATATATATATATATATATATATATATATATATATATATATATATATATATATATAATCTATATACTTTTGCTCTAGTCCTCCCTCAGTGGTCATGCTCTATTCATAGCACAGTGCATATGAGAACTATGTGTCATAAACAAATATCATGATATAGCACAAACAATAGAACATATATTTTCTACAATAATATTGTCTCTACATCTACAGGGAGTGCAGAATTATTAGGCAAATGAGTATTTTGACCACATCATCCTCTTTATGCATGTTGTCTTACTCCAAGCTGTATAGGCTCGAAAGCCTACTACCAATTAAGCATATTAGGTGATGTGCATCTCTGTAATGAGAAGGGGTGTGGTCTAATGACATCAACACCCTATATCAGGTGTGCATAATTATTAGGCAACTTCCTTTCCTTTGGCAAAATGAGTCAAAAGAAGGACTTGACAGGCTCAGAAAAGTCAAAAATAGTGAGATATCTTGCAGAGGGATGCAGCACTCTTAAAATTGCAAAGCTTCTGAAGCGTGATCATCGAACAATCAAGCGTTTCATTCAAAATAGTCAACAGGGTCGCAAGAAGCGTGTGGAAAAACCAAGGCGCAAAATAACTGCCCATGAACTGAGAAAAGTCAAGCGTGCAGCTGCCACGATGCCACTTGCCACCAGTTTGGCCATATTTCAGAGCTGCAACATCACTGGAGTGCCCAAAAGCACAAGGTGTGCAATACTCAGAGACATGGCCAAGGTAAGAAAGGCTGAAAGACGACCACCACTGAACAAGACACACAAGCTGAAACGTCAAGACTGGGCCAAGAAATATCTCAAGACTGATTTTTCTAAGGTTTTATGGACTGATGAAATGAGAGTGAGTCTTGATGGGCCAGATGGATGGGCCCATGGCTGGATTGGTAAAGGGCAGAGAGCTCCAGTCCGACTCAGACGCCAGCAAGGTGGAGGTGGAGTACTGGTTTGGGCTGGTATCATCAAAGATGAGCTTGTGGGGCCTTTTCGGGTTGAGGATGGAGTCAAGCTCAACTCCCAGTCCTACTGCCAGTTCCTGGAAGACACCTTCTTCAAGCAGTGGTACAGGAAGAAGTCTGCATTCTTCAAGAAAAACATGATTTTCATGCAGGACAATGCTCCATCACACGCGTCCAAGTACTCCACAGCGTGGCTGGCAAGAAAGGGTATAAAAGAAGAAAATCTAATGACATGGCCTCCTTGTTCACCTGATCTGAACCCCATTGAGAACCTGTGGTCCATCATCAAATGTGAGATTTACAAGGAGGGAAAACAGTACACCTCTCTGAACAGTGTCTGGGAGGCTGTGGTTGCTGTTGCACGCAAGGTTGATGGTGAACAGATCAAAACACTGACAGAATCCATGGATGGCAGGCTTTTGAGTGTCCTTGCAAAGAAAGGTGGCTATATTGGTCACTGATTTGTTTTTGTTTTGTTTTTGAATGTCAGAAATGTATATTTGTGAATGTTGAGATGTTATATTGGTTTCACTGGTAAAAATAAATAATTGAAATGGGTATATATTTGTTTTTTGTTAAGTTGCCTAATAATTATGCACAGTAATAGTCACCTGCACACACAGATATCCCCCTAAAATAGCTAAAACTAAAAACAAACCAAAAACTACTTCCAAAAATATTCAGCTTTGATATTAATGAGTTTTTTGCGTTCATTGAGAACATGGTTGTTGTTCAATAATAAAATGAATCCTCAAAAATACAACTTGCCTAATAATTCTGCACTCCCTGTATACAAGATTTAAACATTAGGTTTGCAACAATATTAACCCTAATTTCTGTGAACAAGGAAAAAAATGAAGAAGTAAACAGAGTTTTAAGGCTACTCAGATCACTAAAGTAATTTGATTGCATCTGAAACTGCTTCCTGAGTGACCCATTAAAAGGATGAATGTATAAATGATTTTCGTTCCTTCAGCATTCATTCATTAATTTTTTCACCACCAGCTTTTCATTGATTTTAGGACAAATTTATGAAAAAGCTGATTTTTTTTCAAAAACAAATGTCCAAGTACACTGGACAGTGTCTTGAAGCAGTTTCAGCAGACGGTAGGAGAGTGATGGCTTGATAGGTCAGATAGTAGAATTCATTAATATACGGCTGTAAGTTGGAACATTTAAAATGGCTTGTAATAGTCAAGACAGGAGATAATCAATGCATGAACAAGACCTTTGCCAGCACCTTAAGTTAATACAGGATGAATGTAGTCATAGTGAACACAATTTGAAGCTTGACTGGATACTAGAGGTGAAAGAGGCAGAGAAGATAAGATACACCAGGGCTGCAAACTTGAGCTATTGGAGTAATACTCTGGTGTAATGATCTGGTGTAGCTGTAGCACTTTAATCACTGCAGTTGAAAATGTCAAGTGAGGATTAGCATTAGTAAAAAAAAAGAAAAGTTTAATTTCAGAGACAATTGGGCAGACATCAAGACATCTCAAGAGAGAACATTTGTGACGTGATATTTTTGGCACAACAGTTGAGAGAGAAATTAGGTAGGATACCCACCACCACAATTATAAACCCTTAATAAGCCCCGCCAGCATCGGTAGCATTGAACACGGGGATATAAAGGGCGTGGAGCCTAGTGCAAAGAATCATGTGACTCTGTGTGACATCACATTACATTGCATGATCTTGCCACATTGAGCTCCAGCCCTTCTGGATACTCTGTGTCTGGTGCTCATTTATTTGCGTTTTGGTTTTTTATGACCTTTCGACATACATAGTTTAAACAGTTTTGCCTAGTTCTATGCATACACGGTAATAATTCCAAAACAAAAAAGACCTAAAACAGCAAAATTCAGTGCTGCTGACAAATATTACCCTCTGGAACTGGAATGCAACCAAATGTAGAGAAGCTGAGTAGTGTTTGAGTCCATTTATTTGTGAAAGCATTTTACATGTTTTTTAATTCAGTGGTATCACAAAACACTGTCTGAATCCTAACAGTGCAAACTATGTCTTAATTTCATAAAATGTAACTTTTAATGATATGCAACCTGCAGAGTATTCTCTTAAACGGCCATCTTTACTTATTCTGTGAGGGACTTCTGCCTCTCTCATTGTTATTGTCTTCTGACCTCATGTTACAAACTGGTAGCTTAAAAGTGCCAGTCTGAAAAGGCAACATAGTCCAGTGTAAAATGAATCACTTCCCAACTAAATAAGATCTACTGTTAGTTTGACCTGTGCTGAATGGCAAAATGATTAATTTCATTGCGATCTGCAATTTTCTTTCAAAAGCAGCAGCTATAATTCTGAGAGTAGGGGAAGATAATAAGAAGGGGCTTGATGAATACTATTAGGGGATAATAAGATGGTGGAGGGTATTATTATGAAGTGCTGGGAACAGTGAGGGTTAATGTGATTACAAAGTACATGGGGATGTGTGAAAGAGTATGAATACGGCAATGGAAAGTTATATTGGAAAATGACTGTCAAGAAATAAATTACGGTTTGGAAATTGAGATAATTATGTAGAAAAATATTGCTGTATAACAGCATTTTGTGGTTAGCATATCATTTTAAATTATTTTCAAATTTAAAAAAGTATTTTATGAAATTTTGAGGGGTATACAATTGAGTACTTCACATCCGTTTTTATACCATTATCCTTTAAACATGCCCTAACCACAACAATTCTAAAAAAAATCAAATAAATTATCCTTATATAGTGGACAATGATTCTAAAAAAAATAAAATAAATTATTATCCTTCTACACTTGACTGTCTTTCTGTCCTCGTGTGACTTCCTCAACACCCTTTTGACTGGTTTTAAACACCTACAGTCTACTGAAAAAAACCTTTGAGACATCGAGGCAATAGACCAGCACCGTTAAAGCCGTTTTCGCGATCGTTGATAGCGAAAACTGCTTGATTCACCGCAGGACGTGCCAGGCACGTCCTTTGTCGCGAAGGTGTTAATCTAATGTGGAATGATAAAAACAAGAATATTGATAAGAATATTTACTCTTATTTGAAATGGTATTAACACTACTATACCTTTCAACATATATATTTTATCACATTATACTCACAATCCAGGTATAGCTATAAATCATGACACCATCTCATTTAAATTAAACACACCCATGCTCTTTTAATTGGCTAAAAGTTACAGAGAACAGGGTGTGAGTCTGAGATAAGGTTTGGTTGATAAGTTGATACTGGAGGTGTAGAAAGGAGACTCATTTTGGAAGAGGGGGAGAGCTGCCACTAGTGGGGTGAGAGATGGGAATGTTTTAGAAAAGGGCTGAGTATCTCTCCTTCTGGGGAGAACTCAGGAATATGAGGCTTTTAATAGCACATGTTCACTATAACAATAGACATCTCCATACACATAGTATTGAGCTAAGTCCCAGGAATAACTCCCATCACTCAATTCTTCAATGGAAGGAGTCTCAACTGCAAACCAACCTCTGCCGGTAATGTATAAATGTGGTAATTTGTTTCTAGCATAATGTCAATTTTTATGGATGTAATTAGCATATATATATGGGTAAATTAAACTTAAATCCCACCATTTCTGGGATCTATATGTTTTAGCATGGTGTTTATCTGTCATCCTTTCTGCAGAAGGAAGCCAGAGGAATATCCTATAGATATTACCAAAAACCATAAATTCTTATAGTCTAGCTATTTACCCAAATATGTAATATCTAATCTCCAGAGATTATCTAAGATTTTTATTCTTAAAAGCTAACATAGATTACATACATTGTCATTTACCGGGCAGATTAAGATATAGCCACCGTTGAGTAGTTATATGATTTAGTAATATTACCTTACCTAAGCAGAGTATATGCTGGTAATTTGTAGGTAATTATGGTGTACTATCACTAACAATTTTAAGTACTAATTATTATCAGTGTAGGTGTATCTAAATACAATGCATGGTCATCTAGTGGTCGGAAATGTAACTGCATTGTAAATTATACTACATGCATGTTGAGACAGCTTAGAGCTGCATAATTCATGTTTTATTTTATTCACATCTGTTATAAGTCATACATGTGCATTATAAATAACATCTATTGATATTGTATTTTGTTGCTACACTACTTTGCTTATTGTTTGATCTTTATTTTATATTCAATAAATTCAATATTATTTTATTAATAATTGTTGCATTGTATTTACTTTTGTAAAAACGTCATCCAAACTCTCTATATACATAACAAATTCTTTATATGGGTATTTTTGGTTGGACCCATATATATGAATCATTAATTTTTCATATTTTTAAGGATTCATAATTAATAACCCATATTCATGTTTTTATGGTTATTAATATCCGACAAAGAAGATATTCAGACTGGGTTTGGGGAATGGGAACGAGGCAACAGGTAGTTGAGGCAAGTCGCGGGAGGTGAAGTTACACTTGATAGCAACTTTGTTTTTGAAGTGACAGACAAGTTGTTGGGCCATAAAAGTGCAGCCGGGCAGAGGTGCAGGGGGGCAGAGGACAGCATTAAATGTTGAGAAGAGACGTTTGGAACTTGATGAGAGGGTGGATATTAACCCCTTGGCGACACAGGACGGACTAGGCGTTAGTGACACAGGACGGACCTAGTCCATCCCAGTGGCGGATCCAGGGGGGGGGCAACGGGGCAATTGCCCCCCCCGAGAAGAGAGAAAAAAAAAAAAAAAGACACTTTAAAAAAAAAACAAAAAAAAAAACGCGCTTGCAGGCAGAGACTGAGGTGAGAAGGGATCGGAAGATCCCCCTCATCTTCTCTGCCTGCCGGCAGGCTGCACAGGGAGCTAAACAGGCAGCACAGAGAAACCTCCGTGCTTCCTGTTCGGCTCCCCGTGCAGTGTGCCGACACGGAAGTGCCGACAGGTCACGTGACCGGCGCGCTGACGTCATACGCGCGCCGGGTCACGTGACCTGTCGGCACAATCATCTGTGAGACGAACAGGCAGCATGGGGGAGACCATGCTGCCTGCCACTAGCCACCAGGGGATAAGGTAAGTGCTGGGGAGATGGGGGGAATGTACTGGGGAAAGAGGCAGGGGCTTATTAATGATAGGAAACACTGGCATATTACTGGGCAAATTGGCTGGGGATATTAAATGGCAAATAAGTGGCATATTACTGGGCAAATTGGCTGGGGATATTAAATGGCAAATAACTGGCATATTACTGGGCAAATTGGCAGGGGATATTAAATGGCAAATAACTGGCATATTACTGGGCAAATTGGCAGGGGATATTAAATTGGCAAATAACTGGCATATTACTGGTCAAATTGGCAGGGGATATTAAATTGGCAAATAACTGGCATATTACTGGGCAAATTGGCAGGGGATATTAAATGGCAAATAACTGGCATATTACTGGGCAAATTGGCAGGGGATATTAAATGGCAAATAACTGGCATATTACTGGGCAAATTGGCAGGGGCATATAAAGTGGCAAATAACTGGCATATTACTGGGCAAATTGGCAGGGGAAAATAAATGGCAAATAACTGGCATATTACTGGGCAAATTGGCAGGGGATATTAAATGGCAAATAACTGGCATATTACTGGGCAAATTGGCAGGGGATATTAAATGGCAAATAACTGGCATATTACTGGGCAAATTGGCTGGGGATATTAAATGGCAAATAACTGGCATATTATTGGGCAAATTGGCAGGGGATATTAAATGGCAAATAACTGGCATATTACTGGGCAAATTGGCAGAGGATATTAAATGGCAAATAACTGGCATATTACTGGGCAAATTGGCAGGGGATATTAAATGGCAAATAACTGGCATATTACTGGGCAAATTGGCAGGGGATATTAAATTGGCAAATAACTGGCATATTACTGGGCAAATTGGCTGGGGATATTAAATGGCAAATAACTGGCATATTATTGGGCAAATTGGCAGGGGATATTAAATGGCAAATAACTGGCATATTACTGGGCAAATTGGCAGAGGATATTAAATGGCAAATAACTGGCATATTACTGGGCAAATTGGCTGGGGCATATAAAATGGCAAATAACACTGGCATATTACTGGGCAAATTGGCAGGGGCATATTAAATGGCAAATAACACTGGCATATTACTGGGAAAATTGGCAGGGGCATATTAAATGGCAAATAACATTGGCATATTGGGAAAATTGTCAGGGGCATATTAAATGGCAAATAACACTGGAATATTATTGGACAAATTGGTTGGGGCATATTAAATGGCAACTAACACAGGCATATTATTGAGCAAATTGGCAGGGGCATATTAAATGGCAACTAACACTGGCATATTATTGGGCAAATTGGCTGGGGCATATTAAATGGCAACTAACACTGGCATATTATTGGGCAAATTGGCTGAGAGAGCCATACATGGGAAGGGAGAAGAGAGAGACATAAATGGGATGGTAGAGGAGAGACAGACAGACATGGGTTCACAGATGAGAGACAGACAAATATGGGATGGCAGAGGAGAGACAGACAGATATGGGAAGGGGAGAGGAGACAAACAGACATGGGAAGGGAGAGGAGAGAGACATAAATAGGAAGGGAGAAGAGAGAGACATAAATGGGATGGTAGAGGAGAGACAGACAGACATGGGATGGGAGAGGAGAGACAGAGAGATGGGAAATGAGAGAAGAGACATATGGACATGGGAAAGAAGAGGATACATAGACGGACATGGGAAGGAAGAGGAGAAAAACGGGCATGGAAGGAAGAGAGACAGAGGGACACGGGGAGTGAGAGGAGTGCGACAGACATGGGAAGGGAGAGGAGCGTGACAGACGGACATGGGAGAGAGGATAAGACAGACGGACATGGGAGAGAGGATAAGACAGACGGACATGGGAGAGAGGATAAGACAGACGGACATGGGAGAGAGGATAAGACAGACGGACAAGGGAGAGAGGAAAAGACAGACGGACATGTGCCCCTCCCGAGATCAGACTCTGGATCCGCCCCTGGTCCGTCCTGTGTCTAAACGAGCACTGAAAGCAGAGTTTTTTCGCTTTCAGTGCTCACACGGTATTGTAACGATGCTTCTGTGTGGAAGCATTGTACAATACAGAAAAAATTGCCCGTCGGCATTTCGATCGCTCTGGAGAGCGATTGAAATGCCGGTTTTAAAGGCACAGTGCCTTTAAAACGCGGGCATTTCAAAAACGAGCATACTCAGTAAGTGTTTCTAATTGCCTCGCAAGTCGAGGCAATCAGGAACACAAAAAAAATGCATGATCTTGGTGTGATGGCGCTGCCCTTCTAAGGGCAAGGGCACAGGAGGCAGGAAGTACCAGTAAAAGTACAACAAAATAATAAATACACAACACACGAATAATAAAACAATAACAAAAAATTATTAAAGCAATTCCCTGCGTTTAACCCCTTCCCTGCCACTGATCTTGCCTAAGCAGTGATCGTGGACATCAGAACATCAGAACATTTTTTAGGGGTTAATTTTTCTGTACTGTAATTTATTACAGTACTACAAAGGCTCTTCTAAGAGTTATTAACCCCTTATTTGCCGTCGACCACTGCTTACGCAATGATATTGATGCCAAAGCAATTTTTATCTGTCTGCATATTTTTTTTAATGTTTTTTTTTACACAGACCCGCTAGGGGATTACATGTAAAGTAAAAATATTTGAGATTTTTTATTTTAAGCTGTCTGAGCGCATAGCGATCAGTAACAGCGAATTAGTGGCAAAGGCGGTTTGGTGATTTCTCAATTAAGCTCACCATTCGCCCTGGTCAGATCAAAATTGGCGGATCAATATTCACAAATATTGATCTGATTCCCTCTCCTCACTTACATTTTTGTGACGGAAAGAGACAGATCAGTATTAGTGATATAAAATAACATTTTATAAAATTGTCAGGTTTTATGAAAGTCTTTCACTGTGTATTAACCCCTTCCCTGCCATTCATCACTGTGTAAGCAGTAATCTTGCACCACAACAGTATGTTTTGCTGTCTGCACTGTTTTATGGATGAATTACTTTGTACTGTAATGTATTACAGTACTAGATAGGCTCTTCTAAGAGCTATTAACCCCTTCTTCGCTCGAGATCACTGCTTACGCACGGATTCTGAGGCCGCGGACTCAGGGTTCGATTTTGACCCTGGTCAGCTTTCTGATACATCATCTAGTGATGTATCGGTGGCTGCTGAGCACTTGCCACAAGGAGTGATGGGTGTCTACCGTTAAAAAATATATGGTTTGGTGGGGGTAAATTACATTGGCTGGCTTCAAAGATATATCCCATATAGGACACGGACGCAGGTTGACTACATTGACTACGGATTTTATTTTCAAGTATGCAAACACACAAATAAAAGGTTTAAAAATCCTTTGTGGGGTTAATCCACACTCTAATTTGACCCAAAAAACGAGTAACCAGTCTCTTGTAAGCAACAGCTCTCCGTGCGCCTCGGGGCTGTTCTCAGACTTCCGGGTGTGTTTGAAAAAACACACAGACCTCAGCTGGTACAGTGGCTCGTTTGGTTCCAAAAAATCACCCAACGCGTTTTGTCCAAAGACGGGACTTCCTCAGGGGATGTTTAGGTCTGGAGGAAATCTCCTTTATATACTAGTCTTCAATTAAAATAAATGCGTGTGTAACATACACACGACCCATGTGGTCCGTCCATGAGTCTTCTGTGAATTCATGCCCAAAGTACAATGTATGTGAAAAAAAACTACTACCCAAAACATTGACATAGGCTGGTAGTATAATTAGTGCATAAAAAGTGTTAAAATACTACCATTTAAAATACCCTAGGGTGTCTAGTTTTAAAAAATATGTGGCTTTGTGTGGTAGAATACACTTTCTGGCTTCAAAAATGTCCCAAATGGGACATGGGCGCAAGTTTTCTGCATGTCAGAATTCCAAGTTGGAAAACCAAAATGCGCACCCCCTAAATGTGGCCTTTTATCCCCAAAACAAACCAACAAACCTATGCATGGGTGGTATCCCTGTACTCAGGAGTTGTTCCTGAACACATATTGAGGTGTTATTTGGAAATACCCCTTCACATTTTAAGGTAATGTTTACCTAAATTGCAATCTATGTGAAAAATTAAAAAAAAAGATTTTTTGCTGCAAACTTTGGCAAAGATTGGTGGTAAAAAGGCTACATGAAATGTGTCAAAATACCCCAAGTTAAATGCCCTGAGTGGTCTAGTTTTCAAAAATATGTACATGTTGGGGGTCATTCATGGATTTAGTACAGAAATCAGTGTTACAATATCACTATCGCTAATTTTGAAAAAAAGAATTTTAAAATAGCTTTGCACTACTTATAGTTCTGGCCCTGTAACATGAATAAAAAAGCACAAAAACGTAAAACATGGGCTATTTCTGAACTCAGGACATATATTAGAAACTATTTAGCAGTGTTTCTTTGTTATCTCTTGTACATGAGTATACGATTTTTCAAATAAAAGTCATAAAAAAAACATTTTTTAAATTTTTTTGCCATATTTTATTATTTTTTTACATCAAATTATATGTTATTATCAAAATAATGGTATCAAAAGAAAGCCCTTCTTATGACGATAAAAACGATATATAGTTTGTGTGGGTACACTAAATGAGACAGAAATAAATTACAGCAAAACACAAACACCTCAGAAATGTTAAAACAGCCCATGTCACCAAGCGTCAGACAAGCCAAAAAAGTCATGTCACTAAGCGGTTATATAGAAATAGTGTTGGTTGGACAGAGCGAGAGCAGAGTTGTAGGAGCACAGCATGAACTTATAGTGTAGAAAATTATTCAGCTTTCCCATTTTTAAACGAGGACAATCAAATTAATTGACTTTAATGGCTGAAAACACCTAATGTTGAAGAAAAAAGGAATGTGATTTTGTTTTTAGTCTAGTAATGTACATTTTTCAATAAATGCTGCATGAAATGCTATACAAAAAATACAGATATTATATTCTCTCAGAAATATATCAAAATGCATTGGAACATCTATTTTTTATATCATATACGATTTTCCCATTACCTTTACTTTTCTTTATTAGATTCTTACCATACTGTATATTGAGAAAAAAAACCTAAATATATCTTCCTACTTCATATTCAGTTAGTGCCTATTAACTTTTTAACCTTATGTTCCATCATTCCTCCCACATATAATCCTTTCATCTGTGCACTAACATATCCGGGGTGTGTGGAGAGATTGAAAAAAAAGAGAGGAAAAAATAAAAACTTCAACTTACAGATGTCCCTTTCTATATATACAGCATGTGCATTTATATATAAGTCATAGGACACATTTTTATCAATATGAACTCAATGAAATAGGGAAAAAAATACCATTTTACAGTACTGTTTGGGGATGTTTTTTTATTAATTTACAGAAAATACATCATTATCCTTAGAGCAGACTGACCTTGTTTTATTTCACTATATCCGGGACTGCACATATATTAACCACTGCTCAATGTATTAAGGGAATTTAGAAAATATTTTAAGGTGCTTATGGACAAGTACGTGCACTGAAAAGTCAAATCCGTGCAGTGAAGGATTGGATTTTTTACTATGTTAGGTGCTGAACTTTTTCCAGATAGGAGCTTTGCTCTACCACATCAGCATTGTACTGATGGAAGCAATGCTCTACCACCAGGGCCGGACTGACCCACCGGGATACCAGGAAAAATCCCTGTGGAAGTCAGACGAATTAGTTAACGTGGCGACGGCTGCCGAATTACCTTTAACTAATTCAGCTGCCGAATTACCTTTAACTAATTCGACTGACTTCTTATTTCCGGCGGTGGCAGCCGAATTAGGAAAGACAGCAGTGTTCGTGAAGAGTAGGTGGGGGCGGGAGATCAGAAGCGTGAGGGAGAAGAGAGGCACCAGAAATGGAAGGTGTGGGGAGAAGAAAGAGTACAGAGGGGATAGCGAGAGAAGAAAGACTACAGGGGTAAGAGAGAGCAACTACAGGGGGGAGAGAGAGAGAAGAAAGACTACAGGGGGATAGAGACTACAGAGGGGATAGAGAGAGTAGAGAGAGAGAGAGAGAGAAGAAACACTACAAGGGAGAGAGAGAGGAGAGAGACTACAGGGGGAGATAGAGAGAGAAGAGAGAATACAAAGGAGATAGAGAGAGAAGAGAGACTACAGAGGGGATAGGGGTAAGTACTATGAGTGCAATCTAGGTGCTGGGGTAAGGTTATATCCCACACACTGCCCTGATATATATCCCTGCACAGGGCAATATATGCCCTCAGTAAGTACACAAGATTATGTCTCGTCTCACACACTTCCCTGGTATATATCCCTGCACTGGACAATTCATATAACCTTGTGTATAGACTGGGGCCTATGTATTGCAGTGTCCATTAAATATATATCAAGGCAGTGTGTGACATATAATCTTGTGTACATACTGGAGGTATATATTGCAATATGCAGGGGTATATATAAGTCTTATCTATAAATAACACACTCCAGATGCACTTTTAAAATACATGGCTTTTCCTTTTGTGAACAAAAAATAATGTTATGCTATGGGGCTGGTTTAAAAATATTTCCAGGGCTGGTTTTTATTGCCAGTCCGGCACTGTCTACCCTTTCTCTGTGTTACTAGTTATATGTAGAGTTGAGCGGACACCTGGATGTTCGGCAGGTTCGGCCGAACTTCGAAAAAATGCCCGGTCCGTGCTCGAACTTGACCCCGAACTTGACCCCGAACCCGAACCCCATTGAAGTCAATGGGGACACGAACTTTTGGCCACTAAAATGCCTCTAAAAAAGTCCTAGAAAGTCCTAGAGGGCTGCAAAATGAAGTAAAATGTGGGTGAGTGTCCCCATTCATACGAATAGGTCAATTGACCTATTCGTATGAATGGAGACTCTATTTCAGTTTATAGAAAGCCAATAGCCATGTAATTCTATTGGCTTTCTATAAACCGAAATAGAGTCCCTATTCATACGAATAGGTCAATTGACCTATTCTTATGAATGAGGACTCTATTTCGATTTATAGAATAGCAATAGCATTACATGTATTCCATAAACCGAAAGTCTATAAACCGAATGTCTTTCGGTTAATAGACTTTCGGTTTATGTAATACGTGTAATGCTATTGCTATTCTATAAACCGAAACTCTATAAACCGAATGTCTTTCGGTTTATAGACTTTCGGTTTATGGAATACATGTAATGCTATTGGCTTTCTATAAACCGAAATAGAGTCCCCATTCATAAGAATTTCTTATGAATGGGGACTCTATTTTGGTTTATAGAAAGCCAATAGCATTACATACAATGTAATCACCGAACCCCGAACTCCAACACGAACATACAGTGGAATGTCCGTGTTCGGGTCTGGGGTCCAAAAACCGTAATGTTCGGTACGAACCCGAACAGTGCGGTTCGGGTTCGCTCAACACTAGTTATATTCAAATGGGAATTACATTATACTACAACTACTGGGTAATGACTTACTAGTAGAAGCTTTGCTGGCCATGTGTATACTGCTGGGCGCTACAGCAGTATGTTTACATGTTTTCTGTTGTTTATTGCAAGTTATAGGATGGCCTAGATTCTATGCCAGCCATTAAGCTGGCAAAAGTTAAAGTTTTAAGGAATAACATGCTATTCAACCTAAACGGGGACTGCAAAAATACTCTGCATTAAAGCATAAAAATGTTCTCCCTGTTAATAAAGTGCTAGGGGATTGAGTGTGTAACAGCTACCCCCAGTCCCTTAGCACATCCACCACTCCCCCAAAAATGTCTGCTGGCCCAATTAAAAAATGTTTCGGCCCCCTAGTGACTGTGTGCTGGTACGCTGCCCACACTCACTAATGGTGGTAATCCCTGCACAGAACTGTGTTTCAATATCATTGTTTTCACTAACCCATGAAAACATGGAGGTATATAGTGTGTGCGTACATTTTTTAACTGGTGTGGTAATGGTATTACTGCATCCATTAATGATGTTAGTGGTGGGCAGAGAATCAAATGCCAAGTAAATTCACCATAACTTTTTTCATTAACGAGGACCATAGTATCCAAGCCAATAATTCAAAGTAACATATAGTTTTTTCATAACCATTTTCACCTACAGTGACCTTTTAACACCAATCCTCACCCCAACCCTAAATCTAACCCTAGTGCTAACCCTAATGGAATTCTAACTCTAACCCCAACCCGAGATCTTCGTTTTAAAAAAGGGTGTATTCCAACTATAATGTTGCTAACTGCCTCTAGGAGCAGCAACACATTCCTTGTTACCCACGATAGGCCTACTTATCTCTCCAAGCCCTCCTTATTGGATATCAGTGAAAGGAAAAGGACTGTACTTCGTACTAATAATCCTTGTATATAGAAACAAGGTGTCAGAAGTGGAATACTGACACCTTATTTCTATATTCAAGTAGTATTGGGACACAATATAGCCCTTTTACTTTTACTTTTTATAATGTTTTTGCAATTTTTTTTTCTTAATAGAATTGAAATAAATACATTTTCAAAGCTACTATTTGGAGTGCTGATCTTTTTCATATTAGGTATATAAAGCCTAAAATCCTCTATTGTTGCACATAAAGATAACTCATATTCCTCTTATAATTGCAAATATTATAGTCTAACAATAAGAAACTATGGCATAGTCGATAGTAGCTTTCAGTCATTGAGATCAACCAAAAGCGCACATTAACAATTCTAATCATACTTTCTGATATCTTGTGTAGTTAACAGAAGATTAAAAAATATTTAAATCATGGAACTACTCCCCAGAAAAAGAGGGTAAACCTACTGAACAGGTGTGATCCATACATACTTTTTAAAGCCAGCAGACGATTTGTCCTTGGCACAAATGTGATTTAGAAGTACTTCAGTTCTGTGGCACAAAATTTTGTCAGCTTTGTGTAAGCCATCATAACTCTAATTATTCCAGTTAAGCACTTGGACGTACTGAAAAAGGATATTACTTCCCATGTCATAATTTTAATTCTAGCTTCATGGATTCACAGACAATGGGTCTCATATTTCTTCAATGTGATTATACAGAAAGAAAAAAATAACAGGTAGTCATCAGAAACTCTAATAATCATTGCAAGGCAGTTTTTTTAATATAACTTATCTTTTTCAGCAAATTTAAATAAGTCAGGAACTGAAAACATGGCACAGCTCGAAGAGAAGTTTCCCCAGGAGGAATGTTTGCAAAAGAGAGTATGCATTATGTATGCAAAAATATTCAACTAATTCAGCATTTTTTGATTCTCAGTGTGAGTTGAAAAGGTTAAACAATCTTTTGGTATATGAAAATCGGAGGTGCATTATGATGGATGTTTTTTTGTACTGTTTCTTATTATTAAATCCACACTAGCTGGGAAAATGTTTAGCACTCTTTAATAATCTACATTTTAACCTGCAGTGAGACACAAATCTCATTGTAACAAAATAACACCATCATGATATTTAATTCATGAACCAAAAATCATGGACAATCACGAGGAAGCAGTGTTGGCGTGAGGAGCATTTTGATGTCCTAACAAGTGAAATTCTTTAGCAACAAAAAGTACTTGTCCAACAGAAACAGAAATTGTCTTGAGAATATCATTTTAAATTTCTTATAGTTTCTGTTCAAATAATTTTATTCTGTAGCTTATAATTTTCTGGAGGGCAAAACTATTGGTTAAACACATCACAATAGCAACAAGAAAAAATTCAAATCAAATTCACAACCCAACTGTGAAATCCCAAACACAAATATTAAACGGATTAGCCTAGGGGAACTAAAGCTGGTTTTATTGCAGTTTATATATATATATATATATATATATATATATATATATATATATATATAAAAGAGACGGATGTTATTTTTATCAAAAATAGCTGAAAAAGATTACAAAATTATTCTATTCAGAGATCTGTGTAGGATTCCTTGAATACAGACAAAACACAAATACCAGAAAGCAGGATATTGGATTAAAAACTGGTATTATCAAAGTACAATTTTTCATTTAGTTCTCAGTCTTTATGCAGACGATCAGGCTTTTTGGAACACAATATATTACATCTTGGCTAGACAGTATTACAGAATTTATTGCACTAGTAATTCTTCTTCTTAAAGGGACACTACCACTTACATAAGATGTAACTAGATTATCTGTGCATTTAAAACAAACACATATATAAGACATATGCCACTGTTTTTTCCTTTGTTTGAATTAATTGCATATAAAAGTAAAAATAAAATTAGTTGTTTATCTCCAGCATCCATTTTGAGAATTTTAACCATGATGCAACATTCTCCAAAATCGTTCAGTATGTCTCACTTTACAACTGTGGCCAAAGCCTGCATGATGATGTCATAAGATACACCCCTGTTCTCTTACTGGCTCCTGTGTATCATCGTGGGCAGGACTAAGTGGATGTGTACAACTTGTTTGTACCTGCCTTCCAACACAAAGAGAGGAGATTTACCCGATCAAACAGGATCCTAACCCCGCCCCCTCGTGATGTAATTGTTACATTACCCTCCCATTCAAATCAAGTCAATGATCAGAATTCTGACTTATAGACTGCATTATGTGTCCCCAGTCCCAAAGTGAGATTTTACTCCTATAAAGTCACTGGGGGATGGCACTCAAAAACACTATATTTCACAGAATGGCAGAACAAAGTCGCATTTGTTTAGTAAAAAAATTCATAAAATGAACTCACATAACAAAAACAAAAAACATATCTGAAATCAGCAATGCAAAATAAAAAAAATAAACCTGTTTCATTTTTTGGTGGGAGTGTCCTTTTAAAGTGGTTGGAAATGATTTATACATTGTGTTAGCAGAATTGCAAGCAAATGTCGGAGTAAATGTATTTTAAATGTGTTTGTGGCGTCACCTGCTTATGACATCACCTGTGGCTTGATATGCAAATTACATAATCCCAATTGAAAACCAGTTTGTTTGTAAATTAAGCTATCGTTGATGCCACAAACAGGATACACCACGGAGCCTTTAACACATTTTTCATTTAATTTAGGCATTTTTTTGCAGTTTTGGTCTAGATAATTTTTCAATTATTTTTTATTCTCTACATGCACAGTAAAACAATGTTTAGGAGATACAGTCCCTTTACCAAATTAGTTCATTACTATTCTCATATTCTCTTTGTAGCAGGGTGAATTGTTTCAAAGCACTGTTAAGATATTGCCACTGGTAACTGTAATGGGCAAAAGGTTTGTACAAGAAGTGCTTCTTGCAGAAGGTTTAAAGGGTAAAATCCTTTAACCTTTCTTAATGCCTAGCAGTGCCAAACAGTAAAACTGTGAAGAAGAAACAAAAACCCAACTTGCTTTTAACACTTCATTCGTTTGACAGATATCTGAATTCAGTTGCACTTTGAAAAGAAAAAAAAAGTCTTATTTGTGCTTCATCTTCTCTTTTGGAACATTTAAGATGAAGATAATAATATGATGTAATATTTCACAGGTTTTATTAGACTGATCATATAAAACAGTCATGGCACTAAATGGTTGTACTAAAGGAGAGCTTTAAATTTTATAAGCACATGGATCTATAAATATTTGACAACAGATAAAAATGGTTTGGTCCATTTAGCCTGCCCAATTTCATAACTGCTGTAAAATTGAATATCCTGTTTGGTCCGTGGTCCACGACCCTGTGAAATCTAATACATTATTTGGTCTGTGGTCTTGTCTTTTGTCCATGACTTTGTTAACCCCTTAATGAATGGACTCTTTTGTACTCTTTGTACCCTATGTGACAATGGCTGTTTTTACATAATTCAGTGTTTGTGTTTTTATGTTGTTTTTTGCAAGTTATAGGGCAATAACCCAAAGTGGAATTTTTGTTTACTAACCATTTTTCCTTCCAGTGACTTTTTTGACCCCAACCCTATTTATCTCCCTAACCCTAAATATAACCCTAGCACTAAGCCTAATTCTAACCCTAATCCCTCTGTAACCCTAAATGTAGCCTGAACCCTAGATCTAGCTTTCGTTTTGGCTGGTCTCAGTCTGTTAATGGATATGTCCAAATTGCGTACCTATTTGGGGGCACATCGTGGCATATTAGGTAGCTTGAAATTCAGTTCCTGATATATCCCTGATGTGCCCAGAATCAGCCTGGCCTTTGAAGCAATCACTTTGTGGCCGAAGTCTTGTGCATATTGAGTAGATCCTTGATTTTTTTGATTCCAAAAAACACTCACTTGGCTCACCAATTCCAATATTCATGTAAATAGTTTTATAGCGTTGGACACAACTTGGAGACAGCAGCAAGACTGAACAGTCATAATCGCTAGACAGAAGAAAACTCGCTCACCTCAAGCTTCTTTTAAAACTATTTGTTAAAAATCCAAGAAAATTTTGAACAACTCCTAGCAGTAAAGCATGTTGGCCAGAGCTGCTGTGCTCTGGGTCCTGTATTCATGACATCCCATCTGGTTATGTGTTCAATAGATGGGTTTGTGCTAATCTACTGTCCTTCATCTGGTGACCTCTTGCTCTATGTCCATTATGCAAGATCCAGTGTTTTTTCTGCAATGATCACCTACAACTTCACCGAAGGGGAATTAACTCACATGAAATCAGAGGCTTGAGCAGAGGATGAAGTTAAAGCTGAGAGTAAACTTTGTGAGCATCTTCTTCCAGCTGATATGCCAACACCAATTAGTGCATATAAACAAAGAGAACCGCTAATTCATTTGAATGTCTTGAATGAGGTATCACTTTCATGCTGCATTACTCTGGAAATCACTCGATGCTCCATCGAGTAAAATCAAGTAAGACACAAAACAGTAGGAGAGTATCTGGTCCAGTAAAAGGCAATAAAAGAGAAACACTTATCTTTGAATAAACGTGAAAATGTAATATAAACTTACAGAGCGAGGTTCAACAGCCAAAGGAAAAGTACTCCAGGACAGAATCTCCACCTTACACGTTTTGGGCCCTGCGCAGACATAAAACACTGAAGGCGGACATTCTCTCCAGGAGTCCTTTTCCCTTGGTGGTTGAACCCCACTATGTAAGTTCATAATAAATGTTCACATTTATTCAAAGATAGCCACAGTGTCTGTGCTCTGCCCAGGCACAAAAACATCCTCTTAGGCTTCTGCTCATGCTCTCCATACATCAGAGCTTCGAGGGTCACATGGCCGCCTGATGCTCAGTCTCCTCAGAGGTGCAGAAAGCACAGCGAGAGGCAATCGCTGGGGTGAGTCCTGGTGCATTCTGTGTTCTGGAGCAAGAGCTTGAGTGCAATGTTGGTGCTTGGGTACGTCCTGGGTGCAATCTGCATGCTGTAGTAAGCCTTTGGTGCTGGAGCAAGTCCTGTGTGTGTACTCTGGGTGTAGGGAAAAGTTGTGTGTAATCAGGGTGCAGAAGCAAGTCTTGGGTGCAATCTTGGTGTTGGGGCAAGTTCTGTGAGTGTAATCTGGTTACTGGGGGGAGTTCTGTGTACAATGTGTGTTCTTGGGTAAGTCCTGTAAATGCAATAAAGAGCAACTTCATACAGTGCTGGTACCAGTGAGGTGCAGATCACCAAGGAACATCTGAGCCCCCCAAGCAGCACTGCTCTCCAGTATGGTAGAGAACATGTATTATTTAAAAAAAATAAATAAAATAATCCTGCTGCAGTGGACCACCCTTCCCATGATGCCCAGCCAGTTTAATGAGAGCATTAATGCTATTGATTACAGACCCTATAATGCCCAGCCGGACAAAAATGATGCTGACTGAGCATGGGTTTGTCTAAAGCAGCATTACATTTTGGTACCTACATTGCACCACTGTATTTTTATGTCTCACTATATAATAGCAATGGAAGTTATACTGTACTACTGTCAGTGTATGGCTCACTATAAAATGATGGGAGTTATGCCACTGCCCCTATCATTGACTGTCGCACTATAGGGTCTACTCAGTATGCACTGATCCATTATAAATTCGGATCCGACTCAGCAGTTTGGGCCATTCAGAAACCAAAGCATTGAAGGCCTTCATATCAAGACAATTTTTCCTTGAAGATCATAGTTTTTTAACTACCCAATATGCGACAATCACCGGTGAATACAATGCGCTACCTAAAGGCCCCCAGACTCCATATAATTAATAAAAAAAAATATTTTAAAATCCTACCTACCCATCCTACCTCTACCTTGCCCAGATAGGGGGTGGAGTATTCACTAATTGGGTGAAAATCACAGCCCACCCCAGCAAAGAAAATAATGACCTGTTCCTGAAATCCAGCAGCGATCTTCGCCGCCCCTAAATCCTCATCTTTGGCCCAGGGAAAGGGGTCACCCACAAAATTAAAAAATATCCACCTATGCTAAAAAAAAAAAAAAAAATTGCCCCACCAGAGCAGGGACTTCATAATGCATCAGTCCTCCACTGAGGATTGAAGCTTATCAGAGGGACTCGTTAATTTTTTAGCTTTTATCTTGGCATAGGTAGATTCATTTTTATTCTTTGGACTGCCGCTGAACTTCTGGAACAGGTAATTATTTTCTTTGCAGGGTGCCCTTGCAGGACCTCCAAGCTCTGCCACCCGGCATCCCGATTTGCCAGGGGGATCAGTTGGGAGGTATGCTAAGAAATCAGAACATCAAACTGTCTTTTGTTTCAAGCTGAGTATTCTGTAGGCATGAAGCCAGACAATCTCTCATATAGAACTGTGATACCTTTCTGCCAAGCAGAATCACGACTTAACGCCTGTAAAATTGGTGAGAATTTAATGTAGCCTTGTTCCTTGAAAGAATTTAACATCATGATAGTTATATGCCAAAGCTGTAGAAGCAACTCCATTTACACCTCTTGCAAGGAAGTTACATGTAATGGAATTAAGCAGAGAAAGTGACAGTTATATTTGTATGCATGTTATAGTGTATGAATTAGTCACCCACACCTATATATTTAAATATGAAATACCAGATTATATACTTTGTAAAATATCAATGTGCATATCAGTAGAGTTGAGCGGACACCTGGATGTTCAGGCTCGGCAGGTTCAGCCGAACTTCGAAAAAATGTCCGGGTCCGTGCTCGAACTTGACCCTGAACTTGACCCCGAACCAGAACCCCATTGACATCAATGGGGACACGAACTTTTGGGAACTAAAATGCCTCTGAAAAACTCCTAGAAAGGGCGAGAGGGCTGCAAAATGAAGTAATATGTGGGTAAGAGTAGGACAAGTGCCCTGCAAGCAAATGTTGATAGGGAAATAACTTAAAATAACATTAAATACATACAACTTACAAATACAGCTGAGCCATAAAATAGCAATAGATGGAATCTTTGATTTTAGCTTTGGAAGAACATAAATCTAAATCTAAAGCATGGCTGCCAGGAGGATCAACAGAATTATCCATTTGAGAGAGGGTTGGAGTGCAGGGTATTCTCTTCTCTCTAAGTGACTCATAGGTTGAGGAGGCAGTGACCGTGGCAGTGTAGGTGGAAGCGGCGCTGAAGGAGGAGGAGGTAGCCAGAAATTTTCAAAGTGCGCTGCAAAGCACAGTATTGGACTGTTCGGTTTGACTCTCAGATATGAAGTGCACCGCAAGACACAAATGTACTATTTACCACCCAAAACTATTATAATTTTTCAAAGTGCGCTGTAAGCACAGTATTTGACGGTTCTATTTGACTCTCAGATATGAAGTGCACAGCAAGACGCAAATGTACTATTTACCACCCAAAACTATTAGAATTTTTCAAAGTGCACTGTAACCACAGTATTTCACTGTTCTATTTGACTTTCAGATATGAAGTGCACCGCAAGACGCAAATGTACTATTTAGCACCCAAAAAAAAATAATTTTTCAAAGTGCGCTGTAAGCACAGTATTGGACTGTTCTATTTGACACTCAGATATGAAGTGCACCGAAAGATGCAAATGTACTGTTTAGCACCCAAAACAATTAGAATTTTTCAAAGTGCACTGTAAGCACAGTATTGGACTGTTCTATTTGACTCTCAGATATGAAGTGCACCGCAAGACGCAAATGTACTATTTAGCACCCAAAACAATTAGAATTTTTCAAAGTGCGCTGTAAACACCGTATTGGACTGTTCTATTTGACTCTCAGATATGAAGTGCACCGCAAGACGCAAATGTACTATTTAGCACCCAAAACAATTAGAATTTTTCAAAGTGCGCTGTAAGCACAGTATTTAACGGTTCTATTTGACTCTCAGATATGAAGTGCAGGATGAAAATGTAATATTTAACACCAACAAATTGCAGTATTTAAAAATGCCTAGATGTTGCCCACTGAGCTAACAGAACAGGATTAAAGTCATGTGCCTGGCACACATGCAGTTGCAAGTGCACTGCACTCTCTGTGGCACTGGGCTCAGGGCAGGGTACAAATATGTAGTATAGCACCCACTAAAATAATCACTGAAATTTGAATAATCGCTGTAGTTTGAATAATCACTTTAGTTTGCAGATTCAACACCAGAATTTTTTTTAATCTGTCCCTCACAGCTGTAGCATCCTCTCCCTACACTAAGAAGAGCTCATGTGATGTGCGTGTACGTGACTCCAGCTTCTATATAGAGGCTGGGTCACATGCTGCACTGGCCAATCGCAGCCATGCCATTAGTAGGCATGGCTGTGATGGCTTCTAAGGGCAAACGAGTCAAACGCTTGTTGATTGGCTGCCCTGCAGCCTTTCAAAATGCGCCATTAAATCGCCGAACTCCGAACTCCAACACGAACTGACAGTGGAATGTCCGTGTCCGGTGTCCAAAACCAGTAATGTTCGGTACGAAACCGAACAGTGCGGTTCGGGTTCACTCAACACTACATATGAGTTAACCCTTTTGAGTACAATGGTTTGTAAATCAATTAAAAAAAACAATTTTGATTACTATTGTCATCTATTTGAAACCATTAACCCAATATGCATTATAGTAAGGAGCTGTGCTGGAAGGTAACAGGATCTACTCTGCTGGGAATTGTAACATGGATTTCAAACTTAAAAGGTGACAAAAATGAATCTTTTCCAAATATTAATGAATATTAATGTGCTTTCAGAGTACTTTAAAATGCATGCTTTCCATTTTGCACTGTTAAAATATAAAATACGGTAAGTGAAATAGAGGAGTGTTGAGCAATAAAAAAACAGGTACTTATCCCAGTGATATGGAACAGCTGATAATCTCAGGCACATAGAAAAAACATAAATACAAACAAATAATGTGTTTATCTGTAAACACAATAGTAAGTGTTTATCCAGACCTCCTAGGAATAAACTCACTCAGACTAGAGCCCTTATATTGGCTCTAATTTATGCGTGTTATGGGACTATAATCTCCATCATCCGTCAGGGTGCAGCCTCAGATAGTAATTTTCAGGTGCAGGGCTAGTAGGCAGGATTTACACACAAACTTCAACATATATAAATGGTCAGGATATGCTGTGGAAGGGATGGGAGTAGCAGACCATAGTGTACCAGAAAATTATTTATTGGCCCCCAATTGGTTAGGCTTCCATAAAAACACTAAAACATAGCTTTAAAAGCAAACAGCAGCAGATGACTTGCCTGACTGGAAGTGGTACTTTGTCCTGTATAAACTGAATAGCAGTTGCCAGAGTTCTCCGTATAGTTTAACCGCAAGCAGGATCAGCTGTAAATGTTTCTTCGGAAACGCCTCCCTCTGCCGTCCAATTACAGTGCATGATTAATTTCGTCTTGTGACTTCCTCGCAGTTCTTGATGCAGTGAGGAAGCGTGGTGTTCTTATATTCTGCTTCTCCACCCCTTCATAGACGAGTCTCCCCCTCCACATGGAAGATTAATGAATGTATAAACAGACATCATCATCTCCACACAAGTCCACAAAACTTTGGAGTGGACCAGCGAGTGCAAATCAGTGTGGGTACAGGACAAATAGATACAAAAAACAGAATTGTCATAAAATCAATTAAAAAAAAGTATAGTATAGCGATGAAAGTACATCATCCCCACATAGTAGACTTATCTGAATACCAATGAGGGGGATATCTCACTCACTAGTGAATACAGTACCACCAATTCTAGTTTTTTAAACTTAGAAATCATTGTCGAGAGTACTTTCTTCAAAAAAGTAGACACAAAAAGCTTAATTGACGCAAATAGCTGCCATTTCTTCCCGTGGCTCCTGACCGTCCCAAAAATCCAACTTCAACGTATCAGGAGAAACTGCTCAGATAAAGACTACACTGTAGAAGCTGAGAAAATCAAAAATATTTTTTTGCAACACAATTATGACCCATTACCCATAAATAAAGTTACTGAGGAAGTCCGTAATCTAGATAGAAAGGACCTCCTACAACATAAATCTAGACCTACCACAATATTAAGAGAAGTCCCTATTATCACACAATTTAATAATTGTAATAAACAAATCAAAAACAGTTTCAATAAATACTGGCCAATACTGCGAAAGGATGCATCATTACAAAAGATTATAGGAGAAACACCAAGAGTCGTTTTCAGAGGGGACCCCAATTTAAGGAGTCAATTAAGCAGGAATACAAACAGAAAGATCAGCACCCGATAGAGCTACCCATTTTCTTAACAATATGCCCATTTTTTTCAAATGCCATACATGTCAAGCGTGTAGGGAAAAAGCAACTTTAAATAGAAAAACTTCTGAATTTACAGTCCCATATTTAAAAAAAATCACTTTAAAATTAAAAATATTATTACTTGTGAAAGCTCTTGTGTAATATATCTCATATGGTCCCTTGCAATCTATACTAGAAGGGAGAACATTTAGACCACTGCGTGTGAGAATAGGTGAATATATCAGGAACATCAAAAAAGGATACCCCAAACACATGGTCTCATACAATTTCTCCACCCACCATAACAAAGATCCTTCTGGCCTAAATTTCTGGGAATTGGCCTAGTTAAAAAGCAGTGGAGGGGTGGGGACTAAATTTAAATCTTGGGGAGAACTGAGATGAAATTGATATTCACTCTAGAGACTCTGATTCCATGGGGCCTCAATTCTGACTTTGAGCTATATCATTTTCTCTAAATAAATTTACATTTTTATGTCTAGTAATGTTCTCTCTTTTTAATTACAGACCACTATGTGATTGATATAATATACAACTTGAAGTTTCCTGTATTGTTTTGACTTATCTTCTGTATAAATGATTTGTGTTATCATATGCATTCTTCCTGTACTTAAATATACATGTTTATTTACACTTGTTCAGGAGGGAGGGTTTCTACTAAATGCCTTTTTTTACTAAATAAATTTTAATTTTATGCCTTTTATTATTATATGCCTTTTATAATTATATGCTTTTTCTAAGCCTCCATGATTGTATGTTTTTGTAGATCCTTTTTTAATGGGGAGAGTGTCAGATATAGTGTGCCTATTATGGGCACTATATGTTTTTTCATAAGCCTTTTCTATTATATGCCTTTTGTGGATGCATTTGTTATTGTATGGCTTGATATTATGCCGGTTATATGATTGTCAGATATATTGAGTCTATTATGTGGGGATGATGTACCTTGATCGCTAAACTATACCTATTTGTAATAGATTTTATAACAATTCTGTTTTTTGCATCTATTTGTCCTTTGCCCACACTGATTTGTGTGGAGACGATGATGTCCGTTTATACATTCATTAATGTCCTCCTGTGAAAGGGGAGGCTTGTCTATGAAGGGGTGGAGAAGCAGAGTGTAAGAACACCACCCTTCCTCACCTTCATCAAGCACCGTGAGGAAGTTAAAAGACAAAATGCATCATGCACGGTGATTGGGCAGCAGAGGGAGGCGTTTCTGAAGAAACTTTTGTAGCTGATCCTGCTTACGGTTAGACTATATCGAGGACTCTGGCAACTGCTATTCGGTTTATACAGGACAGAGTACCACTTCGATTCACGCAAGCCATCTGCTGCTGTTTGCTTTTAAAGTTTTTTTTGTTATGTAAGCCTAACCAATTGGGAGCCAATAAATACTTTTCTATTTTCTGGTCTGCTTCTCCCATCCCTTCCACAGCATATCCTGACCATTTATATATGTTGAAGTTTGTGTGTAAATCCTGCCTACTAGCCCTACACCTGAAAACTAGTTTATTCCCAGAGGGCTCTGGATAAATACTTACTATAGTGTTTACAGATATACTCATTATTTGTTTGTATTTATGTTTATCTATGTGCCTGGCTGGGATTATCAGCTGTTCCATATCATTGGGATAAGTACCTGTTTTTTTATTGCGCAACACTCCTCTATTTCACTTACGTACAAGTGTTTCTGGGTGACAACACTAGTGTCTGCAGCATTTCATTATATAATTTTTTAGTTTCTGCTATATAATCTTCATTTATTGTTGATTTGCATTTTTATATAACAAGCACCTTTTTTTCTACACACTTTAAAATATAAAATACTTACAGCTAGAAATTGTGAAATTATAGCAATTTGCAAGAAACCAGGGCTTATGATTATGTGCCAGTCTGCACAAAACAAGTAAAACGAGTCCTTTCCACTTCTGTACACCCGCTATATTCCACCTTTTTTTGTCGGATCCGTATCTAATAAATTTTATACATCTAATAATTTTATACAAGAGAGTCTTTGTTGCTCTTTTTTTCCACATATGACCCCACTGCCTTCACAGCTTGACGAAGCACCCGCAAGATCGATATTTAACACAGGACAATCATCTACAGCCACAGGTAGAGCCGGCTTATCCCTAAGGGGAAATCTTTTCTTCTAAGAAACCAGGGCTGCCCACAAAAGCTGAGTAACAGTCAATTCCTTCTTTTTTTTTGCTGCAGGAACCAATGAGATTAATTTCATTCAAATGAGTGGAATATCATGCCTCTCTAGTGGTGTCCTCAGACAATGTGTTTCACTGTTAAGAGATCCTACTGTGTACAAGAGCAGGTTTATTTCAGTTCATACAATATATTATATTACAGGAGCACAGGAATGACTAAATGTAACAAAACTTTATATGCTCAGTGTATATTTAATCAGTGCTGGTGCACCTGCATTAAACATGAAGAGTAAACACTGGGAGAGGGCTTGAGTCAAATATAAAAAATTTGATTTTTGCAGAATGTCTGCATCAAATCACACTGGAAAAAATCCAGTGCACTATACGAGCAGTAATCTTCATCTTGTGCCAAAATGAGTTTAGGGACTCTACCGTTCTTTTAAGGTCAAAGAAGCTGAGTTGGAAAAATTGTCCCATTCAGGTACATTGGAGAATTTTTCCAGCTCGCCTTCATTGGCCTAAAGTTTGAAATTCACATCTCAATTCCCTGCAATTCATTATTTATTGAGTAGACCCTTAAATCCCAGCTTCATGTACTGAGGTTCCAGTACACCTAAAATTAATCAGAGGTACCAATGACAATAATAGTGGTAGTTGCTATGAAGCAAGTCCCTAGGAATAAATGCTGGCATAATGAAGCCATTAATAGTATAATATTTCAGAGAACTAGTTAAGAGAGTGACTAGTGTACCCACTTCAAAGCATATGTGCTGTACCAGGAAATCAGAATAAAGGATACACAGAACCAAGCTAAAAATCAGAACAATGGGAGAATACAGTATAAGTCAGAACCATGCCAGGAAAGTCTTAAGTCAAGGACACAGTCCACTTGGGAAGGAGAAGGATGTGGAGTGGATGAAGCAAACCAACATGTTAAAATCCAGATACTGTGAAATAACATATGAATGGCACAGTGCAAGTTTTTTTTTTTTTTTGCTATACTTGCAACACCAAGCTACAAATATAATTTTCAAAATCTATTTTATCATCATGTTTTCAGATGCAAACTGTATATGAAGACAAAACCAAATGTTAAAGTGAAAATGTTACACAAAACACAAAAACACACAAACAAAAAACATAAATTAATTTGTGCACAGCCTGACTGACCAATACCTGTGTGATTCAAAGAACTTCTGATATTTTGCAAAAGAATTGTATAGAGTTGCAAATTACAGTTAAAAAAAGAGCAATCCAGAAAATGCAAGACATAATTAAGAACAAACACACAGGGGAAATTATTAAACTGCACATTTGCAAAGTTAGTGAGCATGTGGCTAATGAGAAGAACCAATATAAGGTCAGCTATACTCATTGTGGAAGGAGTACATTTGGGAAGACCATTGTTTGCTGTGTCACTATTAGCTTTGTAATGTACTAAGAACAATTTTTTTTACAATTGTACATCTACTGATATAATGTCTATTTCAATAAAATAGTGCTGTTTTTGCTAACCTATGCAAATGTAATGCCACAGCCAATAGGAACTAGATTCAGGGGGTTAGTCTGCCTATCTTCCCTGTGCCCCCCCCCCCCTCCCCCTCCCCCTCACAGGTCGCACACTCCTAAGGCTGGCCCTGATTACCATATAGGGCTGTATTTATCAAAAGAGCACAAATGGAGCCGGCTCCACCGCTGTGTAGGTGAACTCCTCTCGTTCAAATCATCATATAGTCACAAAATACTGGGTGCTTCGTTAGTGCAGTGACCACAGCACTGTATGATGTAAGCAGAAAACAAAGAAAAAACCGCATGCACTCCAAGTAAATATGGTGAAAAATAGAAAAATTTATTAAATATAATATACACGTAGACACTTAAGACAGAGGACCCGGTGAGAGCGATCCGCCTGACGCGTTTCGGCTGAAAACACGCTTATTCATAGGCTATTTTTTCACCATATTTACTTGGAGTGCCTGCGTTTTTTTCTTTGTTTTCTGCTTACTGTATTTATCAAGACAAAAAATTTGGTATTTCAGGAAAAAGTGCTAAAATAGTGGTAGTAACCATGGAAACCAATGGAAAGTTATGGCAGCTTGCTCCAAATTTGCACTTTTTTTTAGAAATAGAACCTGTTTTACCTGATTAGTTTGGCCCGTAATGTTTAACCTGACTGACTATGTTACGGTCACAAAAGGTATATCTTGTTTCTTGAAGTTATTAATGATGTAGTGTTTAGGAAAAAAACATTGATCAAAACAATTCAATCCAAGGATGCACCTAAGTGTTCATACCATTGCAAATGGATGAGAGAATATACAACCTTGAATGTTTTGAAGCAAATAGTTGATTACACTACAAACTGTTTACACACTGATATCCCTCATTAGAGAACCTAGAATTAATCATTTAAAACATGGACTTGAAAAGTTCATTAAAGCTTAAATAGTGAAAATAATGTTTTCAAGGTACACCTGGCCCTGAAAAAAAACAATAAATATGCATATATAAAAACATTGCATGCCAATAAAGATAACAATCATAAAAGCATGTGAAATGTGTAGAAATAAAATAGAAATGCGTGACATAGCCATAGAAATGCAGAAGATACTATATAGTACATAACAGTGTAGACAATGACATAATGATAGCCAGCGCTATACCCCTAGCCCCAATAAAAATGAATAGTCACAATTCTCCTTTGTGTCAGTGGCTGGCCAAGTAATCCTTGCACAATACAGTAAATAAATTAGATAAAATATTCCCTCCCTTTCCCAGCCTACCTATAACTTGCCCAGGTAGAGGGTAAAATGAGAAATGGATCCCAATCTAACTGGTAGCACTCAGGAGGAGGGACCCTTGTAGCAAGATCACCTCTTGGGAAGTAGTTTGTGTTGACCCTGACAAATATATACCCGAAGGTTGAGCCCAGGATAATGTTTGGCCAGGGGCTTGTGCGGCACTAATACAACCTACTAAACCTAGAGGTAAAAAGGAATGGGTCACGGTAACGGGTAACTAAACTGGAGCAGGAACCAAAAGCTGGGACAGGAATAGCAAAGTCAGAAATGAGCCGACCCTTGGGATAGGCTTGTCAGTAAACAAGCTGAGGGTCGAGATCAAAAGACAAACGTATAACAATAGCCCAAAATAATAGAAAGAAACTATTTGCACAGGCAACTAGAAAACGTTTGAACAGGTGTATAAATATAGGAAGTGATTAACATAGGCCAATAGAGGTGGAGAGGGGCTTTTCTGTAGGTGAGGTACTGATAGGGTGAGTATAGAATACCTACTTCTACCTGTAAAAGTTCCCTAAGTGATTGAAACTGGAGGAACTAAAGACAAACAGGAATAGAGTACACCTATTTGGAGTCCACTTAGAGAGCGAGCAGACTCCAAAAAGATGGCCGCCGAAGAAGGAAAACATCATTGAAAGTCACTTGTGATTTACGGACTCCGAAAACATGGCCACCGTAACAACGCAAGAACACTGGCGGCATGAGGACCGAGTGATAATTAAAGCCCCGGTAAGTGATACCCAACCTGTTAAAAAACACCCTTGAGTGCCATGAGGGTTGGCAGTGAAAATTATTGCCCACTCCCACATTGCAAATGGGCAAAATACAAGTGGCAAATGGGCAATATGAGTGGGCACATTGGCTGTGGCATATTAATAGGCATACTGGCTGTGGCCAAAGTGTTAGTGTGGCACGTTCTGTGGGGCAAAATAACATTTACACTGTGGCATGCCAAATCGTGTGGGTGCAATATGAGGACAAACCAAGTGCTGTGGGTACTGTATAGTGCTGTATTAAGACCTTTAGGTGCAATGTGGGTGCAGAGGAATGTAATAAAAATAAGAAATGAACTATTTTTCAATAACATTTTTATTACATATGAAAATAGTTGAATATAATATTTAAAAGTTCATATAAGTATACATGAAGCTAGTTATATACATATATTTGGGGTCCACCTCAAGCTTTTGAAAAGGCTGGAAATATTTTAAATTTTTTTGTGGTCAGAAAAAGTAATACTGAGAGGGTGGTGGATGCATGGAATAGGCTTCCAGCAGAAGTGGTAGAGGTTAATACAGTGAAGGAGTTTAAGCATGCATGGAATAGGTATAAGGCTATCCTAGATATAAGATAAGGCCAGGGACTAATGAAAGTATTACTTTACTGAGAGGGTAGGGGATACAGGGGATACATGGAATAGCCTTCCAGTAGAAGTGGTAGAGATTAATACAGTGAAGGTGTTTAATCATGCATGGGATAGGCATAAAGCTACCATAGATATAAGACAAGGCCAGGCACAAAGCAGAACTGTTGGGAGGCATGTAAGTCGCATTTCTGGGGTGGAGCTGCACGGTGGGGTCGGAGGCCCCAGGGCAATTTTTGCACCGGGGCCCGGTGGTTTCTAGTTATGCCTCTGATCCACCCAGATTGTTTTATGGACAAAACAGAAAACAAGTGTAATACCTTTCCGCACACATTACAATCTGGGAAACAAATACGAAAGAAGCAAATCAAAACCAATGTAGCTTATCAGTAACGTATGACAGGAAATACAATACAAGAAAATGGCATTAAAACATAAAAGCTGCAGCAGCAGTTAAAGACTACAGAGATGTCAACAAAGCTTGCAAAAGGGCAATTAGAAGGGCTAAATTGGAAAATAAGAAACTTTTTGCTAAGCAGAGTAAAACTAACCCCAAAAACAATTTATAGGTACATAAATGGAAAAAAAAATTAAAGGTAGAAAATGTAAGTCCTTTTGTTATTTGAAATGGAAAATTTGGTTAGTGAGGACAGAGCGAAAGCAGAGATTTTAAATACTTTTTTTTTCTGTTTGTACCAAGAAAGAGTCAATGACTGAGCCCCTGCTGTTTTGGACCCTCTTCTTTTTCATTTGTTTATTAATTTTCTCACAAGTTGTGTTGAGAGTGTTTGCTGATGACACAAAATTAGGCAAGGTAATACAGACTAACCTTGATGTTTATTCTTTGCAGGAACATTTAGAAAAAATGGAGGACTGGGCAAGCAAGTGGAAAATGAGGTTTAATATAGACAAATGTAAAGTTATGCATTATGGGGGAAATAATAACATGTTAACATATACTTTTTATGGCTTCTCCCTGGGAAAAACGGATGATGAGAAGGATTTAGGAATAATTGTGACAACATTGTGCAATGTCCGTCACCTACTTCAAGGGCCAATAAGATATTGTCATGTATAAAACGGGGTATTGGTTCACGGGAGGAAGCTATCATCTTATCTCTGTACAAGTTAATGTACCCGTTGCCATTGAACTGCACGTTATTCACTCAAGAATAAGTGTTGTAGGAAAACATTTACTTTTTCTGGACTTAACAGCTGGGGGTGTATATACGCCATTGTATATTTTGCACATAAACTTATTAAAATCCATCCAACCACTAATTACTAGTATGCCCTCAAAGACTATTGCGTTCTGATTCTGTATTCTAAACATTTGTTTTTTATATATTTGTAGTATGCAAAATTTTCTTATTATAATTTTTGATTCTGAGAAATGTTCCTATATCAACAAACAGCACCATGCTTTGAAATTTTAATATGAGCTTAAATTTTTTAAAATCGGCTTCATCGTTGGTTTCTTCAGGAGACACTTCAATGTATCTAACAGAAAACCATCAAAAGAAAATCAATCAAACCTTTGAAGAGGCAACAAAAAGATCAACATCAAAAAACGGGCAATGACAATGAAAACAAAAAAGAAAATCCGCCAAGGAGGAGGAGGAAGAAGAAGAGGAACGGCATTACAATCTGAAGAAGGGATCACTCAACAAAAGACATTAAGGTCATTGAATGTAGTCAATTTGCCTGACTACCAACTTTCTATTTCAGAAGAACAAGTTTTGAGTTTTGGACTTTCTTTTTCATCGGATCGTCATTTTGACTTTTTTAGAACTTTATTTGGGCAGCAAATTTTGGGGGGGAGGTGAGAGAGGAGATCGGAATATCCCCCCTCACCTTCCCACTGCCTGCAGGCTGCACGGGGAGGCGAACAGGCGGCACAGAGAAACCTCTGTGCTGCCTGTTCGGCTCCCCGTGCAGTGTGACACGGAAGTGCCGACAGGTCACGTGATCAGCGCTCTGACCTCAGACGCGCCCCAATCTAGTGACCTATCAGCACAACCGCCAGGGAGCCGAACAGGCAGCATGGAGAACATGGGAAAAGGGTAAGTGCTGGGCAGATTTGGGGGGGGAGCATAATAAATGGCAAATAACACTGGAAAATTGTTGGGCAGATGGGGGGGCATACTAAATGGCAAATAACACTGGACTATTATTGGGCAGATGGGGGGGCATACTAAATGGCAAATAACACTGGAATATTATTGGGCAGATGGGGGGCATACTAAATGGCAAATAACACTGGAATATTATTGTGAAAATTTACTGGGGCATATTAAATGGCAAATAACACTGGCATTTTGGGCAAATTAGCAGTGGCATATTAAATGGCAAATTACACTGGCATATTAGTGAGCAAATTGGCTGGGGAATATTAATGGCAAATGTCACTGGCATATTATTGGGCAAATTGGCTGGGGCATATTTTGTTTAACCCCTTCATGACCAGACTGTTTTCGGAATGTTGTGCTTTAATGACCGGGGCTATTTTAACACTTCTGATGTGTTTGCATTTAGCTGTAATTTTCCCATCTCTTATTTACTGTACCCACACAAATTATATATTATTTTTTTCAGGACAAAAATGGCTTTCTTTTGACGCCATCATTTTGATCATATCATTTAATTTATTATAAAAAATATAATAAAATATGGTGAAAAAAAAAACACTTTTCCTGACTTTTATTAGTAAAATCTTTTACTAATCTACAAGAGCTAATGAAAAAACCTGCTAAATAGATTTTTTCTTTTTTTGCATGTTAAAATGTTAATAAATACAAGTAGCACATAGCTGTTTCAAAAACGTTTTTTTTTTTCAAAATTAATGTTTGTGACATTATAACACTGATATCTGTCATGAATCCCTGAATAACCCCAATAATTGGGGTATTTGACTCTTTTCATGCAGCCATTTTACCACAAATTTATGTCAAAATTTGCAAAGATTTTTTTTTTACACCAATTGTAATTCAGGTATGTTGTTACTGAGAATTTACAGGGGTACTGCCAAACACCACCAATATGTGTTCAGCAATATCTCCCGAGTACATTGATAGCACCCATGCATAGGTATGTTGGGTATTTTGGGGCTAAAAGGCCACAATTGGGAGGTACACATTTCAGTAATCCAGCTTGGAATTGTGACATACAGACAACCTGCACCCATAGGCTACTTGGGACATTTTTGAAGCTGCTCAATGTAATTTACCCCATCAAACCATTTATTTTTGAAAAGTAGACAACTCAGGGTATTTCAAATGGTGGTATTTTAACACTTTTCATGGACTAATTCTACCACCAGACATTGTCAAACTTTGGGGTAGAATTTTTTTGTGTGTTTTTTCCACACATATTATAGTTTAAGCATGAATTCACAGATCCTATTATGTGTTACTGCCAAAAAACACCTCAACATGTGTTCAGCAACACTCCTGAGTACATTGATACCCCCCATGCATAGGTTTGTTGGGTTGTTTGGGGGATAGATCATATTTGTGATAAAAAAAAAATCAAAATGTTACAAATTTGGGAACAATTGTATAAAAGCATTTTAAAATTGGGTTTCTGAGTGGTAGTTTTTAAAACATGTGCCACACACATACACAGGCTGGGTTCTGAAGGACAATAGGGACAATAAAAGGGAGTGTCTGTTCTTTTTCCTTTACTGTAACACACACGGCAGCGTTTCTGGGGATTTGCTTTTTTTTTTCGTTGGTGGTATTTTAAATATAAAGTGTGAAACACCAGTTCTTGACTCAGCTGTTGGGTTATCAAGTAATTATGAAATCAGCTTCAGCTGAAATTCAAGAAATGTGTGTTTTTCAAGAGTCATCTTTTTCAAAATTAAAAATGCATTATGTTGCCACCTGCATAAGATACATTGCCACCTTTTTGTACCAGGCAATGGTCTTTCTTAAAATAAGATATGGCTGTATAAGTTGATCGGCCAAATCTACACCCCCATGTGTCTGTTGTAGGCCCTGATACATACAGGCTTGGACTCGGCTCTGCCTCGGACAGTGACAGTAGGCATTGACTCGTCGTGGATGGTTGTAAGCATATTAACGTCTTTGCTGTCCTTAAATTTTAACGCTAACAACTCAGCTTTGCGCAGAGCTTTGGACTCTTTTTTTAGTTTGGCCTTTACCAGAGATGTCGGAAAATCTTTGCGATTACTTCTCACAGTGCCGCAGGCCACTGTCTCAAATAGGTACAACATCTGAAATAAGGGGACACTGGTATAAAAATTGTCAAGATAAAGGTGATAACCCTTATTGAACAAGCATTAAATCCCACACAATTTTTCCACTTGTCCCCAGAATGTCAGGGCAGCCAGGAGGGTCCTGGTGACAATCCTTTCCCTCATAGACTCTAAAAGAGTAGGTATAACCACTCTGACTTTCACAAAGTTTATACAACTTTATCCCATATCGGGCACGCTTAGAGGGAATGTATTGCTTGAATCTTCAGCGGCCTTTGTACTTCATAAGGGACTCATCCACTGAAATATTTTGTTTGGGGGTGTAGACCTCAGCAAAGGTCTTTTGCATATGGACTATTAGGGGGCGTATTTTATAAAGTCTGTCATAGTCGGGGTGATTCATAGTAGGACAGAGACGGTTATCACTGAAGTGAAAAAAAGCGCAGCAACAACTATAATAGGGTTAGTGCTCTAGTATGAGCGGACTGTTGGCTTTTTATAATCCCCATGAGCATTGTAAGTGCCCAGAATTTTTTAATCTCCGGGACATCTGTGGGGTACCAATTATGTTCCCTAACTATACGTCTACCTGGATTGGCATGAATAAATTGGGTAGCATACAGATTTGTCTGGGAAACAATTTTCTCCCAAAGTGTATCCTCTAAAAATAAACCCATATCCTGTATATGGGAAAAATTAGTAACATCAACATGAATGCCTGCATTGGCACTAAAATAGGGGATGTTGGGCTTCTCAAACTGTGGAGGTACCCACTCTTCCACATATGGGGTAGCACGGCTTCTTTTAGCCACCAGCTCACAAACAAGTGACACCTCACTAGAATCATTAGTAAACTGACCTGCATCAAAATCTGATGCTGTGTCCATGGCATCAGAATCAGACGCCAAGAAGGCATATGCCTCCTCTAAATTAAACTTGCCCTGCATAACTCGGCAACACACTAGCTACCTGTAAATAACCTAAAGACAAAATTACTAACACAATTTTTTCTTACAACTTACTACCTATCTACCTACGTAACTAACTGACTTATCTATCTACGTAACAAACTGACTTACCTACCTACGTAACTAACTGACTTATCTACCTACGTAACTAACTGACTTATCTACCTACGTAACTAACTAACTTATCTATCTACGTAACTAACTGACTTATGACCTACAGACTAAATTACCATGTAATTACTAAAGGATCAACAGGCAAGTAAAACAATTTTTTTTTTTTTTTTTATAACCTACAACTAAACTAACTAAAACTGACTAAAACTGACTAAAACTGACTAAAACTGACTAATGCTAACTAAAATTAATAAATGTATCGATTTGTTTAAAAAAAATTAACCCCTGAGGGTAAAAAAAATATATACATGCAGTAAAAATGCACTGCTGTAAAAGTATTTGGCAGGGAAGGGGTTAAAATAAATTTTATTAAGAAACTATATAAACTGGAACACTATGGAACACTCAGTGATACAATTTAACAATGATCTCTGTCTCTCTCCCTCACAAAACGCATCTGAGGAGAAAGGGACAGAGAACACTGAGTCAAAGGCAGTGTTTGAAAACACCGCCTTGACTTTAGCCAATCAGAAGCGAACTCATGACGCTTCTGATTCGCTATTGGCTGTTACTACTCTGCCTCGATGTGAGACAGAGAGTAGCAGCCTAAAAGCAGCGAGAAAGCGCTACGATCTCTTACGCTGCTTGTTTTAGTTCATGACGGTCCAGGACCGTCAACGGTCACGAAAGGGTTAAATATTTTATTTTATCATTTTTTTCAGGACAAATCAGACATCATACACGTAGCAACAATATAACTAATATCACGTTTGTATCTTTAACAATATAACAGGGATATTTCAAAGTGCGTATGCGGTTATTTTGATTGTCATATTCCATGCTTTAAATGTAACCTAATTGGTGAAAAAAAAAATGATTGCACACCACACATTGTTACAATACATCAGACATATCATGACATTCGTGTGTGCAGAACAAACAATAGCGATGCTTTACACTGATCTGGTCTAAAGGTGGGTAGGGAGGAGGAGCCAAAGAAATTCGATGTTGTTAATGCCAGGTTATTAGTGCTCCTCTATACAGATATAGAAACATTATCTTTTTTGGTGATAATTAATTCTAGTAGGACAAGATAAAAGACAAAAAGAGACTAATGTTGGACCTCCTGCCAAGATGAAGTGACAGGAGTCCAGATTTTATAATAAGAGGAGAGAGACACGTTATTCAGGTAGAACATTTTTTCCATACTGCATTGATACGTAATCTGTGCCCGTATCTCGCTCTTGGCAGGAATCTTAGTTGAGTTCCAGTATCTTGACAAACACATTTTATTTGCCATCAAAATGTGTACTGCTAGTTTTTTCTTCGAGTTATTCAGGCCATAAATTTTGGGTGAAACAGAAATTTTTCTATGTCCATTTCACCAAGGTCTAGATGTAATTCTGAAAATATTTTGGCTAAGGTGATACGTACTGGTTCCAATCTCTCACAATCCCCTACTAAATGGCAAATCACACTGGAATATTATTGGGCAAATTTACTGGGGCATATTAAATGGCAAATGACACTGGCATATTGGGCAAATTATCAGGGGCATATTAAATGGCAAATAACACTGGCATTATTTTGGGAAAATTGGTTGGGGCATATTAAATGGAAAATGACACTGGCATATTGGGAAAATTATCAGGGGCATATTAAATGGCAAATAACACTGGCATATTATTGAGAAAATTGGCTGGGGAATATTAATGGCAAATAATATTGGAAATGTGTATGTAATGGGGTGATGGAGGCATGTAAATGGGGTGATGGGGCATGTCCTTGGTGTGCAACATGGGTCATGTTGTGGGTGTGCAACGTGGATAGGGGGGGTGCCAACAACATTTCACAACAGCTTAATTAACCCACCAGGCGCCCTATTATTTCTAGTATAGGTAGTCTGAGTGAAGGTCTGTCAGAATGGTTGGACATTTATTTGCAGCCAATTGTCAATCAACAAAAATGTTTTTTAAAATATACTAAAGATGTTCTTGTCCAGCTTTAAAGCCTTGACTGGCAGACAAATTACATCTGGGTAACCATGGATGTTTGTTCTCTCTATTCCTGTATTCCACACAATCTAGGTTTAGTCTTGTTGCATTACATTCTTGATAAATACAGTAACTATACAGAAGATCTTAAACAACTTATACTACAGGCAACTGAGTTCCTCCTGCTTCATAATTATTTTATGTTTTGCAAGCATTTTTTTTACAATGTCAGGGAACAGCCATGGGCTCAAGATTTGCCCCTTCGTATGCCATTATCTACAACGTAGCCTTTGAAGATCAATTTATTTTTGGCCAAGCGAACCCCTTTCATCAATGTATTGCCTGGTATGGTACATTGTTTTTTTTTAGATCTTACCCTTAAAGGAGGAATAGATGTCAGTACGAATGTAAATACGGTAGAGACCATGTCCTTTAGGAAAACAACATGGGCAACTCAGTCTTACATGCAAGTAGCTGTCACATGAAACCAGTTATTAAAAACATCCCTGTGGGTGTCTTTATTACTCTCAGATGAAATTGCTCCACTTTTGGAGAGAGATTATAAAATGTGGATGATTAATCGGGCCATTAATATAGCCAAATCACGGAATAGAGATTGCTTACTTGAAACCAAATACAAACCAACCACTAGTAAATTATATTGGCAGAATGAGAGTATATAACAAGCCTCTTTTGTCACAGGTTATAGCCTAGAATATCCTAAAATATTTCTCGGCCCAAAGATCAAACACATTAAAAGACTTACTTTCACCTAGCCTTTTTTCCTTACATGCTACGAACGCTGATGCCAATCGAGGCAAATGGCTTGATGCCGTGGGCACTTTCTCTTGTGGAAATAAAATATGCAGAACGTGTAGACATGTTACTAAAAAAACAAGATATTGTTTCCTATGCAAATGGAAAAAGGACTTTACCAATCAAAGATTTATCAATTGTAACACTACAAACATGATATATGTTATATCTTGTACCCAATCCAAGAAGCAGTATGTAGGGCACTTAAATGTCACATTAGAGAGCATCTCAATGATTTTGAAAATTGTTCAAATACTTCATACACTTTTTTATAGTATCAGTTATAGATAAGATCATTAGAGGTCCAAGAGGAGGTGACACACACAGACATCTGTGTCGCCGGGAGGCTTTTTGGATTTTTCATTTGGGAACCAGATATCCAATGGGTATGAACTCAAAGTTTGACATCTCTTGCTTCTATTGATTATTACTATGTTTCTACTGCAACCATACCTATATTTTGATACATACACTATTCTGATAGATGGAGGGCTAGCACTATGTTTCTATATAGGTAGTGCTATGATTTTTTATTTCCTTGCCATCTATTACAAGTGTCACTCAACATAAGTGTGATTTATCGTATATTTGTTATGTAACCTTTTCTTAGTGGACTTTTTACTGTATTATACATTCTTGCTTTTTCTTAATTTTTTTCCACTTTATCCTCTTTTTCAGCAGTCAGGAAGAAGTTAAAAGTCAACTATATTGCTTAACAGCATTTATTTCTGCATATGCTGTCAGGAACATACTATTTTTAATTAGAACAAATGGGGCTCCTGTTATATATTTTATTATTAAATAATTCTACTGTTATATATTTTTAAATAAGTTTCTCATAGAATTGGGCCCTTCTCCAATCTTAAATAATTTTCTAAGCGTGTTCCTCACGACATTTGCGTACACCGCATGTATCAAATGGGTACATATATATGTTTTTTATTAATATATTTATAGTAATTTTTCACCTTCTTATTGATTTGTATTTTGTATGTATTTTTGTATAAATGTTTTCATCACAATCATGTACGCATTATGGCACATTATATATATTTTTTCTGGTTCACATTAGTAATATTACTGCACAATGATATGTTAGACCACATATATGACCAAAATGCATACAAATCCTGTTTGTTAGGTGTTCCAATCATCATTATTAACTTGACTTTTTCACTCATTTGTTGAAATATTTAACTTAAGCAATTTGCACTCACTTTCTCATCAGCCTATGATTAAGTGCCAGTCGGCACGAAAAGTGTAAGCCCTTTCCGCTCTTGTTTTCATGCTACATTTTTTCCCATTTTGTCAGATCCTTATTCAATAAATTTGATACACCTTTTCCCCGTAAGAAGGAGTGCAAGCATCTTTGTTGCTTTTTTCCTGTTCTCTCTTCTCAACCCTGTTGTATCCTCTCTCTCCCCCAACTTGCTGTCTCTTCATTAGAGTGATGACTATTGGGGTATACATGCTTAACGCAAGCAATTGGAATGTAAGATATAGTATATTTTTACATATAATATTCTTAATTAAGCATGGATGAAATGTGTCTGTGAAACCACAATATAGCACATATATTATAAAAAAATATATATTTATTTAATGTGTAGCTGAAGTTAAATGTCTTATGTTTTGTTAATGTGCTTACATTTATTCACAAATTATTGTTTTTAAACATTCTGTTCCTTTACTGAAACTGAGAAATTATCTTTTAATTTCTCACTTGTTGGATGATTTGTTAGAATTTGCATATTTATGTTTATGACATTTTAAACATAATTTTGGTTTCATTTCAGTGCATTTATGTTGTTTTAATCGCATTTAAACACTTTCTCAGCATTAATATTTGTTCCAAGAACACAACTGTGAGAATTCCAACTGAATGGCAATATTTCAGTTGTGTCCATATCTATATTTTTAGGTTATGCATGAAATAAACGTTTCATTTTTCAAAATAATGATATACAATTATTAACAAAGAATACAATAAATAAATAGCCATAAAATGGCCCTAATCTACTATATGACAGGCCTGTTTCAGATTTGACCTGTTCTCTCAGTCTAAGGTGACATTTATATTTTATTTTATCTGTGCTATTAAATTACTGTATTTAAACTGAAATTTGGTTGATTTTTAAGCTGTTTGGCATCACTTACTTCATTGTGTTTTTATTGGTCTCTTCTTAACCTGATGAATATGTTCTTGTAAGAAGAGGGGAAAATATTGCTTGCTCCTTAAACAAAGAACCCCTTACTTTTAAATAAGCAAAATTATCCCCATCAATGTTCCAAAATTTTGTTTTAAAAACCAAATGGTTCACTATGCCAGTACCAGTAATGTTCTGTAGCTCCCATGAGTTACTGCTGCTATAGACTACCCTTCTTATAAGGCTTAGCCAATATTAAGAGAGTTGGCAGGCTGTAAAATCATGGGAACTGCAGTGTTCGGCTGTTGACTACATTTTTCATAGTGCCCAGCAAGAAAAAAAATGCTGAGCATCTTTGTAAGGATCAATGTACAATTACATAAAAATGGGACACTGTCACGATTTCTATTTGTATTACTTCTAATTATAAATGAATTTTGATAGATAATAGCAGTATAGAACTCAGTTGCAGAAAATGGTATATGCAGGTAGATAATTCACAGAGGAAGAATACCTTTAGCATAAACGATAGAACATTAACAAGTGATCATCAGCACTGCAATGGTTAAACTGTTCAGCAGGAAGGATGGTATGCAAATAAGTGAATCACAGCTCTGCAATGGTTAAACAGTTCAGCAGTAAGGTTGGAATGCAATCAAGTGATCTCCAATAGTGCAAGGTTTTAATTAGTGCAACATGGAATGAATGAATTGCAATTAAGTGATCTCCAGCAATGCAAGGGTGAAACAGTTCAGCATGAAAGGAGTGAATTAATACGAATCAGTATCCGATGAAAACTTAGCTTTGGTGCAAGCCGAAGGATGGTCAAAAATACAAGCCGTGTTCAAGTGCAGAAGAGTTCAGAAGAAGCGAGTGGTTAATCAGAAGTCGGGGTTAAAGCGAGCAGGTAAGTCGAATAGCCGGTCCGTGTTCAGTAAAGGAGAAGTCAGAGTCGTATTATCCAAGCCGGGGTTCGTTAACGTGGATTCGAAGAGTTGCTTTCGGTTTACAGGTAGAAGCTGAATGAGGAGAGTTGGCCGACAGACCTTGGGGAACAAAGATTACTCAACATTTGAATAGTGGCACGGTTTCCTTATATTGCGTAGGAATACCACATCACTGAAAGGGGAGGAGACTATATAAATAACGGAGAAATCTGACAGACACCTTATCTTTTCTGGGGTTAGGAGAGTGTGGGGCGCCTTATCAGAGATGACACATGGGGGCTCAATCCCTGGTGGTGCATGGTTTGAAGTAGCAGCAGTCCTGAACGTTTTCCAGCACAAATGTTTCTCCTGTTCCTCTCATGTTTCTGCAATCAGGGCAGGCAGTGTAGATGTGAGTTGATCTCCCCACACTTTTCCCATTGGCAGTCGCATGGCATGTAGTCTGTTCCCACCATTTAACACCAGTGATGGCCAATGAGACACAATGGTACTTATATTGCCAACACATCTCTCCAGCGCCTCGCAGACCTGGCACCATATGGCCAATGTCTTGTTCATCCAATGATTGCACCAGCTCTGCCATCACAAGTATTTCCTAACATGATCCTATTGTCAAAGTTCCCATTTTATTCCCCAAGCATAACAGTTTTCATTTTCTGAACTATATCACAGGCCTATCTCTTCTCCAATTATCACATTCCCCACTTAACCCTTCCCTCCCAATCAACAAATGTCCTCTCCATTCCCCATACATTACAGAACCCTTTTCCTCCCCATTATGGGACCCTCCCCTGCTCCATTCCTGAGGGGGAATGTTGCGGAGACGGGGTTCAAGTCAATGACTATATCTCCCCCAGGATGCTGGTCTCAGTAGTAATACACTCAATGCTGACCGATCCGGAGACTCTGCCACAGTAATGGACACACGACAATGTAGGAGTGGAACAACAATGCCATTTATTTGTAAACAGCACAGATATTTATACACAAACAAATATGACATGACTCATACAGGTGCAGATACAGTAGGAAATAACATAATCACACCTTTAAATACAAACACTTAATGAACACAACATAACAGTAGGACATACATTGGAGAAATCCTGCTTCACAAGTTCAGATACCGCCAGAGTACACTTAGATACAAAAGGACACTGAATGACTTACATAAAGGCAATGGGGAATTTGTAAATAATAGTGAAACAATGGCGCTACTAAATTGAAAAAAACACACTTGGAAGAGATAATAATATAGAGCAGCTCCCAGTGAAAAAAGGGACAACCATTGTTGCTGATGTTCCTAATATGTTCTCCTATTCTAATATGTAATTTTATCTATGTCCTACCCACAGGATTATGTTAATAGATAAATTACTCCACTTGTGTTGCATGGATAAATTCCCTTCATTTTGTATTCTTTACCATTGTTAAATGATTTCAAATGGGAATTGTTTATCTTAGAATTTAGTTTACAAGTTCTACATGGTAGACAGGTTCTACATCTATAAAATGCCTCTTTTAATCCAAAATGATTTGTATGTTTAGGACTAGATCTCTCATAACTCCTCGAGAGATATTGTCTTAAACTACGTGCTCCCCTAAAGGTGACTAGCGTTTTTTCAGTTAGAAGGGGGGCCTAGCTCTTCATCTTGGCATAGTAAATTCCAGTTTTTATTTAAGATTTTTTTTTTTTATGTAATTGTTACCACAATTGTAACCTATTATCAGAGGCAATCTGTCCTTTCCTTGATTTATTTTATCTTTATATATTAAAAGGTCCTTCCAATCTGTTTCTTCCGTAATCACTCTTGGGTAATTTTTCGCCTAGAAATCTAGTTCTAATTTTCCTATATGTTTGTTACATATGTCTTGGTGCAATTTCTTTTTATTCTACAAAATTGATTCTTCTGGATATTCTGTAACCATGGTGAATAGTGTCCATTTTCGAATTGTATAAAACTATTTACATCTACCTTTTTGAAAAAGGTTTTAGTATTAATTTTATTATTTTGTATGTAAATGTTTAGATCCAAAAAAATCCACAATCCACAAATTTGTGTGTGGCTTATTTCTGATGTGAGGGTTATTCCCCAATTAGAGGTATTCAGATATTTTATAAAATTAGAGAGCTCCTGTTCTGAGCCATACCAAAAATAATTAGCTTAGTGGGAGGAGACAAGCCATAGTCAGGGATACCAGAGAGTAGCGTAGTAGGAGGAGACAAGCCATGGTCAGGAATACTGGAGGAAATCATAGTCAGGGGTTCCGGGAATCAGAGTAAATGGGCACAAGCAGGGTCAAAACAATGAAACAAACAAAGTAGTGCTTGGAGGCTGTGAACTCACTGGAGGCAACAGTAACTCTGAGCAATGCGGAGAGGGGGTTCAGAGATTAAGTAGTTGAGGAGCAGCGCACACCTGGCGATGGCACCCTGCAGCGGGGGAGAGCCGAGTAAGGGTAAGGTGGCGGGTAGAAAGACGGGTGCGACAGTGGGCCTTACAGATACCCTTTATAATAAATTCAGCTTGTTCTAGTTCTAAAGTACCACCTTTTGTGAAAAGTGTTTTTACTGCCTCTATACCTTTGATGTGTTCTATATTTGTGTATAGTGAGCTAACATCACATGTTGCAAATAGATAATCCTCGTTCCAGGTAATTTTATATAGAGATTGTATGACATCACTTGTATCTTTCAAATATGCTTTGGTGGAAATAAATAGAGGTTGTAAATAATAATCAATGAATTGTGAAAAATTTGCTGAGATGGAGTCAAACCCGGATACTATTGGTCTTCCCGGGGGAGATCTCAGCTAATTTTTCACGATTCATTGATTACGTAGTCTGTCGATTTGAGTAATTATTGCACCTATGTCCAGTTTCTCCATCAGTTCATGAAAGGGTTAACTATTCACATAGTATGTAATTGGTTAACAAGATGGTTTGAGTGAGAGTATATAAGAGATCCCTTTTTCTCTGCTTGAATTATGCACCTTGAAGAAGCCAATTAAGTGGCAAAAAGTGTAGTGTTTTTTCCTTTTCCTTCTTTACAGGTTCCGGTTGTTTGCTCGAGATACGGACCCACTGCCTGCTTTTCACACGAACTCCGCCTTAGAACGCAGGACGCGCAAATCTTCGGCTGGATAGAGCTGCGACTACACAGTCTCCTATTTTTGGCAGATCATCACATACAAAAAGTGAACCCTAGGACAGAAAAATTAGATTTTGTGACACTGCTGCAACGCCGCAGGACAGAGCCTACCAGGGTGATATATATTTCAAGCGCTGAAGTGGGAGCCTTTACTTAGGACCCACCACCTGATTTTGTAAGCCTCCAGTTACGGCCTCTATTTTATATTGTGTTTGGTCTTTTATGCGTGTTTGTCTTTGTTGTAGTACAGCTGTATGTTAAGATTTTAATTCATCTGCTTAATATATAAAAATTTTGTATACGTTTTTACATTTAACTCGTTCTCATTGATATCTATATCTAGACTATTTGCCCTTTAAAAGTTCTATATTACTGTTTTTTATTGATACAGATAACGCTATGTGATATTTTGTCTCTTTTTTGCTCAAATTAATTCTGTGCCGGGAAACTGGTTCAAAGGGAGGATTTTCGCCCATTAAGAATTTACGAGTTGATTTGAGTATATTTTTCGATTTGATACATACAATTTAAATGTTTTAGCACTCCAGTTTTCTTCATATCACAATGGGGAATTTGACATAATGACAAGAATAAATTTGACACATATTAACCAGGAACTGGATGTTTAACAAATAACAGTAAAATAATACAATTCTATAACACCTCCTGAGAAACTGGAGTGTGAAGGACAGGAGACAGTCTCAACCTGGGGAACACTATGGCTTAGATGACATCTTGAGTGAACTAGTCCTGGGCACCCTGTGTTAGAAGTCCAACTGTACTGAAGACAAGGTGTCGCTGGTGGCCCAATAGTGTGGGGGTACTATCACACACACAGACAGGGTCCATAGTCTATTGGGAGGAAGTAGGCAATTACTTCTCTCCAAGAACCCCGGAGGGTTCAGTCACAATGTTGTTTATTTAATTATGTGTCAGAAGTGCCAGTTACATTACATAAGCCGTACGTCAAGGAGCATTAGGGCACGCGTGAGAGAGCACATCTTAGACATCAGAACTAAGGATATTCGGTCACCAGTGTCTAAACAGTTTGAATCATGTAATGGAGGCAATTTGAGATATTTTTCCTTTCAGGGTAGAGAAAATACAAGGAGGCTCAGGGGCATGAATTTTTAATATAATGTGTCACTTTTTTCTGACCGATTAGTGTGGTGACCCCTATGTGCAACAAATGAACAAATGTGGCCCTTTCACATTGTAATTAGAAATATTGTGTATGCATATTTTTATATATTTGCTGCAATGTAGTTGGATAACAGAGATGTACTGCAGGCACTTTTGCCTGAACTATTTAAACACATTTGTAATAGAAGATGTGATACTTTTCCCATTTTATTCACAATTTGCAAGCATTTGCTACTAATACTCTTAAAAGTTTGTGCAATCCACATTTTTTCATTTAAATTCTGGGTGTTTGCCTTTGATTTTAATAAACTTGATCACATGCCACATCTGACTGTACTTGATTTGGGAGAAATGGCTTTAGGTAGGAGTCAGGAGGTGGCATGTGTTTAAGATTTTCAGTATACATATTTATAACTCTGTATGTAATGTTGCCTATGATTAAGCACCTCTCAGTGTAAAATGGGGAGGCTTCTAGTGTTCCATGTTTATTAACAAGCACTGATTTTTTTACCAATAGTCCATTTCAATAAACCCAGCATTTGTCATTAAGAGAGTCCCTATCCAATTATTTTCTGTTGTTTGACAGAAGTATGAGGGCTTCCTGGAGGTGGCAGCTCCAAATGAGGGAGGTGTGTTAAATATCTGATGCCTGTTTTTTTTTTTTTCAAAATCAATTTTTCTTTTATACACAGAAGAAAATCACAGTTGGTGATATTTGTGTGGTTATTCGAACATGTCCCAATGTACCATAGAAAAGATTGGGATATATAATCAGAGCACTTAAGCTGTTCCCTATCTACTATTCTTCCTTCTTTTGTATACAGGTTGTCCACAAATAATCCTATAATCTCTCATTTTGGGTTACATGGAAAGCTGTTTGTAAGAGATTAGAGTCAAGTCTTTCAGAAAACAAGAATAACACATCTCACCCACTGACTAAACACTGCATCTTTTAGAAGTCTTTCCATTACTGTACTGAAAGCATGACATTTAAAAAACCTTTGCTATCTTATTCATTGAGCTTTATCTTGGTTACCTGGAAACATGATTATAGAAGGTGTTGTGTATACTAATTCAATCAATAACATTCTGCCCTTGTGCTGTAGCATAGCAAGACAAAATAACGTAAGATAATAACATACATTATCTTTGAGTGTGTTTCCACTTTTAAGCAACAATAGTCAACTATGTTTCAATTATGACAATATATCCAATACACTTTTTCGCTACAAAGGGACTATATAGTTAATTCTTCAACAGAACCAAAAGAACAACAGATGTGTGTTACCCTTAACCCCTTAGTGACAAGGCATTTTCACCTTGACTTTCCCTTGGTGACAATGGCTGTTTTGACATTTCTGGGGTGTTTGTGTTTAGCTGCAATTTTCTTTTTTCTCAGATACTGTACCCACACAAATTATATGTTGTTTTTATCATCATAAGAAGGGCTTTCATTAGATACCATTATGTTCATCATATCCTATAATTTACTACAAAAAAAATCATAAAATATGATGAAAAATTAAAAAATTGTTTTTATAACTTTGACCTAAAATATAATTTAGACAAATACAATCATTAAAAAAGACCCCATCTAAATAGTTTCTAAATGTTGTCCCGAGTTCAGAAATACGCATGTTTCCATATTTTTCGGAAAAATGGGGCAAAAAACAAAAATAGTGTTTTTTTGTTTTTTTCCTATATTGACCTTTTGACTCCAACCCGAACCCAAAATTTTGCCTTAACACAAAATTTAACCCCAACTCTAACCCTTATGCTATCCCTTAATATATTTTAATTTTAATTTAATTTTAACCCTATCCCTTATGCTAAAAATTATTTAATTTTAACCCTATAGGCTAATCTAACTATATAACCAGTTTTTAATTAATTAAACATTTATTTTACATTTTTTCCATTGCTATGCTTCTTATCTACCACTAGGGGCAGTCAAGTAGCATATTCAGAGTGACGGAAGTGAAGTTACTTTCACTTCCGAAGCTCAGACCGGCAGAGGGCATAGCCATATTGACGGAGCCTGCTGCTCTGTGGGGCGATCGTGGGTGCCCCAGAATAGAAATTTCGGTGCTGGCTATTGCCTCGACATCGAGGCAATAAACCAGCACAGTTTAAGCGGTTTTCGCGATCGTTGATCACAAAAAACGCTTGATTCTCCGCAGGACGTGCCAGGCACGTCCTTTGTCGATAAGGGAGTTTCTCCCAGGACATGCCTGACACGTCCTTTGTCGGCAAGGGGTTAAACAGCTTTACCCCAAAACAAATTGGTATACTGAATTCCTGAAAAGCATCCAGCCACGTGATTAGTACACCTTCAAGCAGTAGCATATAACGAAGCATATTTTGGGAAGGATGTACAATAATTTAGGACAAGATTCCTTCATAAAGTAGACAAGAATTGTACAAGAACATACATTCAAGTAAACATATTTATACACAAAGAGATGCACAAGAAAGTAAATAATAATTATACAAAAGATTGGACAGGGGAATGTAATAAGCAGATGTAGGCAAATAACTGCACCTGTTTCTGCATCTGGTAATTCTAAATTCGACATCAATTAAGCTTAATAGCAAGGAATCCACAGATACTGTACACACATGTGACTACCTAGTAGTAAGGATGCCAGTCACCTTTTAATAGAACTGCTATCAGGGCAGGCCCAAGACATTGTGCTGCGGGGGGTGAAAAACGAAATGCTGCCCCCCCCCCCCCCCCCAAAAAAAAAACAGTCATGATAAATCAAACTAATGAAACTTATCGGGAAGTGATAATTTATTAAAATTATATGTCGTGAGTACTGACAGGCCATGATTAAAATGTGTACCCTATTTGAGCATTTAAACGTAAAGTACAATATTTGAGTCTTGTTAAAGGTCAGTGGCACCATATTATGTTTTGGGGAATTGGACAGCCTATTTTCATAATAATATTTGTTTTACCATTTCTTTCTTTTCACCTTGTCGGTGTGCTCTTAGAAAAAAACATTTTGTTTTCATATGCCCACTAAAGCACTTCTTATATACAATAAAATAATTTGTATTATTAAAAAAGCACGCGTTAGATTGTAGCATGATGACGCAGGACGCAAGTGGGAGGTGTTCGTGCGCAGGATGGGGGATAGAGATCGCAGAGAAATATACAGCCGCTTATTGTACCAAAGCTCATGGTAGTGATCACCCGTTCATGTCTTTGATGCACTCCTTAAACGCTCCTCAAATGCTCTCTCCGCAATCCTCGACTTGATACACGAACCAGGGGACAGCTTGCCGGAGGCTCGGAGTGGTGACGGCAGAGGGCTGTAACCATTTTTGAGATACTTGGCAATATCTCTCAAAATCAAAACGCAAGTACAAGCTCGTAGCTCGCAGCTTTCTTTTTGTTTTTTTTTCTCTTCTCTTTGAATTTTATTTATTATTAGACATTGGGCAGCTGTGGCCTTTTCGTTAGAGAATAGTTTCTATCCACGAAATTTAACCTGATATCATCAGTGAGTAGACGGGTAAGAAACATTCATACAAATCCCACCAACGAAAGTATCAAAGGAAGCCTTCGGTACAGCTACCTCTAATATATCTTTATACTGCCATATAAGAGCTATCCTACTGAATTGTGATATATATATATATCTTGACTTCGTTGATAAACTCTATCTGATATATACCTAATATGAAAGTCCTACTCATGGTGGAAAACATCTCTGAGAGACCCTTTATACTCGGAATATTTAAGTTGGTAAACATTTTTTGTGCAGATATAAGTAATAATGGACTCACACTGTGCGTGTTGAAGGTTTTTTGTTTGTTTTTTCTGCCTATAGAGGGAGCTATGCTGTGAAACACACTAGAACGTCACAGAACTGTTTCATTTGCATAAATATCATTCAGATATAAGTATTGTGCCTATTTGTTATATGAAGTCTACATACAGCTAAAGCTATTTGAACTCACTGATTGAGAACGTGTGAATACCGAAGCCTTGGAGCTGATGAATCTAAGAACTGGTAAAACCTGTTACAGTCACTTACTATTTAAATCATAATAGTGTCAAGTGGAAACCCAGTAGCCCTTTAATCTTTGAGCTATTAGCCCTCTGATAAAATGTACATTATTTTATTTTGCACTCAAAACTTTTTATACCTGGAATATCTGAGTTGGAAAAATCCAGTGAGGATGTAGATCATTAAGGACTCAGTCTGAGCGTGTTAAACCCACTTTCCTTTTTTTTGCCTACAGAGGGAGCTATGCTGTGAAACACACTAGAACATTACAGAACTGTTTCATTTGCATAAATATCTGCCAAGTATAAGTATTGTACTTGCCCTTATTACAAAAAGCCTATTAAATGCTCAATCTAGTTTGACCTGATTGATCCTGAGTACCAGAACACACGTGCAACCTACAGAAGGAGTCAATCTATTAGAACACTGTAAAGCTGTTTTATCCGCATAAATATCATTCAGATATAAGTACTGTGCCTGTTTGGTATATGAAGTCTACATACAGCTAAAGCTATTTGGACTCACTGATTGAGAACGTGTGAATACCGAAGCATTGGAGCTGATGAATCTAAGAACTGGTAAAACCTGTTGCAGTCACTTACTATTTAAATCATAATAGTGGCAAGTGGAAACCCAGTAGCCATTGAATCTTTGAGCTATTAGCCCTCTGATATATCTCACATTTGTTTTTTGCACCAAAACTTTTTATACCTGGAATATCTATATCCTGTGAGGATATAGATAATTAAGGACTCAGTCTGAGTGTGTTAAACCCACTCTCCTTTTCTTTTTTTTTTTTTTACCTACAGAGGGAGCTATGCTGTGCAAATACACCAGAATACTATAGAACTTTCTCATTTGCACAAATACTTACCAAACATAGGTACTGTACCTGTCTTTGTCAATAAAGCCTATTTACTGCTCAATCTATATGACCTGACTGATTGGGAGTCCCAGAATATATGTGCCTTTACAATCTACAGAAGGCGTAGAACACTGTTAGAACAGTGTAGAGTGGGTGTACCTGTACACATATCATTCTGACATAAGTATCGTGCCTGTCTTACTACACAAAGTGTATATACAGTTAAAACTATTTGATCTCACGGATTGGGAGCATTTAAATACTGAAGCTTCGAAGCTGATGAATCCAAGAACTGGTTACAGAACTGTTTCATTTGCATAAATATCGGTCAAATATAAGTGCTGTGCCTGTCTTTGCTACATAAAGCCTATTTACTGCACAATCTATTTGACCTGACTGATTGGGAGGGTCAGAATATATTTGCCTGCACAATTTACAGAGGGGCACAACCTATCAGAACAGTTCAGAGCTGCTCCACCTGCATAAATACCATTCAGATATAAGTACTGTGTCTGTCCTGTTATATGAAGTCTATATACAGTTAAAGCTATTCGATCTCACTGATTGGGAGCGTTTGAATACTAAAGCCTTGGATCTGCTGAATTTAAGAACTGGTAAAATCCATTGCAGTCACCCACTATTTAAATTATAACAGTGGCAAGTGAAAACCCAGGAGCCACCTAAATTTTTAAGCTACTAGCCCTCTGTTAAAATCTCACATTTTTGCACCTGAAGTATTTGAGATATCCTTAAAGGTGCTCTTTTAGAACCCAGTAAAACTGTCTCCACCTGCGACTATTAAAGGGAAAGGGGAGAAGAGAGGGGAGGAAAAGAAAAAAGAAAGCAAATTTCTAGCTGTGTCAGTCTGGAATTTGTAAGTTATCCATTTTTTTCTGGACATGAATTCCTTGCTAAAATTGGACATTTTTTCGCACCGTGGAAATTCCAGAATAAATATTAAGAGAACGGAGGAGGGAAGAAAGTGGAAAGAGGGAGAAAGAAGGGTGAGTACTATTGCTTGGTTTCTCCCCTCTCCCAAAAATAGCACCGAAAATAGAAAAAGAGAGAGAGAAAACGCAATTGACAAAGTCAATCAATACATTTTATTCTCTGAAATCCTCTTCAATCAATAGGAAATCTCTAGGAGCATCTGATAATAACGACACAGATATCTCCACGAAAGAGCGTTCTGAGAACTTAACACCAATTACTCATGCAGATTTAAATACTGCCTTAGACATCCTATGTGAATAAATAAAAATGTATTTTAGAGTATCGTTAACAGATTTAAGAGAAGAGATAAAGCTGAATACCCAGACTCTGATAACCCAAGGACTGGAAATACAAGCATTAAAAAGCGAAGTAGAAAGCATGCAACATATTAACATCCAACTTGAAACAAACATAAGCAAACTGGAGAACAAAATTACTGAGATGGAGGATAGATCCAGACGCAGAAATGTAAAACTGAGAGGCATCTCAGAGTCTATATTAAGCGATCAACTTGAAAGCTTTTTTAAAGAGCTACTTCTGACCTTTGTGAATCAAGACATGGTAGGACACATACCTTTCAAAAGGATACATAGACTTCCAAAGTCGAGGAACCTCTCACTACAGGACAAACCCAGGGATGTTATTGTCTGCTTTCAAAACGCATATGTTATGGACACTCTTATCAGGGAATACAGGAAGAAGGACATCCCTGAGAAATTTACAGGAATTATGTTATTAATAGAGTTGAGCGGACACCTGGATGTTTGGGTCCGGCGGGTTCGGCCGAACATCGGAAAAAAGTCCGGGTTCGGGCTCAAACTTGACCCCGGACCCCATTGAAGTCAATGGGACCCAAACTTTTGTCCACTAAAATGCCTCTAAAAAAGTCCTGGAAAGGGCTAGAGGGCTGCAAAAGGATGTAAAATGGGGGTAAGAGTAGGGCAAGTGCCCTGCAAACAAATATGGATAGGGAAATAACTTCAAATAACATAAAATACATACAAATTAAAAATACAGCTGAGCCATAAAATAGCACTAGTCAATATTTGATTTTAGTTTTGGAAGAACATATATCTAAATCTAAAGCATGGCTGCCAGGAGAATCAACAGAATTATCCATTTGAGAGAGGGTTGGATTGCAGGGTATTCTCTTTCAGTTTATACTAAGTGACCCATAGGTTGAGGAAGCGGTGACCGTGGCGGTGTAGGTGGAAGCGGCGCTGGAGGAGGAGGAGGAGGTAGCCAGAATTTTTCCAAGTGCGCTGTAAGCACAGTATTGGACTGTTCTATTTGACTCTCAGATATGAAGTGCACCGCAAGACGCAAATGTACTATTTACCACCCATAACTATTAGAATTTTTCAAAGTGCGCTGTAAGCACAGTATTTGACGGTTCTATTTGATTCTCAGATATGAAGTGCACCGCAAGACGCAAATGTACTATTTACCACCCAAAACTATTAGAATTTTTCAAAGTGCGCTGTATCACAGTATTTGACGGTTCTATTTGACTCTCAGATGTAATACATGTAATGCTATTGCTATTCTATAAACCGAAATAGAGTCCCCATTCATACGAATAGGTCAATTGACCTATTCTTATGAATGGGGACTCTATTTCGGTTTATAGAATAGCAATAGCATTACATGTATTCCATAAACCGAATGTCTATAAACCGAAAGACATTCGGTTTATAGACTTTCGGTTTATGGAATACATGTAATGCTATTGCTATTCTATAAACCGAAAGTCTATAAAGCGAATGTCTTTCGGTTTATAGACTTTCGGTTTTTAGCCGAACCCCGAACTCCAACACGAACATACAGTGGAATGTTCGTGTTCGGGTCCGGGGTCCAAAAACCGTAATGTTCGGTACTAACCCGAACAGTGCGGTTCGGGTTCGCTCAACACTAGTTATTAACTGATCTTTCATTGACCACAAGATTGAGCAGACAAAAGTACTCAGAGATCACTACCTTTCTTAGAGAGAAAAGAATTCTATATAAGTGGTTATTTCCATCAAAATTTCCATCAAAATTAGCATTCACATTTGATGATAATCTGTATACATATGACCCCTCTGCAGTTAAGGAGAAACTGATTCAACTGGGGGTGATTAAACCCTAAAAAGAAGATAGAATAATTGGATGGCTTCGTCTCCCTTAAATTTTGATTTCAGATACAAATAAATTTGAATATATTCATCACTTATCAGATGATAATGGAAGATTTTTAATCTTGATATGCAAACTGAATGACTATGAATATACATTGGTGAATGCGTACTCTCCCAACCAGTCTCCAGTTCCAAGATTTCTTGGAACACTTGTTGATGACATAGAAAAATTAGCCCAAGGTATGTTGATAATAGGAGGCGATTTGAATTGTGTAGCGGATCCTAAGCTTGATAAAAAAAACTCTCGGAAGGGTAAAGAATTAGATTCCAATTTAAAATATAACGCTACCTCATTCTCGAGATTACTAAACAAAAATAATTTATACGATGTCTGGAGGACACTTAACCCTATGGAGAGGGGTTACTCCTTTTTATCTAATAGTCACCACTCATACGCCAGAATAGATTTCTTTTTAACTAACATGAAGTGTATTACAAAATGTTTGTCCTTTAGGATAGGTAACATAACCTGGTCGGATCACGCACTAGTTTATATGGTGATCTCTAATAACCCTTTATACTCCAATAGAACTAACTGGAGACTAAACAAAATGTTGTTACAGTCTGATCAAGCAAAATTCGATCTTATTGATCAGACTAAAGAATTCCTATATACAAATGATAACCAGACTGCCGACAACTCTACACTTTGGTGTGCCCTAAATTCAGTTGGGCTCGATAATGAAAAAGCGAAAGGGTAAACCCCTTAATGAACTGTATGTTCTCTTAGCTCAGAAACAAGCAATTAACAAATTAAACCCAACAGTAGTGATGAATAAAGAAATTCAGGACATACAATCCCAAATGAAGGTGAAACTAACTCAAAACTGTAATAAGACCCTTTTTCATCTAAAACAAAAATGGTATTATAGTTCAAATCGGGTTGGTAAGGACCTTACAAATCAATTACAATTAAGGAATGAAGATAGGAGAATAAAGAAAATAATATACGTGAATACAACTAATTTATCTCCTACACAAATTGGGAATTATTTCATGGAATATTATAAAACGTTATATAATCTGGAAGATAGTAAAAAAATCGGACTTACCTAGATTAGATGAACAAAAATTACATACTTTGAACCTCCCAACTCCCAATTTCATTAATAGAAGTTAAGCAAGCAATCAAGGAACTAAAAAAGGGGAAATCACCAGGCCTGGTGGTTTCACATCAAACTTTTATCAAATACTGGACCCAGTGATCTCCCCGTTACTTCTGAGAGTATAGCAGGATATTGGCTTAAAAAAGCCTTTTCCATCTGAGTTACTACACGCTATGATATGCCCAATACCTAAACCTAATAAAGACCCATGTTATGTCACCAATTACAGACCGATATCCTTGATAAATGTAGATACTAAATTATACTCAAAGATACTCGCCAATAGACTCAAGGTAGTCTTACCGGATTTGATAGATGCAGAGCAAACACCCGTAGAATCTTAAATATTATATCGGAGCTTCAGGTTAGTGGAACACCATCGGTATTTTTAGCCTTGGACGCTGAGAAGGCATTCGAAAGAGTGAACTGGAGATTCTTGTCATCTGTGTTGGATGCTGTTGGCGTTCAGGGTTTTTTTAAGGATTGTGCTATGTCATTATACACATCACCTAAGGCAAGGGTTTCCGGTCCTTCAATAAGCTCTGATTTCTTTGAAATAAAAAACAGTACGAGGCAGGGATGCCCATTAGCTCCTCTACTGTATTCTTACATTAGAACCTCTAGCAGTAATGATTCGTAGATCATTGGAGGTCGCGGCGTAACCCTGGGAGATCAGTCCCATAGCATCCTTCTCTATGCCGACAAGGTTCTTCTAACCTTGACATCCCCGTAAGCTCTATTTCTGCTGCATTAAATCATATAGCTGCAGTTTGTATTCTAATTACAAATTAAACCTAACTAAAACTCAGCTGATACATTTAAACGTATCCATCGAACAGATGGAGTCTCTGCGAGAAGTATATAAGTTCAATTGGAACAACAAGGCTATAGACTACCTTGGTATCAAAATTTTGATGGATTTAGATCAAGTTCTGGAATTATTTTTTTTTCCAATTTATTATTTATTTGATTTTGATATAAAAAAATAGATACATACAAACAAACAACATACTGTAAATACACTTTACCAAAAAGTACCATAAACAAACAAACATACATAAGGTGCAATATACATTATCGTAACTAAAGTGTTCGCTATGTAACCAAAAAGCAAAAATGACCTTTTGAGGATGGGTGGAAATAAGTCAGAGAAACATCAAATTCAGCAGGAACAGGAGCATTCCAGATTTTGAAATAGGAGGAGAGAGACATGTTCTCTAGATAAAAGAGTTTTTCCATATTACATTGATATTGGATACGAGATCGTATCTCTGTCTCTGAAGGTATCTCGGTTTTTCTCCAATTTATTGAGATGCACATCTTAGTTGCCATTAAGACATGTATTGCTAATTTTTTGGAGGAGTTATTCATGACAGGCAACTCAAGATGGAATAAAAATGTTTCCAAGGTTAAGTTACCCAAATCTAAATGTAAATCTGAGAGGATTTTGACAAGAATAGTACGTACATTGTTACGTTTTCGACAATCCCACTAAAAATGTTTAATATTGCCTATTTCTTTATTGCATCTCCAACAAAGTGGAGAAGTATTCAGTTGGTATTTTGCTAGTCTTGAAAGGACCCAGTACCATCTGTGTAATACCTTCATGTATAGTTGTAGGGCAATGCAGTGAATTGATTTTTTTCATCAAGTCTACTGCTCTGTACCAGGTATGTATTGAGTAAGTTTTCCTCAGGTCGCTTTCACATTTTATTATTGTATCAAATTTCTCGTTTCTCAGTTTTAGTTCTTTCGATGCTTTCAGAATTAGGGAAGATATCTTTTGGTGGGAGCCGTACATAAGGGGAGCCTGGTTAAGGTTGGAAATATTTGAGGAAATCTTTTATTCGAATATAAGACAAAAATTATTTCGATGGTAGGTTATGTTTTTGTTGCAGGTCTGAAAAGGAAAGAACGTTTAGAGCACAATATAGATCCCCGATCCTCTCTAATCCAGATCTATACCTATTATCCAAGTTTAAATCTTTTATAAAGAGCTTCAAAATGCTAAAAGAGGCCCTGTGAGTTATTTGTGGATTTAATTGGACCAATAGATAGAAAGACATTATATATTACCGGATTTACAATTTTTAAGGTTCCAAATTTTCTGTTCTGGAAAAAGTTCTGGAATTAAATTATAGCATATTGACATCTAAATTATTTGACATCACTAAAAACTGGGAAACACTGATTTTCCCTGATTTGGACCTACGAGGTTGGATAAATAAGGACATAGCTATCCTAGGGGATTTGATGGAAGGAGAGATTTTGTTATCTTTTTCAAGTTTACAAACCAAATATACTCTCCCTTCCTGTGAAATGTTCTCATATATAAGACTTAAGAGTTTTTTGGATCTTAATAAAATGATGCCCAATACAACTTAAGACGAGCTCCTGACTAGTCAATATAAAACTAAAATTATTTCAAGATGTATGAAAACTATTCAGGAGCTCCAATGTGAAAATAAACCAGTCTCCATTTTGAAATGGGAATGGGACTTTGATAAAATATATGAGGTAGAAACCTGGTATTCAGTATGGAACAAAACAAAAAGAGCTGTGTAAATATCCAAGAAAACATGTTTAAAATAATGCATCAATGGTATTTAGTTCCAACTCGTTTATTTCATTTTTTGGATTTAAATACTGTCTTATGTTGGCAATGCAATCAAGAGACGGGAGATATATTTCATATATGGTGGGGATGCTCTGTTCTCTCTAGCCTTAAAGAAACAATTGGTGATATATTTGCCGCATTGTTTGGACCTTATCATAGAGCCACAATGGTTCCTATTCAATTTAGATCAAATATTTGAAAAACAACAATATAATATATTAGCAATAAATATCACATCAGCAGCGAAGGTATGCATGGCCAGGCTCTGCAGGAAACCATTGGTACCATCCCTCATTGAGATCAGTGAACAGGTTACAAACCAAGCAGACATGGAAAAACTACACTTTATTAGGATTAACAACCTTAAGAAATACTGGGAGATATGGTCCAAATGGTACAGATATTGTGACCATAAATAAAATAAAATAAATAAATAAATGAGTAGAAAGAATATTAGCCCTAATGATCAAAACCGACCAAAATCGATGTGTCTGCCCTCAGTGACACAGTATGATAGTATGGATGGTGTGAAAGGATGTTCAGAATGTATGGAAAATTACTGTAATTAAACTATATGGGTAGGGTACTCCTTTTTGGTACATCTGACCTAAATGGATAATAGGTACTGACTAGACATGTGCAAAACGAAAATTTGGAATGCATGTAATAGTACTATTGGCTTTCTCTACACAGAGACAGAGTCTCCATTCATAAAATTTATAAATGGAGACTCTGTCTCTGTGGAGAGAAAGCCAATAGTACTATTAAATGCATTCTAAATGACGAAAGTCTATAAACCGAACGTTCGGTTTATAGGCTTTCGGTTTATGGAATACATGTAATCCTATTGCTATTCTATAAACCGAATGGGGACTCTAGTTCGGTTTATAGAAAGCCAATAGTATTCTATAAGCCGAAAGTCTTTAAACCGAACGACGTTCGGTTTATAGAATACATGTAATGCTATTGCTGTTCTATAAGCCGAAAGTCTATAAACCGAACGACTGGATGGCTAGACAGATATAAGCAGGGTCAGAGAAGTTAACCCCTTGGGTGGCTATCCAGATCTTGGCAGTGTCACAGGAGTTACCCCTTGGGTGGCTAGTAAGAGAAGGTAACCTCTTGGGTGGCTAGACATATAAAGGCAGTGTCAGAGGCATTAACCCCTTGTGTGGCTAGACAGATAGAGGCAGAATCAGAGAAGTTAACCACTTGGGTGGCTATCCAGATCTAGGCAGTGTCACAGGAGTTAACCCCTTGGGTGGCTAGACAGATCTAGGCAGTCAGCGAAGGTAACTCCTTGGTTGGCTAGACAGATCTAGGCAGTCAGAGAAGGTAACCTCTTGGGTAGCTAGACAGATAGAGGCAGCATCAGAGGCGTTAACCCCTTGTGTGGCTAGACAGAGGCATAATCAGAAGAGTTAACCCCTTGGGTGGCTATCCAGATCTAGGCAGTGTCACAGGAGTTAACCCCTTGGGTGGCTAGACAGATCTAGGCAGTCAGAGAAAGTAACCTCTTGGGTGGCTAGACAGATAGAGGCAGTATCAGAGGAGTTAACCCCTTGGGTGGCTAGACAGATAGAGGCAGTGTCAGAGGTGTTAACCCCTTGGGTGGCTAGACAGATAGAGGCAGAATTACAGGAGTTAATCCCTTTAGCCACACACATACACCGACAGTCTGTCACTCACAAATACTTACATACACACACACACACACACTCTCTCACTGACATGCACACACTCACACTGACATACACACACTCACACTAACATACACACACACACTGTCAGTTTTTAACTTACCTGCTACAGGCATCTCTTTGCTTTGAGCTCCTTGTGTGTAGGAGGGACTGAGCCAATCACATGAGGCTTCTGAACTCTCAGCCAATCAGGAGAGTTGAGAGTTCTCACCTGATTAGCTGAGACCTCTTTCTACCAAGCCACAATGGTTCAAATATTTGAAAAACAACAATATAATATATTAGCAATAAATATCACATCAGCAGCGAAGGTATGCATGGCCAGGCTCTGGAGGAAACCATTGGTACCATCCCTCATTGAGATCAGTGAACAGGTTACAAACCAAGCAGACATGGAAAAAGAAAAAGGATGCTGCCTGGAATAGCAAAGTGCTGCCTCTTCCAGGGTGCCGCCTGTGGCAGTTGCCCCAGTCTACCCCATTACAAGGCATTAAAGATCAATATATCAAAGTCTATTAAAAATAAATAAAAAATACCAATTAGCATACACATTCACTTGCTGCTACTACTTGTGGATGAACTGAGTTTAATTTAAACATTAATTTTATATGAATAATCATGAAAGCTAATTTTGCTGCATGCGTGACTATATATTTATAGATAGACATGTAGTCTATTTCTAATAATTCAATGTTTGTGTATCCCTTGAAAAGACTGTCAACCTAAATATTGCTTAAATTGTTAATGTAGTAAATAACAATTATGAAATTTGATCTATAGAAAATTACCATGCACACATAATATGTTTTTAATGTGTCTGTGATATCTCCTGTTTATGACATGTGGCTTGATATGCAAATTAACTTATTTTCAATGGGAAATGTGTCATTTTCATATCAAACATTTAAAATATATATTTCTCTTGTTTTATGCATTTGTATGCAATTTTACTAACATAATATATAGATCATTTTTCCTATTTTTGTATTCTCCATATTTCCAGTACAAGCGATCTTTAGGATAACAAAGTCCCTTTAAAAGACAATTACCTGGGGGTATTTAATAACATGATCACTGGGAAAGGCATTTTAATCAACATATTTTGGAAGTTTCCCTATATTACATTGTCAACTACTTGCAATAAAGCCCAATATTGAAATCCATCCATCTAAAAGCTCCAGACTTGTAGGAGATGCTGAAGTCAGATGTTATTACGTCTTTAAGTAAAATTCATATTTGTAACTCCATAGTGTGTTGCAGTGGTCTACACAACAATCGCTAGCCCTGTGTTATTCCCATGGTTTAGAAAAGTCTTGCTCTTATCACAATTTAATGTAAATAAATGACACGTTTTTGAGGGGAAGTGAATTTTTAATAAATGTAGTCATATCTGTGGAACATTTAATCACCCGAGTCTCATGCCTTAAAAACAACCTTTGTTGTGAATCTCAATAAGATGGAAGCGTCTTATTAAAACCACCTAAGATCTAATAATCAAGAATACTCCTGAAATGCTCCACTAATGTACTAGCTAATTTTGCTACACAAGTGATTGATAAGACATAGTATTTAATTCTTCATGAGGCATTTTTTTTATGAAACACACTTTTTGATGTGCTAATTTGCAGTTTTAAAATGGACAGATGGGAATTAGCATGCAAAATCAGATACTTTATTTTTGATGTAGGATCTGTATTAGAAGCTGTTCATGTATTTTACTTGCGTATAGACGAACATTTTGTAACGTCAGTTGTATATTTGTAACAAGACAACTAAAATAGTGCTGTGATTGAAATGAGTTTCAAAGTACTGAAAACACTACTTGATGCCATGTTGACAACATTCCAGACAACAAGTAAACAATCTAAATGAACTTGTGATGAAGAAAAAGGTAAATTCTACCAATGGAATAAAAGCCCAGCAGGCACCATTGTAGTTTTGCAGCTTTGACGTATTTGTGCAACCAAGCCAACCAACCAAATTCTCCTCATGTCTAGCAGCAAGTCTCTATTTATTATAAGAATAATAAATTACTTTATTGTTAGGAAGCACAACAAGAGAAAAAGGGACATAAATGGTGTATCAGCAGCACTTTCACAGGGTCAATATGCTGGACATATTCTCTCTTGCAAACCTCAGTGCTTTTAATATAAAACAGATATTGTTTTGTTATGGAAATAAAATGTGAATGTCTGTCTGTCTTGTTAGAACATAGATATAAGGAGTAGTGTTCCGCTATATACAGAATGACTTACTATTATTCTATGAATAATGCACTATATTATCTTGACATGTTCTTTTTTTTGCTGTCACAAATGCACTCCAGCTTCCCATCTTTTGAATATTTCTTGCTGCCATTAGAGGTCTCTGTTTTGCATAAAATATTTCTGCTCCAGATTCTCAGGCTTCTAGCTGACCTCATTAGGAATCCAGTTGACTGCCGCACTGCCGTAACTTGTTGTCTGGAATGTTGTCAACATGGCATCAAGCACACAACAGTGAAAAACATTTTAAGAAAACAATTTACTGCTGGGCCTTCACATTTTGATTCTGTTTGGCTTCCTGTTCAGAGAGTGAATCCTGTTTGACCCTCCCATAGTCTCATCACCCGCTCTTTTGTTTGACCTGGCATTGGCTGACTACCTGCTCTTCAGTTTGACACTGGGTTCTCTCTGTCCATCCTGTTCTGTATCAACCTTAGGGATAGGCACAAGGCTATCCTAAATGAGCCAAATGGTTTGTATCTGCATAGACATTCTATGTTTCTATGACCTAGAACTTCTAATTTGGGGACTCAACCCACCAGGGAAGGGTTTCAAGTGAGCCCTTTTTACCTGCCAGTCCAGCCTGTATTCACCTGCCAATACCATCTGAGCTTCAAGTCCTGTCTCCATGTACCTGCCAAATATGCATTGTGGCATGCAAACCTATGCCATGTTCCCTCATGGGCAGCGGTGTCCTTCCTGCCTGACATCCTCTCCAGTTTTTTTACATATACCCATGTATGAGGTTTATTAGAAGAATTCCAGTTGACAAATTATTAAGGTAACATTCATTTTATTTTATTACACAACTGGTGTTTGTAGTGCACTGTAACGGACCGTCACACCCAGCAAGTCTTTCCTGGACCCTTGCTCTTTGTACCCAAATAGACAGGACATCTAGCAGTTAGGTACAGCAAGACTGAACTACTTTATTTGACAAACAACACAGACTTATAAAAGACATACACATGACATCACAGACATTAGTATACAATGGGGGGATGGAACTAAACATAGTCCTCCAACTAACTGGGGCTAGGAAAACATTAGACATTCAGACAGCAAACCAAATTACCATACAGTGAGTAGACACACAGTAAGAAACATAATGTACACAACATAATCAGTTTACCAGTTAATCCAGTTAAAACAGAACAATGGATGTTGGAGTAAACTATTGGAGTCACTGTCACATTATAAACCTTCAGAGTGGTCTACTCACATAATTAAACATTACACAAACCAATACACTAACAGAATATAACTAACTAACAATATTAACGTATCGTGCTATGGCACATCCCTTGCCCAGGTAGTCCATTCATTTGTGAGTTGGTTCGGTAGATTCAATCAAGAACAAGCCTTTCTGCAGGGGAAAATGCAAGCCTTTACCATGGGGCCATAGTCCAGAGGCAGCAGGCGAGCAACCAGGCTTCTCCAGAACATAGTGGCGAGGTTGGTTCCGCCACATCTCTCCCCTTTTCCAAACAGACTAACAGGGTATCTGACCTCCTGCCGGTCAGTGCCCTGGTTAGTCCAGCAGCCCACCCACAAAACAGAAACAGCAGTACAGCCCACCAACAATAAATGGTTACTACACCCGAGTAAGTGAGAAACTTGTCCATGTCCAGGTGCCTCACCACGGCTGTGTGGGGGACTGGTAGGCTGCCTATGTGGGTTGCTGAGTGGGCAGAGACCAGCGGTACTCTGCCCTGGTGCCAGCACTACCACGGAAGTAGCCTGGTTGGAGCCTGGTTGCTGGAGGGGGAGACCGACTGTCTCCCCTTTGGATACACAGCTCTGCTGCTGGAGGGGGAGACTGATTGTCTCCCATTTGGACAACCCACCATGCTGCTGTGGGGGGAGACTGACTTTCTCCCCTTTGGCTAAACAGCCCTGTTGCTGGGGGACAGGACCGACTGTTCCTACCCCCTGTGCTGTAAGTGCAGAGACCACGGCCCCATCTGCACAGTTGTGGGGCTTACTGTCTCCCCCTGGTACTTTAAGCTGTCGCTGGGGAGAGGGGGTAACAAGCTCCTCACCCATACATACTCCCATCCGCTGGGGAGGGAGACAGACTGTCTCCGCTCCCAATACAGTGTCTTGCTGCTGGGGAAAGGAGACTGGGCTATCTATTCCCTGCTGGACACTCTGCCGCTGGGGAAAGGAGACTGGGCTCTCTATTCCCTGCTGGACACTCTGCCGCTGGGGAAAGGAGGCTGGGCTCTCTATTCCCTGCTCTATCTGCCGCTGGGGAGGGAGGACAGGGCTCTCCTCTCCCAATAAAACACTCTGCCGCTGGGGAGGGAGGACAAGGCTCTCCTCTCCCAATAAAACACTCTGCCGCTGGGGGACAGGACCGACTGTCTCTGCCCCCTGTAACTCAGCCTGCCGTTGGGGAAAGGAGACTGGGCTCTCTGTTCCCTGCAAATCACCCTGCCGCTGGGGATGGAGACGATGCTCTCCTTTCCCTGTGGGGCCAGTGGAGAGACCTCGGTCCCATCTCCACTTGCCAGCTGGAGGTCCTCCCAGTACATCTTTATGATATCCTCCCAGCTGAAGGGCTCTGGACCTGGGTCTGCCACGATGCTCTCCTGCTGGGTATCCTCAATGGAGCGGAACAGGTTTTTGTAATCCTGCTCCAGTTCCCATTCCAGGGATACCAGGTGCGTCAAGTCTGGTCTCACTTTGTGGGGGTCATCCCAGACTTGCATACCCTCCCTCCAGTCAAAAATTTATTGAAACCGGGTCTTGTCAGTGCTCCCAAAGTCAGGTTCCGTGAAAGCCTCCCACAGCAAGCCAGGGCCATTAAACTCTTCTCCCTCTGGGTTATCATGCTCCACTGTCCAGGGTGTATACCGAACTGTATACCACCAGAGTGCCTGGTAGGCATCCTCTAGCCATAGCTCCTGCCATACCCGGTGCTCGAGCTCCTTTACCCAATGCTCCAGGGGCTGCTCTCCCAGGAAGGGCATCCGTAGTTCCAGTCGCTTCTGCTGTCGCTGCTCCTCGCTGGGGAGTCCCTCGCCCCGCTGATATTGTACATTATCCAGTGCCTGGTACCAGATGCCTTTCCTTATTGCATCCCGGCCAGCCAGGTCTTCCTCCTCATATGGAACTGCTGTTTGGGTCCAGCCTGGTTCCATCCTGCTGCTGTAAGGGTCGCTGTACTGAGACATGCGTTGCCCTCAAATTATAAATTCAGGAAATGGTGTTGATTGTAGCTGTCCTTCTGGGCTGTGAGAACAATCCCGTCGCTTGCCACCAATTGTAACGGACCGTCACACCCAGCAAGTCTTTCCTGGACCCTTGCTCTTTGTACCCAAATAGACAGGACATCTAGCAGTTAGGTACAGCAAGACTGAACTACTTTATTTGATAAACAACACAGACTTATAAAAGACATACACATGACATCACAGACATTAGTATACAATGGGGGGGATGGAACTAAACATAGTCCTCCAACTAACTGGGGCTAGGAAAACATTAGACATTCAGACAGCAAACCAAATTACCATACAGTGAGTAGACACACAGTAAGAAACATAATGTACACAACATAATCAGTTTACCAGTTAATCCAGTTAAAACAGAACAATGGATGTTGGAGTAAACTATTGGAGTCACTGTCACATTATAAACCTTCAGAGTGGTCTACTCACATAATTAAACATTACACATAAACCAATACACTAACAGAATATAACTAACTAACAATATTAACGTATAGTGCTATGGCACATCCCTTGCCCAGGTAGTCCATTCATTTGTGAGTTGGTTCGGTAGATTCAATCTACCGAACACCCAGGCAGAAAGGCAAGAACAAGCCTTTCTGCAGGGGAAAATGCAAGCCTTTACCATGGGGCCATAGTCCAGAGGCAGCAGGCGAGCAACCAGGCTTCTCCAGAACATAGTGGCGAGGTTGGTTCCGCCACACGCACATTCCCATTTTATCTACCTCTGAAGCATGAAGGACTGAGTCAAACCTACCAGGACCAAAACCTGGGGATTGAACAGATTCATTAGTGAACACATTAGCCCACTGACCAATATGTTTGTACTATCAGGAACAAATTAATATGTCCGACCTCCCCTAGAGTGAGTGACAGAAATAATCTTCAGCATGTCTTGCAAACTTGTTGACAAATAATCAACCCAGTGCAACCATCAGAAATTTCAGGGGCCATTAATATGGCACAGCCACTTTGTGCATTCATTTGCCACTGTTTTCCCATTAATTTACCACAGCCAGTATGCCCACTAATATGCCATAGTCAGTTTGTCCATTAATATGCCCTGTTTTCACATTCATATGCCACAGCCAGTTTGGCCATTAATATGCCACTCTTTGGCCATTAATATGCCACAGCCAGTTTTGGCCATTAATATGCCACTCTTTGGCCATTAATATGCCACAGCCGCTTTGTGCATTCATTTGCCACTGTTTTCCCATTAATTTACCACAGCCAGTATGCCCATTAATATGCCAGTTAGTCCTATTAATATACCGTTTTCCCATTAATATGCCACTGTTAGTTTGCCTGTTAATATTCCAAAGCCAGTATGTCCATTAATATGCCAGTTAGTTTGTCCATTGATAAGCCACAGTCACTGTTAGCTTTCTCATTAAAATATGCTCCAGTTTGCCCATTAATATGCCACAGCCAGTTTGTTCTTTACTATGCTACTGTTTTCCCATTCATTTGCCACAGCCAGTATGCCCATTAATATGCCACAGCCAGCTTATCCATTAATATGCCACTGTTAGCCTGGCCATTAATATATGTCCCAGTTTTCCAAGTAATATGCCACTGTTTTCCCGTTAATTTGCCACAGTCAGTATGCCCATTAATATGCCACAGCCAGTTTGTCTGCTAATATGCCACTGTTTTCCCATTAATATGCTAATGTTTTCCCATTAATATGCCACAGCCAGTGTATCCATTGATATTCCACTGTTAGCATGGCCATTAAAATATTCCCCAGTTTGCCCATTAATATGCCCTGTTTTCCCATTAATATGCACATTTTTTCCCATTAATATGCCACAGCCAATATGCCCATTAATATGCAACAGCCAGTTTCTCCATTAATATTTCACTGTTAGCTTGGCCATTAAAATGTATCCCCGTTTGCCCATTAATATGCCGTGTTTTCCCATTCATTTGCCACAGCCAGTTTGTGCATTAATATGAGCACAAATCTTTATGTTCTTTGGACCCAGAGAAAAAAGAAACCACAATCATTTCATAGATACCCTTACCTGTGGAAGTGTGTGAGGTGTGAATATACCTGAAAAACAAATATGTTCAAATTAATACATTTTTATATTTTTTTGTAAATATTTTACTTTAGTGCCCTTTTTTATTTTTGCATTAATTATATTTTATATAAAATTAAGTTTTAGATGAGGATGAGGAGGATGAGCTAGGCAACCTACTAGCAGTATCAGGATCATCTTCCCCCTCACCTGTCTGACTGAGTTCCTGTGTTGATGGAGGGAGATTGGGTGTGAAAGTCACCCCTGGAGCAGAAGTCCCCTCTAAGCAAGCACGCTTCATGGTCAATTAGTGTACTAGGGAATGTCCATGCAACTGATCCTGCCTCTCCATCATTTGGGCATAGAAGTCATCCTGATTACTTATAATCAAGGTGAGTTGCTGGTTCATCCTAGCAATGTCCTGATGGATCCCAGCAACTGCACCATGCAGTGATTGGAAAGGGGTAAGAGATTGTGTGTGGGCTCAGTGCTGTATTTACCGCGAGGCATCCTTGGCGGATGCCTAGGGCGGCAAATTTTGGGGGGCGGCAGCGCCCCCCAGCACTGAAAAAATAAAAAAAAATAAAAATTAAAAAAATAAAAACCTGGCCCTTAAAAAAAAAAGAAAAAAAAAAAGACCGCGCTTGCAGGCAGAGACGGAGGTGAGAGGGGATCGGAAGATCCCCCTTCACCATCGCTCTGCCTGCCATGCTGCACGGGGAGCCGAACAGGCAGCACAGAGAAACCTCCATGCTGCCTGCTCGGCTCCCCGTGCAGTGTGACACGGAAGTGCCGACAGTCACGTGACGGGCGCGCTGACGTCATACGCGCGCTCGGTCATGTGACCTGTCGGCACAATCGCCGGGGAGCCGAACAGGCAATATGGAGGGACCATGCTGCCTGCCACTAGCCACCAGGGAAAACAGGTAAGTGCTGATGGGAGTCAGAGTGTGTGTGATGGGAGACAGTTTGTGTGACTGAGTGTGATGGGAGACAGTGTGTGTGATGGGAGACAGTGTGTGTGACTGAGTGTGATGGGAGTCAGAGTGTGTGATGGGAGACAGTGTGTGTGATGGGAGACAGTGTGTGTGATGGGAGACAGTGTGTGTGACGGGAGACAGTGTGTGTGATGGGAGACAGTGTGTGTGATGGGAGTCAGTGTGTGTGATGGGAGTCAGTGTGTGTGACTGAGTGTGATGGGAGTAGGAGTGTGTGACTGAGTGTGATGGGAGTAGGAGTGTGTGACTGAGTGTGATGGGAGTAGGAGTGTGTGATGGGAGTATGAGCTTGATGTGAGTCTGAATGTTATGTGTGATGTGGGTTCATGAAATGGAGGTGATGGGGCATGTCTTAGGTGTGTAACGTGGGTGTGCAGCTTGGGTAGGGGGGTGCCCAGATTTTGTCTGCCTAGGGCAGCACAAAATCAAGATACACCACTGGGTGGGCTCCTGATCTGTCGTGCTCACTAGGATCCACAACCGTGAGGAGGTGCCTTCCTACTCCTCTTCAGATGTTACAGCAGAAAAAGAAGGAAGATGATTAGAACAGTGTAATAAAATTTGTATACATCACATTTAAGTTAAAATACAGGGTTATCTACATCCTGAACTGTTGTACATTGACATAAAACTATTTTATTTAATCTAACATTGTCTTTGCATTTACCATAGCTATTTAATGAATAAGTTAAAGGTTACATAAAATAAACCAGTGCTACACTCAGTGCTTGCTAAATCGATGACTGAACCTATGAAGAGTTAAACATTCTAATCACTAAAACATAGATGTCATACATCTTCTATGGACATAGATGTATAGTAGTATGTCAGTAGATGGGGTTCTACTAGTGCATCTGCATTAACATAATCTAAGTAGAATGATGTGGTGTAAATATGTACCTACACTGGGTGGGTGGTTGATTCCAGTGCCTGCACATCAGAAGTCTGAAGTTGGTGGGAATTATCTACTCCGTGAGGTGGTGAAGATACCCTTTTTGAGATGGAGAGTTGGAGAAGAATGCATTGCAAGTGGTAAGTCATGTCAATATTTGTAGGGAATTGCACGAGATATGGTTATTCTGTCTGCAATACGTGTTACTACAGTTGGTGTATGTGTATGTTTTACTACTGAAGGCGGGTGAAGAGGAAGCAGCCACCAAGTCCAGCAGAGCCACTTGACCTGGTGTATTCCGAGGAGGACCTGCCAGATGTTGTGTGTAGGTTGAGAGGACAAAGCAGAAGATGCTAGTGAACAGTGTTAATACATATGAAATCATATACAGTAAACATGAATAGGAGTTCAATACTTATTACCAGCTATTTTCTGGCCTGGTGTACCGGGTGTAACCCTATGACTGATTTGGTCCCCATGGCCTGCAGTAGCTTCTCCTCGAAGTCCACGAAAAAAGTGTGGGAACTCACACAAAATCCACTGTGACCCCCCCCCCCCCACATATATATTTCACCGAAAATTCAGTGAATTTTGCCCCTCTATGCCAGGATTCTGCCCCCCTATATACCAGGATTTTGCCCCTCTATGTCAGGATTTTGGCCCTCTATTCCAGGATTTTGCCCCTCTATGTGCCAGGATTTTGCCCCTCTATGTCAGGATTTTGCCCCTCTATGTCAGGATTTTGCCCCTCTATAGACAGGATTTTTCCCCTCTATATGCCAGGATTCTACCCCTCTATATGCCGGATTTTGCCCCTCTATATGCCAGGATTTTGCCCCTCTATAGACAGGATTTTTCCCCTCTATGTGCCAGGATTTTTCCCCTCTATGTGCCAGGATTTTGCCCCTTTATGCCAGGATTTTGCCCCTCTATATGCCAGGATTTTGTCCCTCTATGTCAGGATTTTGCCTCTCTATTCCAGGATTTTGCCCCTCTATGTCAGGATTTTGCCCCTCTATATGACAGGACTCTGCCCCTGCCCCTCTATTTGCCAGGATTTTGCCCCTCTATGTCAGGATTTTGCCCCTCTATGCCAGGATTTTGCCTCTCTATGCCAGGATTTTGCCCCTCTATGTCAGGATTTTGCCCCTCTATATGACAGGACTCTGCCCCTACCCCTCTATTTGCCAGGATTTTTCCCCTCTATGTCAGGATTTTGCTCCTCTATGCCAGGATTTTATCCCTCTATATGCCAGGATTTTGACTCTATATGCCAGGATTTTCCCACTCTATGTCAGGATTTTGCCTCTCTATTCCAGGATTTTGCCCCTCTATGTCAGGATTTTGCCCCTCTATATGACAGGACTCTGCCCCTGCCCCTCTATTTGCCAGGATTTTGCCCCTCTATGTCAGGATTTTGCCCCTCTATGCCAGGATTTTGCCTCTCTATGCCAGGATTCTGCCCCTCTATGCCAGGATTTTGCCCCTCTATGTCAGGATTTTGCCCCTCTATATGACAGGACTCTGCCCCTACCCCTCTATTTGCCAGGATTTTTCCCCTCTATGTCAGGATTTTGCTCCTCTATGCCAGGATTTTGTCCCTCTATATGCCAGGATTTTGCCCCTCTATGCCAGGATTTTGCCCCTCTATGTCAAGATTTTGCCCCTCTATATGACAGGACTCTGCCCCTGCCCCTCTATTTGCCAGGATTTTGCCCCTCTATGTCAGGATTTTGTCCCTCTATATGCCAGGATTTTGCCTCTATATGCCAGGATTTGTCCTCTATGTGCCAGGATTTTGCCCCTCTATATGCCAGGATTTTGCCTCTATATGCCAGGATCCTGCCCCTCTATGCACCAGGATTTTGCCCCTCAATATTCCAGGATTTGCTCGTTTAATCGACCCTCCTCTCTCTTCCCCAGACAGTACTTACCTCCGGTCTTCTCCTCCGTGCATCTTCCCCCCTCGTCACGTTTTTTTTTACTTTATTGAAGTCGCGCGACTTCAATAAAGTTTAAAAAAAAAAAAAACCGTGACGCCCGGAGCTTCCTTCCTCCGTGCAGGGGGGAAGATGCACGGAGGAGAAGACCGGAGACAGAGAGCAACAAGGAGGTAAGTACTCTCCATCTACTTGGTGCTCCCTGTCTCCGTCCAGCTCCTCCGTGCAGTCTTCTTCCCTCCTGCTCGGAGGAGGGAAACAACGCCACCGGATATGACTTGTTGTCAAATCTGGTGGCAGTGACAGGAACAGGGGCGTATCCTGGTTATGAGAGAAAGGTGTGCTGCTACTTAAAAACAATAACAATGTAATGTCAATGTCAGATACCAGGAATATTGTGCCAGTCAGATGCCAGTAATAGTGTGCCAGTCAGATACCAGGAATATTGTGCCAGTCAGATTCCAGTAATAGTGTGCCAGTCACAGTCCAGTTATAGTGTGCCAGTCAGAGCCCAATAATAGTGTGCCACTCAGAGCCCAGTAATATTGTGCCACTCAGATACCAGGAATAGTGTGCCAGTCAGATACCAGGAATATTGTGCCAGTCAGATAACAGGAATAGTGTGCCAGTCAGATGCCCAGTAATAGTTTGCCAGTCAGATGCCAGGAATAGTGTGCCAGTCAGATACCAGGAATATTGTGCCAGTCAGATACCAGGAATAGTGTGCCAGTCAGATGCCCAGTAATAGTTTGCCAGTCAGATGCCAGGAATAGTGTGCCAGTCAGATGCCCAGTAATAGTGTGCCAGTCAGAGTCCAGGAATATTGTGCCAGTCAGATACCAGGAATAGTGTGCCAGTCAGAGCCCAGTAATATTGTGCCAGTCAGATACCAGGAATAGTGTGCCAGTCAGATGCTAGGAATAGTGTGCCAGTCAGATGCCCAGTAATAGTGTGCCAGTCAGATGCCCAGTAATAGTGTGCCAGTCAGATACCAGGAATAGTGTACCAGTCAGATGCCCAGTAATAGTGTGTCAGTCAGAGCCCAGGAATATTGTGCCAGTCAGAGACCAGGAATATTGTGCCAGTCAGATAACAGGAATAGTGTGCCAGTCAGATGCCCAGTAATAGTTTGCCAGTCAGATGCCAGGAATAGTGTGCCAGTCAGATACCAGGAATAGTGTGCCAGTCAGATGCCCAGTAATAGTTTGCCAGTCAGATGCCAGGAATAGTGTGCCAGTCAGATGCCCAGTAATAGTGTGCCAGTCAGAGTCCAGGAATATTGTGCCAGTCAGATACCAGGAATAGTGTGCCAGTCAGAGCCCAGTAATATTGTGCCAGTCAGATACCAGGAATAGTGTGCCAGTCAGATACCAGGAATAGTGTGCCAGTCAGATGCTAGGAATAGTGTGACAGTCAGATGCCCAGTAATAGTGTGCCAGTCAGATGCCCAGTAATAGTGTGCCAGTCAGATACCAGGAATAGTGTACCAGTCAGATGCCCAGTAATAGTGTGTCAGTCAGAGCCCAGGAATATTGTGCCAGTCAGATACCAGGAATAGTTTGCCAGTCAGATGCCCAGGAATAGTTTGCCAGTCAGATGCCCAGGAATAGTGTGCCAGTCAGAGACCAGGAATAGTGTGCCAGTCAGAGACCAGGAATTTTGTGCCAGTCAGATGCCCAGTAATATTGTGCCAGTCAGATACCAGGAATATTGTGCCAGTCAGATACCAGGAATAGTGTGCCCGTCAGATGCCCAGTAATAGTGTGCCAGTCAGATACCAGGAATATATGTGCTCGTCAGATGCCCAGTAATAGTGTACCAGTCAGATGCCCAGTAATAGTGTGCCAGTCAGAGCCCAGGAATATTGTGCCAGTCAGATGCCCAGGTATAGTGTGCCAGTCAGATGCCCAGGAACCACCCTCCTCCCCATCACTTACCTAGGAGCTGCTGCTCCGTGTCCCTGGACTGACACCTCCTCCGTGCAGACAAAAGCCCGCGAAACGGGCGAAGTCTCACATCTCGCGAGAATTGGACTTTGAAAAAAAATCACGGCGGCTCAAATCCAGATCTGCCACTGGACAGGAAGTCCTGCAGGAGCAAAGGGAACGGCGTTCCTGCCATGAAAAAAGTGCAGGAACGCCATTCCCACGCGTTCCTGCAGGACTCGAGCCCTGTTCTGGGGTAGTGTGCAACATGGGTGATGGGCATGTTCTGGGGTTGTGTAAATCATGGGTGTGCAACCTGGGTGATGGGGCATGATCTAGAGTGCAGGGTAAATCCAGGATGTGAAATGTGGGTGATGGCGCATGTACACGGCAGCTGGAGTAAATCCTGTTGTACAATGTGGGTGATGGGGCAAGTCATGGGTCTGCAATGGGGGTGCTGAGGCATGAACTCGGCAGCTGGGGTAAATCCTGAATGTAGAATGTGTGTGATGGGGTAAGTCCTCGGTCTGCAATGGGGGTGCTGGGGCATGTCCTGGGTGTGCAATGTGGGTGATGGGTCATGTCCTGGGTGTGTATTGTGGATGATGGAGCATGTCCTGGGGTTCTGAGGAATGTCATGGGGCAGTCCCTCGGTGTGCAATGTGGGTTATTGGGCAGGTGCTGGATTTGCAATCTGGGTGATGGGACATGTTCTGGGGTGATGGGGCAAGTCCTGGGTGTGCAATGCTGCTGATGGTGTAAATCCTGGGTGTGCAGTGAGGGTGATGGGATAAATTATAGGTGTGCAATATGGGAGCTGGAACATTTCCTGGAGTGCTGGTGCAAGCCCTCATTGTACAATGTGGGTTATTGGGCATGTCCTGGGTGTACAATGTGGGTGTTGAGGAATGTCTTGGGTGTGCAATGTGGGTGATGGGGCATGAATTCGGCAGCTGGGGTAAATCCTGAGTGTGCAATGTAGGTGATAGGGCATGTCTTGGGTGTGCAATGTGGGTGATGGGGCATGTCCTGGAATGCTGGCGTAAGTCCTGGGTGTGCAGTATGGATGATTGAGCGTGTCCTAAAAAGGTTTAATACCATACTGTATTTTTTAAAATATGGTTCTATTTATCCACCTTTTCAGCATGGTAGAATTAAAATAAAAAATGTGGATAAATGGAATCATTTATCAGGAAGGATTTTAGTAAAGGAACCTATATATTCACTTTAGACAAAGTGATCTGCATACTTTTTTCAGGCCTAAAGTTACTACTTTTGCCAGTGTTTACAGAGAGATTGTTATGCCAAGATATGATGATGTCAAGATATGTGTACAGACCTATCTGGATCACGCCAAAGAATTTAGAAAGTTGGATCATTTATTCATTAACTTCTTCGGAATTAAAACGGGCGAGACAGCTACAAAATCTACACTGTCACAATGGATTTCTACCGTAAAGTTGTACGGGCAAATAAGGAGCTATTCACTAAAGTTGATGGACATTTGATCTCACCAATTTAGCTATTCATTGTGCAGGAACAAATGTGGTGAGTTCCCCCTGCTTAGCAAACTCACCAGGTTTGTCCATGTAAATGTATAGCTAAATTGGTGAGATCAAATGTCCATCTCACTTCAACTCTCCTCATCACACCTCAACTCGCCTACAACACTTTTACTGAATAGTCCTCATAGAGTTACAAGTCTGTAACACAAACAGGCAGCTATTGACATAGAGCATTGGAATAGCAAACAATATATTTCTGTGTTAGAGTGAGATATCTACAATGCAGAATGTAATGTATAAACCTTTTTATATATTTGAAAATAAAATTATACACCAAAAGTGTTGACACAGGTTTTTATTTCTTTGCCATTTTACTGCTCTGTAATCATTCTTTGACTGAAACTTTACTGTGCAGGTATTATTGTTTTCATCCCCCATTTTATAGCCAACAGTATGGTTGAATCTTAAATGTAAATCCTAACAGATACTTATATTTCCTTTCAGCTGCACTCATTCTGTTTGTTTCTGTGCAGCAGAAATACGCTATTACTAAATAATAAATACACACACACACATATATATATACTTTCCATTAAAGTAGTTAATTAACATATCAATCCACTAGACACATACACATTTACAATGAAATTAAAAAGTACAAATGATTTTAAAAAAAAACACTGCTTGATGGCCCCCAGATCCCAATTAAAAAAATATATACTGGCCCCCCTGGGTTTGCACAATGGCCCCCAGAATGCATATAATTAGCAAAAATAATAAAATATAAATCATCCCTACTTACCACCCCTACCTCAACCATGCCCATGATGATGATTTTCACCCCCTGGCACCTAAAGGGTGCCCTGTAAGTAAAATAATTACTGTATTTGCTCAAACATAAGACAATGTTTTTTTCACAGCAAATGCTCTGAAAAAAAGTCCCCTCATCTTATAGTCAGACCTCAGATAGTCTGACTACAAGACTAGAATCCAGGTCCCTTACAGAGCTGAAGGGGACCTGGATTCTCTTTGCAAGCAGCCGGTGGATGTCTGCGATGTGCGCTGACATCCTTCAATGCTGCCCAACACTTCCGCTGAGACTCCTACTACGAAAAGCCAGGGTCATAAGACTGTAGATGTAATGGTTAATTTAGGGGGTCAGAGGGTCAGCGTGGATGCATTGGCAAGTCTGGAGAGGTCAGAGGGGCAAGTGTGTGGATGCACTGGCAAGTCTGGGAGGTCAGTGGGAGAAGTGTGTAGATGCATTGGCAAATCTGGGGGTTCAGAAGGGCAAGTGTGTGGATGCATTAGCAAGTCTGGTGGTCAGAGGGGCATGTGTGTGGATGCATTGTCAAGTCTGTGGGAGTCAAAGGGGGAAAGTGTGTGAATGCATTGGCTAGTCTCTTGGGAGCAGAGGGACAAATTAATGGAAATAAAAAAAATGCATTTTTTTCCATCAATTTTTATTAAATATGTAAAATCAGTTTATGTGAATATTTATAATCAAAACTTGTTTTAATAATCAAACTTTGAGGGCTTGTCTTATAATCAAGGTCGTCTAACATTTGATCAAATATGGTACTTATATCCATGTTCCATCTTTGGCCCAGGGAAAGGGGCCACCCAAAAAATAAAAAATTGAATACACCTATTCTAATTTAAAAAATGCATAAGGTCCATGTGCTAAGCAGCGGTTCAGTATATGAATACATAATGAAATCTGAAAGCTGGAATATCATTTTAAGAAAAATAGCATTTGATTGGCTTCAATCCCAGCTTCCCCATTGGCTGGTTTTCATAATTTACCGTATTTGATTGAATATAAGACAAGGTTTTTTTCAGAGCAAATGCTGTTAAAAAGACCCCTCGTCTTACATTCAAGGTCGTCTTATAGTCTGACCTCAAATCGAGGTCTGACTATAAGACAGGGATCCAGCTCCCCCGCAGAGCTGCAGGGGACCTGGATCCCCCTCGCTAACAGCCGGTGGATGTCTGCGTGATCCGCGCAGACATCCCCCGCTGCTGCCCGACACGTCTGTCGGGACTTTTATGATGAAGCCGGGGGGGGGGGGGGGGGACAAAGAGAGACACAAAGGGAGGGGGAGAGAGAGAGACAAGGGGAGGGGGGAGACAAATTGAGACACAAAGGGAGGGGGAGAGAGAGAAAGGGAGGGAGGGGGAGAGAGAGAGAAAAAGTTAAGGGAGGGGGAGAGCGATAATGCTGGGGGGACAGACAGACAACACTAAGGGGGGAGATGGACAACGCTGGGGGGGAGAGAGGCAAAGCTTGGGGGATGGGAAAGAGAGAGGCAGCATTGGCACATAAAAGGAAATAAAAACAAGAAATGCATTTTTTTATATCATAATTTGTATTAAAAAGCAATTTACATGTGAATATATACAAGTTGAACTTTTTTCCTATAGGGTAGTCTTATATTCAAGCTTTTAGTTTTTTTCCTAAAGGAATATCTAAAGTTTGGGGGGTCGTCTTATAATCGAGCAAATACGGTATTTTTTTTATTTTAACTAATAATATGGGGTCTGGTGCCAATCTATTGGTAGATGCTACACACCAGATATTTGTAATTTAAAAATATATGTTCATATTTTAAGGATGCATTGTTGATATATTAGCATAGATAATAACTACCTCTAGATGAATACACATACATGTTTATAATGTTTGAACCTTTAATGTGCACTAATATAACATTTTCTAGTCATTGCTGTCCTTTGGTATCTATTTTGGACTTAGGTATTAGGTTGCTCTTACTATTAGATTCATTATGCTTTTTGGTAGATTCCTCCTCAGAGTGAAGCAACATTATTTATTTTACAGTTTAATGCTATTTGGTACTCCAAAGCAGTTTTGTGTACTTTTCTACATGGATTGTTGGTGCAAAACTGTTTATTTTATGCAGTCCATGCACCAATTTTTCTAAGTAATTTCATTTATAAATGTTGCATGCAATTCACTTTTGGCACACACACCATGCAAGTGATATATATTTGTTTTCCTAATCACTTTATGGAGAGCGATCAAGTATGTAATGCTGTCCTGGTACCACCTTTATAAATAACATGGTTATTTATAAACTGCAATTCTGGTGCAATGTTTCAAAAGTGAAGCAATCAGCAGGCCATACTGTTTGTTTCCATGGTGACTGCTCCACTCTTAGAACTTTGCCCCAGAATTGGCCTCCATAAGTAATCCCAACAAAATGAGGGGGGCAGAGGGGGATTGACCATGAAATGGTGGCATTTGTTCATTTTACCTGAGCTTTGGGACATGAGGCACATACATGTTTCTATTAGCGGTAATTTAGTAGACAAATATTTTTTTTAAAGTTTCAAAAATAAATCCAATAAAAATTATTGTACAGGAACACGCTCATTTTAACCCAACAAGAGGGTGAGTAGTATAATGAATAAGCAAAGTATGTCCCTGTGGATTTTTGCCATGTTGGGTCCAGGCGAGTCTCTTTGCTAAAACAAGTTCAGCAGCTTTTGAACGAACCAGCCTAATAGCTAAGAAAAAAAAATATGTGAGGGTTGTTTGTGAGTTACTAGGATAACCGAGCGCTGTCACTAGAACATTTTGTAGTTGCAAACCATTTTTTGCAGCATCAACAATATCAGTGACCTACTCAAAGACTCATACTTTTCTTGAACAGGGTTCAAACCGCGTAAAAGGCAGATCTAGTAGCAAGGGGTGTGTGGCGGTTGCATAATAAGTGTTAACCAATCAGGCTGCGGAGGTGTGTGTGTGGCTGGAGGAAGAACTTCTCATGTCTGTGCCTGATTATCAGAAAAGTCCCGCTTACGCCCTTCCACTGCATCATCCTTGATCAGGTTGTACTCTGCTAGCGGTTACATATGGCGTGCAGTAAAATGCCACCTGTTGCTAGAATTGCCCTGGGTATCAAAGCCCCTGGCAGAATAGGCATACGGCTACAATCCACTGCAACAGCCCCAAAGGTGAAGGAGACTGCTGATTCCAAACAGCAGCATGTGGCTAATCAGGGACGGAGATTGTGGCAGCATCCATCACAAGTAGACCACATGGAGAGAAATGAGCATCTGGAGCTGAAGGCTTGCCCGGCTGCCACCATGAACTTTGACAACACTCAGGAAGCTTATAAGAGTAAACCCACGTGGGAGCTAGCGAGAAGCTTAATGGTCTTCTGGCTGTGCTCCATTGATACACTTGTGGACAGGAATCAACAAGTAAGATGCTACTGGTGTACTTTATGGTCATGTCAGTGCAGGAAAGGCTAACTATTTGCCCCTGGCTGCTCTTACCTAAATGTCCAATACCTAAATAACTTTCATTCTTCCTAGCCAATTACCTTGTGTGTCTATCAATCTGTCAGCATACCTATTTTGTCTTTGTGACTATCTCCCATGAAAACGGGTGGAATGGTAAAACTGCACTATGGGACATTAATTTGCCCCTCCCCACTTCATGTGAGTGTAATGATAGGCTGTGATGGGAAATTAAGTTTATTATGATTAAGGGAAGTGGCATGTCAGTGTGGTACACATTTCAGAATTTAAGCACCAATTATATCTTGCTATATTAGACAGTAAAGTTATATTAAGGCAACAATCCTGCACTAAGATGATATTGTCACAAAAAGGCACAATATTTAATCCCTTTAAAAAAAGGTCAAGCATCTCCAGTTAAATAAGCACAAAGTTCTAGTTGCTTTGTGTTTTTGACTGGATTAGAACATAGACAGCAATACAATGTTACTTTTTTGTTTGTTACTTAGTATTTTTTTTTATATAAAGTGTGTGCTGTGTTTACATGTCACAGGTAGTAAAGTCTAAACGATTTCTTACTATTCATGGCTGGTTCCAAAAGCAGCCTGATTGTCCTTATTTGCTTTGGATTACTGTGAAATCACACCAGCCAATAGAACATTGTTCCTCCGCATTGGCTTTCTCTGTACCAAATGTTGGAGAAGATTACCTGAGTTTCAGAGGGAGCTCTTTATCAAATGAATATTAGTGTTAATAAAATACATATTTTAATGAACACAAATTACCTTTTTCATCAGAACATTTCGAAACCCAGGACAGGAGTTTTAAAACTACGATATCTCTACTTTAAGAGTTAAAATTCTTATTTATTTATTTTACAATGACTGATGATTAAAATAGCTACACCAGGGGGTTATGTATCTGAAAAATGATCTTCTGGGACAACATTCTAAAAAACATCTAATCAGCATGCACATTCCATCAGTTTACTGCACCACTTTTGTATCTCTTGTCCAGAATTGACCTTTATACATAACCTCCACTGTGTTCTGGATCTGGAAATGTAACCTGCATTCTGATGCTTAAAAAAGAAAACAAAATAAAAAGAGCAATGCATTGATTAAGTTTAAACTGTAGCGTTTGCCCATAATTCCCTAAATTGAAGGATGGTCAATATCCTCCTGTAGTTGTAAACCGGAGGTAACAATTTACCTCACTTAGTATGTTGACAAGGATGCCTTATGACTAAGGTACTGAACTATGTTGCCTGGGATGCAGATTAACTTCAGCTGTCTTGGCCGAATTGCATGTGTGAAAACGCTTGCTGAGACATCTCTATGATGTGGTCCAAGCTGGCTCGAGCCAGTTTAAGGATACTCTATAATGGTGTTTCCTAACCTGTCTAACCCCAGGACTCACATTTATCAGTAAGTCACAACCCAAAATTATTTCATTTCTGAAACATAACTTATTCCACAAATCAATTTGTACTCTATTCCACTATGTATGTATGCACTGTTCAATACATGAAACAAACAAAGAAAACAGGGCTTCTTCGCAAATTAAATAGTGCAATAATTGCATAAGAGAAAATGAAAGAGCTATTGAGCTCAAATCACCAAAAAATAAGAAAATATTGAAACATATGAGACTAATTAGAACTAATGGGAAAGAAGCTGGGGATGCTTTTTGCTCCTGATTAGTGTCTCAAATTCTAGTGTGATGGTAGTCAAAGCAACTCTGAAGTTGTGCTCAGTAGCCATTCTGTTCCTGTATTTTGATTTCAGCTGGACCAGTTCTGAGATACCACTCTCGCAAAGATAGGTATGCTAAACACTCACTGCCGCATCAAGCCCAAACTTAACTTGACCCATCTCGGGTAAATTTTGAAATTCTATCCCTAAAGTAATTGGTAAAGTCTTGGTTCTTTCCTAATCCTAGGGGCGGACTGAAAAGAGAGATCAGCAGCACCATGAAAATGCCATCCGCTTTTTGGCATGCAACAATGTCGCTACATCATTGTTTCCCCCAAATCTCAAGTTAGACTTTTTGACGAAGCACACATCTGTCACCAACTCCATTCCAGCTCGTGACCCACTTTTGGATAATTTTGCATTGATGTTACTGTTTTTCATAAGTGTTAAGAGGCTTTAATATATCTTAAATGAAATATCTTAAGTAAGTGAAAAGGATCCGTTAGCCGAAATACTTTTTGGTCCCAAGTTTGGATAAAGGATAGTATTTAACCAGAAATAATGCAATATAGCAATAATTAATATGTTTGTTTTTCCTTCAACCCCTTTTTTTTAGCTTTTGAATTTGTCTAAAAGGGTGCTTGGCCAGAGTCTGTTTGAGACAATGATGAAGATGACCTTTTATGGACAGTTTGTTGCTGGTGAGGACCAGGAAGCTATCAAACCACTTATCAGAAAAAACAGTGCATTTGGAGTTGGGTCAGTATTGGATTATAGTGTGGAAGAAGACTTAACTCAAGAAGAGGCAGAGAAAAAGGAGATGGAGTAAGTCCTAAACATTTTATGATGCATTTTGCTTAATGTGTTTTTCCTACTATTTGTGTTGGGATGGATATGTATGGAACCAAGAAAGCTAAGTTCTAGCCATCACTATGTTCTGATACTGTATGTGATTCTCTATAAATATTTTAAACACTATAACCATTTTTAGTAATCAGTGACTGATTCCTCCAAAATGACTTATTCCTAGAAGCAGAGCATCCTCCACTTTTTGTATATAAAATTTGGTGTTAATGTGCACCTCTGCTTCACAAAGAGTATATATATCTTGATTAGGATTGCCACCCAGCTAGTATTTTACCCGTAGGCTGGTAAAAAAAATCTTTTAAAAATTCGCCAAGCATATGTTAAATCTATGGAGGAAATGGCAAAGCCAGTATTTTTTTCTTTCTTTGTAAAAGCCCATCGTGTCTCTGCCATTACCTCATGAAATTAATGTTTTTTCCTCAAAACATATCCTGTGCAAGGTATGTGGCCCACATCATAAACAAAGATGGACAACACTGATTTAGAATATCTTGGGACCAACACAACAAATATGGAGAAATATATTTAACACAAAATATGCATCGATCTGCATGACACAATTCTGAATGATACTTTTCCTGTAGGAAAGCTTTGGACTCTATGGGAAGGGTAACTAATGCATACTTATAACAAGATAGATAGAAAAAAAAATTGTAATATCATTGTTTATAGATTAACATTTTGCAGGAATTGGGATTATATACACATGGCTCAGTTTATGACTAGAATCGTGATCTACAGGTACACAGTAACTTTATTTTTATTATGATGATCTGTTAGACCCGCCTTGAACAGACTGGAAATACAAGGAACATTGGAATAGCTCTTGCTGCTAAATAACTAAGTAAACCTAAATCTTGTATCAAAGCCAAGTTGCAACATGAAGTGTCTCCAGAACCCATTCTACTGGTTTACTTTGCATATTACGCTTGTTAGTATTTCTCATTGTCCATGTATTACTTTTTTCTAGCCCTGCGTTTGACCAGAAATATAGTAAGACACAATCAGTATGTGAGAACGTAAAATCACACCTTGAAAGAGACAGAAGCCAGGGCTTGACAAATATCTGTAACCTGTTTAGGAGCCAGCGATGGGGGTACTTCATAGACTCAGGAGTAGGGATTTTAGGAGCCATGATTCCGCGGATTTGTTACGCCCTGGGAGAAGTGTATATCCATGTTTTACTATTTGTATGAGAAGTGATTGGAAAACTTTTTTTTTCTCTCAACTAATCCTTCTGTTCTGGCATAGCTGCATGGTGCATTATCAGACTGTTGAGAATGAACTCAGGATGTCAAGAGCCAGGCTAGCTAAAGAATCCATAAATTCAACACACCTTCATTTGAGGTTGGCAGTTGACTCACACACACACTCCAACAGGGAAGATACCTTGCCACTTATGTTGTTCTGAAGCTGTGCCCTTTGTAACTTGAGTAGTTCACTAATTGTGCACCTTTCAAAAGATATTCAGTAGCCTTCTGCCTCATTACAAAAATGTTGTTAAGCCCCTTTTTAACACTTGAAAATTTGAAAAACTGCAGATAATTGTATCACCAGTGCAAGTAACTTAAAACCTGTCAGCCTTAAGTTCAAAACATTTTTTTTTTTTAATTTTCTCTTTATGATTTACCACCCTTGAGATATTTGTTGTGGTTGGGGTCTTGCATTTGACAACTGTGCTTTCTGTAGAGACTGTTGGTACTAGTCAAGTGTTGCTCCCCCAGTGATATATTTACAGCCACATCTCTAAATATCACAGTGTGCTGGTGATAATTAAAGATCTAATCTTTCAGGAACTGAGTTAATCATTTGGACTACACCCTTGTTTATTGGATAAAGGCTCAACCAGACTTGCGAATTAACCTCACTCATTCTTTGGTACTTTTGTCCTTAATTACACAAACACTATTCTACTTCTGACTCCTTCCTAAAGCATACTTGGAACTGCCGGAGCAGAACTATACACTGTTCATACCGCAAAACCATTAGGCTCCCCAGCTGGCTGAGGATAGAATCAGATCAGCATTAATAGTTTGACACTGACAGGCTACTCAGACTTTGAATAGGCACAAAATCGGCTATTATTTGGCTCACTGAAACAAGCTATTGTGAAGTAGCCATAACGTGCCCCCAATAACAAACTTGGGGCTGGCCAAATGACCCCAGAGCACAAAGATATTCCAATTTTGTTCATATTCTGGTAGAGTATATTGAGTGGCAGAATTTCATAGAACACCAAACACCATTTAGGGCCTTGGAAAAAAAAAAAAAGATTAGTATACTCTGAAAACAGTCTGCATGGGCTCTAGAAAAGATGGTCGGCAAATGTCATTATGGACAAACTCTATTTCTTTAATCCTTCTTGTAGTCAGAGTAGTGAAAATACAACTTGAATAGAACAGAAAATTAAAGCAGGTTGTCATTAACAGAGAGATACAGGCATATAATGGCTTATTTCAAAGTAGGTCAGAACACCGGGAAGTAGAAGTGTCTTATATTATAGAGCCTTCAAGAATAATATTTTGTTTTGAAGCTTTAGACATCCTCATTTTTTTTACACTATATTATCTAAAATGGGAAATGCACTTTGTTTTTTAGCTGTTTTGCCAAAGGTATACTGCTAGCATCTAAAGCTTTTGCTCTCACTTGTAACACTTAGCTGACCAGTGAAGCATGGCATTGTGATAAATGGTGGCATATTACAGACTCCTAAAGAAAATAAGCTGTATAATGAATGTTTGTTTTATTTTCGGTAAAAAGAGAAATTTACACTGACGTCGCTGTGGCCTTCTTTTTCCTATTGTATCCATAGTAGATCTGGCCTTGTTTCAGATCACCTAAAGAGTCTTAGAGAAGATTCTAGAAAAAAACTATAGAAAAACCTATTGTGACTGCGCTCACTTCAGTGGACATATGTATGGACAGAGGTCAGCTTAAATTTTCTCGGTGGACCTATGTATCAACCGAGAATATCTCACATTTCCTTGGTAGACATATGTATGGACAGAGAGCATCTCAAAATTTCTGAAAACAGTACAATCTATACATTTTCTTGAAGAATGGAGTACTTTGTATTTGCAAAGATCAACCAATTTATCAAAAAGAAGAGGGATCTCTTTAACATAAAATTAATGTATGTCCCAAGCTGCTCTGTCCTCTAATTAATGGACAGGTTCAAGAAAATACAATAAATACAAGCTGCCCTGCAGACAACAGCTGAGAAAGCCAATGATATGCAAAATGGCCCCTACCCCTGGAAGCCTTCTGAAACTGTGACCCCAGTAATGATTACAATGCTCCATACAATGGACAATGCAGTAATCAGACACTCAAGAAGCAATCGCCACACTATTAAGAAGCCTAACTTTGAACCAAGGGATCTCTGTGAGCTTCAGGCCTATATGACTAACATTCCATTTGTGGCTATATATTTATTGAAAAGTCACCATTTCCAAACTCCAAAAGTACCCAGAGAACTAACCTACTCGATTCTCTCCAGTCAGAATTCAGTCCAAAACATAAAGCATTGGTTAGTCTTAACATATCTTGGACAATGACGTAGATGTAGCTTTGATTCCTTTACACCTATATGCTGCTTATAATGTCTTTGACAATGCAATTGGTAACCAAACAACTTGGAGAAGTGGCCACCATTCAAGACTCCACACTTTGATGGGTCACATCATTGCTGACTGATGGCACCCAGACAATAAACATGGGCAATGCCTATGAAAGTGACATGCAGAGTCCTCAACGAATCAAACTGTATGCAAATGTAATTACTGGCTAAAGATAAAGCAGCATGCTATTCTTAAACTCCCGCAGATATAATGTTAGCCCATTACATCTACAGGAGATGTTTACTCACTAACCCCTTGCAACAAGCGAGACTGTTTTAAAGAAAAAAAAAAGGAGGCTGATGATCCTCTGTACAATGCATGTGAGTTTTGAACACCTTCCCTCCATCTGTCAAAACAGGGGACCACTGCTTTTTCAGAAGTAAATTTAAGACTTGGCTCTTTGACAAGTCATGTCACTTATTTATACAATAACATCAGTTTCCAATATCTGCTCCTTCCTTCTGCATCATCTCTTTGCCTCTGCAGTTTCCGCCAAGAGCACTGAAGCAAGGTTTACCCTGTTTTGCACTCTGTACCTCAGATCGTGTTTGCATCTTCAATCTGTGTGTGCCTCCTTTTCTTCTCAGACTAAGCATATCCATAATATGTCCCATGGGAGCCAATTTAAAGCTCAGAAGCAGTAGAACATACTCTATATGATGTATATAAAAAATAACCATGTATTTATGAATCTGATAAAGATAAATCTCTATCTACAGCTAAATACAAGGGGCAAACGTATTTTTCTATAGATAAAAATGATCTTTGCTAGTCAGAAAACAATACATGTTAAGAGATCATTATTAGAACATAAGTGCAAAATGAAAAAGGTGAGGATGTTCAAAAATATGTAAAAATCACTGACCTTGACAATCATTAGGACCTTGTGTTCCATAAAGTCACATACAACACGGAGAATAAGAAAGGCTAGGGTTGGCCAGCCCAGAATTTAGAGATTACCCAGTTGTGTCTAAACTGTTTAAAAAAACAAACAGAAATTTGCTCGGTGTGGGCCGCACTCCTAGCACGGAGCAGCCACTTGGTGTATTTCTGGGGTGTGTGCTCCGAATAGAGAGCACACAGGCGGTAGCTATGAATTCGGCAACAGTGTTACTCACTCTGTTTCCAGTTCAACAAACACTAAAAGTATACAAATTTTCGTATACTTTTAGTTCTTTTAGAATTGGCAACAGAGTGACTGACTCTGTTGCCGAATTTGAAGCTGCCGCCGGCCGTTTGCAGTACACAAACCCCCGGAAATACACGAGGTATATTGTGCATCCGAGGGACAGGCGTGCACCTCCAGTGGTCCTCAAGGTGTATTTTATTAAAACAATAAAACAATTGTAAGTGGAGCCAGTGCTTGTGAACTGACCCCCAGAAGTAGGAAAGGCGTCAAGGACACTTCATCGTGGCCGTTTCACAGTTGCTTCCGTGCTGAATGGCAACATGGCTAACCGTTCAACACTGAACTATCAGTGCTTACAAACACAGTAACAATCCCCCACTAATAAAGTAACCACCCTTAAACGTACCCTGAACTCCTTATACTAGTCCTAAACCTTTAACACTAACCCCTAATAGTAAACATCTGCTATTAACTGGCAGTGAAGCTGCTGCGTTAAAGTAGCCGCGATGAACCGTCCTGTCCCCATAGAAAGGGGCCTCCAGCAGCTTTATATGGAAGGGTGACAAAGAACTGTGCAATGATCCAGGCTGCCTAACATAGACTACATTTCTTATGATGCTAAGGTAGCTTTTGGGTGGATGAGCATTATAGGGAATGTAGTCTGTAAATCCATGTTTAAAGCTACAACAACTGCATCTCAAATCTGCCCTGTACTGTACTTGCCTCATAAACCTTGGAAACCTAAGCATGTGGGTTATCATTATACACAGGGGACGTTGCTGAACATATACTGGGGTGCTGTTTGGCAAGAACACATAACCCCTGTAAAATTGGGAGAAAATGAAACCTATTTAGAATCCACATATTCAAATTTCAGTGATACAATTTTATAATTATTTATCTTTTGAACATATGCATGGCTTTTTAAAGTCAGAGTGGTCCCTTACACACCAATTTAATATCTGATTAACTAAAGGACCTAATAATGTATATGCTTTTGAATCCAGCATACTACATCAGGATACATCCCTGAAGAGAAGAACACCTATATATGAATATATACACAGATTGTGTGTTTCCAACGGCTTTTTAGATTTGGTTTAAGTGATATTTTCTCTGTTCTACACCATTTACAACAACCATAGTTCAAGATTGAAATCTTCATTGCATTACTGTGGGCGCTGCAAGGTGTTGTTTTTTATTTCCTAGATTGAAATCATTTATTACCCGTGTAGCAAGGTTTTCTAACCTCTGCCCTCTTTCATCAGTGAGGTACAAATTGGATTTAAATCTATTTCACGTCTGTTACCGACAGGCTCTAGAAAGGTGCTTGAATGTTGATTGGGTAAGTGTTAATGCTACAGCTATCCACAGTGCAATGAAGTGGAAATGTAAATCAAATTCATCTTGACCTGACTGTTTAACAGAAATACATCTCTTAACTACCTCTCCATGCCAGACCGGTAGCAGAGCTTGGCATCCGCCTCAGAAAGACTATTGGTTCACGGAGAGGCAGTGCCCTGTCTTGTACAAGCTGTGCATGAAGTTCTTCACTAAGCTGATCTCTGATGATGATCATTTTTATATTTGGAATATAGTTTGTCACAAGGGCTAAACTATAACCTACCACATAATAAATGCATATCATGTCTGTGTGGGTGTATATATCTGCATTTATCTATATAATTGTTTTTGTATGCTGAGATTATTCTATTTATATGTATGTGTGTGTGTGTATATATATATATATATATATATATATATATATATATATATATATATATATATATAATATAGATTCTAATCTAAACCTATATATTAAGGAAGTGTCTAGTGAGTGCTTTGAACTACTATGTATAGGTAACTATACTATGAATGGGTAAGTATACAATATACATTAACTAACTACAAGTTTACCCTACATATCCATGCTGTTCCCATGTCTGGGTATCCAGGTCATGTATCAAACATGGGAAACATTATAAGCTTCAACTACCATATTTCGTACATTTTTTTTTTATACCTTTTACTATGCTTTACTAGTAGTATTTTTATAAGCTGCCTCTGCTATCATAGCCTTTAATTCAGGTGCAAACAAGCACAATGGGAAAGCGATATTAATATTCGCCCCTTATTTTTTTTTTTACCCCTCCTCTTTTATTTAATCTCCTAGTGCATCCCTACAATTACTATATTTTATTTGTTTAAACTGATTCTCTGCCTCAGTGGAACAGCACCATTTGTCAAGCTTACATATGAATTGTGCCGCAGTGTAAGTATATGCAATAGGATAGTGATCTGCAGAGAGCTGAGGAAATTAAAATGCTTGTCCATACATATTTATTTTTACAGGGATAGAAAGCTATGAAGTACGTGATTAGGATGGTAAAGACAAAGTGAAACCAGTCTGTAAAGTACACTTTGATTTCCCTCTCCCTGTATACCCTGTCCTTTGTTGTATGGAGAGTGCTGATCTGATAATCAGAAAGGTAAGCTTTGGTTTTGAGCATACAGCCAGGGCCGGTGCAAGGATTTTCATCTACACAGGCGAAGGTGCATTTTGGTGCCCCCCTCCTCTGACCTGCCACGCCTCCCACACCATTAACCCTCCATACAGTGTGTGTGTGTGTGTGTGTGTGTGTGTGTGTATATATATATATATATATATATATATATAAGTATAGTGTAAAAAATAAATACATCTAAATATTCAACTTGCATGCTCTAAATGTGTCACAATTGAAACCCTTAAACACAGACACCCTTACACAGACACATTGACACAGTGACACAATTACACACACCCTTACACAGACACAGTGAGACACTTGCACACACCCTTACACAGACACAGTGAGACACTTGCACACACCCTTACACAGACACAGTGAGACACTTACACACAACCTTACACAGACACAGTGACACACTTACACACAACCTTACACAGACACAGTGACACACTTACACACAACCTTACACACACACACACACACACAGTGACACACTTACACACAACCTTACACACACACACACAGTGACACCAATACACACATAACCTGAGACACACTATTTATCCACTCAATATGCCAGTATTTTGCCCCTCAGTATTCCAATAATATGCCAATATTTTGCCCCTCAATATGCCATTTAATATGCCAATATTTTGCCCCTCAGTATGCCATTTAATATGCCAGAATTTTGCCCCTCCAATATGCCAGAATTTTGCCCCTCCAATATGACATTTAATATGCCCGGATTTTGCCCCCCATTATGCCATTTAATATGCCCCCCCCATTATGCCATTTAATATGCCCCCCCCATTATGCCATTTAATATGCCAGGATTTTGCCCCTCCAATATTCCATTTAATATGCCCGGATTTTCCCCTCCAATATGCCAGGATTCCTCCTCCCCCCCCCCCCCCCCCCCCCCCCCCCCAGTACTTACCTCCTTCCTGCTCTGTAGCCCGGTGTTCTGCTGTGCAGGTCCGTGGCTGTGAGGGAAGCGGTGAGTGCTCCAACCCCCCCCCCCCCCTGGGGCGCCCAAAGGCAGCCTTACGGTAGCGCTGGCCCTGCATACAGCAGAACTTCAGCTGCCAGCAAAATTTGCCCAGATAGAGCTTTTCTCTTGCAGTTTTTTTCTCTGCGATTAATGCACAGATGAGACAGCTTCATGGCACAGGCTGTCTTTCATGTCCTTACAACCGCCTCTGGAAATTAGATGGTTGTAGAATGAGCCAAAATGGTCCACAGTGGGTTGCTTTTTGCCAAGGTGTGTGGAATAAACTAATATCTGTACACATTCTTATGTGTGTTTTTTATTTGAATGAGATGTATATAGTTTAAAGGAGACATGGCCCAGTGTTTCAATCAGGACTATATGTGCAGGAACTACTTTGGTCAAAATTGATAAAAGTAGGTATTAATGCAATACAAGCCCAACTGTTGTGATAATGTGTGCTTGGACAGATGGGTAATGTGATTTTTTTATTTTATTTTTTCTGTGGAAAAGAAAATATTTCATATATCTTTTTGTAGATTTTGCTTGTCACATTTTGAAGGTAAAATATAGATATTGAGGCATGCAAAGATTATCCTACGACACACCACATAAAACACTTATCTGCTACCAGCTGTCATTTTTTGGGTTTGGTAGAGAACTATGGCATTATATGTCTGCATCTTAATTCACGGTTTAACTTAAATATTTTTGTTCATGATTGTAGAAAAAAAAAAGTTGCAGTTGCATAAATTGTAGTATTGACAAATACTTTTTTTTACTATCTGCTGCTCTGCAAAGCCAAGCCTACAAACTCTGTAAACCATGATGACTTTATGGAATGTTATCCTGCCTAACCGATATCATTTTTTTACAAAGGTAAAATATGCAGAAGATGTTATTGTATGACATTCTAAAATTTGTCATAAACTTGGCTTTTGTGAACATGCTTATCCAGTTTTAAATAAACATTTTATGATTTTGTTTAAAGCAGGTTTCTAAATAGTATTACAATTATTATATTTATTATTTAAATAAATCCTGTGAAAAATGAAAGACGAGTTATAGTCCAAACTATTGTCTGCCCAAGGGAAATCTGGCCATTCATGGGTTTCTGGGAAATGAAAGACTGACAGATTTTAAAGTTTCTGCTCTCAAGTAATGCCGTGGATGAATGAGCAGAATTCAGAGACTAGGGAATTACATGAAAACTTGGTTAGTTGAAATAAAATACATTTTAAAGACTTATTTTATGGAAGCGGCATTTGCATTTAAGTTGTCATGTGTACCTGAGCTTTACTTTTCCCCATAGAGTATTAAACAAAATGCTAAAAGTGCATGTGGAATGAAAGTTGCAGTGACCAGTAATGCTAAAATATTTATAATTTTGATAAGATATACATCCTAAAATAGCAAACTTACTATTCGTTAATCTGCAGTGATCCATAAACTGCAATATAAAAATTACATGTACAAGGTGAGGAATGAGGAAGTCAAAGTAATTGTTCACCATAAGAGTTCACCTGACATGTTTCATCTAGAGAGGATTCATCCAAGGTAAATTTGACTGATTTTTTTTAATTCTGTCAATCACATGATAGATCTGATTGAATGAATGCAAGGGAAATAATCAGGAAGATACAACAAATTATTTGGTTTACTCAAAAATTTAGACCAATCCTATAATTGAGAGCCACCTTTGGATCTCTGTTGGGATCTGAAGCTATACTGTGATGCATAATGCTGTTGCTGTTCCCTCTTTAAAATGACTAAGATTAATGAATATCTAAAGTTCTCATTAATAACTTTTAATTGACATACCTTCTCAAAGCCTGTTTCTATAAAATGTCTATAATGTATTTCTATCCCCAAATAGTCTTTAAAATGTGAGTATAGATGTTAAACTCTCTACACTGGTATAGAATTTAATCTATGTTTCAGGGAGTGAGTTGAGGTAAAATCATAGCGCTGTGTGTCTTGTGGATATGTCAGATGTGAGTTATTAAATTCTAAATTGTGACCATGTAGGCTTCCACTCTATCTCTGGGGAGGTTGGCTCAAAGTATATACAAAACTGTCTGGACAGGGTTCGAAGAATAATTAATTGTATAGTAGTAGATACTATTGAACTCCCAAGGCAATGCTAAACATTGAGAGGTCTAACTGGATGCCATCTGCAATACAGAAGTTCCTTGATGTATCGGGACTGGTGCACACTTTGCTAAAATTATAAAGCTCCTGGGTCACTTCCAGGTTTCAGTTCACCCTAATGTGTCCAGTGGCCGAGGCCCTGTCTACAGCAACAGGTGTGAACCCCAAACCAGAATCAACATTGTATTTATTTAGTGATCCACTAATGCATTTGACAGGTCTTTGTATTGCTGCATTGAATTTTGTTCCTCAATATAGGAGATGTGCAATAGTAATGCACACACAAATGATGGCACAAGCTTTGCATGTGACCATGTATAATAATGCCAACCTCTAACATTGTGCGTTTGTGATACCCGTGCTGATTATTATTGTTTTATAGTACAAAGAGGTCATCTTCTCTCTCCGTTTAATTTCCACACCCTCTGAAATGATTGCTTTGCAATTCCTTCCTACTTGTTTTATCTTCCAGTGTGATAAGGATTTCAGTCTTATCTACACCTTTGCTACTGTTTTATGTCTCTACTCTGCAGTACAAGAGCAAGGCAGACCTTTTAACAAGCTGTAAAAGACAGTTGTTAGACAGCACTGCTGGTCTGGGAATAGGAAGTGATTCCGAGGAGAGCCCTCACATAGAAGCCCAGCAGTTCCCTCTGTAGAATTTCCAGCTTCTAACAATGAACCTGTGGGGAAAAGCAAATCATTTGCATTAAACCTAATTTAAATGTATCACCTATATATTCACAGCTCTTCTGTATTGGTGCATGAGAATACAATATGATGCTTAATGTGTATCAAATCTCAATTTTATACTGCAGCTTTGATGCATAGCCCTCCTGTAAAGCAAGGGCTTGTTTTGATTACTTCATATTCTGCTTTTAAAACTGTTGTTTTATCTGTTCTAATACTGCCCCTGGGCACTAAAATGGAAGCAAAATCAGGCCAATTCTAGCTACTGTTTTCTTTTAATTATAAGGGTGTTTGGCTTTCGAGCCAGCTCCCTAGAAACTGCTAAATGCTGTGGCATCTGCTTCGGAAGGATATTTAAACAATGAACTGACAATCCAAAAAACACAATGACAGATGCAGTCTCATAAGGTCTGCATTTCCCATAGATGTTCCTTCTTGTTTTTATTTTAACAATGTTATGAATTCATTCTAATAACTACTTGTCACACTTGATAAAGCCGGCATCCATGGCATCAAAATAAATCAATAGAAATTACCAGATTCATATCATACTAGTATCCTAAAATTGCATACTTTTGAAAAGTTTATTTAAAACAAAATAATGAAAGCAAAAAAACTCAAGAGTCAAGAGCTAATCAGCTCCATGTCAAGTAAACTGAGAAACTGGCAGCCATTATACATTCTTGTTGAGGATTTCTGAAATCCTGTAGGTTAAGTATATTAATTAAAGAGTAAAAATATTTAGTTTTAGTTTTGAGTATTTACCTTAACATAATTTTTTTTATTATGTTCTGACATCATTATCTTGTTTAGCTGCACTACTACAACTACATTCCCTCTGTCCTCTTCACTCCCTTATGTGTCTTATGGACCCCATTCCCTCTAGATTGTAAGCTTGCGAGCAGGGCTCTCTACCTCACGTACCAGTTTGTTCTAGTTTGTCTAACTTAGTATGTAGTTCCCTTCTATGCTCTGGATCTAGCACTACGTAAATTGGCTTACTTTGCTATCAAGTGGACGTTCCACTGCTTTCTTTGTATGTCAATAAGAGCAATGAATGTGTGTGTTAATGTTAAACATAAGATGAAATATTACATTGTGAAAATGTGTGTTTTTATTCAAAGGAAATCATGTAGATATATATAGAAGCATGGTGGGCAGGCAGGCCAATTCTCTCCTAATACTACAACAGGTGCATTTAGTTTTAAAGAGACTCTGTCACCTAAACATTGCAGTAAAATATTGAGGATATTTGCATATTAAACAAAGTGATATCTGCATTTGCTTGCACTTCTGCTAGCACAATGTCTAGGTCATATTTTTATTTTCTACATTGATAGTAGGTGGAGTGGCTTTAGATTGGTCAGCTAGAGTGCAAATAATTCTATAATTAAACTCCAGACAATTGTCAAGAAGGCTACCTCTCTGTGAATATGACTTCTGCTGAATATGGCCACTGCTTATCAGAGTAAAAAGATGTTTACCAAAACTGATCTTTTAAATGCAATTTAGTGTTGAATACATGTTTTCAACGGTGGATGTACATGTGTGCCTTAATAATATTCTAGTCTCTGATGACCTTGTTTAGCCTCTAATCATTTAGCCACAGCAGCATTTTAAATGAATGTGGAGTGTAAATAAGGAATTTCTTCTCTAAGAATCAGATTGTAATGGCTGCATCGAATGTCCTTTGGCACTTAATGTGTTTGAAAATATTTTATAATCTTTTGCCTCTAGTTTCTCAGATGTTATTTTTACACCGTGCGCATAATGTTACATAGTATTTCTCAGTGCTTGGAACTATTTTGGTGTTCTGCCAGCGTGGTTACATAACACAGTGAAACTGTGCTTGTCCTGGACATGTGACATCCACGCCCCCATCTGCTATTGGCTGGGATTAGGGAGCTTCTTGTTGCTTAAGATTTATTTCATATGCGTGACTGAGTTTTACGTCAGTGAGAGATGTTGTGGTTGTAATTTGATCTGTAATGTGACTTTCCATGATGCTAAAAGTCCAGTTAACAGTTTTATTGTCTCTTAGAATATGTGTGTATATTTGTGTAAAGTATAGATTTGTTAACACATATGTCATGCTTGGGTTTTCTGTACTTTTTTTGCTTGTTCCTTTGTTAAAGACTTGGCAGAAACAAAGTACCTGTTGTGTTAAATATGTTTGCTAGTCAGAGAGCAGAAAACTTTCTACTGTGATTTCTTTCTGTTAGTTCGACTATGTTTTATCTTTTGAAAACGTATTGACTGATAAAAACTGAAAAACTCATAAAGAATGCAGATCTATATTCGGATGAAACTGTCAATGGTTAAATTGTAGCATCCTATCAGCCTGGAGGATTGGGTGACGATAGTACTACCTAGTGTTTGACTCAAAACCATTACATCGTCTACTTTTTTTCGGTGTGTGTGTGTGTGTGTGTATATGTATATGTTTATATATACTCTGCATATATGGTAATATGCTCAGCCATTTTTTCTACACATGATGCCCTGCAGAATGGATAGTTCATGTGTGTTAGATGAAAATCACTTAAGGTAGTTGCTTAGATTGTTTTATGTTGAACTCTATGAAAGTTCAATTGCCCTGGCTCCTTAGCCATGCCATGCATGGGTCACAGTGGGTCAGTTAACCAGGTGGCAATTTGCTTCCCCAAGACATGTTTTGTTATGTTGGGCACACAAGTGGCCTGCACCAGTAAGGGGGAGGAACGTATCAACGGGGAGGAAGAACTACATTTAAAAAATAAAAAAAATTAGATCCAGCATGTGCACCTGGCTCTTAACGTGCCGCCCTTGACGAACAGGGAGTCATTCGCTATATGACTGCCTGGTTGCATTCTCTGGTACAGCAGGTATCTGCCTTTTCTAGTCAATAATTCCTGCACCCTGGGTCAATCAAATGCGAGGGCATAGCTCTGTCCCCATACCTATACATGGAGAGAGCAGGGCTCTACCAAGGTAGGGCCAGCATTTCATCTATCAAGCCAGGCAGCACAATGGATTTGGCCGGCCCTACCTGGCTCCAAACATTAACCAGACTGGCAATTTGGCAAATTGTCTGTCGGACTCCTAAAAGCTGCAGAAATTTACTAAGCCCTGACTTCTACTACCATCGATCCTCTGAATGAGAAATGGAAAAGGTTAGAATTTAGTTTTGGATTTGCACTTAGTCATTTTTTTTTTTTTTATATTTCAAACTCATTTTGTTGTTTATGCCTTTAATCCTGGGAACCAAGGAACCATGGCTCCTAAAATTTTGGACTGTTTTTTGCCTAGAACTCTTTTTGGCCCGTCTGGCTCCTAAAGTTTACAGACATTTTTTTTGACATTGGACCTAAAGGACTTAACACAGCACTTGCCATGCACCTATATTGAACCCACCACACTTGGCTTGTGCTCATATTGCACCCACACATTTTGACATGCCACAGTGTCAATTTGCCCCACAGAACATACCACAGTGTCACTTTGTTCCACAGAACTGCCCCTGCAGAACAAGCCACAGTGTCACTTTCCCCCCATAATTAACATGCCACAGACACTTTGTCAATAACATATGCAACAGTTAGTTTGCCTATTAAAATATGCCACTGTTTGTCCATTAAATATACCACAGCTTTCCCAATAATATGCCAATATTAATTTGCCATTAATATGCCATAGCAAATTTGCCCAATAATATGCCAGTGTTATTTTGCCATTAATAAGCCAAAGCCAATTTTCCCAAAAATACATAGCCATCCTTCCCCCAGTACTTACCTCCTGGCTGCTCCTTGTCCTGCATGGAGGAGGAAAATACAGTCCCCGGATATGACGTACTGTCATATCTGTTATCTGGTGGCAATGATTTTTTTTTTCTGCAGTCACATCCAGCAAAAAAAAAAGTTCAGCAGTGCGATTTGCTGCGAGGGGGAGGCTGACAGCATGGGTAACACCCGTGGCCAGCGGGGCAACCTTAACCAGTTGGCCCTGGGCAAGTGCCCACTTTGCCCATTGTTTAAAGCGGCCCTGACTCTTTATAACATCTGTGCGCAATGGATGAAAGGTTTATGCAGTATAAGTCTTCTCATTGGTTCCATGCTGTATCATTGTTCTGAATGGTATGTGCTGTGTCATCTTTCCATGCTGCATCATCATGCCATGTGCATGTTTTTTTACATCTGGTAAGCAAGAAAAAAATTCAGGTTGCTTACTGAACAAAAGAATATCACATTGCCTTTTCTCTTCTACTGGAACCAAACTCATGGTCAACTTTAAATATTTATGTTTGCTGCAGAATGTTAAAGCTAATAAATAAATGAAAGAATGGTATTAAAAATCATCTAGATATGTGAGTGTCCAGATGTATGGTACAGACCCTGAATGCGTTACTGAACATTCTGGGTCAGGTTCAATCATGGCCATGCAATTCCCTCATTAACAAATACTGGTATATATATTTATTTATTTTTTGTTCATTGTGTGTGAGAAGATGTGATGTGCTCGCATAAGCCACTTACTGTAAGAATTTACTTATGAATGCCAGCTTCATACAAGTATAAGTGCCACTTAGTATGCATAGATTTAATTTTCTAACAATTTGGATATCACAATGCATAGATCTTGCTCTCCAAAGTGCACCCATGCCATTCTTAATTACTTGTTATTTGTTTTACATATTTTATGCCTTTTTTTTTAATCATTATATTGTTGTTCTGTCTTCTAGGTCTTGCACTGCTGAAGCTGAGAAAGAAAATATTGGTAAGCTTAGTTTAATTTTAGTAACCCTGGGTCTTTTCTTCTCGTGTAATATATTCATTTGTGTGTGTGTTTTTTTCTCAACCCCCTATGAAAGGAATGTGTCTTCCTCAACTTATGGCCCTCTATCAGAGGCCTGGGAGCTGGAGGATTCTGGGCAGAGTGCTCTGATGTTGTTCCTGTAATCTGTTGGAGCCACTCTGCCAGCTTAGATGTCACAGCTCTGACTGCTCATATCACTACTGGGAAGATTGCTGTCTTCTGGTCCTAGTTTACTACCATGATGTCAGGTTGATTGGCCAGAACATGTCAGTCTGTCTGGATCTTAAAGTCCCATAGGATCTTAGCCTTGTTATTCTTCATGACCTTCTGTGGAATCTTCCATCTGGAATTGGGTAGTGCCATTCAGTGTATGCTGTTACTGTCTGCATCTTAGACCTTGCCACTATGTGTTGAACTGTCTCAGAGACCTCTTGACACTGTCTTCACCTTGGATTCTGTCTGGTGCGATAGATTCCTGCTTCTATGGATCTGGTGCTCAGTGCTTGTTCTTGTGCTGCTATGATCAGTGCAGTCTTTGAGTCCAGCCCTCTCCAACGACTGGTAGCATTTCCCAATGTCAGCAACCTCAGCTAACTGTTGATGGTACATCCCAAACAGGGTTATTTCATCTAGGACTGTGGCTCGGACACTCCCCAGACTCCACCCCTCTCTCTCTTTCCTGCTGGTGTACTGTCTTTTCATGTCTGAGTTGGGGTGAAACCCCTGTACATTGTGAGGAGCTTTTGGGTCTTCACATCCGCAGCTTCTAGGTCTTCCTTTGGCCAGCTATGATAATGGCAGGGATAATCTGATGACTGGCAGAGTTATACGTGTTGGTGGCATGAATCTTGTTCCTCCCACTGAGCTGGCTCTTCAGGACCTGTCTCATCCTTTGGTAGTACATGGTTGGTGTCTTCCTTGCCCTACTCATCATGGTTCGCATGTGATTGTCGGATACCAAGGTCTTAAGTGCCTTCCCTCTTTTTACTTCGATCAAACCAAACTTCTACAATCCAAATGACATCCCAGTGGTGTCACTGTAAATCCGTGCCAGGTGGATCAGTGAGTTTATGTCTCGTTCACTCTCATTTTATGAAAAAAATGCCTGGAGTGGCCTTTTCAAGTTTTAGAGCTCTGTGATGCAGAGAAAAATACAAGAGTAGAACAAAGGTATTGCATTTTTTTGTGAACAAATTGCAGCTTTAAAATTGGAACCCACATTAAGAGCTTTCTACTACTATCAATAACTATTGGGCAGAAATATAAACCTTCATGTGACTATACGACAAACTCTTGTTAAAAGGGCCTAGCACATCAATATCCAACAAGCTCCCCATGGCCCAAATGTGGCACTCAACATTCTGACTTCTACAAGCACACAGAGCAGATGTCTGTGTATCTTGGCAACTCTGAGACATTGAGCTGGCCCCTGCAGAGAGAGGCCTGTTGAGGGGAGATTTTGATCTCCCCAGCCAGTGCCTCCGGTGCCCTGTTGGTTTGCGCCCTATGCGGTTGCACTACCCAGTGGTCTGCCCTGGGTAGCGTATAGCAATATAAGTGTCCACGAAAAGCTAGTCATATTGTGCAAAAAGTGGTTAGTCCCCAAGCTCACTTTGGTTCAAGATGAAGATTACTGCTTGTATAGTGCACAAGCTTTTTTCCCCAGTGTGATTTGATGCAGGCATTCAGCATAAATCACATTTTTTAATCTTTGACTCAAGCCCTCCCCCAGTGATTACTCTGCAGGTTTACTGCAGGTATAGCAGCACTGATTTGATAGACAATGAGGATATAAAGTTTTGTTTCATTGAGTCACTTCTTGTGCTACTGGAATAGAATACAATGTGTGGACTGTAAATTACTTGCTCTTGTACACCGTAGGATATCTTAACAGTGCAACACATTGTCTGATGACATCACTGGAGAGACAGGAAATTCCATTAATTTTAATTAAATCATTCTCATTGGTTACTGTAGCAAAAAAAAGAAAATTGCTTTTACTCCAGTAAAGTCCAACTAGTGTGGGCAGTCCTGCTTTCGTGCAAAGTGCTGTAATTTCACAAATATTTTAAGCAATGCAAAATGTAAAAAATATGCATTTTAAAGTACTTTGAAAGTACATTAATATGCATTAATATTTGAAATATTTGAATATTTGGGCAAAATACAGTCCCTTTAATAGTACCGTATTTGCTCGATTATAAGACGAGGTTTTTTTCAGAAAAAAATCTGAAAACTACCCCTCGTCTTATAATCGAGGTCTTCTTATAATCTGACCTCAAATTGAGGTCAGATTATAAGACATGTATCCAGGTTCCCAGCAGAGCTGCAGGGGACTTGGATCCCCCAGGGGACTTGGATCCCCCTCTCTAGCAGCAGGGGATGTCTGCGCAACGAGCGCAGACTCCCCTGCTTCCGCCCGACACGACCGCCGGGGCTTCTGTGAAGAAGCCGGGTACTTCCGCTTTCGTCACAGAAGTCCCGGCTAGCATGCCGGGCGGCAGCAGGGGAGGTCTGCGCTCATCGCGCAGACATCCTCTGCTGCCCCACTAGGCACCAGGGACAATCGGGCAGCTGGGGGATGTCTGCACTATACGTGCAGACATCCTCCATGCTGCCCGACACGGCAGACTATTATGACGGACAGCTGTACGTCATAATAGACTGCCGTGTCGGGCAGCATGGAGGATGTCTGTAAGTATTGTGCAGACATCGCCCGGCTGCCCCCACTAGCCACCAGGGATCAAGGTAAGGGGAAGGGAGGGAGGGGGGGCAGAGAGACAGGGGGAGGGAGGGAGGGGGGCAGAGAGACAGGGGGAGGGAGGGAGGGGGGCAGAGAGACAGGGGGGAGGGAGGGGGGCAGAGACAGAGTCAAGGGGAGGGAGGGGGTTAAGAGACAGAGACAAGGGGAGTGAGGGGGTTAAGAGACAGAGACAAGGGGAGTGAGGGGGTTAAGAGACAGAGACAAGGGGAGGGAAGGGGTTAAGAGACAGAGACAAGGGGAGGGAAGGGGTTAAGAGACAGAGACAAGGGGAGGGAAGGGGTTAAGAGACAGAGACAAGGGGAGGGAAGGGGTTAAGAGACGGAGACAAGGGGAGGGAAGGGGTTAAGAGACAGAGACAAGGGGAGGGAAGGGGTTAAGAGACAGAGACAAGGGGAGGGAAGGGGTTAAGAGACAGAGACAAGGGGAGGGAAGGGGTTAAGAGACAGAGACAAGGGGAGGAAGGGGTTAAGAGACAGAGACAAGGGGAGGGAAGGGGTTAAGAGACAGAGACAAGGGGAGGGAAGGGGTTAAGAGACAGAGACAAGGGGAGGGAAGGGGTTAAGACAGGGCTCGACAAACCCCGGGTGCCAGGTCGCCATGGCGACCTGGAAATTGAGCCTGGCGCCCGGGTGCCGTTACCTTAATGTTCCCCTTGCCGCTGCCATCCGTTTTTTTGCAGCGCGAGGGGGGAAGTCTGTGCGGAGTCTTGCACAGACAGCAAGCTCCGCCCCCTCGCGCAACACGTGCGTGAGTGTTCAGCCGAAAGAGTAATGAGGATCGGCTGCAGCACGAATGTCCCCCCTCCCCAGCAGTGAGGTAAGGCAGCAGGGAGGGGGAACATTCGTGCCGCAGCCGATCTTCATTGCTCTTTCGGCTAAGTGCTGGGTTGTCACGTGTGAGGTGTATATGTGAAGTGGGGGGGAGGGATGTATATGTGAAGTGTGGGGGGGGGAGATGTATTTGTGAAGGGGGGGAGGGATGTATATGTGAAATGTGTTGGTGTATATGTGAAGTGTATATGTGAAGTGGGTTGGTGTGTGTGGGGTGTATATGTGAAGTGGGTTGGTGTGTGTGGGGTGTATATGTGAAGTGGGTTGGTGTGTGTGGGGTGTATATGAATTGCGTGATTGTCTGGCTCCTAAACATTTTTGCTGGCTCCTAGAATAAAATAAAATTTGTCAAGCCCTGGGTTAAGAGACAGAGACAAGGGGAGTGAGGGGGTTAAGAGACAGACAAGGGTAGGGGGGAGAGAGAGAAAAATGGGGGCAAGGGAAAGAGAAAGGCAGCATTGGCACATAAAAAGAAATAAAAACTAGAAATACATTTTTTGATATCATAATTTTTTATTAAAAAAGCAATTTACATATGAATATATACAAGTTGAACTTTTTTCCTATAGGGTAGTCTTATATTCAGGCTTTTAGTTTTTTTCCTAATGGAATATCCAAAGTTTGGGGGGTCGTCTTATAATCAGGGTCGTCTTATAATCGAGCAAATACGGTATTAGTGGGAGTGAAAGAAACTGGAGTTTGATTTCCCTGATGTTTTCTAGCAATTTCCTAAATATTTTTGCGTTGGTATATAAATATGACAAATTTTCACAGGGAATAAAAATCTGTCACTCTGATATCATGGTTGTGCAGCTCTGCCTACACTAGGGTAGGATGCCAAATTGTTCCCAGAATGCAATTTATTTGGTAGACTGCATGAGCTGCTGCCTGTACAAATCCCTTCTCTTGACGTAAAGAAACCGTAAGTATCACAGGGCCCAGTGGATACAGGATAACAAGCCATAAATTGCTATTTTTCACAGACATTTTATTCTTAAAACTATCTTTATGTTGGAAAAACTGATTCCTTTTAAACCAGCTGTGAAAAGAATGCCAGAAAAGTACCATTTTGCAAGATGTAGGTATTTATTAATAAAAAGCAATGCATACAATTTCAAAGAATTGACGTGTATCTGTGTGCATTTTCCTTGGCTCCTGGGATACCTTTCCTACAAAGCAAAGTTCAAACGGCATCTTCAGATGTTCAGACTACTTTAGAACACATTTATGTGTTACTCAAGTCCGTTTTGCTAAATATCCTGCAGCCAACCAGAAAGTGTTAATGTTACAGACATAGTCATGATCTGTAGCAACCCCATATCACAGTCTAGATGTGTTGGCCAGCATTAATAGTCAAACTAGCTGAATAAATAGCTTCTACCACAAAGTGGGTTTTTTTTCTATCACATTATTTTTGGTTCTTTGCTCCATAACAACAACATTATAACTATACAGAAAAATGACAAATGAAAAAATAAGTGTTCCAAAATCATGTCAGCGAATAGATGCACAACATTCCAAGCTCTTAAATTAAAACATATGAGGTCAGGCAATGCCTCTGCTGTGTTGTATTTTCTTCTCTCTGTGTCCCTAATTAAATAGTTTATTTTACAGGATAGCAGAATTTTGTGAAGTAAGGCTAATAGTAATGTATGTTTACTGGGGGCCCGAGGGTAGAGCAAACAACCTCAGACTCTCTAATTGCTGCCCAGTGGATACAATCACTGGCACTATGTTACTGAATGCCTTCTAATAGCACTTCACAATACCTTTTTTAAAATGTTAATGGCTGCACAAAACGGCAAAATGTTGATGGTAGCCTTTTAATCGGGTGTAATATAACCGCAAGTTGTATAGGTGTGTGTCATTGTTTACTTAAAATGTATTTATTTCCTTTTATATTTTTCTGCCACAGCCAGAAAAAAAGTAGACTCCTGTTAGACTGCCTTTTTCTGAAGAGTAAGCATTTACTGGGAACTGAACTTTTCCTTAACCCTTTAGAAATTGAACAAGCATAAGGTGTGCTACTAAATAACATTTAAATTAAATCTGTAAGTATATAAAAACATTCATCTGAGGTAAAAGTAAATGGACCCAGCCCACCAATTTATTTTATGTCAAATGACATAATGGACATACAGGCCCATCCTATGGATGCAGTAAGTTATTTTTGTTATTGTATGTTCTTGTTTCAAATCTTTTTTTTTTTTTCCATTTTCATTTTCTTTCTAATTCACAAGAAGACTTTGGGCCATAGATCAATGATACATAACTCTTGGCACTCCTGTGAACTGTGACTGCCATTATACTTTAAATCTTCAGGGAATTGTGCAGCTGTGATGCCAGGGAAGTCATTGCTTTAAATGTACGGTGACATGTTTTGTAATCGGTTTAAAAAAATATAACTAATGTTTTAGCCAGATTTGCAGTGTGTTATGCAACTGAGTCTACTGAAATTTTTATTGAAGGCATTGTTGCAAAAGGTTTGCTGACTGCAATTCTAAGTAGAACATGTAAACATTAATAAATCACCCATTTTCCAACCTGTCTACATTGTGCACAAGGGGATACTGCAATGGAGTTTTCACAAGAGGAGTATACAATGTATGACTTTCATTATCACAATAATAAATTAATCTGTGTCACTCATTCTGACAACCATATATTGAGTGGGCAACACCAGCAATCTTGGAGAGCTTGGCTAGTTATGGCCTTTTTTTGTAACTTTGCGTCTTTGATGGTCTGTTCACTATAACAAGAATTACCCATGGAGTTATGTTTGAGGGTTCTGCACAGTATCTTAGCTGTTCCTAGCACTGCGCTCTTCTGGGCAGAGTGCTCTGATGTCATTCCTGTAATCTGTTGGAGCCTCTCTCCTAGCTTAGGTTCCACAGCCTCAAGTGCTCCTATCACTACTGGGACCACATTGGCCTTCACTTTCCACATCCGCACTAGTTCCTCTTTCAGGCTATGGTAATTCTCCAGCTTCTCATGCTCCTCATTCCTGATGTTGCAGTCACTCGGCACTGCTTTATACATGTATGTACTTGCTTTACTTTTTACTATATTGATAAAGAGGACATAGAAACGTAGAATGTGTCGGCAGATAAGAACCATTCGGTCCATCTAGTCTGCCAAATTTTCTAAATACTTGTATTAGTCCCCGGTTCCCTATCTTAAATCTAGGATAGCCTTGTGCCTATCCCACGCATGCTTAAACTTCTTCACTGTGTTTCCCTCTACCACTTCCGCTGGAAGGCTATTCCATACATCCACCACCTTCTCAGTAAATTAATACTTCCTGATATTACTTTTAAATCTTTGTCCCTCTAGTTGTGGTAGTTTTTTCTTCTTTTAAATATACTCTCCTCCTTTACTGTGTTGATTTCCCTTTATGTATTTAAATGTTTGTATCATATCTCCCCTCTTACATCTTCTGCTCCTCCAAGCTATACATGTTAAGATGCTTTAATCTTTCCTGTAATGTTTTATCCTACAACCCATGAAACAGTTTAGTAGCGCTTTTCTGCATTTTTCTCCAAAGTAACAAAATCCTTCTGGAGATACAGTCTCCAATACTGCGTATCAGGGCTCTGTACAATGGCATGAGCACTTCCCTCTTGCTACTGCTAATAACTCTCCCTATGCAACTAAGCATTCTGCTAGCATTTCCTGCTGCTCTATTGCATTGGCTGCCTAATTTAAAGTCTTCTGACATTATTACTCCTAAATCCCTTTCCTCAGATGTTGAGGTTAGGACTGTACCAAATATTCTATATTCTGCTTTTGGGTTTTTACATTTCTCATTTGATGATCTAAGGTCCTCAAGTGCTATGCAAAGCCTTGGATTAGTTTTCAAGCATTTGTACAATCAGCAGCACAATTTCACCACCTCTTCAAACTGAACAGTATCACTGCCAATACAATGTTTTTTGTCTAACTCCAGTCCGTGCATCCATGAGTGTGCAGTATACTAGGCAACTCATTTTAGTTGGTACATTGCAAGATGGAAGTACCAAGCTTTAGTCATCTGTAACATTAACCCCTTCGCGACCGATGACGGTCCTGGACCGTCATCGGTAAAAACACACTTAGTGACCGATGACGGTCCAGGACCGTCATGCAGGTCCGATCGCGGTATGCACGCTGGCATACCGCGATCGCGCTAACAACGACATGGCTGAGTGTCTCGATACCGAGACACTTCAGCCATGTCGGTTGAGGACCCCCCGGAAACATCCGGGCACTGTGACAGCCAATCACAGCGCCCGGATGTTAATAGCTGTCAAAGCAGGTGCCTGCTTTGACAGCTATAGTCTCTCCCTGCTCCACGGTGATCGTGGGGCAGGGAGAGACTAAATATAGTGTCAAGTCTCCCCCTGGTCCCTCCCAGTAACAACCAGCCCCCCCCCCCCCCCCCAAATGATTTTTTGTTAATTAAAAAAAAAACTTTTTTTTTTTTCCCTATTTTGCTAATCCTAACTCTTGGGTTAGGGTTAGAGTTCATCAAAACCCTAATCCTAGAGTTAGAATTAGGGTTTGTACTAACCCTAACCATAGGGTTAAGGTTAGAGTTAAATAAAAAGAAAAAAATTTAAAAAAAATTAAAATTAAAAAAATTAAAAATAATAATAATAAATTGTATAAAAATATAAAGTTATTCCGTAGAGGACCAGTGACATGTTATGTCTGTCTGTGGTCCGCTAGGGATATTTTATTTAAAAAAAAAAAAAAGACTGCTAGTGGGGCCAGTGCTTTGCATTGGCCCCCTTCAGTAGATAGGGGCCCGCAGCAGCTGTATATTTGATTCATGCAGCCGCAGGATAGCAAGGATGGCAAAAAATGTAGTCTATAGTAGGTGCTTCCTACTATAGACTACATTTCCTATTCTGCTACGGTAGCTTTTGGCTGGCTGAGCATGATAGGAAATGTAGTCACAAGTATTACATAATAAATACACGTTTTAAAGCTGCAATAACCATATCCTAAATTTTGCCCTGTACCTGCCACATAAACCTAGCACACCTATACATGTGGGGTACCGCTATACTCAGGGGAAGTTGCTGAACATATATTGGGGGTTTTTTTGGCAATAAAATAGAAAAGCCCCTTTAAATTCATACCTAAGTTTCAAAGTGTGTGGAAATAAAACACACACAAAATTACTACGCCAAAACTTGTCAAAGATTGATGGTAAAATGAGTGAAAAGTGTCAAATTACCCCAAGTTGAATGCCCTGGGATGTCTACTTTATAAAAAATGTGTACATGTGGGGGGTTATTCAGCGATTCATATCAGATATCGGTGTTACAGTGTCACTAACGCTAATTTTAAAAAAAAATGGTTTTGAAACAGCTAAATGCTACTTGTATTTATTAACCTAAAACATGCAAAAAAAAGCAAAAAAACATATAAACATTGGGTATTTCTGAACTCAGGACCTATAGTCGAATCTATTTAGCACGTTTTTTCATTAGCTTTTGAAGCTTAGTAAAAGAATTTACAAAGAAAAGTCAGGAAATTTTTTTTTAATTTTAACCATATTTTACTATTTTTTACACAATACAATAAATGATATGAACAACATAATGTCATGAAAAGAAAGTCATTCTTGTCCTGAAAAAAACAATATATAATATGTGTGGGTACAGCAACTGACAAAGAAGAAAATTAAAGCTAAACATAAACACCTCAGAAGTGGTAAAACAGCCTCGGTCACTAACGCACAACATTCCAAAAGCAGTCTGGTCATGAAGGGGTTAACTTGATGTACATTTGGTAGCTAAACAATACATTACATATTGATGCTATAACAAACATTACCGTATTTAAAGTTCCTAATACTAACCCAGATAATCTTAGGTCCAGCCTTTTAAGTTGACTTTAATGCAAACCAAAGCCCTAAATTAATTTAATTGTCTTGACTGATCCTAGAGGGTGTGTATTTCAGAGTATATTACTACAATAAATATACAATAAAAAATGCCCTTTTTGGGGTCAGAAACTATTGAAACTACAGCTTCTAATTTGTCAATATAGCAAAGCCAGACCATCCAACTTAATCCATTGTACTGTCAGATATGTATGACAACTGTGAAATTGCTCTTACTTTGTTGCACTTGTAAAAATAAACAATATGCATTCTTTCTTTAAAAAGAAATAAATATAAGAGTGCAATTTCCTCCCCTACTGTTTTATAGAAGCACAAATATAAACATGTTTTAACAGTGAAATGAATACGTGCCACATTAAATAATAGGAGCTTGGTGTGAAATAGTTTCTCCTGTGGTTTTAATTGAATTGGTGATTATTATTTTTATTATTTGTCTATTTGTGTTGGTTCATTTCTGGCACTGGTCATTGGCTCGTGATCAGAGTTCCTTTTTTACCTTTTTATGTGTCTGTTCATCTAATTGAGTTTAAAAACCTTTAAACTCCTTAACAAGCAATTTGTAAATTGTTGGTGCAATATAAACAAACATCGATGCCTGTGGTGGAACAAAACATGGATGGGGTGCAAATGATTCCTTGTTTGAGCGACAGGGCTGGCTGAGCATCAGACGAAATGTAATCTAGACCGCCGTAGAGCCTATAATTCTTCCTTTCGTGCTTCATGCTGAGTGGAGGGTTATAGCCCAGCTGTGGGAATTATTATTTTTCCAAATCCCTTGTGCCCTGATCAATGTGAGACCGTTTATTTACTCTGCCTACTCACGTGCTTAGATAGGAAGTATATAGAGAATAAGTCCCCTATATCCTTTCTTCTGGACTGTTGCCCCTCAGCTCCTGTAGTTCTGTCAAATGTGATGAACTGGCTTGCACACAAGTTTTTAATTTTGTTGGTAAGTACCGGGTTGTTAAAAACATATGAGACTATGTTCATGTGAAAATATAATGTGCCAACTGACACTGCTGAGCTAGGCTTAAGGTTCAGTTACCTAAATGTGTGGAACTATGGTAAAAAGGAGGGAAAGGTAAAATTACTTTATATGTGTAGAAGATTTGAAATATATAGGTGTATTTTATTCAGTAAAGTAAATAAAAGTTATTTCACACAGTTATAAATGGGGAGAAACATGAAAAATGTGATCTGTCACCAGTGAACATGAAAACCCAGATTCTTTGAGTGAGACCCAAAGTGCTACCAGCTATGTATATTAACCTGTTTTCTTACTGTACCCATTAATATATTTCTTTTACAGGTGTGGCTCACCGAGAGAAAAAATACCAAGTCCAGCCTGGATTTGGAGATCGCCGTGGTGGAGTCATTAGTGCTCGCACGTACTTCTACGCCGATGAAGCAAAATGTGATCATCATATGGAGACTTTTCTGAAATGTATTGAGGCTTGCAGTAAGTTCAGATGACAACATATACATCTATGAAAGTAAAAAGTATGTTGTGATAAAGATTTAAAACTTTCCACAAAAAGTGGGTTACCTTCTAAGTAACTCCTGGGAACAAAATACATGGCTCTCACGGAGTGGCATGGTGATTTCACACAACTGTCACACATCTTTCCCAATCACTGATGTCAAAACAAACAAACCAGGATGCAACTACCAACTTGAATAAGATGGTCTCTGCACAAGTTTCCTGCTCCTGTTGCTGTTCAGTTCTCATTGTCTGCCCCTGACTTTAAATATATTTAAGGAAAGAGACTATGTTTGCAACACATAGCAGACTCAATTTTGTTACATGTACCAGAATGGTAAATATTGTTGCCCCAGCCGGTGCTATTTGCACATTGGCTCAAAAATCAAGCAGTGGAATTAAAATAATATTTCACAGATAGGGTGGCTAAGGTTTCTTTTAAAAAAATATATCGGCCATGCTTTTCCCTCCATATTCTTAACATTGGCTTCAAATTTACTTTTTACAGGCCTGCCGGTAAAATACCAGCTGGATGGCAATCCTATTCACTGATTAAAAAACAAACCTCACTAAAGTTCTTCTCACGCTTTCATTGATACAACTCTAGCATCATGCATAGATTAGCTTGTAAAGGGTAGCACAATATAGACAAAATATTATACTCTTGTGATTTGTTTTTTCCTTTGCAGTCTTACTAAGCATTCCCACAAACATTGTGCACTTTGACAGGGTTGTTTAAATAAACCATATAATATATAATATCATGTAATTGTCATGTCTTCACAAATATATATTAAGGAAGATGACTTTAAAAAAAAAAAATGATTATAGATTTATGCTTTACATATCATAACAGGCCCTTCAGAAAACATATTTTTGCCAGAGGGAAGTTGTCTTTAACAAACCTTTTTCTTGACAGTTTACAAGAAGATTCCCCTGTAATTTATTTAAATCGATTGTTCCATTGTGATGAGGTACACATTTTGGCAGAATGGACAGGCTTGTTTGATCATGAATTCCAGCTGGTATTTATTTGCTCTGCAGTACATTTTCTAGTTGAAATTATCGTGAACACTGCATGTCTAAGTAACATCTCTTAAACAGTATGGCTACAATATGCTTCTATTTATGTACTAAACAATTAAAGTGGATAACCATTTTGGCCAATGACACAAGTGGATAACCATTTTGGCCAATGACACAATAGTTTTCGCACAAAAGTCGGACATTATTTTAATTACGGAAATTCCATTTGGATGAACTGAATTGTGCGAAAGTTCATTTCTGAATAACTCCGAGTGGTAGGTTAGATTTAGGGAATTCAGACAAAAGAGCCAAAGTGCGTCCAAAAACAAATTGGTTATGTTATGCAAAACGCATCCGAATGGACAATTAAACAAATTACATTTTCATTCATTGCTCATTTCATTCTTTCGTTCAGCTTCACATTTGGAATTCGGATGTAAGACGAATGCCCAAGCTTTTAGTCTGAAAATGATTGTCTTATTTTGTTTCTAACTCCTTTCTTTAGGTTTCTACCGAGCGCTGTGTAAATTGTTGGTGCTTTATAAATAGATGGTAATATATGTATGTATGCATGTATGTATGTATTTTTAATATACTGTTAAATGTGTAACTCTATGTAATTCCATTCTGGACTGGATCCCCAGGACATACTTGAAAACTAGAGAAATCTCAATGTATTCTTCCTGGTAAAACACTTTCTAAATAAATAAATAAGTAAAGAGCTCTATTCACAAGCTTACAATCTAGAGTGACTGGGGACAGGTAGCACATGAGGTGAGTGAAGAGGTCAAAGGGGAAGGTGGTGGCAGTAACAGTTGGAGCTATATCAGTTAATTAGTGGGTTTTGGATTAATAGTATGCATTTTTCATAAACATCCCTGAATAAACATTTGGCTGCTATACCAACCTGTAAGGATTATTTACAATTACCTGCCATACAGTATACTTCTACTGCAAAATGTCAGAGAGCGCCACTTTTAAAGGTTTACTCTATGCAAAAATATATCCCAACTGTTTTTTATTCCTTGTACCCCTTTCAGTCACACTTTCCAAAATTGCTACAGTTTACTTGCTATTAGATAAATGTTACCTTAACTCCGCCTACTATTTATTCTATGCATACGTGGAACCCTACATGCTGCTCTCCAGAATGTACAATCTGTCAACCAAACAAGGTAGTTCCTATGGCATCCCTTGTTTGATTAATTCACCTGATCCCCCAGACACACCTGCATTGCACACTCTGAAGGGGAACATGCAAAAGGTATGTTACACAGAGCTGAGTAGCACATGGATTTGAGTAGCAGCAAGTGAGTTATCAGGCTACCTATAGATGTGTTAATAGCAGGTTATTTTATAGGGTATCTGAAACCAAAGCAAATATACAGATTGAAGGATATAGTTACCTAACGTTTTCTATGAAATGGCTGCCAAATCCAACAATATATCAACTAATATGGATACACGTGCTCCAAAATGGTGGCATCACCTCACAATGTCATGCATTTGAGCAGTACACAAGCATTGTGGGTTTCTGATGGGAGTCTTTAGGAGCAGAAAGAAGCACACCCATTCATTTTCGTAGCCATCTTTGTCATGTTTAACCATTAAGCCTTCAGCATAGAAGTACATTTTACTTTTGTGTCATAGATCTAGTGGTAAGGCTCTGAAAGCAATTGTCTAAATAAAATATAGCTAAGTATTCTATATAACTTTTTATATATAACAATTTATTATAATTTATTTAGACATTTGGTTTCAATTTCTTACAACTATATAAATCTATTGCACAAAAGTAAAAAAAAAATGCCTCTATGCAAAACAAATCTAATGTATATTTAATATATACATAGATATGCTACAATTTTGATAGTTTTATTCTTAATGTGCTGGATTGTTTTTTTATTTTTCTGTTTTGCATTCCCTCCCCTCCTTTTTAGTTAAAGAGACAGTTATTCACATGCAGGGCTTAACTTAACTTCCAAAGTAGGCCTATGTGGCTATTTATAGTTAAATGAAGCATACTGAAACAGAAAACAATTAAAAATCTGTTTGTGAAAAATGAATTGTTGCTATTTTCTGTTATCACATTCAAATTGATTCTGGTGGTCATACTTTGTTATATAGATGTAATTCCAATACCATAAAACTTTTTCTTATTTGCAGGTGGCAGTTCAGAAGATGGATTTTCTGCCATTAAACTCACTGCATTGGGAAGACCCCAGTTTTTGGTAAGGGTTTAATGTACAACAGAAGTAGCAAATTAACTTTTACTTTGATACGACCATGTGTTCTTTGTCAGTCCTAATACATGTTAATTTAAAACCAGTTGTGGTACTCTTTGAAGTCATATGCCTCCTTCATGGCCACTTACCCTTTCCTCCCCCAACCCACCTTCCTCTACCACTCCTTAACTTATTTTTGTATACCCATCCAAACCCTTTCCTTACCTACAGTTTTTTGTTGTTATATTTTTCTGTAAAAATCCGGAAACTCTAATTTGTGATGGAAATAAAAATAGCCAATGAGTTTCTCACACAATACTCATATTAGGAAACCACTTGCTTTCTGAGAACCATGGGAGTTGCAGTTCAGCATACCTTTCCCTCTGTCTGCCTCAGACTTAAAATTGTATTTGCATTTTTAAGTTGTAATAATTTGTATTCGGTTCTACTCTATTTAGGCAAATTAGTTTTATATTGTAATCTCCAAATTCTATTGTACACTAAAGTATTTAAAATAATACAGCAATTAGCTAGTTGGTGTAATGAAGAACAGAAAAAAATAGTCCTGCGACATCCTGCAATATTGACAACTATATTGAGCTTGTAATTTAAGTGACTTGCATTGGTCCTGTTGGTACATAAGTCAATGTCACTTTACTTGATTTAATAGACACAGAGGAAAACCACAGTAGTAAATAGCACAAACTCTGTTACATAGCCCTTCAGTCTCTGCTATATAATTGTTCTATGGATATTCCTTGAATCATACACATCGGTATACACTGAAAGATTCTTTTTAATTACAATAGAATACTGCTAGACAGCCTGTGACACTACAAATTCTGTCATCTTTAGCAATAAAAATGGCAAACAAACAAGTACTGTGCACACTATAACGAATAAGGTTACTTCCCCTTTAAAAAAAATGTGCTCCATTACCAGGAGAGAGTGTATTTATCTGGGGAATATAAGACCACATTGCATCTGTTTACAGTCTGCTCTACATACTTTTGATTTGTTTGTATGTATCATCATATGCTCCATTGGAAGACTCCTATGCAGGCTGTTCGAGGCAAACCATTTCTTAAATTTAAAGGCAAAGTATAGTGTGTGCAGAACTTGGTATATTGCAATTTTCATAGCACTATATTATTGCAACACTCTGTGGGAAGTGTCAGTCTGTCTGCAGCACTTCACATTTAAACTAACTGGTTTAAGTTTACAAACAGCCTTGGGCATATTAGGTGCTCTTGTTCTACACTTTTTTTTTTTATATCTCTTATCCTGTTGAACCAGCAGTTTGATTTGGACTAGCGTGATAGGAGTTGTGACCTACAGCAGCTAAAATTTCAAAGTTCCTGGTTCCCTTCTAGAACTTTCTTTTTATTTATTTTTTTACATAAATCTATACAGGTTAAATAGCTCATAAGCTTCTGGTTCTACGCAGCAGTCTTTTTCCAACAGTTCTGGCATGTGTTCAGTCTGACTGATTTAGCAGACGGCAGTCTAGTTTGAGCCAATGCTGCTAGAAACATTGCCGTCTGTTTTGAAGCTGAACCTCCATTATCGTCAACTGAATGACTGTTCTGACTCAAATAAAATAATAAATAATTCTGTTTTGCATAACAGAAGGTCACTGTAGATGGTCTTGCTAATTGTTGGGAATGAGCACAGTGTTCCATGTTTATGTGCGTCATGATGATTGCAGTAATTAGCTTTGATCACTATTTCTTTTATTTACTAGACTCTAGAAATGATTTCACTGCTAACAGTACTGCTACGGCTAACTCCCCTTATACATTTATTGGAAGGCAGGAAAATATAAAGGGGTAGAACTCTTTGTGACTTTAGGGGATATCACTAGGAAAGGAGCGTCAGACTTTTACAGGAAGATAATGGATTCCCTTCTGCATGGGCCCAACTGGTGATAGACAGCTGAGCACGCCCATGTGCATGATTATTGGTTTGTACATGGTTTTATGACGTTAGATTAAATAATGCAATGCTTTAAAGGCAAGGATCTTGGTTATATCTGTAATAGCTATGGTCTTTACCACAAATGAATCTTAACTTTTTTGTCTTGTGTTTTATCTGAGAATTTGTTCTAGAAGTCTTTTTTCCTCTCCTTTAACCCCTTAGTGACAAGACATTTTCACCTTGACTTTCCCTTGGTGACAATGGCCGTTTTGACATTTCTGGGGTGTTTGTGTTTAGCTGCAATTTTCTTCTTTCTCACATACTGTACCCTCACAAATTATATGTTGTTTTTATCGTCATAAGAAGGGCTTTTATTAGATACCATTATGTTCATCATATCTTATAATTTACTACAAATAAATAATAAAATATGATGAAAAATTTAAAAAAAAAAACACCTTTTCTAACTTTGACCTAAAATATAATTGACACAAATACAATCATTAAAAAAGACCCTGTCTAAAAAGTTTCTAAATGTTGTCTCGGGTACAGAAATATGCATGTTTCCATATTTTTCTGTATTTTTTTGCAAGTTATGGGGCAAAAACATAATTTTTCCTATATTGAACTTTTGACCCCAACCCGAACCCAAAATTTAACCCTAACATGAAATTTACCCCAAACTCTAACCCTTATGCTATCCCTTAATATATTTTAATTTTAACCCTATCCCTTATGCTAAAAATTATTTAATTTTAACCCTATAGGCTAATCTAACTATTTATTTAACCAGTTGTATACTAATTAAATATTTATTTTAATTATTTTATATTGCTATGCTGCTTGGCTACCAATAGGGGCAGTCAAGCATCATATTCAGAATGACGGAAGTGAAGTTACTTTCACTTCCAAAGCTCAGACCTCCAGAGGGCAAAGCCATATTGACGGAGCATGCTGCTCCATCAATAGGGCTCCCACGATTGCAAATACAGGAAGCCAATTTAACTACAAAATGAGCACGGTGCCAATAAGTAGGTCACTGATCCTTCCGCCAACCGCATCAGGAATATTAGTTGCATCTGTACATCAGGGGACTTTTCAGTAAGGTTGTTTGGTATGTATTTGAAACGGTTAATCAACATTTACCCAAAAATCCCCCCCCCCCCCCCCCATTTCTGGAAGTGGGCTGACAAATTGTTACAGATCTTTTTTATTATTTAATATATGCTTTATGTGTACTAAAAGTTCTTTAGATTATCTGTAAAGCACTGCAGCCCTCTCATTCTTAGTCTGCCATACAATGCTAAAAAGAGAACAACTGGTGGTACTTAGAACAGGCCTGTTTTGTTTGCTCCGTCACTAGCTGGATTAATATCCCAGGCATACCCTGTAGCAATCAAAGTAATTTAACATTTCCATTAAAAAAATAATTTGGCTTAAATTAGTTTTTTAATTCTGCACCATTTCTACTGCCTGCCCATAATATCTCAGTTGTTCATCGAACATTTGAGAACTACGGCTGCTTCATCCTAGCACATATTAAAACCATTAATATATATATTTTTTTCTCTTCCAAAAATGTGACAGGAGGCACGTGAAGATGTGTTCCTCATTCTGTTTCTCTGTGTCCCTCTTTCAGTTGCAGTTTTCTGAAGTGCTGGTAAAATGGCGAAGGTTTTTCCACCAACTTGCTGCAGACCAAGGCAAGGCCGGGCAGGCTGCTGTTGAAATTGAACTGGAAATAGAAAAACTGCAGGTAATAATGAACCAAGCAGCTCGGGTTCACAAGACTATTTTTTTCGTATTTGAGTAGATGATTTCAAAATCAGATGAGGTCAATTATTGGCAAATAGTGATCAGATATGCTACAGAAGTTGGACTAGGTAATTTAGCCTTTTCTTGACTGAAATGTTATTGTTGATACAAAAAATAGCCCCAACTTTTAAAGGAAATGACATGGTCAGCTTCAAGTAGGTACAAACATTTTATCTGCATTTTTGCGTTTAGTATACCTGTAGTATTTACCACTATACCTTTTTAACCACCTGCTTAGCAGAAAAGATTAAAAATGACATTTATAAAGGACATCTGAAGAAATTATGTTGTTAATTTAGTAAAACAAAGCAATTTTAATGGTTAAAGAGCCACATTTTTTTCAAATAAACCTTTTGTGCCACTTCTAATACCGCAGCACACGTGAAAAAAATGAGTGGCGCTAGTATGATGTCAAGGTTGTGTACTTTGCAGTATGTTTTCCCCCCTCCATTTTTTTTTCTTGTTTACAAATTAATTATAGAGTAGAGGCAAAATTAGGTAGGAGATAAATACAAACTCAGCACATCCAAAGAAAAGGAGTACACATACATTTTTAATAAGATGGAAATAAGTTACTCTTACTAACTGTGAATGAATCTTTCTAAAAGTCAATTGCACTGATTAGTTTGTTTCAAGGTCTTTGCTAAAAAAAATAAAATAAAACATGTGATCTTTAAAATGTAAAGGCCTGTTTTTATGACTGACATTATGGGTTAAAAACCAAACAGGCCATATTTGGTACAACAGCTGGAATATAGAATAACGAGTTTTATTATTAATGCTAAGTGTTTTTATAGGGTTAACATAAAAATATTTTGTGAATTGTAAAATGGATGATGGTCTAGGATAATGATGGCTAAGATGGCTACTGTTCACTACAGTTTCAGGACCGAACTGAGATTAAAAAGCAGACCTGGATTTTTTTTTTTTTTATACATCAGCCTCCTAATGCGCCAAGTGAAAATTGCCCACACACAGGGAATGGAATGCCAAAATAAATGGAATCCTATCACATTGTGTTCACCTTGAAGTCCTAGAAGGGTAGTAACACCTCTGTTGGTATCAGAGAGATCATTCTTTTACTCACCGGCACATAGTCTCACACGAAAACCTTGTGCAGATGACATGTCGTGCAGCTACTTCCCTCACCAATCAGTTCCATAGTGACCACCAGAAAGAGAACGTGAGCACAATACAATGGATACACAAGCTTCGGAAATGTGCATGACCTTCTTACCAGTGTTACTGTAGAGCTCAGTGACACATCAACACACTGCTGAACATCATCTGTTGCTGTCGACTACATTTCCTATGATGCTCAGCCAGCATCATGCTAGACTTTAGGCAGACTGAGCATCATAGGAAATTAAATTCACTCATGCAATAATACAATAGTAAACTACATGCATGCAAAATTAGTTAGTACACCTAAATAAGGTGTAATGGTGATATGAAAACTATTTTATGTAAAAATATGCAGTGCAAACAAATACTTATATTAAAAATAAATCAATAAAGTACAATTCAAGAATAGGATAGGCTTTTATATAGACGTATGATCAGTATAGGATACCAATCAATGTCTCTCTTCATCTTATGTGCAGCTCCTTACCCAAAAGGTATAGCTCATAAATAGTGAATCATGGGAAATGTAGTACACAGTAACAGATTTGGTGGTGTGTGCCACTGATCCCTGGTGGTTTCTGGCAACTTTTCCTGAGAACTGATCACTGGGACTGATCCATGTTGGCTCCTGGGGACTTGTCCCTTGTATTGCCAGAGGAATGATCCCCGGAACCGATTATTTTAAATAAAAAATATTTGGGAAGCCTTGGGAGTCATGTACATACAGTCATTCAGACACCTCTATTAACAGAAATGCCTTTTTCAGAGAACGTAACCCCTGTATTGCTAGAAAAGCAGTATAAGAGAATGTTAACTCCTTTATCCATTACACACATACACACAGGTTCACACATTCATACATACACATAGTTTCGTACATACCTACACACAATTTCACACATACATACACACACACAGTTTTGCACATACATACAAATACACACACTTTTTTGCACATACATACAAATACACACGCAAAGTTTCACACATACATACACACAGACACACACACAGTTTCACAAAGACACACTGTCAGAGAGCAAGTGTGGGTTTTGTTTCTTATCTGGTACATGTAGGCTGCTGCAGCTTTCAAATTTTTGTGTAGGAGGGATTGAGCCAATCAGAAGAGGGTTCTGAACTCCAATAAAGAGAATTGAGAGGTCTCACATGATTGGCTGAGACCTTCTTCTATCATAGCACACACTCGGGGATTTTACATTGTCCCAGATTGAGGCTGCCTGGGACCCAGGACTAGTGTTGAGCGAACCCGGACCGCACTATTCGGGTTCGTACCGGATATTAGTGTGGCCGTGCCCCGAACCCGGACATTTCACTGTATGTCCGTGATGGAGTTCGAGGTTCGCCTATAAACCGAAAGTCATTCGGTTTATAGACTTTCGGTTTATAGAATAGCGAGTAGCATTACATGTATTCTATAAACCGAAAGTCTATAAACCAAAAGTCATTCGGTTTATAGACTTTCGGTTTATAGAATAGCGAGTAGCATTACATGTATTCTATAAACCGAAAGTCTATAAACCAAAAGACATTCGGTTTATAGACTTTCGGTTTATAGAATACAATGTAATGCTATTGCTATTCTATAAACCGAAATAGAGTCCCCATTCATACGAATAGGTCAATTGACCTATTCGTATGAATGGGGACTCTATTTCGGTTTATAGAATAGTCAATAGCATTACATGTATTCTATAAACCGAACGACCTTCGGTTTATAGACTTTCGACTTATAGAATACGTGTAATACTATTGGCTTTCTATAAACTGAACTAGAGCCCTATTCATAAGAAATTCTTATGAATGGGGTCCCCATTCATAAGAATTTCTTATGAATGGGGCTCTAGTTCGGTTTATAGAAAGCCAATAGTATTACACGTATTCTATAAACCGAAAGTCTATAAACCGAAGATCATTCGGTTTATAGACTTTCGGCTAAACAATTGTGCAATAAAAAATAATAATATACAGGTATATTATTATTTTTTATTGCACAATTGTTTAATATATATTTGCGTATTACCGTATTTGCTCGATTATAAGACAAGGTTTTTTTTCACACCAAGAGCAGTGCCAGGATGAAAACATATCATCTAAATGTTAAATTGTAATAATTGTAATAATTTTAGATCACTTTGGGGCCTTTTCACTAAATTCTTACCAGATCATCTCACCAATATAACTATACATTGTGCAGGGATAAACCTACAAACCTAAATTGATGAATTGAAATGTTCATCTCATCTGCAACTTGCCTTTTAGTGAATAGGCCCCAGTGTGTCTTTGCAAAACTATATCTCTCTCTTTTTTTTTTTTTATTAGGACAGCTTGGTAAAACTAGGAATTGCTACCAAGGATGAAAGCCACAGCTGGTTCACTGGAGAAAATCTTGGAATATCTGGGTATGTTTCATAAAAGTTATTAACATTGTGAGGTTGTATTGCTGTAATTCTCTTTGTGTTATGGAATCTATGTGATAATGAACCTAGTCAATGACATACTGTATGTGCATTATGGGTCCATTGTAATTATAAAAGCGAGAGAGTCATTTTGATTAAGGGGGAATATCCTGGTCACATTCAATGAAAAAGTTGCTATAACGGCATTTAAGGGAAATTGATGAACAACATATCCCATAGTGCTCAGGGAACCCGAAGACTGGTTCAGCAGCATGGCAATTGTTGTTGAACTGGAGGGCTTTCTCAGGCTACTGTGTATTTGAAATGGACCCCACTGAACATTTTGCTTAGGCCTCGTAACACGCCTAGAGCTGCCCCTAATTCTAAAAGACACTTTGATCCACAGTGTAATGTGAAATGCTTATGATTTCAACATGCTTGATTTTAGGATTAAATATTCACATATGCATTAATTTCCGCGATGTGTGAGGAGACCTGAAAAACCTCCAGAAAATAGCAAAATATACAATATTCCAAGACCGCCTCACAAACGTACACAAGGTTATGTGTGGTGATTACTGTTCTTCTATTCAAACCGTTACCCTTGCAGGCTCACATAACACAAAGCACCTTGCCGGGGACAAATCTTTATTACACAATCCCTTTTTGCCAATTTTTCTTCAGAAAGGTGACCGAAGGACATTGCTCAGTATAAATAATAAGTTATGTATTGAGCCATGGTATAGTGTTTAGAAACTAGCTTTATACTGAATACCATCGCGGTAGTGTTAATATACTTCATTTTCCTGTAAAATAATATTTGTAAATGTCACTAACTTAAAAAAAAAAAAAAAACACATTAAATGCTATATAGTTCTAGGTAGCCTGAAGCAGCCATAACTTTTTCTAGCAGCTGTTGCCTGCTCTGGGCTTGTATATCCAACTAAGCCAATGGGAAGTTTAAATAGCTTATTTTTTTCTTGTTTGTTTTATTGGAAATTCTTAATATGGTTAAAGTTTTTTGGATCAGTAAATCGCTTTTGTAAATTCAGCGGTCGAGTTTTAGCACTGGAGTCAGCGATACAAAATGAAACTTTGAGAGCATTTACTGTTAAACATGTACATGTCAAAGTAAACCTTTTGGGAAAATCATTCAGGTGTGCACTAGATAGAAGCTGACAGCAACCTGTTGGAGAGAAGTAGGTGTTATGTATTTGTGGATAGTGAGTGTTTCTCTTTATCTACGCCGATAGGTTTGTATTACTAAATTTCACTCTTCTAGAAGCTTCCGCTCTTTGTACGGTGTAATTTGGTCACATATTTATGGTCTGGGAAATATTAAGTCATAAAAATATTAATCCCTTTGAATTTTAAGAGTTGTGTAGGACCATAACAATCAATCTCAATTTATAGTGCAAGCATTATTAAGCGGGATTGCTTAACATACAAAACAAAATGGGAATGGTTTGTTTGCTTTTTCGTGGGGGGTGAGTTTGAGTCGACCTTTTAGACTACTGTTGTAGATTTTAGTAGCCAACCAGGAGCTGTCCAGCATCAACCATGTGTGCCTACTATTGGTTGGGTACCACAGATCTTTATAAAAGCGGGCAGAAGTGGAGGCACATGTTCTAATGATGGTATTTATACAGCTTTTAATTTCGTATGCACAGGGCTTCACTGTCTTATGGTAAATCATGTTCATCCAATGAACTGTGTATTATTTGTAGCACATCTTTAAAAAAAAAAAAAAAAAAAAAGGCTCTTCTCAGTAATGTCTAACCCTTGAAATCTTATATGAAACACAAGTTGAAGGTGTCCTGCTAATTTAGTGCATTTTAAGCAAAACTTAGACTTGTTTACAGTTTAATTGATATATGCCACAAACATCTGTGCCTCAGACATCCATTTTTGACAGCTGGGACTATCAATATTGAAATATAGTAGCACAAGCATTGTATGGATTTTAAATCTGCTTGCAACTGTGCAGCTGTTAAGACACATTTTGAAACATTCAATGCAGAGACCAAACTGCATCTAATGTACAAAGGTCAAACAAGTCCATCACATTTACCAGTGACATACTTGGGCTTGACACTTTACACTGATGACTTGGTTCATAATCTCTCTCCAATATAAATTTGCATGGAGCACTTTTCCCCCCAGTTGATTTAATGCATCCACCTCCAAATGAATTGTATTCTACAGCATGATAACATTGTTCCACTAATGTATGCATTGTGTAGTTTTATTGGTCATTTATTGATTTTTAGTGCAATGATTACTAGAATATATGTGCATGACCCTACTATCAACTCCAATGTATCACAGCAAAGTTATGCTATCTATATTTTTGCCATTATACCCACATAAATGTCTGTCATGCTATGCACCAAAGGGTATAATGAAATGAGAAATATTGCATTGAGAGACTTTTTCTTTTTTTTTTTTGCAGTCATTTTGCAAAGTGGTAAAGCTGTCATATTTAATACTGAGTTCCATACATATACCAATCTAAAAGGTAGACATGAAGGTTATCAGAATTCTGTCCAGGAGAGCAGTCATAAATGTGTATGTTACACAGTACATAATATAAGGTATTGATGGGTTTTAGTCCAAGGTAACAAGCTATGCTTATGTTGCATCTCAAACCAATTTGAAGGTTAATAAGGTAAACATTTATTATCATTTAAACTATTTATTTTTTTCGTGCTTTGTGCATTTCCAAGGGGCTATACTACTGTTAATGCACATTAAATACGCAGTGAGTACTTTTATGTGCCGTGGGACTTATTTTAAAAAAAGAATTCCTGCCCTTCAGCGAAGTGAATGCTTTGCAAACGCTCATGTTCACTTCTCAATACCGGTATTTCCACTTGCAGACCATTAATACTGATGCTGTTTAGTACTGTAAAATAGACTCCAGTGTGCACTAAAGTTGAAACGACGACTAGAGTGTCCCTTTTAAAAATATTTTTAAAAATTATTAATTAAAGGCACAGGACAATTATTAAGAAGAGCAGGAGACGCTCACCACATTTGGTATTCAACAATATTCGCATCAACTCACCTTTTTTGGGCCTCTGTCACATATTGACAGTGAATTTGGATGGTTGAATTTAATAAACGATGAGAGGCAGAAAATGCAGAGAAAATGGCACTCGTGAAGATTAATGCAAAAAGTGATTTATTCATGTGCAAGTGACTGATAAAAAAGTCTTCACAAACACATATGGGGGGAAAAAAATCAAAGGTGTCTCACAGCTTGACGCGTTTTGCGATACAAGCGCTTAATTATATGTGGGACAGTGGGAACCCCGCTGCAAGTCCAATGCAGGGACTTGCAGCAGGGTTCCCACTGTCAGATGAAGTCAGGTTCTGAGGAAGCCCAGGAAACCGGCGAAACGCATCAGCCAGGCATTGCTTGTTTTGGGGTTCAAGACATTTATCACCTGAGAGTCAGGATTTCTTCTGGATTTCATTCATCTTATGTGTAAGATATTTTATGCATTTTTATTAAACTTGTTTTGTGCTGATACTGATATCTTCGTATTACTTGGAGGCTATAAGGCTATAAAGACCAAGAAAGAAGAGACCAGAAAAGCATATTATTATATGATCATAAATTGGAATGTGAGTTATATTTTTGAAGTGTGTACCCTTTTTCATATACTATTTTAAATACAGCAACTGGTTGCTTGAAATATTGGATACACATCTTATCACTTTACACCTTGTTTAGCACTTTAGCGCACTGTCACTTTTTGTTGAGATGAGGCCTCCGTCTGACATGTAAAATGTATCGGATGCTCAAAGTGAGTGCCAGCTACATTTAACTTAAAAACCTGCAGGATGGCACGAACCATCCTGACAGTTACAGCTCATCGTGGCTCCCTGTGGTTAGCTGTACAGCGGGTCCCACTGCAGCAGGAACCCCAGTGTCAGATGAGGCCACTTTGAGCTGCTTCAGTATGACATACCTTTCTGGTATGTCAGACTGAATGTATGTAAAATGGCTGACATCTATAACCTAAGTTTAGTTACTGAAGCATTACTTTTTCTGCATATGGATAAATTAGTGCATGAAATAAGCAATGAGTAAGACCACTAAAATGATCGGTAAATTAGTGAGTGGGATCCATAATCTTAATGTTGATTCTTGATGCATTGATCTTCAGTAGATTCCCCTATCTCAGCTTAGTGTGATTTAGTGGTTCCAGCAGTGGACACTATAGCTCAGTCATTCAATGCATTTTCAATATGGTGTTGTTGCTGCTTCTGCGATTATTCATTTATTTATTAAGCAACTACGTATCCTACACCTGCTCATAAGAGATTATTGTCAAACTCTTTCTGAGAAAAAAAACCCTCTATTTTTACCTCAGCATCTCCCGGGGCTAAAATCGTGACTGTGTTCTGCTAGCACAGTCAAATTATTGCGACAGAAATCAGTCTTCTTCCTAAAAAAAGCCAGCCACCCTGTCTAAAAGACAAATGAGTACGATTCTGTTAGTTTATGTGGAACATACAGAACAATTATTTTATGCATTTGGAGTGTTTCTAATGCATTTCACTAAATTAAAATCAAAGTGATCAAGTATGACAATTGCAATGTCGCAAGAAGTAATCTCGGATTGCATGCACCTTTTGCGCCATCTCGTCATACTACATTTGCCCACCATCATCAATCGCCTGCACTGCATTCTATACACTTCCTTTGTCATATCATTACTGTGACGTTTAAGAGATTAAGTATTTGAGAAAGCGAGACATAGAAAAAAAAAATCTAAGAGGTTGGGAAATTAACAATATTTTTTTTTCCTAGAAGTTTTCCAAAAGCATAGTTATTCTCTGAAGGTGAAATCACTGTAAACAAATAAACTATATGCAGTAAAAGCCTGGGGAGTGTTTATCAAAGTACTGGGAGTTTTGTCTTGTAACACAACTAAACATGATTAAATTGACTGGAGTGCTTTACTTATTTATACTGCCAAATGAATGCAGAGAATAATTAGATGCATAAATCATGCAATGTACATGCATGTGAGCGATGCTTTGTATCCAAATTTGATTGCTGTCATGTTTAAATGCTAATTAGAACCAGTTGGGTTGTAGATAGAGCGCCCTACCAAGCCAGACATTCCCTGTTTGGATATAGGATACTCATAGAGTCTTTGTCAATTGATTTTGGACGTAATCCTTGACTGAGATAAGAAACCATAGCATGTTCTTCCTGAGTTAGCACCTCGGGTATTCAGAAAGGTAACCTCAACTTATAAAGATTTGACTATCCCTAAATATACTCATTATATTATTCCTTTTTAACACCGCTAAGGAAACACCCTCAACTCCATTGAATGAACCTATCTCTCATTACACATGGTTAACGTGAACCTGTCTCCTGCGCGTAATTAATTTGTAATCACTTTTTCTAAATTTTGAAAAATATTTAACACATCTACAAACTGTATATATAGTTTCTAATATTTATCCTGACTTTGGAAAAATCTAATTTTTACATGTTTTTGTCGTTTTTTTATAAGTTTTAGGACAATACCATAGAGTAGCATTTTTCCCCTAACAATTTTCCTTTACAGTGATCTTTTGACACCAGTCCAGATGACTAAACTCTAACCATAACCCAAAATTTTAACTCCAACTATTGATCTATTATTTTTTTTTTTTTTCAGTTGTAAAGTTGGTGACTGCCGCTAGAGTTTAGCAACTACAACAGAGTGGTGGAAGTGGTGATTCACCGCTTCCATTGCTTTTGTCCACAACAGGGCATCTCCATATTGGACAGGCAGCTGCCTTCCTGGAATAGCGCATACAATCATCCTGTGTCTAAATGACAGCCATGGTGATCAATAAAGCATGAGGAGGCATTAGGCTGGTTGGGTAAACCTCTCTTCCATGATGGTTAGGCTTCCCAATCATACATACTATAATCTGAAAGCCCCTTAACTTTTGATAAATGTAAAAAAAAATACTCTGAACTACAAGTTCCTTTTTTTGTGTATAAGCAAATTTCCAGCTCTATATTTTCCCCCAATATAACATTTTTCAGACAAAGATTTTGACTTTCAGACATTCCTCTGACACCTCACTACTAAAACCATATATTCTGCATCAAAAAGGCTACCATCATATGGTGGGGTGAAGAACTGGATCGAGCACATGCCCCACATAGAGTTAGATGATATATTTTGAGGCCACATTTGCCATGTGCTAAGCCCTTCCTTCGGCTCTCTATATATAGATACGATAATTAAAACTTATCATTATTTGTGAAACTGCTGAGTGCCTGGAGTGCAATGTAGCTTTGGCAGATCTTTTTCACTGCTTTTGCCAATGTCCTGTTATCAGGCAGTTTTGGACCGCAAGGGTTTTTAAGCCTTTGTCAACAAGTGGGAATACCATTAAACAGTATATCACCAGAACTGGCTATATTGTATATACCGTATTTGCTCGAATATAAGACGAGGTTTTTTCAGAGCAAATGCTCTGAAAAAGACCCCTCGTCTTATATTCGAAGTCGTCTTATAAGCTGACCTCAAATCGAGGTCAGATTATAAGACATGGATCCAGGTCCGCTGCAAAGCTGCAGGGGACCTGGATCCCCCTCTCTAACAGCCTGGGGATGTCTGCGCGATGAGCGCAGACTCCCCCTACTGCTGTCCGGCACGACCGCCAGGACTTCTATGATGAAGCCGGGTCCTTCCCGGGGAAGGGGGGACAGAGAGAATAGGGGAGGGGGGATAGAGAGAGATAAGTGGAGGGGGGATAGAGAGAGACAAGGGCAGGGGGAAGAGAGGGAGGTGGAGAGAGTAGTTTGGGGGGGAGGGAGACAGCTGGGGGAGGGGGAGAGAGGCCGCATTGGCACATTAAAGGAAATAAAAACAAGAAATGCATTTGTATATCAATTTTTTTATTAAATATTAAGAAGCAATTTACATATATACAAGGTAAACTTTTTTTTCCTATAGGGTAGTCTTATATTCAGGCTTTTATTTTTTTCCCTAAAGGAATATACAAAGTTTGGGGGGTCGTCTTAAATTCAGGGTCATCTTATAATCGAGCAAATACGGTAATTAATGATAGCTATACTGGTAATAATATTAAAATTTGATGTATTTTTATGGCTGCAGACAGGCTATCCTCCATCAATGGATCCATTATTTATTTACTGCAGAGTTGTTGTATATAATGAGAACGGATTGGCTGGAGGCTAGTTTAGAGAAAATAATTTTAAATAGGGTCTGTTTTATATAAACATACAGGATGAGGCTCTTAAAATGAAAATTACATTCAAACATAGTATTGTACTAAGTTGATTAAATCAGACAACCAATAATAGATTGTAACTAGACTACTATACAAGTGATTACTTGCCCGCCCTCCAGACACAATATATATATATATATATATATATATATATATATATATATATATATATATATATATATATATATATATGCTAATATTAATCTTAATATTCGGTATAATGAGCTGTAATGTTTGGTTTAGGAAATTGGAAAGTCCTTTGTACTTTTTGTATATCCTTTAGTAGTGGTCCCATTTGTTTCAGGTGATCATTTTTACCACTTCATTGCAGGGAAATTCACATCTAGACCAACTGACAGAGAAACAAAATCTGATATGTCCAGATTCTTGAAAATGTTTGTTTGTTTTTTTATATTTAAATTGTTGTGACAATCACTGAACATTGACCTGTTTTCGGTATTTCTGTTTAGGACCGTTGATTTGCTGGATTGGAACAGTCTGATTGACAGCAAAACCAAGATCTCCAAACTTTTGCTTGTGCCCAATTTGCAGGTATTTTGAATTTGGAATCCTCGTGCACCAAAATAATTTACTGGAATATGGAAATAAGTATGCATGCAAGGGCAAGGCTTAAAGTGAATTACGCTGCAGTTTGAAGGCTTCAACATGCAAATGGGATCAAAAGGCCTGTTCTAACTTTAAAAAAAAATAATCTAAAGTAAAATTTTACTACCTTTTAAAAAAAGGAAAAGCACTAATAAAGAGACCAATTCTCTGATACTGATACGCCTTGCACATTACAGCAAAACAAAACTCAAATAAGATGGAAATAAAGGTCATGACATAGTTTTTATTGCTTTATTTAACTTGTTACATAAGATGGTAATACTTTTCTTCATGCTTATCATTTTTGCTTTGCTCTAATCACTTGATAGTGATGTGCACTTTAACTGAATTTTAACCTTTTTAATGTTCCCTTTTTAGTTGTATGGCATCTATCTTAACTAATCCTTGATGGTTTTATAGAACAGTGATATTCAATCATTGCCTTGCACAAAGCAGCTTAGATGTCTGTTTATCCCTGGTACTGATTAAGCTATTCTAACTGGGAAACTTTCTGATAACCACTTAACAACGTTTCTGCTGCTGGAACAATTCCACATGTTCATCAGTTTGTTGGCAGGTAAGAATCCCAAAAGCCATGGCTTGGGAGCTAGGGAGGTTTTACTTCCATAGTAAAGTAATCCAAAAAGTTAGGACCCAGCTGTAGGAATTTTAAGAGCCCTAGAATTTTTTAAAGGGACAATACCACTTGCATAAGATGTAACTAGATTACCTGTGCATTTAAAGCAAACACATATATAATACACATGCCACTGTTTTTCTTCTATGTTTAAATTAATTGCATATAAAAGTAAAAATAAAATTAGTTGTTTATCTCCAGCATTCATTTTGCGAATTTTACCCATGATGCAACATTCTCCAAAATCTTCCAGCAAGTCTCACTTTACAACTGTGGCCAAAGCCTGCATGATGTCATAAGATACACCCCTGCTCTCTTACTGGCTCCTGTGTATCACTAGTGGGCAGGACTAGGTGGCTTTGTACCTGCCTTCCAACACAAAGACAGGAGATTGACCTGATCAAACAGGATTATAACTCTGCCCCCTTGTGATGTAATAGTTACTATACCCTCCCATTCAATGCAAATCTATGATAATAATTCTGACTTATAGACTGCATTCTGTGTCCCCAGCCCCAAAGTGAGATACTAGGGCTGTAAAGTCACTTGGGAGTGGCACCCAAAAACACTATATTTCAAACAAAATGGCTGTGCCCAGTCACACTTGTTTAGTAAAATATTTCATAAAATAAACTCACATAACAAAAACAAGAGACATATCTAAAATCAACAATGCAAAATAATAAAAAATAAAACCTTTTCATTTTTTTGGTGGGAGTGTCTCTTTAGCACTGGCCAATAATGCATGTTTAAAGAGGGACGAAACAAATATTTACAACTGTGAATCAAACAGAACCCCACTACTATATGATTAAAAGGCCTTTTGGACTACACCCCCATGGATCACCATTCAAGAGGGATTCTGTTATTTCAAAAAGTCTAACTAAAACATTCAGGCTGCCATGTCACTGTGCTGCAGATATAGTGTGGTGTGTGGTCTCTATAGGCTGTGTGCAGCAAGATTGGCTCATGCTCACACCAATGATGGATATAAATATTTTCATGGTTTAGTTCTTCTTTAAAAAAAAAAAAAAAAAAAATATATATATATATATATATATATATATATATATATATATATATATATTTTGCACTTTTTGGTCATGCCACTTATCTAGCTTCATATTAATATTCAAAGTGCCTACCTTACACCATTGAGCAAACTGCATGGTTTCCCGTGCTACTGATACCCTGTAAATTCAGAGCAGTATCCAATTTGAGAATATTTTGTAGCAAAATGTATTAGAACAAGATATGAAGTAAAAAAAAAAAAAGAGAGAAAAACATCTTTTGGGATTTGCCACCTGCACAATGTGTGAAATTCTAGGCTCTGCCATATTATCCGCATGCTAAAGAATCCAGCAACTTTTTACAGAGCAGTTGTTTAATATGTAATGAAATTTCGCCACCACCTGGCTGATTGCAAATCTGCAGGATATTTTTGTGTGTGCATTAGCAGAGATTTAAACAAGGAGACAATTGGATATCCGTGCATTTTATATGTCTAAGACTCTGAAGAAGTCTTATTAGAAGTCATTTGTTTCTGTATGTGTTTCACTTGTGGCAGGACAGGCTTTGATATGATTCTGGTTAGTTGATATTTTTTTTCTCTGTCTCTGCATGTTTTTCTTGAATTTAATAGCACACTATTTCTGTATTTCTCTTCTCTTAATGGAAGTATAAATTGCTAACGTTTTAATGTTCATTTTGACATTTTTAATGCCCAATGTATAATTTCATTATTCTCTATAAATCTGGCCTATTGTATGTAAAAACACAGTGCTCTTTTACAGCATATGCTGTAAAAAGAGCCCTAAGAAAATATCTATTAATTTACCTATTTTGTTTCAAACACAATTTTACATATAATAAGACAGCGTAATTAAGTTGTAACTGGGCATAAACTAATTTTGGTGTTGATTTGCACTGAATCCAGAGGGATATATTTGCATAAATTAGGCAGATTTCTTATTCACACCTGAATAAATTTACTGCCTATGAATAAATAGAACTGACAAACCATTCCCTGCTGACACACTTCTGTTTAGTGGTTTCTACAGACAAAAAAAAAGAATTAATAATATTTTCAAATTGTTTTGGTGGTGAGTAAGGCTGAATTCATACTGAGTTGCCAGTGTAGGTTTGGCTTCTATGGCTCTCTGTATGCACCAATAAGCCTTATTTATTTTTTCACACATGGAAAGTAAATAAGTCAGAGCAGCACATGCATGCTTCCCACAATGCAGTCTCAAATGGAACGGTTTCTTTCAAGTGCAAAACTTTATTAGGACAATATACTGCAGAGCAAGGGTAGGCAGACAGAAGAGACAATTGGATCACACTCTTAATCTTACAGTAAGTGGGACAAACGGTGTGTATAAAAAGTCTATAAATGCATGTGCTTTGATGTAAATTTTAAAAAACCATTAATTTGTGTATGGATTTATCCACATATAGGTAATGGAGAAATTATTAATACAGTGATGGAAAATCTGTAGAGGGTGTTTCTTGGAGTCCACCTATATCCAGTGGTGTATCTTGGTTTTGTGCTGCTCTAGGCAGACAAAATTTGGGCACCCCCCTACCCACGCACGACATGCCCTAAAACCCACATCCCCCCATTACATGCCTCCATTGCCCCCATTACATACCTCCATCGCCCCATCACATACCTCCATCGCCCCATCACATGCCCTATGACCCCCATTACATGCCTCCATTAACCCTATCACCCCCATAATATAAACCCATCACCCCATTACATGTCTCCATTAACCCCATCACCCCATTACATGTCTCCATTAACCCCATTACCCCATTACATGTCTCCATTAACCCCATCACCCCCATTACATGTCTCCATTCACCCCATCACCCCCATTACATGCCTCCATTCACCCCATCACCCCCATTACATGCCTCCATTCACCCCATCACCCCCATTACATGCCTCCATTCACCCCATCACCCCCATTACATGCCTCCATTCACCCCATCACCCCCATTATATGCCTCCATTTACCCCATCACCCCCATTACATGCCTGCATCACCCCTATTACATACCCCCATCACATGCCCCCTCACCCCAGGACTTACCCTGATTCCTGGTGGTTAGTGGCAGGCAGCATGGTGTCCTACCATGCTGCCTGTTCTGCTCCCCGCGGTGAGAGTAGATAGGTTACGTGACCCGGCGTGCGTCGGGTCATGTGACCTGTCATCACTCCTCCCTCCCTTAGAAAAAAACGCATGGGCAGACCGATCGTCTCAATCTGCTGCCCGTGCATTTTTTCCTTAGGTTTTTTTTTCAGTGCTGGGGGGCCCTGCCGCCCCCCAAAATTTGCCTAGGATGCCTAGTAAATACCACACTGCCTATATCAACTGAATGACATCAATAACAATGCTCCATTTCAAGATAATTACATGCAGTTTAGCCAAGCATGTCAGTATTTGCATGCTTCATACACTTGTCAGTGACATGTAAATGTCTGCTACAGTGAAAACCAGAGAGAGACAAAATAAAAAAGATCATCTATAACAAATATACTTTAAAACATTTTTTAATACTGATGTTTTCACTTTATCCACAACATATGACACATTATGCTTCATTAAGTATGTGATATGTGTTTTTTCTCTTTTGTTTAGAGCGGTCAGTTAGAGCCCCTTCTCTCCAGATTTACAGAAGAAGAAGACTTACAGATGAAGCGAATGTTACAGAGAATGGATATTCTTGCAAAGGTCAGTAACATTGTTTCTTTCAAAATTAATTCACAGATGTATTAATAGCTTTATATAAAGCAATAGGTGAGCGTGTATATACAATAAAAGAAAAGATCGTACAAGGTGAAACACTATGACAAAAGCCAGCACAAAAATAATTAAATTCTTATATGTCAAACAAATGGGTCACTATTCTATAGAGTTCACAGTTGGCACATATTGACAGCCACCAAATTAAACCGGAGTACTTGGAACACAAATTGATACTTGTTGATAGAGTGGATCTTTAGATTTCACACCTAGAAAATTGAAGGAGCAAGTTGCAGTGAAAATAATGGCCTTACATGGCTGTAGATTTTGCTTTCAAACTCCTGTTTGTTTCAGATCCTGTTTGATCTATGGCCTTCTTTCATATGTGGCAAAACATGTAGTGCCTGTCTCAAGCGTTTGTGCTCTGTGTTGTTGCTTGCTTTTTTTGTCTGTGTGTGTGTGATTATGTTTTTGTTTTTATGCTGAATTTATAAATTCCATCTAGATTGTTATTCCTTCCCTTCCCAAAAAGAATGCAGAGTATGGTACTAATACAGATTTTTATGTGACATGTCTGAAAGGGACAAATAGATGCCTAAAAGCCTCCCTTTATCAAAATGCTATTTCAATTTTAGTTCTAAGAAAACTGAACCTCAAACATAGGAAGAATGAGTAATGCATTATACGTCACCGGGTTACTCACCACATTAAAAGAAACTGGATATATAGGATATTTTGGCAAAGAATGCCATTAATAGCTATTGTTTTCAATTCAGATCAAGAAAAATATATACAGCTAAACCCAGTTATATACAGTAGAGTATAGTGAGATCTCCTGACATCATGATCTCGCTTAGATTGCGATGTTAGTTTGTGGTTCCCAAGCACTGCGTTATAGCTGGGCTTACCTGTATTTATGAAACTGTTACTTGGGGAAGATGTGGTTGTTCTGATTTGATGGTAATGGTGACAATTGAATTAAAACTATGTTTGCATGTAGTTTACATGCAAATATGTGGTTCGTTCCCAATGCACTGCTACTGTCTATTTCCTGGTTGCTTTGCCAGTATCTGTGATTTCCAGCATGACTTCTGTACATTAACAACATCATGAACACCACATGATACACAGGAAACTCTACATGACTTTAGCCATGTCCAGGAGTAGGAAGTAGTATTGTCCATGGTGGACATTAACTTGACTTTGTGATGGACACTAATGTCTCGTACTGACAATTTGCCTATCCCTACAAATAAAATATATATTCGTTTCACCATAGCAAATAGAGCGTTGACAGTTCAGCGTGGCTGTTTCAGCGCTGAACTGCCAGTTCCAAAATTACCACCTCTTACCCTAAAAGTAAACCCCTAACCACAAACTAGAACCCAAACACTCAAACTAATAATAATATTAAGTGAGTAGATTGTGACGCTCCAAATAGTGTATAAATAGCGGTGCAGCTACCACTCTCAGTGGTGTACCCCTCAAGTACAGCACCACAAACAGTACAAGTTGCAATACACAAGTGAGAGTGTGCAAATATAATAACTTATTTTAGCTCCACAGGTATTCTGATAATGAATTTATCAGGATTTATCATGGAAAAAACAGAGAATCAAAATATATAGTGTAGACTGTACAGAAGATCCCCACATATCCCAAGGGCAACTCACATGCAGAACTGTAGGTCATCTGCAAAGAAACTCAAGAGCAGGCAGATGTAAAAATCTTTCGCATATGCTAGTAACTTCCTTGTCAGGAAACAGCGTGTTGTTCCTTCCAGATGTTGTAGCTCCTCCCTCCTCATCAATGCTTTTTGCTGACTCTCTTCCACATGGACGTTGGGGGATTTATGTGTGGAAATATACACATGAGCCAGCTTTTCTGCTACAAATTTCTGCCTGGTGTCCCTAAGGAGTTCGAATGTCTGCACTACTGTGCAAAAAGTGCACATGCGCAGTGTGCATCCTCCTGTGTCCCAGTCACTGGAGCATTATGTCGGGATTGCCATATTGCATTCTCTGTCCTGGAAAGGCAGACACAGAACTCGTTGGGACAGTTGGACAGAGCTTAAAAATAGTGACCGTCCCTTGTCGCAGGACAGTTAGGAGGCATGATAATGTTGTCAAGCATAGATCAAAGCTGGTCTTACAGACTAGTAAGTCTGAATGCAGGTGAAAGATGTGGGTTAGAGGGCAATGAATTGAATACCACTCTCAGCCAGCCTTTACTTAGAGTTGCACGTTAATCTATTTGCTACTTGCTGTGTTTGCCTCCCTTTGCTGTAAATAAACCTGTAGGTTGACTGCATGCATCCTTTCTTGACTTGTGCTTGTATGCTGATGCCTTTCTAGCTGGTCAAGTGCTGGCATACACTGCTTTTTTTAGAGCCTCATTAATATTTAAAGCAAGCATCACTATGATGAGCTGTAAACTTTGTAAGCTCAGATGGCACAGTAAATCAATGCTGCAATATTTTACACATCTAAAAGGCTAGCTGTAGTCCTTAGAAATGTCAGCAACATCAGCAAGTCTTTGAAATTCCTTAATAAGCACTAATTTAAATAAATGTCGATGCCAAACTGTAATCTTTCATAATGAAATGCAAACAAATACATTCTTTTGAAGATAGATGAAAAACAATGTCAACCACTTGTTAGTGCTTTAAGGTAGAGACCATTCTGATATTGGGCAGATTACAACCCATTACAAAAGGATTTATTGGGATTCTGTGCTTCATCTGACCTTCGCCTCGAGGCAAGGAATTAGTACCTAATTACAATAATACTGTACATTATTACCAATCATTAACTGATTTCTTGTAACACTGTGGGCTGTAAAAGGATGCTGACAAAAGTATATACATACTCTATAGAAATATATATATGCTTTGTAGGATGCAGAACTCCCAACGTTTGATGACAGTCTCCAGTATCTTATGTATGTGTGGTTTTTTTTTTTTCTCTTTTCGTTATTCTTACACTTTCATGTGAGGGAATGGAGCCTTTCTTTCTTGTAACATATTTATTTCCCCCTGTTCTCAACCTCTTCTACTCACACACTGAAATTGTCCTTCCTCATTCCATCACTTATATATCTTATTCAGTCTAAATCTATAAATTTTGCTTTTGTCACAACAGAAGATTCTTTGAATTCCTATAGAGGTGTATATGCAAACTCTAGGTCATGTACACATATATTTTACATCAGAGCTGTCTAACCTCTGAGTTGAGTGGGTGGTAGATCATAAAGTTAAAAATGCTACTGGGTCTAGCCATATTAATACTGGCATCTGATATAATAAAGATGATGGAATCTTCAGGCAGCCTGTTGGCAATAGAAGTCTTGTGAACTTGTAAACCACATCCTCTGTGTCATTAAGTGAGACAACGCTGCCTTTGTTTCTTATTAAGGCAGCATGGATTTCATATGATTCTAATGTCCTTGTTTGCTAGATAGTGCACAAGCTTGAGAACAGGGTTTACCGTACCATATGTTTTAGTCTGTTTGTTTCTGCATATTGACTAAATAAACCATTAGCAATGCTCTGTGGTGCAACACAAGCTTTACAACGCAAACACAAAATACTGTTCTCCTAAATAGTTCACTAAACCTGCAACATGCTACTCATTTACACCAATCAGCCATAACATTATGACCACCTGTCTAAAATTGTGTAGATCTCGTTTTGCCACCAAAATAGCCCTGACACGTCGAGGCATGGACTCCACTAGAACTATGAAGGTTTGCTGTGGTATCTGGCACCAAGAGGTTAGCAACAGATCGTGGTGTCTTGTAAGTTGCAAGGTAGGGCCTACATATGCTTGATTGGATTGATATCTGTGGAATTTGGAGGCCAAGTCACCACCTTGTTGGTGTGTTCCTCAAACCATTCCTGAACCATTTTTGCTTTTGGCATGTTGCATTATTCTGCTTAAAGAGGCCAACACCATCAGGGAATAGCGTTTCCATAAAAGTGTGTATATGGTCTGCAACAATGCTTAGGTAGGTGTCAAAGTAACATCCACATGAATGGCAGGACCCAAGATTTCCAAGCAGAACATTGCCCAAAGCATCACATTGCCTTCATTGACTTGCCACCTGTCAGTCGTTTTATATATATATATATATATATATATATATATATATAATGAGAGAGAGACTGCTCCCTTTCATTAAATCAACTTTATTTAAAATGTCTACACTTTATGCAATCTTTCAATCAAACATAAGTACATTTTTTTTTTTTTTTTGAAAATGTGCTTTTATCAGAATGAAAGAGGCTTTGCAGTAGTTTACAATATTCATACATTGGCAAGCATGAGCATCACATTCTAAAGGATGTGATGTTGGTATTGCTATGCAATGCAGTGGTGTATCTTGGTTTTGTGCTTCCCTAGGCAGACAAAATTTGGGCACTACCCCTACCATAACCCATGTTGCAAACCCAGGACACGCCCCATCACCGCATTACAGGTCCCATCACCCACATGCACACACATTAAATGCCCCACCACCCACATTACGTGCCCCATCACACCATTACATACACTCATAACATGTCCCCATCACCTCATAACATGTCCCCATTTCCCCATTACATGCCCTCATGTGGCTGGAGTGAACACAAATCAGAAAGTGGCTGGCTGCGATCCTGATCCTCGTGGGTAATCTGTGTTTTGCAAGTTGCAACTTGCAAACAAATAATTATTTTATACATTAGAGAGACTCTTCAGTTTATTAATTGAGCAGCTGGTGAATGAGCTCATAGGAAAAACTATTTTATTATTGTATACATAGGCTGGGCCCTAAATGTTTGAGCATTTAAACTGGATTTTGTTATAGGTCACTGGTCACATATTCTCTTTTAGAGAATTGCACAGCCTATTATCATAATAATGTTTTAACATTTCTTTTACTTTCTTTTCAGCTTGTGGGTGAGCTCTTTGAAATATTAATATATTATTATGTATATAAAAAGTGCTTTAGTGGGCATATAAGAATAAAGAGCTCACTGACGAGGTGAAGAGAAAGTGATGGTAAAACAAACGTTGTTTTGAAAATAGGAAATTGTACTCAGGAAAATTCAGTGTGTTGCACAAGTATGTATGCCATTCATTAACCCCATTGCACCTGTAGGATGTTCTTTTCCGTCCTAATTTCCAATGCCTAAAAGCATGTAGGACGGCATAGAACATCCTGACTTAAACAACTCATCTTGGCCCACCTTTATGAGCTGTGCTGCGAATGTTTTTTCATCAGGGTCTGTAAAGTCCCTGATCAGGTCTCTGCATATGGCTGTCTATTGGTGGCCATGGTGCTTTGGTCCTTAATGACCAAAGTACTGTCTGGCAGCGATGGGTCAATACACAGCACCTCCACGGAAATAATGTAACGAAAAAAGCTAACATCATTATCGGGGCCTGATTAAAACATTGTAGGCCACTGGGCTGCAGGTATTGTGAGGTCCCCAGTAACTATAAGATGAAACATGAAAAGAAGGTCATCTGCATCAATCTTCACCTCAGACTTGTTAATACACCCCCATACTTTACATTCTACAACCAGTCTTTCCAGTGTATTCCCACAGTTTCACATTAATATGCCACTATTTGCTCGTTAATATGCCACCGCCAATATTCCCATTAATATTCCACTGATTGCCCATCAACATGCCACAGCCAATATGCCCATTAATATGTCAGTTAGTCTGCCTATTAATATACCACAGCCAATTTGCCCATATAAATGCCACTGTTGGTCTGCCCATTAATATGGCACTATCCGTTTGCTCAATAATATGCCACTATTTGTATGCCCACTAATATGCCCAATAATATGCCACTATTGGTATGCCCACTAATATGCCACGATTAATATGCCACAATTAAATGCTAAATAATATGCCACTATTAGAATGCCCACTAATATGCCACAATGTATATGCCCAATAATATGCCACTATTAGTATGCCTACTAATACACCCAATAATATGCCACAATTAATATGCCCACTAATATGTCACAATTAATATGCCCACTAATATGCCAAAATTAATATGCCCACTAATATGCCACAATTAATATGCCACAATTAATATGGCCAATAATATGCCATAATTAATATGCCCACTAATATGCCACAATTAATATGCCCACTAATTTGCCACAATTAATATGCCCACTAATTTGCCACAATTAATATGCCCACTAATATGCCATAATTAATATGCCCACTAATGTCACTATTAGTCTGCACACTAATACGCCATAATTAATATGCCCACTAATATGTCACAATTAATATGCCCAATAATATGCCATAATTAATATGCCCACTAATATGCCACAATTAATATGCCACTATTAGTCTGCGCACTAATATGCCACAATTAATATGCCCACAAATATGCCACAATGAATATGCCCACTAAAATGCCACAATTAATATGCCCAAAAAATACAGTTACTCCCTACCCAGTACTCCCCTTTCTGCTGCTCTGTCTCCAGTTGTCTCCTGTGCTCCCCGCTACTCTCATCGCAGAAGGTCACGTGATCGCCGGCAGGTCATGTGACCTGCATCGATCACGTGACCCGCATCGATCATGTGACCTGTCGCTTTGAGAGTGGCGGGGAGCACGAGACAGGAAACATGGGCAGCGCACCGACTCCATGCTGCCTGCTTGCCGACAGGGAGCTGGCGAGGGGAGATTAAGGCATGGGCATCGAGCTGCAGTCCTTGAGGCCCCTATTTTGCTGCTGCCCCTAAAGCCCATGCCTTAATCCAGCCCTGATCATTATCCGTATGACACTTTGATATAAATAATTATCAGCAATGTTTTGATTTACACCTTCACAATGCAAAATAAATGTGGCCCACGAACACATAAATTTCATGTGAAGTGGCCCACTGAAAAAAAAACTTGGGACATCCCTGCTCTAGATATACTGGTTCCTTCACAAATAAAGGGTAGAGTAGTTGCTGGAATGCTAAACAACAACTGGTATGCCAAAGGTCCGTAATCGTAACCCTATATTTTGTCACCGAAAGATTAGCACTCCAAATATTGTGGACTGCATTTCTCATGATACTTATGAAAAAAACAATAGTTTTTAACTAATAACTTCATCCGCAGTGCACACTGACTAGGAAACTTTTGACGCACTGTGTGGGAGGCAAGCTGACGTAATTGTGCTGTGATGATTGTGACATCAGCACATGTTGAATAACACTGCCAGTGTTCTGAAAAATATGACAATATCATAAACATGGCCAGGAAGTGAAGGTGACTGAAATGACAGAACTGGACATTTTTAGGATCTCTCCTATTTTTTTCAGAATGCCATGATGAGCGGATTTAATCCTACTGTAGTTCAGGCAAGCGCTATCTTTTCACAATGAGGTCAATCTTGTTTAGCGCCAGGGCTTTGCATCTGCTTGTTTAATTTATTTAGGAGCATTGGCTCTCTTCAGTGCTCCAGCAATCTGTTGACAAGTATTGCCATTCTTTTTCAGTAATGCTTGGATCTTCCTACCTGAACATTACAATATGTTGAGTTATTTGCCATTTGTAAACCCTCACAGGCTGAATAGGTGGGATAACTTCATTATGTAAATTGTGTTAATGTTTGTGTAATGTGGGTAATATGTTCACTATGATATTCTGATGAAGTGAAATATTAGCATTTTGTGTTTCAAATCAGCAGTTTTGATTAACTTTTTTTTTTTAAATTATTTTATTTTTGATTGTGGTTGAATATGTTATTGGTATCATGGTACTGTAACCCCTGGACTAACTATAGAGTGACTGTAAAACTAGAATGACCATTAAACTATGCACAATTAACGCTTAGGGTCTGAACACCCCATACAAGAGGAAAATCCTCATGGAAATGTTGAGCCATGATAAAATAGATATAGCGATGGTTCAAGAAACTCACTGGGTGAAAACTATTTTAAAAAAAAATGATATATAACAGAAAATACCCTCACATATTCACTTCCAATTACCATGCTAAAAAAAAAAAAAAGTTGAGGAGTTATGACTATAATTAATCAATCACTAGCACTAGAACTTATACACAAAATAATAGATAAACATGGTAGATTCATAATATTAGTCTGCAAATTAAATAATGAGATATATACACTGGTTAACCTATATGCCCCAAATGACAACCCATTTAGATTCTTTGACAAGGTTATTTCACTAGTAGATAAAGTTTCAAAGGGCAAATTAATATTGGCAGGGGATTTTAACAGTATTTCGGATGTGGAACTGGACAGGAAAGTGCAGTCGGGGAGAAAAATACCTTATTTGCTCGATTATAAGACGACCCTGATTATAAGACGACCCCCCAAACTTTGGATATTCCTTTAGGAAAAAAACTAAAAGCCTGAATATAAGACTAACCTATAGGAAAAAAGTTCAACTTGTATATATTCACATGTAAATTGCTTTTTTTAATAAAAAATTATGATATCAAAAAATGTATTTCTAGTTTTTATTTCTTTTTATGTGCCAATGCTGCCTTTCTCTTTCCCTTGCCCCCATTTTTCTCTCTCTCCCCCCTCCCCTTGCCTGTCTCTTAACCCCCTCACTCCCCTTGTCTCTGTCTCTTAACCCCTTCCCTCCCCTTGTCTCTGTCTCTTAACCCCTTCCCTCCCCTTGTGTCTGTCTCTTAACCCCTTCCCTCCCCTTGTGTCTGTCTCTTAACCCCTTCCCTCCCCTTGTGTCTGTCTCTTAACCCCTTCCCTCCCCTTGTGTCTGTCTCTTAACCCCTTCCCTCCCCTTGTCTCTGTCTCTTAACCCCTTCCCTCCCCTTGTCTGTCTCTTAACCCCTTCCCTCCCCTTGTCTCTGTCTCTTAACCCCCTCCCTCCCCTTGTCTCTGTCTCTGTCTCTCTGCCCCCCCCTCCCTCCCTTCCCCTTACCTTGATCCCTGGTGCCTAGTGGGGGCAGCCGGGGGATGTCTGCACGATACTTGCAGACATCCTCCATGCTGCCCGACACGGCAGTCTATTATGACGGACAGCTGTCCGTCATAATAGTCTGCCGTGTCGGGCAGCATGGAGGATATATCTGCACGTATCGTGCAGACATCCCCCAGCTGCCCGATTCTCCCTGGTGCCTAGTGGGGCAGCAGAGGAAGTCTGCGCGATGAGCGCAGACCTCCCCTGCTGCCGCCCGGCACGCTCGCCGGGACTTCTGTGACGAAAGCAGAAGTATCCGCCTTCTTCGCAGAAGCCCCGGCGGTCGTGCCGGGCGGAAGCAGGGGAGTCTGCGCTCGTTGCGCAGACTTCCCCTGCTGCTAGAGAGGGGGGATCCAGGTCCCCTGCAGCTCTGCTGGGGACCTGGATCCATGTCTTATAATCTGACCTCAATTTGAGGTCAGATTATAAGAGACCTCGATTATAAGACGAGGGGGATTTTTCAGAGCATTTGCTCTGAAAAAAACCTCGTCTTATAATCGAGCAAATACGGTAAGTTATAAGCAAGCTTATCATGCAAATTTTTTTCGAGAATTTATAATCAAAAACAATCTGATTGATGTATGGAGAGCCTTAAACCCGACATCTAAAGATTACACCCATTACTCTATCCCACATGACTCCTATTCTCGAATTGACCTGATACTAATAAATAGAGATACATTCAAAAACTATATAAAATGTGAAATAGGCAGTTCCTCCTGGTCAGACCATGCACCCATAACTATTCTAATCAAAGAGGAAACCGTGAAGAAACATAACAACTGGTATCATGGTACTGTATTCACTGCTACAACATGTGGTACTCTGATATGTATTTACTAGGGTTTTATTAATAAAAAAGGGAATGAATTGTAGGGAATTTCAAACTTAAGGCCAAAGTAGCTGAGCTGGACACCGTCCATTCAACTTGGCTAGTTTGGCCTTAAGTTTCAAATTCCCTTCTCAATTCCCTGCCATTTTCCCTTTCATGAATAAAACCCTAAAAGTGAACTGTGGTTCATTGCATGATCAGTAATCCGGCACTAATAGAAGAGTTGGAAAACCTCTCCAACTTCTCTTTGGTCTATGCACTAAATTTCGAGTATAGCTCGAGGAGGTCAACTTTCATTTTGATACCAAGTCAAATTCAGCACCCGAATTCACTAATTTTAACATTTTAAACCCTCTGTCCCACCGAACTCTAATCATGTGATCTTAGTTGATTCTCCGGTGTGGGATACTGGAGAGGAAGCTCTGCCCACCGGACTGCTGTCAGATAGTGATAGTTATAATTGGCTTGTAGATGTGTAAAAGATTTTTCAAGTAAAAGTTAGAAAAATATATATTTTTTTCAGTTTTCTATCGTATTTTTGTATTTTTTATAGGTTATTATTTGATATGCTCAAATAATGGTATCCAAAGAAAGCCCTTCTTATCGCGAATAGTAACAGTATATTATTTGTGTGGGTGAATGAAAAAGAGGAAAATGACCGCTAAACATAAACACAGCAGAGGTGTTCAGCATTGTCCAGGACAACCCAATAAACACCATATATATATATATATATATATATATATATATATATATATATATATATATATATATATATATATATAATTTCTGGTGAACAGTTCTAATCACTTGCTCCATATTTCAGTTTAAATGGGTTGGCAGTTTGCTAAACAGTCCAATGAAGTCTCACACTGTGTTGTTGATACAACCATAATGCGTGGAAATGTAACAATAGTAGCAAGTACATTTACCCAGAAATACTGTTACTTAGACCAGAGGGGCCAACTGTCAGTCAAAAACTGATTTTACCACTGTAACTGACAATATCCATGTCCAGTAGGTTTACCCATAAAACAATTCACATATTATATTTAAATGATATCTGTGTGAACGACCACCAAACTACAATAGGAACCATGTCAATAACCCCTTCCCAGGAAAAGGTAGTGAAGTCTCTTCTGACTACTTTACTTCCCACATTAATGTGCAATGGTCCGTTAAATCGGACGGAGTTCTCTCTTCTATTCTTATTCTATTGATATATATTTTTCATGTCTATGGGGGAAGAGTCTAAATAGTCACTTTCCAGTTACCCTGGACTTCAGTTTTCTTTTTCTATTTTCTCCCCCACTCCAGAAAGCCTTAGAAAAAGGAGTGCGACTGATGGTGGATGCAGAACAGACCTACTTCCAACCTGCAATCAGCCGTCTGACATTAGAGATGCAGCGCAAGTTTAACAAGGAGCGACCCATTATCTTCAATACTTACCAATGCTACTTAAAGGTGAGGTTTGGCTACAATGTGGGAGCCTATGCCATGCTTAACCTAGGATTGATTAAGAGACAAGTGATGTTGAAAGTCTACAATGTTATTATCATAATAAGATGTACTATAGAACAATAACTAACTAGTTGGCTTATTTGACTGACTGGTCCTGGCACATTTAATAAACCTGTTGACAGCGGATGTTAATAACTATATTAGCTGGTTCAAAAGGCTCTAAAAGTGGCAGTAGTTTTGCATCATGTTGCTATAATGCGTTGTGGGCTAAATGGCTGTTAAGCTTAATGGACAGAGTGATACACTGTGTACTCTTAATCAGAAATGAACGCATCAAGCGTATACACCTGTCTATTTTGTTTTGCACAGTTGTCCAAGCAATGAACTATTTTTGTTTTTTTGACAAACTGGAGTGCCAGTATAATCTCTTCCTATTGGATTTTGATCTATTCAAGATCACGGCTGATATTTTACCTACTTTTTGCACAAACCCTGCCATAGACATGACAAGTTTGGCTACATTTCTGACTGGGAGTGTTTTGGATCAACTATACTTTTTAAATTCCTGGTGTCTGGACTCCACGGAGTTATAGTTTATTTCCATAAGTAAGTCTATACACACTTCTGATATGGAGCCATCGCTTTTGGTGTCAGAGTAAATTACAATTTACACTTTATGCAGGCAAACAGCCAACATCACTTGGCTAAAATTACAATTTATACATGTATATATGTTTCTTTATTGTTTTGGAACATTCAGCCACTGTATTGCTGTAATTCTTTATGAGCATTTACATTGTTTGTGTTTGGGGAAGGTCACAGAATTTATATATTTTTCAACTTTTGATAAATAAACGTTCTAAATCATACTATACTCCAGAGTATTCTCCAATTTCTATGAAATTCACATAACTTTAAAACTGAAGGCTCTACAAACTAGGTGTTCAACTGCGGCTCTCCCGCTGTTTATGAACTACAACTACCAAGATTCCCTGCCATTTTTAATGCATTCGGGGAATTATGGGAATTGTAGTTCAGCAGCAACTGGAGGGCCACAGTTGGAACCTCTACATAAGGAAGAAAAATAAAAAAAATAATAAATGTAGTTTGTATTCTGATACAATCTATGTTCCATAGATAAAAAAAAAAATTGTGGTTCAAACATGCAAGATGTGGCTGGATAGCCCATATGTATGAACAATTAAATTACCGTTGAATGTTACGGAGTGCAGTATAACGCATAGTTATAATATTTTTAGTTTTTAAAAATGTAGTCAAAGCAAGGGTAGGATTAGTTGCAACATATAGTTAAAAGGATATTGTGCATTCCCCAGTAACTACCTTGGCATCCCTTTTAGAACTACCGTATTTGCTCGATTATAAGACGACACTGATTATAAGACGACCCCCCAAACTTTTGATATTCCATTAGGAAAATAACTATAAGCCTGAATATAAGACTACCCTATAGGAAAAAAAGTTCAACTTGTATATATTCACATGTAAATTGCTTTTTTAATAAAAAATTATGATCTCAAAAAATGCATTTCTTGTTTTTATTTCCTTTTATGTGCCAACGATGTCTCTCTTTCCCTTGCCCCCAGCTTTGTCTCTCTCCCCCCCTTAGTGTTGTCTCTCTCTCCCCCTCCCTTTGTCTCCCCCCTCACTCCCCTTGTGTCTGTCTCTTCCCCCCCTTCCCTCCCCTTGTTTCTCTCTGCCCCCCTCCTCCTGTCTCTCCCCCCCCTCCCTCCCCTCGTTTCTCTCTGCCCCCCCTCCCCCTCGTTACTCTGCCCCCCCCCCCCCTTGTTACTCTGTCCCCCCCCTCACCTGTTTCTTGCTCCCTGGTGGCTAGTGGGGGCAGCCAGGGGATGTCTGCACGATATGTGCAGACATCCTCCATGCTGCCCGACACCTCCGTCTATTATGACGGACAACTGGTCCGTCATAATAGACGGAAGTGTCGGACAGCATGGAGGATGTCTGCACGTATCGTGCAGACATCCCCCAGCTGCCCGATTCTCCTGGTGGCTAGCGGGGCAGCAGAAGATGTCTGCGCGATGAGCGCAGACCTCCCCTGCTGCCGCCCGGCACGACCACCAGGACTTTTATGATGAAGCCGGAAGTACCCGGCTTCATTATAGAAGTCCTGGCGGTCGTGCCGGACGGCAGCAGGGGAGATCTGCGCTTATCGTGCAGACATTCCCCTGCTGTTAGAGAGGGGGAATCCAGGTCCCCTGCAGCTCTGCGGGGGACCTGGATCCCAGTCTTATAGTCTGACCTCAATTTGAGGTCAGATTATAAGACGACCTCGATTATAATAATAATAATATAATATTTTTTTCTGAAAAAAACATCGTCTTATAAACGAGCAAATACGGTACATATAAACAGGTTTTTACTCTAACAGGGTTCTGAGTTACACTACAAACTAATAGTGAACCAAAATCTCCTTTGTAACTTTATAGTAAAAGTACAAGTCTTTTGAATTATATATATATTATATATATATATATATATATATATATATGATTCAATTGGCTATCTGAGTGATATGGATATGTTGCATACCCCTTGGCATTTGCAGGGTGAATACATTGTACTGGAAGTCTATTCTGATGACTTTAACACAAAATATAGCCTATTTAATTTAAGTGTGGAAAATATTACTATCTTTACTTAGTTTAAATAAGTGAACTTACCTTTTTTAAACTTTATGTAATGAAACAAAAAGCTACTTGACATTCAGATTTGCATAAAAGTAAAGTTTTCTTTCATGATGTACAGATTTTAACGTATCTTTTCTTCATTCTTAGGAAGCCTACGACAATGTAACTGCAGATGTTGAACTGTCCCGGAGAGAAGGTTGGCATTTTGGTGCTAAACTTGTTAGAGGGGCATACATGCAACAGGAGAGAAGCCGTGCAGCAGAGGTGGGCTATGAGGATCCAATAAATTCTACGTATGAGAAAACCAATGAAATGTACCACAGGTATGTGTCCTATAGTAACCTTGCTGCTGAGGCCTATGTGAAATGCACTCATTTTACTTAAAAACTATTTACAGTACTTGTGTAGTTTTACATAGAAAATGATATCACTGGGGTCTCTAAATTCAGTTACATCCAGTAGGGCTTGGAGAGATAGGGAGGACTGTTGCTATTGTAACAAAGATAACCTTATAACACTTTATTTGTAGTTCTTAGAAAATAGGACGTTTTGAGGGAAAAAAATGATAAGACAGATCGGTTTCTTTATGTTTACTTTCAGTACCTCTTTAAATATATATATTTCTTTTTTCTAAACTGTGAGTGGAAATTCCCATTTAATGACTTTTGTGTTTCTTGTAGTGGCTTGGCTATGGAGCATATATACATAGCTTATTTACAGAGCCAAATGAGTTGATGTGTACATATAGACACACACACACACATACATAATATGTTTTATATGTGTGTATATAATATATGTTTTATATAATATATGTTTGTATGCATGTATGTGTGCGTGTGAATATATATCATAGAATATATTTCTTTGCAAATTTTGCATATGAAAAATATAAACTTTGCAGATGTCATTATCTTTAATGGGGGGGCGATTTTATCTTTTAAACCAAACCGCAGCAGTAACAGAGGTCAGCGATTTTGTACCATCCAAATATTTTTTTTTTTTCCCTAGGCATATGAATTTTAAAACTGCACTGATGTTAAAGTCTAGTCATTTTTTCCAATAATTTTTTCATGTCTCTAGTATTGTTAAAAAAAAAATTTTTTAACACCATACCTATTTAGTGTTTTTATATCACTTTATAAAACATATTCCTTTCCCTTTAGGCAACGTCAACCTCTAAATGTCAAGTATGTGCTTTGTTTTACAGAGGTTCAGCCAAACACATTGCCAGATAAATAGTAAAAAAAAATAAAAAAATAGAAATCCTATCCCAAGGAGCCAAGAACATGTCCAGTTGTACACTGTTCAGTTAATCAGCCAGCTGTACGAGAGTAGATTTCAATAGGAGGATGATGAGTAAATTACTTATTAGCATAATACAATATCCTGCTTCTTTCAATTCAGGCACTATACATTATTTCATTAGCTCAGCTCTTTAACATTTAATGTGCAGTTAAATATTGTGAAATAAAAAGCTGATTAGATGGAAAGCTCTCTATTGCTTGGGTTCATTCTGAAAATATACCAGTAGGTACTGCTTGCATGTTATGTTTCTAAATCCGCAACTGAACCCTTAAAGGGACTGCCATCTAAACATTGTTTTTTTTATTGTGACTGTATAGAATGTCATAAATAGGAGACTCCACAGACACACAAACATTTTGCCTAATTTTTGCTTTTGCTTGCCCACCAATGTATAGATCATTTTTGATCAACTTCTATTTTTATGGTCTAAATTCACAATTTAAACAATGTTCAGATGACAGAGTCCATTTAAATGCTGAATGCTCACTTGTGTTTTCCAAGCACTGTTGTTTAGACTGATGGTCTCCCAGCTGACTAATAACACAAGCCAAAAATACCCAGCTTAATTTAATCCATGCCTGGCACACAATCTCCTACTTATACCTTGAAAAATATATCAGAACCAAACACAGTGGTGATGGTACATTACAACATGAAATAATTGGCTAGCACTATTTAATAGATTGTGTGTCAATTGTGACTATTCCACCAGGTAGAAAATTTGAAATTTGAGGTCAGATTTGACTTTCGTCAAGCATTGAAAAAAATCAGACAACGTTGCAGCAGTGGTGGTGGACTGTAGTGTGCCTACTGCCACATTTTGTTTATATCAAAATTTAAGAAAAAAACATCTCTCCTACCTATTGAAGGATTTGAAACCGAATAAAATAAATACATATATTGACTACAATTTTGGTCAATCCAATAGAACAATTCCCCATTGTTAAATAAAAATGATAAGAACAAAGACATGCTTTGACAAAATGATAAAACCATGCATACTTTTTACCATGTTAATGTAACCCTCCCACAGACATCTTACAGGAATAGTCACCTGCTGGATAAATTACACTTTGGATGAAACAGTTGCTGCCCTAATTATTGTTAAAGACATACAAAGCAAAGAGTAATACAAAATTGAATTGTGTCTCCCTACCGCCAATATGACTTCCAACATGGGTTTTGCACATTAGTCCTAGTTCTCTAGCACAATGGTAGTACCATGAATTCGCAGTACCACAGTAACATTCTCTGGCATTAAGAGACCAGCTTCTATTTTTAACTAATTAAAATGACCTGGTTGACCACTATTCTGTGAAGTATGACTTTGAGCACTATTTCTTTTAGATTTTTGTGAGGAGAACATACATTTTATGAAGAGACTTGAAGGAGCCCTTCATGTTTTTCCATTAGAGTTTTGCCTATTCGCACGGGAGATTTATAGCAGTAGTTTTGAGCTTATTTCCGATATAGTTGTGTTTAAACATTCCTGGTGACAGCATTCTAGGGCTGCCATAAACACCAGGCAACTCAGAGGTTATGCCAAACAGGAGAGGTGAGTCTGTGTTTGGCCACCACCCCATCCATTTCTCTGGGCATCAACAATGCCTTGACTAGCAGGCTCCCTGTCCAGCTCCAATAGTCAAACCAAACCCTGTTTCTGCTGGCATTCTAAACATTGTGGCAAAATTACCCGGAAAATATTTATATAATACTTTGCTTGTCCTGTTGAATATACAATGTATAATTAAACACTTTTTATATTTTTTAAAAGCCAGTCAAGAAGGTTTAAATGGCCAGGCATAGTCCGGCAGTTGTTGCCGCCTTCGCTATTAGTCTTTTTGGGGGTGTATGTTTTTTCTTTTGGGAACACACATGAAAATTCACACTTCGAATTTCTTCCATCGGAAATCTGGAACACATTTTGAATCCAAACTTTATACACTTCATCTTGTACTTTAAATTGTGATCACCTCACATTGGTCTTCTATCTCTTACTGAAATTCTATTCTATATTCACCTCCTTAGTAAATAGTCTTTGTTTTGTTTATCCAGTTTCTCTCTTTTGTTTGTTTTGTTTTTAATGCACAATTAACTGTAAAATTCCCCCCTTTAAATCCTCTTACATAGCTCTGGCCATCTTCTCCGTTTATCCTCCGTAAAGGAAATTACAGGAGCGCTGTCATTCTACAAAGAAAATTCAGTTAAATTGGCAACCTGTCAAAATGTACTATATCCATTATACCCTGTTACAGAATCTGTATTCTAATTGCCTATTACAATTACAAGATTAGACATGAAACACTAAGAAACATGGTAAATGGTATTCATCGGCTGTATTTACAGTCTTCACTAATTGTTATGGTCACCCTGTGGCACTGATTTGCTGGTTTTAGTTCTCTTATCATGAAAGAGGGTGTTCTTAACATTCTGTTTTAAGGTTCGTGACATATGCTTTAGAGCCAGAATAAAATGGCTTATTACAGTTTAGCAATAAGATGTTCCGGATTAGTTTTGGCATAGCTGTGTGTCTGTGATAACTCTGAAGGGTAATGCTGCGGGCTGTCATGCAGTTTTATCTCTCAGGTATTCATGCGCAAGAAGTTGCTGTGCGATTTTTAAGGCTTTGTGTTTATTTTCTTACAGGGGCTTCCTGTAGATATGAAGTTAAGCCAGAGTAAACGTATTTTACACTAAAAAGGTGTATTGGGAAATGTGGGAAAATTGTACAATTTTCAGGCCAGGTCATGTTTCTCCCCTACTACATAGCCCATGGGTAAAAAGAACCATTAATCCTAAAGGGGAGAGGTCAAACATGGTTTTTTCATTGTTTAGTTAAAAAAAATCCTTGGCCTTGTTGAATCAATCCTATTGGTTCTGAAATTGCAGCTGTAAGACTGTTGCCCAGCGTTTTTATTTGTGATTACTATGAAATATTATACATTAACAAAAGTTACACAGACATTTGTGTCTGACCATTTTTAAAGTTTAATCTCCCACTTCTGAACCACTGTGTTATTGGGACCTGATTGAAAAATGAGCACTTTATCTGTTACTTGCAAAGATCGCTGCTTTTCTACAGCAATTCTCTAGACAGAATATCTTGCCCAGAACATGCTCTTGGTCAGGGGTCCTCAAACTACGGCCCGCGGGCCACAAGCGGCCCGCCGAGCACATTTGTCCGGCCCGCGGGGGGTGCTGCCGGCTGTTTACCTTTTTTTTTTTTTTCTTGCAGCCGCAGAAGATGCGGCTGCAGGAAAACGAAAAAAAAAAAAAAAAAAATCACCGCGACCGGATGTGACGTTTCGTCACATCCGGACCCGGTAACTGTTTCCCTCCTCCGTGCAGGGAGGAGGGAACACTGCGCGAGACGTCCGGCCGGGGACACAGCAGCTGGAGGTAAGTGATGGGGAAGGGGGGGGGGGGGGGGAGGAGGGAGGTATAACGAGCACTGTACTATTCCTGGGCATCTGAATGGCATAATATTCCTGGGCATCTGACTGGCATAATATTCCTGGGCATCTGACTGGCATAATATTCCTGGGCATCTGAATGGCATAATATTACTGGGCATCTGAATGGCATAATATTCCTGGGCTCTGACTGGCATAATATTCCTGGGCATCTGAATGGCATAATATTCCTGGGCATCTGACTGGCATAATATTCCTGGGCATCTGACTGGCATAATATTACTGGGCATCTGAATGGCATAATATTCCTGGGCATCTGACTGGCACACTATTCCAAGGCATCTGACTGGCATAATATTCCAAGGCATCTGACTGGCATAATATTACTGGGCATCTGACTGGCATAATATTCCTGGGCATCTGACTGGCATAATTTTCTTGGGCTCTGACTGGCATAATATTCCTGGGCTCTTACTGGCACTCTATTACTGGGAATCTGAATGGCATAATATTCCTGGGCATATTAATGGCATAATATTCCTGGGCATCTGACAGGCACACTATTCCTGCACATCTGACTGGCACACTATTCCTGGGCATCTGACTGGCACACTATTCCTGGGCATCTGACTGGAATAATATTCCTGGACATATGAATGGCATAATATTCCTGGGCATCTGACAGGCACACTATTCCTGGGTCTCTGACTGGCACACTATTCCTGGGCATCTGAATGGCATAATATTCCTGGGCATCTGACTGGCATAATATTACTGGGCATCTGAATGGCATAATATTCCTGGACTCTGACTGGCATAATATTCCTGGGCATCTGACTGGCATAATATTACTGGGCATCTGAATGGCATAATATTCCTGGGCATCTGACTGGCATAATATTCCTGGGCATCTGAATGGCATAATATTCCTGGGCATCTGACTGGCACACTATTTCTGGGCTCTGACTGGCATAATATTCCTGGGCATCTGACTGGCATTATATTAATGGGCATCTGACTGGCATAATATTCCTGGGCATCTGACTGGCATAATTTTCTTGGGCTCTGACTGGCATAATATTCCTGGGCATCTGACTGGCATAATATTCCTGGGCTCTTACTGGCACTCTATTCCTGGGCATCTGAATGGCATAATATTACTGGGCATCTGACTGGCATAATATTACTGGGCATCTGAATGGCATAATATTCCTGGACATATGAATGGCATAATATTCCTGGGCATCTGACAGGCACACTATTCCTGGGCATCTGACTGGCACACTATTCCTGGGCATCTGACTGGCATAATATTCCTGGGCTCTTACTGGCACTCTATTCCTGGGCTCTGACTGGCATAATATTCCTGGGCATCTGACTGGCACACTATTCCCATTGAAATACTGGTAAGTTTGTTGATTTAACTTTACTTCATTTTAAATATTGTATTTGTTCCCGTTTTGTTTCTTCACTTCACAATAAGATATATGCAGTGTGCATAGGAATTTGTTCATAGTTTTTGTTTTTACTATAGTCCGGCCCTCCAACGGTCTGAGGGACAGTGAACTGGCCCCCTGTTTAAAAAGTTTGAGGACCCCTGCTCTTGGTAATCCATTAGCAGTTTCACCAGTGGAAACGTTTGAAGGAGTTTTTCACAAACATAAGCTTTAATTCTGTTAAGTGCTATTTTGTACGTTTAGTTTGTCTAAGCCTGAAAAAGTGTGAAAATTGTTTTTATCATAATATTAGTATTTTCTTCCTTATTTTTTTTTTATAGTGTTCTATTCTTCTCTTTGCTGACTCTCTTTATTGTCAGTGTTCATCACAGATTGTGTTAAGTCCTACAGAATGTTTTATTTAAAACTCATTTAATTGTAAGGGATTATGGAAGCAAATCACACTATCCTAACTGCTGCAGTGAAATTGGTTAGTTCATGTGTACAAAATGTTTCTAAGCATTCAAATGGTGGCTAGGTTCCACAGGAGACTTATGTAACACCAAATTCACTGATCAGCCATAACATTCTGACAGGTGGCAAGCCGGCAGAAGCAGAGTGATGCTTCGGGCAATGTTCTGCTGGGAAACTTTGGGTGCTGGCATTAATGTGGCTGTTACTTTGACATGCACTACCCATCTAAGAATTGTTGCAGACCATGTATACATGGAAATGGTATTCCCTGATGGCAGTAGCCTCTTTCAGTAAAATAATGTGCCTGCCCACAAAGCAAACATGGTTCAGGAATGGTTTGAGGAACACAACAAGTTCAAGGTGTTTTTCATGGCATCAAAATTCCCTAGATCTCAATTCAGTCGAGCATCTGTGGGATGTGCTGGACAAACTAGTCCAATCCATGGAGGTCTCACCTCGTAACTTACAAGACTTAAAGGATCTGCTGCTAACATCTTGGTGCCAGATACCACAGCACACCTTTTAGAGGTCTAGTGCAGTCCAATCCTCAATGGTTCAGTGTGGTTTTGGCAGCAAAATGCTATCTACACAATATTAGGCAGGTGGTCATAATGTTATGAAACTGAAAGTCAAACCTTATACCCATTGCTGCTACGGTGTTTGTTTAAGATAACTCCTCCACTGTTGGATGCTGTCAAGTGATAAGAAAACTAAGATCCACGGTGCATCATCCGAAGATTCCACAGCATGTCGGTTCCGCACAATCAACACAAAAAAGATCCTCAAAGTTTTAAAACTGACATGCTATGGAGTCTTCGGCTCATGCACCATGACATGGTAGCTTCTATCATTGGGGATATGTATTTGCCTAGAAATAACTAAAACTTAAAACCAGACTGTGGGGTAAAACAACGGCCACAGCACTTTATTTAAATAGTCATTGCATTACAATCATATATATATACATTCCACATATATATCCATAATTATACAATGACTAAACATAAACATAAACATTCCATATACAGAAAACCAACCAAGCTTGCAAGAGTATCCAGGTGGCTGCAGAATAAGTCCATGTTCTGGGCATATACCAATGCCCCCAATACCTGAGGTTCGAGGTACCACTTTCCCCTCGAACCTTCCACCAGAGTCCCGATTGACTCTCCCCAATCCATTCTTCCATTAACCCTCCTGGATACCCTGCAAGCTTCCGCCAACGCTGTGACATGTAAATAAATATATAAATAAAGGCTCATTAACCATAAAATTAGGGAGGGTGGGTGGGACAACAGGTATGGGGAAAAACTTTTCCTAAAATGGCCCCCAAACTTCCTGTTCCTATCTTTTATACACTCCCAAATCCTCCTACTAATTCCCACTATAGGCTGACATATCGCCTCAGCACCCTGTCATGATTGCCCCTCCCCGACCTTGTCTGGGGGCTAAATGGATCTTTGTTTTATGTTGATAATGTTATGGCTGATTGGTACACATTAAGAAATTACAAAAGCCTGAAGCCTCACTAGCCCTTTGCTCGGCCGCAGTGCAGGATCCGGGGAGGCGCCCCTACTTTGTGAAGCAATGTCTGCTTCATGGGAGAGCCACAGGCAACATAAGCTCTGTGTGTTAAAGCTCACCGTGCTTAGTGATAATGCGCACGGGGAGCATGAGCAGCATTGACTGAGCTCTGTGTGAGTTTAACATATGGCTTATGCTGCCCGCTTCAAGTAGGAATGGGAGGGGGAGGAGAGAGAACAGCGGTGGGGGGAGGATGGGGAGAGAACAGAGATGAGGAGGAGGGGGAGAGAGTACCAGTATAGGGAGAAGGATAGAGATAAGAGGAGGGGAAGGAGTGGGGAAAGATATGAGGAGAGAGAGAGGTATGGGGAGAGAACAGATATGGGAAGGTAGAAAAAGATAACAGATTTGTAAAGGAGGAGAGCGAACACATATGGGGGTGGGGAGAGTAGAGGCGTTCATGGGAAGGGAGAGAGACATAAAATTGGGGGTAGACGAGAGGCAGACATGGCAAGGAAGAGGAAAGAGACAAATATGGGAAGGAAGAGAAACATGGAGGAATAGGAAAGAGACAAGCATGAGGAGGGAGAGGAGACAGACCGACATGAGGGTAGAGAGGAGAGGGGGTGCCACGGGGATGGCCTGCATAGGGCACCTTGAGCACTTAAGGCCAGTCCTGGATAAGATCCCACCTTTGCAATAAGTTAGTTTGTGAAATGTCATCCCTGCTAGACATTCCACGGTCAACTGTAAGTGGTATTACTGTAAAGTTTTAATTCAGCAACTCAGTCACAGAGTGCTCAAGTGCAAGTCTTGCAAAAGTTGCCAATGTTCTGCTGATTCCATAGCTGAAGAGTTCCAAACTTCCACCAGCATTGTATCATCACAAAATGAGCAAGCAGCTGCATGCAAACCTCAAATCACCAAGTACAATCCTCACAAGCTTGACAAAGGGCATTAGAGTTGCCCAACACATTTTTCTATATGGAGTGAACATTATACTTGTTTCTACATGGAGTGAATAAAATACAGGAATTTTGATACTATTGTATCGACCCCAGATAAGTCTATGGGGAGGTTAAAATTACATTAACATTTATTTATATAGAAAGAACAATGTTAAAATAGAGGGGACTATAAATAAGTTAGATGAACAAGGTGCTCCATAAATAGGATCCAAATTGATTAATAAATTGTAAGAGTGTCTCTCCTTGGGCAGGTTCTGTGTGTGTGTCTGTGTAAGTGTGAATGTGTGTGTGTGTGTGTGTCTAAGTGTAACTCTGCATGTAAATGTGAATGTGTATACATGTGAGTGATTATCTATATTACACAGTCACACACACACAAATGCACAAACACAAAAGAAACTACTATTAATCTCAAAAACACTGTCAAATGATAATATATATACCAATTTTGCAGGGATCCGGGATATCACCACCATTGGGGATTGGATTGCTGTTTTTGCAGAACTTAGAAATTGATTTCTACACTGTTGTTTAACTGTTGCCATTTGATTGAGCTTAGTTACTTGTTCGCAATGATGAAGTTTAATGAGTCCCTGAGTACTGTTAGTGCCTATAATTTTGCTTAGTGCTTGAATTTGTATTGCACCATTTGTGCTGATGTGAATGCTGATTGTATCTTGTTGTGCCATAGATGTCTTGATTATGTCTTGGAAGAGATACGGCACAACCGCAAAGCAAATGTAATGGTGGCTTCTCACAACGAAGATACTGTGAAATTCACTCTCAAGAGGTATGACTTTTTTTTTTCATAAAATATTTTTTTCAATAAACACAATTTATATACTTTTTGATCAGTGCTTTAAGCATTGATCTTGTGCTTTAGTACATCAATACTGAACTGTCCCTTAGCAGAATCACTTTATCCAGTGTGCGATGTGGGCATCTGCTCAGGGACTATTGTCTAAACAGTGCACCATGCAGGAGAAAAATAAATAAAAGCAGTGATTAGAGCCTGGACTGGCCTAATAGAGCACTGGGAATTTTCCTGGTACGCCATCTGAAAAAATAGAGCTAAATAAAGTCGTCTTTAAATATTTTGATAGAAGTTCATCAATATGAATAACTTCCACAACAATATTCCACAGCACATGTAAAATAGGATAAAGTGCATAATAGTGGGATGCCATTAAGATTAAATGGCTCAAACAGGTACATTTTTAGTCTTAGTCTGACCTAGAGCAAAGGTGTTGAGCATAAGTAATTGGTAAGACAGCCTTTCAAATAAGTAAGAATTAAAGAATTGCCCACTCACATTTATTTGCTCCATTTGAAACAGGGAGCAAAGTATAACCGCATGATGTTTAAAGGGCTTTCCAGCTCGGCAGTAGATAACAGTGGCAAATGCTGGTGTCCGCAGGTAAAAGAAAAAACCCTCCTTGGTGCTCCAGTTTGAACAACTGATACCAGCATCATCCACTAATAGTCACGTGGTTCTCACAGGGTCGGCCATCTCTACCTGTATGTCTGATCAATACCTAAAGTTTAATCTCTCTAAAACATTGCTGATAACCTTCCGTCCCTCAACCTCCGTCCCTGTACCTGACTTCACAGTTACCATCGAAAATGCCCACTGAACAAGCCCGATGTTGTGTTGTTGTTTTGAACCCACTTTCTCCTTTGTTCCCCAGTCCAGTCCCGAGAGACTGGTAATATTCTAGTACACTGGCTTGTGCTCTCTGATCTCAACTACTGTAATATTCTCCTGAGTGGACTACCTCTGGTACCTCTCCCCTGTAATCATATCGTTCTCATTCGTCACTCCACACTGGCTGCTCTGCAAAGTCCTCCACTGGCTTCCCATCTGCTCTAGGATAACATTTTAAATTCTCTCTTTAACTTATAAAGCCCTCCACTTCTCGCCCCCCTCCTATTAACCAATACTACCCTGCGTGACATATGATGTATGGGAATGAGCTGCAAGTTTTATAGAGTGGGGATGTAGGGGTACTATAGGATGCATCCACTGTACTTTTGGGAAAATAACATTTCCGTCTTGTGAACTTTACAGCCACAATAGTTCACATGGGGTAATTTAAGGTAAGAACCTGTGAAACTGCTACAAACAGGACATGGAGAAATGTGATGTTTAGCCCTATACATGCCCAGAAAATATGTGGAAGTTATGCATGAGTTCCACTGTGGGACTTTTTGGGGGTAGGATGTTTACATTTTGAAAACTGCGGGGGTACTTTTGAGCATGTGAATCTTTTTTCTTAAAGTTACAGAAAAGGGATTGAAATCATAAGTTAAGACGCATGAGGTACTTCCAAATTCAGGATGAATAAGTACATGTATTTGTCTTTAGAACTGGTGGAGTAAATTTTTCAGAAATAAAAAAAAATAAGTTTCGAGTTTTTTTTTATTTTTTATGTTTTCATTGTTTGTTCTCAGTTTAATATTTAAAAGACATGACTATGGTGCTTGTGATTTCTATTTTAACTTGATTTCTAAACTAGTTATTAAACTGCCTAGATCTTTTGAAATGTGAGTGTAAAATGTTTGTATAAAATGATTTATAGAGCATCTGCCTTCTCTTGCTAATGTCTTCTTCATGCCCTAAATAAGACTGCTTTCTAACTTATTACTTAGCCAGTGTTAGGCAAATGTTACATCCACAATTCTTTTTTATGTTCTAGCTCCGACCTGTTGGGTACAGCAAAAATACTTTAAGATGTTCACTCGTTCCTTCCATTATCACCTGATATATAATGTGCTGAGAAGTTTATTGTCTATCAAGGAGAAAAATAATGTCTAATGGCGCTGAGGGAACAAACATATTGTACTGAGAATTATAATTATTTAAGATATATATATATAAATAAACTTTTAGTTGATTTAAGGTACTGGGATGTTAAAAATAAAACAAAACTAGTACAGTTTCTGAAGTTCATACATAAAGGAACATCATATATTGAATTATTCAGAAATGTGGGTTTTCGATGTTTTTGCTCAATGCTGCAGTGTTCAGCACTAAAAGTCAATAAAGGCCTGATTTTTTAGGCATTTGATATTTTCTGCTTGGATCGCTTGAACCGTGTGTCTCCCAGAAATTTGTTTAAAGATGTTTTCTTCTTTTATTACTGTTTTACTTGTACTTTTCAGATATATGGGCAGTTTGGGAGAGGACTTGCAAGCAAGAATTACAGTAGGAGAGGTGCAGGCCATGCATAGAAACAAGTGAAAATGGATGAGAGGCATAATAATGGAGGGCTTTGTATGTTGGGGTCTGTACTTGAATGAATGGGAAGCCAAATGAGGGAATTGTACAGGACAAACACGGATAAATGAGGAAAATGAGTCCAACATTAAAATGTTGGATACATTTTAGTGGAAAGAGGATTGCTAACCAGCTGTAGGTTACAGTAGTGAACAAGTGAGATAATGACAGATTTCACTAGGTTATATGGGCACAGATCAGATGTACACAATCTTCTTTAACCCCTTTATGACCAGACTGTTTTCACTTTTTCTTTCTGACAGAGGCTGTTTTAACATTTTAATGTACTCTCATTTAATGTACCCACACATATAAATTGGTTTAATCGGCGTAAGAAGGGCTTTTTTAAGATACCTTTATTTTCATCACATCATATATTTTACTTGCAAAAAAACTCACTTTTTCGAACTTTTGCACATTTAGAAAATCTAATAAAATTTTTTTACTAAAACCACTAAATATATTGTAATATTTGACCTTGGTTTAGAAATATCCAATATTTACATGGTTTTTCTGGGGTGTTTTGCAAGTCACAGGGCAAAAAAAGAAAGTAGTTGGACTTTCCTAAACATTTTTTTCTACAGAGTCCTTTTGACACCTAAATTAACCTCTTTGTTTTGTTACTGTAATATAATGTGAGGACAGTCTACAAACACCAACCAAGTAACGAAAGTGGGCTCTTGCCCACATCAGGGGAGCAGCACATTGGAAAGGCATGCTGCCTTCCAATATGGCTCCCACGATTGCTATGAGGAGCGATCGCAGATCAATCCGGTGATGGATTTTGGTGTTTTTGAATGCCTCTACATCAAGGCATTACAGAAACACCGGTTGAGCGGTGTAAGCAATCATTGACCTCTTCCGCTGCTCATTTTAACACAGGACGTGCATGTTGCCAATGAGTTAAATGTATGAAGCAGGATATGTTGAGGTATTGAATTTGATTGCTGAAAGAGAGAGTTGACGATGGCCAAAGCCCAGAGAAATAGTTACTACTCTATTGATCATGAAAACTGCTTTAATACATTTGAGTCTCATTATAAAAATTGAAAAGCAAATGGTTTCTTTCAAATTAGTGTATATTGGATCAGAGTTCTGCATGAACGCTGCTCCGTGAGAGAGACTTTCATGCTAATTTCACTTTTTAAAAGCTTTGTTACTTAATTGAGCCATTCAATTTATGCTTGTGCAGCTTGCTGCTGCCCACTGACCTTGACATTAAATTATTTTAATGAACCAGCACAAAACTTTTTTAACTAAGAATACCAGTGTATTGTCTTTTGAGATTATCAAGGTCTTGTGCCCAGATGAAAAACCTCTAGGCTTTAAGGATTTATGCAAAATTACAGTTGCAAATTCTATAATTAGTTAAGTTGGATCGTGTTTATTCATCTGTTTGCAGAATGAATCAGCTAGGCATTTATCCTGATGAGAAAAAGGTGTATTTCGGGCAATTGTTGGGAATGTGCGACCAGATTAGCTTTCCGCTTGGTGAGTATTAATGATATCAAAACCTTATTTACCATGTACTGTAAGCTACACTCTGCCACTGATAGGGTAAGTGTAAAAAAAAAAAATACTTTATAAATATTGTTGGGTTATATACAGCATAGTAATAAGTTTTAGAATAAAAAAGCCAATTTTAAGTTCGTAGTAGAGGAAGCTCTACCAGCTCATATGGAACTTAATGTTTTGGGACAAGTAGAACCCTATATTTTTGTAACAAAGGCCATTATTATTATTAAAGCATAAAAGGGACTGTGTTTTCGATGTGTGGATCTTGTAGCTTTAAAGCCAATTAGTAAGCTGTGTTTTTTGTAGGCTGAGTATAAACAAGACTGCTAGAAAATTCTACAGAAAAACCGCTTGGGTCATGCTCCCTGCTTGTCAATGTTGGTAAAACATACTTGACAATGGTGTTGCCTGGATAAGTGCCTGTTTTTAACCTGTCCTGGCCTCAATATGTCATAGAAGCAGCAGGATATAAATTGAGGTTAAAGAAATCTACTGTTTGCCATAGCAGTTAAGATGTGTCATTATATTGCGTTAAACATTTTATTTATAATCTGTCTTGGTTACTTTAACAGGTCAGGCTGGTTATCCAGTTTATAAATATGTTCCCTATGGACCAATTAATGAAGTATTGCCATACCTGTCCAGGAGGGCACAAGAGAACCGTGGAATCATGAAAGGAGCAGCCAGAGAGAGGGAGCTCTTGTGGAAGGAGTTGATGAGACGCATACTAACTGGGAATGTCTTGTACAGTCCAAAATTCTAGGAAGGTCTATCACAATGCTGCCAAATGGAATGTAAAGGACAAGGAGGCTCCACATCCAGTCATTTATGAAATGTCAGGCAAATGTAATGACTGTAATAGTGTATAGCTTGACAATGTTCTCCATGTCACTCCATTAGTGTTCACACTGATAGCACTAAAGTATGCAGCCAATTAAAAAGTACTGCCCATCCTTTGAAGATAAAACTATTTAAAGGGACTGTATCATTGTTTTTACTGTGAATGAACACAATACAAAATGATTGAAACGTATCTATACACTGTGTTGCAAATAGAAGAAAATTAGTTTTAATGTGTCTGTTCTGTCTCCAGTTTATGACCTGTGGCTTGATCTGCAGATTACACATTTCCCAGGGAAAAGCAGTTAATTTGCACATCAAGCCACAGGAGACACATGTAAAACACCTTTTTATACTAATTTAGGCGTTTGCTTGCCGGTTTGCTAACACAATGTATAGATCATTTTGAATACTTTTTTTTATACTTTTTTTTTTATTCTCTACATTCAGAGTAAAAACCATGTTACAGTGAATAATAATGAATTTCTGAAGTTATTTAACTGACATATTATTATAATTTGTCATCAACATTCTGTAGGGATCCATGATGGACACAAATATACACAATAATGCATATTGTGCACTTGGTCATGAAGATCAAGGATCGGTGCTTTGTATATACTTCAGAGCAAACTATTGCTTTGTATTGAGTAAATGGGTAATACTTCTTTATTGGTTTTATACTTAAAAAAATAAATTTAAATATTTTGAAATATAAATTTAAATATTGATTCTTAATATTTAATTAAAGGGATTCTGCCAACCTCAACATTGTTTATACTGCGAATGTAGAGAATAGCAATTAACATAAAATATTCTATACATTGCATTAGCACAATTGCAAAAAACTGCATAAATTAAGAGGAAAATGTGTTTTAAATGTATCTGTGGAGTCTCCTGCTTATGACATCACCTTGTGGCTTGATATGCCAATTAGACATTTCCCAGTGAAAAGTAATTCATTTCCATATCAAGCCACCGTGATGGCATAGATATGACACACCACAGCCATGTTTAAAACATAATATTTTCCTAATATATGTATTTGCTTGCAATTCAGCTAACACAATATATAGAGGATTTGTATTCATTTTTCTATTGTCTACATTTGCAATGGAAGCACCACTGAGGTGGACAGAGTCCCTATAGATTTTCTTATTTTTCAATTTATTAACTATAGAATCTACTTGCCACTTGTACTGGTTTCCATACCTTCAATGGTGTATCTAGATCTAGTATCATGTGTTGAAATGTATGGTTTTGTTTTCATGGAGCACAAAGTTGTCAAAGAATGTCTTTTAGTTTGAAAAGCACTTGCCTATTTTCATAAATCCCACAACCCATCAGGATGTGTTTGTTTGAATGTAGGTGGATATCTGTTACTTTTAATATTTTTTTGCTCGAATGCACAAGTCTGGGATGCTATCAGTTGGGACTTTATAGACTCCCGATTACCAACGTTGTAGTGATAGTGTTGGCTAATATAAGTGTTATAGTGAATATGTGACATGCTAATACATCAAAATATCAGGTCATTTATGTGGTGTGACCATGTTCTTTAGGTACTTTATTAAGCCTATCATATCAATTATGCATGTCAGAAACTTGATTTGCGTATCTTATGTGCTTATTTCTCTACAGTGTGGTAGCTGGGAATAAAAGGGCCTGCTAATTGGCATACCATCTTTATTACTTAGAAATATCTGGTGTAATGCCAGAGTCCTGTATGTAAAAATCCCTAAACACATAGACCTAGTTTGGCTAAGCTATGGCACTCTTGCCACCATGACAAGAGCAGTCTTTGTATGACACCATAGCCTCCCTACTTCACATATTTAGAGTTAGCACTCCTCCACTGTCATGCAGAGCCACACATTCTCTTCGTTATCATGTGATGATCGACTGAGTTCATGTTATGTGTCTGATTAGTTTTTGGCCTTTAAATATAATCAGGAATTCCCAGGATCTAGTTCAGTTGCGATCTGATTGCCTAGTCCATTTGTACTTCTGACTTTATTCATGAAAGGGAAAATTGACAGAAATTTCCAACTTAAGGCCAAACTAGCCAAGCTGGACAAATTCTCCAATTACCTGAATTGAATGTTTCAAACTCGGTTAAGTTGGCCTTAAGTTTGATGGGCTGATGTTAATGTGATAATTCTGCTGAATTGGAGAATTTCTAAGTTTGATCAAAAAAAATATTATTTAGATTGTACTCCTATTAATAATTAAGTGTCATCAAAGTATAATTTAGGCTTTATCCTATGGTAGGTCAGATGTGTGTAAGGAATGGAACATGGTGAGCTTTTGTATTTAAATTAAGTGTTGTTACAGTATTTAAAATTTGTTCTATATTGTCTTTTTACTTATATGTGTAAAGCACCTTATTAGACATGTCCTTCTACTGATAAAGATCCAAACGTTTCATTTCTCGAAACAGGGCGTGATTTACATACCAGGGTCATCTATAAGAGAAGAGTGGGAATTGCCTGAATTAAAACAGGCGATGAACAGAGGAGACAGTTTGAAAAAACATGGGTGGTGTTTAACCAATGTGTTTATGGTTACAACATAGGCCCATCTATTTTTCTTTCTAGTTTTGCCCCTTTGCACTTAACCTGCCCTAGGAGTAATCTGTCCTGCTTCAAAATACTATTATGAGTCTTTCTGAAATGTTTGTGGTGAATTTGGATTATTTTGGTGTCTTTGGGAGCTATTCTCTAAAAGGTGAGATGAAGTGAGATTATCTCATTTAGCTATACATTATGCAGGGACAAACCTAGTGAGCTTCCCCATGGCGAGATTAAATGTTCATCTCACGTCAACCTGCCTGCAACTCACCTTTTTAGTGAATAAACCCCTTTATTTTCCTATAGTACATGTTCTTCAATTATTACTACTGGGATATATGTCTACTGATTACTATATGATATTTTTATTTTTTTTATCCGGTTTCAATGATAAGTGCATTATATATCCTACAGAATATTACTGCATTTCTGTGAGACTGAATATAGTCTTGGTACTATTTATAACTGTATAAAGAAACAATGAACTCATGACAGCCTGAATTTAATCAACAGCCTGAATGTATTAAGTCAGATTTAATTGTAAAAAAATATATATATTGTATGCAAATCTTTAATTAAAAAAAATTATAACGTTTTCATCTTGTGATTAATACATTAGTGACTTACTCATTGAAAGACCTGTTTCTTGGTCATAGAGTGTTTCGATTTAAATGGTGGAATAATTAAGGGTTTAAGTAAAAGTAAAATTGCTTGTGCTGCATTTCTTTTCTTCACGAGAAATCATGTAATGCGTTACTGAAGCTGCTTACTCCCTTTGATTTGTCATCTGTATGATCCATGGTTAAATATAAAATTATTGACTGAGTTGCATATACTGTTTCAATAAAGGCAAAATTGTACTGGGTATATTCTGTACCTCACTGTTAATATCTCACAGCTGTCTTTCTGGAGATGTACACAGCTGGTACAATACACCCTCGGGATTTCATTCAATAAAAGTGAAACAATCTATTATTAATTGGTAACTGCCATTCAAATAAAAGACTGTCGCCCTTATGGGAATATATCTATAAAACTCATTAGTATGGTAGCTCAGTAAGAAGGACAAACAACTCCATTAGATAAACATAGCTTTTTAATTGCATATTTACTTTGCATCTTTTTTTTCCAATACATTTATTTTTAGTGCACGTGATTTCAGGAGGCTTTAAATTTATTTTATTTTTTGGGAGGGTGAATTCCAAAATAATCAAGGCTACTCACAGTACAATAATTTGCATGAATAATTCTGCTTGCTTCCAGAAATTAAACAGTATATGTGTGTTGTTCATTGTCCCCCTGTGTGCTAGCAGCTCTTCAGAGGACCTTTTAATAGTAAAACCACTCGTTTTATTTATCTTACTGGGCAATCCATCAATAAACATTCAAAATGAAAGGTGCTATGGCTTTTTAAAATTACAATGTGAGTCACTGTAAGAGAAATAAAGAGGTATCCACAGATGTCAATTCACCTTACTCCAGTAAATTACTTTGTGACACTTTGTGCCAATATACAAGTGGTACTATTAAAACGATTAATACTTAAACCCTGTAACATTTCAGTTGTTCATTCCATTCTATGTGTGAGAGAAACAGATTGGTTTGAGGAATATTGCTCATCTGCTCTCCAATATTGGATGTGTGCCCACACAAGTGACGGAGAGCGAGAGAGACAGTTGCCGGAGTGTTTGCTTTTTGAAAAAAATAGGGCTGAGTATCATTTAAATGGTGCACAATCACCATTTTTAGAATAATACAAGTGGTCTGAAACAAAATGAGGTTTAGTCAACTATTTGCTGGATTCTATTCCTTTATAAACTAATTCTACATATGGGGGAAAGGAAGCTTCTGATATTTGGTTTGCTGACTAAAAACGTCAAAATAATAGTTAAGGCCTACTCGAACATCTGAAGTCAAATCATGTAAAAGTTTGGGTGTGGTCTTATTGTGTACCCTGTTTAAATTTTCAAAATAGACTGGAATAGCACATTTTACATGTTACCATTGTTCTGTGATTCCACCTCACAACTTCACACAGCAGTGGCATGGTCTCAAACAAAACTATTTGTATTTTGGAAATAATGCAGTGAAGCAGGTGGAGCTTGATCTTTTTTTTGTTTGTTGAGTGTACTGTTTATGTGTATGTGAAATAATTTTTTAATCTGGAAAATAAGTGACCATGATTAATATAAAACTAAATACATCACACATTTGTTCCATCATTATACTTTAATACTTTTAAAGGCTCCAACTCCTACTGTAGTACCTATTGAAAGTAAAGGCAAGAAGTAGATGGAACTAATTTATGGCAGTGGATAGATAGATAGCTAGATAAGAGCAAGAGTAAGAGCAAAAAATTGAAGAAACCACTGTGGTACTCTGCAGAGGTGGCTAAAATAGTAAAAAATAAAAAGCTAGCATTTAGTAATTATAAAAATACTCAGAGTGAGGAAGATAGAAAGATCTATAAGAGTAGGCAGAAAGAGGCAAAGCAAGCTATAAGAGCTTCCAAAGCACACACAGAAGAGACTATAGCCCAGTCAGTGAAAAAGGGGGATAAAACATTTTTTAGATACATAAATGAGAAAAGGAAAGTAAAACAAGGATTAGTTAGATTAAAAACAAAAGAAGGATGCTATGTAGAAGAGGATAAAGGCTTAGCAGACTGCCTTAATGAATATTTTTGTTCAGTTTTTACAAATGAAAATGAGGGTAAGGGACCTCATTTAGGGAAAAAGACTAATGAGTCTTTTGATGCATGTAAGTTTACAGAGGAAGAGGTTTTACTTCAGCTGTCTAAAGTAAAGACAAATAAGTCGATGGGACCTGATGGGATACATCCAAAGTTATTAAAAGAACTTAGTGGTGTACTAGCAAAACCGTTAACAGATTTATTTAACCAATCATTGTTAACGGGAGTAGTTCCAGAAGATTGGAAATTAGCTAATGTTGTGCCCATTCACAAGAAAGGTAGTAGGGAGGAGGCGGGCAACTATAGACCAGTAAGTCTTACTTCAGTAGTGGGGAAAATAATGGAAACATTGTTAAAAAATAGGATTGTTGAACATCTAAAGTCGCTTGGATTTCAAGATCAGAGACAGCATGGGTTTACTTCAGGGAGATCATGCCAAACTAATCTTATTGATTTTTTTGATTGGGTAACTAAAATAATAGATCAGGGTGGTGCAGTAGACATTGCTTACCTAGATTTCAGTAAGGCTTTTGACACTGTCACACATAGAAGGCTTATCAATAAACTGAAATCTTTGAGTTTGGATTTCAATATTGTTGAATGGATTAGACAATGGCTGAGTGACAGGCAACACAGGGTTGTAGTCAATGGGGTATATTCGATGCAAGGTCTTGTTACCAGTGGGGTACCTCAGGGATCTGTTCTTGGACCCATTCTCTTTAATATTTTTATTAGCGATATTGCAGAAGGTCTTGTTGGCAAAGTATGTCTTTTTGCTGATGATACAAAGATTTGCAGCAGGGTTGATATTCATGGAGGGATAAGCCAAATGGCAAATGATTTGGATAAACTAGAAAAATGGTCAGAGCAGTGGCAACTGGCATTTAATGTGGACAAGTGCAAGATTATGCACCTTGGGTGTAAAAACCCAAAAGCAGAATATAGACTATTTGGTACAGTCTTAACCTCAACATCTGAGGAAAGGGATTTAGGAGTAATAATTTGAGAGGACTTGAAGGTAGGTAGGCAATGCAATAGAGCAGCAGGAAATGCTAGCAGAATGCTTGGTTGCATAGGGAGAGGTATTAGCAGTAGGAAGAGGGAAGTGCTCATGCCATTGTACAGAGCACTGGTGAGACCTCACTTGGAGTATTGTACGCAGTACTGGAGACCGTATATCCAGAAGGATATTGATACTTTGGAGAGAGTTCAGAGAAGGGCTACTAAACTGGTTCATGGGTTGAAGGATAAAACTTACCAGGAAAGGTTAAAGCATCTTAACATGTATAGCTTGGAGGAAAGACGTAACAGGGGGGATATGATAGAAACATTTAAATACATAAAGGGAATCAACACAGTAAAGGAAGAGAGTATATTTAAAAGAAGAAAAACTACCACAACTAGAGGACATAGTCTTAAATTAGAGGGGCAACGATTTAAAAGTAATATCAGGAAGTATTACTTTACTGAGAGGGTAGTGGATGTATGGAATAGCCTGCCAGCAGAAGTGGTAGAGGCAAACACAGTCAAGGATTTTAAGCATGCGTGGGATAGACACAAGGCTATCCTAGCTATAAGACCGGGAACGGGGGACTAATAAAAGTACTCCAAAAAAAAAATTGGGCAGACTAGATGGACCGAATGGTTCTTATCTGCCGACACATTCTATGTTTCTATGTTTCTAGATAGATGCATGCTGTGAAAAGTATACGGAGACATTCAAAAATAACTGGAGGCCATTCAGTTATATTTCAGTTCATTCCAGAAATGTGAGAAGTGTTTTAAAAGCTTATGGGGAAAAGAGGATGACGCTGATGTAAATACTATCCCGCTGATAGTAAAATTATGGTCAAAGTGTAACTTTATTAACGCTATATCTATACAGGGGTTTTCAAAATAAAAATTCCTATAAACTATGCTTTTGCAGAATTAGCTGTTGAGTCAGAATAAGTGGGATCCCCAAAGAGCTAAGGACACGCAAAATAATAAAACCATTAATAAAACTTCTCCCTCAAAAGTATGTTAGATTATTTGTCTATGCATATGCGCTAGCATGCAGAGCCTGCATATCTGATCTTGCTCATAGCAATCAATGCTGTACAAATTCTGATTTTTATTCACAAATAGGAAAATCAATTTAGAACACAGGTGCACCAGTTTCTAATTTATTTCTGGGATACAGAAGGATATTAACATGTTAAGGAGGTCTTTTTCATTGACTACTACTGAAACATAAGTATAACATTAAAGCAGATATCGAATCATTAATTGCAAACAAATGTTGTGTTAAAGGGTCTTTTTCATCTAAATTATATATATTTCATATATATATATATATATATATATATATATATTTATTAAGATTTCATATAGTGCTTCAAGGGAAGTGTATGGTGGGATTTAGCTTCTAACTAGAAAATGTGTAACATAGTTTGAGGTATAATAAGCGTACAAGGAAAATCATGTAAAAATAAAGATTTATGTTAAAATAATACATAGGTATGGATTGCTGGGGCAAAGTTCTAAAATAATCGCTGGAACATTGGATCTATGGTGACTGGATCACTTTTACACTTTGCCCGACAATTGACATTTATAGATAACCTCCAGTGTGTGCCATTATTACATTCATCCACTTATGATGGTTCCGGTGTAAATGGAAATGTGAAGATATTTAGGCCAATTTTGAGGAGTAAAAACATTTGATACTTTGTGGTGAAACCAAACGACCCTTTTAATGCATCATCAAACAGCAGTCAATATTTCAGTCACAACGGACCTTTTTCAAGCCTGGTTTAACTATGTGTATGTAAGATACTGCATAGCTATCACTATTGGGAATCCTAAATATTGATCTTGAAAACAAACCAAGGGATAATAGAGCACATTTAATAAGCGCTATTTATGCACAGAGTCATATGGATGTGGATGTACCTGCATTATGGATGCTACCACCCGAATGTTCCTGATCTAAATGGGGATGAGAATACTGCATGCGTCACTAATATAAACTGCTTTCCACAGGTTTGCAGTTGTACAGTAACACATATTTTTGTAAAAAGCACCAAATAAGCTAAAAGTATGTTTCATATGATCCTAATCTGTGCTTAGTTTTGCTAATATTTGCAGTTATAAGCATGTATGTGTAAATGTGCTTTAACAAAAGTAGCATACTTGAAACAACACTGATATTTATACATAAGTGAAAAATTGATACTCTGCAGTTATCTTATTGTGCATTTTTTATATAAATATATAACGGAATGGCTACCCAAGGCCGGTCGCACCTCTGCCTGTTGTATGAAATCACCTTTGTAGCCCCCGATTAAAGCTCAGCATTCACCCAACAAGTCTTTCTTGGAACCTTGCTCTTAGTACCCAGGACTACTAGCAGTTAGGTACAGCAAGAATGAACAACATTTATGTGTCAAACAGCACAGACTTATATGCACACAAACATGACATCACAGACATTAGTAAACAGTGAGGGGATGGAACTAAGCATAGTTCTCCACTAGGTTCTCCAATTAACTGGGTCTAGGAATACATTGGACCCTTATACTGTAATGACCATATTTGTCTCTTCCCCCGGATGTACTTCAAGGCTACAAACCAAATAGGAATTAACATACAATGAGTAAACCTAATTATACAGCACACATTAACATACAGACACATAATAACACAACATAATCAGTTTAACAGAAGGAAATTCAATGGGGAAATCCAGCCTCACACCTTTAAGGATACAACAGGACACCGAAAAACTTAAATGAAGACTATGGGCAAGGTGACATAATGACAGGGGTTTAAAGGATAGGATACAACCTTAACCTGGGGGGAACACAATGAATGGGGAAAAGGATTAACCCTCATCCTGGCTGACACCCTGAGTGAGTGCTTTGAAGTCCAGCTGTATTGAAGCAGGGTGTCACTGGTGTCCTCAAAGTATGTGCCCCCAAATATAGCATATACAAAGACAGGGTCCATAGTCCACAGGGAAGTGTTTGGCACCTCCAAGAGCACCAGTCATGGAGGCTGTCAGGATTCACTTTGTGACAATATAAACAAACTAGGTTGCAATAGTCTGACATCTAGTTCTGTCTTACACAGCAAATTAGGGGAATTGCCTTTTACTCAGCTAGTGTGGGCAGTCCTGGTTTCTTGTAAACTGCTGTAATTTCACAAATTCATCTAAGTGTAAGATTTTTATATTTTAAGCAATGCAAAATGTAAATTATGCATTGTAAGTACTTTGAATGTACTTTAGTTTGAATTAATATTTGGAAGATGCATTTTGGGCACCAGACAGTCATTTTAAGGGTAAGCAGCTATTTAACCTGTGACTTTTATTACCATTATTAATTGCGGAGTCATACATTAATTGCAATAAGTAGATGAACAGCTAAATCATGTAATGATCCTGTTTTGACAGTTAAAATACCATTGCCAAATTGAGTAAAAATAGTTATTTGTAAATAAGCTGCTGATATCCATCTAGCAAACTCTAGTAGATGCTGAAAGGTAAGCTTTCAAGCAAATAGTAAATTGCTCACAAATGAATACCACATCAATTAGATGAACACTGTAGCTACTGTTTTGTTTCCACATAGATAACGTCAACAATAAATCTTTTGCCAGAGGAGCAAATTCTGTCTTCTAGTTGGTACACTTTTCTGCAAATAATAATTGTTTTCAATAAGAAAAAAATATGTCTGGGAATGAACATAAAGCTGTCAATAATACATTCCATTTGATCTGTTTGGAGCTTTGGATTATTCTTCATCACTTCACACTGATTCACATTCTTTTGATGATCTGTGGCAGTATACACAGTTGACTCATCTGCCATAAGCCTTAAAAAAAACTGTCATCTAATATAACATCCTTAAAATATGAGTGGTAGCCTTCAAATAGTAGGGTAAAGTCAAAACATATTTGTACTGTGCTGTTCGTGGTACATATATGTCTAAAATTGCTCTCCAAGAAAATGAGATGCATTTTAAAGGCCTGACTATTATCATGGTGTGAGGAAATGTTTTTAAAAGAATCTTGAGAAACACTGTTATACTGTACTTTTAGTTTCATATATTAAAGTTGTGCTCATTTTAAATATAAACCTTTTTTTAATATTTGGAAAAGCGTTGAGATATTTTGATAGGACAGTTTGCTTCAGAAACTTTTTTTAAAAGAATATTGAGATAAGCATATGCTGCACTATTTTTTTTTTAAGTACTTTTAAAACAAATGGTGTCCATGTTGATGGAAGAATGTATGTTAAAATATATTCTTGCTCATAACCGTTTTAATAATTCGAAAGAAATGTTAAAGCATAATTTCTCAAATAACCTATCATTCTTATTTTCCTAAATATGTTTTTTAAGATAGATAATTGTCATTTTTGTTAATCTCATGCCATATGTTTAATCCATCTGCTGGGCTAGGTACCTGCATTGTTCATGGTGGACATTTGTTGGACTGTATGATGTACAATATGTTGTTTTATGGATGGATCTTCCCACAAACACTTGTTCTTGAACAGACAGCCTATCATTAGATTCCACAACATATACATACATAGAAAGCTCAGTTTTTTTGTTCCGTGATCCCAAAGGTATTCGCACTGCGTATGCGCTGTAGCAGTGAAAGGCTGGCTAACAGCAAGAGAAAGCACAAGCAAAAAAGAGAAAACACCAGCTCAAACTTCCGAATAGAAGAGCGTTGAACCATCCAGGTGAAATAAGACATATTTATTCTGGTCCTTGGACAATAAAATGCAGAAATGAAGAAAGGAAGAGACAGAAGTTGATACCATGCTTGACGTGTTTCACAGCTAGAGAGGTGCTTTATCAAAACCAGTTTAGTATAACAGAGCGGCTCCTAATATATACACAATTAAACAACTAAAAGAATTAAAAGAGTAGCTGGGTGAGAGGAGATCAGGAACCCGTGAAAAGTTTACCCTGAATGAAGAAACATTTCCACAGGGACAAACCAAATCACCGGTCCAGGTAACACCTCCTACATCTTAATACCGATGTTCAAGTAAAAACAAAAATAGAAATATACATATTTGTTCGATCCATGCAAATTATACCAATATATACAGAGAAACATACTGTAAAATGAATAAGGAACCGGGCAGGCATCATGAATCAATGTTGAGACGATGTTGCGGTGTAGATGAAATTGACACATTTCTGTAACAAGCAGAAAATAACATAGTTAAATGTATCAAATATTGTTAAAAATACCTTGATCATATATCTCAAATAAAGTACTTCTTTTTATGCAAACCTATGTATAAAGCTAAAAAGAAAGAACATTAAGAATATGTGCAGAGATGGAGCGGGGTGCAAAGAATTAAATATAAAGAGATATTGCTTTTCTGGTATAACATGAGACATCATATTGGGCTTTAAGACCTCACTTTGGTCTAACTATGTTTTTAAATTTCCACCTCTTACAGTGCACTAAAGAGGAATAATTGAATGCATTCACTGCTTCATGTCAAAAAGTGTCTACTATTTGGGGACTTAACCCCTTTGTGATGCATGGAGCTTGTGTCCCAGACGACGCAAGCACCAAAACATCACAATTAGTTCCTGGTCACTGATAAGGGTATTAATAGACCCTGTGGTTACATGCAGAAAGAACATTTTCCCTCAAAGTGGCCTCATTTGACAGGTAGGATCCCGAACACAGTTCATCACAGGGAGCCACGATGAGTTGATTAACGGTTGACGTACTATGCAATCCTAGCGTCTTTTAGGCACTGGAAATCAGGATGGCATAGAATGTCCTAGCATCTGGAAGGGGTTAATATCCTTATCCTCTATGCAAATAACATGTTCCCTAATGCGGGATTTTATTTGACGCGTTGTCTGCCCATCATATTGGATACCACACTTCATTGGATTCCAGGTTGAAGTCGGACAGAAGTGATCTATCTATACCTTTTTGTTAATGCACCAACTCTATCAATTTAAACTTACAGTGATGCTGGATCAGTCCTTAATTCTGTCTGTTAAACACATCAAAGTTTAATAAAATGAGTACCACTAACTTGGATAATGACCTCTGTTATCAGCTAGAAAAAAAGTCAGCTTTTGAAGTCCCTCAGCTGGTGAGGTTCTCATTTTCAATTTGGGAGTTTGAAAATTCTGATCTGGCACCGGGTGTTCCCTTTATTAGCACTGATCTATTATCAGCTGCTTATTTCGTTAAATATGGGAGTGTGCACTAAAGACCTTTCAGTCACCTTGCGGAGGTGATACATATAAGATACATACATTGTGTGTGTGTGGAAAACAAATTTGACATTTTTGAAGGCAACAACATCAGGCATATATCGTAATAAGTACATCTAGAATTCCAGAGACTGTAACATATTATATTAAATGTATATTAAATAAACTATATTTAACATAAAAATACAATTTTTGTATTGCATAAGATTTAAAAATGTAAAAGAAAGTGTGTTCCTTATTGGTTATCAATTTGTATCTCTCAAAGAAATGACACCCTCTTTCTGTTTTTTTTCCTTTCATAGACATCTGACTTAATCAGAGAATGACACTATCTCCAACAGAAGAGCTGCACTCCTCTTTGGATGATATAAAGGGGAGACTAGCCATTGCCCACAAGACCACCTCTGTGGGCCAGAGCTTCACCACTTTTTACTTCTAAATGCACCTCCGTGGGCAGAAGTACCTAGGTTAGGCAGCCTTGTCCCTCAGAAGACTATGACTGGGATTGATAGGATAGAAAGCACCATGGTCAGAGCAGAGCTTATATGAATGCATACGAGTGAGATGTGTTTGTAAGGCTCTTTATGCCATGCTACAGCCAATCCATCTCTCAGTGATATTCTGCATTTTTATCACAGAGAGGTGTATCTTTCCAATGAGATCCTTACTTCCTGACCCGAAACTTCCAAAGATATTTCATACTTATACAGTGTTAATTGTATATACATAAATGTTTGACTAAGTTTGTGGTGGAGTTTAGCCCAGATTCATCTCTGTGAAACATCTTAGGTGACCTGCTAGATAAATCTGCCAACCGCCTACTGCCATATTCATATCACTAATAAAAATCCAAGTTATATTCTGTAATGTTACTATCTATGTCTTGTGCCTTTGAAGGTAGAAGCATGAAGTAACTGGAAAACAAACACTGCTCTGTTTACTTCACTTACTTCCACAAATACCTACAAATCCCTTTGACTTTGAGTCTATACACTAGGGAAATATTTTATTTAACGGAAAGTTTGAAGTTCAGTAGCTTTCGAGTGGTTGGAATTAGAGGCACATGTCACCCTGAAGTAACCTTAAAACACAGGTCAGTCAGGTGCGCTAGGAAGCGATATTAAGTATTTTACAATAAAGACAACACTTCTTTTATATCTTCACTAGTATTGCTCTCTTTTCATCTCTGCCATGGAAAGTGAAGATTACTTTTAGCCGAGATTTAATTTCATTTTACAAAGGTCACATTTCTATTTCCCTTTTATAGCAGCATATTTCTTACTATTGACTTTGAACTAGAAATGACTCCTCTACCAAAGGCCAGTATATTGTAAAACACAGTGTGCTTGCTGATAAAAGACACACTTCCAGTGCACCCTCTAGTGCTGTTATTACAAGAGAACAGATTGCAGGCACATATTCATGCAGTGGATGCATTTATTGGTCAATTGATCATCCAAATAGAGATTTGCCTGCTGTGTCTGCAGTCTAGGTTTTTTATTATATATATATATATATATATATATATATATATATATATATATGTGTGTGTGTGTGTGTGTGATCAGACCCATTTAGATATATTGTTTTACAGAGTGAAACTGGTTCTTTGTGCTTGTTATTTGTTGATGGATGGGGTCGGGGGGGAGAGGTTACCATGTTAGGTGAGTAGAACAGCCGACTTACAGACATGGGAGTAAGCGTACTAAAAAGAGACGTTAGACTGTTTGAAAACATCATATGAGACAAGTAAGTAAAACTATTGGAGCACAGAGCTCATGTAATTCATGGGTGGACCATCCGATTTGGGCTCCGTAAAGGGGGTCCACACCTTAAGGATTTTGTAGTGTTACGTATGTGGGCAGTTCATTTTTCCATATGGGTGATATGGCATATTTTTGTTTGAATTTGTGAGTGGGCCGAAGAATGCACCAATTTTTGCCGATCCACATATGGTTGGGGGTGCGTACCCTCTGTATGAGTTTATTGTTGAGGGCTCAACGAGAGATGCTTATGATTATTGCTGAATGCTAATCATGGTTTGGGGCTATTGTGGGGCAAGTTAACCACATATGTTATAAGACCGGGAACGGGGGACTAATAAAAGTACTCAAAAAAAAATTGGGCAGACTAGATGGACCGAATGGTTCTTATCTGCCGACACATTCTATGTTTCTATGTTTCTATGTAAATAAGAACCTCGGGTGGCACAACCCCTAATGCATAGATCTGAAGTTCCTGGGTACACGTTCGCTATTAGTTTTGATGTGTTAGAATACATATATGACCATTGTACTGGCGTCACAGATTCACCTTCTCCAGCTTCCTATAAATGTTGATGAGGGGGTGGGTCTGGGTTTGAGTCCATTATGAGTTGAGCAAATATGCTAGAGATGGAGCTAAAAAGCACAACAATACTTCTGAAGTGTGAGAGCAGGGCATATATATCTCAAATGCCCAACTTTTTTCAGGCATTAGCTGTATGCATTTGCTCACATTGCAATTATTACTGGTACTATTTTCAGTTTTATACAGAACCAACATGGTGTTAATTGGGATTATTTACCCATAGAAAATGGGTTTCTATTTCCTATTTCGAAACATCTGTTTCCTTTCTGCTCATATTATTAATGAATAAGGAGGTCATGTACTAAACAAGTGCAGTGGGGAAAAAAGTAGGTAAAACATGAGTAAGGAGCAATTTGCGACTATTTGTAACGCTTGTATTTCCTTATTTGTGCCTCCGTTTATTTTTATTTACCGTGCATTTTTCCGGTTGCGCTAATAAATTGTGATTATATTTGCGCATGCTAAAGAGCTTTGCGAATATTTTGTGAAAAATAATTCTTATTTGCATGTGAAAATTACACCAGCTTTTAGCAAGTGCTATCAAAAGAGGTAGAAAAAATATTTGCAAAATTGCCTGTTTTTATTCACAACTATGCCCTTTTTTTTATTTGCAATTTGCTCATATTTACTATTTGAGTGTTAAATGTTTAGTACATTGCAATAGTAGCAAAGCGCAAAAATAGTTGTGCACATAAAATATATTTTATGCGTTTTATTAGTACATGCCCCTCTAAGTGTTCTGAATATTTAAGGGAGTTCCATGTGCTCTTGGTTTATTTCTAAGAAAATGTAGATAGAAATAAAATAACATGCCTCTCATTTAAAGGATCAGGAAGTGGCTGCACTGTAGGGAAAATTTGCTTTGGAGGGAACTTCCCTTCTCAGGTGAATTCTACCCCACTGGAATGGATTCATCTCCTCATGGTAGTGGTTTTCCATCGAAGAACACTTCTGAAACTAAGCTGCAAAGGAAGCTAGATAACGCCCAGTTCTTTAACTACGGTAATAGAAAAAAACCAACATCCTAACATACTTAATCACAAATATACCTAATTCTCATTGATATACGAAACTTTCAAACCTTTGGATATTATGTGTTAGTAGTTTGTTTCCTTACACATTTGTAAAGCTAGCACACTAACATAAATTAAACAACATTCATATACAAGATGAACTCAAAATGCCAGCACATATTATCATTTATTTTTTCAAAATAATATAGATTATTCTCCATTGAGTCTAAATTTTTCCAACTCACCTATAGTAGGGTTGCCACCTTTTCTTCAAAAAAATACCGACCATGACATTGCTTCAAGCCACTTTTTTACTGGCCTGACGATAAAATACCAGCTGCGTTTCAACCCTGCTGACCTATTAAGGTCTGATTTTTGCTACTCCTTTGTCAGTTCACCACAGTTCATTATTCACTGAACAGACCTCATTGAGTGGACAGATATCTTTATCATATCAAAAGGTTTCATTCCTTTTAGTTTGTTAAATCCCCCTCTGATCCTGTCTATTGACCATTGGCTAAACCCTGATTACAAATATGTTCAGTTTTCCTCAGTCATTTCACTTTGATTCTAAATTTTATTTAACTGTTCCACAATTATCCTACTAGTACTAATCCATGTACTCAGTGATAATGGCATTTGGATAAATATCTTTGATGCTCAAAAAATGCTATAACACAATACATTGCTAATGAATTTGTTGACCACATGGCATGTTTATTTTTATTTATAAAATATTATACCTAAACGTGTACATTTTCTTGTTTTCAAGTATGTCCTGGGGAGCAAGTACATTACAGTGTTACACATTGTAACATTTAAAAATCAATACACATATACATCAGTGGCGGAACTATCATTATCGCAGGTGTCGCAGCTGCGACCGGGCCCGTCACACCAGGGACCCGGCTGCCCCGTTGACCCCTGCGATAATGATAGATAAAAACCTGTACCGTTCGATCTGTACTGATCGCATAGTACAGGCCCTCCGGAGAGAGAGAGATGCGGCCCATGTGACATTGTCACAGGTAGCCGCACCTCCGCTTGTCTCACGCGCTCTGAGTATCCTAGAGCACCGGATGTAAGGTGCTCGAGCTGGTCTTGAGTTTGTCGGATAAGGAGGGAGCTGGAGTGAGTATGATGCTCAGGGGAAGTGGGAGTTTCCTAGAGAAGTAACTAAGCAAGCTGGCTGAATAGTGCACCTGGAGGTATCAGCCACTCTATCCAAATTATTGTGTTAATATCACATATGCAATATCGCAGTGACACTTGAAATGTGTAATTATGTATTCTGTATTGCATCAATTAGCTCAAGTAACAGCATTCAAAATACTTATTTACCAAAAGGTCCCACAATTTTGTAATTTATGTATAGCCCATGAGACCCATTTTGCCCGGCATGCATCTTTACATTCTTTATAAATCATAGTTTGAGTTCTTGTTCTCATTTACAATTATTTATTTTGCATAGTTTTCGTACATCAACCATGTCCGTTAAAATCTTTGGCATTTTCCTATACTCATCATTAGAGGGCGCATTTGCTCTATCCTTGATGAATGGGTAGCTGTCTTGGGCCGTTTCTTCTCTCTGACTTTGGAGTTGGTGGTAAGATAACTGTTGTTCCATTACTGTTTATGATCTGGCATCATTAATATTTGCCAAATATCAGAAGATATAAATGAAATGCCAGTAGTTCTATAAGTGTACCTACTCTCTATGGTACTCTCTATTTTTTATTATCTGAACTGTATATAATAAAAAAGAATCTCACTGTTTCTATTTGTGTCTCTCATCCATGGGGTTTCACAAATATTAGTTGTGTTAACTAATTTGGGGCCTATATATCGAGGGGTGCATTGTGTGTTAGACATCTCATGACAAAGCAGGTCAGTTAATAAAATGTCTTCTGCCAGAATTCTTCACTGCAGTTGAAGCATTGTACAACATACCCTTTTTATTAGCAGCCAATGACATTCACTAATTTTACCTACTAGATGTACAAAGGGATGAAATCATTAACTTCAGCTTAGCATAAAAACAGAGTCTCTTCTTCAAGAAAGATGGTTCTCAATCCTAGCAATAAATCTGGTAAGAATTACCAGTGAGGATTGGTTTGAGTTCCATGAATGTTCTCACCTTTCCCTTTAGTAATTATAATATTCACCAAACTTTAGCCATTTCATATAACTGAAGCCACAGTTATTATTGTAATAAGTGGGTTTTAAGAAAAAAAAACCTGCTAAACTATGTACAGACTCAAATACGATATATAGTGGAGTACCTCAAGGATCTGTTCTTGGACCCATTCTCTTTAATATTTTTATTAGCGATATTGCAGAAGGTCTTGTTGGCAAAGTATGTCTTTTTGCTGATGATACAAAGATTTGCAGCAGGGTTGATATTCATGGAGGGATTAGCCAAATGATTTAGCTAAACTAGAAAAATGGTCAGAGCAGTGGCAACTGACATTTAATGTGGACAAGTGCAAGATTATGCACCTTGGGCGTAAAAACCCAAAAGCAGAATATAGACTATTTGGTACAGTCCTAACCTCAACATCTGAGGAAAGGGATTTAGGAGTAATAATTTCAGAGGACTTGAAGGTAGGTAGGCAATGCAATAGAGCAGCAGGAAATGCTAGCAAAATGCTTGGTTGCATAGGGAGAGGTATTAGCAGTAGGAAGAGGGAAGTGCTCATGCCATTGTACAGAGCACTGGTGAGACCTCACTTGGAGTATTGTACGCAGTACTGGAGACCGTATCTCCAGAAGGATATTGATACTTTGGAGAGAGTTCAGAGAAGGGTTACTAAACTGGTTCATGGGTTGAAGGATAAAACTTACCAGGAAAGGTTGAAGCATCTTAACATGTATAGCTTGGAGGAAAGACGTAACAGGGGGGATATGATAGAAACATTTAATTACATAAAGGGAATCAACACAGTAAAGGAAGAGAGTATATTTAAAAGAAGAAAAACTACCACAACTAGAGGACATAGTCTTAAATTAGAGGGGCAACGATTTAAAAGTAATATCAGGAAGTATTACTTTACTGAGAGGGTAGTGGATGTATGGAATAGCCTGCCAGCAGAAGTGGTAGAGGTAAACACAGTCAAGGATTTTAAGCATGCGTGGGATAGACACAAGGCTATCCTAGCTATAAGACCGGGAACGGGGGACTAATAAATGTACTCAAAAAAAAAAAACATTGTGCCGACACATTCTATGTTTCTATGTTTCTATATATTTAGAATAATGCTTACCTAACAGTTATGGGTACTTTGTAAGTACAGAAATTCCCATCAAGACTGCAGTGTGTATAATTATTAACCCTTTAATGCCCATGGGGAAGTAGCATGCCATCCAGATTTTCTTAGAGATGGCATGATACGTCCCCCTCATAAAATTAAATTAAAGCCCAAAGCAGGAAGTTAAAAAGTAAACATGTGCTAAAATGATATGGCTGCTGGGACATATTTTTTCTCTCCCCCTGAATTGTAGTTGCCAGGCCCCTATAATTTGGTAAGTCCATCTGCATGCAGATGCTTAAAGTGCGAAAATGCAGTCCAGCTGCTATAATTCAGAGGCAGAATAAATAACAATACAATAGAGAGGTCCTGGGTTATGGAAAGGAAGAGAGAGTTTGTCCAACATGAACAATATTGGTGCTTACTCTTGGCAAAAACAGATCAGCACCTTGGCGCTGACCACTTTTACAGGGTTATGTTTGGGAAGAAACTCAACCCAGAATGTTTTTTTTATTGCAGACTGTCCTTATTTTATTATTCTCTTCTCCCAGCTAAAATGTCATCATCTTTCAGTTGTCCCACCTCAATGCTTTCATAAGCTCTTCTTCTCTCCGTGTAAGCCAACCTTCTCACCCTCACCTTCCCTGCTCCTCTGCTCTATCTATCTGAGTATAGTTCCGATTACTTGTTACCTTAATTCTAATTCTTCCCACCTGTTACAATAATAATAATCTGCTTTCCCAACACACATCATCTCTAATTTATTTCACCATCAATAAACTTTTTGGCGGTGGCATGAGTGTCACATTGGCACTAAGGGTTCTCTAAACTGATTCTCAGCATCAGGGGCATGCCTAGAGTACCAGACCAGAACCTATTTTTGGCACCCTTCCCCACCATCATTTTTAAATTAAAGAGTGCCATCTCTTTCCGCAAACAGCTTGCCTGTGTTCCTCTTTAGCCAAACAGCTTGCTAGTACAATTTTTCTTCACCACCTCCATAGACTGGTTATTCCCAACAATTTTGTTGACTGGACCCATGACATCCTGCAGGTTGTCATTTGTCCTCCTTAGGCTTATCTTCTGGGCTGCTGCCCATACCACCAAGCTGCAGTGCTGGCAAAGGATTTTGAGCACTGCCATTTTCTCCTTTGCCGAAAACTCTGGACTTTGTGCTTTGCCCTTGCCTTCCCCCTTCCCCTCCTTCCAGTGTCCTGGTCCCTGCCTGCCCTGACTCTTGGCTTGCCATGTCTGGCCAAATTAAAAAAAAATTCCATTGGGAATAGCGTGAAACTCAGCGGCAATGGTGAGTGCCAAACTGACAATCACTAAATGTTAACATAAACGTAAGCAAAGAATCAACGCAAGGTCAAACATGCACATTACCCACTAAGGGGATTTAAAAAGTGAGCAAAATAATGAAGCCGTTAAAAATAAATAAACCAATCGCATGTAAAGACACATGATTCACAGAGCCCAATCAGGATGAGTATAAAAACAACCATACCCATTTTTACCCACCGTAAGAGGGAAGATTATATATATATATAAAAAGCATGCCATTGACTTCCAAATCCTCTGAAGGCAAAGGGAGGGATTTGATCCCCTGTTGATTTTGAACGTTTGCCCACTGACAAATAAATGATCAGTCTATAATTTTAATGGTAGGTGTATTTTAACATTGGGAGACAGAATAACAAAAAAAAATCCAGAAAAACACGTCAAAAAAGTTATAAATTGATTTGCATGTCAATGAGTGAAATAAGTATTTGATCCCCTAACAGTCAGCAAGATTTCTGGCTCCCAGGTGTCTTCTATACAGGTAACAAGTTGAGATTAGGAGCACTCTCTTAAAGGTAGTGCTCCTAATCTCAGTTCATTACATGTATTATATGCACTCTATTACATGTATTATATGCACTCTATTGAGGGGGTGCCAGGCCAGAGATCTCCACCTTGATCCCCAAATGATTAGTAATAATATACAGGAGCCAGCACTCACAGTGGTATGATTCATTCCAAAAAATCCAACAGGATAAAGATCCTGTTGGATTGAAACGTTGCTTTTGTTTGGAATAAATCCTATCACTGTGAAGACCAAAGAGCTGTCCAAGGATGTCAGGGACAAAATTGGACAAGGATGGAATGGGCTACAAGACCATCGCCAAGCAGCTTGGTGAGAAGGTGACAACAGTTGGTGCGATTATTCGCAAATGGAAGAAACACAAAATAACTGTCAGTCTCCCTCGGTCTGGTGCTCCATGCAAGATCTCACCTCGTGGAGTTTCAGTGATCATGAGAACGGTGTGGAATCAGCCAAGAACTACACGGGAGGATCTTGGGATTTTTTTTTTTTTAAGATCTACCAATTGATATGTATTATTATGTATAACATGTATGAACTCTATATTATCTGATAGTGTTTATATATCACAAGCGATAGTATATATCGGATGACATGACATTTTTACTGACATTTACAAAAACTGTATATATCTAGTAACCTCTACTTTAACATTTCAATTAACTATAACTGGATACAGTTTCTAAGGATGTGGTCGTTTTGGGAGTATCCATGACTTGTAAAATCCCAAGGCTCAGGCCTTAATGTGGGTTGCTGCTTTATTTATTATGTATATATTATTCGAAGGTGGGTTGCTATTATATATATACCATTACACTAAAACACATCAGATATTAAAGAAAACATCATGTAATATTTTACAAAGTATTACGTACAATAGCGCAGACAAACAAATGGCATTCTGGTATGTTGTTATGGTTTACAGATTGGATCTTGTTTTTTTTAGAATTTGTTGCATGTACCAAGGTGAGGTTTGAAAGGCTTGTTTAATTTTTCTTTTTAGGTCCAGAGACTGTTATGGATGGCTTATCTCTATAAAACACAAAGTGTAGACTGCTGCGCCTGTATGTGAACGGGTATGCAGCACTCGGGCACCGCTAGTGTCTCACTTCTAGCAAAGTAAATACAATACAAAGAAAAACGTGACCAGTGCGCTTCAACCAACACTACACACACTGTATATTTACCCTTAAAGCAAGTATGTATCTTGCAGTGTTGTGCAAAGGGAATATGAAAAATAAAAGAATAAAACACACAATAGTGTAATATATCAAAGAAAAAGTGAAATAAAGGTGAATGAATGGTGCCAAATGGCCACTCACATTCGTCTGAGCAACTACTTGCTCAGGGATATCAGCATAGGGGAGCCCAGGGAAAGGGTTAATGATGATCCGTCACTTCATCCATGAAGACTCCATAAAATATATAGTTTAAAATCTGAAGAGTCCTCAATTTCAATAAAAGCAGTAAAAGTAGTAAAATCCTTGAAAAAGAGTCCAGTGTTTGCACATCCCTTGTCTCCTGTAGCACACAACGCGTTTCTCCTCTTAGGTACTTGAAAAAGCCTCACCTAAGAGGAGAAACGCGTTGTGTTCTACAGGAGATGCTGTGCTTTCATCATAAGAGATTTTTTGTGCTGTTTTGAACTTTATCACTGAACACATTTTTTATGTCCACACAGAGGTGCAGCTAGGTTCCAAATGTGTGTATTCTTTGTTTTTCAGTTAAAGTAAATTTTAATAGAATGTTGATATCACAAAGTGCTATTGACTGACAGTTCAGTGAAACCTTGAAATATTTCTATGAGGATTTAGAGGCTACCACATTGGTTCTGGTGCATTTCTGCCTTTGTCAGTTTCAGCAGGTATCAGTAGGTCTCATAGTGTAATAATTTATCCTTTTGTTAGTAACTGATGTGCAGCATGTGTATAATTTAATACCAATAGAGAAAGAAGTGTTTTAAGGTGCTAATATAAAGGATCTCTTATAATCCAAATAAAAAAGCTGCTACACACATCCCCTTTGGTCCCCTTTAACAGCTCTTAAAGAATAAAGTCAAATAGGAAGAAAATGGAGCACTACAGACTATTAACAAAAATACACCCAATGTCGCAAGCACAAAGACCAATAGTTACATTTTGATGGTTAGACAGGTAGCCTCCTACAAAATACTGGGATGTTAACTCAAAGAAAAGAGAGAAGACAACAATAGTGCTCTCTCTTATATACTCCAATATAAAGCACACTATATATATATATATATATATATATATATATACTCACTGACTTGGACTAGAGCAGAAAGACACTGCTCAATCTTAAAGCATCTACTGCATGCATTCAGTTAACTTGACATACACTCCTTATGGTAAGTGCTAGTTCCACCTCTTAGCGTAGAGTAGGTATCATATAAAAGGAAAATATTTTTAACAAATAAAAGACAGGTTTAAAATCTTACATCAGATTGTGGTGACCGCTCTCTTCTCGAGTGTCACAAATGCGTTAAAAAGCTGTGTACATCAGCAAGAATTCTGGGAACATTCACTGGCGGATGAATTGCGCATTACTTGTAGAAAAAGACATTAGACGTGTTTCACCCCTCCCAGGGATTTTTCAGTGACTTCTTCTAATTTAATAATGTGTGGCGGTACCCCACTGAGTGTTTGTGATTGTGCAACTTTGTTTAACAATGTTTGAAATGTGCTTTAAATTTGATCCAGAATTGGAATGGATTAAATATGTGAAAATGGTCCTTGTTTAGTTTAACTTTACCGCCTGCATTAACCTTTTTTTAATGCTGATCGGCCAGGTAAGCCATGGTCTACATTGCAGTAATTTTGTGGACAACGTGTTTCCAGAGTTTTTCATGGTTTCCTTAACAGGTGTGGTAATCTCATTGTGTTTATAGGGCTTTTTTTTAACAGGTGTAGTAACAATGCATTACAAGAATAGAGTTTTTTTGTTATGGGTGTAGTAATTTTTAACCCCTTTATGACCAGACTGTTTTTGGAATGTAGTGAGTTACACTTCTAAGGTGTTTGTGTTTAGCTGTAATTTTCTTCTTTGTCGTTTGCTGTACTAACACATATTATATATTGTGGGTTTTTTTATGGACAAGAAGGGCTTTACTTTGATGCCATTATTTTGTTCATATTATTTATTGTATTATAAAAAATGTATTTGTAAAATCTTTTACTAGGCTTCATAAGCAAATGAAAAAAACTGCTAAATAGATTCTAATATTGGTTTTGAGTTTAGAAATACCCAAAGTTTATATGTTTTTTTGCTTTTTTTATATTATAGGGTAATAAATACAAGTAGCACATAGCTGGGGGGTTTTTCTTCAAAATATTCGTAACTGACATTGTAACACCAATATCTGTCATGAATCATCCCCCACATGTACACATTTTTCTAAAGTAAGCATTCCAGGGTATTCAACTTGGGGTATTTTGACACTTTTCATCCACCAATCTTAGACAGGTTTTTATTTGTGTTTTTTTCCACACACTTTGTTCTTTAGGTATGAATTTAAAGGGGTTGTTCTGCTGCTTGGAGCCAATGCTTGGAGCCAATGCAAAACACTGGCCCCACTAGCAGTCTTTTTTTGTTTTTAAATAAAATATCCCTAGAGGACCACAGACAGACCTAACATGTCACTGATCATTTACGGAATAATTTATTATTGTTATATAATTTATTAGTATTTTTTAAACCTGTTTTAATATCATTTATTTAATTTTATCTACTTTTTAAATTTATTTTTATTTTTATTTAACCCTTACCTTAACCCTAGGGTTAGTACAAACCCTAATTCTAACTATAGGATTAGGGTTTTTATGAAGGGTTAGCACAATAAAAAGAAATAAATATGTCCTTGACCATCATCGGTCACGAAGGGAGTTTTTCCCCATGACAGTCCAGGACCATCATTCGTCACGAAAGTGTTAATGGGTGCTGTAATTTTTAATGGGTGCGGAGATTTATGAAACTGACTGTAGCGCACCCGTTGACCTAGAAGGCATAGGATCAAGACTGCTCTGTAAATTCTAGATAACTGCAGTTTTTTCATTAATGGGGGCCATAGAATCTAGGCCAATATCTGTTGACAATGGCCTCTTGACTAAAACGTTAGGATACTGGTGGGTTAAAAGGGACTATTCGTGAATGGCAAAAATATAGCATTAATAGCTAAGTTGGAAAGATACAAAAGATGGAGAGTTTTTCAAACACAAAGAAGATGACAATTATGCTCACAATCAATGTGAGAGACTAGAAAACGTTTAGATGAATTTACTTTTTCCCAAAAAGGTGCCACTACGTACTAGACTAAATTCTACATCTTTTGTCAAATACATGGCATAAGGTGTCCAAAACAATTTTTTACCATTATATAGAATAAATATAGCGATATAGCTATTTCTCTGTTAGCTATAGTGAACCCCTTTTAACACCAGGTATTTTATACTGCACAACATGAAGCAAACATGCACTCTGCTGTCTTTAGGAAATGAAACAATTAACTTATAAGAATTATTATAAATTCTGAGCTTTATAAAAAGTGACGGTTAAATACATACATCTGAGAAAATTATCACATCATTAAAGTGCTTTTTTCTTTTATGACTGATGGAAACATCCTTTTTTTAATCAATTGACATCATACGGCGAATTTCTCTTGATCAAGGAAACTTTCTGATGCTCAAATTGGAATGATGAATAGAGACATCTTTGATTAGACATGGATAACTTGTATAATATTTTTCAGGCATATCATTTGGCTATACCTTGACTTGTTTCTTCATTGATTAGTATTTGGTTGTTCTTAACATCAATTAAGAAATTTAAATGTGCATCTTACAAATGCATAAAGCGTCTTATTCCTGAATGTCAATGTCTTGAGACATGCCATAAAGTATTTGTTTCTGCTTCTCAACAGTATTCGTGACAGCACACAACCATCTTAGGCAGATTGTTAAATCAAAACTGACAGTGCATGAAAAGGCATATGGATATCTTTGATATTAAACGTGGGGATTTTTTACAGCTTCTAACTGAAGGAAGATAGAAAAGTTCAGCTTAAAACAACACAAATACATCAGCTGTGTCATTCAAGCTATGTTTTCACAGTTTGGTTCATTTCACAGGGCTGACCTTTTATCCCAATCTCACAAAGCCTTTACAGACACATTTAAGTTCTACAGACACATCTGTCAACCTCTGACAACCATATACAACACATTTAAAACATTGCATAACCTATTGGATTCAATGTACAAAACCCACACTGCTACTTAATCAATGAATCTACAATCTCGGTGAAAGATTGTTCTTGTTCCATCAGATTGTGTTTATTACATGTCATGTTCACTGATCTTAAAAGGCATTAAATATTGTGACACCAGACAATGAACAGTAAAATGACCAGTTCTACATTCCACATACACCTTGCCAGTGAATGGTTTTACCTTTGCATGTCACTAGGTGTCCACATTATTCCGGAATGTGAAGTCAACAGTAAGGTTTATAGAACAGATTTTGATCTGCAGTATAAATTATAATAGTAGAATATAATCTGAAGTATTTCCAATGGATGTTACTATTGCCTATCATCCAGGGATTAAATGATAACTAAAGCCGCATAACAAGTAAGTCCTATATTAAAGGCAGTCTTGACTAATTCATACTATGTATAAAGTAAGCCTGGCCCCACATTTGCTGTATGGCTCAGGTATACACTAGTCTTGTTCAAAATTCTATCGTAAGATCGATATCTTTATTGACACGTGACACATGATACTTGTCTGGCATTTCTTGAACCGAAATTGATTTAACATTCAATTTGTATATATTAAAAAGTATACAAATCATTATCATTGAATACCTGATGACATCTTGTGGAGTCAAATCAAGAAAAACAATTCTTTAATGCTGAAGAAAACAATTATTTTTTATCTGCTCTAGAGTATGCCCTTCTCAATTCTTCCCTTTACCCTTATACCACACACTTCTAATTGCATTTTTGATTTGGTAGACATGGTCAGTTCATTAGTTTTGAATATACCCTTTTTTTTTCATATTAAAGTTTGGCTTATTCATTCATCACTTTGTTTCACAAGAAACAGAATTCTTTAATGAGACACTAAAGGTGCTTGATTCATTTAGTCTATAATGCTACAACTATGAATCTCTTCATAATTTTCACTGGGGCTCTCAATCTCAACACTGATTTTTTTTAACTATAATTACTAGTAGAATAATCTGAATCTCCAATATGTTGCCTTGGGAAGAAACATGGCTTGAATCTTTCATTAGATTATTACACTCATAACCCTTTTTGATATGTTGTATCCACTAAAGTGCCACATAAATCATCTTTGCTACACAGGCATGTCTGTATCTTTATGTTTTTCTGCATCAGTTAGGTCAACATCCCCTGTCTTTCTTTTTTTTTAATGATATATATTTTTTTATTAATAAATCAACTATTATTGCTATTAAGGCATTATCCAGTCTTCAGCTCTGACAACCATTCATTCCCATTTTTTATCCCTGTATTGATGGCCCATCTGATTCAGCAACTCTATTCCTTGCAGTTAGTTCTCTTTTTCTGATTCACTACATTGTCTGGATGCCTCTTGGACTTTCTAAATACCTTACCTTGAGAAATTGTACCCGTTTCTGAAGCCACTGGTTCTATTCAGACACCTGTAATTCAAGTGATTTTAAACCTCACACAATGCCTTCAATGGCAATTCTACTGGGCTGATGATCTACTTGTCTGGCAGCCACAGCTCATAGCTACTGACTTGATTGTAAAGCCTCATACTGTAAGATTAATGCTGTAGCTTCTCACATCTTTACATTCAAAGGATCAAGACGATTTACTTATGGTTATAATCATGAGAGAGAAAATTGCAGGGAACTGAGAAGTTTATTTCAAACTTGGGGCCAAAGTAGTCAAGTTGGATACATTCTCCCATGCCACAGAATGGGAGAATGGGAGGATTTTCCCAACTTTTCTATTTTGCTATTTTGAAATTAACATCTCAGTTACCTGCAATTCTCTCTTTCATGAAGAAAAGCTTCAGTTTTATTTCAGTCCTATGATATAGACCAGAAGCATTGAACTTCAAAATTTAAAAAGTGAGCATGTCATGTTGGTACTTAACAGTAAAGTTGCAACTCTCTCTGAGCACCATCATCCAGTGGCGTCCCAAGCAGGGGGGATGTGGACCGCACCGGGTGACACGTGTGCTGCCGGCATCCCCCACAGCGCATCGTGCTGCTGAACTTTTTTTTTTTTTCTGGCAGCCACAAACGCAGAATTCGTCAATGCGACGTTACGTCACATCTAGTGGCTGTGTTTCCATCCTCTCTGCAGGAGGGAAGACTGCACAGAGGAGACGTCCTGGAACACGGAGCAGCATATAAGGTAAGTACTGGGGAAGGGGGGGAGGAGGGTGTTATAAAATTAGCAAAATACTACCATATTGAGGGGTTAAATGCTGGCATATTGGGTGACAAAATGTTGGCATATTGAGGGGTTAAATGCTGCAATATTGAATGGCAAAATTCTGGCATATTGAGGGGTTAAATACTGCAATATTGAATGGCAAAATTCTGGCATATTGAGGGGTTAAATGCTGCAATATTGAATGGCAAAATTCTGGCATATTGAGGGGTTAAATGCTGCCATATTGAATGGCAACATTCTGGCATACTGAGGGGTTAAATGCTGCAATATTGAAAGGCAAAATTCTGGCATACTGAATGGCAAAATAATACTGGCATATTGAGTGACAAAATACTGACATATTGAGTGGCAAAATAATGGCATATTGAGTGGCTAAATACTGGCATACTGAATGGCAAAATACTAGCATATTGAATAGTAAAATACTGGCATATCGAGTAGCAAAATAATACTGGAATATATTAAATGGCAAAATACTGGAATATTTAATGGCAGAATAATACTGGTGTATTATCAGGCAAATTGTCTGGCTTATTAATGGCAAGGGAATAAAAACAAGGAATGCAATTTTTCAATAACATTTTTATCACATCTCCTGTGTGTGGCATAGTTAATGGGCTCCTGTGTGTGACATAATTTGTGAGGCTCCTGTATGTGGCATATTTAATGGGCCATCTGACTGGCATTACTAAGGAATCTGTTTGGCATGGTATTGGAGGAAATCCAGGGGGGTGACACCATGAGTTACTGCACCGGGTGACTCCAACCCTAGTGACGTCTCTGCCATCATCATTTTCTTTTCAAATATATTTTTAGGGGAAAACAGATGCCTGGACTACAGGATACTCATAAAAAGAGAAGGTATATTCTTCTTTAAATGTATTGCAAATAAGTTCAATAATTTGTTTGCCTTTGAGGATTTACAAGGAGTAGATGAATGGGTGTATTATATGGGTGACAAAAGCTCTAGTATTCCAAACTAAAATGAGTCTTATATATGATTATATAAATTCAGGGACATGAGTTAAATAAGGTATTTGTGGGACCACCCTGAATGTAACTAGAAATGTATAGACACTGTGCAATATGTTCTAGTAGTAGAGCTGATTTCCAATTCTATAGAATAAAAACTCAGCCAAACGCGTACCATTTTTAGATCTGTGTTATGAAATATGCCTTTATATATGAATAATAGAACAGTGCTAGGAAGTAGAATAAGTGAATGGAAGATTACATCTCTCCTGTTATTATCTCCCATTTATTCTAGTCTAGAACAGCGGGATTAAGACACATGCTTAAGACACATGCTATAAACTAATAAAATATACTTTACCTATTACTGGAGAAGCATGTATAAGTGCATTGAGACGTATGGAAAAATGGACAGAAGAATTTAAGTTTAGATGAGGTATGTTACATCCCAGCTGTAGCCAGGATATGTTTGTTGTTGGGCAGCAGTGATTTATCAGGTGTCAAATATTCTCTCAGTTATGTAATAAATAGCTGGAGGTTAATGAACCAGTAAGTAGAATGAGACAGTCATGGTGTGCCTTTACTCTGCAAAAAACATGTAACAAATATGCAATATAATATGGGTCTTTTCCAATATTCATTTAAAATTATGCATTTACAAACTTAAACCCAGGTCCTGGTTATAAAGTTATATACCTGTAACCAAAATACTATCAGTTTACCATAAATAAAAGATGAAAATAATTCCAATGCATTTAATATTATGTGGCTATACATTTAAAATGTTAAACAGTTTATATGTTGTGCAACAAAATCATGAAAACTACTTGGGAATACTTATAACTTAGCTGGTATTTCTCCTGAAATTGCTTTGCTTCTTATTTAGAAAAATAATCATTATTCATGATAACAATCTACCACTGTATAGGACAGTGCTCACAAAAAACTCTTTCATCTAGAACTCAAGAGAGAGTCATTGTAGGGAGAGGCTGAGGAGTAGAGGACTTTGTAGGTTAAAGATAGAATTTTATCCTAGAGCAGATAAGGCTTTTTGGACATAAAAGTCCAAAGTAGATCACTGATCCTAAACAAACAAGTAGATCTATGTAACTAAAGGTTGATGAACAAAAACACAAAGGTGTGAATGAGAGTGACATAGACTAGCCCTAAGTTATACGGATATGTTTTTCCAGGACCTAAGAAAAAAAGCTGTTCATGCAAACAATCCTATTTGAATGAAGTGGTGTGGTCTGTCAAAGCAAGGTAATTAATTCCATAGAACATGTGTAATGCGTGGCAGTTGTAATTATTAATTAAAAGTAGATCTGTATGTGGTGTATAATTATCCTACATGTTCAGCTCAGGACAGTTACAGCTATAGCTTCACAAGCCTGTGCAATTGGATCCTTCTGTCTTCACCCAAGATAGTCAAATGTAAGGATGTAAGAATAACCATCTTCTGCGATATGGTAATTGTAGGTAAGAATTTACCTCAGCTTCCCAGCAGCAAAAATGGAACCATTCATTGGCAACACCTGGCTGAGGCATATTTATAACCAGCATCCTCTTCCTCTCATTGTCCTGTGGTCTGTTGCTTATGCATTACTCTGCAACCTATTTTTCTTTGCTGATCTATGTTGTTTCCTGAACTTGTCCCACTCCTCTCCCTCTTTATAACCCTGCGTGTTCTAATTCAGAGCTGCATGGATGGATGTGTCACATTAGCCTGCTGCTGACTGTGCTTTGTGCTTTCAACCATCTTAACACTGTGATAGTTGGCAATTTGTAGTGAAGGTATTTTGCTCAGAACACATCACAGCAGATGGTGTGCCAAAAGTTACCAACCACTACTGTGGAGATTGGACCAGACAGAAGTGAGCGATACAGTGTCACTTCTCAAATCAAATTAAGGTTCCTATTGTTTGAATAACAAAATAGATTAAAAAAAAAGAAAAGGAGAAAGGAGTCATTAGAAGGTGGACTTTTCCCAGCATAGATACAATTTCAAGTTACTTAAATGTAGGCATGTTTAAATTAAGAAGAATGCAAATAAGATATAGAAATACTCCCTCATACTAGTTTGACCATATTATAGTCCAACAATACAGAAAACAGTGGAAAAGGTAGTGAAAACTGTAGATCTGAAATCACACTGAAGTGGCACAAATGCAGGTACCTTGGGTGCTCCAAACTGATTAAACAATAGGTTCCATTACCTTTCTCCGCTCCAACCAACATGTGAGTACCACATCACCTTACTTACAAGCAGGCATCCGCATAATTAATCTACAGGAGAGGCAGTTTACATTTTTCAGTCCTTTATTCGGAAAAATTTAAAAGGGTTTTATACAAACAGATATTTCCAAACAAACAGGGAGCAATATGCCGAGATCCAGTTACCAAATGAGTAGTAGTAGTCAAAAAGGGGTAGAAAATGATATTGTAAATTGTATAGCATTAGCCACAGTTATTTTACTTTGAATGGTTCATATTACCTACAACGATGTATTGTAAGAAATTGCTTAGATTTGAATCTCAGGCCCTATCAAATAGGCTGTTGAATAGAGGATATCCCCTCACAAACATCAAGAGAGGGTATAATATTGCTAAATCTCAAAATACATTGGAACTATTACCAGAGAAATCCAATCAAAAACAAAATAACACTCTCCTAGACACTAAAGACATAGTACAGGCTTTTGAAACACACTACACCATCTTATTCTAAGAGCACCCTGGTAATATGCCATTGGGCTTATCGCTCCTTCAACAAGCCTCCCTTAACAGAAATTCTAACACACAGCAAGATGTTTTAAACAGCCCCATTTTGGAGGAAGAGGTTCGCCAAACTCTCACCTCCCCAGCCAACCTTAAATCGCTTGGACCTGACGGCTTCTCCTCCGAATTTTACAAACCCTTGAAACTTGGCATAATCCCAACACTAACTGACCTTTACAACCAGATATTTGGAACAGGCCCCAGCAGGATCTCTGTTAAAATAACAAACTATTTTAATTGCCAAACCAGACAAAAACACAGAATTAATCGACTCATATAGACCTATCACGCTTCTGAACACTGACATAAAAATCTTATCAAAAATCATAGCTTATAGGCTTCAAACTTTTATTGTGTCTGATACATAATCACCCTGGAATAAGAAGCATCGGGGTGGAGATGTCGTGCATGCAGGCCACGGCCTTCGTGGACGGTGTCCTATTATTTCTGGACTATCCACTCATAGACTGGCCAGTGATGTCCACTTTGATAGACAATTATGGTTCGGTCACTGGGTTTACTGTCATTTTTTTTCAGGGGGGGGGGGGTAAATCAAATTATATTGGATTTTAACACAATTTAGTTCTCTTATGCAGCTGAATGGGAGAATTTTGTGTTCTAATTTGTGAAATTCCCATCTCAGTTCCCTGCAGTGCTCTCTTTATTGAGTAGACAGTCTAATATATTTCTCAGTCATTGTGGAAAGTCCGATTTCCATAATTTCCCCAAAGGTTTTCTGGAGAAATACTATAGTAGATTCTAAAAGCAAAAACATCTATCAAGATAAATCTGGTGAAAATAAGGTATCGAGGTATTGGGCAGAAGATTGAAGATGAAGATGCCAGGAGATTTCCACTCTATACCAGGATTTAGACCCTCAATATGCCAAGATTTGCACCTCAATTTGCCAGGATTTAGCCACTCTATGCCAGGTTTTGCCACTCTATACCAGGATTTAACCCCTCAATATGCCAGGATTTTGCCACTCAATATGCCAGGTTTTGTCACTCAATATGCCAGATTTTGCCACTCTATGCCAGGTTTTGCCACTCTATACCAGGATTTAGACCCTCAATATGCCAAGATTTGTCCCTCAATTTGCCAGGAGATTGCCACTCTATACCAGGATTTAGACCCTCAATATGCCAATATTTCCACCTCAATTTGCCAGGATTTTTCCACTCTATGCCAGGTTTTGCCACTCTATCCCAGGATTTAGCCCCTCAATATGCCAGGATTTTGCCACTCAATATGCCAGGTTTTGTCACTCAATATGCCAGATTTTGCCACTCTATGCCAGGTTTTGCCACTCTATACCAGGATTTAGACCCTCAATATGCCAAGATTTTGCCCCTCAATTTGCCAGTATTTTGCCACTCTATACCAGTATTTTGCCACTCTATACCAGGATTTAGACCCTCAATATGCCAAGATTTGCACCTCAATTTGCCAGGATTTTGCCACTCTATGCCAGGTTTTGTCACTCAATATGCCAGGATTTGCTCATTTTTTGCCCCCCTCCTCTCATTCCCTAGTACTTACCTCCTTGTTGCTGCTCTCTAGTCGTTTCCTCCGTGCATCTTCCGTCCTGCACGGAGGAAGGAAACTCCTGGTCACGTTTTTTTTTTGTTTGTTTTTTAACTTTATTGAAGTCGTGCAGCATCAATAAAGTTAAAAAAAACAAAAAAAAACTCGACAAGAGTTTCCTTCCTCCGTGCATGACGGAAGATGCACGGAGGAAACGACTAAGGTTAGTGTAACAGGGAGCTTAACGGCAGCGTTAAGCTCCCTGTTACATCAAAGGCAGTGGAGGGGGCACTTTTTTTTTTCTTCTTGAAAATCCAGGGGGGGGGGCAAGCCCCCCCTTGCCCCCCCCCCCCCCCCCCTGCGGACGCCCATGGAAGAGAGAATGAAAAATGGTCGGTTTGTATAGCGGCAAAATCTGTTTTTGCAGAAGGAGGCAAAATACCTGCTTACACCTGCTCTGCCTACAGATAGTATATAAGTTTAATCCATGAAAGCAAATGATTCTAATGATGAGCTTCTATGGCAGAATTCAGAACTTGTACACGAATGCAAGCAGATTCAAAGGCAAAAACTTTCAAATCAAGCAGATTTTGTATGAAAAGAAAAAAATAAATCAATTCAAAATGTCACGAAATATTTCACAATGATTCATTAAGAAGTAAGGTATTTTAGGCACTTTGATAAATCTGCTCCTTACAATAAAAAAAATGCGCAGTCTTATTTTTCATATGAGAAAAATGATCACACTTTTTGATTAATCTACCACATAATCATTCACAAATAACTCCTCGGAAAATAATGAAAGTGTTATGAAGAAGCATACACCGGCAAAAGAGGAAATCCTGGCTTTCTCTTTACATAAAGTATTTCATAGTCAGTTACACATTTCAAGAACAAAATGTCTGCATTCCCTGACTGACTAAAAGGAATTCTGTCACTTAAACAGCACTTAACCCTTTAAGGACCAGGGATTTTCCTGGGCCAAGGACCAGAGCGTTTTTCAATTTTTAATACGCGGTTTTTGAAACATAAATTTCCTCTCTCTCATTTAACGTACCCATACAAGTTATATGTTGTTTTTTAGAGGACAGTTAGAGCTTTCTTTTGATACCCTATACATAAAAATGATTTACATTTTAGTATTAAAAATATACATATAAAAGAGGAAATTTTTGAGGAAAAAAAAGTTTTTCCCCATTATTTTCCCAATAATAAGCTACATAACTAGTGCAACACTAACCCACTTATCCCCCCTAATTAACTAACTAATAAAAAAGAAAAATATTGGTTCCCAAACCCCCCATAACAAAAAAGACAGAAAAAAACTCTGAAGAGTGCGATGTCAGATCAGTAAAAATCATGCAACAGGCATGCAGGGGTTACATTTTATTAAATAAATATATTAAAATTACCTTTATTTATTTAAAAAAACTTTATAAATTGTAAAAATAAAAAAATCTGTTAAAAAAAATTAAATGAGGGCCATAAAGTGGAAGGAAACTGATCACAGTTAAAAACTGTGATCAGCAATGAAAGGGTTAATTTTTTTTTTTTTTTTTTTTAACCTATGTGTATGTAATTAATTTATTTTTACTTACAGGTCACTCTCTGTGCTTCACTATAAGAATGTGAAGCACAGGGAGTGAAATAGAGGCAAAGTCAGTGTGTGAACACACTGACTTTGCCATCTAATTTGCATGTTATCGCGGTGATCACTCAATCACCGCGATCACATGCCCGGAAACTGACCGATCGGGTCCAGGAGCTTTGCCTCGGGTGCGAGGCTTAGTCCTGGACCCGTTGCAGACTAGCTGGCGGTGCCCACGGAGCGCACCGCCGGCTAGACTGCATGACGAGTTAACTCGTCATAAGGTCGCTAATGGTTAAAGAGCAACACTTAAGAGTAATGATGAGCATGACAATTAATTTAACCACTAAAGGGGAGATGTTACATAGTAGTTTAGGTTAACAAAAGACTTGCGCCCATCAAGTTCAACTATTTTCTAAGACGTCTTTTCTCTTGTGTGAAGAAATGTAACTTTTCTAGCCTTTCTCCATAACTAAAACCAGTGTGTATTAGTGAGTGGTATGTGTCAGAATATGTTTGTGTGTAGTAGTATGAATGTACATTAGTGAATGTGTGAGTGTTAGGTGTGAGAGTGTGTATGTGTTTATTATTGAGTGTTATGTGTTAGGTTAGATTCAAAATGCAAATTGTCATCTTTGCGTGTCCTAATGTACATGGTTTACATGTGCCAGTCTTGACATTTCAGGTTTATCCAATTAGTGACAGAAGTGCAAAAAAAGCAAATCTTCAACAAATATAATCATATCAATTATACTTTTCTGACACTTTTACTGCACCAACGTTTACACATCCACTACTATTAGCATAATTGCAATAATATCGCTAAAATAGAGATTTATTTAACTATAGGGTCTATTCACTCAAGAGTAGACTGTAATGAACTGCAACAATCAGACATAATCGAAGCTGAAAACACAAGCAAACTGCATCATTTTACTAATTCCCTTAATTGATGCCTGACTTTTACAGTTCACTTGCCAGTTCAGTTTTTAGTGAATAGACCCTACTATATTTTAAATTTGACAATACCTTATGGCATTAAACTGTGATACCAATGAACCACAATTAAATTATTCTTTATTCTTCAGTGTGTTACTTAATATCCCTTTAATGGCACAAGGTGATGTGATCGACAGACAAGTGTCCTTTTGAGTGCAGTTCTTCTATAACAATGTATAAATGTTGTTCTTTATAGGTGGTTGTCCCTTTAAGTTTTGGAGTGACCTTCAAAATACTGAATATCAATCAGCTGCAAGAACCTTCAGTGGCCAGAGGAGTTAAGGAAAACAATTCATACAAACAAAGTAAGGATATAATTATTGCTCCTCTGGGATTGTGCTGTACATGTGTTCAGAACACTGCTGCTTTGCAAAAAGACATTTCCATGGTTTAAAGGAATGGACTTTGCGGTCAGAGATCTTGTGATGCTGGCTTCCTGGTTCCTTGACTCAGCCCTTCATGTGATGTGGAATACATTCCTATTATTTTCACAGTGTTTGCTACTTTTTTAACCGTTGGGTTTTGTTAATGCTGTCATTTTTTTACGGGTTGTCACTGGAGGGTATTGTTTGGTCTCTGGAGTCAGAGGAGGATTTATTTCAATTTAGAGCATATTCTGCTTATTATACGATATCAGAGATTGCTATTTTTAAATAACCTAATTTTTTTCCGAGATTCTCAGGAAACGTCACAAAGACGTACGAAAAGTTATTTATACTTGTGAATCACAACATAAATTAGCTTCTAGGGAATATGTCAATGTTTAAATCTGGTTTACAGCATACCGACTGAATTGTATATTGTGTGGGCAGAAATCAATATATCCTGTGTGTCATATCACCATATCTGTTATGACACACATCTTAACGGTAGTTTAGAGTTTATGATAAAACATAATGAATACAAAGAAGATCTCCATTTGCCAGATTGTAAGGGGCGAGTGCGCTTCTGTTGTACCTTTCTCAGTGCTCACTTACATTTACTGCACGATGTCTGATATGTCAGAGCATATAATGCCATTACCATTTGCTCTGTATCAGGCTGCATGTTCTAGTGCATGGGGACACTTATTGCTAGTCAGAGGTATCACTAGGGTTGGTATCACCCAGTGCGGTAACTCATGGTTAGGTTTTCCATTAATATGCCACAGCCAATTTGGCTATTAATATTCCAGCATTAGGTTTTCCATTAATATGCCAGTGTTACTGTATTTATATGCAACCCTCCCCCCTCCTCCCTGGTACTCACCTCCTGGCTGCTCCATGTCCCCGGCCGTCTCCTCCATGCTGTCTTCCCTCCTGCATGGACGAGGGAAACACAGCCACAGGATATAACGTGATGTCATTTCCGGTGGCAATTATGTCTTTTGTTTTAACTTTTTTATTTTCCAGCAAAAAATAAAGTCCATCAGCGCTATACGCTGCGCAGAGAATGATGTCCGCACTCCTCTTGGGATGCCACTGTTGCTAGTAAAAGCTAGTAAAAGAAGGATTAGTGCTGAGAGCAGGAGATCTTTGGAGGTGCTTCTACTAGCGCCAATTGTGAAGAAGGCCTTTATTATTGGGCACTGGACACCATGCATCAGTGACCCATAATCAGGGCCACTTTAAGACCTTAGTGGGCCCTAAGTCTTAAGCAGTGGACTCTCCTCGACCCAATTTTTCTAAAGTCGCAATATAAAAAACTGTATGTAAATGTAAACTTTTTAACATTATATGCAATTATTTTCATATCATATTCAACTATTTGTATATGTAATAAAAACGTTATTAAAAAATTGTATTTCTTGTTTTTATTCCCATTTTTATGCACCCACATTGCACCTGAAGGACTTAACACAGCACAATACTGTACCCACAGCACTTGCCATGCACTTACATTGCACCGACGGCACTTGATGTGCACTCATAGTGCACCCATGATTGGGATGCCACAGTGTCAATTTGCCCCACTGAACATACCACAGTGTCACTTTGCCTCACAGAACTGGCCCTGCAGAACATGCCACATGTACCGTTGCCCCATAGCACAGAAGATGTCACAACTTTACTTTGCCAATTAAAATGAGCCACAGTCATGTAGCAATTAACATGTCACAATCAGTTTGCCCATTAAAATATGCCATAGTTTATCCATTAATTTGCCACTGTTTGTTTGACCATTAATATGCCACAGCCAATTTGGCCATTAATATACCACAGCCAATTTGCCCATAAACATGCCACTGTTAGTTTGCCCATTAATATGCGACAGTCAATTTGCCAATTAATATGCCACAGCCAGTATGCTCATTAATATGTCACCGTTCATTTGCCCATTAATATGCCACAGCCAGTTTGCCTATTAATATGCCACAGCCAATTTGCACATTAATATGCCACTGTTAGTTTTCCCATTTATATGCCACTATTAGTTTGCCCATTAATATGCCAGTGTTAGTTTTCCCATTAATATGCCACCGTCAATTTGCCTAATAATAAGCAACCATCAGTTTGGCATTAATATGCCACAGCCAGTTTTTCCCAAAAAAATAATCTCCCTTCCCCAGTACTTACCAGGGTGCTTCTGTCTCGGCCGTCATAGCGAGCATACAAGGACATACATACTTGCTGTCATATCCATCAGCACTAATAGTAAGTCGGGTGGATGCGGACTGCCGGCTGCTGCCCGCATGACTGTTTCCATGTGAAACGTGAGAGCCTGCAGTCACCAGACTTAGGGGTGAGCACAGTATGACGGGGGCATACTCCATCCCATTGTGCTCTGAGACGGACGTAGTGCCAGAAGAAGATAGAAGGGACTGTCTGATGCCCAAAAATGCAAATGTTTATTTATATTAAAGTGTATTGAAAGTACTTTAAGATGCATAGTTTATATTTTGCATTGCTTAAAATATGAAGATCTACTGCCCACACTAGCTGAGTAAAAGTCAATTTCCGCAATATCTTTTTTACCTCCGAAGGTCGTTCGGTTTATAGACTTTCGGTTTATAGAATACATGTAATTCTATGTATTCTATAAGCCGAAAGTCTATAAACCGAAGGTCGTTCAGTTTATAGACTTTTGGCTTATAGAATACGTGTAATACTATTGCCTTTCTATAAACCAAACATGAGCCCCATTCATAAGAAATTCTCCATTCATAAGAACTACCTTCGGCTTATAGACTTTCGGCTTATAGAAAACGTGTAGTACTATTCCCTTTCTATGAACCGAACGAGAGCACCATTCATAAGAATTTCTTATGAATGGGGCTCTCGTTCGGTTTATAGAAAGCCAATAGTATTACACGTATTCTATAAGACGAACGAATAAAACGAAACGAAAATAATGAACGAATTTCGTCTGAAACGAATGCAGTAATGAACGAAATTCGTTTTAGATGAAATAAAAACCATTTTCGTCCGAATGGACGAAAACGAAACGAAAATTTTAGTTTTGCACATGTCTAGTCACTTTTGTGGAGAAAATAAGAGGGGGTCCTAGAGGTGGCAGTATACATAGAAAACTGTGTCAACAAGAAACCTTCTGGACTTTTAAATTAGGTACAAGGTATCCTACAGGCATGAATGCGGAATATGGCATGAATGCGGAATATGATGTTACATGCTTTTATTAAACAATTCTGACCGATATGAGTATATCTTTCGGTCTTCCATTCATGCCCACCTATACCTTGCTTCTTTACATGCTGTTCGGTTTATAACCTTTTTCTATGGATATCTTGGATCATACTTTCATACATATCTGGCTAGATTTTATATTTCCACCTGCTCTTCCCCTCTGTCATCTTTACATATGTGCACTTACCCTAATGTACCTTATGTCTATGAGACTTTTAGAATATATTTTGACATATGTCTATTTACTTCAATATATTCAATGTCTATAAGACCTTTAGAATATACAGTCGTTTGTCCGGACACCAGTGATGTAAGGGTTCTTTCTATGTTAATAATTGTTCCATATCCTAATCATTTACCTTTAATAACACGGTCATTAAGTAACAAGTTCCCCTTTTACAATCATGTGCTACCACAAATATTCATATGGTCGTAGCTACCATTTATTGTCACATATTTGCTGTTTTTATCATCATTATTTGTGTCACCTAGCTATTAATTGTCATTTATTTGTTTCTAAATGTGTAACTATAGTTTGGTGTAGTTTTCCAGAGCTAACATCCAAATATTATGACTTAATATACATACCTTTTTCTTATGGTTTTTCTTTTCTAAGGGGGTTTCTACGGAGTTCACACATAGACTTCCAAGTGACACCATCCGCCCTGTATCCAAGGATACTCACCATTTTTTGAGATGTTAATGTTTACCGTGATTTTATCTCACTTACTTTCATTTATTGTACTCATACATGATCTGATTGAGACTATTTCACTTTGATTGTTGTTGTTTTTTTATCTGCTGGTCTGCCAGTATATATTTTGTATGATTGTTCACTGTTTTATACAATTTTAATATGTATGTTTCACACTTTTTTATATGAATATATCACTCCTATATTGATGTATCATCCTTTTTATTTTGTGTCCTGCGTATACCTGTGCGGTCTCATTCAGTGCTTTACTCATATTTTCCGTCACACACACATCAGTCATTTTTCTTTGCACTTTTTACATTCATTACACATTTTCTCCAACTCATCCACCCCGTTTATTTATTGTTTTCACATTTCACTTTTTCACGTTTTTTCCCCCCCATGACGTCACGGAATGACCACGCACAGGTATATGCAATGCGCAATTAGTACACGTTAGGTTCATTCATTGGTTGACCACTTATATATAAGTTTTGTGTGTCCACTTGTAAGATACCTATGACTAAGCGTGGCAACACGCGAAACGTGTCAGGTGGTCCTCTCCTATGACTCTTTAGTCCGTGGACGTATTCACTTTGTTTGTGTATGCAATAATTATATTAAAGCACCGTTGTTCATCATCCTTGAGAGTGGAGTGCACACCTTTCTTTTGATTTTCGTATGCTGCGTCTAATCAACGCTGTGGAAGCACCCACCCTGGATATACCAGACTGCATTGAGTGGAGCCAGTTTGCTTGTTTTTTATTCACATAATATTTGCCCTACTGCTACAGCATATGTATCTGTAACTGAAATGGTTTCACAAATTACACACACTATTTGCATGAATTTAAACTTTGTATCACCACTTGGAAAGATAGAGGGGTTTCATTGCCTTTATCATTAGGGAGCTTTGGCCTGGTGGTGACGGAGTACCATGATAAAAATGTCCTTGTGTACTATTAATTGAATTAGATAACATCCCTTCAAAACAAGACATTTTGCAGTTGAATGATACAATAAATTTGGCTGAGATATGACAAAATTAAAACAATTATTCAGATACCAGTTATATCTAATATATCCTTGTCTGCCTGCCAAGAAATATTTTGCTATCACAGAGTGGTGTGGGTACATGTCTGTAGGTGGGAGCAGTCAGCATCTTACTTCAGTAATCCAATGTTTTGTCACCTAGTGACCATGGAATAGGACCAAACATTTAGAGTGAATCATCTACGGCTATGTATTGTTGCATATGCTGTGATTCTTTGTTTTTGTTTTTCATTTTCACTCTGTTAGTTAACATTGTATACAAAAAAACACCCTGGACTTCTCACCCTAATAAAGTTGGCAACCAATTTATAGACATAATATAAATGAGAGGTTTTGGTTATATGAATTGGCTGTGGCATAATTAACCTCACCTGCCATGTCAAGACATCGATCTAGTGGGCACATAAAGCAGTTTATACTGCTACCAAAGCCTTTTTAATGTGTTGGAGGAGGTGCAATTAAACCTCTTCCCAATTAACCCCCTGGACAACAAGCTGCAAACAGACAATGTGGAGCCAACAACCTCAACTATGTGCAAGCAGGGAAAAGAAAAATATTGGTAAGCTGAGCTAGTCACAGGCTCAAAAAATACAATTGTATCAAATGAAACCTACCAAACAGGTGTGAGCATGCTGAAAATACAATGTGATTGGCTGTACTATGTATACAAAAGAATAAAAACTTTGTTGTGTAACAACCACTGCTGCTCATTTTGCTAATTTGTTGCAAATGAGGTTTCTGTTTTCGCACACATCTAAGACCAAAAATGGCTGTTTGTCCTACAGCCTATGATAAGTGCTTCTAGTAAGCACAAAAGGCCTGAAGATCGCCCCATCATGGTGGTTTCCATATTGCCCTATTATATTTTGAAGGTGTTCAGTTTACACAAATGCTATCTCTTAGCAGGCATTTTGTACAAGTCTGTAGAAGAAAATGACTGTGAATGAAGTGGACTGTATAAAGTTGTACATAAATAGTGGTGCAATCTCTCTGTATGTCAATGTATAACTCTAACTCCTAATAAGGGTTTGCACTACCTGGCCATTGAACACAAATTATTTGTACATCAGCCATGTTGCCAGGGACACATATTTGTTCCACATGCTGCAGAAAGACCATGCAAAGTGCAGCCCGGCAGTAAGTAGGATTGATACACGCACAGACAGAATTCAATTAATTAATCAGGGTGGAGCTCTCATAGGACCTACCATGATTAATTAATTGGATTCTGTCTGTGCGTATATGCATCATACAGATTGTCGGGCTGCACTTTGCATGCTCTTCCTGCATCATATGGAACAAATATGTGTCCCTGGGAACATGGCCGATGTTGGCAACTATGCATACTGTCTCTGCTCATATACCTTTGTATATAGTTCCCCTGCATGCTCTGTACCAATTGATCCATAAATGTTGATGCTATCCAAATACCTTGTAATGTGATGTAATATGCCTTTACCCAGAGATTGTGAAGAGAAAAAGATCGTTCAGTATGTAAATAATTTCATTGCAATTTTTCAGTATATATTTTGTGTTCTCACTTAAACAATGTCAACCTAAAGATTGCTAAAACTGTTAATGTAGAGAATGAAAAGTGATATATACATTGTATAAAGAAAATAAGATATGTTTGAAATGTATCTTTGGTGTCTCCTGTTTATGACATCACTGTGGTTTTGATGTGCTAATTACACACTTCCCATTGAAAAGTAGTGCATTTGCATATCAAGCCACAAGTAATACAATAAACAGGAGACATGACATACACATTTAAACAATGTTCTTTTATTTTATGCATTTGTTTTCAATTCAGCCAACATAATGTATAGATAATGTTTCATCATTTTCTGAGTCCTCTTAAAGGGGAAGGGAACTTACCTTAAGAGAACTCCTTAAATTGTACTGCCTCTGCTGAGCGGCTAATCACTGCATCTACTGTGACCATGCTGTCCCTTGAATTAGGAACACATGTAAAAAAAAATACATAGTGCAGGACTGCATTAAAATCATTGCTGTCTTGCAGCATGCATTTCTTATAAGACTTTCTAATCAAAGCATCAACATGGTTACATGCTAGTTAATCATTGCAGCATTGTACTAATATATTTGTAAACACAGTAAATGTTACTTTGACACATTTAATATTTATATTCACACGTGTTCTGTGACCATTTTAAAATATGTGTATTACTTTGTACACCACTTGCATAATGTTGCTCTTTTAAATAAAAACCGTACTATTACTAAAGTAAAAAGAGCGTATTCTATTTTTTTTTTAAAGTGTTTTTTTTTTTATTTTTACCCTGGTTTAAACAGAGCAAACCTTTATAGAAAATAGCCAATATGTATACATATCAACTACAAAAAGCTGAACATGTTGGAGAGAGCAATAATTAACACAGCCCAGCTGGAAAAAGTTCACCATCAGACCAAAGACCTCCTTGAGGCACAGCTACATGAACCTATTTGTACCTCAGGAAGTTTAGAATTAAGACCTTAAATAAGTTTTTGAAATTAAAAATAAAACTTTTGAAAATGCATGTACCCTTACACTGAAGCCCAATGCCATTTTTAGCCGTAATACCCATACGTTTGTATGGCTGGGTGGGACATGTCCCTTTTGCCCCACCTCCTAAAGGATCAGGGTAGCAAATCTGGAATTTCCTTCTGCCACTCCTGCTGTAAAAATCATTTCAAGCTGCCTGGCAGTCAAAGTAACTGAGCTTCATTTCCGTTAGCAGAAAGTCCATAGCACTGGGGCTGTGAGCTGCTGCTGCAACAATAACAGAAGTTTGTGTGTGCCCTACTCACACATCCTTATACTCTGCTCCCACAGGGCTAGTCAGACACTGCTCTCTCTCACTAAGATACTCGGATGTTCACAGTCTGTGAAGTTATTCTCTACTCCGTGGACTATTGTTTAGGGAGTGTGGGATTGTGTATTTGATCAGACCTCGTGGATGTAAAACTAGTGGAATCTTTTGAACAGTGGACAGCGTTTTCTATGGACCCTTTCCTGGCTGCCTTCTTCCCTCTAAGATGTGCATATACTTCCTCTTCTCTGCCTCTGGGGGACTCTGAAACTTTCTTTAGTGTGTTATAGTTGACTCTTTTTTTTTCTACTGAGGAGGGTGGTTGGGATGCAGATTGAGCAATCGGCTTCTCTGGATCGGATGGGGATGAGGAGAGAAGACAAACTAATGAAGGTGGAGAAAAGTCATCTCAAGGAGAGAATGACATCTAATATCTGCTTTGTGATGGTTTTAGTACTTTGTGTGAGCTGTGGAAGTGCACAAGACCTGAATCCTAGAGGAAGGAATGTATGCAAATCACAAGGGTAAGGGACTGATTCCAGAATGTATAGATCTATATACATGTATATATAGATATATATGTAATGCATGTATAACTAAGTCACTTGAAAACTATTCCATAGAGTTGGTGCAGCGTTTACTGGGATGTACTTATATTATAAGTTGTGTAAGGGGACAGAAGACTACAGTGGTCAGTTGCATCTAGTATTGGTTAGTTTCCAATAGGAGGAGTCTCGAAGTTGCATAATATAGTGGTGATGGGTTCATTGTTTTCAAACGCCTGAAGAAATATTTCAACCAAGGAAATGATGCAGTGCAGTTGATTTGTGATGAGAGGTTAAGTTTGCATTCCCCAAGCACAGAATGGATGAGAGGTAATGGAGTCCCCATTGCACTCAATCTGCTGGCTTGATGATTTCTGACTGACACGTCATAAACGCTAAGCTATGATAATTACCAGATAGCAGCACTACTTGTCAGAATTAACACTAAACCTATGGGAAACAAGATTTCTGAAATGCACATATAACTTGTCTATTTTCATGTTATGGACTACAATCCCTGTTATGTTTTACAATGCTCAGTCAGTTTTTGGCTAGAGTTGCAATCCAAAGTAACCTTTTCCTACTTTGGGGTTATAGTCACCTTTTTTTATATGGGTATTCATAATCCGTATGCAGTAACAATGTTACTAAACTTATTTCAACCTTATGTTTGACATAATAATTTTCTTATTAATAAAAATAGTCGACTAGCTTTGATTTCCAATGTATCTTAAATTACTAGCTTGTAATTAACAATGTTGTCCTAATTAGTCCCTTGTATGGAGTGTTGACACTTTTATAGATAAAATGTTTATCCCCAGCGCATTAGTAACAAATGAGGGCCATAGTCTTATCACTGCTCTGTCATAGACATGTTTTAGTTTTCTCCCAGTCATTTTCCTTCTGTTGACTGGAGCATCCTTGCCAGATAATATTTAATGGTTTGATACACCATGTGACATTTGGTTTATGATTGGCTGTTAAAGGTGCTGTCATCAGCAGCAGAAGTGATAGCCTGACAGTAACCATACTGTAGAGAATTGATTTGATGCTGTGCATGTTCTCTCATATAATAACAAATATACAACATATAATGTAATATTTACTGATCTTTCCTTCTTTTTACTTCTGGTATATTTTTCCTTCCTCCTTTCTTTTTTTGTTCTGCTTTCACAAATGTGCTTTCTTATATGTTCATATTGCATGAGTGATGAATATGTTACTCACACTTTTTTAAATTAACAGGATACCTTGGTTTTATATAATAACATTGAATATTCTCATGCCTAATCCTAAAGAATTTAGCTTGAACACTCATCTTCTGCTACCAAGATGCCACACCAAAATCAATGCCTTTTCTCATTGCTAAAACAATCCAATGGTATTTGTCTCAGAGGACACTCAGGTGCAATCATTTGAGCATGTGGCATCCAGGACCCTACTTATCTTCCACACTTGAAAATTGTCTTTAGCTGCTTTTGGAAGCCTTCAAATAATTAACAATTATTTTAATGCAAAGTGATTGTAAATTATTTTAGAACTTCTTCAGCTCAACATAAAATTGTACAATCCAAGGCCAATATTCTCTTGCCACGCTCCCCAATCATCATCTTCCTCTCATGCTTGCAGGTGTTTTGAGATGACCGCTCTATGCTTCTGGAACTACTTAACTTGTACTCTAGATTCAATGAAATTTCATTCTGTCATCTCAATCCTCAAAAATCCTTTACCAGCATGGCATACTTCTGTTCCCATAAAATCAACAGTTTTTAGAGCCGTGAATACTATAAACGAGACAGACATTAGAAACCAGAATCAAAGTTATCTAATGATTACATTTGTTTAGACAGCAGAGGCAGTCAACTGTTCTTATGTGACAAACGTCCATCTTCCTCCTCTCCATCGCATCACAATTTCTTTAGAAGTCCTCCGAGATTATGTACCTTATGTAGATTATGTTCAAAGAAGTCTACAATTCACAAAACATGCATCTACCATAATCCTCCACCTTACCCCCTTTTAATACCTTTTTGTTTTACCTGACCACCCTGTATTCTGCTGAGCTTGAGAATCTCTGATGAACCAGCTACCTGATTTCTACCTGTCAACTGTAGTGTATGAAGTCTTGTGTGAAATATTGGTACTATATGGATTATTATGTATAGTCTGACTTTGCCCTTTCTGTGAAATAATGCTCAAGTCACCTTTGCTGCATTACCACACCTACTGGATTCAAATATGAACTGTAAAGGAACAAATGCATAATCTAAGTCCATACTGCATTATTGCAGAGGTGGAAAGTAAATACTATGAAATAGTTTTTATAGAAAAGGTGCACTGTATATTAGCAGAATTGAAATTGAAGCAACTTATAATTTTTATCACTTCTCTTTTTTCCCCACTGTAATTGAAGCTAATAGGATATAACCATTTTATTTAGCTCTTTTTTCCAAGATGTGTCTTGGTTGTTAGTCCTGGTCTTCTCTGTGGTTGCCATCACATCCTTGGGCCTATTCCAAGCACAGAGATTTTTTTTTTTTTTCATAAATGAGTGTTTAAAGGCAGCATAATATAATCATGCTCTGGTTATCACTGCTGTTCAATAAATCATAAACCCAGATGGCCTGGTCTATTATGTTACCTGATTCTTCCAATCTACCACTGAATACAATCTGGCATGGATGCTCAATAAAGGTTACATGCACGGGACAGAAAACTAAAGTTTCATTCAATGGAAACGAAATATGGCAAATGTGGTATGGATAAAGAACAATTATGGGGCAAATCCCTAAAAATGCACACTACGAGAATGTTACTGCATATTGCTCAATATGTAGAGCTTTGCTCTCTATATGCGCATAACCCTGAATGGATGTAACTCTGATTATCTCTTAGCCACTGAGCATGGAAAGGAAGATGGTAGTTGTGGCGCAGTCTGATTTTGCGTTGCAAACCTCTGTATATCGTCGTGGGTAGCCAGGCCATCACCAGGAAATCTGTACATGTTAATCAAGAAAAATAAAACAAGGTTGCAGTGTAATACATTTGTGGGGAGGTGAAAAAAAAATGTTTCCATCCTGGAGGCTTGCTATGCATGGAACTTTGCCAGTACATTTGCAACTGGTTTATGGCATTGAATCCTAATCCTTCAAATTAGTTGTAAATAGATTCTCTCTCTCTCTCTCTCCCTTTAACTATATAAACTGTGTCATTTGAAGCAGCCGTTTCATACATTCCACACTTTATTTTGCAAGCTCTATATATCTAGTTTGACCCTCACCATATGTTTGAGCCCCTACTGTATGATTAAATCTTTGCATTTGTGGCCACGTGGCATTTTTTTAAAGTAGAGAGAAGCCTGTTATTTTGGAAATACTTCTTACCACTCAGTAGAGGCCATGACATTACGATGACCAGAATGCCATTAAGGATGTGTATGGAATATACAGCAGAGGTACACACTGCACTGGATAGAAAAAATAATGCATGCCAGTATACTGATTACACCCCCAAGCATGCATTTTATTTCAATTATGTCCATGAATAAAATGGTGATGTGGTCACCATGTGTGACCTAGAACAAGACCTGACGTAAGGTTGCTATGCCAGGACAATATAAATTTAGTGAAGGTCACCACATTTCATTAATATCATGATATCCATTAAATAGTAAAATAAAAATAGTAAGTGTTTGCTCTTTGTTAATCACATTTTCATTGAATGAGTGTTTGTTTTCTCCCCTTCTGTTTAAGGACATATTCCAACAGATTGTTTTACTTTGTCTTGAGTGGTTTTACAATGTCTTGTAGCTTTTGTTGAATAGATGCATGTTTTCCGAATCTACATCAATGTGCACAAATTAAGGTATACATGATCCGTTGGTATTAATGGTACCCGTCTCTCCTTGTGTTAGCCTCCTAAAAACCTGCACACTGTTTCGATTCAGTTATGAGACACTATAAGCAAAAATAACACATATTAAAGTTTGTTTTAAACAAAAATGCAAAAAAAAAGTGTTAACGCCAATGTATAGATATGTTACTGTATATCTTGTGCCATTTTTATAACGGTGGAGACTTGAAACTGTGATGTGAAATAGTGCTTAAAAATAGCACCAAAAACAGTGTAATATATATATATATATATATATATATATATATATATATATATATATATATATATATATATAATAAAACATTTTACTATAAATAGAAAAACATAAGTGTCCTAGAAAATTATTCCGATATCAACTTTCTCCACATGGAGCATGTATAACTAAGGGAATTATGCAAATGGAATAATTTACGTTCATGTCAAGAGACCTATGTGATTCAGAGATTCCTAGTCACTAGCATTGTGAGCAATGTCACTCGTGTTCTGGTGCATTATGGGAAGTCTTTACATGTCTTCTTTATCCTAGGAGTTAGGAGTTATGAACACATACCAGGCAGGAACAGTACATAAAAAAAAAAAAATAAGTATGCCTATCATTTAAAATGTAGGCTGACATTTTAAATCCCCTCCCAAGTCTTTTTGTTTAACAGTGTAATGAAGCTAAACTTACCCAACAGCTTATCCCGCTTTACAAACTGTAACTAGAAAAATTAGGCTTCGTCAAAGGTAAAGGCTTTTGTTTACCGTTACACTACTGTTGCCTTCTCAGACTGCTGACCAAACTTGATGGACTGTTTCTCATGACAAATGTAAAGTTGAGGTGACTTAACTACATAGTGTACAGGGACAACCCTAGTGGGTTTCTGCTATAAGTGAGAGTTTTTACAGATTTAACTATAGTTATCCATGACCAGCTGCTCTAATAGCAGAAATGTTCATGAGGTTTGTCCCTGCGCAATGTATAGTTGAGTTGGTGAATAGTCCCAAATTTGTTAGTCTATTTATATTCATTTATATTAATTATATATATTTTTCCTTTTATACATGAGAAAAAGTATATTATTTTCACTATCTTACATCTTCATATAATGTATCAGCATATTGGTAATGAAATAGCATGCATTTTGTATACATTTTGTCTTTTTACAGTTTACATTGGTAAAAGATTTCGAAATTATATTTCTGTGCTAAACTTATTAATTGCTAAAATCTAGTAATGATACAATATGTGTCCAAAATGTGCCTTCAGCTGCTAACAGTCTACATCCATTCTGTAACAATATGGATCCTTGCAAGGACTTAAGAGAGAAAGTAGTCAACGGGATCCGAATTGCTACAGATCCATCACCACAGAAAACATGTTCCTTAAATCATTCCTGCACTCAGATGTATGTATATGTCCGAAAACCATGATTCATACTGATGAATGTGTACATCTGATCTGAAAGTGCAGACGGGTGCGCTTGTGCACACTGGCTCCTGATGCAATATTTTTGGCTTACAAGCTCAAGGAACCTGCTCCTCTTCTGGCCAAATGATCGCAGTGATCATATGCCTCACATGATGTAGCCAACTAGCTTTGTCTAGTCCTCTGGGCATTTCAAAGGAGTATTGGCAGAATGGAAATTATGTCTTACTAATAAGAATTCTAAACAATGTTTCTATGGAGCACTGTTCATGAGTGATCCCAATGTGTTGGAAGTCTCCTTAATATCTCTAGCCTGCCATGTTGCGGAGCTGCTGCTCTGTGACATGACGGTACTGACTGGTCTGCGTCTACTTGCCACCAGTTTGTCGTTGGAATGTATCTCACTGCTGCGCGGATGCTGTGTGAGGTGGAAGCCATCTAGACTTTGCTTTTGCAAAAGATAGGATTGAATAACTTTTATACAATCACTAAAGTAAATCCGAAGTGGCCTTATGCCTCATTAAAAGACAAAGAGGATTTCGACATTATTTTTTAATGTAGTGAGGGTGCACAAACAATAATTTAAAATAGCCTTACCTTATAAATATGACCAGATATAAGTTCATGACAGCATTCATACCTGAAAAGCAAAAAAACACAACAATATAGCGTACTCTCCACCCCTGGAGCTGCACTCACATTTTACATAGCTTAAAAAATCCAGGTTCATAGATTATGGTGTTTAGAGGGTTAATGCAGAATCTGGTAGTGGAAAATTACCCCTGTCAAACTGTAACCAAGGGAGAAGTCGGCACACACTTCTCTTCATATGGGTGCACATCCCCAGTGTTGCAAATAAATCCAGTATCGGGCTCAGCACCCCTTTTGACCTTTTTTATTTGGGCAGCAACGTTCAACCAAACCGGTTCGAATAAAACGTTACTGGTGGAATAAATGGTCAAGAGGAGTGCAAGTCTGATTCCTGAGACATCATTCTTTACCTCTGCACTGTCAAATTATTAAAGGGAATGGAAAATGTGCAATGTAAAGGGTAGCAAGCCAAGCTGCATTTGTTTAGTCTGGAATATAGTAGCCTAAGTGTTGGTCTAATTACCATGCACAAGTAAATTCAAGGTTAGCTTGCCTCAACGGGAACTGTTTATCTTCTAGTGTGAGCAAATAATGAGAGACCATAATACCTTCAGCAGAGGAAATATTCACAGTGAGGGGACATTCTTTACTAAAAAGTATTGCCAAGCAGTCTTGGCAACAAATGGGGACATGTAGATGTGTACAGCAAGCTGTGTTCATAGTTGAAGTTGAGCTAGTGAATAATGTAACAAGTACTGAGTTTTTATTCTCTCTCCCATTCTGTTTGTCAAATCTGGACATTTTTTAAGTGGAATTTGTTGTTCTGCTTTCTAGATTTCAAGGTTAAAGTGATCTTTGTATTTTTATCTTACCCATCTTATGTAGCATATGTATGTCCTACTTTGAAGCATGTTGTGTAGTTATTTAGTGTGTGACAGCAAACTACATGCAGAGAATGAACCCGCTTATCTTATCATTTATTTGAAATTTCAAGGTGTTTTGGAAATTCCTCCTTCATTTAGCATTTTATGTTTTCTTTTTACATTGCAACCCATGTGACATCAGGTAATTCTTTTGTGCACTAATTTTATTTTTGTATTGGCATGTCTATGTATGTAAAAGTTTTACATGTTGTCTTGCAGTATGGTGAATGGGAAATACAGTAAACCCCTTAGTGACCGAGTGCTATGTTGCATTTGATGTGCCTTGAAGACCAGAATTCCATTATTTTTGTCATACGTTTACTGAACTGTGAATTTCTTTCTTTGTGTTCAGTCCACCCACACAAATTATATATCATTTTTTAAAGGACAGATAGGGCTTTCATTTGATACTAATATTTTCATCATATGATATAATTAAAAAAAATATAAAATATGATGAAAATATGACATAAAAAACACTTCTTCTAACTTTTACCTATTTTTTTTTTTTTACACAATTACAAATGGTAAAAAAGACCCGGTCTATATATTTCTAATATTTGTCCTGAGTTTATTAATACCAATGTTTCCTTGTTTGTCTTTTTTATTTCAAGTAATAGGGCAATAAACAATATTAGTGTATTAGATCCGAAGCAGCCTCTGAGATTAGCTGCAGGCATGTAGTGTTGCGCTAAGGAGCGTAACACTACATGAAAACGGAGGACGTATATATACGTCCTCATGGTCGTCAAGGACCATGCTTTTCAGGACGTATATATACGTCCAAATGCGTTAAGGGGTTAAACCATTCCTTAAATAACAACTATAGTCCTTTTTTGTACATTGCAGAAAATAAAAACTGTTTTATTTTCTTCCATTAAAGCATTTCCATTTAAAATGCATACTTTCAATTAAACAGAACTTATTTTTTGCTGACCGTTGTTCTTTAATTACACATATACTTGTGATTTATATATATATAAAACAGTGAATTCATATTGACTAGTTCCATGGCTCGTATAGTATGCCACTGTATTAAACTGTCATCCCCCAACTTCTGAGTGGTTTCCTTTTGGGAAATAACACATGAAATTAGAATAACCACTAGTTACAGTATCAGAGTAAAATAATATTTGATACATGTTTTTGCAACATAAAGAAACCAATCTGTTTGGGTCTGCAGTATCCCCTCCATGATTTAACTGATTTTTTTCTAGACACACATGCAAGGCCTAAAAATTGCATGCTTCTGGCACAAAATGACTGATCTGGCAAGCCAAGGTTGGATTCATGTACAAAGCCCAGTGTTCTTGTTGTAAAAATAACTTGTATGTTTTTGATGTTTTTAATTCCTACAATTTTTGTGTTGGTGCTTTCTCATGAGATTGTATCTCTAAGGGATTGAAAGTTCACTCCAAGCAAAAAAACAATTTTTTCACTGTTTTAATACTACCCTATGCCGCCATTGCTCTTTCAAACGCATGTTCTGCAATGCTGTCGTTTTCTAGCTATTATACTGAACACATTTTAATTTCTTTTCAATGAATACATACGCATGTATGTTTGACCATAACTTTTACATGCTACCATTATTCTATTACTTGCATAATATATGATGCATGTGTTCGGAGAGCAATCGGTTAATTAATCAAGGTAGAGGATACATTCCTTGATTAATGAATAGGTTCCCACTGGAGACACTTGCATTCTATATTCTGCAGAGGAGTATGTCATAGTTATGGTCTTTTTTTCCTGAAAGAGGGAATTGCAGTGAATTGAGAAGGATTTTTTAAGACTAAGGCCAAACTAGCAGTGTTTGAAGTATAAACAGTGGTGTATCTTGGTTTTGTGCTGCCCTTGGCAGACAAAATTCGGGCACCCCCTCTACCCACATTGCACCCGTACAACATGCCCAATCGCCCACGTTGCACACCAATGACTTGCCCCATCTCCCCATTACATGCCCCCATCACCCACATTGCACACCTACAACATGCCCCATCACCCACATTGCACTCCCATGATTTGCCCCATCACCCACATTGCACTCCCATGATTTGCCCCATCACCACATTGCACACCCATGATTTGCCCCATCACCCCATTACATGCCCCATCACCCACATTGCACACACACTAAATGCCCCATCACCCCCATTACATGCCACCATCACCCTCATTTCATACCCCCACCACGTCCATTACATCCCCCCATCACCCCGATTAACTGGAACGAGCTAAAGTTTTCTGAACATTTGGGGGAGGGAGCAAAAATGTTTCAAGCACCAGAAGTGTGGTTTAACACCCTCTGGCAAAGTGCCACCCTCTGGCTAAGTGCTGCCCTAGGCGAGTGCCTTGTTTGCCTTGTGGAAGATACACTACTGAGTATAGCTGAATGGGAAAAATCTTTGAACTCGGCTATTTGACCTTCAGTTTGCAATCCCCTTCTCAATTCCTTGCAATTTAGCTCTTTCATAAAAAACCCTATATGTCCAGAAAAATGCTGGCGGACCTAGCAACTTTAGCCATTCAACTGATAGAAAAACCTGCAAATGGTTGGTTTGTACAGAACGACATTTGCACCCACAATGATGTAAATATATTCTATACATGCAACCTTTTGGAGATTTGGGTGCTTGTGCAAAATCCAATAAAGTCAGTTTGATTTTTATAGTAATTTCAAGAGTGAATATTACCTTGTCAAAGCTGGGCTACTGGACGACAGTGGGTGTTTAAAAGTTATTTGTCTAAAATAGAGTTGAGCGGACACCTGGATGTTCGGGTCTGGCGGGTTCAGCCGAACTTCGAAAAAAGTCCGGGTTCGGGCTCGAACTTGACCCCGAATTTGACCCTGAACCTCATTGAAGTCAATGGGGACCCGAACTTTTGGCCACTAAAATGCCTCTAAAAAAGTCCTGGAAAGGGCTAGAGGGCTGCAAAAGGAAGTAAAATGGGGGTAAGAGTAGGACAAGTGCCCTGCAAACAAATGTGGATAGGGAAATTACTTAAAATAACATAAAATACATACAAATTAAAAATACAGCTGATCCATAATATAGCACTAGATGGAATTTTTGATTTTAGCTTTAAAAGAACATAAATCAAAATCTAAAGCATGGCTGCCAGGAGGATCAACAGAATTATCCATTTGAGAGAGGGTTGGAGTGCAGGGTATTCTCTTTCATTGTTCAAACTGAGCTCAACTCCTGATGCATGGAAAAAAATGCCTTCACAAGCTTCTGCTATTGTGTACATAGTTTATACTAAGTGACCCATAGATTGAGGAGGCGGTGACCGCGGCGGTGTAGGTGGAAGCGGCGGTGGAGGAGGAGGTAGCCAACACTGTTTTTTATTTGTTTGTTTTGTTTGTTTTTTTAATTAGGGTAGCCCCCAAAATATTGGGACATATAAAAAAAGAAAACAAAGAATAAGTGCACTTGAGTATAACAATGGCTGGGTGAGGCTAGTATAAATGTCTATTCTGCACAAGGTACAAACAAGTCTGGTGGGATCCATGCCTGGTTCATTTTAATAAACGTGAGCTTGTCCACGTTGGCTCTGGACAGGCAGCTGCGCTTGTCTGTGATAATGCCCCCTGCCGTGCTTAACACACGTTCAGACAATACACTGGCTGCAGGGCAGGCCAGCACCTCCAAGGCATAAAGGGCAAGCTCAGGCCATGTGTCCAATTTGGAGACCCAGAAGTTGAATGGGGCAGACCCATCAGTCAGTACGTGTAGGGGTGTGCACACGTACTGTTCCACCATGTTGCTGAAATTCTGCCTCCTGCTAAGACGTTCCATATCAGATGGTGGTGCTGGTTGTTGTGGCGTGCTGACAAACCTTTTCCACATTTCGGCCATGCTAACCCTGCCTTCTGAGGTGCGTTGGCGACCTCCTCTGCCTTCGCCTTGTGCTTCCATTGAGCCCCTGGTGTCAGTTGGGAATGCCCTCAGCAGCGCGTCTACCAGCGTGCGCTTATAGTCGCGCATCTTCCGATCACGCTCCAGTGAGGGAATTAAGGATGGCATGTTGTCCTTGTAACGGGGATCCAGCAGGGTGGCCAGCCAGTAATCAGCACGAGTTAGAATGTGGGTAACTCGGTAGTCGGTACGCAGGCACTGCAGCATGTAGTCGCTCATGTGTGCCAAGCTGCCCAGAGGCAAGGACAAGCTGTCCTCTGTGGGAGGTGTATCATCTGTGTCCTCCGTATCTCCCCAGCCACACTCCAGTGATGCCCACGAGCTGCGTTGGGTGCCACCCTGCTGTGAACATGGTTCCTCCTCCTCATCATCATCCTCCTCCTCCAGAACTGTGGCCTGGCTGGACAATTGTGTACCTGGCCTATGCTGGTGCAGGAACCCACCCTCCAAGCCACTTGTGAATGACCTCCTGCGCGCTGTGGGGTTTTTACCCCAAACATATGAGTTTTAAAACAGCCTGCTGTCGTTTCCCCCTGGCTGTGCTGAAGTTGGTGGTGAAGGTGTTACGCTGACCGGATGAGGATGTGGTAGAGGAGGAGGAAGCGGAGTAGGAGGAGGAGGCAACAGGAGGCAAAGAGAAATGCCCTGCAATCCTCGGTGGCGGAAGGACATGCGCCAAACTGCTATCCACCTCAGGCCCAGCCGCCACTACATCCGCCCAGTGCTCAGTTGGGGAGATATAGCATTCCTGCCCGTGCTTACTGGTCCACGTATCTGTGGTTATGTGGACCTTGCCACAGATGGCGTTGCGCAGTGCACACCTGATTTTGTCTGCCAATTGGTTGTGCAGGGAAGGGATGGCTCACCTGGAAAAGTAGTGACGGCTGGGAACCACGTACTGTGGGACAGCCACCGCCATCAGGTTTTTAAAACTGTCCGTCTCCAACAGACAGAATGACAGCATTTCAAAGGCCAGGAATTTGGAAATGCTGGCATTCAGGGCCAGGGATCGCTGAAGGTTCTGTCGCGTACTCGCACCTGAGGAAGGTGTTTCACTTGTGCGTGTAGCTGGCACAGATCGACCACGTCCTCTCCTTGCAACAGGAGCTCCACCAACACCAGCAGCAGCACGACCAGGGCCACGTTTCTTATTTGTTGCTCTCCTCATTCTTTGCATTTACCCACCAAAGTAACAGATGGTTTATGTCAGGCGACAATGTAACCGCCAATAGTAAAGAATTTTTATTTGTATTTTTTTGTTTATTGGACTGCAAGAAATGCACCGCAGACCGCAAATGTACTATTTAGCACCCAAAACAATTAGAATTTTTCAAAGTCCGCTGTAAGCACAGTATTTGACGGTTCTATTTGACTCTCAGATATGAAGTGCACCGCAGGACGCAAATGTACTACTGCATTTGTCTAGAGTCAGAGTGCCAGGTTTTATCTGACTATACAGCGCTGTGACTGGCTATTGGAAGGACACATTAGGATCAACTCGGTTAGCTCCAGTTTTTGGCACTGAAATAGTCCCTAAAATAATCATGGGGGGGGGGGCAAGAAGCCCTGCCCCCTCCCTGCCATCATTACTGTTAATCCAGAGTGTCAATCTCTCTGTATACTAGGCATTTGGGCTAGACATTCTTAACTTTGCTGTATGTACCAAGCATGAAGACAGATGTTTGCCGTGTATTCCAAGCATGTAGGCTTTGCTGTGTCCTGTGAGCTTATCTCAGTATAATAGATATTTAAACAGAGAGGTGGGTCATATTGTGTCATATATCATTATTAGAGTTGAGCGGACACCTGGATGTTAGGGTTCGAGAGGTTTGACCGAACTTCGGAAAAAAGTCTGTGTTTGGGGTCGAACTTGACCCCGAACCCCATTGAAGTCAATGGGGACCCGACGTTCGGCTTATGGAATACATGTACTATTGGCTTTCTATAAACCGAACTAGAGTCCCCATTCATAAGAAATTCTTATGAATGGGGACTCTATTTCGGTTTATAGAAAGCCAATAGAATTACATGTATTCCATAAGCCGAAAGTCTATAAACTGAACGAAGTTCAGTTTATAGACTTTCGGCTTATAGAATACATGTAATGCTATTGGCTATTCTATAAACCGAAAGTCTATAAACCGAATGACTTTCGGTTTATAGCCGAACCTCGAACTCCAATACAGACATACAGTGAAATGTTCGGGTTCATGGTACGGACACCGTAATGTCCGGTACGAACCCGAACAGTGCCCCCAGCCCCTGCTTGCCCTGTTCACAACGTTTTTTTCCGGCAAGCCGCATCCACTGTATGCGACGACCGGAAATAAATAAATGACACTAGATGTGACATCACATCCGGTGACTGTTTCCCTCCTCCGTGCAGGAGGGAAGACTGCACGGAGGAGATGTACGGCTGGGGAAACAGATCAGAAGCCAGGCAGGTAAGTACTAGGGAAGGGAGGGAGGAGGCAGGAATATAACGAGCACGGTAATGGCACAATATTACTGGCATCTGACTGGCACAATATTACTGGCATCTGACAGGCACAATATTACAGGCACCTGAATGGCACAATATTACTGGCATCTTAATAGCACAATATTACTGGCATCTTAATGGCACAATATTATTGGCATCTGAATGGCACAACAGTTATTGCATCTTAATGGTACAATATTACTGGTATCTGAATGGCACAATAATACTGGCATATTAATGGCAAAATAATACTGGCATATTAATGGCAAAATAATACTGGCATATTAATGGCAAAATAATACTGGCATATTAATGGCAAAATAATACTGGCATATTGATGGGCACATTGACTGTGGCATATTTAATGGACAAACGGTGGCATATTTTAACAGGCAAACTGTCTGTTGCAAATGCAATGACAAAGTGACTGTGGCATGTTCTGTGGGGAAAAATAACATGTACAATGGGGGAAAGTGACAATGTGGCTTTTTTCTGCATGGGCAGTTCAGTGGAACAAAGTGAAACTGTGGTATGTTCTGTGGGGCAAATTTACACTGTAGCATGCCAAATTGTGTGGGTTCAATATAGGTGCATGACAAGTGCTGTGGCTTCTCTATGGGGCTGTGTTAAGTACTTTAGGTGCAATGTGGGTTCAGAAAAAGGGAATAAAAACAAGAAATGCAACTCTTCAATAACATTTTTATTACATATGAAAATAGTTGAATATAATAAGAAGTTCACATAAGTATAAATGCTACTAGTGAGAGAGAGTGAGATGTGTATAGATATTTATAAATATATATGAACATATGTAAGTGCTCTCTAATATCTGTGTATATTTTTGTAATTTAGGTAATGAGTAGTTGTAGTGCAGTGTTGCATAGTAAGATGGTATACATATTGCAGCCATATATACACATTTTTATCCAAATATACAGTTTATACACTGAGATTATACACCTAATAAACACATTTTATACAATGCAATAAAAATACTCACTGCAAGAAAAGTCCAATTGTGTGTGTGCCTATTTTTATGTTTTGTGTGTGGGGGGCGGGGGGGGGGGGGGGGGTGTAACATTGCGATGGATTGCATGCAGGGGAGGGGGCAGGGTCCACGGGGCCCAAGCAAATGCTTGCCCAGTGTCCAATCACTATTAAAGACGGCCCTAATTTTCCCCACTAATGAAGTAAGATTAACTGGTCTATAGTTCCCTGATTCCTGCCTACTACCTTTCTTGTGAATGGGCACAACATTTGCTAATTTCCAATCTTCTGGGACTACTCCCGTTAACAATGATTGGTTAAATAAATCTGTTAAAGCTTTTGCTAGTACACCACTAAGATCTTTTAATAACTTTGGATGTATCCCATCAGGGCCCCTTTGACTTATTTGTCTTTACTTTAGACAGCTGAAGTAAAACATCTTCCTCTGTAAACTTACATGCATCAAAAGACTCATTAGTCTTTTTCCCTAAATGAGGTCCCTTACCCTCATTTTCATTTGTAAAAACAGAAAACATATTCATTAAGGAAGTCTGCTGGGCCTTTATCCTCTTCTAAATAGCATCCTTCTTTTGTTTTTAATTTAACTAATCCTTGTTTTACTTTCCTTTTCTCATTTATGTATCTAAAAAAAATGTTAGCCCCCTTTTTCATTGACTGGGCTATAGTCTCGTCCGTGTGTTCTTTGGAAGCTTTTATAGCTTGCTTTGCCTCTTTCTGCCTACTCTTATAGATCTTTCTATCTTCCTCACTCTGAGTATTTTTATAATTACTAAATGCTAGCTTTTTGTTTTTTTACTATTTTGGCCACCTCTGCAGAGTACCACAGTGGTTTATTCAATTTATTGCTCTTACTGACAAGCCTAATGCAATTTTCTGTTGCCATCAGTAGTGCATCTTTTAGATACTTCCATTTCTCCTGGACTCCATTTAAATTTTTCCAGTCTGATAATGACTCCTTTACACCTAATCTAATTTTAGAAAAATCTGTTTTTCTAAAATCTAAAACTTTTGTTTTTGTGTGGTGTGACTGCGTTAGTGTTCTTATACTAAACCACACTGACTGGTGATCACTAGACCCTAAACTTACACCTACAGTAATATCTGATAACAAATCTCCATTTGTAAACACAATTGAATATGGCCTGCTTTCGTGTTGGCTCCCCAACTACATGTTTTAGAGATAATCCCAGTAGGGTGTTTAGGGTACGCCTGGTGCAAGTAGCTATTTTGTATTTCCAGTTCACATCAGGAAGATTAGTCACCCATGATGATCACTTCTCCCTTCATTGTCATTTTAGCTATTTCCTCAACTTGTAGATTATCTAACTCCTCTATTTGTCCAGAGGGCCTATAAATCACACCTACACGAGTTACCGTATGATTACCAAAGTCTAAAGTAATCCAAACTGACTCTATGTTTGCCTCACTAACTTGTATTACGTTACATTTTAAGCTATCCCTCACATACAGGGCTACCCCTCCCCCTTTCTTGCATTCTCTGTCTTTTCTATATAAAGAGTACCCTAGTATTGATATATCCCAGTCATGTTTTTCATTATGAGCGGTAACATTAATGAAATGTTTCGGCCATAGATTTAAAACACAGAATGTTCTAATGCAGAATTTTACTGGGGGAATTGGGCACAGAGGACACAATCTCTGAATTTAAATCTTTAAAGAATCCTTACAATTCCCGGTGTATTGCTTAGGCACAAATTTAGTTTTGAACCTGAAAGGAGACCAGTAGGCTTGCGTAATGTAAACATTGTTTTTATATTGAATATCCTGTTAACTCTACTATCCTCTCTGGGTTTTCTGGGGTTGTACTATAATTGAGGCTGACAGAACAAACCAACTGAGTTTTCATGAATATTCATGTAGCATTTCTAGACCGTTCCATGGCTTGAGCAGTATTCTGTAGGTTTTTAATAGTCTAGTGATCAGCTTCTCTCTCAGTGAAGTTACACATAAACAATTGCTGTCTGTTACTGAAGGCATGTGTCCATTGACTACTAACATATCCCTTTCACAATCCGCAACACATTTTCTTGACTCCACATAACATTTTAAATTCCTTTTACTTTTGATCTACGTAGATGAACAACTGGAGCTTGCATGGACTGTGTATATTCTAGTCTTGAATGCATCCATATGTCTCACAATAATTTCGTATTACTTTTGTGGTGATGTTTAGCATGACAAGTGTAGATTTAAAGGCACAGTGTCATTATTCCACTGGTACTTTTGCAACTTTTGCTCAACTTATTGAGCCTAAATTTAAATGTCTTGTTAAAAATAAAAAATAATCTTTAATTTTGAGTTTTAAAGCATTAATTTCACAATATAGTTAAAAATTAAGAACAAGAAAACCATAGGGCTTTCAAGTGGTCCATATGGTCCCTCCTAGTCCACACCACACATCTTCCTGTTTAAGATCAATAATCTCTGTACCCCAAGCACCTTACCTGTGGCATCTTTATCCCACAAAACCCGTTTTCAATGCCACCACTGTGCCCAAAACAGCTTTGCAGTGATACCTTTGTGCTCAAATATTCCCAGTGCCACCTTTTGTGCCAACACAGCTTCCCAGAGCCACTAAAGAGCTTCCCAGTGCCATCTCAGTCCCCAAAATGCTTGCCAGCTTACCTGGAAAAAACAGAGCAGGTGGGTTTGAAACTAAAATAAAGTGGGTGGCTTTTTATGCCGTGGGTGTACTGTTGGTAGGACCGACGCTGTCTGTTGAATCCACACTTCTACCAAAGCTCTTCGGGCACTAAGGCTACCTTTTCATCAAGTAGGTTCTGGTGGTTTTGAGAGTAGGAAAGAGGGAGTGAACTTGAGTCCAAAACTGCTGAATGAGGGGTTAGAACAACCACCAGTAGTGATAATTAAATGTCCTTTTTAATAAGCATGCATAACTTATTTTTATTACAACTCTTAATGGTTCTTTAAGGGACACATCCTGAGCAAAACCTGAGTAAGCTCAGACTAAACCTGTGTGTATCGATAAAAGTGAAAAAGTTGTCCTGAAATGGTGCTATTAATGGAAAACTGACAGCAAAAAATTATTTGTGTTTAATTGAAATATTGCATGAGGTATTGACATTTCAAATGGAAATGCTTAAATTAAATAATACAAATAATGATCTTTGATCATATGGCTCTATCAGGTGACTGAAATCTTTGGACAGATGAAGGAAGATCTGATCCATCTAACCCAAGATTCTAAAGAATGTAATATTTTAGATTGTATCTTAGTACTTGGGGGATATTACTTTGTCTAAAAAGAAGGGGAAAAAAACAAACAACAAAAATAATGGCCTATCTCATTCCTTCTACATGATTTATTACCGGCCCTAGGTCTTTTTTGTTTGTGTTGTGGTTGTACAGTGTGACCTCTATAGCAAGAGTGGACCACTCTGTACTTCCCAGAAAGCAGTAGCTATTTTAATTGATGGGGAAGCCTCAAAATATAACAGTTTTGTTGTTTTCCTATCTCTGTGTTTTTAATATATAGTGAATTTAAACAAAGCAACAGAGTTCTGGCAGATTTGGTTCCTTTTAGCCTCTATCGGACTTGCAAGGTCATTGAATGACACCAAGGTTTTTTGTGACATACAAAGATGATTTGGTTCTTTTCTATTGTCTCAGATGGCAAAGACACATACTTTCATTAGTCATGAGCCCTTAAATGTGTGCCGTGGTACTATTACTCCAGCATCCTATCCGTTAATGTGTTAACCTGGTTAAACTTTGATCTTGCTATCACTATGAAAAAAGTTTTTTCTTTTTCTCCCAGCAGGATTAGGAACAGCGATTTCCTTTGTACTAGTATTTTTATATGCACATTATAGCAACTTCCTGCTCAAATAGTGATTGAGGAGATCGCAATATCTATTAAGAGTTGGGGAAATTATAGTGTTTATGTAAGTGATGATGTGTCATGTCCCTGAATCAGGGGCATCTACATGGCAGGGTAATTTTATTTACCGTATTGTACTCCTCTACAATAAAGCTGTTCCCCAGTTTGGAAAGCCTAAAGCGATCACCTTTCTTGTCATTCATACACAGGATTCCATCTGAGATTAATCATGTGCATCAGTCTTGTTTATGTGTCCCTTTAATAAAAGTACTTGTTGATCATTAAGGAACATCAGGACTCTACACACCTCGGACTGTGCCTTGCATCCTTTGTTATATATTTTATGTATGCAATGATAGGGTTTTATGTAATTTTATACTGATCTCTGTAAAGAGATGGGTGATACAGATGTGGACCTCTTCTTACAGTGATTCAGCTGTACCTCACTGATGAAGCCTGAGAGAGGCAAAAACCTGTCTGATGTTGCTCTGTCTCCCATATCGTACTCATTTGAGAAAATCCTTGACTATGCTACTGTCCCCATGTTCGGGCTACATGTATGTCCTAGATGAGATTTCTTCATATGTCAGCATTTTATTTAGTTTTTATTCATACCACATTCTCCCATGTCATTGTGTTTTTTTACCCATTTTTTTTCTTGTCACCTCAGAACAATGAAGTAATAATAAAGGTAACCCACTTAAAACCAGATGCAGAGTTTGCATGACTCTCAAAAAACCATAAGGCAGATTTATGGCTTTTAGTTTTAACTGACCCTAAGCAAATTAATTTAGAGTCCAATGTTGTTTGCTGATAAAGTGCAATTTCCATTGCCCACAAATTTTGTCATAGAAGTTGATGTTTAACAAAAGTTGGGGATACTAGATACTAAGCACCGGCTAATCTGTATGTTAGTAGCTCTTAAAGGAACACTAAACCGTTGTTAACCTTTGCTTCCTTGAAGGTAGCAAGGATTAAACACCATGTCCCGAGAGTTTGAAGTAAACCCGACGTGTATCTTAATAGATACACGCAGGTTTACTCTCAGCTGTGTCTCACCACTGAGACACAGCAGTTCCTGTTAGTCACGTGCTGATGCTCATACCGCACCGACTGCTGAATGGGAGGGTCTCTTGCTGCTAGCGCAGAGAGAAACCCTTGTTTTTGCATGGGATCAGCAGGGGGGGGGACCTAGTTAAGGAAGCATGACAACTGCCGGTTAGAAGATAAACTGGCGTGTACTATAAAAAGAACATGTTAGTTTATCATCACACTAGGAACAACTAACATTTCACTTGTGCTTCTATATTAAAAGCACACGTTAAATATAATCTTTAGTGTTCCTTTAAATAACTACCACAAAAATAAACCAAACAGAATTAAAGAATATTAAAGCTAATACTTTTAAAACAATGCCTTTACTTTAAAGCCATATTAAGATGACACATTAACCCTAGCTTACTTAGAAAAAGCAGGAGTGTCCCTTCTCCAGATTAAACTGAATGTGTGACATAGTCGCTGACTAGTACAGCCTGTCTGCTTTCTCAGGGAAGCCTGATAAGCTGTCATGTATCGTTAAAAGTACATTTATGTTTATCATTATACTAGGGGTGCTATATTTTTCACTTGTGGTACTATATTAGTCTTTCTATAACTATTAATATTACATTACTTATCACATAAAAGATAGCTTGTGCAATCTTTTTTCCCTGAGTAATTAAAAAATGGGTATCCCCGGCATCTGGAGCCAATTAGAGGGCTTATATAGATGGCAGCCTAATGCGCACACACACAACGCATGCACACTGGTCAAGTGCAGTTCAAAATTAAACCTAAAGGTGAAGTATTCACAATTAATAATGTAACATGCTCTAACTAATGCATAAAACATGGGTTAAAGTTGATGGTATTTAAAAGAAATGCTTTACCTGGGCAACATACCTGAACTTTGGAACTTGTATGATGATCATCAAACTGCTTTGGAGGAGTGCAAGCTTCAATTGAGTATAAAAAAATACACATGTTTATTTTTTATTTTTTTAAAGTAATATGTTTTTATTTACTTTTCAAGTCACATAAAATATGATAACAATATCGTCAGTATCATAAACATGTGCATATAACACGCATAAAGTAGACATCATATATATATTTGTATATATAAACAAATAGTTTGTGTGATTTTAATTCAGCTGCAAAAGGAAAAATGAATCACGTTTATCATTATATTTCTTTAATAACCTGATGTTCATTTGATCAGTTTCCCAATAATAAATGCCCCACTTTGAATTTGTTAGTATGTCAACGCAAAAAGACAAGTCATCGGGTTTGAAACATTTCGAGACCCAATGAAACAAAGATAAATGAATACCCCACATGTATATTATGGGTGCCAGCCATAAAATACAAACAGACTGATATTCCCTGCAACATAATGGCTAACTGAACTTGAAGAAATGTTTTAATTGGATCTGAGGTATTTTTAATGACGGATGGGGCAGATCCCCACAGACATTATAATGTAAACTGGAAAGTTTCTTTCCTTCTTGCACAATGCTAATGTTTAAAAATAGCAGTCCTTGGCTCAGATGACTAATGTGTGCTGCTTGTTTTGCAAAGTTTTTTTTTTAATTTCACTTTGGAAAGATTGTTTTGATGAATAAGCCTTTAGATAGAAACCAAATGGTACTTTTATATGGGGGGATGGAGAAGTGCAGTTTCACGGAATCAGGCTTTTTACATTTACTTTAGAACAATCTATCGTTGTAAGGTTTTGTGTATTCAAACAATTTACATTGAGATGTATGGAACAGGCTGAATAGGTTGAAGTAAACACTTAGTGATATAGAACATACTGTCAGGGAAGGGCTGGTAACTGTTGGCACAGGGCAGCAAAAGCAATTTAGTTACCATTGGTGCTACTTCATCAGCCCACCTGATGTCATGACAGAGAGACACACATATAGACATGCAAGACAGATTTGAGGATCAATAAGGTACGCATATTGTCTGCATATAGGGTTGCCACCTTTTCTTCAGAAAAATACCGGCCTTGCTACTGTCCCCATACTGACTTAACGGTGACGGGTGGCAACCCTATCTGCATGACAGGACAATTGGATAGAAAGATCAAAGAACCTACACAATACAGGCCAATTTGTTCCAAATTGGATTTAGGTCAGGCATAATACTCAAATCAAACCAATCCCCGAAATATGGCTACACAATATACAGGCATTTACCCACAATATACATGAATTTGCTCTCAACTGTTCAGGCAATTCGGTAACGGAAGCATCGTAGGCCTTCGTATTCTCCATAAGAAGTATACAATTACGGCTACACAATATGAGAAGATCAACCCCAAATACAGTTTTTGGATTTGTGAATGATAGCCTCATTTTGCCTATTTCAATTCTCCTATTCTGAGATGGGGAATTGAAATGTTAAATAAAAGTAAAAATAAGAAAAATAATGGCCCCATAAATAAAAAGAAAAAAAAAATAGAAGGGCCAGGGCTAGTTGCTGTGGCCCAATGTAATAATAAATTGGTCTGGAAACCTAAAAAAACAGGGCTGAAAACTACCTAAGTGGCCCCCGTTACACAAATGACTATATGTCCCCTATAATAAATGGTGCTGGGAGCTGGCCAACTGTAATAAAATACATTGGGGGACCCCAAAATAAAAAAATAATGGCCTCTGATCTCATTGATTAATAAAATAAAGTTTTCCCTACCTACACACCCACCTCTACCTTGAATGGGTAGTGGGGAACAACAAATCACCTGTAAAACAAAATCACCCTTTGGGTGTCCTGTAAATAAAGTTATTACCTGTATCCAGGTTCCAGGGAGATCGCATAACCCTCCGTCCTCATATTCCAGCCGAGGGAAAGGAGCCACCAAAGAAACTATTGAGTAATCCACCTACCGTATTTGCTCGATTATAAGACGAGGTTTTTTTCATAGCAAATGCTCTGAAAAATCCCTCTCGTCTTCTAATCGAGGTCGTCTTATAATCTGACCTCAAATTGAGGCTCAAATTTATGCAGGGGACCTGGATCCCCCTCTCTAACAGCAGGGGATGTCTGCGCGATGAGCACAGACTCCCCTGCTCCGCCACGGCACAACCGCCGGGGCTTCTATGAAGAAGCCGGGTACTTCCGCTTTCGTCACAGAAGTCCCGGCGATCGTGCCGGGCGGCAGCAGGGGAAGTCTGCACTCATCACGCAGACATCCTCTGCTGCCCCGCTAGCCACCAGGGAAAAGCGGGCAGCCGGGGGATGTCTGCACGATACGTGCAGACATCCTCCATGCTGCCCGACACGGCAGTCTATTATGACGGACAAGGTGTCCGTCATAATAGACTGCCGTGTCGGGCAGCATGGAGGATGTCTGCAAGTATCGTGCAGACATCCCCCGGCTGCCCCCACTAGCCACCAGGGATCGAGGTAAGGGGGAGGGAGGGTGGCAGAGAGACAGGGGGAGGGGGGGAGAAGAGACAGAGCAACAAGGGGAGGGGGGGGGGGACAGAGCAGGAAGGGGGAAGAGACAGAGGGAGGGGGGACAGAGCAACAAAGGCAGGGAGGGAGGGGGGCAAAGAGAAACATGTGGGGGGGGGAAGAGACAGGCGAGGGGGGAGTCAAAGGGAGGGGGAGTGAGACAAAGCAGGGGGCAAGGGAAAGAGAGAGGCAGCATTGGCAGATAAAAGGAAATAAACACAAGAAATGCATTTTTTGATATAATATTTTATTAAAAAAGCAATTTACATGTGAATATATACAAGTTTAACTTTTTTCCTATAGCGTAGTCTTATATTCAGGCTTTTAGTTTTTTTCCTAAAGGAATATCCAAAGTTTGGGGGGTCGTCTTATAATCGAGCAAATACGGTATTTTATAAAAAAAAAATGAAAAACCACCAGCAAAAAATGAAAAAATGCTGTGAGGTCTCTGTCCCCAGCGGGAGACGTTCGCTTAATGAAATCCCGCCTCTTAAGAGAAAGCACACCGGATTGGCTGACTGTGGGAAAACTAGCCAATGGGGATGGGCAGTGATTTTTACTATTGCATACACAGTGTATACAATACATTTATTTTTTTTACCATCCACTGAAAATAAAGGCAGATTACTCCAATAATGCAAATGCATTGTTTTTTTGTATTTGTATATAATAATAACAACCATGTTTGCTAATGTACATAAGTGTGTACATAGAGTCCTGGACTTAAAAAAAAAATAAACCCAGTTCAAATAGGAGTATATCATACATTACAGATGACTTTGTACACCATACTATTAATACAGAGGTTCCAAACTACTTGTCATGTACACAACTGTTTCGTAACACATGGTTTCTGCACAGAAAGACAAACAGCTGCATCCTGCCAGCGTCTGCTCTATTTATAGACAGATGGTAATAAAGCAGACTGCATATTTCAATTCAAGGTTGTGGTTTTTTTGTGTGTTTTTTTTTTTTTTTTTTTTAAGGTACAAAAGTGTGTTTCGGGTGGCACATTTGAAAATTCTTTTAAAAGTGAACAAATGAATACATTTATTTGTGCCAATGTTTTGTTATTTTAACTTAAAGGGACCCTGTCAACATAATTGTGAATGTAGAAAATAAAAAAAATTTGAAAAATGTGTACATTGTGTTGGCATAATTGCAAGTAAATGCATATCTTAAGACAAATATATGTGTCTGTGGAGTCTCCTGCTTATGACATAAACTCGTGGCTTATGTGGGTATGCAAATTACACATTTCCCATTGAAAAGTTGTTTATTTTTCACATCAAGCCACAGATGATTTCATAAATAGGAGACAGGAGGGCTGTTTTAACACAAAGCAAAACTGACCTTGATCAAGGCACACTGAAGGGTCCAGTGAGTCTGATACTTGAACCCAATAGTTTCTGCCTCTTTTATTTCACATTCTCACTAGCCAGAAGAGGTAACTATTCACTGGTTTACATTAATATTTATTTTACTCTTTCTATTACTGACCATTACATTACCCTGTGAACTCATGGTGAAGAACAGGTATCTTCCGCCAACTGCCATTTTCTTTATCCTTCACCCTATTGACCGGCTTCTTTTAGATCCCACCTTTTGTTCTGTTGACTTCTCTCCCATTACCTTGGATTGGGTGGCTGCCATTTGTTCCTTCCTGTTTATTAATGTTTCCTTTCCCTCTGCCTATGCAGAAAATGTACTGTCTCTCATCTCCTGCCACTCTCTCCAGCAAGTTACTAGTAATTGTTTTTAAACCGTTCAATGCCAGGTCTACATATTGGTAATGTTAATTAGAACTAATGTGAAATGTGGTGCATGCAGTGTGAGCTCCCCTGTCTGAGGGGTGAAATGCCACCATGGAGAGGAGACTTAGGTGTTTATTCATGAAAGAGGGAACTGAGAAGGGAATAGCAAAATTAATGCCAAAATAGCAGAGTTTGAAGTACTTTTGGTTTATGTTTGCGATTCCCTTCTCAATTTCCTGCAATTCCTTATTTTATAAACAAAGCCCTTACTATGTACTGAACATTGGCAGGACGATTATTCTTCTAAACATTTAGATTTGGCAATGTGGGGGGAGTTCAATGCATAAGGTTGCAGGGGTGATGAGTGTGTCACGGGGTTTAGAGGGAACATAATTGCAAGTTACCTGTTAGTTAGTAGGTTGTCACATCCATTACAGTAGGGGAGATTATGGTGGTTTATGGTGAGGTCAAATGTTTACACAGCACACTGAATTAGGGAGAAGGTTTTGGTGGAACATGAGGCACACAGATCAGTATTTGTGTGGGACAGTTGAATGATGTTAATTTCAGTTTTGCTTGTTGTAAGCAGTGTCCATTGGTGGTCCATTCTGTGTAAGAGAGAATGGGATTTGACTGGATTTTTTTGACATATTTCAAGGTTTGGGTGACCTTTAACCCATTAATGACAAAGGCTGTTTTTACATGTCGGTGGTGTTAGTGTTTAGCTGTAATCTTCCTATTTCCTTTTTTTTTATTGTACCCACACATATATTTATATATTGGTTTTATCACCATGAGAAGGGCTTTCTTAAGATACTATTATTTTCATCATATCAAATAATTTACTATAAAAAGATTAAACAATATGATGATGAAAAAGTTTAAAGAAAAAAAACATTGTTCTTAACTTTTACATGGAAAGTTATTTTACACCTCTACAAATGCAAACAAAAATCCAGCTGAATAGATTTTAATATTTGTCCTGAGTTTTGAAATACATCATGTTTTTAGATGTTTTTCTGTTGGTTTTTTTGTGTGCAAATTATAGAGCAATAACTGTAAATGGTATTTCTTTTTTCTAAACATAGTCTCCTACATCTTTTAACCCTAACCCTTATCATCACCCTAACACTAACCCTGACTTACCTTTAACTCTAAACCTAGATCTATCATCTTTCTAGCTCGTCGGTCTGATTCGGCGGCTCCCCCCTGCAATGCCCTCCACTGGCTTCCCGTCTACTCTACGAAATTTAAAATTCTGTCTTTAACCCCTCCGTATGATGCCTCCCTCGTTAACCGATACTTCCCTGCACAACCTCAATGGGACTACACACAACCTCATCACCTCTTCCCACTTGTGCCTCCAAGATTTTGCCCGATCTGCCCCCTCTCTTTGGAACTCCCTTTCGCAGAGAATCCAGCACTCTCCTTCCTTTTCAAAATTTAAAAGTCCCTCAAAACGCATCTCTTTAATGAAGCTTACTACCCATCCAACTAGCATACTGGTTGATTACCTCTAGCTAATCCCACCTAGCTCTTGCTGTCCTCAATCACTGTTAATATTAGGTAACTTACAACTGGTCCAGCTAGAACGCACACAATTAATCTTTGGCCAAAACCACCTAGCGGCAACCATTCACATTACTGTTACTACAACTTCATTTCCTCCGGCCTCTTCACTCCCTTATGTATTCCATGTACCCTATTCCCTCTAGATAGTAAGTTTGTGAGCAGGGCTCCCTACCTCACATACCAGTCTGCTCTAGTTTGTCTAACTTAGTATGTAGTTCCCTTCTATGCTCTGTATCAAGCTCTACGTAAATTGTTGGCACTATATAAATAAATAATAATGTAATGTAACTAATGCTGAAAAAATGTTTCCTGTAATGTTGCTGACCGCCTATAGAGGCAGTTTAGCAACAGAATAACAGAAGTGATTTCTGATCACTTCCAAAGCTCTTGCCCACAACATGATTCCAAAACTGTAGCCCACAACAGGTTCAGAAGTTATCAACTACTGAATAAACCATTTTTTACATGTACATAAGGCCCAGTTCAGTTGCACTAATCCTCCTGCATGTAAACAAAACTAATCAAATGAGGGCAAGTGCATGTGAACCACCAGCAGATACATCAAAGTTAGCTTGTGCTTAGGCTATTCCTTTAAGTTTACTTTGCTTATAATTTTACATTTTCAAAAAGAAAGATATAAGCAGAAAATTATATTTATCAACTGGTGCACACAACCAAAAAATAACTTGAAATATTAGTTTGTAGCACTTTTCTTTCCAACCTCAGTTTTAAGGAAAGCAAAGAAAATCAAAGTAGGTCTATAAATATATGACCATTCTGTTTAGACTGCCGAAGGAATTTGAACTTGGACAGAAGAACTTTTCATTAAAGAAACAGACGCTGCAGTTTTAATCATTTATTGAAGTGAAAAAATATTAAGTATGAGATTTGCATTCCCAGGGGTTTGAGTCTCAAGGTTTTACTTAAACTGCAAGATGAATGGGTCAGTTCTCTGCGTTCCACAGTCTGCTATTGATTTATCAGTGTTTTTTTGTAATGAAATTCCTATTTAAATATAGGGTACTCAAAGATATCTCTACATTCTGACAAGTCCAGGTTTTCATGACGGGTATTAAACCAAATGGAAAGAATTCATTTTCTTATGGGCTTTTAAAGAGTATAGGACCCTATTTACCAAGACAAAACTGATGCTATTTCAGGAAAAAGTACTAAAATACTGTAAAAAAAAAAAAAAACTGTGTACAAGAGCAAGGCCCCTTAGAGTCCAACACAATGTATTCAATTTCAGCAACACAGTAAATTATTAAATGAAACAAAACATTAAATACTCAGTCTCTATATAATCAGTGCTGCCGCACGTAATCACCGGGGGAGGACTTGAGTAAAATATTAAAAAATGTGATTTATGCAGAATGCCTGCATTAAATCACACTGGAAAAAAGCCTGTGCACTATACAAACAGTAGCCTTCAAAACGCACCAAAGACTGTCCCTTTAAGTAGTAACATAAGTTCCTCCATTATTCCTTCTGTGCTACAGGCCTTTTACATTAGCAGGCCTCAGTTAGGGTTGCCACTTTTTCTTCAAAAAATACCAGCCTTGGTACTGTTTCCATAGACTTAACATTAGCCTGATGCCAATTTTTTACCGGCCTGCCGGTAAAATACCGGCCAGGTGGCAACCCTAGCCTCAGTGGATAACACATAGGTCCATGAAGATGTGTTGACAGATAAGAACTTTTGACTCTACTCTTTGGTTAGTCACTGTTCTTACCTTAAATGTAGGTAACCTTATGTCTATCCCATGCAAGCTTAAGCTCGCTCAGCATATCTACCTCCACCACCTCTGCTGAAATCCATTCCATGTATCCACCACTCTCTCAGTACTTCATGATTTTACTTTTGAACCCTTGCCCTTTATTTTAAGTCTATGACCTCATATTTCGGTAGATTTTCTTTCAAATATACTTACTATCTTTACTGCCTCGATCTGCATTTAAATGTTTCTGTTATATCACCTCTGTCTCGTCTTTCTTCCAAGTTACACCTGTTAAGATCCTTTTAATCCATGAACCAGTTTAGTGACCCTTCTCTGAACTCTCTTCAGACATTCTATCTCTTTCTGGAGATAACATACTCTAATACAGTGTACAATTCTTCAAGTGAGGTCTAACCAGAGCTCTGTATAACACACAAGCACTTCCCTCTTTCTAATACCTCTCCTTATACACTCAAATATTCTGTCATTTACATTGTCTACCTACTCTGAAATAATGACCCATAGACCCATTTCCTTATATATTGGGGTCAGTACTGTATCAATTATCCTATACTCTGCCCCTGGGTTTTACATCCAAGGTGCATAATCTAGCCCTTATCCACATTACAGTTGCCACAAATCTGACCTTTTTCTAGTTAATCTAGAAAATAATTTGACTTATGACTTCTGGAACATCAACACTGCTATGAATTTTTGTGTTGTCAGCCAAAAGACTCACCTTGCTATCAAAACATTCTACAATATCGCTAATAAAAACATTAAAGGGAATGGGTCCACGTACAGATCCCTGAGGCACTCTGTTGGTAACAAGACCTTGTTCCGTGTATATGTCATTGACTACAACCAATAACCTTCTGTTGCTCAGCCATTGCCTAATATATTCCACAAGTATTCTATGCCATGTAAGAGTCAAACGTCTAAGTGATATCTATGCCTATGTAAGAGTCAAACGTCTAAGTGATATCTAGATAAGCCATATCCACTTTATCACCCTTGATCTATTATTTTGTTACCTGATCCCAAAAAAAATCCATACGATTGGTTTGATATGTTCAAGTAAACCCATGTTTCTGGTCTTGAAATCCAAATGCTTCCAGATGTGTAACAATCCTATCTTTGAACAATGTTTCCATTCCTTTCCCTGGTACTGATGTACTGATATCATACGTCCATTTGTGAACACTAGATCTAATATTGCCTCCTCTCGAAAAGGCTCCTAGACTACTTGTTTTAGAGACAATCCCACCTTGGTGTTAAGTTATTTACTTCTATTGAGATTTTAGGTACTGACTGTTTCAGTCTCTCCCTACCATCAGGGAGTGATGTCACTCTAGCTGTGGATTACATTGTCCACGATGCTTAGCCCGTCAGACACTTGCCGATTCTCATGTCAAATAAAGTCACCGCTAGAAAGTGAAACGATGTGTTAGATACTGACTAAAACTTGGCTGTAGTAGCTGTAAGTACTTTGCTTTTTCAAATTATGCTGCACTGAGTCCACTTAGACTTCAATGAATAGTTGATTCAAGAAGTCAGCCTTGGGGAGACTCTTTGCAATCAATTTGCCATCACGTTTCACCTAAGTCTATTCACTGAGGAGAGGTAAAATATGCATTTTGCATTACTCTTCACAAGGCTTAACGTGCCAGAGATCGATTACAAACAATTTGGAACAAATCCAGATGCTGACAAAAGTCCACTTGTATTAAAGAGCACAGTTTCTCAGCTATGAATTCATATATGTAACAGGGAAGTGTTGGCTCTGGTGGCTTCACTGAGCTTGGCTGCCATGTTTTGGCCCTTGTACATGTTAAATAATATACAGTCAACAATGGTGTGCAAAGGAGGATTGAAAAAAAACCCAACCTAATGGACCATTCATAAAAAAAACTTGACAATTAATACTAACTAAAACAAAATAAAGTCTCCCTAGTACGTTGATATAACTCCTTAAGGAGTCCCCCCCCCCCCCCTCCCCATTCCTACATGTAGTTATCCAACAGGAAGATGCAAAGCTACACTAGTGCAGACTGGAGAAATAGTTTAAATTACACTTTTTTTTAAACAATTTGATTTCAGAGGTACAGTTTATTAGGCAGAGGAGAAACAGGTATTACATTATTTACCATTTTGCTGATATCTCTCTCTAATTATGATTCCTAAGCTTTTGGTATCCTATGCTACACTGAGTAATACATTCTGATGTACATATATTAATAATGGCATCCAAGCTGACTGCACTGCCTAGAGAGCTTGCTGTGATGGCAAGAGCATTATCATCTGTGTTAAAATAATATTTTAGGATATCTAACGACTCCTGAACACAAACAACTTTATTTAAATTCCACCAAGTGCTGTCTGTTCTACAGATAGCGGATGGGGTGCACAAATTGACAAGTAGTAGTACCCCTCACCCGGGGGATGGGTGGGTGGAATTTCTCTCTCTCCTTCTCTCATTTTAGCAATATTACCTTTTAATGAATGTTCAAAACAGGACCATGTGTACATATGGACACCAAGTTCATAATTTACTGCTTCCTGTCTCACACACTCCGCTTCATGCTGTGAGCAGTGCTTAGTTAATGAAACCAAATCCTGCTCTGAGATTTTCTAGTTATTAGCACAATTCTTCCTCAAAGCAACCACTCTGGACTAGGTTTGCTGGAGTTTTCAATTTCAGCTGTATGCGGAGTGCAATAATTAATTTGACTTGGCACGAGTCCAGAGCTGATAAATTTGGCATTCACTGCTGACTTCATGCTGTTTAAGTCTAGTGCAGTTGAATCCTGGGGGAATGGCCCCAATCAGTTTGGATTATCCAAAATGCAATCTCACATCAAATGTTACTGTAATAAAATAATAATAATAAAAAACAGTGTGAGATTTTAGAAATATTTCTTTGAAATAAAGTGTGTAGTAAGTAAAATCCTCTTTATTATATTTTTAAAAAAAATGTCTGCAAAGGAATTTAGACTATAATTTCTTGACAACAAATAAGCTAATCAGGAGTGAATCAACTGTGAGTTACTAACTTAATTATGTTTAAACATGAAAAATATTTAAAGGGACTAAACCCTCTGTATGTTAATCAGATGGAAGACCACTACTGCCTTATTAAAAAGACCACAGAAGGATGCTTGTATGGAGCACCATTCAGAAGTGATGGCCAGTTGAGACTCTCAGGCTGCCATGCCACAGAATGTGTTGTTCGGCATTCTTCATACCTCCAGTAGGGGAGGAGATGCTCATCTCCTCTCTAGCTTAACAAAGCTAATCTACAGTTTCAATTAGTCTCTGTTTCTAAAAATGAACAAAAATCATTCTTAGCTGGAAAAGACCTAGGTTCACCATTATTCTAACAATGGGTTTGAGATTGGTCCAGGAGCTTATGCTGCTAATGCGAGACAGGTGTGCTGCTACCCAAGGCCGCTTTAAGGACCCTAGTGGACCCTGGGTAATGTCTTTAGCAGTGGGCCCTCTTCGACCCAAATTTCCTAAAGCCGCAATGTAAAACTGTAACTTGAAAATGTAAACTTTTTAATATTAAATTTAACTATTTTTATATGTAATGTTATTGAAAATTGCATTTCTTGTTTTTATTACCTTCTTCTGCACCCACATTGCACCTCAAATACTAAATACAGTGTCATTTTGCCCCATAGTACATGTTATTTTGCCCCACAGAACATGCCACAGCATCACTATGACAATTAAAATGAGTCACTTTGTCATTAACATATGCCACTGTTATTTTGCCCATTAATATGCCACAGTCAATTTGCCCATTAATACACCATAGCCAGTCTGCCCATTAATATGCCACTGTTAGTATGCCCATTAATATGCCATAACATATATGCTCATTAATATCCCACAGCCAATTTGCCTATTAATATGCCACAGTCAATTTGCCCATTATGACACCATAGCCAATCTGCCCATTAATATGCCACTGTTAGTATGCCCATTAATATGACACAGCATATCTGACCAATAATATGACACTGTTAGTATGCCCATTAATATGCCACTGTTAGTGTACCCATTAATATGCCACTATTAGTATACCCATTAATATGCCACAGCAAATTTGCCTATTAATATGCCACAGTCAATTTGCCCATTATTACACCATAGCCAATCTGCCCATTAATATGCCACTGTTAGTATGCCCATTAATATGCCACAGCATGTCTGCCCAATAATATGGCACTGTTAGTATGCCCATTAATATGTCACTGTTAATGTACCCATTAATATGCCACTATTAGTATACCCATTAATATGCCACAGCAAATTTGCCCATTAATATGCCACTAATAAAAACTATTACCAACTCCCCCCTACACTAGTACTCACCTGCCTCTCTCTCTGATCCCTGGCCATCTCCTCCGCAGTTTCTCACCATGCACATACCGTGTGTGTAGGAGGGACATACAGCCGCTGGATATGACTTACTTACACCTAGTACACATGGAATATACTCCACTGGATTGGTCTAATGGTGATGTTGTTCTTTTGTTATTTTATAAGTAATGACTCTAAATTGACAAACATTTTTAGACTTTTGACCAATTTGGAGCCTTCAATGAAGGGTAGTAGTACTATTACTATGTCTAAGATAGATGTTGACCGATGTACTGATCTGGTGTCAGATGGATATGTTATGTAGCCGGAGATGATACAAATCCATTAAGTTGGATGGATGTATGTGCGGGAGAATTGGAACCCCAAAATACTGCCTGGACAATTGTGGATACATTATAGATAAAAAGACTGTAAAAACATTTTAGAACCATATGTGCAGGGAACTGGTGTGACTTTTTATATATTTTTGTTTATTTGCACAAACACTGTCTACTTTATGATTGCTTTACTTTGCATGATATAGACTTTTGAAATGCGCCTATTACTTACGATCGATCCACTTGTACAAGACATGTGTAACACCGTCTGAGTGTGATCACATACTGAAGGACATGTATTGCACCTCACTAGAGATGTTGTTACCTTTTTAAAGCTACCTTGAGTTACTGAATAGAAATATATGAAAACTCTCTAAAGCATAATATATAGGGGAAACATTAAGGATTGTTCATAGTAGTGAATATCTATGTTGTATTTCGGGCTGCTAAATGTTTTGTAGATAATATTTTCAATATTATAATTTAAAGAATTTTAATTACTATGACAAGCAATTACCATTGCTGAATAGTTTGTCTGATTAGGAGCAAAGGAATGCCGTCCTAAAACACTGCACTGCTTTTTGTCACTGTTGAACTGTCAAATGCACAGCAAGCCTGAAATATTACTGCAATAATTACTTTTTAATACAGTTCTTGCTGTGACCTGAATAAATTATTGGTTTTATTTCCCTACATTGAAATATGTAGTGGAATATTTCATCTTATCTCTTTTGTATCTTTGAAAGAAGAGTTTATATAGTTTATGTGTCTGTGTACTCTTCCACACTAGGGTACATTTACCAAAAAGTCCACTATGGAGTGATATTTCCTGAGTGCTCCTCAGGGGTTCTTAGAAATCTCTATTGCCATATAAACTTGAACTACTTTCAGCACTTTGGACTGTGCTTAATTAAATTGCACCTGTATTTCAAACCAAAAACTGCAGGTTCTACTTGTGTTTAATTGTAGAGTTCAGTCCCCATTAACTTCACGATAGCCTGGCACTGCATGGCTATTCCAGATTTGGTGAGACCATCCCAATTTGAGATCGGTGTACTAGTAGCCCAGACTGCTTACCTTATTTGCCACTAAGAAATGTATAACCACAGATTTGCATTTGCTTTAAATGACGAATGTTCTCTTTATAAGTTCCATAGAATATTTTTTTCCCCTTTGCTTAGTAAATCAAAAGTAAGCAGTTTGGTTATATGGATTTACATCATAACTAGGGATGACCGGTGTTCTAATCCAAAAATGAATACAAAACTTTTTTTTTCTCCAACTCCTGTACATTTTGATGTACTTTTCAGTGATTTTTAAATGTGATATAGCTGTTGTATAATCTACGTTCATAGAATACTATCATCTTTCAGATATGAGTTATTAGAAATTAATTGTACTGTTGTGTTCTGTACCTCATTCTCTAATAACTTGCCATGCCAATCTATTTCAGGCCCAATATAGTCTAGGACCAGGACCAAACCATGCAATGTACACTGAAACAAGAAAAATAATAAACCTGTATTCCCCCTCTAAGAAGTTGAATATGCACAAATAAAGATGTATTAAATCTGGAGTTGGGATGGCACATTTTACATGACGCAAGGGACAACCTAGAAATTTGGAGACAAATCCTTAGCAGGGAAGGAGGTTATAAAAGTTCAGTAGTTAGAGCAAAGTGAGAGATATTAAAGTTTCTAGTACCAAGAGCTGTTTTATTTGAAATGACACTGAAAATGGGATTTAAAAAATACCCTCATTTTGGCACTCAGCAGAAGAATATTGGAGTCATTCATTTTATACAAAGGGAATTTGTAAAGGCTTACTGCCGCTTGGCACACGTTGTTTTATTCTGGCAGGAACCCAGCATCTCCCACTTGTGGTTTGCCAATGCTGGCAGAAGTACTCTAAAAACACTGGGTTACTGGAGCGTGGCCAGTGGCAGAATGCCACAACATCCTTTTCTGTCTGCAGCTCCACCCTATTTCTTTTGTACAACTAAGCTTTACAGCATCCTCCCTTTTCCAGTTGAATTACATCAGAGCAATAGAATTATTGATATCCTCCATACAAAATGTACAACACTGATGGAATAATATTGAGTTGAATTGTCTAGTATATTCTCCAGAATATCATGTTCATTTTAGAAATACAACATTAGACTCTGCTTGTTTGCTTTCATTATTATTTCAGGAGTTGCAACTGTATCATGTTAAATTTTTCTATATGCACACAGTAACATGCAATTCAAAATAATTATTGAATATTATGTATATAATAAAAAGGATTGTTATTGCTTTGGAATAATAACAAAAGTACCATTCAAGCCACTTTTTAAAAATGCTTAAAAACTTGTCTGGGGGGCAGATGGCTGTGTGTGGGTGCATTGGCTGAGCTGGGGGGAAGATGGTTGTCTGTGGTGATGTATTGGCTAAGTCTGGGTGGCAGATGACTCTGTGTGTGGATGCATTGGCTAAACTGGGGGTTGTCTTATATTCGCGCAAATACGGTATGTTAGCTGAATGTATTGTACCGTTTTCTTTTATTTCTATATTTATTAGTGTTACGGTTTGTCTTCATACTGTAGTGTTCTGTGTGAATATGTCAACCCAGTAATGTGCGAGTCCGTAGCTGAATATGAACTTTAGCCCAGGACTTAATACATACTTGTGGACTCTGGGAGTTAAACAAACCTATTCAAAATCAAGTCTACCTATTTTTCACAGGTAGGGAAATCATATTGTCATAGAGCTGTGTATAAAACAGGTTCTAACAGTTGTCTGTCAGTCATGGCTGCTAGGGTTTGTTAGGGTCCTGCTTTAACTGATTAAAATAGGTTCTGACCTAGACTCCCTCAACATTGTGTAAGTTTGCAAGCAGGGCTCTCTGCCTCAGGTACCAGTCTGTCTGTTTATCTAGAATTGTCTGTAATTATCTTTTATGTACCAAGTGCTTAGTAAATTGTTGGCATTAGATATACCATACTGCCCCCATTATAGGCCATGACGATTATAGTCCGCAGCTTATTATCTGGTCATTTAGGGTGTAGAGCACATATTCTCCAGTTGCCCAGTTTGTTTGTGCAGTGGTAGCATGAACAGACTGAACTGAGCCAAGCCATCAGAGAATATTTTTTTTATCCCCACTGGGCCATCCTGAAAAGGTAAACCCCGATTATAGGCCACACCCATAAAAGTACGGCCTGTAATAGGGTCAAAACTGTTTAATGTAATGTGGAAGATGCTCATGATTAAAATTAAATTCTTTACAGCCAAATACAATTTAATTAATATTCTATTTAAACTGATTGACAGCTGAACTAGATTTTTTTCATTTACAAAAAACATGTCTTTGGGGGGAGGAGTAGTTCTGTTTGTCATAAGGTCACAGGAATTGCTAGGTTTAACCTTTAGTATGCTCTGTATAGATTTCTTCTGCCTTTTGGGAAGAGTTTATGCTGTAGCTCCAAGTTCGAAATATTCTACATCTAAAGGAATCTATTATTTGTATTGGATAATGGAGACTCTTGGGAGACTTAAGTTCTTCACAAAATGGATTTTTGGCTAACCAAATTCCTAGTAACATATCACATGTTCCAATTACATGCAAACTACCCATATACACATAAGGCATTTATTCTGTGCTCAAATGATTTGTGATTCAAGTCATAGGATCAAAATACATGAACTATTCTTCATTTGTTTCTTTGTGTCCCAAAAGACTAGGTTATAGGAATGTAGTTCTTAAAGCAGATTTCTCTCTCCAGTCAGCATTAAAATGCTTTAGTCGGCATTACTGCAGTCATTATTTGATGATTCAATGGGGACTATTCACTGATGAGTTGCTGGTGACATGAACATATCATCTCATTGACTCAACTACATTGTGCAGGGCCAAACCTAAGGATCTACTGAATAAAGAGAGAATTCCAGGGAATTCAAACATAAAGTCAAAGTAGCTGAGTTGGAAAAATTGTATTGGAGTTTTTTTTCCAACTCTGCATTGCCCTAAAGTTTGATATACCTATCTTAATTCCCTGGAATTCTCTCTTTGTTGAGTAGGCTCTCTATTGAGCTCCTCTTGCTGGAAAAGCTCACCTGGATAGTGCATAGTTAAATCTTTATCAGCCTGTGCAAAAGTAAAAAAGTGCCATCTCTATCCCCAAACATCTTGTCAGTGACATCTTTGTCCCCAAACAGTGTCAGTGCCCATGGGCCAATCTGGAACCATGGGGCCCTAACAACATTTTCCTGCCCCCCTCCTGACTTTACCAAGCAACATGTCCCCCAGTTTTGCCACCAAACAGCCGGTATGCGCCATCTTAGCCTTCCAAACAGCCTGTGTGCCATCTTTTCCCCACAAACAGCCTGTATGTGCCATTGTTGCCCCAGGGCTACATGCTCTGGCAACCCATGCAGGTAACAAGGGCTGGGCCATTTGGCCTGCCAGGGGCAGGGCTTTTTGCTCTCGGCTTCACTGTTTTTTTTTTTTTATGAGGTCAGCAGTCCGTTGGCCCCAAGGGGGCTTTTTTAATTTTATTATTTTCATTTTTGGTTTAAAATTAAAATTCCCAGGGGGGTGGAGCTAACGTCTCATGGCGAGCGGTCGCATTTAGCTTTAGCTCTGTGTTACCTTTTACAAGACACAATCCTACCTATGGCTACTTCGACTAAAACCCCCAAACAACATTGGCCCACACCAGAGGACCAGATGGGGCAACGAAAGAAAAAAGAAAAACCGCACTTTAAAGCAAAAGGACAAGATATAGGAGTTCTCCTTACCAGGCCGCAAAAGCCTGCGTCTGGTGTTCCTTTAACGACGCTCCCTCAGACAGGTCCTAACTCTGATGATGTCTCAGAAGATTCAGAGACAGATCAAAACGTCTCACTTACTATACCTGTTGATTCTAACTCTGATGGATCGCTGGCCACCAAGGGAGATATTAGAAATTTACTCCGTGAGATGCGTGACGCTATTATAGCCGAGTTGTCCGATGTGAGGAGTGAAGTTTCTACTTTACGTGGTAAAGTGGATGCGGTTGAAGCTACCCAGATCGAGCATAAAGAGATGTATGCCGAGCTCCAGCCACAAGTTGGTCATATGGCACAACAAATTCATCATCTGAATAATTTCACAGCAACACTCGATGCCAGAGTACATCACACCTATGTCAGAATCAGGGGCATACCTGAGGCGGTTGGGCCCGCCTCTCTCGGGAATTACCTCAGGGACTGGCTTGGCAAATAAACCCCGAAACTGGACAGTTCGGTCCTATCCAATTTGGATTACTTCCGGATTAGGAAGGCACAAAATCCATCATTGGATGCACCACGGGATGTGCTTGTGAAACTGCGGTCTGCATTGGATAAGGCACTTATCATGCAAGCCTCCCGTTGCCACACACCGCTACAGCATGGTGCAGACACCTTACTGATATTTGAATATATTTCCCTTTTTTGTTCACAAAGAGGGTAAGATCCTATCTATTGACTGCCCAGAAGAGATTCCGAATTTTCTTACTGCTCTATGTCTACCTCAAATAACTCTCTCTGCACAAATATTGGAGGAATCTATCATCCCACAGTAGGACGTTGTTTGTTCCCTCTGAGAGCCGCAATTACAGTTTGTTGTTCCATGTAATTTTTTGTCCCAGTAGCTGTTAATTCTGAGACATTTGTTCTGGGTCAGGACTGTTTTTTGTTTTTTAAATCTTGCGACCACCGCCAACTTTTCTATTGTATTTTGTTTGAAACCTCACCCCAGGGGCACTACCTAAGCTCAGCCGAGGCTGTGCGATAGGTGTTTTTTCTGGCCACCAAAAGTGTGGTCCAGTGGCCCATCTTTAGTGCGCCTCTATCTTGAGGTTGCCGGCATTACCCTCTCGAAATGCCCTTATACCCCTCTGGTACTCACTCTTTGTCTTGTCCCTCTTTCTGTCACCCCCTTTTTTCCTACTTTTTATATCACTTTCCAACCTCAAATATCCTGGTGATATACTTATAATCGGTTCTGATTAGTAATGTTTGGTACCACTGTGCATATTTTCCTGGTCTGTTTTATTTTTGTATGCCTGTTTGTTTCCAGCCGGTGGAGATTGACGTTGACCTATTCTTTGCGCACAGGCTATATTTTTATATGTCCTTTCCTACACCTTTATTCACTTTGTTTTAATAGTAATGTATATATGTATAAGAAACAAAAAATTTGCATCGTTCTAATGTATGCGTGACGAGGCAGCTACGTTTACAGTGATTATGATATATTTCAATTTTTATCTCATGCTGCATGTATATCTCTTGCAATAAAAGATATATTAAAAAAAAAAAATCCCAATATGCGGCTGTTTTTGTAGATTTTGGGTTGTTATATGTGATTTTGGGTTGTGATATGTTGCCCATATCGAGTAGGGCGAATCCATAGGAGTCACAGAGCCAAAATCCTACAACCAAATATTGCCAGAAATATTGGGCCAGATTGGTCTATATTCAGTAGACCCTTTGTCTCCCCAAGCCGTGATTATGATATATTTCAATTTTTATCTCATGCTGCATGTATATCTCTTGCAATAAAAGATATATAAAAAAAAAAATCCCAATATGCGGCTGTTTTTGTAGATTTTGGGTTGTGATATGTTGCCCATATCGAGTAGGGCGAATCCATAGGAGTCACAGAGCCAAAATCCTACAACCAAATATTGCCAGAAATATTGGGCCAGATTGGTCTATATTCAGTAGACCCTTTGTCTCCCCAAGCCGGCCCTCCAGGACATCCGGGCACTTTACAACTGTGATGGTTGTCTTCGTCCCCTTGATGGTGGCCAAGGTTATATGTAATAACAACATTGCACTCTCATTGCACTCATTTGGTAGCAGCTTATACAGCATATAAAGCTGTTTATCTGTAAACCATCAGCTGGAGGCTTAATCATGGGTAAAAAATTATGATTTAGTGATCCGGATCTTGTGACCCACAACATTCTGAAAATTGCCCATACTAGTAATCAAAAAGATAGCTGATTCATTACCACATTTTTTCAGTCTGATGTACCTTTTACATTTGTATATTTGCATTTTGTTTACACATATACATGCATCCATAAATTTCGGAAGTTATGTCCCATAAAAATGTTTATGTAATTAACATTTTACAGCAGTGCACACATTTGAATTACAACCTGTCATAGAAGTCGTGTTAAAGTGCGACTAAACCGCATATACTATTTTATGCATGCAGAAGGTCATGTGCACTTTTGTGGGAAACCGTATTCTCATAAATATGCTAATGTCATGATTGTGTAACGACTCCCCTGTGTGAACACAAATGAAGACTGCTGCAAATGTTAACAAAACCAGGTACTTTACAAATGTAAATATATGACTGGTGAGGTGATTTGCATTTTTAGACAAGTTATGCTTATCTTTTGCATTACTTCACATATGGATTTATTTTAGTGTTTTGATAGTGCCCCTTAAATCTTTTCATGCACAATTTATGAGAATTTTGGAGGGAAAAAGTAAATAAAAGATCGGTTCCTTTGTTTTTCTTTTACATGGCCTAGTAGGTGGAATATTACCTTTAGTATTGGCATCTAAAACAAACACTGTATGCATGCCCATGGCATTCTTTGTTTTGTTTTTATATACAAGTCACAGAAGCTTGAGTTCAAGCCTTGTGTGGGATGGAACATTGTTTTTTGTTATATTTGTATCTCTGATACAAACCATCTTTGAGTAGGAAGTTTCTTGATGACTCTTGTTTACTTGCTGGAGACCAAGGTTTTCCTTAATTATCTGCATAGTTCATACTATCTGATATTATGATAATATTTATTTTTCATTTCCCCATGGGTTTAAAGCACCAGATGTAAAATATGTTTTTTTTTTTATAAATATTTTGAAATAATTTTGAGGGATGTACTATATTTGTTTTTGTTTTTTTTAGTACACTACAGTTTTAATATATTGGTTTTATTTCTATGTGTAAAAAAAAAATAAAAAAAAATAAAAACATATATATATTTTATGAAAATTGTAAAAATGCAAGGTAATGTGTGTATAAGAGCAGCTCCTTGTATATGTATTTAAAAAAAAAACTATATTTAACCCTTTAAGGACCAGGGATTTTCCTGGGCCAAGGACCAGAGCCTTTTTCAATTTTTAATACGCGGTTTTTTAAACATAAGTTTCCTCTCTTATTTAACGTACCCATACAAGTTATATGTTGTTTTTTAAAGGATAGTTAGAGCTTTCTTTTGATACCCTATACATAAAAATTATTTACATTTTAGTATTAAAAAATACATATAAAAGAGGAAATTTTTGAGGAAAAAAAAGTTTTTCCCCATTATTTTCCCAATAATAAGCTACATAACTAGTGCAACACTAACCCACTTATCCCCCCTAATTAACTAACTAATAAAAAAGAAAAATATTGGTACCCAAACACCCCATAACAAAAAAGACAGAAAAAAACTCTGAAGAGTGCGATGTCAGATCAGTAAAAATCATGCAACAGGCATGCAGGGGTTAAATTGTATTACCGTATTTGCTCGATTATAAGACGACCCCCCCAAATTTGTACATTCCTTTAGGAAAAAAACTAAAAGCCTGATTATAAGACTACTCTATAGGAAAAAAGTTTAACTTGTATATATGTAAATTGCTTTTTAATATTTAATAAAAAGTTTATATTATACAAATGCATTTCTTGTTTTTATTTGCTTTTATGTGCCAATGCGGCCTCTCTCCCGCTCCCCCAGCTGTCTCTTCCCCCCCCCCCAGCGTTGTCTCTCTCTCCCCCCAAAACTTCTCTCTTGTCTCTATCTATCCCCCCCCTCCCCTTTTCTCTCTGTCCCCCTCCCTCCCCTTGTCTGTGTCTCCCCCCTCCCCCCCCCCTTGTCTGTCTGTGTCCTCCCCCTCCCTTTGTCTCTCTTTCCCCCTCCCTCCCCTTGTCTGTGTCTCCCCCCCCCTTGTCTGTCTGTGTCCTCCGTCCCCCCCTCCCCCTTACCTCGATCCCTGGTGGCTAGTGGGGGCAGCCGGGGGATGTCTGCACGATACGATACGTGCAGACATCCTCCATGCTGCCCGACACGGCAGTCTATTATGACGGACAGCTGGTCCGTCATAATAGTCTGCCGTGTCGGGCAGCATGGAGGATATCTGCACGTATCGTGCAGACATCCCCCAGCTGACCGATTCTCCCTGGTGCCTAGTGGGGCAGCAGAGGATGTCTGCGCGATGAGCGCAGACTCCCCTTCTGCCGCCCGGCACGCTCGCCGGGACTTCTGTGACGAAAGCGGAAGTACCCGGCTTCTTCACAGAAGCCCCGGCGGTTGTGCCGGGCGGAAGCAGGGGAGTCTGCGCTCATCGCGCAGACATCCCCTGCTGTTAGAGCTCTGCTGGGGACCTGGATCCATGTCTTATAATCTGACCTCAATTTGAGGTCAGATTATAAGAAGACCTCGAATGTAAGACGAGGAGGATTTTTCAGAGCATTTGCTCTGAAAAAAAACTCGTCTTATATTCGAGCAAATACGGTAAATAAATATATTAAAATTACCTATATTTATTAAAAAAAACTTTATAAATTGTAAAAATAAAAAAATGTGTTAAAAAAAAACTAAATGAGGGCCATAAACTGGAAGGAAACTGATCACAGTTAAAAACTGTGATCAGCAATGAAAGGGTTAATTTTTTTTTTAATTTTCTTTTTTTTTACCTCTGTGTATGTAATTAATTTATTTTTATTTACAGGTCACTCTCTGTGCTTCACTATAAGAATATGAAGCACAGAGAGTGAATTAGAGGCAAAGTCAGTGTGTGAACACACTGACTTTGCATCTAATTTGCATGTTATCGCGGTGATCACTCAATCTCCGCGATCACATGCCGGAAATGCACCGATCGGGTCCAGGAGCTTTGCCTCGGGTGCGAGGCTTAGTCCTGGACCCGTTGCAGACTAGCTGGCGGTGCCCATGGAGCGCACCGCCGGCTAGACTGCATGACGAGTTAACTCGTCATAAGGTCGCTAATGCGGCGGCTCTTATGACGAGTTAACTCGTCATAAGGTCGGGAAGGGGTTAAATATATGCTCTACACCTTTTTTCCCCCTCTAAATTTATGATGGCAGTAAAGTAAAAACCATGTAATCTGAAATAGATGGCCATATTAAGATGAATAAAATGCATTTGAATATGATGTACTATTCCTGGCATATATACAGTTTTATTGAGGATATTATTCTCTACTTGGAATACTTAATTATGGCTAGCAGGGCCAGCCTTTAGGGTGTTTGATTTGTGTGGCCGCACAGCGCAAAACACCCAGGTGGTGCCAGAGAATGCACATGCCAACTGGCACCTTCTCTGCCAGAGGTGCTGGCCGGGGAGATCAAAAGTTTTCCCACAGCTAACCCTGCTCTGCTCAGACGGCCCTAAATCAGGCGCTCCAAATGATGCTGGGTTGTGCTTGTTCGACACATACACGGCGCTGCTGACGTGGGACCAGCATTGTTTTTGTTTTTTTAAAAACTATTTACTCAATAATGTGCAGTCTCCAAGCAACACAGGACCACATGCTGGATTAAAATTATTTCAAGATTATGTACAGGATAAAACATACCAACTCTAATCAGTGCTGGCGATATCTTCAAGGCATGGGTGATCATTTGCATATTTTGTGGAAGTGCCCCGGTTTGAAGCCGCTGTGGGATACATTTTTTATTGAATTATCCATTCTTTTGGCGGAACCAGTTGCTAACCTGACTGAAACTGTTCCATTTGGCGTGTGGAGGTATCCCCTTTTACAAACGTTATTTACTGATCCATCTGGTGATGGCGGTAAAGATGGCTATTACGAGGCATTGGAATAAGCAATCACTCCCTGTGTGGAATAATGTTGTCAACCAGATGAACTATCCGTACAAATGGAGAGGTGGCTGGTATATCAGATTGGTTTTTGGGAAGTTTTTGACAAACGCTGGGCCCCTTGGTCGTCCCTTTACGGGCCTGTTTAAGCATTGGTTGTATTAAACTCCCCGGATGTGTTCTGTTGTTAATAAGATGTATGCCCTCCCCCATAAGCGACAACTTTATGTTTTTCCTAGCTGCTGCTAGGAATGTGTCATCCAGCTTGTGAGACTTTTTGGTTTGTCTATTTTTATTATGGTGGCAGTTGGAATGTAATACTGTGGTTTTTAATACATATTTTTTTTTTTCGTTCATCAAGGTATTGCTTCTATTGTCATTCTGTTTGTCTGGTTTGTAGTGTACTGTCTGTTTTTGTATTTTTTTTTCTACTTTATATAATAAAGTGATAAAAAAAAAATTAAAAATATCTATTACATTTTTTTGTTTAACCTCCGGGCATGCCCCATCCTTCACAATGCATACCTAGGACTTACCCCAGCACACCAGGACACGCCCCATCACCCAAACTGTACAACCAGGATGTACCCAACACAATAGGTCATGTGACCCGCGGAGCTCTGACGTCAGATACACGCAGGGAGAATAAGAGGCAGCACATATGCCATGTTGCCTGCTCATCGGCAAAGGGCTGGTACAGGGAGATCTTTTTTTACCTCCCCAGCTAGCACCTCTGCTAGCAAGCTTTTTTCTTTCTTTTTTTTTTTCTTCTTTTTTTAAAGGGGGCCCACTGGACCCGTGACAGGTGTATCGCCTGTTACCTCCTCATGGCAGCCCTGTGTGGCATTTTAACTTTGGATGCTTGCGTAAAATGGTTATTCAGGGCTACATTAAAATCTTGTCTCCATTGCATGATGCCATATTATATGCTGTTTTTTAATTGCTGCTTGTGAATTCTTAATCTATATAGCTGGAAACTGTCAATATTAAAAGAACAAATTCTCCCTCTCAAATAGTGAGACTGATATAACTATAGCTGATAGAGGTCCCCTAACATGTAATTTACATAAATCAGTTTAAAACAACATTAACAACTGATTTGTATTATTTTCAATCTAAGCTTTAAAGGGACAGTAAACAGATCCTAGTATGGGATAAACTGGCATGTATTTTTAGTGGTACATGACCGCTTATCCTCAGACCAGTCTCTCTCTCTAGTAGTGCAGTGATAGTATAAAAATTGGATCAACAGAGCAGACTGTAACTATGTCACAGCATGAGATTCCTTTAATTAGGTCCCCTTTGTTTTTCCCATGTAAAAATTAGTCTCTTTCTGCAGAGAGCACAAGCAGAGTGAGAACAATGGACCGCCCAGACCAAGGCCAATGGGTTGAGTCACCACTCTGATTGGCTGTAAGTGTGCTGACTGTGTCAGTGCGCACCAGCCTCCATGTCCGCTCTGCCTCAGCTCAGCAGTTCCTTTCAGTGCAGAGATGAGAATTTAATCACATGCAGCCAATCAGAACCTGGGATTTCCGCAGTGTTCTCAGTGTCCATCTAGCCAAAATGTGGGAAATGGAGCTATATGCCTAGATGAAATGAGATGGAGTCTATTCTTAAAATTTATATTAAAACGTTATAACAATACTCAACACAAGTTAAAGAGGTTTTTAAACTATTGCATGATGGCACAAAATCTATGATGACTGGTCGACTAATATGTAGTAACTAGAATTGAAAATAAATTTCCAGACATGGAGAAAAATTGTATTTATGCAGATAATTTGGCTTAAAAACTGATATGGCTAGTCAACTGTGAGAAACCACTTCCATGTTTTAATGCTTATTGTAATATTTTGTTAAAAGACAATTAAACATTATTTTTTATTTGTAGAAAATTAGATGGTGTAAAATAAGATAAAGTGGATTTTGATTATTAAACAGCTACTAACATTTACCACTTAAAGGGATACTAAACCTTGTTTAATCCTAGTTTTCTTGCTTTATATGCTGGTTTACTCATAGCTCTGCCTCAGTGCTGAGGCAGAGTTGGTTTGGAAACTAGCATGCACTTACAGTATCCGCACGTGCACAACTAATTTGAGCAGGGGCTCACGCTGCACTTCTCATCAGGGTCTGTCCCGCTCGGGATTCTCAGTCTGGTGATTCCATGTAAAAAACAAGGGTCTCTTTCTGCATAGAATAGTCGAAGATGCTGACCCATGGGGGAGAAAGAAAACCACAATATATACGGTAATAGTGACGTATGTTACAAATCAGCCAAAATATAAACTCACAAGTATGTGAAATGGTTTTGAGCACATAGAATAATATATTCTGTAGAGGGATAAAAACCACTCAAAAAAAAAATAAAAAAAAGCACAATATATTTGTCTATTACCGTATTTGCTCGATTATAAGACGACCCTGATTATAAGACGACCCCCCAAACTTTGGATATTCCATTAGGAAAAAAACTAAAAGCCTGAATATAAGACTACCCTATAGGAAAAAAGTTCCATTTGTATATATTCATATGTAAATTGCTTTTTTTAATAAAAAATTATGATATCAAAAAATGTATTTATTTCTTTTTATGTGCCAATGCTGCCTTTCTCTTTCCCTTGCCCCCATTTTTCTCTCTCTCCCCCCTCCCCTTGTCTGTCTCTTAACCCCCTCACTCCCCTTGTCTCTGTCTCTTAACCCCTTCCCTCCCCTTGTCTCTGTCTCTTAACCCCCTCACTCCCCTTGTCTGTCTCTTAACCCCTTCCCTCCCCTTGTCTCTGTCTCTTAACCCCCTCACTCCCCTTGTCTCTGTCTCTTAACCCCCTCACTCCCCTTGTCTCTGTCTCTTAACCCCTTCCCTCCCCTTGTCTCTGTCTCTTAACCCCTTCCCTCCCCTTGTCTCTGTCTCTTAACCCCTTCCCTCCCCTTGTCTCTGTCTCTTAACCCCCTCACTCCCCTTGTCTCTGTCTCTTAACCCCTTCCCTCCCCTTGTCTCTGTCTCTTAACCCCCTCCCTCCCCTTGACTCTGTCTCTGCCCCCCTCCCTCCCCCCTGTCTCTCTGTCCCCCTCCCTCCCTCCCCCTGTCTCTCTGCCCCCCTCCCTCCCCCTGTCTCTCTGCCCCCCTCCCTCCCTTCCCCTTACCTTGATCCCTGGTGGCTAGTGGGGCAGCAGAGGAAGGTTGCGCGATGAGCGCAGACCTCCCCTGCTGCCGCCCGGCACGGTCGCCGGGACTTCTGTGATGAAAGCGGAAGTACCCGGCTTCTTCACAGAAGCCCCGGCAGTCGTGCCGGGCAGAAGCAGGGGAGTCTGCGCTCGTTGCGCAGACATCCCCTGCTGCTAGAGAGGGGGATCCAGGTCCCCTGCAGCTCTGCTGGGGACCTGGATCCATGTCTTATAATCTGACCTCAATTTGAGGTCAGATTATAAGAAGACCTCGATTATAAGATGAGAGGTAGTTTTCCGATTTTTTTTTCTGAAAAAAACCTTGTCTTATAATCGAGCAAATACGGTACATTAAATATGCTTAACATAATTTAATATGACATTGTGGTTACAGACAATTTGAAAGGTAATATTTCCCTGGTCGTAATGCTTAATTCTGACCAATGTAGTACACATTTGATTCATTTGTCATTATAGACCAGTTGGAAAAAGAAAACGATAACGGATCATCCGTGAAGTAAAAATGCTTTTGCTCCACTGCTATCCAGTTTTCACCACCCAAGTATCAAGTACCAGACACAGTTTTCAGTTTAGATTCTAGTTAAATTGGCATGTTGGTATGCTGTTTATAAACCTAAATGTCAGACCAGGATTTGACCATGTGATGTCTGTTAGTAAGTAGTCCACTGTTGGACTACCTCTGTGTGGTTGCCTAGATTCCACACCAAATGCCCAACTTATCTGATGATAAAATCAAGTGATGGTAAAGAACCAGGGAGTAACACTTGGTTATCTCCTCATTTTTAACATTTTAGTTAAATTGATGTTTTCAAGATGCCATGTTACCTAATAATTTGTAAAACGCATTCCCAATTATTGTAGCTTTGACATGATTATATTGTGTCCCAGAAGGACATTTAAAACCTGTTGTGTTTGTTTTTCCAAACATATGCGTGGTTTCACGCGAAACGCGTTAGGTTGCCTTCCCGTGGACTTTATCATCCGTGGATTTATCCTTCTCTGTTTGTTTTGGACACACTCTTCTTTTTCACCATTAAAGCATCTTGTTTAGTATGCATCCGGTGAGTGGAGTGCACAGTTTTTTCTTTACCCTACGTATGTATAAAATGCGCTAAAGCAACCCGACAAAATGAGACCTGTGCATATGGCGCTAACTCCTGATGTCTCTACAATGACACAACATTTATAATTATTCCCCTGTAAATCACATTCTGAATAATGGAATTGACCAATGTGATTATTATTTATACATTTTGTATTTTCAGAAACAATCACTGTGATGAACTACTTTTATTTTCAGCTAAAGTAATCCTTTTCTGCTTAAGAAGGCTGGGGACATAAGAAATAGAAATTCAGCCTCAGAGAAATGTATTAAAAATAAAACCCACAGCATTCAAAAAATTCTGAATTTGATGCTAGTTTGGATCTCCAATATTTGAAACAGAATGGAACTTGACATGAGGCTACGTGGGGATAGAAATATAATTATTACATTTTCTCCTTTTAAGGCTGTTATTTAGACGGTGCCCAAGTCAGACAGGTAAAAGTTACCAGTAAAATAAATGCATCAACACATAATTAAGTTCCATAAATCACTCTGAATATCAGCAGTGATAAAACTAGGTGTAATCGCATCAAGAAAGTGCTTGCCAACTTCTTGATCAGTTGACAAATGAATAGCCTGTATGCACATTAATCATAACAAGTGCTTTTCAAAAAAATATTCATTTCAATTGCATAGTTACATCTTAAAATAATGTATTTAAAAGTGTGTCCACACAAACCAAACCAGGCATGCTGAAATGGTTTAAATTAACAATAATGTAAAAAAAATAAAAATTATAGGGACACTCGGCTAAGTCTTCCCTTTTTACTTTAATCTGTCTGTTTCTTGCATTTGCAAACACTGTCTGCAGCTAAACCTTTGAGAGCAACCAAACATGGCCTTTCACCTGAGTGTTTCAGCATGTTAAAGGGACAGTATTTTCACCAACCTCTCAGCCTGTCAGAGTGAGAGGAAGTTGCATTGCAGTCTGCAGGTTACATCCCAGTACCTGTGGATTCTCACCTCTCCTCCAGGACTCAAAGAAAAATACACACACAAAATCCTGTGATGACAAACTGCAAAATGACATCATAAGAAGAGCAAACAGCTACTTCCTGAGAATGCTGAATTCTCTCCTGTCAGTTACAGTCCATATCATTGCTGATACTTAAATGACAAATTAATCTATCTGGTTTTTATAATGAATTCAACCTGTTGTAAGACCATGATACAATGTAATTGTAAATGATAAGTCATACATATTTATGACCTCTATATGTAATGTTTGGAAAATATAAATCATAATAAAAGAGTAAAAAAAAAAAAATGACAAATTGATTCTAAATGAGAACATCAGTAGGGTGGAGCAAACTTTACATCCAATTTATAGGATTTCTTGCTAAAATCTTAATGCATTTTGATGGAAAAATAAATAACAAGACGGACATTAACCTCTTCCTGTCTGATGGTGCTTTTGGTCCGATACGTCTCGGAGGCTGTTTGACATTTCCTAGTCAGACTGAGGCCACTCAGTGGCCCCATCAGACACTGGGGATCCCGCTGCAAGTCCCTGCAGCAGGATCCTCAGTACAGCTCATCGTGGGGAGCCGCGATGAGCTGTTTCTGTCAGCACAGTCAATGCCGTCATGCAGGTCTTTACTGTAAAATGTAGCCGATGCTCATTTTGAGCATTTACAGAGACTCTGTCAACCTAAACATTGTTTGTACTATGAATGCAGAGAAAAAATATATAATGAAAAATGCTCTTTACATGTGTTAGCAAAATTGCAAACAAATGCCTAAGATAAGAGAGGATGTTTCAAATGTGCCTGTGGTGTCTCCTGCTTATGACATCACTTTGAGGCTTGATATGCAAATTAGACATTTCCCATTGAAAATGAATTCATTTGCCACAGCCGATATCATAAATAAGAGACCCCTGCTGACACATTTAAACCATAGTTCTCTTAGTAAATTTGCATACAAATGTATAAAATAACACTTTTCATAATTATTCTCTGCATTCACAGAATAAGCAATGTTTAGGTTGACAGAGTGCTTTTAAGAGTAATTGAAATGCTGTCCCTAATGTTGTGCTTGGCCATAGAAGTCCTATATTCAGCAGCATACGTGGTATAGAGTTCCTATATATGTTTTTGCTTTACCAAGTCTTGTAAGATATCTTTTGTTTAGTAAGTGTCTTTTTTAATATTTCACTTCAATATTGAAATAATTATATGGCAAACACTTATTGATTGTTTGCAGGTTCTGAATATCTTCTTGTCAACCCAACTTTTGGCCTGTAACCACCACTTCATCAGTTCTGACTTATGAAACACAGTGTGCTTATTCAATAGTGCACTCCTCATGAACATGCATAAAGTATGTTGAACCATAAAATTCTGGCTATACCTTTTTTCCATAAAACCGGACTTTTCATTTTTAATCAACATTCACACCTTCATAATTCTATGAATAGTAGTTTTTTCAAAAAAACATTACGGGGTGTTTGTGTTACTCTATGAATGGAGAGTGCTTCCCTTGTACGTTTGCCATACCTTATATGTACTCTTTGGCACAAGTTGTCCTATATCTTATATCCGCTAGACAGTCGGCACCCGACAGACGCCAGAGAGACTAAAGTGACCGCTATGATCTAACCTGCTACCAGAGCTGCATGTGTGTATAAAGATTCCTACCAGTCTTATACTGGAAAAGTGGTACTGCATTTTTAGCTAGAAGCAAAAAATACTTTAGTGTCTCTTTAAGTATAAGAGCATGTACTAAGCTATTTGAATCACCTTCAGGACATAAAAATAGATTATTATTATTATTAATCATAATTCGACAGTATTGACTATTTGACTGCTACAAAAAGCTGTCAATTTTACATCTAGTAAATAAACATAAAGCCAGTTTAGGGAAGGCTATATAGACTCATTTAATGTAAAGGAGTGGCAACAAAACGGTGAAGTATAAATACGTTTTGCAGACCTTACCAGTATTACAAGGAACCCAATGTTAATCTTGATCTTTTTTTTTTTTTAACTGATCAATATGGATGTACCTGCTTCACTTCTACAAAAGGATAACATGTAAAAATATATTAATAAAGTATTATCCTTGCTTTGTTAGTGCAAATTATAAGAGTCCAACACTAGTACAATAGTACTATGCTACTGGTTTATCTTGAATTGTATTTATTTATTCTAGTGCCTTTGACTCTAAACCCTCTCTAAGTCTACCTAAACATTGCTTGTACTGTGAATGTAGAGCATAAGAAATTCTGAAAACTGATTTGAAAAATATGTAAATGTGTCTGTGGAGTCTCCAGTTTATGACATCACTTTGTGGCTTGATATGCAAATTACACATTTCCCATTGAAAAAGTGTTAATCTACATATTAAGCCAGAAGTAATTATTATATGCATTTGCATGCAATTCAGCTAACACAGTGTTATTTTTCATCATTTTGTATTCAATACATTCACAGTATAAAGTGTTTAGATTAACAGTCTCTGTGATCCTTAACTGATGTAAATAAATTGCATGATACAGTGAATTACCTTTGTTCAACATAAATCTTATTAGCAGAATTAGAAAGTTTGATAATTAGGCTACTTTGCACGTTATATTTTAGATACAGGACAAATAGTGAACGGATCTGGCCCAGCATAAATTCTGGCCATGGTTTAGCCAAAGGAAGAGAAAAGCGAAATCAAGAAATCAGATGGGAATAACGACACCCCCAGGTCATTTCTAAGATGGGGATTATTATTGATGCTGTTTGAATAGTCTTCTTTCTTTTAAATCCATCCTCAATGCTTTACATATTTGGCAGATTTCACATAAAAAACTTTCTAAACACGAGGTCTGCAAAAGTGCCAAAATGACAAACTTCATATGTGTGTCTCATACACGCAAAACAAAGTGGATGAATGTAATAGACTGTGTGACAAAAGATGACCCTGCTGTTTCTGCATGTTTAAGGAGGTTTTTACAAATTCTAGAACCAGAAATTTTGGACACAATATTAAATCTGATTTTTACACTTTTCTTATTACTTTGTTACATGTATATTTTTTATGTACTACATCTTTATTTTCTACATCAACTGATATTACAATTAAAATACTTTTTCAGTGTTCAAGACCATTTCCCAGTGTTCAACCATCTCTGTTTGGTTGGTTTTAAATGATGTGTTATTTTAACAGTTTGTGAAATTCTAAACTGAACAATACATTGTTACTTACCTTGTAAATGGGCATTCCAGTGGCAAAAGCTGTGAGTTCAGCACTCATACAGCACACCTCCCAAACTTTGCCCCTGGTAGCACTGACACTGTGTATGCAGTTTCCTGAACACCAGAGAATGAAAAGCAGGACCGCGGCCTAGTTATCCCGAATCGAGACGTCACGTGGCCCCGAAATGGGACAGTTGCGTGGTATGCTGTAGTAATGTTTATATCTTTCTCAGAGATACTCTGTTTGAACGTAATACGTGCAGTCTGAGTTTTCTGATGTAAGCATGTGAGGGTATACATTTCATCAGGATATCCGTGCCTTGACACATTATTTTTTTCTGATTCGATTCTCTAGATATTTCTTTACCATTTGCATCAATTACAGATTAATTTATTATTACCATATATTGCTGGTTTCCATACAAAACCAGATGTAAAATGGTAACAGACGTCTACATGAACATTCATGGGAAAGGAAAAGGAATACAGCCATATTTTAAGACTGTCGACCCAAATAAATAGTTTTTACAGATGTCGAATGGAAGTACATGATACTTAAATGTGTGTTTCATTTTAAAGCAATACTGTATTTTAAAATTGCCAGCATAACTATTCTGTGTGTTTAAGTTCCATGGCCATTATCATAAAACCCTGTGTGTGCAGTAAGCCACCTGGGCTAACGTGTAATTTGGAAGATCTAGAGGATGTGTGATGATAATAATATGTACGACAAGAACATGCAGACTAAACATGGATTTTTCCATGGAAAGCTACGGAATGTTGAAGAATGGCAAAAAGTGTGTTCAACATTAAAAAAAAAAAGTCTCAGCTCTGCTATGGTGAGCACAGAATTACAAGAACACCATAGTTGCCAACATTGGCCATCTTTCCAGGGACACATATTTGTTACACATGCTGCAGAAAAAACATGCAAAGTGCAGCCTGGCAGTATGTAGAATGGATATACGCACAGACAGAATTCAATTAATTATTCAGGGTGGAGATCTCAAAGGACCTACCATGATTAATTGATTGGATTGTGTCTGTGCGTGTTTGCATCCTACATACTGCCGGGCTGCACTTTGCATGCTCTGTCTGCAGCATGTTGAACACATATGTGTCCCTGGAAAAATGCCCAATGTTGGCAACTATGGAACACTGTTATCAATTTAAAATGATTTATTATAACACTGATTAGATTGAAGATGATAAAAAAATGGAGAATTATTGGGTTCAAAACCATTGAAATGCTTTCACCCTTTATACTGAAGGGACACACCATGCAGCAAAGACATTTTGGTGCCGCTGGAAGCACCACCTGTGCATTGTATGGATATTGAATAGCTTCTATAAACTCCATTTTCAGTTGAAGTGCCTAGCCCTCCCACTAGTGCTAATCACTGCAAGAGGATCCATGCGTATGTATGTGTCTGTTTGACTTCTGCCTTTCTATCCTTGAAGTGATGTACATATTAAAAAAAGCAGAATGGCGCAGGATGGTGGTACCTTAAATTAAAAACAAATAATAATAGTGCCATACTGTGGAACACCACAATAATAAATATGAACGGTGATAAATGCACTCACAAACCAACGTGTTTGGTAATCATAAAAATGCCGTGATTTCTTCACAAATATTTAATGGATTCTGGAAGATAAAAAGACAGCGACAAACATGTGCAGGACCTGGTAGATGGTGAGTACAATAATGGCCCCTGCTAAAAACAAACTCACAAGAAGCAAACGAACATATGCAGAAAAAGTCCAGGACTAAAATCGTAACCTGGATGAGGCAGGAGCAGAAAGCAGGATCAGGGTAGAAGAACTGTAGCTACCGGGGTCTCTGTCTCAACGCGTTTCGCCAGACCTCCAGTCGCGGCTTCCTCAGGAGAAGACTGAAGTCCGGTGTAGGAGAAGCACTGTCCTTAAAGCCGTGGACGCCACCCTCTTTCTGACGTCTTTCTGGATGCGACGAGCGTCAATTACCATAGAGACGTTCGACTGACTTCTTCTCACGTCTTTTCGAATAGGAAGAGCGTCCATTGCTATGGAGACGCTCGACCGGCGTCTTCCTTGTTAAACGAATCCCATTCATAATGTACATATAGACGTCCAGCGCATGGGCATTTCAAATGATCCGAATACAGTCACTACTTCTCCATTAGATATAAAAAAAATAGTTGATAAACGTTCATTATTTCTCCATTAAAATGATTGATAAACATTCATAAATAATTACATATTTTAAAAAATATTATAAAAAACAAGCAATTGAAAAGAACATTTCTTGGAACTGAAACGAGATATAATTTTGATTGTAAAACACCCATCGCTTTGTTTTTGCACTATCCTTGAAGTGAGCAGGCACTTTCAAAGTATGAGAGACAGATGTGTCCAAAGATTGTGCATGCTATCAACAAATATGATTGGCTCCATGTTGGTGCAAATAAAAAAAAAAAATCAAATAAAGATGTCATGGAATGCATGTGTAGATGGCTTCATAAACTGTTCTTCATGAACTGTTACCCTTAAAGGACAACTGTAGTCAAAAACTAGTGTGGTGTAAAAGAGCATACTTAGCACTTAATATAATTCTGTAATGCATAAATATAGATAACACCTCTTTGACAGCATTTACCCGTGCATTTACGATGTTCTGGGCGCTGTCATTTTAGGTGCATTCTTGTTCGGAGCGAAGATGTGCTTCTCCACTAGTGACCGGCCGGTCCATGCATGCGTGGGCGCAGTTTTTTTGGGAGCCAGTCAACTAGTTAGATGACGCACGGCACAAATGCTCTACTGGATGAATGGGCAATCATGTGGATATCCTTCTCAGAAGAGTGGAAGTGGTTATAGCTGTAAAGGGTGGGACCAACTATAATGTCTATGTATTTAGAGTGTCATGTCATAAAAGTCCCTGTTAAGTGGCATACAACTTAAACTAAAAGAACCAATAAAACTGACTTTTTTTTTTTAATTTATTTTTTAGAACCGCAATCAATATTCTAACTTTTGCTTTATTTCCTATTCATATTAGAAACTCATTTGATGTAAGTTTTCATGGAAAAAGAGGACATTTCTGAGTGACCACAAACCTTTGAATGATTGTGTGTTTAAATATGTGTTTTTATTTTTCTTACTTGTATTAAAGATTCTTTATTGTCCAAAAATTTTATTGGCATTGGCTATTTATTTCTATTCTGTTTAGACTGATAGGCGCTAGGAAGTGTGTTTATTTTTATTTTGTGTGATACTATTTTTTTCCGTTATTCTTTTATTTCTGTCTGGAAAGTATTTCTTTCATGGTTGTGTAATTGAGTTGCTTATTTGTTGGAATTTTTCTACTGGCTATTAACCTAATGATTAACAAATGACCTTATTTTACCTAAATACCTTAACCTCTCTTTTATGGCTGAATTACACCAGACTCTAATTAGAGCTAAAATTGTACCCATCGGGTGTCCTTTTGTAAGAGAATAAGAGGACTTTTGTCCTCATAAAAAAAAAGTCTGTACATAATCTATTTTATAGTGTTTTCACCAACGCTCTGAAAGTACTGGGTCAACCCATGCGTTTCAGATTATTTTAGTGTTTCTCTAGAGAGGAGTCAGCTGTTAACTGTCTGCATGCTAGCAAGGTTACACTTAACTTCCGCTACCAGTGAAGGAAATCTAACATAAAGAAAAGCTGAAACTCCAGTCTCAATTTCTGTTTTATATACATAATAGGGTCTACTCAATAAAGAGACAATTGCAGGGACATGAGATGAGAATTTCAAACTTTACGCCAAATGTAGCCAAGTTAGAAAAATTCTCCAATGCAGCTGAATGGGAGGATTTTTTTTAACTCTGCTACTTTAGCCCTAAGTTTGAAAATTCCCATCTCAATTCCCTGCACTTCTCTCTTTATTGAGTAGACCCGTAGGTATTGGTTTTTAAAGAACAAAAAAACATTATTATAATATTTTTACCAGATGTTATATTAAACATTTATGAAAACGGTATGTGTATCACATGTGTATACTTTATGATATTTTTATACAGTAACATAGTCAAGCTGCCATAAGAATTTTCTGGACCCAGTAAAAATGTCACCCCTATTACAATTGCTTCTCCTTCCACCGTTCTGTCAGTTCATTCTCTCTGTTCTATCCAATTTTAGTTCACCAGCTCATTTAATTTTCCCTTTTTTATCTTTTGACAGTTGAGGTCCTTTTTCACTTAATTAAACTTTTTTTAACCCTTGCTTCCTTGAAGAAAGCAAGGGTTAAAAAATTATTCTTGCGTTCCATAAGTAAACCAGAGGCACACCCGGTTTGGAGGCTGGTGCTTGACCAATCACGGACGTGGCTTGTCCAGCTCATCTGATTGGGGTCTGCAGAGTGGTCCCCTCAGCTATTTTTTTTTACTTGTGCTTCTATATTAAGGGGAAAAAATATATTTGTCCCCTATAAACTAATCTTCATTCGCTTTAGCTTTGTTCCACTCCAGTCCCATCCTGCCTCTCAGGTCACCTTTTCCATCCAGGAGTTCGCTCACTCTTTATAGGCTGACTGGTCATGCCTTCATTAATGTATAGTGGTAGCAGGCCTGACTGCATGGATTGTGCTGACTGATGGGACAGATGCTAGTTTGAGACCATACTAGTCCAGCCCGATATCGTATATTAATTATTAGTCAATTTAACAGCTTCAACTTTGCTACTGATTATATGCAATTAAAAGGCATCCTTTAATTATGCAAACGTAGTAAATGTGTAAGTCAGCTGGATGGCCTCTCACTGACATCACAATCAAAAGGCTTCAAAGGTCTCATTGTTATTAAAGCAGCCTAATTGTACAACTTAAACAGATTTCCATATTTTTATTATTCCTTTAAGTAATGCAAGTACACTGGATTGTTTCTAACACATTTTTTAAAGTAAATGTTTCCACTCGTTCAGTTGTAGACGTAGTTGGAGTTTTTTCATTTTGCTCCAACTGTTCACTTTTAATATAAGATATTATGGTCTACTGGAGTGTTGTAATGGTTATCAGATTAACTTCTCCGTAGATCCGAATCTACTAAATGGTAAATTAACATTCAGCTGTATAATGGATATCCCATAGTTCAGGTGGTTTTTAATCAGCTGGACTAGTAATGGAACCACACAGTCATTAAAATTGTTTCTTTACACGAGAAATTATACCAACTGGCTGGATAAATCTCCAACTCCGCCATGTGAATCTGGGCTTGGTTGGTTCTACGAGACCGCTTTGTACCTGAATGCATTTTACCAATTGTAATGTTTGGTGAAGAACAAATACTATTAGTGGTTTTTTTTATGAGGTTTAGATTAGGTTCCTTAGTAGTGAACTATTGTTCATGGTGCAGACTAGTCTCTTTAATTCCACTGAAGAGAAATATTAAGGCTAAAGCTCTGACTTTCTAAAAGATTATGTCCTTCTGGAAAATGCTTTCCTGTTTTAGCATGACAATGTCTCCATACAGAAAGTGAGAGCAGCACCACAAATGGTTTAACATTGGTGTACACAAGTCTGCATAGAACCTTGAGCTAAACCCCACTATACAACCTTTGGCTGAACTGAAACTCTGCCTGTGAGCCATATCTAATTATCCAATGTTGGCCGCAACCTGATTTTCATTATAATGACCATAGTTTGGAAAATACATATTCAAGCAGGTGTAGCAATGCTCTGAATACTACCCAGCATGTAACATTTGACACCGATTGGAGCAGGATAGGTCACACTCATGTTAATCAGTGATGTAATTCGGTTTAAGCTGCCTAGAACAAAAAGATCAGGGTCCTTTGGAGGTTTCGAAATCTAAAAACGTCATACTTTTATTAGAAATTCCATAAAAACATCATCACAGGTTCTCCACAGTGTCAAACACATAAAGCATATGAAAATGCCTAGCACTTTTCATGCATGGTGTGAACTTAATCATAGGCACTAAATGCGTTGTTGTTTTTCCATGCCTTGACACTGTTTAGTGCCCCTGATGATGCTTTTATGGAAATTTTAATAAATGTGTGAAGTTTTAACATTTGGAACCTCAGAAGCAGCCTGACTTTTTTTTTCTACTTCTGGTCTACTGTTGACCGAACCAAGGAGGTCAAAATTTGGACTGGAAGGTTGAGTGAAATTTAACATGGATTAATAATACCAAGGTTTTTCAAGTCTGGATACTCATGTTTTGTATTTGCGCTTCGTCTAGTCCAAAGGTGGCAGACTAGAGGGGGCAGCAGCAGACTGAAGGTGGTACCAGCAGAGCCGGTGCTATTATTGTTGGTGATCCTCTCTCATTGCCTTCTGCTGCCTGTATAGACATTTAAACTGCTGCAACTAGATCATCATGAAGCAATTTTTGTGCTGAGCATAGCGATATGGGTCTGAACAAGAGGTGCAACCTGGAGAGAAAGGGGTGTGACAAATGAGGATTGGAGGATGCATGAGTTTATTCAGGCCTAGGGCAGCACAAAAAACAAAATACACTACTGCTCCTAATGTGTTGTATTAAACATAGGAAGCAAATCTCTGTGTTTCAAGTTTTTCTCAGAGGATCCCAGGTCACACAAAGTTTGACACCAGTTTTTGAATAATGTGGAACACCTGCATAGAAATTCGGTCTACTGTGTGGTGAAGATTTGGCTCTGGGTAATTCTGTATTTAAGTAGTCCATTTTTTCTTAATAACGTTTTCATATTTGCTTCACTTTTTAAGGAAATCCCAGACTGCTTAATTTTACACAGTTTTGTTTGTATTTTGTTGCAGATAAATTGGGATCTGCATGTAACAATAAAAATGGAAGCAATATCACAAACCAAAGAACTTAGATTTAATTATTCTATTTTTGGATATGAGAAGGGATCATTCACATCCTTATCATTACCATATAACATATATTCTTCTATCGATTTGCAAATGTTCTAGTGCCTTATTAGAATCTAGCAGTAGATAACACTATATTAAATTGAACAATTGTAAACCTAGCATATGCAATATGCATCACAAATGGTGTTTGTATGCTAGCTAGGGAAAGTTAAGTATGTAATAAATGTACGAGGGGAATAAAAGTACTCTCATGAAGAAAAAAAAGAGCCAGGAGGTTATCTATTTAATTGGTACAAAATGGTACTAGGATTATTCATACTTTTTAAACGTTGACACATTTACAAGTTAATTTCCCCAAATAATAAGCATTGAAATGATAATACAAATTTTAATAAATGGAGATGAGTAAATCTAGCCAATAATTAACTCATCTAAGCTGTTTGCAGGGGGAGTGTAGAGCATGCTAATGATCTTGCAGTGTTTTAGCAGATGAGTGCTATCATGGTCACTGTACTAATGCAACTGGGGGCTACAGTGTACAGCTGTAGACCGCAAACACGTTGCTTGTATCTCGTTATATAACAATGGACTCCTCAGCGCAAAAACATATATATATATATATATATATATATATTGCCCAGCAAAATATAGAAAATAATGTATAGTGATGTGGAGAAATATATACAGTGCATGCTGTGAACCTAATGCTCACTACTGAATAATGTATTTTATATTATTATTTATGTAGCTATTGATAAACAATCTATTAGTTTTGCTATATTGTGCTGGATGCTTTTTATTTATTTATTTTACATCGCCAACTCTAATTCTTCTATATTTTTGCTTTTTATTGTTTTAGGTTTTACCAAAACATAAAAGCAATGAAAAACGAGTGCACATTTCAAGAACTGCAAAACATTATCTTTTATAGTGTTCTTGCCTTTCTCTCTCTTTTTTTTTTTTATAGTAAGACTCTACAGGGGATTTTTAATTAAGTTACATAAAAAATGGAGAACGTATGTTTTACCAATAAGGGTTCAATCACCGCTTAGCACAAAAGTATATGTAATGGTTTTACTGGCACTGTTTTATTTTACCTGTGATTCGTGCCGATTGCATTTTGTAGCACAGCAATGAGAAATTCCATTAGTCTGTAGCAAGCCGGCTAATAAACTAGATCTGGATGTTCCCTGTGTAGCTCTCTTCAGTGTTGAAGAGTTAAAATGAAAACCATACATCAGGTCCTATAATGAATATTCCCAATTTCATATTCTATATTTCTCAGCCACAGGATAAATGCCCCAATTGTACTACACATTGCAGTAACTGTTAGCACTTTATAACTCTCATAATTAATATATATGATACAGCTGGTTGTGCAAAAAACCAGAGCCTCTTCATATGAAACCTGGAAGAAATGTGGCAAATTTTAGGGGGAAGTTTGTTATCTTATTTTATTGAAACTGGAGGGAAGGATTGAGGGGCTGCATGTCTATTGGGTCATGTATTCTATGGCTGTTCTGCAATAGCTGCAGTCTTTTCATTGTTTTTGTTTCAAGTGGTTGCTCTAGGATTGCCAATCAGAGCCTTGGCACTATAGAATTAGTGACTGGTTAACAGCATCTATCCCTCTGTACCTTGGTCCCTGTAGAGATTATTGTTGAGACTTCTTTTAAGTTACAATTCCACCTGTGCCAAAGTTTCTACTTAGCTAATTGGCTCGACAGCCTAGTGACATCACTTACTAATAGGGTTTAATTGACATCAAAAGTCACCTGAGACTGTGAGATGCTCTCTCCTACCCTAACCCTGCTTTGTGGGAGCACATAAGCAAAATAGGCTGAATAAGCGCAAAAAAGTGGATTTTAACAAAAGTAAGGAGTGTTATTGCTAATGAAAGATATTTTTTTAATTTGTCCCGCAATGCCTCTAAAAATGCACATCTGTAATCCAGTGCTTAGTTTTCTGTATGAGCAATCTAACCCTACTTTCTAAATAAAAATCTTAGAATTTATTTTTAAATGACAATTTGAGTAATTTAATTGGTTTCAATAAATGTGTCTATATGCAGTCCTGACTCCTTGACAAAAAACTTTTTAACATTTTGTTTATTCTGAATCTATACATAGATTTCTAGATTTTTTTTTTCACTTGTATTTATGTAACTTATTTAACCATTTGACCCAAAACCCCAGACCTGAATAAGGCTGTATAGCATGTTTTATATTCACGAGTCCCTCAGGCACATGTTTTTAGAAGTTTGGTTTTCTGCAAGGATTTTTTAAGATGGTATTGTGCCTTTTATAAAGGGATCTGTCTAATACTTTCCCATGGAGCTATACAATTAACATGTAAACGTTTGCCAAAAATACAATGCAAATGTAATCCGAAAATGATGTGTGTGCTTTGAATTTGTACACTATGCTCAAACGTTCCTGGAGAATCAATCCAACACACATTATATTGGGTCTGCTGTCTCCATGTTACCTGCTAGCTTATAGTCTGCATTAGCAATTCCATTTGGCATCTTGACCAAATGTAAGACAGTGGAATTAAAAGACTCCTACATCTGTTTTATTTGCCAGGGTTTTTTTTTATTTGATTTTTTTTTCTTTTTACTGTACATTATAGCTTGTTTAAATATTTCTGGTTCAGTCCTAAAACCAGCTGTTGAAAAAAAATATTGAGTGCAAAACTGTGTTGAATATTTTTTTTTACTATATTCCTACGTTAGCTTTACACTCAGACACATATCTCCCGATCTCCCCCTTACCCTTGAAGTGCGGTATTCCAGAGGGAGTGGTTTTGTGGGGTGTAAGCGAGACGGTTGTGAAGTATGTGGCGCTTCAGCTGGTGTGACCTAAAACGCTCATCTTATTTGTTAATGTCTAACTGGCCAGATTTGTGCTGACATGCACTGATGAGGAAGTCATTTAGTCTCTCTAAGCAAGCTATCTTGACCCGATAAGCAGTGAGCATTGACATGCCTGGCTATCTTTGCAGAGAAAATGAGGAAAAGTATTTGTGACCCCCAAAAATGAGGAGGCCATTACCTACCAATGCTCTAAGCAGCAGTGGTTTCTCTGGTCTCATGGTACTAGTTCTATTTGGTTTTGTAAGGCAGGGTTGAGCCCTAAACACACTCCTACATGTTTGCAAGTTGGAAGGATACCTAGACATGGAGGAGCAAACATATTTCTGTTTCTCATATGAAAGATCCAATATTTAGAAAGATCATATTTTGGGTGACTCTCAATTTCATTCATAAATGAACTATTTCTTCATAAATGAAAATTCATGTATTGGCTTGTTGTAAAAAGTTGAAACTATATTATTTGAAGAATGTTTTCTAATATGAACCACATGCATATGTTCTAAATCAACAGCACAAATGGCTTACATTGATCAATGTTTGTATCTTTCTTTGAAAACAGCTTATCAAGTTTCACATGCTGCCCAGGATGGAAACAACAGGGAGAAGAATGTTTAGTCGGTACGTATGGATAACTTTGATTTCTTTTATTTGGAAAAGTGTGTCTCTAGAAATCAGACTGAGGGGGATAGGTTCACAAACCAAATGTCTTTTGATTTCCAACATAGAATCTGATTACTCAGTGTTAACTTATTTTGATGGGGGGGCATTGGTATGGAAAATAATGGCAATGGTGTAATTGCTCTATAATGTAGAGTTGGTCTTTACATTTTGTTTGATTTGCTTTTCGCTGCTAAAATACTAGTACATTTCATCATTAGCTAAAACCCAGTGTACCTCCTGTTAGTGGACAGTGCCTTGACTAAGGACCTGATTTTATTTCCCCACAATCTTACTGCTAGTGTGATAAAAGTTCATTTTTAGGTATTAAGTAAACTGATAACCGAATCAAAAGTAGCTTGTAAAAGGGCAGCTTATTTTCTGTATGTTACATCTATGTGAGATGCACTTACTTTTACTTTGCTGTTCTCTTGTAGCTTCATATTAACAATAATTTCACAGAAGCCTCTAAATTCAGTGAGAATAGAGAGAGGGAGTTACTGGAGTTCCTCTTCAACAGTTTTTATACTCTACTGTGAGAAAGTGCATTCCGTAGCCATAAATGTGGGATCAACCTCTGTTAAACTTAGCTGCTTCAAGTGCTTGGACTGCAGTGGGGTATCGTTTCCCTGACTCTGAATGCTGTGATGTAATACAAAAAGTTAGGAATGTTGCTATAGCAACAGCAATAACTCTATTACACTTTATTTTCAGTGTTTAGGATTTTTTTCAGACACTGTAGGTGAAACTCCCTCTTTTAAAGACTTAAAAGTACATAACATTGCTTATGTGCAGTGACATCACACAACTTTTCTTCCCTTCCCCTGTCAAATTGGTACAATCTGCACTGCGATCATTGTGACACTTACTGACAGTTCACGTAAGCTTTTTTTCTTTCCCTCTTTATGCATTACTAATTACCTGCAAAAAAGTAAATAAGGAAGTAAAAAGGCTTCAGACTGTAACGTGGAAAAGTACTAATAGATTTTAGCACAAAACGGAAACAAATTCAACAAAAGAATAAAGAGATGAACAGTGAAGGTTGTTTGTGTTCTGGCCCGAGTGCGTTTCCTTGTTTAATGAGAACAAATGTTTGGCACTAGATTAAAATAATTAAGCTCTGATTCTGAAATATCTTCTATAGCATTCATTTGCCTTTCTTATCTCCTACTCTTCCTCTCTGTCATCTTCACTATATTATTTTCTGACGTTGAGAAAAAAAAAAGCAACCACAAGAGATTTAAACATTGGACAACGCAACTACTCTTGTACTAAAGGCCCACTGTCTGGACACATTTTGGAATTAGCTGCCTGAAAGTATTTGTTAATTTGTTTAATCCTTACAACCCAGTTTGCTAAATGTCCTTAAAGGGCAAAGCCGAAATGGATGTGTCCGCATGCACACAGTTAATCATAGCGAGGTATAGCCACTTGTGGCTGTCTGGGGTCTGTCTGAATCGGGTGCCTCGTTCTGCTAGTGCAAGCTCCTCTTTTTTACATGGTACCAACAGAGGGAACTGGTGCTGTTTCCATGTCAAAATGAAGGTCTATCTCTGCAGTAGCAGAGAGAGTCAGCCACTGAACAGACTGCTTCATGTACTGTTAAAAGTGCATGCCAGTTTATCCTCATGCTAGGGACACTAAACTTTTTTCTATGTTAGAAGCTCAAGTGAAAAAAAAGTTGTATCCAGTTATGTAGTCCTAAAAATCTACATTTGTGTATTACATAGTGCTTAATATTTGTGTTTACCCCTTCTTAGTAACGGGTTCGGCTTCCCAGTGTGTATTTACCTTTACTAATGGCTCTTTCTTTTGTGCTGCTACTTTGTGCACTATGGAGAGCTGGAAATCAGACTGAAATCACCATAGAGATGCACTATTAATCTTAATAAGGCCTGATGCTGCCCCACCTCAGGCTACCACTCTCTTAAATGGTGGCACATTGATATAGTGGCAAGTGGAAATGTAATTTTCCCTTAGTGATACGAGATTTTGTGCAGCTTTATTAAATCTATCTTGTGTTACGTGGTTGTGCAGCAGTAATTCCTTTTTATATGTGTGTGTGAATATGTGTATTCATTCACACAAATAATCCATTTCTAAGAATGGATAATGATAATGACCACAACTCTATTTATACTAATTAGTGTTTGGTTTGCTTTATTTTTAAAGAATGGCTTTCACTCAATGGCGTAAAAGCTATGGTTGCAGGGGTTGCTGCTGAGACCAGTCCGATGACTCTGGGTGACCCCTGCAACCACTAGCATGTGCATCCCTTTAAAACCATTGAGTGTAGAGATAATCTGATTAGTTTCTCCAAGCGTGCTGTGATTTATCCAGCATGCAGGAAATCATATCACATCAATTTCCTGCCTGGATTCAATTTTACACAGCACAGAGTGAGAAAGACATACCTCTCTCTTGATCTTTTCCTGTCCTTCAGGTAAGTGGTGTGGGACAAGTGGCAATGACAAGCTGTTCGTGGGCAATCTGGCACTGAGCACCTGTTTGGGGACAACACTGACAGTGACAAGCTGTTTTGGTGATACTGGCAAGCTGTTGTACGACACACGTGGAGATGTGTTGCTTGTGGGGTAATCCTAGTTCCTAGTTATGCCCCTGTTTTCACTCTAAAACTACAATTTCTGAAGACCAGTTAACTTTGTGCAATATGACTTCCCCCACTCACATACAGCAAGGGGTCCAGAAGGGGAGGCAAGGATGGTATTAAGTAAAGTTTTTTTTTATGTATAGAGAGCTTTCTGTGTATCACTGGCAGTCTGCCACCATGCAAATCTAATAGCATTTACTCAGCTCAAACATATACACAGAAGCACAGGAACTGGGAATAGCTGGTGACATGCAGAATATATAAGTTAACAGCTAAAGTGCAGAATAGTCAATGAAACCTTTACTGTATAGTGTTTGTGTAAACTGCTCTGAAGCCCAGCTGTATCCGCTCTTCTGATCTGTCACACAAAGGTGAATGCTTAAATACAGCAAAGGGATTTTGTGTAGCATACTGTAAGTGTGTGCAGGCTGCCAGAATAGAACAGAGTGCTCAAAGCAGACCTTGAAGAAGAGCATAGTAAAGACAAAGATACTAAGATGCTAAGCTATGATTGAATTGTATGTGTTCTTGTTACACATACATTTCCCAAGAGCTTAAATATGGTATAAATACAAATAAATAAATGTAAATTTAACCTTGTGGATGGATAAGACATAGAACAAAGGTATGCACTTAGTAGGAGTATGAGATGTTTTCCAGCAAGCAATACTGCTATGTTAATTTATTTCAAGTAGATTTGGCATATTGGTTTAAAATAGGCATTTCTGATTTACTTAAAGGACAACTGTAGCAAAAAATGTACTTATGTTTAACCCCTTCCCGCTTGTAGGACGTTCTATGCCGTCCTACTTTTTAGTGCCTAGATTCTAGTAAGAAGGCATAGAACGTCCAGCACTAAACAGCTCATTGTGGCCCCCCACAATGAGCTATGTGCGGGTCCCGCTGCAGGGACTTGCAGCAGGGTCTCCACTATCAAAATGGCCTTACTTTGACACAGAAAATGTAGCTGACACTCAAAGTGAGCTTCGGCTACATTTTACTGAAAAAAGCTGCAGGATGGCATAGACCATCCTGCATGTATCAGTTCATCGGGCTCCTTGCAGCAGGATCCTCAGTGTCAGATGAGGCGAATTTCAGTGGCCTCAGTTTGACATAGGAAATGTAGCAAACGCTTAAACCAAGCTTTCGCAACATCTCCGGCATCCTACAAGTCACGTCACGCAGTATCGTGGGATGTCGGCAGGGACTGACAGGGTCTATAGAGACCATGATCGGGTTCCTGCTTGCGTGTTCCTGGTGGTTAAGGACCAAAGCACTATCCGGTATGATGGGGTTAATTGAAACATTGCATCAAGTGTAGATGGTTTATGTAGACATTCTTTAAGAAAAGAATACAAATAATGTACCTAATTGAGGACTTCTCAAACAGCTCTAACAGGGGACGAACATATTGTTTAGAATCTTGGGTCAGATCGGTCAGATCTTCCTTCATCTGACCCAAGGTGAATGAAGATCTGACCCAACATTTAAAACATGTCCGTGCCGTGATAGAGAAGTGTGGAGCAAAGAGGAATGAATAAGGTACTTTATTTGTATTCTTTCATTAACACATTTCTATTTAAAGCACCTATACTTGATGCCATCGTTCAATTAAACAGAACTTAATTTGTTGTCCTTTAATTAAATCACAGTGACACCTAATAACCAACAGAAAAGGTAAGGTCACTCTCTGGCTGAGCATGATAGTACATGGGAAACTGTCCCAGAAGATGTTGGATATTGCACATTAGTGTACACATGAGCATGATAAACAAAATTTTATATATATATATATATATATATATATATATATATATATATACGTTATGTGCGTGTGTAACATTTTCAAAAACAAACATACATAAACATATTAATGACGTATAACTGTCTCTTTAAGGTTCTGTTCGCACAGAAAAAAAAAATCTGCTACCATAGATTTTGCTTTAATGGGAAATCTTGCTGTGAGTCCCATAATCAGCTGGTGACCTTTATTGCTAATGAACTGCTCATATCTTATGGGACAGCCATTTATTTTGATTTATGTACTCCTGGTACCCTTTATGTAATTTCCAAACACAGTGACACTACACTGAGCTTTAATAAGAGACTCAATCCATGATATTGGAAACAATGATACCATGATAATGATAAATTACAGTGGGGTGACCTTATAGACAGGAGGACTTATATATCAATAGATAAATAAATCAGCCCCACTGCTGCTAATTATCTTGTATCATGGAAGCATTGTTAAATAATTTAACTAGATAAAAGAGTTGTACAGAATAATACATATTATATATAACATATGCAGTATATACATAGAGTTTGCTGGGAAACAAACTAAAAAATCCAAAGTTTAAATCTTTAGCCCCCCTCCCCAAATAATAACTCCTGGCTTGGGATTTCCTGGTGACCCATCAGTGTTTATTTATACGGATATCGTTAGAGATTTAGTATAGCTCCCATTAATATTTGAGCTAAGTAGGCAACACCACAGAATTGTCTAAATGACAGAGAAAAATATCCTTTTAAGCATCAAACTTTTAAAATATGCAGTTCATTGGCCAATTAAACAAGCCGATTGTGCTCTATCGTATTGTGTAACGTTCACAATCACGAAATGGACATATCTGAGAGATGACCGGACCTATTTGTTGATGTCAGTTTTTACTAATGAGAAGTGACCATTCCAATCTCTTAATATTTTCTTATATTGCAAATGATTTTATGTATTTTACTCTATGCCATTCAAAGTATTAACGTATTCTACTTTCTATCCAGCAATAAATACTTGATTTTACTACACTGAAAATTGAATTGAAGTGTATTAAATATGTTTTGTTCCCTAGCTATATGTGAAGGCAACTTTACATGTAAAGAAAATGAAATCTGCGTCAGACCCAACGAATGTCGATGTCGCCATGGATACTTTGGGGCAAACTGTGAAACAAGTAAGTGTCGTATAAATACTTGATGTCTGTTCTACACGTTGTTGTAAGATGGACACAGCTGACATATGGCTTTGACATATAAGTTAAGTATGCTTTACTTGGGTTAAAGTAATCTCAACAGTGTTAATTTTGTCTACTAAACATTTTTTCGTTATCGTTTTCGACAACTGCATGTTTTGATGGATGAAAAAACAATAACTAAAGAAATAGAACTAAAACTATGAGAAAAATCCATAGCAATTTTCATTAACTGACTAAAATGTGATGAAACTGTTAGGCAGGGACTATTGGATTACCTAGTTGGACTTTTGATTCTTGTACCCTTGGATCTCTGCAAAAAGCCCAGTCCCCTGACTTTATCAGCAGCTGGAATGGCTAAGATGCAGGCCCCCTGTGTCTGTTTGCCGCCTGGAACAATGCCCTGTAAACCGTAGAGGAAGAAGGTACTTCTGGATTACCTGTTACTGTCATGTGGGTGCATCTTCTCCCAACTCCCTTGCAAGTTAACTTAACATTGTGTTATGGCCTTCTCACTCATGTTCTCACACTCCCTGCTGGAGATTTAGTCAACTCAAATCTACTAGAGACTTAGTCAACTAAAACTAGACTAAAACTAAAACAATTCAGGTGACTAAAATACGACTAAACTAAAATGTTATTTTAGTCAAAAGACTATGACTAAAACTAAATAAAACTTTTCCGTCAAAATTAACACTGAATCTCAGTTCTGTCACCTTCAAATTGCCTTTATATACCTAAGGTTATATAAATATTACCAACATCTTATTACCATGTAATAAACTTCGTCATAAATAATTACCATTCAATGAATGGTTTCTCATTGTATATGGTGCCATTTTGAAATGACATCACAATTTCTCTAAGGCGCTTACTTGTAGACAAAAATGTTAAAAATAAGAAGCTGGGATTTTCTGGGTTGAGTTAGTAAGCTTCCACCATTCCACATTATAGGGTTCAGTGAATGAAATGCATGGTGCAGAATTCTCAAGAACAAAAACAAGAATTTTTCAATATATTTTATTTCTTTTTCATTAGTGTTTTTTAAACATCTTCAAATATGTTGTTATTTTTTATTTTTTTTATTTTTACAAAGACTAAAGCCATATCATTTGGATGGTACTTTGCAAATATAAAAAGTACATATTTGACTATAATTCCTCATTAAAGATATTAACTGTCTTATGAATGGATAAATATAAGCTAATTGACTGATGCATGTAGCATATTTTAAATGATGCTTGTGATGTGTGTAGTCATACAGAAGAATGTTACTACACCAAAGCTTTGCGCACTGAACATTCTGTGATCTTAAAACCATGCAGTGATTCAAAATGCTTTGATTTTGTTTTCAGTTGTCTTTTTGATTTTGCCATTTGTTTTGAAATTGTTTTATTCATAGTTTTTCATATTCATATTTTGACAGATTTTATTGTGTAACATTCTATATGCCTTATAGTAAAATAAATAAATGCATGCTAGATGCTAAAATAGACACGTGGATTTGTGCCAATGGTTAAAAGGACTCTTGCAGGTTTTGATATATAACTACATTTACCTCTGCTTTTATATGTATTGTCCAATAAATCTTGGATGTTGGTAGTACCCACTAATCCAGATTGGTAAGCAAAGAACTGAATTGCAATTACAGTATGGTAAATCCAAAAATGAAAAAAAGAGTAGCATAATTGACAATAGTCCTGAATTTGCCAGTACAGTCTCATTTTCTGGGGGTCCTGTACTATCAAATTCAGGTCAGTCACAAGTTTAATACTGTCTATGCTACTGGGTAGCCTGGCGCTCAATGCTGTGGGGTCACACAATGTCACGTGACATCACACGGCATTGTGTAACTCCGCCTGACTTGTTGCATAGCAGTACCATGCTATGGATATTGCGCTCTGCAGTGTGATATCCTTAATCAAGTGCAGAAAATGAAATAATGGCTCCAAACAAAGGGAACATGAGAGAAGATGCTGGCACTATAAAATATAGTACATACAAAATGGAAACATCCCTCTCAAGTAGGCCTAATACCCATGTAGGTCTTTGTCTGTAATAAGAGCTCTTGTCTGGCAGGAAGGAAATTCACACAACCATGTTGTACGGTTGTTGTGAGGTGATTAAAAACTATCCTTTAATCTAATTAAAAAAATAAAAAAAAACAAAGCAGCAGGTTATTTGTGCTAATAATCCCGATGTTTTGTGTTATCAGCACGTTTGAGTCAACTGTATATCTTTCAACCACTTACAGGTAGAATTAAGATTATCCTTCCAATTCTACATAAGTATTATGTCAAAAAACATCTTTATTATTATGTATGTAAAATCGCACTGGCAGCAGTATTCAAATGGAATAAGTATTAGCGATGTTTTCATTTTTTTTCATCTCAGTCAGTTTAATAATAATCTGGTTTTATATACAGTTTAATCTCCCCAATGGGATTCATAGTGCTTTAACCAAACTGGCACTTCACAATAGGAAAGTGTATCCTATTGACCTTGGAAGGCTGGGAATTAAACTTCTAATCCCGACCGGAACTTGCTCTACAGTTGGTTCATTAACATACTGAGCTATGAAACTAACATAGTGCATGGTCATATACTGTGTAAACAGGGTTGGGTATAGTAAGTGAGTTTTGGGAATTCATCTCCATCTTCACTGGCTTTATGAGCTAGGTATTTAGCCCACCCCGGAGCCATGCCCCTCTTGGCCCATTGTGCATTTATAGCAATAGTCACCATTCCACATCCTGAGGCAGACATCACCACAGTCAGTTCATGCACTTTATACCACAATTATTGTTTAAATACATTGTTTTTAGAAACTTACTGTGTTGCTATTTACAACGCCAGGAGCACATGTTAGAAATGTTCCTCCTTTTGTATGTGTTCATTAAAATTAGGTACAGGATTATTTGGAGAACCTAAATCTCCCACAGCGGTGTGTTCAATTACACTGTGGTCACAGAACTTTAAACTTATTTTTCTCAGAAACAACTCAAAATAGCCCACAATTTGTTTGATGGCTGGAATACTTTGCTGTGTTTAAATTAAACTATTTGTTTTATGTTCGCATGCTTGAGATTTTATGAAGAAAATAACTTCACAGCTGCCCTGGAATAGAAAACAGGCATTACATCCAGGGTCCAGGCTGGTGAGATCTAAGCATCCTGCTTGAGTTGTAGATGATTTCTAATTCACATGAAACCTGAGATGGGTATGCAGCCAGAGACCATACAGTATATAATTTTGGCCTCCGGCTCTGTGTACTTTGTACGCCTGATCAGGCAGCAAATTCTCTAGTGCATGTGTTACAGTTTTTTTCCTTTTATTTTCAGACCTTGTCATCTCATTTTGGAAACCTTTAGCTAAAATGTTTTTCCTTTTGTTTTCCTAAGCTTTTGAGCTCACAATAATTTAAAGGGACAGGACATGCTAAAAACAAAAGCAAATTGGAATACAATTGCATTAAAGTTGTATACTTTTTTTGTACTACAAGCTCATGTTACATGTGTTCAATTAAAAAGAACACGACAGTGTATATATTTTCCGTAACAATGTTTTTTCCCCCCTCTCTTACGTTTTTTGGTATGTATGTCAAGGTATGAGTCTGAAATCAGATACTTGTATATGGTGCCTAGTAGATCTGATGTGATGTGTCAAATTGAATAGTTGAAATCACAGCAGAAACATATGATTTTTAAAGCTCTCAATTTATCTCCATGCGAATATCCCTAAAACCTACGGTCAGGCAGATTTTTGGGGAAAGAGGTCAGATCAAGTGTGTAGAAGTATGTGTGGGTACACTACGAGAACCCTTAAATAAAGAGATAAGTATTTAAAAAAAATGACACTAGCATACACAATTAAAAACTACACAAAAAGAGCAGAATAAATAGATATAGGAAAAATGGTGACAATTTACATAAATGACCAAAAGCAAAATAAGTTTCAAACAAATGGGGATTGTAAAAACCACTTGGTTGTTATGGGCCAGAAAAATAAGCAGAACATATTTGCAATAAAAAATAATAAAATAAAAATAGAAATTAGAGCTTAGTACAAAAGATAATAGACACAGTGTTGTTAAAGATGTAGCAAGAAAAACAGTATGTATAGCTGCTCAGCAGAAGTAGAAAGAGGGTTAACTGCAAATGAAATAGAATATTAGAAGTTATAGACACATAAAATGAGTGCAGAAATAAAATAGAGCACAAATAAAAAAAATAAGTCCTTTGTAGTTCATAAGACACCCACAACGTGGTAACGGATAGCAGTGGGGGCAGACACATAAGTACTGATAGTAGTCTGATGCCAATGAAAATGCGTCCTCATTCAATAGTAACCTGCACCAACAAAAAAAGCCCAACATAGTGTGTATTGTTATAAAGGGAGTTTTAATGCGCATAGCAAGAAACTACGTTCAAAATACAAGCAAACATGAGGCACATCTGACACAGAAGGTGTCAGTCAGTCTCTGGTGTTTCACCGTTGTGTTGTGATGTTAAAAGCCAGCAAAGAGTTCAGCAAACCGGAAGTGCATCCAGAAAAGATTTTCATGCAGGAATTACAAACTTCTGCTTCTATTTTTTGTTCTGGCCCATATCAACCAAGTGCTATTTACAATCATCATTTGTTTATTTGTTCATAAATGTAAATTGTCACATTTATTCCAATTTATCAACAAGCTAACATTTTTTTAAAAGTGAATATAATTCCCATAAACATGTGAATGACAAGTTTACTTTCATGTAGATATATGAATTTAATATATGTATTTATAGATTAAACAATATAATTATCTGGAACTAAACTGAGACCTACACCATGGTGACTGACACATTTTGTGTGACTGTACAGGTCACATACCCCTAAGGATGGGCCTCTGAGATTATAAATGATTGACCAATATTTTATAAACTCTGCATTCTTTTTATCTCTATCCACATCATAATTGTTGGTTCTCAGGATTATTGTTCTCTTAATTTTTATAAAATTATATACAATGCTTCAGTTTTCTTAAAGTAATGTATATTTACGGAAATATTTCAGGGCTTACCTCTCACATCATAGGAAATATAGGGCACAAAAGCCTTTGACAATCTAATTGTGCTGTTAGTTAGCACTCTGTCTATTGTGGACTATATTTACTATTATGTTCGGCTAGTATTTGACTGGCTGAACATCATTAGTAAGTGTAACTTGCACCATTAGAAAGTCAAAGAGTGGGATGGTTAACCATTGGCAATTTTCTAGCTAAGTATACTGATAGTAATTCCTGCCTGGGAGGGTAGTTGAAAAGTCCCTACCCCTGATATACTCTTTTCCTGCATGCTGCCTAAAGACAGCTAGTGGGCTGTGTTATGTCCTGTGTTCCTGTATCTATTATGTGTGGGATGATATATGTCAATTGCATATTATTCTATCTGCTAGGGTTAATAATCAACTTGTGGTCCTGACTGATGTTTCAGAGTAGGTGACTGGGACTGCATATAGGGTTGCCACCTTTTCTACAAAAAAATACCGGCCGTGCTACTGCCTCCAAAGACTTAACATTTGCCTCAAGCATTTGTAACCGCCCTTTCGGTAAAATACCAGCCAGGGGCAACCCTAACTGCATACATAAGACTTATTGTAATTAATGTTATTTGTAAGTGGTCTCTATTAAATTATTTTTGTAATGCACCACATCACTCTTGTTTAAATGTTGATTAATTTGTCTCTTCATTCCATTTCAGAATGCCCTAAACAGTTTTGGGGCCCTGACTGTAAAGAAAAGTGTTCCTGTCACCCTAATGGCCATTGTGATGATGTCATTGGTCAATGCACATGCAATCCAAACCGCTGGGGGACAAATTGTGAAAATGCGTGTCTGTGCAAACACGGCAAATGTGACCAAGATACAGGGAAATGTACCTGTGAACCCAACTGGTGGGGTCCTCAATGCTCAAGTGCCTGTTACTGCAGTACCAACTCACAGTGTGACCAAGCAACTGGAAGGTGTATCTGTCAGCCAGGATGGTGGGCCAGAAGCTGTAACAACCAGTGTTCATGCAATAATTCTCCATGTGAACAGCTTACTGGCCGTTGCCTTTGTCGGGAAAGATTTTGGGGAGCACACTGTGAAAGAATGTGCCAGTGTTTCAGAGGGAGATGCAACCAAGCTGATGGAACCTGCACATGCGAGCCAGGTTATAGGGGGAAATTTTGTAGAGAGCCCTGTCCAGCTGGACTTTACGGACAGGGTTGTAGAAGACGGTAAGAGCTGTAAATGTTTTAAAGATAAATACTGTATAACAGAGAATTGCCACACGTCCATGAGCTCAATAAGTTTATATAAAATGATGCATAATATATATAAATATATATATAATATAGATCATGCACTAATTTCTTAACTAACAATAAAGAGCATGAATAAACCACAAATCAGGGCATTCTTTAATAGTGATTGGACCCTGGGCAAGCATTTGCTTGGGCCCCCTGGACCCTGCCCCCTCCCCTGCATGCAATCCCGCCATCCATCGCAATGTTACCCCCCCCACACACACACATATGCCATAATTGTTGTGCCATTCAGATGCCAGTAATATTGTAACTTTCGGATGCCAGTAATATTGTGCCAGTCAGAGCCCAGTAATATTGTGCCAGTCAGAGCCTAGTAATATTGTGCCAGTCAGATGCCTGCAATATTGTGCCAGTCAGATGCCTGCAATATTGTGCCAGTCAGAGCCCAGTAATAATGTGCCAGTCAGATACCAGTAATATTGTGCCAGTCAGATACCAATAATATTGTGCCAGTCAGTGCCCAGGAATATGGTGCCTGTCAGATGCCTGTAATATTATGCCAGTCAGATGCCTGTAATATTATGCCAGTCAGATGCCTGTAATATTATGCCAGTCAGATGCCTGTAATATTGTGCCAGTCAGAGCCCAGTAATATTGTGCCAGCCAGATGCCCAGTAATATTGTACCAGCCAGATGCCCAGTAATATTGTACCAGCCAGATGCCCAGTAATATTGTGCCAGCCAGATGCCCAGTAATATAGTGCCAGCCAGATGCCCAGTAATATAGTGCCAGCCAGATGCCTGTAATATAATGCCAGTCAGATGCCTGTAATATTATGCCAGTCAGATGCCTGTAATAGTGTGCAGTCAGAGGCCAGGAATATTGTGCCAGTCAGATGCCTGTAATATTGTGCCAGTCAGATGCCTGTAATATTATGCCAGTCAGATGCCTGTAATATTGTGCCAGTCAGACCCCAGTATTATTGTGCCAGTCAGAGCCCAGTAATATTGTGCCAGCCAGAGCCCAGTAATATTGTACCAGCCAGATGCCCAGTAATACAGTGCCAGCCAGATGCCTTTAATATTGTGCCAGCCAGATGCCCAGTAATATAGTGCCAGCCAGATGCCTGTCATAATGTGCCAGTCAGAGCCCAGTAATATAGTGCCAGCCAGATGCCTGTAATATTATGCCAGCCAGATGCCCAGTAATATTGTGCCAGCCAGATGCCCAGTAATATTGTGCCAGCCATATGCCTTTAATATTGTGCCAGCCAGATGCCCAGTAATATAGTGCCAGCCAGATGCCTGTAATATTATGCCAGCCAGATGTCTAGTATTATTGTGCCAGCCAGATGCCCAGTAATATAGTGCCAGTCAGATGCCCAGTATTATTGTGCCAGCCAGATGCCCAGTATTATTGTGCCAGCCAGATGCCCAGTAATATAGTGCCAGTCAGATGCCCAGTATTATTGTGCCAGTCAGATGCCCAGTATTATTGTGCCAGCCAGATGCCCAGTAATATAGTGCCAGTCAGATGCCCATTAATATAGTGCCAATCAGATGCCAAGTAATATAGTGCCAGTCAGATGCCAAGTAATATAGTGCCAATCAGATACCCAGTAATATAGTGCCAATCAGATGCCCAGTAATATAGTGCCAATCAGATGCCAAGTAATATAGTGCCAATCAGATGCCCAGTAATATAGTGCCAATCATATACCCAGTAATATTGTGCCAGCCAGCCCCCCCCCCCCCCGTACTTACATGAAGCTGCTCCGTGTCCCCCGCCGGATGTCTCCTCCGTGCAGTCTTCCCTCTTGCACGGAGGAGGGAAACAGACACCGGATGTGACGCGACGTCACATCCGGCGTCAGTTTTTTTTTGTTTTTTTTTTTCGGCCGTCGCATCCATCGGATGCGGCTTGCTGGAAAAAAGCGTTCACAAGCGCAATGCGCTGTGAACGCGGCAGCAGGGGCTGGGGCCCCCCAGGAGTAAATGGGCCCAGGGCAGCTGCCCCGTTTTCCCCGCGTTAAAGACGGCCCTGCCACTAATAACTACTATAAAAGCAGGATTGTCAAACTGTGGCCCTCTAGTCAACATCTCCTGACAGAGCTGACAGAGAGATGAAACATGTAGGCCACCAGCAGCTGGAGGGCTGCAGTTTGACATTCCTGGGCCTTAAGGTTTATAGCTCAGTCCTGTGCTACGTAGAGGGAAGTACTATCTACTGCAGTTAACAATAAATAGCAACCATAGACCTGGCGGAGGATGCATATCATATGGCCTTTTCAACAAGGAGGTGGATTATTCAGATCTCATTCTATCTGTCCATAGTGATCGGGAAGAATGTACAATGCATGACAGAAATGAAAGTGCCAGATCTATATTTGCATTCAGTCTTGCCTTTTACTAGCAACTGCTGGAGACATTACTGCTCTCAATGTAGTATGTTACCAATGTGGGTGTTTGTACACATACATTTTCCAGCGGTTAATAACTGTTACTCAATTTGTGTTGGTTGTTAAGAATTCTTTACTCGGTGTAGCATCCTTTGATATGTCATTTTGAAAACCATTATTCGCTCCTTAGAGTTTTGATTGTCCATGCCTTTGCACCTTATAAAAAGACGAATTAGTTATAGCATTTTGCTGTGCACTTTTGTAGTTCTTGATTAACACCATTATGGTAGAGAGAACTAATTTTACTGACTTTTTCTGAATCATTTTATTTATTGAATCTCAGTGATCCTACTGCCTAGATATTTAAATTGGTTTCCTGTTGAGTTGTAAAATGTAACTTCTTTTTTATTATCCTAGATGTGGTCAATGTAAAGAGCAACAGCCCTGCACCATTGCTGATGGAAGATGCATTGCCTGTGAGGCAGGCTGGAATGGAACCAAATGTGACCAGGTTTGCACCCATGGATTCTATGGAGAAGCTTGTGAAAAAGTTTGTCCACCTTGCAAAGATGGACACACCTGCAACCACATCAATGGAAAATGCTCCCACTGCAATGCCGGCTGGATTGGTGACCGGTAACTGTCTGTTTTAATTCAACTATATGCTGACTTAATTATTTTTCAATTGATGTTTTGCAAAGCTGAAGCACAATGTACACAATTTGTTTTGTGTTTTATAAATTATGGCTACTGGCAGACAAATGTGTTTGAGATAGTAATACACCTTTATGGTTTAATGATTTAATTGTTCATAGAGGATCCATGATTTCTGGGTAATATATCATTCCCTTTTTAAGCTACAAGTGAGTATCTAGACCATCTATAAGATACAGTGAGCATCTTGACCAAATATATAGACTGATACATGAGGTAGAGAGCCCTCTGCTCAAGATTACAAACTGGAGGTAGTGGGGGGACAGGAAGGAGACGCATAAGGTGAGTGAAAAGGTCAAAAGGAAAGATGGTGGTACTAACAGTATTGCGGACAGTTGGAGCTAGGAGGGTTTGGCCAGAGGTTAATTAATGGATGTTCTAGTTGGATAGTAAGCGTTCTCATTTCTAACAGTTTATGGGGACAGTGAGCATTTTTGTTTAGTAAATCTTTTGCAGGCATTGATCCTTCCTTCTATGACACCATAGGGTTGAGCAAACATGGGAGTCCCCATCATCTTACATAACTGTTCTGCCTTTACAAATGGTGTTTTTACAAAAATGTCCCACTTTTCCATGTGCTCCCCTTTTGCCAAACATAGTCCCTCTCTACTTGTAAAGCCTCATTTTCATATTTATTATGGCTATTATTATGGTTTAAAGTTAGCCGTTGATGGCAGTTACTAGTCGTGTGTAGTTAAATTAGTATCTATCATTATATAGTTAAGTACTATCAGTATATATTTAGCCCCTTTCAGTTTTGGTTACTGCTAGTTTATAGATAGAAATCATACTGTGTTATCTACGGATAGCTATCATTACATAAATAGCTAGTCAAATGTGGTACAGTATAATTTTTGTCTGTATATAACTACTATGAATATGCGGTTGGCCAGCCACAAACAGTACAGGATGTTTACTGCAAATATGCATGTCAGCTAGGATGCTGGCAGAGCATCATAGGAAGGGTAGTCCACAGCAGCATGAGTTAGCAAAGCTTAGCTGTGGACTACAGATCCCATGATGCTTAATCAACTGCACTTCTTTTGAAATTTTGAAGTGTGCTTTAGACTGTAAGATGTTATGCAGACTCAATATCTTATATCGGCCTGTCTGCACATTTAATCTATTCTTTAACTTCTGACTGCACTTCTCCTCTGAAGGCAAGCTTGATTACAATACACCATAATTAGTGTATCTGCTTACCAATAATTAGTAACTGTGTCCATCTACTGATCAATTTAACAAACACAACTTACTTAAAGGGACACTAAACGTTATATTTAAAGTTAAGTTAAATGTTAGTTGCACCTAGTGTGAGGATAAACTGGCGTGTACTTTTGATAGTACATGCCAGTTTATCCTCTGAACGACAGCTGCCATGTTTCAACAGGAAGCAGGCCGTCTGGTCAGCAACTTTCTATCTCTGCTAGCGCAATTATTTTTGTCATTGACAATATAAATAAGAATTTTATTTTTTTTATGCTGAATTCTGAAGCATAAGCATAATTAAAGGACCAGTAAACAGTTTTTTAACTCTTGCTTCCTTGTGGGGGTCTCTCGCTGCTAGCGCACAGAGAGACCCTCGTTTTTGCATGGGATCAGCAGACCTTAGCTAGGCTGCAAAACTTGTGGAGGGGACATAGCTTAAAAGTACTAATAAGTTAATGTATATGATTTTTTTTTTTGATTTTTTTTTTAATAAAGCTAGTTCTTAATGTACATTATGGCTATTTACTCATCTCCCAGATTGCAGAATAAACCTACAAAAAAAACTCAACCTTTTTTTCCATTATTTTCTTCCTTTACTGTAAGTAATCTGTAAGCAGCTAAGGGCCTAGATTCAGTGCTGGCTGGCAGAAGTGAGTGTGTTTTTTTTTAATTTCACGTTGTTCCTAAAGGAATAACGTGTGAGTCATTGAAAATGGATACCACAAAAATACTGTTTGTTAAAGCACAGGTAATGCAGTAATGGAATGACGTAGTTTTGTAAAAAAAAAAACATTTAAAGATTGTTATTCCCACAAAAAAACTTTAATGCTCAGGGACTAGACACCCCTTGTCCCTTAGCTTTTCCATCCCTCCCTCCCCTAAAAACAACTGATACTAGGATACCCCCCATGAAAAAATGATTTCAACCCACTGAGGTTGATGTAATGCCACTGATACCATAAATAATAACATTGGCCCCATAAAATAAAAATGAATAGCCCCTTTGGAACTGGTGCAATGGCCATGACCCCTTAAACAAAAATACTCCCCAGTCACTTTGAGGCCAGCGCTATGCCCCAGTCACTAAAACAAAAAACTTTGCACTTGAGCAGCACCTTGGCGTCATTTTGGTTTTTGTGACTGGGGCATACATAATTAATTACATAAATAAAATCAAACAATGTAAAAAAGTCCCTACCTACCCCACCACCTTCCTTGCTCAGGTAGGGGATGACAAAATCACTGCCCACTTTCTGCCCCACACAGGGTGCCCTGTGGATAAAAAGATACCTTTTTAAAAATGTCACCTCGAAGGGCTGCAACACCCTTGAGTCCTCCTCTTGGGCCAAGGGAAAGGGGCGATCCAAAAATTAAAATGAATCCACCTATCTCTAAAAAAAAAACACACACCGCAAAAAATAAAACAAAAAAACACTGCCTCACCTATCTCTAGGCACCCATCTTCAGCAGATGGCGGGGGTTGGGGTGACATTCATTTTTATTTTATGGAAGCATTGCGGTCCCTACAGCACTGAAAGGGTCAATGTGCATATATTGGCTGTATTAAGCGGCCAATGCATATTTCGGTCGGGATATTTTAGTACGTAAATTAATGGGCAAAGATGAAGGATTTTTTTGCCTGTTCATTTTTACCGTCCCTCACTGAATCCCTGACTGTTTGTGTGGAAATTACTGTACAGTACCGGCATGCTAATTATTTTACCACATCCGTTAACTATGTTAGCTGTGAGCATTGAATCAGCAGTGTCCGTTAATGTACTGCTAATGACAGTTTTAGACTTAACGGGGGCCATTGAATTTACCCCTTGTGTATTAAACTCTAGTGCTGTGTATTTGATCGTCACCTTGTAATGTATTCTATTCAGGTTTGTAATATAAATGGTTTAGAATGCAGTAGTGCAATGGCATGGTCATTTATCACCTGAATAGGAACAATATTGTTTTTACTGCAGGAACTAGTTTGTTTCCTGCACTTTTTAGTTGCTGCTTTTTTAAACATAGAAACATAGAAACATAGAATGTGTCGGCAGATAAGAACCATTCGGTCCATCTAGTCTGCCCAATTTTTTTTTTGAGTACTTATAGAAACCTTCTTCTTCACTTTACAAACCAACAGAAAATCGACATCTGTCTGTCAAATGAAATCTTGTAATAGCCAATATTTTATTCAGAAGTAAGATGCTATACAAATGATTAAAAACATTCTCAGCAAAGAACAGTATCTCTTTTTTTTTTCTTACTAGAAATGATAACATTTTATTGAAAGCATCGGTTTGGCACTAGAATAAATACTTGGGCTGCACTACATTTTTAGCTTTAATAGGTTACTGACTAAATAATTTATAGAAAATATATATAATTGTATTCGTAGGTTTAACAAAGGCCCCAAAAGATGTACTGATTTATTCCCACCATTTTTTCCATTTATTTTTGTCTACTATGTCCTGTGTTTTAAGCTACAATGTTCCTATAACTTTATTTAATCCTATAAATAGCATTTTACAATGTTTGACCATATTTAGTCATGTTCGTGTTTAAATAAATGACTGTGACTGGCATCAAGAGATAATATAGTGAGAAGTAACTTTTTCTATACATCCTGTTTATACCCCATGATTTAACATACTTAACTCTTTTTCTAGGTGCGAAACCAAATGTCGCAATGGTACATATGGTGAAAACTGTGCATTTGTGTGCACTGAATGTTTTAACGGCGAGTGCCATTTTGAATCGGGGAAGTGCCTGTGCAGTGCAGGCTCCCATGGACCTTAGTAAGTACCTCTCCAACTTTATATTTTGACTTTTTTCTGTTATGTAGTCAGGAATGTCCTGTGGGGAGGAAGGCATATCTATGAGCAAGTGGGGTTATGATATAGATTTAAGGAGTCAAGTTTTTAATTTCCATTTGAAAGTCCCGTGGTCTACTGCTGTTCTGATAGACCTGGCATATGTGGGATATCTTACCAATCAGAGACGTTACAGATCAGATCTATTGGAAGGTGAGGATTATTAAATGCTCAGTATCTTAATTAATACCAGAAATGGCATCAATTTGTGTCTGTTTAACACTTTACAGTTTGGTTCCCACGCTTACACATAAACCATAAGGTATTATTGCAGTGCTCACCTGCCTGACATTATAATAGAGAGTTGCTGCTGTATTTATAATTAAACGCACACTGCACTTAAACCAGGGCTCGACAAACCCCAGGCGCCAGGTCGCCATGGCGACTAGGAAATTCTACCTGGCGCCCGGGTAGTATCAGCAGCACATGGTGCTCCACTGTCCTGAGGTTAGTTAAAAAAAAAAAAAAGTATTATTCTTTCACAGCGCGAGGGTAAGCAGAGTGTGCACTTCCTGCTCGGCCCCCTCGCGCTGTAGTGTAGGATCGGCGGTTGTCACATGACATCCCACCGATCGGCAGTAGCATGCAGACGGTCTGTGCCTGTGTGACAGGCATGGACCAAGCTGCAGTAGAAATCCCCCACCCGTGCAATAAGGTAAAACAGCAGAGAGGGGGAGTCACTTTTTTTTTTTTCCTCTCTTTTCTTTTAAAAAAAATAACCTGATGGCTTATGTGTGTGTGTCTGGCTAAGTGTGGATGTGAGTGACTAACTGACTGTCTCTGGATGTGTGTGGATCTGACTGACTGACTGTCTCTGGATGTGTGTGGATCTGACTGACTGACTGTCTCTGGATGTGTGTGGATCTGACTGACTGACTGACTGTCTCTGGATGTGTGTGGATCTGACTGTCTCTGTATGAATGTGACTGACTGTCTCTGTATGAATGTGAATGGCTGTGTGTGTGTGTGTGTGTGTATGTATAGTTTTGTGAATGCCGTTGACTGGCTCCTAGATCTTTTTTCTGGCTCCTAAAAGTTAATTAAATTTGTCAAGCCCTGACTTAAACAAAGTCTGTAGTTTCACTTTGAACATAGCTTGTATTTGTATCCACCCCATCCCATATATTCCAAAACCTGATGCTGGTTTTCCCACCTGTTGTGGATTTGTCAGGGGCTTTAACATGCTATATGCTATATACTATTTTTATTAATATTATCATCACTTTGTGGACATTGAGTAATTTTAGCTTTGATTGTTTTAACTACTTTAATAAAAGTTAAGTTTTATAATATTGGTGGGTGTATCACCACATCTCTGAACATGTTCTGGTCGTACACAACTTGTGTGCCAAAGTGTATCCGAACATGTTTTTCTAACTACTAACATATGAAAGAATATTAAGCAGCTTCTTTCATTACACAGAAACATCTTAAAAATGCTTTCATGTGCACCTAAATGTGTTTTGTGCTCTTAAAATGTGATGAAAGTAGAACATAAAAAAACAAGAAAAACATGGTAAAATTGATAGATTATTCTTATGTTCTGAGTCGCATCAATTGATGTTTTATATTGGCTTTTAAATTGGATCAAGAAATAGATTTGCGAATGAAAGTAGGGAGAAAAGGAGGTTTGCCCTCTGTTTTTAAACAATAGGGCCCTCCAGTACCTTTCACTGAGATCTGTGCGTGCCACTTATCACAATGCACATGGATCCCATATTGTTCCTTTGAAAAATGTCTTACAATCTGATATTATGCAGCTGGTTAGGCAACTAGTTGGATATTTTGTGCATGATAGTTATCTCTGCTACTTGACAGACAGGAAGCTGCGCATAAGAGCAGTTCTGAGCCATAGTTGTTAAAGTGTAGTCAGTCAGCAAGAACATTCCACTGAATTCCATAATGATTCCTTAGAACATTTCCCCAAGATTTCTTTTCATACATAACCTTCACTGTGTACAAATGAGGCATACACAAGCCCTCACTAAAATGCATAGCACAGAGGGAACTCTTGTACAGACTCATGTGATCATTCATAGTATGTTTTTATTAGAACTGTAGTTGGCACACACTTGACCTCCATAAAACTGAGATAGGGGGACATTTTTCCATAACACTTCCTGCATTGAAAGCAAGAAATTCTAGTTAAGAGAACACAAAACATATTGAATAATTATTAAAAGACAACGGTCTGCAAATAAATACGGTAAGTTCTATATGATTTGAAAGATTGCATGAAGGGTAGACATTTTAAATTGAAATGCTGTAATGCAAGAATATAAATAAAGCTCCTTATTGAACCCTCTTTGCTTGTATAGCTGTATCAGGGGGTGGAAATGTTGTTTAGAATCTTGGGTCAGATGAAGGAAGATCTGATCCAAGTTTTTGCCCCCTTAACAAGCAAAGAAGGATCAATAAGGTGCTTTATTTATATTCTTTCATTAAAACTTTTCTATTTACGATTCCTATATTGATGTACTCTTACAATTAAACAGAACTTTTTTTTTTTCAACAACAGTAGTTATTGTGACCTGGAAATAATAACATATTCTCTTCACATTAATGTGGACATGTTGCCATTATATATTTGTCTACATAAAATTCAGATTATGATTGTTCTTTTCCCAAAAGTACTTTGACACACGTAGCAGTGTTGCTCCTTCCAGCATTTCCCTCTTTCTACCTCTCCCTTTACAACCAAGCATCATTCTGCTAGTATTACCTCTAAATCCCTTTCCTCAATTGTTGAGATTAGGACAGTATCAAATATTTTATATTCTTCCTTTGGGTTTTTGTGCCCAATGTGAGTTATCTCCCACATTAAATGTCAGTTGCTACACCTTTTTAAGTACTTTAACCTGTGAAATGTAGGTTTTTTGAAGGTGGCTTGTTCACTTTAAATAAGACTTATTAATACCTTGTTATGTGAAAATTCCCCAAACTTTTAGTCTCATTAGCTGAAAGCCAGTGAAGCTAGGTATGATTATCTCCCCTTTAATGACTATGCACATTATCTCTGCCAAATGTCGAGAGTCAGCTTAATAAAGAATACAGTTCTTTTAATATTGTTTTACATATGGTTGCCATTATTCTAATATTTACTCAGCAAAACCTGGTAGGTTGATGCAGCACCTTAAAGTAGTTCTTTATTTTGTTCACAGCAGAGTTTGGGTGTTTTTCCTTTTTTTATTAGAAAATAGAAGGTCTGCTTATGTTTCCCTTTTTTAATAGAGAATGCAAACTTCACTATTCTTCTCACATAATTTGCCAGCTGAATTTAAATATCACAGCAATGCGCACAAGCATTAGAAATTCTAGCCATGCACACTGCACATAAAACCAGATTTTGTGAAATGAAAAGTCATTGGTTCTTTAATTAATGCTGTTACTTTCTATTGAGATCACCTTTGCTTCATTTTAAAGGAAAGGCCTATTTCAGGTTATTGAGCAACAATACTAAGTTGCTTCTTCATCATAAATATTCACATTTTGTTTCCAAAGGACGGGGGAGTGGGTTTTATTCAACATTATCCAAATAAATCTACATATTTATAAGGCTAAGGATTATGTGGGTAGTTAAGTCAGTTGGGCCGCACCGTACTAACAGATTGCATGTTGGACACCTCATATGATTGGTTATTTGAAAAAAGAAGTCTTTCGTATCCAAATTATTTATGAAATTACATCAAATGTGTAAGCTTGTAGAGGAACTTTGAATGACCTCAAATTTGCAGCTTGTCTGATTTTTAATTAAAAAGCTATATTATCTGCTTTACAGTATTCAGTTAACCTTTACAATCATATCGATGTCTACATATTTTCTTAAAAATGAAAATAAATTGCAGGGAATGCAAAAGAAAATCCTGAATTACGCATTACAAATTACTTTAGTTAAATGTTAAGTGTCCGGTTAATATAAATATTAAATATAATGAATGTTTTTGTGGTGAATAATTATTAGTGGATTTCCTTTTATAATTGTTGAAATATTTTTGCCAGAGTTGCCATTTCACTCATCTCCAGTCAGATTATGACTGGATCAAAGTGAGATAGCGCCGAGTCTCAGTGCATGGCATGTTAGTGGAGGTTCTCACAGTGAGAGACTTGCTTGCATAAAATGGCTTCACTCTATGTGAACTAAAAGCGCTCACAGAGTGACAGTGATTGGCTTCATATATCTTGAAGGACAACAAAACTATTTTTTTTTCAACACTGATTCAATAATTCACTTACATGACCTTATTTTTTTTTTTGTGGGGGAGACTTACTTTTTACTTTATTTCATTCCTAGAGTCCCCAGCCCCTGGGGAAGGTGTGAAACGCGTTTTAAGCGTTCTTTTTTACCTTCCATCCTGTCCCATGCCCAGTGTTGTTTTTTTAAGGTCTAAGGACTTGAATAAAATATTTTTCTTAACTGTATCCTTTGCAATTTCTATTTCCTGGCTAAAGGTCTTGCTGTTCTTGGCAGGTGTAGGTAGTGCAAATCATCATACAATAACTACAGAGGTACATTGTCCTCTTTACTGAGTAATCCTGAATATGTACAGTACATCTCTATGGCGTTTCCTGTTTTTGCTGCAGTAACACAGAAAGTAGAGGTTAAATGGCCTGTAAAGTATAGCAGCAAAGACCCACTTTAAAGCAAATCTTTATTGGAAATAAGTTCCCTTTTGTTCCTTTTTTAGAATTTTCTGACATGACAAAATATACTAAATATAAACTACTAAAAATAATGCACATTAACTTAAGAAACTGCATAACATTTTTTCCTATAAACAAAAGACAACATTTTGTTTATAGTTTTACAATTATTTTACTGTAGGTGGATTGAAATAATTTTGAAAAGCCTCATCATTCATTGACAACTATACCTTGACTCCTTTCTTCTCCAGCTATCCGAGAGCCAGTGGAAACATATGTCTTGCTACACTTCCCAAAACAATTTGCAGCAGGGGGGAATCTAAACCTCCTGCTGTGATTAAATACACTAATCCGAGTGTAGGAAAAGGAGGCAGCTGGTGCCTCGTTGTACATAATAAGGCGTGTGCCCCCACTCCATTTCAACCCTCTCACATCTTAACAGATAACGGACTTTAAAATAGGGCGACCACATTTTATGTCTGACTTTTTATATTATATAAATTATTATTAAACCTTGGGAACCATGTATATTTCAGATTTGAATAATATATTTATGATATACATAGTCATTACCACAAAGGAACAGCTTCAGAGAATAAACCCATCTATTAGCAAACAGGAGCAGTTTCTGAGAATTAACCCCTCTATTAGCAAACAGGAGCAGCTTCAGAGAATTAATTAACAGACAGGAGCCGTTTCAGGAAATTAAATCTTTATTTCTATCCATTACACACCCACAGTAACTTGCACAGTCAAACAAACTGACAGACATACTGTCACACACACATAGTATGGCTTTCTTACCTTGTGTTGCTGCAGTTTACACTAAGCTCTGTGAGAAAGAGGGACATAGACAATCAGGAGAGCCTGCTGAACTCTCAGTAAATAAGTAGAGTTGAGAAGTCTTTCCTGATTGGCTGAGATCTCCATCACTCCAGAACGGATTGAGGCTACTTTATAGCATAAAGTACATAAAGTCCCATTGCGGAACTGACCTGGGCAATCAGGGACATGTGGTCACCTATTTTGAAATACAGCTATAAAGACATTTCTGAAATTTGAAGAGATATCATATGAATCGCTGTTTTTTTTATCAAGATTACATTTTTTTTGAAAATGCAATAATCTCGGCAAATAAATCCATGTTATAGCTGACAGGTCAAAAACAAATATCAATTGTTTCATTTTTTGTTTTATTTTGCAAAACATACCTTTTGCAAGCTTTCTCCTGGGCATTGATCCAGTCCACTATGACAGCACATATGAAAATAATTAGAGGCCAATCAGCTGTCTCACATAGAGATGTATGGAGATGCCCATTGCATGTGTGCAGCTAACCTCACACACAACTATTCCCCTACAAGAAACACAACAAGGAAGCAGATAATATCTACTGAATGAAGTTGTTACTGCTCAAGTTGATGATCCTTTGACCCACTGCATCTGCACTGGATCTCTTACAAGCAAGCAAAAACAGAGGGAGTGCTAGAGCAGGCAGGGCCGGCCTTAGGGCTGTGCGACACCCCAGGGGGCGCCCGCCCGCTTAAAGTTAAAAAAAAAAACAGCCTGTAGAGGCACTGGATTGGGGAGATCAAAAGATGGGGGGGAGAGAGAGGCAGAACAGGGGGCGGAAGGGGGCGAGAGAGACAGAACAGGGAGGGAGAGAGACAGAACAGGGGGAAGGGGAGGGAGAGAGACAGAACAGAGGGAGAGAGAGAGAACAGGTATGGGGGAGTTAGAGAGAGACAGACATGGCAAGGAAGAGGAAAGGGACAAACATGGGAAGGGAGAGAGACACATACATGGGGGTAAAATAGACGGGGGGGGCACCCTGGGGGAAGTCCGCACAGGGCGCCGTAACACTTAAGGCCGGCCCTGAGAGCAGGTACCTTTGCCAGAGATAACTATATGTATGCACAAATCTCTGCATAATGTATAGATTAAGCACAGTCAGTCTACTCGATTAGGGCCATGTAATTATGGTCCTGAATCCTGCTGATCTTCACCTCTCTTCTGAAAAGCTGGACAGAGAGCCTGGACAGAGGTAGAGCTCAGTCGGACAGGGGGAAAGACTCCCAAATTGGGACTGCCCCGCATAAAGTGGGACAGTTGGGGGGTATGTATAAACTGCTAAATTCTTATTCAAATTAACTTACTAAATTACATAAATAGCTCAAGTCACCTAAAATGCCCTCCCCATAATATCCAGCCACACGGCCCAAAATTAAGTGTCCCTCTTTGGCCATTTGAAATTGTGTTATTACTGCTCGGTATGCCAAAGGAATGTACAGTATCTCATAAGTCCTTTCATGTAGTTTACATGCATGACATTAAACATTCTTGCCATTCATTTGCATGTTCCTGTTTAAAAGGCTTCTTTGCCCCAATTCCTAATTTTCTGTCTGTTCCAAGCAAATGCATACCAGTTGTCAGACAAAAAAGGAATTCTACTGAAAACCATGTAAAAAATCTAAGGGGCGCAGAGTGTTTAACACTATAAGTGCCATAGTATTAGTCAATCACAGTTACTGTACAGCTATGGTTTTTAATAGTGATTTCACTTCAATATCACTTACAAATAAGCAAATTGGCCCTCCACTGTGAATTCTGTGTGCAAGATAAACACGGATGGAATGTAAGAATCTCAGCTACAATAATCATATAAATAAAACATTTTTCATCAAGAACACTTGATGAGAACCATTCCATTGTTTGGAACGGTGAAGACATGACAGCTTCCTTGGCAAAGCACAAGCCAGAAAAAATCTCTGAGCTTTCACAAACAATCCGCATCGTTTGACAACGACTGTAACCTTGGTATGTCTTTTAAATCCACATCGACTTATTATTTCAGTATGTGGTACAGCACATCTGGACGCTGTAATTTATGCATGTGATACTTCCTATTTCCATTGTTTTCATAAACAAAAAGTGATGCCAGCATTAGATATAGTTGTCTGCTTGACTGGAACACTACATCATCATCATCTGCAATAGGTTTTTTTAGCATCTAGAAAATACTCCTTTGGCCTTTAATAGTTCTAAACTCAGTGTGTACATGACTGAAGTGTATTTCTAAATTAAAGGCCTTCTCACAGTTATTTCCATTTATTTCACTAATTGAAGCAAAAGTTAAAAGACTATTTTGCCACTTGTCTAGAGTAAACCTGACGCATGCTGACACAGCCAGTTTGCACACAGCCAGTAAGAGCGGGGTCTAGCAATGAGAGACTTCTATGTCTGCCAGTCAGAGGATAAACTGGCATGCAGCTTAAAGTACATACCAGCTTATCCTCCTATTAGGGACACTCATTTTTTTCACCTGTGCTTTTAAAAGTACAAGTGAGGGAAAAAAAGTTTAGTGGCTCTTTAAAGCTTTTAAAATGCTGCTATGCACAATGTATAATTCATATGTATTCAGAGGGAAAACAGTTACTTAATCAAGGCAGTTCCTATGTAATCCCCTCCTTGATTGATTGATTAATTGGTTCCTCCTGGACACACATTCATTTTACAGTGGGGCAGGGGAGCATGTATTATGGATGTGTCCACAAAAATAACTACAGATGCATGCATTATACATGTTCCTGAGCAATATAAATGTATACATTGCAAGTGTATTTATCATTTGGGATACTGTAATATTGTTATATGTTGGTTTTCCTCTCGGGCTCCAGCCAAATTATGGAGATTCACAAGGGATAATGTGTAGAAGCTAGTTGTTGGTAAATGAAATATAACTTAATTAGAATTCAGATATCCACATTTTAATGAGTACATAATTATAGTGTTATAATTAGTTAATATTTAATATTTATATACATTAAAAAGGTAAGTTGTTTTCAAGTGGAAGTGGTCCTTTAACACTTTTTCAAGAGAGGTGCACCACATAGAAATGCATTGCACAGCCGTTTATCACTGCATGCTTTAATTATAGTATCAAACTCAATAATGGCTTTTACAGCAAGTTTTCAAATGTGTCTATTCAAATTACAAGTGTCAGAAACATCTTTATTGGAATTGATGTCATAAATATTACAATTTGAAATTAAGTGGGGGGAGCTGTCTTCTTTTTAATTTTTTTTTTTCTATCAAGCCTTCAAGTTTCTGAGAGCCACATGTGCACAGCATCCTGGTTCTGTACTATATTGTGATTAAAAAAAACATGTAAACCTTGATAACACTTGTCAAACATATAAAATGAAACCATAGACTGTATTTTGATACTTCAAGTATCTTGTGCTTAAGATTTTTTTTTTTAGCATCTAATGTTTTCTGCAGTTTTTCCACACAAGGGCATCATAAAGTATGGTAATAACTTATTGTTATGTACATGATGTCTGTTTATTTTAAAAGCTCTTTGTTCTCTTCACAGCTGCAACGTGACATGTCCAGCTGGACAGTTTGGAGTTAATTGTGACCAGTTTTGCAGCTGCCACGATGATAAGTGTGATCCTGTTAGTGGAGCCTGCCACATGGGTAAGCCAAAGTACATATTATTATTATTAGTAGTATTACAAATATTACATTGGTACTTTATTAAACTAAGTTTATTCCATAAGGAAGTGGTTCCCAAACCAGTCTTTATGGAGCCCTACCAACCAGAGATTTGGGAATACCACACAGTGATTAAATGGGGATATGTCCTCCACTGAGGTTTCTTGGGGCTGTGTTTGGGAACCGTAACTGCCCTGAGAAACAACTGACTGATAATATTGTTGACATTTTAGCATTCAATCTTTTCTTCATCTTCTTCACATTCAGTTATACTTGTGAATTCCAGGTTTTCTGCTTCGGTGTCATACAGAGTGTAGGTAGGGTAGGCCGGTAAAAAATTGGCTTGACCCCAATGTTAAGTCTATGGAAGCAGTACCATGGCCGGTATTTTTTTGTAAAAAAGGTGGCAACCCTGAGTGTACGTGACTCTGTCATATTCAGCACTAGTTTGATATTACCTTAAATCCCGAAGGGCACTTTATTTAGGAAGAATAAATGGAAAATGACTCCCTTAACATACATGCCATATTATTACATGAACTCTGTCCAGGTTAGGATATTGTTCTAAAATCAGTGTCACTTTCTAATTTACAATGTATAAAATAAAGGAACTTAGAGGATACAATTTTCAAACAACTTGATCTAATCATTTTGAAAGTCTCTAAGTATCTACACAAGTCCGGTGATTTGATTTGTGTCATCAGTTTGAGACTACATAATCCAAACAGCAGTTTACCCTCAGTGAGAATAATATCCACCTCTGAACTTTAAATGAGGGCAGGATATGTTTGCCTCAACCCATAACTTATGGACTACTGTATAAGTTATTTGACAGTGCCTTCACCCGCGTTGCATGATCCAGTTGTGTGACTTTGTTGACTCTGAGTTGCAAAAAACTCTTTAGGCCTTTCTAGCTGAACATTGAGCTCACATACTTTCTTTTTTCTCAGCTATGACATGGACTGCATAAATCGGGCATTGTCAGATCAGTCAGTGAACAGACTTAAAGGCAACTGTCGGCAAAAAATAAGTTATGTTTCACTGAAAGATTGCATGAAGTGTGGGCATTTTAAATTGAAATGCTTTAAGGAAAGAATATAAATAAAATACCTAATTGAATCCCGATTGCCATGTAATGCTCTACCTGCCAGCAGACATGTTTAGAATCTTGGATTAGATGAATAAAAATCTGACCCAAGATGTCTGCCTCCTGATAGTTCTATATGGAGCAAAAAAGGGCTCAGTAAGGTATTTTTTCTTTATTTGTTATTAACACATTTTTAGTTGAAATGCCTACACTTGATGCAATCTTTTAATTAAACAGAACAATTGTCCTTTTCCCTGTGTACATTGTCCTGATGAGCTTTAAGCAGGTTTCTGTTTAGAAGAAAGAATGTAAGCATGCATAAGACAAAATCAAGAATCAATATTATATGATGTTGTACAGGATGTAGAAGATTGAGCAGTAAGCCAAAACTTTTTTGTTGTTTGGTTTTGTGTTTCCGTAACTTTCTACAACAGTGAAATGTGGTATGAACCTTCACTGATGTAAATAATATTCCATATTATTTCCAGTTAGTACAACTTGTAAAACTATTGTTGACTAAATGATGATAGTTATCAAATTGTGTAAACCCTTACCGAGCAACTATGAGAAATATATGCTAGTAATGTAATATGGTTTATCAATACATATGAAAGTGTTTGCTTTAATCAGTTGTGATAATTGAACATAGTTAGTATCAGAAGATAGGAACATTTATCAATCTATTCCCTTTATCATGGCATCTTTACTGTTTCAGTAATCCGCATCCCATTACATTTGTGACTGCTGCCATACATAACATTCGTTCAGGAGTAAAGACACAGCCATCACCAGCTGGCCAGATTGTATTCATGCCAGTTCCTTTTTTTTTATTATAGTAGAGTTAAAAGGAGCTGCCATTTAACAAATGCTTATTTATCTGGCAGCTGAGCCAGGTATATGAACACGTTGGCAATAGTGAGTGTTCTCAAACATGGGATGCTCAGCATGCCACATACCCACTATTTCAAATACACATACTGCCATTTCATTCGTTAAGGAACCATAGAGTCAAAGAGATTAAGTGTTTTATCCAGCAGGCAACATAACAAGCATTTTATTTGCTCCTTTGGGGACACTTCTCCTTGGCTTGCTTTGCCTGGCTGAAATTGAACATTTGATAGTAAGACGAGTGTGGAAAATAACCTGACTTGCCAATGTAAAGGCTGATTTATTGGAATTTACAAGCACTCTGTTACCGTCATTTCTGGATCTTTACATTCATAGGGGCGTTGAAATATATTAAAAGCACATTTTCCTATTACTAAAAAATACACAGACGTTTCCATTGTTTTGCTTGAACTTTATAGGAGTTCTTTATCACTGAAGAATGTTAATTGAGCTGGTCATTCAGGTCATTCAGAAGCACAGATTCATGATGGTGTCAAATCTGGGAAATGGTCAAAGTACTTGGCTCTGGTGAAATGAACCATGTGTGTTAGACAGTCACCTGTCTGTAACACAAATGATAAAAGTATCTAAACAAAGGTGAAAAGACATTCCGAGCACTGATGTTGTGGTACATCTGGAATTTAACTTTTGCATGTTTTTCAAACAGTGTACCATTCTCTTAACCCCTTAAGGACAGAGCCTTTGAAACATTTTTGCTCATTCTGGACAATGGCTATTTTAACATTTCTGAGCTGTTCGTGTTTAGCTGTAATCTTCTCATTTGTCATTTGTTGTACCCACAAAAATTATATATTGTTTTTATCAGCACAAGAAGGGCTTTCTTTAGATACCATAATTTTGATCATATCTTATAATATTATATAAAAAAATTAATAAAATATGTTGAAAAATAACAAAAAAAAATTAGTTTCTGACTTTTATTTGAAAAATGTTTGACTCATTTACAAATGTCAATGAAAAAACCTGCTAAATAGATTCTACTATTTCTCCTGAGTACAGGGATACCACCCATGCATAGGTGTGCCATGTTTTGGGGGGGCTAAAAGGCAACATTTGAGAGGTGCGCTTTTTGGTTTTCCAACTTGGAATTTTGATGTGCAGAAAACCTGTGCCCATGTCCCATTTGGGGCATTTCTGAAGCCAGCCTGTGTATCTTACCCCATCAAACCATATATTTTTGAAAACTAGACACCCTAGGGTATTTCAAATAGGAGTATTTTAACACTTTCCATGCACTAATTCTACCACCAGACTTTGTCAAACTTTTTGGTAGTACTTTTTTGTGTGGTTTTTTTCACACACATTGTACTTCAGACATAAATTCACAGCTCCTGCTATAGGACACTGCCAAAAAACACTCCAATGTGTATTCAGCAACATCTCCCGAGTACAGGGATACCACCCATGCATAGGTTTGTCATGTTGTTGAGGGGCTAAAAGGCCACATTTGAGAGGTGCGCATTTTGGTTTTCCAACTTAGAATTTTGACTTGCAGACAACCTGCACCCATGTCCCATGTGGGACATTTCTGAAGCCAGCCTGTGTATTTTTACCCCATCAAACCATATATTTTTGAAAACTAGACACCCTAGGGTATTTCAAATGGTGGTATTTTAACACTTTCCATGCACTAATTGTACCACCAGCCTTTGTCAAACTTTTTGGTAGTACTTTTTTTTCACATACATTGTATTTCAGATATAAATTCACAGCTCCTGCTATGGGTCACGGCCAAAAAACACTCCAATGTGTATTCAGCAACATCTCCCGAGTACAGGGATACCACCCATGTATAGGTTTGTCATGTTGTTGGGGGGCTAAAAGGCCACAGTTGAGAGGTGCACTTTTTGGTTTTCCAACTTGGAATTTTGACTTGCAGACAACCTGCACCCATGTCCCATTTGGGACATTTCTGAAGCCAGCCTGTATATTTTTACCCCATCAAACCATATATTTTTGAAAACTAGACACCCTAGGGTATTTCAAATGGTGGTATTTTAACACTTTCCATGCACTAATTGTACCACCAGCCTTTGTCAAACTTTTTGGTAGTACTTTTTTTTCACATACATTGTATTTCAGATATAAATTCACAGCTCCTGCTATGGGTCACGGCCAAAAAACACTCCAATGTGTATTCAGCAACATCTCCCGAGTACAGGGATACCACCCATGTATAGGTTTGTCATGTTGTTGGGGGGCTAAAAGGCCACAGTTGAGAGGTGCACTTTTTGGTTTTCCAACTTGTAATTTTGACTTGCAGACAACCTGCACCCATGTCCCATTTGGGACATTTCTGTAGCCAGCCTGTATATTTTTACCCCATCAAACCATATATTTTTGAAAACTAGACACCCTAGGGTATTTCAAATGGTGGTATTTTAACACTTTCCATGCACTAATTGTACCACCAGCCTTTGTCAAACTTTTTGGTAGTACTTTTTTTTCACATACATTGTATTTCAGATATAAATTCACAGCTCCTGCTATGGGTCACGGCCAAAAAACACTCCAATGTGTATTCAGCAACATCTCCCGAGTACAGGGATACCACCCATGTATAGGTTTGTCATGTTGTTGGGGGGCTAAAAGGCCACAGTTGAGAGGTGCACTTTTTGGTTTTCCAACTTGTAATTTTGACTTGCAGACAACCTGCACCCATGTCCCATTTGGGACATTTCTGTAGCCAGCCTGTATATTTTTACCCCATCAAACCATATATTTTTGAAAACTAGACACCCTAGGGTATTTCAAATGGTGGTATTTTAACACTTTCCATGCACTAATTGTACCACCAGCCTTTGTCAAACTTTTTGGTAGTACTTTTTTTTCACATACATTGTATTTCAGATATAAATTCACAGCTCCTGCTATGGGTCACGGCCAAAAAACACTCCAATGTGTATTCAGCAACATCTCCCGAGTACAGGGATACCACCCATGTATAGGTTTGTCATGTTGTTGGGGGGCTAAAAGGCCACAGTTGAGAGGTGCACTTTTTGGTTTTCCAACTTGGAATTTTGACATGCAGACAACCTGCACCCATGTCCCATTTGGGACATTTCTGAAGCCAGCCTGTATATTTTTACCCCATCAAACCATATATTTTTGAAAACTAGACACCCTAGGGTATTTCAAATGGTGGTATTTTAACACTTTCCATGCACTAATTGTTCCACCAGCCTTTGTCAAACTTTTTGGTAGTACTTTTTTGTGTGTTTTTTTTCACATACATTGTATTTCAGATATAAATTCAAAGCTCCTGCTATGGGTCACGGCCAAAAAACACTCCAATGTGTATTCAGCAACATCTCCCGAGTACAGGGATACCACCCATGTATAGGTTTGTCATTTTGTTGGGGGGCTAAAAGGCCACAGTTGAGAGGTGCACTTTTTGGTTTTCCAACTTGGAATTTTGACTTGCAGACAACCTGCACCCATGTCCCATTTGGGACATTTCTGTAGCCAGCCTGTATATTTTTACCCCATCAAACCATATATTTTTGAAAACTAGACACCCTAGGGTATTTCAAATGGTGGTATTTTAACACTTTCTATGCACCAATTCTACCACCAGCCTTTGTCAATCTTTTGGATAGTAATTTTGTTTTTTTTCACACACATTGTACTTCAGCCATGAATTCTCAGATTTTGGTATGTGTCACTGCCAAACAACACCTCAATGTATGTTCAGCTACATCTCCTGAGTAGAGGGATACCACCCATGCATAGGTTTGTCACCTTGTTTGGGGGTTTAAAAGTCACATTTGGAATTTGTCCATTCTGGTTTTCCAAATTGGATTTTTGACTTGTCCTATTTGGGACATTTTTGAAGCCAGCCTGTGTATTTTACCCCATCAAACCATATATTTCTGAACATTAGACGCCCTAGGGTATTTCAAATGGTGGTATTTTTACACTTTCCATACACTAATTCTACCACCAGCCTTTGTCAATCTTTTGGGTAGTATTTATTTTTGTGTTGTTATTCCACACACACAGTATTTCAGGCATGTATTCTGAGATTTTGGTATATGTCACTGCCAAACAATACCCAAATTTGTGTTTTACAACATCTCCTGAGTTCAGGGATACCACCCATGCATAGGTTTGCCAGAATTTTTGGGAAGGTTCAGTCAAAATTATTGAACTTGGTAATTTGGTTTGAAATTGAGCGTATATGTTCCGATAGGGCTATCTTTAGTTTGGGGCCAATTGCATACCCCAATTTAGTTTGATTTTCAGATAGCTGTATATATTTGAAATGTTGACACCCCAAGGTATTGCATATGGGGTGTTTTGATGTCTTTGATGCAACCATGTTTGCAAAATCAGTTGTTGGAAGTGTTTGGTGGTCTTTTTTCAAAACAATATTTTACACATACATTGCATTTTGACTGTGATTTAGGAGAGCCTGTTCTAAGTTACTTCAAGAAAACACCCCAGTTTGTTTTCTGCCAGGCCTCCTGAGTACACCCATGCCCCCCATGCATAGGTTTGCCGGATTTTTAGGAAGGTTCAGTCACAATTATTGAACTTGGTCATTTGGTTTTAAATTGAGCGTATATGTTCTGATAGGCCTATCTTTAGTTTGGGGCCCATTGCATACCCCAATTTAGTTTGATTTTCAGAAAGCTGTATATATTTGAAATGTTGACACCCCAAGGTATTGCATATGGGGTGTTTTGATGTCTTTGATGCAACCATGTTTGCAAAATCAGTTGTTGGAAGTGTTTGGTGGTCTTTTTTCAAAAAAATATTTTACACATACATTGCATTTTGACTGTGATTTAGGAGAGCCTGTTCTAAGTTACTTCAAGAAAACACCCCAGTTTGTTTTCTGCCAGGCCTCCTGAGTACATCCATGCCCCCCATGCATAGGTTTGCCAGGATTTTTGGGAAGGTTCAGTCAGTTGTAAGATGTGGTAATTTGGATTGAAATTGAGAGTGTTTATAAAATTTGAAACTCTAGAGCAGTACACATAAAAACTAAAAATCTGGAGCAGTAAAACTTAAAAATATAAAAGGCAGAAAAATAAAGGACTAAAAAAAATTAAAAATGGGCAACTGTGTGGTACACTTTGAAGCAGGTACCGATGCAGAGTCCTGGCTTCCCAGTGCAGTCAGGACAATAAAAGGTTGTATCCGTTCTTTGTCCCCTGCTATAACAGACTCTGCATCTTTTCTGGGGGTTCTGCTTCTTGTCAGTTGGGGGAATTTTAAAAATAAAATGGGTAGCCCCAAGTCTGTTTCCCCCAATCACCGCCCGGGGACCAGGTGCATCTTGGTATAAGATCCCCGAAATTATCTGAAGCTGAAACTGTAAAAATGACAGCTTAATTCCGGGGTTTGCTGTTTTGTGCAACACAAACGCATTGTAGGTCGCAACTTGTAGCAGGTAAATTGCGACCTTCTTATACCATGCCTTCGTCTTCCTCATAATAAGATAGGGCTGTAGGAGTTGATCTGACAGATCAACTCCACCCATATACCTATTATAGGCCCTGATGCACACTGGCTTTTGGATGACCTCAGCTCTGCCACGGACTGCAACCTGCACAGTCCTCTCATCATGGATGGTGCTGAGCATGCACACATCCTTTTTATCCCTGAATTTTAATGCCAAGAGCTCTTCTTGGCGCAGAGCTGAGGTCTCCCCCCTTTGTAGCCGGGTACGTACCAATTGCTGTGGGAACCCTTTGCGGTTAGAACGAATAGTACCGCAAGCCACTGTTTCAAAACAATAAAGCAACTTGAACAGTGGTACACTTGTATAAAAATTATCAACATACAAGTGGTACCCCTTGTTCATAAGGGGTAGGAGAAGGTCCCACACAATCTTGGTACTTGCTCCCAGATGTTCTGGGCAGCCTGGAGGGTCAAGATGGCTATCTTTTCCCTCATATACCCGGAAGGCCTGAGTGTACCCACTCTCGCTCTCGCAGAGCTTATACACCTTCACTCCATATCTGGAGCGCTTGGAAGGGATATATTGCTTGAATCTCAACCTTCCCTTGTACTTCATCAGAGATTCATCCACGCATATATCCCTTTTAGGTGTATAAGCCTCTGCAAACCTGGCAGAGAGGTGGGTAATCAGGGGGCGGATTTTAAATAGCCTGTCAAACTGGGGGTGCTCTCTAGGGTGACACAGGCTATTATCATTGAAATGCATGAAATGAAGAAGCATTTCATACCGCTGCCTGCCCATAGACTGGGCGTAAATGGGGGTACTGCAGATGGGGCTTGTGCTCCAGTAGGAGCGAATGGAGGGTTTCTTTATAATACCCATCAACATTGTTAGTGCCCAGAATTTTAGAAATTCTGGCACGTCAATGGGGACCCATTGCTGCCTTCCCAAAAATGAAGTTGGGTGAGCAGCGTGGAACTGCTGGGCATATAGATTAGACTGGGAGACAATCTCCCCCAGTATATCATCCCCCAGAAAAATTTGGACAAACTGGAGGGGAGTAAATCCTGTAACATCAGTACTGATGCCAGGAACTGGGGTAAAAGGAGGGATAGTTGGCCTATAGCGATTAGGCACTATCCACTCCTCAGCAGCACTGCCATCCGGAGTCTCACGACTCCTTGTGGCAGGGGGCCCAGCAGCCACTGATACATCACTAGAAGAAGTATCGGTAAACTGACCAGGGTCAAAATCTGACCCTGTGTCAGTGGCCTCAGAATCTGAGGCGAGGATGGCATAAGCCTCCTCAGCGCTGTACATGCGCTCAGACATAATAATATAAATGTATTAAAATTTTACTTTACGTGGCCCCCTAGCGGGTTCAATTGCCCCTAGCGGGTTTCAAAAAAAAAATATACAGACAGCAAAAAAGTACTGCTGCAAGCCGGATCAATGAAAAGCAATGATCTACGGCAAAGAAGAGGTTAATAGCACTGTAATAAATACAGTAAAAAAATATTAACCTCTAAAAAAAACTGCACAGACAGCAAAAATGTGCTGGTGTGCAAGATCACTATTTTACACAGTGATCAAAAAGCAGGGAAGGGGTTAAACACAGGGAATGGCTTTGAAAAAAGCCTTTGGGTCTCACAATTTATTAAAATATAGAAAATAACTAATATAACTGACTATAACAATACTGATCTGTCTCTCTCCCTCACCAGAACGCAAGTGAGGAGAGGGAGGCAGATCTAACACTGTCAAAGGCAATATTTGTAAATATTGCCTTTGACAACGAATGGCAAGTGCTCATCTGAGCACTTGCCATTCTAATCGGCACCCTGATAGGGTCTGCCGAGTGAAGCCCCCCCCCTCTGATGCAACGGAAGTGACATTACGTCACTTCCGTTGCCGGCTCCAGCAGAAGGGCAGCGCCATCTTTACAGCAGCGCTGCCCTTCCATCGTGAGGATGTGGCCGCTCATCGGAGCGGCCACGAAGATCACACCAACGATTTTAAGGTGTTGCTGAATGCCTACACGGCCAGGCATTTCAGCAACACCTTTTGATCTTAGGAAGCGAACGCTGTTCGCTTCCTAAGATCGTTTGTGCAGGCGGCGCCGCCATATTTAATATGGCGGATACGATCACCTCGTGGGGTGATCGTACGGCGCCCCTGCACATTTGAACAGTGTGGCACAAAGCCTCTACATAGAGGCTTTGTGCCAACACTGAAAGAGCAAAGAAAGCGACTCTAGATCGCTTTCTTTGCTTGATTTAGTCCATGACGTGCCAGGCACGTCACATGTCGGCAAGTCCTCATTTTGCCGTGACGTGCCTGGCACGTCATCTGTCGTTAAGGGGTTAAAGCCTAATTTAAGGAATATGGAGTCCATATACTGCTCCAACAGTATACACAGCACTTGATACAGAGCATGAAAAAGGAGTTACAAACAAAATTTGTATTTTTAATAAATTGCAAGGGAGAGGGGTGAGCTAGGGCTAGACCAGTCAGGAGGGTGTTACAGTAATTGTGAGAGATCACAAGCAAATGAGGACTGGGTGAATGTGAGCAATGTTCCTTAGGTGTAGACAACTGGATTTGGCTAGAGACTGAACATGGGGAACGAAGGAGAGAGCCGAGTCAAAGATGACCCCAAGACACTGTCAGCAGGTACAAGCATAGCATTTTCAACAGTGACCGCAAGTTCAGGCACAGGGACTGAGCTTGAAGGAGGGAAGATGATCATTTCCGTTTTTTAGAGATTAAGTTTCAGGCAGCAATCAGACATCCAGATGGAGATGGCTGGAAGACTGTCATCGAACGACAGAGGGAGTGAGGTCATTGGAAAAGCGGTAGATTTGGGTATCATCTGCATACAGGTGTTTGGAAGCCCAAAGAGTTTGAGTTTTCCTAGGGAGGAGGTGTATATGGAAAACAGCAGAGGGCCAAGGACTAACCTTTTGAAATGCCAACAGAGCGCGGAACGGGCAATGATGTCTCACCAACAACTGACAATGGATGCCATATTTCACTTTGACAATGACAGTGTACTTCAGTGAACATGATGTTGGATATGATGTTAGATTCTTTATGTGAGTGATGTAACAATTATTATCCATCAATTAGACCCGTCGATATCGTCACAGAACTGTTTGTTATTGGTAAAAGTGCCAATCACGTGACTTATTACTCACATGTGAAAGCCTCGATTTTTACATATGGCACTATTACCCCCAGAGGAAGCCTAGACATCTAGACGAAACGTGTAGGGAATTTCTACTGATATAGACCTCCTGTCCTGGAGAGTTTTTGTTCCAAGCGCCGATACATAAAAGGTCCAGCAAATATGATCTTGATTCAAGCACAACTTTGAAGACTTATATATATATATATATAATATATAGGGTAAGCAATACAAAGAATTGGATTAAGGAACACAAAAGGCACTTACAAAGGAACAAACATAAATACAGGAACTAGCCTAACACTAAGGATGGTAAAGGTGGGGGTTTGGTTCAACAAATTGGCCAATTTAGATGTTAGCTTGCCAACCACGTCAAGGTACCCCACATTAGGCAAGTCCCTAACTAATACATATTAGCAAAGCATAAATAGAATCTAAGACACCTAAGAAAATACCTGTAGACTGCTGCAAAGGACTGAACAGAAACGGGTGTGGTTTAAATAATAAACTGACAAGGCAGAGTTAATCAGAAAACCTGGAATGGAACATAAGGACAGGCAGGACAGGTATACAGGGCAAGACTGCAGGGCAAGGACAGGAATAAGCATAAATAATAAACAAGAAAGCAAAGCAAGTAGGATAAAGAAATGCCTGGATACAGCCTGGATGAGCCTGCACAAGGGTGCATGGTTACATTTGCAGATTAGACTTACTGTGACTTACCCACCCCCCTCCCCCCAATAGGTTTTAAATAAAACGGTGACATTTTATTGTCCGTGTTTTTATTTTTTTTGTTGTTGTTTTATTTTCTGTGGTTTTTTCTGTTTTTAAAGGAGCAATACGACATCATGATGCATGTAGATCTTTATCTTGGGACACCGAAAAAAACATAGAGTACTGTAATATATTATATTGACATGTATTTTATACCGTTTTAACATTGTCTATTTCTATATGGTGGGAACTAAGCCCAAAATCTAGGGGCAAGAATACATATTATACACATTATAAGTAATAACGAAAGAGACAAATCACAATAGGACACAGGTGTGGCATAATGAACATCCAACTAATTGACAACGGGATAAAATGACGGCAGGAGAACTAAGGGACATGCGCCTTGAAGAAGCTCATGAACTGAGCGAAACGTGTAGCGTGTGTCGTCACCGGAAGTGGGAGGAGTCTCTGAGAAAACATATTGATTCTCCGTCTGAGTCACAGATGAATACACATCAGACTTCAGTTGGACAGCACAGTGTATCAATTTTATTGTAAGCAGTTACTGGTTTTCTACCATTTCTCTAATACCTGGATCCTCCTTCCTTTCTGTCCTCCTGCCGCCCTGGTTCCTTTGACCATCCCTGCAGGATCCATACATTTATTTACATCCATCCCTATGCCAAGAGCCTGGATGAGTGGCTCTACATCACATGAGTGCCATATCTAAGGCAGTGGATTTACATACCCAATTTAGTTCTGCACTACACATTTTTTGTTCTGCGTTTAATTACATGTAACGGAGGCTGTCCAATAGACTTATCTGCAAAGCTGTCATTTTCATTTAATTTGTATGTCCACCTTCACCTTTTTCTTTTGTACAAATTCTCACTAAGAATGTATGTGGGGGGAAGTAGCAGCACTGTCAATAGCTCTTGGAGCGCCAAATATACACGTTACTGTTTAATATGCAATAATCATCTGTTTTTGTGCTGGAGTTTCCAGATTTCACATACTTTCATGTGTATTTATAGTTTAGATATGCCTAATGCTAGATTGTTGAATTATAAATTCTGCTAAAGCGACTTGCATTGTTAATCAGTAACCAAAAGGTGGAATTTTTCTGTGCTAACTAGCAGGACCAGTTTGGGCAGCACTTTCCATGAGAGAAATTGGAAAAACATCCCACCACTTCCCATAACACCAATATATTGTAAAACATATTTTACTCTGAAATAAATGTCCTATAATAGTCTAGTCTGTCTCGCTTCTTTCCTGTGTATTGATTCATGAATGCATTGCAGCATCTATCAATCAGCACAAAGGTAACAGCCACACGTGGCAGAGTGAAAACTTCAAAATATGTGATTCCATACACCTGTATTTATTAGGGTGAATTCATCACTATTTGCTATGCACAAACTACTGTAAATACATACACAACAGAAGACAGCAGAAGCACTTATTTTAATATACAAAGGAAGGAGGGTAAAAAAGAAAAGAGTTTGAAGCAGGAATTCTGGTCAGTTTGCATTGCACACAGACGTCCTCTGAGCACAACATGTCCAGCCAGTCTTCTGACACAGAACACCGGAGTCATGTGACCTCCCAGTGTTATGTCTCAGAAGTCCCAGTGGAAGTTTTGGGCAGCATTGGAGGATGTCTGTGTACACCAAGCAGTGCACATACATGCTCCAGCTGCACCACTTCACACAAGAGAGTCTCCTGGGAGTGCATTGGCGAGTAATGGTACACACTGACAAGCCTAGGGACACACTCGCAAGTCTAGGGGGCAAAGTGGCAAGTCTGGAGGCTGCTGGAAGCAGGTGACTTAAAAGCCTTCACTAAGAGAACCACAGATTTTTTTATAAAATGTTTTTTAACTCGCCATGTGACAAGTATCAAACACTTCTCCTCACTGTTAAGTTGAGCAGATGTAATAATTCAAGGACTCTGTCTTGTCCAGGAATGAGTTTGCACGGGGTCAAGGTTCTTTTACTGCAAATACTTTAACTATTAATTAATTTGAACGATCTTTAGACTGCTTTTGTATTATTGCTAAATAAAAAGGAATATATTTTTCTATGGGAAACAGGTTCTAATTAAAGAAAAAATAATTATTGCAGCCCATACATTTTGATTCTTGATCATGTGACCCCTCTATTTCTGATCATGTGGTTCACTTCAGAAAGAATTTAGACACCTCGTAACTTGCCCCTGGCAAACCAGTACATGCCATTCACTCAGTTTGATAGCGCTACTGTGCATGCACACAATTCTGCATATTTACAGTGTGCAATCTTTGGTGTCCCTGTTCAGGACTGCAAGATTGCAGGGACAGCACGACAGAACCTCAAATCCATGACTGTCTCACACACAACTTCTTATATCCTTGTCACTCACTATTTGGCATGTTTCAGCAGATTGGTCACACACATACACAGTGTGAACCATATGCTGCAGGAATAATTCTAGAAATGTAGACAAGCTTAATGGATGTCATTACTCAACAAAACCAGCAAATTCTTCCATAAACTCCATCAAGATAAATGGGAGATTTTGGATGAAAGGTTTATCTATAAAGTGAATATGAGCTAATATTTGTTAAGGTCACGCATACCTTAGCATGTTAAAAACACACTTTTGTTTTATATGACATTTATTGCATCCCTTTTATTTCCTTTTTTATATTTCTGCTCCTGGTGTATTTGACAAGTTGGATTCAGTTGTAAGGGGAAATAATCTTGATGGATACAGGCCTTTGTCCTAGAAAGACCTTATCAGAAAATATTTGCTGGAACTAGCTGGAGCTTCCATTTCGTTGCAAATGGTTTGTTATCTTCTGTAAAACCACATACAGCATCAATCTCACTGCTTGGGAAAGTCAAAGTCATGATCTTAGAGCTTTTCTATCAATGCCTACATCTGTACGACAGGCTGAAAATAAACCTTAGCATTCCTGTGGGCTGTCTGTGTTATTACCGCCCATCTGATTTAAAGCTGTGGACACTTAATTTCATTATTTTTGTCTGTAGGTTGCTGAGATTCAAATATAAGTAAGAAAAAGAAGATGTAGCATAGTACGTTTGGGCTGTGGGTATGACATTCTCCATATGGCAGATAGAACTATAACCTTCACAGCTGCTATTGTATATCTAGTGATAGAAGAAGACTGTGCAATGTAAGTGTTCTTTTGTACAGGAAGCAAACACTCTATCTTAATTATTAAGTTCTCTATGCTTACATTACATGCAATAATCTGCATGTTTCGACTTTACTTTACAGAATATACACTTGCAGATTACGGCAAAAAAAAAAAGTCTTATATTTAATTGTAAATTTAGTGTGTAGCAAAATTTACTTTTAGAAATAATTGTTTTACAGTACTTATAAACTGCAATAATAGATCATTTTTAGTTGCTTACATGCTCTATTAAACAGGCAGCCAGGTCCAAGACCGTGTGGAACACTGTGAGTTTGGCATTTCATGTTTAAATATACCTCGGACATAGGTTTTCATTTAGACAAAAGAAGTGGTTGCCACATCTCACCTAATACAGCTAGCACTGAAATAGCCTATACTTGAAAATGGTACCTACTCAGGATGGGCATCAAACATTTTTTTTGTTCACTGTCACCATTACTGAGGACATCTCTACATTAACATATCCGACTAATCTCATCCATAAAGGCAGTCTAGACAGACCAAAATTAGTGGAAACCACATCTCACAGAGAATTGAATTTAGTAATAGCTGGAAGGTCACATGGTACCTAGACCTGAAGTTGCAGTTCAATAATGGTTGGATAAATCATACCCCGATTTATAGGCAATGCAAAAACGGTTGTATATTGACATTGCTGTTTGTGTTTAATTAGTACTGTTGCCAAAATGGTATATGCGCAACCTGATTTTTAGAAGGTTACAAGGCACATATTATATTCATCTGCAATAATATTTTTATAGAAGAAATTTACTGTACATTGGTTATACTAGTAAAAGGATTTACTTTTTTTTATAGATCCATTTGTAGTACATAATGGAGTGTCATATTTAGGTGTGATATTACATCATTAGCAAGGTCTTAAATGCCATTTGTTGAAACTCCGTGTTTCCCATTAATACAGTTTACGACTAATGATCGTATGACTGACTTGGATTTACAAGTTGATTTTATTTCACTCAGGTTTGCAGTATGAACTTTTCCAGCTGTAGTAGATTTCACTGGGAAACAACACTTGATCATGTTTTTTTTTTTTTTTTTTTAATTGATTACGGAGCCAGTAAGAGCTTGAGGTGCTTTTTTCCCTGTGTTCCCTTGCTGGTAGTGAAAGCAGACTTTTCCTTTTGGAAGTTACAAGATCTTACATAAGTCAAAGGTGATATTATGATGCTGCAGGGGATTCCATGTATTGGTAAATTTAGAAAATAGGCATAGACTGTGCAACAACAGAACTAGCGTGTGTTACAGTGATGTGGCTGGATAAAATGCAGGTCCTATTCTAAAAGCAGGTGTTTCAGGTAATTATTCAGGGTTCTACCATCCTAGACAAGATCCCAGGGCCAGGGAAGGAGGCATTTTGTGTCAAATCATCCTTGAAGGGACTCTGTAAACCTCAACATTGCTGATACTGTGAATGTAGAAAACAAACATTTGTAATGAATGATTTATTATTTGTGTTGGCAAAATGACAAGAAAATGCACAAATACAATTAAAAAGCCGTTTTAAATGGGTCTGTGGTGTCTTCTACTTATGACATCACTTTGTAGCTTGATATGGAAATTCCCATTGAAAAGTAATTAATTTGCATACCAAGACACATGTCACATCATAGACAGGAGCCATTACAGACTTTAACGTATATTTTCTCCTAATTAATGCATTTATTTAAAATTCTGCTAGTACAATAAAAAGATAATTATTTGTCACTTTTTAATCTCTCTGTTTACAGTACAAGCAATGTGGATGTTGACAGTAACTCTAAACTCCAGGCCAGGATTAGTTCACACATTTCAGTCTTTTACATGTGTTTTTTTCTATAAAGGATTTTGGGTTTTCATCAAGAACTCTTAAAGAGCTTTTTATAGTCTTAATCCATAAACACCCCAGATGATACCCTATCCCAACTGATTTGTTCACTCAGGTTCATGCAAATTGTCGCCACATCACCACATCAAGATGCATTCAAGTGAATTGTTGTTCCACTCTGAACTAGAAGCCTCTCACAGTAATAATAAATCAAGTTATAGGGTCAGTATTTACTTCTTCAACACATCCTAGTCAGCCAGACCCTCTAATCAAAATATGGCCAAGCACTAATTAAAAGGTGTGTCTTCAGTTGGCTTGATAGCAAATAGTGATCGAACCGAACTAATTGGCTCTTTCTCTTTAGACCAATTCTCCCACATGCACACGAGAGACTCCACAGATGGCAGCATATATTCACCCCAACATGCAGCTTGCTTAGATAGCAGAGATGAGTAGAATAGGCTAGAAGCTCTCTAGAAGATCCTGACAACATACAATCCAGAGGATTATCAAGTGCTATAATAATTTGAGAACCAAATGAAAATATTTATAGGTATAAGGTTGTTATTATTATACTACGTGAAATGAATACACATATTCACAAATAAACATAATTTGCTCTATAGCAATTACCTACTGGTACTAACCCCTAACAACAGTTTTAGATCATGTTAATGGGAAGATGTCAAGTTTCTGTTAAATACAGTTTGAATATTTTAACTTCCAGACTATTGAGAGTGATTGTTACTCCATGACTTCTACATTCCAAAAATCGAATTAAAGTCATTTTTTTGTCTTTATGTTTCAGAAGCCAATCAGCGCATGGGGGTAATAGGAGCTGGAGCTCTTGTGGCCTTACTGCTTATCCTCCTCTTGTCCTTACTATGTTGCTGCTGTGTCTGCCGCAAGAAAGAGAATGTCACAGAGTAAGTTTGGTCATATTCTTTAGCATTGAGTAGGGAACTGTTTTGGGGGAGTCTTGTTTTGTGTGTTTTTAACTTTTAAGATTTTTTTTATTTTGAGGATTGAGGTGTGTTTTAAAACATAGTTTGTAAATTGTAGGTTGCTGATGTTTTAAAAAAAGAGTTATGTTGTCTGCACACATGGACCAGTATGTTTGCAGTATAGATAAAGAGGAGAATAAATATTGCTTAGAGATGCAAATTAATAAGGGGGTGTTATACTGGAGACAGTGTGATGCTTTGGACAATGTTCTCCTGGGAAACCTTGGGTCCTATCATTCATGTGGATGTTACTTTGACACGTACCACCTACCGAATCATTGTTGCAGACCATGTGCACATAGTGATTTAGGTTGAAAAAAGACACAAGTTCAACCCTTTCACATAAATCTTTCAGCGGGATAATGCGCATTGCCACAAAGCAAAAATGGTTCAGGAATGAATTGAGGAACACAGCAAGGAGTTCAAGGTGTTGACTTGGATACCAAATTCCGAAGATCTCAATCCAATTGAGCATCTGTGGGATGTGCTGGACAAACAAGTCCAATCCATGGAGGCTCCACCTCACAACTTTCAGGGAATAAATGATCTGCTGCTAACATATTTGACCCCATACAGTTTGTCAGTCCTATCTGACCAAAAACTGAATATAAACAAAGACCCAAGCGCAAGCAGGCGTATTCAGCCAATACAGACTTCCCCTCACGCACTGCTCTCCTCTGCTTTAACGAGGAAGTCCTTTTAGAAAGAGCGTCCATGACATTTTCTGGTTCATTCTAAAACAATGCTACACCAATATGCACAAAAAGAGCCCTCATTCATTTAATAGTTTTCTATATAGTAGAATGGTGTTTACGGGATCACTTTGAATATCTTTCCCAGCCAACTGTACCTACTTACTGGGGCAAAGAGCAAAAAAAGAGTTGGCTATCTTTTTAACATCTCCTTTACCAGGGGCTGCAGCAAAAATAAAATATTATGAAAAAATAGTAATTTTTTTAAATATTAAAAAAAATATTTTCATAAATATAGCATATCCCTTTCTTTTTTACGTAATATTTTAATCATCTGTTCTTTGCAGTGGATCTCAAGACCAGGGGACAAACAAGAAAACTTCACGCCGTTTCTGTGGGCGGTTTAGTAGAATCAGCATGAAGTTGCCACGAATTCCCTTGCGTAGGCCGAAGTTGCCAAAAGTTGTGGGTAAGATTATTTAATCTGTTTTAGAATTGCAAAGTGGCCCTGTTCTGATGATTTCAATGTTTTTTTTAAATGATCTTTCAATCTTCATTGCTTATGTAAAAACCAAGCAGTAGGAGATTTGCTACCTGATTCTTCAAAAGGATCGTCCTTCTGTCATTCTGACAGATACGCTTTTGCTAATGCCTCAATCGGTATGCCAGACTGTCAGTCTGCCAGGTCATTCACAGACCCAGAAACTGTGTCAGAGTCCAGGAATTTAAACTTAATATCAGTGATGCCGTCTAAACAAACACAATATAAAGATAATTTAAAAAGTTACACTTTTAGTGTACTAACAGTTTTAAAATGTTGGCATTTCTATGTCTCTAAGACATCTTTTACTAATAATTCATCCCAATTTGAATTCCCTGGGGTACAGTTAAGTGAGGGGAAAAAGGAACACTGTACAACTTAAGCAGGGATCAACAGATTAAAAAGGGTGGAAGTCCCTGTGGGTGCATAGTAAATTATTGTAAGGCAATATAGCTGCAGTGGCAAGGCCCTGCGGGTGCAATGAGTGGAGTGTTCAGCATCTGTCAGTGCAGTGGTTGCTGTGGCAAGTCATTTTGCGTGCAATATAGGTGGAAAGGCAAGTCCCGTAAAGGCATTGACAAGTACTGGGGGTGATATATGGGTGGAGTGACAAATCCCATGGTTGCAGTGGCAAACCTCATGGGTACAATGCGGGAGATATGACAAATCCAGATGACAGATTTTTGGGGTCCCTTATAATCGGGGGTTGCATCAAGCAAACGTAGTATTTTTTTATATTTTTTTGCAAAGAACTTGTCGCCATCGCGACAAGTAATCTTGTTTTTAAAAATACAGTATTTATAAGAGTCATCTCACCAGCTATTTGCAAATATTATCTCCTATTCTTACACTGCTTCTTATCTGAAACATTTTTGTATGCATTATGCTGGAAATAACATTGGAAATGTCAAATTGTTTAAAATGTCTAATTTTAAACATTGCTTATTTGGAAGATTAACGGGTCTACGCAACAGAAAGCAATCTGTCCCAAAATGGACCCAGAATGGGAAAGTCAGTCGATTTTCAAAAAAAGTCCAGCTAATCAATATTCCTGAATTCAGGACCCAAACGACTGTTGGGAAGCATGTGGATCATGACGTTTCATGACGAAAGGCATAGATTTGTGGCTACCCAGTATGTGCTGAACACACCTGAACATGTTATGAATTTACAGGGCTGGCATAAGACATTGTGCTGCTTGGGGCGAAAAACTAAATGCTGTCCCCCCCCCCACCCAAAAAAAAAGCCCACAGTCATGATAATTCAAACTAAAATGAAACTTATCAGGAAGTGATAATGTAATGCAAGAACACCTTTACAGGGGACTAATTAAAAGTATTTAGGAAATTGAGCAGACTAGATGGACCGAATGGTTCTTATCTGCCGACACATTCTATGTTTCTTTCTATATGCAAAATGATATAATGCGATTATTGGCTGGCCATGATTAAAATGTGTACCCTACATGTTTGAGCATTTAAACTTAATTTGAGTCATGTTATAGGTCAGTGGTCACATATTATGTTTAGGGGAATTGCACAGCCTATTTTCATAATAATGTTTGTTTTACCATTTCTTTCTTTTCACCTCGTGGGTGAGCTGTTAGGACACATTTTTTTTATTTTTATATGCCCACTAATGCACTTTTTATAAACATAATAAAAAATTTTTTTTTAAAGAGATCACCCATAAGGTGAAAAGAGAGTCATGGTAAACATTATTATGATAATAGGCTGTGCAGTTCCCAAAAACATAATGTGACCAGTGACCTATAACAAAATCCAAATAGATATAGTCAGAGGAGTTAACACCTGGATTGCTTAACATATGTAGGCAGTGTCAGATGAGTTAACCTATGGATGGCTAGACAGATATAGGCAGTAACATAAGAGTTAACCCCTTGGGTGGCTAGGTAGATCTAGTTGATGTCAGAGGAGTTAACCCCTTGGGTGCCTAGGCAGATAGAGGCAGCGTCAGAGGAGTTAACCCCTTGGGTGGCTAGACAGATATAGGCAGTATCAGAGGAGTTAACCCCTTTACCAACACACTCACTCACACACATACACAGACAGTCTGTCACTCACGCTTATTGTATACCAGGACACACACACACTTACTGACATACACACACACACTCTCACTTACACTGACATACACACACTCACTCTGACATACACAGACTCTCGCTTACTCTGACATACACTCTCACTCACTGACATACACACACTCTCACAGACACTGACATACACACTCACTCACACTGACATACACACACACTCACTCGCACTGACATACACACACACACACTCGCACTGACATACACACACACACACACACTGTCAGTTTTTTTTATTTATCTGGTCCAGGCATCTCTTTGCTTTAAGTTCCACGTGTGTAGGAGGGACTGAGCCAATCACGGGAGGCTTCTGAACTCTCAGCCAATCAGGAGAGTTGAGAGGTCTCACCTGATTGGCTGAGGCCTCATTCTATCAAGCTCCCCTGGACACAGGAAAAGTGCAGCCAGGGACAACTGCCCTAGTCTGGCCCATTGAAGGACTGGACCTGCGAATTCTGAAACATAGGCATAATTTTCCCATATCAACATTAAAGCCATATAAAGTACACTACAAAATATGTTTTTTTAATGTACATGCCTACAAATATGCCCTAATATAATTTCTGATACAAATATCCATCATTACAATATTTGCTCAAAAAGATATACATGGCCATGTATGAAAATAACTTAAAAAAATGTGCAACACAGACACCAGTTAGTAACCACAATGAAAGGGAAGGAGTACCCATGTAGAATGATACAGTGTGTGAGGTGTGGATTTACCTGAAGAACAACACAGGCACAGACAGATACGTTGAAATCATAATTTATTTTTCCATTTCTAATTTATTTTATTAGAATGTACTTATATTCTTGTTTTGTTTTTGACAAGCCCAGGGCAGGGAGGGGGCAGTGAGTAGTGGTGCAGTGGCTTGATAGGAATGATAAGTTCCGTGGCTACTAACAAGATGCTACAATGTGATTTACTTATTATCTGATGAGGAGGAGGATTGTATGCCAGGAAACCATCCAGTCATGTCGCTATCATCATCTCCCTCACCAGACTGACCTGGCATGGGAATTGCCTCTCGAGCAGTGGTACACTCTAAGAAAGCACACTGCATGTACAATTTAGTGTGTTTGTATCTCAAAATTCAGTTGCAGTGTTTAGCTCTAGCCTAACACTCTTGATGGCACATTTATTTCATCTCTTCCAGATGTGCAACTTCCACACCTAAGTTACTAGCTATCTGATCCTGCCTCTCCATCATATGGGCATAGAACCATTCTTGGTTGTTCACCATCATGGTCAGTTGCTGGCCCATGTTTTTGTGCCACATCACTCCAGGTACCAGCAATCAGACCATGGACAGGGCTCCCCGATGTGCTTGGCTGTTTATGACCTCTGGGACCCACCTACCTAGTGAGGAATGCAAGGTATCCCCCAGGTGTATCTGCAGGAAAATTGATGTATGACATTGCAATACAGAATGTAGGCATCACATTCTCTTACAGTTCACATGCATGGTTATCTGAATCCTGAAATATGGTATATCGGCATTCCTAATACTAATTCCCACCTTAAAACAACCTGATTTTATCTCTGCAGGTTTCATAGCTATTTAAAAAATCAGTTTGCAGTTACAAGCCCTTGTGTAAGTCATTGCATGTTAATCCTGTTATTGAACACTGTAGTGCACAAGTACATAGATGTCATACAACTGTAAATCCATTTCCATGTACATGGATGTACACTATTATGTACATACATTTATATTCAAGAGGTAGCTAAGTACATTTGCATTAACATCTGACATGAATGATGTGATCTTCATGTGCATCTAACTAGGGCAGTGATGGCGAACTTGTTTGGGCTCGAGTGCCCAATTTTCTGACTTGCAGACCACAAAGTGCCACTTATTTAGGCTACACATTAAGTCACACCATATAAATATAGAATATTTGTACTAACAGGACTTGCCCCAGCATCCAGATTGCACTCAGAGGGCTTAGCCCAGCATCCAGATTTGCACTTAGGACCTACCCTAGCACTCAGATTTGCACTAAGGATTTGCCCTAGTGGCCAGTTTTGCACTTAGGACTTTTTCAGCAGCACACCAGCTTGGTCAGCGTTCATTAAAAGCAGTATTTTCTTTGTTTCCATTCAATAAAAGACACACATTTTTTTTTTTTTAGAAACTCTCTCACAATAGTTTTTTATTTGTATGTACAAAACGCTACAGCGGTTACAGATTGAGGGATCTGTGTTGGTTAGACATAGGCATTTAATTTTTGAACAATAATTGTGTAGTTGATATTTATTTAGTTTGGCAAAATGTACACTACTGCTTGAAATGGTTGGCAATTGTTGGCCAATAATGTGTAATACCTTACATTAACATCTATTTATATAGCATCAGCTATGTACACTGTACAGAGCAAAAAGAAGTATTACAATTTACTTTAGACGGGTAGCGAGGCAGGCCGATATATATGAGGTAAAGGGCCCTGTTGCTAAGCGTATAGCTCACTCTTTACCGATATTGTAAATTAAATATGATAGATCTTGTTCGTTGTTCAGAGTGGGCTGTTTTGTCGACAGAAACAAATTCACTTCCAGCAAATGTAAACATTATATTGAACTGTATATTCATTTTACTGCGGCTTTTGCTTTGCCATCTGCTTCTAAATTTGATGATACACAATTTATTTAGATCCTAAATCTCATATGTTCTACAAAAATAAATGCGTAGCTCACTATTTCGTTTTTGCAAAGTCTATGTCTTAAAAGTTTTTGACAAGCATAGAATATTTATCTCAAAGAAAAACTCAATGCCCTTTCTGAAAAAGGTGGCAACCCTTTGAACTTTTGTTCTGACATGGACGGGCTGCTTGGCTCGCATTATGCAGGACTTGTGTGAGGTTCTGGATAGTGTAGATCACTACACTACTTCACCACACATAGGCCTCACCCATAGGCCATGTCGTTTACAATTTTTTTTTTTTTTTTTAAAGTAAAACGAATTTGATGGGAATCTAATCTGTGAACTAGCTCGTAATACTTTTTACAAAAACGATGGCACTGTCCGGCAAATATATTGGCATTTTTCAATATAAAATGACAATAAAAGCTGACTAATTTCAACAGTGTGTTGACCGCTGGTTCGTTTAATGGGTATGGGAAATTTCCAGTTTGGAGGGAACATTGTGTGCTTTTTTTTTTGCAAACTGTATGCAGTTTTTCAATGCAATTGAAAGAATTCATGTATAAGATGTTATTTGTGAACAATTGACATTACTTTGGAATCTTGGCGTTATGCTGCATATTAATATGTTTCTATTTGCATACTTTTTATCATTTATTCTTGCCTGAGGTATCTTTGCCTATATCAAAGGTGTGATCTCTTCTATTTATATAAGCAAGACTTCTGTATATTTATACAGAGCAAAACTACTATTTTTCATGTTTGTCTAATAGAAGTATGTGCCAGAAAGAACATAAATTCTATCTGCTCTCAACATTTACCCAGCTACCTACCTATGGCCAGAGGAAAGGGTTTTTTTTTTTTTACCATTTCTTAAAGTGACTCCATCATTTTTTTTTTTACTGTGAATGGATAGAGTGAAAATGTATGAAAAATGCACTATACATTGTGTTAGCATAATTGCAAATAAATGCATGACTTTAGAGATAAAATGTTTTTTTGAAAATGTCCATCTGTAATATCATCTGTGGCTTGATATGCAAATGAACTACTTTTCAGTGGCAAATGTGTTATTTATGTATCAAGGTACAAGGTGAACTCATAAGCAGGAGATGCCACGGACACATTTAAAACCATTTTCCTTTTAATTTATGCATTTGCTTGCATTTTGTTAACACATAGATTTCATTATGTATTATTTCACAGGGACAGTGTGGTAGGGATGTATACAGGGGCACAAGGAAGAACACACAACTCTATCAATAGTAAAGATCATAGTTTCAGCACAAGTGAATCAAGAACACTAAATGGAATCTAAGATGGTAGCTCAGTCCAGGTGAGGTGGATGTGCATCTCTCCTAGGAACATCTACAATACATAAGAAAAATATAATATACTTAAAATAACTTAAATCAAAAGTGACCCTTAAAAGTTTTTTATGTTTGCAGAAAATAATATATGTAGATTTTTATTTTACAAATTTAAAGCAATGGACATTACCATACACTGGAATATTTATGGAGTGCCATCCTTCATGTAAAAAAAGACCCACTAACCACAATATTTAAAAACACATTAACATGTCTAGCTCTGTAAGAGAATTACAAATTGGAAGGGCATTTAAGAGATTTAGCTTGTCTGCCCTTTCAATTATAAAGAGCCAATAAATTGCTTCCTTTACCTCTTGACTGCTTGGGAAACTGCAACATAATATATTTTGTACTTAGAGCAAAGTAGGATCATATATTATTTTTGTACAGCAGGCTCACTGGATGATTAATTAGTTGTGGCCATGAAAAGGCAGATGCTCTGAAACTATTCTCCCTGTCAGCCCCCAAGAAGTGAGACTGACCAAGGATTGAACTGATAACAAAAAAACAAGTTATTGGAAGGAGCAACAAAGGCAGGGTTATCTCTTCTAAGTGGGGAATTAAGAACCACTCAAATTAAGACAGAAGCTGATAAAATAGGCTAATGTTTTGGAAATGTGTCTTTGTTGCATATCAGTTACCAGATCCAGTGTTTCAAACAAAAATACATAAACTATATAACCTCTTTCCAGCACAGTCCTCCACTCCTTTTTGTTCCAGTGCATCTCAACTGATCTGGGTTATAAATATTATCTTATAATGCAGACCAATAAAGTCATATTAATCCATATGTAGCAGGTAACGTTTATAATTAAAGGTCAACTTAATGTTTAATTGAAAATATAAATGTTTTAAAAACAAATGCTTTAAAGACGGAATACAAATAAAGTAACTTATTAAGTCCCCTTTTCTCCGAATAGCTCTATCACAGGGTGGACATGTTGTTTGGAATCTTTGGTCAGATAGTTGAATTTTGGTTTGGATGAAGGAAGATCTGGCCTGTGATTCTGAAGAAGATCTTCCCTGTGATATTTCCTCTAGCTTTACTTTAAGCCATCCTATACAACGTATATTTCCCTCAATCATTAAATGCTAAAGGATTACAAACTCTGAGTTTATGTGACTGCATTTGTGACCACTTAACCACCAAAGAACAGCACAGAACCACCTGAACATTTTCTGGTGGCCTTACATTAGATAGCACTGGGATCTTTGCCTCAATTTACTGGGAAGATGAGATTGGAGACACCAATTCCAATGCTTCTTCTTGCTAGACTGTTGGTATTCAACTGGGGCCTGCAAACCCTACTATGGCTGAAAAGCCCTTAGGCTGTATTGTATTACCTCACAGAATAAAAAATGGCTGATCTCAAACTTTAGGTTCTTTATGCTATGTGGCCCTCCACGTTTAACCTATAAAAAATGTAGGAAAATGTTTTGAAAATGAAATAAGAAGTTTTTTTAAAACAAATCACTGAGCTAGATCATCACAGCTTACTTCCCCCACACATTATAATGCATAAAGAAAAAACTATAATGTTAACAGTAAAATTAGAATCGTGGTCCCACATTTTCTAAAGTTTTCAAATTTCTACTTACGTTTTTGAACAAATTATCAATAAGAGTGTTTGAGATTTTGCTTGGGATGTCTGGCAATATATAGAAATCCAGCAAAAGAAAACCGAGGAACTCAGGCCCTGCTTGTCATATGTATGCTGAGATTGATAGAGAAATTGATCTGCAAATAATTGACATTACACTAGGTCGTTTCTGTGCAGTGTGATTATTGTTTGTAGTGCATAAAGATCTGTTTCCCATTGTACATAATTAATAAAATCTCTGTTGCACTGAAATTCAATGTCAAAATGATGAGCGTTAGTTCAGCATTAACTGTATGTATTATAAGTACTGTGCATGTTCCTGATTGATGTAACACATTTCATCTTCTACTGCCATTGCACTAAGACTTCATTCTTTATTGGGTACATTATAGTGCATTAGGTTCCTTGTTAATCGGAACATACTTCTGGCACTGTTTTGGTGTATGTTTTTGCAATCTCTTGTGTTAGATATTGCTTTTTAGCAGCACATTTCTGAAGTTTCCAGTATAGAAGATGATGGTTCAGTTCCAGCCAATCTCATGCACTCTTTACCCGCTACCGCCATTTTTTAGAATGTGCTAGTCTCATCTATCCTGCAATAAATCCAGCAGTTGTGGATGTGGACAACACCAAAGGAGGAGAACGGTAATACCGACAGCTATGGTTTTAGATACAGTGTGTCACTTAAAGAGAAACTGCAGTTTTCAAAATATCTTTTCCTTTTTGTTTTAATAGCATCTATCATTCTCCTTTCTGAGGAAAATTGACATGTAGTTTAAGAGATATATGACACTTTTCCACCAGCACACTTCACAGCTGGTCAGCTGCGACTGACTGTTTTATCTTGTCCACAGCTATTTATGGAACTCTACTCAAATGAAAAGAAAACAACATAAAAGAGTGACAAACAGAAATATTTAATAACACATTTTCAAATCCTGCTCTGTAACCAAATAAAAAAAATGGCGGGAACCAATAAATTGCTTCCTTAAATAGGTACCCCAATTTTTATCTTTAGGTGTGAAAAACACATTTTTAAGATTTAATGCCCCTATAAACTTCTTGATTGCTTGGAAAAACTATAACCAAATCGCTTGTAGATGATGACAGGGCACATTCATTCACTGCAACTTCAATGAGAAACACTCGTTTGTAGGTAAAGACATTAGTCTAGAGCAAGGGGTCTCCAAACTATGGCCTTTTTTAATCCGTCTCCCAGGGCCTCCGTCAGATGGCCCTTTGAAAAAAAAATGGGCCAACAGTCGCTGGCTGTGGAGATCAAAAAGATCTCCCCTCACCAGCGACTCTGCATGTGAAGGTAACATTGTGTCTGTGCAATGCATAGACGTGCTTCCATGCTGCCTATGTCACGCTGTTCGTGCACTGATCTGATGTCAGAGCTCCAGGGGTCACATGACCTTCAGGTGCTCAATCAGATCAGTGCGCAGGGAGAGCAAAAGAGGCAGCATGGAAGGCTGCTGTTTCTCCCAGAAGCAAGGTAAGTACTGGGGAAGGGGGAGGAGGGTGGGAATCTGGCAGTGGCATATTAATGGGCATTTTAATGGACATACTGACTGGCATATTATTGGGCATTCTTGCTGTGGCATTTTAATGGACACACTGACTGGCATATTATTGGGCATACTGACGGGCATATTATTGGGCATACTGGCAGTGGCATATTAATGGGCAAAGAGCAGCATATTAATGGACCTAGTGGCATATTAATGAGCATACTGGCTGTGGCATATTATTGGGCATACTGACTGGCATATTATTGGGCATACTGGCTGTGGCATGTGAATGGGCAAAGAGCAGCATATTAATGGGCATACTGACTGGGGCATACTCACTGTGGCACATTAATGGGCATAGAGTGGCATATTAATTGGAATACTGGCTGTGGCATACTAATGGGCATACTGACTGTGGCATATTAATGGGAATACTGACAATGGCATATTAATGGGCATACTTGCGGTGGCTATTAATGGACATATCTGGGTGCTGGGGCTGAGTCCTGTGAGTGCAAATGGGTACTGGGGTAAGTCCTGGGTGCAGTGTAAATGCAGTGAAATGAATTAAAAACAAGAAATTGATTTCAATAACCTTTTTATTACATATGTAAAACGCTGAATTATAATAAAAGGTTTTTCTTTGTCCCACGAAAATGTAAAATGTGGCCGTCCTACTGCAAAGTTTGGAAACCCCTGGTCTAGAACTAGTTTATACTTCTCCACCTAAAAAAAAACTCTCACTGGGGAAGCCATGAACATCCAATCAGACGGTATGTTTCAGAAAGAGTGGCATTTGTCAGCTGTCGGGAAATGAAGGTTTCTGCTATCTTGCTTTCTTCACACCAAATGTAATCTATCAGATTTATGATAGTCATACCGCTGACAGTCATTTATACAGCAAGATAAACAAAACTAAGAAGACAGACCACCTGGATTAAAGCAACATCATTGTCTCATTATATTTCCGAAATCATCTCCCAAAAAAGGATTTAATGTGAAGTTATTTTAACTGTATAATGCAATTATTAAAGGGAACATTTAATGTTATATGTACAGATGGTAGCTGAATCCATCCAAGCTTCATTTTAATACTGGAATATCTTCTCTGCTTTGGCAAGGAGTAACTAATGATATTTTATTTTGCTTATCTAGACATGTAAAATAAAAAAAAAACTTTTTTGGGGATGAACATCCTTTCTCTGTTCAAACAGATTATCGACTTGGAAATTCTCCAGAGACCATTGGTTCTTTTACTTAATAGTCTAGTTTCCAGTTATAGATGGAAACTCACTAAAGCATTCTACTCATGTTTTAAATGCAACCAGATGCTCACTAGTCTGTGCCTAGACACTTCCTCCTGCTAACAAATTTACAAGGCAATCTGGTATGTGGCCTATGTAGGAGAGAAAAAAACAACAGTACTGTCTGAGCAAATGACTAGTCTGACAGATTTGTAAGTTTTATATATGAGCTATAACATACGCCCCAATTATCTCTTTTATACTGAAACTTTTGGACTGTATTAAAGTGTCACCGTGTTTACAGCAATGAAGCGCACAAGTATGTGTATTTTAGTTGCAACCAAGGAACTCAGTATCAGTTACAGATAGTTAAAGTATATTATGGCAAATTAATGATGTGTAAGCTTGGTAAAAAGTTGTGACATTTGTAAGGGGCTATTCATTTTGTTTGGTTGGGACTTGATAAATATGTGTAGCTTTTAGGATCCAAACAGACAAATTCAAGAGCCAGCATAGTTATTTTTAGGATCTAAGGAAATGGTTCGTCCATAGAATTGTAAAAATCAAAAGTGCTAGGAGCCAGCAGTAGGGATTTTAGGTGCCCAGGCTCCTGGGATTTGTTGAGGCCCTGGGTTGAGATAACATTCTTTGATACTGTAAGTATATCAAATGTACAGAAAAGAGCAAACTGTAGTGTAGTAAATCCTGTATACTAAATAGGTGGTTGAAACAACTCACAAATCTACTAGAAGAGCAGAGCCTGGAAAGGGTACTTTAACACTCACTACTAGTTATTCAAAATATTTTGTTGTCAGGGTTTTGAAAGTGCAGGGTCTCTGTGGATTGAAGTAATTTTAGACTTTAAAGGGACTATCTTGTGCCCAAACTGTCAATGCATATTAATGTGCTTTCAAAGTACTTTAAAATGCATGTTTGACATTTTGCATTGGTTCAAATTTAAAATAATTACAGCTTGATGAAACATGTGAAGTGACAGCAGTTTGCAACCAGGACTGGCCACACTAGCTAAGTAAAAGTAAATTTCCTTTTTTTGCTGCAGGTACCAGTAAGAATAATGCCATTCAGATGAATGGAATTTCCTATCTCTCTAGTGATGTCATCAGACAATGTGTCGCACTGTCAACAGATCCTACTGTGTAGAAGAACAAGTTTATTACAGTCCACACAATGTATTCTATTCCAGCAGCACAGGAAGTGACTAAATGAAACAAAACTTTAAATCCTTTGTGTCTTAATAATCAGTGCTGCCGCAAATATGAAAAATATGATTTATGCAGAATGCATGCATCAAATTACACTGGGGCAAAAGGCCTGTGCACTATAAAAGCAGTAATCTGTATCTTGCACCAAAGTGAGTTTGGGGACTAGACTGTCCATTTAAGAACATTAAATCATAGCTCTGCATAACTTGTGTTCATGTTTGTCTAATTTATTACATCCACTGCTACTTGTATGTTATGTTTACCACATAGTGCAAAGTTTCAGAATATATTGGTTTTTTATTTTAAAAAAAAACCATAAGATTATTAGCTGGGTGTGAGAATCTAGAGCTTATTACAGCAGTATTTAAGTTAATTAGTCATTCTTTATGGAAGTAGCACATTTGCATATCATTTTGCAATTCTGCTAGCACAATGTATAAATAATCTTTTCATGAAGGCTGTAAATAACTAATAGCAATACCTAGAAATGTTAGATTATTTTGGTTTTATATTCTTTTTACTAGTCAAGTGGCAGAGCAGTAATGTTCTCTATTTAATTATTTTCCTTATTTAAAGGAAAAAATTGTTGTTCATGGGAATGTTGTAAAGTATTTGTGGACTGAAGATTTTTTTACAGTACAGACTGGCCTGGGGTCATATGCCCTGATCAAACTCCCAACCATGACGTGCTTTACCAATATCTGGTTGCTCAAGTGGTAACGTGTTGTGGGTTTCTCAAAGATGAGCCCGCTTTCATGGTCTTCTTAAAGTTCCTTCATCACAGTCATTTTTTTTTCACACACAACAGTAGGAAAAGACATAAAATGAAATCCCTAATGTCTGCTTTTATTGCCAGAGGCAACTTTTATTTCACTTGAATTAAAATGCTTTGGTCGGAGGCACTGTTTTGCTTGGCAGACAGTCTTTTGCTATGTATTTGTGTTCTTTATATATTGTGGGTCTAAAAAACTAATCTAAATATAGGCTAAACAAATGGAGCCAATTTTGGGAAAGAGGCAGACAGAATTCAAATTTCCAGTTTGAGAAGTTATTCTTGCTTACATGGCTCTTTGAAGAAAGAATAAACAAGTGACATTGATTTTTGCCTTTTCTGCTATTAGATGTTCCCAACAGAATTGTTATTATTATAGAAAAATACAATTCAAGAGTGAATTATCAAGAGGAGAGAGAAACTTGGAATCAAGTTTAAATCTAGTATATATGTGTCTTTTTTCTTTTAATGCAATGTGCTGCCTATCTTTCAAGCATAAAAAGGATTAGTATAATATGTAAAATTTAATTAAATTGTGTTTTGAACCTCAAACATTTTTCCTGAGTCTGTATTTCCTGTTGGTCAAGATTTAGACCACACAATGACAGTCCAGAGCAAGATGGATTCTTATGGTTGGTCATACGATAGACAACATCTAGTTAGTACACTTTGCAGTGACATATGCTTCATGATAAACTAGATCTGCATTGAGGACAATTCTGCACTAGGCTGCACATTCTACCTGCAGGGCTAGTAATATATCTATAAGCTGAGAAGTGGAAAACTTGCACAGCTTGAGCGATCAGGAACCATTTAACTTTTTGTTTTTTGGCTGTTAAGACATGTCACCAGCTACTTGTATGTTGTATTTGTCAATGCTGCAGAATTTACTGGCATACTAATTAAGCTTACAATAACTATATTATGTTTTATGTAATAAAAGGGAACCAGGCTCACAAGTTTTGTGAAATTTAAAGAAATATTGGTCAACGTTTTAGTCTGCGTTTAGGCTGTAATAATGGTTTCTCCTGCAAGGGGTTTTGGCAGTGATGTATGTGTTTGCTCTAAATGCTAAGCGTTGTAACTGAGTGACAGCATGAGTTAAATGAGGTCAAATAGATTAGTAGAATAATAATGTCAAATTCTAATTTTGCATTTGTCTTGTTGGAGCAAAGTACAAAATCTGGAACATTCTGGACTTAGCTTGAGAATTATTGTGGTGATTTTTGGAAATGGTGCCGCAGCATATGTAAGCAATGGTGTGTTGGCAGGGCCAACAATAGGTAGAATTTGCCAGAAAAGAGAACTAGGAAATTTTAAAAATATTTTTTTATGTATCAAGATAGAAACACAGAAACATAGAATGAGTCGGCAGGTAAAAACCATTTGGCCCATCTAGTCTGCATACTTTTATTAGTCCCTGGTCTGATCTTATATATAGGATAGCCTTGTGCCTATACCACACATGCTTAATCTCCTTCACTGTATTATTCTCTACCGTTTGAAGGCTATTCCATATATCCACTACCCTCTCAGTAAAGTAATACTTCCGAATATTACTTTTACATCTGTGCCCCTCTAATTTAAGACCATGTCCTCTTGTGGTAGTTTTTATTCTTTTAAATATACTCTCCTACTTTTCTGTGTTGATTCCCTTTATGTATTATATGTTTCTATAATATCCCCCTTATTACATCTTTCCTTTAAGCTATAATGAGATGTGGAAAATCCATACATATATAGGAGTTACTTTATAACTTATATCCATTTGAACTGTTTCATTTCTATGTCACTCTAGTTTTATTGAACCTAGGATGGTATAAGCTGCTTAGATGCATATCATTTTCATTCTCTCAGTAAGAGAAAATTGTGGCCCATACTACCTTGTGTATATGGAGCTTAGACATCATCTAAATGTTTCTTTACTAGTAGGGCAGTTAAATTGTAGGATTTGAAGTGGTTTTGGCGATTTGATCAATACAGTCATAAAACAGATGTTTTTCTCGGTATGGAATGCACAAAGTGTTATCACAAGTAGAAGTAGACTAGGTAATGATGATCTATGTTCTGACTGCCTTGGAGTCGAGAAGGATTTTTTCCCTTTCATATGACATTAATGGAGTTTTTTTTGTTTTGTTTTTTTACTATTTTCTTGATAAACAAATATGGGTGTGTTTTAGTGTTGAACTTGATGGGCAATGTGTCTTTTTTTTTTTTTTTTTTTAAACCTAGCTTTACTATCTAACAAACGGGTCATCAGTGTGTCTTGCAATGAGAATATTTAGCTTAGAATAATTTCATAAAATTATCATTATTTCAAGAAGTTTTTTTTATTGCTTAAATAGTTATTTTAATTCGCATTGATATAATTTGAAAGGCCTACGATTAAGATCTTTTGCCCTTGTAACATTTTGTTACCCAAATTAGGCCTTATAATTTCCTCACATGGGTAAATGTAAAAACTTGTGTACAGCCTATAATCACAACTTCACTAAATCTATTATAGATTGGATGTTTTTCTGTCCATAATTTACCACATCCAATGCTGCAGCCTATACTGAACAAATACACATGGTGTCCCACAGCGGTTTACATGTCAAATTTTACCATTCCTATTGAATTAAAGAAATACTAATAATGTCAACATCACCAGCAAAAAATACTAAGTAAAATATTGAAGGTTTGCAACTGCACTGGATTTGTAACTACTTTGGTCAAAGCAAATCTGAGCATGTTGTTCAAGTGACCCTCATGACTTAAGTATGTGTTTGTTGAACACATACAAAAACATGGCCCCTGATCTCTCATATGTCCCTGAAATGTACAGCATCTGGCAGATCTGTTCCCCAAATAGTCATCTGGTCTTCTTGACCAGGCTTAATTTATGAATGGCATAGTTTCATATAGTTCAAGCATGATGTTCCTCTGCTTGGAGATGTAACAATTCACTTCATCACTGAACAGATGTTGTAGATCTGTTATCTACTATACATTGTGTCTCTAAGTTAAATAACATTGTTACTCTGTAACCCTTTCTGACATGCTGTGGTACCATTAAATTATGGATTATTTTCCTTAGTCTCATATTTGCTTATTGATGCAATTTGTGATTCATGTTCTAGTTTATATTCAACACATTGTAGATGATAATTGAAATAAAATCTTGGATTTATACCTTTGTCCTTTACTGTACTTGATAAGTTCTCAACTTTCTGGAATGAGACCTTTTAAATTCAACAGGAAATGGCTAGATCTGTTTTGGCCTTATGTCAATCTGTGATTTATCTAATGACAAGTCACCCTGAAACAGATGTTTGAAACTAAAGAGCTGCCGGAAAAGGAATCAGGGCCATATACGTATATGCTGTTTTTTTGTGTTGCTTTATCTATTTCATCTCTTGTCTTGGGGGCCTACGTGTAAGAACCCTTGTTTTGTATTTGGAAGTATTTATGCATCATGGGGATTTTTTTTTCCAAGGCAGACTTGGAATGTATTTTCTTTCATGAATTAGACATGCAATGGAGAAACAACTATCATAAAAGCATTTCATATATATTTATAATTATTTAACTATTAGTTATACTAACTGGCAACCTGTGGGCTGCATGTGGCTCTCAAGGGTTTTTGTTGCAGCCTTCGCCCTGGCAGATATACCTTCATGTAATTAACAATGTTTGGACCCCGAACTTATGATTGTGCACAGTATGCAGCATACACATAAACAGTTGGTTAACACTGAATTAACCAGTTCTGAGGAAGTATCCACATTTGGGACAATGGCATTGTTCTTACATTTGTAAGCGTACTTCTAGCTCAGAAAGGGGCATGTATGTATGTATGTATGTCACATCATGTTATAGAAGTATGATTTTTGTTTCTGGTTCCAGATCAGGAGACCCTTGTGAATAGCATGCTTTAATACCTTTTGGCTCCAGAATGTCTTAACTTTTGCACTTGATATATTTCCTCTCTTGTGCTTGTACTCGATGGAATTTTTCTAGCCACAAATATTTTACCAAACTTTAGGTTTTACTCCAGTATTCTAGGGCAGTTTCTTGGTTTGTCCTTTTACGCCTGGTACCAACAGTCTCTGTCTGTATAAAGTGTAAGAACGTAAGTACTTGCAGCTCTATCGTCCTCTTTGTTTTAAGCATTTACAGTGTTTCATATCATGCTTATTTCGATTATGAGGTCTACCTGATCTCCCTCTCTAAAGCAGGGCCAAACTGGGATAGTGGAATTTCCCTGTAGGCTGTCTTTCTGTGGCCAATTTAGCTGATATACATTAGTGCATTAGAGTCTTTGGAGTCCGTAAGAGTGCTGTGGTCCATCTATTCCCCCATTGTGGGTTCCCGGACGCTTAAATAACTTAGCAGGTTACTGCTCAGGTACATGTAAGTGGACCATCTTACTGCCTATGCACTTGCACTTTTGTTTAACATGTTTTCTATTATGTTTCTGTTTTTTTTCCCTTTGCATCTCATGTTTCAGAAGCTAAGCTGTACTATCAGAAACTGAAATTTTGCTAGCTTTTTGTACCTGTAGGCATAGGTCCTATCTTTTAGGTTTATCTTTTAGCAAATGTGTTTGCTCGTGATTTCACAAGCACAATTTGAAATGAATAGTTTAAACCTCCCTGAAACTGACTTGTTTTCCACATGTTTTGTGACACGTTTACTTTAAGAATACTTAACTTATTTGCATTCCATACACATTTGTCTATTGTGGACTACCATGACTGAGTATCATAGTACTCCAGAACAACTGGGGTGCTAAAGTTCAGGAATTACAACCCTATATTTTGTCACCTAAACGGTTTTTATTTTTTATTTTTCAGTGTAACATTGGTGACTGCCACTAGAAGCAGTCTAGCAACTACAACAGAGAGACAGAAGTGGTAATTCACCGCTTCCAAGCTCTTGCCCACAACAACACAATATTGGAAAGGCAGCTGGTTTCCTAGCATGGTACACACAATCTCTCCTTGGAGCAATCATGTTTGTGACAGAGGGGGTTTTTCAGGCTTGCCTGATGCCTTCACATGGAGGCATCGTGGCAATACCGTCTGATCATTAGAGATGATTAGAGAGTGCCTCCGATGGTCATTAAGACACATAACTTACAAAGTACATCATGTGTCATTAAAGTGTTAAAGGTGGTGCCATCACCTGTGGCTTGATATGCAAACTAACAATTTTTCAATGGGAAATTATTAATTTCCATATCAAGCCATAAGGTGATGTTATTACCAGGAGACACCACAGACTCATTTAATACACATTTCCCCCCTAATTTATGTATTTCCAAGACCAACATATTATATTTTAGTATGCCATGTTCCATAGCATCATTTGTGAAAGTAAATTGCGGAAATTGAAAAGTTTCGGGCAGTTCATTTTGTCAAATATTACCTAGCGAATTAACTAAAAAGTTAATAAAAATATATTTAAAAAAATGAATATTAAGTAAAAATGTTAAAAAATATATGCCAAAAAATATATATGATAAAAAAAATTACCAATCAATCTTTCGTTGGCATGGCAATAGTTTGAATATGGCATAATAGCATATATATTACTAAAAAATAATGATAGCATATTTTAATAATAAATTACAATTATGGCATAAATGGTGCCATTACCATTTATCTAGTCTGCCCAATTTAGAAAATCTTATCTGCCGACACATTCTATGTTTCTATCAATCAAAGAGCTTTTTTAATTTAAAAAAGAGCACCTTAGACACAACTGGCTAATCCCTAAATCCTGGTCTGTTAGGTAGACCTTGAAGACTGGTTTGGGAACCACGGTTCTAGAAGGTTATTCCACATTTCTAGAGCTTTCTTGAAGGCGGGCGCTCATGTACATACTGTTCTGAGAAGATAATAGATATGTCTGGATCCTGTCATCAGTTTTAGTTGAAGAAGGTTTGTTGCATAACATGTTTTTTTACAAGAGGTTTATATATTTGTTTTTATACAGTGCACCTGTTTGATAATACTGGGCCCAATAAAGTGACCTAAGATATCACATATCACAGGCTTTCAACTTAAAATATTCGATTGCAGCCTATGGTAGTCAATCACATGAGATAAATTAACTCAGGTCATTGAAGAGACCCCAATGTCTGCATGATGGCTTATTACTCCATTGCTGACATAGGACATGCAAGGTTAGGGTTACATTTAGGGTTAGGATTAGTGTCAAAATGTCAGAGAAAATAGCAGAATATGTTTAGGTAGTAAAAAAGAGCTACTTTGATTTATTGCCCTATGACTTGAAAAAAAACAACAGAAAACATGTAAAAATGGCATATTCTAACTGTGAGTCCCCCCATAAGCTGGGTAATATTCACTAATACCTACATAATATATTCTCTATGCTTTGACGGTCTTCTGGGGATGTAACAGTTATACACAGGATACCAATATTACTGGTACAACCCTTTTACTCATGTTAATTGTTTTATTTAAATCCATGTGTTCTGCTGGTAGAACGTCTTCAATTACTAGTCCACTAGGAGTAACCTTTGTCAGTGTCCCCATTTAGATGTATCTAGTGAGGAATGCCATGTAATTGTGTCCACCCTTGACCTGGGATTTATATTTATTATATTGAAGAAGTAGCGAATACTGGTCTAGGTTAATACTACAGTTTGGAAATGTATTTTTCATGCACTGTTTCTTGATAATGTTTCATAGTGGTTCAAGATGCAGCTATTCTATTTTAACCGGTATATTCCTTCACTTCTTACTATCTAGGATGCAGTTTGTTTATTTTATTATTACGGTTCCATATACCTACAAAAAACAAAAATTATTAGTACTACATGTAAGGTTGTCCTTTATATCATTATTTTAAAATATTTTGAATATTGTACACATTGTGAATGATATATATGCGATGGAATAAAATTTAATTATAAAAAAAATGGCATATTTCTAAACTCAGGACAAAACAAACTCAGGACAATGTAGAAACTATTTAGACAGGGTCTCTTTTTACAATTTGTTATTGTGTAAAAAAAATGTTCAGGTCAAAGTTAGAAAAATTGGGTATTTAAAAAAAAGTCATCATATTTTATGATTTTTTGTAGTAAATTATATGATATGATGAAAATAATCATATCTAAAGAAATCCCTTCTTATGCCAATAAAAACAATATAGAATTATGTGGGTATGGTAGATGAGAGAGAAGAAAATTACAGCTAAACACAAACACCACATAAATGTTAAAACAGCCCATGTCACCAAGGGAAACTCATGGCCAGTATTCATAGAAATCAAATAAAAATTCCCAGCACTCACTGAATGGTAATTTATTCCAAGGTACAAGGTTTCAACTCGTAATCAACTTTTTTTCAAGGCCAACATTTTAAGTCACGAAGGGTTTAATGTTCAGCTACAACTAAGCAAAGTCCCTTATTAGTTGGAATTACACTAACACATTAGCTAATATCAGCAAAGTGTGTTTGTCGTATGACATACCCTTCAGTAAACAGATTGACACATTCCAGTGAGAAACTTTTTTTTTTTTTTTTGTGTGTATATGTCATAACTTAAAGAATAGCTGCATCCACATCACAGGTGACATGGAAAATACTGCCAACTAACATGTATGCCTCATTTGTCTGGGACAGTTTTTAGTTTCCTGTGCAAATAGAGCTGCAGAGTTATTTACTCAACTACAGGTGCTTTGGATGATTTAACCAAGCTACTGGCACTAAATCAGGTTTAAAATATAAGTTTATGTAGCTATAAATATTCTGTTTTCTTCCCTGTTTGCACGTTTTAAAATTTCTGTGCATTTTTCCAACTATCAGGAAGTAAAGTGGGTTTGTTCTAACTGCTGACTTTTTTAGGATTTTTTTTCTCTTAGGTTCTTTTTTTTTTTCTTCTTTTAACCCTTATGTTTTTTACTATGTAGTTTGGTTCTCATGGCTTGTAATAGAGTTCAACTACATATGGTAGACCCGCTCCATAGACAGGCAATTGTTATGAAGTGGGTGTAATGTTTTTTCTTTTTTTTTTCTTCTTGTTTTGTTGCCAGTTTTAAAACTGTAGCACATCTGATTTGAGTTCAGTCTGGTGTTAAGGCTTTCATTACTTTGCGTTTGACTCTAAGTTGGGGAATTAAACTTTTCAAAGTCAAAAAATTATAACTGAATGTGTAGAATAAAACAAAGATGATTAAAAACTTTCATAATGATAAGTTCTTGTTGAAATAAATGCGAATATGCAGAAGCAAGTCTATCTTTTTGAAGTCCTTTCTAGAACCTTTTATATTTTTGTTTATATGGTCTGTTTAACATTTTCATAATGCTTGGTCTATACATACCTTGGCAGACAGTATAATTCTTGAAGGTGCTTAAAGCAACAAGCATGTGTGATGTGTACATTACACACAATCTTAACAACTAAGTACATAATTTGCCATGACAATTATGTATTATTTTTTAGCAGAAGTGTAAGAAGAGCACTTTCTAAATCTAATTTCCTATTTATAGGAAAGGGTTGTTATGTCTTTTTATTGCTCTGTATTATTGTAAATTACAGTTTCTACCATGTTTGGTTTTTAAGAGAAATATGTGTCCTTCAATAACGCACTAAACCCTGAGTTGCCCCAAGAGTTTACACTTCTTTGATAAAATAGAATTCTAAAATAAACGCCAGGTATTATTAATTTAATTTAAAAAATGTTTAAGTGAATTGTGAAACACAGCGTTCGTTAACATTGCAATTAACCTTGACAAGTTCTGTTAACAGCTTGGACTCAATGCTAAATGTATGGAGAGCTGCAGGTTTCAGCTGGTATGTTAGATTCTTGAATTAGCTTCTTTCTACCAAGTTTTGTTGGAAACATGAGTCATATTGAGGTCAGTGGGTAGCTAATTTGACAGACGTTGGCAAAACCTTAAGGAACTTGACAAATGCTAATTTTGCCAAGTTATATCTGCCAAGTTCTTCTAGTTTTAACTACATTATTTGGGGCTTTGTGATAGTACAGTAGTTGTAGTCCAAAAACTGTTTAAAGGTTGTCTTTTGCCAAACCGCGCTTTGGATAAATATCACATATTTTCCAAAACTAAGACTGCCCAATCTGCCATCTGAAGCCCACCAGTATTTGGATTACAGATCTCTAGCACAGTGGCATCCTGAAGATCCTTTTTTTTAAATCCTCTTATATAAGTATAAGGGTTGAACTTATCTAATTCAATAGAATGGGATAAATTGTCAGTATCTTTAAATGGGGTAATACATAAAGAACAATATAAATAAATATGTTATGGGCTTGCTCCTTGGGCTTGCTCCTTTTGCTGTGGCCGATGATGGTTGCTCTGTTATTGGAATGCTCTTCTGCTCTTTTTATTTTAAAGGTGCAATACTAGAAAATCCATCCATTTAATTTTGCTATCTGCAATTTTTAGAGGCACTTTTTTTCTTCTGTTTAATTAAGCCTCTTTGAGTATACTTTGGTGTCCAGCAGTGAGTATTTTGTGCGGTTTCATTGCGCCATACTATGAAAGTGATAGGCAGGTGTCATGTTACCATTTACCACTTCACACATCTCTGTAATGGTAGCTTGAGCCACAACATTAAACATTTAAGTATCTACTGTAGAAGGATGTACTACTTGTAAATGAGGGCATCACCTAAAGCTTCCCTTTAGCCTATAGGCCCTTACAACCCAAAAGCCTCTCCTTCACTAACACCCTTCCACCCTTCCGGTGCTTAACCCTAAAGACCTCATCACTGTATGCCCCTATATGATGTATGATTATACTGATGCATTCTATTGTACCTGTATACACAATAATATGAATGCACAGCAGCAATCCACGTACATTTCCATAGAATACCACTGGCTACCCACCAATAACAGCAGATCTGACATGAAATGTTTAACTTATGAATTATGGTCAATATCAGATCTGTAATGTTTAATCCATTTCTTTATTTCAGTGGCTCACCATGACTTGGAAAACACATTTAACTGCAGCTACATCGAACCCCCATCTGCTGTAGAACAGCCATCCCCATCGTGGTCTTCTCGTGGTTCCTTTTCATCCTTTGATACCACTGATGATGGACCAGTTTATTGTGTACCTCATGAAGGTGACTTATATAGCTTATCTCATGCAAATTATATGTTAACACTCTTTATATTTCTTATGCAAAGCAGACACATTTGTTGTAACTTCCAGCATACTTCCAGCATATTATTGTTTAATACATTATGAGGTTAAGAGTGCCAAGAATTGTGTGAAGTAGAAGTTTATGGACAATATCTTAGGTCTAGTAATGTCTATTCTTTTATGCACTAGTCTACTGTCCAACTCTCCATTACAAAAAAAAACTGTCATCTTATTTATATGTATTAATGGCGCCGGCAGAGATCCATAGGATTGTATGATTATTTGCTCTTACATTACGATTGATAAGTAATTATCATGTCTTTTTTAACTTGACCATCTCTATTGCACAACCAAGTTGTGTTATTGGTACCAAGTGTAATAACAGATTAAAGAGACACTACATTTCAAATAAATAGTATTATTTTAGTTGACTAAAATCCAAGGGTAAAGCAGTAAATACTTTAGGCGGTATAACCCACTTCCCCCCTGCACAGTCCATCCTGATCAGAGGTAGGAGTGCGCAAAAGTTGTTGGAACACTGTCCTCATGTGGATCTCTGCATTCATGCTAGACATGAAGGATTTTCTCTCACTGCTATGGTATTGGGAGTTTATATTTTTTTGGTAAAATCAACAGAGAAGATCTAGTTAGTAATGCCACGTATCGCTTAAGCCTAAAACAGATCGTCACTCACTGAGGAACAGTGAGCTGCAGCCGGATCAGCCTGTATGCAAAATGATTTTTAAAGTGTAGTTGCACTTTAAGACACACATGATAGCAATTGATGTATCTGTTTTGCTTTACTTGTTTTCAAGACTTTGAATATAAATATTTTCTTTTCTCTTTGTAGAATCAGTAACCGATTATAAAGAGAAAGGAAACCCGTCTGCTCTTGAAAAGATGACCCATCCAATTAACGAAGAGGAAGCAGGGGAATATACCTTCCTAAAAGAATCTGGATCCCCCAAATCAATGCAGGCTGACAGCACTGAAACTCCATTGTTAAAATCATCAGACAGTGAGAGGTCATCCTGTGGCTCTGGATCTACTGGAGGAGCTCTTTATGCCAAAGTTGCTAGATTGTCCAAGCAGTCAAAAGATGAAGATGACTCTCTGTTGGATAATAAAAGTGCTACTATTGGTGGAAAACCGCCATCTCCAGAAAGAACAAAACCACCTCCCCCTGATCCAGCTACAAAGCCTAAAGTATCATGGATTCATGGGAAGTATAATTCAAATCAGTCTAACTCTTTTCCAGTGGCTAACAAGCCTAATGATAAGGCAACAAGCCAATGTGAACAATCAGAGCACATTCCAGGTGCTAAAGATAACCATAGAAAGAGAACCCCAAGTGATACCGGCCCTGCAGGCCATGGCAAAAGTGAAGAGAAGGTCATTATGAGAAGTAAGGATAGGGGACAAAAGCAAATGAAGGATTTAAACACTACAGAGTCCCGAACCTCTGAAGAATCCCAGTCTCCATCTAAGTCAAAACACAGGAACAAGATGAGTCATGATCATATAGAAAATATGAATGGGACAGTTCAAAATGCCCTCAAGAAGATAGGGAATCTGCATATTGACAAAAAGAGTTCTGATGTGAAAGAGGTTCCAAAGAGTCCTGATCACAGCAAGTCTCGCTCTGAGGTTTTTCACCCACACTTATCTTCGGAGGCAGCTTCATTACTAGCTGCCCAGCTAAAAGAGAAGACTCAGAGTCTTAACAGGATTGAGACCAGCACCAATCAAAATGGTATAGGACCACTGAAATCACAGAAAGATAAACCTACTCCTCCACAGAAAGCCAAGCGATCTGTGGCTAGTATAAACCAGAAGTCCAGTAAGGCAATCCTTCCAACAACAACTAACCTGCAAAAAATGATCAGTCCTGTTTCAGAGACTGTCCCCAGTGCCCAAAACCCTATTGAAAAACAAAACTCTATTAGTAGCCAGGAACAGGCTTCAGATGTAAAGCAGGAGGCAGGAGAACAAGCCATTAAAAAAACACCCATTAAGAAGCCCCCTCGGAAGAAAAGCAAAGATGCCACTTTGGACTCTGATGGAAAGACACAGCCGAAAATGGCTATTATGCCTCCTCAATCCGTAAAATAATAATGTCCAATTTGCACATCAGTGTTATCTCCAGAAAGGGCATTAAGAAGGAGTCTGATGACTTCTGCAATATACTTTGATGTATTTTGCTGTTGTCACACTTTGAGCCAAATAACTAAATATTGTCCTTTAGAACATTCCATGAACGTGGGACATGGAAACTAATTTGTGATAATTCAAGGTTTGTGCAGGTACAAGAGTGACCAGGCGCTGGACTGCCATGCTTTTTCCATTACATTGACCAATGGAGGAGTAGTATGTCTGATGATGGTTCTCAAGTCCTGTGTGGAAATCCAGACAATGATGAGCAGAAAGAACAGGGACATATCATTAATGCTAAACCTGTCTCTCAAATATCATGTAAAGAAAATGGACCTTTGGTTTGTAAAAGACACAAATTCACTGACATCTGAAATGCAATATTAACTCAGTGCTTGTTTATTATATGTAGGTTGAGTATCCCTTATCCAAAATGCTTGGGACAGAAGTATTTTCGATAACAGATCATTTTCCCCAATGGGATAAATTAAATACAGTAGTATCAATGCAAATACTGTATAGAACAAATAATTCACTTTTACTGTGATGTGAGTCATTGTTAGGAACCTGCCATTAGCTCATCAGGTCTGTGCACTTGCCATTGTATTACCCTTTGTGGACATGTTTGTGTGGGGGAATCTGGACATGCATGGACAAGCTACAGCACAGCTTAAAGGGACTGGAATAAACTGTTGTACGCTTCCATTCTGACAGGTTTGAGCAATTTGCAACTTCTGGTGAAATCAGACCATTTTGGGATTTTCAGATAAGGAATACTCAACCTGTACAATACTTTTGGCTGTTCAGTTCAATAACCATTCACCAAAATACTATTTCTAATGTGCCTTCAGCTGATTCCATTCTTCATTAATTACTCACAGCTTCCTTATATTTAATGTGTCTCAATTTAAGTGAACAAAACTAAGTTATTTTCTGCATTTTTCTTATTTTATCTACAAGATTTGAACATAAGACAAGAAAGATCTTATTGAATAAGAGATCATAATTTAATGACCATCAACATAAAATATTACTTTGTTTCATTTTTGGACCAGAAGCTTAAAGCAGTATCATGTAGAAATACAATCAAACCAACTTTAGTACCTGTAACATAAAGTGCATAAGCAGTGCTTATTTTAATATAAAATATTTTTATTAATCTTTTCTAGTTATGCTGTATCTGATAAGCTAGCCTTTCAATTTATCTTACTGCTGTTATCCTTTTACCAAATGTGGTATTCTTGTTTTGTAATCCTTGTGGATGTTTGAACTTACTTATATTTAATATGTAGCCTTAAAATAGTCTCTATACAATTGAACTTGCACCTGCGTAAATGTACCACTATTTAACATCCATTACCAGTATCTTTGGGGGTCATTCTGAAAGTGGGTGGGACTTAATGTTGTTTTTAACTTTTGCTTCATTAATAGAAGCAAAAGTTAAAAACGTAGTGCCACTTCTCTGGCAGAACTCTCCTGAATCTGGTGCATGCTATCCACATCTGATCAGGGTCTGTTGGGGCTGCCAGTATCTCTGTTAATGCAGATGTGAAAAAGGAGGCATGTGAAAAAACAGAGGTCTCTCAGTGCACTAGGGAAGCATCATGGCTGCAAGGAAGTTTTTAGTGGCAGTTTGAGAGGTTCTGCTTATCACAACTAGTTGAGGATAAGGACATTATTAACTAGATATGGATTAATAATACAATACAAAGTATTCTGACTTGCCAAGCAAGAAACAAAAAAACAAATAATCTTACCTTTCTTTTTTTGATACATTCAAGTGAAGTAAACTAAACTGTTGTTCTTTCAGGGGCCCTTACAAGTGGTAATTAGTAGTAGCTCTCCTACATTAGGCCTTGTTTAGAGTGATTGTAATGATTTTTATTGAGTTGCACTTCATGAAAATCACAGTGCCAGTCGCTAGATATGAAAATATAACACAACAAGCTGTGCCATCTTCACTTTCACCTTCCAAGTTATATACATCCATACTTATGGAAATTTTCTAGCCCTGGCACTTTTTAAAGGATAACAGTCAGCAAAAAAAGGAAATGTTTCGCTGAAAAACTGTATTGCGTGTAAGCATTTTAGATAGAAATTCGTTCATTAAACTATAAAAATAAAGTACCTTATTGAGCCCTCTTTGCTCCATACAGCTTTATCAGGAGATGGGCTATCAGGGAAATCTTGGTTCAGATCTGCCTTCTCTGACCCAAGTTGATGGATGTCTGACCAAGTTTCTAAACATGTCAATATGCTACTCTATTTATGTATTCTTTGATTAAAGTATTTTTTATTTAAAATGCATAAATAATGCAGTTTTTAAGTTAAAAATACCTGATTAGGTTGTCTTTAAATAAATAGTTTTTATGGCACATGTATTCAACCACTGCATCTTATTAAATAAATGACCAATGTAAGATAAAAAAAAAAAAATTAATAGTTTCTGTGACATGCAATTCCAGTCTTTTGAAGAATGTATCTTCTGATCAGAGGAAAATGTCACAACGCTTGCTTACTTGTAGAGATTTTGCTTATCCCCCAGTTACTTTAGGGAGCAACTAAAGTGGCTATCTGTTAACCCCTTCGCAACAATGGACATGTCAGGCACGTCCTGCCAGGAACTCTGTTCCCGACAATGGACGTGCCTGGCACGTCCTGCGGTGAAACTAGCGGTTTTCGCGATCAACTATCACTAAAACCGCTTTAACCGAAATTTCTTCTCTGGGGCACCCACAATTACCCCACGGAGTGATCGTGGGCGCAATATAGACGGAGCAGCATGCTCCGTCAATATGGCTATGCCCTCTTGTGGTCAGAGCTTCGGAAGTGAAAGAAAATTCACTGCCATCGCTCTGAATATGTTGCTTGACTGCCCCTAGTTAAAAAAAAAAAAAAATTCATTAGCTTAAAACTGGTATTATGGTTAGATTAGCCTAAAGGGTTAAAATTAAATAATTTTTTGCATAAAGGATAGGGTTAAAATTAAATTAAAATTAACATATATTAAGGGATAGCATAAGGGTTAGAGTTGGGGTTAAATTTAGTGTTAGGGTTTAATTTAGGGTTCAGGTTGGGGTCAAAAGGTCAATTTAGGAAAAAAACACTATTTTTGGTTTTTGCCCCATAACTCGCAAAAAAATACCGAAAAATATGGAAACATGCATATTTCTGAACTCAAGACAACATTTAGAAACTATTTAGATGTTATCTTTTTTAATGATTGTATTTGTGTAAATTATATTTTAGATCAAAGTTAGAAAAACATTTTTTTAAATTTTCATCATATTGTATGATTTTTTTTGTAGTAAATTATAAGATATGATGAACATAATGGTATCTAATGAAAGCCCTTCTCATCACAATAAAAACAACATATAATTTGTGTGGGTACAGTATGTGAGAAAGAAGAAAATTACAGCTAAACATAAACACCCCAGAAAGCTCAAAACAGCCATTGTCACCAAGGGAAAGTTAAGGTAAAAATGTCTTGTCACTAAGGGGTTAAAATGTAAAAATACCTACAGCAGAAGGTATACAAATTGACAGAGTTACTTTTATCTCACAAATTTCTATTATAGTTTATGTTTCTCAGGGGAGCAGACTCTTTACTTTAGCACAAATCTTTTAAATTAAGTCCTCCAAGTATAAGATACATGATTAAATATATCATTGATATTTCATGAATGGTACACCATAGAAACATTTTTCTTTAAAGTTGTTCGGAATTGTTTTACACAAAATACTATAATATTGCATAATATTGGGAGAAGTATATCCCACTGCTAGACAGTAAATATATTACTGAAGGACCACCTGGTGCTGAAGAAAGATTAATGAAACCTGTGTTCCTAGTGTAAGAGAGCGCCAAACATATAGGTGTTGTTCCATTTTATAGCGGATGCTAGATATAAAAATTAGTGGATCCATATGAAAAAATTAACAAGAAAAATCCTTCATATTAAGTATGGAAAGAAGCCACTATATGATTAGTGTCTCTTATCACTCTTTTCCAAAATTACACATCCATTTAGTATGCTTACATCTCTATAGAGAAGCTTATGTTTAATAAGCTGGGTATTCCATTTTACCGTGGGACCAATTAATATCATAATGACATCAAATACGTTATTATTATATAACTATATAATATAATCTAAGATGTCCTAATGCACTGTGGCTACTATTATCTGGTATAGGCATATTCCCCAAACAATCTTTAAATCTTGCTGCTTGAATGAGTGTGCCATTTACACGTCAACATAGGTTGTCTGAATGCTCTATTTCCATTAAACTCTGAAACTCACTGCCCTTTTTCAATGCAAATGATTCTGTCTTTAGAGTCGCATTTGCCACAGGCCTCTGGTCAGTCTGCTTGCAGGAGATTGCTAACCAACCAATTTGAAATGTTGTTCGGTAGGTTTTTAAATATTTGAGGTTGAAATATTTATTTTAGTTATTCATTTAATAATTTAAAATAGAGAAAATCCCAAAGAAACTTATGTAATGTATTTTTTTTCTGCAACATCAACAGACATTTGGGTGCCATTTTCTTTTGCCATGTCTAATGGGCTCCAATATGTCCACCACAGAGAAATATAGAATAAGTAAAATGTAAATCATTGAATAATGGAACTACACCAAAAGGATTAACTAAACGAACAATATATTTATTCCCCTCAAATCTAAGTGGAAATTATTAAAAAAAAAATATTAAAATGTCTATGAAAGTATGATATTATGTATTGGCTTCTCACACATAAAGTACATAAACAGTATTGTAGCAGTTTTTCGTAAATTTCCAAATATATTACGGATAGTCTCTACATGAAACTGCTGTTGTTTCACTTTTTGTATTGAAAGGTCAGTGCCTAAGTAAAGGCACTTATTTGTTTGAACCAATATATCAGCTTCTAGAAATCTATGTAGACAAGTCATCTCCAAATACAAGGTACCAGGAGACTTCTTTATTGATTATAATTTTTAAAGGTGGCTTTGGTTTGTTTGTTTTTGAGAGTCCCCTTTTATTCCAGCAGCTTGCTTTATTGTAACTGAAAAAATGTATTGATATTTATGTTTCTTACAAACTTGTATACAGTTTATTATGTATCATTTGATTTTTTTCTATTTGTTTTCTGTTTTTTCAGAAGCAACACTAATGTTGTTTAGTTAAAACTATAGATTTGTTGTGTCAGATAACTAGCAATACCAGCAATATAGCTATTTAAAGGACCCCATCATCTAAGCGTTGCTTATACTGTGCATTTAGAGAAATACAAGTATACAATGTTAGCAGAATTGCTAATCAAATACATGAATTAAGAGGAAAGTATGTTTTAAACTTAACTTCGAGTGTGTAGGTGGTGTGTTTATGACATCATCTTGTGGCTTGTTATACAAATTACACATTTCCCATTGATTTTCTGATCAAGCCACCTAGTGATGTCATAAACAGGAGACACCACAGACCTCCATAGTGGAGTTCAAAACATATTTTTCATGCAGTTGCTTGTAAGTCTGCAAACGCAATGTATAGATCCTTTTGAATTCTCTACATTATCAGTATAAATAATATTTAGGTGACTGTGACTCTTTAACAGAGGAAACTTTGGATATGTAAATTGAATATATTTTCTCATTCATTAAGATTTATTTCAGGTTTGTCATCTCTATTGTGAACGTTTTTGTTTTGGGTCAAAAGCCAGGGTCAGGTTAGAAAGTCAAGCTGGTTTTGACTGATGCCCTTAGTACCTGCAGATATAAAATACTTTCTAGTGAAACTGAAAACTATACACAACCAATTAAAAATATTGGTAATGGAAAAGTGTTATTTATAACCTGACAATTGAACCAGTGTATGTTTTTTGTATTATTTTGCGAGTAGGTTTAGCTACTTATGATTTTGTATTAGAAGACTGGTACTGCTCCTGATATTGATTGCCCCAAGAAACAGCTTTGTTAATAAATTACTTTGTTTCCTTATTGTGTTGTTTTCTTGTTATCTAAATGTCAAAGATTTAAAATGCTGTGATGTCCACAAATTGGTGTCAGTAACCTACATTAAGGGATGAAATCAATTGCATTCATTCATTTTCACCTTTCCCAGCATAAATCTGTGTGGAAGGACTTCTGTCAATAAAAAAGTAAGTTTTGTTTAATTGAAAGATTACATCATGTTTAGGCACTTTAAAGAAAAATGCTTTTATTACAGAATACAAAGAAAGTACCTTATTGAAGCCTATTTGCTCTGTATAGCTCTACCAAGGAGCAGGATTGTTTAGACTCTTCAATCAGTTGAATGATGATCATACCCAAAATGTCCATGCCCTGATAGAGCTATACAAGCAAAGAAGGCTCAATAAGGTACCGTATTTATCGGCGTATAACACGCGCCGTCGTATAACACGCACCTAATTTTAAGAAGGAAATTTCAGGGAAAAAAACTTAAGAATTTAAATTAAGAACTTTGAAGCCCAATAATCCATTTTAATATGCCAGGATATTGCCCCCAATATGCCATTTAATATGCAGTATATTGCCCCCAATATGCCATTTTAATATGCCAGATATTGCCCCCAATATGCCATTTAATATGCAGGATATTGCCCCAAATATGCCATTTAATATGCAGGATATTGCCCCCAATATGCCATTTAATATGCAGGATATTGCCCCCAATATGCCATTTAATATGCAGGATATTGCCCCCAATATGCCATTTTAATATGCCAGATATTGCCCCCAATATGCCATTATATGTAGGATATTGCCCCCAATATGCCAGGATATTGCCCCTAAGTATGCTCGTTATGCCACCCTCCTCCCCCCCCTTCCCCAGACCCCAGTACTTACCTCGTTCCTGCTCTGTCCCCCGGTGCTCTGAAGCTGCGTGGCTGTGAGGGAAGCGTTGTGAGCTTCCCTCCAGCCGCGCGGTCAATAAAGTTTGTTTTAAAAAAAACAGACTTTATTGACCGCGCGGCTGAAGGGAAGCTCACAACGCTTCCCTCACAGCCACGCAGCTTCAGAGCACCGGGGGACAGAGCAGGAACGAGGTAAGTTGTAGATTTTTTTTTTTTTTTCAGGGAGAAAAAGTGCGTGTTATACGCCGATAAATACGGTACTTTTTTTTGCATCATTTCTTTAAATCATTTCTATTTAAATTGCCTAACATGCTACAATCTTTCAAATAAACACACCTTTGCTGACTGTGGTCCTTTAAGAAGGAGGTTCATACATCGATTATGTGCTGAAAATTACAGTTAATCTCAAAAGGTGAATAATGTATGAATGTTTCAATGAATGTAGATTATAGATTATCATGAAAAAAAATTCTGCTATAATTAGGGTTGCAAATAAACACTAACTGTACAAACAGGCATCTAGTATAAATAACATCTCTCATTGCAGTTACCCTACAGTTACACACCTACTTCACACAGTATGCCCAAACTATCCCAAAGTGGGCGTTAAACTTGATGGGATCTCTTCCCAAGCACAGGGACGGGTAAAAAATGTATTAAATGGCATCTCCAATCTGAGCAATTTACTGTCAACACAGGTTGTGTTCTTTAAAATTATTCTAGCATTAAAGTTTTAGGACGCAGTCTATATTGTCTGAACCATGAGTTTAGTATCAAACACTAAAGAGAATTTGGGCTGGGATGATCATCAGCCACATTTACCTGCAGACTTAATTTTAGCTTTGTTGGTATCTCAGAGCCAACATTTATCAAACAATTATAAACAAAATCTTTTCCTAATGCAATGCATCTTGTGCCACAAAATTGGCTCAAACAGGAACGCTAGATGCATTCAGTATCCAGACGGGGCTTTACATCCAGCCTCCAAGTACAAAAAGTTAAAAAGTTTTCTGATGCTAAAATAGAACATTAAACTAACATATACTAAGAACTTGAGTGGCAAAGCAGTTGTCAATCGCTAAAAAACAGTTTTAATGAATAACGTGGGTGTTTATGTGCTTCTGTTAGTAGCTCTAGCTTGAGATATGTGGAATTCCTGGTTGAAGGAGCCATCACTTAACATGTGTTGTGTGTGCGAACACTTAAACATAGGCTATTCAACTTTGGATTTTTAACTGCATTTTTCCTCGGCTGGTTACATTTGTTCAGTTTGAGAGTTGCAGATAATGCCTTCTCTACATACCGAATGTATCCCTTGGTAGTTTGTTCACAAAGAAAGCTACTGAATGTCGTAACTATTTTCCTGGAAAAATAATTGACTTGGTTATCCAAATAACCTCCCCCCAAATAATCTTCTTATTGTCATTCCTATATGTTAATAATTATAAATTGGCAGTAACCTGTCGCCTAAAACTACTCCATTGAGAGCTTAAATAATTTCTTTCATGTGAGTCACAAAAATCCTTAAAGCTGAGGGTCTTTTCCTCAAGCATTTGTAATAAGATGCATATAGGAATGTGTATACATAGATTCCGATTAGTAAGTGATCTCTAGCAAAGCTAGATGTCATCATGCCTACCTGGAAACTCTACTGAGCAGCACCTGATTGTGCTGAACTAATCTCTATGCTTCATATGAGAATATTACAACATTCAACATTGCACTTATACACTGCCTCTCTGTCTATTTCTTATGTACATCGATGCCATTTGCTTTGCGAGTGGCTCCCAGAGAGGTAAGGAAGCCTTTAAAGTCAGCTGAAACCATTTTTTTTTGGGGGGGGGGGGGGGGGGGGATCTTGGAATCTCCCCCACCCGTTCTATAGTTTGAGTAAACAAGGATTCCTCAATATTCTGTGAGTGTGGTTCTTGTGACAGGCGACACTAGGAGCAGGCAGGAGCCAGTGGCAATATGCCCAGATGCCAGCTCTTCTGCTGGGGGATCCACACTGAAAAAGGGGCACAGTTCTTGGGTCAGTGCATCTGCTGGGGAGAGGGCAGCACTGATACAGGCTCGTAGGCATAGGGCTGTATGCGGTGGAGTAGCTGTAGGTAAACCTTCTCCAGCTCCACTTCTTGGGTCACCTTGTATTGTCCCTAGTAGTCTGGATGTCTGGACCTAAAGATGTCCAGGTCAGCCTCCAGTTTGGGCACAGCAGGAATATTGGCCTCCCTTAACTCCTGGAGTTCTTCCCACCGTTACTCTGTTTCACTTCTGAAGCCTGGATCCAGCTGAAGATTCTCCAATAACAATCCTGGACCCCCAAAATCACAGCCTTCCGTGGGAGCGTCATCCTCCGGCTCAGGGTATAGCTGTGTGGCATACCACCGTAGCGCCCGCTATCCACAATCTACTACCATCACAGCATGGACAAGCTCCCCTAATTCAGCCACCCAGTCTTCCTGAGGGTGCTCTCCCAGGTACTGCATTTTCTCGCTCAGCTGGTGCACGTACCATTCCTAGGAGATGGGGAGGACCTTTCCCCTGTAATCCTGGTCCTGTCTGAGAGCATTTATCCATAGCTCCAGATAGCTGCAAGCCCTCTGCACCAGCTCATCCTGCAGGACTGGTCTAGTCCTCAAATTATAACTCCCAGCCATCGTGCCTGCTGTACCACCCTGGTACCGCCAATGGGCCAGCTTTGCAAAAAGGATAATCCACGACCATCGTGCCGACTGCAATCCTTTGTTGGTGCTCTGCTCCTAATCTACTGGGCTCTTGCAAGGAGAATCCTACCGCTTACCACCAATGTAACGGAAAGGCTACCCAAGGCGAGTAGCACCTCTGCCCGTTATAGGAAATCGCCTTCTTAACCCCCGATTCAAGCTCAGCATCCACCCAGCTATCTTTCTGAACCCTTGCTATTTGTACCCAAATAGCAGACAGGACCACTAGCAGTTAGGTACAGCAATAATGAACAACAGCTTTATTTGTCAAACAGCACAGGCTATATACACACAAAAATGACCTCAACTAGGGAGGAGGCACAGGGATCTAATTATAACATGTAAGCCTCAAACAATAGAAAACCTAACTTAAAACAGGTAATTAACTACAGTACAACCAGGGGTCAAAGTCCTGGGAAAAAAAGTGTGGGAACTCACACAAAATCCACTGTGACCCCCAGTCCCCCGCCCCCACAAAAAAATATATATATTTCACTGAAAATTCAGTGAATTTTGCCCCTCTATGCCAGGATTCTGCCCCTCTATATGCCAGGATTTTGCCCCTCTATGTCAGGATTTTGCCCCTCTATTCCAGGATTTTGCCCCTCTATTCCAGGATTTTGCCCCTCTATGCCAGGATTCTGCCCCTCTATATGCCAGGATTCTGCCCCTCTATATGCCAGGATTTTGCCCCTCTATTCCAGGATTTTGTCCCTCTATTCCAGGATTTTGCCTCTATATATCAGGATTTTGCCCCTCTATATGCTAGGATTTTGCCCCTCTATGTCAGGATTTTGCCCATCTATGCCAGGATTTTGCCCCTCTATATGCCAGGATTTTGCCTCTATATGTCATGATTTTGCCTCTCAATATTCCAGGATTTGCTCGTTTAATCCACCCTCCTCCCCCTTCCCCAGACAGTACTTACCTCCGGTCTTCTCCTCCGTGCATCTTCCCCCCTGCACGGAGGAAGGAAGCTCCGGTCGTCACGTTTTTTTTTTGTTTTTTTTTTTGTTTTTTTTTTAACATTATTGAAGTCGCGCGAAGTTAAAAAAAAACGTGACGACCGGAGCTTCCTTCCTCCGTGCAGAGACAGAAACAGGGGGAGGGAGGGGGGCAGAGAGGGAGGGTGGGGGACAGAGCAACAAGGGAAGGGAGGGGGGAAGAGAGGGGAAGAGAGCTACAAGGGGGGGAAGAGACAGAGGGAGGGGGGGCAGAGAGAAACAAGGGGGGGGAAGAGACAGAGGAGTGGGGGGAATCAAAGGGAGGGGGAGAGAGACAAAGCTGGGGGCAAGGGAAAGAGAGGCAGAATTGGCACATAAAAGGAAATAAAAACAAATGCATTTTTTTGATATAATGTTTTATTAAAAAGGCAATTTACATGTGAATATATACAAGTTTAACTTTTTTCCTATAGGGTAGTCTTATATTCAGTCTTTTAGTTTTTTTCCTAAAGGAATATCCAAAGTTTGGGGGGTCGTCTTATAATCAGGGGGGTCGTCTTATAATCAGGGTCGTCTTATAGTCGAGCAAATACGGTAATAACATTTCTTAACCTGGGGGAAACACAGTGAATAGAGCAAAGGCTTGTGTTGAAGTCCAGCTGTATTAAAGCAGAGTGTCACTGATGCCCCCAAAGTATGTACCCCCCAAACTAGTACAGACAGGGTCCATAGTCCACAGGGAGTCTTCTGGCCCCCAGGGCCTTCCAAGAACCCCTGTCACAGTGGATCTCCAAATCCATTTTGTGACAACAATATTTTATTTGTATATGCATACTAAAGCACTTCTTATATTCATAATAATAAAAAAAATGTTTTCAAAGAGCTCAAAGAAAGTAATGGTAAAACATTATTATGAATGATAATAGGCTGTGCAATTCCCTAAAACAGAATATGTGACAAGTGACATAACAAAAGCCAGATAGATATACCCCTGTAGTCAACCCTTTGTTGGCTAGACGGATAGAGGCAGTGTCAGAGCAGTTAACCCCTGCTTGGCTAGATGGATAGAGGCAGTGTCAGAGCAGTTAATCCCTGGTTGGATAGATGGAGGCAGTGTCTGAGCAGTTAACCCTTGGTTGGCTAGACAGAGGCAGTGTCAGAGCAGTTAACCCCTGCTTGGCTAGATGGATAGAGGCTGTGTCAGAGCAGTTAATCCCTGGTTGGCTAGATAGAGGCTGTGTCAGAGCAGTTAACCCCTGGTTGGCTAGACAGAAAGAGGCAGTGTCAGAACAGTTAACCCCTGGGTGGCTAGACTCACTCACACTGACACATACACACTGTCAGGTCTTACCTCATCTGGTGCAGGCATCTCTTGCTTTGTGCTCTATATCCTATCAGGATAGGCTTCTGTACTCTTAGCCAATCAGGAGAGTTGAGAGGTCTCACCTGATTGGCTGAGACCTCCTTCAATTAAAGCTCTCAATCCAGGACCTAAACTGAGGCTGCACACACAAGAAAAAAAACAAAACCGCTGCACGGAGAAGCAAAGTGGTACTGTGGTATCTCTAGAACTTGAGTACATGGACTGCAATGGCTACATCAGAATATTAATACATCCCAGGGAAGCATGAGTATAAACTTCTATGTAATATCAAAAGTACATTTTATTCTCATACTAGGGACGACTATTTTTTCACTTATGTCTGTATGTTAGAAACACAAGTGGGAAAAAATAAAGTTTAGTTGTTAGTTATATCATAGAACACATACACCCCCAACTCTACCTCTTTAAAACAGTGCCAATTTTCATTATTTTGGGGACTCTGTAGAATGGATACTGCACATTTGCAGAGATAGTGCTTTCGGTTTGAATGAAGCCACTCCTTCACATTCACATTCTTGCTGCCATTCCCCTTCCCAAGCCACATTCTCCAGTGTCCTACATTGCTGGTGACACAATTTGGGAGGCAATATGCTTGTCTGATGTCTGTGCCATATTTGTCTTAAAACAGCTTCTCTGTGCCATATTTGTCTCAAAACAGCTTGTCTGTGACATCTTTTGCCCCAAAACTAGAGGCATACCTAACATATTTGGCACCCAGGATGAATCCCACCTTTTATACCCGCCACCCAAGCAGCTGCAGGTCGATTAGTCTTTTATGTTCAGACCTCAGTCAGCGCTGCATGGCACTATCTGCTTATAGTGATCATTGTTCGCATGGAGCAGAATACAGTGCTGACCTGTGGTTGCCTGCAAGGGCTACTAAACTGGTTCATGGGTTGAAGGATAAAACTTACCAGGAAAGGTTAAAGCCTCTTAACATGTATAGCTTGGAGGAAAGATATAACAGGGGGGATATGATAGAAAGATTTACATACATAAAGGGAATCAACACAGTAAAGGAAGAGAGTATATTTAAAAGAAGAAAAACTACCACAACTAGTGGACATAGTCTAAAATTAGAGGGGCAACGATTTGAAAATAATATCAGGAAGTATTACTTTACTGAGAGGGTAGTGGATGTATGGAATAGCCTTCCAGCGGAAGTGGTAGAGGTAAACACAGTCAAGGATTTTAAGCATGCGTGGGATAGGCACAAGGCTATCCTAGCTACAAGATATAAATATTGGAAACTGTTGTTTTCCCTTTATTTTGCTTTACAAAATCCTTTATTAGGGTCTCATGCAGTCTGCTAGCAGTGCTAACTGCACTAACCCTTGCAAACCCTTTCAAAGGGCTACTGTACTATAATATGGCACAAACTTGGCATGCTGGCCTGCCTATTAATTTAAGATTAGACATAAAAAGGCTGTTAAAGGGTGAAAGCTCATCTTACTTGCCTAATGTACAACGAAACACTTAGCTGAACTGCATCCAGTAATGATGTAGCTGAGTGCTGAGTAGGGCCTACTTTTTTATCTTTTGTTTGAAAGAAGTGATTTACTGAATACTACTCTGTTCGAATGTAAATTTAAAAAATAAAATTGAAAAGATGAATAGTTTTCACACATTCTTTAATGGAGCACGGTATTTCTATATTTAACTAAACTATTTCAGCATGGTTTGTGGACTTCACATGGGTAACAAGGATACATGCAAAATGTATGTGTGTATGATATGCAAATATGCAAATTTAGTGATTTAAAGCAGAATTCGTTTTTGGAGAAAATGAGTTCTAGTAAACAAAGTTCAAGCCAAAGACATCAAAGAAAGCCCACTTCTAAGAAGGGAAAAACAGGAAGACCAAAAGGAATGATTTCAAAGAAAATAGGCCAAGTATCTTGTATAAATATACTGAAAGTAGGCCACAGCTGTTTTTCTTTTCTTTAAAAACACAGTAATTGTATTGCACACAAGCAAATGTTTGTTTCAATGACAAGAAGCCATTCAGAAGCAAACAGTGTTCTGACTAGCAATAAGAAATAAGTATTCACATTTCTTACAATTGCTGTATTATTATTATCTGTTTAAATTTAGTAGTTTGATGCAAAATCTAGAAACTACCATTCCTATGCATAATTTCACTGTCAGCTAAACATCACATTACCTCAAACGTTACATTATTCGTAGAATGTGCAGGGTCATTCTAGCAAATCGTTTTCTTATGTTTAAAAATCTAAAGCTGTGGTAAGAAAATGGTGGCTCTCCAGCTGTTCAGCTATAACACTTATCATCCTCAGTCCATACTGATAAAGATGGAATTATTTTTAAAAATGTTGTGCAGCTGAGGCCATTCTTAATGAAAAACATGGAAAGTCAGCCGAGCGGTTACTAATGGTTTCTGAGGTAAAACATATGATGTCATGAGTTTTTCATTAAAAGGGAATATAGATGTTGGCACTCCAGAAAAAAAATATTACAAAAAAGCCGGCACTTGAGTGGCAGATGGGTCTGAAAAACATCCACTAGAGAAATCATAAGCATTAATAGAATACTCGGCACTGGAAGGGTTAAATGATAGACAAACGTTAAATATAACATACTGCTAAGCCTGACGTATCGATAACTACTGGCACTTAACCCTTTCAGGACCAGGGATTTTCCTGGGACAAGGACCAGAGCGATTTTTCAATTTTTGATATGTAGTTGCTGAAACATAATTTTTCTCTCTCTCATTTAACGCACCCATACAAGTTATATGTTGTTATTTAAAGGACAGTTGGATCTTTCTTTTGATACCCTATACATGCAAATTATCTACATTTTAATATTAAAAAATACATATAAAAGAGAAAAATTTGGGGGGGAAAAATGTTTTTCCCATTATTTTCCCAATAATAAGCTACACAACGAGTGCAACACTAACCCATTTATCCCAACTAATTAACTAACTAATAAAAAAGAAAAATATTGGTTCCCTATCCCCCCTAAACAAAAAAGCCAGAAAAACTCTGAAGAGTGCGATGTCAGATCCATAAGAATCACATTCCCAGAAATCCACCGATCGGGTCCAGGAGCTTTGTCTCGGGTGTGAGGCATAGTCCTGGACCCATTTCAGACTGGCTGGTGGTGCGCACGGGGCGCACCGCCGGCTAGACTGCATGACGAGTTAGCTCTTATGATGAGTTAACTCGTTATAAGGTGCGAAAGGGTTAATAAAATACAATACACTTAGAAAATATAGAAAAACAGGCAACTACACAGATAAACATACCTCATCTCACGGAGCATAAGGATACCAAATGGAAAAAACATAAAAAGCAGCATATGTGGTGGTGAGCCCGTCACCATGGGAAAGTGGCAACCCATCCAGTAGTAGTAGCACGCAAATAAAAACTTATTACTAAGGTGCCTAAGGAAAACACAACCATTACTTCTAAGAAAGCAAATTAAATATGTAACTGGGACTACAGTAAGACTGTGGACAGGGGCAATTTGTGCAGGGGAGCAAAATTAAGCAAAATGGTTTATGAAATGTTCAGAGTGAGTAGGGAATATCCCAACAATATGCTATATCCCTAGAGCGCAGGTGCAGGTTAAAGAGGACAATGATCTTCTATAAGTTATACCTCATGGTTTAGAGGTAGGTCACAGTTGGTTCAGCAGTTTCCTTAGGTTTGTGAGGAGGACAGAGAGCCCAACTTCTGGAAACACCCTAGACTCAAATATTCGCTGTTTGTGGAGTCTGGGTTTTCCAGATGCCAGGAGAACATTACCTGCCTAACTGTATTGTGCCAACTATAAAGTCTGGTGAAGGACTGAGTTCCTTTTCTATTCCGGCATGACTTTGCACCAAGTGGACAAAGCAAGGTCCATACAGACACGGTTGGATGAGTCAGCTATAACACTTATCATCCTCAGTCAATGATGAGTTTGGTGTGGAATACCTTGACTGGCCCACACATAGCCAAGACTTCCACCACATGGAACATATTTGTGATGAACTGGAACAGAGACTGCGAGCCAGACCTTCTTGGTGCTTGACCTCGTAAATGCTCTATTAGATGAATGGGCAAATCTTCCCACAGAAACAGTCCAAAATCTTGTGGAAAGCCTTCCAAGTAGAGTGGAGGCTGTTATAGCTGCAAAGAGGTGTATTTAGACATTTATACTTTCGGCCATATAGTGTACACAATACATAAACAATAGTTACAAATAACTGTCCAACAGAACATGTTCTAAACTACTTTAAAAAAAGTAGGCCCGAGGTAGGTGCAGGTTGGTTACTTTACAGAGGGATTATTGTCCTACATATTATTCAAACACAAAAAATGGATGGTTATCTAGTTAATAATCTGTCAAGCAAATGTATTACTGTGTGGATTTCCTTTAATTAGTCCGAACCGTGTTAAAACATACATGGGCGATATAACTGATATTATGTATACAATGATAATTTAAAAAATGCAGCAATATGTCCCCTACATACTCTAGATAGTAAGTTTGCAAACAGGGCTCTCTGCCTCATGTATCATTCTGTCTCCGTTTATTTAACATAATATGTTAATGTAATTTTGAACAAGGTTTCATTCAATTGTCAAGTTGTTTACTGTTCCAGATGCTGCTCTACAACAACCTCTCTCTCCATTTCGAAAAATAAAATATGATCCAACTGCCCATGGAATTATGTTAAATGAAAGAAATTGCAATATTGTCATAAACCTTGTCCCACAAAGTTCTGTGGTTTTGTCACAAAGTTAAATAGAATAAACTGCATAGTGCTTCTTATAAACAATACTGTTACAAAAACAACATATTAAAATCTCATAGTGTAACTGTTTTCACATATAAAGTATAGCAAAGTTAGTAGCAAAATACATGCTATAATTCAGTGGATCTACAATTTCCCACATAACCATATGTAAATTAGACCACTTGCTGGGTGAAAATGTGCTTATCTCAGTCAAATGTCTATTCTATTTAAACTCAGAATCTGAGAACTGGTTTGAGACCAAAGTGTGTGGATATGTGAGTAGCTTTATTTGTTTTTGCATAGCTGAGGAGCATGTTTTGTTCTCCATTACTCTGCGCCAAAGCACAGAGCAGTACTTTGCATATCAAACCATTAATTTGCTTGGCAGATTTCATATTTGTAACTAGTCACTCAGTTAATTTAACTAAATGCAACTCACTGAATATTCGGTGCAGGAAATGGTGTACGTGGGTTGTTTAATTCTCCTGTGGCATAGTTCCGAACAGATAGGAAGTGTGTTACTTTTTTTATTAATAGGTGGCACTTAGGTTTCTGGTGAAGAAATTATTTCTGGGTCATTCTAGCTTTCTGGTTTGGGACAGAATTTTTTTTTCTATTTTTTAATAAGGATAGTACTGATTTGTGGAACAGGACAGTTGGGTGGCTAAGTAGAATGTTAACGTCCAATCCAAAACATCTGGAGTAACATGTCTAAATGTGGCTGTGGCTGTGGCAGTGGACAGAGATGGGTCCCCTTAAAGTGACAGGCTTGGGTGCATTTTACCTACTGGAACTTTTAGCTCCACCAGCATAACTAACAGAGTCTTCAGATGCTATGAAGTTCATTGTTATAAAGTTCTCAGGGCATACAGACTTACTGGCATTGGAGGTTATTGTACTCCTATTTAAAGAGGAATGTTTGTACCATTAGGGGCCACACTGACTGTTTATTACAGATTCATGATATATATTTACAGTTCCAATCAAACGTTTTAGTACACTTGACATAAACTAGATTTATTTTAGTAAACACCCAAATGTAAAAAAAGTAGAATAGAACAACTAAATGCCCCTAAATATGCATAATAGTAACCACAATGTAGCAAATGTTGTCAATAGGGGGTGCCGTTGGTTGGGGTGCCCAGGTCTCAGGGCTGACTCTGGATGGGTACACAGGGTGTACCTGGCCAAGCTGCCACAGAGCTGAAGAAGAAGGGCGAAAAGTTTTGGCACCCAAGTTTGATTTAGATGGGAAACAATCTCTATCATCTCAGGTACCGACGTGGTGGGGGCACCAAATGCTCTAGGTACACCATTGTGTGTGGTTGTCCTGTGTAGGAGGAGGTATTTTAGCAGGTTACACAATAAATAAGAACGATTATGACATCACTCAGTAATAATAATGAGGTAGGAGACGCTTATCAAAATTGGGAGAAACACACAGACATTTTATAAAGGAAAAACTACATTATACATAATATGATATGTATATAGTCAAACACATAATATGTACATTTTATGTGTGTGACTGTATGCATATAAACACAATATAGACAAAAGTATTGGGAAACACCAATTAACTCCTTAGTGACAAGACATTTTCACCTTGACTTTCCCTTGGTGACAATGGCTGTTTTGACATTTCTAGGGTGTTTGTGTTTAACTGTAATTTTTTTCTTTCTCACATACAGTACCCACACAAATTATATGTTGTTTTTATCGTCATAAGAAGGGCTTTCATTAGATACCATTATGTTCATCATATCTTATAATTTACTACAAAAAAAATCATAAAATATGATGAAAAATTTTAAAAAACACACTTTTTCTAACTTTGACCTAAAATATAATTTACACAAATAAAATCATTAAAAAAGACCCCGTCTAAATAGTTTCTAAATGTTCTCCCGAGTTCAAAAATATGCATGTTTCCATATTTTTCGGTATTTTTTTTGCGAGTTATGGGGCAAAAACCAAAAATAGTGTTTTTTGTTTTTTTCCTATATTGGTCTTTTGACCCCAACCCGAACCCAAAATTTAACCCTAACACTAAATTTAACCCCAACTCTAATCCTTATTATATCCCTTAATATTTTTTAACTTTAATTTAATTTTAACCCTATCCCTTATGCTAAAAAATATTTAATTTTAAACCTATAGGCTAATATAGCTAAATAACCTGTTTTTAATTAATTAAATATTTATTTTAAATATTTCCCATTGCAATGCTACTAAACTACCACTAGGGGTAGTCAAGTAGCATATTCAGAGCGACGGAAGTGAAGTTACTTTCACTTCCGAAGCTCAGACCGGCAGAGGACTTAGCAGCATGCTCCGTCAATATGGCTCCCCACGATCGCTCCGTGGGGCGATCGCGGGGGTCCCGAAATAGAAATTTCGGTGCTGGCTATTGCCTCGATGTCGAGGCAATAGACCAGCACTGTTAAAGTGGTTTTCGCGATCGTTGATCGCGAAAACCGCTTCATTCAATGCAGGACGTGCCAGGCACGTCCTTTGTCGTTAAGGGAGTTTCTCCCAGGACGTTACTGGCACTTCCTTTGTCGTCAAGGGGTTAATTATTGAATTCAGGTGTTTCAATCAGACCCATTGCCACATGTGTTTAATATGAAGCACCTAGCCATGCAGGCTGCATTTACAGACATTTGTGAAAAAAAGGGTCATTCTGAAGAGCTCAATGAATTCAAGCGTGGTACTGTGATAGGATGCCAGCTTTGAAATAAGTCAGTAATTATAATTAATGTATTTAGTATGTCTGTATTTAGTATGCGATGTCATACCACAAATACTCTGTTGGTGTAATGATCAGGTGTCCCAATACTTTCGTCCATATGGTGTACACATATATAGTTCCCAAAACTTCCCAAAAATACACATAGACATAAAATACATTTTATTTATTACATGCCTGTGTGCAAATGTGATTCTGTGTGAGTCTCTGTTAAAGTAAAGCACACACTGTGACAAAATGAAATACACACATAGTGCCACTTCCTATCTCTTTAGCCCTTCCTCTACTGACAATAAGTATTGTGGGTACATGATAGTGATGGACTGAGCATGTGCCAAGCATCCAGTTTTTTAAAATGTTTTACTTGTGGATGCTGGATAGCACTTTTCTTTTAATAAATTAACGTACACCAGTGATGGATAACCTGATAAGGCTGATTATAGCATTATAGGATCATTAAAGCGGGCATTCTTATGATGACAGTTCAAAGCATAAAACTTTGCTAACATCTTTGGTTTAATTTGCTGCAGAAAGATACTAGACTGTGAACACTTACAGAATGCATTTTCCCTAGCTATACCATATCAAGGTTACTTGATCCATTGTTATTAATTATCATGTTTTTACAGAATTGGCTCAATGCATAGATATTTGCTATTTATTAGATTTATAGCTGGTAATCTATCCTCTGTTCTGTAGTATTTATTTTCATTGTATGAATATAATTGATCATGGTCTTGACCAAAAAGTAGAGATATTTAAAACATTGAGTAATTGTCAGAGACAACAGTTCGCTGAGGTGGAAAATTTGGTTCCTTGAGAACCTTAGAAAACTAATTTCATTTTATCGGAGTACCCTTTCATATTGTTATCTTGCTTAGCAATAATCCTTTCTTTCAAAGTGACTTGATTAATAAAACATTGTTATAATTTTGACGTATTCTTTGAAAAGGGATAACAGAAATGCAAAAGAGACACAAATAGTTTCCAAAGCACTTTTATTTTCCACAGACTTTATAAAAATGGATTTTTATCAAACTATTACTTTACTTTTCTTTCATATGAATTCTTTAAGTTTAAAAAATGGCCTTTTACATTTTTCAAAAAAGGTTATGTTAAATTGAACAATTGCATCAAGTTTAGGCATTTTGAAATAGAAATGCTGTAATTAAAGAATACAAATAAAGTACCTTATTGAGGCCTCTGTGTTTGTGTAAGCACTATCACTGGGCCGACAATGTGGGTCAGGTGGGTCATATCTTCCTTCATCAGACCCAAGATTTAAAAAAATATATCAGCCTCAGATCGAGATTTACAAGAAACAGAAACTTTATTTGCAGAGCCAGAATAAAAACCAGCCCTGAAAATAATTGTTTACCAGTCCCATAGCATTGCATTATTATTTTCTTGTTCATAAAAAGGGAAAACCATGCATTTTAAAGCAAATTTCATGAATGTATATTTTTTCAGTTGTTAAAGTCTATTTAATCTTGAAGCTTGTGATAAAAACTGTATCAACTAAAAGCTGTGAATGTTAGAATAAATAATGATTGAAAGTGATCTATATATTGTGTTAGCAAAATTGCAACCAAATGCCTAAATTAGGAGAAAAATGTGTTTTAACCCCTTGGCGACACAGGACGGACTAGGTCCGTCCTGTGTGCCGAGGCGTTAGTGACACAGGACGGACCTAGTCCGTCCTGTGTCAAAACGAGCACTGAAAGTGGAGTTTTTCCGCTTTCAGTGCTCTAAGGGCATTGTAACGATGCTTCCGTGTGGAAGCATCGTACAATGCTAAAAAAAATGCCCGTCGGCATTTCGATCGCTCCGGAGAGCGATCGAAATGCCGGTTTTAAAGGCACAGTGCCTTTAAAACGCGGGCATTTAAAAAATGAGCATAGGAAGCAAATTTTTCGCTTCCTATGCTCAGAAAGTGTTTCTGATTGCCTCGCAAGTCGAGGCAATCAGAAACACAAAAAAAAAAATGCACGATCTTGGTCACTAAGTGACCAAGATGGCGCTGCCCTTCTAAGGGCAAGAGCACAGGAGGCAGGAAGTACCTGCTTCCTGTGCTCTCTGGCTGTCACACGATTGCCTCTTCACAGAGGCAATCAGTGACTGCCAGGCACACTGACAGGCAGTGGGGATGCTCTCCTGAACATCCCCACTGACTGGTCAGATCAATATTAACCCTATATTGATCTGACCAGTTATGATCTGTCTCCCTCTCCTCACATTTTTTTTAGTGAGGGAGAGAGACAGATCAAAGTTCTAAAAGTAAGTAAAAGTAAAAAAAAACAATAAATACACAACACACGAATAATAAAACAATAAAAAATTTTTTATTAAAGCAATTCCCTGCGCTTAACCCCTTCCCTGCCACTGATCTTGCATAAGCAGTGATCGTGCACATCAGCGCATTTATTTTTGCTGTTTGTGCATTTTTTAGGGGTTAATTTTTTGTACTGTAATTTATTACAGTACTAAAAAGGCTCTTCTAAGAGTTATTAACCCATTATTTGCCGTCGATCACTGCTTACGCAATGATATTGACGCCAAAGCAATTTTTATCTGTCTGTTTTTTTTTTTTTTTTACACATACCCGCTAGGGGATTACATGTAAAGTAAACATATTTGAGATTTTTTTTTTTTAAGCTGCCTGAGCGCATAGCGATCAGTAACAGCGAATTAGTGGCAAAGGCGGTTTGGTGATTTCTCAATTAAGCTCACCATTCGCCCTGGTCAGATCAAAATTAATCGGATCAATATTCACAAATATTGATCTGCCTCCCTCTCCTCACTTACATTTTTGTGATGGAAAGAGACGGATCAGTATTAGTGATATAAAATAACATTTTATAAAATTGGCAGGTTTTCTGAAAGTCTTTCACTGTGTATTAACCCCTTCCCTGCCATTCATCACTGTGTAAGCAGTAATCCTGCACAGCAACAGTATGTTTTGCTGTCTGCACTGTTTTATGGATTAATTTCTTTGTACTGTAATGTATTACAGTACTAGATAGGCTCTTCTAAGAGCTATTAACCCCTTCTTTGCTCGAGATCACTGCTTACGCACTGATTCTGAGGCCGCGGACTCAGGGTTCGATTTTGACCCTATTCAGCTTTCTGATACATCATCTAGCGATGTATCGGTGGCTGCTGAGCCCTTGCCACAAGTAGTGATGGGGGTCTACCGATAAAAAAATAAATGGTTTGGTGGGGGTAAATTACATTGGCTGGCTTCAAAGATATATCCCATAAAGGACACGGACGCAGGTTGACTACATGTCAAAATTCCAAGTTGGAATTTTGAGATGCGCATCTCACAAATGTTGCCTTCTAGCCAAAAACAAACCAACAAACCTATGCATGGGTGCTATCCCTGTACTCGGGAGATGTTGCTGAACACATATTGGGTTGTTGTTTGGCAGTGACATATACCAGAATCTGTGAATTCATGCCTGAAGTACAATGCATGTGGAAAAAAAACTCCCAAAAAAGTACTACCACAAACTTTTACAAAGGCTGGTGGTAGAATTAGTACCTATACAGTATTAAAATACCACCATTTGAAATACCTTAGGATGTCTATTTTCCAAAAATATATGGTTTGATGGGGTAAAATTCATTGGACGGCTTCAAAAATGTTCCAAATGGAACATGGGCGCAGGCTGACTACATGTCAAAATTCCAGGTTGGAATTGCGCACCCCCTAAATGTGGAATTTTAGACCCAATACAAACCAACAAACCTATGCATGGGGGGTATCCCTGTACTCAGGAGATGTTGCTGAACACATATTGAGGTGTTGGTTGGCAGTGGCAAATACCAGAATCTGAAAATTCCTGCCTGAACTACAATGTGTGTGGGGAAAAAATGACATCCCATCCCTTTGACATAGGTTGGTGGTAGAATTAGCACTTGGAAAGTGTTAAAATACCACAATTTTAAATACCCTAGGATGTCTAGTTTTCCAAAATATATGGTTTTATGGGGTAAAATACTTTGACAGGCTTCAAAAGTGTCCCAAATGGAACATGGGCGCAGGCTGACTACATGTCAAAATTCCAAGTTGGAAATGCACCCCCCCCCTAAACGTGGCCTTTTAGCCCCCAAATAATCTAACTAACCTACACATGGGTGGTATCCCTGTACTCAGGAGATGTTGCTGAACACATATTAAGGTGTTGTTTGGCACTGACACATAATAGGATCTGTGAATTCATGCCCGATGTACAATGAATGTGAAAAACAAATTACTATCCATAACATTGACATAGGCTGGTGGTAGAATTAGTGCATGAAAAGTGTTAAAATACTACCATTTGAAATACCCTAGGGTGTCTAGTTTTCAAAAATATATGGTTTTGTGGGGTAGAATACACTTTTTGGCTTCAAAAATGTCCCAAATGGGACATGGGCGCAGGTTTTCTGCACGTCAGAATTCCAAGTTGGAAAACCAAAAAGCGCACCTCTCAAATGTGGCCTTTTAACCCCCAAATAACCTAACCAACCTATACATGGGTGGTATCCCTGTACTCAGGAGATGTTGCTGAACACATATTGAGGTGTTGTTTGGCACTGACATATAACAGGATCTGTGAATTCATGCCCAAAGTACTATGTATGTGAAAAAAAATTACTATCCATAACATTGACATAGGCTGGTAGTATAATTAGTGCATGGAAAGTGTTAAAATACTACCATTTGAAATACCCTAGGGTGTCTAGTTTAAAAAAATATATGGTTTTGTGGGGTAGAATACACTTTCTGGCTTCAAAAATGTCCCAAATGGGACATGGGCACAAGTTTTCTGCATGTCAGAATTCCAAGTTGGAAAACCAAAATGCGCACCCCCTAAATGTGGCCTTTTAGCCCCAAAACAAACCAACAAACCTATGCATGGGTGGTATCCCTGTACTCAGGAGATGTTGCTGAACACATATTGAGGTGTTATTTGGACATACCCCTTCATATTTTAAGGTAATGTTTACCTAAATTGCAATATATGTGAAAAATTAAAAAAAAAGTTTTTTTGCTGCAAACTTTGGCATAGATTGGTGGTAAAATGGCTACATGAAATCTGTCAAAATACCCCAAGTTAAATGCCCTGAGTTGTCTAGTTTTCAAAAATATGTACATGTTGGGGGTCATTCATGGATTTAGTACAGAAATCAGTGTTACAATGTCACTATCGCTAATTTTGAAAGAAGTGATTTTAAAATAGCTTTGCACCACTTATAGTTCTGGCCCTGTAACATGAATAAAAAAAGCACAAAAACATAAAAACATGGGCTATTTCTGAACTCAGGACATATATTAGAAACTTTTTAGCAGTGTTTTTTTGTTGTCTCTTGTACATGAGTATACGATTTTTCAAATAAAAGTCATAAAAAAAAATTTTTTTCAATTTTTTTGCCATATTTTATTATTTTTTTTACATCAAATTATATGCTATTATCAAAATAATGGTATCAAAAGAAAGCCCTTCTTATGACGATAAAAACGATATATAGTTTGTGCGGGTACACTAAATGAGACAGAAATAAATTACAGCAAAACACAAACTGCTCAGAAATGTTAAAACAGCCCATGTCACCAAGCGTCGGACAAGCCAAAAAAGTCATGTCACTAAGGGGTTAAAATGTATCTGTGGAGTCTTCTGCTTATGACATCACTTGTTGCATAATATGTAAATTACACAGTTGCCACTGAAAACCAGTTCATTTGCATTTTAGGCTACAAGTGGTGTTATAAGCACAGAAGACTCCACAGACACATTTAACGCATATTGTAGCCCTAATTTAGGCATTTACTTGCAATTTTGCTAACTCAATATATAGATCACTTTCAATCATTTTTTATCTTCTACATGCACAGTAAAAGCACTGTTTAGGTGATACCTTTAAAGTATAATCTTCTGAAACATTATCCTTGGATCACTTAATTTTTATTTTTTCCAGCACCAACACTTCTTCTTTCTGTTCTTGAGTACTTGAGTACTTTGAGCTGTTTTCTGGACATTTTTTTCTTTTCATTTTAGCCATGCCTTGCAAGTCTGATAGAATTAATAGACCCTACTGAAACTGTGCAAGACCTTGTGACGTGTCACTTGTGATGTCACGGCTCATTTTTGTAAAATGTAGTCAGCTCTAGATTTGAGTGTCGACTAAATTGTTCCCTCTCAGATTGAGGACACTCAAAGTGGCCTCATCTGACAGGTGAAAGAACGCTGCACAGCCGCAAGGTGAGCTGTTGAGTGAAGGATGTCCCTGAGGATTGTGTTTGTACCTGTGTTGAAATAATTATCTGGCTTAAAATTAACCAGTTTTGAAAACATAACTTTGTGACAAGCATTGACTACTTTAGTTTACTTTTCACTACTTTTCCTTTGCCTGCTGGTAAAAATAGTGGTTGGGTGGTAATCCTATAAAGTTACTGAGCCTGAAGCTCAATTTCATAGGGTCATGCAACATGAGTGGATCCACCCATTTATGACTACGCCCTTGCTGACCCATAAGCATCTCAGACTCCATTTATTAGCACACAGTCTGCCAGGTCAGTTGTATATAGCTCATGTCTACAACATATCAATAATGTCAGCTGACAGTTCCTATATGCTCAGCCAGCCAAAGGACTTCCATGATGGTGGCTGGCATCTCAGGAAGGGTAGTCATGGCTCCATCTTAGTAATTATTCATATTTAAATAATCATACCCTCCCACCATCATTCTCTGCCACCTACAGTTCCTATCTAACTCACCAGCATAAATGTAATATCACAATATATCATACCCTCAACCCAACTCCCTCCCTCCCTCCCTCCCTCCATCTACATAAGTTTCTACCCCACACATAAATATCATTACAATATGTAATTCCTCACCTTAGCACCACCCGACATCTGCAGTTCCTGCCCCGCACATACATTTAATTTTAACATATATTATTCCCTCACCCCAGTACCCCACAAAATGTATTATCTTCACATAAATATAATATTAAAACATATCATTTCTCGGCCCAAGTCCCCCCACCTCTACTTCCTACTCCTTACATAAACATAATATTAAAATATATCATTGCGCCCCTTTTAGCTTGATTATTATATTAAATCCAAAGTGGATAAAACCTTCAAGGATGAGCCGTCTTCTCTGTAGGTGCTGGATATGTCTGCTCTTCATGTTTTGTATGGCGGAACCGCATCAGCCGTTAGAGTGCAACACAGGCACAGATTTCTGAGATCGCTCTTGCTGTCATGGTCATTGTTTAACCCCTTAGTGATGGACGGTTTTGAAAATGTTTAACACTTTGTGGCAATGGCTGTTTACATTTTTTTAAAATATTTCTGTAGTGTTTTTGTTTAGCTATAAGTTTCCTCTCATTTAATGTACCCACGCATTTACATATACCATAACAGGGGGTTTATTTAGATACTATTAGTTTTGTCATTTAATTTACTATAAAAAGATCATAAGAATCATAACATCTACATATGCAAATAAAAAAAACTGCTAAATATATTCTAATATTTATCCTGAGTTGAGCAATAGCCATCTTAACATGTTTTTCTTTTGTGTTTTGCAAGTTATAGGCCAATAAGCAAAAGTACCTAACTCTAAACCTAACCATAACCCTAGATCTAAGGTTACTTTGGACTATTTTGTTTTGTCCTGTAATGTTGCTGAATGCCTCTAGACACAGTCTAGTGACAGCAACAGAGAGACAGAAGTGATCATATCTGGAACCCATGCTTACTAAAATATGGCACTTGTGATTGCGCTGGGGAGTGATAGGCAGAGACCTGTGGCAGCCAAAAAGAACTTTCTTTAAATACCTTATAATTTACTACAAAATACATTTTAAAATATGATTAAAATACCAAACAACACTTTTTCTAACCTAAATCTTTTACACAATTACAAATGGTAAAAAAGACCCCATCTAAATAGTTTCAAAATGTTGTCCCGAGTTTAGAAATATGCATGTTTTCATGTTTTTCTGTTGATGTTTTGCAAGTCATAGGGCGATAACCAAATGTAGAGTTTTTTTTGTTTTCTATCCCTAACTATAATACTCATGCTTAGGCTAACCTTAATTTAATTGTAAACGTAACCATTAATCCTATATGTAAGGCTAAATCTATAGGGGCAGTCTAGCAACAGCATCAGAATGATGGGAATGAAAATTATTCACTTCCGACGCTCCTCCCACAAAAAGCAGCAGCTATATTGAAGGAGCATGTTGCTCTCCACTATGGCACCCGCGATACACTCTGTGGAGTGATCGTCGGTGCCCTAGTAACCAAATTGCGGTGATGCTTAATGCCTAGACATTGAAGCATTAAAGCATCATCTCCTGAGCGATGTTTGCTAGCGTAGATCACACGCATCGGCCAACTAGGTCTATCCGATGTTGACAATGTCACCATGGGGTTAAACATATAAATACATAACTTAGTGTTAGGGTTAGGGCTAGGCTACAATGACACCAGGTAATTACTAGGTAATTCTAAAAAAAAAAAAAAAAGGCCAGTAAAAAAGCAGTGTGTTACTTGTACTTATTGCCTTATAACTTGCAAAAAAGTAAAACATTCCTACCCAATCTATAAAAAAAAAGAAACAGAAACCATGTAAATTGACTAAATCATGCTTCTGATAATATTTCAGTGTTATGACCAGTGGCGGGCTGGGCCGGGGGGCAGGGTGGCAATTGCCCCCCAGGCCGCCCTAAGCTATTTAAAACACGGCCGCTGGGCCAGTGTTTAAAAAAAAAAAAAAAACGTGCTTGCAGGCAGAGACTGAGAAGGGATCGGAAGATCCCCTCTCACCTCCGCTCTGCCTGCAAAGCTGCACGGGAGCCGAACAGGCAGCACAGAGAAACCTCCGTGCTGCCTGTTCGGCTCCCTGTGCAGTCTGACACGGAAGTGCCGACAGTCACGTGATCGGCGCTCTGACGTCAGACGCGCGCCGATCACGTGACCTGTCGGCACAACCGCCGGGGGGCCGAACAGGCAGCATGGAGGGACCATGCTGCCTGCCACCAGGGAAGTCCTCCTGCCACTAGCCACCAGGGAAGTCCTGCCACTAGCCACCAGGGAAAAAGGTAAGGGGGGGGGGGCTTTTAAACACTGGCATATTATTGGACAAATTGGCTGGCAAATAAGACTGGCATATTATTGGGCAAATTGGCTGGGGCATATTACATGGCAAATAACACTGGCATATTATTGGGCAAATTGGCTGGGGAATATTACATGGCAAATAAGACTGGCATATTATTGGGCAAATTGGCTGGGGCATATTACATGGCAAATAAGACTGGCATATTATTGGGCAAATTGGCTGGGGAATATTACATGGCAAATAAGACTGGCATTTTATTGGGCAAATTGGCTGGGGAATATTACATGGCAAATAAGACTGGCATATTATTGGGCAAATTGGCTGGGGAATATTACATGGCAAATAAGACTGGCATATTATTGGGCAAATTGGCTGGGGAATATTAAATGGCAGAATAACACTGGCATATTATTGGGCAAATTGGCTGGGGAATATTAAATGGCAGAATAACACTGGCATATTATTGGACAAATTGGCTGGGGCATAATACATGGCAAATAAGACTGGCATATTATTGGGCAAATTGGCTGGGGAATATTACATGGCAAATAAGACTGGCATATTATTGGGCAAATTGGCTGGGGAATATTAAATGGCAGAATAACACTGGCATATTATTGGACAAATTGGATGGGGAATATTACATGGCAAATAAGACTGGCATATTATTGGGCAAATTGGCTGGGGCATATTACATGGCAAATAAGACTGGCATATTATTGGGAAAATTGGCTGGGGCATATTACATGGCAAATAAGACTGGCATATTATTGGGCAAATTGGCTGGGGCATATTACATGGCAAATAACACTGGCATATTATTGGGCAAATTGGCTGGGGAATATTACATGGCAATTAACACTGGCATATTGGGCAAATTAGCAGGGGCATATTAAATTGCAGATAACCTTGGAATATTATTGGGCAAATTTACTGAGTCATATTAAATTGCAGAATAACACTGGCATATTATGGGACAAATTGGCTGGGGAATATTAATGGCAAATAATATTGGAAATGTGTATGTAATGGGGTGATGGAGGCATGTAAATGTGGTGATGGGGCATGTCCTGGTGTGCAACGTGGGTTATGGGTCATGTCGTAGGTGTGCAACGTGGGTAGGGGGGGGGTGCCCAAATTTTGGGATATTGTCTAAATCCTGGCATATTGAGGGGCATAATCCTGGCATATTGAGGGGGAAATCCTGGCATATTGAGGGGGCATCATCTTGGCATATTGAGGGGAAAATCCTGGCATATTGGGTGTCTAAATCCTGGCATATTGAGGGGCATAATCCTGGCATATTGAGGGGGAAATCCTGGCATATTGAGGGGGCATCATCTTGGCATATTGAGGAGAAAATCCTGGCATTTTGAGGGGATAATCCTGGCATATTGAGGGGCATAATCCTGGCATATTGAGGGGCATAATCCTGGCATACTGAGGGGCATAATCCTGGCATTTTGTAAGGGAAAATTCTAGCATATTAAATGGCAAATCCTGGTATATTGTGGGGGAAAATCCTGGCAATATTCGTTATAAAACAAGGAAAAGATGGCCGTGGATGGGGAGGCGATTCGATGATGCAATGGGCCACTTGACTGGATTTGCCCCCCAGGCCTAAGGCTGCCAGCCCTCCCCTGGTTATGACATGATGTATTATCTATTTTATACTCATCCTATCATTGCAAAAATTCTAAAACAACACCTGTAGACTGACCATTGCATATTTCAGGCAAAAATAAAAATATAAAAGTGACTGCTTTTAAACATAGTGATCGCAAGTCTATGTGTTTTTTTTTTTCATTTGTCTTCTCTTTTATTATTTAAATAAAGTCACCTATAGAATATAAAACATGACCCTTATGCATGCTGTGTCATGTTACATTTTATAATACTAGATGACATTTCACAGCACTTTAATAAAAATGATGAATGAACGGATAGGCAACTTTTCAGGCTCATGGAGAATTATTAAACACGTATTTTATTCTGTAATCATACATTTATATATGACATAAAATAAAACATATATTTGGTATGTGCATATGTATTCAATTCAAGGTAGAGCTAAAATATCAACAAAACTATTATCTTGACATACCGTATTTATCGGCGTATAACACGCGCCGGCGTATAACACGCACCTCATTTTAAGAAGGAAATTTCAGGAAAAAAAACTTACATTTCAAATAAAGAACTTTGAAGCCCAATATGCCATTTTAATATGCCAGGATATTGCCCCCAATATGCCATTTAATATGCAGGATATTGCCCCCAATATGCCATTTAATATGCAGGATATTGCCCCCAATATGCCATTTAATATGCAGGATATTGCCCCCAATATGCCATTTAATATGCAGGATATTGCCCCCAATATGCCATTTAATATGCAGGATATTGCCCCCAATATGCCATTTTAATATGCCAGATATTGCCCCCAATATGCCATTTTAATATGCAGGATATTGCCCCCAATATGCCATTTTAATATGCAGGATATTGCCCCCAATATGCCATTTTAATATGCCAGATATTGCCCCTAATATGCCATTTTAATATGCCAGGATATTGCCCCCAATATGCCATTTTAATATGCCAGGATATTGCCCCCAATATGCCATTTTAATATGCCAGGATATTGCCCCCAATATGCCATTTAATATGCCATGATATTGCCCCCAATATGCCATGATATTGCCCCCAATATGCCATTTAATATGCCATGATATTGCCCCCAATATGCCATGATATTGCCCCCAATATGCCATGATATTGCCCCCAATATGCCATTTACTATGCCATGATATTGCCCCCAATATGCCAGGATATTGCCCCTTAGTATGCTCGTTATGCCACCCTCCTCCCCCCCTTCCCCAGACCCCAGCACTTACCTCGTTCCTGCTCCGTGTCACGGTGCTCTGAAGCTGCGTGGCTGTGAGGGAAGCGTTGTGAGCTTCCCTCCAGCCGCGCGGAACAATAAATTTTGTTTTAAAAAAAACACACTTTATTGCTTGCGCGGCTGGAGGGAAGCTCACAACGCTTCCCTCACAGCCACGCAGCTTCAGAGCACCGTGAGACGGAGCAGGAACGAGGTAAGTTTTAGATTTTTTTTTTCGGCGTATAACACGCACACACCATTTTCCCCCTATTTTCAGGGAGAAAAAGTGCGTGTTATACGCCGATAAATACGGTATATAGATGTTGAAGTATGTTACATAAAAAAGAAATAAAAATTCAAAGCATTTGCTTTTACAGTACATGCACGAAGAGAACTGTGTACCATAAAAAACAAACAAATATTCCCTATTTCACCCAAGCTTAGCATTTGACTATTGACTGATTTCAGTATGTGAGGTAAACTTTAATACAGTCAGAACCTTCTTGTATCTCCAAAGGACCCTAGAGAAGCCTGTGTTTATGGGCCTTCAAGATAAGTTTCAGTTTTTTTCTGGCCCTTTGTGGCCATCCTGCTTGATCTTTGATCTTAATTCAAACCGTCTAGATAGAAAGGTATTTATTTTATAATGGTCAGCAAGCTTTTGGCTGCCCACAATGAGAAATGTTTTCTACAGCAGGTGTTATACAGATAACACATTTGGGTGACCATGTGTCCAGGAATTGGACTTTATGTCACATGTCCCATGCAACGTTTTGAATGAGAGCTCTCAGTGTCAAGGCAGCTTCAGCTTTATAGGTGCACTTTAAACTTCTCAATGTTCTAAAGCCTCTTCTGATTGGCTGAGGAATGCCTTCATATGGATCTGCAGCAGCCTATCTTATCTCCTGCCTGCAGCCATCACCAGGAGCGGACTGGGACAGTTCTTTGTGGCTGTTTCACCAAAGGACTTTAAGTGCGTAACAGTTCATTGCTGTCAGGCGCTCCATCAGAATATGTTAGTATTAGGGGGTGCTGGAGTGTTTAAGGGCCTGTTTAGGGTTAGGGTATTTGGGTAAGTATTATGTATTAGTGTTAGGGGTTAGATTTATGGTTGCCATTAGGGGTAAGTTTTATGGTTAGTATTGGGGATTGGGGTTCGGGGTAATTATTAGGAATAGTGTTTGTGGTTAAGGGTACTTTTAGGGTAAGATGTTGTTAATATATTTAAAGGGGGTGGGTATTTGGTGCTGACAGTCAGCTCTCAGTCAACTGCTACAGTGTACTCACCATGAATAACTGTCCTATTCGGTAAAAGGTGAGTTGCAAGCAGGGCAGGGCTGGCAGCCTTAGGCCTGGGTGGCAAATCCAGTCAAGTGGCCCATTGCACCATCGAATCACCTCCCCATCCACGGCCATCTTTTCCTTGTTTTATAACGAATATTGCCAGGATTTTCCCCCACAATATGCCAGGATTTGCCATTTAATATGCTAGAATTTTCCCTTACAAAATGCCAGGATTATGCCCCTCAGTATGCCACGATTATGCCCCTCAATATGCCAGGATTATGCCCCTCAATATGCCAGGATTTAGACACCCAATATGCCAGGATTTTCCCCTCAATATGCCAAGATGATGCCCCCTCAATATGCCAGGATTTTCCCCCTCAATATGCCAGGATTATGCCCCTCAATATGCCAGGATTTAGACACCCAATATCCCAAAATTTGGGCACCCCCCCTACCCACGTTGCACACCTACGACATGACCCATAACCCACGCTGCACACCAGGACATGCCCCATCACCACATTTACATGCCTCCATCACCCCATTACATACACATGTCCAATATTATTTGCCATTAATATTTCCCAGCCAATTTGCCTAATAATATTCCAAGGTTATCTGCCATTTAATATGCCCCTGCTAATTTGCCCAATATGCCAGTGTTAATTGCCATTTAATATTCCCCAGCCATTTTGCCCAATATGCCAGTCTTATTCTGCCATTTAATATTCCCCAGACTATTTATCCAATATGCCAGTGTTATTCTGCCATTTAATATGCCCCAGTAAATTTGCCCAATAATATTCCAGTGTTATTTGCCATGTAATATTCCCCAGCCAATTTGCCCAACAATATGCCAGTGTTATTAGCCATGTAATATTCCACAGCCAATTTGCCCAATAATATGCCAGTGTTATTAGCCATGTAATATTCCACAGCCAATTTGCCCAATAATATGCCAGTGTTATTTGCCATGTAATATTCCCCAGCCAATTTGCCCAATAATATGCCAGTGTTATTAGCCATGTAATATTCCCCAGCCAATTTGCCCAATAATATGCCAGTCTTATTTGCCATGTAATATTCCCCAGCCAATTTTCCCAATAATATGCCAGTCTTATTTGCCATGTAATATTCCCCAGCCAATTTGCCCAATAATATGCCAGTCTTATTTGCCATGTAATATTCCCCAGCCAATTTGCCCAATAATATGTCAGTCTTATTTGCCATGTAATATTCCCCAGCCAATTTGCCCAATAATATGCCAGTGTCCCCCCCCCCCCCCCTTTCCCATCTCTTACCTTTTTCCCTGGTGGCTACTGGCAGGACTTCCCTGGTGGCAAGTGGCAGGAGGACTTCCCTGGTGGCTAGTGGCAGGACTTCCCTGGTGGCTAGTGGCAGGAGGACTTCCCTGGTGGCTAGTGGCAGGAGGACTTCCCTGGTGGCTAGTGGCAGGAGGACTTCCCTGTTGGCAGGCAGCATGGTCCCTCCATGCTGCCTGTTCGGCCTCCCGGCGGTTGTGCCTACAGGTCACGTGATCGGCGCGCGTCTGACGTCAGAGCACCGATCACGTGACTGTCGGCACTTCCGTGTCATACTGCACGGGGAGCCGAACAGGCAGCACGGAGGTTTTTCTGTGCTGCCTGTTCGGCTCCCCGTGCAGTTTTGCAGGCAGAGCGGAGGTGAGAGGGGATCTTCCGATCCCTTCTCACCTCCGTCTCTGCCTGCAAGCGTGTTTTTTTTTTGTTTTTTGTTTTTTTTAATCACTGGCCCAGCGGCCGTGTTTTACAAACATTAGGGTGGCCTGGGGGGCAATTGCCTCCCTGCCCCCGGCCCAGCCCGCCCCTGGTTGCAAGTGAGTTGAAGTGAGATGAATATTTCAACTCGCAAATTTAGTTGTAGACTGTGAGTTTGCTTAGTAGTGGAAACTCACCAGGTTTTAAACTACTAAATGTATAGTTAAAATGTTAGGATGAAACCTTCATCTCACCTGCAATTCACCTTTTAGTGAATATAACAAAATATAGACGGTCAGCTGCAGAAAAATACTCATTGAAAGGTACAAATGGATAGTGAATAATCATTAAAGTTTTATTTAGCATAAAAGGACTAACCAAAAAATACCCCAGTGGTACAAACGTCTTGTGTGTTTTGCATCTCCGGTAGGCACTTACTCATTTTTTTAGTGAATAGACCCTGAATGTATGTATGTGTGTGTATGTGTGTTTATGACTGTGAGTATAAGTGTTTCATCTTGCTTTACCTAAAAATGCACACACAATAACAAAGATATATCCAATCAGTGAAATTTCACTTGTGGGTCTGTTTAAAGACTGCCCTGAATACATATGTGTATATATATATATATATATATATATATATATATATATGTATATATATATATATATATATATATTGTGAGCGAAAAAGTAGAATAGTGGTTGATGGAAGATACATCAGGCCTGATTTGCTAAACAGCAACCTGTGAATTTTCAGTTAAATGCCCCAGGGAGAGATGTTAAAGTTTGCAATATACATTGCTGATGCTCTGCAAACCACGGTATGGGTCCCTGGGGCGGAGTATTTGGAGAGTAGGGTGGGCCAATGCTCCAACAGCACTAGTTGCTGTGTAACAGACCAGGATTTGGATTTGACTTAAGAGTTTCCTAATTGGCACTCACCTGTAGCTAGTCAATTAGCAGGCAGGCCTTTAAAAGAAGAGATCAGCCCGCTGCAAGGGAAGAAAAAAGGCCAGGTAGGAGAGCTGAAGGAGAGAGAACAACACTTTTACCACATTGGTAAGTGGGAAAGCCACCCAATTGTAGATAGTGATTTCTGTCTAGTAAGAGCAAGGAATTTTGTTTTGTTTATTATTTAAAGCAGCTGTTTTATTATCAAATAAAAAAGGAAAACCGAACTGAATGTGTCCTGGACTTTGTATACCCTAGAAGGCTGTGGTTTATTGTAAGAACTGTGGCAAAATCCTACCTGTAAAAGAGGTGGTTTGTTACAATATGCACGCACGCACACGCACACACACACACATCCACAAGAGCATTTTTTTATTTTTGATTAAAGCACAGCCAATCACAGGAGAGCTCTCCGCTCTTATTAGCCAATCACAAGGGATGAATGTATTTGTTCTCTGATTGGCAGCAGGGATTTGGCTTCAGCCATCACCATTATTCATTCACAGGATAAACAATGTTTAGGTGAAGGGGCTTCATTCTCTGGATGTACCTCTGATATCCTTAGGAGTCAAGGCAGCCTTAATCACACGAATTGCCAAATTTCTTGATTGTTAATTTGTAAAGAATTGTGTGGTTTTGATATATTTATTTATTAATGTATATGTTTTAATGCTAAAATTCTTCATAAACGCTCACAAATGTTTATCCTGTTTTAAGTCAAATAAATGAATTTGTACTAAAGGGACCCCACGTCCTGATTGTTTATATTATTGAGAATATAACATGATCTGTACGTTGTGCTAGCAGAATTACAAACAAATGCATACATTAAAAACATTTTTTTTTTTTTTTTTAAAGTAATGAGAGGTAAAATGCTCAAAGCTATTAGGCATCCGAGTTTGACTTAGTATCAAAATGAAAGACCTCCCCGAGCTATTCTCGAATTTTAGTGAATAGACCTAAGAGTGTGTTTAGCTTTGGTTTTCTCTCAAGACAATGAGATTCCTGTCAGTCAACAGATGTGGGTGCTTATAACCACATTTTGACCTAAGTGTTATGTGAGATTGTCAAAAACATTTCGGAAACCTTTTTATATTGTAAGATTTTACAATCAACCAATCAAAACAGTTATTGTGTCATGTGACCATGCACTGTGCCAAAAACTTGGCACTACCACCTGATCAGGTAACCAATACAAAACAGCCCGTGTGCCAAATATAGCCCATCTAACATAACTGCATATTTTACATTACCTCTAAAAATGCATGGTTACACATATATGTTACACATGCTGCAGACAGAGCATGCAAAGTGCAGCCCAGCAGTATGTAGGATGGATATACGCACAGACAGAATCCAATTAATTAATCATGGTAGGTACTGTGAGATCTCCACCCTGATTCATTAATTGGATTCTGTCTGTGTATACATACATCCTACATACTGCTGGGCAGCACTTTGCATGGTTTTTCTGTAGCATGTGGAACAAATATGTGTCCCTGGAAACATGGCCAATGTTGGCAACTATGTAAATGTGTAGTTTTTGTTTGAAATAAAAGTATTTTACATTGCTTTTGTATTAATGCTAAATAAACAAACACATTTGTCTATGGCTATATCATTGCTGTAAATGAAACATTTTCATGTGGCCCATGCACACATGCATTTTCCAGTTATATGGCCCACTTAAGTAAAAACGTGGACACCCCCATATCCAGTCTATTTAGCTATGTTTGTTACTTTTGCTCCAGGGGACAATATCCTTCTACTTTTCAGATTTTAGCCAGGATCCAATTTTGATATCTACAAGAATATTATTTTTGTGTTTCAAAATACAAAATACATGTACTAAATAAAAACGACCAAACCCTTTAAGTGCCAGAAGCGTGTGATCCACTGTTTTACTTCTGATCATCAGGCGCTCACTGGGTTAAGCCTCTTTTTCTTGTTTAGTCTGCCTTCCTGTGGAAATCACAGCACTATGTCATCACTTTGACAACATCTGGATCTAATTATGAGCCACATGATCGGCATTTTCTTTTCTTTACTGCCATGCTTTTCCCCTTGAGAGTGCAAATATTCTCTATATGATACGTTAGCTGCATGACCTGCACATAGAGCATTGGCTGTTAGGCCATGAATGGCCCCCTTGTTCTCAGTTTAAAGCAGCAGCAGGCCCCTGACTTTGATATCTGTGTGCTAACTTGATTTAACCTCCCACTTTTGCTGTACAAAGAGGTGTTTGGTGCTTCCATAGGTTCTTGCAATGTCTTGTAAGAGAAACAAGTAACTATACTTAGACTTAGCGATACATAACATAACAGCACATAAATGGCAGATTTGCATACACGACGCAGTGGGATCTTTCAGTGCAGTACAAAACACAGACATTTACATTGTCTCCTGTTTCTGATACTGACCGAAACCATTTAAGTATTAACATATTACAGTCTGTGGTCTCTTGTTTATGACCTCACCTGTACTGGATATGCAAATGATACATTTCACATTGAAATTAGTTCATTTGCATATCAAACCACAGGTGATGCCATGAACAGGAGGCACTACAGCTACATTTAACATGCATTATTCTCTTCAGTTATGCTTTTGCTGGCAATTATGCTAACACAATGCATTTTTCTCTCCATTCATAATTTAAAAAAAAATGTTTAAGTGGAAGAGTCCCTTTAAGGGTATCACTCTTTCAGTACGTGTTCTCCCTGTGCAATTGCCATGGTTGACCATTGACCTTTTTTTTTTCTAAGGTCTTTATACATGAAATAGGGGACTGCAAAGACTTGAAAAGGGAATTTTAAACTGAAGGCTAAAGTAGCGGAGTTGAAACCGATTTAGTTGAAGGGGAGAATTTTTCCAACTCTGCTACTTTGGTCTTAAGTTTGAAATCCCCTTGTCAATTCCCTCTTTCAAGAATAAAGCAAAAATGTAATGCTTTCAAAAACACGTGCTTTACTCTCAGAGAAATGTAAATTATGGTCTTCTGGCTTTCAGCTAAAAAAGAAATGTATTTTAGTAACAGAACTTCAGATGTCCTTTAGTGCCAACATTTAGGGGAAGTGCTACATAAAGGAACAGTGATTTTTATGTACTCCTATCTGCAAACTATCCTGACCACCTTTCTCCTCTCCTACCCAAATACCGGTAACTCCTTAACTCCTCCCCATTGCCTACCTTTTGTTGACTCAGTAAGAGGGTTTCCTGGTGGAAGGCAAATATTAGTTACCCACTATGACCATGGTAGTAGTAGCTATCAGACCAGCATGTACCTGCTCAACATGAGAACTTCAGTTTACAATTGCTGGAGTGGTAAAGATTAGCCACAACTACCCCAGTCTACAATTCCTATGCTGTACAGCCAGTAATGGCTGACTGTATATTATACGATGCTGAGGTCGACACCAAAAAAGTTAGTGTGTAGGCCACCATAACCCCCAGTCTATAATTACACTTCCCATGAATTTAGCTAGCAATTATAGATCCACTCAACAAAAGGCATTAAAGAGAGAATTGCAGGGTATTGAGATTGAAATTACAAACTTTAGGCCATTCAGCTGAATGGGATAATTTTTCTAACTTGGCTACTTTGGCCATAAGCTTAAAATTCCCATCACAATTTGCTGCAATTCTCTCTTTAATGAATAAGCCCTTACTGTTGCTATGGGATCCCACCTGTCAGATGAGACCAAAGTGAGGGCTGGTTACAATTATCATTATCAGGTCTGTAAAGACTCTGATCTGGTCTCTACTTCTTTGTCCATGGTGCCTGATCACTCTGTGATTGGGGCTCAGATGACTCTGTGATCAGGGCTTGGATCACAAAATCACCACTCTGGTGCTTTCGTCCTTAAGGATTAAAGCACCATCCAGCATAACGGGGTTACATTTTCAATTAAAATGAAATCACTTTGTTACCACTGTGCTGAAATTACTCACTTATGATGAGAAATAGCATCAGCAAACTTTGACAATTAATTTACTGCACTGATTACGTTTACCAGATAATTTGCGAATACCATTCAAACCTTTTGCTCAAAGCGTTTGCTAAATCAATGATAGTCACGTCAATAAATCTTTCTGTGCTGAGAAGATAATGAGTAAGACCCAGTGTGAACAAGAAATTTGTGCGGTCTGACAGTGTTGTATATAATGTTATATTTATTATGACAAATCTCATCTCCTCAAAAATGCCTTGCAAACTGCATCAAAGTTGTACTGCTATTTTTTTAAAGAGAAAGTAAACCCCAAAAATAATATTGCTGGGAGCAGGGGGGCAGAGCCTTTAACTACTGTGTGCAGTGAATTTATTTTTATCTCAATGCATTCTCAATGGTGGTGGGATTCAGGATTTATTTTTATCGCAGCTAGACGTTTTTTATGTTGAATTACAGAACATCTGTAGCTTTAAGAAAATGTGCTCTTTCCTTGCTTACTGTGTATATTTGAAGCCTGAGCACCAGGGACGCCACCAGGAATTTCAGGGCCCCTTACTGAACAAATTTTCTGGGCCCCCTACCCCCCCCCCCCCCCGATAATATCTCCCACTCGCCCCACCTACCATCAAAAGCATGTTATCCCGGTCTAGTGTAATATGGAGGGTGGTTGGGAGCAATTGGTCAATATACCAGTAATATTTTGCCACTCAATATGCCAGTAATATTTTGCCACTCAATAAGTCAGTATTTTGCCACTCAGTATGCCAGTATTTAGCCATTCAGTATGCCCTTCTTTTGCCATTTAATATACCAGTATTTTGCCTCTCAATATGCCATTCTTTTGCCATTTAATATGCCAGTATTGTGCCACTTAATATGCCAGTATTTTGCCACTCAGTATGCCAGTGTTTAGCCACTCAATATGCCAGTATTTTGCCATTTAATATGCGAATATTTTTCCCCTCAATATGCCATTTAATATGCCAGTATTTTGCCCCTCAGTATGCCATTCTTTTGCCCATTTAATATGCCAGTATTTTGCCCCACAGTATGCCATTATTTTGCCATTTAATATGCCAGAATTTTGCCCCTCAATATGCCATTCTTTTTTTTAATTTAATATGACAGTATTTTGCCCCTCAGTATGCCATTCTTTTGCTATTTAATTTGACAGTATTTTCCCCCTTAATATGCCAGCGTTATGCTCGTTGTGTGCCACCCTCCTACCCTTCTTACCTGCTTGCTGCTCTGTCTCCCGGTGCTCTGCTGTTAAGCCGGTCCGCGGCTGTGAGGGAAGCGTTCTGCTCTCCCCTCCAGCCGCGCGGCTTCAATAAAGTCTGTTTAAAAAAAAAAAACACTTTTTATTTATTTTTTACAAACTTTATTGAAGCCGCGCGGCTGAATGGGAGCGCAGAACGCTTTCCTCACAGCCGCGGACTGGCTTAACAGAGGGGAATTTTAATTTTTTTTCTGGCGTGACCTGAGCCCGTTTCGCCCGTCACCCCCTGATGGCGGGCCTGCTGAGCATGCTACTAGTGACAGGTGCTTCATAGTGATGTCTAGAGAAAGTTTATAACTTGGAAAAGTATCCCAGTAAATGCAACATATAGAGGACCATGTGGGAAAGTCCCTCATGATTGATGCTCGGGCAATACACTGTTCACAGTTGTCATTTCATTTAAACTATCTGTAAAAAACAGTGAAGTGTGTCTTCGGCACTCCAAGGGTTATTTTACAGTGCTGCTACCTATTTAGGGTTGTACCCTCCAAATACACCACCTCAGTTGGAATTTGTGCAAAATTGAGAAATAATGGTGTGCATACCAGTGAAATAAAATGACACTTAGCTTTGTAGATTATCTTGCACAGATTTCGTATACATGAAACAAAACACAAAAGAAACCATGTAGTGTAGATAGTCATGATTGAATTAGGCACTTCTTTCTAATCTCTGTTAGGGAGCCACTCATCCAGGCTCTTGGCATAGGGGCAAGTGGGCAGTGTAAGTGAGGGTCTCCCCGGATGGATTTAGCGAAATCAGGTTGGTAGGAGAAATGAAGAGGAAAGAGGATCCAGAAATATATTACAAAGTTTAATAAAAGAAAACAGTAACTGCTTACATTAAAATCAATACCATGTGCTGTCCATGAAGGATTTTCTCTGTAGCTCAAACGTAGAAACTGCGTATTCCAGATATGTTTTCATTAAAGGCTCCTCCCACTTTCGATGACAACATAAACTATCTGTGTCTACCTGGGAAACTGGATCTTCCTCTCGCAGTGGCAGAATGCACATGTAAATAATGTTGTTTCAGAGATTACGCTCCCATGTAAACAAAATGTTATTAGGACTTGCCAACATTGGCATATTTTGAAACAGTGATGAACTGTTTTGAATGCAAAGTTAACCCAAATCATGCCCTATCAACAATCCAAACATGATGTGTAGCAGCAAAGATGCCCTCTGTGGTCAGCAATGTCACCGTCCGATGGCAATGCTCACTGCTAATATTGGTGGTGAGTATGCCTGACATAAAACAGAAAAACAGGTTCTGTTTCTGCAAAATGAGAGTGGCAGGTCATAAAGACCTACTTGCACACTAAATAAATAAAATGACAGACTGCATGAAAACAGCAGCAGAATAATAAAACATATTCCACCTATACACATACTATTTATATTAATTGGCACCATCACGCTTACTGTGTGTAAATTTGTCATCACAATAAAGAAAAATCAAGGATTGTAATGGGCTCTTTATTTGATTGATCCACAGTGGTACATGAAGCATATACAGAGGAAATGCAATACATGGCAATTTATTAGATCTATACACTGTCTAATTGGAAATGTCATCACAGTGAAGGCAGTCTGAATTGCTTAATATAATCCGGCTCTGATATAAACACAGGTTTAGAAATATGTGATTAAACATTATTTAGAAATTTTGACACATCTCCTAACATCTTGAAAATTAAATGTAGGTTCATTCACTCATCCCTATTGGAAATCATTCACTACTTCTGTTTGGTTTCAAATACATTTCCTTTGCTTTTCTGAACCATGAAAAAGAGAAATGAAACTTTGCATTAACTCAAACATTATGCATTTTCAATCAGATAAGCCTTCACAATCCCAGCAATCTGTATTGTTTGTGATTCATTTCAAAATGAGCAGACCTTTAACCTGTTCCTGCACAAGAACATGCTGTGCCATGCTCAAAGACATGGACCAGATGACTATGAAGATGGCATAGAATGTCATCTGAACACAGCCCGCCATGATGCCCCATGTGGCGAATCCTCTGCCAAAAACCACAGCATGATCTCTGAGTGTGAGGCCACTCAATGTGTCCTCAGCTCAGAAAGGCCAAATTCAACCGACCTTCAAATTGACCAACTGTTACATTTAGCAAAACCACTCCATGCTCAAACTTCTGGTTTTCACAGGTCCTTCCAATGTTACAAGAGAATAGTGATGCTGGTGGGCATTGAGATTTTCATGCAGAGACCCACAGGGTCCATAAAGACCCCAATTGAGTCACTGCTTCCGATAACTCTTGGATCTGGTCCAAGGACATAAATTTGTACTTATGGTGTTTTGATGTTTGTGGGTTAATTTATATCTTAGTCACTGAGTTAATTCCATTTTATGGTGATTGTTTTCAATATTGATACACTGGCATTCAGTGTGTTAATTGAATAGCTTAAAGGGGTATACTTAATTCCTATAAGCAAACATGCTAGCCTTATCGTGAGGGGGGGTCTTCTCCACCTCTAAAATATGAGGTTAACTTTCCAATTACTGAAAATAGCATTTAATAATTCAATGTTATAAGTCAATCTCTGTAAAATGAATGTGTCCAGTTTATACAGTATAAGTTCCTCTTCACTAATCAAAATTTGAAATTGGGTGAAAAATAAATGAATCATTTGCTGCATGTTAGACAGATGAGGATTGGAAAAAAAAAATGCGTCTTGCTGTGTTTCCGAGAAGGTAGTGGCTGATAACTTTTCCCATGGCAAATAAAATGTGGTTTGGCCAATTTAATGTTACTAGGCCTATGGTAAATACGTCAATGATGTTTTGTGCAAATCAGGCAGTTTCCTTATTCAGGGAAGCACTTGTGTGGCAATTTTATGTGCTGTTTACAGTACAATACATTAACATTTATGTTTATAGCGACAACAATTTACGTAGTACTAGGTACAGAGTATAGAGGCGGACGACATACTGAGTTACATGAACAAGATCAGACTGATCCATGAGGTAGAGAGCCCTGCTCACAAGCTTACAATCTAGAGTGAGTGAGGGACATGAGGGACAAAAGGGAGTGAAGAGGTCAAAGGGAAGGTGGTGGTAGTACAGTATCAGGGATGGTTGGAGCTAGGTGGGTTTGGCCAGAGACTAATTATGTGTGGTCTAGCTGGATAGTGACGCTGTCTGTCACGAAACACGTCGAGTTTGTGTGTTCTACTCAAAGCGAAACTACAATTCCCGACTTACCTATCACCAACTTCCAGATTTGGAGACTATCTTGCCGGCTATACTACCATAGAGCTCCTTATACCACGGACTAAGTCGCGTGTTGCAAGTTTGTTTTGATTCCGACACTTAAGATCCCTGACAGTTCGTTTTTTTAATCCTGTAAGTAAGTTTTAAAGAGCAAATAAATCTGAATATTTGTTACAATCTTCACTATTTGGTTTTGCCTTTTCCTTACAGATTATACTTATAAGAAGAATTGTGTGCTTCATCGGCTTGACCACCCCGCTTTGGCTGCATCTTCATTATTATTATTTTTTTATATATCTTTATCATCCAACTCTATATTATTATCTTTATTTATTTTCTATTTATTTTTCTTTTTTTCATTGCTTATGCTTTACAACCATTTAGTTATGTAGTTATATTTTTTTGTTGCTTTGAAGCAAATTTCTTTAAAACAAGTCTGATATCTGCAACTAATTTAATTTGCAACACTATTTTTGTTTTTGCATGTGCTGTATTCTATATCTAGTATTGCTTATACATTTTGTTATATATTGCTTTGCTCTTTTTTGTGTGTTAGCTTGGGAGTGTGTCTTTGTGCATACCAGGTTTATCCTGATTATTCACTATTCTTTAGCTCATAAGGTATTGTGTAGTATACCTACACGCACTCCTGCCCACTTAAGATCTAATTTTCACTCTCAGCCTTTGACTTACCTTTTTGGGTGCGGTCTCTCCCCTTTCTAGCTGGATGAGTTATAAGCTTCCTATTCCTAACAGTGTTTGAAGAGAGTGATGTTTCACATATTATCAGTTAGATATAAGTAGTTGGTCAAATGCTGATCTCATGTAATGTTCTCCAACTTATATGTTACTACGCTGAACAAAATAGGTACATATTTATATACATAGCTTATTTATATGTTGCAAATGCATTAGGTCAACAGAAGATGGAAAGAAAGTTATGGGAAGACAATTATCATTACGTAGCACAGTAGCGATGGGTATCGGGGGGGGGCAGAGGGTGCTCATTGTCAGGGAGAGTTGTCTCTTGCACATTTGATTTAGGGATTTTGGGAGGGTGAGGAGGCTGCAGATGGCAAAGGCGATTGTAAATGCAAAGTTGACACTTCAGTTACATGCGGGTTGGTGCATCACATTGTAAGGGATAAGATGATAATACAGTATGATACAGGTACCTTGTTATAGGAAGTGATCATTCAGTTACATGCGGGTTGGTGCATCACATTGTAAGGGATAAGATGATAATACAGTATGATACAGGTACCTTGTTATAGGAAGTGATCATTCAGTTACATGCGGGTTGGTGCATCACATTGTAAGGGATAAGATGATAATACAGTATGATACAGGTACCTTGTTATAGGAAGTGATCATTCAGTTACATGCGGGTTGGTGCATCACATTGTAAGGGATAAGATGATAATACAGTATGATACAGGTACCTTGTTATAGGAAGTGTTCATTTGGTATTATGCTGGCTGGTACATCACAATGTGATAAGGGATAAGATGATGATATATGAACCTTATTATAGGAAGTGCCCATTAGTGTCACATTCTGTGTGAGAAAGAATGGGGTTTTGAAGAGACAGGGTGTGACATATTTCAAAGTTTAGCTGGCACATATGACCAAGGAAGCATTATAAGTTATACTCTCTGTGGGTAATACACACACAATACTGGAACCGGGTATAGTGTATAATGTTACCATGGTTAATGCCAAACTAGCCGGAAAGCTGAATTTCCCATGACTCTCGGCCAGTATGTTAAGCATCATGGGAAAGAAGTACTCAACAACAATACTGCTAACGGTTAGCTATTACATGATTATGAAATGGCACTGCAGCTGCTGCAGAATACACAACTCATAATTCTCATTCATCCAGTTAGTTGGTTTGCCCCCTCCTAGAAAAAATCCTGTGGACCCCCATGACAGTGGCATATCTGGATCAGCAAACTTACCTGCACTTTTACCCAAGATCATGTTAAATAGAGAAGCTCTGTTGGTTACCACTTTCTCTCAATATCACATAATTCTTAATGCATGTGTGTGTTAGCCAGCATCTTTGAGGACCTTAATGTGTATGTAGTGATACCAGTTTCAGAGCCTGGATTCAGACTATGGTTCCTGGCCTAAATGTGTCTCCAGAAATGTTCCCTGATGAGATGTTTTGAAAATGTTTTCAACATGTTTTCCAGTTGCCCTTATATTTCTCAACCAGAGTACAGTGAAAAGCCATTTATCCAAATCTTATCTAACTAATCCTTATCCTATGTGCCTTTATCTAACCACTTATAACTAGCAACCATTAACCCATACACTTGACAAAAAAGACAGTGACAAGCTAATAACCCAAACAGCTGATTTATATCTTGTACATTTTATATGTTACAATGTAGTACATGATCCCTATGTATTTGAAATGTGTGATTTCTGAAAAAACACTTTCTAAATAAATAAAGTACTACATAAACACAAACCAAATAAAGTACATGGCTAATTCAGTTTTCTAACTTGGCTACTTTGGCCTTAATTTGGAAATCCCCATTTCCGATTCATTGCTATTCTTTCATGAATAAAATCCTTATTGGACATGATAAGAGTTGAGCATTAGGCCCGATTTGTATTTAACTGAATGATAAAATGATCATCCCACCTATTCCAGACACCCTGTTATCTTGGTTCTAAGGGTAACCCATCCTATTTACACCGACTCCTTAGATAAAGAACTAGTGTGGGACCAGTAACAGCATTATAAGGATGCTTAATCAAAACAAATTAGAAATCATACACACCATTTGTCTCAAAACACCAGTAGATTGGCTTTTTAATTGAATGTAATTACAAATATCATGCCTTCCAGGGAAAGCATTTGTTTAAAAGCTATAAATTACACACTGTGGTTGAAATAACATTTTCCCTTTAAACAGCTGCATTTTTTGAACCTGCAGTTGAAACCAGGGCAATCCTGTTTGTCAGAGACCTATTTCACAGAAGTCACTGGGAAAACGCCATGTTTATGTCATGGACTTGGACATATGTTTTATTCTTTTGAAAGGATGCCATATTGTAAGAGAGTGGGGGAGTTAATGTGAAACCACTAACTTGTATCCAAGTTAAACATGATATTACTCTGCAAGTTTAAAGCCTATGCCAGTTCTCACATAAAAATAGGCTCTTCAACAGGTCTGTATTGAGGCCAGTGAAAAAGGCCTACTAGAATAATGAGATCACAGTTGCCATGGAAATTACTGCATGTGACCCACCACATCTGCTAGTTATTGTGGAAGATATATATGAGTGGGAAAAAGAATCAAGTACTTTCTGCAATGGCAAGCATAATCTAAGCCAGAGGAATTTAACACTTTAAAGAAAAATACTGAAACGAGTATTCATTTTTGTTTATTCTAAGCCAATATTCATAACAGCTTTTACACTTCAGTCATGTCCACCAAACTAACTTTGTTAAACTATCTGTCACATTTTCCCCATTCTGCAATTATTTTATGCTCATCAGGTGAGAGGGGGGGGGGGGGGGGGGGCAGTATTGCTTTCTGTATCCTTATCCTTACTTTTGTACCCTCTATCTTGCTTAAAAATATTTTTTTGTTCTCCTTTTCCCACAATTTACTTCATGTATATCTTCATGTGCTATCTCCCTTCTATCTGGAATTCCCAAACCTCAATATTTTTCCCACCAAATTGTCACAAAGTAATTGGTGAAAATGTGTGTACAGAGGAGGGGGAATTGCCACCCCCCCCCTCCCCCTCCCCACGTGACCTGGGAATTTTAACAGAACCACTGGAGTAGCAGCAAGGGAGGGGCTGTGTTGGTCTCCCTCTAGTTGCTGTTATTCAGATGCATTGAATCTCTGCTTGGGCAGATATAGCTTGCATGCTGCAGACACACTGTTTATTTTAAATATGTATTGCAGCTGGGGTTAGTTAACACTACAGCTGCTGGACCTACATTTTCCATTACTCTCAGACAGTCTGGTACATTAAACATTATGGAAAAGTGAATACTCAACAGCTGGACTGCTAGATATTTTATCATTGTGAATTGCTACTGTAGTTGCTGAGGGATGCACAACTCATGATTCTCATCCATCCATTTGGTTGGCTGAGGATCATGAGCAATGTAATAGCAGGACATGGAGTGACAAAAGGTTAGCCACCACTGCTGCACAACTACCAAGTTTCCTATTAAGGTTCTGAGCCATTATGTCCCGTTAATACGTTAATACACAACACAGCATTAACTTAACGTTTGTTGACTTCAACTCCAGTGAAGTTAAACAAGCAACATTGCTAGTTGATTATTATGGGAATAGTAGCTAATTGTAGATGAGGCTGTGGGGGCTACACTAGAGGGTCTACTCAATATAGACAGATCTGGCCTCAATTGGAGCCAGATGGCAAAGTGGCTGAAATCCAGCTACTCAATAATGTTGATTTCAAGACCAAAACAGCTGTTTGGGCCATTCATAAGCCAAAACATTGAAAACATTCAGATTGGGCCAATTACATCATCAGATGCATAGATTTTCAGCTACCCAATATGTGCCAATCACCCCTAAAAATGCCCTTAACTCAGGAAACCTACACAAAATTCACCCATATCAATTCTCCAGAAGTATAGAAAAATTAAGTAAACATATTTTAAACAGAAAAATATTCCAGTACAATTATAATTTATTCATGTTGTATATTTACATATATGTTGGTGACAGGACTCAAAAATGTTGTACCCTTTGTGACAACGGCTGATTTAGTATTTTTTGTTTGTAATAGTTTGTATTTAGCTGTAATTTTCCTTTTTTTCATTTAATGTACCCACACATATTATCGTCATAAAGGTGTTTCTTTAGATGACATTATTTTTTATCATATCTTATAATTTACCAACAAAAAAATCATAAAATACGATGAGAAATGTAAGATTTGTTTTTTTTTTATATACAGTTACAAGCTTCCAGATCCCTCGCTGGCTACAGAGCAGACTAATACCATTCAGTATGGTGCCCGCAATCACTGCATAGCCCCCAGAGGCCAAATTTTGGTGTTGTTTGATACCTTGATTTAGAGGCACCATAGCAACACCTGCTAAGCATAAACAGCGACCGTTGATTGCTGCCTATGCTGGATTCACTGCAGGAAATACCAGGTATGTGCTCTATCAGTGGCAGTACCTGGTACATCCATATTGATGAAGGGGTAAATTTACTTTTTTTCTGTATTTAAATAATGTATCATGTAATTTCTGGGCCATTTCAGGAGTGCTCCCATTGACTATAAAACTAATAGCTGAGGTCCTCTCGAAGTAAGCCAAAGTCCTCTCCACAGGATCCTACAGGGAGGATCAAGGCTACCAATTTGTAGCACAACATTTGGGTGTTCTCTTCCCACCAAAGTGCTGCGACTATGTACAGACTTTGGGTTAATGATTTTAGCTCTGAAAATCTGATCTCTCTGATTAGCCCCTTAAGTCTACAGTGCAAACACTAACTTTGTTAATAGCATCTACAATAATATTAAGTCAGTTATATAGCAGTTATAAACTGGGGTTGTGGTGTCATCCACTACTAACGCTTTTGTTGTAGACTGCAGCTACAATCAGCGGTTACTGGCTGAACACCTTAGGAATTTTAGTCTGTGGCAGGTACATGCTGGTCTTTTAGCTACTACTACCATGGTCATACACTTTTTTATTTTAACCCCTTAAGGACAGGAACATTTAGGACAGGAACATTTTTTATTTTTCTAGACAATGGCTATTTTAACATATCTGTGCTGTTTGTGTTTAGCTGTAATTTTATTCTTTGTGATTTGCTGCACCAACACAAATTATATATTGTTTTTATTCGGATAAGAAGGGCTTTCTTTAGATACCCTTATTTTGATAATATCATATAAAATACTATAAAAAATAATAATAAAGTACGGTGAAAAGTAAAAAAAAACACCATTTATCCTACTTTTATTTGAAAAATCTTTACCTCATCTACAAAAGACATTGACAAAACCTGCTAAATAGATTCTAGTATTTCTCCTGAATACCAATACACCACCCATGCATAGGTTTGTCGGGTTGTTTGGGGGCTAAAAGGCCTTATTTGGGAGTTGTGCTTTGGAATTGTGACATGTAGACAACCTGCGCCCATTTGATACATTTTTTAATCCAGCCATTGTATTTTACCCAATTCTACCACCAGTCTTTGTTAACGTTTGTGGTAGTCACACTTTTGTGTTTTTTCATATACATTGTATTTCAGACATGAGTTCACAGATTTTGATATGACGTGCCATCTCTACAGGCAGAGCTCCCTTCTACCTGGCTGATGTGGTCGCTCAGGAGAGCAACCACCAATGGAAAAGTAAGTTCTGCTGGTGTTGCAAAGCAATACCCTCAGTGCTTAGGACTGAATTTTAGTTTGCTTCCTAAGCACACGTGTGCAGCCGGTGCCGCCATTTTTAAATGGCTGCTACCATCAATCTGGGGATTTTGCCTCTATTGGTCACTTTCTTTGCTCTTTTTAGTGCCTGACGTGCCAGGCACGTCAATTGTCACTAACTGCAATCTTCTGCATGAGGTGCCTGGCACATTATTTGTCACAAAGTGGTTAATGGATAGCCCTCCAGTAAAGCCCTCTCCTGAGCCAAAGGTAGGCAATGGAAAGGAGGTATTGGGGTGGGAAGGATATTTTGGGGGAGCAGAAGGATGGGAACACTAATAATATAGTATGAATTTATTATTCTAGAACTAATGCCAAATGTTCAGGAGAGAAATACATCAAAATAGGTAATAATTGTTTCATACCTAACCAGGAATCTAATAACAGAGAAGCAGCACTAACTAGTATAAGTAAAAATAACCACAATTTTTTTTGGGTGAATTACAAAAGGCAAACGTAAAAAAAAACAAAATATATTTCAGAAGATACATTATAATAACCTGTCTGTTGTTGAGTAATTGTATTATGAAAAGAAAGCTAGGAGAAAGGATACAGTGATGTACTATATCAATGCATTTTTCATTATTCTATACAACTCAGATAAAATCATCTTATCCTAGAAAAAGTGATGCTTTAATGATGACCCTGTCATATACAGAAGAACATTTGTACTTTGAAGAAATCGTCTAGGAATCAGATTGTTTCCAAGAATAAGCATAATTGAAGTCTCAGCAAGGAGAAGGTCTGATTATGTCTCTGTACAAAGCTTTCAGAGACAGCCTTTAAATCTTCAACTAAGAAGTTGGATTTATTTAGAAGTATACTGAACCATACTTACTAAGCAGCAGTGTGCTGTATTGGTGAAAACCTGGATTTATCACTTATCAAGCACAAAAACACATTCAGATAAAATTGGGGGAAAGCATACCGATAAACAAAAGGTAACCAAGCCCCTGTGGAAGCAGCTGGAGCAAGGATGAAACAACTTTAACAGAATGAGCAGAAAGAGCCAGGAGGAGCCTGAATAATGACAGTGCCCCCTTCTCAATGAGTGCCCTCTGGGTGCGACCAACGGCCTCAGGTGCTGCTTATGAGAATCAACACAGTAAACGAGGAGACTATATTTAAAAGAAGAAAAACTACCACAACAAGAAGATGTAGTTTTAAAGTGGAGGGACAAACATATAAAATTAATATAAGGAAGTATTAATTTACTGATAAGGTGGTGGATGTGTGGAATAGCCTTACAACCTAAGTCATAGACGTAAACACAGTGAAGGAGTTTAAGCATGTGTGGGAGAAGCACAATGCTAACCTAGATATAAGATATGGCTGGGACTAATAAAAGTATTTAGAAAATTGTACAGACGATGGGCCAAATGGTTATTATTTGCTGAGGCATTCTATGTTTCTATTCGTCTGCGAAACTGGGCTTCAGTTGTGGCTTGGATGTCAAATTTGAAAATGGAGATTGAAGACCAATGTCTGGTGGAACATATCAGTTCTGTCTGAATATAAGATAATATATCTAGAGAAAGATGAGATGATGCTACCTAGATGAAGCCAATGTCCTGGAAGAGTGTGCCTTAAAGCCTAAAGGTGCTTATAGGCCCCAAGAAATATAGGCTAGGAACTGGTGACTTAAGCTCGAAGTAGGGGCCTCCTCATTCTTCGAGAAACCGGAGTGTTTCAGATTTCCTAAAGGAAGCTGCTTTCTCCAAGTATATCCTCAGACATCTGACTGGAGTCTGGCTTCCTATTATGAGTCCGGGTAAGCAAAGAAAGAAGGTTGATCGCTTCCTGGTTCAGATGAAAGTCTGAATAGTCTTATGGGTCTATTCACTAAAATTCGAGTATGTCTTAGTCTCAAAAATAGCTTTGAGCATTTCACCTCCCATTACTTTCAATGAGGAATATTCAAATCTGGGTGAATTTGACTTAGTCTCAAAGTGAAAATCAACCTCCAAAGTCGACCTCAAGCTATTTTCAAATTTTAATAAAGAGACCCATTAGAATGACTTTGTCTTTATGGAAAAACAAAAAGGGTTCTTAATAAGGAGAAAATCTGAATCACTGAAAATCTTTAGAGAAAGTCTTTAAAGCGGGTAAGTTAGACAAGAAGCAGAGAACCAAAGGTAGATCTGAGGGGGGAGAAGAGAATTTGAGGTCTCAACTTAAGTACTATGTTCTGAAATCTGGACACAACCTGATTCAATGCTCATCTGACCCCTGTTAGAGCAAAAATGGCATGGCCTAAACTGGAAATAAGAATCTTCCAGGGAAAATACAAGGAACGTCGAATGACCCACGAAAATCAGGATATGAAAATGAGTGGCCATGAGGCTATCTAGCTATCCTGACTGGTTAACTGCTCAGGTGGATGTTAAAAATCCCATCTTAAATGTATTGACTGACAGCTCATTTTGTCTGTAGAAGTCCAGAATGAGTAACAAATGAGAGTAAACACACAGACACTGAAAGTACCACAGAGTGGGTTTGAATCCAAATAATGTAACTGCACAAAATCTGCTGCAGTCCTGATGTCAGATAAAACTTGTAGAGTACAGGATCTGAGTCCATGGGAACATAGGATCCTACTTATATTTTCTTAATTTATTCCTGTCCTATCAGCTGAGAGGAAAGTAGCTACCCATATGTAATGCTGCCATGGACAGGCGGGAAAACTACACACATGGAAAAGATTACATGTTTTTGTTTGTTTGTTCCTATTATGAGTAGAACTTTTTTTTATAGATACTATCATTATATTTTCTGTATTCATGTTTTGTTTTTGATAACTGTTCCTGTGTAAAGGATGTGGCTTACAAAATGATCTATTCATGTTAAATTCACATAGACTTTGTTTTCAGTGGGCAAAACTAATGTATTTCCAAATTTCCTGAGGCCATTGGGTGAATTTATTTTTCTTTCTTTCAGTTCTTTCAAAAATATATCTGATCAAGATGACTGGCTGGATATCCTTCAGAAGCTGCCCTGATATTATTTTACACGAGTCCTCCAAGTTCTATCAGTTCTTCTCTGTTTTAGATTCCTATTTAAATGATCTCATGAATCCCCTCTGTTGCAACAGCATTTTACTAACCTATACGACTTGGCAAAATGTTCTTTACAAACACGTTTAGGATGTTCTTCCAATTTTTCACACAATCTCCTTGGCCCTTTTTCTAGCACACTGGTTACTTTTAACCAAGCTCAAAATCAATAAATCAATTAAAATAACTATACCTAATTTTTAAAACATCATCTTGCTAGTATTTTTAATCACACAGAAGGCAACTTCTGCCTCATAAAAATAATAGTCCTTTCTGGTGTCATTTTTTTTGAATAATTTATAATGGAGTATTGTTGTTAGCCATCCAAAATTTTGAGGCCCCCTTACAGAAAAATAATTGGTCCGGGCCCCTTCAAGAAGATCTTTAAGGAGGTCCAAAAATATAACTTTTAGAAAAGAAATCCATACTCTAAAACACAAAGTAACTGTGATTGAAGACAGGTCAAGGAGAAGGAATCCTAAATTTCGAGGGATTCCAGAGTCTATTAAAAACAGTGACTGGGAGAGCTATTTTACTGAATTCTTGAAGTCATACCTAGACCTTGAAGTGATTGCCACTCTTCTATTTGAAAGAATACACAGACAGCCAAGGCCATCCAGTCTACCCAAAGAAACTCCAAGAGATGTCATAGTAGGCTTTCATAACACTAGAGTTACAGATCTACTTTTAAAACAAGCGAGATCCAACCTAAACAAGGACCAAGAAGGACCCATTTGTAGGTAAGCTCCAGAGAAGGGAATTTAATGCTCTCACTTCCATGCTTATGGCTAAAGGTATTTCGTATAAGTGGGGAATTCCTACTAAATTAATCATCCTTTTTCATGACAAGAATTATGTTTGTGAACCCCAAGCTCAAGCTAGAGAATATATGTTATACTGGGGCCTATTAGCGGATGGCAAATAGAGATTACAGGCAGATCGTAGATTTTAGATAACATATAATAACAGGGGTAGGGGGATAGGGGTTTTTTTCTGCCTTTTTGCTGTTTTCAATTCTCTCTCTCCCCCTTTTTTTTTTCTTTTGGCATTTTGCCCAGCCTTTCGTATTTTTTCTCATCACTGCTGCATTTAGTTACAGCTTTAAACTGAACTGCTACTTTGTCAGGTTTATTTTGTTCAATTGTATCCATTATTATGAGGCCATGTTTTCTATTACATTCTTCTTGTTTTTTACTTTCACTTTATCGCCTCTGTTCTTCTATGAATATCTTTATGTACAAATTATGTACTAATTGCTTTTATTTGGTTTTTTAAAGTATGTACACAAATGTGTTTTTTATGTCTTATTGTTTATTGTGCACTAATTAGACTAGCACCTTTTTCTAATCAGGGGGAGAAGTAAATAAATAAATATGCTTGCCTTCACTCCCTGTTTAGACCTATGAGTAAGTCCGAAATGACGAAACACGTTAGGTGATTTCTCGTGCTTCCACTGTTATACTTTTCTTTTATTATATTGGATTAAACGTTATGTTTTAACTGGATCGAGCTTCATCTGATTTTCTGCACACTGGACTTTTTGTTCTTTAGATTTGTTTCTTTGATTGCCTATTATCGCTGCCTCGGGACCCGTGGTCCAGCAGATTGCGAGCAGCCTAAGGGGATTTATTTCATTGGCGGTGCCTTTGTCCGGCACCTTCTTATTTTTCTAGGGGGATAGGGAAGGGGTGTTTTTTTGGGGCGGCACTGATATACTTATGGCTTGCTTGTTGAAAGGGTATATTTAGTCATTTAGTATATAAGGTTCACTTTGTGACTGTGTACTTGATTTTTAGTATGAAGTGTTAAAGGGTTAGTTTGGAAATATTTTGTTTATTTATGTATGATGTTAAACGCTCACTTGTCACATATTGGCTACCTGAACCCCATAATAGGTACTGAAGGTATAAGGTTATAATCAAATATGCACATTTAATAGTTTTTTTTGTTGCTATTTTTGACATTCATCCCTCATTTGATGAGGGCCAACTCCTTCTATTCACTACTTAGGGTCTCTCATAAGGAGCCTTAAAGGAACAAAAGAATATTCTATATATTGATGCAACTGGTCAGTTTTTCATTTACTATGTATTTGTCTCATTTAAGGCATAAGAGCATAATGTTTGAACAAATATCACAAATGTGAATTTAAGTGTTTAATTACTACTTATTTCTTGCTTCTACTTATTTAACTGGTCGTCACACTTTGGGCACTGTTGTAATAACTTCTTATTTTTATATAATTTATTTGCAATCGCAATACAGGGTATGTTCATAATATTTTAACTATTTACTAATTAAAATATGTCTACCAGCCAATCGTCCTCTCTCTTGGATACATGTTTGTACTCCTCTTGTAAATCTAACAACATATCTAAATTACAGCCCCTACTGGAGAATACATTTAATATTGATAAATCTGAACCCCATAGTATTGGGAACTAGATTGTGTCAATACACTCCCTATTGAAAGATATTAGAAGAGCATTACACAGGAATAACGTATTAGTTATACTACAGTGTACTATTTCGTTAGTACCTTGCTCCTGGCATGACTCAATAAAATTTTCCGTAATGTTTCTAGCCTATGCTCTAGCATAGAAGAGGGCAGGATGCAAGATTTAAGGAGGTTATAGATTTATGGGAATCTGTTAGGACTTAGACTTTGGGAGGAGCCTTAACAATTTTGAAACTGGGCTTGCTTCTTTTATGCTGTGGCAGAGCAGGATGGGGGATTTGGGAGCACTGGTGGGTCTTAAGGGAGGCGTGTATATTTTGTATATCTTCGTTATCTTCGAGTTTGTATTAGTGTATTTCTCTTTATTTAGTCATGACGATGTAATAACCTTTGTGAAAGCAGATTTGTACTATGCACCTTTTGTATTATGACGCATTTTGTATGTGTAATTACATGTTTAAAGATATGTTTATTTTTCCTCTGGAATCTTTTGCTTATTGAATTGATAAGCAGAAATTTTATAACGATTTATATATGAAAAAAGTACTTATTAAGTATACTGCACTTGGTTTTTATAATTGTTACCAACTTTATTAGGGCGAGTAGTGCAGAGAGTTTTTGGTTTTTATATACACTATGCACTGTATTTTTAGCATGCTCACAACTGTTTAGTAGGCCTCATTTACAAATGTATATTAAATGAGCCTGTGTACCGATTTTTTATGAAATATACAAATATTAAAAATCAAAAGCACATACAGTATACATATAAATACAAATATACATTCACAGGGTTGGATCCTCGATGTTTGAATCTAAGTGGTCTTATAATATGGAGAGATGATGGAACTTACAAAGTGTGAAAGATACCATATTTGCTTGAATATAAGACGACCCTGATTATAAGACGACCCCCCAAACTTTGGATATTCCTTTAGGGAAAAAACTAAGAACATAAGACTACTTTTCCTTTTTATTGGAAAAAAAGTTTAACTTATATATAGTCACATGTAAATAGCTTTTTCATATTTCATCAAAATTATGATATAAAAAAAGCATTTCTTGTTTTATTTAATTTTATTTGCCAATGCTGATCCCCCCCCCCCCCCAGACTTGTCCAATACTCCCTCTCCTCAACGTTGGCTCTCTTCCCCCCTCGCTCCCTCCAACGCTGCCTCTCTCCCCCCAACATTGCCTCTCTCCCCCTTCCCTCCCCCAAAAGTTGTGTCTCTCCCCCTACCTCTCCCCAATGTTGTTTCTCTCCCCCTCCCCCAATGTTGTCTCTCTCCCCTATTCCTCCCAACATTGTCTCTCTGTCCCCTCCCCCCAACATTGTCTCTCTCCCCCTCTCCCTGGTGGCTAGTGGGGGCAGCCAGGGGTTGTCTGCACGATACGTGCAGACATCCTCCATGCTGCCCGACACTTCTGTCTATTATGACGGACAACCAGAAAGTCATGTGACCTCCCGGCTTCCGTCATAAAAGTCCCGATGGAAGTGCCGGGCAGCAGCGGAGGATGTCTGTCGCCATTCATCTACCTCATAAGTTGGCGATAACCATATCTCCCATTTTAAATTTGTGTTTACTTTTGCTATCTGATACAAGATTTTTGGAACAGTCTTGTTGTTCTAGTGATCAGTTTTTTTCTTTTTATGAGAGGAGATCCATGTATCCAGGTCTTGATTTATAATCTAGAAGGTCAGTAGCTTATTTTGATCTAATAAATCTTCCAGTCTAGTTATGCCTTGGTCGAGCTAGCTGGAGAGATTGATGTCAGATATTGAGTACTGAATTGATTCTATGGGAGTCAAAACCATTAAGGGGTCCCTTGTTCCAAAGAATCTTTTCTTACATTTTTTAATAGAAAGTAGAGTGCCTGAGATAATAGGATTATTGTCAGGTCTGTGCTTAGGACCCGTCGAGGTTACCCAAAAAGAGAGAACAAGTCGGAGTTCCCCAGATGACTTTCTTCAATATCATACCACAAGGGAAGATTATTGGAATCTTCATCCCAGGCCAGAAAATGTGATAACATGACTATTTAATGAAGTTCTTTTAGATTAGGATACAATATTCTTCCGTTTTTTGTAGGATCTGTTGGGATATTGTGGGTTTCCTATATTGCCAAATATAGTTGTTCATAATGCACTGGAAGTCTCTCAACAAGTTAGGGGAAACTCTAAGCGGTATTGTTCGCATTAAGTATATGTTTTTTGGAGTGATGTAGGTATTAATAGCGTATATTCTTCCTAACCATGATATCTCCAAGCATTTCCAGTTGTTTAGTTGTTTTCTCATAGTGCTGAAGAGATTTTTATAGTTACTCTCTATAATTGTTGAGAGGTTATTTGTTATTTTGATACCCAGATAACCCAAGTTGTACAAGGATCCAAGCTCCCACCCTTCCTCCTCAGTATGTAGTATGTCCAGAGCTTGTGTTTTTTTGATGTTTATTATTTTTATTTTTATTTTTTTCAAAGAGATCTATCACATGGAAGAAAGGATTTCATATTTTTTCCTTTTTTCCCTTTCTTCCTTTCTTTTTATTATTTATTATGAAAGTACAAAAAAAAAATGTCATTAAATTATTCACATGTATCTCAGTCAAAACACTACAACAATCTGACGACTCATTCTTAGTTCTTAACATCCTAGACGTACTGTGGATTTGACAAACTTTCTATCGCTTCTAAGTCTGGACCGATGGGTAGGGCTAGCGCACGAGACCAAAATCCGTTTTTTCATATTGTCAATATTTGTCCAGTTCTCCCCCCTCCAGTTTCTCAATCCATTCCTCCCAATATCCAATCTCTTTTCTCTTTCCTTTTATCTGTTGTAATATCCCACTCTCCATTATACATTGATATAGTACTTGTTGTTTGACCTCTCCCCAAGAAATCACGGAGGATGTCTTCCAATTACTTGCTATTATAAGTTTTGTTGCAATAAGTAGGTGTGTGATAAAGTGAGGTGTTTTTATCTCAGGCATAGTTAAGTGAAGCAATGCCTGGGCTGCTGATAACTTCCAGCTCTCCCCAAATTGTGCTACGATTATTTTGGAGATTCTTCTCCAAAGTCCTTGTATAAGGGGACACTGCCACCATATATGCCACAGACTTCCTTTCTCTGAGCCACACCTCCAACAAAGCTCTAAATTTTTTATCCCCCTTGGGGTACATTTTAAAGATTCTGGCCGGTGTCAGATACCACCTATTAATTATTTTATACTGGACCTCATTTAGGTTCAGACAATGGACAGTCTTATACAGGTTACTTAGCACTTTATTCCACTCTTTCACCTCAATCTTTATGGTTAAGTCTGTCTCCCACTTTTTTATAGCTGTTGGAATACAGCTAGTTAGTGTATACTGCTCTAACTATTTCTAGTGCTGTTGCTAATATTTTCTGCGAATGCGTTTTCTGAATGCTGTCTATAACTAGCTCTATTGCCTTTAATGGTGGTTCCTCAATTAACATTTGTCCTACGTGCACTTTACTCTTATATATTTGAAGTAATCCTTGGCTGGAATTCCAAACTCTACTTGTAATTTCAGGAATGATTTCATCTTTAAGTTTTCCCTTAAGTCTTTTACATATTTCATTCCCCTCCTTCTCCATCCGGTTAGATCTATGTTTTCCATGTTATTTTCAATGACTGATAATGGTAGAGATGGTATAATTTTATCTTGTAGACCTAGCCTTTTTTTAACCTCATACCAGGTATTCAAAATATCTTTTAGTGGGGAATTTTTTAATTGGGCGTTTTTTAACTGTTCCCTAACTCCTAACCACAGATTGCTTTTTAACCAAAAAAGTGAGACCAGATCTTTTGCTCTTTTCCATTCCCCGCCTTCTAATTTATACCATTGTTTCTGTACTGTGCTCGGTTTCATTGTCATTAATGCCTGGGCTAGGGTTGCCGCCGTGGTGTATATTTTAATGCTTGGTATTCCCAAACCCCCCTCCCTCATCTTCCCATACAGTGTCGACATTCTTACCCTGGGTTTTTTATCTGCCCATATAAATTTATTAAACATCGATTGAATCAACTCTATCCATGACTTTGGTATAGAATATGGAACCATCCTGAGTAGGTATATAAATTTAGGGAGAACGTAAGATCGTATAGCGTTAATTCGGCCCATCCATGAGAGGTATAGTAGCCTCCACTTTTTGAGCCTTGCCCCCGTCTCTCTGATCAAGGGCATCAGATTTATTTCCAACCATCTAGAAGGTCTTGTGCTGATCTTTACGCCGAAGTAGATGACATACTGCTCTACCCATCTAAACCCATATTTGTCTATCTCCTCCCTACACTTCTTACTCAAATTAAATCCCATTATTTCAGAATTTGTTATATTAAGCTTATAGTTAGATAGGCAACTGTATTCCTCTATCAGCTTCATTGTTACCCCTAGTGATTCTACCGGCCTTTCTAAAGTTATCAATACGTCATCGGCATATAATTTTATTTTATTCGCCCCTCCCCCTCCCCCCGTATTCCCACCTCCGCCCGTATATCTCTCGCCAGACACTCCAATGTAAGGATATAGAGGAGAGGGGAGAGGGGGCAGCCCTGACGTGTCCCATTTGTCAGCCCAAACAATTCTGATTTCACTCCCGAGCCCACTACTCAGCCCTCTGGCCTTGTATTTCCCCGACCAATCTGAAGGCCGTCAGGGCCCTACCCATGAATCCCCAGCTGACCCTGTCGAATGCCTTTTCTGCGTCTAACGACAGGGTCAACTGGGGAATCCCCCTGGCATCCACATCCTCCATCAAGCCCGCTAGTGCCCTAATATGGTTCACCGCCGATCTACCCGGCACAAAGCCAACCTGATTTGGATGGACAAGTCAGGTGATCACTTCCTTCAACCTATCAGCCAGTATGCCCGTATATATCTTAATATCCGTGTCTAGCAAAGAAATGGGGCGGTAACTAGAAACTTCCTCCAGGTTCTTCCCCTCTTTAAGAAGAGGGACGATGTTACCCCTCAGCATCTCGGTTGGTATAACACCCTGAGCCATAAATTTGTTAAACAAGGACGTCAATCTTGGTGCCAGCACTGGGGCCATCACTTTATAAAACACGGCGTCAAATCCATCTGGGCCAGGAGATTTTTTCGACTTTATGTTTTTTATTCTCTTTATCACTTCCTCTATTGTGATAGCTCTATTTATGTTTAATAGCTCCTCTGGTTTAGGTTTGGGGAATTTCCGGGCTGCAAAATATTCTTCTTGTTTAGAAGAATTATTTGCCTAGATATCTTGTATGTTATATAGTGTCTGGTAAAAATCATTAAATGCTTGTCCTATCTCGGTGGGGGACATTAATGTTTTACCCTTATATACCAATTTTAAGATTTTATTAGCCATTCTTTTTTGTTTAAGTTGGTTTCTCAGCAGTTGGTCTGCTCTGTTTCCTTTATAATACCACCTTGTTTTCATGTGGGTTAAGGTTTGAATGGCTTTTTCTTTTAAGACCTTATTGATCCTTTCTTTAATATCCGAAATGGATTGCATTATTGATTTTGAGGGTGCTTGTTTATTTTACCGACTCAACTGAAACAACTCAATGTGGTGCGACCTGCTCAACATCATTATTATGGAAATATTGTTCAGTTGATATCCTCTTTATTTCTTATCAAGTTATTATTGAGTCTCCAATCTGATCTGATTTTTTGGAAATATTCCTTTATGTCGGTTACGACCATGTTATGGTCTGACCATGTTATTTCCTGTATTCTAATTTTTTTACCTTGATCCAGAAATGAAAAGTCCCCAATGACCATATCGATACGTGAATATGTACAGTGTAATTTAGAGAAGCAAGTATAATCCCTTTCATCCGTATGAAGAACTCGCCAGATGTCATACAGTGAGTGCTTATTCAATAGAGCCTGAAATCTATCTGCCTGAGATCTGGTATTACGGTTACTTGTTTTCCCCTGTGGGCTCTTCCTGTCCCAGTCTGGTTCTAGGATACAATTGAAATCCCCCATCCATACCAATGCTCCCTGCTTGTATTTCAACACCTTTTTCAACAATCTTACCAGGAACGCCACTGGAGAAGCATTTGGTGCATACACATTTACCAAGGTCAACAACTTCCCATTAAAATCCCCTACCACTACCAAAAATCTCTCCTCCGGGTCTGCATCCATGAACTTTATCTTTATATCAACCGTGCTGGCAACAAGAATCGCCACTCCCCTCTTTTTTTGTTTTTCTAGGGAGGCTTCTAGGAGAGTCGGGTATTTCTTTTTATTTGAAATGGGCCACCCCTCCTCTTTGCCAATGTGTCTCCTGTATTGAGCATATATCTATACGTTCTTTACTTATATACTGTAAAAAGATAGTTATTTTATGAGGTGAATTGAGACCCTGGACATTTATAGATCCTAATCTCAGCATCTCATATTTTTCCTTTCCCCTTCCTATCCCGGGGCCTCCCGCCCAGCCCTCCCATCGGTTCAGACCTCACCACTATTAACTTCAAATCCACATGTAAAAACATACAATACAACATATAACATATAAATATGCACCATGCATATTATATATATCTATATCAGCATATATCTATCCCGCAGTGTTCTACTAACTCATCTAATCTTAAACCTCCCCCCCCCCCATCTCCACCCCCTCCCTTCCCTCCCACCGTGTCTTGCCTTGAGAACAGGAGAAGAAGAGAAAAGGTAAAATGTTTATTTTATAGTTTCAGTAGGTACCATCAATTTCTATAAGGTCAAAAAGTGATCAAAGAGAGTGCTTTAATAGTGATCCCCGAGTGCCCATTGACTGCCTGACCATAGGCGTCAAGGGTTCTATTGTTAAAACATACAGTACGGGAGCCAACGGGCATCTTTGCCGGGTACCATTGTTTATTGTGCCATTTAGAATCCATTTTTCTTTTTCAAACTTGCACATAGTTGAGGTTGGTGCCTCCTGGTTACAGCTTGCTGTTCAAGGGTTATTTGTAGGAGGACTAATTGCCACGCTCCAACACAAAAAACAAAAAAGGTTTTGGTAGCAGCATAGACTGCTATGTGTTCCCACTATATATTAGTTGAAGTTAGACAAAGCAAAAAAATGAAAAAGTGCGCTTTAACCAACACTTAATATACAACAAAAAGGTGGATTACCCTAAATTTTGTAGCAATCCACTTGATTTATACATGGAGGGAAAAACAGAAGCAAATAATGATAATATAGTGTAGTATTTTAGTGCAAATACAGGAAATGTGATTAAAAAGTGAAAATACACTCATATATCCCTGAGCAGTATTCTGCTCAGTACATAAAGCCTCATGGGAGCCCACGCAGGGTAGGTGATCCAGGCGTATCCCAGAAGATGAGAGAGCAGAGGAGAGACCGTTAGTAAGGATGTAAAGATTTAATGTAGACAAAATATAAAAGATCTTACATTAAAATAAACAGGATCCAGCAGGTACATGCAGAATAAAACAAGTCCCAGTGTCCAAAGGTAATCCCAGCAAGTATCATCCTCTCCACAACGCGTTTCGCCCAGTAGAAATTGGCTTTTTCAAGTGTGCTCTCTCCATACTTTCTTTTCCACTTTTTTTTTAAATATTATGTATCAAATCAAATGTAATAGCACCATTGTACTGGACTGCATGGGTGTCCTGAAGGCAAGAGGGCCCCCCCCCCCCCCCACACACAGACACACACTGACACTGGAACTTCAAACAGTCAGCAAACCATCTTTTTCTAGAAAGAAAAGGCTGGTTAGGGAGGGGGTAAATGGGCCTGTGAAAAGGCCTGTATTAACAAAGTTAAGTCTATGAAGGTACCAGCAAAGCTTGTATTTTTTAAAGAAATTGTGGTAACCCAAAGAATGGTGCTGTAATAGGTGAGTGTTCTCCCAGACACTCACCTCTGACAGTGCAGTACACTTCCCCCACAATGCCTTTGGAGCTAGAACTCTGGGCGGTGCTGTGTATTACCTAGGAAAGGATCATGAATGTCAGGGAAAACCTCCACTGGATCACCAGGGATTTAAGGAAAGGTTATTTCAAGAAGGGTTATTTTGTCCCTTCCTGTAAAATATAGTATGGACACCCATAGAGGACAGTTTTCCAATGGAATTAACAGAAAATATACTGAGAGGGAAGAAAAGAAATGTTATGAAAACGATTCCTAGAAATAAATGTTTCATTGTAACAAAGGATAATAATAACCTTTTTTTGTGCTGTGACACATTAGAAGGTGTTTTAAGAGCTGATATATATCATGAAATGGTTACAAGAACCACAAAAACCATAGATGTTAACAAGTTATAAACAGATGTTAGATTGTAGCTAAAGAGTGACTATCATTCGTCAAAAGTGATTGCAGTATTAATGCAGTCATCATTTTTCATAAGTCGTAGTCATCAGTTAGAACAGTAACAAGGCATGCACAACTGACCAGAGCTTAGTATATTAAGTAATAATGCTGTAAACTTGCAAGCAGGGCTGTTTACCTCTGCCAGTTGCACTGTATTTGTAGCATGCTCACAACTGTTTAGTAGGCCTTGTTTACAAATGTATATTATATGAGCCTGTGAACCAACATTTTTCTTTTTCAAACTTGCACATAGTTGAGGTTGGTCGCTCCTGGATACAGCTTTCTGTCCATGGGTTATTTGTGAGGAGGACTAATTACCACCTTCCAACACAAAAACAAAAAAGATTTTGATAACAGCATAGACTGCTTTGTGTTCCCACTATATATTAGGTGAGGTTATGTTCTCACCCTATTGAGAGTGTACCTTGACATAGAGGGTGAGCTTAATTATGCTTTGGACAATTCCTATACCCAAACCTCTCCTTTATATTATGCTTATATAATTGTTGCCCACTTTATTAGGGTTAGAAGAATAGACCACTTTGGGTAGACAATAGCTTATGAGTAAGCGTGGTGTTAAGCGCAAAACACATAAAGCTTAAAGTATTTGTTTCTGCAATTGTTATGCACTATTTTATTGTTTTCATTGTTGCTGACGTTTTTGAGGATTACAATGGTGCCTAAAATTAAAAAAGTACTAGAAATAAGCAAAGATGAGAAAACAGAGAAAATGTTTAAGTTATGGGAAAACGAGATGGGGAAGGCACACCGTAATGATGAATGGTTAGGGGCATACGCCCAAATTAGGAAAGTCGTTCACTGTGTAGGCCTTCATGAACTTTATTTTAAGATTTTTCATCATTGGTATATGGTCCCAACTAAGATTCAGAAATTTGATAAAAGCAAATCGGGACTGTGCTGGAGGTGCGTTAAAGAAGTCGGAACAATTTACCACAGGTGGTGGGGATGCAAAGAAATTACCAAAGTGTGTACATTTCTTGCTGCAATTGTTAAAGAGATGCTTGAGTAGACATGTCCTTGACACCCCAGGCTTTTCTTTTCCACCTGGATCTCCCCTTGAAAAATACACCTCAAAACGACTTATTGATTGGCATTTTGATGTCAGTCAAAATCAGCTTGGAAAGAAAATGGAAAATCAAGGGAGCCATAAGCTGGGGAGAAATCCAGGCGCAGAAACATTTTGTATGCAAAATGGAAGAGGGCTTTTATAAAAAACAAAATGACTAAATTTTATGATAGATGGAATCCGTGGATTAAAAGAAATAAGTGTTGTAAGTGACAAAAACTGAGATCTAAAATGTAAAGAAATAGGAGGAAAGACACAAACCCATATCCTTAGAAATTAATGATGAACGAATTAGACAAGCGAGCCCAAAAAGGACGAATGATCTGGCACTATACAATTTCTGTCTGTTTGTTTGTTAATTAATGTAGGAAAATGGCTGTCTTCAGCTCTGCAGGATAGGGGAGTGGAGCGATGACGTGAGACGTGATCACGCACGCGGGTAGGAGGGGCTGCGAGACGCGAGGAGTGCATGGATCACAGCAGCTCGAGACGGAGTGAGACAGTAAGACGCCGGGCAAAACGGTTGCTGGTAACCGGATACGGAGCACAGAGCACGACCCTTATCCCTCTCCCTCTGGCCGATGACCTGCTTGAAGTGACTAGTCACCCGCTTTCCTGGGGACCTCCGGAGGACTAAGAGAGAAGAGGCCAGATAAGTAACTGGGTGTGGGGTCTGTTAAATCTGTGTACACGGAATTATACTGAAAGTCTCCCTCACACGGCACCAAATGCTTTTAAGGAGCCTTTGAATATGAAATAACTTATTGGTCCCAAACAGAGGTATAGGCTCTAATAAGAGTTAATCCATCGATCGACTGATCACCATAATACTCAGCCGATTAAAACAAGGTGTATCTTTAACATTCAGCCACTTAATATAAATCAACAGATAGCCTCTCCCTGCCCACTAAAGAGTTGGAAATATGCAGAAATAATATACATTAAATAAAAACAGTCTCAAACCAGACTCAGACATAAAAGTAAGGACCGGCAATCCCCCCCCAAAAAAATATATACTCCCCATATATGGAGCTAAGTTTAATTGGATAGATTTGGTCAGTTGGCTGGCGTTCACTTTTAAATCCCATACAGCAGATTATATTAGAGGGAAAGCAATAGTGGAGGCTTTGCCTCCCCCTCTTTTCTCTCTACATATATAAGGGGCAGCACTCGCCTGTCCAATCTATTCCAAAGGAAATAATCACCTTAAATCCCAGCTTTCTCTCTTAAAGTGGAAAAGAGGAAAGTTGGGAGAAAGCCGTCTGACTTCTTTACAAGCCTATTAATCCTCTCAATATTGCAAGCAGAATTAAGCTTCAGGATGGCGTCAAAAAGACACCAAGAAAGTAGGCAGATCACTAAGAAAGAAAAAAAAGTGGATAAGACAGAAACGTCTCTCTTTTTTCTCCCCTCAAACTGAGACACATGATACACATAAATCCTCCTTGGAGGAAACTAATACTTGTTCAAGCCCAAAGGACACTAATGAAATTCCTGTAGAGACAGATACCAATCAAGAATACCAAACAATAACACATAAATACTTACTTAAATGCCTTGACACCAAATTTGAACGAATAAAATCCGAAATAGAGAGTAATGCAGGTTCTATTAGAGGGGAGATGCAATCTTTAATCCAGAGAATATCAACGAATGAGGAAAAAGTAGAGGAAATGGAAATTCAATTACACCAGAACCAAGATAAAGTCCAAATGTTAGAACACAAGAACCTTCTCCTGGAACAAAAGATCGCAGATCTGGAGGATAGATCCCGGCGTAACAATATCAGAATAAGAAATATACCGGCATCTATCCCCAACGATAAACTGGAAGAATTCGTGACAGACTATCTCCAAAAATTGGGAGTAGAAAAGACCTCATTCCCACATATTCTGGAAAGGTGCCATAGAACAGCTAGACCAACAAATTTAGCCCCCCATCTCCCAAGAGATGTAATGGTATGCTGCTCCTCATACAAAATCAAGGAATTCATCATGAGAGCCAATAGAGAAAAAGCCCTAGGGGAGCCTTATGACAAAATATCTACCTTCCCAGACTTATCTTACTACACGAGATCTCAAAGGAGATTATACTCAGAATCAACTACAATTCCACGATCAAATAATATTAAATATAGATGGGGTTACACCAGTAAAATCCAGGTTATAATAGACTCAGAAACTTTTCCATTTGAAAAACCTGATCGGCTTTCAGCTTGGCTTAAGGCCAAAGGAATCAAAAGGAGATCCTCAACGGTCTAACTAATAAGACTCACCGCTCGGGAGGCTACGGGGAAGAACTTAACATCATATGGGGGGGGGGTGCGAGGGATGGGGAGGTGTTCGTGAGCCTTGGTTTTTCTTCTTTTCTTCACCCACCGCCCCCCCTTTTCTTCCGGTCACGTGGTTCACTTATCGCATTATAATTCTCCTTGTTCGCCATCAAACACAATTGGTACCCACAATACCTCGTAATAGCCACGTAATTTTTTTTATTATTTTTTTTATCTCCCCTTTCCCCTTGCACTGAGTCATGTACTTTTTGTCACACACAGCTCCACACGATGACACCAATCACTCTCATTTAGTGTCCTTAACACTGCACTCGACTTTTTTTTTTTTTTTTTCCCTTTTTCCGGTCACGTGCTCCACTTATCGCATTATAATTCTCCTTGTTCGACATCAAACACAATTGGTACCCACAATACCTCGCAATAGCCACGTAATTTTTTTTTCTCTTCCTTCTTTCTCTCTTTATCTCCCCTTTCCCTAATCACTGACTCACACACTTTTTGCCACACACAGCTCCTCATGCCGACACCAATCACATTTATTTAGAGTCCTTAACACTGCACTTGACTTTTTTTTTTGCTTTTTGTTCCCCTCCCCCCTATTACCTCTTTCCTCCTTCACACCTTATTATATATAGACCCCCATTCCGGCAATCACCACACTTATTTCGCCCCCATTACTCCCTACTCAGCCATAATAATTTTTGTTTTTGTTTTTTTTGTTTTGTGTTTCCCTCCCCTCTTTTACCTCTTTCCTCCTTCACACTTTATTATATATAGACCCCCATTCCGGCAATTACCATACCCACTTCGCCCCCATTACCCCCCACCCAGCCATAATTTTTTTCCCCCCTTTCTCCCCGCCCATATCCCTGTCTTTGCCCTCCCTCCTCCCCCTTTTTCCATACGAGTAATATAGCAATAACCATATTATGTATTGTTTACCCCGTGGCGTAGTTCCCAACATAGCAGCCTGTGTGAAGGGGTAAGAGAAGGGGACTAGGAATAGAGTAAGATTTGATCCATGCTCCTCCCACTGGGGTCTCGCAGCCCCAAACCTTATTCATCTAGACGGATGAATTATTCTTCCTGCGTGGAGCACTTATCTGGTGCCATAGCGCGGGGAATACCCAGACAAGGGTTAAACTCTGGGTATATCTATGTTTTATGTTTTTTGTGTGTAACAGTGAGGCGCCTTTTGAAGACTTGTAGCTACTTAGTCCCCTGGGAGACTTTCTTACTGATAGAACCCTAGCGTAAACGAAATGATTAAAATATTAACACTAAACGTACGAGGACTCCATTCTCCCCAAAAAAGATTGATGCTGATGGAACTGCTGAAGAAGGAGCAAATAAATATCGCCGGGATCCAGGAAACACACTTATTAAGAAAAGATGAGAAAAGGCTCATCTCAAAACGATACCCTTCATTACTCTGTTCATCATTAAACTCTAAGAAAAAACGAGGTGTGGCCATCTTAATCTCTGAATATTTAAATATCCAGATAAAATATCAAGAAAATGACACGGAGGGCAGATACGTTCTACTAATAGCTGAAATAAATTATATAATGTACACAATTGTCACAGCATATGCCCCCAACCACTCACCGGTTTCTTTTTTATCTAGACTATTAAATAAAGTAGAAAAAGTTAAACAAGGGTCCGTAATACTCTTGGGAGATTTTAATTGTATCGTGGATCCTCAAATGGATAAAAAATCCATGAGGGCTTTAAAAAACGAAACGTCTATTCTTAATAACGGCAGAAAAATGAGAGCTCTATTGTTAAAACATCAACTCTAAGATTCCTGGCGAATATTCCATCCAACGGAATTAGATTTCACCTGCTTGTCTAAAACATAGAAACATAGAAACATAGAATGTGTCGGCAGATAAGAACCATTCGGTCCATCTAGTGTGCCCAATTTTTTTTTGGAGTACTTTTATTAGTCCCTCGTTCCCGGTCTTATAGCTAGGATAGCCTTGTGTCTATCCGACGCATGCTTAAAATCCTTGACTGTGTTTACCTCTACCACTTCTGCTGGCAGGCTATTCCATACATCCAATACCCTCTCAGTAAAGTAATACTTTCTGATATTACTTTTAAATCGTTGCCCCTCTAATTTAAGACTTTGTCCTCTAGTTGTGGTAGTTTTTCTTATTTTAAATGTACTCTCTTCCTTTATTGTGTTGATTCCCTTTATGTATTTAAATGTTTCTATCATATCCCCCCTGTTACGTCTTTCCTCCAAGCTATACATGTTAAGATGCTTTAACCTTTCCTGGTAAGTTTTATCCTTCAACCCATGAACCAGTTTAGTAGCCCTTCTCTGAACTCTCTCCAAAGTATCAATATCCTTCTGGAGATACGGTCTCCAGTACTGCGTTCAATACTCCAAGTGAGGTCTCACCAGTGCTCTGTACAATGGCATGAGCACTTCCCTCTTCCTACTGCTAATACCTCTCCCTATGCAACTAAGCATTCTGCTAGCATTTCCTGCTGCTCTATTGCATTGTCTACCTACCTTCAAGTCCTCTGAAATTATTACTCCTAAATCCTTTTCCTCAGATGTTGAGGTTAGGACTGTACCAAATAGTCTATATTCTGCTTTTGTGTTTTTACGCCCAAGGTGCATAATCTTGCACTTGTCCACATTAAATGTCAGTTGCCACTGCTCTGACCATTTTTCTAGTTTAGCTAAATCATTTGCCATTTGGCTTATCCCTCCATGAATATCAACCCTGCTGCAAATCTTTGTATCATCAGCAAAAAGACATACTTTGCCAACAAGACCTTCTGCAATATCGCTAATAAAAATATTAAAGAGAATGGGTCCAAGAACAGATCCCTGAGGTACCCCACTAGTAACAAGATCTTGCATCGAATATACCCCATTGACTACAACCCTCTGTTGCCTGTCACTCAGCCATTGTCTAATCCATTCAACAATATTGAAATCCAAACTCAAAGATTTCAGTTTATTGATAAGCCTTCTATGTGCGACAGTGTCAAAAGCCTTACTGAAATCTAGGTAAGCAATGTCTACTGCACCACCCTGATCTATTATTTTAGTTACCCAATCAAAAAAATCAATAAGATTAGTTTGGCATGATCTCCCTGAAGTAAACCCATGCTGTCTCTGATCTTGAAATCCAAGCGACTTTAGATGTTCAACAATCCTATTCTTTAACAAGGTTTCCATTATTTTCCCCACTACTGAAGTAAGACTTACTGGTCTATAGTTGCCCGCCTCCTACCTACTACCTTTCTTGTGAATGGGCACAACATTAGCTAATTTCCAATCTTCTGGAACTACTCCCGTTAACAATGATTAAATGATTAAAAATTAAATGATTAAAATGATTAAATTAAATGATTAAAACACACCATTCTTATTCTAGGATAGACCTGATCCTGGTCAACATGAATGGAACGCGTCAAATCAAAAAAGTGCTAATCCAGGATATTACATGGACAGACCATAGCCCTGTTATTATGGAATTAAAAGGAAGTTACAAAAAATTTAGAGCCGACTGGAAACGTAATAATAACCTGTTGAGGACAGAGGTGAATAAGGAATACATTAGACAAGAAGCGAAGCAATTCTTCGAAGAAAATAGAAATAAAGATATCTCCCCATCCACGTTATGGTGTACATTTAAGTGCGTTATTAGGGGATACCTAATCAAAATAGGAAGTCGCGAAAAAAAAAAGAGAGAACTTAAGCTAACCGACCTATATATTCTCCTCGCAGCCCAGAAACAGATCAATAAAACGAAACCTACTAGAGACACAACTGAGAAAATTCAGGAACTGGAGACTAAGATCAACGATCAACTGCTCAACAGAGCGAACAGAAACCTAGAGCTCCTGAACATCAAATGGTATTATAAGGGAAATAGACCAGACAAGTTCCTCTCCAACAAACTGAAACATAAGAGAACTTCAAAATGTGTTACTAAAATTGTATACAGAGGTGAGACGAAACTTATTCCGGAAAAAATCGGCGAAGCTTTCGCCCACTACTACAGAGAACTATACAATCTACCTAAAGATATATACAATGAAAATGTTCAGGAATTTTTCAAGCGGAAACAATTAAAAAAAAGTCTAGCAGGAACAGCTGTTAATACTGAATAAATCCATCTCTTTAGACGAAATTGATAAAGCTATAAAAAGATTAAAAGCCAATAAAGCACCCGGCCCAGACGGATATGATAATACCTTTTATAAACTCCTAAGAGAAGAAATCAGGGAAAATTTTAAAAACTTATTTAACGATTTCATGGCCAAGAGACAAATACCATCTGAAATTCTGAAAGCCAATATTGTTACTATTTTAAAACCAGGTAAAAACCCAGAAGAAGTCACTAGTTACCGCCCTATCTCCCTTCTTAACACAGATTCAAAAATATTTGCTGGTATACTGGCAGAGAGAATCAAAAAGGTTATAACGGATGTGGTCCATCCGGACCAAGTAGGTTTTGTTCCAGGTCGGTACTCTACAAACCATATTCGGAGAATTATTAATCTCCTAGAAAAATCTCAGAAAGGACAGATCCCCACCCTTGCCCTGTCTCTGGACGCAGAGAAGGCCTTTGATAGGGTGGGGTGGAACTTTCTGGAACACACTTTAGAAGCTTATGGTTTCTCGGGGAACATAACAGATGCCATTATGGCATTGTACTCTACCCCCTCTGGAAGAATTCTGGGCCTAGGGATAAAATCTGACTGGTTTAAAATCTCAAATGGAACTAGACAGGGCTGTCCCCTGTCGCCATTATTGTACGTACTGACACTTGAACCATTAGCAGCAGAGTTAAGAGACAACCCAAAGATACCAGGATTTCAGAATAAGCAGGAGGAGTTAAAAATAATGCTATATGCTGATGACATCTTGATGCTGGTAAAGAATCCTGGACTCGCTCTAGAAGAATTGCTTAAAACAATAAAAAGATATAGCCAATACTCAAATTACAAGCTAAATTTAGATAAAACAGTTGCATTAACCATTAATATTAACAAAACAGAATTAAAAAAACATCAACTACAATACGACTTATTATGGAATAGATACCTAGGCATTCTCATAACTCCTAAACCCGAGGATATAATCGAGAGTAACCTGCTACCCCTGATAAAAGAAATTAATAGCAAATTAAAAAACTGGAAAAAGGTGGAGATCTCATGGATTGGAAAAATAACTACTGTGAAGTCATACATAATGCCCAAATTAATGTACATCCTGAGAATGATCCCACTAAGTGTCCCGATGAGCTGGCTAAAAATGATTCAATCATCTTTTACAAAATTTATATGGTCAGGGAATAAACCAAGGCTTAGCCTACAACTCTTATAAAAAAAATAAAGGAGGGGGCTGGGGAGCCCCAGACGTGGTGGACCAATATAAAGCAGCGACGCTATTTCATGCCTTTATCACCCAAAACAGTCATTCCCAAAAAGAAAGTTGGGCCCTCCTCACATTCCTAAACCTCCAAGAGAGATACAACTTAAATAATAAAGAAATATATACGTACATCAGAATTAAAACCTTCTTGAAGAAACAGCTGGCAATGGCCAACAGCTCCTCAACCATACAGAAAATATCAGAAATGATGAAATTAAGCGACCAAAAAAAACTGATGGCAAAATGTCTAAACCTCATACAAATCAGTAGGGAGGAGCACATCCCCTCAGCCATTAAAAAATGGCAACAAGACCTCCAAATAGAGAATTCTCTTACAGAGTGGAATGGATCTTTGTTCAAGATAAAACAAGCAATACACTGCCTTAATATTATAGAATGTAATTATAAGCTCTTTAATAGGTGGTATTATGTCCCGTCCACCCTAACAAAAATGCATGGGGGTATCTTTAATTTATGCTGGCGCTGTGGTTCCGCCATAGGAGATTACAAACACATATGGTGGGACTGCCCGATAATCCAAATTCTGTGGAGAGAGGTTTTTAACAAAATAAAATACTACTTGAGAGTAGATTTGAAAATGCTGCCGGAGAGCGCTCTCCTGCATCAGAAATTCCCCCGGATCTCAAAAGAGGAGGACTGCATTTTACATCACATCTTAACCGCAACAAAATTGACGGTAGCGAGGAATTGGAAATCCTCAAAACCTATGTTTTGGGAAAATATTCAACGATCATTGTAGCACCCACCCCCCTTTTTTGTCGCCATTAGTATCAGGGTATGCCTACGGCCGTGGGTCCCTGGCCTGCTTGCACCTAGAGGATCATCAGCCATACCACACTGACGAGGCCATTGTAGGCCGAAACGTACGTCTGTGGTTTGCTGTGTTACTCGTGTAGAGGGTACTAGCCATGCATTTCGGGTCTGGACTGCCCTTATGGGTGGGATCAGTCTGATACGATAATGGAGTGGTTCCTCTGCAATGGTGTAAGCAGGCAAAAAATGGAGTTGCTCTCCCGAGTAGGTATTATCCTACAGGACAGACTATTGCAGGACTGTTTGTTCTCGGGCATTGTAGCACCCACCCCCCTTTTTTGTCGAAAATATTCAACACCAACTGGTCTATCAACTAAAGATGGAAAGAGGTATCGCATCCCAACAAGGATTCAATAGTAAAAAAATACACTGTGTGGGATAGATGGGTTAAACAGCTGGTACAACGGTAAACAATGATGCCCCTACACCAATGTAAGAACAGTAGGACAAGATCAGTCCAGGGAAAGGACCCCAGGAGATGGAGGAAAGGGAATGTGATGGGGAAAAGAACAAAGCAATAAACAAAGAAAATATACAATCAAATTGGGCCCGACGTAACCTCCCTCGTTTACGAATAGTCTGGAAATTATTAAATCCCTTCGACCGGTAGCGAATGAGTCAGAGCCCCCTCACTGTTACACTTTTATGTTAGTTAGTCTGTCGTCCCCTAGTCAGTTATATGTTGGTCTATGCCCTTGTCTACCCAATAATGTCTGTACCTCGCTCCGACTAAGTTTGTTCTGACTGATGTACGGATGACTAAATTAGACCTTCCTAGATTGCCCTACCAACTTCGCTCTTCAGCGCTGCTCCCATGCATAGCTTGCTCAACCCGTCTTATCTTCTCTCCTTCAAGTTTCCCCTCTTTTTTCTTTTTATCTCCCTATTGAGCTGATTGCAAAGCACCCAAAATATAAATGCTCCTTTCCTTTTTTTCCTATTTGGTGCTAAACCAGAGGGCTAACCAATGAGTTAGAGTAGGGCGACCGAAACAAGTAGATAAAATAAGAAATTCTGTTGGACCGAGTGGGTGAATGGAGGAGACATATTTTTCTAACACTGGGCACCGGGATGATCTCAGAGCACTTAAGATGTACTAAATTAAAGTGATTGACAGCGATGTACACAGGATCTGAGTGCAAAAAATTAATGTAGGAAAATATGTCCCAATTGAATATTTGCACTTCACAGTGAGCCACCATAAGCAGCTGTGAATGGAATGTATGGTGGTGAAGAATTTTCTCCTCCCGCAAGCCTTTCTTAATGTTCTTTGTCTTTTGATATTTTTGTAAAAAAAAACATTTTACCCCCCCCACTCACACTAGCACTTCAAACAGTCAGGAAACCATCTTTTTTCTAGAAAGAAAAGGCTGGTTATCAAGGGGGTAAATGGGCCTGTAAAATCAGGTGAAACCAAAAGTTAAGTCTATGAAGGCACCAGCAAAACTTGTATTTTTTTAAGAGATTGTGGTAACCCAAAGCATGGTGCTGTAATAGGTGAGTGTTCTCCCAGACATTACAAGGATTACAAGAGTGCCAATTTCTATTATATTCATGTATCAAATTAAATAGCACCATTGTACTGGACTGCATGGGGGTCATCAGTTAGAGCAGTAACAAGGCATGCCCAACTGACCAGAGCTTAGTATGTAAAGCCATAATGCTGTAAGCCTGCAAGCAGGGCTGTTTATCTCTGCATAGTATGTATGTTAATTCCCTACCTACCCAACCTACCTCTGCGTTGCCTAGGTAGGAGGGGGGATGAGGATAATATGCCCGATATGAGTCCGATTTGGGATGGATCGGTTCAAATTGAGTAGTATAATATTCTGCCACATAACTACAGAATCTTATGAAGGAGTCTACATGTTCTCATTCTTCACAGATAAATAATAGGATTATGACAGAAAATAAGAAACTGTGTTCCAGTCCAAGCATAGAACAGCTAAATGTAATTAAAATATTCTCAAATAAGCTGTGTGGAATACTGTCAAAAAACATCACAGGCTTTCTTATTAGTACCTCTTTTAAAATCCTATATAACTGTTTTTGGTTACGTTTTTGTAAAAAAAAAATTCCAAGCATCATTCTTTTACCACTTGGCCTATGGGAATATAGATTATGTTCTTACCTAGATGATATATGCAGTGTTAATTAAACAAGCTCGTGTGACTATAAAGCAAAAGAGTCATGTGGTGATTTTGACAAATAGGTTGTGTTTTCAGACAAACCTTTGCCAATATTTCCCATAAGAAAGAAAAGTTTCTTTCCCTCCTGCTGTGTGACAAATATGAACAGAATATCAAAGGTTTATGAATAACTAGCCATAGATCACATGAAAAGGAATACGAAAGAGGTTTAACTGGCAGGATGGGAAGGTCTTGCAGTCTAATGATTTAATAACCTAGCAGTCATAGTTAATATATGCCTCATTTAATTCTATGGAAATGAAAGCATGAGCAGGATCCAATTTAATTGAATATTTCATGTTAACCAAGAAATTGTGAATCTACAGTATTTGTATTGTATTCTGTGTTTGTGCCAGTATGGGATGTACTAAGATTTGTAAGATGACTCAGCTTTTTCTAATGAACCGAAGGATAGCCAGCTTGAATCCCCTACGGTAATGGACTCACGTTCCTCCTATAATTCTGAGTGCTGCAATGCCTAAAGTCTCGGAAATAGATCTACAACATACGAGAACGTGCAGGACAGACGCATCAGACGACACCAGACGATGAAAAGCAGGAATGTCCAGTATTTCAAAGTAGCCAAATTTATAGTAATTTGTAGATAAGTAAATGAAAGCAACATGGTACATGAACAGACAAAGTACTTTAGGAGAACACTTGATGCGTTTTGCACAATAGAGCTTAACCCAAACTCAAATAAAATAAAATCAGTTAGAAGTATGAGCTGACAGAGCTACAGCAAGTTTTGAGCTTATGTTTATCAATTTCTTTTATAATATGCTTCTAATTACAGAACTTTATCTAACCGAACACCATTAAAATACCTTTCTACATCTCCCCTTCCAACTTTGCTAATTTGGACCCTCACAATGTCTCTACAAGTGTGTACAGAAAGGAGATAGCAGGAAATACAATGCTACATGTCCCAACTGGACGATTGGTTTAATTGAAACAGAATTGCTTTGGCCCTAAACTATTTGAGGCACAGGATGGAGAACTTAAGTTTAGGTTTAAGGAAAGGGGCTATGAAAAGCAATATATCATACGGTCACATTTATTTATTCTATAATTGGATGAGGCCTATTATAAGGTTATTAAAAAAAGGTATTCATTTTGCCACTATAAAAAACGGCACACTGGGTAATTTGCTCTAACCAAACCAACTTAAGCAACAATCTTCTAAGACTAAAACCTGGCTAAATACTATTTGTATGTTCCCTTGTGAACATAATAATTGCAAATGTTGCAATTTCACTAATAACCAATTTGTTTCAACTGCTACTAGTGATAACTTTACAATTAGGCATCATATTATCTGTGCAACTTCTTATTTCATCTATTTGGCTAGCTGACAGAAATGTAAGATCAATCGAATTTAAATTTAATTTCAAATTGTTAGAATATTATTTGTTCCTTCAATTTAACTATTTATCAGCAGAGGATCATTATGGCAACCGTTTTCCCCTAGACCTTAGTAATTTTTTATTGTTTTTTTTGTTATTATTTAGCTAAATAGAACTTGAAACATTTGCATGGATTCAGTGGCCCTCGTTAATCCAGAAACTGTCATTATCAATACATTAATGGGCAGTCTTGATTCTATGACCACCACTAATGAGGCTAAAATCATCAAAATGAATCAACGCATCTGTTATCAGTTACCAAATCCATTAAAGAGCCTCCATACTTTTAATGGGATATTATCGCGCCTGTTAATAAATACCGGATTTGTTAATAAAATATCCTATACCTACAATGGATATACCCACATCTGTTAAGAAAACGATTTCACCTGAAACGCACGTCCATTACCACACTGCAAGTGATTATATGAGGTGAGGTAATCATTAACGGATACAGTAATGAAAAACTGACACCATTGAAGAAGCTCTACATCAGAACAAAATAGCGTGTGTGATCACCAGAAGGGGGAGGCAGCTCCAATGTGTGTTGACTGTAATCCACATGGAGCGGTCCTTTCAACACACATTAGAGGCATATTACTGCAAATGTACTTGTAAGCAGATATTGTTATTTTTTATTAAAAAATTTGTCTATATTGTTAACCCTTGGTTTCCTCCTTTTCCTATTTCCTGACATTCTTTATGCTATATCATTCCGGAGTGGAGTTCTATCTTTTTCTCTGGGGAAGTTACCCATTGTGGTTTGATTGTTGCTGTCATCCCATGAGCAAGTGAGTTGTAACCTAACGGGGAGTGAATTTAGCTATTTGTCTAAACCATCTATACTATGGTGTGCCCTTATGTTTTTATGTTCACCTTTTCCATGTATTAAGCAAAATCCAGCCAAGCTAAGTGCTTTATTTTTTGTATTGATTGTATCCTCACAACAGAGCCGGTGCTACCAATAGGCGAACTAGATGTTTGGGGGGGCGCCATCTGTTTTGAGTAATACATGTATCCCTGGCTTCCCTTTTTTTTCTTTTTTACTTTCTTTAAATGTGCATGTCAGGGTGCCTCCTGGATTAGAGGAGCTGGCTCACTAGCCCTCTATGTGCTCCCCTCACTTGTGGGGAAGTCAGAGCGTCTGAGGTCACGTGACCGCCTGTCACTCTGACTACACTGACTGGCAGGGAGCGCAGCATCGTGGGCAGAGCCTCATGAACTCTGCTTCTGGATCCTGGGGCAAGTCAAATTTATTTGATTTGAGTGGCAGAGTGTGTGTGCATGTGTGTGTAAGTAGAAAAGTGTGTGTGTGATTGAAGACTCTGTCTCTGTGTAGAGAAAGCCAATAGTACTATTACATGCATTCCAAATGACGAAAGTCTATAAACCGAATGTTCGGTTTATAGACTTTCGGCTTATGGAATACATGTAATCCTATTGCTATTCTATAAACAGAACGTTCGGTTTATAGAATAGCAATAGGATTACATGTATTCCACAAACCGAAAGCCTATAAACCGAACGTTCGTAAATTTTTATGAATGGAGACTCTGTCTCTGTGTAGAGAAAGCCAATAGTACTATTACATTCATTCCAAATGACGAAAGTCTATAGACCGAACGTTCGGTTTATAGACTTTCGGCTTATGGAATACATATAATCCTATTGCTATTATATAAACCGATTGTTCGGTTTATAGAATAGCAATAGGATTACATGTATTCCATAAGCCGAAAGTCTATAAACCGAACGTTCGGTTTATAGACTTTCGGCTTATGGAATACATGTAATACTATGGGCTTTCTATAAACCGAACTAGAGTTCCCATTCATAAAAATTTATGAATGGGGACTCTGTTTCGGTTTATAGAAAGCTAAGAAGTTGAACGAATGAACGAATGGTTTAATATAAACGAAAATCATTCGTCCATTCTTGCTATAGTATTGGCATTACTATAAACCGAAATAGAGTCATTTATAGAATGCCAATAGACTTACATGCATTCCATAAACCGAAAGTCGTTCATTATGTCGGTTTATGGAATGTACTAGTATGTGTAATGCTATTGTATTCTATAAACCGACTCTATTTCGGCTTATAGAATGCCAATAGTACTACGAATGGACGAATGAACAAATGATTTTCGTTTATTAACCATTCGTTCATTCGGCTTTCGTTAGCTTAGCATTTTCGTTATTCGTTTTTCGGACAAATGAACGAAAATGCTATTTTCGGACGAAAATGCATTTGTCCGAAAACGAATGCACATGTCTACTATTTATATTGTAGCCCTGTTACTACAACTGGGTATGTGCAAATATGTGTCAGTGTGTAAATGTGCGTGTGAGACACTGTGTATGTGTGGCTGCAGGTGCTTGTGTGAGTGACTGTGTGTATTTGGTGCTGAGGGCGGGATTAGCAAGAGGCGGCAAAATATATGTATATATATGGCTAGGGCGGCATAGAGTCTTGTACCGGCCCTGTTTCATAATTTGTTTAATATCTTTTTATTATCCATTTTATAAAAAGGAGGGGACAAGTATATTTACTATGTCAGACACATCGTGAGAAAGCAATATATGTAACAAAATAACATGGTTGTATAGGCAATGACTGAGTATTAAACATAAGTGAACATCAGGAGGGTGAGGTTGCACCTTATTTAGTGGTGTCAGGGTCCATTAGGACCCCTTTTAAGTTCCTGCCTCACAATTTGTAATGAAGTTGCAGCATCCAAGTGGTAGCTGCATCTCAAATATGTACTAGAGCACCTTGATTTCAGAATTCACTGTTATTAGCAATAACTGAGTTATACATAGTGTAATGAAGATTGACAGTAAATGCATTAATTAAGAACCATGCATTTCTTTACTGACAATTCCTAAAACAGCATGTATAGTTCATATGAACTAATTATTCCCTCACTACATTCACAATAATAACATTGATTAATGCAGAGGACAGTAAAACCTTAACAAACAGTAATGGCCTTGCCACTCACATCATGCAAAGCCTGCTCATAGCAATATTCTGCATGATAGGAGTTAATGAGCAGCAACAGTGGGATTAACAGTTTAACTGGAACAAGGAATACAGTCAGTAGAAGAGAGATGCACAGGAGTAAAATAACATGTAAGTTCACTCACCTAACTATACATTGTGCAGGGAACAGTTTGTTGAGTTAAATTGCAATAAGACCTCAGTAGATTGAACCCTGCACAAAGAATTGTAAGTGGGGGAAATGTTGTATCCAACTTCAGTTCACCTATAATGAATACACTGAAACACATCAACGCCAAAATAACAACCATAGGAATCAAGAAACAGACATAATAAAGTAGTAAATCAATTTTAATAAATGTATTCAATATATGGCTACTTCCATGGCCTCTTAGTGGCACTACTGTGGGTGACCCTGGATGGGTGGCCACCAGCAGCAGTATCAGCTGGTGTGGCTTTTGGTGTTGCTGACAAGGAGGAGGTGGAGGAGGCCTGTCTTGTGACAGCTGCTTCTGGAATGGTGGCCAAATGGATGCAAATCTCCCCATGTCACTTATTTATGCAACAGAGGGCATATTGGTGGTATGACTCTGCCTGGCATCTCTGACAGTACAGAAACTGCTCCTCTCTTATGGCAACAGCTGGGGCAGGTCTTGCAGATGCAGATCTAGGTCTTGCAGGTCCTGCAGCAGCAGGTGCAGCAGTGTCCACACTTGGAGGAGCAGCAGCAGGCCTGACATCTGATTTGGCAAGTGTCGATGGACCTGGTGAGCTAGAGGAGCTACTGAATGCTGGTGATGCTGTGAATGTTCAGCACGTTGTGCTTCAAGAAACCCGCTGGCAATATTCAGCCTGGAGAAACTGTCAGGCTACATGATGGGATTTTGCTGATTTCCTCATGTGGGGACATCAGTCTTGCCTAGGATTGCATGGGTGGCTGTGACTAGTGTTGAGCGAACCCAAACCGCACTGTTCGGGTTCGTACTGAACATTACAGTTTTTGGACCCCGGACCCAAACACGGACATTTCACTGTATGTTCGGGTTGGAGTTCGGGGTTCGGCGATTTAATGGCGCGTTTTGAAAGGCTGCAGGGCAGCCAATCACAAAGCCCATAGCATTACATACATATACATTGTATGTAATGCTATGGGCTTTCTATAAACCGAAAGTCTATAAACCGAATCTCTTTCGGTTTATAGACTTTCGGTTTATGGAATACATGTAATGCTATTGGTATTCTATAAACCGAAAGTCTATAAACGTAAGAGATTCGGTTTATAGAAAGCCAATAGCATTACATGTATTCCATAAACCGAAAGTCTATAAACCGAATGTCTTTCGGTTTATAGACTTTCAGTTTATGGAATACATGTAATGCTATTGGCTTTCTATAAACCAAAATAGAGTCCCCATTCATACGAATAGGTCAATTGATCTATTCATATGAATGTGGACTCTAAACTACAGCGATTTATTCAAATTACAGTGATTATTTTAGTGGGTGCTATACTACATATTTGTACCCTGCCCTTGTCGGATTAATTAATAACCATAAAAATATGAATATGAGTTATTAATTATGAATCATAAAAAATATGAAAATTGATGATTCATATATATGGGTCCGACTAAAAATACCCATATCAAGAATTCGTTATGTATGTGAGAGTTTGGATGAAGTTTTTACAAAAGTAAATACAATGCAACAATTATTACTAAAATAATAATGCATTTATTATATATAGAATAAGGATCAAATGGTAAGCAAAATAGCATAACAACAGAATACAATATCAATATATGTTAATCATAATTCACATGTGTGAGCTATAACTAAAGTAAGTAGGACAAAATATTAATTATGCAACTCTGTGCCTATATCAACATACATGTAGAATAATTTATTATGCAGTACGTTTCTGACCGTAAGATGACCATGCATTTTATTTAGATACAACTTACATTGATAATGATTAGTATTTAAAATGGTTAATGATAGTACACCATAATTACCTACAAATTACCAACATATACTCTGCTTAGGTAAGGTAATATTACTAAATCATATAACTACTCAAGGTGGCTATTTCTTAATATGCTCGGTAAATGATAATGTATGTATTCTAGCTTAGACTTTAAGAATGAGAATCTTAGATAATCTCTGGAGATTAGATATGACATATTTGGGTAAATAGCTAGACTATAAGAATTTATGGTTCTTGGTAATATCTATAGGATATTCCTCTGGCTTCCTTCTGCAGAAAGGATGACAGATAAACACCAGGCTAAAACATATAGATCCCAGAAATTGTGGGATTTAAGTTTAATTTACCCAAATATATATACTAATGACATCCATAAAAAATGAGATTATGCTAAAAAACAAATTACCACATTTATACATTACCGGCAGAGGTTGGTTTGCAGTTGAGACTCCTTCCATTGAAGAATTGAGTGATGGGAGTTAGTCCTGGGACTTCGCTCAATACTAAGGGTGTGGAGATTTCCATTGTTATAGTGAACATGTGCTATTAAAAGCCTCATATTCCTGAGTTCTCCCCAGAAGGAGAGAGACTCAGCCGTTTTCTAAAACATTCCCATCTCTCACCCCACTAGTGGCAGCTCTCCTCAGGTCCTCTCAGGTATATCCCTCTCTTTCTCTACACCCCCAGTATCAACTTATCCACCAAACCTTATCTCAGATTCACACCCTGTTTCTGTAACTTCTAGCCAATTGAATGGATGGGTGTGTTAATGTAAATGAGATGATGTCATGATTTATAGCTATACCTGGATTGTGAGTATAATGTAATACAATATATATGTTGCAATATATAGAAGTGTTAATACAATCTCAAATTATAGTAAATATTTATCATATTCTTATTCTTATCATTGCACATTACATAAAAATGTATAATAAAATGTATACCACACTAATAAAACAATAAAAACAATATTTTAATTAATATGTAGGATTAATAATACTTTACATTTTTATTAGTGAAGGTGTGATATAATTATACATTTTATTGGGTGATTTGAATCAACTAGGTCTATTTATAATAACCCTTATTATATTCTACAAATCAAAAATCCCAATAATTTCAGTGTGTCTGTGTCTGTCAGTTTCTGCCAGTTTGGGTGGGCTAGCAAGTTGCAAAGAAGCCCCCATTCTCCTCTAGTATGTACACAGCTGTGTCTGCATCAGTACAATTAGATGTAATAAACCTTGCACAACAATGGCCACCTTATCTGTTCCGGTGATACTATGAACTTATCAGAAAAATATTTGGTTACAGATAACAGAGTTAGGAATGTGATTTTAACACACAGAATGTCCAAAAACTGTCACAAAATGGAGGCTGCTTGCATCCATCTTGTTATACTTTTCTTCTGCTTTATTCATATGTACCAGTCTCGAGATTACTGATCAATACCTCTGACACCCTGAGCCCTGTGCCACAGAGAGTGCAGTGCACTTGCTACTGCATGTGTGCCAGGCACATGACTTTAATCCTGTTCTGTTAGCTCAGTGGGCAACATCTAGGCATTTTTAAATACTGCAATTTGTTGGTGTTAAATATTACATTTGCATCCTGCACTTCATATCTGAGAGTCAAATAGAACCGTCAAATACTGTGCTTACAGCACACTTTGAAAAATGATAATAGTTTTGGGTGGTAAATAGTACATTTGCATCTTGCGGTACACTTCATATCTGAGAGTCAAATAGAACAGTCCAATACTGTGCTTACAGCGCACTTTGAAAAATTCTGGCTACCTCCTCCTCCAGCGCCGCTTCCACCTACACCACCACGGTCACCGCCTCCTCAACCTATGGGTCACTTAGCATAAACTGAAACAGAATACCCTGCACTCCAACCCTCTCTCAAATGGATAATTCTGTTGATCCTCTTTAGATTTAGATTTATGTTCTTCCAAAGCTAAAATCAATCTAGTGCTATTTGATGGCTCAGCTGTATTTGTAATTTGTATGTATTTTATGTTATTTTCAGACTGCTCTGAAAAAGCCCACGTGTGGGCGAAACGCGTTGCGTGACGTTATTGACGAGACTTGCAACCAGGAAGTACCAGCTCTTCCAGCAGAACGCTGCCTATACAAGCTTCAGCTGCTGCCTGCTCCTATGAAGTGAAGGATGGAGACTGTGATATGATCGGCTGGGTGACTCTGCCTGCTTTTAACCTATGCTGTTTTTAACTGTTTTCTAAATGGGATATCGTTTTTTAACTTCTTCTACGTAAGCTGCTAAATGTGGGGGGGAATTAAAATTGTTTACATTTGACACTACAACGTTTGTTTCTCACTCCTGTTGTGTCCTGCTCCACGAGTATTCCATCGATTATCTATCCAGTGTATGTGGGGATTTTGGGACTCAGAGTCTGCACGCCTTATATACCCAGAGCCGGTCCTATAGGCTCTGTAGAGTGTGAGTACAATTCTTTAGGGGGAGATATTTATTTTCCTTATATTCACAATACTGCACAATTTTGTATATATTTTTTTCTTTTCTTTTATATATATCTAAAAAAGGCTGGATTATCGCCTATATATCTCTGATAAGTATTTCTTTTATTATATCCTGCGCAACACTTTATTACACGATACACACACAATTGGACTTTTCTTGCAGTGAGTATTTTTCTTGCATTGTATAAAATGTGTATATTATGTGTATAATTGCAGTATATAAACTGTATATTTGGATAAAAATGTGTATATATGGATGCAATATGTATGCCATTAGGGCAGCTGCCCCGTTTGCCCCGCGTTAAAGACAGCCCTGGGGGTCCATTTCAAGATTTTGAAAAGGCTGGAAATATTTTAATGTTTTTTTTGTGGTCAGAAAAAGTAATATTACTTTACTGAGAGGGTGGTGGATGAGAGGTTAATATATGAAGGAGTTTAAGCATGCATGGGATAAGCATAAGGCTATCCTTGATATAAGATAAGGCCAGGGACCAATGAAAATATTACTTTGCCGAGAGGGTAGTGGATGCATGGAATAGTCTTCCAGTAGAAGTGGTAGAGGTTAATACAGTGAAGGTGTTTAAGCATGCATGGGATAGGCATAAAGCTACCATAGATATAAGACAAGGCCAGGCACAAAGCAGAACAGTTGGGAGGCATGTAAGTGGCCTTTCTGGGGGTGGAGTTGCATGGTGGGGTCGGGGGGCCCCAGGGCAATTTTTGCACCGGGGCCCGGTGGATTCTAGTTAAGGCTCTGATGTGTTTAAAACAACTTTAATGGAAAATCTACAGCGTTTTCTATCTTGCTCCTAGTTCAAATATCATAAAACAACTTACATGTTACATATTTAAATAGAAATGTTTTAATAAAAGAATACAATTAAAGATTCTTATTGCGCCCTCTTTGCTCAAAATAGTTCTCTCAGGGGGCAGACATGTTGTTTAGAATCTTTGGTCAGATATTCACTCACCTTGGTTCAGATGAAGGATGATCTGACCCAAGATAGTAAACAACATGTCTGCCTCCTAGTAGAGCTATTTGGAGCAAAGAGGGCTCAATAAGGTTCTTTATTTGGATCCTTTCATTAAAGCATATCTATTTGAAATGCCTACACTGCAAGTGATCTTTCAATTAAACAAAACTTAAAATTTTCACTACAGTTGTCATTTAATGTAATTATGTCTGTATAGAATGATACAAGACATCTGCTTAGTTTCTCAAAACATTGCTGTCAGAGGCTGCTCTCTAATCAGGCAAGTTAGGAAGCCACCTAAGGCCTCGGACTTGAGGGGCCCTGCGGTTGCCTAACTCACCTGATAGATTTGTAAAGCAGGTCGCTGGCCCTTTAAGTGCAGCTAGTTGCAGATGTTTCCCGGAGGTAACAGCTCAGTGATCACATGATCTCTCATACTCTCCCTGCACGCTATCAAATCCAGCGCACAGGAAGTGACATCACAGCCTTTCCTGCATGCGGAATCTGTGCATGGAAGGAGAGAGAAACTGCAAGCTCAGGTAAGCTGGGGAAAATGGCAAGTCTGAGGGGCATATTGGCAAATCTGGGCATCATATTGGAAAGTCTGTCCATCAAGACAGAATGGCAGGTCTAGGGATCAGAATGGCAGGTCTGGGGATCAGAATGGCAGGTCTGGGGATCAGAATGGCTGGTCTAGTGATCAGAATGGCAGGCCTGGGGATTAGAATGGCAGGCCTGGGGATTAGAATGACAAGTATGATTGGGCATATGTATGTTCCCTTATGATCTCCTCCTATTTATTGGATATTATTTACCACATTCTTTAACAGTCTTGTATTTTTCAAAACACCCTTCCTATGCAATATGTCACCTTCTTGACCTTGTTTTCATTCCTCATCTATTACATGATAAACACCAAGAAAACTTACCCAGAGCCAGTGCTGTATTTACCGCGAGGCATCCTCCTAGGATGCCTAGGGCGGCAAATTTTGGGGGGCGGCAGCGCCCCCCAGCACTGAAAGAAAATAAAAATCTGGCCCTTTAAAAAAAAAAAAAAAAGGCCGAGCTTGCAGGCAGAGACAGAGGTGAGAAGGGATCGGAAGATCCCCCCTTACCATCCCTCTGCCGGCAGGCTGCACGGGGAGCGATACAGGCAGCATAGAGAAACCTCTGTGCTGCCTGTTCAGCTCCCCGTGCAGTGTGACACGGAAGTGCCGACAGTCACTTGACCGGCGCGCTGACGACATACGCGCGCTGGGTCACGAGACCTGTCGGCACAACCGCCTGAGAGCCGAACAGGCAGCATGGAGGAGACCATGCTGCCTGCCACTAGCCACCAGGGAAAGGTAAGTGCTGGGGAGATGAGGGGATTTGGCAAATTGGCTGTGGGATATTAAATGCAAATAACACTGGCATATTATTGGGCAAATTAGCAGGGGCATATTAAATGGCAAATAAAACTGGCATATTTTTGGGCGAATTGGCTGTGGGATATTAAATGAAAATAACACTGGCATATTATTGGGCAAGTTGGCTGGGGCATATTAAATGGCACATAACACTGGCATATTATTGGGCAAATTAGCAGGGGCATATTAAATGGCAAATAAAACTGGCATATTATCGGCAAATTAGCAGGGGCATATTAAATTGCAAATAACACTGGCATATTATTGGGCAAATTAGCAGGGGCATATTAAATGGCAAATAACACTGGCATATTATTGGGCAAATTAGCAGAGGCATATTAAATGGCAAATAACATTGGCATATTATTGGGCAAATTGGCAGGGGCATATTACGTGGCAAATAATACTGGCTTAATATTGGGCAAATTGGCTAGGGAATATTAAATGGCAGAATAACACTGGCATATTGGGCAAATTGGCTGGGGAATATTAATGGCAAATTATACTGGCATCATATTGGGCAAATTGGCAGGGGCATATTCAATGGCAAATACTGGCATATTATTAGGCAAATTGGCTGGGGAATATTAATGACAAAATAATACTGGCATATTATTGGGCAAATTGGCTGGGGCATATTAATTGAAAATGATACTGGCATATTATTGGGCAAATTAGCTGGGGAATATTAATGGCAAATAATATTGGCAATGTGCATGTAAATGGAGTGATGGGGCATGTCCTTGGTGTGCAACGTGGGTTATGGGTCATGTCGTGGGTGTGCATCGAGCGTAGGGGGGGTGCCCAAAATTTGTCTGCCTAGGGCAGCACAAAACCAAGATACACCACTGCCCAGAGCCCCTTATGCTTTAAATGCAGGGCATTCCACGTTGGCATGGACCCTTTAAGGACAACTGTTGGGGAAATATATACCTATGTTTAAATGAAGAATTGCGTCAAAATGATATATTTTAAATAGGAACGCTTTAATGAAAGGAAACAGATAAAGTACTTTATTGACCCCCTCTTTGCTCCCTTAGGAGGCGGACATGTTGATTTGAATCTTCGGTCATGTCTTTCCTCATCTTTGGTTTGAACAAAGGAAGAGAGAGTTTTATATTTTTTCCCGTAAGCCAAATAAGTGATAATTAAAATAAAATCCTTCCTGACCAAGAAAAAACAGCATTTCGTAATACAACCGGGCATTTCAGCTTTCAGCCATGGTCCCAATGATGCAAGAGTAAAATGAATACACCATGCAAGAGAAGTGACAATAACAACGATTGGAAATTTTAAAATTATTTTTATTGTATTTTTATTGTGTACCTAAGCCAAATGATCCAGAGGAAGGCGAAAAACTTGAGGGACAAGTAAAAAATTCCTTCCTGACCCTGAAAAACAGCAATCGGTGTACAACCCTGGATCGGGGCTAATGACTATGTGTGATAATGCAAGTGTAAATAAACACACCACACAAGAAAAGGTTTTAAAGTTTTCTTTAATTTCATTTTTAAAGTCAAAGTCAAATGATCCAGAAGAAGGGAAAAAAAACTTGTATAACAAGTAAAAAAAAACCTTCCTGACCCTGAAAAAACAGTGATCGACTGTACAGCCCTGGAGCAGGGCAATTGACTTTAAAAAGGATTCTGGGACATGACGTCCATGACAGGCTCATGCAATTGTATAGTATAGAACGCAATATAAAAATATAACTTACTATACTATACAATGACATGTTGCATCCTTCCATCTTGTTCCTCGCCACGAGATTATCCTTACATCTTGTTCCTCAGCCACGAGATTATCCTTCCATCTTGTTCCTCAGCCACGAGATTATCCTTCCATCATGTTCCTCAGCCATGAGATTATCTTTCGGTCTTGTTCCTCAGCCACGAGATTATCCTTCTATCTTGTTCCTCAGCCACGAGATTATCCTTCCATCTTGTTCCTCAGCCATGAGATTATCCTTCCGTCTTGTTCCTCAGCCACGAGATTATCCTGTTGATGAGTCCTTGAAGCCCTGGCACACTTGGGGAAAATAATGAAACCATCAGTTTCCAAGGTTCAGATACCACTTATCCATGAGCCTTGCAAACTAATGGCTTCACAGCCACATTAAGACTCTGTAGCACAAGCTTCTCATATATATATATACACTGTAGCCATTATGATGCAGTAGCCATTATGACGCCCATTGACCAACAATGCACTTATAAGGAAATGGGCAGGGCAGGGTGTGGCAGGGCATGGTTAACATTAAATATTTTCATTCACAGCTTCATGTTGCAAAATCATTCTAAATTGATTTGTTTTCACCTAGATTGGAGTTCAAAAACTATTTAAATACATTAACGTCACATTAATAATAGTAATTACATTAAATAAATTTTACTTTAGGTACATGTTTGAACCAATGCTTACTTAAATCAGGCAGTAATTATTTGTTTCATTTATAATTCAATGCCAAATCTTATGTGTTTCAGTGGCGTACTTACCGTTAGTGCAGGGGTGGCAGCTGCGACCGGGCCTGTCACTCCAGGGGCCCAGCTGCCCTGCGACCCCTGCAAAAAAAAAAAGTGTGGGCAAACGGGGCAGCTGCCCAGGGCCAATTCATTCCTGGATTCTTATGAATGGGTTCAAAGAAAGGCACTACTACTGTACGTTTACTATAAGCCGAAAGTCTATAAACCGAAGGTCGTTTGGTTTATAGACTTTCGGTTTATAGAATACATAGAAATCATGTAGTACTATTGCCTTTCTATGAACCGATCGAGAGCCCCATTCATAAGAATTTCTTATGAATGGGGCTCTCGTTCGGTTTATAGAAAGCCAATAGTATTACACGTATTCTATAAAACGAACGAATAAAACGAAAATAATGAACGAATTTCGCCTGAAACGAATGCAGTAATGGACGAAACCGAAACGAAAATTTTAGTTTTGCACATGTCTAATATCTATACACATATCGCTCTCTCTCACAAGTTGCATTTATACTTATATGAACTTCTTAATATTATATTCAACTATTTTCATATGTAATAAAAATGTTATTGAAGACTTTCATTTCATGTTTTTATTCCCGTTTTCTGCTCCTTCATTGCACCTAAAGGACGTAACACAGCCCCATAGAGTAGCCACAGCACTTGTCATGCACCTATATTGCACCAACAGCACATGGCTTGCACTCATATTGCACCCACACAATTTGGCATGCTACAGTGTAAAATTGCCCCACAGAACATACACAGTTTCACTTTGTTCCACTGAACTGCCCATGCAGAAAAAAGCCACATTGTCACTTTCCCCCATAGTACGTTATTTTTTCCCACAGAACATTCCACAGTCACTTTATCATTGCATATGCAACAGACAGTTTGCCTGTTAAAATATGCCACCGTTTGTCCATTAAATATGCCACAGTCAATGTGCCCATCAATATGCTAGTATTATTTTGCCATTAATATGCCAATATTATTTTGCCATTAGTATGCCTCATACATTTTTCCCATTAATATGCCAGTATTACTGTGCCATTCAGATACCAGTAATATTGTACAATTAAGATGCCCCAGTCAATTTACCCATTAAGATACCAGTAGTATTGTAACATTAAGATGCCATAATTGTTGTGCCATTAAGATGCCAGTAATATTGTGCCATTAAAATGCCAATAATATTGTGCCATTCAGATTCCTGTAATATTGTGCCATTGAGATGCCAGTAATATTGTGCCAGTCAGATGCCTGTAATATTGTGCCATTCAGATGCCAGTAATATTGTGCCAGTAAGATTCCTGTAATATTGTGCCATTCAGATGCCAGTAATATTGTGCCAGTTAGCTGCCAGTAATATTGTGCCATTAAGATGCCAGTAATATTGTGCCAGTCAGATGCCAGTAAAATTGTGCCATTCAGATGCCTGTAATATTGTGCCATTATGATGCCAGTATTATTGTGCCAGTCAGATGCCAGTAATATTGTGCCATTCAAATGCCTGTAATATTGTGCCAGTCAGATGCCAGTAAAATTGTGCCATTCAGATGCCTGTAATATTGTGCCATTAAGATGCCAGTATTATTGTGCCAGTCAGATGCCAGTAATATTGTGCCATTCAAATGCCTGTAATATTGTGCCAGTCAGATGCCAGTAATATTCTGCCATTAAGATGGCAGTAATATTGTGCCAGTCAGTTGCCAGTAATATTGTGCCAGTCAGATGCCTGTAATATTGTGCCATTCAAATACCAGTAATATTGTGCCATTACCGTGCTCTTTCTATTCCTCTCTCCTACCCCCCTTCCCTAGTACTTACCGCCTGGCTTCTGCTCCGTCTCCCCCGGCCGGATGTCTCCTCCATGCTGTCTTCCCTGGAGGAGGGAAATAGTCACCGGATGTGAAGTGATGTCACATGTGGTGTCAGTTATTTATTTATTGAACAGGGCAAGCAGGAGCTGGGGGCCCACGGGACAGCTGCCTTGGGCCCCCCAGGAGTAACTTGGCCCAGGGCAGCTGCCCGGTTTGCCCCGCGTTAAAGACAGTCCTGAGGCCACCCCCAGTGCTCCGTGGGTGCTTGCCACCAGCATTCACCGTCCACAATAATTTGCCATCACAGCCTTTCCTGCATGCGGAATCTGTGCATGGAAGGAGAGAGAAACTGCAAGCTCAGGTAAGCTGGGGAAAATGGCAAGTCTGAGGGGCATATTGGCAAATCTGGGCATCATATTGGAAAGTCTGTCCATCAAGACAGAATGGCAGGTCTAGGGATCAGAATGGCAGGTCTGGGGATCAGAATGGCAGGTCTGGGGATCAGAATGGCAGGTCTGGGGATCAGAATGGCTGGTCTAGTGATCAGAATGGCAGGCCTGGGGATTAGAATGGCAGGCCTGGGGATTAGAATGACAAGTATGATTGGGCATATGTATGTTCCCTTATGATCTCCTCCTATTTATTGGATATTATTTACCACATTCTTTAACAGTCTTCTATTTTTCAAAACACCCTTCCTATGCAATATGTCACCTTCTTGACCTTGTTTTCATTCCTCATCTATTACATGATAAACACCAAGAAAACTTACCCAGAGCCAGTGCTGTATTTACCGCGAGGCATCCTCCTAGGATGCCTAGGGCGGCAAATTTTGGGGGGCGGCAGCGCCCCCCAGCACTGAAAGAAAATAAAAATCTGGCCCTTTAAAAAAAAAAAAAAAAGGCCGAGCTTGCAGGCAGAGACAGAGGTGAGAAGGGATCGGAAGATCCCCCCTTACCATCCCTCTGCCGGCAGGCTGCACGGGGAGCGATACAGGCACCATAGAGAAACCTCTGTGCTGCCTGTTCGGCTCCCCGTGCAGTGTGACACGGAAGTGCCGACAGTCACTTGACCGGCGCGCTGACGACATACGCGCGCTGGGTCACGAGACCTGTCGGCACAACCGCCTGAGAGTCGAACAGGCAGCATGGAGGAGACCATGCTGCCTGCCACTAGCCACCAGGGAAAGGTAAGTGCTGGGGAGATGAGGGGATTTAGGCAAATTGGCTGTGGGATATTAAATGCAAATAACACTGGCATATTATTGGGCAAATTAGCAGGGGCATATTAAATGGCAAATAAAACTGGCATATTTTTGGGCGAATTGGCTGTGGGATATTAAATGCAAATAACACTGGCATATTATTGGGCAAGTTGGCTGGGGCATATTAAATGGCAAATAACACTGGCATATTATTGGGCAAGTTAGCAGGGGCATATTAAATGGCAAATAAAACTGGCATATTATCGGCAAATTAGCAGGGGCATATTAAATTGCAAATAACACTGGCATATTATTGGGCAAATTAGCAGGGGCATATTAAATGGCAAATAACACTGGCATATTATTGGGCAAATTAGCAGAGGCATATTAAATGGCAAATAACATTGGCATATTATTGGGCAAATTGGCAGGGGCATATTACGTGGCAAATAATACTGGCTTAATATTGGGCAAATTGGCTAGGGAATATTAAATGGCAGAATAACACTGGCATATTGGGCAAATTGGCTGGGGAATATTAATGGCAAATTATACTGGCATCATATTGGGCAAATTGGCAGGGGCATATTCAATGGCAAATACTGGCATATTATTAGGCAAATTGGCTGGGGAATATTAATGACAAAATAATACTGGCATATTATTGGGCAAATTGGCTGGGGCATATTAATGGAAAATGATACTGGCATATTATTGGGCAAATTAGCTGGGGAATATTAATGGCAAATAATATTGGCAATGTGCATGTAAATGGAGTGATGGGGCATGTCCTTGGTGTGCAACGTGGGTTATGGGTCATGTCGTGGGTGTGCATCGAGCGTAGGGGGGGTGCCCAAAATTTGTCTGCCTAGGGCAGCACAAAACCAAGATACACCACTGCCCAGAGCCCCTTATGCTTTAAATGCAGGGCATTCCATGTTGGCATGGACCCTTTAAGGACAACTGTTGGGGAAATATATACCTATGTTTAAATGAAGAATTGCGTCAAAATGATATATTTTAAATAGGAACGCTTTAATGAAAGGAAACAGATAAAGTACTTTATTGACCCCCTCTTTGCTCCCTTAGGAGGCGGACATGTTGATTTGAATCTTCGGTCATGTCTTTCCTCATCTTTGGTTTGAACAAAGGAAGAGAGAGTTTTATATTTTTTCCCTTAAGCCAAATAAGTGATAATTAAAATAAAATCCTTCCTGACCAAGAAAAAACAGCATTTCGTAATACAACCGGGCATTTCAGCTTTCAGCCATGGTCCCAATGATGCAAGAGTAAAATGAATACACCATGCAAGAGAAGTGACAATAACAACGATTGGAAATTTTAAAATTATTTTTATTGTATTTTTATTGTGTACCTAAGCCAAATGATCCAGAGGAAGGCGAAAAACTTGAGGGACAAGTAAAAAATTCCTTCCTGACCCTGAAAAACAGCAATCGGTGTACAACCCTGGATCGGGGCTAATGACTATGTGTGATAATGCAAGTGTAAATAAACACACCACACAAGAAAAGGTTTTAAAGTTTTCTTTAATTTCATTTTTAAAGTCAAAGTCAAATGATCCAGAGGAAGGGAAAAAAAACTTGTATAACAAGTAAAAAAAAACCTTCCTGACCCTGAAAAAACAGTGATCGACTGTACAGCCCTGGAGCAGGGCAATTGACTTTAAAAAGGATTCTGGGACATGACGTCCATGACAGGCTCATGCAATTGTATAGTATAGAACGCAATATAAAAATATAACTTACTATACTATACAATGACATGTTGCATCCTTCCATCTTGTTCCTCGCCACGAGATTATCCTTACATCTTGTTCCTCAGCCACGAGATTATCCTTCCATCTTGTTCCTCAGCCATGAGATTATCTTTCGGTCTTGTTCCTCAGCCACGAGATTATCCTTCTATCTTGTTCCTCAGCCACGAGATTATCCTTCCATCTTGTTCCTCAGCCATGAGATTATCCTTCCGTCTTGTTCCTCAGCCACGAGATTATCCTGTTGATGAGTCCTTGAAGCCCTGGCACACTTGGGGAAAATAATGAAACCATCAGTTTCCAAGGTTCAGATACCATTTATCCATGAGCCTTGCAAACTAATGGCTTCACAGCCACATTAAGACTCTGTAGCACAAGCTTCTCATATATATATATACACTGTAGCCATTATGATGCAGTAGCCATTATGACGCCCATTGACCAACAATGCACTTATAAGGAAATGGGCAGGGCAGGGTGTGGCAGGGCATGGTTAACATTAAATATTTTCATTCACAGCTTCATGTTGCAAAACCATTCTAAATTGATTTGTTTTCACCTAGATTGGAGTTCAAAAACTATTTAAATACATTAACGTCACATTAATAATAGTAATTACATTAAATAAATTTTACTTTAGGTACATGTTTGAACCAATGCTTACTTAAATCAGGCAGAAATTATTTGTTTCATTTATAATTCAATGCCAAATCTTATGTGTTTCAGTGGCGTACTTACCGTTAGTGCAGGGGTGGCAGCTGCGACCGGGCCTGTCACTCCAGGGGCCCAGCTGCCCTGCCACCCCTGCAAAAAAAAAAAGTGTGGGCAAACGGGGCAGCTGCCCAGGGCCAATTCATTCCTGGATTCTTATGAATGGGTTCAAAGAAAGGCACTACTACTGTACGTTTACTATAAGCCGAAAGTCTATAAACCGAAGGTCGTTTGGTTTATAGACTTTCGGTTTATAGAATACATAGAAATCATGTAGTACTATTGCCTTTCTATGAACCGATCGAGAGCCCCATTCATAAGAATTTCTTATGAATGGGGCTCTCGTTCGGTTTATAGAAAGCCAATAGTATTACACGTATTCTATAAAACGAACGAATAAAACGAAACGAAAATAATGAACGAATTTCGCCTGAAACGAATGCAGTAATGGACGAAAACGAAACGAAAATTTTAGTTTTGCACATGTCTAATATCTATACACATATCGCTCTCTCTCACAAGTTGCATTTATACTTATATGAACTTCTTAATATTATATTCAACAATTTTCATATGTAATAAAAATGTTATTGAAGACTTTCATTTCATGTTTTTATTCCCGTTTTCTGCTCCTTCATTGCACCTAAAGGACGTAACACAGCCCCATAGAGTAGCCACAGCACTTGTCATGCACCTATATTGCACCAACAGCACATGGCTTGCACTCATATTGCACCCACACAATTTGGCATGCTACAGTGTAAAATTGCCCCACAGAACATACACAGTTTCACTTTGTTCCACTGAACTGCCCATGCAGAAAAAAGCCACATTGTCACTTTCCCCCATAGTACGTTATTTTTTCCCACAGAACATTCCACAGTCACTTTGTCATTGCATATGCAACAGACAGTTTGCCTGTTAAAATATGCCACCGTTTGTCCATTAAATATGCCACAGTCAATGTGCCCATCAATATGCTAGTATTATTTTGCCATTAATATGCCAATATTATTTTGCCATTAGTATGCCTCATACATTTTTCCCATTAATATGCCAGTATTACTGTGCCATTCAGATACCAGTAATATTGTACAATTAAGATGCCCCAGCCAATTTACCCATTAAGATACCAGTAGTATTGTAACATTAAGATGCCATAATTGTTGTGCCATTAAGATGCCAGTAATATTGTGCCATTAAAATGCCAATAATATTGTGCCATTCAGATTCCTGTAATATTGTGCCATTGAGATGCCAGTAATATTGTGCCAGTCAGATGCCTGTAATATTGTGCCATTCAGATGCCAGTAATATTGTGCCAGTAAGATTCCTGTAATATTGTGCCATTCAGATGCCAGTAATATTGTGCCAGTTAGCTGCCAGTAATATTGTGCCATTAAGATGCCAGTAATATTGTGCCAGTCAGATGCCAGTAAAATTGTGCCATTCAGATGCCTGTAATATTGTGCCATTATGATGCCAGTATTATTGTGCCAGTCAGATGCCAGTAATATTGTGCCATTCAAATGCCTGTAATATTGTGCCAGTCAGATGCCAGTAAAATTGTGTCATTCAGATGCCTGTAATATTGTGCCATTAAGATGCCAGTATTATTGTGCCAGTCAGATGCCAGTAATATTGTGCCATTCAAATGCCTGTAATATTGTGCCAGTCAGATGCCAGTAATATTCTGCCATTAAGATGGCAGTAATATTGTGCCAGTCAGTTGCCAGTAATATTGTGCCAGTCAGATGCCTGTAATATTGTGCCATTCAAATACCAGTAATATTGTGCCATTACCGTGCTCTTTATATTCCTCTCTCCTACCCCCCTTCCCTAGTACTTACCGCCTGGCTTCTGCTCCGTCTCCCCCGGCCGGATGTCTCCTCCATGCTGTCTTCCCTGGAGGAGGGAAATAGTCACCGGATGTGAAGTGATGTCACATGTGGTGTCAGTTATTTATTTATTGAACAGGGCAAGCAGGAGCTGGGGGCCCACGGGACAGCTGCCTTGGGCCCCCCAGGAGTAACTTGGCCCAGGGCAGCTGCCCGGTTTGCCCCGCGTTAAAGACAGTCCTGAGGCCACCCCCAGTGCTCCGTGGGTGCTTGCCACCAGCATTCACCGTCCACAATAATTTGCCATATATTTCGCGTCTTAGATATGGTTGTCTTAGCAGTGTGGAAAAAGAAAAAGAAAATGGACGCCACTCAAAAAAAAATTATTGTTCGAGTTGCATGTGATCCCTCCATCAATACCATAGATAAAAAAAAAATATATAAGAATGGTATGCCCCCTCTCCATTCTGCACAGATGAGTTTCATTAAACAAAATAACTTCCTCAGGGCACATGTGTTGTTTTTCTCTTTTGCTTTGTTATGAAGGATTCGTCTGAAATAATTTGCTATACAAAGTTATGATAAGTATTAGAATATTTTTATTCACTTTTTATTCACTTTATTTCACAAATTTGTATAATCATGCTCATCCCTCTTTTATAATTTTTTTGTCTTAGCAGTGTGTCTGACAAATAATGTACTGCTATACTTAATAATCTTCTGCACCAGCTGCAACCTATGTGACCTGTGCCTCTCCTTGAGGCTGCCCGTCCTCCTCCTCATTGCTGCTATTTTCTGCCTCCTTTGAAATGCCAGTGGCTCTGGATTGAACTGGTCCCTACTGTGGCTGGACCATTCTCCCCATCACGCTGGCCCCTCCCACTAGAGTTGCCACCCGTCCGGTAATTTACCGGCACAGCCGGAATTTGAGAGGCAGGAGCCGGTGCCGGTAAAACTGAAATACCGGTCATGTTAAGACCGGTATTTGTTTTGCAGGAACCAGGGAGAGGTGAGCAGCGAGCAAGGCACGATAAATCCCAGGCACCAGGTCGCCATGGCACCAGGAAATTAGACCTGGTGCCCAGTATTCATCCACAAGGTCCCCTTGCTGCTTTTGTTTCTCCGGCACAAGGGGGAAGTCTGTGTGAGGAGCACAGACAGGAAGCTCCGCCCCCTTGTGCGTTGCTCATCAGTGTGTCTCCTGGCATCCAGCAGGAGGGATGCTAGGAGTGCACAGAGAAAAGGGCAGACAGCAGGTAATACAGAATGGAGGGGGGACACATCAAGAGAAGAGTTGTTTTTATTTGTGTGTGTGTGTGAGAGAGAGAGAGAGAGAGAGAGAGAGAGAATGTCACTGAGTGTATGGGCTAGTGTTACGGTGTATGTATGTGCTGCTGTCACTGTGTGTATGTATGTGCTGCTGTCACTGAATGTATGTGCTAGTGTAACTGTGTGTATGTATGTGCTGCTGTCACTGAATGTATGTGCTAGTGTAACTGTGTGTATGTATGTGCTGCTGTCACTGAATGTATGTGCTAGTGTAACTGTGTGTATGTATGTGCTGCTGTCACTGTGTGTATGTGTGTGCTGCTGTCACTGTGTGTATGTGTGTGCTGCTTTCACTGTGTGTATGTATGTGCTGCTGTCACTGTGTGTATATGTGCGCTACTGTCACTGTGTGCATGTGTACGCTGTCACTGTGTGCATGTGTGCGCTACTGTCACTGTGTGCATGTGTGCGCTACTGTCACTGTGTGCATGTGTGCGCTACTGTCACTGTGTGCATGTGTGCGCTACTGTCACTTTGTGTATGGGCTACTGTCACTGTGTGTGTGTCACTGTGAAACTGTCACTGTGTGCGCGTGTGGCTGTCACTGTGTGCATGTTGGGCCCCCGCCCCTTTGTGGCCCCGCCCACATCCATGGCCGGTATTTTTTTTAGGAAAAGGTGGCAACCCTACCACCCACCACTACATGTTCTTGCCTGCATTTCTTCTCCCTCAGCAGGGCAACCATGCCTCCCTGGCCTAAACCCCCGTTATCTATTAGCTTCCAACTATCCTCTCCTTGACTCCCTCCTAGCACTACTCTACCCACCTCCAAACTTCCTCCTCTCTGCTTCCTCTCCCCTCCCCCTTAATGTATGTTCAATTTAAAGATTGTATGTAGATGATAAAGAAAATCTTTAATAAAAGAATACAAATTAAGTGCCTTATTGCGTACTCCATAGTTCACTCAGGGTGCAGACAAGTTGTTTAATATCTTGGGTTAGCTTTTCACTCACCTTGGTTTAGATGAAGAAAGATCTGACCCCCCTGACCAAAGATTCTAAACAAAATGTCTGCCTCATGGTGGAGCTATATGGGATAAAGATGGTTCAAAAAGTAATTTATTTGTATTCTTTCATAAAAAAACATTTCTATATAAAATGCCTACACTTGATGCAATCTTTCAATTAAACACAACTTCATTTTTTGCTAGATGTCCTTTTATCAATGCAGGTGGACTTTTTAGAACTCTATGACTTAAATATTGTGTCTTTAGACTCTTTAATGTCTGCACATGCAATATTCTGATAATAAGAATAAAATCATAATGTCAGTAATGAAATAAGATAGTAAAGTATGAGAATACAAAAAAAAAAAAAAAAAAAAACAACAACTGATGACACATTACTGAATACTAGGGATTGTAGGCATTTATCCTCAAATCTGGACAGCAACCATCTGCATAGTAAGCTTTATTTGCTCTTCTTACAATCCTGCTGACACATGGATCTATTCACTAAAAACCAATCTGGCATTAATTGTTGATATGGAAAAATTCTCCAACTACCTCATCTCTCAATTGCGCTATTAATGCCTGACTTCTGCAGTTCACTTGTCAATTTACCACAGTTTGCAATTTGGTATATGAACCTCAACATTTTTTTATTGTAACAAAGTATATATTATACTACTTATAATTACACTTACAGAATTTTTCCCATGGCAAAGGGTGTATAAATGTTAAGTTGATTCCTCAATTGTATTCTTTGTTTAAACAATGAAACAAAAGTTATGTTGTGCCAGTTGTGAGCAAGGAATTAAAGTGTATGCAATTACAAGCAAACCTTCTAAATATCACACTGAGAATGCCATCTCACAACAGTTCCTTATTAACCTTACTGTCATGCAAATATTTATGGATTTCTTTCTGTGGGAGTCAAGGGCCTATAATGTATTGGTGATTGCTGATGTCAACATTAATAATTACCAATTTCTATTATTTAGCATTATTTAATATTTCATCTCTAGATGGATGCCATAGACTCTAACTGTTGAAAAATACCAGAACCCTTGGATCATCCAATAATCAGGACCAAATGCGACTTGTCTACTACACAGTGTCTGGATGCCTTTTTACTTCCTATTATCCTGCACAGAAATAAATAAGAATCCCAAATGACTAATTCATATAAAAATTGACATGTTAAAATAATCCATTAATCAATTTCCTTGTTCTATTTCTACAATAGTTACATTGGTTCAGGTAGTCTGACTACTTAATAATTCTGAGTTTGCAATTAATCCTAAATTATAGAATATTTCAAATATTCTTGATAGGTCCAAGACCTACAGCAAAAGTTCCAAACACAAGACAAGTGGATCACATTCACAAGTTCATATATTCAGATTTCACGTGTTTTTCATTGATTTAGGCTTCCATATGTTTAACCGTTACTTGATTCCATCCTAGTTAATTCCAATGCTGCCCATGCTCTACCTCCATTCTGCCTAGCTCCTCCACATAAGGATCTACTCAATATTCACTGATCTGTTCTGAATTGTTGTAAAATAATCGACTTCTGCTAGCCCCATAAATGAAGACCCCCCCCCTCAAATAATAAATGGGACTAAGACCAGGCAAAATGGTTTCCAGCACCTAAAATAATCATGGGGGGCCTTGGTAAGCAGTCCTGAACCGTCTATGAGAAGCCCACCTCCTGACACCCAAATGGTGTTTTTTTTTTATTTCAGTTGAATCGTTGCTCCTACTTGGGCATGTTAGACGTCCATGAAGTCTAGTGGGGGCAGGTGATTGTCTGTAAGTATTCCGCCGGGGCTTCTATGACCACAACATTCGCAGTGCACAGGCATCCAAGGGCTGCAGCTGTATAAGGCACCTTGATCCTAGTCTTATAGTCAGACCTCTATTTGAGGTCTGATTATAAGACAACCTCAAATATAATATGGGGACTTTTTCTTTTTTTTTTTTCAGAGCTTTTTTCAAGTTGAAATGGTATATGCAAAATTAAAAGTGAAATGGGTGCCTACTTTTGTAACAATAAAGAAGTGCAACAAAACACTAGTGCTCTGCCAAAAACACAGTAAATAAGCAGAAATAGTGCAAAGTATTGTGCATAAAAATGTATCTATATTATCATAAATCTCTGTTGCACAGTGTAAAGCAAAATACATGTGTAAAAAATAATAAAATAGGTGTAACCACCATTCCTCCAGAAAACCACTCACATATGCTAGATCCTACAAAAACAACTCTAGTCTATAAAGCAATGCAGGACTACAATCCCCACCATCCATTAGGTCAACTCTCCAAATTCAGGCAAGGCAGAAAACGGAGAGAAAACTGACAAAGTGCAATCTGAACTAGTACATGATTTATTGATCCCCAACTATGTACCGTGAAAAACAAACAAAATGTGAATTTCGCTATGTACACTTGCGTGCAGGATGATTCTCCAAGGGAAGGAAAAGCTTTGAATCAGTCCATCTCAATTCAATCAATGATTTTGATGCCGCTTCTGCTTCCTCCTTGGACTGCCTTGATGATTTAGACAAGTATTTCAGGACACTGCCTCTTGATGTGACACATAAAAACTTGTACATAAACCCAACTGAAGATACATGTACATTTGATAAACAAAGTGTGCAGATACAAATATATTTTATAAACCTCTGTGCCTCTGTAGGTGTATATATCTCTAACATTGGAATTTTAAGGTAAGAATGTGCAACACAATTAGGAATACAGTAAAAATCACTTTGGGATGTTCTGGTCTTCTGCCCAGATTCACAAAAAAACCCTTACACATGAAGTCCTACTTTCCATTTGCAAATGAAAACATACCATCGTAATGCCAAGGAAGTTGAGAGAGGGTGTATATATCAATTTTTTTGTTAGCCAACTGATTTTTTGCTTTAAGACCTCCGTGTCAGCAACTATCTCTAAAGGGAACTGTGGCGCCAGTGAGATAATTCTGGTGGTCTGTGTTCAGATGTGTGAGAGATAGAAAAGTCTGCTATTTCACAGTACTGATGTTGTCAACTGGCTTCAGGCTCTAATGGATCTTAAAACATATGACATAATTAGAAATAGTGTAGAAATAGTAAACTATAACACAAACCTTTATTATGAAACCTCCAGAAATATTTTTTTATAGTTAAAATACAAGATCTTTCTGAAATATTTCCAAATGTCCTATCATTTACTGTACATATTTCAAAAGATATGTATAATAAAATATTTTTTATTTCTTCTAGACAGGGAAAGACAGTTTTTTTTTTTGAAAACTTAAAACCTGTTTTTATTGTTTTAGTGCAGGTAATACAAATAATATTAATACAATTATGTTAGGCGACTTGTGTCTATCGAAAATGAAATATGCTGGAATACAATAAGAGCAGATAATTAACAGGGAAGCTCGGTTCTCTCTGAAATGCATGCTGTTGGCTATTGACAACATTATCGCAGTCAATTAGTATAACAGAATAATAAAAAGAACAAGAACAAATATATTTACAACAGAACTAGTGGTGGTCTCCTATATTTCTTCCAAATAAAAACATAGTGAAGAACAGTTATTGGCGTCTTTTCTGCAATAAGGATTAATGGCAGGGTGTTGTATCCCTTCACGAGGGATGTCTCCCTTATGATAACATGGCGGGTGGCAGAGTGGTTAGCTTTTGTAGGAAAGAGTCGGATTCTATAAACATAGTCCAAGGGAGCCATTTAGTCTTAGCATCTACCCCCTTACTTTGGGCGGTTAGGATCAGATCCTCCATCTTCCTGACCTGCTCCACCAAGAAATGCAGTAGAGTACCAGGTCCCAGAGGGGTTTCAGTAATGAGCATGTCCACCATGTGTGGAGATAGTCTCCTTTGTGAGCCAGGCATCTCTAGCAGGTGTCGGAGACCTTTGGGAATTGCTTATGCAAAATGGCTGGTACTCTATACCATCTCGTTAAAAGTTTGAATGTATTTTCCTGTGTTAAGGCGTAAGGGGAGCTTATGTGGGCTAATGTTGCGATTTTGCTCCACTGTGTTTCAGATAGGGTAGTATGAGTGTCACTTTCCCAAAGTCGTATATAATAGTATAATAGTCTCAATAGTAGATTGAGTATGTAAGAGCTTGGTTTGAATTGAAGATATAAGTTTAGATGGCGGTTCCTCAGTGTGACATAATGCTTCAAAGAAAGTCAGAGTGTCTAAGTAATTGCACCCCTTTCGTAGTGTCTTAATATAGTGTTGTATTTGTCTGTATGTATGGAGCCTTGTATGTATGGAGTCGTCTGGCATACCTTGCATGAGGGATTCATATGTTTTAAGTTTACCATCTTTCATTAGGTGTCCCAGTCTAGGGTATCGTATGTTGACAGGAAAAAGGTTACGTATGGATTGCACCTCAAAACCTGGTGAGAATTGTTCATTAAAGATTACTGATGTCAGAGGGGAGGGTATACCTTTCAGGTCATTTCGGTCTGCTTTGTGTTTCCATACATGTAGTGTTGGGGTTCCCGTGGAGTGGAATTGGGTTTCCTCCACACGTTGTGTGGTGGGTATCCACGCTGTTGTTGGTATAGGGACAATGAGGCCTCTCTGTTCAGTGGATACCCAAAGTTTATGCGCTGGTCTCGACCATTCCACTATTCTAGCTAAATGTACAGCGGTGTAATAAGTTTCTGGGTCCGGGAGTGAGACCCCTCCTAAGTGTTTGGGGCGGGTAAGATATTTATATCCAAGGCGAGGGTGTTTATTACCCCAGATGTAACGCGTAATAGAAGTTTTAAGTGCTTGGATATTGTGATGAGCAGCGTTTGGAGAAGGTATAGCAGACTGGGGAGTATGTTCATCTTGACTACACTTATGCGACCGAACCAGGAGATATGTTTTGCTGACCATTTGGACATATCTCCCTGTAGAGTCTTTAGAAGGGGCGTAAAATTTAACGCGTATAGCTTGGAAAGAACTCTCGGGATATGGACACCTAATTATTTGTTGCCAAACTGGGCCCATTTGAAAGGGAAATTCGATCTCAGCAGGGTTTCGTCTAGGGACTGGACAGAGATATTGAGGATTTCGGATTTAGAAAGATTTACTTTAAAATTGGAGATACACCCGAAAGTATCCATTTCTTGTACTAGATTTGGTAGGGAGATATGGGGGGTCGTTAGTATAAACAGTAAATCATCTGCAAATGCCGAGACTTTGTGTACATGAGGGCCGGATCAAAGACCCGTTATGTTGGGGCTAGTTAAAACCGCTTCTAAGAATGGTTCCATAGTGAGCACGAACAATAAAGGGGAAAGCGGGCACCCCTGCGTGTGCCTTTTGACAGGGTGACCGGACCTGAGAGAGTGCCATTTACACGGATGCGTGCAGTGGGCAAGTGGTATAAATCTCTTATCACGCTCAGCATGCCCCGGCCAAAGCCCAGGTGTTCCAGGGTGGAAAAGAGGAAGGTCCAGTTCACCCTGTCAAACGCCTTTTCGGCATCTATGGATAGTAGAAGGGTCGGAGAGTCCTGATTATGGGCATGGTGAATTAAGTTAATTAATCTGGTGGTGGTGTCTCTGGCTTCACGTCCAGGGACAAAGCCCACTTGATCCCGTTTAACTAGAGAGGGGATATAGTGTTTCAGTCGCGTGGCCAATATTTTCACGAACAGTTTTACATCAGAATTTAATAGCGAGATGGGGCGGTAACTTGGGCACAAAGTCGGGTCTTTATCTGGCTTGGGGATTACAGTAATATGGGCTTCTTGTGCTTGGGGAGGGAGCGTATTACCTTGAGTAAGGGAGTTGAAGGCCTGTACAAATTGGGTTCAGAGAACTGGGGCAAATAGCTTATAGTACGGGAGTGTTAGTCCATCAGGGCCCGTGCTCTTGCCTGTGGGGGAATCTTTAATAGACGCTAGCGCTTTCTCAAAAGTAATGCGTGAGTCAAGCAGATAAGCATCTTCTTGAGAAAGCGTTGAGTGTATGTGTGTCTCCAGATAGTCCTGCATTGTCGTGCCAAATTGCCGGGGGGATGAAGTGTTAGGATTCGGTATGTTGTACAGTTCCTGATAGTATGATTGGAAGGCTTCCTTTATATGTGTAGTGGAATGGACTAATTGCGAGTTGCGGTCTTTTATTTTAGAAATAAAGGTTGTGTTGTGTCTTGCTCTTAATGCCGCGGCGAAGTATCTGCCTGACTTGTTGCCTTGGTCGTACATCTTGCTCCTTGCAAGTAGGAAGGACCGCTGGGTCATTTGGGTACACAGGGTTGCTAGTTTAGAGAGCAAAGATATGAGGGTTTGATAGTCATTGTGTAAGAGATGCGTCTTATGTCTTATGTTTCCAGAGAGGCAATTTGTTTAAGTAGGGCTGCCATTTCAGAATTTCTTAATTTTTTATCGTAAGAAGCTATGCTAATCAGATGTCCCCTGATCACTGCCTTGTGGGATTCCCAGACAACAGGTGGACTACAGTCAGATGTATTATTTTCACTAAAGTAATTCCTCAGAACCTCTGTCAATTTGGTAACGTGTGCCGCGATTTTAAGAATATTGTCGTTGAGTCTCCAGTTAGGGGATTTACATGGGAGCGTCGGAATATGGATCACAATGGTGACTGGAGCATGGTCACTTCAAGTAATATTGCCTATATGTGCCTTTGTTACCATCTCAAGGTGTCTATGGGTGATTAGTATCTGGTCAATACGGGAAAATCTCCTATGGGGCGGGGAGTAATAAGTATAATCCTTTGTGCGTGGGTGAATTATCCTCCAGATGTCTGCAAGTTGGGCATTATGTAGTGCTTTTTTTACCTGTCTGATCCTGGCATCGAACATGGGTCGTCCCGGTGGAGGTATCAAGAAGGGGATCCAGTACCATATTGAGGTCGCCACCCAGTACCATGGTGCCTTTTAGGAAATCAGTGAATTCTGTAAGGATTGAAGATACAAAACGGTGTTGGTCTACAACAAAAATGGCTCTGCCATCACTATCTGATTTAGATTCCCATAGGATGAAAGGAAGATGTTTGGATATGAGAATAGCCACACCTTTAGTCTTCCTAAAGGGTGAGTATGAGTGGTAGGATTGGGTGAACGACCGGGTTAGTAGAGACAGGGGTTTGGAGCATAGGAGATGGGTCTCCTGTCTCAGTGCTATAGAAGTACGAAGGGCATGTAATTCCCCAAATAGACGGGAACTTTTAGAAGGGGCATTAAGACCCTTAGCGTTTATTGAAGTGATGGTAATATCTTATAAACTTAGGCTAACCATTCATCATTTGTCTAGGACGGGCGAGGGCGCTTAAGATCAAAGTGAGTGGACCACAAATAACATTAACACTTATACATATAATAAAAAACACTCGTAGAAGAAACTTGAACTGCATTCCAAGAGGGAAACTCCTGGGGAGGGGGTCAGAAGCGCTTTGGGGCATCCCCTGGGGTCCAAAAAGGCATCCTGGGGGGGGGCTCCTTTTCTACACTTGCACAAGTACCTACTGAGGGGGCAGTGGTAACAACCATATGTAGTTAGAAATGGCTCAGGTGCTTCTTAGGGCCGCTTAGGATAATAGGAGGGTAGATGTACATACACGATAACTGGTGACTTGTTATAAGTGCATTAGGGTCGATAGATTCTGATGGGGATGAATTAAGGCAGAGTATTCATTTACTGCTCGGGCAACATTTAGAGAGACCATATGACCATTATATGGGGGGGAGAGTAGTGGGGAGGATATGTCGGCCGGTAGAGGGGGGAGTGGAGAGGGCAGTGGAGGGAGGAGGATGGGAAGGGGAAAAGGGGGCCAAGTGGACATGGCAATAGAGGGTGAATGGAGGGGGTAGGCAGGCGCACAAGGCCAGAAGGAGAAATGGAGGTCAGGTAAGGAGAGGTGGGGGGATATTAGAACAGGTTTGGCATTGCTTGAGTAAGCTACATGGATCCAGTTTAGAGTCTTTTGGGCCGAAGTAGCATTAAAAGTCTATGTAAGGCCGGCCGGTAGGTATACTGTATGCAAAGGTGTTCAGTTCAGGTGGGGTCCACTTCTCTCTGGTGGCCTTTGGCTGTTCAAATAAGTGTAGGTAGGGCCCAATCTGTCAGTAACGTTGTTTGAGAGTGGTTCTTCCGGAGGGTTGCAGGAGATTCCTCTCGCGTCACTCTGGGGTGATGGCGGCGTTGGGGCCTAGGAAGCCAGGGCTGGTTCTGCAGCTGCGGTAGAATGAAGGACACTGAGTCGGCCTTCATCCAGGCAGACAAATCCGGTGTGGGAATGTTCAGGTCTGAGCAGAATCCCTGTATCTCAGCTGGGTTAGACAGAGAATGCACTGTGGATCCCCTACGGACTCTTATGCTAAGTGGAAAGCCCCACTGTAAGGGGATCTTAGCAGTCTGTAGTGTCTCCACCATAGGGCGCAGCAGCTTGCGGGCTTGTAGCTTGGCCAAGCCACATCTTGAAGGACCAGCACTTGGGAGCCTTGGAAGTTTATGGGTTGTACCTTTCTTGCAGCCTGCAGAACTTGTTCCTTCACCCAGTAAGATTGGAAACAACAAATAATGTCTCTTGGGGGTCGTCCTTCTAGGATTTTGGGCTTCAACGCCCCGTGTGCCTGATCTAGTACCACAGGAACTTCATTGTCTTTGCCCAAAATCTGACTAAAAAACTCAGCCAGTAGTTTGAAGGTATCTTCTGGGCCCTCGGTCTCGGCCAGCCCTCTAATGCGCAGATTTTGTCTCCTGCCCCTTTTATCAAGCTCCAGGAGGTGTTGAGCTAGTGCACTGGAAATTCGTTTTTGTTCTTTAACAATGGCGGTGAGTTTCTTTCAGCCCACTTTGGGTGTCCCTGTTTGGTGCTGCGTTTACCAGGTGTATGTTATCGCGCAGTATGGCTAAAAGTTGCAGCCGTGCAGAGAGAGTAGCTCCCATGCACGTCCACTCACATTGGCAGTTAGATACGCCGCCCCATCCACAAGTCTTTTACTGCCCTCCACAATGTAGAATGCATATGTGTTCAGAGGGAAATTAACTAACCTAGGTAGCTCCTATAACACTCATTCATTGATTAATTGGTTCCCTCAACTTGAGGGGTGTATCAACAAATTAATAGAAATGGAAACTGATTGAGAAAGCTTTGTCTACACTAAAATGTATTTATTAGCAGGTAACAACACAATACTACACATTTACCACAAACACACAGCAACAATCAGTTTAAAATCTCTCTCTCTTTTAGAAACACAAGTGAAAAATAAAGATTAGTTGTTCTTTAAGCTTCTGTGGTACCTGGGAGAGTATGTGTAAATATTTTGTAGACTGGTTATATTTTGTAGACTGTCTCTAAAGCAATAGTTTTTATTTCATTCTTCTCTGTATTCGCATTTTGCTCTGAGTTTTAATGGTAGGTCATTGAGATACAAATATAGACAGAGTTAAGAACATTATACTGAATATATATTATTCAGTTGGATCTAAGTCTGAGTGTTACACAATAATAGGTTTTATGTAGGAGAAAATATGTAGATGAGCTGTATGACTAATTGCTGAAGTATAAATGGAGAATAAGAGAATTCTAGTTTTAAAATAGACCCTTACAGAGAAAGATTTACTCAATTCTAAAAGATAATAGAACATGATGACAGATGAGAATATCTAAAGGAAAAACTATACCAATTCAAGGATTTTATGGTGACTTCATATATGTGCAAATAATAAAGTGTCAAGGTGTGCTTGAAAAAAAAATTGGATATGAGGTTAAAAACCCAACATTGTGGCAAAAAAACAGTCTCAGTAATGAATCTATATGAACTGCAACATGTTTTCACAATGCATTTCTATGCAAGAAGCTTGATCTACATGGGCGAAACGCATTGCAGTTCATACAGAATCATAACTTCACTGGAGTTTTTTCATGATACTGGGATTTTATCTGCAAACTGAAAAATGTATCTTTATAGGAGGTATATCTGAGGGTCTGAATATACATATGTCCACCCACACTACTATAGAAGTGGATTCTGCATTCCTACCTATCTGTTACATTCAAGGTGCACAACACAGTTTCTTTTGTGAGTGTATCAGTTTATGTAAGACATACTACACTATATTAACATTATTTTTATTTCTCTATTCCATATACAGATTGTGGAATAAGATTATTGGAATTATTTACCAATTTCTTTGTGTTTAAGTGCTCCTTGACACTTATTGTTTGCACATATATACCTTGCAAGTTTGGGTTTTTCAGTTTTGCTTGCTGCTTTATGCCATTCAGCAGTCAAACCATCCTTTTCTACTTTTGTATTTTAGTAATTCTACTACAAAGAATACATGACGACTTCTCTGTTTTTTTTAATCTCATTTTATTTTATTCATTTACAAAAACGTATTTCTAGTTTATACCCTAAACATATTTACCATTACCTACAAAATATTGTATGCTATCTTCCACAACATAATTCACATCTGCAAAAAAATAAAAGAAAATCTGATAAAATGTTCTGTTCATACCATGCATATAGAAAATACAGGAAACCATTTCCATTTGATGTCCTGGATCTATGAAGTAAATAGCAAATTAAGCACCAAGTTATAAGCTGGCACCAAAGGTTAAGAGAATTTGATATCAAATTATTTGAGCACACTGAGTGTGATTGGTCTATATTGAGTTTAGACGAATGCTGCTGCTCTCCTAGACTCGCTTTGCATATTGGGTAATCCAAACATTTCTTTAGAAAATTCCCCACATGGGCAGACGAAAGTTTAGTGAGTAGGCTTCAAGGGAAGTAAAGTTTGGTGGTTCTTCTGCAGAACCTTTAATTTCTCTCCATCACTAAACAGATAGATGTGGTGGCTAGTGAAGGAGACTATTTGGTACAGATCTTGTGACCAGCATCCTATAAGCCAAGCTTGAGATGGAGACCTGGCTGTTGTCCTATTAAGCCTTTGCAGTTTGGAAATGTCAAAAAGGATGTTTTCTTGGATGGTAGCCACCAGTCCAGAGCCTGCATACTCTATCCGAGGAATTAAGGAAGCTTTGTTTAATGGGAAACAGATTACTTCTCTCCCTGCAAAGGAAGTTCTGTGGTTAAAGGTTTCAGCTTTCACATTCTTTTGGAGCTGTTCATGAACCAGAAACAAAAATACCCTTTCACCACTATCACATTTATTTAGTGGATTTCCAACAGTACCTGATGAGTCCTTTATGGTACATGTACAAATACACACAGGGCTCCTCTCCTCTGACAAGCAAATATGACACTCTAATCATATACTTTTTGATTTGTTTCTCTTCACATGGTTCTCCTTCAGATTTCTGTCTACTCCTCTGTTTACCTTTATTTTGCTGCTATGTTTAACACAGCCATTGGTGAGTGGTGACAGTAGAGAACACTATAATCTATTGTGAAATGTCCTTTTCCAGACCCACATGTAAAATGTCCTAAAGAATCAATGATACCAATAAATTGATCAATATACCGTATATACTCGAGTATTAGCCGAGTTTTTCAGCACAATTTTTGTGCTGAAAAATGCCCCCCTCGGCTTATACTCGAGTCGGTGGGGAAAAAAAAAAAATCTAAAACTTACCTCGTTCCTGCTCTGTCCCCCGGTGCTCTGAAGCTGCATGGCTGTGAGGGAAGCGTTGTGAGCTTCCCTCCAGCCGCGCGGTCAATAAAGTGTGTTTTTTTTAAACAAACTTTATTGACCGCGCGGCTGGAGGGAAGCTCACAACGCTTCCCTCACAGCCACGCAGCTTCAGAGCACCGGGGGACAGAGCAGGAACGAGGTAAGTGCTGGGGTCTGGGGGAGGAGGGTGGCATAACGAGCATACTAAGGGGCAATATCCTGGCATATTGGGGGCAATATCCTGGCATATTGGGGGAAATATCCTGGCATATTGGGGGAAATATCCTGGCATATTGGGGGAAATATCCTGGCATATTGGGGGCAATATCCTGGCATATTGGGGGCAATATTCTGGCATATTGGGGCAATATCCTGGCATATTGGGGGCAATATCCTGGCATATTGGGGCAATATCCTGGCATATTGGGGCAATATCCTGGCATATTGGGGGAAATATCCTGGCATAAAATATCCAGCCGCGCGGTCAATAAAGTGTGTTTTTTTAAACAAACTTTATTGACCGCGCGGCTGGAGGGAAGCTCACAACGCTTCCCTCACAGCCACGCAGCTTCAGAGCACCGGGGGACAGAGCAGGAACGAGGTAAGTGCTGGGGTCTGGGGGAGGAGGGTGGCATAACGAGCATACTAAGGGGCAATATCCTGGCATATTGGGGGCAATATCCTGGCATATTGGGGGAAATATCCTGGCATATTGGGGGAAATATCCTGGCATATTGGGGCAATATCCTGGCATATTGGGGGCAATATCCTGGCATATTGGGGGCAATATTCTGGCATATTGGGGCAATATCCTGGCATATTGGGGCAATATCCTGGCATATTGGGGCAATATCCTGGCATATTGGGGGAAATATCCTGGCATATTGGGGGCAATATCTTGGCATATTGGGGCAATATCCTGGCATATTGGGGGCAATATCCTGGCATATTGGGGCAATATCCTGGCATATTGGGGCAATATCCTGGCATATTGGGGGAAATATCCTGGCATATTGGGGGCAATATCTTGGCATATTGGGGGAAATATCCTGGCATATTGGGGGAAATATCCTGGCATATTGGGGGCAATATCCTGGCATATTGGGGGCAATATCCTGGCATATTGGGGGCAATATTCTGGCATATTGGGGCAATATCCTGGCATATTGGGGGCAATATCCTGGAATATTGGGGGCAATATCCTGGAATATTGGGGGCAATATCCTGGCATATTAAATGGCATATTGGGGGCAATATTTACCAGTAGCTGCCTCATTTTCCACCCTAGGCTTATACTCGAGTCAATATTTTTTCCCAGTTCTTTGTGGTAAAATTAGGTGCCTCGGCTTATATTCGGGTCGGCTTATACTCGAGTATATACGGTATTTAGAAAGTTACAGAAACAAAGATCTCTGCTTAGGACAAATATGCTTTTCTTTAAAGAAACAGAATATTTTAAAAAATCTCGCTCTCAGTCCGCAGTCAAGACTAGGTGGGTAATGCTTCATTGTGCACAAGCCTTTTCATGCATATGAGACTTTCCACTTTAGCACGTTGTCAATGATTACATGATTGCACATAGTTGTGCTGTGCTACACATTCAATTGGCTGAAAAAAAGATTCAAGACTAGATTTCTAAAATCCAAATTAAAGCCTCAACATGACCTGCTCTAAAAAATGCTCTACCCTGTTTCTTTATGGTATAGGATAATGACTCATGCTTTGGTTGAAGTGGCAGAAGCAGTAGAAGGGATATCATAACTGTAACTCACAAATCCCAAAGGGAACCACTATTTTCAATAGAGATTTGTTGCCTACTAAAGTGAAAGGTAAACAGAGCCCTAGCCCAGGCTCAATTCACTTCGCCTCTGGTGCAAATCACACTTGAGCTGTCATAAAATTTTCAGCTAATGGATGTTTTCCATGTTGAGAAGTTCACATGTTTACGTAGAAAGTAAAGTCTCCTAGGATCTCTATACAGGAGTTTTGTAAACTTCGACACTCCCATCCTGTGCTTTAGGCACATCATTATTGCTATAATACATCTATATTTCAATTTTTGTGTTTCTTGTTGGCACTTTTGTACATCTATATTTAGTACTCTTCTTTAACATTCTTCTACATTCTCTTAAATATCTGTATCATTTCCTCACTGGCGTCTAGATATTTTCATTGAGCTGGCTATTTATTTTTCTTGGTTTTGCCAGTTTCTCTAAGTGACCATTATTGCCTTCACTTATTTCTACATAATGCTGATTTTTTTTATTAGCACACACAGAATTATTCCTTCCCCATTAAGCAAACAAATGATCTTCTAAATTAAAAAGCAGTTAATGTGTCAACATTAAGTCTCCATTTATTTACTAATACATTAAGTGATGACAGCTAGAATGAGCCTTCTCAGCCAAATTAAATGCTGTTTACTATATTTATCAAACATGTAGCTTTTATGTCCAAATGTTCTAAAAAATAAAAGATAGGCCTTGGAAACATGTTGCACTCTTACATTGCAGGGTTGTGATCATTATAGAGAACATCATGGGCCAAAAGTATATTGCTTGAGGTCTTTTTGCTTAAGTCTTCTAAATGTGGTATAGAACAGTAAAAGAAAATGTGTGTAAAAAAAATGGGGGAGGGAGTTTAAATGAAAGAGCGGATGCTGGTGATCTGAGTGTGACGCTCAATGGAACTAGACTGGACTCTCTGTGAAGTGGAGCTGGGTCAGAGGGCAAAAGTTGGATCAAGTAAGCATCTTTCCAGGTGCACAATATGCTTTCTGGTAGGCAGGATCAGAGAAAAGTCCAACAATTGGAGCTGGCAGCAAACTAGGGAGGTTAAATGGAAAGTCAAGTCAGGAAATGCAGGAACAAATAAAGTAAAACACACCCAAAGCACAGATGTAGCTGGCTCATAGAACAGACAAGAAAGTAAGGGAGAGAGGTGTTTTAATAGCAAAAGCCAAAAAGACATGCCACAGATAGGGTTGCCACCTTTTATACAAAAAAATACCAGCCAATGCTACTTCTTCCACTGACTTAACATTGACGGGCCAGGTGGCAACCCTAGCCACAGACCAGTGACCAAGAAGGAAAAAAAGAAACACAACGCCCACAGGAGGAAGGAGAGACAAAACACCTATTCCTCTCCTTCTGGTCAATTTCTGAAATACTAGAACTGAGAAGTGGGTACATGAGCAGTACGTAGTAAGAATCTAACAGAACGGTGGTGATCCTAGGGGAAGTTGCAAAGACTGGAGAAGAGGATCGAAGTGCAATTGTTCAGGAATATAATCCATAAGCAGGAGTCTGACATGGAAAAGAGGGGGTAAATGAACAAGGATAGAAAGGTTAAGTGGATGAGCAGCATACTAGGTAGTTATAATAAAGAGGCAAGTCTGACCTATGTCTTTTTTCACTTTGTCCTATATACATAATTTTTTCTCATGTTTCCTCCCCTCTAATTTTAGTTTTATCTGATATTGGTTCTGCACTTTGCTGTTTTTTACTTTACAGCAATTATATATTGATTTGCCAGTCTATATATAGCGATATTCGCTGGTGATATATGCTATTTTGTCTCTCTGTTGGGTGAACATTGATTAGTCTGTTTACTAGTGCCTACTTTACTTTCGGCATGCTGAAAACACTCCCACTCGTTGTTCAACTGCCATGGAAACGGCAGACGGATACTTTAAAAAGGAAACTCCTCCGGCTGAAGCGTCACTGTCTTGAAGAAGTCGAAAACGACGAAACGCGTCACAGGAAAGCGCCGCTTCGCTTGAGGACATTTAAAAAGGAACTTTAAAAGATCACGGAAGAAAGGCACCAACAGGGTCCCCGCTGATAGCAGACGGAGGGTGCACACCGCCTGTAAAACACGCTGAACACGGGAGGACTGGTGACCTGCTCTTTCTCTCTGTTTTTCCTTTTGTTCTTATTTTTCCCCATTTTTAATTACTTATTTTATTGAGTAATCATATGTTTTTTAATATAAGCCTTACTATATATAGGGGCAAATAAATAATATTTTTTATTACTAAATATACTCCATTTGACTCGTTTACCACCAACTTATCCTCCGGATAAAACGAACTGGAACTTGGAGTTGAAACCTACACACGTGGGATGGTGGGACTTGCAGTCCAACTGCTATATGTACTTAGAGCCAGTACCTTTAGACTCTAGAGTGTGTGAGTGTGTTTCCTTTGGGGGAAAATATACAGCTAATCCCTATCTGTGAATACTACCCATTGTATGTCTATGTTTTTTTGTCTTTTTATGTACATTCCCTTTGGAAGAAAAACAGTTTTTTGGGTACAACCCGACTGGAATCCATATTTCTAATACTGAATCTTTGACTTGATAAGTATTTCTACGTTCATATTTAGTTTATATATATAATTTTCGTTTATTTATTATTTATTCATCGATTGTTTTATTATATTGGTGTTATAGATTTAAGCACTTATATGCTTGTTTTGCATTTTCTTGAATTTATACATTCTTTTTGAATTTATATTATTGACCTGCGCAACACTTTATCACTACTAATAGTTATAATAAAGAACAAGGTAACTGGTGCGGAAGGCCCTGTTAACATTCAAAACTCTGTAAAGTGTTAATTTCCTACACTGACATTATTTCTGTTAATACCTGCTAATTCTTATTTGATTTCCCTTTCGTTAAATAACATATCTATCAGTCTATTTTAGGTATGTTCTCACATAGTTTGCAAAATCATTCATCCACCCTGATCCTCTACAAGATATATGGTCTGGTGAAATACCTGACCTTGAAATGACTCTCGTGCTTGAAGTACCAATTTGTATTTTGTCACAAAAGAAGTGTTTCACACAAGCCCACCAACATCTTTCAATCGCAATCTCTCAATCTTCCTTTGTTGGTGATTCCTATAATGTACCTTTGGTTTTCGTGATTCAGGTTAGTTTATCCGCTGCCAAAGATCCTTTCTTATTTTAGCCATAATAGGTAAAGGGACTGAACTTTTGTCAATGCACATCCTTTAGCCCCTTAAACTCTGATATGACACAATCTATTTCCTCTGAAAATTACATGATGGATGCCACATTTAAAAGTCCTTTCCATCATCATCACTAAACTACAATAAACCAAACTGGAAAGCACGATAGGAATTTAAATATTTACAGGGAGTGCAGAATTATTAGGCAAATGAGTATTTTGACCACATCATCCTCTTTATGCATGTTGTCTTACTCCAAGCTGTATAGGCTCGAAAGCCTACTACCAATTAAGCATATTAGGTGATGTGCATCTCTGTAATGAGAAGGGGTGTGGTCTAATGACATCAACACCCTATATCAGGTGTGCATAATTATTAGGCAACTTCCTTTCCTTTGGCAAAATGGGTCAAAAGAAGGACTTGACAGGCTCAGAAAAGTCAAAAATAGTGAGATATCTTGCAGAGGGATGCAGCACTCTTAAAATTGCAAAGCTTCTGAAGCGTGATCATCGAACAATCAAGCGTTTCATTCAAAATAGTCAACAGGGTCGCAAGAAGCGTGTGGAAAAACCAAGGCGCAAAATAACTGCCCATGAACTGAGAAAAGTCAAGCGTGCAGCTGCCACGATGCCACTTGCCACCAGTTTGGCCATATTTCAGAGCTGCAACATCACTGGAGTGCCCAAAAGCACAAGGTGTGCAATACTCAGAGACATGGCCAAGGTAAGAAAGGCTGAAAGACGACCACCACTGAACAAGACACACAAGTTGAAACGTCAAGACTGGGCCAAGAAATATCTCAAGACTGATTTTTCTAAGGTTTTATGGACTGATGAAATGAGAGTGAGTCTTGATGGGCCAGATGGATGGGCCCGTGGCTGGATTGGTAAAGGGCAGAGAGCTCCAGTCCGACTCAGACGCCAGCAAGGTGGAGGTGGAGTACTGGTTTGGGCTGGTATCATCAAAGATGAGCTTGTGGGGCCTTTTTGGGTTGAGGATGGAGTCAAGCTCAACTCCCAGTCCTACTGCCAGTTCCTGGAAGACACCTTCTTCAAGCAGTGGTACAGGAAGAAGTCTGCATCCTTCAAGAAAAACATGATTTTCATGCAGGACAATGCTCCATCACAAGCGTTCAAGTACTCCACAGCGTGGCTGGCAAGAAAGGGTATAAAAGAAGAAAATCTAATGACATGGCCTCCTTGTTCACCTGATCTGAACCCCATTGAGAACCTGTGGTCCATCATCAAATGTGAGATTTACAAGGAGGGAAAACAGTACACCTCTCTGAACAGTGTCTGGGAGGCTGTGGTTGCTGCTGCACGCAATGTTGATGGTGAACAGATCAAAACACTGACAGAATCCATGGATGGCAGGCTTTTGAGTGTCCTTGCAAAGAAAGGTGGCTATATTGGTCACTGATTTGTTTTTGTTTTGTTTTTGAATGTCAGAAATTTACATTTGTGAATGTTGAGATGTTATATTGGTTTCACTGGTAAAAATAAATAATTGAAATGGGTATATATTTGTTTTTTGTTAAGTTGCCTAATAATTATGCACAGTAATAGTCACCTGCACACACAGATATCCCCCTAAAATAGCTAAAACTAAAAACAAACTAAAAACTACTTCCAAAAATATTCAGCTTTGATATTAATGAGTTTTTTGGGTTCATTGAGAACATGGTTGTTGTTCAATAATAAAATTAATCCTCAAAACTACAACTTGCCTAATAATTCTGCACTCCCTGTATTTTCAAATGTAATTATCTCTCAGCATATAACTAGCATCCCATACTAAAAAGTATTGACATCTAGGTGACATATAATCAAATGAATTTAGACTTTAAAATCAAAATAGGTTATTCTTAAAATGATTCCATTCAGTTCAGTATTCCATCTCTTCCATATAGCCATCTTAAAATAATACGCTTTTCACAGAAACAGTTCTTACTGCTGAATTTTTCAATATTTAATCCAGGTGAATGTTTTTTGTTTATACTGCTTTAGTTTCATAATTATTAGAGAAGCTTAAAAACTTGGTTTTCACACTGGGTGCTCAGTGTCATTGCCAGAATATTGGGATTTCTCTAATGGACATTTAAGCAAATAATTAATATTTTGCAATACTGAGCAATATGTAAAGTATTTGTCTAATTGTCAGGGTCTGAGACCCACTCTACCACCAGCCAAGGGGCCCTTACCTGATCCTGCAGCTCCCCAGTCCTCCTCTGCTCGCTGGATGAATGCTCCACGATGCACTAGGCTGCATCCCCGGCCTCTCGTAACACAGACACCGCGAATCGCGGGCCGTAAAGGGGGCATGGCCTAATTCCGTCTGCTGCAATCTTATTGGTGGATGGGGGAGAGGCAGGGGAGAAGGCTGGAAACCTTCTTCATAGAGTACCAGCAAGTAGGAGGAGCTAAGGTGTCACTCTTAACTGGTGGGAGGGGTTTTGGTCCTCCAGCCCTATATAAACCCAGCAATACCTTCAATCAATGCTTGGTTGTCAAGCTGTTCATAGCTCTGCTCTGTCCAGCCCCTGGTTACCACTTGTGGATATCCATATTGATTCTTACTGATTTCCTTGGCTATTTGACCCCGGTTTGTCTACTGATTTCCCTGCTCATACCTTGCCCCGCCTCTGGATTGTTCCCCGTTTTGCCTTTTAAGCTGCCTGCCCCGACACTGGATTGTTACCCATTTTGCCTTTACGCTGCCTGCCCCGATTCTGGATTGTTATGAAGGTTTTTCTTACTGAGCTGTGTGTATTCCTTTATCCTTTGGGATTCACCCTGTGAAGTAGCTCGACACTAATACTAATACTGGTTTGGCAGGAACCATAAATGTAAAATAAATGGTGCTCTCAAACAGTGTTAAAGGTGTACAAACCCGAGGTTTTAACCTGTTAGATAACAGGGTGTGACAGATACACAAAATTACATCAGCAAGGAGTTAACACTGATTACACAAAAAAAGAGCATGATTTGCATGACAAACATCCGTAATTGGATTAACCATACACAATGGACATAACATAGTCAAACATCACACCTTGGAGGTAGACACATCCTGATTTAACAAAAAGACAATGGGTAACTCACATAAAGAGAGGAAGACACTTAACACTTAATTAAATGGACAATCATGTACACCGAGTCTCGGGGGAAAGTTTGTTTTGGCTGATCACCTAACAAAACACAGGAACCCCAAATCAGTATCCCAGCTAAACAGTCTTCAGAGTCCTTAGTGATTTGGGTACCCTGGTGACACCATTACCAGGGACAAAGCAGTCTAAATGGACCACCTGTACCCACAAACCCAAAGACAGAACCCCTTTCAAGGACAGGTTCCATAATGTGTAGGGAGGAGGCAATCTCTTAGTAGCATTGCAATATATTTTGAAAAAAGACACAAGTCCTTCAAGTTCAATCCTTCTACCTATCATTCCAGCTTTTAAAACAAAAGAAGGCAAAAAGCCCTAAGGAAGCTATTTAGAATTTTGCCTCCTAGGGGGAAAAATCCTTCTTGACTCCAAAGGGCAATCAGATTTCTCCTTTGATCAGTAAGCTCTATTATTAATGCTTATTATTATTAATGTGAGTTCAATAACTTTATTGTCCTTACCATAAAGAATCCCTTCCTTTGCTGTCTATGAAATCTTTGCTCTTCCAGTCTCGGGGGTGACCTCTTGTTCTTTGTACATTTCTGTTAATGAACAGGTCACTGTAGAGCTCTTTATATAGGCTCTGCACATATTTATAGAATGTTATCATATCCCCTCTGAGACAACTTTTTTCTAACGAATATAAATGCAGTTTTTTAAGTCTCTCTTCATAACTAAGATCGTCCAAACCCCTTATTAATTTTGTAGCTTTCCTTTGCACTTTTTTTTATTTCCATAATATCCCTTTTAAGGACTGTTGCCCAGAATTGTACTGCATATTCAAGGTGAGTTCTTACTATTGACTTGTAAAGAAGCAAGATGATATCCTCCTCCCGTGAATCTATACCTCGTTTTATACATGCCAATATTTTTTTTTATTTTTTTTTATTATGAAATATCTTATTGGCCCTTGCAGCTGACTGGCATTGAGCACTGTTCATTGGTAGTTTTTCCCATCGAAATACCATTTAAAGTATATGTTGCTTTGTTATTATTTTTACCATAATGCATAACTGTACATTTGTCTATATTGAGCCTCATTTGCCACTTAATTGCCCAGTCTGCACTCTGTCCAAATCTTCCTGTAAAGAAGAAATATCAAGATTAGTTTATATTACATTACCTAATTTAGTGTCATTAGCAAACACCGCGACATGGCTCTCAGAACAACTTCGGAGATCATTAATAAACAAATTAAAAAGAAGAGGGCCTAAAACAGACCCCTGAGGTACTCCGCTCAATACCCTGGTCCAATTTGAGGATTTCCCGTTTATAACAACCCTCTGCATTCTATCTTTTAGCCAATTTTCAATCCAAATACATACATTTCCCCCCTCTCAATTTTTAGAGTAACCTTTTGTGTGGAACTGTATCAAATGCTTTAGCAAAGTCTAAATAGATCATATCAACTGCCACACCTAGATCTATATTTTTACTGACTTCTTCATAGAATGTTTTCAAATATGTATTCTTGAGTGTATACCTTTAGCAATCCTTCAAGTAATTTTCCCACTACAGATGTCAAGCTCACTGGCCTATAATTACCTGGCAGAGATTTTGATCCCTTTTTAAATATTGGAATGACATCCGCCTTCCGCCAGTCTGTTGGTCCTATACCTGAACTGAAGAATTCTAAAAGATCATAAATAGTGGTCTGGCCAGAATTATGCTTAACTCTCTAAGGATCCTTGGGTGTATACCATCTAGCCCTGGGTTCTTGTCTATCTTAACAGAGTTTAATTGCTTAAGCACTGTTTCCTGTGTCAGCCAATACCATGTTTGCTGTGATTTTTACTTAACTCCCGGTAGTAGGCGCTCATCCATTGGGTTCAGAAACTTGCTGCCTTTAGCAGAACTAGATGTGCCACAATTCCAATCTAAATCTGGGTAATTAAAATCTCCCATGATTAAAACTTCATTCAGATTTGCAGCTTTTTTTCTTAATTTGTAATAAAAGCTGATCTTCTCCATCAATGCTAATATTTGGTGTCTTGTAGCATACACCTACAAGTAATGTGCGATTCTTTTTAGTGTCTATGCTAATCTCCACCCACAGTGTTTCCACAACACTGTCAGTTACATCATGCACACCTTCTTTAATACTGGGCTTTAATTTAGGATTTACATATAGACAAATCCCTCCCCCTTTTCTATTACTCTTTCCTTTCTAAAAAGTGAGTAGCCTTGTAAATTATATGACCAGTCATGAATCTCATCCCACCACGTTTCTGTGATTCTGATTAAATCATACTGTTCAACACTTACCAGTATCTCCATTTTGTTTGTCAAGCTTCTTACATTTGCTAAAAGATATTTAAGATTACTACCCATTTTCTGTTTAGTTGACAAACACTTAATGCCCGCAGGTTTAATTGTGTGTACTTCCCTATGATCTATGTTAACCCCACCACTGCTTTCCTCCTCCTTTCCCATAGCTAGACCCACCTTCCTATCTACTTTAGCTACCATTGCTTCATTCTGAGCTTGAACCTCCCCACCAGAACCTAGTTTAAAAGCTCATCTAACTCTCTAGCCATCCTCTCCGCTAATACTGTACCCTTCTCATCATTGAGGTGGTCCATTCCATCCATAGAGTTTGTAGCCAACAGCAAAGTCTGCCCAGTGCTCCAAAAACCCAAATCCCTCTTGCTTACACCACCTTCACAGCCACACATTAATCACCCTAACCTCCCGCTGTCTCCCTGATGTAGCGCATGGTATTTCAGATAATATTACCTTGGAGGTCCTTTACATCAGCTTATTTCCTAGTTCCCTAAAGTAATTTTTAAGGACCCGCCACCTACCATTAACTTTGTCATTAGTACCAATGTATACTAAGACAGTTGGCTCATCCCCAGCCCCTCCCAACAATCTGCCTACCCAGTCTGCAACATGCCAAACCCGAAACAACATACAGTTTTGCATTTAGGGTCCTGGCGGCCGATTACCCTATCTACCTTCCGAATAATTGAATCCCCTACCACCAATATCTGTCTAGCCTTCCTAGTGTCCTGGCTCCCAATTGTGCTGGGGAGGCTACTCGCCTGGCTGCTAGGAGAGTCAGTCTGCCAAAGAAGTGCTCTTCTGAGCTAATCTCCCCAGCATCCTCACACAAGCTGGGAAACATGTTGGGGTGAACTAGCCCAGAACAAGCCTCCCTACCTCTCCGACCCCTACTCCCCCTTACACAGCTAATCCAGCTCTCTACCCTAGAAGCCTCTTCTCCTCCCTTATCACCCTCCTCTACCCTCCTCTACACCTCTACATCTGCAGCAGCGGTATGAACCCTGGGGAACTTGCTCCAAGACAGCATACATGCTGCAAGACATGCACATAGTGGCATTATCGAACATGCTCTCTAATGTAAACCACAAAATATAAATAGAATAAACAAGGATTTATATTACCTTTTTCTTGCCTTTTAACTGCTTATTTACTTCTAACTCCAACACTTGAGAAGCTATGTCACTTTAGAAGCTGCTCACCTGCTCCTTTCAGATAAATGGCTTTCCTTCAAAGTAAACAGACTCACAGAGGTGGTTAATTAACCCCGTCACGATGATAGGATGTGCTATGCAGTCCTGAAAAATATTGCCTTGAAGATGCTAGGACGGCATAGCACGTCCTGCAATAAAATGAATAGTGCACACATGGGCACTAAATCGGCTTCTCAGCAACCACACACTGCCTGGCAACTTAGGCAGTGTCCCAGCTGTGGATTGCCATCTTCATAGCCATGTGATCGCGGTGATTCGCCAAATACCGCAATCACATGGCTAACATCAATACCCCGACCCCTGTGGGCTGCTGGATCGGCTTGCCGGAAAGTGGAGACTGCCTAGCAACATAGACAGTTTCCCAGCAGCAAATCAGCATATTCCTGGCTATGTGATCACCGTGATTGGCGTATCAACACGATCATAGTGATCACATGGCTAAGTCAATGTTTAGAAACATTGACACTGTATTCCTCTCATCCTCTGTACCTCACACAGTGATCGTGAGGTACACAGAGTGACAGATCAGAGATACAGAGTTACAGAGTGTTCTAGAGTGATATTCAGAGGTTCTTGATAATTTTTTTTAAAAATGAACCCCTTATTTCCCTGTCTGATCACAGTACATAACTGTGATTAGTCTGATTATCACATTGTGGTGATCATTTTTACCCCCAATTCATTTTTTTAATTTTTTTACAATAATTACTTTTTACTATTTTCTAAAGTTTTTTTAAAATTAAATACAATTTTAACCATTTTGCCTGTTACCGATCAAAGTATATCACTGAGATCAGTCTGATCACTTCAGTGATCTTTTTTTTTATGCTCCATTTGAATTTTTTTGAAGGTTTTTTTAAATTTTTAATATGTTTAATATTAACCGGTTGTTCCACTTCTAATTTCTAAGTTTTAATTTACATGGCTAAAATTTAGTGCTGAAATTGTAATTCTGCGACAACCACCCCAAGGCCATTCACAATCAGACTGATGGAGCTGATCGATGTTCGGTGATAGGGCTTTATTCTAGTGGTACTGAGAATAATATGTTAAAACTTTCTATTATTTTTGTTAATACAAAATTGTTCCTGAAACTTTTAATATAAATTAACCCCTAAAATTCCTGCCTCGTCACAGTATATAGCTGTGATCAGTTTTTCCTCAATACATTTTTTCATTGATAATTATTTTTGGGAAGTTTTAAAAGTTTTTATTAATACAAAAAAAATTAATTAACCCTTTCTGCCACTTGCTGATCACAGTTCATCACTGCAGCCAGTTTACGCAGCACACTGTGTGTTTTTTCTATTCCTTTGGGTGAATTTTTTGCATGTACTCTGCTGAGGAGGCTTACACCATTCTGGCATCAGACTCAGATTGTGAGACCCTAACTATATCAGATGTAGAACCCATGCTGGAAACATCAAGTGACATGATTGATAATCCACAGCCCCCTCAAAACAAAAGTGTTAATCCTGTGCCTTTTTACCAAACTTATCCATGGGCACCTCCAAATTCAGTGGCTTCAGAAATTCCTCCATTCACAGCCTCCCCTGGCATTACCTGCAATTCTGAGGATTTTGAGCCATATCAATATTTTTCCCTTTTAGTAGAAGACAGCTTGTTCGAGGACACTGTCACACAAACAAATTTGTACACCACGCAGTATTTTACAGCTTACCCCAAATCAGTTTCTATAAGACGCACTCTCTGGCAACCCACCAACCTGTTGAAAAAAACCCAATTATTTGCTTTGATCTTTGCAATGGGTAAAATAAAAAAAAAGACAATTCGGTGCTACTGAGCTAATCACCCAGTTCTGACTACCCCACTATTTCCAGCGATCATGTCCAGACTGAAATTTGAATTCCTCGTGCGTTTTCTACATTTTACCGAAAATACTATGTGTCCCCCTAAAACTGATCCACAATATGACAAGCTGTATAAGCTAAGACCTTTGCTGACATATCTGTCCAAAAAATTCTCAGATCTTTATGTCCCAGAAAAAAATATCTGTATCGATGAGTCGTTAATGAAATTCAAGGGGAGACTGCTTTTCAAGCAATACATCACAACTATGCGCTCACTCTATGGAATAAAATTCTTCAAGTTGTGTGAGAGTGGCTCAGGCTACACTTTTGCATTCAGAATCTATGAGGGGAAGGACTCAAAAGTGGATCCCCCAGGGTGCCGAGTCCATTGGTATCAGTGGAAAAATAGTGTGGGACCTTCTCCTCCCTTTACTAAATATAGGTTACCACTTTACATTGACATCTATTATACGAGCACAGACCTTTTTGAAAATTATATACTGCTTTGAGACGGCTGCTTGTGGGACCATTAGACAATATCGGAAGGATTTTCCCAAGCAGATTGCGCAGCTAAAACATAGCCATGGAACAACCACGGCTTTACGACACAAGGAGCTGCTTGCTGTCAGATATGTGGACAAAAAAGAGGTGTTTATGTTAACTACAATACACGATGAAAGCACAGTGTCAGTGCGTGTGAGAGGGAAAAGTGAGCACGCTAGAAAACCACGCTGCATAGTGCAAAACAATAGGCACATGGGGGGAGTGGACATATCTTGTACAAAGAAAGACTAAGATATGGTACAAAAAGGTAGCCATATACCTTTTACAAATGGTAGTGTGTAATGCCTATTTGTTGTACACAAAAAGCTGCACAGAGAGGAAATACACCTTCCTGGAGTTTCAAATCCAAATAATTTCAAAATTTGGTTCTGAGCATTCTGCAATTCCAGAGCGCTTACACTCTGAAAATGTCATGTGACATTTTCTTCCCTTGCAGGATTCCCCCTACTGCATGTAAAAAAGCACCACAGAAACGCTGCTGCGTGTACATAAAAAAGGGCATAAGAAAAGATTCAAGCTACCACTGCCCATCTCGCCCTTCACTGCCAGGCCTTTGCATAAACTGCTTCGGTGACTACAGAGCTGCTCACAGGCAGCCGGTGGATGTGCACTTCTACTGGAATATCTATGATGGAAGGTCACGTGACCTTCTGGCGGTCCATCATAGAAGTCCCGGCGGACGTGTGGAGGATGTTTGCGTGTATTGTGCCAAAATCCACCGGCTGCTCCCACTAGCCACCAGGGAGATTGGGGCAGCCGATCCATGTCAATACTTCGCTGGGACTTCTATGACGGCAGCCCGTCATAGAAGACAGAAGTGTCGGGCAGCAGCGGAGGATGTCTGCATGTATGTGCAGACATCCACCGGCTGCCCCCACTTGCCACACTGGGGAGATTGGATAAGTTTGGGGGAGGGAGGGAGGTAGGTGAGGCAGCATTGGGTGAAGGAGGGGGGCAGCATTGGGTGAGGGAGGGGGGAGAGCCAGCATTGGGTGAGGGAGGGAGGGGGAGAGGCAGCATTGGGTGAGGGAGGGAGAGAGGCAGCATTTGGTGAGGGAGGGGGAGCCAGCATTGGGTGAGGGGGTAGAGCCAGCATTGGGCAAGTCTGGGGGAGGGGGGGAGAGGCAGCATTGAGCAAGTCTGTGGGATAGGCAGCATTGGATAAGTCTGGGGGAGGCAGCACTGGTTAAGTCTGGGGGTATGGGCAGCATTGGCTAAGTTTGGTGGGCAAATGGCTGTGGGGGCAATGCATTGGCTATGTATGGGGGGCAGATGGACAAATAAAAGGAAATAAACACATGAAATTCATTTTTCTATCATTATTTTTTATTAAATATGAAAAGAAATTTACATTTGAATATATTCAAGTTAAACTTTTTTTCCTATAGGGTAGTCTTATATTCTGGCTTTTTGTTTTCAAAGTTTGGGGGGTTGTCTTATAATCAGGGTCGTCGTATACTAGAGCAAATACGGTAATTCCAAACAGACTTACAAATAACACAGAAAGGAAAAATCAGTGTAATCACAGTGAAGGCACAATTTATTTAGTACTGTAATACCTTACATTAGAATTCTAAGATAAGATGCAGAAGAAGGATTCATAAGCACACTTACAATTCATACATCTAAGTGGCACTGTCCGCAAAGCATTTTAACCCAAACACAGGCTTCCACATGCTCAACTTTTTGGAAAAGTATACATTATTTTTAAAGGAAAGATCAGACATACAAGTTTTACAAATCCTGTCCACTTTAAATGGTCCTAGATAAACTTGATCTCATAATTTGGTAAAAATATTTTCCCTGGAGCTTTCAAACCTCTTCTAAAATAATGAACTATGCTTACATTTTCTGAGTTTCTCTATAAAGTCACAAATTTGAAAGATGCAAAAAACATTTAAGACTAAACTGATAAAAAGTCCCTCAGTTACTTAGCTCAGTCAATAAACACTATAGACAAAATGTGAAAAGCTCAGAGAAGTTTAATGTTATTTAGCCATTACAACAGTTTTATTACAAGTAAAAAAGTCACTACCTGATGGGCACTAATTTGAATGGTCAAACCGAGACAAACAGCCACACGGGAACCAATTCTCTGCTACTTTGTTCACTTAGAATAATGTTTCCCTCATTCAGCCTGTTCTTGTACTTTTAATGGTCTTTATTTTTAAACTCTCATCATACTTAAGATTTTGATTAGATCTAATAATGTCCATTCTAAGCAAATTACTCTTGTCAAGAGTATCTCTGAGAAATCGCTGAGACATGCTTTTTGGAGTTTTATCAGAGCACCCTCTAATTAATGAGAATGAAACTCCCAGTGAATTCTCATTTCATCTGCCTTTGATTGTTATTGATGAAGACCACAATGCTTTGTAACCATTAAATGCAACTTTTAAAAGAACATGCATACCAGAATGAGCTTCATTTACTGGCGTGTCTGATTTTTTGAACCTTCCATGTCAGTCCCCAATTAGTATGGCATGCAGTTGTAAATCTAAAATTTCAGAAACAATATAAAATAGACTGAATACTGAGCTGCGATAACCACAGAAACAGTGTAGTTCTTTATAAGTGCTATTTGTGATAGGAAAGATTACTTATATTTTAAACTTCAATCATTTAATACTTAATATTTATCTCAAATTGTTTAATCACATCCCCCTCTGTTATCACCATCAAAATGAAGCCATCTTATAATGCTCCACAGTGTCTGGTGAAAGAACGCTGAGTGAAAGACAATTTTTATATAAACAAGCAAAAGTCCCGCAAAACTGGAGTAATTCAAGTCCGCAATAAATATGCTCTCTATAGGCTTAGGCTCTTGATGCTCCTTCGAGATATAACATATAAAAGTAAAAAATGGAAAAACATCCAGCATTGGGGCAAAATTCAAATAACAGACTGTGGCTCATCCGAGGGTTACAACATCACGGAGGAAAAGGATCCACCTTATTATTTTTCTTTATTCACTCAGAAGCAAAGAAGAGAACACATAAACAATTATCCAAGTTACTCTAGTTTCCCACTTGCCATTCCCTTAGTTCTACCCATTTTACGAACCCCATTTACCTAGAGCGTTTCCGCTTCTTTTAGCAGGACACCACTGAGCAAGTGCCTTAGGTGTAGCAGAGCCCAGTTTCCTGTAATACAATTTCTCATTTCCTGCTGCTGTGCATGTGATCTACTCATGCATTGGCCATTTTCTTGAAGCCTGTGCAATCTTACTGGAGACCATTAATGTCTATACTCTTTTCTACTTGCAGCGGCCATTTTCTTGACACAGGGCCCAGTACTATGTAACTGCACCTATCCGGTAGCTTGGAGCTTCAGGTTTTGTGCAGCCACATACTGGGGCCCTGTGTAAGCAGCTGCTAAATCCAGATTACATGACTAGGACAGAATGAACTAAGTGACAGCCAAGCAGAGCAAGAACAGAAATGAAATACAGAGTGCAGGGCTACAGGACAGAGGCAAAACAGAAGCAAGATAAAGCAGAAACCAAACCATGGATAAACAATACAAGGCACAGGGTTGCAGATAATAACATAGGAATAATGCATGGCACAGACAAAGGACACGTACAGAACTTAAAGGGACAGGCACAAATATAACTAAAACTACATACTGAGGACAGGGATAAGGAACACAAAATAACATTACAAAATAGCAAACAGAAATACACGATGGTAAAATTGGGGGTTTGGTTCACCTAATGGCCAATTAGATGTTAGCTTACCAACCATGTCTATGTACTAGATTTAGGTAAGGAAAGAAAACATGGAATGGAATATAATGACAAGCAGAAAAAATACATAACAGGAATACAAGGCAAGGCTGGAATACAAGGCAGACATAAATAATAAAGAAAAAAATCAATGCAAGGAGGATACTGAAATGCTTGGATACAGATTGGATGAGCCTGCACAAGGGCGCATGGTTACAACGGCACATGGATCCCGTTTCTGCACCTGTAACTCATATTCTGCATTTTCTCACTGAATTTTTTGAAGCCGGTAGGGAATATAGGAGTATTAATGCTTATTGGTCAGCTAATCCGGCTGGCTTGACCACCTCTGGCGTGATATTATTCGTTATGGAATGTTAACATTTTCATACACATTTTTGAAGGATGGCTGGTAATAAAGATTTGTCTTTGCAACAACTTTCTGCAAAATCAATCATGTTGTGCTATATCTTGTAAGCAGGTTTCTGATGTGAGAGCATTGGATATTGCCTCTTGTTCATTTACGCCTCAGTCTTATTTAATATCTCTAGAGGTATCAGTTTTCTTTCCTTGTTTACCACACAATCATCAGTTGTGTCCAGTTAGATGTTTGGAAGAATATGAGGTAAAGACTACTATGTTTTGTGCAGGGCCGTCTTTAATAGTGATTGGACCCTGGGCAAGCATTTGCTTGGGCCCCCTGGACCCTGCCCCCTCCCCTCGCAATGTTACCCCCCCCCCCACACACACACACACATATGCCATAAGTGTTGTGCCACTCAGATGACAGTAATATTGTGCCTTTCAGATGCCAGTAATATTGTGCCATTCAGAGCCCAGTAATATTGTACCATTCAGAGCCCAGTAATATTGTGCCAGTCAGATGCCTGTAATATTGTGCCAGTCAGAGCCCAGGAATATTGTGCAAGTCATAGCCCAGGAATATTGTGCCAGTCAGATACCAGGAATATTGTGCCAGTCAGATACCAGGAATATTGTGAAATTCAGACCCCAGTAATATTGTGCCAGTCAGATGCCTGTAATATTGTGCCAGTCAGATGCCTGCAATATTGGGCCAGTCAGAGCCCAGTAATAATGTGCCAGTCAGATGCCTGCAATATTGTGCCAGTCAAATGCCTGCAATATTGGGCCAGTCAGAGCCCAGTAATATTGTGCCAGTCAGATGCCTGCAATATTGTGCCATTCAGAGCCCAGTAATAATGTGCCAGTCAGACGCCTGCAATATTGTGCCAGTCAGATGCCTGCAATATTGTACCAGTCAGAGCCCAGGAATATTGTGCCACTCAGAGACCAGTAATATTGTGCCAGTCAGATACCAGGAATATTGTGCCAGTCAGATACCAGGAATATTGTGCCAGTCAGATGCCTGTAATATTGTGCCAGTCAGATGCCTGTAATATTGTGCCAGTCAGAGCCCAGGAATATTGTGCCAGTCAGAGCCCAGGAATATTGTGCCAGTCATATATCAGGAATATTGTGCCAGTCAGATACCAGGAATATTGTGAAATTCAGACCCCAGTAATATTGTGCCAGTCAGATGCCTGTAATATTGTGCCAGTCAGATGCCTGCAATATTGGGCCAGTCAGAGCCCAGTAATAATGTGCCAGTCAGATGCCTGCAATATTGTGCCAGTCAAATGCCTGCAATATTGGGCCAGTCAGAGCCCAGTAATATTGTGCCAGTCAGATGCCTGCAATATTGTGCCATTCAGAGCCCAGTAATAATGTGCCAGTCAGACGCCTGCAATATTGTGCCAGTCAGATGCCTGCAATATTGTACCAGTCAGAGCCCAGGAATATTGTGCCACTCAGAGACCAGTAATATTGTGCCAGTCAGATACCAGGAATATTGTGCCAGTCAGATACCAGGAATATTGTGCCAGTCAGATACCAGGAATATTGTGAAATTCAGACCCCAGTAATATTGTGCCAGTCAGATGCCTGTAATATTGTGCCAGTCAGATGCCTGCAATATTGGGCCAGTCAGAGCCCAGTAATAATGTGCCAGTCAGATGCCTGCAATATTGTGCCAGTCAAATGCCTGCAATATTGGGCCAGTCAGAGCCCAGTAATATTGTGCCAGTCAGATGCCTGCAATATTGTGCCATTCAGAGCCCAGTAATAATGTGCCAGTCAGACGCCTGCAATATTGTGCCAGTCAGATGCCTGCAATATTGTACCAGTCAGAGCCCAGGAATATTGTGCCACTCAGAGACCAGTAATATTGTGCCAGTCAGATACCAGGAATATTGTGCCAGTCAGATACCAGGAATATTGTGCCAGTCAGATGCCTGTAATATTGTGCCAGTCAGATGCCTGTAATATTGTGCCAGTCAGAGCCCAGGAATATTGTGCCAGTCAGAGCCCAGGAATATTGTGCCAGTCATATATCAGGAATATTGTGCCAGTCAGATACCAGGAATATTGTGAAATTCAGACCCCAGTAATATTGTGCCAGTCAGATGCCTGTAATATTGTGCCAGTCAGATGCCTGCAATATTGGGCCAGTCAGAGCCCAGTAATAATGTGCCAGTCAGATGCCTGCAATATTGTGCCAGTCAAATGCCTGCAATATTGGGCCAGTCAGAGCCCAGTAATATTGTGCCAGTCAGATGCCTGCAATATTGTGCCATTCAGAGCCCAGTAATAATGTGCCAGTCAGACGCCTGCAATATTGTGCCAGTCAGATGCCTGCAATATTGTACCAGTCAGAGCCCAGGAATATTGTGCCACTCAGAGACCAGTAATATTGTGCCAGTCAGATACCAGGAATATTATGCCAGTCAGATACCAGGAATATTGTGCCAGTCAGATGCCTGTAATATTGTGCCAGTCAGATGCCTGTAATATTGTGCCAGTCAGAGCCCAGGAATATTGTGCCAGTCAGAGCCCAGGAATATTGTGCCAGTCAGAGCCCAGGAATATTGTGCCAGTCATATATCAGGAATATTGTGCCAGTCAGATACCAGGAATATTGTGAAATTCAGACCCCAGGAATATTGTGCCAGTCAGATGCCTGTAATATTGTGCCAGTCAGATGCCTGCAATATTGTGCCATTCAGAGCCCAGTAATAATGTGCCAGTCAGATGCCTGCAATATTGTGCCAGTCAGATGCCTGCAATATTGGGCCAGTCAGAGCCCAGTAATAATGTGCCAGTCAGATGCCTGCAATATTGTGCCAGTCAGATGCCTGCAATATTGGGCCAGTCAGAGCCCAGTAATATTGTGCCAGTTAGATGCCTGCAATATTGTGCCATTCAGAGCCCAGTAATAATGTGCCAGTCAGATGCCTGCAATATTGTGCCAGTCAGATGCCTGCAATATTGTGCCAGTCAGAGCCCAGGAATATTGTGCCACTCAGATACCAGGAATATTGTGCCAGTCAGATGCCTGTAATATTGTGCCAGTCAGATACAAGGAATATTGTGCCAGTCAGAGCCCAGGAATATTGTGCCAGTCAGATGCCTGTAATATTGTGCCAGTCAGATACAAGGAATATTGTGCCAGTCAGAGCCCAGGAATATTGTGCCAGTCAGATGCCTGTAATAGTGTGCCAGTCAGAGCCCAGGAATATTGTGCCAGTCAGATAGCAGGAATATTGTGCCAGTCAGATAGCAGGAATATTGTGCCAGTCAGAGCCCAGGAATATTGTGCCAGTCAGATGCCTGTAATATTATGCCAGTCAGATGCCTGTAATATTATGCCAGTCAGATGCCTGTAATAGTGTGCCAGTCAGAGCCCAGGAATATTGTGCCAGTCAGATACCAGGAATATTGTGCCAGTCAGATACCAAGAATATTGTGCCAGTCAGATGCCTGTAATATTATGCCAGTCAGATGCCTGTAAACATCCCCCCACCCCCTTCCCTAGTACTTACATGATCCTGCTCCGTGTCCCCGGCCGGATGTCTCCTCCGTGCAGTCTTCCCTCCTGCACGGAGGAGGGAAACAGTCACCGGATGTGACACGACGTCACATCCGGCGTCAGGTTTTTTTTTTTTTTCCCGGCTGCCGCATCCATCGGATGCGGCTTGCTGGAAAAAAGCGTTCACAAGTGCAATGCGCTGTGAACGTGCAAGCAGGGGCTGGGGGCCCACGGGACAGCTGCCTTGGGGCCCCCCAGGAGTAACTGGGCCCAGGGCAGCTGCCCCGTTTGCCCCGCGTTAAAGACGGCCCTAGTTTTGTGATACTTCACGTCCATAATTATTTCTTGAGCTACATAGATCTCACCAACCCATGTCTACTTCTTCCTTGGCCAGATGGGTTAAATTGATTCTCATGGAGGCTGGCATTAATACTTTAGTCTTTGGTCCTCATTTTACCAGAGGTACTATGGCCTCTAAACCAGTGTCTTTGGGTTGCCAGTTGGAGGAACTACTCAAGGCAGGTGACCAGTTCTGTGAATCTACTTTCTGGGAATTTTTTTTCAGGGCTCCTATTCACTTCACTTGTAATGTTATTGCACAGCTTTAAACTAGCATAATAGAAGCTTATGTGTCTTTATAATTTTTTACTAATATTATGACGTAAAGCCCGCTCGGACACAAGTGTAAATGGCAGTTGAGCCCGACCACAACAATAATTAAGTTTAATTCCATGCTGTATTTTTTAAAATATGGTTAAATGTATCCACCTTTTCAGTAAGGTAGAATTCTACTACAAATGGTGAATAAACAGAACCATTTATGTGGGGGGGGGTTAAATCAAGTCGTGCCTAAGGCAGCACAAAACCAAAATACACCACTAGATAACAGTGTAACTCACTAATAATGTGATCAAATGTTATTAAATAATTATTACAATTTCTGGAAAGTTGTTACTATTCAGTATAGATGAGTTTAGATATTTAGATAGAAGCATTGGCAAACTGAGGTCTCAGCACGTGGAGATAAATTGTAACATAAAATAGATGTGTCTTCCAATAATGATCATAACTGCAGCTGCTTGTTTCAAAGACGTATCTTCCTTCTGCTGTTGACAATGTGAAGCATTAGAGGTGACCTTTTTTTGCTGCCAGATACATGTGTATGCAAGGTTTCCAAGACTTTGACTGAATAGGCAACAGAACCAGAATGAGCTGTGCTGCCATTTGGTCACACAGCTGTACTGATAATATTTCAGGTCTGGCAAGAGTTCTTGTAGATCTGGCAACCAGACTGTACAAACAATTATCCAGCAGACATAGCAACAATAATAGTGACCAGAATAAAAGATTTTTTCTTTTTAAAATATAAACGAGTTAACCATTAGCCAATAATACTATTACTAAAACATAAATAAAATTTCTGAAGACAAATATAATGCATGTTTTTACAGCAGCTGTTATTTTGCCAGATATTTATACAGGAGCTTAGGATGTAATCGAACACCGTGTGGTGATCCTGTAAACCTGCCCTGTTGGTGGGATCTGAAAACCAAATTCCAACCTGTAGTAATTAATGAGACTATCAGCCTTGGATAGTGCACTGGTGAAGAATATTCTTGAATGTTTATACATTAGCAAAAACCCATTGCTCTTTACTCTTCCGTCAAGATTTTTGAAATCTGGTTTGATCATGATTACCTCCATCCTAGCATACTTTGGCCATTGTCACTGTGTGTTGTCCAGCAAGGATATTTCTTTCTCTAACCACACATGATGAGAAAACTCAGCAAGTGGCGTCTCTGGAAGCTCAGATTGGAGCTCTGGAGATGCAACAGTGAGAGTTATTAACAACCTTGAGAGGAGTGTCTTGCTTACTGAGAAGAGGGTCACCTAGCAATGAGTGAGGAGATTAACCAGAAGGGAACCAGGCAAAAAGTTGGATGACCGTTAGACATGGTTGAAGCAAGTGACCTCCTCCACGTGTCCCGGACTATCTATCCAACGCTTCTCGTTGGTTGCAGATAGACGCTTTGAGCTTCGTCATGGGGAGTTTGCCTACACGCTGAGTGACAGCCGCAGACGGGGAGGATAGTTAGGGGGGTGGGTTCTCTCTCCAGTCCGGGTCACGTGATCGCGCATGGTCTGGACGCATAGTGGGTTTTTTCCTCCTCCCACTTGCGTCATAGACTAGTGCCCTTTCCCAATATGTGTTTTTTACAGGTGTTCTACGTTAATGAATCTCATGAAGCCTTTTTAAGGCGCTTTTCTAGCTACAAACTTTCAGCACTTTATTGCAAATTTGCACAAAGCACCAATCTCCTGAGGAAGCCGACAGCAGAGCCGGCGAAACGCGTTGAGAAGTGGATCCAGCTGTTATTTCTTCAAAGAAAAGTGCCTGAGTTTCTCATCCTGGTGGCAGCAGGAAAGAAGTTTACCTCTCAGGACTTTTTCACGCAAGTTGCACTTTCAGTGCTATATATTCTGTACGTGTATTCATTGTTTTTATTGCCTGGTTTGTGTCAGCCACTGCGCAATGGTTTTTTAATGTTTTTTAGATGGAATGATTAAACCGACTGACTACAATATTCTGATGAGCCTGATTTCATTATTCGTTTGTGAGTGTACCCCTGCAGAAATTTACAATACATCCAATTGCATTTAAACTGTGTTGCACTATTGTTGTTTTCTGTTTTTCTTCCCGGTACATGCGCCCCAATTCTGTTTTGTCTTTCTATTGCCAAGTGCCCGAGGAGCACTTTAACGGGTGCTGCAGTGCCAGAGGAGGAGTATAATTCAATTACCTTTTCACTTTATTCACTGACTTTTAAATTTGATCACTGTTTATATTGCACTGTATGTAATTTGGGTTAGTGTCAACTTTTCTTTCTTTATATCGATCTTAAGGAATCACAGATGTTAATGCAAATAGAAAATGCTTATCAAATAGGTTCTAGTATTATTATGGGGGGTTTTAATTGCCCAGAAGTAGGTTGAAATAATGGAATTACTAATTCTGCTAAAAACTCGGGTGCCGAATTTTGCTCAAAAATTCAGCCTCCAAAGTCGACTCCCTTGAGCTATTCTTGAATTAGTGCACCATTCAAATTTCACTTTTAATCAATTAATTTTAATTTAATGTGCTGAATTTACAGGCTCACATGACTGACTATCAACTTGGATTCCGCAGAGCGAGGTCACAGTGTGTCTTACGGACATCCCCATAGTTGAGATAGAAAAATTACTAGAAGCCACAAACTCAGCCACCAGGATCATGGTCTCCAGATTATTTTCGGAAATGTTTTTTCCCATTTTTACATAGGACTAATCTCATGCCCAAATTATGTTGGACAATAGGTCCGGCAGCGCACTCTAGATGCTCGAAAATGTTTGCATTCGGAGGGAGACATAATGCTTTGCTTCTGGTTTTGTCCCCCAATCCAGTCCTTTTTGTTTACCCTTCACTCATATGTAGTAAACACACTGAAATTGCCCCTTTACTCTCACACTGTTATGGGATTTTTAGGGATAAGGACCACCCAAAGAAACAATTTGGCTGTTAATTAAGGCGGTGATGGGGAAAAAAGCTATTTTATCACAATAGACACATCCCCAATCTTCCAGTGTTAGACATGGCATTTTGTCTGTTTTACACAGGGAACAAAAAGTCAAAGTTTTTTTTTTACCAGATGAGCATCTTTTATCCACACAAGCATCGTTTCTGTAAACATTTCAACACACAGATTGGTTTGCTTCTAGTAGTCGATATTTTCTGCCCAATACGCTGATACCCCCAAAGGGGGATGGGACAGTCCATCGTGGCTGCATTAACGCAGCCACTTTACCGTCCCCTCTCACGTGAAAAGTCATTGCGGGATCACTGAAGGTGAGTATTATTGATGTTTAATGGGGTTAATTTTTGTATTACGGTTCAGGGGAGGTTAGGTGTTAGGGCTCAGGAGGTTAAGTATTAGGGTTCGGGGGGTTAAGGATTAGGGTTCGGGGGTAGCATTAGTATTAGGGTTCATTTTAGTATTAGGGTTTGGGGGATTCATTTTAGTATTAAGGTTTGGCGGGTTAATTTTAGTATTAGGGTTTGTGGGTCACTTTTAGGGTTCATTTATTGGGGGGGGGTTAATTCATTAGGGGGTTTACGTTTGTAAGTTTAGTCAACGTTGAAGCAGCTCTGTAGAAGTGTCCTAGACCCCCCCCCCCCCCCATAGTTGGTCATCCTCTGCTGGATCCTGGGGTTGGACTCATTGACCCCAGGTGATGCCTGTCCCCTATGTCCCAGTACAGGTATGTGAATGTAAAAATGTAAGGGTATTGGGTTGCTACTGGCCAAGACGTGTTTATGCCTATTGTTTAATCTGACCTTTTCTTGGTGTATATACAAAGAAACATATATGGTGGGTTCTCGGGCACAGTTTAATTTGCGTTCATTGTGGTCAAATGATTTCATATAATTTGCATGGTTTTTTTTTATTAACCAGGGATTTTTATGATCAGGGTGATGCTGCATCACTGTGCTTTTTGGATGCACTGATCTGTTCATCTGATACAATGTACTGTATTGTATCTGCCTCCTATTCAGCTAAAATAAAAAAGGTTTTAAAAAAAATGTAAAAAAAAGATTATGTTATGCTATAATAACTAAATAAATAGGTTACTCCTGGTCTCCTTTGTGGCTGTTGATATACATTTTTAGGTATAGAGGCATATATATGTAGGCAGGGATATTGTGTAAATGTCCTGATGACTTACTGTATCAGTCCAGTACAGTGAACTTGTCTATGCTATGTCATATAATCTCTTTGTAAAGCAACCTTCCTGAATAAACTGGATCTAAATGTGTATGGAATATTGTAAAATGCTTATTCTGTACTCCCTATACACAGCTAAAAGAACCTCACCCGCCTCTGTGTTTTTTAACGATTGGGATATCAATTTGTTATTCAATTTGAGTTTAAGAATAAAAGAACGGTTCTGTATGAATGTTTTCGTATATCGGAAGTTGGGCCTGCCAACTGTGCAATGCATTTACTATGACTCTATATTAGTCATGTTTATTGGAGGATAATCATGCCACTGGGGACACAGCTATTCTAGCTAACTTACAACTAGAGAAATATATCAATATACTTTTGCACAATGTCAACACATTTATTTCCCTAAACTAAAATTTGGTTTCCAAACACACAGAAAAATAGTAACGGAAAAAATCTCTCTCATCCAGAAAACCACTTTCCTCATCCCAGTACTGACATTAGTATTAAGTTATTTGGATTTTATAAATGCTGTATTTGTAAAATCAAATATAATCATACAAGTTTGCTATATTAATTGAAGTATCAGAGGATATGTTGTATCGTCTAACATATCTCCACAGTATCAAAGGGTGCTGAGGGTGTGCACATCATACATCTTCAACCCTGCACTGGCATGAAGTGTGGCGCTGGACTGTACATGCACAGTTGCAGAGCATATGCAGAATTAGTTTTTCTCTAGTGACTCAAAGAATAGAGAGACCAGAAAATCAAGTATAGGCCTTTAGACAGTTGAACTAATTCTTTAATATATATATAAAAAGCATGTGGTAATCTGATTGATTAAACTAACACAAGTATTCAGCGTACCTGCTGAAATTACAGATCGTAAAGTTTAGATTTTTTTTGTAATTAACGTTTTCATTTTTAAGTAATCAGATTGAAAAGTTGTCAGCCTAATATAAAAGTATGTACTGTGGGCTTATGACACTCTACTTTCATGTTCACATTGCATTAGAACAATAAAAAAAAAAAGTAAAAGAATATATTGTCCACATTCATTTACACAACATGAAGCCAGGTTACATTGTCATGCATGTAGAGCTTCTCAAATTAACATACCTGAGAACATGCTGGCTCTTCTCTGAATGAGCTGCATTTGACAGCTGTTTTAGCTGGGTTCTTGCCATTGCAGTAAAAAGGATGAGAATGCACACTGCTTTGTCCATGTAAGTATTTGTATGTCTGTCTGTCTGATGAGACAAGACAGACAGACACACTTAGGGCAGAAAAATAAACCAAGAATCTGCACTAGAAAGCGTGAGTTGTTTGTGTATATATTTATTCATCTCGTACTTATGGTTCTGATCATGGGCTTATCCTGCCCAAGTGACAGGTGTGCACCGGACTGGCGGCACACCTGCATGATATACATCCAGGAGGCAGACAACAGCAGCGAATTTGGCATCAGAGTCACTCACTCTGTTGCCAAAATGCATATACTTTTTGTGCTGCTCGAATTGGCAACAGAGTTATTGACTCTGATGCCGAATTCGCTGCAGCCGTCAGTGCCTCGAATCTATTTGGTGTATTTCCAAGGTTTGTTCAGAGCACACAAACCCTGGAAACACAGTGTGGGATTGTGGCTTGTGGCGCACACCTAGAGGATACACGTCTGGTTCTGATATTGTCCCATGTGATATTGTTTCTCTCCTATCTTATATATACGGATGACAATTCCCATTGTATAAGTTAAACATTTTTTTTGGTGTATATTTCTAGCCACCCTCCAGCACTTTTGCAACATTTTTTAGGATTGCACTGGAATTTGAGAAGCCCACTAATGCCTCAATCTAGCTACCATAAACAATTACTTGAAAGAATATCTTTCCAACTAATGCTGGCACCTGCAACTGTCTGAAAAACCTTTAGCATAGATAATAGGTCACCAGAGTTTGGCAAGGAAGCAGAGACTGCATGACTCTCTGAACTTATGCTAATGGCCTCAGCATGACTCCAGGAAATCTATTAACTAGTCCAAGCACTGCATTGATAAGCTGGCAAGACAGGAGGGAAGAAATGATCAACATATGCTTTTTGAACCAAAGTATTGCTTGGTCTACGCTGCTCATAATCCTTAGCTCATCTCCGGAAAACACCACATATATCACAAGCTACAATTTAGACCCGGGCAATCCATGACATGTAGTCTCCCTAGATGGGAGCATTTAGTATCCTTTTAACAACATTCAACTCCATCATGACCTTCAGAATAATTTTTGAATTAATTCCTTTTTATTTATGGTATTATGGATGTAATTGCTTCCAAGCCAATGTGTTTTGATTTTTTGTAGTGAAAATTTCCTCTTCTATATTCCAATTACAGTTGAATGGTATTTCAGAATAATATTTTGAATCTTTGCGTTTGTTTTATAAATCAGACTTGCTCTCTATTTTGGGATGAGTAAGATTTGTTAGTTAACTCCAGTGATCATTTCACAAGTCAATCCCAGTTCCAAAGCTTAGTAAATCCACAAGGAAACATGCCTTTTCTTTTTGTTGTATAGTTTGTATACTTTGGATATTTACCATCTGGTCTTTAGGACACAAGAGACAAGGGTTACACTAAGACAAGTCAAGTGGTTTTAATGTATCTTAAATTCTTGTAATCCTGAGAGAGAGAGAGAGAAAGAGAGAGAGATACAGATCACAGCTGAACTCCACCTGGTCTATGGTTTACTTTAGAAAGCTAATTTAAAGGTTTTGGCACATACAGCAAAAATCAAATGAATCTTAGAGAAAGTCTTTGTATCAGATGTTTATTGTCAGCTAAACCAAAAACAGACAGTCCGATATCTACATGTATTCATTAAGACACATTTAAAATGGGTGGTTTTATAAACCATCCCTCAAATGACTGGCATGTATTTAAAGAATTACCATCTGTCTAATAATCAACATTTAAATTAATCAAAAACAGACTACACAGAGAAAAAAAAACCCTCCATTTTAGGTGTCTTCCTTTTTCATAGAATGGATTCAGTGGGAGAAAATAAGTGAATATATATTTTCAGAAAACAATAATGTTCCAAATTCTACCTATTTTAAAAGTTACTATTATATTATGTAAGTGAATGTTATGCTTTGCTTCATGTTAAAAAGGCAAACTTAGTCCAAGATCTAAAGGTCCCAGGTCTGTTTATTGCTGGAGGTCACTAGGTTTGGTGTCACTTCCTGGATTTCCCCCAATACCATGCCAAACAGAGTCCTTAGTAATGCCGGTCAGATGGCCTATTAAATATGCCCTCCACAAATTATTCCCCATACAGGAGCCCTAGAAGTTATGCAACACACAGGAGCACCATAACCAGGGCCGGACTTAGGGGTGTGCGAGCGCACAGGGCGCAACACCCCAGGGGGCGCCCTCCCGCCCAAAGAAAAAAAAAAGCCGGTAGAGGCACTGGGTGGGGGAGATCTAAAGATCCCCCCTCACCAGCCCTCTGCTCGGCATGCTCTTCTAGATCCGGGGAGGGGGCGGAGCTAACCGGCTGAGCGGTGTAGCTCCGCCCCCACCCTGTGAAGCAGAGAAGCGTTTGCTTCACGGGGAGCCACTGGCAGCATGAGAAAGTGCTGCTAGGCTCCCCATGCCTGCATTAAGCATGGAGCCTGCATTTAGCATGGGGAGCCGAGCAGCACCTTCTCTTGCTGACCTGGGCTCCCAGTGAAGCAGACGCTGCTCTGCTTCACAGGGTGGGGGCGGAGCTACACCGCTCAGCCGGTTAGCTCCGCCCCCTCCCTGTATCCACCTTTGAAGGCAAAGGGAGGGGAGGGGTGGGATTGAGAGACAGGGGCAGGGGGGAGAGACAGAACAGGGGGAGGGGGGAGAGACAGAACAGCTGGAGGGGGGAGAGAGAGATACAGAACAGGGGGGGGGGAAAGAACAGAGGGAGGGAGAGAGAGACTGAACAGGGGGAAGGGGGAGAGAGAGACAGACAGAACAGGGGGGGAGAGAGAGACAGAACAGGGGGGGGGAGAGAGAACAGGGGGAGGGGGGAGAGACAGAACAGCTGGAGGGGGGAGAGAGAAAGAACAGAGGGAGATAGAGAGAGACAGAACAGGGGGAAGGGGGAGAGAGAGACAGACAGAACAGGGGGAAGAGAGACAGACAGGGGGAATGGGAGAGAGAGAGACGGAACATGGGGGGAGAGAGAGACGGAACAGGGGGGAGAGACAGAACGGGGGGAGAGAGAGACAGAACGGGGTGGGGAGAGACAGAACAGGGGGGAGAGAGAGACAGAACAGGGAGGGAGAGAGACAGAACAGGGGGGAGAGAGACAGAACAGGGGGGAGAGAGACAGAACAGGGGGGGAGAGAGACAGAACGTGGGGGAGAGAGACAGAACGTGGGGGAGAGAGACAGAACGTGGGGGAGAGAGACAGAATGGCGGGGAGAGAGAGAGACAGAACAGAGGAAGGGGAGGAGAGAGACAAAACAGAGGGAGAGAGAGAACAGGTATGGGGGAGTTAGAGAGAGACAGACAGGGCAATGAAGAGGAAAGGGACAAACATCGGAAGGGAGAGAAATACATACATGGGGGGGGCGCCGCAGGGGAATCCTGCACAGGGCGCCGGAACACTTAAGGCCGGCCCTGACCATAACTATGCCAAACAGAAGAAGAATTAACCCCTTAGTGACTAGACATTTTCCCCTTGACTTTCCCTTGGTGACAATGGCTGTTTTGACATTTCTGGGGTGTTTGTGTTTAGCTGCAATTTTCTTCTTTCTCACATACTGTACCCACACAAATTATATGTCGTTTTTTTTCGTCATAAGAAGGGCATTCATTAGATACCATTATGTTCATCATATCTTATAATTTACTACAAAAAAATCATAAAATATGATGAAAATTTAAAAAAAACAACACTTTTTCTAACTTTGACCTAAAATATAATTTACACAAATACAATCATTAAAAAAGACCCCATCTAAATAGTTTCTAAATGTTGTCCCGAGTTCAGAAATATGCATGTTTCCATATTTTTCGGTATCTTTTTGCGAATTATAGGGCAAAAACCAAAAAGTGTTTTTTGTTTTTTTCCTATATTGACCTTTTGACCCCAACCCCAACCCAAAATTTAACCCTAACACTAAATTTAAACCCAACTCTAACCCTTATGCTATCCCTTAATATATTTTAATTTAATTTTAACCCTATCTCTTATGCTAAAAATTATTTTTTTAAATACTTTTTACATTGCTATGCTGCTTGGCTACCTCTAGGGGCAGTCAAGCAGCATATTCAGATCAACGGAAGTGAATTTACTTTCACTTCTGAAGCTCAGACCACCAGTGGGCATAACCATATTGACGGTGCATGCTGCTCTGTGGGGCGATAGCGGGTGCCCCTGAAAATAAATTTTGATCGCACCGCAGGACGTGCCTGACACATCCATTGTCGCGAAGGGGTTAATTATGCCACACACAAGAGCTCCATAATTATGCCACATACAAGAGCCCCGCAAGGTGTACAGTACTAAAAAAAAAAATATCTATTTACATCTCTCTCTCTCTCTCTCACTAGTTGCATTTATACTTATATGAACTTTTTAAGATTATTTCAACTATTTGTAATAAAAATGTTATTGAAAAATTGCATCAAAAGGACTTAACACAGCACCATACAATACCCACAGAACTTGTCATGCACCTATATTGCACCCACAGCACTTGGTTTGCACTCATATTTCACCCACACAGTGTTAATTTTCCCCACATATCATACCACAGTGTCACTTTGCCCCACAGAAGTGTCCCTGCAAAATAAGCCACAGTGTCACTTTCCCTCATAGTACATAGTTACATAGTGCTTTAGGTTGAAAAAATACTTGCTTACATCAAGTTCAACCCTTTTCCTATCCCATGTTAACCGCTGTTGATCCAAATGAAGGCAAATAAAAACCCCTTCAGCAATTATAATTTCTGCTTTCAGTGTGTGGGGGGGGGGGGGGGGGGTAATCCTTCTTGACTCCAAATGGCAATCAGATTTCTCTTTTGATCAACAAGCACTAAATAAATATTAATTCCTATACTAACATGCATAGCTCTCTATGCTCCAGCTCATTAAAAAAAGTATTCAGGTCGCTTTTAAAGGCATCTAAGGTATTTGCTAGAACCACTTCTTCAGGCAGTTAATTCAATATCTTAAGGTAGTGAATTACATATCTTAAATGTCCTTACTGTAAAAAATCCCTTCCATGTCCTTTGTAACGTTCTGTTATTGAACAGGTCTTTAGAAAGCCGTTTGTATGGGCCCTGTACATATTTATATTTTAAACACCATTTAAACTATATGTTGCATTTTTATTATTGTACCCAAAATGCATAATTTTACACTTGTTTACACTGAACCACATTTGCCATTTATCTGCCCAATTACCCAATTTGTCCAAATCCTCTTGCAGCGAAGATACATCTAGTTCAGACTATATTAATCTACTTAATTTTGTGTGATCAGCAAAAACCGAGACATGGCTCCCTACACCCTCTGGGAGATCATTAATAAACACATTAAGAAGAAGAGTACCCAGAACAGATCCCTGAGGTACTCCACTTATCATGTGTCCAATTTGAGAACTTCCCATTTACCACCACCCTTTGTATTCTGTCTTTTAAACAATTGCCAATCCACAAACAAACCTCTGGCTCTAAGCCTATTTCAGTAAATTTGTACAGTAACCTTTTATGTGGAACTGTATCAAATGCCTTAGCAAAGTCTAAATATATCACATCTACCGCAGCACCCATATCTATATTTTTACTCACCTCCTCATAGAATGTAATTAAGTTAGTTTGACAAGATCTGTCTTTCACAAAGCCATGTTGGCTCCTGCTAATGAGATTCCTGTTCAATATGAAATCTTGACTATATTCCCTTAGCAACCCTTCAAACAGTTTCCTCACCACAGATGTCAAGCTTATAGGTCCGTACTTGCCTGGCTGGGATTTTGATCAAGTTTTAAACATGGGCAACACATCAGCTTTACGCCAATCTGTGGGCACCATGCTGATATAAAAGAATCCATGAATATCAAAAATAATTGTCTGGCCCGGACCTGGCTTAGGTCTTTAAGTAACGTTGGGTATATACCATCCGGCCCCGGGGCTTTTTCTATTTTAACACCATTTAATTGTTTTAACACTTTTTCTTATGTCAACCAATCAGATGCTTGCTGTAACTGTTCTATAAATGTAGCTTGCATGTCCATTGGTTCTTCCTTGGTAAAAACAGGAGAAATTAAATTATTTAAAATATGTGCTTTCTCTCTGTTTCCACTGACAATCTCACCCATTTCTATTTTTTTACATTTATATAATTAAATAATTTTTTGGGATTTCTCTTGCTCTCCTTAGCAATTGTTTTTTCTCTGCAATTTAGCCAATTTAATAGCCTTTTTACAGTCTTTGTTGGCTTCTTTATATTTTGCAAATGCCTCTGCTGATCCCTCAACTTTATAATGTTTAAACACTACTTTCTTTTTATTTATTTGCTGATTTACCTTACTGGTTAGCCACATTGGTTTTTAGTTTGCTTCTTTTATATTTGTTACCAAAGGGTATAAATTGATATATATATATTGTAGTGTTACTTTTAAGTTTAAAATAAGCCACTGTCAGGTACCAATTAACATGCCACAGTTTGCCTATTACTATGCCAGTGTTCTTTTGCCATTAATATGCCAGTATTATTTTGCCATTAATATGCCAGTATTTTTTTCCCCATTAATATGCCAGTATTATTTTGCCATTATTATGCCACAGCCAATTTACCCATTAATATGCCAGTATTATTTGTCCATTAATATGTCTGTATTATTTGTCTATGTATATGCCACAGCTAATTTTCCCATTAATATGCAAGAATTATTTTGCCATTAATGTGCCAGTATTATCTGCCCATTCGTATGTCATATTACTTTTTGCCATTAATATGCCACTGTCAATTGTCCCATTAATATTCCCAGGCTGCTCCGTGTCCCCGGCCGGTGTTGTGAAATTTAGTTTGAGAGCTAAATTTCACAACATCGTCTCCTCCGTGCAGTCTTCCATCCTGCACAGAGGAGGGAAATACAGCCACCGGATATTACTAATTTTTTTATTTTATTTCGGCAGCCGCATCCAGATATGTGCTGTGAAGAGGATGCTGACAGCATGGGTGTCAACCGGTGCGGTCTGCACCCCCCTTATGATGGCACTGATTGGATCCACAAATCTTATGTTAAATTCCAGGGTGGACTATTTATTATCTAAATTATTTTTAACACATGTTTTATTATATTATAGACACCGCATGATGACACTAGCTTTACTATCAGGGCTGCAGATAAGTGTAGGGCCATTGTTATCATGATGTTGGGTCTTTTTTTTTTTTTTTTTTTTTATTATCTTTCAATTATCTCTTCAGAACAAATAACCTGTACGAAATAAGCAATAGTCACTTATTTTAAAGATGGAATAAAGGCAAATATCTATTATTTTTCAACTAAATGGCCACATTAAGCTGTTTTAAATCCTTTTTACATTTTAAAAAATCTATAGCCTTTGTCCAGGGATGTCCTCCTCACGTTCGCGTGGCCTTTGCAGTTCTAAGCGGGTTGTAGCTCCATTTTTCATCATGTCAATTTAAAAGGATGCATCTTGGACGTTTTGCATCTTGGACAGACCACTGAAATAAATATATTTGATTTTTGGTATTGTACTCTGAGGCGTTTTGACTTCCACACAAGCTGACAAAGTACTGTGGTGGAGAGACCTTTGGTACATTGGTGATAATTAATATATCTGAAAGAAGCCTTACACAGATTGAGATACAGGTACTTGAGAGGGGATAAGTGTATGAACCTCCTTATAGAAGTATTGCTCTGAAGTTTGACATTGAACTTAATAAAATATTTCGTTCTTGGCATTTGAAAGCTTTTTTTACAGGATTCTGCACATGAGAATAAAACAGCATCTTCTGATAACCCTGAGTCAAAAATAACAGTATGGGACCTTAGCAAATCTAAATCACTGAGCAAATGCAATTCCATGGGTGCATACCAAATCGATTTGGAATATAGAAATTTTATCCTAAAACTCCTCCAAAGTCCACGGTACAGTGATGGGGTCGAACATGGCTCGTTTGTATGGCTTTGTAACATAGACAATATTTTTTTAAATCTGGCATGGGACTGCGCCTGAACTACTACTACTAGAATTACTCCCATTAGTATATAACCACTTTTTACACCAAATCTGGTCAGGTACACAAAATCCGTAATAAACAGTGGCACATAAATAATCCCGTAATTTGAGGGATCTGATTACGGATAACAAGTGTTTTTCCTAGTAATGATAGCTCTACTGTGTCCTCTAATTGGCTTGTGCACCTGTTCACTCTTCCCTCTCTTCGTATCTTTTCTTCATCCTGTGTGATTCCCTTTGATATTTGTGAGCTAGGTATTGTGTACTGTGTGCTTGTTTTAATTTTTTCTCATTTCCAGTAGTCTATAGATTCTTCAATCTATCCTGAATTGTGTACTTTGGCATTTTTTGGCAACATACTATGATTTGTCCCCTTTCGAATCGTTTGGCTTTTTACCCACTTGCCTTTGTATTTGGATGAATAGGATCTTAAGCCCACCTTGTAAATACAGAACAGGTGACATGTGGTTTTGATATATGTATCTGATGATGCCATTTTTTTTCTAGGACCAATTTTTTTTTTTTTAGGAGCAGTGTTTTCCATGCAGGTTCTTGGCTGTTTTGCTTGTTTGTTCATAATATTTTTTACATTTTGTTTTGGTTTTTCTATTATTTGTCCTTTTTTGGGTTACTTTTGCAATTTGCTTTTTTTGAGCTTTTCTTTTTAACCCCTTAAGGACAGAGCCTTTGAAACATTTTTGTCCATTCTGGACAATGGTTATTTTAACATTTCTGTGCTGTTTGTGTTTAGCTGTAATTTTCTTATTTGTCATTTGCTATACCCACACATATTATATATTGTTTTTGTCGGGACAAGAAGGGCTTTCTTTGGATGCCATCATTTTGATCATATCTTATAATATTATATAAAAAAAAAAAATATGGTAAAAAAAAAAAAAAACACAAATTTCCTGACTTTTATTTGAAACATCTTCTCCTCATAGACAAAAGCGAACGAAAAAAACTGCTAAATAGATTCTACTATTTCTCCTGAGTACAGGAATACCACCCATGCATAGGTTTGTTGGGTTGTTTGGGGGCTAAAATGGCAAATTTGGGAGGTACAGTTTTTGGTTTTCCAACTTGAAATTTTTACATGCAGACAGCCTGCACCCATGTCCCATTTGGGACATATTTGAAGCCAGCCAGTGTATTTTACCCCATCAACTCATATATTTTTTAAAAGTAGACACCAAAGGCTATTTCAAATGGTGGTATTTTAACACTTTCCATGCACTAATTCTACCACCAGCTTTTGTCAAAGTTTGTGGAAGTAATTTTTTTGTTTTTTTTTTCACAAACATTGTACTTCATACATGAATTCACAGATTTTGTTATGTGTCAGTGCCAAATAACACCCCAATATGTGTTCAGCAACATTTCCTGAGTATAGGGATACCACCCATGCATAGGTTTGTCTGCTTGTTTATGGGTTAAAGGGCCACATTTGAGAGGTGCGCTTTTTGGTTTTCCAACTTGAAATTTTGACATGCAGACAGCCTGCACCCATGTCCCATTTGGGACATATTTGAAGCCAGCTAGTGTATTTTACCCCATCAACCCATATATTTTTTAAAAGTACATTTTATTTGGTTATGTTTTGTCTAGTAAAGGTTTTTAGATTTATTTATTTTTGGCATGGATCTTGTTTCTATTAGAGCACTATTATTATCACCATTTGGCTGTATTGGTAATATTCTCCATTAGAGATGGGCAAAACGAAAATTTTTGTTTCAGTTTTGTCCATTCGGATGAAAATGTTATTTATTTCGTCCAAAATTAGTTCATTATTATTCATTATCGTTTCGTTATATTCATTTGTACGAATGGAAAGTAATTCACCTATTGGAGAATTTGGTTCAAAGAGTCACATTTATCCAAATTTCATCCCTTACCTAATGCTATTGAACTGTTGAATTTCATCCAAATTCCACAACCTTATACTATGTATTGAATGAACATAGGTGTAATGTTCATTCATATGAATTAAATAGTGAAATGAAAGCAGCAATGGACGAAAATGGCCTCAGTTCAATGGTATAAGGTTGGAGAATTCGATTGAATGAGTCAAAATCATCCAAATTTCATCCCTTACCTATGCTATTGAGCTGTTGAAATTTGGCTCGAATGGAATGGACAAATGGATTTCGTTCATTTAGAATTCGTTCATTCAGCTTTTGTTAGTTTTTCGTTTTCGTTATATGGACGAATATGCTATTTTCGTCTTAAAACGAATGCACATGTCTATTCTCCATGTTATATTATTACTTTAAATGTAAATAATAATATGTTATTGTATAAACCTGCTGCTAATTTGTGTATTTGATTCACACTGTCCTTTGTGCATATATTGCTTGTTTATAAATTGCTTATTAGGTTTGTTTTATGATTACAGTGCTTGCATCTATCTCTATCAGGGTAGTACGCTTTGTTTTTTATTTAATACAATTTAGTTATTGTGTAGCACCTGCCCAAGCCTTTACATAGACTGGCACCTGCCCTGACCTGAGCCTGGAAAAATGGGAAACCTGAACCAGGTAAAAGGGGTGACCTGTGTCCCTTAAATGGGATGCCCTGTCATAGAGTCTGCTAAATGGGATGCTCTGTCATAGTGTTTCATTCCTGTTAAGATTCCAAGTCATGGCTAAATTTAGACAGGCTGAACCATGTTATATGTTTTCCCTGTTTATTGCTTCTGTTCTCGCCCAGTTCTGGTTTTCTTGCTGTTTATTGTTCTGTTCCATTCCAGGTTTTCATTGTTTCTCTTTGGCTAGTTTCTCTGCCATGAATAAATGTGCAACCATGCCCGTTTGTGCTCTGCTTAGTTTCTGCAGATCAGTCTACAGGTATGCTTTGTTTGTGTATCTGTAACCCTGTACCTTGTATTGTTTATTCTTATTGTGGCCTCTACACTGTAGTCCTGTTCTGCCTCAGTTCATTTTTGCTGCCTGTCCTAGCCTGCAACATCACTGTACACATTATTTACAGTTTTGTACACTTGTATGTGTCTTATTGTGAAGTGGGACTGCTTTGCTACTTGAGTCTTTTTTTTTTAACCAAAGCAAAATATAGTCTAATACATTTCCACTACTTTAGGGAAGGCATGCTCTGGCATTTAATAAAGGTAAGGGACATAGTTGACAGTTTGGACAATAAATTCTTCATTCATAACCTGAATGTACATTTTGTACAAGAGAACAAAACGCAGCATTCAGAAAGTCACATTTTTACCTCAGACTTCATAGTAATTACACAGATTAATACCTAAGAGGATGGCATATTTATTTATATTAATAATAATATATTACATTATAATAACAATTCTCTTTATGAAAGTGATCTTAAGATGATATCACTTCCTTACATTACATACAAGTCCTGTTTTCCTAAGGCAAGAACTGCAGAGATTTGTTTTACTTTAAACATAATCAAACAAAGGCCTACATAAGAGTCTTTTTTAAAATGTAAAAGAGAAATATCAAAACACCTTAAAGAGAGGATATGATGTCATGCAGTACATGCATTTTGAATGGAGAGGTCATTTTCTTCTTGCTTATTTCACTATTAATAAGGTTGCCAAGCTCTACATAGTAAAGGTGTTTTGTTTCAGTTTGTACCATTCACACAAAAAGAGCTCTGTTAAGTATTTCTGGAAAGCGAATGAAGGTTGAGGCCTTCCATGTTTGTATTAGCAGCAGTGAGTGGTATTTTCATATATTCTTCCTATTGCAATATTCATTACAGTAGTTATTTGCACACTTTCCCTAATACTACTATAATTATTGCAAAAGGTTGGACATTATTATATAAATTGGACATTTATATTTTAAAATAATAAAGCTAGGGGATTTTTTGATTTTAATGTATTTTATTTAAAGAACAAGTGTTGGAAAAAATAGCTGCTGTTTAATTGAAAGATTGCATCAAGTGTAAGCATTTAAAAAAATGCTCTATGGACAGAGCACAAATAATTATTGAGCAATGTCCTCGATGTTCCATTTAGCTCTGAAGGAAAACTGTAGTGAAAATTTGAAAAATGTATAATTCAAAGATAGAAAAACCCTGGATTTAAGTAGAAAAGTCTTCATGACTAAGCCATGATCAGGGGAATCTGGAGTTTAAGTTTAGGAGTGGTTTCTTAGGAGCTGTACTAGAAGGCAGCTAGCCAAACATGTTTGGCATATAGGTACTTGGTTTAAGATTTTGCACCATAAGGGTGATGTGATGCTAAAGTTAAATAAGTCATAGGGAAATGGTAGCAGCTGTTTTATTACCTGTCTCACTTACCCATGTGGTGGCTTATCTGTCTGCAAGAAAGGATGCATGACTTTGCTCTTGAAGCTCCTGGTCTATCTGGGTATCGGCTGACATTCCCCTTACACCTCTTTCTAATACCAGGCATGCCAGGTCTTCATTGTGACTTGCTGCCTCCTGTAGAGATTTTTTGCCCCTCACTCCTCCTCACCTTGTATTCCTTGGTAACTTCCAGTTACCACTCCCCCTTACCTGCTGCAGGCTATGAAAAAGGGAGGCAAATTTTTTTTTTAGCTATTTCTACTGCACATAAGATCAATCAGCTTTGTCCTTTGCCAGGACAACGAATGTGCGGAGGTCGCACACCCCCTCCGATCAGCTGGCTGTGGACACCCGCCCCGCTCCGATCAGCTGTGGGCGAAGACACAGGTAACAGCGCATGTGCACGGACATCTTGACAAATTTCAACGACAAACCTGGGCTCTGCACATACGATATTTGTTCAGCATCTCTTATGTCGTGAGGGCGAAGACACAGCTATCTGTGCATGCACATGCAGATCTTAAAAATTAAACCACAACCTGGTAATCTCATATTACCTTAGCAACAATGTTTGAAAATTAAAAATACTATGCATGTGCATTCACTGTTCACTTCATTGGTTTCAGATTGAAAAAAAAACTGGATCAGTCGGGACTTCAACCTGCTCATTAAAGGTGACCACATATCTACCATGATTTCTACTGCACACATTCACACAGACTCATGGGCGTAGGAAGCGGGGGGGATGGGGGGGACGGATCCCCCCCCAGGAAAAAATGTGGGGGGGACAGGTAGGGTGAAATCCCCCCCAGCAAACGGGGCCCCCAGCAAACGGGGCCCCCAGCCCCTGCTTGCCGTGTTCACAGCGCATTGCGCTTGTGAACACTTTTTTCCGGCAAGCCGCATCCGATGGATGCGACGGCCGGAAAAAAAAAAAAACTGACGCCGGATGTGACGTCGCGTCACATCCGGTGACTGTTTCCCTCCTCCGTGCAAGAGGGAAGACTGCACGGAGGAGACATCCGGCGGGGGACACGGAGCAGCTTCATGTAAGTACTAGGGAAGGGAAGGGGAGGGGAGGGGGGTTAACTGGCACTATATTACTGGGTTCTGGCTGGCACTATATTACTGGGTTCTGGCTGGCACTATATTACTGGGTTCTGGCTGGCACTATATTACTGGGTTCTGGCTGGCACTATATTACTGGGCTCTGGCTGGCACTATATTACTGGGCTCTGGCTGGCACTATATTACTGGGTTCTGGCTGGCACTATATTACTGGGTTCTGGCTGGCACTATATTACTGGGTTCTGGCTGGCACTATATTACTGGGTTCTGGCTGGCACTATATTACTGGGCTCTGGCTGGCACTATATTACTGGGCTCTGGCTGGCACTATATTACTGGGTTCTGGCTGGCACTATATTACTGGGTTCTGCCTGGCACTATATTACTGGGCTCTGGCTGGCACTATATTACTGGGCTCTGGCTGGCACTATATTACTGGGTTCTGGCTGGCACTATATTACTGGGTTCTGGCTGGCACTATATTACTGGGTTCTGGCTGGCACTATATTACTGGGCTCTGGCTGGCACTATATTACTGGGTTCTGGCTGGCACTATATTACTGGGTTCTGGCTGGCACTATATTACTGGGTTCTGGCTGGCACTATTTTACTGGGTTCTGGCTGGCACTATATTACTGGGTTCTGGCTGGCACTATATTACTGGGCTCTGGCTGGCACTATATTACTGGGTTCTGGCTGGCACTATATTACTGGGCTCTGGCTGGCACTATATTACTGGGTTCTGGCTGGCACTATATTACTGGGTTCTGACTGGCACTATATTACTGGGTTCTGGCTGGCACTATATTACTGGGTTCTGGCTGGCACTATATTACTGGGATCTGGCTGGCACTATATTACTGGGTTCTGGCTGGCACTATATTACTGGGTTCTGGCTGGCACTATATTACTGGGCTCTGGCTGGCACAATAATACTGCGCTCTGAATGGCACAATATTCCTGGGCTCTGACTGGCACAATATTCCTGGGCTCTGACTGGCACAATATTACAGGCATCTGACTGGCACAATATTACAGGCATCTGACTGGCACAATATTCCTGGGCTCTGACTGGCACAATATTCCTGGGCTCTGACTGGCACAATATTACAGGCATCTGACTGGCACAATATTACAGGCATCTGACTGGCACAATATTCCTGGGCTCTGACTGGCACAATATTCTTGGTATCTGACTGGCACAATATTCCTGGGCTCTGACTGGCACAATATTCCTGGGCTCTGACTGGCACAATATTACTGGGCTCTGAATGGCACTATTACAGGCATCTGACTGGCACAATATTACTGGGCTCTGAATGGTACAATATTACTGGGCTCTGAATGGCACAATATTACTGGGCTCTGACTGGCACAATAATACTGCGCTCTGAATGGCACAATATTACTGGCATCTGAATGGCACAACAATTATGGCATATGTGTGTGTGTGGGGGGGGGTTAACATCGCGATGGATGGCGGGATTGCATGCAGGGGAGGGGGCAGGGTCCACGTGGCCCAAGCAAATGCTTGCCCAGGGTCCAATCACTATTAAAGACGGCCCTGAGCATACTTGCCAACCCGGGACAATCCCGCAACGTTTTCGATCCTGGGACTGTCCCGGGAGAATCAGCTCTGCAGCGATCACGGAGGTCACCTGATCACATGACTTCATCGCACGACGTCATGTGATCATGCGCACGGCTTGTGCGCGTCCTCCACAAGTCACACAGCCCCACACTGGGAGGAACGAGGTAGGAACAGTGACTGTGTCACTGCCAATAATGTACCGTTTTTCTTTTTATCATGGCAGCTTCGGAACGTGATTGATTATTGCAGCTCTTAGGGGCATTTAAAAAATGTCTCTTAGAGCTGCAATAATCAATGACTTCCGAAGCTGCCATAATAACATGTCTCTTAAATCTGCCAATGACTTCTACTAATGATGAGATGATCAAAAAATGAGGGCAAAAAAACCCCCTGGCAAATGAATGTGGGCAACAAAAAACCTGGCAAATGAATGTGGGCAAAAAAAAAAAACCCTGGTAAATGAATGTGGGCAAAAAAAAAAACCCTGGTAAATGAATGTGGGCAAAAAAAAAAACCCCTGGCAAATGAATGTGGGCAACAAAAAACCTGGCAAATGAATGTGGACAAAAAAAAAAAAAAACCCTGGTAAATGAATGTGGGCAAAAAAAAAAACCCCTGGCAAATGAATGTGGGCAAAAAAATCCCTGGCAAATGAATGTGGGCAAAAAAAACCCTGACAAATGAATTTGGGCAAAAAAAACACTGGCAAATGAATGTGGGCAAAATAAAACTGACAAATGAATGGGCAAAATAATGTAATTAATAAGTAATGATTGTAAGAGGCACAGACAAACCTGGAACGGAAATGCCCACCTTCCCTGCAATGAGATATAGCTTTGATCCCTGCTATTGATCTACATTTTTTTTAAATGTATTTTTTAAGATAAAAAAAAACTGCTCACTTGAATGTGTGTATGTATGAGTGTATGTGACAGACTGTGTGTATGTATGAGTAAATGTGATAGACTGTATGTATGTATGAGTGTATGTGACAGACTATGGATGTATGTATGTATGAGTGTATGTGACAGACTATGTATGTATGTATGTATGTATGAGTGTGTGTGTGTGACAGACTGTATGAGGGAGTGTGACAGACTGTATGAGTGTGTGTGACTGACTGTGTGAGTTTGTGTGTCTGTGACTGACTGTATGAGTTTGTGTGTCTGTGACTGACTGTATGAGTTTGTGTGTATATATGACTGACTATGAGTGTGTGTGTGTCTGTGACAGACTGTATGTATGAGTGTATGTGAAAGACCATGTATGAGTGTGTGTGTCTATGTGACTGACTCTGAGTGTATGTGTCTATGTTACAGACTGTATGTATGTGTGAGTGTGTGCCTGGCAGACTGTATGTATGTATGTATGTATGAGTGTGTTTCTATGTGACAGTATGTATATGTGTGACAGGCTGTATGTATGAGTATATGTGTCTATGTGACTGACTGTATATGACTGCATGTGATTGTGTGTATGTGCTGTTGTCTGGCTCCTAGATTTTTTTCCTGGCTCCTAAAGCTTAGTTAAGGTTGTCAAGCCCTGGTATAAATTTTACTAGTTATATACATATATTTGGGGTCCACCTTAAGCTTTTGGAAATATTTAATATTTTACAGTTTTTCTGGTCAGAAATGTAATGTTTGTTTGCTGAGAGGGTAGTGGATGCATGGAATAGTCTTCCAGTAGAAGTGGTAGAGGTTAATACAGTGAAGGAGTTTAAGCATGCATGGGATAGGTATAAGGCTATCCTAGATATAAGATAAGGTCAGGGACTAATGAAAGGATTACATTACTGAGAGGGTAGTGGATGCATGGAATAGTCTTCCAGTAGAAGTGGTAGAGGTTAATGCAGTGAAGGAGTTTAAGCATGCATGGGATAGGTATAAGGCTATCCTAGATATAAGATAAGGCCAGGGACCAATGAAAGTATTACTATACTGAGAGGGTAGTGGATGCATGGAATAGCCTTCCAGTAGAAGTGGTAGAGGTTAATACAGTGAAGGAGTTTAAGCATGCGTGGGATAGGTATAAGGCTATCCTAGATATAAGATAAGGCCAGGGACTAATGAAAGTATTACATTACTGAGAGGGTAGTGGATACATGGAATAGTCTTCCAGTAGAAGTGGTAGAGGTTAATACAGTGAAGGAGTTTAAGCATGCGTGGGATAGGTATAAGGCTATCCTAGATATAAGATAAGGCCAGGGACTAATGAAAGTATTACTTTACTGACAGGCTAGTGGATGTATGGAATAGTCTTCCAGGCGAAGTGGTAGAGGTTAATACAGTGAAGGAGTTTAAGCATGCATGGGATAGGTATATGGCTATCCTAGATATAAGATAAGGCCAGGGACTAATGAAAGTATTACTTTACTGACAGGGTAGTGGATACATGGAATGGCATTCCAGCAGAAGTGGTAGGTTCATACTGATGTATGTTTTATGGTGTACACACAGCTCGCTGACTATATTTCATGTAACAGTGATAAAATGCACCTGCCTGATGTAGATGTTGTGCTGTGAATGTATCTGTTGTATACCAAGGATCCTGGTAATGTTGGTGGGAACTTGGTGATATAATATACACTGTGACAAGCTTTATTTTTACTGCTGCTATACCCGACGAGCAAAAATGCTGTCCCCCCCCCAGATTTGTGGGGGTTCCTACACCCATGCACAGACTCACATCACACTCAGTCACACCACACTCACATTACACACATGCACACTCACATCACACCCAATCACACATTCACAGACTCACATCACACTCAGTCACATACACTCACAAATCCAATGGTAACCAGCACCTGTCTGTACTAGACCTCAAACTTCATCTTGCATATTTAGGAATAATTCATTGCTCTTTTGATTCAAGCCTATGTACATTTGCATGTCTGTGTGTGTGTATATATATATATATATATATATATACACACTTTTTGCACAGGGCTACTCTTTCCCAGAGCCCTGCGATCCTTCATTTGTTGTATGACCAGCTGTAAAGTTATCAAAATAACAGTTTCACAGAAATCATGTAGGTAGTGCTTTAATTCTATCTAAGAAGACAGGTGCTTTTCATGTGTTGCAGTATCCAACAAGCATTAAGGCGCACACCCCCTCCGATCAGCTGTAGCCAAAACCCACCTAACCATGAATGCTCAAACATATAGTAAAAAATTATACCACAACCTGGGCACTGCGCATGTGCAAGTGACACAGAGTTTACCTGTGTCACTCTCTCGCACAATCTGTGACCCAGAGAGTGTGAGAGAGTAAGTGATAAAGATACAGAGTGGGATAGAGGGACAGTGAGAGGGAGTGATAGGGAGTAGACATGTGCAAAACTAAAATTTTTGTTTCGTTTTCGTCCATTCGGACGAAAATTTTATTTATTTAGTCTAAAACGAATTTCGTTCATTACTGCATTCGTTTCAGACGAAATTTGTTCATTATTTTTGTTTCGTTTTATTCGTTAGTACGAATCAATTGACCTACACATTCCATAAACCGTAAGTCTATAAACCAAACTTCGTTCAGGTTATAGACTTTCGGCTTAAAGAATATGTGTAATACTATTGGCTTTCTATAAACCGAACGAGAGCCATGGGGACTCCATTCATAAGAATTTCTTATGAATGGCGCTCTCGTTCAGTTTATAGAAAGGCAATAGTATTACACATATTCTATAAGCCGAAAGTCTATAAACCGAAGGTCGTTCGGTTTATAGACTTTCGGTTTATAGAATACATGTAATTCTATGTATTCTATAAACCGAACGAATAGTAATACTATTGGCTTTCTATAAACCGAACGAGAGCCCCATTCATAAGAAATTCTTATGAATGGGGACTCCATTCATAAGAATTTCTTATGAATGGGGCTCTCGCTCGGTTTATAGAAAGGCAATAGTACTACACGTATTCTATAAGCCGAAAGTCTATAAACCGAAGGTCGTTCGGTTTATAAACTTTCGGTTTATAGAATACATGTAATTCTATGTATTCTATAAACCGAAAATCTATAAACCGAACGACCTTCGCTTTATAGACATTGGGCTTACATGTAATTCTATGTATTCTATAAGCCGAAAGTCTATAAACCGAAGGTCATTTGGTTTATAGACTTTCGGTTTATAGAATTCATAGAATTACATGTATTCTATAAACCAAAAGTCTATAAATCGAACGATCTTCGGTTTATAGACTTTCGGCTTATAGAATACGTGTAGTATTCGAGTATACCTTATCCACATATTCTAAAATATCAAATAATTTTAATCCAAATACAGCATCATGGTGGGACATTGTATTATGTTGTTTACATTTTTTTTAATTCCCTTCCAGCAGGGCCGGCCTTAAGTGTTCCGGCGCCCTGTGCGGTCTTCCCCCGTGGCGCCCCCCCACCCCTTCCCATGTTTGTCCCTTTCCTCTTCCTTGCCATGTCTGTCTCTCTCTCTCTCCCTCTGTTCTGTCTCTTTCCCCCCGTCCCCTATTCTGTCTCTCTCCCCCTGTCCCCTGTTCTGTCTCTCTCCCCCCGTCCCCGTCCCCTGTTCTGTCTCTCTCTCTCCCCCAGTTCTGTCTCTACCCCCTGCCCCTTTTCTGTCTGTCTCTCTCCCACCCCTCCCCTATTCTCTCTCTCCCCCCTCCCCGTTCTCTCTCTCTAGCCCTGTTCTCTCTCCCCCTGTCTCTCTCTCTCCCCTCCCCCTGTTCTGTCTCCCCCCCCTAACCCCTGTTCTGTCTCTCTCTCCCCCCTAACCCCTGTTCTGTCTCTCTCCCCCCCTCCCTTACCTTTGCCTGAAAAGGTGGATCCAGATAGGGGGCGGAGCTAACCGGCACAGCGGTGTAGCTCCGCCCCCACCCCAGGAAGCAGAGCAGAGTCTGCATTATGGGGAGCCATGGGCAGCAAGACAAAGTGCTGCTCGGGCTCCCCATGGTTAATGCAGGCATGGGGAGCCGAGCAGCACTATATCATGCTGCCAGGGGCTCCCCGTGAAGCAGACGCTGCTCTGCTTCACAGGATGGGGGCGGAGCTACACCGCTCAGCCAGTTAGCTCCGCCGCCTCCCCGGACCAAGCAGAGAATGCCGAGCAGAGTTCTGGTGAGGGGGGATCTTTTGATCTTCCCCAGCCAGTGCCACTACCGGCTTTTTTTTTTTTTTACTTTTTTTTTTCTTTCTACCGGCCGGGCAGGCGCCCCCTAAGGCCGGCCCTGCCTTCCAGTGTACAAGGTTTTGGTGAAATATTCATTTATTTTGTCTTACTTGGATCCAAACTTCAAGTGAGATCCGTATATATGCTAATATTACAAAATACAAATCACTTATGTACACAGACATTTGTGATACTGGCATAACTCAACCTGTAAAGAGTCTTTGGTATAATTTAAAATTTTTAAGGTTAATAAAAATTAATTAAATAGAACATGATGCCAAACAGTGGCAACTTTAACCAAACGGCCTTAATGGCCAAACAACTGAAAAGGCCAGAGCAACAGGGCACGGCCAAACAAATGACCAACAGTGTCAAACTAGCAAACAAATAACCCATTAACTACTACCTCTATCCTCAATGAAAAATCAAGATTAATTTTAATCAATCAGATGTATCATAACTTTAAAACAAATATACTTCTTAAAATGAAGACTATGTCGAGGAAACAGCACAAGAGGCACTGTATTAAATGAAGATATATACCAGCTACATGAGTAGTAATAACAAAGTGAGAAAGTGGGCGCCAGAAACTAAATATAAAAATATATATATATAAACCTATTAATTGGGAACAGATAAATAAAAAAATTAAAAAATGACAGATTATAAACCAGAAATATGCAGCAGACACTGATGTGGACCACCACACACACACACAATATAGAAAGTGAAATATACAAAAACGTGTTGCGCAATAAAGTGAAATACTTATCTCACACACTGGTGGACAATATTTAGCCGGCTTGTCAGTGCATACATAAAATGTTTTTTTTTTTTCATTTTATGTATGCACTGACAAGCCGGCTAAATATTGTTTGGTTGTACCTCATTAGTGTGATCATTTTTTCTGGGGGCAAAATGGATAACCAAGGTCCTCTGTAGCATGGAGGAAACACTGGTGAGGATTTCTTTGGATGAGACCAGTGGCCTGGGGGCTGGTTTTTGCGGACTCTGATGTATGGCTTTATATGGTTGACATTGATCTTTTGTTTTAGAGGAGCTCCTTATAAATTACACAATGTTACGCATGCTTAAAATCCTTGACTGTGTTTACCTCTAATACATCCGCTGGAAGGCTATTTCATACATCCACTACCCTCTCAGTAAACGAATACTTCCTAATATTACTGCAACTGAACGGTTACCCAAGGCCGGTAGCACCTCTGTCCATTGTGTGAAATCACCTCCTTAGCCCCCGATTACAGCTCAGCATTCACCCAGCGAGTCTTTCTGGAACCTTGCTTTTTGTACCCAAATAGACAGGAGACCACTAGCAGATAGGTACAGCAAGAATGAACAACCACTTTATTTGTGTAACAACACAGACTTATAAAAATACATAAACATGACATCACAGACATTAGTATACAATGGGGGGATGGAACTAAACATAGTTCTCCAACTAACTAGGGCTAGGAATACCAAATAGGAATTAACATACAGTGAGTAGACCTAATAACAAAACACACAGTAAGACACATAATAAACACAACATAATCAGTTTAACAATAAATCCAGTTAACACAGAACAATGAATGTTGGAATAAACTATCAATTATTGTCACTGACACATTGTAATCCTTTTAGAGTGATCTACTCACAGAATTATACACTACACATAAGCCAATATACTAACAGAATCTGACTAACTAACAATATTGAAGTATAGAGTTATAGCACATAAGCCAGGGCCCATAATCTATAGGGAGGAGTTTGGCCCTCAGGCTTCTCCAAGAACCCCAGTCACGCAGGCTGTCAGGATTCACTTTGTGACAATTACTTATAAATCGTTGCCCCTCTAATTTAAGACAATGTCCTCTAGTTGTGGTAGTTTTTCTTCTTTTAAATATACTCTCTTCCTTTACTGTGTTGATTCCCTATGTATTTAAATGTTTCTATCATATCCCCCCAGTTACGTCTTTCCTCCAAGCTATACATGTTAAGATGCTTTAATCTTTGTAGGTAAGTTTTATCCTTAAACCCATAAACCACTTTAGTAGCCATTCTCTGAATTTTCTCCAAAGTATCAGATACGGTCTCCAGTACTGCGTACAATACTCCAAGTGAGGTCTCACCAGTGCTCTGTACAATGGCATGAGCACTTGCCCCTATGCAACCACACATTCTGATAGCATTTCCTGCTGCTCTCTTGCATTGCCTACCTACCTTTAAGTCCTCTGAAATTATGACTCCTAAATCCCTTTCCTCAGATGTTGAGGTTAGGACTGTACCAAATATTCTATATTCTGCTTTTGGGGTTTTACGCCCAAGGTGCATAATCTTGCACTTTTCCACATTAAATGTCATCTGCCACAGCTTTGACCATTTTTCTAATTTATTTAAATCATTTGCCATTTATGGTATGTGAGTGTATGAATGTGTGTGACTAAGTGTGATGGGAGTTAGTGTGAATGTGTGTGACTAAGTGTAATGGGAGTGTCAGGTTCACCAGAATTCCAAATATGGAGTGATAATAAGCTTTATTGTGCCATCTTTGACAAAGCATCCACTGTCATTTAGAGTTATATTTCATTATATACTGTACAACAGTCACAAACAGCAAACATAATAATAAAAAATAATAATAATCGGTGGCTCCTTCTAAAAACTGTGAAACCAAATAAACAGTCTTGTTTTAAAACAAGTGTAGTAAGTTTACTGTCTTATAAATGATTAACTTCTTTTTTAACCCCCCTTAACGACAAATGACATTCCAGGCACATCATGCAGAAACATGTCATAAGTGACACATGACATGTTTTGCACGTCATGCACTAAAAAGAGCAAAGAAAGACACCAAAGGTTTACTCTTTTGGTGTTGCTACAATGCAGCTAGCGAGGCACTAAGCAACACCAAAATCTCCCCCAGATCCGATGGTGTTTACTCTCCTGATAGGAAGTGATTTTTTTCCCACTTCCGTTCCTCTAGGGGGTGCTAGCGGATGCTGGCACAGTAGATCTACTGCGCATGTGCAGTAGAAATCGCTTGAGAAATGTGTCAGAACACCGGATCCCACACCTGGAATCCCATTGGAGCAGTGACTGTCTGAAGGGGACGCTATGCTTAAGGTGGTCAAACTTGCACCTGTGTCATGGGGTGCATATGGAATGGCATTACAATAGGAGTTTGTAATCAAGGGGAGGTCTAACTCGGTAGCTTGAGTCAATGGGGCTACAATAAGTGGTACTGGCATGGGAAAAAACACATTTTTCTCCTAATTTAGGCATTTTTGCTAACACAATGTGTAGATATTTTGAAATCAATTTTATTCTCTACATGCACAATGTTGAGGTGATACAATCCCTTTAATAGCAGCATAAAATAATGAAAAAGCAGATAATTATAGCTGCCAATAGTCTGGAATTTTCTGGGACAATCCTGTTTTTTTGGATGCTGTCCCATTACGTTACTATGTACAAGCAGCATTGCATTTAAATTGTTTATGCCTACTAGATATATACAGTCTAAATGAGGAGAACTGAACAAGAGACACCTGGTAGTGGAGTTCAATCTCCTGGTCTCATGTGGCTCTGCCCTCTTTTAGCCCTTTCCCCTTTTCGTTCTGGGAGTCTACCAACAGAAGTTGGCAAGTGTGGATCAGTAATAGTATTTTTTTCACACAACTTTTCTCACAGAGAGGACTCAAATCACCCAGTGTTAACCCCTTAATGATGACGTGACATACATGTACATCATGCGCCTTTAAGACCACCAGGAGCGATCAATAATCGCCTCCGGCGAGCAGACTGTGTTACTGTGATGCCTCTATGAGGAGGCATCAAGCAAAACTGAAAAGTCCACTACGGTTCACACACAATCGCTATGTGGAAGAGCAGAGCCATAATAGAAATGGTGCTGCCTTGTTTTGGGCAAGAACTTTGGAAAATTCAAACCACTTGTGTCGATCTGTTGTAGTTGCTAGACTGCCCCCAGCAGCAGTCTGCAATATTTCTTCTAAAAGGAAAAAAAACCCATATTTTATGGTTGAAATCTAGGGTAAGGGTTACGGTAAAGGTTGGAATAAAGTTAGCGTTATAGTTAGAGTAAGGGTCAGAATTGGAATTAGGGTTAAGTTTAGGATTAGGGTTCAGTTTAGCATTAGGGAAAAATGCTACTTTAGAATATTCCCCTACAACGTGCAGAAACGCAGGACAAATATTAGAAACTATGTAGAGGGGGTCTTTTTTACCAATTGCAACTGTGTAAAAGGTCAAAGTTAGAAAAATAGTTTTTTTTTTCAGCATATTTTATGATTTTTTTTATAGTAACTTATAAGATATGATGAAAAAAATGGTATCTTAAGAAAGCCCTACTTATGGAGATAAGTATATAATATGTGTTGGTATATTAAAAGAGAAAAATGAAAATAACAGCTAAACACAAAAACTGCAGAAGTCTAAAAACAGCCTCTGTCCTTCAGGGGTTAAAAAGAACTCCAGCAAGGGTACGGTATAAAGCACAAGAAACAGAATTTGTAGAGGGGACATCTCTTTCACTTGTAAAGTCCCTCATGTAAACATTGTTTATGCTCTGAATGTAGTGAATAGAGAATCAACAATTATCTCTACATTGTGCTTGTAGAATAGCGTGCACTTGCATAAATTAAGAGAAAAATGTCTTTAAAATGTGTATGTGTTGTCTCCTGTTTATGACACCACCTTTACTTCATATGCAAATAAGCTACTTTTTTAAGTGAACTGGAATTACACTACATCCCCAAAAAACTGTGGTTCCAAAAGCCACCAGGAAATGTAGTCACTTGACTGGTTCAGTACAATGTGGAATGCCTTACCCAAAGCACTATGGTATATATTGGCACATCACAACTTTTATGGAACTGAAGATAACGTAATGCATATTGTACAAGTATAGTAGCAGATTAAAATTACTGGTTTATTATTAGCACGACTCGATTCAAACCTTTTTCTTACTTCATATTAAACATTGTTAAGTAAGCTACATTTCTGGAATTTGGTCTCACTTCATTTCATAGCGAACATGGAAAGGATATGACATATAAGGAAAACATTTACGCCATCGGATTAAGTCTGAGGAGACTTAAGCTTCTTAGTTATGTGTGTGTATTTAGTTCACTGGCTTTATGTCTCTGCACCTGAATGTAATTATAACCTATATTTATTAAAGTTGTCCTTTCCAGCACATTAAGTCGTATTGTAGTTTGACCGTTGAACTAATTTGCCAATTTGTAGTGGTTCCAGGCAATCATATATAACATATGGCATCTTTTCAATCAACATGATAGATTTTTAAGCCCTTAGGGGTTAATATAACAATATTATGTGGCAAAAACTTTAACCAGATGTGGCGTTACTAAGTTCTCAGAAAGTAAACGCTTTGAAATACATTACAGAACCAATTATCAAAAGCGCATTTCTCTCTCCCTTATAAAGAAAGTGACAAATGTCTAGGTTTATCTTTCACCAGACACACCATTTGTTTTTCCCCATAATGCCAGTCCAGGAATACGACATTTCACTGAATGCACATGTTGGAACACATAATGCCAAGCAATGCATTCCGTTCTTTGCCAAGTCAAACGTTAGCAAGCTAGCACCAATTAATGTCTCTCTGGCAAGCATCCATTCCTGCTCTCACAGTTGTTTTCACGTTCATTTAGACACCCAATCACACTGACACATATTCCAATGCTATATTTCATCTGACATACACCCGCAAAGACACTTCCCGGCACGAAGCCACGTCCTATACATCGGAATCAACTCATGTAGCAAACACATAGAGAATGTGCCAAAGTTCCAGGTTTCTAGTAAAAAAAAAAATAGCCTCTGTCACCTGATCAATCGCCTAGCAGCTGAACAAACTACAGACCCCATTTCATGAAGAGAGGAATGACTTAACTCTTCTATCCCGAAATTTTAATTACATTTGAGTCTTTCTAAGCAGGTTTTGTCATAGACAGAACTGCTCATTGTAACTACCAGAGCTGCATTCATGTTGGGCATTAAACGTGGGTGGCACGTCAGCTGCTTCATAGACTTCTCCACCATGTTTATAACACCATCTTATGGACAAGGAAAGAAGAACTGTCCAGATGCAAATAAAAAATACATTTTAAATTTTACCACATTCATGTAGGAGTTAATTTTGAAAGGACATTCTGTACAGCAAAGGAGCCCTCACAGAGTATAATATACAGGGCTCTTGTGATTACACAAATATATCAATATCTTAGAAATATTCAGGAATACACTAGAAATAACATTTTATTTGCAGGTCTTTCCTCTGCAGACAGTATACATACATTTAATCTTAGTAGGAGAACTGTTAAAATTATTTACACAAATTATGATATCAATTATTCAACTGCTTTTCATTGTGCAGTAACCCGTATTGTACCTAATGGAACTTAGCAGAATATTCCATACTCATTTAAATCATCAGGAATGGATACTTTTATTTCTACGATTTGTTTTGAAACACACTACTTAGCTTTTAAAACCGATCAAAGGCACTATAATATTTATCTGCACCGATCTAGACTTAATTATAATCTAGTATCAATTTAATTGGTTGCCAATTTGCCAAAGAATTGAAGTCCCCATGAGCCAATCAGAAGAGGGCATTACTCTTTGTACGTGAAGAGTTCCTTTTTAAACCTCACTATGACCGGGTTCACTCTGAAAAAGCAGAGAGAGAAGAAAGAGAGAGAAAATGCATGGCAGCGGTACAGGTGTTTTAGCTATGCGGGGAGAATCTAAGATAATTTCAGGGAAGACAGGATTCAGATAAAATGGTTAAGCAGTGGTAGTGTTACCGGTTTGATGTCATGTTTATTATGTGGACAGCACCAGCACACCAGGTTATGGGCCAGAAAAACTGTTGGGTGTGCCAGCTACGTTTAGACATCTAGACCCGCATTAATTTGATTTGAACCCTTTCATTCCAGTTACAATGCTTTTCTGTCCTACTTGTACCTATGAATTTATTGATAGTCAGACACTAAAAGTACGGTCCTGTATTTTCAGACAGTGTGTTATTGTAACACACTGAAAGATGTGGAAGTCAGCTGCTGAGACAAACGCCATTTTATGGTCTACAGTGATCAATTGAGTACCAGCGACCGCCTCTTATCTTGCTGCAAACTGACTCGCTATCTCTCCCCTACAGCATCTGAATGATCAGTGAGTCTCTTCAACCAGAATACAAATGAACTACTGTCTTTTTAGGAGCAGAGTTACAACTTTGTATCTATAGCTATATATATATATATATACACATACACATAGATACAACATTGCTCCAATAACTTTGTAACTAAACATGTTCCCTGAGTAGATCCTGCTGTTTCCTAATCACATAATGCCACCTTGTGGATACTTATGAGGCTGGCATTTGGCTCATTAACCCTAACAACAAATGGACGTAATGACATCCAAATTGGAATTTTTATAATAATAACCAAAACACAATACTGGTCTTTCTAACCATCAAGTCCAATCTTCTATAGACATTATAGCCCAGATGTAATATTGTATGACTAAGCTACTCAGCACCAGCTTAGCAAGCTTCCCTGACTTGTGTATTTGTCCTCTTCTCGCTATACACGCTGTTTCAGGGTTTATTCCATATGCATTAATAAAGAATAAAGAAATAAAGAAAACTATTTCAATTTTCATAAAGATATGCCTTGTTTTTGGGGTTTATTTTAGCGCTGTCTCTTTTTTATTAACATTATTAAAAGACATTTGTTGGGAAATGTGCTTTATTTAACATCTAATTTTAATCAAAGATAAATAAAGAATGCTAGTTTTACTTCTAAATTTCATTTGATTACTTGGCAATCTGATTTATTACAGACTATTCCCTGTATCACTCCGTTTCTGGGCCTATTCTCTAAAATTCGACTTTGGAGGTCAACTTTCATTTTTAGACAAAAATCAAATTTGGCACCCAAGTTTGAATCAGTCTCAAAAACAGGTTTTATCATTTCACCTCCCATTATTTTCAATGGGGAAGATTGAAACCTGGGGTTTTTTTCCAAGTCGAATTCGGCATCAAAAATAGCTTCAGTGTGTGTATGTATCTATATTACACAAGAGCCTGCACAGACAGGAGTATTTTTTCCCCCAGTTGTACAGACAGTTGGCAGGGTAGCCAGATTTTTGCTGCACATATCTAACGTTTACATTAACCCCTGCAGAATGCAGCATCATGGTGTCTATGGGAACCACTTAATTAATAGAGTATTTCTAATGGGTACTATGTTGATTAATTCAATGATTTCCCTCTGAAGCCATATGAATTATACATATTATACAGACAGCATGTAAAAGTTTTATGTGTTCTTCAAAACAAAAGGTCTAACCATACGGATGAATGCATGTAATCAAAAGTAGGAGGAGTTAAGGTAAGATTTATTCACATTATTACCAAGAAACCAATAGGAATTCTGAAGGTGGCATGCAAGAAATGGCTGCTTAATATGCAATGGCTGCTTGGAGTGGGCCTTTAAGTCTTTGTTCAGCTTATATCAAGTTATCTGCCTATTTGAGTGACACAAAGAATTCCATCCAACAGAAGCAGCTATTTCTTCATCTTTTACTGTCTGATCCTCCTTTCCATCTAAATTATTTGCTATGCATGATACACCAGAACCCACCAGAGTGCTACCAGCTATGTATTGCAGCAGAGAATTTCTATGCAATGATGGCCAATCAATTTTAAAGATGAAAAGTCACTAAAACAGAGATAAATTATCAATTACACCCAAGCACTCATCCTGGGTATTATAAATCAAAGCAGTTCCCTAGTGATCTATATAGTAATGTGTAACCTACACTGTGTACAGATCATGTGTCTGACAGAGAAGTGATACAACATTTTCAATAAATGAGGTTTGGAATTAATGAAACTGTTGATTTATTGTTTGGTCAGATAGTATGAGACAGTTACAATGGATACCATTACACTTGATTCAAAATTGCATTTTACATTTAAATTGGAACAGTTTATCAAACAAAAATCTGATTTGGCCTCACCCATTAGAGAATAGCTAAAAAGGATCAGACTCTGCAGTGCGCAGTGCACCTCAAAAAGGATTCCCACTGAAAATGAATAATCCTACATATAGTAAATTGTGTGTCAAGATGGTAACAAGTAGAACTGTTTGTGTTCCCTCAAATAGTGGCATTGGATTGACTTTGACCAAAGCCAGGGGTTTTGACTAAATCAAACTGATAAGTGAACTGCAAAAAGCAGGCAATCAAATAGCAATAATATATTATTCTCATTATATTGTATTTAGAAAACCAAAAGAAAGAAACTGGTTCACCCTTAAATTATCTGTGAGCCCCCTCCTAGCATTAACTATTAATGGGACATCCAAACATAATTTGTATGTTTTTTTGTCTTTGTCGGCTATCAAACTGCCTGATTTTGGCAATTCACTTATCACTTCAGTTTTATTGAACAGACATCTGGCTTTGGTCAAAGTCAATCCAATATCACCACAAAAGAGAGCACAAACAGGTTAACAAAATGAAAAGGAGATTATTTGTCAGCCAAAATACATATAAAGTGTCCAGTATCTCCAGACATGGATCAGCTAGCAAAAGGATAATGAACGCATTGATTTTCTGTCATAGAATTGTGTCAACTAACAGACTTAAAACTGATAGCGACCTACTTCTGACATAAGTACAAAAGTCATCAAGTTCCAATAAAAAAATAATTTTAATAGTAAAAAAATAATTTTATAGTTCTGTTTGGTTATGTGACATCAGGTGCAACCAACATTTTGCACACAAGCAGTTATATACCTGGATAAAGTTTTGTGAAAAATAGCATTGTTTTAATGTGGAAAAAGTTGTCATGTTATATGATATTTCATTGTCATGCAATTATTCACAAATAAAAAAGTTAAAAATAAAAAAATTACAACGCTTTTCATTTAATTGTTCCAGAATATGGAAGTAATTAGACAACCATTGCTTTTATAAAATATTTCTACAAAGTTTAAGCAAGCCCTTGCAGGAATTGCATTTGAAAGACATTTTCTGGATAAAATACATGTGTGATCTATGAATAAGAGAGTCTGATCAGACACACCTTGACAGAACACAGAGGTAACTGAAATATTATACTCTGTTAAGGTATAGAATTCCTATATACATGTGTGAAAGTCTTTCCAGCAGTTGGTAAGACTTTAATTCCTTGGGTATCACACATCCAGAAAATGTGGCCTGCTGTGTTTAAATGAAAATCTAATTATGTATTAGCATACATATGTTATGCTAAGAGAAAGGTAAATGAATCGTATTAATTGCAGACCAATTCCTATCATTAATACTCCTTACAGTTCCTGTCATTGATGGATTTCCCAACACACTAATTACTTAGCTACAATGATCATTATCTGTCTGTAATTTGCAAACAGGTGTTTATTGTAGTGCTAATTGTATCGCAGCTACATTTCATCTTCCCTATGATTTTACTGTAATAAAGAATTTAACAGGGAGAATACATGTTCAAATAATGTCTAAATGCATTTTACACCTGTTTTTATAACAATAGAGATTATATTCCAAAACAAGTGGAGAATTAATGTGACTGCTTGAAGTTTTAAAATACTTATTTTTACTCTGTACCAATGAAAATTGTAACAGTAAAATCAAAGGGACACTCCAGTGGTTATTTTCACTTTAGTGTACTTGGAAGAGCATTTTATAGGCCAGCATATTTCTCTCATGCTCCCTTAGCAATTTGTAAAAACAAATGATGGGACCAGTCAAACAAATCCCATAGTTTGTGCAGCATGCATGTGGAGAAATGTGAAATGAATTTGAACGCACACCTGTTTAAATGTAATGTGCACGGTAAATAAATTGGTGTTGCACTCACTTGTGTTTACCTCAAATAAAGATAAAAAATCTCAAATGAGTGGTGTGCAAAGAAACCAAGTTAAAAAATAAATAAATAAGTGCATGTGTAGGCCTCGCTATCAAAGTGAGTCGAAAGGTTGGTGTTTTGGTAGTGCTACATTCAGTTCTATGGAAGCCCTACGGAGCATGGACCTGAGAGAGCACTAACATGTGTGCACAAGCCTCTCTTCTCTACGGAGGACACGCTGGTGAAAAAGTTCCAAAAGTCATGCCAGTGAACACAAGTTCCCAGGAGCCAACAAAGCAGCAACTTTAGATTAAGATGAGTGGTTTACCTCTTTAATTGATAAACACTATAAAACGTAATTTAATATGCATTAAGGTAAAGTATTGTCAATTTTCATGCTATTTTTGCCTCTCGTTTGGTAAAGAATTTGCTGCAGCCCAATGTTAAGACTATGAATGCAATACCAACTTAGGTAATCTGTTCAAAGAAAAGGCAACACCCTTATCTATGCTATATTCCACGAAGTTACAAAAAAAAAAAAAACAGTTTCCAAAAGATAGTGCTGTAATTTCTTAAAACATCATGTATGTGTCAGGATGGTCATAAATGCTGCTCATGTCCATATGAATATTTTTGACACCATTATTTGTTTTTGCATATGCACCTTCCACAGCCATAGCCTTTGTTGCAGGATATTTTTTTCTTCCTTGTGTAAAGAAACTATTTTTCACATATCCCCTGAGCCTTTACATCTCTGCTTCAAAACTTTGTCCTTTGTCCTAGTGTTTTTTTATAGAACCAAGAAATCTAGGTTTCATTTCCCATGAGGATAAAAAAAAGGATTCCTTGGTATTTTTGTTGCGGTAACAATAAATCAGAAGTCCAAGCTTGGAAAGCGGTTATGATACTCTGTGAAATGTGCTAGACAAAGATGGTCAGACTTAGAGCAGTTATGATATAATTGAACAAGCAGAGTTACCTGTGACATGTTTATTATTTTTTCTTACAGATTGTCCAGCACTGTGCAAGACAATGGGCTACATTTGCACAGATTGCATATGTGTATATATAAGAATGAGCTATTAAGCTTATACAATTTTAAAATGTAATATTTGGCATGGCATATTAAAAATAGAATATCTGTGAAATAACACAAAATTGACAATATATTTCTGCAAGGCAGAACATTTATCAACAGTATTGCTTTATTTAGAGTTAGAACATATCTGGTACTGGTACCCATACAGAATCAAAATACATTTAAAATAATTAGCAGAACACTGAACACACTAAGAAAAAAAATGCACCGGATGTCACGTCAGCACGCAACTGGAAGTGCGCGTCAGAAGCAGTTTGTCTCATCAACGCCCACCCCAAACAGGACAGATCTTTCTGCTCCAACACTGAATTCGCTCCAGAGGACTTCCCCAAGTTCCTTGTCCGGATCAGAAGAAGAGGTTGAGGATACGGCTGCGCCCCAGCACAGGCAGATACCTCAGCACAAGTATCACTACAGTGGGGCATTGGACTCTCCCTTAGCAAGTGGTGGGGACTTAGTGGTCAGGGAAGGGATTATTACAGGCTGTGTTAGACAGGCTCACTCCTGCTTCTACTGGCTTCTCTCTGTCTGCTGATATGCCCTCTGTTATTGCCCCTTCTGTGCATTCCTTGCCTGTTCCACAGACCATTTCCGGACGGACAACTAGAGCGTAGTTCAGGTTGTAAATCAATCGTCTTTTAGTTCCTGCCCAGTAATGTTGCTTCTGCGCCACCTGGTTCTCAGAAGTTTGGAGTTTAACATCTGGGTGAGGGTGAGGCATATTCCTTTGGTGGTAAATGTCAATGCTGTTGCATTCTCATTTTCAGTGGGATTGCTTCTGGACTCCTGTGCCTGAGGCGGCATCCACGGGATTGGCATTTCCTCAACACTTATGGAGCCTTGCTTCTCAGGACTGTTGAGCCTGCCCCAGGATTCGATGTCTCCACAGATGTGGAAGGTGTACCTTTAGGTTTATAGGGTATGGTTGGCCACTGTGGACAAAAGTGGGAGGGATTGGGGATCATAATGGTAGGTAGCGTATAGGGCCAGCCTTAAGTTTTCCAGCACCCTGTGCGAGCCACTCCCATGGGGCCCTCTCCCTCCTCATGCTTGTCTCTTTCCCCTCCCTCCATGTATGTCTCTCCCCCTCCTCCTCTGTTCTCTCCCCCTCCCATTCTTACTTGAAGCATGGGCAGCAAAGCTCAGTAAGTGCTGCTTGTGCTCCCCGCACGCAGTGATAATACGGGGCATCGTTAATACGCACAGGGAGCACTAGCAGAGCTTATGCTGCCCATAACTCCCTCGTGAAGCAGACTACGCCCTGCTTCACAGGGTGGGGGCAGACCTTCACCTTTAAGGTCCACTTCCTCCCCAGATCCTGTTGCAGCCAAACAGAGGGCTGGTGAGGGGAGATGTTCTGATCTCCCCAGCCAGTGCCTCTACCAGCAAACTTTTTTTTTTTTTTAAATGGCACCTCCTGGGGTGTTGGTCCCTGTGCAGTCGCACACTCCAAAGGCCGGCCCTGGTTGCGTATAACACTTGAGTATTTGCTGATCTGAGGTATGCAGGGGCAGCTGGCACTTCGGCAGAGCATAATTTTTCTTCCCTTTCCTTTTTGTTTAAAATGTTGGGTTGTGGTGAGTTAGCACAGGAGTTTTTGCTAAGAAAGATTATGAATGGTTGGCGGTAGGGTGGTGGAGGAAGGGTAGATGTCCTGACAACAGGCGTCCAATTTCCTTTACTATTATATAAAGATTGATTGTGACTCCAGGTTGTCAGTTTCGCGAATGGGGGATGTATCCCTTTCTGACTTTGGGGTGTCTATTCATCTTAGATGATCCAAGACTCATCAGCAAGAGAGGGGATCCGGGGTTGTGCTTCAAGCAGTGGGTGGTCCCTGTTGCCCCTTCTCATTGTCGGTGTCCTATTTGCCCCTTTGATGCAGCTAGAGTTCACTGGAGGGGGGCTTCACTGGGTTTTTCCAGAGTGTTGCCATGTCAGGAAGCTGGTCTCATCATCCACAATATTGCTCATTCATGCAGGAGGGAAAGAAGTGGGGCATATGTGCTCTATTGATCTGAGCCTTGTTTAACAATCTTACCATTATATGGTCTGAAATTGTCCCACAATCTGTGTGGCGCTTAACTTCCAAACCGAGGGCACTTTGAGAGGTGTAGGAGAAAAATTAACCTGGCAGTATCTAGGTTTGTTACCAGCGTAGGACGGTTAGTTATTCGACATGGAAGCTGGAAGGGGGCAACGCAGATGTGATGAGGTGGGACAGGGTTCATCTATTAAACATCGGAATGGACATTTTTAATGCAGGGTTTTGGTCATTGAGCAGGCTCTGGTTGCAGGGGGGCTTGAAGGTTTCAGACAGTGCTGCGGTGGCAGAGATATCCTGGCCAGCACCTGTTCCTGTGAAAGTTAAGGCCGCACAGTTGCGGGCTCTTGGGGAGCCACGTCCTAAAGCTGGCTAAGAGCGCAAGGGAAAAGCACATGTAGGGGGTAACTCCCTCCTAGCCATACAGGTCAGCAGTTGGAGGAAGTTTTCAGGTTTATGCTGATTATTGTTAATAAAGTTGTGGCCAAGGCCTTTATTCCAAATACTTTGTCCTTGTTTTTATTGGGGTGGGGTTTGGAGGCTGGGAGGTTTTTAGGCCTAAGTTCAGGTAACCAGTTACACAGTTTGCCTACAACAATGTAATGCAATTTAATATTCATATCTGATACAAAACATAAAACCGTTAATTTTGTTTCCTGTTTAGTAGCCATAAGTATATGGTGACAATAGAACCTTTGTGTCACATTATACAGGCATGGGATTCAACAGACATTCCTTCATATAACTGGAGTGGCACAGGGGTGTGCATAAAACTAAGTCTGTGTTCTGATGATACGCATCAGGCGTTATGGTGATTGTATTATAAATACCCGTTTTTAAAAGGGTAAATAAAAGCCAAGAACATGTTTGGATGTATAAGCAGATTAAATGGCAGGTGTGAAAGACCTGCATCCGGTTCGGTAGGAAATCCCTTTTGTGACTTCAAACTGGTGAGAAATGTAAAAAAAAAAACCCAGTTGTTTTAAGCATATATTTCACATGCACAGGAAATACCCAAGGTGATAACTTATCACCTAGAATTATCACCTCAGGATAATAATTATCACTTCTCAAAATACTGATTGGGTGATAATGGAGAATAATCCACTAATTACACATACGCTAATGGTGTAATTTACATGTAAAATACAATTTGCAAACATCAATAACCTATATATTATCTGACAGTAAAATTACAGGCTTCTTATTGCCCATGTTATTTCTTCTGAAAATCCTTTTTACTTTTGTCACAAGGAATAACTCCTAAAGCATGGGCCATTGTTTCTGTTCCTGTGAGTGTGTCAGCTTTCATATTAATGAGTGATAACTTTCTGATTTAGGAAACCTACAGAGAAGGATTAATGTCATCAAGCAGTGCAGTGTTTTGCAAAGTGCAGTCTCACTAGCAAGTGGATATCAGTCCAAATCAAAAAAGAAACCCTTCTAACGAGTGAAAGCAATCCCCATTGATTGCAAATAATATGCTGGTTCCTTGAAATGCCATTGCTGCCTATAATCCACCGAGCTCACACTGAGACACGTAAACCCGGCTGTCATGTAATCAGCCCACGAGGCAAAGATTCTGAGAAAAGAACCTACAAATGTAGCATTGGTTATGCAGTGCACAACATCATTACGACAAATTGGAAAAAGAGAAAACAGCACTCTGAAACCATATATACCACCACATTGAAATGATCAACATTGTAAGCATTTACCTTTGAAAGAAAGACTTGCCATTATAACATTGCCTTAAAAAGTAGATTTTATTTAAAGTTGGCCTGCAAAAAATCTAACGGTTCTGTAAATTCCAAGTCACTTTCAATGGGGCGTTTAGAACAAAGTTAATTAAATTACATCACCGTGTTCTGTCTTTGAGGAATTCCTGCATATTTTTAAATGGGCCAGAGCTCATTTTCTTTGGTGATAAATATACAGTAGCATGTAATTGTCTTATCAATAATATCTATACTTTTTGTTTTATAAGGGGATTATAAAATGTGAGATACATTGAGCAAAGTGCAGTAATCCAGATTTTCCTGCTACAACCATGATTCTTAGCCAGCCTTTGAGCATCCAGGGCGGTAGAGTCTTATGGGTATAGTCACTAACATTCAAGAATAGCTTGAGGAGGTCAACTTTCATTGTGAGACTAAGCAATTTTCACTCCAATTAAAGTCAAATTCAGCATCCAAGTTTAACTTAGAAAACAACCCAGGTTTGAAACTTCCCCATTGAAAGTAATGGGAGGCGAAATGACTGAAGCTATTTTTGAGACTAAGTCTAACTCAGGTGCCGAATCGGACTTAGTCTCAAACACAGCTTTGATCATTTCACCTACCATTACTTTCAACAGGGAAGATTCAAAACTGGTCCTGTCCTGTTCCTGGGTTATATTTATTGGTGAATAAATACCAGTTATTATGTTTTTATTAACCGTTTTAATTGTGTGAGGAGTGCTGCTGCTTTTGGTGTGATTTACTACTTTATTAGATTTTGATCAATGGAAAGACGTGTCCCGGGACATGCGGAGCACCCTCTTATCATGGTGGTAATTATTATCTTTTAACCCAGTCAGCCTTTCAACTTTGGATCCAGCGTTACAATTTATCTACACATAATCTAATGGTGTACTAGTTGCAATCATGATGCACGTGGAATACACTTGTTTAAAAAATTGAGTGCAATGAAAAAAATATTCATAAGAACATTAGAAATATAATTAAAATATAACATTAAAAAAATGACAGATAAAAAAAAGTTTCAAATAATTTTATAACACACACACATTTAATGGTACCCTTTTGTTTCCAAAGTTGCATTGTACCTGTATTACTCCCGTAACTCTCAAAACATCTGGATGGTTAGACTGTATTTTCGATGTTATACAATGTCACCCTCTGTATAAGCCAAGCAGAATGGATTAGTGTAAATAAAAGTAGGTTTCCTTAGTGAACTGGACTATAACTAAGGTTTAATGCAGCGTGGCATTTTTTGATACTAATAAAGCATGTGTAGCAAGAAAAGACCAACTGGACTGCAGCACGTGAATCCAGTCCAAAACATTAACAGAGGTATCTGTCAAAGTGAATCACTCACAGTATAAACATAGAATACTTTGGACAAGCAGACTACATTTACAAGAATAAAAAAAAGAACAGACTTTTTTTATCCTATGAACTGCAGTGCATTAATACAGCAGCTGCAGAAAAGGAATTTTTAAACAGCAGAATGTGGTTACCACAGAATACTTCTGGTCATCAGGGAAATCTCAAGCTGTTATATTTTTTTTTTAAATGCTGCAACTGAACAGGAAAGAAGAAAAAAAATCTATCAATCTTAGCCGGTTTTCCACACGTTTTTCAGTAGCTTTCAAAATATGTGAAAGGTTTTGTACGCATTGGATTGCTAAGGATGTCTACTCTTTGACCCAGGCCAGACCACTTCAAGCAGTGGGAAGAGTTTGTACTTCACTTGTGTTAATGACAGCATTACAACCTTGTTAATATACGTCATGTATTAAACACAATAGCAACCTTCTCTGTCAATAATCCTACCACCACAAATTTATCAAAAAATAGAGTCCAATAGAAGCTAGCCAATGGTATCTTCAGACCCAAGAATTCAGGGTTTTTGGCGACTTGCAGGTGCCATGATGTTCCGCCAGAGGATTTGTTGCCAAGAAATGTAACATGGAGATGTTTCCAAATTTGGCCTAGCCAACTATAACCTCTTTTGTTATTGTGGGAGTACAACCCTGATCCTAATTAGCGAAACAACTGGCAATGTAAAGGGACCTGTCACCACAGCATTCATTTGATATTTTAATTCGTATTCAATAGTGTCAATTACATATCCAGATTCAAACACATTGTTCACAAAAGAATGCCAAATTCCTGCAATGATGTGGTGTATTTTACAGAGTTGTTGGGGCTGTTTGAGATTGTTGTCTACAGAGAGAACAGTCTTTTAGTAAAGATCTGCCTTATACCAGATTGGGAATAAATAGATCAACAAAGTAATGTTGAATAGAAGGAATAGAATGAATTACAAGACATAAAGAGAGGAACTAGAGGAATAATAAGGGTATAAGCATAAGGAAGAACTGGAGAAACAAGTATAGTGAGATATGGGTGAAGAAATAGGATGGGAAGGAGTGGGCTCTGGCTTTTAGAAATCCAGATTTAGTCATCAATGCCAAATGAGAAGAATAAGATTGGGGGAATATGCTGGAGATGGGCTAAAGGGCTTTCTATAGGACAATAGACCCAATAATGCTGTTCGCTAGCTTATTAATATGTGGACTGAGTGGTGAAATACAAAAATGTTTAAAATGTTGGTGTCAATAAATAATTACATAGACATGATGTAATGCTCATTTCCGTGATGTCATCTTCAAACATCCTTATAATCCAACAAGTAATATGTATCAGTGTATTATTCAATGGTTTTTCATGGGTGAAAATATCAATGAGTTGTCTTAATCAACCACATTTGACATGTATTTCAAAAAAGTTGCACTCAGATCTGATATGGAGGTGGTGTCCAACTACTGAAAATAGATTATAGAAAAAAAAAGTAGGAAGAAAAAAGTTTTAAAGGAATTTGAATTCAATAAGGCGAATCGTGTGCAACACTGTTGAAGGCCTACTGAGGAACTAATTAATCATATTAAGCTAGAGAAAACTGGTTCTATTTCAGGACATAAAACTTTTTGCATATATTTCGGAACCCTACTGCTGCAAGAAAAAGTACATTGATTTATCCCATCCCTCCACCATACAGTTATGAAGAAAGGCTAGAAAAGTTAAAATTGACATTATATATATATATTTAGGGCTCTCCAGACATCTGTTCATTAACAGAACAGTACAACGGACTAAGACTTAGGGAAAGGAGATTTCGTCTACAACAACGGAAGGGATTTTTTACAGCAATAAAGTTTTTTTTAAAGAGCAGAACATAGAAGGCTATGTTTAATGGTATTGGGGTTAATATGTATTTAGTGCTTGTTGATCCAAGGAGAGATCCGATTGCCATTCAAAGTCAAGAAGGATTTTTTCCTCATTGAAGCAGAATCAAAATTGCTGAAATAAGGGTTGTTTTCCTTCTTTTGGATCAACAGCAGTAAACAAGAATAGAAAAAGGGTTGAACTTGATGAAAGCAGGTTTTTCGACCTAAACTTCTATGTAACTATGTATTGACTCTGAAAAAAAAAACGTTAAGGTATATTTGAGCAAATATGGTATGTTTTATTTTGTTTCTGTCCTTGTGAGTTACATAATATAAAACTTTTGAACTTATTCAAGCTATGTCTGTAAAGATTGACCTTGAGTTGGGTACATAACGCTTAGATTAATTTATTAATAAAATATACAGCTAAAAATCTGAATTTTTAATTATTCTAAAAATGTGTTGCCCATTACAGGGTACAATGAACAACGGAGAAACTGCAGAGACGGGCTTCACAGAATAATAATCAGTCAGTGTTTATTCGTGTTGCTTATGTGTGGCTAACTCTCCAACAATCGCCTTACACATTTCGTGCTTGGCAGCACTTAATCATAGGGATAATATTCATCTTTTTGGCTTAGATGATATAAAAAGAAAATCCATGGTTCATGTAGCTAAGATGTCCTACTAAATTAATAATGTAATACATGCTTAGATCAATCAGAATATGAGCACAGATCTGAAATGAATCACTCAACTAAGCAATTGAAAGAATAACTTCCAAGAGCTGTAGTAACAATAGGATAATTATCTCTCGGCACCAAGGAAGCAATATACTGATAAAACAGTGGTGCCCTATTACAGCATATACTCTTGATTTAGGTAAGTATTCAAAGATAAAATCATACTCACCTATTTGTGCAGAATTGTAATATGCCAATATAGTAGAAAAATAATCAATGTCTTTATTGAACAAATCCTGCTGGAAGATGCAGTTGCTGATGTGCCCAAAGACATTGGAAATAGAGCTAGAATGTAATGGCTAATCCATCGTCTTCAACATCGTTGCCAAATGAGCAACCCCACACCAACAGCCCTTGCAGAAATTTAACAGAGACAACACTGCCAGTTCCACGCAGGTTGAACTTGGATTTATAAGAGATACTCAAGTTCTCACACATCTCAGGGGGTCAAAGCCTCTGTCCACTGCATCAGAAGTTGCTTACTGATATGAGAGCTTATAATAGCACAAGCAAGACCACCGTAAGAATGGTGCACCCTCCCAACTCTTGTAGACTCTTTCCAGAGACTGCGGCTAGTAGACATGTTTTGCACAAACCAAGGTTTGGACCACTGCACATAAAAACTAGAAACCATACCAAAGTCTGTAGAGCAGTAAGCGTTTACTGCCTAAGACATTTAAACCCATGAGAGGACAACTGCCCTTGGAAGCTGGTAATCAACTATGAGACCAGTGGGCAGTAAGCATTCGCTGCCTCAGACACATTATCTTTTGAGAGGACAGCTGCCCATCCCTTAAAGATGAAATCTGTTTAGAGCCTGGTGAGCAGTTTATGTTTCCTGCCTCAAATGCATATGCCTATGATAGGACAGCTGCCCATGAAAACTTGTAACTTACCTGGAGACACCTGGACAGTCGAATTTTTCCACCTGAGTTGGGAATCCCTATTCGAGGTCACCAGCAGTCAAAACCTAGGCTATTTTCTGCCTAAGGATGCCAGAGATTAGTCAGATGATGACGTCATTTTTCTAGTTTTGTATTTAAAAAAAAAAAGTTCCTGTGGGGGAATAGCTGACTAAGATGGTGGATGGAGCTCCTCGCACTGACAGCAAATTACACGGATACACCGACAAAAAAACAGTCACTTAAAAACCTACCTAATGTTATGGGTAAACAAAATAAAAGGGTGGACAAGCCACAAAATTGGATATAGCGGACTTCCTCTCATGGCCGACAAGGCCGCAACTAAATCAGACAGCAATGGCCTACGGTCCTCCACATGAGGAAACTGGATCGTCCTCGGAGGAACTAGATTTAAGGCATTATACCTCAACCCCTGCCAAGGAGACAGCTGGCACTTTGGGCGATGCATATGAATGAATGATATTAAGACCTTTGTTCAAGAATTCCAGGCCACCTGGTGAGCCCACATTAATGCCATCCAGGAAGAGATACTTACCATACGGAATAAAGAGACTTAACTTGATGTTGCCTCTGCTGAGATGCTAGAAAAACTAGAACATAAGTAATCACTTGAAGTTAAACTGAGGCATACTAACGCTGAAGATAGAGGGATCCCAGAGATAGTTGGGCTCACCAGTCTACGGCCCTACTTGCAAAACGGTTGGGCTCACCAGTCTACGGCCCTACTTGCAAAACGGTTGGGCCCGCCAGTCTACGGCCCTACTGGATTGCAAAATTGATTCCATCAGCCAACGTCGAAACCTTCTCATCCACTGACACATTCAGGGTCAGGAAAGCTCGCACAGCACCGCTGATAGCCCCAGTGATGTGGTGTTTAAACTGGCATAACCCTCTGCCAAAGTAGATTTATTACTGGAGTAACTGTTTGCATTTTTGATGACCTTTCACCCTCCATCCTAGCATGGAGAAGACAGATGGTTCAGCTCACATCCCATTTGAGAGTGTTGGACATTAGGTACAGATGGGGCCTACTCTATTCCCTTACAGTAACAAAAGGAAACAAGGAACTTGTCATAGAGGATCCAACAGATACCCCTACGTTTTTACAAGATCTGAACATCCCACCAATTGATCAGAACAATCGAGATTTCGCCCAAAACTCTGCAGACCTATAAGTCCACAAGTTTTGACTCCTGTATGAGAACTGAAAATATATATCGGTGGACATGTTTGTTTATTACACCCAGTGACTCATTTAGAAGGTTTCATCATTCCTCTAGTTATGTCCAAGAGACTGGCAGAGTTTAAGGTGATTAAGTTGTATTATCGTTTCTCCTCATATTTTTAGATTTCTTTTTTCCCTTTCTTGCACTATTATTTTTTTCTCATTCCTTTCTTTTTGTTTATGGTAAACTCCAAATTAGGAGTAATAGTATAATTTAACCTGATAGTTCAATCTATAGCACTTCAAGTGTTGATATCCGTGAATTCAGATGATACGAAGCAAATTCAGTGGGCACACTATGAAGACAATGGAAGGTTTAGCTTATGGTTCTCTCCTCTCTATTTAGCCCACTAGAGGGTAAATTGTATTTGAAAAAAATGAACCTTTTGGCATCTGTGTGCTACAGATACATTTTTATGTTACATCTATCTCTGGTCTTTAAGTTTTACCTAACCCTTAAATGAAAACATATACTCCACAATTGATACTGTATTTTTATTGTGATTCTGCCATGCCAATAAATGTATAATAAAAAAAAGTCCTAGTATTAGTCAAAATTACATTGTAATATTTTGGACTTTATATATAATATTTTAAAACCTCAGTAATTATCTACATTTTAAAATAAATTGTTGATAGAGCAGCCTGTTGTCTATCCTTGATTTATGCCCTTTAGGTGTAATGCGGACATATACATAGCAATGAAAAATAACACACAGCATGTACTCAAGTTTCTATTGATCTTGTTAGAGACACTATAAAAAAAAAAAAAAAAAAAAAAAAAAAAGTTTAGCTCAGTGGAACTTTCAGCTTGTTCTGTTTTATTATCTCTTTGCAGACATTAATGGAATCACAGATTTACTACTTCTATTGACTTATCACAAAACCTTAGCAAAATCTGCTATCTCTATCTTTCACACAGCACATCCTGAGAGCTGAAATAGGCAGCTTGGCTTATAATGCGTTCCAACTGCTAATATTTACAACGCATTTATACTAATGTATCTTTCACATCCCACACATTTCAGTTGAGGTTGCCAACATATATTAAATTGGCTTTCTGAAATAGAAAAGTTAACCCTTTGAAAGGTCAATCTGGCACCCAGGCAGTTAAACGCTAATGGAAGTAAGACTGAATGGTGCTGTAAACAGTACACGCCATGTAATTCTACATTTTCTTGGTCTATAAATGAAAATGACATGGTTTAGCAAGGCATGGTTACTCCCTACAATTTAGGGACTATAAAGATATGTGGCGTGTAGAAGATTTAAATTAGCAAGTAAAGCTTCTCATTTTCCTCGAGACCATGAAACAAGAGGTATTTAGTAGTTGGCTGTGTAATATTTCTTATCCTCAGAAGGACCTATTTGTATGTGTGAAACATAAATTGAAATGTTGCATTCATAGTTGTGGGTGGTTGCACTTTATAATTTGCAGAGAAACCTGTCTGAATTTACAGAGTATGTATAAAAGCACTAGCAATTTGGTCATAAAATGTGAAAGATATATTGTTTCAGACTAACACTTTGTAATACTTTAGATGAAACAAAGTTTTGATATTATCATCCTTTAAATATCTCAAATGTACCGTGTCAGTTTTTGGGCATTTTCACCACAATTCATAAATTTACAACTTACAATATAGTCATTTTATTGTCTGAATTTTACAAAGTATCAGAATCATTTCCGAACAAGGTAACTTGCTAAATATGAAAACTATATTATGGGGTGCACCATTTTCTAGTATCAGGAGAATTTACTTGTTATAGCAAAGATTAAAACGGAATGTAGCTATATTTAACATAAAGAAATGTTTCCCCTCTGTCCCCTGAATTGTTATTACTGCCATCCATTATGATAACTAATCACTTGCACAAAGTTACAGTGCTCAGGATGGGAGCATCTATCTTTGGAATGATGTTGGTCTCTCTGTGTATTGAGACTTTGTACATTATTTTACCATTTATTTTTACAGTGCCAACAATTTACACAGCATAGAAGGGAGCTACAGAATATGTTACATATATTGATACAAGAGGTGGAGAAGCGTCACATTGAAGAGTCAAGGAGTAATTCCTAATTTCACCATTATGTGTCACACTGGGAGGCTGGCCTCGGCGCACGGGTACCATTACCTGCTACAATGCATTCATCCTGCTACTTGGACTTACCTGATTACAGCTACCAAACCCTATCTGCTGCATATTTACCTAGCTACCCAGTGTGCTTCCTGCCTGCCGTTATTACTCTACTAATATTCCTGCTGTTTTCTCTAGTGTTTCTCCCTGCATGCAGAAATGACCTGGAATAATATAATATATGTAAGGTCAGCATGACAACATGTTGCTAATGCTGACTCATAACAAGCCTGCCAATCTCATGCCCTTCATGGGCTGCTGGGCCGATCCGCTTAGGAAGCTGGGCTAAACCTTTATAAGTCATTGCAAATGATTTCCCAGCCTCTTTTTAACCAAAGAAAATTAGTTCCCTCCCACCCTGCCCCATTTTTTTATTTGCAGAAAGGTTAAGTAGTGGCTGTGGCAGGGGTCCCTGAGGTCAGACGCCAGCGTAATGGTTGGCCTTCTTGCGGTATGGCCAACCCAGGAGACAATAGCTCTGGTAGCTATCTGCATGGGCTCCCCACAGGCTGGTCCCTGGAAAGTGATTATCTGACAGTTACCGTGCAGGGACATCGACGCCAGTAGCCAGAACAAATTGGATTATGCCTACATCTGATCTTTGTAGCCTTAACCTTGTGGTTAATATATGCTTTTTTAATCTCAGTTATTTAAAGAGAGTTATGACTGGTTACATCTTTAATATGCTTGTTATCTTTAAATAACTGACTAAAATAAAACTATGTTGCAGTATTTGAATAAAAACTGTGACCTTTCTAGCCAGTATGTTGACCATGTTATTTCTTGGGGGGAGGGTGTGTTATTCTCCATACCTTTGTCATGGACTCATCACCCTGTCCTTATATTGCATTACAACTTTTGTCACTAAATTTCACCAACTTGTGGATGGTATAATTTGTCTAACTAAAAAGTATTGCTTTAATAAAACAGCATTAAACAACATGGAACCTAAAAAGCCATGTAATGGCGCATTTATAAAGCTGAAAAGGTACAGAGAAAAAGTATTGCATATTTTTATCTTGAAGACTTATCGATTGGCTGCTCTCAAACAAAGAAGAAAACAAATTCCTTGAAGAGGAATCTGATAGAAAACAATTATACCGGTGGTTGTAATCAGATCATGATGGAGCTGATCGTCCTCATTTGATGACTGTCAGCGCCATGAAGTTGATGATAATGTTTAAAACAGAATCTAGAGGAGATGATTATTATTTCATGATTGCACAGGCCAAATATTATGCCATCTGTGCTTCTTCATGTACATCTCCAGGGACATAGAGCTGCGATCCAGTAACAGGTGTGACTGATGAAGCCATGGCTAACGAAGAACAAGATCCAAATGCATCAAACAGCAAGTGTAACCAAATACAACTAAAAGTGATTGAAGATCTGGGAACTCCCCAAATCAATGATAGTGTTTGTATATCGCTTATGACCATGGCCTTGCAACATCGATTTATCCAAATTTAAATTTCCAACCCTTAAATAATGGAAGACGGCAAAGGTTTTTTCAAGATTCTAAAAAATGGGGAACGTGTAAGTAGATTGACTTTTTATAGCCAACCTAAAGATGCTCTTTTATTTTTCTTTTCAATGTTTCATTTTTTGCAAGAGCCCATTATTGAAAACAGTTAAATCCTCACAGTTAAACATGACATTAGAGAGTAGAGATTTTGAAAGGAGATTCAGTATTGGTCAAATCTGGATGCTGAAATACAAATTTAAAAAAAATGGAGAGGGCCTTTCAAATAATAATAAAACTGCAGGCAGAAGGTCTGAAAATTAAGACAAGATGCGTACTGCCTACAGTTTACATCTTCTTGGCTCCTATGCAGTAAGTATTTTTCTGATGATCGTAACATTTTTTGGGGTAGTTCCACAGGAAAATGGTAAGTTTTAATGCACAAATTTTTGAGTTGCTTGAAAAGGTCACAGTGAAACGAGGTGGTCATCCAAACAGAGAGAAATTAGCACCTTAAAAAAGTCCGTTTTTTCAGTACTGAATGACAAGACAGCAGAAATTATAGTGACGTAACAGCTTTTGGAGCACAATCTTTGATCAGACAAACTTCACATATGGGAAAGAATACTAATTTGCATCAACAAGCAAGAGTATTTCTCTGGATGTAGCAAGCAAAATGAAAAAGGGTCTCACAGGATTGTTGTAAAAATGTATGAAGAAAAAATGACAAAATACATAGCTTTTTCCAAAGAAAAATCCTTAGAAATGGGATTAGAGGATGACTTTCCTGACATGAGCCTAACAGTGCACCCAACAAAAGCCCCTAAACAGAATTTTAGAAGAGAAATAAACAAAGTGTATGACAGAATTTTATCGGAAATTAAGTCACGATATGAGGCCATGTCAGCTTTTTGCCTGGAAATAACTTGAAGAATCAGAGTAAGAGTGAGCTGAAAAAAAAAGTGCTGCTGACTTCAGAATTCACTACATATTGGTCGTAGACATTGTGGAGCTTGAGTCTGAATTAGAAGTGTTCAATGCACAAGTGCGGAAGCTGATAAAGGAATTGGCCCAGTGACTGTGGCATCTTGCGAGTGCAGCTTTATTAAACTGAAGTTAATAAATAATTATCTGCGTTCTACAATGAGCTATGAAAGATTGACCAGCCTTGCCTTATCAGTCGACCATAAAATAATTTCGCAAATTAAAGTAGACGCCATAGTGGATGAATTCACTTCAACCAAAGTAAGAAAAGTGAAAGAATTTACATATTGTTTAAACACATTAAGGGTTTGGGAGGGCTTACACATCATCTTGCCATAGGCCCAAAGATACAAAGTATGTCTCTGTGCAGAGTTAAATCATGATACAGGACAAGCTCAGTTTTTATTACTTAAGACACAAAGTGATATTGACATTTTTCATTATTTGTCTCCTAAGGAAGCTGGAAGTTGTCTCCTAAGGAAGCTGGAAGAAAACGCATTGAGCTATTTTGTTGTTGTTTTCTTGGAGTTGTGGGAGTAAGACTACCTGACCATCCATAGCCAGTCTGACAAACTGTTTGTTTTATGCCATATTGCACATTGTTTGTGTGCCCTGGTTGCTTTCTCCTGTGAGTTAAGATCTACTCTTCATCCATTGTGATGGGCGCAATGTGTGAAGAACCTTGAGTGCATTGAGTACCTGTGAATAATCCACTGTTCCTACTGTGTTATTCCAATTATGATGAATCTACTCATTTTGCTCAATTCCATAATAGTAACCCAGAATGCCTCCACTTCATGGCTATAGAAAAGGTAGATAGACATTGGAGGGGAGGTGATTATATTAAAAATATGGGACAGATAGAAATGAGGTGGGCATTTGAATTAAAAGACCTTTATTCCGGAGGCCCTAAATGTAGACTTTGATCTATATAACTTCTTGTAGCTTTAATTTTTGTTGATGTATTATTTGCTGCCTTTTTATATATTTATTCTCATTTCAGATCTCATCCATCCAATACTGGTCTCTATGTCCTTGATGTTTTGCCTCATTGGGAGAACCATCTCCTTGTGTATTTATATTTTTCTTTATATATTTTTATTATTTATATCTTTGTTATTATTTAATTTTATATTTATTTTTATTCATGTTTGTGTATTTCACTTTAATTCTCATTATTTTAATTTTTTACTATTAAGATTATGTATATATATTTTTTTTATTTGTATTTGTTTTTATATTTTATTTTATAGTTAATTTATGTTCACTATTAATTTTACTTGTTTTTAGTTTTATTCTTTATTTCTACACTTATATTTTTTTATTTATATTTATTTTCAAAATATATTTTCTATTACTATATTTACCTTTATTTTTCAATATTTATTATTTTTGTTTTTCTATAGACAAATACAACCATTAGATTACTATAATGTATGAGATGTTCCTCCCATAATATGACAATGATTGATATTGTGAGGTTCTGGAAATTTTGAGAAATTTAAAGTTATATTTGTGATATTTGCATAAATAGCGGCACTTCATGTCTAGCTTAGCGCTTTTTGCCATTGTATATAAAAGAATAATAAAATAATTGATGTATTTTAACCCCTTGGTGACAATGGCTGTTTTGACATTTCTAGGGTGTTTGTGTTTAGCTGTAATTTTTTTCTTTCTCACATACAGTACCCACACAAATTATATGTTGTTTTTATCCTCATAAGAAGGGCTTTCATTATATACCATTATGTTCATCATATCTTATAATTTACTACAAAAAAAATCATAAAATATGATGAAAAATGTAAAAAAAACCCACTTTTTCTAACTTTGACCTAAAATATAATTTACACAAATAAAATCATTAAAAAAGACCCCGTCTAAATAGTTTCTAAATGTTCTCCCGAGTTCAAAAATATGCATGTTTCCATATTTTTCAGTATTTTTTTGCCAGTTATGGGGCAAAAACCAAAAATAGTGTTTTTTGGTTTTTTCCTATATTGATCTTTTGACCCCAACCCGAACCCAAAATTTAACCCTAACACTAAATTTAACCTTTATAGGCTAATATAGCTAAATAACCTGTTTTTAATTAATTAAATACGTATTTTAAATTTTTTCCATTGCAATGCTACTAAACTACCACTAGGGGCAGTCAAGTAGCATATTCAGAGCGACGGAAGTGAAGTTACTTTCACTTCCGAAGCTCAGACCGGCAGAGGGCTTAGCCATATTGACGGAGCAGCATGCTCCGTCAATATGGCTCCCCACGATCGCTCCGTGGGGCGATCGTGGGGGTCCCAAAATAGAAATTTCGGTGCTGGCTATTGCCCCGATGTCGAGGCAATAGACCAGCACTGTTGAAGCGGTTTTCGCGATCGTTGATCGCGAAAACCGCTTCATTGACTGCAGGACGTGCCTGGCACGTCCTTTGTCGCAAGGGAGTTTCTCCCAGGACGTGCCTGGCACGTCCTTTGTCGGCAAGGGGTTAAATTGAATGTTGTATAAATTAATCATATCTGCGATATTTGTGATGTGTTTATATCTAGTTTATCTCTATTTGTTAATATACACTAAAGACTAATGACAAAGAAATTGACATCTGCATTTTTATTACATTTTATACAAACGAATAGCAGTTCCTTAATGGGTAAAATAAGTCTGAGATGCTCATCAATTATATAAATAGGGCAGACACACACAGCTGCTCCTGTGCATCTTGAGGAAGCCGACAGTTTACAGCAAAATGCTTAGTGCCTGTTCTCTTCTCCATTACCTTTTGACCACAGCCAGATTCCATATTTGCCACGGGACATTTCACAGTACTTTCTGTCTTGTTCATTTAGGCATATAGAGAAGCAGCGGTTCTGTCCGCATATTAACAGCCAGGTACACGAAGGTAGATGCCTTTTACTCTGCATCGCTTGTTACTCCTGATCATCCAACGGACACAGCATATCTGAGATTTTTGGTGCTGTTGAGCACATAGTGAGACACGTGGGTGCCTTTAATTAGGACTCACCACCAGTTCCGGTGAGCTGCTTTTGCATATCAGGAACATTTAATCATTCGTTATATGAGTGGTTTTATTGTTTAATTTATATTTAATGTTAGCAATACAGCTGTATGTTTTTAGATTTATTTTTGCAATTAGAATAAACATTGTAGGAGACTTCCGGGGGCGGAGCTACCTGTGATGGTCGCATCTCCGCATCTCTCCCGAGTGACATAGGGAAATAGAAATTAAAATTCAACTAAAAACTGAAACAGAAAAGGAAGGTCTTGGAAATGTAATGCACTTCTGTTTCAGACCTCTTAAAGAAAAGAAAACGGGAGTAATTGGTGAACAGACAATACCAAACTTGTCCCGGAGTCCGTATCGCCCGAGTGGCGGTAGCCGCTAACATCACACGGCACCTCTTACAAGGAACTAAAAGGAGTGGGCTGACAGCGGCCATTTTAACTTAACTAATACTGATTTCAAATAAATTGTATATAGAATTAGATTAACTTACTAAAACTTATATCTTAATAATACAAAAGGAACATTTTGCTACCTAGTACATGTAATTGCCAAATTGAAAGTTGATTTATTGAAAAAAAGAAAAAGTGGGAATATATACAGATGAACTGAGCTTTAATAATTTAATTGATTGTATGGGTAAACTAAATTTTGATAAATGATAGGAAACAAAATGAAACTCGTTTCTATAGTTCATCAACAATCACAACAAAAGAGTTAAAATACTTTGAAATAATAAATAATTTAGGTTGGAAAAGATACCATCAAGGGTGATTTGGAGTCTACTTGTTGCTTTGTATAAATGCTGAAAAAATAAAAAACAAAACAAAATTCATCCAGAATAACAAAGACAACTTGTTTAGCGCCAAAAAATAACGGCTGAATAACAACCAGCGGCCATCTTATATTGATTACAAACTATTAAATTTAGATTGATTTTATAGAGATATGTACATAGATTTTAATTATATATAAGAGTTATATAATAATATATAGTACTATAAGAGTCATGGTAAATAATATAATTAACTTTGTGTAATATACATGCTAAATATATATCTCAGATTCATTGCACATATATAGATGTATATATAATCTTTGTTAGACAAGTAGAAAATAAATTGATAAATATAATTAATTACCTGATTGATATACTTAAGAGCTAAATTATTGATAGATATAGGAAATTTCTTAACTTTTTTTTTTTAAATAAAAAAAAATAACTATTTAAAGGATTAACTATTACACATATATATATAGAATAACAATTTAAATAATATTATGTATTTAGTATTTTTGATATACAACATATATGATTTTACTAGCTTAAAATTAAAGCTGAATATATATGTACTTGACATTATATTAAATTATTTCTATAAGACAATTAATTTACTAGTGAATTTGAGAAATTCTATTAACTTAATAATATTTATATATTATTAATATATGCAAATTGAAACAAAACATAAAAAGATTAATATATAAAACATAGATTTGATGTTAAACTAATGTCTGTCCAATTTGAATGTAAGATCTTTTACATTGAATGATATGTAAAATCATTATCTCACTCCTGTTTGTCATCGGTTGCTAACATAGGGCTGTACCGGTAATCACAAATAAGCAAAAAATACATACAAGTGTTTATATTATTTTTATTTCCTTTTAATTTATCTTCGGCTATGGAGAATATACAAAAAAAAATCTAACACCAGAAACTCTGGAAAAATTAAGGATAATCAGTCACAAAAAACAAAATTTAAAGATTTTGATTTAGAATAATCATCAACATTAGAAAATAAGAATCCACAGAAAATAACATCTTCTTCTCAGCCTCTGAAACAGCAGAAGCAGTGGCAAAAATTCTATGGCCCCTTATAGATTCTAAATTTCACGAATTTTCGATGAAAGTTGAAGCCACACTGGCCCAAATATCAGAAAACACTTCTAAAATCGGTGATCTAGAACAGCGGATTAGTGATGTAGAAGACGCAGCTCTACAAACAAACAGAAAAGTTGAACAGCATACAATTTCAATCCAAACATTATTGGAAAAGGTCGAAGATCTGGAAAATCGTAGTCGTCGTAATAATTTACGTATTAGCAATATACCGGAGACAGTTAAAACACATCAACTTTCAACTATAATAAGAAACTGGCTGATTGAATCATTCCAACTACAGTATTCAGATACTCAACCACTTATAATGGAAAGAATACACAGAGTTGGTCTGGAACGCACAGAGTTAAATGCTCGTCCAAGACCAATCATTATAAAATTCCTGAATTTCCTCGATAAATAATTTTTTTTATCAGAATACAGAAAAATACCTGAAGTATTTTTTGAATCACACAAGGTACTGATTTTTCAGGATTACTCTGTTCAGGTATCAACAAAAAGACGAGAATTCACTCCGATTTGTAAACAACTCTATCAACAAAAAATAGAGTTGTAAAATTTACATTACAATATCCAGCAAAACTGAAAATAATAAAAAATGGTCAACCTCATTTTTTTTATAAAACCGGATGAGGCCCAAAAATTCATAACAAATTGGGAATCACAACCTACACGCTCACCTCGCAACCGATGAGAAACATGAGATATATCTTAAATTGTAAGATTACTAATACAGGATTACAAAATGTATTTGTTAAATAGAAGTTATTATAAGATGTCGATCGCAATATTTGAACACAAAGTCACTCATACTCTACTCCTTTCACAATTTCAACCAGAGTCTATACCCAAGTGCTGGGACAGGGATGAGACACAACTCCCAGTTTCATTACATTTCAATATTAATAAAAAATAAAAAATATGACATTGGTTTATCCAGTAACTACAACAAATCAAAACACATATACAACCCCAACGTTAATTAACATAGTTTCCTGGAATGTTAATGGTTTAAACAGTCTAATTAAGCGAAGATTAGTATTTAATCATCTTAAACATTTTAATCCCCATATAGTCATGTTGCAAGAAACACATTGGAAAAATCTAGACCATTCAACTTTAAAAAGCACATGGATAGGAAAATGTATATCAGCTCCCTATATAAGTAAATCAAGAGGAGTAGCTTTCCTACTTCATAAATCGCTTAACTATATAAATCACTCCACAATTCTTGATCCTGAAGGTAGATACATTATATTGGATATTACAGTAGAACAAAAAAGAATGTTATTGGTTAACATATACGTCTCAAATGTAAGTTATAATAATTTCTTTTGTAAATTGTATGATATACTCGCATATACTAATTTCACTGAAATTATTATGGGAGGAGACTTTAATTGTATACAAAACCCTATTATTGATAGATGGGGACCCGAAAGAATATCCCATATAAATACCCCAGAAGGATTGAAACTTATAAAACAAAATCTTCAATTAGTAGATCCCTGGAGAGTATTTCACCCAAAAGTTAAAGACTACACGCATTTATCAAATGTTCACCATACATCATCAAGAATAGACTATTTTTTAATATCACCTACATTTATCTCTCAAATTAAACAATGTCATATAAAAAATATAACTATCTCAGATCATGCCCCAAATACACTAATTCTTGATCTAAATATTAATAAAACATATAGTTAACACTGGTGTTACCCACAATACTTAACAAATTACCAATTTAAAACATACTTAGAACAAATCTGGGCCAATTATGTTGATGACAATAAAGAACATATAGAGCAACCTTTATTATTCTGGGAAACAGCAAAGGCAGTAATACGAGGACATATAATCTCTTATACAACTAAACAGAAAAGAGACTGGATCATAAAATTTAATAAATTAACACAAGAAGAGACAAATGAATATAATAAGTTCTTATCAAATCCTAGTGATATAAACAAACAGCAATATTTAGAGACTAAACGAATACTAAAAATCTTTCTTACTGCTAAAGCTCAATTCCAACTTGATTATACAAAAGCTAGATTCTTCCGATGGGGAAATAAATCTGGAAAACTTTTTGCGAATATGATCAAACCCATTAGACACCGATATAATATCACACATATACAAACAGGACAAGGACAAATAGAAACATCTCTGAAAAAAATAAATAAGGCATTCCACGAAACCAGATAATTTTAATTTGGGACTGGAGTTACTCAACAATGCAAAATTACCAAAATTAACAACACATAGGGAAATTTTAGAAGCAAAAATCACGGATAAAGAAATACAAAAAACAATATCTACTTTACATAACAACAAAACTCCCGGTCCGGATGGATACCCAGCTGAATTTTACAAACTTCTTAAACCTCACATTACAGATACTTTAGTATCATTATTTAATAAAATATTACAAGAAAACATTGATATCACAAAATTAACTACTTCCAGAACTATATTAATCTTAAAACCTGGAAAGGACTCGACTCTAATATCTTCATATCGTCCCATTACTCTTCTAGATCAAGATATAAAAATATTAGCCAAAATATATGCTAATCGTCTTCAATTAATACTTCCAGAAATTATAAGTCCACACCAATTGGGCTTTATAAGAGGCAGACACTCGGTCAAAGGGGTGAGAACAGCGATTGCCACTACCATACATGCACACAATAAACATATCTCTAGTCATAACACTCTTTTAAGTTTAGATGCAGAGAAAGCATTTGATCAAGTATCTTGGCACCACCTATTTCGAGTTAAAAAACACCAACATTTTGGACAAACATTTTTAACACTCATACGTCATCTATATAAAAATCCCACAACGGTTATCACTACAAATGGTCTAGATTCTCCCACAATAGTTATGCATCGAGGAGTGAGACAGGGATGCCCACTGTCTCCTCTATTATTTAATTTAGCATTGGATCCTCTTCTCAGAATAATACAAAATACAGATGAAATCATAGGAATACCAATAGATACACAACAACTTAAACTCTCTGCATTTGCTGATGATATTTTACTATATATCACAAAACCACAAACAGTTATTCCATATGTATTTAATTTATTGGACAAATATGGTACAATCACGGGATTCATTATAAACAAAACAAAATCTAAAGCACTTTATCTTTCTACCAAGAAAAAAATCCCAATTAAAATGCCAAAAATAGTTATACAATGGGAATTAAAATCACTCAAATATTTGGGAATAAATATCCCCAAAAATCTCACAGAGCTATATAATTTAAAATTTTAAACCTATAATAAAAACCTAATAACAAAAATACATAATTGGAAAAAACTCCCACTAACTTACACAGGTCGTATAGCATTAATAAAAATGATATCCTTTCCTAAATTGATAAACTTTACCATTATTAATTAAAGAAAAAGATAATAAAAATATTATAAAAGCATTTCGAAACTTTATCTGGTCTAATAAAAGACCTCAAATAGCACTTAACACCTACAACGAATAAAAACAGATCTAGGTCATAACCTGCCAATACCTAAAGACTATAACTTAGCAGCTTTATATCGTTATCCATTAAATTGGATCACTAACACTGATACATATTCAAATATCATCTTAGAGCAAAATTTTAGTCCCACAATTGCATTACAGGCAATATTACACATTCCACTTGCAAAACTTCCAAAACATATCCAAGATAATCCCCTATTAGCATCTACAATTAAAGCTTGGAAGATAGTGAGAATCCGGTGGGGTATGCAGTGGAGATTCTCTGTCTTTTACCCTTTCTGTAATAACCCATTATTCCAAAATGGTAACGCAACAAAACCCTTTCAAGAATGGAAGACTCAGAATATAAATAATCTAACAACTTTTATTAAACCGAATTCTACCTCCTTGATGAGTTTTACTGAATGTAGACAAAATTCACCACATTTGAATATTAAATGGTGCGAATATCTTCAAATCCAAGAATTTGCTAGAAACCAATTTCAAAAACTTAGACAAGCAGACTGGGATAACATTTTTGATAACAAAGCAAGATTATCAATGGAACCTATCATATGTACAAAACTAATATATAAAGAAATACATGAAGCAAACTTCACCAAAAACATCCCCAAAGGTATTAAAAAATACTTAACACATTTTTCCAATATAAACTTAAAAGACATAATAAAACAAACCATTATTACATGCAAAATAATTCCAACAGTGTCACTAAAATGCACCATAAAATTATTCATTATGCATATCTATCAACACATAGACAATATCTTATGGGCATTATTCCTTTAGACTCTTGTCAAAAATGTGGTCTAAATAGTGCAAGTTTAATACACAATTTTTGGTAATGCCCAGAAATTAGCACTTTTTGGAACAATGTCGAACAATTCCTAAACACAATTAAAATTCTGAATTATAAAATACAACCTGAAGAAGCTATCCTTGGAATAATTTTAAAGAAAATTTTTAGAATCATAAATATATCTATATTACGTATTACACTGGCTGTGGCCAGAAAATGTATATTACAACAATGGATACATAAAGAGGCACCAACAATGTCACTGTTTCAAACCAAAATATTATTCCTACTCAGAATGGATTGGCTGGAAGCTACTTTACATAAAGAAAGAGATACAGAAAATGTCTTTAAAAAATGGGAAAATTTCATTGATACACTAGATGACAATCATAAAAACCAAATACGAACAACATTCCTGGAGACAATGTGGCATTTTGCACAATTATTAAGTGGTAGAACACCATGTATATGATGGAAATAGTAAATATAACATTTGGTTAATTAATTCAATTACAAATTGATATATATAATAGAGTGACATAGACATAGTATTAGATATTAGATAACGATTACATAATATAGAATCATTTCAATATGATTTAATAGGGGAAGGGATGGGAAATCTGATGTTATAAATATACATTTCGTCTATAATAGTATAATTTATAAATGTAAAATAATTAAATAAATAATATTTAGTTGTTAATAGTAACATAGTAACATAGTAATTTAGGTTGAAAAAAGACACAAGTCCATCAAGTTCAACCCTTCTACCTATCATTACAGCTTTTGATCCAAAAGAAGGCAAAAAACCCCTAAGGAAGCTATTTCGAATTTTGCCTCCTGGGGGAAAAAATTCCTTCCTGACTCCAAGAGGCAATCAGATTTCTCCTTGGATCAATAAGCTCTTTTATTAATGCTTATTCTATTCTTAATAGCCCTGTATGTTCTGCTTTCCTAAAAAAGCATCCAAACCATTTTTAAATGCATCTATTGTGGTTGCTAGCACTACCTCTCTTGGCAGGGAGTTCCATAACTTTATTGTCCTAACCGTAAAGAATCCCTTCCTTTGCTGTCTATGAAATCTTTGCTCTTCCAGTCTGAGGAGGTAACCTCTTGTTCTTTGTACCTTTCTGTTAATGAACAGGTCACTGGAGAGCTCTTTATATTGGCCCTGCACATATTTATATAATGTTATCATATGCCCTCTGAGACGCCTTTTTTCTAACGTATATACATTCAATTTTTTAAGTCTCTCTTCATAACTAAGATCCTCCAAACCCCTTATTAATTTTGTAGCTCTCCTTTGCACTTTTTCTAGTTCCTTAATATCCTTTTTAAGGACTGGTGCCCAGAACTGTACTGCATATTCAAGGTGAGGTCTTACCATTGATTTGTAAAGAGGCAAGATGATATCCTCCTCCCGTGAATCTATACCTCGTTTTATACATGCCAATATCTTATTGGCCCTTGCAGCTGCTGACTGGCATTGGGCACTGTTGCCAAGTTTGTTGTCTATAATTATTCCTAAATCCTTTTCATTAGTAGTTTTTCCCAGGGAAAAAACATTTAACGTATATGTTGCTTTGTTATTATTTTTCCCATAATGCATAACTTTACATTTGTCTATATTGAACCTCATTTGCCACTTTACTGCCCAGTCCCCCACTCTGTCCAAATCTTCCTGTAAAGAAAAAACATCAAGATTAGTCTTTATTGCCTTACCTAATTTAGTGTCGTCCGCAAACACGGAGACATGGCTCTCAGCACAATGTGGCAGATCATTAATAAACAAATTAAAAAGAAGAGGGCCCAAAACAGACCCCTGAGGTACTCCGCTTAATACCTTTGTCCAATTTGAGGATTTTCCATTTACAACAACCCTTTGTGTTCTATCTTTTAGCCAATTTTCAATCCACATACACACATTTGCCCCCAAACCTATTTCTCTCAATTTGTAGAGTAACCTTTTGTGTGGAACTGTATCAAATGCTTTCGCAAAATCCAAATAGATCACATCAACTGCCACACCTAGATCTATATTTTTACTGACTTCTTCATAGAATGTTATTAAGTTTGTTTGACAAGACCTGTCTTTCACAAAACCATGTTGACTTTTACTAATTATATTCTGGTTCAAGATATATTCTTGAGTGTATACCTTTAGCAATCCTTCAAATAGTTTCCCCACTACAGATGTCAAGCTCACTGGCCTATAATTACCTGGCAGAGATTTTGATCCCTTTTTAAATATTGGAATGACATCCGCCTTTCGCCAGTCTGTTGGCACTGTACCTGAACTGAATGAATCCCTAAAGATCATAAATATTGGTCTGGCCAGAATTATGCTTAACTCTCTAAGGACCCTTGGGTGTATACCATCTGGTCCTGGGGCCTTGTCTATCTTAACAGAGTTTAATTGCTTAAGCACTTTTTCCTGTGTCAGCCAATCCCATGTTTGCGGCGAATGTCCCATAACTTCCTGTAGCAGGGGCTCGTCCATCTGCTCTTCCTTAGTGTAAACAGAAGAAAAAAAAGTATTTAAAATGTCTGCTTTCTCTCTGTCCTCACTTACCAAATTTCCCATTTGGGATAACAAGGGCCCAACATTTTCCCTCTTTAGCTTTTTTCCATTTATATATTTATAAAACATTTTGGGGTTAGTTTTACTCTCCTTGGCAACCCTTTTCTCATTTTCCAATTTAGCCATTTTAATTGCCTTTTTGCAGGCTTTGTTGGCATCTTTGTACTCAATAAATGATAATGCTGATCCCGTGTTTTTATAATGTTTGAATGCCATTTTCTTGTTTTGTATTTCCTGTTTCACGTTACCCGTAAGCCACATTGGTTTTGATTTGTGTCTTTTGCATTTGTTTCCCAAAGGTATATATTGGGATGTGTACTTTTGTAATGTGTGCTTAAAGGCATTCCACTTGTCTTCTGTGTTAAGTCCAGAAAACAATCGTTCCCAGTCTAAACGTTCAATCGATGCCCTTAGTCCATCAAAGTTAGCCCTTCTAAAATTAAGTGTTTTGGTGGCGTAGTTACCAATTTGCTTTTGTGCATTAATCTCAAATTAGACCATATTATGGTCACTATTCCCCAAGTGTTCTCTTATTTGGATGTTTGAGATAAGCTCCTCATTGTTTGTTATTACCAAATCCAGACAGGCATCCATTCCAGTTGGGGTGTCTACTAATTGTGCCATAAATTTGTTATTAAGCAGGTTCAGAAACTTGCTGCCCCTAGCTGAACTAGTTGTGCCACACTTCCAATCTATATCTGGGTAATTAAAATCTCCCATGATTAGAACTTCATTCATATTTGCAGCCTTTTCAATTTGTAATAAAAGCTGATCTTCTCCATCAATGCTAATATTTGGTGGCTTGTAGCATACACCTACAAGTAATGTGCGATTCTTTTTAGCATCTAAGCTAATCTCCACTCACAGTGTCTCCACATCAGTTCCAGTCACATCATGTACACCTTCTTTAATACTGGGATTTAATTTAGGATTTACATACAGACAAATCCCTCCCCCTTTTCTATTTACTCTGTCCTTTCTAAAAAGTGAGTAGCCTTGTAAATTAACTGACCAGTAGTGGGTCTCATCCCACCACGTTTCTGTGATTACGATTAAATCATACTGTTCAGCACTTACCAGTATCTCCAGCTCACCCATTTTGTTTGTCAAGCTTCTTGCATTTGCTAAAAGACATTTAAGATGTCTTTATTACCCATTTTCTGTTTAGTTGACAAACACTTAATGTGTGCAGGTTTAATTATATGGACCTCCCTTTGGTCTATGTTAACCCCACCACTGCTTTCCTCCTCCTCTACCATAGCTATACCCACCTTCCAATCTACCCTAACTACCATTGCTTCATTTTGATCTTGACCCTCCCCCCCCCCAGAGCTTAGTTTAAAAGCTCATCTAATCCTCTAGCCATCCTCGCCCCTAATACTGCAGCCCATCACGTCCAAAGAGTCTGTAGCCGACTGCAAAGTCTGCCCAGTGCTCAGTTATACATGAAATTCTGTAAATTTCATGAGAAGTTATATATGCTGATATATTTATTAGTATTTTGATTATATATGTAACGTATTTGAACTAATTTGAAAATGTAAGATAAGATATGTATGATACAATGTTAAAATATACATAAAAACTTGAAATAAGATTTGAAAAAAAAAAAAGAATAAACTTTTCTTATTTACATTCCATTTCCTACTTCCATATATACATTTTTTTGGATACAGATAACACTATGAGATACATTTGTTGTTATTTTCTCTTCATGTGATTTCTGAAATTGATTTCAATTGAAGCTCTCTTCCTTGAGACAACAGTGAAATTTTGATTTATTAAGTATACATATATATTTGATTCTTTTGATATATTCACTTATACTTTTCACGTTATTTATTCACTTTTTTTTAAATTACTTTAACACTCCAGTTTATTATTCTATTGGTGGTACATTTTTTGTGGCAACAAAGATGATAATTGTGAGACGGTAGAATAAAGATGTACCAGAGTGGCAACTTCAAACCGATATCAAAGAAAACTGATTTCCTGTTTAATAGTTTTTAAGACCCATGTTTGCATATGAAGAATGCTTTTATGCTCAGGCGAAAAAAAACATATTAAAACAATGCTCATTAGGTCTTGTGGTCTGTAACAGATTACACAGGAGTGGCTAATTCTTAATATTTCCGCCTGAAGCTCAGAGAGGTAATGTGATACACCTGGGGTTAATTGCCTAATTAAGCAGAGGTTACAGATTGGGAACACAAAACAGCTCTGGTATACAAATATTTGTATACCAGCCCCACAGCATTGCCTCATTACCATGTAGAAAACCATGTATTTTAAAGCACGTTTGAAGAGGGAATTATTTATTAGGAAAGACTGGTATTTAGCATACAAAAAGGCAGGCACTCAAAAATATGTTTCCTTTTTATTCTTGGTCCTTGGACCATTTAAAAACAAATTGCATCAAAATTAACAATTAAAAGGTAATGCTCAGCAAACAGAGTAGAAGTAAACTAGGGGAACACTTAATGCGTTTCACACATCCGTGCGTTATCAAAAGCAATTTGAGTGCCTGCCTTTTTGTATTCTGTGTCTTGGAGCTTTTGGAGAGTTTCACAGGTGTGAGCACTGGTCCAAAGAGCACTATATTAATGATCTACAGAAGTGCTTCGCAAACCTGTCCTCAGGACCCCCCAACGGTCCAGGATTTAGGGATTACCCAGTTGTATTTAATTAAGAATATGTATACCAGGGCATTGTGTGCGACATAAACTTTGAACATACTGGGTGGCTATATTGACTTACCCCAGCATCCAGATTGCACTGACATGACTTGTCATGGGTCTTGGGTTCCTGGATGTGCAATGTGGGTGATGAGGCATATACTGGTGTACTGGGGTGAGTCCTAGATGTGCAATGTGGGAATACATTGGCAAGTTTGGGGATGACTGACGAGTCTGAGAGCCAAATGGCATGCATTGACAAGTCTCAGGGGCAGATTGGCACATAAAAGGAACATAAAAGGAAATAGAAACAATAATTGCATTTGTTTCAATTATGAAAAACAGATTACATGTGTATTATGTGGTGCAGAACCAGAAAATGTCAACATTGCTATCAAACTACTACAAAAAGCAGGCCTTCAAAGATGGATGGAACCCCAGAGAGCATCAATTAAAAACACTAGAACCATAAAGCGTAACACATCCCTTGGCCCTGACGGCTTTGCAGCAAACTTCTCTGACCACTTAGCATCTTACCTGAAAGATCTGTACAATAGTATTTTTCATGGAGAAAGCCAATGCCTGCATTATACTAGTTCTAAATCCTAACAATAACCCATCCCAGATTATATCATATAGACCAATAACCTTGAAGAAGGTGTCTGCTCTCTCTACGCAGGTGTCAAGTATCAGCAGATCTTGAAAGGTACAATTGGTGCAGTTTCCGTTTCTCTTGGGGCATTTGGTGTTTGCCTGAAGGGAGATGCCTATGGGGAAGGCGTTTTGCCACACGGGTCACCAGGCAGATGAAGGATGACCTTGCAGTACGGAGCTCTTTTTTGTGTACTTACAATGGGTATACATGTTGGCAGGAGGCATACGTTTTTAACTCAGACCTGGAGCTTTTTACAGATGGTTCAGTGTCAGGAGGCTTCGGGGCGTACTTCCGACGGGCTTGGTGCGTGGAGTCTTGGCCGACAGAGTGGTTTTCAGATGAGTCGGAGCTCTTGCAAAATCTTACGTTTCTCAAGCTATTTCCTTTGTGGTGGCGGTAGAGCTTTGGGCTGACGACGTGACAATTCGGTGGTTGGGACAACATGAGTGTGGTTCATGTAATCTGGCATTCCCCTTCTTGCTCGCTCCTAGTTTTGGCTTTGTGACATCTTGTGTTGCTGTGTCTGCCGCACAACATATGGTTGAAGGCAAAACACATGCTGGGTACGCTCAATGGCATTGCTGACTCCCTGTCTCGTCAGGTGCCCGTGGAAGTTTTGGAGCCTTGCTTTCAGGGGTCTGCAGATGCTAGTGCAGGATTCGGTTTCGCTGCAGACTTGGAACTCATATCTGGAGGTGTGGAATAGCTGGGAAACGTGGCTGTGCAGGAGTCCGACTGTCAGGATCATAGAAGTAGGCTGTTGTCCACGTTGGTATATTTGTCAAGGCTACGGGAGTCCGGCATTTCAGGTGCTTCTGCAGAACGTCACTTGTCAGCGCTGTAATACTTGTTTAAATTAATGGGCTGGTGGAACATTTCAAAGGAGTTTATGTTTAAGCAGATAATTATGGGCTGTAAAAGAGGAAGGCATTCAGATGTGTCGGCCAATCTGGGTTGAGTTATTATGGGCCGTTGGTAGCAGTTTTGGGTGAGGTACGTCCCTCAGCATTGGATGAACATGTTGTGCGTTTGCTGTAGCATTTTGGGGAGCAGTTCAGTAAGTTGGTGGCGCCTAAGGTGACAGTGTAGCCTCACTGTCTCACTGTTGAGAAGCTTGCTTCAGACCTCGCCGAGTTGTTCGAAGAATATTTCGGTCCCCATTTTGTAAAACCTGATAAGAAAATTATTTAATGATAGAATGTTGGGGCTCGGTTCCAGGCTTCAGGGTTAATTGGGAAATCTGAGGGCTTATATTTGAGCAATTCGACTCAGCCACCTGGGCTACAGCTGCTTGGCATTACCTGAGCAACACACCACATCATTTATCTTGGTATTAAACTTCATAATAAACTACCCCAGCTCTATATTGTTAACATTGTGCCTGCCATACAATCATGGTAATGTAAATTAAAGGCATCAACATCCCTACATCTAACTTTCTCAGGGAGAATAACGCTTTCAAAATGGTTAGCTTCCCCTAAATACTCTACTACATACAGGTCTGACCGATTGTTATCACAAAACCAAATATAAAACACATCAAGGCATTTTTTTACCAAATCCATATGGGTGCAAAGAGCTAAATCACAACTGGGTCTTAAGGTTCCAGATATTCAAAATTATAATTTAGCAGCCTTATAGAGATTTGCTTGACTACAGAAGCCCCTCTACACTGACACAGCCAAAGACCAAGTGAGCCCATATCTCAATTACATCCCTAATACGTTATGACTTATGTCAATTTAAAATGTACTTCTGGACCATTCTGAATATACAGGGTTAGGATATACCACTAACTTCTGGTCAGTTGAGCTGTGCTGCCATTTAATTGTCACTATGGTGCCTGGTTGGAAACTATTTCCAAAATTCAATTTATCCGTCCACTGATGCGAGCATATATAGAGAGAACAAGCAGAGTTTTGGGGGGAAAAAATAATGAGGGGAAAAAGGAGGAATGTTTATTATTTAACATATCCAAGGTAGAGAATATGAATAGGAATGAACTTTTCACCTATGAGCTAAAAAGTGATACAAAAACCCATTCAGATCTCTTAAAAAATTGTCAGAAAACAATGGAACAAGTTTACATTTTTAGCAGGATTTTCCAACATTCTTGTGTATATTGGCAGTTCCATAATGTACCTTTCTCTTATCATTTTTTGGGGCATGATGCTTTTGGTTTCAGTCCTTATCCATATTTAAAAGCTTTACATGGTAGGAACTCGTGGCGAGAGGTGCAGATAAGATTATGTGAATTAAACACATTTTTTGGTGTTAAAATTACTAATTGCACAGGCTGGGGAAATCTTTTTTATATCGAGTGTTAATTGTGTTTTGGTCAACACTGTTCCTTGTTGTCTTCCAGTACCAAAGCCCCATAAGTTTTTGTCTGTAAGGCTGTATGTCTTTTATGGATTTACAATAAAGGAAAATTTTCCCTCTGCAAGCTTGTTGCTGTTGTAGCAAGTTAAAATATAATTTGTCCATAGATTCCGACAAACACAGGTAAATATGTGAATTACTAGACAATCTCTTTATTTTTTAACATGATCACCTAAAATACACACCTCTAAGGAAAGAGTATAATAACATTTACGAAACATCAGCAACTGCACAAAAGGTCATGGCTTACAAGAACACATCTCAAAGCGTGTAGCTCAAGTCCACAGCCTTGGCCTTTGTGAGAAATGAAACAATAAGCAAGCACTGTATTAGAAAAATACAGAAAACATAACGTTTTCCCTTAAGCTTTTCTAAAGAGCATTTACTTTCTTAAGAGCTACTCTTGTTGACATTTAACTAGACTTTTGTGAAGTCTTACAATAGGGGTCACAATATCTTCCCAATTAGTAACAAATAAAAGAAAATCCAGAGATTAGGAGGCAAAGGTGGGAATGAACGCTAAATAATTATATAAATCATGAACAATTGGCTTACATCAGGCGGGTCATACACAGTAGTTCACATTCTATATTTTGCACAGAGAATCTAACAATGTATCAAACCACATATATTGTATAGACAATTAGAAATGCATCATTGTCTACAGACTATAGAAAGAACAGGATTTTTTTTCTACCGTAACATATTATTGGAACCAATTAATTTTGCTCTGAATCTCAGTATTCAGTATTCATTTATTTAACGTTTGAAAATGTATTTTGATTCAAGATGGAAGTTGCATCATAAAGCTTGCAAATGGTTAGAAAAAGAATCAGGAAAAAAAAATTACAATGGGGTACTATTTTGGACTGCTTACAAATTTTGCAAATGTAATTAAAAAGCCATGAATCTAAATCCTCCTTTCAGAACATAATCAAAATTTTGTCAACATATATTTGTGGGAGTGGGGTTTTGAAGGTTGTGGTAATGGATTACGTTACATGTTAGAGTTATTAATCTCTATGCAGCAATGGGAGACGGAAAAGGATAGAGTTCTTTCGAAATCCACATTTATGTTTTATGAGCAGGGAATCTATATATGTTTTGAGTCATTTTAACCTTTTTTTTTTTATAGAAGAAAAAGATAGGGAAGGAATGGGAGTAAAAGGTGGGAATGTGGATGACCAGGAAAACAGCTAAAATATTATTCAAGATATTGGTCTGGCAGATACTGTTAGTTTCAGTAGAGGTAATAGAAATTTGTTTACCGTTTTTTACTGAAAATGGAAATGTCAAATCACGGACTGAGTTTTGTTTTGTCTCTACTTAGTGAAAGAATGTATAAATGTACTAATGCCATTTACAGCTCATGTATGTTTGACAAGTAAGGTGAGTTTCAAGCTGAAAGTAGAATTTGTAAGAGGTTATTTTGCTGGAAGATGAAAATGTTAGAATATAGTTTATTGGTATAAAAGATGGAAAGAAAAGGAAAAATGTTCCAAAAATGTGGTTGAATCTTGGAAATGGAGCTCGTTTAAATTTAAAAAGTTATTCACTAAAAAGACATATGAATAAAAAAAAAAAACAATGATAGAGATTTGATTATTTGTATGATTTGCACTCACCAGTTATGAAAGGACATGCATTTCTGAAAAGGTACTGGATGGGAAGTAGGCAGCAAGTCTGATGAAGCAAGGGAATGCGTAAAGAAATGTACGGATAACAAAGGGAGAAAAATAATGTTTCACACAAGAATAGATGTGGATAAAAGTAGAATAGGTTGAAAAGGGCACTTGCTTTTTCTTTAAGAAAGGATATAGAGGAAACGAAGAATTAAGTGTTAAGAATGAGGTAGGAGATTTAGTGAAAGAGAAAGAAAAAAGTGTTGAATGAGGTTTGGATGTCATACAAATGTATGAAGAAAGATGTATGTTTAAAGAGAGAAGTGTTGAGTCCTATTGAGAAGATGTTAATGTCAGATACAGTTTGTTAGTGAGGCATGTATGCAATAAGGAAATAAAAGAAGTGAGAGGATTAAAAACAATAAGGTATTCAGAGTTATTATTTACCTGTAGAATTCTATTGCGTGTTTTGGGAAGTGATTTTTTTGTAAGTGTATAAACTGATATTAGAAATGAAAAAATGTGTCTGGGTCACAGAGAGCGGGTGCTGTTTTACCGATTCAAAAATTAGAAAAATAATTGGCAACCTTTATTGAATGTGGATTATAAGGTCATTGGGAAACTTTTGGCAAATATAATGAAGAATGTAGTTGAGAGTTTGGTGAGTTTGGAGGGATGCCAGACTTACTGAATATAGAAAAACACTTTGGAAATGTTGGGTGTCCTGAGTAATGAAGAACGGATGGATTCTTATATTTTAGAGGCATGTGATATTACATCATTATATACAAATATTTCACAAGAAAGGGGATTAGTAGCAGTTAGTTTTGTTTCTGGAGGAGACTAAATGGGGAATTAAATTAACCAGACAGTACAGTGCCAATAAGGTGAACATTTTAGACCTTCATATATAAGTAGAAAATTACACTACTTATACAAAAATCTATTTTAAAAAGGTGGACATTAATAGTTACATCCTCTTCTAGTGGGCATTACAGTCCCTGGCTAATTAGTATTCATGAAGGCCAATTAACCAGGATCAAACGTAACTGTAGTGATATAAAATTATGAAGTGTTTCAGGATGTACAAGTCATATAGCGTGAATCACAAATAAGAATAAAAATAAAGATAAATTAACTGATAACATTTATTTGGTGCTAGATTACAATAAACAGCATAAACAACTAGATGGCACAATTCGAAAAACCTTGGGATCTGCTTTTTGAGGATGAAGAATCACATAATATCTTCCCCGTAACCCATGCATTGTTTTTAGAGGGTCACAGAATTTGAGAAATACCTGGTTCAATGTGGATAATCAACCTAGGACTCCTGAGCCCTTTTTAAACTGGGGTAAAGGATTTTTAAAATGTGGCTATCCTTTCCCTTTCCTTTATTTGTAGGTCCCAGTTCCAGTGCAAAAGTGCCTATGGTTTACAGCAATAATTTTTTCATGCGGATAAAGTAAAAAGAGTAAATACCAAAAAGACAATACACAAGAAGAAGTAAAACTAATACTCTCCTGTACAATACCTGCAAGGATTTCCTCAGATTTCAAAACCACACTGGTATGCAAAATGCATTCAGAATCTTGCACTGGAGGTCTCCATAGAGATATGGGTGGACATATAGGAAAACATAAAAAAGGGGGAGAGGGGGATACGAAAGTGTAGCACTGTGTATGATAAATAGCAAAGAGTAATTTATTCTGAATACACTCCCAAAAAATAAATGCACAGAGGGCCAGCTCTAGTGCAATGACAGCATAAAATACAGGAGGGGTTACCCCAACAGTAATGAAGTTTCCTACAACCGTCAAACTGGACCTGGAACTAAGTTAAAATCCAGATGAGAAGGTATATAAAAATTAAGGTTGTAGATAAAACTGTTATCCAATATAAATAAGAATATAATAAAACAAGACACCCTGGCTCAACACGTTTCGTCTGAATAGTCAGATGTCATCAGGAGCTGGGTGAAAAGTGAACTCTACATCAGTGCTATAAATATACATATATATCCCCCTTCCCTCCCATTGTCCAATCCCGTCCAGTTGTTTAATTGTGATAAATCGTTCCACCGTGGTTAATACAACGTCTCAGTTTCCAAAGCGCATGCGCGCACTTTGATAGACGTCATCACTTCTAATGCGTTGAATGTTTTCGACAGAAAAAAGTTGTTGTTTGGAATGCGCATGTGTTTAAACTAAATAGTTCATAGTCGAAAACCATTGAATTTTTTCAATGGATTTCGACTATGAACTATTTTGTTTAAACGCATGCGCATTCAGAACAACGAATGGTTTGCGTGGTTTGTAAGCCGTGCCGTGGGTGGTGTTATGGATGGGGTACTCCGCAGGCACATTTAGGCATTTGTTTACAGTTTTGCTGATGTAGTGTGTAGATAATTTTGGGGCATTTTTTGTTCTCTACGTGCACAACGAAGGCAGTGTTCGGGTGATACAGTCCTTTGATATAGATTTTTTGCATGTACAATCGGCTTATAGCTCTAGTGTGGAAGGATCTTGAGCTGATAATATGCAATGAGCAGTGTTTCTGGAACATTTACATTTATAGGAGCAGTGACTCCTACCAGTTTAAGAAGTCTCACTCAACTGCGGGTCATTTTGATGCAAATGAATGTTGTATTATTACAGATGAATATCTGTTTTTTATGCTTTGTAGCAAAGGAGACCATTATTATTAGAGCCCTAACCACTTAGCTTTTTTTTTTTTTTTTTTAGATGGAACATTTATTGCATATCAGCATATCTAAGACCCCTTTGATTTTTTTTGCTATATGCACCTTATAGATTTATTGACCAGTTGTTTATATTTGGCTTCATTTTGTCTGACTGCAGTACAGATTCATTATTGTCTGCCCCTTTGATGTGGTGCAGCTGATTGACATTTGCATCTTTCTTTTAATTGAGTCCTGATGTTAAACATGTGCACGTATTTATCATTCTGTACCTTGCAGGTTGCTGAATTTGTATGTTTTATATATATATATTGCAGTATCTGTATTTGATTTGTAGATAGTGAGGTAATTAATATTTTTTGATACTTCCTGACTCAAGGTTTACCTTGGATCCAAATAAATTATATATTCTTAATTCTTATCCCAGGACTGTTAATTCTACTTATCTGAGCAATGATTGAAGAATTCAAGCCACAGACAAACCTCAGTAAACAGGATACCTTTCAAATTCACTCTTCATTTCCCTTGCATGCCTACAATCTCCAGAGTTTACTGCTTAACTAACAGAGCTGAACTTTGATTACTTTATGATAATCACTAATAAGCCTTCTCACAAAAATCTCACACATATTAACAAGGGTAGAACTAAAACTTTTTTCACCGTTAATAGCCATGAGAAATTGTTTGACTTCTATTTCAATTATATATTTGTGTTAAGTAATATAACAAGACCAAAAAACTAATGAGTTAAAACAGGATTCTAATCAAATTGGAATTATGTGTTATAAAACTCATTTACAATGATTTTCAATGAAAGAAAATGACTTCAAGTTTTGAAAGGACATGCATTTTTGAAAAAGGTGTTTTTTTTATGAAGGTCAGTCTATATATAGATTTCTCCAATAAATAATGCATTCCTGAACAACAAACAAGATGAGCATCAACAGAACTGTAACACTACAGTTACATCCCTAGTTATCCCTTTAGATTAGGTTAACAGTCATAAGGAATTCTGTATAGACCTGTGCCTGTAAGAAAGAGGAAAGCATGGAATATAAAGAAAGAAAATGAGAAAGAGTGGAACAGCTGCGGAAACCACCAAGGAAGGGCATTCCCAAAGCCCTACTGAGAGTATGGCAGAATTGCGACAAATTGGTCACACCACTAAAAAGTAAAGGACATAGGTCTAAGAGATCAGCATAATGTTAATAATAACGATACATAAAATATGAATTAAGAAACAGTTGTTACAAGTAGCATAGGTTTGTAGTGCCTCATAGTTTAGATATTCCAAGCATTAGACTAGATGCTGATGCACAGGTGACAAAAGGAAACCTGGATCGGTGGAGGCACCAGAGATGACTCACAGAAGCTCTTTGGCTCATGTTGAAGTTTGTTCGACCATCAGTTGGGTAATATGAACACAATAGAGTTGTTTCTGTGCAAGACTAATTTACTTGATATAGCCTATCTGACCGGTTTTAAATGGTGTATGTGAATTCTCTTTGCTCAATTGCAAGATCAATCCCTTACAACTATGGGTGGTAACTTAAAGGAAGAACAAATGAGCAGCACTCATGAATGCAATGCCAATTGTATAGCCGACATAAGGGGATCATCTATCTGGAGAAATGTTTTATTGCCGGCTTTGGTGTCCCGTTAAGTCGGAAACAACACATTTAGCAGTTAGCATTGTAATCATGAGTGCTGCTTATTGATCTTCCTCCTTCTGCTTCACTTCATCCATGATTAAGTACTTGAAAGTTCAAGACACTACCTGTCGTGGAAGCCTTAATTCTTATACCAGTACAGTTAATTCTACTTTCTGGTTCCCGTTTTCCCCCCCTCCTTTTTAGTGGGAATGTTATTTCTTTTTTTATTGCATTAGTTAGTTAGGTATGCAATTGATTAGGATTAGTGGGTTAGTGTTTTTCAATGATTTTTTTTTTTCATTTACTGAATCTGAAAGTGACAGTACAAGGGGATCTGCTGTCAGCCCACAAACCCCACAAAGAAAGCTTACAGAGTCAATCCCTGATGAAAATCCATGGGATCACATCATACCTCAATCATGCATTCTGCATGATTATTAAGTATGCCCCATTGGAGATCCTGCAAAACAATATCTCAAACTTAAGTTTAAGGGGAAGGAAACAATGTAGGGAGAAGAAAAAACCAGATTTACTGAGTGAAGATAAATTGAAAACCTGACCAACTCACGGTGGACTTCAACCTAACTAGTAGAGAAGCCTATAATATCGTTAGGATAGGATACTACATAAAAGCTCAGGGTCTTTTGAATATCGAAAATACCGTACAATGGAAGATCATTGATATGTGTAATAATAAGAATAGTGTTGTTTTGTGGTGTTTAGGGTGTCCTGTCTGCTTGTATTGTTATGACTGACATAGTAGATACTTGAGGGGTGTACACTGGTACTTTGAGATTCATAAATATATATGAGGAGGCGCATAGGCTGGTAGGAATGTCTCTGGAATGAATCTACAAGCATAGCTACCTCTGTATCGTTGTGAATTTTAGAATGGTTTGGTGTCCTCTTAATTGTATTTATTCATTCATATTGTGCAGCATTGTAAGTCTTTTGGATATGCATAAGGGAAAAAAAGAAAGGGGAAAAGAAAGAGAAAAATGTATATTAGATGATAAAAGAAAATACAAATAAGCATGATCTGATAACACTTGAAAGGGATAAATATATAAACCCAAAACTATGTGTTCTGGAATCTGAGTGTCAGTCAAAAGATAAAAAAGAAAAAACAATCGTGAATTCAGCTATTTAGATTAAAGTCAATTCGATTTTCATGATTCAAAAAAAGAGTTGCCCTCTTTTAGGTACAGTTGGCCCAGGTACGTTTAGGTCCATTCGAAGTGGAGAAGCCTATTCATTATGGGGCAACGATTAGGTACTCTTAATAGCTATTCCTGTTACTATCTGTTACTGTGTGTTACCACAGTAGTAACAAGGTAGTAGAGAAATGTATTGCTAGTTTACATTCATGTTTGTCGTACCATGGGGGGATTATTATTATTATTGTGAAGGTTAGTCGTATCTAGCGACACAGCTAGGTATCCGGAAAGTATGTATGTATAGGCCATTACAGGCATCTAGGTTTCAGTATACAGTTACCTCCACGTTGGAGGCCACGTCTCTCGAATATTAGATCAAGCATGTTAGCTAGGCCTCCCATACTTTACACTCCCTGCTCTAGCGCAGAGCCAATCATCTGTTTAAGTCAAGTTGAAATTTGCTCTATCGCAGAGCATGTAAATAACGGTGGGAGGGGTTGGCAACACAGCTCTAATGCAGAGCCCTGTTATTCCAGGGTTGACTCACGCTTAAGACATTCTAAAATACAAAATAAGGCCTACATGCATTAAGTATCAGACCAAGAGGAAGAATTTCACTCCCACAGTCACCCACTCTGCCATTGGAAGTCTCGGCATCACCATCGCTGAGAGCCTGGACAATCCCAAAATTAACCACAAAAGATATGCTCACTTCTCTGGTTTCATCGGCAGTGTCCGTTCAAAATAGATTGGATAATCTAGAAGCTCGACCTTCAGCGGCAGGACCAAATCCCTTCCAGGTTTCTCAAGGCCCATCCACTTCACAAATAGTATCCGGGGGTCCCATGGGGGGTAAGTATGTTTACCACTAGGTCAACTTCTATTACCCCAGCCCATTTCATTCAAGGTAATCTCAGGAGAGATGTGAATCTGGTATATCTCCTTATCAGTACACATGATTTGGCAAATGATGCCTTTTCTTGTGGTGAAGTGTCGGTGATGTTAAAGGTCAAAGATCCTAGGTTGGCTAAAACGTTAACCATCTCTGATAGAAGAGAAGAGTTGGACCATTATTTGTTGAAAGTAGTCAAACTAAGACACAAGTATGGAGGCTACGCCTTTTTCGATTATCATAGATCCTTTTCTGCAAAGGCAACAGCCGCATTGGCGCAATTTAATAATGTTACCAATTGGAGGCAAAGAGATACGGAACTATTTTGCAGGGATTAAAACACCCACTTGTACCACATCAATCTACGGCACATTCAGCCGGGTTTTGTCCATCTAGCAATTGTGCCCCCTCCACCAGTTCCGTAGGACTGGCAATGGATACAGCACTAGGATCACTCCCGACTAGTGCCAAGACTCATGACCGATTGGGGAGACCCATTTTTTCCTGGGTAGATCGCAGATCTGCAATAATTTCAGTACTACTGGTTGTGATTTTAGCTTGTGGAGGTTACTGCATGTATGCACGGGCTGTCAAAGGGCACACCCAAAAACAATGTGTCAACTAAATTGTTCCTCGCAGCAATGACTATCCCCTGTAAAGGTCGACTGCCTGAAAGACAAATTATAGGTTCATCCAGCTCCAGAACTTGTAGAATTTTTGATTACAGGTTTTTCCTCGAGTTTCCATACACGGTTGGTTGCACTTCCCTAATACACATTAGAATGTCCCAATTTAAAATCAGCTTTAACAGACCAAGAGGCAGTTGACCTGCTCCTTTCACAGGAATTGTCCAAAGGGTACATAATGGGTCCATTTGACAACCCCCCCCCCCCCCCCCATTCCCAGTTTGGAGAGTCAATCCTATATATTGGTAGCGGTTGGGAAATATTAAAAAAAAAAGTGACTTATTTTTCATTTATCAGCACCGTACAATTCAGTTTTACCCAGCATAAACTCACTCATTCCAGCGGAAGAATTCGTCTTCGCTTCTATATACAATGCCATCCAAGAGATTGGACGCACAGGGGTAGGTGCACAATTATCCAAAGCAGACATCATAGACGCTTTCAAACTGCTACCAATCGACCAAGAATTATGGCACTAAAATGGCAACTAAATCTATTAGTATAAGTGGCAAGATAGCTTGGGACCTAATCATCCCATTAATAAATAAGGCATACCACCTATACGTGGACAATTATTACACCAGCACTGATTTATTTAAAAATCTGTACTGCCTGGAAACACGACTATGGGATGCTCAGAAAAATTATTACCCCAGCAGATGGTTTACCTAAGGCAAAGGTGTTGAAACATCCCCTTTAAGGACAGATGAAACACTGGCCATTAGGTACACAGACAAAAATGACATGTACATGCTTTTAACAACCCATGATGAAAGCACAGTGTCATAATGCAAATTGCCATGTACAATTCATAGATTTTGTATGACAAAAAAATAGGTTACAGGGAGGACATATAGCTTCTTAGAGTACCAAATCATTCCATAGCAGTCAATCATTCCTATTGGAGCAGCCCCCTACGCCTGCAATATAGGAGCATAAGAAATGGATGAGCAATCCAAATGCAGTCTCAAGCTAGGTACAAAAATATCAACAGACACCTGCTGCTATGCATATGGGGCTTTTTTGTAATCTGAATATGTAATTGAACACATTTTGTGGGCTTTGTCTTTAGTAGCATATAAGCTCAAGAAATCCTAAGCAACAAAGCAGCATAAACAAAAAATAAAATGCTGGAAAAAAAACAAGTTTGGTAAACATTTGGGCCAAAATGGCAGTATGAATTTCTAAAAGGACACCAAATAAATTACCATGGGTTTCTACTTCTCAAAAATATATGGTTTGATGGGTGTAAATTGAATAGAAAAAAAGAGAGGTAGCAAAAAATGGCACTCTCGAGATGGTAAGTGTAAAAACTAGTAATTTTAATTGGAATGAAAAAATATCCAGTATAACAGTGGTAAATCACAGCAGAGGATAAGGATGCAAAATAAAGAGGTGAGGACAGGATTGATGCGTTTCGCGCTTCTAGCGCTTAGTCAACAGTGTGGGTGAATTTAAATAATGCACCAAAAGAGTGATGTCACAAGTGGGTGGTTGTATTCATTCACAGAAACCCTTAATTGAAAAGTTACAATGAATGTGGGTTGGTTAGATAATTGGGTGTGTGAAGAGGAAACAACCACACCTCAAGTGAATGATACAATATAAATAAAGAAGTAGTGACTTAATGGTGCTTTAAGTGTGTCTGGACTGTTACTATTTAAAAACAAAGTGGACATAGATAGGAGGAACATAGTTTAATTAATAGACGACAAAATAGGTTGTATTTTGTACATTTTTTGAACTAGACAAAGAGTTATATATAGCAAAAAATGAAAATATTTAGAAACTGTATCAGATATCCTTTTGAATATATTACTGCATAAGTCTCTGTTTATAAACTGATAGAGGTTTCATATGGAGGCTAAGATAAATATGAATAGTAATGATAATGTACAATATGAATTGGTTAAAATAAAGCAAGATTAGTATATTTGTAGATATATAGAGAGATATACAGCAGTTGGGAACCAGGAGAGGGGAATGAGCTAAAGGATGTAGTTGAAAAAGGGGGGAGGGGGGAAGAGAAGGAAAGAAGAATAGGGACAAGAATTAAATAGGTGTGACAAGTCAGTGTGAGAGTGAAAGATGTAGGGGGGGGGGGTGAAGAAGGAAAAAAATAGAGACAAAAGTGAAGTGAATGTGAAGTGAAACACTGTTTATCTGCATAAAATATAACCTCTGTAAAACACAACCCTTTCTCCGTTTACATCTTAAAGTGGAACGCGCACCAATAGCCTATTATACAGATGGTTCATGATTTGTATCATATAACTGCTACACAAAACGGTGGGAAATTACCTTGTGAAATACAACTACTGATACAAGCATTTCACTATAATATCCAGATGAAAGACTGTTTATCTGCATAAAATAAAATATAACCTCTGTAAAATACAAACTTTGAACAGACTCATATACAAGCAGGGTGTGTATATTATCACAGCATCTTTGTGAAAAACTTCCCACTTTAACCTTGATTTAACACTGTCATATAACACACGGTATAACAACCAACTAATCTGTATTCATGGACCTCAGATCACTTTTTTAACCATAATGGATGACTTAGAAACACTTCAGGTCCGATTAGGGAAAGCAAATCAGATTTTCTCGGGCATTGAAAAGGGGGACTATACTAATCTGGACATTAAATCCCACTTTCGTGATCTAACGAATAAAACAATTAAAGAAATCAAATTATGGTGGGACCTAATCAGTCTAGAACAATACATCTCTGTACAGAGAATACCAAGGGGACTTCCTATTTTAAAGAGCCCCTCATTTATAGAAGAAGACAAAGAACTACAAACCAGATGGACAGCAGAATTAAACCACTGCTCACTCAAACTTATGGAAATTCTAGTAAATTACAAAAAGACCGCACTAGACAAACTACAAGCTGAATTATCCCAAATAAAAGAAAAAACAACTGACTTTGCTCAATCCCCGAAGTTACAAGAATACAAAGAAAAACTTGAAAAAGTTAAGAACACAACTGAACAAGAAACAGCACAGCGCAAAAAAAGTAAATTTATCCGGGACAGTGAAGATTATACGAACAATAAAATTTATACGTGGAAACAATCAAATCGCCTCACGCGACTGGAAAGACAAACAAAATCGATCCTCAATAAAATGAGAACAGTATCCTTTACAAGTATGGAATCATCTGAAGGAGCAACCATTAGCAATAGTGCATCGGCAGTCTCCTCTCCCCCAACCTCTCCAAATTCAGTGATAAGACAACGAAAAGCAGATTCAATCTTTACGGATATGACAAAAAACGACTTAACTCAAGCTGTCCAAACAAAGAGGAAAAAACTGTACCAAAGAAGAGGAAGACTAGAAGAGGAAGAGGAACAACCAAGAAGAACCAGACAATCCAGCAAGTACAACAAGAAACATTATTAAACGTTGTCAACCTTTCTAGTACTCCCCTTACAGAGGAAGAAATTCTACTGTTAAGCAAAGGTCTTTCCTTTGCTCCCCCGGGTCAATTTAATCTCTTCGATACTCTATTGGATATTAATAAATTAGTCAGAGATCTTACTTTAAAAAAACATTTTTTAATCAATAAAGACACCAATCAAGACATGTACTCTGACTCTACCATATCTGATGCCTACAATAGTGAATCGGGTCATATTCAAGACAACGGAAAGTCCAATACAACCCTATCATTTCTAGACAAATGCACGTTGAATACACTAGAGGACTTAAAGCACGACTCTCCGGACATTACAAAAGTCAAACACATAAATACACAACTGACACCTAAGTCAAGTTTTTACCCTACCAACATTAGAGGAAAAGAATCCGATCTCTTCCAGAAAGTAATCTAACAGGAGCTTACTGAACTCAAGCAGAGGGCATAACGTAACTATATACCTTCTGCTCAAAAACACGACTCTAAAATCCTCAAAGATCTCCTGAACAATGCCTCCATCACCATCAAGGAGGCTGACAAGGGAGGTGCTGTAGTGGTACTTGACACAGACAATTACCTCAAGGAAGCAATGAGACAACTCTCAGACAGAGACACATATGAAAAGCTTATCACTAACCCTACAGGACCATACAGATTGGAACTCGATAATCTACTACAGAGGGGCCTCCAAAAAGGGATAATAAATCTAGATGAGTACCAATTTATCAATAAACAACAATCAACAATACCTACTTTTTACCATCTACCAAAAATCCATAAGGGCACCATTGACCCCCCAGGCAGACCCATAGTCTCCAGTATAAATTCCTTGGGAGAGGGTCTTTCTAACCTGGTTGACAGATATCTACAACCACTGGTACATAACTTGAAGCGTTACAATCGAGATACAAAGGATATTCTGGGACAACTCTCTACCTTCAACTGGTCACCCAACAACACCTGGGCAACAATGGACGTTGCTGCCCTATATTCGAACATTCCCAATGATGAAGGTTTGAGAGCACTACATTCTATGCTTGAAAAACATAGTAACTATGACATCGATACCATCACATTTTTATAACAATCAGTTCCCTTTCTGCTAACTCATAATTATTTCTTATTCAACGGAGAGTACTATCTTCAAATAAGAGGTACTGCAATGGGGGCGCATTTTGCGCCCTCATATGCCAACCTCTTCATGGGGGCTTGGGAAGAATCCACCATCTTCTCTGAGAATAACCCATTTAAACACAACATCTCATACTATGGGAAGTATATCGATGACTTGATATTTATCTGGAATGTATCACTTGAGGATTTATCCTCTTTTCACAACTATCTTAACAATAACTCGGTGAATATCTCCCTTACGATACAAATAGATGCCAAGGCTATAACCTACCTGGACCTTGAACTCCTAGGAGATTTGCCACAAGGGAAAGTCAGTTCAAGAGGCTACAAGAAGAAAAGTTGAAAGTCCAAAATCGAAGCAGAGATCAACTCCCATCTTCAAAAACACCTCAAATAATAAAAACAAAAAAATTACACAATTACTTTCTGCACTACGTATAGTAAGAACTATACAGATATAGTTAATGTGGTGAATAAATACTTGCCACTTCTCAACACAGATCCTCACTTCCATGAAATCATATCAAAGGGCATCAGATTCTCTTCTCGAAGAGCACGCACCTTTAAGAATATTCTCCCCAGCCATTACACACCACATCAATCTGACACAAACAGAACTTGGTTGGACTCCAGAGGAACTTTCAAATGCGGTCACACAAGATGCAAGGTGTGCTCACATATCAACAGTTCTAATCAAATGATTTCCTCTCTAGATGGGAAGACATACTCCCTGAATCAACATGCAAACTGTTGTACTCAAAATGTCATCTACACAATCACTTGTCAAAAATGTGGCAAGATGTATGTGGGACGCACCTCTCGACAACTGAAAGCTAGAATAAGAGAGCACCTCAATGATGCAGGCTCCAACATTAGCGATCACTTCCACAGCTGTGCCTCTGGCAGTACCTCACCACTTATGGTACAAATAATTGAATGTGTAAAACAAAACATAAGAGGAGGAGACCTTCCACAGAAATTGAGCTTCACACTGGGAAACCGAAGGGAATGAACAAGGAATATGATGTTTCCTGTTTTTTCAAATAACTTTTTCTTTTCTTTTTCCTTTTTTTTTGTCACATCCACCTCATTATTGCTTCTCTCTTTTCTTCCTCACTTTTTCATTCCTTACGTTTTTCACTCTTTATACTTATTAGCCACATCCATATTATTGCTTCTATCCTTTTCCTTCCTCACTTCCTCCCTTTCTACGTTTCTCACTCCAAACACCTATTAGTCACATCCACTTTATTATTGCCTTATCTTTATCACTTCCTTCCTCCCCACGTTTTTCAGTTTCACATTAGTTTGTTTGTAACCTATTCTCCTTCTCCCTTCCCTTTTTTTTCCTCTTTACACTTATTTGTCACATTCACTTAACTATTGTCTTTATTTTTTTCCTTCTTCACCCCCCCCTACATCTTTCACTCTCACACTGACTTGTCACACCTATTTCATTCTTGTCCCTATTCTTCTTTCCTTCTCTTCCCCCTCCCCCCCTTTTCAACTACATTCTTTAGTTCATTCCCCTCTCCCGGTTCCCAACTGCTGTATATCTGTCTATATATCTACAAATATACTAATCTTGCTTTAATTTAACCAATTCATATTGTACATTATCATTACTATTCATATTTATCTTAGCCTCCATATGAAACCTCTATCAGTTTATAAACTAAGGCTTATGCAGTAATATATTCAAAAGGATATCTGATAAAAAAATTTTTTGCTATATATAACTCTTTGTCTAGTACAAATAATGTACAAAATACAACCTATTTTGTCTTCTATTAATTAAACTCTGTTCCTCCTATCTATGTCCACTTTGTTTTTAAGGCACCAGAGTTGAATTAGCGGGGATTTTCTACACCTAAATGATTTTGCTCACCTGGGCAGCCCGGATTACATTGCTTCTTTTGTAAATTGAATAGGCTGGCTACAAAAATGCCCCATGGGACATGTCAAAATACCAAGTTTGAAAACTGACATGTGAATGTCACAAATGTGACTCATTATTCCCCAAACCACATGACATATGCATGGTTTCATTGTACTCTACTCATGAAATGTTGCTGCACACATATTGGGGTGGTCGGCAGTTGCACATAACAGGATATCTGAAATCATGCCTGAAGTAAAATGATAGTGAAAAAAAGCACACCAAAAATAGTGCCCAAAAGTTTAACAAAGGCTGGTAGTAGAATTAGTGCATGAAAAGTGTTAAAATACTAATATTTGAAATACAGTGGTGTGTCTTTTTTTCAAAAACATATGGTTTGATGCGGTAAAATACATTGGACAGCTTCAAAACGTCCTATTGAGGACATGGGTGCAGGTTGACTACAGGCCAAAATTCCAAGCTGGAAAACTGAAAAGTGCACCTCCCAAATGTGTCCCTTTAGTCCCCAAAGGGGAAAATCTGGCACTCGTCAAGAAGGTGTGCCAGAACTACAACTGGGTGTTAGGGGCAGCAGCCAAGAAAATCCCGAGGAGGAGTATCAACTAGCAGTAGGTCACAGACGCGGTGAATGAAGTTGGTTGGGATTCTCGCTCCAATGAGGTGGGTATTAAAAGGTAATTGTGTTTAAAATACACCAGCACTATAGGCCTCATGTAAAATTTCATCACACACATAGCTCACACACCTGTAGCAAAAATTACATAGAGGGACTGTCCTGATATGGGAGACCTTTCCCGCTGAGCTCCATCTCTGTCCTGCTTTTCAGGACAGAGGTAGAGCTCAGCGGGACTCAGGGCCATAATTTTGTCTACTGTGCACATGCTCAGTAGCGCTCCTAGTCTCAGTTGCCAGTTTCAGCTGCACAGTTACAGCGCTGCCGCACATGTGCAGTAGCGCTGACAATCAAGACTCTGCCCCCTGTGTCCCAATTCACCAGGGGGCAATGTTGGGAGGTATAGAATTACTAGTTAGGACATGGAATGTAAGAGATGGGGAATGTTGCAAGTGGCTGCACATGTTAAAATGGCTGCCACACATAGATATGCTATAAGGGTGTGTGGTTGTTTAGAGAACTGCAGCTGTGCAGAGAATAAGACCTGGAAAGAGGGTGTGCTGTGCAAGCCAAACATTGCAGCAATTAACATGTACACACAAATGCTACAAGAAGCTAAGAGCAATAGGTGTTGAAGCACATATCAATGTTTATGTAGTAGTGGAGCACATTTACATAGGTGTGTGTGTATATATAAATATATATATGTAGACAGATAATGAATGATATCAATATGTTCATGGATTGATAAGATAAATATGTATATATTTATTTATATATATATATATATATATATATATATATATATATATGTGTGTGTGTAAATAAGATTATATGTATGTACAGCTGATCATTGATAGTAAACCAATTGCAATGTTCTCATATATTTCAGATAATATGATATCAAGAGGCAGAAGCTCTGTTGGCGGCTCAGAGACGGCTGATCTGCTGAAATTTGAGGAGGATCCATTGCAGGCCATGAGGACTGAATACATCATGGGGGTTGAGAGGCCGGAGTCAGAAACAGCTGGTCATAAGTATTGAACATCCATTCAAGGTAATTGTGTGTGATTTCATACTGATTGACAATCTCTCACTTTACTCTCTCTTCTCTCTCACTTTACTCCTAGAATCTTCTGCTGTGGCCCTCAACCCTCAGCAAGTGATGACGGGGCCCCATGCCTTGCAGCCACACAAGATCTGGCAGCTCCTCCTCCGATTACACCGGGTCAGGCGGCTCTGAAGGCCCTGGTGGATGCTCCTTCTTCACCTGCCTTCGGTATGTCCAACATACACACAGCCTACACCAACAGACTAGAAACATATAGAACAGGGCTTAATTCATGAAAGAGGTAATTGCATGGACTATCCATATCTCATGTAATTTCTTCTTTCATTAATGAATCTCAATGCAAATGTTGATAGGGGCTATTTACAAAAAAACTGTGTTGATGTGAGATGCACATTTCATCTCATCAGTTTAGCTATACATTGTGCACGGACAAACCTGGTAAGTTTGCTTAGCAGGGAAAACTCTCAATGTTTGTCCCTACACAATGTTTAATTAAATTGGTGATATTAAATTTTGTTAATCTCAACCCACCTGTTTTGTTAATAGCCCCAGATGTGATATGTATGTTCTGCACACACCTGTATGCATGCACTAACAATTCATTCTTCTCCATATCTAACAACGGTATATTCTTCACCACCAACTTCAGGCTCCTGATGTGCAGGCACTGGGATCCCCCACCCAAAGTAGATACATTATACACATTTACACCACCAGTTAGATCATATTAATATTATTTGCTAGAATATAAGACAAGGTGTTTACACAGCAAATACTCTCTGAAAAAATCTTCTTGTCTTATTTTCTAGCTTTGTCTTATAATCAGACCTAAAAATAGAGGTCAGACTAGGAGCCAGGTACCCCACAGAACTGCAATGGACCTGGATCCTCCACGCATGCAGCCGGAGGATGACTGTGCATCAGAAGTGTAGGGCAGCATCAGACAATGTAATTGCGTACCTAAAAGCTCAGACATACTCTGTCTGCCCCCACTAGACACCACTGAAATGTGGGGATGCATTGACATTCATGGGAGGTGCATTGACAAGTCTGGGAATGCATTTGCAAGTGTGGGGGCTGGTTGGCAAGTCTGGGGGTAGATTGGCAAGTTTGGGTATGCGTTTGTAAGTATGGGAGGCAGGTTGGCAAGTCTAAAGATGCATTTGCAACTCGGGTGGACTGGTTGGCAAGTCAGTGAATGCATTGGCATTGAAAATTACATGTAATATTAAGAATACATGCAAGTTTATCCTCTGACCAGCAGCTGCTGTATTTCCAAGGAGGCACCCTGGTCTAGTTGACGAGTGCTCTCTCTGCTTGTGCAGAGAGAGACCCACATTTTAAATTTTGATTGGCAGAGAAAACCTTAACTAGATCGCTTCTTCTGATCCATTCAAAAATAATGGTCTCTCTGCTTGAGCAGATAGATACCCCAACGACAATTAGATCCCAATGTGACAATCAGGGCAAACCCAGGCAACCTGTTCTAAGAGTAAAACCAGCTTGTACCTATCTATCAAGATACACAACATGGTTACTTGGGAAACAAAGACATGGTCTTTAATCTTTAACACGGGTTAAAAAAACTATCATTATCCTTTCAGGATGTAGATATTGATAACCCTGCATTGAAGTATATATAGATGTGGTGAATTGAATATACAATCTGTACTCTACTGTTCTTATTATCTTCCTTCTTTTCCTGCAGCAAGATCTGTCGAGGAGGAAACAATCCTCCTCACGGTGGTGGATCCCAGTAAATATGGCACAGCAGGAGCCCAGCCACGAACTCCTGCCCCTCCGATGACGGAATCCTTGGCTACTGTCCATGGTGCAGTTGCTGGGAACCAGCAGGACATCAGTTGGATGCGCCAGCAACTCACCATGATGGTGAGTGATTAGGATAAGTTACATGCCCACACGATGGAGTGGCAGGACCACGTCCTTAGATGCTTAGATGCGCATCAGGAGCAGATGAGATTGATGTGCCAGCATCCTCCACCTCATTAGATTATGATGAGTAAAGCATACTGATGCCCTGCATTGAAGTATATATAGATGTGGTGAATTGAATATACAATCTGTATTCTACTGTTTTTATTATATTCCTTCTTTTCCTGCAGCAACATCTGTCGAAGAGGAAACAATCCTTCTCACGGTTGTGGATCCCAGTGAATATGGCACATCAGGAGCGCAGGATCCTCACATCATACCCAGCTCCTAACCATTTTCTTTGGAATTATTTTGTATTCAATAAATTACATTTTTACTGGACATTTACCTGGTTCTGGTGTTTCTTGCCGGCATCTGGGACTCCTCTGCCACGATTGGGAGCAGCCCTCTGTGTGTTTTGTATCCTGTATTCGGCTGGAGCGCCGAGAGGAGTAACCCACGCCGGCATCCGACTGCATTTTTTAGCTAATTGCTTCAAACCTTCTATCACAAACTGCGGACTCCTTGCAAGTGGCTAATCAGCACGGAAATAATTTGCTCTGAAGTGGGTGACACCTGAACTCCAGCAAGAAGGTGGACTGCATACAACAATCATGGTAGGAATTTATTTTCAATTTATTTGAGAATTGCTATTTTATATTCCATAACTTAACAGTGATAAAAATTGACATCTCTCTTTTGAACCAACGCTGAAGTAAAGACCTATTACATGTCTATCCACACTAACATACAAAAGAAAAATTAAAGTCAATAACAAAGGAAGACAAGTTAGCCACCACCATAGAGCCCCTTTATTCACTGACTTTGTGATTAAAGATATCAAAACTATTAAACCAGAACCAGACAACAATAAATTTTATGGCTACTGCAGCCAATATAGAGGGGAATGAGGAGCCCGGTGAGGTAACAGCGCAATATGTCTGGAAAGCGGACAATACTTACCGGGAAAATAGATTAAAAAAACTATTTAATGAGGAACAAACAGATCTAACAACAGAAACAAATTTTGAACAGCTATTTAAATCCTTGGAGAAAACCACCCACAAAGAAATAAAAACCTGGTGGGAAATCACCAGCCTGGAGCAATATCTGCAAGTAAAAAGAATTCCCAGAGGTCTGAGAATTAACAAAAAATCTACTTACCTTCTACATGAGGAAAAAATCCTGACCCAGTGGAATGAAACGCTAGAAGCATGCTCAACGAACCTGGTGAGAATCCTCATTGATTATCACAAAACCAAACTCCAGGAGCTCACTGAAAAAATTAAAGAAATACAGACACAATTAACACAATTTACAGATCTAACGAAATTCCATGAATGGGAGAAAAAACTCACCACAAGCAACCACAAATTGGAGGATGAAATATCTACAAGAAAGCAGAGAAAGTTTGTGAGGGATAAGCAAGATTATGATCAAAACAAAGTCTATTCCTGGCATTCAGAACAATATACCTACAGAAGAAATAAATCAATCCTAAAAAAGGACAGATCTGTGTCTTTTTCTTCTCTAGATCAAACAAGTCTAGACACTTCCATCAATTCCTCCTCCTCCTCCTTTTCAAAAACATCAGATACCATATCAACTATCCATCAAAAAACGAGGAGCGACAGCAACAGCTGTCACAAACTCAGGAAACAGAAGAAGAAATCAACAGAAAAGGCATGAGGATGAAAACAAGATTCAACAGGAGAATGTAGACAATGTAGTAAATCTTTCTTCCAGACCCCTCAATACAAAAGAAATAAACCTGTTGTCAAGAGGACTTTCCTTTGCACCAACAGCCAAATTTAACCATTTCAGCGCATTAATTGACCTGAACAAATTTATAAGAGATCTGACTGTCAAAAAAAATTTTGCACAAAAGGATGAACCCTCCAATAACACCAACACAGAGCTTGTGGATGGAAATACAAATAAAAGTGAACATTTAAGCGCAATTTTCAACATGACCTTTAAAGATTTATGCAACCTTCAAGAATTGGAAGAATTAATGGAGGAACAAAAATCACATTTATCTCAACATCAGAGAGTCCAACATACCACATTAGCCAAACCCTCCACATTTAACCCCATGAAAATCAGAGGAAAATCAGAAAATGTATTCCAGAGTCTCGTGGAAAAAGACTTAGAACAACTATCCAGCAGCAGGAAATTCTGCCAAAATTCCAACCTCACGTGGGAGGAACATCAAGCACTGAAAAAACTGTTGAAAGATCCAACAATAATCATCAGACAATCGGACAAGGGGGGCAAAGTGGTCATCATGGACACATCCAACTATTTGAAGGAAGCTCATCGACAACTAGCTGATACAGAGACTTATACGAAATTACTAGGGAATCCTACCCCAACATTTCAGAAAACTTTAAAACGATTTTTGGAACACGGTAGAAGCCTTAACCTTATCAATGATAGGGAATTTGATTTTTTATTTACAGAACATCCAGTAATTGCAACATTCTACCATGTTCCAAAGATACATAAGTCTGTTACTGATCCCCCAGGTCGCCCCATAGTATCGGGCATAGGATCTATGGGGGAACATCTTTCACAATGGGTAGATGAACATCTAGAGCCTATGGTATGGAATCTGAAAGGTTATATTAGAGACACCAAGCAACTTCTCAGCATCCTAGATACAACCACCTGGGAAAAAGGTTCATCTTGGGTCACACTAGATGTTATGTCCCTGTACTCCAACATACCACACAACAAGGGCATAGAGGCCATCATTTATTTTTTGAAATTTCACTCAAACTACTCAATTGAGTTACAAGAATTTATAGTGGAAGCCCTCCAATTCCTTCTAAATCACAATTTCTTTGTTTTCAATGAGGACTTTTATCTCCAAAGACGTGACACAGCTATGGGTGCTAAATTTGCCCCCTCCTATGCCAACCTATTTATGGGTTTATGGGAGAGGTGCCACGTCTTTGGAGAAGAGAATCCTTTCCGACCATACATAAAATGGTATGGCCGCTATATAGATGATTTGTTGCTTGTTTGGAGTGGTACTCCAGACCAATATATGGCCTTTGTCAACTATGTAAACACAAACTCTTTCAATCTTAAATTCACCTCAACACAGGAATCAAATACCATTTCCTTCTTAGATGTCGCACTAACAGGAGATACTATCACAGGCAAGATAACCTCAAGCGCATATAGAAAACCAACAGCTGGGAATACCCTTTTACATGGACAAAGTTGCCATCCCCCCCACACATTTAGTGGAGTGCCTATAGGCGAATTTATTAGACTACGCCGCAACAGCTCCAACATAGAAACATTCAAAAATCAATCGGAAGGTCTCAAACAGAGACTCAAAGAGAGAAGTTACACACAAACAAAGATTAACAAGGGCTATAACATAGCTGTTAACACCCCAAGAAATTCCCTTTGAGAGCAGCCCATTTCAACAATTCCCCCTTTGGAGGAATCCATTCCAACAGCAATAAAAAGAGTAACTGAAAATAAACAGCAAACAAAAGGAAATACCACAAAAAAGAAATACCATACTAATAGGGACAAAAACATCTCTTTTTCCACGGAGTATAGCGAGGAATACAACGAAATATGCAAAATTATTAGGAAACATCTACCAGATTATCATAGATTATGATGAGTAAAGCATACTGATGACCTGCATTGAAGTATATATAGATGTGGTGAATTGAATATACAATCTGTATTCTACTGTTCTTATGATCTTCTTTCTTTTCCTGCAGCAACATCGGTCGAAGAGGAAACAATCCTGCTAATGGTGGTGGATCCCAGTGAATATGGCACATTAGAGGCACAGCCATGACCTCCTGCCCCTCCGATGACGGAATCCTTGGCTTCTGTCCATGGTGCAGATGCTGGGATCCAGCAGGACATCAGTTGGATGTGCCAGCAACTCACCATGATGGTGAGTGATCAGTATAAGTTACATGCCCACACGATGGAGTGGCAGGACCAGGTCCTTAGGCGCTTAGATGCGCATCAGGAGCTGATGAGATTGATGTGAGAGCAGGAGTATCAGTCTCGAGCTAAATATTGCAACCGAAAGGTAAGGTACATGGATGCAAAATCGGCCCTCATGCGTCCATGTACTGACTGTACCGCTGCTCCTGAGGCAACTTGCGTATCTAACCTCCCTCCATTGGCACAGGTGATTGAAAGTCAGTCTAGCGAGGAGGAAGATGATTGTAATAATGCTAGTCTGTTGCCTAGCGCATCATCCTCCACCTCATTAGATTATAATGAGTAAAGCATACTGATGCCCTACATAGAAGTATATATAGATGTGGTGAATTGAATATACAATCTGTATTCTACTGTTCTTATTATATTCCTTCTTTTCCTGCAGCAAAATCTGTCGAAGTGGAAACAATCCTCCTCAAGGTGGTGGATCCCATTGAATATGGCACATCAGGAGCACAACCATGACCTCCTGCCCCTCCGATGACGGAATCCTTGGCTACTGTCCATGGTGCAGATGCTGGGATCCAGCAGGACATCAGTTGGATGTGCTAGCAACTCACCATGATGGTGAGTGATCAGTATAAGTTACATGCCCACACGATGGAGTGGCAGGACCAGGTCCTTAGGCGCTTAGATGCGCATCAGGAGCTGATGAGATTCATGTGAGAGCAGGAGTATCAGTCTCGAGCTGAATATCGCAACCGAAAGGTAAGGTACATGGATGCAAAATCGCCCCTCATGCGTCCATATACTGACTGTACCGCTGCTCCTGAGGCAACTTGCGTATCTAACTTCCTTCCATTAGCACAGGTGATTGAAAGTCAGTCTAGAGAGGAGGAAAATGATTGTAATAATGCTAGTCTTTTACCTAGCGCATCATCCTCCACCTCATTAGATTATGATGAATAAAGCATACAGATGCCCTGCATTGAAGTATATATAAATGTGGTGAATTGAATATACAACCTGTATTCTACTGTTCTTATGATCTTCCTTCTTTTCCTGCAGCAACATCTGTCGAAGAGGAAACAATCCTCCTCACGGTGGTGGATCCCAGTGAATATGGCACATCAGGAGCACAGCCATGACCTCCTGCCCCTCCGATGACGGAATCCTTGGCTTCTGTCCATGGTGCAGATGCTGGGATCCAGCAGGACATCAGTTGAATGTGCCAGCAACTCACCATGATGGTGAGTGTTCAGGATAAGTTACATGCCCACAAGATGAAGTGGCAGGACCATGTCCTTAGGCGCTTAGATGCGCATCAGGAGCTGATGAGATTGATGTGCCAGCAGAAGTATCAGTCTCGAGCTGAATATCGCAACCGAAAGGTAAGGTACATGGATGCAAAATCGTCGCTCATGCGTCCATGTACTGACAGTACCGCTGCTCCTGAGGCAACTTGCGTATCTAACCTCCCTCCATTAGCACAGGTGATTGAAAGTCTAGCGAGGAGGAAGATGATTGTAATAATGCTAGTCTGTTGCCTAGCGCATCATCCTCCACCTCGTTAGATTATGATGAGTAAAGCATGCTGATGCCCTGCATTGAAGTATATATAGATGTGGTGAATTGAATATACAATCTGTATTCTACTGATCTTATTATATTCCTTCTTTTCCTGCAGCAAAATCTGTCGAAGTGGAAACAATCCTCCTCACGGTGGTGGATCCCATTGAATATGGCACATCAGGAGCACAACCATGACCTCCTGCCCCTCCGATGACGGAATCCTTGGCTACTGTCCATGGTACAGATGCTGGGATCCAGTAGGACATCAGTTGGATGTGCCAGCAACTCACCATGATGGTGAGTGATCAGTAGAAGTTACATGCCCACACGATGGAGTGGCAGGACCAGGTCCTTAGGCGCTTAGATGCGCATCAGGAGCTTATGGGATTGATGTGAGAGCAGGAGTATCAGTCTCGAGCTGAATATCGCAACCGAAAGGTAAGGTACATGGATGCAAAATCGGCCCTCATGCGTCCATGTACTGACGGTACCGCTGCTCCTGAGGCAACATGCGTATCTAACCTCCCTCCATTAGCACAGGTGATTGAAAGTCAGTCTAGCGAGGAGGAAGATGATTTTAATAATGCTAGTCTGTTGCCTTGCGCATCATCCTCCACCTCATTAGATTATGATGAGTAAAGCATACTGATGACCTGCATTGAAGTATATATAGATGTGGTGAATTGAATATACAATCTGTATTCTACTGTTCTTATGATCTTCTTTCTTTTCCTGCAGCAACATCTGTCGAAGAGGAAACAATCCTCACGGTGGTGGATCCCATTGAATATGGCACATCAGGAGCACAACCATGACCTCCTGCCCCTCCGATGAGGGAATCCTTGGCTACTGTCCATGGTGAAGATGCTGGGATCCAGCAGGACATTAGTTGGATGTGCCAGCAACTCACCATGATGGTGAGTGATCAGGATAAGTTACATGCCCACAAGATGAAGTGGCAGGACCAGGTCCTTAGGCGCTTAGATGCGCATCAGGAGCTGATGAGATTGATGTGAGAGCAGGAGTATCAGTCTCCAGCTGAATATCGCAACCGAAAGGTAAGGTACATGGATGCAAAATCGGCCCTCATGCGTCCATGTACTGACAGTACCGCTGCTCCTGAGGCAACTTGCGTATCTAACCTCCCTCCATTAGCACAGGTGATTGAAAGTCAGTCTAGCGAGGAGGAAGATGATTTTAATAATGCGAGTCTGTTGCCTTGCGCATCATTCTCCACCTCATTAGATTATGATGAGTAAAGCATACTGATGCCCTGCATTGAAGTATATATAGATGTGGTGAATTGAATATACAATCTGTATTCTACTGTTCTTATGATCTTCTTTCTTTTCCTGCAGCAACATCTGTCGAAGTGGAAACAATCCTCCTCACGGTGGTGGATCCCATTGAATATGGCACATCAGGAGCACAGCCATGACCTCCTGCCCCTCCGATGACGGAATCCTTGGCTACTGTCCATGGTGCAGAGGCTGGGATCCAGCAGGACATCAGTTGGATGTGCCAGCAACTCACCATGATGGTGAGTGATTAGGATCATTTACATGCCCACACGATGGAGTGGCAGGACCAGGTCCTTAGGCGCTTAGATGCGCATCAGGAGCTGATGAGATTGATGTGAGAGCAGGAGTATCAGTCTCCAGCTGAATATCGCAACCGAAAGGTAAGGTACATGGATGCAAAATCGGCCTTCATGCGTCCATGTACTGACAGTACCGCTGCTCCTGAGGCAACTTGCGTATCTAACCTCCCTCCATTAGCACAGGTGATTGAAAGTCAGTCTAGCGAGGAGGAAGATGATTTTAATAATGCGAGTCTGTTGCCTTGCGCATCATTCTCCACCTCATTAGATTATGATGAGTAAAGCATACTGATGCCCTGCATTGAAGTATATATAGATGTGGTGAATTGAATATACAATCTGTATTCTACTGTTCTTATGATCTTCTTTCTTTTCCTGCAGCAACATCTGTCGAAGTGGAAACAATCCTCCTCACGGTGGTGGATCCCATTGAATATGGCACATCAGGAGCACAGCCATGACCTCCTGCCCCTCCGATGACGGAATCCTTGGCTACTGTCCATGGTGCAGAGGCTGGGATCCAGCAGGACATCAGTTGGATGTGCCAGCAACTCACCATGATGGTGAGTGATTAGGATCATTTACATGCCCACACGATGGAGTGGCAGGACCAGGTTCTTAGGCGCTTAGATGCGCATCAGAAGCTGATGAGATTGATGTGCCAGCAGGAGTATCAGTCTCGAGCTGAAAATCGCAACCGAAAGTTAAGGTATATGGATGCAAAATCGGCTCTCATGCGTCCATGTACTGACATTACCGCTGCTCCTGAGGCAACTGGCATATCTAACCTCCCTCCATTAGCACAGGTGATTGAAAGTCAGTATAGCGAGGAGGAAGATGATTGTAATAATGCTATTTTGTTGCCTAGCGCATCATCCTCCAACTCATTAGATTATAATGAGTAAAGCATACTGATGCCCTGCATTGAAATATATATAGATGTGGTCAATTGAATATACAATCTGTATTCTACTGTTCTTATGATCTTCTTTCTTTTCCTGCAGCAACATCTGTCGAAGAGGAAACAATACTCCTCACGGTGGTGGATCCCATTGAATATGGCACATCAGGAGCACAACCATGACCTCCTGCCCCTCCGATGAGGGAATCCTTGGCTACTGTCCATGGTGTAGATGCTGGGATCCAGCAGGACATCAGTTGGATGTGCCAGCAACTCACCATGATGGTGAGTGATCAGGATAAGTTACATGCCCACAAGATGAAGTGGCAGGACCAGGTCCTTAGGCGCTTAGATGCGCATCAGGAGCTGATGAGATTGATGTGAGAGCAGGAGTATCAGTCTCGAGCTGAATATCGCAACCGAAAGGTAAGGTACATGGATGCAAAATCGGCCCTCATGCGTCCATGTACTGACAGTACCGCTGCTCCTGAGGCAACTTGCGTATCTAACCTCCCTCCATTGGCACAGGTGATTGAAAGTCAGTCCAGCGAGGAGGAAGATGATTGTAATAATGCTAGTCTGTTGCCTAGCGCATCATCCTCCACCTCATTAGATTATGATGAGTAAAGCATGCTGATGCCCTGCATTGAAGTATATATAGATGAGGTGAATTGAATATACAATCTGTATTCTACTGATCTTATTATATTCCTTCTTTTCCTGCAGCAAAATCTGTCGAAGAGGAAACAATCCTCCTCACGGTGGTGGATCCCAGTGAATATGGCACATCAGGAGCACAACCATGACCTCCTGCCCCTCCGATGACGGAATCCTTGGCTACTGTCCATGGTGCAGATGCTGGGATCCAGCAGGACATCAGTTGGATGTGCTAGCAACTCACCATGATGGTAAGTGATCAGTATAAGTTACATGCACACACGATGGAGTGGCAGGACCAGGTCTTTAGGCGCTTAGATGCGCATCAGGAGCTGATGAGATTGATGTGAGAGCAGGAGTATCAATCTCGAGCTAAATATCGCAACCGAAAGGTAAGGTACATGGATGCAAAATCGGCCCTCATGCGTCCATGTACTGACGGTACCGCTGCTCCTGAGGCAACTTGCGTATCTAACCTCCCTCCATTAGCACAGGTGATTGAAAGTCAGTCTAGCGAGGAGGAAGATGACTGTAATAATGCGAGTCTGTTGCCTTGTGCATCATTCTCCACCTCATTAGATTATGATGAGTAAAGCATACTGATGCCCTGCATTGAAGTATATATAGATGTGGTGAATTGAATATACAATCTGTATTCTACTGTTTTTATTATATTCCTTCTTTTCCTGCAGCAACATCTGTCGAAGAGGAAACAATCCTTCTCACGGTTGTGGATCCCAGTGAATATGGCACATCAGGAGCGCAGGATCCTCACATCATACCCAGCTCCTAACCATTTTCTTTGGAATTATTTTGTATTCAATAAATTACATTTTTACTGGACATTTACCTGGTTCTGGTGTTTCTTGCCGGCATCTGGGACTCCTCTGCCACGATTGGGAGCAGCCCTCTGTGTGTTTTGTATCCTGTATTCGGCTGGAGCGCCGAGAGGAGTAACCCACGCCGGCATCCGACTGCATTTTTTAGCTAATTGCTTCAAACCTTCTATCACAAACTGCGGACTCCTTGCAAGTGGCTAATCAGCACGGAAATAATTTGCTCTGAAGTGGGTGACACCTGAACTCCAGCAAGAAGGTGGACTGCATACAACAATCATGGTAGGAATTTATTTTCAATTTATTTGAGAATTGCTATTTTATATTCCATAACTTAACAGTGATAAAAATTGACATCTCTCTTTTGAACCAACGCTGAAGTAAAGACCTATTACATGTCTATCCACACTAACATACAAAAGAAAAATTAAAGTCAATAACAAAGGAAGACAAGTTAGCCACCACCATAGAGCCCCTTTATTCACTGACTTTGTGATTAAAGATATCAAAACTATTAAACCAGAACCAGACAACAATAAATTTTATGGCTACTGCAGCCAATATAGAGGGGAATGAGGAGCCCGGTGAGGTAACAGCGCAATATGTCTGGAAAGCGGACAATACTTACCGGGAAAATAGATTAAAAAAACTATTTAATGAGGAACAAACAGATCTAACAACAGAAACAAATTTTGAACAGCTATTTAAATCCTTGGAGAAAACCACCCACAAAGAAATAAAAACCTGGTGGGAAATCACCAGCCTGGAGCAATATCTGCAAGTAAAAAGAATTCCCAGAGGTCTGAGAATTAACAAAAAATCTACTTACCTTCTACATGAGGAAAAAATCCTGACCCAGTGGAATGAAACGCTAGAAGCATGCTCAACGAACCTGGTGAGAATCCTCATTGATTATCACAAAACCAAACTCCAGGAGCTCACTGAAAAAATTAAAGAAATACAGACACAATTAACACAATTTACAGATCTAACGAAATTCCATGAATGGGAGAAAAAACTCACCACAAGCAACCACAAATTGGAGGATGAAATATCTACAAGAAAGCAGAGAAAGTTTGTGAGGGATAAGCAAGATTATGATCAAAACAAAGTCTATTCCTGGCATTCAGAACAATATACCTACAGAAGAAATAAATCAATCCTAAAAAAGGACAGATCTGTGTCTTTTTCTTCTCTAGATCAAACAAGTCTAGACACTTCCATCAATTCCTCCTCCTCCTCCTTTTCAAAAACATCAGATACCATATCAACTATCCATCAAAAAACGAGGAGCGACAGCAACAGCTGTCACAAACTCAGGAAACAGAAGAAGAAATCAACAGAAAAGGCATGAGGATGAAAACAAGATTCAACAGGAGAATGTAGACAATGTAGTAAATCTTTCTTCCAGACCCCTCAATACAAAAGAAATAAACCTGTTGTCAAGAGGACTTTCCTTTGCACCAACAGCCAAATTTAACCATTTCAGCGCATTAATTGACCTGAACAAATTTATAAGAGATCTGACTGTCAAAAAAAATTTTGCACAAAAGGATGAACCCTCCAATAACACCAACACAGAGCTTGTGGATGGAAATACAAATAAAAGTGAACATTTAAGCGCAATTTTCAACATGACCTTTAAAGATTTATGCAACCTTCAAGACTTGGAAGAATTAATGGAGGAACAAAAACCACATTTATCTCAACATCAGAGAGTCCAACATACCACATTAGCCAAACCCTCCACATTTAACCCCATGAAAATCAGAGGAAAATCAGAAAATGTATTCCAGAGTCTCGTGGAAAAAGACTTAGAACAACTATCCAGCAGCAGGAAATTCTGCCAAAATTCCAACCTCACGTGGGAGGAACATCAAGCACTGAAAAAACTGTTGAAAGATCCAACAATAATCATCAGACAATCGGACAAGGGGGGCAAAGTGGTCATCATGGACACATCCAACTATTTGAAGGAAGCTCATCGACAACTAGCTGATACAGAGACTTATACGAAATTACTAGGGAATCCTACCCCAACATTTCAGAAAACTTTAAAACGATTTTTGGAACACGGTAGAAGCCTTAACCTTATCAATGATAGGGAATTTGATTTTTTATTTACAGAACATCCAGTAATTGCAACATTCTACCATGTTCCAAAGATACATAAGTCTGTTACTGATCCCCCAGGTCGCCCCATAGTATCGGGCATAGGATCTATGGGGGAACATCTTTCACAATGGGTAGATGAACATCTAGAGCCTATGGTATGGAATCTGAAAGGTTATATTAGAGACACCAAGCAACTTCTCAGCATCCTAGATACAACCACCTGGGAAAAAGGTTCATCTTGGGTCACACTAGATGTTATGTCCCTGTACTCCAACATACCACACAACAAGGGCATAGAGGCCATCATTTATTTTTTGAAATTTCACTCAAACTACTCAATTGAGTTACAAGAATTTATAGTGGAAGCCCTCCAATTCCTTCTAAATCACAATTTCTTTGTTTTCAATGAGGACTTTTATCTCCAAAGACGTGACACAGCTATGGGTGCTAAATTTGCCCCCTCCTATGCCAACCTATTTATGGGTTTATGGGAGAGGTGCCACGTCTTTGGAGAAGAGAATCCTTTCCGACCATACATAAAATGGTATGGCCGCTATATAGATGATTTGTTGCTTGTTTGGAGTGGTACTCCAGACCAATATATGGCCTTTGTCAACTATGTAAACACAAACTCTTTCAATCTTAAATTCACCTCAACACAGGAATCAAATACCATTTCCTTCTTAGATGTCGCACTAACAGGAGATACTATCACAGGCAAGATAACCTCAAGCGCATATAGAAAACCAACAGCTGGGAATACCCTTTTACATGGACAAAGTTGCCATCCCCCCCACACATTTAGTGGAGTGCCTATAGGCGAATTTATTAGACTACGCCGCAACAGCTCCAACATAGAAACATTCAAAAATCAATCGGAAGGTCTCAAACAGAGACTCAAAGAGAGAAGTTACACACAAACAAAGATTAACAAGGGCTATAACATAGCTGTTAACACCCCAAGAAATTCCCTTTGAGAGCAGCCCATTTCAACAATTCCCCCTTTGGAGGAATCCATTCCAACAGCAATAAAAAGAGTAACTGAAAATAAACAGCAAACAAAAGGAAATACCACAAAAAAGAAATACCATACTAATAGGGAAAAAAACATCTCTTTTTCCACGGAGTATAGCGAGGAATACAACGAAATATGCAAAATTATTAGGAAACATCTACCAGTCCTAAAACTGGATCCGTTTTACAACAAAATCCTAAAATGGGGAGTGGGCTTTTTTGAACGTAAAAATAACACCTTAGGTACTCACCTTTCCCCTAGTCACTTCTCAACCCCAACAGACCAGAAAAATACATGGCTTACAGTAAAGGGTATGTATAAGTGTGGAGGAAGATGTCTTTGCTGTCAACACGTGAGACAAACACAGCAGTTCCACTCTTCTAATACAGGAGAGATATTTAATATTTCATCTTTCCTAAATTGTAACTCTACGTATGTAATCTATCTAATCACCTGCTCCAAGTGCAATGGCCAGTATGTAGGAAAAGTTGTGCCAGCTACTCACCATGATGGTAGTGATCAGAATAATTTACATGCCCACACGATGGAGTGGCAGAACTAGGTTCTTAGGCGCTTAGATGCGCATTAGGAGCTGATGAGATTGATGTGCCAGCAGGAGTATCAGTCTCGAGCTGAATATCGCAACCGAAAGGTAAGGTACATGGATGAAAAATCGGCCCTCATGCGTCCATGTACTGACAGTACCGCTGCTCCTGGGGCAACTTGCGTATCTAACCTACCTCCATTAGCACAGGTGATTTTAAGTCAGTCTAGCGAGGAGGAAGATGATTGTAATAATGAAAGTCTGTTGCCTAGCGCATCATCCTCCACCTCATTAGATTATGATGAGTAAAGCATACTGATGCCCTGCATTGAAGTATATATAGATGTGTTGAATTGGATATACAATCTGTATTCTACTGTTTTTATTATATTCCTTCTTTTCCTGCAGCAACATCTGTCGAAGAGGAAACAATCCTTCTCACGGTGGTGGATCCCAATGAATATGGCACATCAGGAGCATAGCCATGACCTCCTGCCCCTCCGATGACGGAATTATTGGATACTGTACATGGTGCAGAAGCTGGGATCCAGCAGGACATCAGTTGGATGTGCCAGCAACTCACCATGATGGTGAGTGATCAGGATAATTTACATGCCCACACGATGGAGTGGCAGGACTAGGTTCTTAGGCGCTTAGATGCGCATCAGGAGCTGATGAGATTGATGTGCCAGCAGGAGTATCAGTCTCAAGCTGAATATCGCAACCGAAAGGTAAGGTACATGGATGCAAAATCGGCCTTCATTAGTCCATGTACTGACAGTACCGCTGCTCCTGAAGCAACTTGCGTATCTAACCTCCCTCCATTAGCACAGGTGATTGAAAGTCAGTCTAGCGAGGAGGAAGATGATTGTAATAATGCTATTTTGTTGCCTAGCGCATCATCCTCCACCTCATTAGATTATAATGAGTAAAGCATACTGATGCCCTGCATTGAAGTATATATAGATGTGGTGAATTGAATATACAATCTGTATTCTACTGTTCTTATGATCTTCCTTCTTTTCCTGCAGCAACATCTGTCGAAGAGGAAACAATCCTCCTACCGGTGGTGGATCCCAGTGAATATGGCAAATCAGAGTCACAGCCATGACCTACTGCACCTCCGATGACGGAATCCTTGGCTTCTGTCCATGGTGCAGATGCTGGGATCCAGCAGGACATCAGTTGGATGTGCCAGCAACTCACCATGATGGTGAATAATCAGTATAAGTTACATGCCCACAAGATGAAGTGGGAGGACCAGGTCCTTAGGCGCTTAGATGCGCATCAGGAGCTGATGAGATTGATGTGAGAGCAGGAGTATCAGTCTCGACCTGAATATCGCAACCGAAAGGTAAGGTACATGGATGCAAAATCGCCCCTCATGCGTCCATATACTGACTGTACCGCTGCTCCTGAGGCAACTTGCGTATCTAACTTCCTTCCATTAGCACAGGTGATTGAAAGTCAGTCTAGAGAGGAGGAAGATGATTGTAATAATGCTAGTCTGTTGCCTTGCGCATCATCCTCAACCTCATTAGATTATAATGAGTAAAGCATACTGATGACCTGCATTGAAGTATATATAGATGTGGTGAATTGAATATACAATCTGTATTCTACTGTTCTTATGATCTTCTTTCTTTTCCTGCAGCAACATCTGTCGAAGAGGAAACAATCCTCCTCACGGTGGTGGATCCCATTGAATATGGCACATCAGGAGCACAACCATGACCTCCTGCCCCTCCGATGAGGGAATCCTTGGCTACTGTCCATTGTGTAGATGCTGGGATCCAGCAGGACATCAGTTGGATGTGCCAGCAACTCACCATGATGGTGAGTGATCAGGATAAGTTACATGTCCACACGATGGAGTGGCAGGACCAGGTAATTAGGCGCTTAGATGCGCATCAGGAGCTGATGAGATTGATGTGAGAGCAGGAGTATCAGTCTCGAGCTGAATATCGCAACCGAAAGGTAAGGTACATGGATGCAAAATCGGCCCTCATGCGTCCATATACTGACAGTACCGCTGCTCCTGAGGCAACTTGCGTATCTAACCTCCCTCCATTGGCACAGGTGATTGAAAGTCAGTCTAGCGAGGAGGAAGATGATTGTAATAATGCTAGTCTGTTGCCTAGCGCATCATCCTCCACCTCATTAGATTATGATGAGTAAAGCATGCTGATGCCCTGCATTGAAGTATATATAGATGAGGTGAATTGAATATACAATCTGTATTCTACTGATCTTATTATATTCCTTCTTTTCCTGCAGCAAAATCTGTCGAAGAGGAAACAATCCTTCTCACGGTGGTGGATCCCATTGAATATGGCACATCAGGAGCACAACCATGACCTCCTGCCCCTCCGATGATGGAATCCTTGGCTACTGTCCATGGTGCAGATGCTGGGATCCAGCAGGGCATCAGTTGGATGTGCTAGCAACTCACCATGATGGTAAGTGATCAGTATAAGTTACATGCCCACACGATGGAGTGGCAGGACCAGGTCTTTAGGCGCTTAGATGCGCATCAGGAGCTGATGAGATTGATGTGAGAGCAGGAGTATCAATCTCGAGCTAAATATCGCAACCGAAAGGTAAGGTACATGGATGCAAAATCGTCCCTCATGCGTCCATGTACTGACGGTACCGCTGCTCCTGAGGCAACTTGCGTATCTAACCTTCCTCCATTAGCACAGGTGATTGAAAGTCAGTCTAGCGAGGAGGAAGATGATTTTAATAATGCTAGTCTGTTGCCTTGCGCATCATCCACCACCTCATTAGATTATGATGAGTAAAGCATACTGATGACCTGCATTGAAGTATATATAGATGTGGTGAATTGAATATACAATCTGTATTCTACTGTTCTTATGATCTTCTTTCTTTTCCTGCAGCAACATCGGTCGAAGAGGAAACAATCCTGCTAATGGTGGTGGATCCCAGTGAATATGGCACATTAGAGGCACAGCCATGACCTCCTGCCCCTCCGATGACGGAATCCTTGGCTTCTGTCCATGGTGCAGATGCTGGGATCCAGCAGGACATCAGTTGGATGTGCCAGCAACTCACCATGATGGTGAGTGATCAGTATAAGTTACATGCCCACACGATGGAGTGGCAGGACCAGGTCCTTAGGCGCTTAGATGCGCATCAGGAGCTGATGAGATTGATGTGAGAGCAGGAGTATCAGTCTCGAGCTAAATATTGCAACCGAAAGGTAAGGTACATGGATGCAAAATCGGCCCTCATGCGTCCATGTACTGACTGTACCGCTGCTCCTGAGGCAACTTGCGTATCTAACCTCCCTCCATTGGCACAGGTGATTGAAAGTCAGTCTAGCGAGGAGGAAGATGATTGTAATAATGCTAGTCTGTTGCCTAGCGCATCATCCTCCACCTCATTAGATTATAATGAGTAAAGCAAACTGATGCCCTACATAGAAGTATATATAGATGTGGTGAATTGAATATACAATCTGTATTCTACTGTTCTTATTATATTCCTTCTTTTCCTGCAGCAAAATCTGTCGAAGTGGAAACAATCCTCCTCAAGGTGGTGGATCCCATTGAATATGGCACATCAGGAGCACAACCATGACCTCCTGCCCCTCCGATGACGGAATCCTTGGCTACTGTCCATGGTGCAGATGCTGGGATCCAGCAGGACATCAGTTGGATGTGCTAGCAACTCACCATGATGGTGAGTGATCAGTATAAGTTACATGCCCACACGATGGAGTGGCAGGACCAGGTCCTTAGGCGCTTAGATGCGCATCAGGAGCTGATGAGATTCATGTGAGAGCAGGAGTATCAGTCTCGAGCTGAATATCGCAACCGAAAGGTAAGGTACATGGATGCAAAATCGCCCCTCATGCGTCCATATACTGACTGTACCGCTGCTCCTGAGGCAACTTGCGTATCTAACTTCCTTCCATTAGCACAGGTGATTGAAAGTCAGTCTAGAGAGGAGGAAAATGATTGTAATAATGCTAGTCTTTTACCTAGCGCATCATCCTCCACCTCATTAGATTATGATGAATAAAGCATACAGATGCCCTGCATTGAAGTATATATAAATGTGGTGAATTGAATATACAACCTGTATTCTACTGTTCTTATGATCTTCCTTCTTTTCCTGCAGCAACATCTGTCGAAGAGGAAACAATCCTCCTCACGGTGGTGGATCCCAGTGAATATGGCACATCAGGAGCACAGCCATGACCTCCTGCCCCTCCGATGACGGAATCCTTGGCTTCTGTCCATGGTGCAGATGCTGGGATCCAGCAGGACATCAGTTGAATGTGCCAGCAACTCACCATGATGGTGAGTGTTCAGGATAAGTTACATGCCCACAAGATGAAGTGGCAGGACCATGTCCTTAGGCGCTTAGATGCGCATCAGGAGCTGATGAGATTGATGTGCCAGCAGAAGTATCAGTCTCGAGCTGAATATCGCAACCGAAAGGTAAGGTACATGGATGCAAAATCGTCGCTCATGCGTCCATGTACTGACAGTACCGCTGCTCCTGAGGCAACTTGCGTATCTAACCTCCCTCCATTAGCACAGGTGATTGAAAGTCTAGCGAGGAGGAAGATGATTGTAATAATGCTAGTCTGTTGCCTAGCGCATCATCCTCCACCTCGTTAGATTATGATGAGTAAAGCATGCTGATGCCCTGCATTGAAGTATATATAGATGTGGTGAATTGAATATACAATCTGTATTCTACTGTTCTTATGATCTTCTTTCTTTTCCTGCAGCAACATCTGTCGAAGAGGAAACAATACTCCTCACGGTGGTGGATCCCATTGAATATGGCACATCAGGAGCACAACCATGACCTCCTGCCCCTCCGATGAGGGAATCCTTGGCTACTGTCCATGGTGTAGATGCTGGGATCCAGCAGGACATCAGTTGGATGTGCCAGCAACTCACCATGATGGTGAGTGATCAGGATAAGTTACATGCCCACAAGATGAAGTGGCAGGACCAGGTCCTTAGGCGCTTAGATGCGCATCAGGAGCTGATGAGATTGATGTGAGAGCAGGAGTATCAGTCTCGAGCTGAATATCGCAACCGAAAGGTAAGGTACATGGATGCAAAATCGGCCCTCATGCGTCCATGTACTGACAGTACCGCTGCTCCTGAGGCAACTTGCGTATCTAACCTCCCTCCATTGGCACAGGTGATTGAAAGTCAGTCCAGCGAGGAGGAAGATGATTGTAATAATGCTAGTCTGTTGCCTAGCGCATCATCCTCCACCTCATTAGATTATGATGAGTAAAGCATGCTGATGCCCTGCATTGAAGTATATATAGATGAGGTGAATTGAATATACAATCTGTATTCTACTGATCTTATTATATTCCTTCTTTTCCTGCAGCAAAATCTGTCGAAGAGGAAACAATCCTCCTCACGGTGGTGGATCCCAGTGAATATGGCACATCAGGAGCACAACCATGACCTCCTGCCCCTCCGATGACGGAATCCTTGGCTACTGTCCATGGTGCAGATGCTGGGATCCAGCAGGACATCAGTTGGATGTGCTAGCAACTCACCATGATGGTAAGTGATCAGTATAAGTTACATGCACACACGATGGAGTGGCAGGACCAGGTCTTTAGGCGCTTAGATGCGCATCAGGAGCTGATGAGATTGATGTGAGAGCAGGAGTATCAATCTCGAGCTAAATATCGCAACCGAAAGGTAAGGTACATGGATGCAAAATCGGCCCTCATGCGTCCATGTACTGACGGTACCGCTGCTCCTGAGGCAACTTGCGTATCTAACCTCCCTCCATTAGCACAGGTGATTGAAAGTCAGTCTAGCGAGGAGGAAGATGACTGTAATAATGCGAGTCTGTTGCCTTGTGCATCATTCTCCACCTCATTAGATTATGATGAGTAAAGCATACTGATGCCCTGCATTGAAGTATATATAGATGTGGTGAATTGAATATACAATCTGTATTCTACTGTTTTTATTATATTCCTTCTTTTCCTGCAGCAACATCTGTCGAAGAGGAAACAATCCTTCTCACGGTTGTGGATCCCAGTGAATATGGCACATCAGGAGCGCAGGATCCTCACATCATACCCAGCTCCTAACCATTTTCTTTGGAATTATTTTGTATTCAATAAATTACATTTTTACTGGACATTTACCTGGTTCTGGTGTTTCTTGCCGGCATCTGGGACTCCTCTGCCACGATTGGGAGCAGCCCTCTGTGTGTTTTGTATCCTGTATTCGGCTGGAGCGCCGAGAGGAGTAACCCACGCCGGCATCCGACTGCATTTTTTAGCTAATTGCTTCAAACCTTCTATCACAAACTGCGGACTCCTTGCAAGTGGCTAATCAGCACGGAAATAATTTGCTCTGAAGTGGGTGACACCTGAACTCCAGCAAGAAGGTGGACTGCATACAACAATCATGGTAGGAATTTATTTTCAATTTATTTGAGAATTGCTATTTTATATTCCATAACTTAACAGTGATAAAAATTGACATCTCTCTTTTGAACCAACGCTGAAGTAAAGACCTATTACATGTCTATCCACACTAACATACAAAAGAAAAATTAAAGTCAATAACAAAGGAAGACAAGTTAGCCACCACCATAGAGCCCCTTTATTCACTGACTTTGTGATTAAAGATATCAAAACTATTAAACCAGAACCAGACAACAATAAATTTTATGGCTACTGCAGCCAATATAGAGGGGAATGAGGAGCCCGGTGAGGTAACAGCGCAATATATCTGGAAAGCGGACAATACTTACCGGGAAAATAGATTAAAAAAACTATTTAATGAGGAACAAACAGATCTAACAACAGAAACAAATTTTGAACAGCTATTTAAATCCTTGGAGAAAACCACCCACAAAGAAATAAAAACCTGGTGGGAAATCACCAGCCTGGAGCAATATCTGCAAGTAAAAAGAATTCCCAGAGGTCTGAGAATTAACAAAAAATCTACTTACCTTCTACATGAGGAAAAAATCCTGACCCAGTGGAATGAAACGCTAGAAGCATGCTCAACGAACCTGGTGAGAATCCTCATTGATTATCACAAAACCAAACTCCAGGAGCTCACTGAAAAAATTAAAGAAATACAGACACAATTAACACAATTTACAGATCTAACGAAATTCCATGAATGGGAGAAAAAACTCACCACAAGCAACCACAAATTGGAGGATGAAATATCTACAAGAAAGCAGAGAAAGTTTGTGAGGGATAAGCAAGATTATGATCAAAACAAAGTCTATTCCTGGCATTCAGAACAATATACCTACAGAAGAAATAAATCAATCCTAAAAAAGGACAGATCTGTGTCTTTTTCTTCTCTAGATCAAACAAGTCTAGACACTTCCATCAATTCCTCCTCCTCCTCCTTTTCAAAAACATCAGATACCATATCAACTATCCATCAAAAAACGAGGAGCGACAGCAACAGCTGTCACAAACTCAGGAAACAGAAGAAGAAATCAACAGAAAAGGCATGAGGATGAAAACAAGATTCAACAGGAGAATGTAGACAATGTAGTAAATCTTTCTTCCAGACCCCTCAATACAAAAGAAATAAACCTGTTGTCAAGAGGACTTTCCTTTGCACCAACAGCCAAATTTAACCATTTCAGCGCATTAATTGACCTGAACAAATTTATAAGAGATCTGACTGTCAAAAAAAATTTTGCACAAAAGGATGAACCCTCCAATAACACCAACACAGAGCTTGTGGATGGAAATACAAATAAAAGTGAACATTTAAGCGCAATTTTCAACATGACCTTTAAAGATTTATGCAACCTTCAAGACTTGGAAGAATTAATGGAGGAACAAAAACCACATTTATCTCAACATCAGAGAGTCCAACATACCACATTAGCCAAACCCTCCACATTTAACCCCATGAAAATCAGAGGAAAATCAGAAAATGTATTCCAGAGTCTCGTGGAAAAAGACTTAGAACAACTATCCAGCAGCAGGAAATTCTGCCAAAATTCCAACCTCACGTGGGAGGAACATCAAGCACTGAAAAAACTGTTGAAAGATCCAACAATAATCATCAGACAATCGGACAAGGGGGGCAAAGTGGTCATCATGGACACATCCAACTATTTGAAGGAAGCTCATCGACAACTAGCTGATACAGAGACTTATACGAAATTACTAGGGAATCCTACCCCAACATTTCAGAAAACTTTAAAACGATTTTTGGAACACGGTAGAAGCCTTAACCTTATCAATGATAGGGAATTTGATTTTTTATTTACAGAACATCCAGTAATTGCAACATTCTACCATGTTCCAAAGATACATAAGTCTGTTACTGATCCCCCAGGTCGCCCCATAGTATCGGGCATAGGATCTATGGGGGAACATCTTTCACAATGGGTAGATGAACATCTAGAGCCTATGGTATGGAATCTGAAAGGTTATATTAGAGACACCAAGCAACTTCTCAGCATCCTAGATACAACCACCTGGGAAAAAGGTTCATCTTGGGTCACACTAGATGTTATGTCCCTGTACTCCAACATACCACACAACAAGGGCATAGAGGCCATCATTTATTTTTTGAAATTTCACTCAAACTACTCAATTGAGTTACAAGAATTTATAGTGGAAGCCCTCCAATTCCTTCTAAATCACAATTTCTTTGTTTTCAATGAGGACTTTTATCTCCAAAGACGTGACACAGCTATGGGTGCTAAATTTGCCCCCTCCTATGCCAACCTATTTATGGGTTTATGGGAGAGGTGCCACGTCTTTGGAGAAGAGAATCCTTTCCGACCATACATAAAATGGTATGGCCGCTATATAGATGATTTGTTGCTTGTTTGGAGTGGTACTCCAGACCAATATATGGCCTTTGTCAACTATGTAAACACAAACTCTTTCAATCTTAAATTCACCTCAACACAGGAATCAAATACCATTTCCTTCTTAGATGTCGCACTAACAGGAGATACTATCACAGGCAAGATAACCTCAAGCGCATATAGAAAACCAACAGCTGGGAATACCCTTTTACATGGACAAAGTTGCCATCCCCCCCACACATTTAGTGGAGTGCCTATAGGCGAATTTATTAGACTACGCCGCAACAGCTCCAACATAGAAACATTCAAAAATCAATCGGAAGGTCTCAAACAGAGACTCAAAGAGAGAAGTTACACACAAACAAAGATTAACAAGGGCTATAACATAGCTGTTAACACCCCAAGAAATTCCCTTTGAGAGCAGCCCATTTCAACAATTCCCCCTTTGGAGGAATCCATTCCAACAGCAATAAAAAGAGTAACTGAAAATAAACAGCAAACAAAAGGAAATACCACAAAAAAGAAATACCATACTAATAGGGACAAAAACATCTCTTTTTCCACGGAGTATAGCGAGGAATACAACGAAATATGCAAAATTATTAGGAAACATCTACCAGTCCTAAAACTGGATCCGTTTTACAACAAAATCCTAAAAAGGGGAGTGGGCTTTTTTGAACGTAAAAATAACACCTTAGGTACTCACCTTTCCCCTAGTCACTTCTCAACCCCAACAGACCAGAAAAATACATGGCTTACAGTAAAGGGTATGTATAAGTGTGGAGGAAGATGTCTTTGCTGTCAACACGTGAGACAAACACAGCAGTTCCACTCTTCTAATACAGGAGAGATATTTAATATTTCATCTTTCCTAAATTGTAACTCTACGTATGTAATCTATCTAATCACCTGCTCCAAGTGCAATGGCCAGTATGTAGGAAAAGTTGTGCCAGCTACTCACCATGATGGTAGTGATCAGAATAATTTACATGCCCACACGATGGAGTGGCAGAACTAGGTTCTTAGGCGCTTAGATGCGCATTAGGAGCTGATGAGATTGATGTGCCAGCAGGAGTATCAGTCTCGAGCTGAATATCGCAACCGAAAGGTAAGGTACATGGATGCAAAATCGGCCCTCATGCGTCCATGTACTGACAGTACCGCTGCTCCTGAGGCAACTTGCGTATCTAACCTCCCTCCATTAGCACAGGTGATTGAAAGTCAGTCTAGCGAGGAGGAAGATGATTTTAATAATGCGAGTCTGTTGCCTTGCGCATCATTCTCCACCTCATTAGATTATGATGAGTAAAGCATACTGATGCCCTGCATTGAAGTATATATAGATGTGGTGAATTGAATATACAATCTGTATTCTACTGTTCTTATGATCTTCTTTCTTTTCCTGCAGCAACATCTGTCGAAGTGGAAACAATCCTCCTCATGGTGGTGGATCCCATTGAATATGGCACATCAGGAGCACAGCCATGACCTCCTGCCCCTCCGATGACGGAATCCTTGGCTACTGTCCATGGTGCAGAGGCTGGGATCCAGCAGGACATCAGTTGGATGTGCCAGCAACTCACCATGATGGTGAGTGATTAGGATCATTTACATGCCCACACGATGGAGTGGCAGGACCAGGTCCTTAGGCGCTTAGATGCGCATCAGGAGCTGATGAGATTGATGTGAGAGCAGGAGTATCAGTCTCCAGCTGAATATCGCAACCGAAAGGTAAGGTACATGGATGCAAAATCGGCCTTCATGCGTCCATGTACTGACAGTACCGCTGCTCCTGAGGCAACTTGCGTATCTAACCTCCCTCCATTAGCACAGGTGATTGAAAGTCAGTCTAGCGAGGAGGAAGATGATTTTAATAATGCGAGTCTGTTGCCTTGCGCATCATTCTCCACCTCATTAGATTATGATGAGTAAAGCATACTGATGCCCTGCATTGAAGTATATATAGATGTGGTGAATTGAATATACAATCTGTATTCTACTGTTCTTATGATCTTCTTTCTTTTCCTGCAGCAACATCTGTCGAAGTGGAAACAATCCTCCTCACGGTGGTGGATCCCATTGAATATGGCACATCAGGAGCACAGCCATGACCTCCTGCCCCTCCGATGACGGAATCCTTGGCTACTGTCCATGGTGCAGAGGCTGGGATCCAGCAGGACATCAGTTGGATGTGCCAGCAACTCACCATGATGGTGAGTGATTAGGATCATTTACATGCCCACACGATGGAGTGGCAGGACCAGGTTCTTAGGCGCTTAGATGCGCATCAGGAGCTGATGAGATTGATGTGAGAGCAGGAGTATCAGTCTCGAGCTGAATATCGCAACCGAAAGGTAAGGTACATGGATGCAAAATCGGCCCTCATGCGTCCATGTACTGACAGTACCGCTGCTCCTGAGGCAACTTGCGTATCTAACCTCCCTCCATTGGCACAGGTGATTGAAAGTCAGTATAGCGAGGAGGAAGATGATTGTAATAATGCTATTTTGTTGCCTAGCGCATCATCCTCCACCTCATTAGATTATAATGAGTAAAGCATACTGATGCCCTGCATTGAAATATATATAGATGTGGTCAATTGAATATACAATCTGTATTCTACTGTTCTTATGATCTTCTTTCTTTTCCTGCAGCAACATCTGTCGAAGAGGAAACAATACTCCTCACGGTGGTGGATCCCATTGAATATGGCACATCAGGAGCACAACCATGACCTCCTGCCCCTCCGATGACGGAATCCTTGGCTACTGTCCATGGTGCAGATGCTGGGATCCAGCAGGGCATCAGTTGGATGTGCTAGCAACTCACCATGATGGTAAGTAATCAGTATAAGTTACATGCCCACACGATGGAGTGGCAGGACCAGGTCTTTAGGCGCTTAGATGCGCATCAGGAGCTGATGAGATTGATGTGAGAGCAGGAGTATCAATCTCGAGCTAAATATCGCAACCGAAAGGTAAGGTACATGGATGCAAAATCGTCCCTCATGCGTCCATGTACTGACGGTACCGCTGCTCCTGAGGCAACTTGCGTATCTAACCTCCCTCCATTAGCACAGGTGATTGAAAGTCAGTCTAGCGAGGAGGAAGATGATTTTAATAATGCTAGTCTGTTGCCTTGCGCATCATCCACCACCTCATTAGATTATGATGAGTAAAGCATACTGATGACCTGCATTGAAGTATATATAGATGTGGTGAATTGAATATACAATCTGTATTCTACTGTTCTTATGATCTTCTTTCTTTTCCTGCAGCAACATCGGTCGAAGAGGAAACAATCCTGCTAATGGTGGTGGATCCCAGTGAATATGGCACATTAGAGGCACAGCCATGACCTCCTGCCCCTCCGATGACGGAATCCTTGGCTTCTGTCCATGGTGCAGATGCTGGGATCCAGCAGGACATCAGTTGGATGTGCCAGCAACTCACCATGATGGTGAGTGATCAGTATAAGTTACATGCCCACACGATGGAGTGGCAGGACCAGGTCCTTAGGCGCTTAGATGCGCATCAGGAGCTGATGAGATTGATGTGAGAGCAGGAGTATCAGTCTCGAGCTAAATATTGCAACCGAAAGGTAAGGTACATGGATGCAAAATCGGCCCTCATGCGTCCATGTACTGACTGTACCGCTGCTCCTGAGGCAACTTGCGTATCTAACCTCCCTCCATTGGCACAGGTGATTGAAAGTCAGTCTAGCGAGGAGGAAGATGATTGTAATAATGCTAGTCTGTTGCCTAGCGCATCATCCTCCACCTCATTAGATTATAATGAGTAAAGCATACTGATGCCCTACATAGAAGTATATATAGATGTGGTGAATTGAATATACAATCTGTATTCTACTGTTCTTATTATATTCCTTCTTTTCCTGCAGCAAAATCTGTCGAAGTGGAAACAATCCTCCTCAAGGTGGTGGATCCCATTGAATATGGCACATCAGGAGCACAACCATGACCTCCTGCCCCTCCGATGACGGAATCCTTGGCTACTGTCCATGGTGCAGATGCTGGGATCCAGCAGGACATCAGTTGGATGTGCTAGCAACTCACCATGATGGTGAGTGATCAGTATAAGTTACATGCCCACACGATGGAGTGGCAGGACCAGGTCCTTAGGCGCTTAGATGCGCATCAGGAGCTGATGAGATTCATGTGAGAGCAGGAGTATCAGTCTCGAGCTGAATATCGCAACCGAAAGGTAAGGTACATGGATGCAAAATCGCCCCTCATGCGTCCATATACTGACTGTACCGCTGCTCCTGAGGCAACTTGCGTATCTAACTTCCTTCCATTAGCACAGGTGATTGAAAGTCAGTCTAGAGAGGAGGAAAATGATTGTAATAATGCTAGTCTTTTACCTAGCGCATCATCCTCCACCTCATTAGATTATGATGAATAAAGCATACAGATGCCCTGCATTGAAGTATATATAAATGTGGTGAATTGAATATACAACCTGTATTCTACTGTTCTTATGATCTTCCTTCTTTTCCTGCAGCAACATCTGTCGAAGAGGAAACAATCCTCCTCACGGTGGTGGATCCCAGTGAATATGGCACATCAGGAGCACAGCCATGACCTCCTGCCCCTCCGATGACGGAATCCTTGGCTTCTGTCCATGGTGCAGATGCTGGGATCCAGCAGGACATCAGTTGAATGTGCCAGCAACTCACCATGATGGTGAGTGTTCAGGATAAGTTACATGCCCACAAGATGAAGTGGCAGGACCATGTCCTTAGGCGCTTAGATGCGCATCAGGAGCTGATGAGATTGATGTGCCAGCAGAAGTATCAGTCTCGAGCTGAATATCGCAACCGAAAGGTAAGGTACATGGATGCAAAATCGTCGCTCATGCGTCCATGTACTGACAGTACCGCTGCTCCTGAGGCAACTTGCGTATCTAACCTCCCTCCATTAGCACAGGTGATTGAAAGTCTAGCGAGGAGGAAGATGATTGTAATAATGCTAGTCTGTTGCCTAGCGCATCATCCTCCACCTCGTTAGATTATGATGAGTAAAGCATGCTGATGCCCTGCATTGAAGTATATATAGATGTGGTGAATTGAATATACAATCTGTATTCTACTGATCTTATTATATTCCTTCTTTTCCTGCAGCAAAATCTGTCGAAGTGGAAACAATCCTCCTCACGGTGGTGGATCCCATTGAATATGGCACATCAGGAGCACAACCATGACCTCCTGCCCCTCCGATGACGGAATCCTTGGCTACTGTCCATGGTACAGATGCTGGGATCCAGTAGGACATCAGTTGGATGTGCCAGCAACTCACCATGATGGTGAGTGATCAGTAGAAGTTACATGCCCACACGATGGAGTGGCAGGACCAGGTCCTTAGGCGCTTAGATGCGCATCAGGAGCTTATGGGATTGATGTGAGAGCAGGAGTATCAGTCTCGAGCTGAATATCGCAACCGAAAGGTAAGGTACATGGATGCAAAATCGGCCCTCATGCGTCCATGTACTGACGGTACCGCTGCTCCTGAGGCAACATGCGTATCTAACCTCCCTCCATTAGCACAGGTGATTGAAAGTCAGTCTAGCGAGGAGGAAGATGATTTTAATAATGCTAGTCTGTTGCCTTGCGCATCATCCTCCACCTCATTAGATTATGATGAGTAAAGCATACTGATGACCTGCATTGAAGTATATATAGATGTGGTGAATTGAATATACAATCTGTATTCTACTGTTCTTATGATCTTCTTTCTTTTCCTGCAGCAACATCTGTCGAAGAGGAAACAATCCTCACGGTGGTGGATCCCATTGAATATGGCACATCAGGAGCACAACCATGACCTCCTGCCCCTCCGATGAGGGAATCCTTGGCTACTGTCCATGGTGAAGATGCTGGGATCCAGCAGGACATTAGTTGGATGTGCCAGCAACTCACCATGATGGTGAGTGATCAGGATAAGTTACATGCCCACAAGATGAAGTGGCAGGACCAGGTCCTTAGGCGCTTAGATGCGCATCAGGAGCTGATGAGATTGATGTGAGAGCAGGAGTATCAGTCTCCAGCTGAATATCGCAACCGAAAGGTAAGGTACATGGATGCAAAATCGGCCCTCATGCGTCCATGTACTGACAGTACCGCTGCTCCTGAGGCAACTTGCGTATCTAACCTCCCTCCATTAGCACAGGTGATTGAAAGTCAGTCTAGCGAGGAGGAAGATGATTTTAATAATGCGAGTCTGTTGCCTTGCGCATCATTCTCCACCTCATTAGATTATGATGAGTAAAGCATACTGATGCCCTGCATTGAAGTATATATAGATGTGGTGAATTGAATATACAATCTGTATTCTACTGTTCTTATGATCTTCTTTCTTTTCCTGCAGCAACATCTGTCGAAGTGGAAACAATCCTCCTCACGGTGGTGGATCCCATTGAATATGGCACATCAGGAGCACAGCCATGACCTCCTGCCCCTCCGATGACGGAATCCTTGGCTACTGTCCATGGTGCAGAGGCTGGGATCCAGCAGGACATCAGTTGGATGTGCCAGCAACTCACCATGATGGTGAGTGATTAGGATCATTTACATGCCCACACGATGGAGTGGCAGGACCAGGTCCTTAGGCGCTTAGATGCGCATCAGGAGCTGATGAGATTGATGTGAGAGCAGGAGTATCAGTCTCCAGCTGAATATCGCAACCGAAAGGTAAGGTACATGGATGCAAAATCGGCCTTCATGCGTCCATGTACTGACAGTACCGCTGCTCCTGAGGCAACTTGCGTATCTAACCTCCCTCCATTAGCACAGGTGATTGAAAGTCAGTCTAGCGAGGAGGAAGATGATTTTAATAATGCGAGTCTGTTGCCTTGCGCATCATTCTCCACCTCATTAGATTATGATGAGTAAAGCATACTGATGCCCTGCATTGAAGTATATATAGATGTGGTGAATTGAATATACAATCTGTATTCTACTGTTCTTATGATCTTCTTTCTTTTCCTGCAGCAACATCTGTCGAAGTGGAAACAATCCTCCTCACGGTGGTGGATCCCATTGAATATGGCACATCAGGAGCACAGCCATGACCTCCTGCCCCTCCGATGACGGAATCCTTGGCTACTGTCCATGGTGCAGAGGCTGGGATCCAGCAGGACATCAGTTGGATGTGCCAGCAACTCACCATGATGGTGAGTGATTAGGATCATTTACATGCCCACACGATGGAGTGGCAGGACCAGGTTCTTAGGCGCTTAGATGCGCATCAGAAGCTGATGAGATTGATGTGCCAGCAGGAGTATCAGTCTCGAGCTAAAAATCGCAACCGAAAGTTAAGGTATATGGATGCAAAATCGGCTCTCATGCGTCCATGTACTGACATTACCGCTGCTCCTGAGGCAACTGGCATATCTAACCTCCCTCCATTAGCACAGGTGATTGAAAGTCAGTATAGCGAGGAGGAAGATGATTGTAATAATGCTATTTTGTTGCCTAGCGCATCATCCTCCACCTCATTAGATTATAATGAGTAAAGCATACTGATGCCCTGCATTGAAATATATATAGATGTGGTCAATTGAATATACAATCTGTATTCTACTGTTCTTATGATCTTCTTTCTTTTCCTGCAGCAACATCTGTCGAAGAGGAAACAATACTCCTCACGGTGGTGGATCCCATTGAATATGGCACATCAGGAGCACAACCATGACCTCCTGCCCCTCCGATGAGGGAATCCTTGGCTACTGTCCATGGTGTAGATGCTGGGATCCAGCAGGACATCAGTTGGATGTGCCAGCAACTCACCATGATGGTGAGTGATCAGGATAAGTTACATGCCCACAAGATGAAGTGGCAGGACCAGGTCCTTAGGCGCTTAGATGCGCATCAGGAGCTGATGAGATTGATGTGAGAGCAGGAGTATCAGTCTCGAGCTGAATATCGCAACCGAAAGGTAAGGTACATGGATGCAAAATCGTCCCTCATGCGTCCATGTACTGACGGTACCGCTGCTCCTGAGGCAACTTGCGTATCTAACCTCCCTCCATTAGCACAGGTGATTGAAAGTCAGTCTAGCGAGGAGGAAGATGATTTTAATAATGCTAGTCTGTTGCCTTGCGCATCATCCACCACCTCATTAGATTATGATGAGTAAAGCATACTGATGACCTGCATTGAAGTATATATAGATGTGGTGAATTGAATATACAATCTGTATTCTACTGTTCTTATGATCTTCTTTCTTTTCCTGCAGCAACATCGGTCGAAGAGGAAACAATCCTGCTAATGGTGGTGGATCCCAGTGAATATGGCACATTAGAGGCACAGCCATGACCTCCTGCCCCTCCGATGACGGAATCCTTGGCTTCTGTCCATGGTGCAGATGCTGGGATCCAGCAGGACATCAGTTGGATGTGCCAGCAACTCACCATGATGGTGAGTGATCAGTATAAGTTACATGCCCACACGATGGAGTGGCAGGACCAGGTCCTTAGGCGCTTAGATGCGCATCAGGAGCTGATGAGATTGATGTGAGAGCAGGAGTATCAGTCTCGAGCTAAATATTGCAACCGAAAGGTAAGGTACATGGATGCAAAATCGGCCCTCATGCGTCCATGTACTGACTGTACCGCTGCTCCTGAGGCAACTTGCGTATCTAACCTCCCTCCATTGGCACAGGTGATTGAAAGTCAGTCTAGCGAGGAGGAAGATGATTGTAATAATGCTAGTCTGTTGCCTAGCGCATCATCCTCCACCTCATTAGATTATAATGAGTAAAGCATACTGATGCCCTACATAGAAGTATATATAGATGTGGTGAATTGAATATACAATCTGTATTCTACTGTTCTTATTATATTCCTTCTTTTCCTGCAGCAAAATCTGTCGAAGTGGAAACAATCCTCCTCAAGGTGGTGGATCCCATTGAATATGGCACATCAGGAGCACAACCATGACCTCCTGCCCCTCCGATGACGGAATCCTTGGCTACTGTCCATGGTGCAGATGCTGGGATCCAGCAGGACATCAGTTGGATGTGCTAGCAACTCACCATGATGGTGAGTGATCAGTATAAGTTACATGCCCACACGATGGAGTGGCAGGACCAGGTCCTTAGGCGCTTAGATGCGCATCAGGAGCTGATGAGATTCATGTGAGAGCAGGAGTATCAGTCTCGAGCAGAATATCGCAACCGAAAGGTAAGGTACATGGATGCAAAATCGCCCCTCATGCGTCCATATACTGACTGTACCGCTGCTCCTGAGGCAACTTGCGTATCTAACTTCCTTCCATTAGCACAGGTGATTGAAAGTCAGTCTAGAGAGGAGGAAAATGATTGTAATAATGCTAGTCTTTTACCTAGCGCATCATCCTCCACCTCATTAGATTATGATGAATAAAGCATACAGATGCCCTGCATTGAAGTATATATAAATGTGGTGAATTGAATATACAACCTGTATTCTACTGTTCTTATGATCTTCCTTCTTTTCCTGCAGCAACATCTGTCGAAGAGGAAACAATCCTCCTCACGGTGGTGGATCCCAGTGAATATGGCACATCAGGAGCACAGCCATGACCTCCTGCCCCTCCGATGACGGAATCCTTGGCTTCTGTCCATGGTGCAGATGCTGGGATCCAGCAGGACATCAGTTGAATGTGCCAGCAACTCACCATGATGGTGAGTGTTCAGGATAAGTTACATGCCCACAAGATGAAGTGGCAGGACCATGTCCTTAGGCGCTTAGATGCGCATCAGGAGCTGATGAGATTGATGTGCCAGCAGAAGTATCAGTCTCGAGCTGAATATCGCAACCGAAAGGTAAGGTACATGGATGCAAAATCGTCGCTCATGCGTCCATGTACTGACAGTACCGCTGCTCCTGAGGCAACTTGCGTATCTAACCTCCCTCCATTAGCACAGGTGATTGAAAGTCTAGCGAGGAGGAAGATGATTGTAATAATGCTAGTCTGTTGCCTAGCGCATCATCCTCCACCTCGTTAGATTATGATGAGTAAAGCATGCTGATGCCCTGCATTGAAGTATATATAGATGTGGTGAATTGAATATACAATCTGTATTCTACTGATCTTATTATATTCCTTCTTTTCCTGCAGCAAAATCTGTCGAAGTGGAAACAATCCTCCTCACGGTGGTGGATCCCATTGAATATGGCACATCAGGAGCACAACCATGACCTCCTGCCCCTCCGATGACGGAATCCTTGGCTACTGTCCATGGTACAGATGCTGGGATCCAGTAGGACATCAGTTGGATGTGCCAGCAACTCACCATGATGGTGAGTGATCAGTAGAAGTTACATGCCCACACGATGGAGTGGCAGGACCAGGTCCTTAGGCGCTTAGATGCGCATCAGGAGCTTATGGGATTGATGTGAGAGCAGGAGTATCAGTCTCGAGCTGAATATCGCAACCGAAAGGTAAGGTACATGGATGCAAAATCGGCCCTCATGCGTCCATGTACTGACGGTACCGCTGCTCCTGAGGCAACATGCGTATCTAACCTCCCTCCATTAGCACAGGTGATTGAAAGTCAGTCTAGCGAGGAGGAAGATGATTTTAATAATGCTAGTCTGTTGCCTTGCGCATCATCCTCCACCTCATTAGATTATGATGAGTAAAGCATACTGATGACCTGCATTGAAGTATATATAGATGTGGTGAATTGAATATACAATCTGTATTCTACTGTTCTTATGATCTTCTTTCTTTTCCTGCAGCAACATCTGTCGAAGAGGAAACAATCCTCACGGTGGTGGATCCCATTGAATATGGCACATCAGGAGCACAACCATGACCTCCTGCCCCTCCGATGAGGGAATCCTTGGCTACTGTCCATGGTGAAGATGCTGGGATCCAGCAGGACATTAGTTGGATGTGCCAGCAACTCACCATGATGGTGAGTGATCAGGATAAGTTACATGCCCACAAGATGAAGTGGCAGGACCAGGTCCTTAGGCGCTTAGATGCGCATCAGGAGCTGATGAGATTGATGTGAGAGCAGGAGTATCAGTCTCCAGCTGAATATCGCAACCGAAAGGTAAGGTACATGGATGCAAAATCGGCCCTCATGCGTCCATGTACTGACAGTACCGCTGCTCCTGAGGCAACTTGCGTATCTAACCTCCCTCCATTAGCACAGGTGATTGAAAGTCAGTCTAGCGAGGAGGAAGATGATTTTAATAATGCGAGTCTGTTGCCTTGCGCATCATTCTCCACCTCATTAGATTATGATGAGTAAAGCATACTGATGCCCTGCATTGAAGTATATATAGATGTGGTGAATTGAATATACAATCTGTATTCTACTGTTCTTATGATCTTCTTTCTTTTCCTGCAGCAACATCTGTCGAAGTGGAAACAATCCTCCTCACGGTGGTGGATCCCATTGAATATGGCACATCAGGAGCACAGCCATGACCTCCTGCCCCTCCGATGACGGAATCCTTGGCTACTGTCCATGGTGCAGAGGCTGGGATCCAGCAGGACATCAGTTGGATGTGCCAGCAACTCACCATGATGGTGAGTGATTAGGATCATTTACATGCCCACACGATGGAGTGGCAGGACCAGGTCCTTAGGCGCTTAGATGCGCATCAGGAGCTGATGAGATTGATGTGAGAGCAGGAGTATCAGTCTCCAGCTGAATATCGCAACCGAAAGGTAAGGTACATGGATGCAAAATCGGCCTTCATGCGTCCATGTACTGACAGTACCGCTGCTCCTGAGGCAACTTGCGTATCTAACCTCCCTCCATTAGCACAGGTGATTGAAAGTCAGTCTAGCGAGGAGGAAGATGATTTTAATAATGCGAGTCTGTTGCCTTGCGCATCATTCTCCACCTCATTAGATTATGATGAGTAAAGCATACTGATGCCCTGCATTGAAGTATATATAGATGTGGTGAATTGAATATACAATCTGTATTCTACTGTTCTTATGATCTTCTTTCTTTTCCTGCAGCAACATCTGTCGAAGTGGAAACAATCCTCCTCACGGTGGTGGATCCCATTGAATATGGCACATCAGGAGCACAGCCATGACCTCCTGCCCCTCCGATGACGGAATCCTTGGCTACTGTCCATGGTGCAGAGGCTGGGATCCAGCAGGACATCAGTTGGATGTGCCAGCAACTCACCATGATGGTGAGTGATTAGGATCATTTACATGCCCACACGATGGAGTGGCAGGACCAGGTTCTTAGGCGCTTAGATGCGCATCAGAAGCTGATGAGATTGATGTGCCAGCAGGAGTATCAGTCTCGAGCTGAAAATCGCAACCGAAAGTTAAGGTATATGGATGCAAAATCGGCTCTCATGCGTCCATGTACTGACATTACCGCTGCTCCTGAGGCAACTGGCATATCTAACCTCCCTCCATTAGCACAGGTGATTGAAAGTCAGTATAGCGAGGAGGAAGATGATTGTAATAATGCTATTTTGTTGCCTAGCGCATCATCCTCCACCTCATTAGATTATAATGAGTAAAGCATACTGATGCCCTGCATTGAAATATATATAGATGTGGTCAATTGAATATACAATCTGTATTCTACTGTTCTTATGATCTTCTTTCTTTTCCTGCAGCAACATCTGTCGAAGAGGAAACAATACTCCTCACGGTGGTGGATCCCATTGAATATGGCACATCAGGAGCACAACCATGACCTCCTGCCCCTCCGATGAGGGAATCCTTGGCTACTGTCCATGGTGTAGATGCTGGGATCCAGCAGGACATCAGTTGGATGTGCCAGCAACTCACCATGATGGTGAGTGATCAGGATAAGTTACATGCCCACAAGATGAAGTGGCAGGACCAGGTCCTTAGGCGCTTAGATGCGCATCAGGAGCTGATGAGATTGATGTGAGAGCAGGAGTATCAGTCTCGAGCTGAATATCGCAACCGAAAGGTAAGGTACATGGATGCAAAATCGGCCCTCATGCGTCCATGTACTGACAGTACCGCTGCTCCTGAGGCAACTTGCGTATCTAACCTCCCTCCATTGGCACAGGTGATTGAAAGTCAGTCCAGCGAGGAGGAAGATGATTGTAATAATGCTAGTCTGTTGCCTAGCGCATCATCCTCCACCTCATTAGATTATGATGAGTAAAGCATGCTGATGCCCTGCATTGAAGTATATATAGATGAGGTGAATTGAATATACAATCTGTATTCTACTGATCTTATTATATTCCTTCTTTTCCTGCAGCAAAATCTGTCGAAGAGGAAACAATCCTCCTCACGGTGGTGGATCCCAGTGAATATGGCACATCAGGAGCACAACCATGACCTCCTGCCCCTCCGATGACGGAATCCTTGGCTACTGTCCATGGTGCAGATGCTGGGATCCAGCAGGACATCAGTTGGATGTGCTAGCAACTCACCATGATGGTAAGTGATCAGTATAAGTTACATGCACACACGATGGAGTGGCAGGACCAGGTCTTTAGGCGCTTAGATGCGCATCAGGAGCTGATGAGATTGATGTGAGAGCAGGAGTATCAATCTCGAGCTAAATATCGCAACCGAAAGGTAAGGTACATGGATGCAAAATCGGCCCTCATGCGTCCATGTACTGACGGTACCGCTGCTCCTGAGGCAACTTGCGTATCTAACCTCCCTCCATTAGCACAGGTGATTGAAAGTCAGTCTAGCGAGGAGGAAGATGACTGTAATAATGCGAGTCTGTTGCCTTGTGCATCATTCTCCACCTCATTAGATTATGATGAGTAAAGCATACTGATGCCCTGCATTGAAGTATATATAGATGTGGTGAATTGAATATACAATCTGTATTCTACTGTTTTTATTATATTCCTTCTTTTCCTGCAGCAACATCTGTCGAAGAGGAAACAATCCTTCTCACGGTTGTGGATCCCAGTGAATATGGCACATCAGGAGCGCAGGATCCTCACATCATACCCAGCTCCTAACCATTTTCTTTGGAATTATTTTGTATTCAATAAATTACATTTTTACTGGACATTTACCTGGTTCTGGTGTTTCTTGCCGGCATCTGGGACTCCTCTGCCACGATTGGGAGCAGCCCTCTGTGTGTTTTGTATCCTGTATTCGGCTGGAGCGCCGAGAGGAGTAACCCACGCCGGCATCCGACTGCATTTTTTAGCTAATTGCTTCAAACCTTCTATCACAAACTGCGGACTCCTTGCAAGTGGCTAATCAGCACGGAAATAATTTGCTCTGAAGTGGGTGACACCTGAACTCCAGCAAGAAGGTGGACTGCATACAACAATCATGGTAGGAATTTATTTTCAATTTATTTGAGAATTGCTATTTTATATTCCATAACTTAACAGTGATAAAAATTGACATCTCTCTTTTGAACCAACGCTGAAGTAAAGACCTATTACATGTCTATCCACACTAACATACAAAAGAAAAATTAAAGTCAATAACAAAGGAAGACAAGTTAGCCACCACCATAGAGCCCCTTTATTCACTGACTTTGTGATTAAAGATATCAAAACTATTAAACCAGAACCAGACAACAATAAATTTTATGGCTACTGCAGCCAATATAGAGGGGAATGAGGAGCCCGGTGAGGTAACAGCGCAATATGTCTGGAAAGCGGACAATACTTACCGGGAAAATAGATTAAAAAAACTATTTAATGAGGAACAAACAGATCTAACAACAGAAACAAATTTTGAACAGCTATTTAAATCCTTGGAGAAAACCACCCACAAAGAAATAAAAACCTGGTGGGAAATCACCAGCCTGGAGCAATATCTGCAAGTAAAAAGAATTCCCAGAGGTCTGAGAATTAACAAAAAATCTACTTACCTTCTACATGAGGAAAAAATCCTGACCCAGTGGAATGAAACGCTAGAAGCATGCTCAACGAACCTGGTGAGAATCCTCATTGATTATCACAAAACCAAACTCCAGGAGCTCACTGAAAAAATTAAAGAAATACAGACACAATTAACACAATTTACAGATCTAACGAAATTCCATGAATGGGAGAAAAAACTCACCACAAGCAACCACAAATTGGAGGATGAAATATCTACAAGAAAGCAGAGAAAGTTTGTGAGGGATAAGCAAGATTATGATCAAAACAAAGTCTATTCCTGGCATTCAGAACAATATACCTACAGAAGAAATAAATCAATCCTAAAAAAGGACAGATCTGTGTCTTTTTCTTCTCTAGATCAAACAAGTCTAGACACTTCCATCAATTCCTCCTCCTCCTCCTTTTCAAAAACATCAGATACCATATCAACTATCCATCAAAAAACGAGGAGCGACAGCAACAGCTGTCACAAACTCAGGAAACAGAAGAAGAAATCAACAGAAAAGGCATGAGGATGAAAACAAGATTCAACAGGAGAATGTAGACAATGTAGTAAATCTTTCTTCCAGACCCCTCAATACAAAAGAAATAAACCTGTTGTCAAGAGGACTTTCCTTTGCACCAACAGCCAAATTTAACCATTTCAGCGCATTAATTGACCTGAACAAATTTATAAGAGATCTGACTGTCAAAAAAAATTTTGCACAAAAGGATGAACCCTCCAATAACACCAACACAGAGCTTGTGGATGGAAATACAAATAAAAGTGAACATTTAAGCGCAATTTTCAACATGACCTTTAAAGATTTATGCAACCTTCAAGACTTGGAAGAATTAATGGAGGAACAAAAACCACATTTATCTCAACATCAGAGAGTCCAACATACCACATTAGCCAAACCCTCCACATTTAACCCCATGAAAATCAGAGGAAAATCAGAAAATGTATTCCAGAGTCTCGTGGAAAAAGACTTAGAACAACTATCCAGCAGCAGGAAATTCTGCCAAAATTCCAACCTCACGTGGGAGGAACATCAAGCACTGAAAAAACTGTTGAAAGATCCAACAATAATCATCAGACAATCGGACAAGGGGGGCAAAGTGGTCATCATGGACACATCCAACTATTTGAAGGAAGCTCATCGACAACTAGCTGATACAGAGACTTATACGAAATTACTAGGGAATCCTACCCCAACATTTCAGAAAACTTTAAAACGATTTTTGGAACACGGTAGAAGCCTTAACCTTATCAATGATAGGGAATTTGATTTTTTATTTACAGAACATCCAGTAATTGCAACATTCTACCATGTTCCAAAGATACATAAGTCTGTTACTGATCCCCCAGGTCGCCCCATAGTATCGGGCATAGGATCTATGGGGGAACATCTTTCACAATGGGTAGATGAACATCTAGAGCCTATGGTATGGAATCTGAAAGGTTATATTAGAGACACCAAGCAACTTCTCAGCATCCTAGATACAACCACCTGGGAAAAAGGTTCATCTTGGGTCACACTAGATGTTATGTCCCTGTACTCCAACATACCACACAACAAGGGCATAGAGGCCATCATTTATTTTTTGAAATTTCACTCAAACTACTCAATTGAGTTACAAGAATTTATAGTGGAAGCCCTCCAATTCCTTCTAAATCACAATTTCTTTGTTTTCAATGAGGACTTTTATCTCCAAAGACGTGACACAGCTATGGGTGCTAAATTTGCCCCCTCCTATGCCAACCTATTTATGGGTTTATGGGAGAGGTGCCACGTCTTTGGAGAAGAGAATCCTTTCCGACCATACATAAAATGGTATGGCCGCTATATAGATGATTTGTTGCTTGTTTGGAGTGGTACTCCAGACCAATATATGGCCTTTGTCAACTATGTAAACACAAACTCTTTCAATCTTAAATTCACCTCAACACAGGAATCAAATACCATTTCCTTCTTAGATGTCGCACTAACAGGAGATACTATCACAGGCAAGATAACCTCAAGCGCATATAGAAAACCAACAGCTGGGAATACCCTTTTACATGGACAAAGTTGCCATCCCCCCCACACATTTAGTGGAGTGCCTATAGGCGAATTTATTAGACTACGCCGCAACAGCTCCAACATAGAAACATTCAAAAATCAATCGGAAGGTCTCAAACAGAGACTCAAAGAGAGAAGTTACACACAAACAAAGATTAACAAGGGCTATAACATAGCTGTTAACACCCCAAGAAATTCCCTTTGAGAGCAGCCCATTTCAACAATTCCCCCTTTGGAGGAATCCATTCCAACAGCAATAAAAAGAGTAACTGAAAATAAACAGCAAACAAAAGGAAATACCACAAAAAAGAAATACCATACTAATAGGGAAAAAAACATCTCTTTTTCCACGGAGTATAGCGAGGAATACAACGAAATATGCAAAATTATTAGGAAACATCTACCAGTCCTAAAACTGGATCCGTTTTACAACAAAATCCTAAAAAGGGGAGTGGGCTTTTTTGAACGTAAAAATAACACCTTAGGTACTCACCTTTCCCCTAGTCACTTCTCAACCCCAACAGACCAGAAAAATACATGGCTTACAGTAAAGGGTATGTATAAGTGTGGAGGAAGATGTCTTTGCTGTCAACACGTGAGACAAACACAGCAGTTCCACTCTTCTAATACAGGAGAGATATTTAATATTTCATCTTTCCTAAATTGTAACTCTACGTATGTAATCTATCTAATCACCTGCTCCAAGTGCAATGGCCAGTATGTAGGAAAAGTTGTGCCAGCTACTCACCATGATGGTAGTGATCAGAATAATTTACATGCCCACACGATGGAGTGGCAGAACTAGGTTCTTAGGCGCTTAGATGCGCATTAGGAGCTGATGAGATTGATGTGCCAGCAGGAGTATCAGTCTCGAGCTGAATATCGCAACCGAAAGGTAAGGTACATGGATGAAAAATCGGCCCTCATGCGTCCATGTACTGACAGTACCGCTGCTCCTGGGGCAACTTGCGTATCTAACCTACCTCCATTAGCACAGGTGATTTTAAGTCAGTCTAGCGAGGAGGAAGATGATTGTAATAATGAAAGTCTGTTGCCTAGCGCATCATCCTCCACCTCATTAGATTATGATGAGTAAAGCATACTGATGCCCTGCATTGAAGTATATATAGATGTGTTGAATTGGATATACAATCTGTATTCTACTGTTTTTATTATATTCCTTCTTTTCCTGCAGCAACATCTGTCGAAGAGGAAACAATCCTTCTCACGGTGGTGGATCCCAATGAATATGGCACATCAGGAGCATAGCCATGACCTCCTGCCCCTCCGATGACGGAATTATTGGATACTGTACATGGTGCAGAAGCTGGGATCCAGCAGGACATCAGTTGGATGTGCCAGCAACTCACCATGATGGTGAGTGATCAGGATAATTTACATGCCCACACGATGGAGTGGCAGGACTAGGTTCTTAGGCGCTTAGATGCGCATCAGGAGCTGATGAGATTGATGTGCCAGCAGGAGTATCAGTCTCAAGCTGAATATCGCAACCGAAAGGTAAGGTACATGGATGCAAAATCGGCCTTCATTAGTCCATGTACTGACAGTACCGCTGCTCCTGAAGCAACTTGCGTATCTAACCTCCCTCCATTAGCACAGGTGATTGAAAGTCAGTCTAGCGAGGAGGAAGATGATTGTAATAATGCTATTTTGTTGCCTAGCGCATCATCCTCCACCTCATTAGATTATAATGAGTAAAGCATACTGATGCCCTGCATTGAAGTATATATAGATGTGGTGAATTGAATATACAATCTGTATTCTACTGTTCTTATGATCTTCCTTCTTTTCCTGCAGCAACATCTGTCGAAGAGGAAACAATCCTCCTACCGGTGGTGGATCCCAGTGAATATGGCAAATCAGAGTCACAGCCATGACCTACTGCACCTCCGATGACGGAATCCTTGGCTTCTGTCCATGGTGCAGATGCTGGGATCCAGCAGGACATCAGTTGGATGTGCCAGCAACTCACCATGATGGTGAATAATCAGTATAAGTTACATGCCCACAAGATGAAGTGGGAGGACCAGGTCCTTAGGCGCTTAGATGCGCATCAGGAGCTGATGAGATTGATGTGAGAGCAGGAGTATCAGTCTCGACCTGAATATCGCAACCGAAAGGTAAGGTACATGGATGCAAAATCGCCCCTCATGCGTCCATATACTGACTGTACCGCTGCTCCTGAGGCAACTTGCGTATCTAACTTCCTTCCATTAGCACAGGTGATTGAAAGTCAGTCTAGAGAGGAGGAAGATGATTGTAATAATGCTAGTCTGTTGCCTTGCGCATCATCCTCAACCTCATTAGATTATAATGAGTAAAGCATACTGATGACCTGCATTGAAGTATATATAGATGTGGTGAATTGAATATACAATCTGTATTCTACTGTTCTTATGATCTTCTTTCTTTTCCTGCAGCAACATCTGTCGAAGAGGAAACAATCCTCCTCACGGTGGTGGATCCCATTGAATATGGCACATCAGGAGCACAACCATGACCTCCTGCCCCTCCGATGAGGGAATCCTTGGCTACTGTCCATTGTGTAGATGCTGGGATCCAGCAGGACATCAGTTGGATGTGCCAGCAACTCACCATGATGGTGAGTGATCAGGATAAGTTACATGTCCACACGATGGAGTGGCAGGACCAGGTAATTAGGCGCTTAGATGCGCATCAGGAGCTGATGAGATTGATGTGAGAGCAGGAGTATCAGTCTCGAGCTGAATATCGCAACCGAAAGGTAAGGTACATGGATGCAAAATCGGCCCTCATGCGTCCATATACTGACAGTACCGCTGCTCCTGAGGCAACTTGCGTATCTAACCTCCCTCCATTGGCACAGGTGATTGAAAGTCAGTCTAGCGAGGAGGAAGATGATTGTAATAATGCTAGTCTGTTGCCTAGCGCATCATCCTCCACCTCATTAGATTATGATGAGTAAAGCATGCTGATGCCCTGCATTGAAGTATATATAGATGAGGTGAATTGAATATACAATCTGTATTCTACTGATCTTATTATATTCCTTCTTTTCCTGCAGCAAAATCTGTCGAAGAGGAAACAATCCTTCTCACGGTGGTGGATCCCATTGAATATGGCACATCAGGAGCACAACCATGACCTCCTGCCCCTCCGATGATGGAATCCTTGGCTACTGTCCATGGTGCAGATGCTGGGATCCAGCAGGGCATCAGTTGGATGTGCTAGCAACTCACCATGATGGTAAGTGATCAGTATAAGTTACATGCCCACACGATGGAGTGGCAGGACCAGGTCTTTAGGCGCTTAGATGCGCATCAGGAGCTGATGAGATTGATGTGAGAGCAGGAGTATCAATCTCGAGCTAAATATCGCAACCGAAAGGTAAGGTACATGGATGCAAAATCGTCCCTCATGCGTCCATGTACTGACGGTACCGCTGCTCCTGAGGCAACTTGCGTATCTAACCTCCCTCCATTAGCACAGGTGATTGAAAGTCAGTCTAGCGAGGAGGAAGATGATTTTAATAATGCTAGTCTGTTGCCTTGCGCATCATCCACCACCTCATTAGATTATGATGAGTAAAGCATACTGATGACCTGCATTGAAGTATATATAGATGTGGTGAATTGAATATACAATCTGTATTCTACTGTTCTTATGATCTTCTTTCTTTTCCTGCAGCAACATCGGTCGAAGAGGAAACAATCCTGCTAATGGTGGTGGATCCCAGTGAATATGGCACATTAGAGGCACAGCCATGACCTCCTGCCCCTCCGATGACGGAATCCTTGGCTTCTGTCCATGGTGCAGATGCTGGGATCCAGCAGGACATCAGTTGGATGTGCCAGCAACTCACCATGATGGTGAGTGATCAGTATAAGTTACATGCCCACACGATGGAGTGGCAGGACCAGGTCCTTAGGCGCTTAGATGCGCATCAGGAGCTGATGAGATTGATGTGAGAGCAGGAGTATCAGTCTCGAGCTAAATATTGCAACCGAAAGGTAAGGTACATGGATGCAAAATCGGCCCTCATGCGTCCATGTACTGACTGTACCGCTGCTCCTGAGGCAACTTGCGTATCTAACCTCCCTCCATTGGCACAGGTGATTGAAAGTCAGTCTAGCGAGGAGGAAGATGATTGTAATAATGCTAGTCTGTTGCCTAGCGCATCATCCTCCACCTCATTAGATTATAATGAGTAAAGCAAACTGATGCCCTACATAGAAGTATATATAGATGTGGTGAATTGAATATACAATCTGTATTCTACTGTTCTTATTATATTCCTTCTTTTCCTGCAGCAAAATCTGTCGAAGTGGAAACAATCCTCCTCAAGGTGGTGGATCCCATTGAATATGGCACATCAGGAGCACAACCATGACCTCCTGCCCCTCCGATGACGGAATCCTTGGCTACTGTCCATGGTGCAGATGCTGGGATCCAGCAGGACATCAGTTGGATGTGCTAGCAACTCACCATGATGGTGAGTGATCAGTATAAGTTACATGCCCACACGATGGAGTGGCAGGACCAGGTCCTTAGGCGCTTAGATGCGCATCAGGAGCTGATGAGATTCATGTGAGAGCAGGAGTATCAGTCTCGAGCTGAATATCGCAACCGAAAGGTAAGGTACATGGATGCAAAATCGCCCCTCATGCGTCCATATACTGACTGTACCGCTGCTCCTGAGGCAACTTGCGTATCTAACTTCCTTCCATTAGCACAGGTGATTGAAAGTCAGTCTAGAGAGGAGGAAAATGATTGTAATAATGCTAGTCTTTTACCTAGCGCATCATCCTCCACCTCATTAGATTATGATGAATAAAGCATACAGATGCCCTGCATTGAAGTATATATAAATGTGGTGAATTGAATATACAACCTGTATTCTACTGTTCTTATGATCTTCCTTCTTTTCCTGCAGCAACATCTGTCGAAGAGGAAACAATCCTCCTCACGGTGGTGGATCCCAGTGAATATGGCACATCAGGAGCACAGCCATGACCTCCTGCCCCTCCGATGACGGAATCCTTGGCTTCTGTCCATGGTGCAGATGCTGGGATCCAGCAGGACATCAGTTGAATGTGCCAGCAACTCACCATGATGGTGAGTGTTCAGGATAAGTTACATGCCCACACGATGGAGTGGCAGGACCATGTCCTTAGGCGCTTAGATGCGCATCAGGAGCTGATGAGATTGATGTGCCAGCAGAAGTATCAGTCTCGAGCTGAATATCGCAACCGAAAGGTAAGGTACATGGATGCAAAATCGGCCCTCATGCGTCCATGTACTGACTGTACCGCTGCTCCTGAGGCAACTTGCGTATCTAACCTCCCTCCATTGGCACAGGTGATTGAAAGTCAGTCTAGCGAGGAGGAAGATGATTGTAATAATGCTAGTCTGTTGCCTAGCGCATCATCCTCCACCTCATTAGATTATAATGAGTAAAGCAAACTGATGCCCTACATAGAAGTATATATAGATGTGGTGAATTGAATATACAATCTGTATTCTACTGTTCTTATTATATTCCTTCTTTTCCTGCAGCAAAATCTGTCGAAGTGGAAACAATCCTCCTCAAGGTGGTGGATCCCATTGAATATGGCACATCAGGAGCACAACCATGACCTCCTGCCCCTCCGATGACGGAATCCTTGGCTACTGTCCATGGTGCAGATGCTGGGATCCAGCAGGACATCAGTTGGATGTGCTAGCAACTCACCATGATGGTGAGTGATCAGTATAAGTTACATGCCCACACGATGGAGTGGCAGGACCAGGTCCTTAGGCGCTTAGATGCGCATCAGGAGCTGATGAGATTCATGTGAGAGCAGGAGTATCAGTCTCGAGCTGAATATCGCAACCGAAAGGTAAGGTACATGGATGCAAAATCGCCCCTCATGCGTCCATATACTGACTGTACCGCTGCTCCTGAGGCAACTTGCGTATCTAACTTCCTTCCATTAGCACAGGTGATTGAAAGTCAGTCTAGAGAGGAGGAAAATGATTGTAATAATGCTAGTCTTTTACCTAGCGCATCATCCTCCACCTCATTAGATTATGATGAATAAAGCATACAGATGCCCTGCATTGAAGTATATATAAATGTGGTGAATTGAATATACAACCTGTATTCTACTGTTCTTATGATCTTCCTTCTTTTCCTGCAGCAACATCTGTCGAAGAGGAAACAATCCTCCTCACGGTGGTGGATCCCAGTGAATATGGCACATCAGGAGCACAGCCATGACCTCCTGCCCCTCCGATGACGGAATCCTTGGCTTCTGTCCATGGTGCAGATGCTGGGATCCAGCAGGACATCAGTTGAATGTGCCAGCAACTCACCATGATGGTGAGTGTTCAGGATAAGTTACATGCCCACAAGATGAAGTGGCAGGACCATGTCCTTAGGCGCTTAGATGCGCATCAGGAGCTGATGAGATTGATGTGCCAGCAGAAGTATCAGTCTCGAGCTGAATATCGCAACCGAAAGGTAAGGTACATGGATGCAAAATCGTCGCTCATGCGTCCATGTACTGACAGTACCGCTGCTCCTGAGGCAACTTGCGTATCTAACCTCCCTCCATTAGCACAGGTGATTGAAAGTCTAGCGAGGAGGAAGATGATTGTAATAATGCTAGTCTGTTGCCTAGCGCATCATCCTCCACCTCGTTAGATTATGATGAGTAAAGCATGCTGATGCCCTGCATTGAAGTATATATAGATGTGGTGAATTGAATATACAATCTGTATTCTACTGATCTTATTATATTCCTTCTTTTCCTGCAGCAAAATCTGTCGAAGTGGAAACAATCCTCCTCACGGTGGTGGATCCCATTGAATATGGCACATCAGGAGCACAACCATGACCTCCTGCCCCTCCGATGACGGAATCCTTGGCTACTGTCCATGGTACAGATGCTGGGATCCAGTAGGACATCAGTTGGATGTGCCAGCAACTCACCATGATGGTGAGTGATCAGTAGAAGTTACATGCCCACACGATGGAGTGGCAGGACCAGGTCCTTAGGCGCTTAGATGCGCATCAGGAGCTTATGGGATTGATGTGAGAGCAGGAGTATCAGTCTCGAGCTGAATATCGCAACCGAAAGGTAAGGTACATGGATGCAAAATCGGCCCTCATGCGTCCATGTACTGACGGTACCGCTGCTCCTGAGGCAACATGCGTATCTAACCTCCCTCCATTAGCACAGGTGATTGAAAGTCAGTCTAGCGAGGAGGAAGATGATTTTAATAATGCTAGTCTGTTGCCTTGCGCATCATCCTCCACCTCATTAGATTATGATGAGTAAAGCATACTGATGACCTGCATTGAAGTATATATAGATGTGGTGAATTGAATATACAATCTGTATTCTACTGTTCTTATGATCTTCTTTCTTTTCCTGCAGCAACATCTGTCGAAGAGGAAACAATCCTCACGGTGGTGGATCCCATTGAATATGGCACATCAGGAGCACAACCATGACCTCCTGCCCCTCCGATGAGGGAATCCTTGGCTACTGTCCATGGTGAAGATGCTGGGATCCAGCAGGACATTAGTTGGATGTGCCAGCAACTCACCATGATGGTGAGTGATCAGGATAAGTTACATGCCCACAAGATGAAGTGGCAGGACCAGGTCCTTAGGCGCTTAGATGCGCATCAGGAGCTGATGAGATTGATGTGAGAGCAGGAGTATCAGTCTCCAGCTGAATATCGCAACCGAAAGGTAAGGTACATGGATGCAAAATCGGCCCTCATGCGTCCATGTACTGACAGTACCGCTGCTCCTGAGGCAACTTGCGTATCTAACCTCCCTCCATTAGCACAGGTGATTGAAAGTCAGTCTAGCGAGGAGGAAGATGATTTTAATAATGCGAGTCTGTTGCCTTGCGCATCATTCTCCACCTCATTAGATTATGATGAGTAAAGCATACTGATGCCCTGCATTGAAGTATATATAGATGTGGTGAATTGAATATACAATCTGTATTCTACTGTTCTTATGATCTTCTTTCTTTTCCTGCAGCAACATCTGTCGAAGTGGAAACAATCCTCCTCATGGTGGTGGATCCCATTGAATATGGCACATCAGGAGCACAGCCATGACCTCCTGCCCCTCCGATGACGGAATCCTTGGCTACTGTCCATGGTGCAGAGGCTGGGATCCAGCAGGACATCAGTTGGATGTGCCAGCAACTCACCATGATGGTGAGTGATTAGGATCATTTACATGCCCACACGATGGAGTGGCAGGACCAGGTCCTTAGGCGCTTAGATGCGCATCAGGAGCTGATGAGATTGATGTGAGAGCAGGAGTATCAGTCTCCAGCTGAATATCGCAACCGAAAGGTAAGGTACATGGATGCAAAATCGGCCTTCATGCGTCCATGTACTGACAGTACCGCTGCTCCTGAGGCAACTTGCGTATCTAACCTCCCTCCATTAGCACAGGTGATTGAAAGTCAGTCTAGCGAGGAGGAAGATGATTTTAATAATGCGAGTCTGTTGCCTTGCGCATCATTCTCCACCTCATTAGATTATGATGAGTAAAGCATACTGATGCCCTGCATTGAAGTATATATAGATGTGGTGAATTGAATATACAATCTGTATTCTACTGTTCTTATGATCTTCTTTCTTTTCCTGCAGCAACATCTGTCGAAGTGGAAACAATCCTCCTCACGGTGGTGGATCCCATTGAATATGGCACATCAGGAGCACAGCCATGACCTCCTGCCCCTCCGATGACGGAATCCTTGGCTACTGTCCATGGTGCAGAGGCTGGGATCCAGCAGGACATCAGTTGGATGTGCCAGCAACTCACCATGATGGTGAGTGATTAGGATCATTTACATGCCCACACGATGGAGTGGCAGGACCAGGTTCTTAGGCGCTTAGATGCGCATCAGGAGCTGATGAGATTGATGTGAGAGCAGGAGTATCAGTCTCGAGCTGAATATCGCAACCGAAAGGTAAGGTACATGGATGCAAAATCGGCCCTCATGCGTCCATGTACTGACAGTACCGCTGCTCCTGAGGCAACTTGCGTATCTAACCTCCCTCCATTGGCACAGGTGATTGAAAGTCAGTATAGCGAGGAGGAAGATGATTGTAATAATGCTATTTTGTTGCCTAGCGCATCATCCTCCACCTCATTAGATTATAATGAGTAAAGCATACTGATGCCCTGCATTGAAATATATATAGATGTGGTCAATTGAATATACAATCTGTATTCTACTGTTCTTATGATCTTCTTTCTTTTCCTGCAGCAACATCTGTCGAAGAGGAAACAATACTCCTCACGGTGGTGGATCCCATTGAATATGGCACATCAGGAGCACAACCATGACCTCCTGCCCCTCCGATGAGGGAATCCTTGGCTACTGTCCATGGTGTAGATGCTGGGATCCAGCAGGACATCAGTTGGATGTGCCAGCAACTCACCATGATGGTGAGTGATCAGGATAAGTTACATGCCCACAAGATGAAGTGGCAGGACCAGGTCCTTAGGCGCTTAGATGCGCATCAGGAGCTGATGAGATTGATGTGAGAGCAGGAGTATCAGTCTCGAGCTGAATATCGCAACCGAAAGGTAAGGTACATGGATGCAAAATCGGCCCTCATGCGTCCATGTACTGACAGTACCGCTGCTCCTGAGGCAACTTGCGTATCTAACCTCCCTCCATTGGCACAGGTGATTGAAAGTCAGTCCAGCGAGGAGGAAGATGATTGTAATAATGCTAGTCTGTTGCCTAGCGCATCATCCTCCACCTCATTAGATTATGATGAGTAAAGCATGCTGATGCCCTGCATTGAAGTATATATAGATGAGGTGAATTGAATATACAATCTGTATTCTACTGATCTTATTATATTCCTTCTTTTCCTGCAGCAAAATCTGTCGAAGAGGAAACAATCCTCCTCACGGTGGTGGATCCCAGTGAATATGGCACATCAGGAGCACAACCATGACCTCCTGCCCCTCCGATGACGGAATCCTTGGCTACTGTCCATGGTGCAGATGCTGGGATCCAGCAGGACATCAGTTGGATGTGCTAGCAACTCACCATGATGGTAAGTGATCAGTATAAGTTACATGCACACACGATGGAGTGGCAGGACCAGGTCTTTAGGCGCTTAGATGCGCATCAGGAGCTGATGAGATTGATGTGAGAGCAGGAGTATCAATCTCGAGCTAAATATCGCAACCGAAAGGTAAGGTACATGGATGCAAAATCGGCCCTCATGCGTCCATGTACTGACGGTACCGCTGCTCCTGAGGCAACTTGCGTATCTAACCTCCCTCCATTAGCACAGGTGATTGAAAGTCAGTCTAGCGAGGAGGAAGATGACTGTAATAATGCGAGTCTGTTGCCTTGTGCATCATTCTCCACCTCATTAGATTATGATGAGTAAAGCATACTGATGCCCTGCATTGAAGTATATATAGATGTGGTGAATTGAATATACAATCTGTATTCTACTGTTTTTATTATATTCCTTCTTTTCCTGCAGCAACATCTGTCGAAGAGGAAACAATCCTTCTCACGGTTGTGGATCCCAGTGAATATGGCACATCAGGAGCGCAGGATCCTCACATCATACCCAGCTCCTAACCATTTTCTTTGGAATTATTTTGTATTCAATAAATTACATTTTTACTGGACATTTACCTGGTTCTGGTGTTTCTTGCCGGCATCTGGGACTCCTCTGCCACGATTGGGAGCAGCCCTCTGTGTGTTTTGTATCCTGTATTCGGCTGGAGCGCCGAGAGGAGTAACCCACGCCGGCATCCGACTGCATTTTTTAGCTAATTGCTTCAAACCTTCTATCACAAACTGCGGACTCCTTGCAAGTGGCTAATCAGCACGGAAATAATTTGCTCTGAAGTGGGTGACACCTGAACTCCAGCAAGAAGGTGGACTGCATACAACAATCATGGTAGGAATTTATTTTCAATTTATTTGAGAATTGCTATTTTATATTCCATAACTTAACAGTGATAAAAATTGACATCTCTCTTTTGAACCAACGCTGAAGTAAAGACCTATTACATGTCTATCCACACTAACATACAAAAGAAAAATTAAAGTCAATAACAAAGGAAGACAAGTTAGCCACCACCATAGAGCCCCTTTATTCACTGACTTTGTGATTAAAGATATCAAAACTATTAAACCAGAACCAGACAACAATAAATTTTATGGCTACTGCAGCCAATATAGAGGGGAATGAGGAGCCCGGTGAGGTAACAGCGCAATATGTCTGGAAAGCGGACAATACTTACCGGGAAAATAGATTAAAAAAACTATTTAATGAGGAACAAACAGATCTAACAACAGAAACAAATTTTGAACAGCTATTTAAATCCTTGGAGAAAACCACCCACAAAGAAATAAAAACCTGGTGGGAAATCACCAGCCTGGAGCAATATCTGCAAGTAAAAAGAATTCCCAGAGGTCTGAGAATTAACAAAAAATCTACTTACCTTCTACATGAGGAAAAAATCCTGACCCAGTGGAATGAAACGCTAGAAGCATGCTCAACGAACCTGGTGAGAATCCTCATTGATTATCACAAAACCAAACTCCAGGAGCTCACTGAAAAAATTAAAGAAATACAGACACAATTAACACAATTTACAGATCTAACAAAATTCCATGAATGGGAGAAAAAACTCACCACAAGCAACCACAAATTGGAGGATGAAATATCTACAAGAAAGCAGAGAAAGTTTGTGAGGGATAAGCAAGATTATGATCAAAACAAAGTCTATTCCTGGCATTCAGAACAATATACCTACAGAAGAAATAAATCAATCCTAAAAAAGGACAGATCTGTGTCTTTTTCTTCTCTAGATCAAACAAGTCTAGACACTTCCATCAATTCCTCCTCCTCCTCCTTTTCAAAAACATCAGATACCATATCAACTATCCATCAAAAAACGAGGAGCGACAGCAACAGCTGTCACAAACTCAGGAAACAGAAGAAGAAATCAACAGAAAAGGCATGAGGATGAAAACAAGATTCAACAGGAGAATGTAGACAATGTAGTAAATCTTTCTTCCAGACCCCTCAATACAAAAGAAATAAACCTGTTGTCAAGAGGACTTTCCTTTGCACCAACAGCCAAATTTAACCATTTCAGCGCATTAATTGACCTGAACAAATTTATAAGAGATCTGACTGTCAAAAAAAATTTTGCACAAAAGGATGAACCCTCCAATAACACCAACACAGAGCTTGTGGATGGAAATACAAATAAAAGTGAACATTTAAGCGCAATTTTCAACATGACCTTTAAAGATTTATGCAACCTTCAAGACTTGGAAGAATTAATGGAGGAACAAAAACCACATTTATCTCAACATCAGAGAGTCCAACATACCACATTAGCCAAACCCTCCACATTTAACCCCATGAAAATCAGAGGAAAATCAGAAAATGTATTCCAGAGTCTCGTGGAAAAAGACTTAGAACAACTATCCAGCAGCAGGAAATTCTGCCAAAATTCCAACCTCACGTGGGAGGAACATCAAGCACTGAAAAAACTGTTGAAAGATCCAACAATAATCATCAGACAATCGGACAAGGGGGGCAAAGTGGTCATCATGGACACATCCAACTATTTGAAGGAAGCTCATCGACAACTAGCTGATACAGAGACTTATACGAAATTACTAGGGAATCCTACCCCAACATTTCAGAAAACTTTAAAACGATTTTTGGAACACGGTAGAAGCCTTAACCTTATCAATGATAGGGAATTTGATTTTTTATTTACAGAACATCCAGTAATTGCAACATTCTACCATGTTCCAAAGATACATAAGTCTGTTACTGATCCCCCAGGTCGCCCCATAGTATCGGGCATAGGATCTATGGGGGAACATCTTTCACAATGGGTAGATGAACATCTAGAGCCTATGGTATGGAATCTGAAAGGTTATATTAGAGACACCAAGCAACTTCTCAGCATCCTAGATACAACCACCTGGGAAAAAGGTTCATCTTGGGTCACACTAGATGTTATGTCCCTGTACTCCAACATACCACACAACAAGGGCATAGAGGCCATCATTTATTTTTTGAAATTTCACTCAAACTACTCAATTGAGTTACAAGAATTTATAGTGGAAGCCCTCCAATTCCTTCTAAATCACAATTTCTTTGTTTTCAATGAGGACTTTTATCTCCAAAGACGTGACACAGCTATGGGTGCTAAATTTGCCCCCTCCTATGCCAACCTATTTATGGGTTTATGGGAGAGGTGCCACGTCTTTGGAGAAGAGAATCCTTTCCGACCATACATAAAATGGTATGGCCGCTATATAGATGATTTGTTGCTTGTTTGGAGTGGTACTCCAGACCAATATATGGCCTTTGTCAACTATGTAAACACAAACTCTTTCAATCTTAAATTCACCTCAACACAGGAATCAAATACCATTTCCTTCTTAGATGTCGCACTAACAGGAGATACTATCACAGGCAAGATAACCTCAAGCGCATATAGAAAACCAACAGCTGGGAATACCCTTTTACATGGACAAAGTTGCCATCCCCCCCACACATTTAGTGGAGTGCCTATAGGCGAATTTATTAGACTACGCCGCAACAGCTCCAACATAGAAACATTCAAAAATCAATCGGAAGGTCTCAAACAGAGACTCAAAGAGAGAAGTTACACACAAACAAAGATTAACAAGGGCTATAACATAGCTGTTAACACCCCAAGAAATTCCCTTTGAGAGCAGCCCATTTCAACAATTCCCCCTTTGGAGGAATCCATTCCAACAGCAATAAAAAGAGTAACTGAAAATAAACAGCAAACAAAAGGAAATACCACAAAAAAGAAATACCATACTAATAGGGACAAAAACATCTCTTTTTCCACGGAGTATAGCGAGGAATACAACGAAATATGCAAAATTATTAGGAAACATCTACCAGTCCTAAAACTGGATCCGTTTTACAACAAAATCCTAAAAAGGGGAGTGGGCTTTTTTGAACGTAAAAATAACACCTTAGGTACTCACCTTTCCCCTAGTCACTTCTCAACCCCAACAGACCAGAAAAATACATGGCTTACAGTAAAGGGTATGTATAAGTGTGGAGGAAGATGTCTTTGCTGTCAACACGTGAGACAAACACAGCAGTTCCACTCTTCTAATACAGGAGAGATATTTAATATTTCATCTTTCCTAAATTGTAACTCTACGTATGTAATCTATCTAATCACCTGCTCCAAGTGCAATGGCCAGTATGTAGGAAAAGTTGTGCCAGCTACTCACCATGATGGTAGTGATCAGAATAATTTACATGCCCACACGATGGAGTGGCAGAACTAGGTTCTTAGGCGCTTAGATGCGCATTAGGAGCTGATGAGATTGATGTGCCAGCAGGAGTATCAGTCTCGAGCTGAATATCGCAACCGAAAGGTAAGGTACATGGATGAAAAATCGGCCCTCATGCGTCCATGTACTGACAGTACCGCTGCTCCTGGGGCAACTTGCGTATCTAACCTACCTCCATTAGCACAGGTGATTTTAAGTCAGTCTAGCGAGGAGGAAGATGATTGTAATAATGAAAGTCTGTTGCCTAGCGCATCATCCTCCACCTCATTAGATTATGATGAGTAAAGCATACTGATGCCCTGCATTGAAGTATATATAGATGTGTTGAATTGGATATACAATCTGTATTCTACTGTTTTTATTATATTCCTTCTTTTCCTGCAGCAACATCTGTCGAAGAGGAAACAATCCTTCTCACGGTGGTGGATCCCAATGAATATGGCACATCAGGAGCATAGCCATGACCCCCTGCCCCTCCGATGACGGAATTATTGGATACTGTACATGGTGCAGAAGCTGGGATCCAGCAGGACATCAGTTGGATGTGCCAGCAACTCACCATGATGGTGAGTGATCAGGATAATTTACATGCCCACACGATGGAGTGGCAGGACTAGGTTCTTAGGCGCTTAGATGCGCATCAGGAGCTGATGAGATTGATGTGCCAGCAGGAGTATCAGTCTCAAGCTGAATATCGCAACCGAAAGGTAAGGTACATGGATGCAAAATCGGCCTTCATTAGTCCATGTACTGACAGTACCGCTGCTCCTGAAGCAACTTGCGTATCTAACCTCCCTCCATTAGCACAGGTGATTGAAAGTCAGTCTAGCGAGGAGGAAGATGATTGTAATAATGCTATTTTGTTGCCTAGCGCATCATCCTCCACCTCATTAGATTATAATGAGTAAAGCATACTGATGCCCTGCATTGAAGTATATATAGATGTGGTGAATTGAATATACAATCTGTATTCTACTGTTCTTATGATCTTCCTTCTTTTCCTGCAGCAACATCTGTCGAAGAGGAAACAATCCTCCTACCGGTGGTGGATCCCAGTGAATATGGCAAATCAGAGTCACAGCCATGACCTACTGCACCTCCGATGACGGAATCCTTGGCTTCTGTCCATGGTGCAGATGCTGGGATCCAGCAGGACATCAGTTGGATGTGCCAGCAACTCACCATGATGGTGAATAATCAGTATAAGTTACATGCCCACAAGATGAAGTGGGAGGACCAGGTCCTTAGGCGCTTAGATGCGCATCAGGAGCTGATGAGATTGATGTGAGAGCAGGAGTATCAGTCTCGACCTGAATATCGCAACCGAAAGGTAAGGTACATGGATGCAAAATCGCCCCTCATGCGTCCATATACTGACTGTACCGCTGCTCCTGAGGCAACTTGCGTATCTAACTTCCTTCCATTAGCACAGGTGATTGAAAGTCAGTCTAGAGAGGAGGAAGATGATTGTAATAATGCTAGTCTGTTGCCTTGCGCATCATCCTCAACCTCATTAGATTATAATGAGTAAAGCATACTGATGACCTGCATTGAAGTATATATAGATGTGGTGAATTGAATATACAATCTGTATTCTACTGTTCTTATGATCTTCTTTCTTTTCCTGCAGCAACATCTGTCGAAGAGGAAACAATCCTCCTCACGGTGGTGGATCCCATTGAATATGGCACATCAGGAGCACAACCATGACCTCCTGCCCCTCCGATGAGGGTTCCTTGGCTACTGTCCATTGTGTAGATGCTGGGATCCAGCAGGACATCAGTTGGATGTGCCAGCAACTCACCATGATGGTGAGTGATCAGGATAAGTTACATGTCCACACGATGGAGTGGCAGGACCAGGTAATTAGGCGCTTAGATGCGCATCAGGAGCTGATGAGATTGATGTGAGAGCAGGAGTATCAGTCTCGAGCTGAATATCGCAACCGAAAGGTAAGGTACATGGATGCAAAATCGGCCCTCATGCGTCCATATACTGACAGTACCGCTGCTCCTGAGGCAACTTGCGTATCTAACCTCCCTCCATTGGCACAGGTGATTGAAAGTCAGTGTAGCGAGGAGGAAGATGATTGTAATAATGCTAGTCTGTTGCCTAGCGCATCATCCTCCACCTCATTAGATTATGATGAGTAAAGCATGCTGATGCCCTGCATTGAAGTATATATAGATGAGGTGAATTGAATATACAATCTGTATTCTACTGATCTTATTATATTCCTTCTTTTCCTGCAGCAAAATCTGTCGAAGAGGAAACAATCCTTCTCACGGTGGTGGATCCCATTGAATATGGCACATCAGGAGCACAACCATGACCTCCTGCCCCTCCGATGACGGAATCCTTGGCTACTGTCCATGGTGTAGATGCTGGGATCCAGCAGGGCATCAGTTGGATGTGCTAGCAACTCACCATGATGGTAAGTGATCAGTATAAGTTACATGCCCACACGATGGAGTGGCAGGACCAGGTCTTTAGGCGCTTAGATGCGCATCAGGAGCTGATGAGATTGATGTGAGAGCAGGAGTATCAATCTCGAGCTAAATATCGCAACCGAAAGGTAAGGTACATGGATGCAAAATCGTCCCTCATGCGTCCATGTACTGACGGTACCGCTGCTCCTGAGGCAACTTGCGTATCTAACCTCCCTCCATTAGCACAGGTGATTGAAAGTCAGTCTAGCGAGGAGGAAGATGATTTTAATAATGCTAGTCTGTTGCCTTGCGCATCATCCACCACCTCATTAGATTATGATGAGTAAAGCATACTGATGACCTGCATTGAAGTATATATAGATGTGGTGAATTGAATATACAATCTGTATTCTACTGTTCTTATGATCTTCTTTCTTTTCCTGCAGCAACATCGGTCGAAGAGGAAACAATCCTGCTAATGGTGGTGGATCCCAGTGAATATGGCACATTAGAGGCACAGCCATGACCTCCTGCCCCTCCGATGACGGAATCCTTGGCTTCTGTCCATGGTGCAGATGCTGGGATCCAGCAGGACATCAGTTGGATGTGCCAGCAACTCACCATGATGGTGAGTGATCAGTATAAGTTACATGCCCACACGATGAAGTGGCAGGACCAGGTCCTTAGGCGCTTAGATGCGCATCAGGAGCTGATGAGATTGATGTGAGAGCAGGAGTATCAGTCTCCAGCTGAATATCGCAACCGAAAGGTAAGGTACATGGATGCAAAATCGGCCCTCATGCGTCCATGTACTGACAGTACCGCTGCTCCTGAGGCAACTTGCGTATCTAACCTCCCTCCATTAGCACAGGTGATTGAAAGTCAGTCTAGCGAGGAGGAAGATGATTTTAATAATCCGAGTCTGTTGCCTTGCGCATCATTCTCCACCTCATTAGATTATGATGAGTAAAGCATACTGATGCCCTGCATTGAAGTATATATAGATGTGGTGAATTGAATATACAATCTGTATTCTACTGTTCTTATGATCTTCTTTCTTTTCCTGCAGCAACATCTGTCGAAGTGGAAACAATCCTCCTCATGGTGGTGGATCCCATTGAATATGGCACATCAGGAGCACAGCCATGACCTCCTGCCCCTCCGATGACGGAATCCTTGGCTACTGTCCATGGTGCAGAGGCTGGGATCCAGCAGGACATCAGTTGGATGTGCCAGCAACTCACCATGATGGTGAGTGATTAGGATCATTTACATGCCCACACGATGGAGTGGCAGGACCAGGTCCTTAGGCGCTTAGATGCGCATCAGGAGCTGATGAGATTGATGTGAGAGCAGGAGTATCAGTCTCCAGCTGAATATCGCAACCGAAAGGTAAGGTACATGGATGCAAAATCGGCCTTCATGCGTCCATGTACTGACAGTACCGCTGCTCCTGAGGCAACTTGCGTATCTAACCTCCCTCCATTAGCACAGGTGATTGAAAGTCAGTCTAGCGAGGAGGAAGATGATTTTAATAATGCGAGTCTGTTGCCTTGCGCATCATTCTCCACCTCATTAGATTATGATGAGTAAAGCATACTGATGCCCTGCATTGAAGTATATATAGATGTGGTGAATTGAATATACAATCTGTATTCTACTGTTCTTATGATCTTCTTTCTTTTCCTGCAGCAACATCTGTCGAAGTGGAAACAATCCTCCTCACGGTGGTGGATCCCATTGAATATGGCACATCAGGAGCACAGCCATGACCTCCTGCCCCTCCGATGACGGAATCCTTGGCTACTGTCCATGGTGCAGAGGCTGGGATCCAGCAGGACATCAGTTGGATGTGCCAGCAACTCACCATGATGGTGAGTGATTAGGATCATTTACATGCCCACACGATGGAGTGGCAGGACCAGGTTCTTAGGCGCTTAGATGCGCATCAGGAGCTGATGAGATTGATGTGAGAGCAGGAGTATCAGTCTCGAGCTGAATATCGCAACCGAAAGGTAAGGTACATGGATGCAAAATCGGCCCTCATGCGTCCATGTACTGACAGTACCGCTGCTCCTGAGGCAACTTGCGTATCTAACCTCCCTCCATTGGCACAGGTGATTGAAAGTCAGTATAGCGAGGAGGAAGATGATTGTAATAATGCTATTTTGTTGCCTAGCGCATCATCCTCCACCTCATTAGATTATAATGAGTAAAGCATACTGATGCCCTGCATTGAAATATATATAGATGTGGTCAATTGAATATACAATCTGTATTCTACTGTTCTTATGATCTTCTTTCTTTTCCTGCAGCAACATCTGTCGAAGAGGAAACAATACTCCTCACGGTGGTGGATCCCATTGAATATGGCACATCAGGAGCACAACCATGACCTCCTGCCCCTCCGATGAGGGAATCCTTGGCTACTGTCCATGGTGTAGATGCTGGGATCCAGCAGGACATCAGTTGGATGTGCCAGCAACTCACCATGATGGTGAGTGATCAGGATAAGTTACATGCCCACAAGATGAAGTGGCAGGACCAGGTCCTTAGGCGCTTAGATGCGCATCAGGAGCTGATGAGATTGATGTGAGAGCAGGAGTATCAGTCTCGAGCTGAATATCGCAACCGAAAGGTAAGGTACATGGATGCAAAATCGGCCCTCATGCGTCCATGTACTGACAGTACCGCTGCTCCTGAGGCAACTTGCGTATCTAACCTCCCTCCATTGGCACAGGTGATTGAAAGTCAGTCCAGCGAGGAGGAAGATGATTGTAATAATGCTAGTCTGTTGCCTAGCGCATCATCCTCCACCTCATTAGATTATGATGAGTAAAGCATGCTGATGCCCTGCATTGAAGTATATATAGATGAGGTGAATTGAATATACAATCTGTATTCTACTGATCTTATTATATTCCTTCTTTTCCTGCAGCAAAATCTGTCGAAGAGGAAACAATCCTCCTCACGGTGGTGGATCCCAGTGAATATGGCACATCAGGAGCACAACCATGACCTCCTGCCCCTCCGATGACGGAATCCTTGGCTACTGTCCATGGTGCAGATGCTGGGATCCAGCAGGACATCAGTTGGATGTGCTAGCAACTCACCATGATGGTAAGTGATCAGTATAAGTTACATGCACACACGATGGAGTGGCAGGACCAGGTCTTTAGGCGCTTAGATGCGCATCAGGAGCTGATGAGATTGATGTGAGAGCAGGAGTATCAATCTCGAGCTAAATATCGCAACCGAAAGGTAAGGTACATGGATGCAAAATCGGCCCTCATGCGTCCATGTACTGACGGTACCGCTGCTCCTGAGGCAACTTGCGTATCTAACCTCCCTCCATTAGCACAGGTGATTGAAAGTCAGTCTAGCGAGGAGGAAGATGACTGTAATAATGCGAGTCTGTTGCCTTGTGCATCATTCTCCACCTCATTAGATTATGATGAGTAAAGCATACTGATGCCCTGCATTGAAGTATATATAGATGTGGTGAATTGAATATACAATCTGTATTCTACTGTTTTTATTATATTCCTTCTTTTCCTGCAGCAACATCTGTCGAAGAGGAAACAATCCTTCTCACGGTTGTGGATCCCAGTGAATATGGCACATCAGGAGCGCAGGATCCTCACATCATACCCAGCTCCTAACCATTTTCTTTGGAATTATTTTGTATTCAATAAATTACATTTTTACTGGACATTTACCTGGTTCTGGTGTTTCTTGCCGGCATCTGGGACTCCTCTGCCACGATTGGGAGCAGCCCTCTGTGTGTTTTGTATCCTGTATTCGGCTGGAGCGCCGAGAGGAGTAACCCACGCCGGCATCCGACTGCATTTTTTAGCTAATTGCTTCAAACCTTCTATCACAAACTGCGGACTCCTTGCAAGTGGCTAATCAGCACGGAAATAATTTGCTCTGAAGTGGGTGACACCTGAACTCCAGCAAGAAGGTGGACTGCATACAACAATCATGGTAGGAATTTATTTTCAATTTATTTGAGAATTGCTATTTTATATTCCATAACTTAACAGTGATAAAAATTGACATCTCTCTTTTGAACCAACGCTGAAGTAAAGACCTATTACATGTCTATCCACACTAACATACAAAAGAAAAATTAAAGTCAATAACAAAGGAAGACAAGTTAGCCACCACCATAGAGCCCCTTTATTCACTGACTTTGTGATTAAAGATATCAAAACTATTAAACCAGAACCAGACAACAATAAATTTTATGGCTACTGCAGCCAATATAGAGGGGAATGAGGAGCCCGGTGAGGTAACAGCGCAATATGTCTGGAAAGCGGACAATACTTACCGGGAAAATAGATTAAAAAAACTATTTAATGAGGAACAAACAGATCTAACAACAGAAACAAATTTTGAACAGCTATTTAAATCCTTGGAGAAAACCACCCACAAAGAAATAAAAACCTGGTGGGAAATCACCAGCCTGGAGCAATATCTGCAAGTAAAAAGAATTCCCAGAGGTCTGAGAATTAACAAAAAATCTACTTACCTTCTACATGAGGAAAAAATCCTGACCCAGTGGAATGAAACGCTAGAAGCATGCTCAACGAACCTGGTGAGAATCCTCATTGATTATCACAAAACCAAACTCCAGGAGCTCACTGAAAAAATTAAAGAAATACAGACACAATTAACACAATTTACAGATCTAACAAAATTCCATGAATGGGAGAAAAAACTCACCACAAGCAACCACAAATTGGAGGATGAAATATCTACAAGAAAGCAGAGAAAGTTTGTGAGGGATAAGCAAGATTATGATCAAAACAAAGTCTATTCCTGGCATTCAGAACAATATACCTACAGAAGAAATAAATCAATCCTAAAAAAGGACAGATCTGTGTCTTTTTCTTCTCTAGATCAAACAAGTCTAGACACTTCCATCAATTCCTCCTCCTCCTCCTTTTCAAAAACATCAGATACCATATCAACTATCCATCAAAAAACGAGGAGCGACAGCAACAGCTGTCACAAACTCAGGAAACAGAAGAAGAAATCAACAGAAAAGGCATGAGGATGAAAACAAGATTCAACAGGAGAATGTAGACAATGTAGTAAATCTTTCTTCCAGACCCCTCAATACAAAAGAAATAAACCTGTTGTCAAGAGGACTTTCCTTTGCACCAACAGCCAAATTTAACCATTTCAGCGCATTAATTGACCTGAACAAATTTATAAGAGATCTGACTGTCAAAAAAAATTTTGCACAAAAGGATGAACCCTCCAATAACACCAACACAGAGCTTGTGGATGGAAATACAAATAAAAGTGAACATTTAAGCGCAATTTTCAACATGACCTTTAAAGATTTATGCAACCTTCAAGACTTGGAAGAATTAATGGAGGAACAAAAACCACATTTATCTCAACATCAGAGAGTCCAACATACCACATTAGCCAAACCCTCCACATTTAACCCCATGAAAATCAGAGGAAAATCAGAAAATGTATTCCAGAGTCTCGTGGAAAAAGACTTAGAACAACTATCCAGCAGCAGGAAATTCTGCCAAAATTCCAACCTCACGTGGGAGGAACATCAAGCACTGAAAAAACTGTTGAAAGATCCAACAATAATCATCAGACAATCGGACAAGGGGGGCAAAGTGGTCATCATGGACACATCCAACTATTTGAAGGAAGCTCATCGACAACTAGCTGATACAGAGACTTATACGAAATTACTAGGGAATCCTACCCCAACATTTCAGAAAACTTTAAAACGATTTTTGGAACACGGTAGAAGCCTTAACCTTATCAATGATAGGGAATTTGATTTTTTATTTACAGAACATCCAGTAATTGCAACATTCTACCATGTTCCAAAGATACATAAGTCTGTTACTGATCCCCCAGGTCGCCCCATAGTATCGGGCATAGGATCTATGGGGGAACATCTTTCACAATGGGTAGATGAACATCTAGAGCCTATGGTATGGAATCTGAAAGGTTATATTAGAGACACCAAGCAACTTCTCAGCATCCTAGATACAACCACCTGGGAAAAAGGTTCATCTTGGGTCACACTAGATGTTATGTCCCTGTACTCCAACATACCACACAACAAGGGCATAGAGGCCATCATTTATTTTTTGAAATTTCACTCAAACTACTCAATTGAGTTACAAGAATTTATAGTGGAAGCCCTCCAATTCCTTCTAAATCACAATTTCTTTGTTTTCAATGAGGACTTTTATCTCCAAAGACGTGACACAGCTATGGGTGCTAAATTTGCCCCCTCCTATGCCAACCTATTTATGGGTTTATGGGAGAGGTGCCACGTCTTTGGAGAAGAGAATCCTTTCCGACCATACATAAAATGGTATGGCCGCTATATAGATGATTTGTTGCTTGTTTGGAGTGGTACTCCAGACCAATATATGGCCTTTGTCAACTATGTAAACACAAACTCTTTCAATCTTAAATTCACCTCAACACAGGAATCAAATACCATTTCCTTCTTAGATGTCGCACTAACAGGAGATACTATCACAGGCAAGATAACCTCAAGCGCATATAGAAAACCAACAGCTGGGAATACCCTTTTACATGGACAAAGTTGCCATCCCCCCCACACATTTAGTGGAGTGCCTATAGGCGAATTTATTAGACTACGCCGCAACAGCTCCAACATAGAAACATTCAAAAATCAATCGGAAGGTCTCAAACAGAGACTCAAAGAGAGAAGTTACACACAAACAAAGATTAACAAGGGCTATAACATAGCTGTTAACACCCCAAGAAATTCCCTTTGAGAGCAGCCCATTTCAACAATTCCCCCTTTGGAGGAATCCATTCCAACAGCAATAAAAAGAGTAACTGAAAATAAACAGCAAACAAAAGGAAATACCACAAAAAAGAAATACCATACTAATAGGGACAAAAACATCTCTTTTTCCACGGAGTATAGCGAGGAATACAACGAAATATGCAAAATTATTAGGAAACATCTACCAGTCCTAAAACTGGATCCGTTTTACAACAAAATCCTAAAAAGGGGAGTGGGCTTTTTTGAACGTAAAAATAACACCTTAGGTACTCACCTTTCCCCTAGTCACTTCTCAACCCCAACAGACCAGAAAAATACATGGCTTACAGTAAAGGGTATGTATAAGTGTGGAGGAAGATGTCTTTGCTGTCAACACGTGAGACAAACACAGCAGTTCCACTCTTCTAATACAGGAGAGATATTTAATATTTCATCTTTCCTAAATTGTAACTCTACGTATGTAATCTATCTAATCACCTGCTCCAAGTGCAATGGCCAGTATGTAGGAAAAGTTGTGCCAGCTACTCACCATGATGGTAGTGATCAGAATAATTTACATGCCCACACGATGGAGTGGCAGAACTAGGTTCTTAGGCGCTTAGATGCGCATTAGGAGCTGATGAGATTGATGTGCCAGCAGGAGTATCAGTCTCGAGCTGAATATCGCAACCGAAAGGTAAGGTACATGGATGAAAAATCGGCCCTCATGCGTCCATGTACTGACAGTACCGCTGCTCCTGGGGCAACTTGCGTATCTAACCTACCTCCATTAGCACAGGTGATTTTAAGTCAGTCTAGCGAGGAGGAAGATGATTGTAATAATGAAAGTCTGTTGCCTAGCGCATCATCCTCCACCTCATTAGATTATGATGAGTAAAGCATACTGATGCCCTGCATTGAAGTATATATAGATGTGTTGAATTGGATATACAATCTGTATTCTACTGTTTTTATTATATTCCTTCTTTTCCTGCAGCAACATCTGTCGAAGAGGAAACAATCCTTCTCACGGTGGTGGATCCCAATGAATATGGCACATCAGGAGCATAGCCATGACCTCCTGCCCCTCCGATGACGGAATTATTGGATACTGTACATGGTGCAGAAGCTGGGATCCAGCAGGACATCAGTTGGATGTGCCAGCAACTCACCATGATGGTGAGTGATCAGGATAATTTACATGCCCACACGATGGAGTGGCAGGACTAGGTTCTTAGGCGCTTAGATGCGCATCAGGAGCTGATGAGATTGATGTGCCAGCAGGAGTATCAGTCTCAAGCTGAATATCGCAACCGAAAGGTAAGGTACATGGATGCAAAATCGGCCTTCATTAGTCCATGTACTGACAGTACCGCTGCTCCTGAAGCAACTTGCGTATCTAACCTCCCTCCATTAGCACAGGTGATTGAAAGTCAGTCTAGCGAGGAGGAAGATGATTGTAATAATGCTATTTTGTTGCCTAGCGCATCATCCTCCACCTCATTAGATTATAATGAGTAAAGCAAACTGATGCCCTACATAGAAGTATATATAGATGTGGTGAATTGAATATACAATCTGTATTCTACTGTTCTTATTATATTCCTTCTTTTCCTGCAGCAAAATCTGTCGAAGTGGAAACAATCCTCCTCAAGGTGGTGGATCCCATTGAATATGGCACATCAGGAGCACAACCATGACCTCCTGCCCCTCCGATGACGGAATCCTTGGCTACTGTCCATGGTGCAGATGCTGGGATCCAGCAGGACATCAGTTGGATGTGCTAGCAACTCACCATGATGGTGAGTGATCAGTATAAGTTACATGCCCACACGATGGAGTGGCAGGACCAGGTCCTTAGGCGCTTAGATGCGCATCAGGAGCTGATGAGATTCATGTGAGAGCAGGAGTATCAGTCTCGAGCTGAATATCGCAACCGAAAGGTAAGGTACATGGATGCAAAATCGCCCCTCATGCGTCCATATACTGACTGTACCGCTGCTCCTGAGGCAACTTGCGTATCTAACTTCCTTCCATTAGCACAGGTGATTGAAAGTCAGTCTAGAGAGGAGGAAAATGATTGTAATAATGCTAGTCTTTTACCTAGCGCATCATCCTCCACCTCATTAGATTATGATGAATAAAGCATACAGATGCCCTGCATTGAAGTATATATAAATGTGGTGAATTGAATATACAACCTGTATTCTACTGTTCTTATGATCTTCCTTCTTTTCCTGCAGCAACATCTGTCGAAGAGGAAACAATCCTCCTCACGGTGGTGGATCCCAGTGAATATGGCACATCAGGAGCACAGCCATGACCTCCTGCCCCTCCGATGACGGAATCCTTGGCTTCTGTCCATGGTGCAGATGCTGGGATCCAGCAGGACATCAGTTGAATGTGCCAGCAACTCACCATGATGGTGAGTGTTCAGGATAAGTTACATGCCCACAAGATGAAGTGGCAGGACCATGTCCTTAGGCGCTTAGATGCGCATCAGGAGCTGATGAGATTGATGTGCCAGCAGAAGTATCAGTCTCGAGCTGAATATCGCAACCGAAAGGTAAGGTACATGGATGCAAAATCGTCGCTCATGCGTCCATGTACTGACAGTACCGCTGCTCCTGAGGCAACTTGCGTATCTAACCTCCCTCCATTAGCACAGGTGATTGAAAGTCTAGCGAGGAGGAAGATGATTGTAATAATGCTAGTCTGTTGCCTAGCGCATCATCCTCCACCTCGTTAGATTATGATGAGTAAAGCATGCTGATGCCCTGCATTGAAGTATATATAGATGTGGTGAATTGAATATACAATCTGTATTCTACTGATCTTATTATATTCCTTCTTTTCCTGCAGCAAAATCTGTCGAAGAGGAAACAATCCTCCTCACGGTGGTGGATCCCATTGAATATGGCACATCAGGAGCACAACCATGACCTCCTGCCCCTCCGATGACGGAATCCTTGGCTACTGTCCATGGTACAGATGCTGGGATCCAGTAGGACATCAGTTGGATGTGCCAGCAACTCACCATGATGGTGAGTGATCAGTAGAAGTTACATGCCCACACGATGGAGTGGCAGGACCAGGTCCTTAGGCGCTTAGATGCGCATCAGGAGCTTATGGGATTGATGTGAGAGCAGGAGTATCAGTCTCGAGCTGAATATCGCAACCGAAAGGTAAGGTACATGGATGCAAAATCGGCCCTCATGCGTCCATGTACTGACGGTACCGCTGCTCCTGAGGCAACATGCGTATCTAACCTCCCTCCATTAGCACAGGTGATTGAAAGTCAGTCTAGCGAGGAGGAAGATGATTTTAATAATGCTAGTCTGTTGCCTTGCGCATCATCCTCCACCTCATTAGATTATGATGAGTAAAGCATACTGATGACCTGCATTGAAGTATATATAGATGTGGTGAATTGAATATACAATCTGTATTCTACTGTTCTTATGATCTTCTTTCTTTTCCTGCAGCAACATCTGTCGAAGAGGAAACAATCCTCACGGTGGTGGATCCCATTGAATATGGCACATCAGGAGCACAACCATGACCTCCTGCCCCTCCGATGAGGGAATCCTTGGCTACTGTCCATGGTGAAGATGCTGGGATCCAGCAGGACATTAGTTGGATGTGCCAGCAACTCACCATGATGGTGAGTGATCAGGATAAGTTACATGCCCACAAGATGAAGTGGCAGGACCAGGTCCTTAGGCGCTTAGATGCGCATCAGGAGCTGATGAGATTGATGTGAGAGCAGGAGTATCAGTCTCCAGCTGAATATCGCAACCGAAAGGTAAGGTACATGGATGCAAAATCGGCCCTCATGCGTCCATGTACTGACAGTACCGCTGCTCCTGAGGCAACTTGCGTATCTAACCTCCCTCCATTAGCACAGGTGATTGAAAGTCAGTCTAGCGAGGAGGAAGATGATTTTAATAATGCGAGTCTGTTGCCTTGCGCATCATTCTCCACCTCATTAGATTATGATGAGTAAAGCATACTGATGCCCTGCATTGAAGTATATATAGATGTGGTGAATTGAATATACAATCTGTATTCTACTGTTCTTATGATCTTCTTTCTTTTCCTGCAGCAACATCTGTCGAAGTGGAAACAATCCTCCTCATGGTGGTGGATCCCATTGAATATGGCACATCAGGAGCACAGCCATGACCTCCTGCCCCTCCGATGACGGAATCCTTGGCTACTGTCCATGGTGCAGAGGCTGGGATCCAGCAGGACATCAGTTGGATGTGCCAGCAACTCACCATGATGGTGAGTGATTAGGATCATTTACATGCCCACACGATGGAGTGGCAGGACCAGGTCCTTAGGCGCTTAGATGCGCATCAGGAGCTGATGAGATTGATGTGAGAGCAGGAGTATCAGTCTCGACCTGAATATCGCAACCGAAAGGTAAGGTACATGGATGCAAAATCGGCCTTCATGCGTCCATGTACTGACAGTACCGCTGCTCCTGAGGCAACTTGCGTATCTAACCTCCCTCCATTAGCACAGGTGATTGAAAGTCAGTCTAGCGAGGAGGAAGATGATTTTAATAATGCGAGTCTGTTGCCTTGCGCATCATTCTCCACCTCATTAGATTATGATGAGTAAAGCATACTGATGCCCTGCATTGAAGTATATATAGATGTGGTGAATTGAATATACAATCTGTATTCTACTGTTCTTATGATCTTCTTTCTTTTCCTGCAGCAACATCTGTCGAAGTGGAAACAATCCTCCTCACGGTGGTGGATCCCATTGAATATGGCACATCAGGAGCACAGCCATGACCTCCTGCCCCTCCGATGACGGAATCCTTGGCTACTGTCCATGGTGCAGAGGCTGGGATCCAGCAGGACATCAGTTGGATGTGCCAGCAACTCACCATGATGGTGAGTGATTAGGATCATTTACATGCCCACACGATGGAGTGGCAGGACCAGGTTCTTAGGCGCTTAGATGCGCATCAGGAGCTGATGAGATTGATGTGAGAGCAGGAGTATCAGTCTCGAGCTGAATATCGCAACCGAAAGGTAAGGTACATGGATGCAAAATCGGCCCTCATGCGTCCATGTACTGACAGTACCGCTGCTCCTGAGGCAACTTGCGTATCTAACCTCCCTCCATTGGCACAGGTGATTGAAAGTCAGTATAGCGAGGAGGAAGATGATTGTAATAATGCTATTTTGTTGCCTAGCGCATCATCCTCCACCTCATTAGATTATAATGAGTAAAGCATACTGATGCCCTGCATTGAAATATATATAGATGTGGTCAATTGAATATACAATCTGTATTCTACTGTTCTTATGATCTTCTTTCTTTTCCTGCAGCAACATCTGTCGAAGAGGAAACAATACTCCTCACGGTGGTGGATCCCATTGAATATGGCACATCAGGAGCACAACCATGACCTCCTGCCCCTCCGATGAGGGAATCCTTGGCTACTGTCCATGGTGTAGATGCTGGGATCCAGCAGGACATCAGTTGGATGTGCCAGCAACTCACCATGATGGTGAGTGATCAGGATAAGTTACATGCCCACAAGATGAAGTGGCAGGACCAGGTCCTTAGGCGCTTAGATGCGCATCAGGAGCTGATGAGATTGATGTGAGAGCAGGAGTATCAGTCTCGAGCTGAATATCGCAACCGAAAGGTAAGGTACATGGATGCAAAATCGGCCCTCATGCGTCCATGTACTGACAGTACCGCTGCTCCTGAGGCAACTTGCGTATCTAACCTCCCTCCATTGGCACAGGTGATTGAAAGTCAGTCCAGCGAGGAGGAAGATGATTGTAATAATGCTAGTCTGTTGCCTAGCGCATCATCCTCCACCTCATTAGATTATGATGAGTAAAGCATGCTGATGCCCTGCATTGAAGTATATATAGATGAGGTGAATTGAATATACAATCTGTATTCTACTGATCTTATTATATTCCTTCTTTTCCTGCAGCAAAATCTGTCGAAGAGGAAACAATCCTCCTCACGGTGGTGGATCCCAGTGAATATGGCACATCAGGAGCACAACCATGACCTCCTGCCCCTCCGATGACGGAATCCTTGGCTACTGTCCATGGTGCAGATGCTGGGATCCAGCAGGACATCAGTTGGATGTGCTAGCAACTCACCATGATGGTAAGTGATCAGTATAAGTTACATGCACACACGATGGAGTGGCAGGACCAGGTCTTTAGGCGCTTAGATGCGCATCAGGAGCTGATGAGATTGATGTGAGAGCAGGAGTATCAATCTCGAGCTAAATATCGCAACCGAAAGGTAAGGTACATGGATGCAAAATCGGCCCTCATGCGTCCATGTACTGACGGTACCGCTGCTCCTGAGGCAACTTGCGTATCTAACCTCCCTCCATTAGCACAGGTGATTGAAAGTCAGTCTAGCGAGGAGGAAGATGACTGTAATAATGCGAGTCTGTTGCCTTGTGCATCATTCTCCACCTCATTAGATTATGATGAGTAAAGCATACTGATGCCCTGCATTGAAGTATATATAGATGTGGTGAATTGAATATACAATCTGTATTCTACTGTTTTTATTATATTCCTTCTTTTCCTGCAGCAACATCTGTCGAAGAGGAAACAATCCTTCTCACGGTTGTGGATCCCAGTGAATATGGCACATCAGGAGCGCAGGATCCTCACATCATACCCAGCTCCTAACCATTTTCTTTGGAATTATTTTGTATTCAATAAATTACATTTTTACTGGACATTTACCTGGTTCTGGTGTTTCTTGCCGGCATCTGGGACTCCTCTGCCACGATTGGGAGCAGCCCTCTGTGTGTTTTGTATCCTGTATTCGGCTGGAGCGCCGAGAGGAGTAACCCACGCCGGCATCCGACTGCATTTTTTAGCTAATTGCTTCAAACCTTCTATCACAAACTGCGGACTCCTTGCAAGTGGCTAATCAGCACGGAAATAATTTGCTCTGAAGTGGGTGACACCTGAACTCCAGCAAGAAGGTGGACTGCATACAACAATCATGGTAGGAATTTATTTTCAATTTATTTGAGAATTGCTATTTTATATTCCATAACTTAACAGTGATAAAAATTGACATCTCTCTTTTGAACCAACGCTGAAGTAAAGACCTATTACATGTCTATCCACACTAACATACAAAAGAAAAATTAAAGTCAATAACAAAGGAAGACAAGTTAGCCACCACCATAGAGCCCCTTTATTCACTGACTTTGTGATTAAAGATATCAAAACTATTAAACCAGAACCAGACAACAATAAATTTTATGGCTACTGCAGCCAATATAGAGGGGAATGAGGAGCCCGGTGAGGTAACAGCGCAATATGTCTGGAAAGCGGACAATACTTACCGGGAAAATAGATTAAAAAAACTATTTAATGAGGAACAAACAGATCTAACAACAGAAACAAATTTTGAACAGCTATTTAAATCCTTGGAGAAAACCACCCACAAAGAAATAAAAACCTGGTGGGAAATCACCAGCCTGGAGCAATATCTGCAAGTAAAAAGAATTCCCAGAGGTCTGAGAATTAACAAAAAATCTACTTACCTTCTACATGAGGAAAAAATCCTGACCCAGTGGAATGAAACGCTAGAAGCATGCTCAACGAACCTGGTGAGAATCCTCATTGATTATCACAAAACCAAACTCCAGGAGCTCACTGAAAAAATTAAAGAAATACAGACACAATTAACACAATTTACAGATCTAACAAAATTCCATGAATGGGAGAAAAAACTCACCACAAGCAACCACAAATTGGAGGATGAAATATCTACAAGAAAGCAGAGAAAGTTTGTGAGGGATAAGCAAGATTATGATCAAAACAAAGTCTATTCCTGGCATTCAGAACAATATACCTACAGAAGAAATAAATCAATCCTAAAAAAGGACAGATCTGTGTCTTTTTCTTCTCTAGATCAAACAAGTCTAGACACTTCCATCAATTCCTCCTCCTCCTCCTTTTCAAAAACATCAGATACCATATCAACTATCCATCAAAAAACGAGGAGCGACAGCAACAGCTGTCACAAACTCAGGAAACAGAAGAAGAAATCAACAGAAAAGGCATGAGGATGAAAACAAGATTCAACAGGAGAATGTAGACAATGTAGTAAATCTTTCTTCCAGACCCCTCAATACAAAAGAAATAAACCTGTTGTCAAGAGGACTTTCCTTTGCACCAACAGCCAAATTTAACCATTTCAGCGCATTAATTGACCTGAACAAATTTATAAGAGATCTGACTGTCAAAAAAAATTTTGCACAAAAGGATGAACCCTCCAATAACACCAACACAGAGCTTGTGGATGGAAATACAAATAAAAGTGAACATTTAAGCGCAATTTTCAACATGACCTTTAAAGATTTATGCAACCTTCAAGACTTGGAAGAATTAATGGAGGAACAAAAACCACATTTATCTCAACATCAGAGAGTCCAACATACCACATTAGCCAAACCCTCCACATTTAACCCCATGAAAATCAGAGGAAAATCAGAAAATGTATTCCAGAGTCTCGTGGAAAAAGACTTAGAACAACTATCCAGCAGCAGGAAATTCTGCCAAAATTCCAACCTCACGTGGGAGGAACATCAAGCACTGAAAAAACTGTTGAAAGATCCAACAATAATCATCAGACAATCGGACAAGGGGGGCAAAGTGGTCATCATGGACACATCCAACTATTTGAAGGAAGCTCATCGACAACTAGCTGATACAGAGACTTATACGAAATTACTAGGGAATCCTACCCCAACATTTCAGAAAACTTTAAAACGATTTTTGGAACACGGTAGAAGCCTTAACCTTATCAATGATAGGGAATTTGATTTTTTATTTACAGAACATCCAGTAATTGCAACATTCTACCATGTTCCAAAGATACATAAGTCTGTTACTGATCCCCCAGGTCGCCCCATAGTATCGGGCATAGGATCTATGGGGGAACATCTTTCACAATGGGTAGATGAACATCTAGAGCCTATGGTATGGAATCTGAAAGGTTATATTAGAGACACCAAGCAACTTCTCAGCATCCTAGATACAACCACCTGGGAAAAAGGTTCATCTTGGGTCACACTAGATGTTATGTCCCTGTACTCCAACATACCACACAACAAGGGCATAGAGGCCATCATTTATTTTTTGAAATTTCACTCAAACTACTCAATTGAGTTACAAGAATTTATAGTGGAAGCCCTCCAATTCCTTCTAAATCACAATTTCTTTGTTTTCAATGAGGACTTTTATCTCCAAAGACGTGACACAGCTATGGGTGCTAAATTTGCCCCCTCCTATGCCAACCTATTTATGGGTTTATGGGAGAGGTGCCACGTCTTTGGAGAAGAGAATCCTTTCCGACCATACATAAAATGGTATGGCCGCTATATAGATGATTTGTTGCTTGTTTGGAGTGGTACTCCAGACCAATATATGGCCTTTGTCAACTATGTAAACACAAACTCTTTCAATCTTAAATTCACCTCAACACAGGAATCAAATACCATTTCCTTCTTAGATGTCGCACTAACAGGAGATACTATCACAGGCAAGATAACCTCAAGCGCATATAGAAAACCAACAGCTGGGAATACCCTTTTACATGGACAAAGTTGCCATCCCCCCCACACATTTAGTGGAGTGCCTATAGGCGAATTTATTAGACTACGCCGCAACAGCTCCAACATAGAAACATTCAAAAATCAATCGGAAGGTCTCAAACAGAGACTCAAAGAGAGAAGTTACACACAAACAAAGATTAACAAGGGCTATAACATAGCTGTTAACACCCCAAGAAATTCCCTTTGAGAGCAGCCCATTTCAACAATTCCCCCTTTGGAGGAATCCATTCCAACAGCAATAAAAAGAGTAACTGAAAATAAACAGCAAACAAAAGGAAATACCACAAAAAAGAAATACCATACTAATAGGGACAAAAACATCTCTTTTTCCACGGAGTATAGCGAGGAATACAACGAAATATGCAAAATTATTAGGAAACATCTACCAGTCCTAAAACTGGATCCGTTTTACAACAAAATCCTAAAAAGGGGAGTGGGCTTTTTTGAACGTAAAAATAACACCTTAGGTACTCACCTTTCCCCTAGTCACTTCTCAACCCCAACAGACCAGAAAAATACATGGCTTACAGTAAAGGGTATGTATAAGTGTGGAGGAAGATGTCTTTGCTGTCAACACGTGAGACAAACACAGCAGTTCCACTCTTCTAATACAGGAGAGATATTTAATATTTCATCTTTCCTAAATTGTAACTCTACGTATGTAATCTATCTAATCACCTGCTCCAAGTGCAATGGCCAGTATGTAGGAAAAGTTGTGCCAGCTACTCACCATGATGGTAGTGATCAGAATAATTTACATGCCCACACGATGGAGTGGCAGAACTAGGTTCTTAGGCGCTTAGATGCGCATTAGGAGCTGATGAGATTGATGTGCCAGCAGGAGTATCAGTCTCGAGCTGAATATCGCAACCGAAAGGTAAGGTACATGGATGCAAAATCGGCCCTCATGCGTCCATGTACTGACAGTACCGCTGCTCCTGAGGCAACTTGCGTATCTAACCTCCCTCCATTGGCACAGGTGATTGAAAGTCAGTCCAGCGAGGAGGAAGATGATTGTAATAATGCTAGTCTGTTGCCTAGCGCATCATCCTCCACCTCATTAGATTATGATGAGTAAAGCATGCTGATGCCCTGCATTGAAGTATATATAGATGAGGTGAATTGAATATACAATCTGTATTCTACTGATCTTATTATATTCCTTCTTTTCCTGCAGCAAAATCTGTCGAAGAGGAAACAATCCTCCTCACGGTGGTGGATCCCAGTGAATATGGCACATCAGGAGCACAACCATGACCTCCTGCCCCTCCGATGACGGAATCCTTGGCTACTGTCCATGGTGCAGATGCTGGGATCCAGCAGGACATCAGTTGGATGTGCTAGCAACTCACCATGATGGTAAGTGATCAGTATAAGTTACATGCACACACGATGGAGTGGCAGGACCAGGTCTTTAGGCGCTTAGATGCGCATCAGGAGCTGATGAGATTGATGTGAGAGCAGGAGTATCAATCTCGAGCTAAATATCGCAACCGAAAGGTAAGGTACATGGATGCAAAATCGGCCCTCATGCGTCCATGTACTGACGGTACCGCTGCTCCTGAGGCAACTTGCGTATCTAACCTCCCTCCATTAGCACAGGTGATTGAAAGTCAGTCTAGCGAGGAGGAAGATGACTGTAATAATGCGAGTCTGTTGCCTTGTGCATCATTCTCCACCTCATTAGATTATGATGAGTAAAGCATACTGATGCCCTGCATTGAAGTATATATAGATGTGGTGAATTGAATATACAATCTGTATTCTACTGTTTTTATTATATTCCTTCTTTTCCTGCAGCAACATCTGTCGAAGAGGAAACAATCCTTCTCACGGTTGTGGATCCCAGTGAATATGGCACATCAGGAGCGCAGGATCCTCACATCATACCCAGCTCCTAACCATTTTCTTTGGAATTATTTTGTATTCAATAAATTACATTTTTACTGGACATTTACCTGGTTCTGGTGTTTCTTGCCGGCATCTGGGACTCCTCTGCCACGATTAGGGACAGCCCTCTGTGTGTTTTGTATCCTGTATTCGGCTGGAGCGCCGAGAGGAGTAACCCACGCCGGCATCCGACATGCATTTTTTAGCTAATTGCTTCAAACCTTCTATCACAAACTGCGGACTCCTTGCAAGTGGCTAATCAGCACGGAAATAATTTGCTCTGAAGTGGGTGACACCTGAACTCCAGCAAGAAGGTGGACTGCATACAACAATCATGGTAGGAATTTATTTTCAATTTATTTGAGAATTGCTATTTTATATTCCATAACTTAACAGTGATAAAAATTGACATCTCTCTTTTGAACCAACGCTGAAGTAAAGACCTATTACATGTCTATCCACACTAACATACAAAAGAAAAATTAAAGTCAATAACAAAGGAAGACAAGTTAGCCACCACCATAGAGCCCCTTTATTCACTGACTTTGTGATTAAAGATATCAAAACTATTAAACCAGAACCAGACAACAATAAATTTTATGGCTACTGCAGCCAATATAGAGGGGAATGAGGAGCCCGGTGAGGTAACAGCGCAATATGTCTGGAAAGCGGACAATACTTACCGGGAAAATAGATTAAAAAAACTATTTAATGAGGAACAAACAGATCTAACAACAGAAACAAATTTTGAACAGCTATTTAAATCCTTGGAGAAAACCACCCACAAAGAAATAAAAACCTGGTGGGAAATCACCAGCCTGGAGCAATATCTGCAAGTAAAAAGAATTCCCAGAGGTCTGAGAATTAACAAAAAATCTACTTACCTTCTACATGAGGAAAAAATCCTGACCCAGTGGAATGAAACGCTAGAAGCATGCTCAACGAACCTGGTGAGAATCCTCATTGATTATCACAAAACCAAACTCCAGGAGCTCACTGAAAAAATTAAAGAAATACAGACACAATTAACACAATTTACAGATCTAACAAAATTCCATGAATGGGAGAAAAAACTCACCACAAGCAACCACAAATTGGAGGATGAAATATCTACAAGAAAGCAGAGAAAGTTTGTGAGGGATAAGCAAGATTATGATCAAAACAAAGTCTATTCCTGGCATTCAGAACAATATACCTACAGAAGAAATAAATCAATCCTAAAAAAGGACAGATCTGTGTCTTTTTCTTCTCTAGATCAAACAAGTCTAGACACTTCCATCAATTCCTCCTCCTCCTCCTTTTCAAAAACATCAGATACCATATCAACTATCCATCAAAAAACGAGGAGCGACAGCAACAGCTGTCACAAACTCAGGAAACAGAAGAAGAAATCAACAGAAAAGGCATGAGGATGAAAACAAGATTCAACAGGAGAATGTAGACAATGTAGTAAATCTTTCTTCCAGACCCCTCAATACAAAAGAAATAAACCTGTTGTCAAGAGGACTTTCCTTTGCACCAACAGCCAAATTTAACCATTTCAGCGCATTAATTGACCTGAACAAATTTATAAGAGATCTGACTGTCAAAAAAAATTTTGCACAAAAGGATGAACCCTCCAATAACACCAACACAGAGCTTGTGGATGGAAATACAAATAAAAGTGAACATTTAAGCGCAATTTTCAACATGACCTTTAAAGATTTATGCAACCTTCAAGACTTGGAAGAATTAATGGAGGAACAAAAACCACATTTATCTCAACATCAGAGAGTCCAACATACCACATTAGCCAAACCCTCCACATTTAACCCCATGAAAATCAGAGGAAAATCAGAAAATGTATTCCAGAGTCTCGTGGAAAAAGACTTAGAACAACTATCCAGCAGCAGGAAATTCTGCCAAAATTCCAACCTCACGTGGGAGGAACATCAAGCACTGAAAAAACTGTTGAAAGATCCAACAATAATCATCAGACAATCGGACAAGGGGGGCAAAGTGGTCATCATGGACACATCCAACTATTTGAAGGAAGCTCATCGACAACTAGCTGATACAGAGACTTATACGAAATTACTAGGGAATCCTACCCCAACATTTCAGAAAACTTTAAAACGATTTTTGGAACACGGTAGAAGCCTTAACCTTATCAATGATAGGGAATTTGATTTTTTATTTACAGAACATCCAGTAATTGCAACATTCTACCATGTTCCAAAGATACATAAGTCTGTTACTGATCCCCCAGGTCGCCCCATAGTATCGGGCATAGGATCTATGGGGGAACATCTTTCACAATGGGTAGATGAACATCTAGAGCCTATGGTATGGAATCTGAAAGGTTATATTAGAGACACCAAGCAACTTCTCAGCATCCTAGATACAACCACCTGGGAAAAAGGTTCATCTTGGGTCACACTAGATGTTATGTCCCTGTACTCCAACATACCACACAACAAGGGCATAGAGGCCATCATTTATTTTTTGAAATTTCACTCAAACTACTCAATTGAGTTACAAGAATTTATAGTGGAAGCCCTCCAATTCCTTCTAAATCACAATTTCTTTGTTTTCAATGAGGACTTTTATCTCCAAAGACGTGACACAGCTATGGGTGCTAAATTTGCCCCCTCCTATGCCAACCTATTTATGGGTTTATGGGAGAGGTGCCACGTCTTTGGAGAAGAGAATCCTTTCCGACCATACATAAAATGGTATGGCCGCTATATAGATGATTTGTTGCTTGTTTGGAGTGGTACTCCAGACCAATATATGGCCTTTGTCAACTATGTAAACACAAACTCTTTCAATCTTAAATTCACCTCAACACAGGAATCAAATACCATTTCCTTCTTAGATGTCGCACTAACAGGAGATACTATCACAGGCAAGATAACCTCAAGCGCATATAGAAAACCAACAGCTGGGAATACCCTTTTACATGGACAAAGTTGCCATCCCCCCCACACATTTAGTGGAGTGCCTATAGGCGAATTTATTAGACTACGCCGCAACAGCTCCAACATAGAAACATTCAAAAATCAATCGGAAGGTCTCAAACAGAGACTCAAAGAGAGAAGTTACACACAAACAAAGATTAACAAGGGCTATAACATAGCTGTTAACACCCCAAGAAATTCCCTTTGAGAGCAGCCCATTTCAACAATTCCCCCTTTGGAGGAATCCATTCCAACAGCAATAAAAAGAGTAACTGAAAATAAACAGCAAACAAAAGGAAATACCACAAAAAAGAAATACCATACTAATAGGGACAAAAACATCTCTTTTTCCACGGAGTATAGCGAGGAATACAACGAAATATGCAAAATTATTAGGAAACATCTACCAGTCCTAAAACTGGATCCGTTTTACAACAAAATCCTAAAAAGGGGAGTGGGCTTTTTTGAACGTAAAAATAACACCTTAGGTACTCACCTTTCCCCTAGTCACTTCTCAACCCCAACAGACCAGAAAAATACATGGCTTACAGTAAAGGGTATGTATAAGTGTGGAGGAAGATGTCTTTGCTGTCAACACGTGAGACAAACACAGCAGTTCCACTCTTCTAATACAGGAGAGATATTTAATATTTCATCTTTCCTAAATTGTAACTCTACGTATGTAATCTATCTAATCACCTGCTCCAAGTGCAATGGCCAGTATGTAGGAAAAGTTGTGCCAGCTACTCACCATGATGGTAGTGATCAGAATAATTTACATGCCCACACGATGGAGTGGCAGAACTAGGTTCTTAGGCGCTTAGATGCGCATTAGGAGCTGATGAGATTGATGTGCCAGCAGGAGTATCAGTCTCGAGCTGAATATCGCAACCGAAAGGTAAGGTACATGGATGAAAAATCGGCCCTCATGCGTCCATGTACTGACAGTACCGCTGCTCCTGGGGCAACTTGCGTATCTAACCTACCTCCATTAGCACAGGTGATTTTAAGTCAGTCTAGCGAGGAGGAAGATGATTGTAATAATGAAAGTCTGTTGCCTAGCGCATCATCCTCCACCTCATTAGATTATGATGAGTAAAGCATACTGATGCCCTGCATTGAAGTATATATAGATGTGTTGAATTGGATATACAATCTGTATTCTACTGTTTTTATTATATTCCTTCTTTTCCTGCAGCAACATCTGTCGAAGAGGAAACAATCCTTCTCACGGTGGTGGATCCCAATGAATATGGCACATCAGGAGCATAGCCATGACCTCCTGCCCCTCCGATGACGGAATTATTGGATACTGTACATGGTGCAGAAGCTGGGATCCAGCAGGACATCAGTTGGATGTGCCAGCAACTCACCATGATGGTGAGTGATCAGGATAATTTACATGCCCACACGATGGAGTGGCAGGACTAGGTTCTTAGGCGCTTAGATGCGCATCAGGAGCTGATGAGATTGATGTGCCAGCAGGAGTATCAGTCTCAAGCTGAATATCGCAACCGAAAGGTAAGGTACATGGATGCAAAATCGGCCTTCATTAGTCCATGTACTGACAGTACCGCTGCTCCTGAAGCAACTTGCGTATCTAACCTCCCTCCATTAGCACAGGTGATTGAAAGTCAGTCTAGCGAGGAGGAAGATGATTGTAATAATGCTATTTTGTTGCCTAGCGCATCATCCTCCACCTCATTAGATTATAATGAGTAAAGCATACTGATGCCCTGCATTGAAGTATATATAGATGTGGTGAATTGAATATACAATCTGTATTCTACTGTTCTTATGATCTTCCTTCTTTTCCTGCAGCAACATCTGTCGAAGAGGAAACAATCCTCCTACCGGTGGTGGATCCCAGTGAATATGGCAAATCAGAGTCACAGCCATGACCTACTGCACCTCCGATGACGGAATCCTTGGCTTCTGTCCATGGTGCAGATGCTGGGATCCAGCAGGACATCAGTTGGATGTGCCAGCAACTCACCATGATGGTGAATAATCAGTATAAGTTACATGCCCACAAGATGAAGTGGGAGGACCAGGTCCTTAGGCGCTTAAATGCGCATCAGGAGCTGATGAGATTGATGTGAGAGCAGGAGTATCAGTCTCGACCTGAATATCGCAACCGAAAGGTAAGGTACATGGATGCAAAATCGGCCCTCATGCGTCCATGTACTGACGGTACCGCTGCTCCTGAGGCAACATGCGTATCTAACCTCCCTCCATTAGCACAGGTGATTGAAAGTCAGTCTAGCGAGGAGGAAGATGATTTTAATAATGCTAGTCTGTTGCCTTGCGCATCATCCTCCACCTCATTAGATTATGATGAGTAAAGCATACTGATGACCTGCATTGAAGTATATATAGATGTGGTGAATTGAATATACAATCTGTATTCTACTGTTCTTATGATCTTCTTTCTTTTCCTGCAGCAACATCTGTCGAAGAGGAAACAATCCTCACGGTGGTGGATCCCATTGAATATGGCACATCAGGAGCACAACCATGACCTCCTGCCCCTCCGATGAGGGAATCCTTGGCTACTGTCCATGGTGAAGATGCTGGGATCCAGCAGGACATTAGTTGGATGTGCCAGCAACTCACCATGATGGTGAGTGATCAGGATAAGTTACATGCCCACAAGATGAAGTGGCAGGACCAGGTCCTTAGGCGCTTAGATGCGCATCAGGAGCTGATGAGATTGATGTGAGAGCAGGAGTATCAGTCTCCAGCTGAATATCGCAACCGAAAGGTAAGGTACATGGATGCAAAATCGGCCCTCATGCGTCCATGTACTGACAGTACCGCTGCTCCTGAGGCAACTTGCGTATCTAACCTCCCTCCATTAGCACAGGTGATTGAAAGTCAGTCTAGCGAGGAGGAAGATGATTTTAATAATGCGAGTCTGTTGCCTTGCGCATCATTCTCCACCTCATTAGATTATGATGAGTAAAGCATACTGATGCCCTGCATTGAAGTATATATAGATGTGGTGAATTGAATATACAATCTGTATTCTACTGTTCTTATGATCTTCTTTCTTTTCCTGCAGCAACATCTGTCGAAGTGGAAACAATCCTCCTCATGGTGGTGGATCCCATTGAATATGGCACATCAGGAGCACAGCCATGACCTCCTGCCCCTCCGATGACGGAATCCTTGGCTACTGTCCATGGTGCAGAGGCTGGGATCCAGCAGGACATCAGTTGGATGTGCCAGCAACTCACCATGATGGTGAGTGATTAGGATCATTTACATGCCCACACGATGGAGTGGCAGGACCAGGTCCTTAGGCGCTTAGATGCGCATCAGGAGCTGATGAGATTGATGTGAGAGCAGGAGTATCAGTCTCGACCTGAATATCGCAACCGAAAGGTAAGGTACATGGATGCAAAATCGGCCTTCATGCGTCCATGTACTGACAGTACCGCTGCTCCTGAGGCAACTTGCGTATCTAACCTCCCTCCATTAGCACAGGTGATTGAAAGTCAGTCTAGCGAGGAGGAAGATGATTTTAATAATGCGAGTCTGTTGCCTTGCGCATCATTCTCCACCTCATTAGATTATGATGAGTAAAGCATACTGATGCCCTGCATTGAAGTATATATAGATGTGGTGAATTGAATATACAATCTGTATTCTACTGTTCTTATGATCTTCTTTCTTTTCCTGCAGCAACATCTGTCGAAGTGGAAACAATCCTCCTCACGGTGGTGGATCCCATTGAATATGGCACATCAGGAGCACAGCCATGACCTCCTGCCCCTCCGATGACGGAATCCTTGGCTACTGTCCATGGTGCAGAGGCTGGGATCCAGCAGGACATCAGTTGGATGTGCCAGCAACTCACCATGATGGTGAGTGATTAGGATCATTTACATGCCCACACGATGGAGTGGCAGGACCAGGTTCTTAGGCGCTTAGATGCGCATCAGGAGCTGATGAGATTGATGTGAGAGCAGGAGTATCAGTCTCGAGCTGAATATCGCAACCGAAAGGTAAGGTACATGGATGCAAAATCGGCCCTCATGCGTCCATGTACTGACAGTACCGCTGCTCCTGAGGCAACTTGCGTATCTAACCTCCCTCCATTGGCACAGGTGATTGAAAGTCAGTATAGCGAGGAGGAAGATGATTGTAATAATGCTATTTTGTTGCCTAGCGCATCATCCTCCACCTCATTAGATTATAATGAGTAAAGCATACTGATGCCCTGCATTGAAATATATATAGATGTGGTCAATTGAATATACAATCTGTATTCTACTGTTCTTATGATCTTCTTTCTTTTCCTGCAGCAACATCTGTCGAAGAGGAAACAATACTCCTCACGGTGGTGGATCCCATTGAATATGGCACATCAGGAGCACAACCATGACCTCCTGCCCCTCCGATGAGGGAATCCTTGGCTACTGTCCATGGTGTAGATGCTGGGATCCAGCAGGACATCAGTTGGATGTGCCAGCAACTCACCATGATGGTGAGTGATCAGGATAAGTTACATGCCCACAAGATGAAGTGGCAGGACCAGGTCCTTAGGCGCTTAGATGCGCATCAGGAGCTGATGAGATTGATGTGAGAGCAGGAGTATCAGTCTCGAGCTGAATATCGCAACCGAAAGGTAAGGTACATGGATGCAAAATCGGCCCTCATGCGTCCATGTACTGACAGTACCGCTGCTCCTGAGGCAACTTGCGTATCTAACCTCCCTCCATTGGCACAGGTGATTGAAAGTCAGTCCAGCGAGGAGGAAGATGATTGTAATAATGCTAGTCTGTTGCCTAGCGCATCATCCTCCACCTCATTAGATTATGATGAGTAAAGCATGCTGATGCCCTGCATTGAAGTATATATAGATGAGGTGAATTGAATATACAATCTGTATTCTACTGATCTTATTATATTCCTTCTTTTCCTGCAGCAAAATCTGTCGAAGAGGAAACAATCCTCCTCACGGTGGTGGATCCCAGTGAATATGGCACATCAGGAGCACAACCATGACCTCCTGCCCCTCCGATGACGGAATCCTTGGCTACTGTCCATGGTGCAGATGCTGGGATCCAGCAGGACATCAGTTGGATGTGCTAGCAACTCACCATGATGGTAAGTGATCAGTATAAGTTACATGCACACATGATGGAGTGGCAGGACCAGGTCTTTAGGCGCTTAGATGCGCATCAGGAGCTGATGAGATTGATGTGAGAGCAGGAGTATCAATCTCGAGCTAAATATCGCAACCGAAAGGTAAGGTACATGGATGCAAAATCGGCCCTCATGCGTCCATGTACTGACGGTACCGCTGCTCCTGAGGCAACTTGCGTATCTAACCTCCCTCCATTAGCACAGGTGATTGAAAGTCAGTCTAGCGAGGAGGAAGATGACTGTAATAATGCGAGTCTGTTGCCTTGTGCATCATTCTCCACCTCATTAGATTATGATGAGTAAAGCATACTGATGCCCTGCATTGAAGTATATATAGATGTGGTGAATTGAATATACAATCTGTATTCTACTGTTTTTATTATATTCCTTCTTTTCCTGCAGCAACATCTGTCGAAGAGGAAACAATCCTTCTCACGGTTGTGGATCCCAGTGAATATGGCACATCAGGAGCGCAGGATCCTCACATCATACCCAGCTCCTAACCATTTTCTTTGGAATTATTTTGTATTCAATAAATTACATTTTTACTGGACATTTACCTGGTTCTGGTGTTTCTTGCCGGCATCTGGGACTCCTCTGCCACGATTGGGAGCAGCCCTCTGTGTGTTTTGTATCCTGTATTCGGCTGGAGCGCCGAGAGGAGTAACCCACGCCGGCATCCGACTGCATTTTTTAGCTAATTGCTTCAAACCTTCTATCACAAACTGCGGACTCCTTGCAAGTGGCTAATCAGCACGGAAATAATTTGCTCTGAAGTGGGTGACACCTGAACTCCAGCAAGAAGGTGGACTGCATACAACAATCATGGTAGGAATTTATTTTCAATTTATTTGAGAATTGCTATTTTATATTCCATAACTTAACAGTGATAAAAATTGACATCTCTCTTTTGAACCAACGCTGAAGTAAAGACCTATTACATGTCTATCCACACTAACATACAAAAGAAAAATTAAAGTCAATAACAAAGGAAGACAAGTTAGCCACCACCATAGAGCCCCTTTATTCACTGACTTTGTGATTAAAGATATCAAAACTATTAAACCAGAACCAGACAACAATAAATTTTATGGCTACTGCAGCCAATATAGAGGGGAATGAGGAGCCCGGTGAGGTAACAGCGCAATATGTCTGGAAAGCGGACAATACTTACCGGGAAAATAGATTAAAAAAACTATTTAATGAGGAACAAACAGATCTAACAACAGAAACAAATTTTGAACAGCTATTTAAATCCTTGGAGAAAACCACCCACAAAGAAATAAAAACCTGGTGGGAAATCACCAGCCTGGAGCAATATCTGCAAGTAAAAAGAATTCCCAGAGGTCTGAGAATTAACAAAAAATCTACTTACCTTCTACATGAGGAAAAAATCCTGACCCAGTGGAATGAAACGCTAGAAGCATGCTCAACGAACCTGGTGAGAATCCTCATTGATTATCACAAAACCAAACTCCAGGAGCTCACTGAAAAAATTAAAGAAATACAGACACAATTAACACAATTTACAGATCTAACGAAATTCCATGAATGGGAGAAAAAACTCACCACAAGCAACCACAAATTGGAGGATGAAATATCTACAAGAAAGCAGAGAAAGTTTGTGAGGGATAAGCAAGATTATGATCAAAACAAAGTCTATTCCTGGCATTCAGAACAATATACCTACAGAAGAAATAAATCAATCCTAAAAAAGGACAGATCTGTGTCTTTTTCTTCTCTAGATCAAACAAGTCTAGACACTTCCATCAATTCCTCCTCCTCCTCCTTTTCAAAAACATCAGATACCATATCAACTATCCATCAAAAAACGAGGAGCGACAGCAACAGCTGTCACAAACTCAGGAAACAGAAGAAGAAATCAACAGAAAAGGCATGAGGATGAAAACAAGATTCAACAGGAGAATGTAGACAATGTAGTAAATCTTTCTTCCAGACCCCTCAATACAAAAGAAATAAACCTGTTGTCAAGAGGACTTTCCTTTGCACCAACAGCCAAATTTAACCATTTCAGCGCATTAATTGACCTGAACAAATTTATAAGAGATCTGACTGTCAAAAAAAATTTTGCACAAAAGGATGAACCCTCCAATAACACCAACACAGAGCTTGTGGATGGAAATACAAATAAAAGTGAACATTTAAGCGCAATTTTCAACATGACCTTTAAAGATTTATGCAACCTTCAAGACTTGGAAGAATTAATGGAGGAACAAAAACCACATTTATCTCAACATCAGAGAGTCCAACATACCACATTAGCCAAACCCTCCACATTTAACCCCATGAAAATCAGAGGAAAATCAGAAAATGTATTCCAGAGTCTCGTGGAAAAAGACTTAGAACAACTATCCAGCAGCAGGAAATTCTGCCAAAATTCCAACCTCACGTGGGAGGAACATCAAGCACTGAAAAAACTGTTGAAAGATCCAACAATAATCATCAGACAATCGGACAAGGGGGGCAAAGTGGTCATCATGGACACATCCAACTATTTGAAGGAAGCTCATCGACAACTAGCTGATACAGAGACTTATACGAAATTACTAGGGAATCCTACCCCAACATTTCAGAAAACTTTAAAACGATTTTTGGAACACGGTAGAAGCCTTAACCTTATCAATGATAGGGAATTTGATTTTTTATTTACAGAACATCCAGTAATTGCAACATTCTACCATGTTCCAAAGATACATAAGTCTGTTACTGATCCCCCAGGTCGCCCCATAGTATCGGGCATAGGATCTATGGGGGAACATCTTTCACAATGGGTAGATGAACATCTAGAGCCTATGGTATGGAATCTGAAAGGTTATATTAGAGACACCAAGCAACTTCTCAGCATCCTAGATACAACCACCTGGGAAAAAGGTTCATCTTGGGTCACACTAGATGTTATGTCCCTGTACTCCAACATACCACACAACAAGGGCATAGAGGCCATCATTTATTTTTTGAAATTTCACTCAAACTACTCAATTGAGTTACAAGAATTTATAGTGGAAGCCCTCCAATTCCTTCTAAATCACAATTTCTTTGTTTTCAATGAGGACTTTTATCTCCAAAGACGTGACACAGCTATGGGTGCTAAATTTGCCCCCTCCTATGCCAACCTATTTATGGGTTTATGGGAGAGGTGCCACGTCTTTGGAGAAGAGAATCCTTTCCGACCATACATAAAATGGTATGGCCGCTATATAGATGATTTGTTGCTTGTTTGGAGTGGTACTCCAGACCAATATATGGCCTTTGTCAACTATGTAAACACAAACTCTTTCAATCTTAAATTCACCTCAACACAGGAATCAAATACCATTTCCTTCTTAGATGTCGCACTAACAGGAGATACTATCACAGGCAAGATAACCTCAAGCGCATATAGAAAACCAACAGCTGGGAATACCCTTTTACATGGACAAAGTTGCCATCCCCCCCACACATTTAGTGGAGTGCCTATAGGCGAATTTATTAGACTACGCCGCAACAGCTCCAACATAGAAACATTCAAAAATCAATCGGAAGGTCTCAAACAGAGACTCAAAGAGAGAAGTTACACACAAACAAAGATTAACAAGGGCTATAACATAGCTGTTAACACCCCAAGAAATTCCCTTTGAGAGCAGCCCATTTCAACAATTCCCCCTTTGGAGGAATCCATTCCAACAGCAATAAAAAGAGTAACTGAAAATAAACAGCAAACAAAAGGAAATACCACAAAAAAGAAATACCATACTAATAGGGAAAAAAACATCTCTTTTTCCACGGAGTATAGCGAGGAATACAACGAAATATGCAAAATTATTAGGAAACATCTACCAGTCCTAAAACTGGATCCGTTTTACAACAAAATCCTAAAAAGGGGAGTGGGCTTTTTTGAACGTAAAAATAACACCTTAGGTACTCACCTTTCCCCTAGTCACTTCTCAACCCCAACAGACCAGAAAAATACATGGCTTACAGTAAAGGGTATGTATAAGTGTGGAGGAAGATGTCTTTGCTGTCAACACGTGAGACAAACACAGCAGTTCCACTCTTCTAATACAGGAGAGATATTTAATATTTCATCTTTCCTAAATTGTAACTCTACGTATGTAATCTATCTAATCACCTGCTCCAAGTGCAATGGCCAGTATGTAGGAAAAGTTGTGCCAGCTACTCACCATGATGGTAGTGATCAGAATAATTTACATGCCCACACGATGGAGTGGCAGAACTAGGTTCTTAGGCGCTTAGATGCGCATTAGGAGCTGATGAGATTGATGTGCCAGCAGGAGTATCAGTCTCGAGCTGAATATCGCAACCGAAAGGTAAGGTACATGGATGAAAAATCGGCCCTCATGCGTCCATGTACTGACAGTACCGCTGCTCCTGGGGCAACTTGCGTATCTAACCTACCTCCATTAGCACAGGTGATTTTAAGTCAGTCTAGCGAGGAGGAAGATGATTGTAATAATGAAAGTCTGTTGCCTAGCGCATCATCCTCCACCTCATTAGATTATGATGAGTAAAGCATACTGATGCCCTGCATTGAAGTATATATAGATGTGTTGAATTGGATATACAATCTGTATTCTACTGTTTTTATTATATTCCTTCTTTTCCTGCAGCAACATCTGTCGAAGAGGAAACAATCCTTCTCACGGTGGTGGATCCCAATGAATATGGCACATCAGGAGCATAGCCATGACCTCCTGCCCCTCCGATGACGGAATTATTGGATACTGTACATGGTGCAGAAGCTGGGATCCAGCAGGACATCAGTTGGATGTGCCAGCAACTCACCATGATGGTGAGTGATCAGGATAATTTACATGCCCACACGATGGAGTGGCAGGACTAGGTTCTTAGGCGCTTAGATGCGCATCAGGAGCTGATGAGATTGATGTGCCAGCAGGAGTATCAGTCTCAAGCTGAATATCGCAACCGAAAGGTAAGGTACATGGATGCAAAATCGGCCTTCATTAGTCCATGTACTGACAGTACCGCTGCTCCTGAAGCAACTTGCGTATCTAACCTCCCTCCATTAGCACAGGTGATTGAAAGTCAGTCTAGCGAGGAGGAAGATGATTGTAATAATGCTATTTTGTTGCCTAGCGCATCATCCTCCACCTCATTAGATTATAATGAGTAAAGCATACTGATGCCCTGCATTGAAGTATATATAGATGTGGTGAATTGAATATACAATCTGTATTCTACTGTTCTTATGATCTTCCTTCTTTTCCTGCAGCAACATCTGTCGAAGAGGAAACAATCCTCCTACCGGTGGTGGATCCCAGTGAATATGGCAAATCAGAGTCACAGCCATGACCTACTGCACCTCCGATGACGGAATCCTTGGCTTCTGTCCATGGTGCAGATGCTGGGATCCAGCAGGACATCAGTTGGATGTGCCAGCAACTCACCATGATGGTGAATAATCAGTATAAGTTACATGCCCACAAGATGAAGTGGGAGGACCAGGTCCTTAGGCGCTTAGATGCGCATCAGGAGCTGATGAGATTGATGTGAGAGCAGGAGTATCAGTCTCGACCTGAATATCGCAACCGAAAGGTAAGGTACATGGATGCAAAATCGCCCCTCATGCGTCCATATACTGACTGTACCGCTGCTCCTGAGGCAACTTGCGTATCTAACTTCCTTCCATTAGCACAGGTGATTGAAAGTCAGTCTAGAGAGGAGGAAGATGATTGTAATAATGCTAGTCTGTTGCCTTGCGCATCATCCTCAACCTCATTAGATTATAATGAGTAAAGCATACTGATGACCTGCATTGAAGTATATATAGATGTGGTGAATTGAATATACAATCTGTATTCTACTGTTCTTATGATCTTCTTTCTTTTCCTGCAGCAACATCTGTCGAAGAGGAAACAATCCTCCTCACGGTGGTGGATCCCATTGAATATGGCACATCAGGAGCACAACCATGACCTCCTGCCCCTCCGATGAGGGAATCCTTGGCTACTGTCCATTGTGTAGATGCTGGGATCCAGCAGGACATCAGTTGGATGTGCCAGCAACTCACCATGATGGTGAGTGATCAGGATAAGTTACATGTCCACACGATGGAGTGGCAGGACCAGGTAATTAGGCGCTTAGATGCGCATCAGGAGCTGATGAGATTGATGTGAGAGCAGGAGTATCAGTCTCGAGCTGAATATCGCAACCGAAAGGTAAGGTACATGGATGCAAAATCGGCCCTCATGCGTCCATATACTGACAGTACCGCTGCTCCTGAGGCAACTTGCGTATCTAACCTCCCTCCATTGGCACAGGTGATTGAAAGTCAGTCTAGCGAGGAGGAAGATGATTGTAATAATGCTAGTCTGTTGCCTAGCGCATCATCCTCCACCTCATTAGATTATGATGAGTAAAGCATGCTGATGCCCTGCATTGAAGTATATATAGATGAGGTGAATTGAATATACAATCTGTATTCTACTGATCTTATTATATTCCTTCTTTTCCTGCAGCAAAATCTGTCGAAGAGGAAACAATCCTTCTCACGGTGGTGGATCCCATTGAATATGGCACATCAGGAGCACAACCATGACCTCCTGCCCCTCCGATGATGGAATCCTTGGCTACTGTCCATGGTGCAGATGCTGGGATCCAGCAGGGCATCAGTTGGATGTGCTAGCAACTCACCATGATGGTAAGTGATCAGTATAAGTTACATGCCCACACGATGGAGTGGCAGGACCAGGTCTTTAGGCGCTTAGATGCGCATCAGGAGCTGATGAGATTGATGTGAGAGCAGGAGTATCAATCTCGAGCTAAATATCGCAACCGAAAGGTAAGGTACATGGATGCAAAATCGTCCCTCATGCGTCCATGTACTGACGGTACCGCTGCTCCTGAGGCAACTTGCGTATCTAACCTCCCTCCATTAGCACAGGTGATTGAAAGTCAGTCTAGCGAGGAGGAAGATGATTTTAATAATGCTAGTCTGTTGCCTTGCGCATCATCCACCACCTCATTAGATTATGATGAGTAAAGCATACTGATGACCTGCATTGAAGTATATATAGATGTGGTGAATTGAATATACAATCTGTATTCTACTGTTCTTATGATCTTCTTTCTTTTCCTGCAGCAACATCGGTCGAAGAGGAAACAATCCTGCTAATGGTGGTGGATCCCAGTGAATATGGCACATTAGAGGCACAGCCATGACCTCCTGCCCCTCCGATGACGGAATCCTTGGCTTCTGTCCATGGTGCAGATGCTGGGATCCAGCAGGACATCAGTTGGATGTGCCAGCAACTCACCATGATGGTGAGTGATCAGTATAAGTTACATGCCCACACGATGGAGTGGCAGGACCAGGTCCTTAGGCGCTTAGATGCGCATCAGGAGCTGATGAGATTGATGTGAGAGCAGGAGTATCAGTCTCGAGCTAAATATTGCAACCGAAAGGTAAGGTACATGGATGCAAAATCGGCCCTCATGCGTCCATGTACTGACTGTACCGCTGCTCCTGAGGCAACTTGCGTATCTAACCTCCCTCCATTGGCACAGGTGATTGAAAGTCAGTCTAGCGAGGAGGAAGATGATTGTAATAATGCTAGTCTGTTGCCTAGCGCATCATCCTCCACCTCATTAGATTATAATGAGTAAAGCAAACTGATGCCCTACATAGAAGTATATATAGATGTGGTGAATTGAATATACAATCTGTATTCTACTGTTCTTATTATATTCCTTCTTTTCCTGCAGCAAAATCTGTCGAAGTGGAAACAATCCTCCTCAAGGTGGTGGATCCCATTGAATATGGCACATCAGGAGCACAACCATGACCTCCTGCCCCTCCGATGACGGAATCCTTGGCTACTGTCCATGGTGCAGATGCTGGGATCCAGCAGGACATCAGTTGGATGTGCTAGCAACTCACCATGATGGTGAGTGATCAGTATAAGTTACATGCCCACACGATGGAGTGGCAGGACCAGGTCCTTAGGCGCTTAGATGCGCATCAGGAGCTGATGAGATTCATGTGAGAGCAGGAGTATCAGTCTCGAGCTGAATATCGCAACCGAAAGGTAAGGTACATGGATGCAAAATCGCCCCTCATGCGTCCATATACTGACTGTACCGCTGCTCCTGAGGCAACTTGCGTATCTAACTTCCTTCCATTAGCACAGGTGATTGAAAGTCAGTCTAGAGAGGAGGAAAATGATTGTAATAATGCTAGTCTTTTACCTAGCGCATCATCCTCCACCTCATTAGATTATGATGAATAAAGCATACAGATGCCCTGCATTGAAGTATATATAAATGTGGTGAATTGAATATACAACCTGTATTCTACTGTTCTTATGATCTTCCTTCTTTTCCTGCAGCAACATCTGTCGAAGAGGAAACAATCCTCCTCACGGTGGTGGATCCCAGTGAATATGGCACATCAGGAGCACAGCCATGACCTCCTGCCCCTCCGATGACGGAATCCTTGGCTTCTGTCCATGGTGCAGATGCTGGGATCCAGCAGGACATCAGTTGAATGTGCCAGCAACTCACCATGATGGTGAGTGTTCAGGATAAGTTACATGCCCACAAGATGAAGTGGCAGGACCATGTCCTTAGGCGCTTAGATGCGCATCAGGAGCTGATGAGATTGATGTGCCAGCAGAAGTATCAGTCTCGAGCTGAATATCGCAACCGAAAGGTAAGGTACATGGATGCAAAATCGTCGCTCATGCGTCCATGTACTGACAGTACCGCTGCTCCTGAGGCAACTTGCGTATCTAACCTCCCTCCATTAGCACAGGTGATTGAAAGTCTAGCGAGGAGGAAGATGATTGTAATAATGCTAGTCTGTTGCCTAGCGCATCATCCTCCACCTCGTTAGATTATGATGAGTAAAGCATGCTGATGCCCTGCATTGAAGTATATATAGATGTGGTGAATTGAATATACAATCTGTATTCTACTGATCTTATTATATTCCTTCTTTTCCTGCAGCAAAATCTGTCGAAGAGGAAACAATCCTCCTCACGGTGGTGGATCCCATTGAATATGGCACATCAGGAGCACAACCATGACCTCCTGCCCCTCCGATGACGGAATCCTTGGCTACTGTCCATGGTACAGATGCTGGGATCCAGTAGGACATCAGTTGGATGTGCCAGCAACTCACCATGATGGTGAGTGATCAGTAGAAGTTACATGCCCACACGATGGAGTGGCAGGACCAGGTCCTTAGGCGCTTAGATGCGCATCAGGAGCTTATGGGATTGATGTGAGAGCAGGAGTATCAGTCTCGAGCTGAATATCGCAACCGAAAGGTAAGGTACATGGATGCAAAATCGGCCCTCATGCGTCCATGTACTGACGGTACCGCTGCTCCTGAGGCAACATGCGTATCTAACCTCCCTCCATTAGCACAGGTGATTGAAAGTCAGTCTAGCGAGGAGGAAGATGATTTTAATAATGCTAGTCTGTTGCCTTGCGCATCATCCTCCACCTCATTAGATTATGATGAGTAAAGCATACTGATGACCTGCATTGAAGTATATATAGATGTGGTGAATTGAATATACAATCTGTATTCTACTGTTCTTATGATCTTCTTTCTTTTCCTGCAGCAACATCTGTCGAAGAGGAAACAATCCTCACGGTGGTGGATCCCATTGAATATGGCACATCAGGAGCACAACCATGACCTCCTGCCCCTCCGATGAGGGAATCCTTGGCTACTGTCCATGGTGAAGATGCTGGGATCCAGCAGGACATTAGTTGGATGTGCCAGCAACTCACCATGATGGTGAGTGATCAGGATAAGTTACATGCCCACAAGATGAAGTGGCAGGACCAGGTCCTTAGGCGCTTAGATGCGCATCAGGAGCTGATGAGATTGATGTGAGAGCAGGAGTATCAGTCTCCAGCTGAATATCGCAACCGAAAGGTAAGGTACATGGATGCAAAATCGGCCCTCATGCGTCCATGTACTGACAGTACCGCTGCTCCTGAGGCAACTTGCGTATCTAACCTCCCTCCATTAGCACAGGTGATTGAAAGTCAGTCTAGCGAGGAGGAAGATGATTTTAATAATGCGAGTCTGTTGCCTTGCGCATCATTCTCCACCTCATTAGATTATGATGAGTAAAGCATACTGATGCCCTGCATTGAAGTATATATAGATGTGGTGAATTGAATATACAATCTGTATTCTACTGTTCTTATGATCTTCTTTCTTTTCCTGCAGCAACATCTGTCGAAGTGGAAACAATCCTCCTCATGGTGGTGGATCCCATTGAATATGGCACATCAGGAGCACAGCCATGACCTCCTGCCCCTCCGATGACGGAATCCTTGGCTACTGTCCATGGTGCAGAGGCTGGGATCCAGCAGGACATCAGTTGGATGTGCCAGCAACTCACCATGATGGTGAGTGATTAGGATCATTTACATGCCCACACGATGGAGTGGCAGGACCAGGTCCTTAGGCGCTTAGATGCGCATCAGGAGCTGATGAGATTGATGTGAGAGCAGGAGTATCAGTCTCGACCTGAATATCGCAACCGAAAGGTAAGGTACATGGATGCAAAATCGGCCTTCATGCGTCCATGTACTGACAGTACCGCTGCTCCTGAGGCAACTTGCGTATCTAACCTCCCTCCATTAGCACAGGTGATTGAAAGTCAGTCTAGCGAGGAGGAAGATGATTTTAATAATGCGAGTCTGTTGCCTTGCGCATCATTCTCCACCTCATTAGATTATGATGAGTAAAGCATACTGATGCCCTGCATTGAAGTATATATAGATGTGGTGAATTGAATATACAATCTGTATTCTACTGTTCTTATGATCTTCTTTCTTTTCCTGCAGCAACATCTGTCGAAGTGGAAACAATCCTCCTCACGGTGGTGGATCCCATTGAATATGGCACATCAGGAGCACAGCCATGACCTCCTGCCCCTCCGATGACGGAATCCTTGGCTACTGTCCATGGTGCAGAGGCTGGGATCCAGCAGGACATCAGTTGGATGTGCCAGCAACTCACCATGATGGTGAGTGATTAGGATCATTTACATGCCCACACGATGGAGTGGCAGGACCAGGTTCTTAGGCGCTTAGATGCGCATCAGGAGCTGATGAGATTGATGTGAGAGCAGGAGTATCAGTCTCGAGCTGAATATCGCAACCGAAAGGTAAGGTACATGGATGCAAAATCGGCCCTCATGCGTCCATGTACTGACAGTACCGCTGCTCCTGAGGCAACTTGCGTATCTAACCTCCCTCCATTGGCACAGGTGATTGAAAGTCAGTATAGCGAGGAGGAAGATGATTGTAATAATGCTATTTTGTTGCCTAGCGCATCATCCTCCACCTCATTAGATTATAATGAGTAAAGCATACTGATGCCCTGCATTGAAATATATATAGATGTGGTCAATTGAATATACAATCTGTATTCTACTGTTCTTATGATCTTCTTTCTTTTCCTGCAGCAACATCTGTCGAAGAGGAAACAATACTCCTCACGGTGGTGGATCCCATTGAATATGGCACATCAGGAGCACAACCATGACCTCCTGCCCCTCCGATGAGGGAATCCTTGGCTACTGTCCATGGTGTAGATGCTGGGATCCAGCAGGACATCAGTTGGATGTGCCAGCAACTCACCATGATGGTGAGTGATCAGGATAAGTTACATGCCCACAAGATGAAGTGGCAGGACCAGGTCCTTAGGCGCTTAGATGCGCATCAGGAGCTGATGAGATTGATGTGAGAGCAGGAGTATCAGTCTCGAGCTGAATATCGCAACCGAAAGGTAAGGTACATGGATGCAAAATCGGCCCTCATGCGTCCATGTACTGACAGTACCGCTGCTCCTGAGGCAACTTGCGTATCTAACCTCCCTCCATTGGCACAGGTGATTGAAAGTCAGTCCAGCGAGGAGGAAGATGATTGTAATAATGCTAGTCTGTTGCCTAGCGCATCATCCTCCACCTCATTAGATTATGATGAGTAAAGCATGCTGATGCCCTGCATTGAAGTATATATAGATGAGGTGAATTGAATATACAATCTGTATTCTACTGATCTTATTATATTCCTTCTTTTCCTGCAGCAAAATCTGTCGAAGAGGAAACAATCCTCCTCACGGTGGTGGATCCCAGTGAATATGGCACATCAGGAGCACAACCATGACCTCCTGCCCCTCCGATGACGGAATCCTTGGCTACTGTCCATGGTGCAGATGCTGGGATCCAGCAGGACATCAGTTGGATGTGCTAGCAACTCACCATGATGGTAAGTGATCAGTATAAGTTACATGCACACACGATGGAGTGGCAGGACCAGGTCTTTAGGCGCTTAGATGCGCATCAGGAGCTGATGAGATTGATGTGAGAGCAGGAGTATCAATCTCGAGCTAAATATCGCAACCGAAAGGTAAGGTACATGGATGCAAAATCGGCCCTCATGCGTCCATGTACTGACGGTACCGCTGCTCCTGAGGCAACTTGCGTATCTAACCTCCCTCCATTAGCACAGGTGATTGAAAGTCAGTCTAGCGAGGAGGAAGATGACTGTAATAATGCGAGTCTGTTGCCTTGTGCATCATTCTCCACCTCATTAGATTATGATGAGTAAAGCATACTGATGCCCTGCATTGAAGTATATATAGATGTGGTGAATTGAATATACAATCTGTATTCTACTGTTTTTATTATATTCCTTCTTTTCCTGCAGCAACATCTGTCGAAGAGGAAACAATCCTTCTCACGGTTGTGGATCCCAGTGAATATGGCACATCAGGAGCGCAGGATCCTCACATCATACCCAGCTCCTAACCATTTTCTTTGGAATTATTTTGTATTCAATAAATTACATTTTTACTGGACATTTACCTGGTTCTGGTGTTTCTTGCCGGCATCTGGGACTCCTCTGCCACGATTGGGAGCAGCCCTCTGTGTGTTTTGTATCCTGTATTCGGCTGGAGCGCCGAGAGGAGTAACCCACGCCGGCATCCGACTGCATTTTTTAGCTAATTGCTTCAAACCTTCTATCACAAACTGCGGACTCCTTGCAAGTGGCTAATCAGCAAGGAAATAATTTGCTCTGAAGTGGGTGACACCTGAACTCCAGCAAGAAGGTGGACTGCATACAACAATCATGGTAGGAATTTATTTTCAATTTATTTGAGAATTGCTATTTTATATTCCATAACTTAACAGTGATAAAAATTGACATCTCTCTTTTGAACCAACGCTGAAGTAAAGACCTATTACATGTCTATCCACACTAACATACAAAAGAAAAATTAAAGTCAATAACAAAGGAAGACAAGTTAGCCACCACCATAGAGCCCCTTTATTCACTGACTTTGTGATTAAAGATATCAAAACTATTAAACCAGAACCAGACAACAATAAATTTTATGGCTACTGCAGCCAATATAGAGGGGAATGAGGAGCCCGGTGAGGTAACAGCGCAATATGTCTGGAAAGCGGACAATACTTACCGGGAAAATAGATTAAAAAAACTATTTAATGAGGAACAAACAGATCTAACAACAGAAACAAATTTTGAACAGCTATTTAAATCCTTGGAGAAAACCACCCACAAAGAAATAAAAACCTGGTGGGAAATCACCAGCCTGGAGCAATATCTGCAAGTAAAAAGAATTCCCAGAGGTCTGAGAATTAACAAAAAATCTACTTACCTTCTACATGAGGAAAAAATCCTGACCCAGTGGAATGAAACGCTAGAAGCATGCTCAACGAACCTGGTGAGAATCCTCATTGATTATCACAAAACCAAACTCCAGGAGCTCACTGAAAAAATTAAAGAAATACAGACACAATTAACACAATTTACAGATCTAACAAAATTCCATGAATGGGAGAAAAAACTCACCACAAGCAACCACAAATTGGAGGATGAAATATCTACAAGAAAGCAGAGAAAGTTTGTGAGGGATAAGCAAGATTATGATCAAAACAAAGTCTATTCCTGGCATTCAGAACAATATACCTACAGAAGAAATAAATCAATCCTAAAAAAGGACAGATCTGTGTCTTTTTCTTCTCTAGATCAAACAAGTCTAGACACTTCCATCAATTCCTCCTCCTCCTCCTTTTCAAAAACATCAGATACCATATCAACTATCCATCAAAAAACGAGGAGCGACAGCAACAGCTGTCACAAACTCAGGAAACAGAAGAAGAAATCAACAGAAAAGGCATGAGGATGAAAACAAGATTCAACAGGAGAATGTAGACAATGTAGTAAATCTTTCTTCCAGACCCCTCAATACAAAAGAAATAAACCTGTTGTCAAGAGGACTTTCCTTTGCACCAACAGCCAAATTTAACCATTTCAGCGCATTAATTGACCTGAACAAATTTATAAGAGATCTGACTGTCAAAAAAAATTTTGCACAAAAGGATGAACCCTCCAATAACACCAACACAGAGCTTGTGGATGGAAATACAAATAAAAGTGAACATTTAAGCGCAATTTTCAACATGACCTTTAAAGATTTATGCAACCTTCAAGACTTGGAAGAATTAATGGAGGAACAAAAACCACATTTATCTCAACATCAGAGAGTCCAACATACCACATTAGCCAAACCCTCCACATTTAACCCCATGAAAATCAGAGGAAAATCAGAAAATGTATTCCAGAGTCTCGTGGAAAAAGACTTAGAACAACTATCCAGCAGCAGGAAATTCTGCCAAAATTCCAACCTCACGTGGGAGGAACATCAAGCACTGAAAAAACTGTTGAAAGATCCAACAATAATCATCAGACAATCGGACAAGGGGGGCAAAGTGGTCATCATGGACACATCCAACTATTTGAAGGAAGCTCATCGACAACTAGCTGATACAGAGACTTATACGAAATTACTAGGGAATCCTACCCCAACATTTCAGAAAACTTTAAAACGATTTTTGGAACACGGTAGAAGCCTTAACCTTATCAATGATAGGGAATTTGATTTTTTATTTACAGAACATCCAGTAATTGCAACATTCTACCATGTTCCAAAGATACATAAGTCTGTTACTGATCCCCCAGGTCGCCCCATAGTATCGGGCATAGGATCTATGGGGGAACATCTTTCACAATGGGTAGATGAACATCTAGAGCCTATGGTATGGAATCTGAAAGGTTATATTAGAGACACCAAGCAACTTCTCAGCATCCTAGATACAACCACCTGGGAAAAAGGTTCATCTTGGGTCACACTAGATGTTATGTCCCTGTACTCCAACATACCACACAACAAGGGCATAGAGGCCATCATTTATTTTTTGAAATTTCACTCAAACTACTCAATTGAGTTACAAGAATTTATAGTGGAAGCCCTCCAATTCCTTCTAAATCACAATTTCTTTGTTTTCAATGAGGACTTTTATCTCCAAAGACGTGACACAGCTATGGGTGCTAAATTTGCCCCCTCCTATGCCAACCTATTTATGGGTTTATGGGAGAGGTGCCACGTCTTTGGAGAAGAGAATCCTTTCCGACCATACATAAAATGGTATGGCCGCTATATAGATGATTTGTTGCTTGTTTGGAGTGGTACTCCAGACCAATATATGGCCTTTGTCAACTATGTAAACACAAACTCTTTCAATCTTAAATTCACCTCAACACAGGAATCAAATACCATTTCCTTCTTAGATGTCGCACTAACAGGAGATACTATCACAGGCAAGATAACCTCAAGCGCATATAGAAAACCAACAGCTGGGAATACCCTTTTACATGGACAAAGTTGCCATCCCCCCCACACATTTAGTGGAGTGCCTATAGGCGAATTTATTAGACTACGCCGCAACAGCTCCAACATAGAAACATTCAAAAATCAATCGGAAGGTCTCAAACAGAGACTCAAAGAGAGAAGTTACACACAAACAAAGATTAACAAGGGCTATAACATAGCTGTTAACACCCCAAGAAATTCCCTTTGAGAGCAGCCCATTTCAACAATTCCCCCTTTGGAGGAATCCATTCCAACAGCAATAAAAAGAGTAACTGAAAATAAACAGCAAACAAAAGGAAATACCACAAAAAAGAAATACCATACTAATAGGGACAAAAACATCTCTTTTTCCACGGAGTATAGCGAGGAATACAACGAAATATGCAAAATTATTAGGAAACATCTACCAGTCCTAAAACTGGATCCGTTTTACAACAAAATCCTAAAAAGGGGAGTGGGCTTTTTTGAACGTAAAAATAACACCTTAGGTACTCACCTTTCCCCTAGTCACTTCTCAACCCCAACAGACCAGAAAAATACATGGCTTACAGTAAAGGGTATGTATAAGTGTGGAGGAAGATGTCTTTGCTGTCAACACGTGAGACAAACACAGCAGTTCCACTCTTCTAATACAGGAGAGATATTTAATATTTCATCTTTCCTAAATTGTAACTCTACGTATGTAATCTATCTAATCACCTGCTCCAAGTGCAATGGCCAGTATGTAGGAAAAGTTGTGCCAGCTACTCACCATGATGGTAGTGATCAGAATAATTTACATGCCCACACGATGGAGTGGCAGAACTAGGTTCTTAGGCGCTTAGATGCGCATTAGGAGCTGATGAGATTGATGTGCCAGCAGGAGTATCAGTCTCGAGCTGAATATCGCAACCGAAAGGTAAGGTACATGGATGAAAAATCGGCCCTCATGCGTCCATGTACTGACAGTACCGCTGCTCCTGGGGCAACTTGCGTATCTAACCTACCTCCATTAGCACAGGTGATTTTAAGTCAGTCTAGCGAGGAGGAAGATGATTGTAATAATGAAAGTCTGTTGCCTAGCGCATCATCCTCCACCTCATTAGATTATGATGAGTAAAGCATACTGATGCCCTGCATTGAAGTATATATAGATGTGTTGAATTGGATATACAATCTGTATTCTACTGTTTTTATTATATTCCTTCTTTTCCTGCAGCAACATCTGTCGAAGAGGAAACAATCCTTCTCACGGTGGTGGATCCCAATGAATATGGCACATCAGGAGCATAGCCATGACCTCCTGCCCCTCCGATGACGGAATTATTGGATACTGTACATGGTGCAGAAGCTGGGATCCAGCAGGACATCAGTTGGATGTGCCAGCAACTCACCATGATGGTGAGTGATCAGGATAATTTACATGCCCACACGATGGAGTGGCAGGACTAGGTTCTTAGGCGCTTAGATGCGCATCAGGAGCTGATGAGATTGATGTGCCAGCAGGAGTATCAGTCTCAAGCTGAATATCGCAACCGAAAGGTAAGGTACATGGATGCAAAATCGGCCTTCATTAGTCCATGTACTGACAGTACCGCTGCTCCTGAAGCAACTTGCGTATCTAACCTCCCTCCATTAGCACAGGTGATTGAAAGTCAGTCTAGCGAGGAGGAAGATGATTGTAATAATGCTATTTTGTTGCCTAGCGCATCATCCTCCACCTCATTAGATTATAATGAGTAAAGCATACTGATGCCCTGCATTGAAGTATATATAGATGTGGTGAATTGAATATACAATCTGTATTCTACTGTTCTTATGATCTTCCTTCTTTTCCTGCAGCAACATCTGTCGAAGAGGAAACAATCCTCCTACCGGTGGTGGATCCCAGTGAATATGGCAAATCAGAGTCACAGCCATGACCTACTGCACCTCCGATGACGGAATCCTTGGCTTCTGTCCATGGTGCAGATGCTGGGATCCAGCAGGACATCAGTTGGATGTGCCAGCAACTCACCATGATGGTGAATAATCAGTATAAGTTACATGCCCACAAGATGAAGTGGGAGGACCAGGTCCTTAGGCGCTTAGATGCGCATCAGGAGCTGATGAGATTGATGTGAGAGCAGGAGTATCAGTCTCGACCTGAATATCGCAACCGAAAGGTAAGGTACATGGATGCAAAATCGCCCCTCATGCGTCCATATACTGACTGTACCGCTGCTCCTGAGGCAACTTGCGTATCTAACTTCCTTCCATTAGCACAGGTGATTGAAAGTCAGTCTAGAGAGGAGGAAGATGATTGTAATAATGCTAGTCTGTTGCCTTGCGCATCATCCTCAACCTCATTAGATTATAATGAGTAAAGCATACTGATGACCTGCATTGAAGTATATATAGATGTGGTGAATTGAATATACAATCTGTATTCTACTGTTCTTATGATCTTCTTTCTTTTCCTGCAGCAACATCTGTCGAAGAGGAAACAATCCTCCTCACGGTGGTGGATCCCATTGAATATGGCACATCAGGAGCACAACCATGACCTCCTGCCCCTCCGATGAGGGAATCCTTGGCTACTGTCCATTGTGTAGATGCTGGGATCCAGCAGGACATCAGTTGGATGTGCCAGCAACTCACCATGATGGTGAGTGATCAGGATAAGTTACATGTCCACACGATGGAGTGGCAGGACCAGGTAATTAGGCGCTTAGATGCGCATCAGGAGCTGATGAGATTGATGTGAGAGCAGGAGTATCAGTCTCGAGCTGAATATCGCAACCGAAAGGTAAGGTACATGGATGCAAAATCGGCCCTCATGCGTCCATATACTGACAGTACCGCTGCTCCTGAGGCAACTTGCGTATCTAACCTCCCTCCATTGGCACAGGTGATTGAAAGTCAGTGTAGCGAGGAGGAAGATGATTGTAATAATGCTAGTCTGTTGCCTAGCGCATCATCCTCCACCTCATTAGATTATGATGAGTAAAGCATGCTGATGCCCTGCATTGAAGTATATATAGATGAGGTGAATTGAATATACAATCTGTATTCTACTGATCTTATTATATTCCTTCTTTTCCTGCAGCAAAATCTGTCGAAGAGGAAACAATCCTTCTCACGGTGGTGGATCCCATTGAATATGGCACATCAGGAGCACAACCATGACCTCCTGCCCCTCCGATGACGGAATCCTTGGCTACTGTCCATGGTGCAGATGCTGGGATCCAGCAGGGCATCAGTTGGATGTGCTAGCAACTCACCATGATGGTAAGTGATCAGTATAAGTTACATGCCCACACGATGGAGTGGCAGGACCAGGTCTTTAGGCGCTTAGATGCGCATCAGGAGCTGATGAGATTGATGTGAGAGCAGGAGTATCAATCTCGAGCTAAATATCGCAACCGAAAGGTAAGGTACATGGATGCAAAATCGTCCCTCATGCGTCCATGTACTGACGGTACCGCTGCTCCTGAGGCAACTTGCGTATCTAACCTCCCTCCATTAGCACAGGTGATTGAAAGTCAGTCTAGCGAGGAGGAAGATGATTTTAATAATGCTAGTCTGTTGCCTTGCGCATCATCCACCACCTCATTAGATTATGATGAGTAAAGCATACTGATGACCTGCATTGAAGTATATATAGATGTGGTGAATTGAATATACAATCTGTATTCTACTGTTCTTATGATCTTCTTTCTTTTCCTGCAGCAACATCGGTCGAAGAGGAAACAATCCTGCTAATGGTGGTGGATCCCAGTGAATATGGCACATTAGAGGCACAGCCATGACCTCCTGCCCCTCCGATGACGGAATCCTTGGCTTCTGTCCATGGTGCAGATGCTGGGATCCAGCAGGACATCAGTTGGATGTGCCAGCAACTCACCATGATGGTGAGTGATCAGTATAAGTTACATGCCCACACGATGAAGTGGCAGGACCAGGTCCTTAGGCGCTTAGATGCGCATCAGGAGCTGATGAGATTGATGTGAGAGCAGGAGTATCAGTCTCCAGCTGAATATCGCAACCGAAAGGTAAGGTACATGGATGCAAAATCGGCCCTCATGCGTCCATGTACTGACAGTACCGCTGCTCCTGAGGCAACTTGCGTATCTAACCTCCCTCCATTAGCACAGGTGATTGAAAGTCAGTCTAGCGAGGAGGAAGATGATTTTAATAATCCGAGTCTGTTGCCTTGCGCATCATTCTCCACCTCATTAGATTATGATGAGTAAAGCATACTGATGCCCTGCATTGAAGTATATATAGATGTGGTGAATTGAATATACAATCTGTATTCTACTGTTCTTATGATCTTCTTTCTTTTCCTGCAGCAACATCTGTCGAAGTGGAAACAATCCTCCTCATGGTGGTGGATCCCATTGAATATGGCACATCAGGAGCACAGCCATGACCTCCTGCCCCTCCGATGACGGAATCCTTGGCTACTGTCCATGGTGCAGAGGCTGGGATCCAGCAGGACATCAGTTGGATGTGCCAGCAACTCACCATGATGGTGAGTGATTAGGATCATTTACATGCCCACACGATGGAGTGGCAGGACCAGGTCCTTAGGCGCTTAGATGCGCATCAGGAGCTGATGAGATTGATGTGAGAGCAGGAGTATCAGTCTCCAGCTGAATATCGCAACCGAAAGGTAAGGTACATGGATGCAAAATCGGCCCTCATGCGTCCATGTACTGACAGTACCGCTGCTCCTGAGGCAACTTGCGTATCTAACCTCCCTCCATTAGCACAGGTGATTGAAAGTCAGTCTAGCGAGGAGGAAGATGATTTTAATAATCCGAGTCTGTTGCCTTGCGCATCATTCTCCACCTCATTAGATTATGATGAGTAAAGCATACTGATGCCCTGCATTGAAGTATATATAGATGTGGTGAATTGAATATACAATCTGTATTCTACTGTTCTTATGATCTTCTTTCTTTTCCTGCAGCAACATCTGTCGAAGTGGAAACAATCCTCCTCATGGTGGTGGATCCCATTGAATATGGCACATCAGGAGCACAGCCATGACCTCCTGCCCCTCCGATGACGGAATCCTTGGCTACTGTCCATGGTGCAGAGGCTGGGATCCAGCAGGACATCAGTTGGATGTGCCAGCAACTCACCATGATGGTGAGTGATTAGGATCATTTACATGCCCACACGATGGAGTGGCAGGACCAGGTCCTTAGGCGCTTAGATGCGCATCAGGAGCTGATGAGATTGATGTGAGAGCAGGAGTATCAGTCTCCAGCTGAATATCGCAACCGAAAGGTAAGGTACATGGATGCAAAATCGGCCTTCATGCGTCCATGTACTGACAGTACCGCTGCTCCTGAGGCAACTTGCGTATCTAACCTCCCTCCATTAGCACAGGTGATTGAAAGTCAGTCTAGCGAGGAGGAAGATGATTTTAATAATGCGAGTCTGTTGCCTTGCGCATCATTCTCCACCTCATTAGATTATGATGAGTAAAGCATACTGATGCCCTGCATTGAAGTATATATAGATGTGGTGAATTGAATATACAATCTGTATTCTACTGTTCTTATGATCTTCTTTCTTTTCCTGCAGCAACATCTGTCGAAGTGGAAACAATCCTCCTCACGGTGGTGGATCCCATTGAATATGGCACATCAGGAGCACAGCCATGACCTCCTGCCCCTCCGATGACGGAATCCTTGGCTACTGTCCATGGTGCAGAGGCTGGGATCCAGCAGGACATCAGTTGGATGTGCCAGCAACTCACCATGATGGTGAGTGATTAGGATCATTTACATGCCCACACGATGGAGTGGCAGGACCAGGTTCTTAGGCGCTTAGATGCGCATCAGGAGCTGATGAGATTGATGTGAGAGCAGGAGTATCAGTCTCGAGCTGAATATCGCAACCGAAAGGTAAGGTACATGGATGCAAAATCGGCCCTCATGCGTCCATGTACTGACAGTACCGCTGCTCCTGAGGCAACTTGCGTATCTAACCTCCCTCCATTGGCACAGGTGATTGAAAGTCAGTATAGCGAGGAGGAAGATGATTGTAATAATGCTATTTTGTTGCCTAGCGCATCATCCTCCACCTCATTAGATTATAATGAGTAAAGCATACTGATGCCCTGCATTGAAATATATATAGATGTGGTCAATTGAATATACAATCTGTATTCTACTGTTCTTATGATCTTCTTTCTTTTCCTGCAGCAACATCTGTCGAAGAGGAAACAATACTCCTCACGGTGGTGGATCCCATTGAATATGGCACATCAGGAGCACAACCATGACCTCCTGCCCCTCCGATGAGGGAATCCTTGGCTACTGTCCATGGTGTAGATGCTGGGATCCAGCAGGACATCAGTTGGATGTGCCAGCAACTCACCATGATGGTGAGTGATCAGGATAAGTTACATGCCCACAAGATGAAGTGGCAGGACCAGGTCCTTAGGCGCTTAGATGCGCATCAGGAGCTGATGAGATTGATGTGAGAGCAGGAGTATCAGTCTCGAGCTGAATATCGCAACCGAAAGGTAAGGTACATGGATGCAAAATCGGCCCTCATGCGTCCATGTACTGACAGTACCGCTGCTCCTGAGGCAACTTGCGTATCTAACCTCCCTCCATTGGCACAGGTGATTGAAAGTCAGTCCAGCGAGGAGGAAGATGATTGTAATAATGCTAGTCTGTTGCCTAGCGCATCATCCTCCACCTCATTAGATTATGATGAGTAAAGCATGCTGATGCCCTGCATTGAAGTATATATAGATGAGGTGAATTGAATATACAATCTGTATTCTACTGATCTTATTATATTCCTTCTTTTCCTGCAGCAAAATCTGTCGAAGAGGAAACAATCCTCCTCACGGTGGTGGATCCCAGTGAATATGGCACATCAGGAGCACAACCATGACCTCCTGCCCCTCCGATGACGGAATCCTTGGCTACTGTCCATGGTGCAGATGCTGGGATCCAGCAGGACATCAGTTGGATGTGCTAGCAACTCACCATGATGGTAAGTGATCAGTATAAGTTACATGCACACACGATGGAGTGGCAGGACCAGGTCTTTAGGCGCTTAGATGCGCATCAGGAGCTGATGAGATTGATGTGAGAGCAGGAGTATCAATCTCGAGCTAAATATCGCAACCGAAAGGTAAGGTACATGGATGCAAAATCGGCCCTCATGCGTCCATGTACTGACGGTACCGCTGCTCCTGAGGCAACTTGCGTATCTAACCTCCCTCCATTAGCACAGGTGATTGAAAGTCAGTCTAGCGAGGAGGAAGATGACTGTAATAATGCGAGTCTGTTGCCTTGTGCATCATTCTCCACCTCATTAGATTATGATGAGTAAAGCATACTGATGCCCTGCATTGAAGTATATATAGATGTGGTGAATTGAATATACAATCTGTATTCTACTGTTTTTATTATATTCCTTCTTTTCCTGCAGCAACATCTGTCGAAGAGGAAACAATCCTTCTCACGGTTGTGGATCCCAGTGAATATGGCACATCAGGAGCGCAGGATCCTCACATCATACCCAGCTCCTAACCATTTTCTTTGGAATTATTTTGTATTCAATAAATTACATTTTTACTGGACATTTACCTGGTTCTGGTGTTTCTTGCCGGCATCTGGGACTCCTCTGCCACGATTGGGAGCAGCCCTCTGTGTGTTTTGTATCCTGTATTCGGCTGGAGCGCCGAGAGGAGTAACCCACGCCGGCATCCGACTGCATTTTTTAGCTAATTGCTTCAAACCTTCTATCACAAACTGCGGACTCCTTGCAAGTGGCTAATCAGCACGGAAATAATTTGCTCTGAAGTGGGTGACACCTGAACTCCAGCAAGAAGGTGGACTGCATACAACAATCATGGTAGGAATTTATTTTCAATTTATTTGAGAATTGCTATTTTATATTCCATAACTTAACAGTGATAAAAATTGACATCTCTCTTTTGAACCAACGCTGAAGTAAAGACCTATTACATGTCTATCCACACTAACATACAAAAGAAAAATTAAAGTCAATAACAAAGGAAGACAAGTTAGCCACCACCATAGAGCCCCTTTATTCACTGACTTTGTGATTAAAGATATCAAAACTATTAAACCAGAACCAGACAACAATAAATTTTATGGCTACTGCAGCCAATATAGAGGGGAATGAGGAGCCCGGTGAGGTAACAGCGCAATATGTCTGGAAAGCGGACAATACTTACCGGGAAAATAGATTAAAAAAACTATTTAATGAGGAACAAACAGATCTAACAACAGAAACAAATTTTGAACAGCTATTTAAATCCTTGGAGAAAACCACCCACAAAGAAATAAAAACCTGGTGGGAAATCACCAGCCTGGAGCAATATCTGCAAGTAAAAAGAATTCCCAGAGGTCTGAGAATTAACAAAAAATCTACTTACCTTCTACATGAGGAAAAAATCCTGACCCAGTGGAATGAAACGCTAGAAGCATGCTCAACGAACCTGGTGAGAATCCTCATTGATTATCACAAAACCAAACTCCAGGAGCTCACTGAAAAAATTAAAGAAATACAGACACAATTAACACAATTTACAGATCTAACAAAATTCCATGAATGGGAGAAAAAACTCACCACAAGCAACCACAAATTGGAGGATGAAATATCTACAAGAAAGCAGAGAAAGTTTGTGAGGGATAAGCAAGATTATGATCAAAACAAAGTCTATTCCTGGCATTCAGAACAATATACCTACAGAAGAAATAAATCAATCCTAAAAAAGGACAGATCTGTGTCTTTTTCTTCTCTAGATCAAACAAGTCTAGACACTTCCATCAATTCCTCCTCCTCCTCCTTTTCAAAAACATCAGATACCATATCAACTATCCATCAAAAAACGAGGAGCGACAGCAACAGCTGTCACAAACTCAGGAAACAGAAGAAGAAATCAACAGAAAAGGCATGAGGATGAAAACAAGATTCAACAGGAGAATGTAGACAATGTAGTAAATCTTTCTTCCAGACCCCTCAATACAAAAGAAATAAACCTGTTGTCAAGAGGACTTTCCTTTGCACCAACAGCCAAATTTAACCATTTCAGCGCATTAATTGACCTGAACAAATTTATAAGAGATCTGACTGTCAAAAAAAATTTTGCACAAAAGGATGAACCCTCCAATAACACCAACACAGAGCTTGTGGATGGAAATACAAATAAAAGTGAACATTTAAGCGCAATTTTCAACATGACCTTTAAAGATTTATGCAACCTTCAAGACTTGGAAGAATTAATGGAGGAACAAAAACCACATTTATCTCAACATCAGAGAGTCCAACATACCACATTAGCCAAACCCTCCACATTTAACCCCATGAAAATCAGAGGAAAATCAGAAAATGTATTCCAGAGTCTCGTGGAAAAAGACTTAGAACAACTATCCAGCAGCAGGAAATTCTGCCAAAATTCCAACCTCACGTGGGAGGAACATCAAGCACTGAAAAAACTGTTGAAAGATCCAACAATAATCATCAGACAATCGGACAAGGGGGGCAAAGTGGTCATCATGGACACATCCAACTATTTGAAGGAAGCTCATCGACAACTAGCTGATACAGAGACTTATACGAAATTACTAGGGAATCCTACCCCAACATTTCAGAAAACTTTAAAACGATTTTTGGAACACGGTAGAAGCCTTAACCTTATCAATGATAGGGAATTTGATTTTTTATTTACAGAACATCCAGTAATTGCAACATTCTACCATGTTCCAAAGATACATAAGTCTGTTACTGATCCCCCAGGTCGCCCCATAGTATCGGGCATAGGATCTATGGGGGAACATCTTTCACAATGGGTAGATGAACATCTAGAGCCTATGGTATGGAATCTGAAAGGTTATATTAGAGACACCAAGCAACTTCTCAGCATCCTAGATACAACCACCTGGGAAAAAGGTTCATCTTGGGTCACACTAGATGTTATGTCCCTGTACTCCAACATACCACACAACAAGGGCATAGAGGCCATCATTTATTTTTTGAAATTTCACTCAAACTACTCAATTGAGTTACAAGAATTTATAGTGGAAGCCCTCCAATTCCTTCTAAATCACAATTTCTTTGTTTTCAATGAGGACTTTTATCTCCAAAGACGTGACACAGCTATGGGTGCTAAATTTGCCCCCTCCTATGCCAACCTATTTATGGGTTTATGGGAGAGGTGCCACGTCTTTGGAGAAGAGAATCCTTTCCGACCATACATAAAATGGTATGGCCGCTATATAGATGATTTGTTGCTTGTTTGGAGTGGTACTCCAGACCAATATATGGCCTTTGTCAACTATGTAAACACAAACTCTTTCAATCTTAAATTCACCTCAACACAGGAATCAAATACCATTTCCTTCTTAGATGTCGCACTAACAGGAGATACTATCACAGGCAAGATAACCTCAAGCGCATATAGAAAACCAACAGCTGGGAATACCCTTTTACATGGACAAAGTTGCCATCCCCCCCACACATTTAGTGGAGTGCCTATAGGCGAATTTATTAGACTACGCCGCAACAGCTCCAACATAGAAACATTCAAAAATCAATCGGAAGGTCTCAAACAGAGACTCAAAGAGAGAAGTTACACACAAACAAAGATTAACAAGGGCTATAACATAGCTGTTAACACCCCAAGAAATTCCCTTTGAGAGCAGCCCATTTCAACAATTCCCCCTTTGGAGGAATCCATTCCAACAGCAATAAAAAGAGTAACTGAAAATAAACAGCAAACAAAAGGAAATACCACAAAAAAGAAATACCATACTAATAGGGACAAAAACATCTCTTTTTCCACGGAGTATAGCGAGGAATACAACGAAATATGCAAAATTATTAGGAAACATCTACCAGTCCTAAAACTGGATCCGTTTTACAACAAAATCCTAAAAAGGGGAGTGGGCTTTTTTGAACGTAAAAATAACACCTTAGGTACTCACCTTTCCCCTAGTCACTTCTCAACCCCAACAGACCAGAAAAATACATGGCTTACAGTAAAGGGTATGTATAAGTGTGGAGGAAGATGTCTTTGCTGTCAACACGTGAGACAAACACAGCAGTTCCACTCTTCTAATACAGGAGAGATATTTAATATTTCATCTTTCCTAAATTGTAACTCTACGTATGTAATCTATCTAATCACCTGCTCCAAGTGCAATGGCCAGTATGTAGGAAAAGTTGTGCCAGCTACTCACCATGATGGTAGTGATCAGAATAATTTACATGCCCACACGATGGAGTGGCAGAACTAGGTTCTTAGGCGCTTAGATGCGCATTAGGAGCTGATGAGATTGATGTGCCAGCAGGAGTATCAGTCTCGAGCTGAATATCGCAACCGAAAGGTAAGGTACATGGATGAAAAATCGGCCCTCATGCGTCCATGTACTGACAGTACCGCTGCTCCTGGGGCAACTTGCGTATCTAACCTACCTCCATTAGCACAGGTGATTTTAAGTCAGTCTAGCGAGGAGGAAGATGATTGTAATAATGAAAGTCTGTTGCCTAGCGCATCATCCTCCACCTCATTAGATTATGATGAGTAAAGCATACTGATGCCCTGCATTGAAGTATATATAGATGTGTTGAATTGGATATACAATCTGTATTCTACTGTTTTTATTATATTCCTTCTTTTCCTGCAGCAACATCTGTCGAAGAGGAAACAATCCTTCTCACGGTGGTGGATCCCAATGAATATGGCACATCAGGAGCATAGCCATGACCTCCTGCCCCTCCGATGACGGAATTATTGGATACTGTACATGGTGCAGAAGCTGGGATCCAGCAGGACATCAGTTGGATGTGCCAGCAACTCACCATGATGGTGAGTGATCAGGATAATTTACATGCCCACACGATGGAGTGGCAGGACTAGGTTCTTAGGCGCTTAGATGCGCATCAGGAGCTGATGAGATTGATGTGCCAGCAGGAGTATCAGTCTCAAGCTGAATATCGCAACCGAAAGGTAAGGTACATGGATGCAAAATCGGCCTTCATTAGTCCATGTACTGACAGTACCGCTGCTCCTGAAGCAACTTGCGTATCTAACCTCCCTCCATTAGCACAGGTGATTGAAAGTCAGTCTAGCGAGGAGGAAGATGATTGTAATAATGCTATTTTGTTGCCTAGCGCATCATCCTCCACCTCATTAGATTATAATGAGTAAAGCATACTGATGCCCTGCATTGAAGTATATATAGATGTGGTGAATTGAATATACAATCTGTATTCTACTGTTCTTATGATCTTCCTTCTTTTCCTGCAGCAACATCTGTCGAAGAGGAAACAATCCTCCTACCGGTGGTGGATCCCAGTGAATATGGCAAATCAGAGTCACAGCCATGACCTACTGCACCTCCGATGACGGAATCCTTGGCTTCTGTCCATGGTGCAGATGCTGGGATCCAGCAGGACATCAGTTGGATGTGCCAGCAACTCACCATGATGGTGAATAATCAGTATAAGTTACATGCCCACAAGATGAAGTGGGAGGACCAGGTCCTTAGGCGCTTAGATGCGCATCAGGAGCTGATGAGATTGATGTGAGAGCAGGAGTATCAGTCTCGACCTGAATATCGCAACCGAAAGGTAAGGTACATGGATGCAAAATCGCCCCTCATGCGTCCATATACTGACTGTACCGCTGCTCCTGAGGCAACTTGCGTATCTAACTTCCTTCCATTAGCACAGGTGATTGAAAGTCAGTCTAGAGAGGAGGAAGATGATTGTAATAATGCTAGTCTGTTGCCTTGCGCATCATCCTCAACCTCATTAGATTATAATGAGTAAAGCATACTGATGACCTGCATTGAAGTATATATAGATGTGGTGAATTGAATATACAATCTGTATTCTACTGTTCTTATGATCTTCTTTCTTTTCCTGCAGCAACATCTGTCGAAGAGGAAACAATCCTCCTCACGGTGGTGGATCCCATTGAATATGGCACATCAGGAGCACAACCATGACCTCCTGCCCCTCCGATGAGGGAATCCTTGGCTACTGTCCATTGTGTAGATGCTGGGATCCAGCAGGACATCAGTTGGATGTGCCAGCAACTCACCATGATGGTGAGTGATCAGGATAAGTTACATGTCCACACGATGGAGTGGCAGGACCAGGTAATTAGGCGCTTAGATGCGCATCAGGAGCTGATGAGATTGATGTGAGAGCAGGAGTATCAGTCTCGAGCTGAATATCGCAACCGAAAGGTAAGGTACATGGATGCAAAATCGGCCCTCATGCGTCCATATACTGACAGTACCGCTGCTCCTGAGGCAACTTGCGTATCTAACCTCCCTCCATTGGCACAGGTGATTGAAAGTCAGTCTAGCGAGGAGGAAGATGATTGTAATAATGCTAGTCTGTTGCCTAGCGCATCATCCTCCACCTCATTAGATTATGATGAGTAAAGCATGCTGATGCCCTGCATTGAAGTATATATAGATGAGGTGAATTGAATATACAATCTGTATTCTACTGATCTTATTATATTCCTTCTTTTCCTGCAGCAAAATCTGTCGAAGAGGAAACAATCCTTCTCACGGTGGTGGATCCCATTGAATATGGCACATCAGGAGCACAACCATGACCTCCTGCCCCTCCGATGACGGAATCCTTGGCTACTGTCCATGGTGCAGATGCTGGGATCCAGCAGGGCATCAGTTGGATGTGCTAGCAACTCACCATGATGGTAAGTGATCAGTATAAGTTACATGCCCACACGATGGAGTGGCAGGACCAGGTCTTTAGGCGCTTAGATGCGCATCAGGAGCTGATGAGATTGATGTGAGAGCAGGAGTATCAATCTCGAGCTAAATATCGCAACCGAAAGGTAAGGTACATGGATGCAAAATCGTCCCTCATGCGTCCATGTACTGACGGTACCGCTGCTCCTGAGGCAACTTGCGTATCTAACCTCCCTCCATTAGCACAGGTGATTGAAAGTCAGTCTAGCGAGGAGGAAGATGATTTTAATAATGCTAGTCTGTTGCCTTGCGCATCATCCACCACCTCATTAGATTATGATGAGTAAAGCATACTGATGACCTGCATTGAAGTATATATAGATGTGGTGAATTGAATATACAATCTGTATTCTACTGTTCTTATGATCTTCTTTCTTTTCCTGCAGCAACATCGGTCGAAGAGGAAACAATCCTGCTAATGGTGGTGGATCCCAGTGAATATGGCACATTAGAGGCACAGCCATGACCTCCTGCCCCTCCGATGACGGAATCCTTGGCTTCTGTCCATGGTGCAGATGCTGGGATCCAGCAGGACATCAGTTGGATGTGCCAGCAACTCACCATGATGGTGAGTGATCAGTATAAGTTACATGCCCACACGATGGAGTGGCAGGACCAGGTCCTTAGGCGCTTAGATGCGCATCAGGAGCTGATGAGATTGATGTGAGAGCAGGAGTATCAGTCTCGAGCTAAATATTGCAACCGAAAGGTAAGGTACATGGATGCAAAATCGGCCCTCATGCGTCCATGTACTGACTGTACCGCTGCTCCTGAGGCAACTTGCGTATCTAACCTCCCTCCATTGGCACAGGTGATTGAAAGTCAGTCTAGCGAGGAGGAAGATGATTGTAATAATGCTAGTCTGTTGCCTAGCGCATCATCCTCCACCTCATTAGATTATAATGAGTAAAGCATACTGATGCCCTACATAGAAGTATATATAGATGTGGTGAATTGAATATACAATCTGTATTCTACTGTTCTTATTATATTCCTTCTTTTCCTGCAGCAAAATCTGTCGAAGTGGAAACAATCCTCCTCAAGGTGGTGGATCCCATTGAATATGGCACATCAGGAGCACAACCATGACCTCCTGCCCCTCCGATGACGGAATCCTTGGCTACTGTCCATGGTGCAGATGCTGGGATCCAGCAGGACATCAGTTGGATGTGCTAGCAACTCACCATGATGGTGAGTGATCAGTATAAGTTACATGCCCACACGATGGAGTGGCAGGACCAGGTCCTTAGGCGCTTAGATGCGCATCAGGAGCTGATGAGATTCATGTGAGAGCAGGAGTATCAGTCTCGAGCTGAATATCGCAACCGAAAGGTAAGGTACATGGATGCAAAATCGCCCCTCATGCGTCCATATACTGACTGTACCGCTGCTCCTGAGGCAACTTGCGTATCTAACTTCCTTCCATTAGCACAGGTGATTGAAAGTCAGTCTAGAGAGGAGGAAAATGATTGTAATAATGCTAGTCTTTTACCTAGCGCATCATCCTCCACCTCATTAGATTATGATGAATAAAGCATACAGATGCCCTGCATTGAAGTATATATAAATGTGGTGAATTGAATATACAACCTGTATTCTACTGTTCTTATGATCTTCCTTCTTTTCCTGCAGCAACATCTGTCGAAGAGGAAACAATCCTCCTCACGGTGGTGGATCCCAGTGAATATGGCACATCAGGAGCACAGCCATGACCTCCTGCCCCTCCGATGACGGAATCCTTGGCTTCTGTCCATGGTGCAGATGCTGGGATCCAGCAGGACATCAGTTGAATGTGCCAGCAACTCACCATGATGGTGAGTGTTCAGGATAAGTTACATGCCCACAAGATGAAGTGGCAGGACCATGTCCTTAGGCGCTTAGATGCGCATCAGGAGCTGATGAGATTGATGTGCCAGCAGAAGTATCAGTCTCGAGCTGAATATCGCAACCGAAAGGTAAGGTACATGGATGCAAAATCGTCGCTCATGCGTCCATGTACTGACAGTACCGCTGCTCCTGAGGCAACTTGCGTATCTAACCTCCCTCCATTAGCACAGGTGATTGAAAGTCTAGCGAGGAGGAAGATGATTGTAATAATGCTAGTCTGTTGCCTAGCGCATCATCCTCCACCTCGTTAGATTATGATGAGTAAAGCATGCTGATGCCCTGCATTGAAGTATATATAGATGTGGTGAATTGAATATACAATCTGTATTCTACTGATCTTATTATATTCCTTCTTTTCCTGCAGCAAAATCTGTCGAAGTGGAAACAATCCTCCTCACGGTGGTGGATCCCATTGAATATGGCACATCAGGAGCACAACCATGACCTCCTGCCCCTCCGATGACGGAATCCTTGGCTACTGTCCATGGTACAGATGCTGGGATCCAGTAGGACATCAGTTGGATGTGCCAGCAACTCACCATGATGGTGAGTGATCAGTAGAAGTTACATGCCCACACGATGGAGTGGCAGGACCAGGTCCTTAGGCGCTTAGATGCGCATCAGGAGCTTATGGGATTGATGTGAGAGCAGGAGTATCAGTCTCGAGCTGAATATCGCAACCGAAAGGTAAGGTACATGGATGCAAAATCGGCCCTCATGCGTCCATGTACTGACGGTACCGCTGCTCCTGAGGCAACATGCGTATCTAACCTCCCTCCATTAGCACAGGTGATTGAAAGTCAGTCTAGCGAGGAGGAAGATGATTTTAATAATGCTAGTCTGTTGCCTTGCGCATCATCCTCCACCTCATTAGATTATGATGAGTAAAGCATACTGATGACCTGCATTGAAGTATATATAGATGTGGTGAATTGAATATACAATCTGTATTCTACTGTTCTTATGATCTTCTTTCTTTTCCTGCAGCAACATCTGTCGAAGAGGAAACAATCCTCACGGTGGTGGATCCCATTGAATATGGCACATCAGGAGCACAACCATGACCTCCTGCCCCTCCGATGAGGGAATCCTTGGCTACTGTCCATGGTGAAGATGCTGGGATCCAGCAGGACATTAGTTGGATGTGCCAGCAACTCACCATGATGGTGAGTGATCAGGATAAGTTACATGCCCACAAGATGAAGTGGCAGGACCAGGTCCTTAGGCGCTTAGATGCGCATCAGGAGCTGATGAGATTGATGTGAGAGCAGGAGTATCAGTCTCCAGCTGAATATCGCAACCGAAAGGTAAGGTACATGGATGCAAAATCGGCCCTCATGCGTCCATGTACTGACAGTACCGCTGCTCCTGAGGCAACTTGCGTATCTAACCTCCCTCCATTAGCACAGGTGATTGAAAGTCAGTCTAGCGAGGAGGAAGATGATTTTAATAATGCGAGTCTGTTGCCTTGCGCATCATTCTCCACCTCATTAGATTATGATGAGTAAAGCATACTGATGCCCTGCATTGAAGTATATATAGATGTGGTGAATTGAATATACAATCTGTATTCTACTGTTCTTATGATCTTCTTTCTTTTCCTGCAGCAACATCTGTCGAAGTGGAAACAATCCTCCTCATGGTGGTGGATCCCATTGAATATGGCACATCAGGAGCACAGCCATGACCTCCTGCCCCTCCGATGACGGAATCCTTGGCTACTGTCCATGGTGCAGAGGCTGGGATCCAGCAGGACATCAGTTGGATGTGCCAGCAACTCACCATGATGGTGAGTGATTAGGATCATTTACATGCCCACACGATGGAGTGGCAGGACCAGGTCCTTAGGCGCTTAGATGCGCATCAGGAGCTGATGAGATTGATGTGAGAGCAGGAGTATCAGTCTCGACCTGAATATCGCAACCGAAAGGTAAGGTACATGGATGCAAAATCGGCCTTCATGCGTCCATGTACTGACAGTACCGCTGCTCCTGAGGCAACTTGCGTATCTAACCTCCCTCCATTAGCACAGGTGATTGAAAGTCAGTCTAGCGAGGAGGAAGATGATTTTAATAATGCGAGTCTGTTGCCTTGCGCATCATTCTCCACCTCATTAGATTATGATGAGTAAAGCATACTGATGCCCTGCATTGAAGTATATATAGATGTGGTGAATTGAATATACAATCTGTATTCTACTGTTCTTATGATCTTCTTTCTTTTCCTGCAGCAACATCTGTCGAAGTGGAAACAATCCTCCTCACGGTGGTGGATCCCATTGAATATGGCACATCAGGAGCACAGCCATGACCTCCTGCCCCTCCGATGACGGAATCCTTGGCTACTGTCCATGGTGCAGAGGCTGGGATCCAGCAGGACATCAGTTGGATGTGCCAGCAACTCACCATGATGGTGAGTGATTAGGATCATTTACATGCCCACACGATGGAGTGGCAGGACCAGGTTCTTAGGCGCTTAGATGCGCATCAGGAGCTGATGAGATTGATGTGAGAGCAGGAGTATCAGTCTCGAGCTGAATATCGCAACCGAAAGGTAAGGTACATGGATGCAAAATCGGCCCTCATGCGTCCATGTACTGACAGTACCGCTGCTCCTGAGGCAACTTGCGTATCTAACCTCCCTCCATTGGCACAGGTGATTGAAAGTCAGTATAGCGAGGAGGAAGATGATTGTAATAATGCTATTTTGTTGCCTAGCGCATCATCCTCCACCTCATTAGATTATAATGAGTAAAGCATACTGATGCCCTGCATTGAAATATATATAGATGTGGTCAATTGAATATACAATCTGTATTCTACTGTTCTTATGATCTTCTTTCTTTTCCTGCAGCAACATCTGTCGAAGAGGAAACAATACTCCTCACGGTGGTGGATCCCATTGAATATGGCACATCAGGAGCACAACCATGACCTCCTGCCCCTCCGATGAGGGAATCCTTGGCTACTGTCCATGGTGTAGATGCTGGGATCCAGCAGGACATCAGTTGGATGTGCCAGCAACTCACCATGATGGTGAGTGATCAGGATAAGTTACATGCCCACAAGATGAAGTGGCAGGACCAGGTCCTTAGGCGCTTAGATGCGCATCAGGAGCTGATGAGATTGATGTGAGAGCAGGAGTATCAGTCTCGAGCTGAATATCGCAACCGAAAGGTAAGGTACATGGATGCAAAATCGGCCCTCATGCGTCCATGTACTGACAGTACCGCTGCTCCTGAGGCAACTTGCGTATCTAACCTCCCTCCATTGGCACAGGTGATTGAAAGTCAGTCCAGCGAGGAGGAAGATGATTGTAATAATGCTAGTCTGTTGCCTAGCGCATCATCCTCCACCTCATTAGATTATGATGAGTAAAGCATGCTGATGCCCTGCATTGAAGTATATATAGATGAGGTGAATTGAATATACAATCTGTATTCTACTGATCTTATTATATTCCTTCTTTTCCTGCAGCAAAATCTGTCGAAGAGGAAACAATCCTCCTCACGGTGGTGGATCCCAGTGAATATGGCACATCAGGAGCACAACCATGACCTCCTGCCCCTCCGATGACGGAATCCTTGGCTACTGTCCATGGTGCAGATGCTGGGATCCAGCAGGACATCAGTTGGATGTGCTAGCAACTCACCATGATGGTAAGTGATCAGTATAAGTTACATGCACACACGATGGAGTGGCAGGACCAGGTCTTTAGGCGCTTAGATGCGCATCAGGAGCTGATGAGATTGATGTGAGAGCAGGAGTATCAATCTCGAGCTAAATATCGCAACCGAAAGGTAAGGTACATGGATGCAAAATCGGCCCTCATGCGTCCATGTACTGACGGTACCGCTGCTCCTGAGGCAACTTGCGTATCTAACCTCCCTCCATTAGCACAGGTGATTGAAAGTCAGTCTAGCGAGGAGGAAGATGACTGTAATAATGCGAGTCTGTTGCCTTGTGCATCATTCTCCACCTCATTAGATTATGATGAGTAAAGCATACTGATGCCCTGCATTGAAGTATATATAGATGTGGTGAATTGAATATACAATCTGTATTCTACTGTTTTTATTATATTCCTTCTTTTCCTGCAGCAACATCTGTCGAAGAGGAAACAATCCTTCTCACGGTTGTGGATCCCAGTGAATATGGCACATCAGGAGCGCAGGATCCTCACATCATACCCAGCTCCTAACCATTTTCTTTGGAATTATTTTGTATTCAATAAATTACATTTTTACTGGACATTTACCTGGTTCTGGTGTTTCTTGCCGGCATCTGGGACTCCTCTGCCACGATTGGGAGCAGCCCTCTGTGTGTTTTGTATCCTGTATTCGGCTGGAGCGCCGAGAGGAGTAACCCACGCCGGCATCCGACTGCATTTTTTAGCTAATTGCTTCAAACCTTCTATCACAAACTGCGGACTCCTTGCAAGTGGCTAATCAGCACGGAAATAATTTGCTCTGAAGTGGGTGACACCTGAACTCCAGCAAGAAGGTGGACTGCATACAACAATCATGGTAGGAATTTATTTTCAATTTATTTGAGAATTGCTATTTTATATTCCATAACTTAACAGTGATAAAAATTGACATCTCTCTTTTGAACCAACGCTGAAGTAAAGACCTATTACATGTCTATCCACACTAACATACAAAAGAAAAATTAAAGTCAATAACAAAGGAAGACAAGTTAGCCACCACCATAGAGCCCCTTTATTCACTGACTTTGTGATTAAAGATATCAAAACTATTAAACCAGAACCAGACAACAATAAATTTTATGGCTACTGCAGCCAATATAGAGGGGAATGAGGAGCCCGGTGAGGTAACAGCGCAATATGTCTGGAAAGCGGACAATACTTACCGGGAAAATAGATTAAAAAAACTATTTAATGAGGAACAAACAGATCTAACAACAGAAACAAATTTTGAACAGCTATTTAAATCCTTGGAGAAAACCACCCACAAAGAAATAAAAACCTGGTGGGAAATCACCAGCCTGGAGCAATATCTGCAAGTAAAAAGAATTCCCAGAGGTCTGAGAATTAACAAAAAATCTACTTACCTTCTACATGAGGAAAAAATCCTGACCCAGTGGAATGAAACGCTAGAAGCATGCTCAACGAACCTGGTGAGAATCCTCATTGATTATCACAAAACCAAACTCCAGGAGCTCACTGAAAAAATTAAAGAAATACAGACACAATTAACACAATTTACAGATCTAACAAAATTCCATGAATGGGAGAAAAAACTCACCACAAGCAACCACAAATTGGAGGATGAAATATCTACAAGAAAGCAGAGAAAGTTTGTGAGGGATAAGCAAGATTATGATCAAAACAAAGTCTATTCCTGGCATTCAGAACAATATACCTACAGAAGAAATAAATCAATCCTAAAAAAGGACAGATCTGTGTCTTTTTCTTCTCTAGATCAAACAAGTCTAGACACTTCCATCAATTCCTCCTCCTCCTCCTTTTCAAAAACATCAGATACCATATCAACTATCCATCAAAAAACGAGGAGCGACAGCAACAGCTGTCACAAACTCAGGAAACAGAAGAAGAAATCAACAGAAAAGGCATGAGGATGAAAACAAGATTCAACAGGAGAATGTAGACAATGTAGTAAATCTTTCTTCCAGACCCCTCAATACAAAAGAAATAAACCTGTTGTCAAGAGGACTTTCCTTTGCACCAACAGCCAAATTTAACCATTTCAGCGCATTAATTGACCTGAACAAATTTATAAGAGATCTGACTGTCAAAAAAAATTTTGCACAAAAGGATGAACCCTCCAATAACACCAACACAGAGCTTGTGGATGGAAATACAAATAAAAGTGAACATTTAAGCGCAATTTTCAACATGACCTTTAAAGATTTATGCAACCTTCAAGACTTGGAAGAATTAATGGAGGAACAAAAACCACATTTATCTCAACATCAGAGAGTCCAACATACCACATTAGCCAAACCCTCCACATTTAACCCCATGAAAATCAGAGGAAAATCAGAAAATGTATTCCAGAGTCTCGTGGAAAAAGACTTAGAACAACTATCCAGCAGCAGGAAATTCTGCCAAAATTCCAACCTCACGTGGGAGGAACATCAAGCACTGAAAAAACTGTTGAAAGATCCAACAATAATCATCAGACAATCGGACAAGGGGGGCAAAGTGGTCATCATGGACACATCCAACTATTTGAAGGAAGCTCATCGACAACTAGCTGATACAGAGACTTATACGAAATTACTAGGGAATCCTACCCCAACATTTCAGAAAACTTTAAAACGATTTTTGGAACACGGTAGAAGCCTTAACCTTATCAATGATAGGGAATTTGATTTTTTATTTACAGAACATCCAGTAATTGCAACATTCTACCATGTTCCAAAGATACATAAGTCTGTTACTGATCCCCCAGGTCGCCCCATAGTATCGGGCATAGGATCTATGGGGGAACATCTTTCACAATGGGTAGATGAACATCTAGAGCCTATGGTATGGAATCTGAAAGGTTATATTAGAGACACCAAGCAACTTCTCAGCATCCTAGATACAACCACCTGGGAAAAAGGTTCATCTTGGGTCACACTAGATGTTATGTCCCTGTACTCCAACATACCACACAACAAGGGCATAGAGGCCATCATTTATTTTTTGAAATTTCACTCAAACTACTCAATTGAGTTACAAGAATTTATAGTGGAAGCCCTCCAATTCCTTCTAAATCACAATTTCTTTGTTTTCAATGAGGACTTTTATCTCCAAAGACGTGACACAGCTATGGGTGCTAAATTTGCCCCCTCCTATGCCAACCTATTTATGGGTTTATGGGAGAGGTGCCACGTCTTTGGAGAAGAGAATCCTTTCCGACCATACATAAAATGGTATGGCCGCTATATAGATGATTTGTTGCTTGTTTGGAGTGGTACTCCAGACCAATATATGGCCTTTGTCAACTATGTAAACACAAACTCTTTCAATCTTAAATTCACCTCAACACAGGAATCAAATACCATTTCCTTCTTAGATGTCGCACTAACAGGAGATACTATCACAGGCAAGATAACCTCAAGCGCATATAGAAAACCAACAGCTGGGAATACCCTTTTACATGGACAAAGTTGCCATCCCCCCCACACATTTAGTGGAGTGCCTATAGGCGAATTTATTAGACTACGCCGCAACAGCTCCAACATAGAAACATTCAAAAATCAATCGGAAGGTCTCAAACAGAGACTCAAAGAGAGAAGTTACACACAAACAAAGATTAACAAGGGCTATAACATAGCTGTTAACACCCCAAGAAATTCCCTTTGAGAGCAGCCCATTTCAACAATTCCCCCTTTGGAGGAATCCATTCCAACAGCAATAAAAAGAGTAACTGAAAATAAACAGCAAACAAAAGGAAATACCACAAAAAAGAAATACCATACTAATAGGGACAAAAACATCTCTTTTTCCACGGAGTATAGCGAGGAATACAACGAAATATGCAAAATTATTAGGAAACATCTACCAGTCCTAAAACTGGATCCGTTTTACAACAAAATCCTAAAAAGGGGAGTGGGCTTTTTTGAACGTAAAAATAACACCTTAGGTACTCACCTTTCCCCTAGTCACTTCTCAACCCCAACAGACCAGAAAAATACATGGCTTACAGTAAAGGGTATGTATAAGTGTGGAGGAAGATGTCTTTGCTGTCAACACGTGAGACAAACACAGCAGTTCCACTCTTCTAATACAGGAGAGATATTTAATATTTCATCTTTCCTAAATTGTAACTCTACGTATGTAATCTATCTAATCACCTGCTCCAAGTGCAATGGCCAGTATGTAGGAAAAGTTGTGCCAGCTACTCACCATGATGGTAGTGATCAGAATAATTTACATGCCCACACGATGGAGTGGCAGAACTAGGTTCTTAGGCGCTTAGATGCGCATTAGGAGCTGATGAGATTGATGTGCCAGCAGGAGTATCAGTCTCGAGCTGAATATCGCAACCGAAAGGTAAGGTACATGGATGCAAAATCGGCCCTCATGCGTCCATGTACTGACAGTACCGCTGCTCCTGAGGCAACTTGCGTATCTAACCTCCCTCCATTGGCACAGGTGATTGAAAGTCAGTCCAGCGAGGAGGAAGATGATTGTAATAATGCTAGTCTGTTGCCTAGCGCATCATCCTCCACCTCATTAGATTATGATGAGTAAAGCATGCTGATGCCCTGCATTGAAGTATATATAGATGAGGTGAATTGAATATACAATCTGTATTCTACTGATCTTATTATATTCCTTCTTTTCCTGCAGCAAAATCTGTCGAAGAGGAAACAATCCTCCTCACGGTGGTGGATCCCAGTGAATATGGCACATCAGGAGCACAACCATGACCTCCTGCCCCTCCGATGACGGAATCCTTGGCTACTGTCCATGGTGCAGATGCTGGGATCCAGCAGGACATCAGTTGGATGTGCTAGCAACTCACCATGATGGTAAGTGATCAGTATAAGTTACATGCACACACGATGGAGTGGCAGGACCAGGTCTTTAGGCGCTTAGATGCGCATCAGGAGCTGATGAGATTGATGTGAGAGCAGGAGTATCAATCTCGAGCTAAATATCGCAACCGAAAGGTAAGGTACATGGATGCAAAATCGGCCCTCATGCGTCCATGTACTGACGGTACCGCTGCTCCTGAGGCAACTTGCGTATCTAACCTCCCTCCATTAGCACAGGTGATTGAAAGTCAGTCTAGCGAGGAGGAAGATGACTGTAATAATGCGAGTCTGTTGCCTTGTGCATCATTCTCCACCTCATTAGATTATGATGAGTAAAGCATACTGATGCCCTGCATTGAAGTATATATAGATGTGGTGAATTGAATATACAATCTGTATTCTACTGTTTTTATTATATTCCTTCTTTTCCTGCAGCAACATCTGTCGAAGAGGAAACAATCCTTCTCACGGTTGTGGATCCCAGTGAATATGGCACATCAGGAGCGCAGGATCCTCACATCATACCCAGCTCCTAACCATTTTCTTTGGAATTATTTTGTATTCAATAAATTACATTTTTACTGGACATTTACCTGGTTCTGGTGTTTCTTGCCGGCATCTGGGACTCCTCTGCCACGATTAGGGACAGCCCTCTGTGTGTTTTGTATCCTGTATTCGGCTGGAGCGCCGAGAGGAGTAACCCACGCCGGCATCCGACATGCATTTTTTAGCTAATTGCTTCAAACCTTCTATCACAAACTGCGGACTCCTTGCAAGTGGCTAATCAGCACGGAAATAATTTGCTCTGAAGTGGGTGACACCTGAACTCCAGCAAGAAGGTGGACTGCATACAACAATCATGGTAGGAATTTATTTTCAATTTATTTGAGAATTGCTATTTTATATTCCATAACTTAACAGTGATAAAAATTGACATCTCTCTTTTGAACCAACGCTGAAGTAAAGACCTATTACATGTCTATCCACACTAACATACAAAAGAAAAATTAAAGTCAATAACAAAGGAAGACAAGTTAGCCACCACCATAGAGCCCCTTTATTCACTGACTTTGTGATTAAAGATATCAAAACTATTAAACCAGAACCAGACAACAATAAATTTTATGGCTACTTCAGCCAATATAGAGGGGAATGAGGAGCCCGGTGAGGTAACAGCGCAATATGTCTGGAAAGCGGACAATACTTACCGGGAAAATAGATTAAAAAAACTATTTAATGAGGAACAAACAGATCTAACAACAGAAACAAATTTTGAACAGCTATTTAAATCCTTGGAGAAAACCACCCACAAAGAAATAAAAACCTGGTGGGAAATCACCAGCCTGGAGCAATATCTGCAAGTAAAAAGAATTCCCAGAGGTCTGAGAATTAACAAAAAATCTACTTACCTTCTACATGAGGAAAAAATCCTGACCCAGTGGAATGAAACGCTAGAAGCATGCTCAACGAACCTGGTGAGAATCCTCATTGATTATCACAAAACCAAACTCCAGGAGCTCACTGAAAAAATTAAAGAAATACAGACACAATTAACACAATTTACAGATCTAACAAAATTCCATGAATGGGAGAAAAAACTCACCACAAGCAACCACAAATTGGAGGATGAAATATCTACAAGAAAGCAGAGAAAGTTTGTGAGGGATAAGCAAGATTATGATCAAAACAAAGTCTATTCCTGGCATTCAGAACAATATACCTACAGAAGAAATAAATCAATCCTAAAAAAGGACAGATCTGTGTCTTTTTCTTCTCTAGATCAAACAAGTCTAGACACTTCCATCAATTCCTCCTCCTCCTCCTTTTCAAAAACATCAGATACCATATCAACTATCCATCAAAAAACGAGGAGCGACAGCAACAGCTGTCACAAACTCAGGAAACAGAAGAAGAAATCAACAGAAAAGGCATGAGGATGAAAACAAGATTCAACAGGAGAATGTAGACAATGTAGTAAATCTTTCTTCCAGACCCCTCAATACAAAAGAAATAAACCTGTTGTCAAGAGGACTTTCCTTTGCACCAACAGCCAAATTTAACCATTTCAGCGCATTAATTGACCTGAACAAATTTATAAGAGATCTGACTGTCAAAAAAAATTTTGCACAAAAGGATGAACCCTCCAATAACACCAACACAGAGCTTGTGGATGGAAATACAAATAAAAGTGAACATTTAAGCGCAATTTTCAACATGACCTTTAAAGATTTATGCAACCTTCAAGACTTGGAAGAATTAATGGAGGAACAAAAACCACATTTATCTCAACATCAGAGAGTCCAACATACCACATTAGCCAAACCCTCCACATTTAACCCCATGAAAATCAGAGGAAAATCAGAAAATGTATTCCAGAGTCTCGTGGAAAAAGACTTAGAACAACTATCCAGCAGCAGGAAATTCTGCCAAAATTCCAACCTCACGTGGGAGGAACATCAAGCACTGAAAAAACTGTTGAAAGATCCAACAATAATCATCAGACAATCGGACAAGGGGGGCAAAGTGGTCATCATGGACACATCCAACTATTTGAAGGAAGCTCATCGACAACTAGCTGATACAGAGACTTATACGAAATTACTAGGGAATCCTACCCCAACATTTCAGAAAACTTTAAAACGATTTTTGGAACACGGTAGAAGCCTTAACCTTATCAATGATAGGGAATTTGATTTTTTATTTACAGAACATCCAGTAATTGCAACATTCTACCATGTTCCAAAGATACATAAGTCTGTTACTGATCCCCCAGGTCGCCCCATAGTATCGGGCATAGGATCTATGGGGGAACATCTTTCACAATGGGTAGATGAACATCTAGAGCCTATGGTATGGAATCTGAAAGGTTATATTAGAGACACCAAGCAACTTCTCAGCATCCTAGATACAACCACCTGGGAAAAAGGTTCATCTTGGGTCACACTAGATGTTATGTCCCTGTACTCCAACATACCACACAACAAGGGCATAGAGGCCATCATTTATTTTTTGAAATTTCACTCAAACTACTCAATTGAGTTACAAGAATTTATAGTGGAAGCCCTCCAATTCCTTCTAAATCACAATTTCTTTGTTTTCAATGAGGACTTTTATCTCCAAAGACGTGACACAGCTATGGGTGCTAAATTTGCCCCCTCCTATGCCAACCTATTTATGGGTTTATGGGAGAGGTGCCACGTCTTTGGAGAAGAGAATCCTTTCCGACCATACATAAAATGGTATGGCCGCTATATAGATGATTTGTTGCTTGTTTGGAGTGGTACTCCAGACCAATATATGGCCTTTGTCAACTATGTAAACACAAACTCTTTCAATCTTAAATTCACCTCAACACAGGAATCAAATACCATTTCCTTCTTAGATGTCGCACTAACAGGAGATACTATCACAGGCAAGATAACCTCAAGCGCATATAGAAAACCAACAGCTGGGAATACCCTTTTACATGGACAAAGTTGCCATCCCCCCCACACATTTAGTGGAGTGCCTATAGGCGAATTTATTAGACTACGCCGCAACAGCTCCAACATAGAAACATTCAAAAATCAATCGGAAGGTCTCAAACAGAGACTCAAAGAGAGAAGTTACACACAAACAAAGATTAACAAGGGCTATAACATAGCTGTTAACACCCCAAGAAATTCCCTTTGAGAGCAGCCCATTTCAACAATTCCCCCTTTGGAGGAATCCATTCCAACAGCAATAAAAAGAGTAACTGAAAATAAACAGCAAACAAAAGGAAATACCACAAAAAAGAAATACCATACTAATAGGGACAAAAACATCTCTTTTTCCACGGAGTATAGCGAGGAATACAACGAAATATGCAAAATTATTAGGAAACATCTACCAGTCCTAAAACTGGATCCGTTTTACAACAAAATCCTAAAAAGGGGAGTGGGCTTTTTTGAACGTAAAAATAACACCTTAGGTACTCACCTTTCCCCTAGTCACTTCTCAACCCCAACAGACCAGAAAAATACATGGCTTACAGTAAAGGGTATGTATAAGTGTGGAGGAAGATGTCTTTGCTGTCAACACGTGAGACAAACACAGCAGTTCCACTCTTCTAATACAGGAGAGATATTTAATATTTCATCTTTCCTAAATTGTAACTCTACGTATGTAATCTATCTAATCACCTGCTCCAAGTGCAATGGCCAGTATGTAGGAAAAGTTGTGCCAGCTACTCACCATGATGGTAGTGATCAGAATAATTTACATGCCCACACGATGGAGTGGCAGAACTAGGTTCTTAGGCGCTTAGATGCGCATTAGGAGCTGATGAGATTGATGTGCCAGCAGGAGTATCAGTCTCGAGCTGAATATCGCAACCGAAAGGTAAGGTACATGGATGAAAAATCGGCCCTCATGCGTCCATGTACTGACAGTACCGCTGCTCCTGGGGCAACTTGCGTATCTAACCTACCTCCATTAGCACAGGTGATTTTAAGTCAGTCTAGCGAGGAGGAAGATGATTGTAATAATGAAAGTCTGTTGCCTAGCGCATCATCCTCCACCTCATTAGATTATGATGAGTAAAGCATACTGATGCCCTGCATTGAAGTATATATAGATGTGTTGAATTGGATATACAATCTGTATTCTACTGTTTTTATTATATTCCTTCTTTTCCTGCAGCAACATCTGTCGAAGAGGAAACAATCCTTCTCACGGTGGTGGATCCCAATGAATATGGCACATCAGGAGCATAGCCATGACCTCCTGCCCCTCCGATGACGGAATTATTGGATACTGTACATGGTGCAGAAGCTGGGATCCAGCAGGACATCAGTTGGATGTGCCAGCAACTCACCATGATGGTGAGTGATCAGGATAATTTACATGCCCACACGATGGAGTGGCAGGACTAGGTTCTTAGGCGCTTAGATGCGCATCAGGAGCTGATGAGATTGATGTGCCAGCAGGAGTATCAGTCTCAAGCTGAATATCGCAACCGAAAGGTAAGGTACATGGATGCAAAATCGGCCTTCATTAGTCCATGTACTGACAGTACCGCTGCTCCTGAAGCAACTTGCGTATCTAACCTCCCTCCATTAGCACAGGTGATTGAAAGTCAGTCTAGCGAGGAGGAAGATGATTGTAATAATGCTATTTTGTTGCCTAGCGCATCATCCTCCACCTCATTAGATTATAATGAGTAAAGCATACTGATGCCCTGCATTGAAGTATATATAGATGTGGTGAATTGAATATACAATCTGTATTCTACTGTTCTTATGATCTTCCTTCTTTTCCTGCAGCAACATCTGTCGAAGAGGAAACAATCCTCCTACCGGTGGTGGATCCCAGTGAATATGGCAAATCAGAGTCACAGCCATGACCTACTGCACCTCCGATGACGGAATCCTTGGCTTCTGTCCATGGTGCAGATGCTGGGATCCAGCAGGACATCAGTTGGATGTGCCAGCAACTCACCATGATGGTGAATAATCAGTATAAGTTACATGCCCACAAGATGAAGTGGGAGGACCAGGTCCTTAGGCGCTTAGATGCGCATCAGGAGCTGATGAGATTGATGTGAGAGCAGGAGTATCAGTCTCGACCTGAATATCGCAACCGAAAGGTAAGGTACATGGATGCAAAATCGGCCCTCATGCGTCCATGTACTGACGGTACCGCTGCTCCTGAGGCAACATGCGTATCTAACCTCCCTCCATTAGCACAGGTGATTGAAAGTCAGTCTAGCGAGGAGGAAGATGATTTTAATAATGCTAGTCTGTTGCCTTGCGCATCATCCTCCACCTCATTAGATTATGATGAGTAAAGCATACTGATGACCTGCATTGAAGTATATATAGATGTGGTGAATTGAATATACAATCTGTATTCTACTGTTCTTATGATCTTCTTTCTTTTCCTGCAGCAACATCTGTCGAAGAGGAAACAATCCTCACGGTGGTGGATCCCATTGAATATGGCACATCAGGAGCACAACCATGACCTCCTGCCCCTCCGATGAGGGAATCCTTGGCTACTGTCCATGGTGAAGATGCTGGGATCCAGCAGGACATTAGTTGGATGTGCCAGCAACTCACCATGATGGTGAGTGATCAGGATAAGTTACATGCCCACAAGATGAAGTGGCAGGACCAGGTCCTTAGGCGCTTAGATACGCATCAGGAGCTGATGAGATTGATGTGAGAGCAGGAGTATCAGTCTCCAGCTGAATATCGCAACCGAAAGGTAAGGTACATGGATGCAAAATCGGCCCTCATGCGTCCATGTACTGACAGTACCGCTGCTCCTGAGGCAACTTGCGTATCTAACCTCCCTCCATTAGCACAGGTGATTGAAAGTCAGTCTAGCGAGGAGGAAGATGATTTTAATAATGCGAGTCTGTTGCCTTGCGCATCATTCTCCACCTCATTAGATTATGATGAGTAAAGCATACTGATGCCCTGCATTGAAGTATATATAGATGTGGTGAATTGAATATACAATCTGTATTCTACTGTTCTTATGATCTTCTTTCTTTTCCTGCAGCAACATCTGTCGAAGTGGAAACAATCCTCCTCATGGTGGTGGATCCCATTGAATATGGCACATCAGGAGCACAGCCATGACCTCCTGCCCCTCCGATGACGGAATCCTTGGCTACTGTCCATGGTGCAGAGGCTGGGATCCAGCAGGACATCAGTTGGATGTGCCAGCAACTCACCATGATGGTGAGTGATTAGGATCATTTACATGCCCACACGATGGAGTGGCAGGACCAGGTCCTTAGGCGCTTAGATGCGCATCAGGAGCTGATGAGATTGATGTGAGAGCAGGAGTATCAGTCTCGACCTGAATATCGCAACCGAAAGGTAAGGTACATGGATGCAAAATCGGCCTTCATGCGTCCATGTACTGACAGTACCGCTGCTCCTGAGGCAACTTGCGTATCTAACCTCCCTCCATTAGCACAGGTGATTGAAAGTCAGTCTAGCGAGGAGGAAGATGATTTTAATAATGCGAGTCTGTTGCCTTGCGCATCATTCTCCACCTCATTAGATTATGATGAGTAAAGCATACTGATGCCCTGCATTGAAGTATATATAGATGTGGTGAATTGAATATACAATCTGTATTCTACTGTTCTTATGATCTTCTTTCTTTTCCTGCAGCAACATCTGTCGAAGTGGAAACAATCCTCCTCACGGTGGTGGATCCCATTGAATATGGCACATCAGGAGCACAGCCATGACCTCCTGCCCCTCCGATGACGGAATCCTTGGCTACTGTCCATGGTGCAGAGGCTGGGATCCAGCAGGACATCAGTTGGATGTGCCAGCAACTCACCATGATGGTGAGTGATTAGGATCATTTACATGCCCACACGATGGAGTGGCAGGACCAGGTTCTTAGGCGCTTAGATGCGCATCAGGAGCTGATGAGATTGATGTGAGAGCAGGAGTATCAGTCTCGAGCTGAATATCGCAACCGAAAGGTAAGGTACATGGATGCAAAATCGGCCCTCATGCGTCCATGTACTGACAGTACCGCTGCTCCTGAGGCAACTTGCGTATCTAACCTCCCTCCATTGGCACAGGTGATTGAAAGTCAGTATAGCGAGGAGGAAGATGATTGTAATAATGCTATTTTGTTGCCTAGCGCATCATCCTCCACCTCATTAGATTATAATGAGTAAAGCATACTGATGCCCTGCATTGAAATATATATAGATGTGGTCAATTGAATATACAATCTGTATTCTACTGTTCTTATGATCTTCTTTCTTTTCCTGCAGCAACATCTGTCGAAGAGGAAACAATACTCCTCACGGTGGTGGATCCCATTGAATATGGCACATCAGGAGCACAACCATGACCTCCTGCCCCTCCGATGAGGGAATCCTTGGCTACTGTCCATGGTGTAGATGCTGGGATCCAGCAGGACATCAGTTGGATGTGCCAGCAACTCACCATGATGGTGAGTGATCAGGATAAGTTACATGCCCACAAGATGAAGTGGCAGGACCAGGTCCTTAGGCGCTTAGATGCGCATCAGGAGCTGATGAGATTGATGTGAGAGCAGGAGTATCAGTCTCGAGCTGAATATCGCAACCGAAAGGTAAGGTACATGGATGCAAAATCGGCCCTCATGCGTCCATGTACTGACAGTACCGCTGCTCCTGAGGCAACTTGCGTATCTAACCTCCCTCCATTGGCACAGGTGATTGAAAGTCAGTCCAGCGAGGAGGAAGATGATTGTAATAATGCTAGTCTGTTGCCTAGCGCATCATCCTCCACCTCATTAGATTATGATGAGTAAAGCATGCTGATGCCCTGCATTGAAGTATATATAGATGAGGTGAATTGAATATACAATCTGTATTCTACTGATCTTATTATATTCCTTCTTTTCCTGCAGCAAAATCTGTCGAAGAGGAAACAATCCTCCTCACGGTGGTGGATCCCAGTGAATATGGCACATCAGGAGCACAACCATGACCTCCTGCCCCTCCGATGACGGAATCCTTGGCTACTGTCCATGGTGCAGATGCTGGGATCCAGCAGGACATCAGTTGGATGTGCTAGCAACTCACCATGATGGTAAGTGATCAGTATAAGTTACATGCACACACGATGGAGTGGCAGGACCAGGTCTTTAGGCGCTTAGATGCGCATCAGGAGCTGATGAGATTGATGTGAGAGCAGGAGTATCAATCTCGAGCTAAATATCGCAACCGAAAGGTAAGGTACATGGATGCAAAATCGGCCCTCATGCGTCCATGTACTGACGGTACCGCTGCTCCTGAGGCAACTTGCGTATCTAACCTCCCTCCATTAGCACAGGTGATTGAAAGTCAGTCTAGCGAGGAGGAAGATGACTGTAATAATGCGAGTCTGTTGCCTTGTGCATCATTCTCCACCTCATTAGATTATGATGAGTAAAGCATACTGATGCCCTGCATTGAAGTATATATAGATGTGGTGAATTGAATATACAATCTGTATTCTACTGTTTTTATTATATTCCTTCTTTTCCTGCAGCAACATCTGTCGAAGAGGAAACAATCCTTCTCACGGTTGTGGATCCCAGTGAATATGGCACATCAGGAGCGCAGGATCCTCACATCATACCCAGCTCCTAACCATTTTCTTTGGAATTATTTTGTATTCAATAAATTACATTTTTACTGGACATTTACCTGGTTCTGGTGTTTCTTGCCGGCATCTGGGACTCCTCTGCCACGATTGGGAGCAGCCCTCTGTGTGTTTTGTATCCTGTATTCGGCTGGAGCGCCGAGAGGAGTAACCCACGCCGGCATCCGACTGCATTTTTTAGCTAATTGCTTCAAACCTTCTATCACAAACTGCGGACTCCTTGCAAGTGGCTAATCAGCACGGAAATAATTTGCTCTGAAGTGGGTGACACCTGAACTCCAGCAAGAAGGTGGACTGCATACAACAATCATGGTAGGAATTTATTTTCAATTTATTTGAGAATTGCTATTTTATATTCCATAACTTAACAGTGATAAAAATTGACATCTCTCTTTTGAACCAACGCTGAAGTAAAGACCTATTACATGTCTATCCACACTAACATACAAAAGAAAAATTAAAGTCAATAACAAAGGAAGACAAGTTAGCCACCACCATAGAGCCCCTTTATTCACTGACTTTGTGATTAAAGATATCAAAACTATTAAACCAGAACCAGACAACAATAAATTTTATGGCTACTGCAGCCAATATAGAGGGGAATGAGGAGCCCGGTGAGGTAACAGCGCAATATGTCTGGAAAGCGGACAATACTTACCGGGAAAATAGATTAAAAAAACTATTTAATGAGGAACAAACAGATCTAACAACAGAAACAAATTTTGAACAGCTATTTAAATCCTTGGAGAAAACCACCCACAAAGAAATAAAAACCTGGTGGGAAATCACCAGCCTGGAGCAATATCTGCAAGTAAAAAGAATTCCCAGAGGTCTGAGAATTAACAAAAAATCTACTTACCTTCTACATGAGGAAAAAATCCTGACCCAGTGGAATGAAACGCTAGAAGCATGCTCAACGAACCTGGTGAGAATCCTCATTGATTATCACAAAACCAAACTCCAGGAGCTCACTGAAAAAATTAAAGAAATACAGACACAATTAACACAATTTACAGATCTAACAAAATTCCATGAATGGGAGAAAAAACTCACCACAAGCAACCACAAATTGGAGGATGAAATATCTACAAGAAAGCAGAGAAAGTTTGTGAGGGATAAGCAAGATTATGATCAAAACAAAGTCTATTCCTGGCATTCAGAACAATATACCTACAGAAGAAATAAATCAATCCTAAAAAAGGACAGATCTGTGTCTTTTTCTTCTCTAGATCAAACAAGTCTAGACACTTCCATCAATTCCTCCTCCTCCTCCTTTTCAAAAACATCAGATACCATATCAACTATCCATCAAAAAACGAGGAGCGACAGCAACAGCTGTCACAAACTCAGGAAACAGAAGAAGAAATCAACAGAAAAGGCATGAGGATGAAAACAAGATTCAACAGGAGAATGTAGACAATGTAGTAAATCTTTCTTCCAGACCCCTCAATACAAAAGAAATAAACCTGTTGTCAAGAGGACTTTCCTTTGCACCAACAGCCAAATTTAACCATTTCAGCGCATTAATTGACCTGAACAAATTTATAAGAGATCTGACTGTCAAAAAAAATTTTGCACAAAAGGATGAACCCTCCAATAACACCAACACAGAGCTTGTGGATGGAAATACAAATAAAAGTGAACATTTAAGCGCAATTTTCAACATGACCTTTAAAGATTTATGCAACCTTCAAGACTTGGAAGAATTAATGGAGGAACAAAAACCACATTTATCTCAACATCAGAGAGTCCAACATACCACATTAGCCAAACCCTCCACATTTAACCCCATGAAAATCAGAGGAAAATCAGAAAATGTATTCCAGAGTCTCGTGGAAAAAGACTTAGAACAACTATCCAGCAGCAGGAAATTCTGCCAAAATTCCAACCTCACGTGGGAGGAACATCAAGCACTGAAAAAACTGTTGAAAGATCCAACAATAATCATCAGACAATCGGACAAGGGGGGCAAAGTGGTCATCATGGACACATCCAACTATTTGAAGGAAGCTCATCGACAACTAGCTGATACAGAGACTTATACGAAATTACTAGGGAATCCTACCCCAACATTTCAGAAAACTTTAAAACGATTTTTGGAACACGGTAGAAGCCTTAACCTTATCAATGATAGGGAATTTGATTTTTTATTTACAGAACATCCAGTAATTGCAACATTCTACCATGTTCCAAAGATACATAAGTCTGTTACTGATCCCCCAGGTCGCCCCATAGTATCGGGCATAGGATCTATGGGGGAACATCTTTCACAATGGGTAGATGAACATCTAGAGCCTATGGTATGGAATCTGAAAGGTTATATTAGAGACACCAAGCAACTTCTCAGCATCCTAGATACAACCACCTGGGAAAAAGGTTCATCTTGGGTCACACTAGATGTTATGTCCCTGTACTCCAACATACCACACAACAAGGGCATAGAGGCCATCATTTATTTTTTGAAATTTCACTCAAACTACTCAATTGAGTTACAAGAATTTATAGTGGAAGCCCTCCAATTCCTTCTAAATCACAATTTCTTTGTTTTCAATGAGGACTTTTATCTCCAAAGACGTGACACAGCTATGGGTGCTAAATTTGCCCCCTCCTATGCCAACCTATTTATGGGTTTATGGGAGAGGTGCCACGTCTTTGGAGAAGAGAATCCTTTCCGACCATACATAAAATGGTATGGCCGCTATATAGATGATTTGTTGCTTGTTTGGAGTGGTACTCCAGACCAATATATGGCCTTTGTCAACTATGTAAACACAAACTCTTTCAATCTTAAATTCACCTCAACACAGGAATCAAATACCATTTCCTTCTTAGATGTCGCACTAACAGGAGATACTATCACAGGCAAGATAACCTCAAGCGCATATAGAAAACCAACAGCTGGGAATACCCTTTTACATGGACAAAGTTGCCATCCCCCCCACACATTTAGTGGAGTGCCTATAGGCGAATTTATTAGACTACGCCGCAACAGCTCCAACATAGAAACATTCAAAAATCAATCGGAAGGTCTCAAACAGAGACTCAAAGAGAGAAGTTACACACAAACAAAGATTAACAAGGGCTATAACATAGCTGTTAACACCCCAAGAAATTCCCTTTGAGAGCAGCCCATTTCAACAATTCCCCCTTTGGAGGAATCCATTCCAACAGCAATAAAAAGAGTAACTGAAAATAAACAGCAAACAAAAGGAAATACCACAAAAAAGAAATACCATACTAATAGGGACAAAAACATCTCTTTTTCCACGGAGTATAGCGAGGAATACAACGAAATATGCAAAATTATTAGGAAACATCTACCAGTCCTAAAACTGGATCCGTTTTACAACAAAATCCTAAAAAGGGGAGTGGGCTTTTTTGAACGTAAAAATAACACCTTAGGTACTCACCTTTCCCCTAGTCACTTCTCAACCCCAACAGACCAGAAAAATACATGGCTTACAGTAAAGGGTATGTATAAGTGTGGAGGAAGATGTCTTTGCTGTCAACACGTGAGACAAACACAGCAGTTCCACTCTTCTAATACAGGAGAGATATTTAATATTTCATCTTTCCTAAATTGTAACTCTACGTATGTAATCTATCTAATCACCTGCTCCAAGTGCAATGGCCAGTATGTAGGAAAAGTTGTGCCAGCTACTCACCATGATGGTAGTGATCAGAATAATTTACATGCCCACACGATGGAGTGGCAGAACTAGGTTCTTAGGCGCTTAGATGCGCATTAGGAGCTGATGAGATTGATGTGCCAGCAGGAGTATCAGTCTCGAGCTGAATATCGCAACCGAAAGGTAAGGTACATGGATGCAAAATCGGCCCTCATGCGTCCATGTACTGACAGTACCGCTGCTCCTGAGGCAACTTGCGTATCTAACCTCCCTCCATTGGCACAGGTGATTGAAAGTCAGTCCAGCGAGGAGGAAGATGATTGTAATAATGCTAGTCTGTTGCCTAGCGCATCATCCTCCACCTCATTAGATTATGATGAGTAAAGCATGCTGATGCCCTGCATTGAAGTATATATAGATGAGGTGAATTGAATATACAATCTGTATTCTACTGATCTTATTATATTCCTTCTTTTCCTGCAGCAAAATCTGTCGAAGAGGAAACAATCCTCCTCACGGTGGTGGATCCCAGTGAATATGGCACATCAGGAGCACAACCATGACCTCCTGCCCCTCCGATGACGGAATCCTTGGCTACTGTCCATGGTGCAGATGCTGGGATCCAGCAGGACATCAGTTGGATGTGCTAGCAACTCACCATGATGGTAAGTGATCAGTATAAGTTACATGCACACACGATGGAGTGGCAGGACCAGGTCTTTAGGCGCTTAGATGCGCATCAGGAGCTGATGAGATTGATGTGAGAGCAGGAGTATCAATCTCGAGCTAAATATCGCAACCGAAAGGTAAGGTACATGGATGCAAAATCGGCCCTCATGCGTCCATGTACTGACGGTACCGCTGCTCCTGAGGCAACTTGCGTATCTAACCTCCCTCCATTAGCACAGGTGATTGAAAGTCAGTCTAGCGAGGAGGAAGATGACTGTAATAATGCGAGTCTGTTGCCTTGTGCATCATTCTCCACCTCATTAGATTATGATGAGTAAAGCATACTGATGCCCTGCATTGAAGTATATATAGATGTGGTGAATTGAATATACAATCTGTATTCTACTGTTTTTATTATATTCCTTCTTTTCCTGCAGCAACATCTGTCGAAGAGGAAACAATCCTTCTCACGGTTGTGGATCCCAGTGAATATGGCACATCAGGAGCGCAGGATCCTCACATCATACCCAGCTCCTAACCATTTTCTTTGGAATTATTTTGTATTCAATAAATTACATTTTTACTGGACATTTACCTGGTTCTGGTGTTTCTTGCCGGCATCTGGGACTCCTCTGCCACGATTAGGGACAGCCCTCTGTGTGTTTTGTATCCTGTATTCGGCTGGAGCGCCGAGAGGAGTAACCCACGCCGGCATCCGACATGCATTTTTTAGCTAATTGCTTCAAACCTTCTATCACAAACTGCGGACTCCTTGCAAGTGGCTAATCAGCACGGAAATAATTTGCTCTGAAGTGGGTGACACCTGAACTCCAGCAAGAAGGTGGACTGCATACAACAATCATGGTAGGAATTTATTTTCAATTTATTTGAGAATTGCTATTTTATATTCCATAACTTAACAGTGATAAAAATTGACATCTCTCTTTTGAACCAACGCTGAAGTAAAGACCTATTACATGTCTATCCACACTAACATACAAAAGAAAAATTAAAGTCAATAACAAAGGAAGACAAGTTAGCCACCACCATAGAGCCCCTTTATTCACTGACTTTGTGATTAAAGATATCAAAACTATTAAACCAGAACCAGACAACAATAAATTTTATGGCTACTGCAGCCAATATAGAGGGGAATGAGGAGCCCGGTGAGGTAACAGCGCAATATGTCTGGAAAGCGGACAATACTTACCGGGAAAATAGATTAAAAAAACTATTTAATGAGGAACAAACAGATCTAACAACAGAAACAAATTTTGAACAGCTATTTAAATCCTTGGAGAAAACCACCCACAAAGAAATAAAAACCTGGTGGGAAATCACCAGCCTGGAGCAATATCTGCAAGTAAAAAGAATTCCCAGAGGTCTGAGAATTAACAAAAAATCTACTTACCTTCTACATGAGGAAAAAATCCTGACCCAGTGGAATGAAACGCTAGAAGCATGCTCAACGAACCTGGTGAGAATCCTCATTGATTATCACAAAACCAAACTCCAGGAGCTCACTGAAAAAATTAAAGAAATACAGACACAATTAACACAATTTACAGATCTAACAAAATTCCATGAATGGGAGAAAAAACTCACCACAAGCAACCACAAATTGGAGGATGAAATATCTACAAGAAAGCAGAGAAAGTTTGTGAGGGATAAGCAAGATTATGATCAAAACAAAGTCTATTCCTGGCATTCAGAACAATATACCTACAGAAGAAATAAATCAATCCTAAAAAAGGACAGATCTGTGTCTTTTTCTTCTCTAGATCAAACAAGTCTAGACACTTCCATCAATTCCTCCTCCTCCTCCTTTTCAAAAACATCAGATACCATATCAACTATCCATCAAAAAACGAGGAGCGACAGCAACAGCTGTCACAAACTCAGGAAACAGAAGAAGAAATCAACAGAAAAGGCATGAGGATGAAAACAAGATTCAACAGGAGAATGTAGACAATGTAGTAAATCTTTCTTCCAGACCCCTCAATACAAAAGAAATAAACCTGTTGTCAAGAGGACTTTCCTTTGCACCAACAGCCAAATTTAACCATTTCAGCGCATTAATTGACCTGAACAAATTTATAAGAGATCTGACTGTCAAAAAAAATTTTGCACAAAAGGATGAACCCTCCAATAACACCAACACAGAGCTTGTGGATGGAAATACAAATAAAAGTGAACATTTAAGCGCAATTTTCAACATGACCTTTAAAGATTTATGCAACCTTCAAGACTTGGAAGAATTAATGGAGGAACAAAAACCACATTTATCTCAACATCAGAGAGTCCAACATACCACATTAGCCAAACCCTCCACATTTAACCCCATGAAAATCAGAGGAAAATCAGAAAATGTATTCCAGAGTCTCGTGGAAAAAGACTTAGAACAACTATCCAGCAGCAGGAAATTCTGCCAAAATTCCAACCTCACGTGGGAGGAACATCAAGCACTGAAAAAACTGTTGAAAGATCCAACAATAATCATCAGACAATCGGACAAGGGGGGCAAAGTGGTCATCATGGACACATCCAACTATTTGAAGGAAGCTCATCGACAACTAGCTGATACAGAGACTTATACGAAATTACTAGGGAATCCTACCCCAACATTTCAGAAAACTTTAAAACGATTTTTGGAACACGGTAGAAGCCTTAACCTTATCAATGATAGGGAATTTGATTTTTTATTTACAGAACATCCAGTAATTGCAACATTCTACCATGTTCCAAAGATACATAAGTCTGTTACTGATCCCCCAGGTCGCCCCATAGTATCGGGCATAGGATCTATGGGGGAACATCTTTCACAATGGGTAGATGAACATCTAGAGCCTATGGTATGGAATCTGAAAGGTTATATTAGAGACACCAAGCAACTTCTCAGCATCCTAGATACAACCACCTGGGAAAAAGGTTCATCTTGGGTCACACTAGATGTTATGTCCCTGTACTCCAACATACCACACAACAAGGGCATAGAGGCCATCATTTATTTTTTGAAATTTCACTCAAACTACTCAATTGAGTTACAAGAATTTATAGTGGAAGCCCTCCAATTCCTTCTAAATCACAATTTCTTTGTTTTCAATGAGGACTTTTATCTCCAAAGACGTGACACAGCTATGGGTGCTAAATTTGCCCCCTCCTATGCCAACCTATTTATGGGTTTATGGGAGAGGTGCCACGTCTTTGGAGAAGAGAATCCTTTCCGACCATACATAAAATGGTATGGCCGCTATATAGATGATTTGTTGCTTGTTTGGAGTGGTACTCCAGACCAATATATGGCCTTTGTCAACTATGTAAACACAAACTCTTTCAATCTTAAATTCACCTCAACACAGGAATCAAATACCATTTCCTTCTTAGATGTCGCACTAACAGGAGATACTATCACAGGCAAGATAACCTCAAGCGCATATAGAAAACCAACAGCTGGGAATACCCTTTTACATGGACAAAGTTGCCATCCCCCCCACACATTTAGTGGAGTGCCTATAGGCGAATTTATTAGACTACGCCGCAACAGCTCCAACATAGAAACATTCAAAAATCAATCGGAAGGTCTCAAACAGAGACTCAAAGAGAGAAGTTACACACAAACAAAGATTAACAAGGGCTATAACATAGCTGTTAACACCCCAAGAAATTCCCTTTGAGAGCAGCCCATTTCAACAATTCCCCCTTTGGAGGAATCCATTCCAACAGCAATAAAAAGAGTAACTGAAAATAAACAGCAAACAAAAGGAAATACCACAAAAAAGAAATACCATACTAATAGGGACAAAAACATCTCTTTTTCCACGGAGTATAGCGAGGAATACAACGAAATATGCAAAATTATTAGGAAACATCTACCAGTCCTAAAACTGGATCCGTTTTACAACAAAATCCTAAAAAGGGGAGTGGGCTTTTTTGAACGTAAAAATAACACCTTAGGTACTCACCTTTCCCCTAGTCACTTCTCAACCCCAACAGACCAGAAAAATACATGGCTTACAGTAAAGGGTATGTATAAGTGTGGAGGAAGATGTCTTTGCTGTCAACACGTGAGACAAACACAGCAGTTCCACTCTTCTAATACAGGAGAGATATTTAATATTTCATCTTTCCTAAATTGTAACTCTACGTATGTAATCTATCTAATCACCTGCTCCAAGTGCAATGGCCAGTATGTAGGAAAAGTTGTGCCAGCTACTCACCATGATGGTAGTGATCAGAATAATTTACATGCCCACACGATGGAGTGGCAGAACTAGGTTCTTAGGCGCTTAGATGCGCATTAGGAGCTGATGAGAATAATGTGCCAGCAGGAGTATCAGTCTCGAGCTGAATATCGCAACCGAAAGGTAAGGTACATGGATGAAAAATCGGCCCTCATGCGTCCATGTACTGACAGTACCGCTGCTCCTGGGGCAACTTGCGTATCTAACCTACCTCCATTAGCACAGGTGATTTTAAGTCAGTCTAGCGAGGAGGAAGATGATTGTAATAATTCTAGTCTGTTGCCTAGCGCATCATCCTCCACCTCATTAGATTATGATGAGTAAAGCATACTGATGCCCTGCATTGAAGTATATATAGATGTGGTGAATTGGATATACAATCTGTATTCTACTGTTTTTATTATATTCCTTCTTTTCCTGCAGCAACATCTGTCGAAAAAGGAAACAATCCATCTCACGGTGGTGGATCCCAGTGAATATGGCACATCAGGAGCATAGCCATGACCTCCTGCCCCTCCGATGACGGAATTATTGGATACTGTACATGGTGCAGAAGCTGGGATCCAGCAGGACATCAGTTGGATGTGCCAGCAACTCACCATGATGGTGAGTGATCAGGATAATTTACATGCCCACACGATGGAGTGGCAGGACTAGGTTCTTAGGCGCTTAGATGCGCATCAGGAGCTGATGAGATTGATGTGCCAGCAGGAGTATCAGTCTCAAGCTGAATATCGCAACCGAAAGGTAAGGTACATGGATGCAAAATCGGCCTTCATTAGTCCATGTACTGACAGTACCGCTGCTCCTGAAGCAACTTGCGTATCTAACCTCCCTCCATTAGCACAGGTGATTGAAAGTCAGTCTAGCGAGGAGGAAGATGATTGTAATAATGCTATTTTGTTGCCTAGCGCATCATCCTCCACCTCATTAGATTATAATGAGTAAAGCATACTGATGCCCTGCATTGAAGTATATATAGATGTGGTGAATTGAATATACAATCTGTATTCTACTGTTCTTATGATCTTCCTTCTTTTCCTGCAGCAACATCTGTCGAAGAGGAAACAATCCTCCTCACGGTGGTGGATCCCAGTGAATATGGCACATCAGGAGCACAACCATGACCTCCTGCCCCTCCGATGACGGAATCCTTGGCTACTGTCCATGGTGCAGATGCTGGGATCCAGCAGGACATCAGTTGGATGTGCTAGCAACTCACCATGATGGTAAGTGATCAGTGTAAGTTACATGCCCACACGATGGAGTGGCAGGACCAGGTCTTTAGGCGCTTAGATGCGCATCAGGAGCTGATGAGATTGATGTGAGAGCAGGAGTATCAATCTCCAGCTAAATATCGCAACCGAAAGGTAAGGTACATGGATGCAAAATCGGCCCTCATGCGTCCATGTACTGACGGTACCTCTGCTCCTGAGGCAACTTGCGTATCTAACCTCCCTCCATTAGCACAGGTGATTGAAAGTCAGTCTAGCGAGGAGGAAGATGACTGTAATAATGCGAGTCTGTTGCCTTGTGCATCATTCTCCACCTCATTAGATTATGATGAGTAAAGCATACTGATGCCCTGCATTGAAGTATATATAGATGTGGTGAATTGAATATACAATCTGTATTCTACTGTTCTTATGATCTTCTTTCTTTTCCTGCAGCAAAATCTGTCGAAGAGGAAACAATCCTCCTCACGGTGGTGGATCCCAGTGAATATGGCACATCAGGAGCACAGCCATGACCTCCTGCCCCTCCGATGACGGAATCCTTGGCTTCTGTCCATGGTGCAGATGCTGGGATCCAGCAGGACATCAGTTGGATGTGCCAGCAACTCACCATGATGATGAGTGATCAGGATAAGTTACATGCCCACAAGATGAAGTGGCAGGACCAGGTCCTTAGGCACTTAGATGCGCATCAGAAGCTGATGAGATTGATGTGAGAGCAGGAGTATCAGTCTCGAGCTGAATATCGCAACCGAAAGGTAAGGTACATGGATGCAAAATCGGCCCTCATGCGTCCATGTACTGACAGTACCGCTGCTCCTGAGGCAACTTGCGTATCTAACCTCCCTCCATTGGCACAGGTGATTGAAAGTCAGTCTAGCGAGGAGGAAGATGATTGTAATAATGCTATTTTGTTGCCTAGCGCATCATCCTCCACCTCATTAGATTATAATGAGTAAAGCATACTGATGCCCTGCATTGAAGTATATATAGATGTGGTCAATTGAATATACAATCTGTATTCTACTGTTCTTATTATCTTCCTTCTTTTCCTGCAGCAACATCTGTGGAAGAGGAAACAATCCTCCTCACGGTGGTGGATCCCAGTGAATATGGCACATTAGAGGCACAGCAATGACCTCCTGCCCCTCCGATGATGGAATCCTTGGCTTCTGTCCATGTTTCAGATGCTGGGATCCAGCAGGACATCAGTTGGATGTGCCAGCAACTCACCATGATGATGAATCAGTACAAGTTACATGTCCACACGATGGAGTGGCAGGACCAGGTCCTTAGGCGCTTAGATGCGCATCAGGAGCTGATGAGATTGATGTGAGAGCAGGAGTATCAGTCTCGAGCTGAATATCGCAACCGAAAGGTAAGGTACATGGATGCAAAATCGGCCCTCATGCGTCCATGTACTGACGGTACCGCTGCTCCTGAGGCAACTTGCATATCTAACCTCCCTCCATTAGCACAGGTGATTGAAAGTCAGTCTAGCGAGGAGGAAGATGATTTTAATAATGCTAGTCTGTTGCCTTGCGCATCATCCACCACCTCATTAGATTATGATGAGTAAAGCATACAGATGACCTGCATTGAAGTATATATAGATGTGGTGAATTGAATATACAATCTGTATTCTACTGTTCTTATGATCTTCTTTCTTTTCCTGCAGCAACATCTGTCGAAGAGGAAACAATCCTGCTAACGGTGGTGGATCCCAGTGAATATGGCACATTAGAGGCACAGCCATGACCTCCTGCCCCTCCGATGATGGAATCCTTGGCTTCTGTCCATGGTGCAGATGCTGGGATCCAGAAGGACATCAGTTGGATGTGCCAGCAACTCACCATGATGGTGAATAATCAGTATAAGTTACATCCCCACAAGATGAAGTGGGAGGACCAGGTCCTTAGGCGCTTAGATGCGCATCAGGAGCTTATGAGATTGATGTGAGAGCAGGAGTATTAGTCTCGAGCTAAATATTGCAACCGAAAGGTAAGGTACATGGATGCAAAATCGTCCCTCATGCGTCCATGTACTGACTGTACCGCTGCTCCTGAGGCAACTTGCGTATCTAACCTCCCTCCATTGGCACAGGTGATTGAAAGTCAGTCTAGCGAGGAGGAAGATGATTGTAATAATGCTAGTCTGTTGCCTAGCGCATCATCCTCCACCTCATTAGATTATAATGAGTAAAGCATACTGATGCCCTACATAGAAGTATATATAGATGTGGTGAATTGAATATACAATCTGTATTCTACTGTTCTTATTATATTCCTTCTTTTCCTGCAGCAAAATCTGTCGAAGTGGAAACAATCCTCCTCACGGTGGTGGATCCCATTAAATATGGCACATCAGGAGCACAACCATGACCTCCTGCCCCTCCGATGACGGAATCCTTGGCTACTGTCCATGGTGCAGATGCTGGGATCCAGCAGGACATCAGTTGGATATGCTAGCAACTCACCATGATGGTGAGTGATCAGTATAAGTTACATGCCCACACGATGGAGTGGCAGGACCAGGTCCTTAGGCGCTTAGATGCGCATCAGGAGCTGATGAGATTGATGTGAGAGCAGGAGTATCAGTCTCGACATGAATATCGCAACCGAAAGGTAAGGTACATGGATGCAAAATCGCCCCTCATGCGTCCATATACTGACTGTACCGCTGCTCCTGAGGCAACTTGCGTATATAACTTCCTTCCATTAGCACAGGTGATTGAAAGTCAGTCTAGAGAGGAGGAAAATGATTGTAATAATGCTAGTCTTTTCACTAGCGCATCATCCTCCACCTCATTAGATTATGATGAATAAAGCATACTGATGCCCTGCATTGAAGTATATATAGATGTGGTGAATTGAATATACAACCTGTATTCTACTGTTCTTATGATCTTCCTTCTTTTCCTGCAGCAACATCTGTCGAAGAGGAAACAATCCTCCTCACGGTGGTGGATCCCAGTGAATATGGCACATCAGGAGCACAGCCATGACCTCCTGCCCCTCCGATGACGGAATCCTTGGCTTCTGTCCATGGTGCAGAGGCTGGGATCCAGCAGGACATCAGTTGAATGTGCCAGCAACTCACCATGATGGTGAGTGTTCAGGATAAGTTACATGCCCACAAGATGAAGTGGCAGGACCAGGTCTTTAGGCGCTTAGATGCGCATCAGGAGCTGATGAGATTGATGTGCCAGCAGAAGTATCAGTCTCGAGCTGAATATCGCAACCGAAAGGTAAGGTACATGGATGCAAAATCGTCGCTCATGCGTCCATGTACTGACAGTACCGCTGCTCCTGAGGCAACTTGCGTATCTAACCTCCCTCCATTAGCACAGGTGATTGAAAGTCTAGCGAGGAGGAAGATGATTGTAATAATGCTAGTCTGTTGCCTAGCGCATCATCCTCCACCTCGTTAGATAATGATGAGTAAAGCATGCTGATGCCCTGCATTGAAGTATATATAGATGTGGTGAATTGAATATACAATCTGTATTCTACTGATCTTATTATATTCCTTCTTTTCCTGCAGCAAAATCTGTCGAAGTGGAAACAATCCTCCTCACGGTGGTGGATCCCATTGAATATGGCACATCAGGAGCACAACCATGACCTCCTGCCCCTCCGATGAGGGAATACATGGCTACTGTCCATGGTGCAGATGCTGGGATCCAGCAGAACATCAGTTGGATGTGCTAGCAACTCACCATGATGGTGAGTGATCAGTATAAGTTACATGCCCACACGATGGAGTGGCAGGACCAGGTCCTTAGGCGCTTAGATGCGCATCAGGAGCTGATGAGATTGATGTGAGAGCAGGAGTATCAGTCTCGAGCTGAATATCGCAACCGAAAGGTAAGGTACATGGATGCAAAATCGGCCCTCATGCGTCCATGTACTGACGGTACCGCTGCTCCTGAGGCAACTTGCGTATCTAACCTCCCTCCATTAGCACAGGTGATTGAAAGTCAGTCTAGCGAGGAGGAAGATGACTGTAATAATGCTAGTCTGTTGCATAGCAGCGCATCATCCTCCACCTCATTAGATTATGATGAGTAAAGCATACTGATGCCCTGCATTGAAGTATATATAGATGTGGTCAATTGAATATACAATCTGTATTCTACTGTTCTTATTATCTTCCTTCTTTTCCTGCAGCAACATCTGTCGAAGAGGAAACAATCCTCCTCACGGTGGTGGATCCCAGTGAATATGGCACACCAGGAGCACAGCCATGACCTCCTGCCCCTCCGATGACGGAATCCTTGGCTACTGTCCATGGTGCAGAGGCTGGGATCCAGCAGGACATCAGTTGGATGTGCCAGCAACTCACCATGATGTTGAGTGATCAGGATAATTTACATGCCCACACGATGGAGTGGCAGGACCAGGTTCTTAGGCGCTTAGATGCGCATCAGAAGCTGATGAGATTGATGTGCCAGCAGGAGTATCAGTCTCGAGCTGAAAATCGCAACCGAAAGTTAAGGTACATGGATGCAAAATCGGCTCTCATGCGTCCATGTACTGACATTACCGCTGCTCCTGAGGCAACTGGCATATCTAACCTCCCTCCATTAGCACAGGTGATTGAAAGTCAGTCTAGCGAGGAAGAAGATGATTGTAATAATGCTATTTTGTTGCCTAGCGCATCATCCTCCACCTCATTAGATTATAATGAGTAAAGCATACTGATGCCCTGCATTGAAGTATATATAGATGTGGTCAATTGAATATACAATCTGTATTCTACTGTTCTTAAGATCTTCTTTCTTTTCCTGCAGCAACATCTGTCGAAGAGGAAACAATCCTTCTCACGGTGGTGGATCCCATTGAATATGGCACATCAGGAGCACAACCATGACCTCCTGCCCCTCCGATGAGGGAATCCTTGGCTACTGTCCATGGTGTAGATACTGGGATCCAGCAGGACATCAGTTGGATGTGCCAGCAACTCACCATGATGGTGAGTGATCAGGATAAGTTACATGCCCACAAGATGAAGTGGCAGGACCAGGTCCTTAGGCGCTTAGATGCGCATCAGGAGCTGATGAGATTGATGTGAGAGCAGGAGTATCAGTCTCGAGCTGAATATCGCAACCGAAAGGTAAGGTACATGGATGCAAAATCGGCCCTCATGCGTCCATGTACTGACAGTACCGCTGCTCCTGAGGCAACTTGAATATCTAACCTCCCTCCATTGGCACAGGTGATTGAAAGTCAGTCTAGCGAGGAGGAAGATGATTGTAATAATGCTAGTCTGTTGCCTAGCGCATCATCCTCCACCTCATTAGATTATGATGAGTAACGCATGCTGATGCCCTGCATTGAAGTATATATAGATGAGGTGAATTGAATATACAATCTGTATTCTACTGATCTTATTATATTCCTTCTTTTCCTGCAGCAAAATCTGTCGAAGAGGAAACAATCCTCCTCACGGTGGTGGATCCCAGTGAATATGGCACATCAGGAGCACAACCATGACCTCCTGCCCCTCCGATGACGGAATCCTTGGCTACTGTCCATGGTGCAGATGCTGGGATCCAGCAGGACATCAGTTGGATGTGCTAGCAACTCACCATGATGGTAAGTGATCAGTATAAGTTACATGCCCACACGATGGAGTGGCAGGACCAGGTCTTTAGGCGCTTAGATGCGCATCAGGAGCTGATGAGATTGATGTGAGAGCAGGAGTATCAATCTCGAGCTAAATATCGCAACCGAAAGGTAAGGTACATGGATGCAAAATCGGCCCTCATGCGTCCATGTACTGATGGTACCGCTGCTCCTGAGGCAACTTGCGTATCTAACCTCCCTCCATTAGCACAGGTGATTGAAAGTCAGTCTAGCGAGGAGGAAGATGATTTTAATAATGCGAGTCTGTTGCCTTGCGCATCATTCTCCACCTCATTAGGTTATGATGAGTAAAGCATACTGATGCCCTGCATTGAAGTATATATAGATGTGGTGAATTGAATATACAATCTGTATTCTACTGTTCTTATGATCTTCTTTCTTTTCCTGCAGCAACATCTGTCGAAGAGGAAACAATCCTCCTCACGGTGGTGGATCCCAGTGAATATGGCACATCAGGAGCACAGCCATGACCTCCTGCCCCTCCGATGACGGAATCCTTGGCTTCTGTCCATGGTGCAGATGCTGGGATCCAGCAGGACATCAGTTGGTTGTGCCAGCAACTCACCATGATGATGAGTAATCAGTATAAGTTACATGCCCACACGATGGAGTGGCAGAACCAGGTCCTTAGGCGCTTAGATGCGCATCAGGAGCTGATGAGATTGATGTGAGAGCAGGAGTATCAGTCTCGAGCTGAATATCGCAACTGAAAGGTAAGGTACATGGATGCAAAATCGGCCCTCATGCGTCCATGTACTGACGGTACCGCTGCTCCTGAGGCAACTTGCGTATCTAACCTCCCTCCATTAGCACAGGTGATTGAAAGTCAGTCTAGCGAGGAGGAAGATGATTGTAATAATGCTAGTCTGTTGCCTAGCGCATCATCCTCCACCTCATTAGATTATAATGAGTAAAGCATACTGATGCCCTACATAGAAGTATATATAGATGTGGTGAATTGAATATACAATCTGTATTCTACTGTTCTTATTATATTCCTTCTTTTCCTGCAGCAAAATCTGTCGAAGAGGAAACAATCCTCCTCACGGTGGTGGATCCCATTGAATATGGCACATCAGGAGCACAACCATGACCTCCTGCCCCTCCGATGAGGGAATCCTTGGCTACTGTCCATGGTGCAGATGCTGGGATCCAGCAGGACATCAGTTGGATGTGCTAGCAACTCACCATGATGGTGAGTGATCAGTATAAGTTACATGCCCACACGATGGAGTGGCAGGACCAGGTCCTTAGGCGCTTAGATGCGCATCAGGAGATGATGAGATTGATGTGAGAGCAGGAGTATCAGTCTCGACCTGAATATCGCAACCGAAAGGTAAGGTACATGGAAGCGAAATCGCCCCTCATGCGTCCATATACTGACTGTACCGTTGCTCCTGAGGCAACTTGCGTATCTAACTTCCTTCCATTAGCACAGGTGATTGAAAGTCAGTCTAGAGAGGAGGAAAATGATTGTAATAATGCTAGTCTTTTGCCTAGCTCATCATCCTCCACCTCGTTAGATTATGATGAGTAAAGCATGCTGATGCCCTGCATTGAAGTATATATAGATGTGGTGAATTGAATATACAATCTGTATTCTACTGTTCTTATTATCCTCCTTCTTTTCCTGCAGAAACATCTGTCGAAGAGGAAACAATCCTCCTCACGGTGGTGGATCCCAGTGAATATGGCACATCAGGAGCACAGCCATGACCTCCTGCCCCTCCGATGACGGAATCCTTGGCTACTGTCCATGGTGCAGATGCTGGGATCCAGAAGGACATCAGTTGGATGTGCCAGCAACTCACCATGATGGTGAATAATCAGTATAAGTTACATGCCCACAAGATGAAGTGGGAGGACCAGGTCCTTAGGCGCTTAGATGCGCATCAGGAGCTGATGAGATTGATGTGCCAGCAGAAGTATCAGTCTCGAGCTGAATATCGCAACCGAAAGGTAAGGTACATGGATGCAAAATCGTCGCTCATGCGTCCATGTACTGACAGTACCGCTGCTCCTGAGGCAACTTGCGTATCTAACCTCCCTCCATTAGCACAGGTGATTGAAAGTCTAGCGAGGAGGAAAATGATTGTAATAATGCTAGTCTTTTGCCAAGCGCATCATCCTCCACCTCATTAGATTATGATGAGTAAAGCATACTGATGCCCTCCATTGAAGTATATATAGATGTGGTGAATTGAATATACAATCTGTATTCTACTGTTCTTATTATCTTACTTCTTTTCCTGCAGCAACATCTGTCGAAGAGGAAACAATCCTCCTCACGGTGGTGGATCCCATTGAATATGGCACATCAGGAGCACAACCATGACCTCCTGCCCCTCCGATGAGGGAATCCTTGGCTACTGTCCATGGTGCAGATGCTGGGATCCAGCAGGACATCAGTTGGATGTGCTAGCAACTCACCATGATGGTGAGTGATCAGTATAAGTTACATGCCCACACGATGGAGTGGCAGGACCAGGTCCTTAGGCGCTTAGATGCGCATCAGGAGCTGATGAGATTGATGTGAGAGCAGGAGTATCAGTCTCGAGCTGAATATCGCAACCGAAAAGGTAAGGTACATGGATGCAAAATCGGCCCTCATGCGTCCATGTACTGACGGTACCGCTGCTCCTGAGGCAACTTGCGTATCTAACCTCCCTCCATTAGCACAGGTGATTGAAAGTCAGTCTAGCGAGGAGGAAGATGACTGTAATAATGCTAGTCTTTTGCCTAGCCCATCATCCTCCACCTCATTAGATTATGATGAGTAAAGCATACTGATGCCCAGCATTGAAGTATATATAGATGTGGTGAATTGAATATACAATCTGTATTCTACTGTTCTTATTATCCTCCTTCTTTTCCTGCAGAAACATCTGTCGAAGAGGAAACAATCCTCCTCACGGTGGTGGATCCCAGTGAATATGACACATCAAGAGCACAGCCATGACCTCCTGCCCCTCCGATGACGGAATCCTTGGCTACTGTCTATGGTGCAGAGGCTGGGATCCAGCAGGATATCAGTTGGATGTGCCAGCAACTCACCATGATGGTGAGTGATCAGGATAATTTACATGCCCACACGATGGAGTGGCAGGACCAGGTTCTTAGGCGCTTAGATGGGCATCAGAAGCTGATGAGATTGATGTGCCAGCAGGAGTATCAGTCTCGAGCTGAAAATCGCAACCGAAAGTTAAGGTACATGGATGCAAAATCGGCTCTCATGCGTCCATGTACTGACATTACCGCTGCTCCTGAGGCAACTGGCATATCTAACCTCCCTCCATTAGCACAGGTGATTGAAAGTCAGTCTAGCGAGGAGGAAGATGATTGTAATAATGCTATTTTGTTGCCTAGCGCATCATCCTCCACCTCATTAGATTATAATGAGTAAAGCATACTGATGCCCTACATAGAAGTATATATAGATGTGGTGAATTGAATATACAATCTGAATTCTACTGTTCTTATTATATTCCTTCTTTTCCTGCAGCAAAATCTGTCGAAGAGGAAACAATCCTCCTCACGGTGGTGGATCCCATTGAATATGGCACATCAGGAGCACAACCATGACCTCCTGCCCCTCCGATGAGGGAATCCTTGGCTACTGTCCATGGTGCAGATGCTGGGATCCAGCAGGACATCAGTTGGATGTGCTAGCAACTCACCATGATGGTGAGTGATCAGTATAAGTTACATGCCCACACGATGGAGTGGCAGGACCAGGTCCTTAGGCGCTTAGATGCGCATCAGGAGCTGATGAGATTGATGTGAGAGCAGGAGTATCAGTCTCGACCTGAATATCGCAACCGAAAGGTAAGGTACATGGATGCAAAATCGCCCCTCATGCGTCCATATACTGACTGTACCGCTGCTCCTGAGGCAACTTGCGTATCTAACTTCCTTCAATTAGCACAGGTGATTGAAAGTCAGTCTAGAGAGGAGGAAAATGATTGTAATAATGCTAGTCTTTTGCCTAGCGCATCATCCTCCACCTCATTAGATTATGATGAGTAAAGCATACTGATGCCCTGCATTGAAGTATATATAGATGTGGTGAATTGAATATACAATCTGTATTCTACTGTTCTTATTATCCTCCGTCTTTTCCTGCAGAAACATCTGTCGAAGAGGAAACAATCCTCCTCACGGTGGTGGATCCCAGTGAATATGGCACATCAGGAGCACAGCCATGACCTCCTGCCCCTCCGATGACGGAATCCTTGGCTACTGTCCATGGTGCAGAGGCTGGGATCCAGCAGGACATCAGTTGGATGTGCCAGCAACTCACCATGATGGTGAGTGATCAGGATAATTGACATGCCCACACGATGGAGTGGCAGGACCAGGTTCTTAGGCGCTTAGATGCGCATCAGAAGCTGATGAGATTGATGTGCCAGCAGGAGTATCAGTCTCGAGCTGAAAATCACAACCGAAAGTTAAGGTACATGGATGCAAAATCGGCTCTCATGCGTCCATATACTGACTGTACCGCTGCTCCTGAGGCAACTTGCGTATCTAACTTCCTTCAATTAGCACAGGTGATTGAAAGTCAGTCTAGAGAGGAGGAAAATGATTGTAATAATGCTAGTCTTTTGCCTAGCGCATCATCCTCCACCTCATTAGATTATGATGAGTAAAGCATACTGATGCCCTGCATTGAAGTATATATAGATGTGGTCAATTGAATATACAATCTGTATTCTACTGTTCTTATTATCTTCCTTCTTTTCCTGCAGCAACATCTGTCGAAGAGGAAACAATCCTCCTCACGGTGGTGGATCCCAGTGAATATGGCACACCAGGAGCACAGCCATGACCTCCTGCCCCTCCGATGACGGAATCCTTTGCTACTGTCCATGGTGCAGATGCTGGGATCCAGCAGGACATCAGTTGGATGTGCCAGCAACTCACCATGATGATGAATCAGTACAAGTTACATGTCCACACGATGGAGTGGCAGAACCAGGTCCTTAGGCGCTTAGATGCGCATCAGGAGCTGATGAGATTGATGTGAGAGCAGGAGTATCAGTCTCGAGCTAAATATCGCAACCGAAAGGTAAGGTACATGTATGCAAAATCGCCCCTCATGCGTCCATGTACTGACGGTACCGCTGCTCCTGAGGCAACTTGCGTATCTAACCTCCCTCCATTAGCACAGGTGATTGAAAGTCAGTCTAGCGAGGAGGAAAATGATTGTAATAATGCTAGTCTTTTGCCTAGCGCATCATCCTCCACCTCATTAGATTATGATGAGTAAAGCATACTGATGCCCTCCATTGAAGTATATATAGATGTGGTGAATTGAATATACAATCTGTATTCTACTGTTCTTATTATCTTATTTCTTTTCCTGCAGCAACATCTGTCGAAGAGGAAACAATCCTCCTCACGGAGGTGGATCCCAGTGAATATGGCACATCAGAGGCACAGCCATGACATCCTGCCCCTCCGATGACGGAATCCTTGGCTACTGTCCATGGTGCAGATGCTGGGATCCAGAAGGACATCAGTTGGATGTGCCAGCAACTCACCATGATGGTGAATAATCAGTATAAGTTACATGCCCACAAGATAAAGTGGGAGGACCAGGTCCTTAGGCGCTTAGATGCGCATCAGGAGCTGATGAGATTGATGTGCCAGCAGAAGTATCAGTCTCGAGCTGAATATCGCAACCGAAAGGTAAGGTACATGGATGCAAAATCGTCGCTCATGCGTCCATGTACTGACAGTACCACTGCTCCTGAGGCAACTTGCGTATCTAACCTCCCTCCATTAGCACATGTGATTGAAAGTCTAGCGAGGAGGAAAATGATTGTAATAATGCTAGTCTTTTGCCTAGCGCATCATGCTCCACCTCATTAGATTATGATGAGTAAAGCATACTGATGCCCTCCATTGAAGTATATATAGATGTGGTGAATTGAATATACAATCTGTATTCTACTGTTCTTATTATCTTACTTCTTTTCCTGCAGCAACATCTGTCGAAGAGGAAACAATCCTCCTCACGGTGGTGGATCCTATTGAATATGGCACATCAGGAGCACCACCATGACCTCCTGCCCTTCCGATGAGGGAATCCTTGGCTACTGTCCATGGTGCAGATGCTGGGATCCAGCAGGACATCAGTTGGATGTGCTAGCAACTCACCATGATGGTGAGTGATCAGTATAAGTTACATGCCCACACGATGGAGTGGCAGGACCAGGTCCTTAGGCGCTTAGATGCGCATCAGGAGCTGATGAGATTGATGTGCCAGCAGAAGTATCAGTCTCAAGCTGAATATCGCAACCGAAAGGTAAGGTACATGGATGCAAAATCGTCGCTCATGCGTCCATGTACTGACAGTACCGCTGCTCCTGAGGCAACTTGCGTATCTAACCTCCCTCCATTAGCACAGGTGATTGAAAGTCTAGCGAGGAGGAAAATGATTGTAATAATGCTAGTCTTTTGCCTAGCGCCTCATCCTCCACCTCATTAGATTATGATGAATAAAGCATACTGATGCCCTGCATTGAAGTATATATAGATGTGGTGAATTAAATATACAATCTGTATTCTACTGTTCTTATGATCTTCCTTCTTTTCCTGCAGCAACATCTGTCGAAGAGGAAACAATCCTCCTCACGGTGGTGGATCCCAGTGAATATGGCACATCAGGAGCACAGCCATGACCTCCTGCCCCTCCGATGACGGAATCCTTGGCTACTGTCCATGGTACAGATGCTGGGATCCAGCAGGACATCAGTTGGATGTGCTAGCAACTCACCATGATGGTGAGTGATCAGTATAAGTTACATGCCCACACGATGGAGTGGCAGGACCAGGTCCTTAGGCGCTTAGATGCGCATCAGGAGCTGATGAGATTGATGTGAGAGCAGGAGTATCAGTCTCGAGCTGAATATCGCAACCGAAAGGTAAGGTACATGGATGCAAAATCGGCCCTCATGCGTCCATGTACTGACGGTACCGCTGCTCCTGAGGCAACTTGCGTATCTAACCTCCCTCCATTAGCACAGGTGATTGAAAGTCAGTCTAGCGAGGAGGAAGATGACTGTAATAATGCTAGTCTGTTGCCTAGCCCATCATCCTCCACCTCATTAGATTATGATGAGTAAAGCATACTGATGCCCTGCATTGAAGTATATATAGATGTGGTGAATTGAATAAACAATCTGTATTCTACTGTTCTTATTATCCTCCTTCTTTTCCTGCAGAAACATCTGTCGAAGAGGAAACAATCCTCCTCCCGGTGGTGGATCCCAGTGAATATGGCACATCAGGAGCACAGCCATGACCTCCTGCCCCTCCGATGACGGAATCCTTGGCTACTGTCCATGGTGCAGAGGCTGGGATCCAGCAGGACATCAGTTGGATGTGCCAGCAACTCACCATGATGGTGAGTGATCAGGATAATTTACATGCCCACACGATGGAGTGGCAGGACCAGGTTCTTAGGCGCTTAGATGGGCATCAGAAGCTGATAAGATTGATGTGCCAGCCGGAGTATCAGTCTCGAGCTGAAAATCGCAACCGAAAGTTAAGGTACATGGATGCAAAATCGGCTCTCATGCGTCCATGTACTGAAATTACCGCTGCTCCTGAGGCAACTGGCATATCTAACCTCCCTCCATTAGCACAGGTGATTGAAAGTCAGTCTAGCGAGGAGGAAGATGATTGTAATAATGCTATTTTGTTGCCTAGCGCATCATCCTCCACCTCATTAGATTATAATGAGTAAAGCATACTGATGCCCTGCATTAAAGTATATATAGATGTGGTCAATTGAATATACAATCTGTATTCTACTGTTCTTATTATCTTCCTTCTTTTCCTGCAGCAACATCTGTCGAAGAGGAAACAATCCTCCTCACGGTGGTGGATCCCAGTGAATATGGCACACCAGGAGCACAGCCATGACCTCCTGCCCCTCCGATGACGGAATCCTTGGCTACTGTCCATGGTACAGATGCTGGGATCCAGTAGGACATCAGTTGGATGTGCCAGCAACTCACCATGAGGGTGAGTGATCAGTAGAAGTTACATGCCCGCACGATGGAGTGGCAGGACCAGGTCCTTAGGCGCTTAGATGCGCATCAGGAGCTGATGAGATTGATGTGAGAGCAGGAGTATCAGTCTCGACCTGAATATCGCAACCGAAAGGTAAGGTACATGGATGCAAAATCGCCCCTCATGCGTCCATATACTGACTGTACCGCTGCTCCTGAGGCAACTTGCGTATCTAACCTCCCTCCATTAGCACAGGTGATTGAAAGTCTAGCGAGGAGGAAAATGATTGTAATAATGCTAGTCTTTTGCCTAGCGCATCATCCTCCACCTCATTAGATTATAATGAGTAAAGCATACTGATGCCCTGCATTAAAGTATATATAGATGTGGTCAATTGAATATACAATCTGTATTCTACTGTTCTTATTATCTTACTTCTTTTCCTGCAGCAACATCTGTCGAAGAGGAAACAATCCTCCTCACGGTGGTGGATCCCATTGAATATGGCACATCAGGAGCACAACCATGACCTCCTGCCCCTCCGATGAGGGAATCCTTGGCTACTGTCCATGGTGCAGATGCTGGGATCCAGCAGGACATCAGTTGGATGTGCTAGCAACTCACCATGATGGTGAGTGATCAGTATAAGTTACATGCCCACACGATGGAGTGGCAGGACCAGGTCCTTAGGCGCTTAGATGCGCATCAGGAGCTGATGAGATTGATGTGAGAGCAGGAGTATCAGTCTCGACCTGAATATCGCAACCGAAAGGTAAGGTACATGGAAGCAAAATCGCCCCACATGCGTCCATATACTGACTGTACCGCTGCTCCTGAGGCAACTTGCGTATCTAACTTCCTTCCATTAGCACAGGTGATTGAAAGTTAGTCTAGAGAGGAGGAAAATGATTGTAATAATGCTAGTCTTTTGCCTAGCGCATCATCCTCCACCTCATTAGATTATGATGAATAAAGCATACTGATGCCCTGCATTGAAGTATATATAGATGTGGTGAATTGAATATACAATCTGTATTCTACTGTCCTTATTATCCTCCGTCTTTTCCTGCAGAAACATCTGTCGAAGAGGAAACAATCCTCCTCACGGTGGTGGATCCCAGTGAATATGGCACACCAGGAGCACAGCCATGACCTCCTGCCCCTCCGATGACGGAATCCTTGGCTACTGTCCATGGTACAGATGCTGGGATCCAGTAGGACATCAGTTGGATGTGCCAGCAACTCACCATGAGGGTGAGTGATCAGTAGAAGTTACATGCCCGCACGATGGAGTGGCAGGACCAGGTCCTTAGGCGCTTAGATGCGCATCAGGAGCTGATGAGATTGATGTGAGAGCAGGAGTATCAGTCTCGACCTGAATATCGCAACCGAAAGGTAAGGTACATGGATGCAAAATCGCCCCTCATGCGTCCATATACTGACTGTACCGCTGCTCCTGAGGCAACTTGCGTATCTAACCTCCCTCCATTAGCACAGGTGATTGAAAGTCTAGCGAGGAGGAAAATGATTGTAATAATGCTAGTCTTTTGCCTAGCGCATCATCCTCCACCTCATTAGATTATGATGAGTAAAGCATACTGATGCCCTCCATTGAAGTATATATAGATGAAGTGAATTGAATATACAATCTGTATTCTACTGTTCTTATTATCTTACTTCTTTTCCTGCAGCAACATCTGTCGAAGAGGAAACAATCCTCCTCACGGTGGTGGATCCCATTAAATATGGCACATCAGGAGCACAACCATGACCTCCTGCCCCTCCGATGAGGGAATCCTTGGCTACTGTCCATGGTGCAGATGCTGGGATCCAGCAGGACATCAGTTGGATGTGCTAGCAACTCACCATGATGGTGAGTGATCAGTATAAGTTACATGCCCACACGATGGAGTGGCAGGACCAGGTCCTTAGGCCCTTAGATGCGCATCAGGAGCTGATGAGATTGATGTGAGAGCAGGAGTATCAGTCTCGACCTGAATATCGCAACCGAAAGGTAAGGTACATGGAAGCAAAATCGCCCCACATGCGTCCATATACTGACTGTACCGCTGCTCCTGAGGCAACTTGCGTATCTAACTTCCTTCCATTAGCACAGGTGATTGAAAGTTAGTCTAGAGAGGAGGAAAATGATTGTAATAATGCTAGTCTTTTGCCTAGCGCATCATCCTCCACCTCATTAGATTATGATGAATAAAGCATACTGATGCCCTGCATTGAAGTATATATAGATGTGGTGAATTGAATATACAATCTGTATTCTACTGTCCTTATTATCCTCCGTCTTTTCCTGCAGAAACATCTGTCGAAGAGGAAACAATCCTCCTCACGGTGGTGGATCCCAGTGAATATGGCACACCAGGAGCACAGCCATGACCTCCTGCCCCTCCGATGACGGAATCCTTGGCTACTGTCCATGGTACAGATGCTGGGATCCAGTAGGACATCAGTTGGATGTGCCAGCAACTCACCATGAGGGTGAGTGATCAGTAGAAGTTACATGCCCGCACGATGGAGTGGCAGGACCAGGTCCTTAGGCGCTTAGATGCGCATCAGGAGCTGATGAGATTGATGTGAGAGCAGGAGTATCAGTCTCGACCTGAATATCGCAACCGAAAGGTAAGGTACATGGATGCAAAATCGCCCCTCATGCGTCCATATACTGACTGTACCGCTGCTCCTGAGGCAACTTGCGTATCTAACCTCCCTCCATTAGCACAGGTGATTGAAAGTCTAGCGAGGAGGAAAATGATTGTAATAATGCTAGTCTTTTGCCTAGCGCATCATCCTCCACCTCATTAGATTATGATGAGTAAAGCATACTGATGCCCTCCATTGAAGTATATATAGATGAAGTGAATTGAATATACAATCTGTATTCTACTGTTCTTATTATCTTACTTCTTTTCCTGCAGCAACATCTGTCGAAGAGGAAACAATCCTCCTCACGGTGGTGGATCCCATTAAATATGGCACATCAGGAGCACAACCATGACCTCCTGCCCCTCCGATGAGGGAATCCTTGGCTACTGTCCATGGTGCAGATGCTGGGATCCAGCAGGACATCAGTTGGATGTGCTAGCAACTCACCATGATGGTGAGTGATCAGTATAAGTTACATGCCCACACGATGGAGTGGCAGGACCAGGTCCTTAGGCCCTTAGATGCGCATCAGGAGCTGATGAGATTGATGTGAGAGCAGGAGTATCAGTCTCGACCTGAATATCGCAACCGAAAGGTAAGGTACATGGAAGCAAAATCGCCCCACATGCGTCCATATACTGACTGTACCGCTGCTCCTGAGGCAACTTGCGTATCTAACTTCCTTCCATTAGCACAGGTGATTGAAAGTCAGTCTAGAGAGGAGGAAAATGATTGTAATAATGCTAGTCTTTTGCCTAGCGCATCATCCTCCACCTCATTAGATTATGATGAATAAAGCATACTGATGCCCTGCATTGAAGTATATATAGATGTGGTGAATTGAATATACAATCTGTATTCTACTGTTCTTATGATCTTCCTTCTTTTCCTGCAGCAACATCTGTCGAAGAGGAAACAATCCTCCTCACGGTGGTGGATCCCAGTGAATATGGCACATCAGGAGCACAGCCATGACCTCCTGCCCCTCCGATGACGGAATCCTTGGCTACTGTCCATGGTACAGATGCTGGGATCCAGCAGGACATCAGTTGGATGTGCTAGCAACTCACCATGATGGTGAGTGATCAGTAGAAGTTACATGCCCACACGATGGAGTGGCAGGACCAGGTCCTTAGGCGCTTAGATGCGCATCAGGAGCTGATGAGATTGATGTGAGAGCAGGAGTATCAGTCTCGAGCTGAATATCCCAACCCAAAGGTAAGGTACATGTATGCAAAATCGCCCCTCATGCGTCCATGTAATGACGGTACCACTGCTCCTGAGGCAACTTGCGTATCTAACCTCCCTCCATTGGCACAGGTGATTGAAAGTCAGTCTAGCGAGGAGGAAGATGATTGTAATAATGCTAGTCTGTTGCCTAGCGCATCATCCTCCACCTCATTAGATTATAATGAGTAAAGCATACTGATGCCCTACATAGAAGTATATATAGATGTGGTGAATTGAATATACAATCTGTATTCTACTGTTCTTATTATATTTCTTCTTTTCCTGCAGCAAAATCTGTCAAAGAGGAAACAATCCTCCTCACGGTGGTGGATCCCATTGAATATGGCACATCAGGAGCACAACCATGACCTCCTGCCCCTCCGATGAGGGAATCCTTGGCTACTGTCCATGGTGCAGATGCTGGGATCCAGCAGGACATCAGTTGGATGTGCTAGCAACTCACCATGATGGTGAGTGATCAGTATAAGTTACATGCCCACACGATGGAGTGGCAGGACCATGTCCTTAGGCGCTTAGATGCGCATCAGGAGCTGATGAGATTGATGTGAGAGCAGGAGTATCAGTCTCGACCTGAATATCGCAACCGAAAGGTAAGGTACATGGATGCAAAATCGCCCCTCATGCGTCCATTTACTGACTGTACCGCTGCTCCTGAGGCAACTTGCGTATCTAACTTCCTTCCATTAGCACAGGTGATTTAAAGTCAGTCTAGAGAGGAGGAAAATGATTGTAATAATGCTAGTCTGTTGCCTAGCGCATCATCCTCCACCTCATTAGATTATGATGAGTAAAGCATACTGATGCCCTGCATTGAAGTATATATAGATGTGGTGAATTGAATATACAATCTGTATTCTACTGATCTTATTATATTCCTTCTTTTCCTGCAGCAACATCTGTCGAAGAGGAAACAATCCTCCTTACGGTGGTGGATCCCAGTGAATATGGCACATCAGGAGCACAGCCATGACCTCCTGCCCCTCCGATGACAGAATCCTTGGCTTCTGTCCATGCCGCAGATGCTGGGATCCAGCAGGACATCAGTTGAATGTGCCAGCAACTCACCATGATGGTGAGTGTTCAGGATAAGTTACATGCCCACAAGATGAAGTGGCAGGACCAGGTCCTTAGGCGCTTAGATGCGCATCAGGAGCTGATGAGATTGATGTGCCAGCAGAAGTATCAGTCTCGAGCTGAATATCGCAACCGAAAGGTAAGGTACATGGATGCAAAATCGTCGCTCATGCGTCCATGTACTGACAGTACCGCTGCTCCTGAGGCAACTTGCGTATCTAACCTCCCTCCATTAGCACGGGTGATTGAAAGTCTAGCGAGGAGGAAAATGATTGTAATAATGCTAGTCTTTTGCCTAGCGAATCATCCTCCACCTCATTAGATTATGATGAGTAAAGCATACTGATGCCCTGCATTGAAGTATATATAGATGTGGTCAATTGAATATACAATCTGTATTCAACTGATCTTATTATATTCCTTCTTTTCCTGCAGCAAAATCTGTCGAAGAGGAAACAATCCTCCTCACGGTGGTGGATCCCAGTGAATATGGCACATCAGGAGCACAACCATGACCTCCTGCCCCTCCGATGACGGAATCCTTGGCTACTGTCCATGGTGCAGATGCTGGGATCCAGCAGGACATCAGTTGAATGTGCTAGCAACTCACCATGATGGTAAGTGATCAGTATAAGTTACATGCCAACACGATGGAGTGGCAGGACCAGGTCTTTAGGCGCTTAGATGCGCATCAGGAGCTGATGAGATTGATGTGAGAGCAGGAGTATCAGTCTCGAGCTGAATATCGCAACCGAAAGGTAAGGTACATGGATGCAAAATCGGCCCTCATGCGTCCATGTACTGACGGTACCGCTGCTCCTGAGGCAACTTGCGTATCTAACCTCCCTCCATTAGCACAGGTGATTGAAAGTCAGTCTAGCGAGGAGGAAGATGATTTTAATAATGCGAGTCTATTACCTTGCGCATCATTCTCCACCTCATTAGATTATGATGAGTAAAGCATACTGATGCCCTGCATTGAAGTATATATAGATGTGGTCAATTGAATATACAATCTGTATTCTACTGTTCTTATGATCTTCTTTCTTTTCCTGCAGCAACATCTGTCGAAGAGGAAACAATCCTCCTCATGGTGGTGGATCCCAGTGAATATGGCACATTAGAGGCACAGCCATGACCTCCTGCCCCTCCGATGACGGAATCCTTGGCTTCTGTCCATGGTGCAGATGCTGGGATCCAGCAGGACATCAGTTGGATGTGCCAGCAACTCACCATGATGATGAGTAATCAGTATAAGTTACATGCCCACACGATGGAGTGGCAGGACCAGGTCCTTAGGCGCTTAGATGCGCATCAGGAGCTGATGAGATTGATGTGAGAGCAGGAGTATCAGTCTCGAGCTAAATATCGCAACCGAAAGGTAAGGTACATGTATGCAAAATCGCCCCTCATGCGTCCATGTACTGACGGTACCGCTGCTCCTGAGGCAACTTGCGTATCTAACCTCCCTCCATTAGCACAGGTGATTGAAAGTCAGTCTAGCGAGGAGGAAGATGATTGTAATAATGCTAGTCTTTTGCCTAGCGCATCATCCTCCACCTCATTAGATTATGATGAGTAAAGCATACTGATGCCCTCCATTGAAGTATATATAGATGTGGTGAATTGAATATACAATCTGTATTCTACTGTTCTTATTATCTTCCTTCTTTTCCTGCAGCAACATCTGTCGAAGAGGAAACAATCCTCCTCACGGTGGTGGATCCCAGTGAATAAGGCACATCAGGAGCACAGCCATGACCTCCTGCCCCTCGGATGACGGAATTCTTGGCTACTGTCCATGGTGCAGATGCTGGGATCCAGCAGGACATCAGTTGGATGTGCCAGCAACTCACCATGATGGTGAGTGATCAGTAGAAGTTACATGCCCACACGATGGAGTGGCAGGACCAGGTCCTTAGGCGCTTAGATGCGCATCAGGAGCTGATGAGATTGATGTGACAGCAAGAGTATCAGTCTCGAGCTGAATATCGCAACCGAAAGGTAAGGTACATGGATGCAAAATCGGCCTTCATTAGTCCATGTACTGACAGTACCGCTGCTCCTGAAGCAACTTGCGTATCTAACCTCACTCCATTAGCACAGGTGATTGAAAGTCAGTCTAGCGAGGAGGAAGATGATTGTAATAATGCTATTTTGTTGCCTAGCGCATCATGCTCCACCTCATTAGATTATAATGAGTAAAGCATACTGATGCCCTGCATTGAAGTATATATAGATGTGGTGAATTGAATATACAATCTGTATTCTACTGTTCTTATGATCTTCCTTCTTTTCCTGCAGCAACATCTGTCGAAGAGGAAACAATCCTCCTTACGGTGGTGGATCACAGTGAATATGGCACATCAGAGGCATAGCCATGACGTCCTGCACCTCCGATGACGGAATCCTTGGCTTCTGTCCATGGTGCAGATGCTGGGATCCAGCAGGACATCAGTTGGATGTGCCAGCAACTCACCATGATGGTGAGTGATCAGTAGAAGTTACATGCCCACACGATGGAGTGGCAGGACCAGGTCCTTAGGCGCTTAGATGCGCATCAGGAGCTGATGAGATTGATGTGAGAGCAGGAGTATCAGTCTCGAGCTGAATATCGCAACCGAAAGGTAAGGCACATTGATGCAAAATCAGCCCTCATGCGTCCATGTACTGACGGTACCGCTGCTCCTGAGGCAACTTGCGTATCTAACATACCTCCATTAGCACAGTTGATTGAAAGTCAGTCTAGCGAGGAGGAAGATGATTTTAATAATGCTAGTCTGTTGCCTTGCGCATCATCCTCCACCTCATTAGATTATGATGAGTAAAGCATACTGATGCCCTGCATTGAAGTATATATAGATGTGGTGAATTGAATATACAATCTGTATTCTACTGTTTTTATTATCTTCCTTCTTTTCCTGCAGCAACATCTGTCGAAGAGGAAACAATCCTGCTCACGGTGGTGGATCCCAGTGAATATGGCACATCAGGAGAACAGCCATGACCTCCTGCCCCTCCAATGACAGAATCCTTGGCTACTGTCCATGGTGCAGATGCTGGGATCCAGCAGGACATCAGTTGGATGTGCCAGCAACTCACCATGATGGTGAGTGATCAGGATAAGTTAAATGCCCACACGATGGAGTGGCAGGACCAGGTTCTTAGGCGCTTAGATGCGCATCAGGAGCTGATGAGATTGATGTGAGAGCAGGAGTATCAGTCTCGAGCTAAATATCGCAACCGAAAGGTAAGGTACATGGATGCAAAATCGTCGCTCATGCGTCCATGTACTGACAGTACCGCTGCTTACTGAGGCAACTTGCGTATCTAACCTCCCTCCATTAGCACAGATGATTGAAAGTCAGTCTAGCGAGGAGGAAGATGATTGTAATAATGCTAGTCTGTTGCCTAGCGCATCATCCTCAACCTCTTTAGATTATGATGAGTAAAGCATACTGATGCCCTGCATTGAAGTATATATAGATGTGGTGAATTGAATATACAATCTGTATTCTACTGTTCTTATTATCTTCCTTCTTTTCCTGCAGCAACATCTGTCGAAGAGGAAACAATCCTCCTCACGGTGGTGGATCCCAGTGAATATGGCACATCAGGAGAACAGCCATGACCTCCTGCCCCTCCGATGACAGAATCCTTGGCTACTGTCCATGGTGCAGATGCTGGGATCCAGCAGGACATCAGTTGGATGTGCCAGCAACTCACCATGATGGTGAGTGATCAGGATAATTTACATGCCCACACGATGGAGTGGCAGGACCAGGTCCTTAGATGCGCATCAGGAGCTGATGATATTGATGAACCAGCAGGAGTATCAGTCTCGAGCTGAATATCGCAACCGAAAGGTAAGGTACATGGATGCAAAATCGTCCCTCATGCGTCCATGTACTGACAGTACCGCTGCTCCTGAGGCAGTCTGTTGCCTAGTGCCTCATCCTCCACCTCATTAGATTATGATGAGTAAAGCATACTGATGCCTATTGGTAGTAGCCATGGAACCCCTGGTTACTTACCAATCCTAACTCCCAGTTGTAGCCCTCTGACAAAAAACTCTCATGCCCCCCCACCCCTGCCAAAAAAAAAGATATAAAATATATTTTAAAAAAATAAATACATTTGTTTTTTATTTAAACGTATCAATTTGTGTGTCTATTTTTTATCCACACATCAAACACATTTAACGGTACCCTTTTACCTTCATTATACTTTGGGAGTGGAATGGTTCTTAAGTACACAAAATTACAAGAGGGGAAGGGCTATATATACAAATAGTTGTTCCTGAAGATTAATATCGAGTGATGCGAGGCCAACATAGAGTTGACATCTCATGACCGGTATTGTTCTTCATCAGTGAGTTGTTTTTTTTAGTTTAATAGTTTAACATGGACATGTCTACATATTAAGGTCTTATCAGGGCCGGTGCTACCTATAGGCGAAACAATAGGCAGCAACAATTTTTTTTTAAATAAATGCACATGCAGCACCGGTAAAATCCAAAAGGGCCAGACAGCATAAATATATACAGTGAGCATAAATACATATTTCCAATTGATCTATATATATATATACAGTACTGGCAAATATATACAGTGTGCAAAAATATATACAGCTAACATAAATATATACAGTGGGCATGAATATAGAAACTTATGGACATCATTTTGTTGAACCCAAACACATTTTATGATATATAGAAGCTAATGTACATCATTTTGTTGAAACCAAACACATATACTTTTTTGGTATGAAGAAACTTATGGACAACATTTTGATCAGTCATCACACAGTCCATATTCATTTTGTATTAGTTAGATCTGATTAACTGATCAAAATAACGTCCATAAGGTTCTATTTACCAAAACTACATGTTTGCAGTCTTAAATTAGAGGGGCAAAGATTTAAAAGTAATATCAGGAAGTATTACTTTGCTGAAGAGTAGTGGATGTATGAAAAAGTTTTCCAGCGGAAGAGGTATAGGTCAACACAATGAAGGACTTTAAGCATGCGTGGGATAGGTATCCTAGATATAGGATAAGGTCAGGGACTAATAAAGTATAAAGAAAATTGGGCAGACTAGATGGAGCCAAAGGTTTTTATCTGCCGTCACATTCTATGTTTCTATGTGTTGGGTTTCAACAAAATGATGACCAACAGCTTCTATATGCCTAAAACAATATATGTGATTGGTTTCAACAAAATTATGTCCATAAATATATGAAGTGGGCATACATATATCCAATTGGCTTAAATACATACACTAGGCATAAATATACAGCAGACATAAATATATATACAGTGGGCATACATATCTTCAGTGGGAATAAATATATACAATGGGCATGTATATAGAAGCTTATGGACATCATTTTGTTTTTGGTATATAGAAAGCAGGCAGTGACAGGCAGCAGGTTCACTAATGCAGGCAGTGTGATCTGCATGCAGGATCATGCTCCAGTGACTCAGCTCTGGTGACTGGATGAAAGACAGGATCTTTCCAGATTTAAAACGCATGCGCTCACGTGTCATCGCTTATTTGCGAGGATCACCGCCAGTCATATTAGAAATAAGCATTTCAGATCCAAGCAGTATTAGCAATGCAGTTCAGATGGTACAAGTAGACCCCTGTTGTGTCAGCGACACAAACAGGGCAGGATTAAGGCAAGGGGACTTGGCAAAATGGGGGCCTCCACAGAGGATTGTAGCTCTAGATTCCTGCTTTTAAACCAGCTGAGCAGGCGGCAGGGATTCTGTGAGCTGATAACATCAGAGCATTGGTAATCACGTGACCTGCCCGCGATCACATAACTTGCAGGCGATGAGAGCGACGAGGAGAACAAGACGCAGCATGGAAACTTTGTGTGTGCCCCTGGGCAGCGTAGACTCCATGCTGCCTGCCACCTTGCCACAGGGAGCTGTGGCTGCTGACCAGGCTTAGTCCTGGATGTGCCATATGGGTGATGGGACATGTACTGAGGTATGCAATGTGGGTTATGAAGTATGTCCTGGTAGTGCAATGTGGGAATACATTGGCAAGTGTGGGGGTGCATTTACAGATCTGAGGGGCAGATTGGCAAGTTTAGGGATGCATTGGCATCCCCTGGGCCTATAATGTACTAAACTGGCCCTGGACACAAATGACCCTGTAGCAGAGCTAAGGCATAAGGAAGAAAAGTAGGAGGGGCTGGGGACTCTCTGAATCCAACAGTACTATCAAGTAGGTCCATCACCAAAAAGAATAAAAGTTTAGTTAAATTAATGACTGTGTAATAAAATCTTGGATGGATAGGGGAAGGGAATTAAATGTTAAATGGAAGTGAGTGAGCAATTGGTGACCCACTCATCTGTTTCATCCTCAGTGCAAAGCATCCAAACTCCTTCAGTCCCAGGCAAAGGGAGTGGACTTCCAGAGTTTAAACACAATGCCTTAGCCTTAGCTGGAAGCGCTGGCAGAGGGAGCAGGTTTTGCAACTCCACAAACAGACACAACCGGAGGGGAGAAACCTGCACCACTTGTTTTTTGGGCAAATGAGGTAAAGTGTTACCATTTCTGAGGCACTACTCTCCTTACGACTGCTAGGTGTCTCAGTGGGGCCAACTAGACTCTCAAGTGCCTCTTTCCAAAACAAAGATGCTCCACTCAGCTGTGTTCTGGTGCTAGTGTCACTGCTAGCACTACTGCTGGGAGGAGCAGACATATCAACCTCATGCTGCAGTTCTCCCTCCGACAGCATGCCCCTCTTCTGCTGCCATTCACACACACCGTTTGGATGAGATTATCCCTACAACTTGTCAGGATATTATATCTGAGTGCGAGCTTGCCTTTAATCCATGGATCACACATGCATGGTAGCATCAGTTCGGGATAATTATTAATTTGGTCACGTAGCCAAAGTTTAAGGTGTTCTTTCAGCTTCCTGACTAGATCTGTAACATCAGAATGCAGGCCTAGATGGGTGAACACAGGGATTACCTGTCCCAGACTGGCAGTGCTCATACTTAAGTGTTCAGTGGCATACCTGGATGGTTTAAGGACCGCCACTGACTGACTGATCACTGTCCAATCTTTTCTTCACAGTGGAGATGTAATGCCAATAAACTGGTCTGATGACAGACTATGGATTGCCCTCTGCTGCTCCAAAATCCTTTCAGGCATCTCCAAAATAAGAGTTCCACAGTGTAACCACATCTTGTCGTAGACGGTTTGTGGGAAGACCTGCCTTCTCTTGCTCCTGCTTCAATAGATGGCTAGCCTTTACAATATGGTGGAAGTGCCCAGCAATTCTCCTGCAGTGATCAATGACACTCGTCATTCTATTACTTCCATCTGGGATTGATGACTTTACCACAAGATGGAGGATGTGTGCTACACAGGGCACACCAACAATATTACCGTCACGCAGAGCTTTCAACATATTTGCAACTCCGTCAGTGACCACAAACCCCACTTCTACATTGGTGCTTGCCTCTGTGACACCATCCTTCTAATAGCCTGCAGAATATTTTCTGATATGTGGTTTTAATCCATCACTTCAGCATGGAGAAGAAAAGATCTGTAGCCCTGCTGATCTACTGATGCACTTCCTTCCATTTTGCTAGACCCTGCTGCTAGCGAAGTAGTAGCTTCATGAGACCCACCGTGCTGCCACCAGTGTGCTGTCAAGGACAGAAAGGCATGCTGGCCACTAGGTGCACTCACCAAGTCTGTAGTGAAATGCACAGACTGACCAGCAGCCTTAGAAAGCTCCTCTCTCACTACTCCAACACAGGACTGATATAGTGAGGGGATTATCCTCCTGCTGAAAGTGGAACATGAGGAAAGATGGTACTGTGGAGACACTGCTGCCACCAATTGTTTGAAAGGCTCCCCATTTATTATGTTAAATGAAGCCGCCCCCCCAACCGCTATCAACTGGCCGATAAGTTGTGTGATTTTATTGGCCTGCTGTTTGGACACAGCCCTGGAGTGAAATCCCCCAAATTGTTCCAGGGTGGGTGGGGTATTAATAGCTGTTGGCTCTTCAACAACACCCGTCACTCATAACTGGAACTTCTACAGAGCCGATGGTACTTGTAGAAGTTGTAGCAGCTACGTTGCCTGCCTCTTCCCTCAATAGCACAGCCCTGTGCTGACTGTGGAGGTGATGGTTCATCCCGGTGCTGGTGAGATGACCCAACACCTTCCCGCAGTGCTTGCACTTTGCAAAGAACCCCTCTCTAACAATTTCAGAGTGGTCTATAACTTTGCTGCTATGTGAAACATTGGACTGGACCCTTTGGGATACTGCTGCTATGGGTGGCTGAGCAGCAGGAGCAGCGTTAAAAGTAGCAGCTGGCATATTGACCTTTGCACTACAACTGTGGCTACTAGTACCAGTGCTGGTGTTAGTAACTGTGCCACTGGGAGCAGGAGTCGTAGACAGGTGGGAACTAATAGTGGGAACAGTAGTTCTACCACTAAAAAAATATAGATGCAATAGGCTGTGGTGGTGAAATCCTACCGAGGGTTGAAGTAGCAGGTGCTACAATTGGAGAAAGTGGAGAGGAAGGGGAAAAACGTGCACTACTAGCTGGTGAAAAGCATGCACTGCTCCCTGAGGGATAATGACTCCCCTGTTCTCTCTCATCCTCAGGCTCATAGTCAAGCTCTTCATTAGCTAGACTAAATGTAATTCCTGCAAGGTTGTGGCTAAAACTAATATGCCCTGTGGGAAGAACGGACATTGCAGCTGCTTCTAACTCTAGAGGAGTAGCACTTGTTGTTGTGTTCCTCTCTAAAGTCCCTATCTCTGCTCTCTCTCCGAGTGCTTTTTTAGAGGTGGTGGTAGCAAGAGGGGTTCCACTGCCAGTGATTGAAGCAGCCATAGCACTAGTGGTTGTAGAGGTGGTGGTCTTAGGAGGGGGATCTGAAAACATCCTCCGTGTAGAAGAATGCTGCTTGGAAACACCCCTCAAATTACTGCTTCTGCACCTAACATGTCCCCTTCTGCAACAAAAAATTAAGAGAGGGTGCTTCTTGTGGTAGAAGAAAAAGTTGGGGGCATACACACCTCTTCTTACTTACTATGTTACTACTAATAGTCCTCTTTTTTTGAATACTATGCTTAGTGCTAGCTTTAAGACCTGCAGTTTTCCCTTTTCCATAGAAAAGTTTGGTGCTGCTGGGCCTTGCACCACTACTGCCTGCTGTTGGTGTCTTTCCTTTTGATGACTCTTGCATCAATGGCTGTGACAGAAAGCTTGGCATCCTAGTTGTGGAATTAGACATAGCGGCAGAGGTACTTGCCCGACTAGGCTGAATCAAAGGCCATGTACTACCAAGACTTCTAGCACTGGTAATGGTGGTGAATGGAGCCTGACCTTTCCTAGTACCAAAGTACTTAGGAGGATCCGTTTAGATTATTATTATTTGCTTATTATAAAGTGGTACTATTATAGGAAATATGTGGTGTGTACGTGTAATACAATGATATTTTACTTTATTAATAACAAAAGTAAAATAAATACTAAAAAAAAAATCAAATATATACTTCAGGAAAAAAAGAGAGAGACTACACAGAGGCTGATTTACCCACTTCAGTGCTTCTTGAAAAACTATACAAATCTGTGTACCGTGTGCAGTCTGCCAACAAGTGTTCCCTGCACGCTTACTGCAAACAGACACACAAGCTAGACTATTACAAAGTTACTTAAATTTTGGAAATTTTAAATTATGAACAAAATAATATGCTATTTTAATTTGGATAAATTACTTTTGTACTAAACAAATTCTAAATAAATGTACTACAGCTACCTTGAAGCTTAGCTTAGTACAGTCACGCAGTCAATCGATCACGTAATAAATTAAAACCAATAAACAGCAAAAGTTAGCTTCACTGCTTGCTGTTAAAAAACACAATAAACAAAAATTAAATTAACTGACAAAAAGAGTACAACAGTTCACTGCACTGCAGATGCTATACTCACGACAGTTAACTTCACTGCTTGCTGAGGTGAGCAAAAAAAAGAGACAATAAATGTAAAAAATAAAACAAAATTGACTTTTGACTAGTGTGTTCTGTTGCTAACAAAGCACAAAGAAACTGTGCTACAGTACAAACTAATTCAAGTATTATACTTTACGTTCCTGCAATAACCTTAACCAATCTAGTGGTCTACCCCTAGGGCAGAAGCCCTCAGGTCCACTCAGCTAAAAGACGATTATTATTATTATTATTAAATAACTATATATTTTATATTAAATTATTTTTAAAAGCTGTAGTTTCAGGCAATACAACACACAGAAAAAGCACTGCAAGCGGTGGCACTGGCTGCCAGGCAGACAGGCACTATATGTGCCAGACAGGCACTGTATGTGCCAGACTGCCAACTGACTCAGTTAGCAGTGGAGTTCCCAGAATACACAAAATGTTTAAAAAATTGGTCTCTGGAAGTCTCTCTTATTTTCAAAATAGGTTGTTGTGAGAAATGGCAGGTTTACCAGGTCTCACAAAGAAATACAATGAAAGGCAATGTGGCTAGCACAGCAGAGCTTCACCTTCAAAGCTCAGTCACGGAATGTGGAAAAAACAAATCCCCTGCACTTATAAACTGCTTTTCCTGTTTGTTTTTTTAAAAGAAATGGTGCACACACCATTAGACTAGCCCGTCAGAATGTCACAGGAGTGAGCTGATTGGACAACTAAATAAACTTACTCCTATGTCCTTCCTCTTTTGAAACGAATGCAAAAATGATTGAAAATGCAATTCGTCCATTCATTTATTTTGGCATAAAAACGAATCACAAATGAATATAGTACACTGAGAGACTGTATGAGCTGTGGAATTCGTCCATTCATCCAATTCGGCTATTAGACATATGTATGTAATGCTAATACAAAAGGAATGAATGATTATTGCCATTTACTGGAAGATTTTACATCTATGTGCATATGGACCTGATCTGAGCTTTTAACCCTTAACACAAATGGATGTATATTTACGATCACCGCGAATGTTATTGTAAGCATTCAAGCACACATAGGCAGTGATTAGATTTCACTGCCTATGTATTAAAGGTGTTGCAATGATGCCTCGCTCGAAGCATCATGCAACACCCTCTCTGCCCCCCAGGACACCGCGATCACCGTATTAGAGGAGCATGCTTCTCCAATACAGCCTGCCCAGCGGAGAGCGACAGAAGTGAGAAAAAAAAATCTCTTCCATCGCTCTGAAACTTTTGCTCAACTGCCCCTAGAGGCAGTCAGCAACATTACAGTTACAAAAAAAAAAGGAGAAAGCTAATCCTAGACCTAGGGTTAAGGTTTAAATTAGGCTAACAGGTGGGTTAGGGTTAGAATTAGGGTTAGTACAAGCGTTAGATTAAGGGGTGAGGGTAGATTTAGGGTTAGGATTGGGGTCAAAAGGTCACTGTAGAAGAAAATGGTAAAGAAACAAAAAAACACTAATATTGATTATTGTCCTATTACTTGAAATAAAACCTAGAAAAACATGGAATTTTCATATTTTCATCTTTTTTTTTTAATAGTAAATTATATCACATGATGAAAATAATAGTCTCAAATGAAAGCCCTATCCATCCTTTAAAAAATGATCTAGAATTTGTGTGGGTGGACTGAACACAAAGAAATAAATTCCCAGTTCAGCAAACGTATGACAAAAATAATGGAATTCTGGTCTTCAAGGCACATTAAATGCAGCATAGAACTCTGTCACTAATGGGGTAATGCCCTTGACTAAGCTGTACCTGCCTGTTGCAGTCACTCATAAGGGTGGGGATCTAAGTAAAAAACCTAGGATCGAACTGATGGTAAAGTAAGGTGTGATCTTGAGTGTATATTTGAAGCTTGTGTTTCGATGTGATTTCTCCGATGCAAGTGCCCTGCTAGTAGACTACTGAAGAGCTCAGTGTTTCCCATTGCCAATGGTGTAGTATTTGTGAATGGGGGGGGGGGGGGGAGTGTTCCCTGATATAAATAGCCTTTTGTTGGAGGACTTTTTGAGCTTTTCATAATGTTACAGAGAACCTGAAAGAAAATGTTATACTCCATTTGTGAAATTATGTGTTTAGTCATTCAAATTGGAGGTGATGGTGTTTTTGGTGTAGTTAAGTAGTTTTATTATTCATTAAAATTCTCTTCAATAAAAGTATTCTAATTATAGGAAGATGGTTTGTTTTTTCAGAAAATTGCAATACAGAAGGTATAAAACCACTTCTAAAATGAGCCTATGATTAAGAGCTAAAGAGACAAAAAACAGGAGTGGTAGGTGGGCTTTTGTTCATAATTTTTCACGTGTGCTCACAGAGAAACACACAGGTTGGTGCTGCTAATTCACAGATCAAGCGCTAGAATTTATCCTTTGTGTGTGTATGATTAAGAGCTACCTAATATTTCAAAATGCATTTATTTTTCTCCCCATATTTGTGTAAACAATAAAATAAATTGTATACCTAAAGACTGATTACTTCAACTTGAATGCTATAGGAGCGTGGGTTATTTTTCATCTAGTGTCTTACATAGCAAACACGTGATAATTAAACAATTAATTCTGAAAGGTTACGAATTTGAAAGATAATCACGTTAGAACAGGATAATGCCAAATTTATGAAAGCTTGGAATTCTATTTTAGAACAATGTACAATAGAGGAGTGACTAAACACAATTTTTTTTTACAACTATGCACAAAAGCATTTTCTCCATTGCGTTCATATTGCTTTCAACTGCCATTTCTGAAACCATTTCATAAAGCTGCAGCACAAATAGATATTAACCTTGGCGCTTACATTAAGTCAGCAGCACTGCAATAAACAATGTATTACCGAAATTTGCACACCAAAAAATAAAAGCAGACTATAGGAAACATAATTATTCATGCAACTGTGCAAAATCCCAGAATAAAAAAAAAAAAAGATAGTTAGTATTCTTATAAAAATGGTAGATAAGGGAGGGGGTGTGGTCTTGTATTGTGATGACTATGTTAAAGAAGCTTTCAGAAAACATGAAGATCCCTATTCCTTCCTTAAATTAAAGGACTTGAATTTCTGACCTGGAGCAGTTCTACAACCTGTGTACAGAATATAAAATCATACCTTAAGGATTCTATGAGTCTGTTCAATATTCTAGAGGCCTTTGAGTGGAGTCCTGATTACATTTTGGTTTCTAGCGATCTGTCTTCCCTTTGTACCATTATTGAACTTATACAGGTATGTATTGTGAATGCACCGTGGATTTTAGATTTCTTATCACTTGTCAATTGCAACTCACGGAGATCCCAGAGCCAGACAGTGTCTGAGAGCGGGGGAGTTATCTGAAACACACCGTGGCAGCGCTGGCTACAAGGTTTGACTTTATGTATTGTGAATAGAAATGAATACAAAGAAAAAGGTGAAACAATGGCGCTACTAAATTAAACAAATGTGTAAAATAATATTAATACAATAATGTATACCAAAAATATAAAGCAGCTCACAGATAAAAAAGGGATATCCAACTCACTGCCCCAGATCTCGGACGACTACACGCCAAATTTCTGCTCCAAGTGGGAGGCCGACTTAGGGGCAGAGATCTCAGACGTACAGTGGAATGACATATTTCAGAATTCTCACTCTATCACAACATGCATTATTATCAAGGAGAATGCCTATAAAACGGTGACACGCTAATACCAGGACCCAGCTAGATTAGCTAAATTTATTTCTGGGGAATCCCCGTTGTGTTATCGGGGCTGTAGGGAGGAGGGATCCTACTTTCATATGTGGTGGACCTGCCCCAGGGTGCAAATAGTTTGGAAGTATGTAGAACAGCTCATTAACTAAGCCTCCCCGAACCGATTGACGTTTTCACCCTGGCTGGCCCTGCTAAACTGCCCCCCACCCGATTCATTAATCTCAAAAAAATAGTTTAAAGTTGATATTAAAAATTTGCATACCGGGTAGAATATGTATCGCTAAACACTGGGGGAAAAAAACCTCTGGCCCTCTTGTTTGTCTCATTGGCATGATGTTTTTAGTTTTTATGTATTGGGAAGTAGATACCATCTTGCAGTAATGTATGCTGTGTGACGGTTACTTGAAAAGAGGGTCCCCTGTGCCCAGTTTTCAAATTTGTATGGAGTACACTTCCCGTGATATTATGTATTGTATTTGTAATGTCTTTACTGTTCCTGATTTTGTTGTATAAACATATTGAAAAACAATAAAATCTAAATTGAAAAAAAGGGATATCCACCAATCCACTCTAAACCAATGAGATATGTCTAAAAACTGGAGCGCTGAAGTATTGAAATAATGTATAAAGTAAGTTTTTTCATGTGTTTTTTTCACTTACTTTATATATTATTTCAATACTTCAGCGCTTCAGTTTTTTTTACATATCATATTGTGAATAGAAATATACTTACCATTAAAAAATTACTGTACAAGGAACTTATTTTATTTTTTTATTCTGGTTGGAGGAACAATTCTTTCTACAGTTTACAGGAATGGTTATGGGGACCAAGTTCGCCCAAGTTATGCAAATTTAATTAATGTCCTCATGGGAAAAAGAGTATAATTAAAATGAGCATGACTGGAGGGCAAGCCTGGCCCTATGCTATGCTACATAGATTATATATTTTTGTGTTGAAGGGAAACAAAAACTTTGAGACCTTTGCAAAACTACCTGGACAAGAATGAGAACAATATTGAATACTAAATGCAGTAAGAAGATCCACTTCTTGAATCTAGCCATCTATGTAAATGATAAAGATAAAATATATATATATATATATAGAAGCAACAAATATAAAAGAAAAGTTTGTAGAAAAACACTATGCTGAGCAGACATTTAACAATAGTATAGTCAAAATAGCCAAAACTGAAAGGAAAACTCTTCTCACATATAATCAAAAAACAAGAAAGTAGAGAATAAGACACAGATTGCTCCATATTTTATGTTAATAACTAAGCAAATAGAATTAAAAAACAATTAAATATCTTACCAAAAATTAGACCTTATAATCATTTTACAAGAGACGCTGAAAGTAGTATTTAGCGGTGCGCCAAACATTGCGTCAGCTAACTCAGCTGTGAAAAAACTATTAAACAGCACTCAAAAAGTCTGAAAACATAAAAAGAAATTCTTAAAAGAAAACAGTGATAATATTCCACCACCAAAAAAAATATTCAAAAATATATAAATACAACCCAAAATTATTCGCTAACATTTATAGAACTATACACAGATGGTTCACGTTGTAATTTTCAGGTATTTAAAATATTGGGACTTAAGCCACTAGTCTTATTTAAGTGCAAACCCCGCAATGTACTTCCACTGCAAAAAGGGAAGGAGAACTGAAAAAATATATATAAAACGATTAGACAGCAGTACTTATAAAAAGTCATGAAATCAATATATGAATAATGTATAAATCTTTTTAATAAATAATATGATACATAAATAATACATATATACAAACACACAGAAAAATAGAAATACTAACTGTGTGGTAGGCAAGTTAGTGTCATCAGCATTCAGGGCTATTTTGTATTCTTTCTGTTTTAAGGAAATCCCCCTAATCCTGATATTAGCCCTTATGCTGGCTGCTAAAGGCTCAAGAGTGAGGCCAAGGGGCAGCCCTGTCTTGTGCCGTTGAGCACTGGATACCAATCCACCGAGATGCAAGGACCAACCGTCTTTGCCGTTGGGGCTGTATAGAGAGCCATTATTGCGGTCTTTATGGAACCCATTAAGTACAAACCTGTCCAGAGCTCCACTAAGGAATCCCGAGCCGACCCTGTCAAAAGACAAGTTTTTATCATTGTAAGAACTATATAGCGCGTTAAGTTATGAAAATGTAAAGAATCATATTACTAAGTTTACATCAACAGTCAATGGGAAAAAATGTATTAAACAATTTCTGACTTGCACATCGAACGTCATATCTAATAGAGTGCCCGTGTGGTCTGCACTGTTTAGAGGAGCATATTAGATATATTTAAAAAAGCGATTATACAACATTCATTATCAAAGCACTTTTTATTATGCTATAAAAAGAACCCCAAAAGCTTTTAAGTTTTGTGCAATTGATAAATTAAATAAACATTGAAGAGGGGTGATAATGTGAAAGAAATAGGGGATAGACAAATTAAGTTTTTTTTAAAAACATTCTTCAATTAAAAAATTGTATATATGTATGTTTTAAGCCTTGGGATTTCTCTGAGGTATTTATGCAAAATGTTGATTTTTAACACATTTTCTGTTTATTAGAAAGCTCTTTTTTAATAAATATTCTTCATTAAACCTGTTTTTATTATAGACAAATATTGTTTTATATGTACCACAGAGGAATAAGCCCTTAGTGTTAGGGCTAACTCAGCATTTATTGAGTTGACAGCATCACAAGAGTTAATTCCGCATTGGAAGAGGTAGCTTCAGGGAATGTGTTCTTATCTCTGTGACAACAAACAACAAGAATAAACTGCGCCTTTATGTGGTAGGAGTAGCAGCACCAAAATACAACCAGTGCTTCACTCCTGGTACAAATACAAACACAATACAAAAATGTGGATTTGTGCGCTTCCCAAAACACTACACACTACGTAAAGTGACGCAACCCGGAAGCGGGAAATTTGAATAATTTGGACTATTTAAACGGGGAATGAAGGACAGAGATACACTTGAAAAAGCCTGTTCAAGGTGAAACGCGTTGTGTATGGGAGGAGCACTTTACATGAACACTGTGCACTTTACAAGCCTGTGACTTCATGCACTTCAAAGCTGGATGCTGCCTGTTTTTATGTAAGATTTTAAATATTCGTGTTATGCACAATAAGAGTGTTTTACTGAAAAGTATATCACCTTCCTCCCCTGTCCTATTATTTCATATCTATTGGAGCTAAAAAAAAAAATGGGGACAAGACAAAAACAATATTATTTTAAAAAATACATTAGCATGCAGATAAATATGTAGCCTTAGTATGTGGCTTTTTAATTTCCTGCGGAATGAAGCGAAAAAAACATGGTGGGAGTGTCCATTAATAAAGGCAAAATATAAAAGGTGTAACCAGCGCTGATATCTAAACTCTTAGCAGCACTTAGGTAGTGTGTCCCTAAACCACACAGCAAAACAATATAAACAGACAAAAAGTGTGCTTAGGAGCAAACTGTGAAAGTAATGCACAGTGAAAAATATGGTGAATCTCAATCAGAGATAGTGAATTCTATATCCAAAATTTCAGGGAGATGGTGTAGATCCCCCTCAAGGGGATGCACTTACAGACTCTCTGAAAAGAGAAGGCACTTCAAGTATATCCTGTGGAGATCTGACTTCAGAGTTGTAGTTCTCATAGAAATACAGCAACGGACATCAGTTAGTAACAAGGATAATACAATTTTAATAGAAAGTAGTAGCTGCTTACATGAGGGATCTTTTGGTCACATGGGGTGGGCGCCACACAGCCGTATTGACGAACATCCTTCCAGCAGGCAAATAGCAACGTTACATAAAAGACACTTTAAATATAAAAATAAAGAACAATGGTGCAAAGATAATGTAAAAGTAGAGCAGGTTGAGTCCAGGACGCTACGCGTTTCGCTCTTCCTGAGCTTCGACCAGGCCTCTCATTAATAAAGGCCTTTTGAGACTTGATTATTAGAACGATACGTATGGTAGATTTCTCTTCAAGCCCATTCTCAATACGTCTACATCATACAGAGGAGTCAATAAGAACCTATAGAAGATCCCTGCTCCCGGTGTTTCTGAAAGCAGCAAAATGCTGATTCCGAGGTACTGGAAGCAGGAAAAAGTACCTACTTATGAAGAGTGGATATGGGAGGTAGAGCAGACTAAGAAGATATAAGGACTCATAGCAACAACAGAAAATAGATATTTGGTGAACATCAATAAATGGCCCAGATGGACACAATACCTGGAAAGCCCATTATTTATACCTACCCTAGACCAGATAGGAGACATGTAAAAGCTGAAGGGTAAGATATAAAAATGGACATCTATTTAATCTATGAAGGAAACACCAATAGTATTAATATTTATGTAGGAAGGAGGGGGACATTTATTGTAATTATGGGGAATTTCAACTATTTATGTATTTTGACAAATGTATGAATAAAAATATATTTAAAAAATAAATAAAGTTAGAAAAGAGCTACTAAACTACAAGGCAATAGACGATATTAGTGAATTTAAGATTCCTACCGTCTTGAATGTTAACAGTAAGGCTAATAAAATCAAAAATTATAAATAAAAATTGTGGAATTCTGTTGAAGGTTTAAAAAACATTTATAGTTTTTGGAGGCCCCTAATCTGAAACAGGAAATTGCAATTATTATACATCTAAAATGAAGACGAACAAAAAATGATCAGTACCCCCTTTCTAGCCCCAAAACTTGATTTTTTTTCTTGCAAAATGTGTCACATGACCAATCATTCATGATATGAGTTCACCCCCACAGGAGATCATAATCTAAGAATTCATCACTTGTAAAACAAAAAATTAAATGTATGTTGTGGAGTGCTCATGCTAAAATTGGAGATAGTGTCTGTTGCATATGAACAATAAAGCACATTGAAAGGATTAAAATGGCCACCAGACTACATTTATGTAGCCAAATACAGGAACCAGAAGTGTTAATTTATGGATGTATATATACATCATATGCACAATTACTTATCCTGCCTGAAGAAGCCCTACGAATTTGGGGTGAAAAGCATTGCACAGTAAATTAAGTTTTTTAATGTTACTTGCCTACCTCATCGAGAATGTAAGGATACAATTATATTTAATATATATTGCCATACTACTTAATTAATGCTTTGTATTCTTCCTGTTGGCAGTATCGTGGTTTCATACAGACCCTAATTACACCAGTGTGTCTTTGGAGCCTGCTTTCCTATTACACTTGTGAGTGCATTGGATTATCTTGTGTATAAGATCTATTTACATCAAGATATATGTGGTTTTAATGTGTTTATTTTTTCTCTATATCAGTATTCTGTGAAGATTCAACAGACAGTTGTTTCAAAATTCTAAGGTTGTACAGTTTCTCTTTTAGCGCACTAGAAACAAAGAAACATAGAATGTGTCAGCAGATAAGAACCATTCGGTCCATCTAGTCTACCCACAACAACACCCTTTTTTATATCTCTAATAGATAACTGATGTATTTTATACACATCTGTTTTTCTTCTATATATATTATTCATTTATATATAGTTATGTATTCGTGTGTTATATTTTAGGTGATTATTTACATCAGCTATTTTTATGCATTATCCCACCGGCTGTGTTCTATTTACTATTCATAATGTATATTCATATTTATCTAGGTACTCTTTGATGTTGTTTATTATGTTATTTATTTACATACGTGATCTCTGCTCTATTTGTCCATAGGGAACTGCAACTTTTATCTTTACCAGCTTATTGCCTGATACCTCCTCTGCTCGTACAATTAGGGCTGGAATGAGGAGCAGAATGGTGTCACCCAGCAACAAAGACACATGCAGAAAGTGTTTTTGGAATGCACAAAACATTTGGATGTTCCAGTTTCCGGCAGAAATTACATATCAGCAATACACACAAGGCTTGAACACTTTGATTTTTCTGTTTTTGTAGTTCAGTTTTTCAGAGAGAAGTGAAGTATTGGCAACAGATGCTATATAAAATTTATGGTTTGAGATTAATTTACAACCAGCATTAATTCAGTGAACAATAAATATGCAGAAGAAGCCAGGCTGGTACTTGGCAAAACACGTACAGATTGGTGTTTTGGAGAATTGTTTGTGGACAGGACTGAACTCTTCCTATAAATTAGAGGACTTCCACTGTCTATGTGTTTTTAGAAGCACTTTAAAGACTCTTCCAGTCTTGTACAACTTGTAAGTGCAACATATCTGCAGAGGTTTCATACTTTAGTGGGTACTGTCGTTGTTACTTGATATTATTCCAGAATTATGAAGATAAAAGTTTGCCTATAAAGAACTTCATACAAACTCCCACTTCATGTTTGTGAGTGCAGGTAATGTTAAAAAAGGATAATGATTAGTCACAGAGTTTCTCTCTATATTGGAGAAACTTGTAATAATAGATTTTAAAAAATGGTGGTAAATCTCTTTGGCATGGACAATAAACGGTTTATGGAAAGGTGGGATTCTATTCTGCACAGCTGTTCCCTTAAGTTAATTAAAGACGCTGAGAAGGTGTCAATGCAACAACTTGAAGCAGAAATAATAAGAACAGAAGAACAGCTCTTTGTTTATAGAGAGAAAGAAGTTTTTCAGAAGAAAGAGGCCGCTGTGCAGGACAGGATAAAAAAAAATTAGCTGAAGAGATAGCCAACAGAAAAAAAACTATATAAAGGGATAAAGATGATGTGAAAGCAGGTTTTAAAACTAAAAAGAGAGACCCATTAGACATTAAAATCAGACTCTTAAGATGAGGAATCACTATTTTGATCCAATAATAAAATACCATAAGGTCCCAGACATGCAGCTTTTTCAAGGAATAATGAGGAAGGTTCTACTACAAAAAAATAGGATAAGGGTTGATCAAATTCAAAGAAGTTCTCAAGCCCAAACTATTTATTCCAACTCAGGAACATCTTTTACCCAAGTTAACAGGGATTGTTTAGAGAGGGGAAAAAAAACCAAAACGTGGATTAATAACCAGTTATCTCCGCCTACAATCCAACAAATAGAAAAATTACAACAAAGTTGCCCCCATGTATGGTTGTTTTTAACATACTTGTACTTTTTGGCATTGCAATAGTGATATATTGACATTTTCAAATTTGCAGTGTATTAATGATGACAGACATATTTTGTTTTCAAATCTATTGTTTATTGTATAATGTATACACAGTGCCTGATTGTTGCACTGTCATTTTATTTACATATTTGCATGTTACATTATGTGCCCCACCCATTGTTTATTTGAGTGTTTAAAAAATGTCCACTCTCACGTATGTTATGGCTGTTTTGGCATATCATTTAGGTCGAAACGGTTCCACACTTGACAGATTAAAAACCACCTCACAAGATTTGTGATGAGCCGTGTTTTCCTTCGCCTCCAGGGTCTGAGAGATTCCCCATGAAAAAAAAAATAGTAGGAGTGGAACCTACTGTTCAAGTACAGATTTTACACTTGGAACAAAAAGGCATTTTTTAATATTTCTGGAAAAACCCTTAATAGAGGTCAAGTGTGACTTTTGTCCAAGGGTTTAAAATGGCCACATGCAAGGGATTAAAAACTTTTGTATTTAGATTTGCATAAGTTCACACGTTAATTGACTATAAATATAGGTATTTTTTGAACAGACAGGTGAAAACTGTATTAGAAATGAATACAGCTCTTTAAATGTTAAGCCTAAATCTAAGCACTTCCCAGCATTTGAAAAAGGGCCTTAACATAGACATATCCAAAAAAAAAAAAACTGTCTTCGCTTCTCCCCCTAATAAAGTTGGCAACAAGTATATAAACATAATATAAAATAGAGCTTTTGGTTGTATAAATTGGCCAATGCATAATTAAGGTCACCCGTCACGTCAAGGCAGTGTAGGCTTCATTTTATACACTTATATGATTTGCGCCATTAACAAGCTTAGTGCATCATCATTTTTATTTTCCCTTAATATAGAAGTATAGATCTAGATACAATAAAAAAGGATAAATGTGAATTTAATTTGAATAAGAATGAAAACATTACAAAATTCAGTGGATATCATAATTCAAGAGGTAGGCTTTGGAGAGGGCATCGCGGCAATGATTATTATCTGGAAGAGGCCTACAGAATCTTTGAAGATGGAGAGGCATATAACAGAATTCATATTACAGTTGGGCCATACCTGATGTCTCCTCCTTTTGAAGTCTTATCAAACTTTTTTAGTCTTACACAAAACAATACCATTTTAAAAGGGACGTGCATCCAGCCTTTTTAGGATTTTTTGGATGGAAAGTATATGATTAATGGTGCAAGATAACTTTCAAGTTTAATGGACAATTTTTACACATGGTGGGCACCACCGTGGGTACCAAGTTTGCCCCCCAGCTATACCAAAATCTATATGTGAGTTAGGGAACCTAGATATGTGGGGGGGGGGGGGGGACTCTGGCTGGAACACAAACCTGGTCCTATGGAAACGATTGATGATATCCTGGTTATATATAGAGGCCCCAAATATGAAATAAATGTCACATATTATATTAATAGTAATGATTTGAATTTAAAATTTGTCCTGGTTTTTGGTGGTGATGCAGTGGATTTGTTGAAGCTGACTATATTTCCAGTGAAAACAGTATAGAGTCTAGATACATTCCCTACTGATGGGAATGGTTATATTGAAGTAGCTTTCACCATCCTAAACGGCATTCCCAAAAGTCAATTCATGATAAGGATTAACTGTAACAAGATAATCACTTGCAGTCTGAATTATTTAAAAATAATCATAGATAAGAAATATAATTCTGTGGAAGTAAAAATAGTGAGTAAATGAAGGTCAAAATATAGATTTTGCCTTCTCCCAGTTCAATAATCATTCTTTTAAAATAAGAAATATCCTAAAGAGACACTGGCATATTCTCTTGAGCGAAGCTGTTTAGGGTCGTTATATACCTGACAATCCCCCAACTGTCTATAGTTTATTGGCACCTAGAGCTTTAAGAGAGATTGATAACAAAAAAATGAATGTGCAAGGAAACTTAGAGGGATTTAAAATGTAGCCTGCAAGTTCAGCCCTCAGAGAATAAAAACTTTTGTAAGCTCTGTGACAGGTGAATTTTTCAAAATCAAGACTAATATAACATGCAATTCCACATGTGGTATACTTAAAGCATTGACCATGTGGCTCTAAAGATACTGGGATGACTACAAGACAGATACACAAAAGAATTCTGGAACACTGGAGTAACATTTAAAAAGGGATTAATCACATTGCAACAAGTATACTTAATAGGAAAGAACCCTATCGCAGCGGGAGGGTTTCTGGATACATTGCCTATGCATTATGCAACCTAAAGTTATTAATACTAATTGTCTGATGTATCTTAAAATGTTTTTTTGTAAAAAAAAAAAACTTTGGGGGAGAAAGATGAACGGTATTTATAACATTGGTACTAATTAGGATATTTTATTTTATATATTAGGTGGTAAAGTATGTTACACAAAAAACCTAAATGCAAAAATGTCTTCACAAATATAATAATTATACACAATTATATGTTATACAAAAATGTATGTATATTGTATTAGTATTAAATCAAAATGTTTATATACAATTGTTTTTTTCTTTCAAATGTTTAATTATTTTCAATATGAACAGGCCATAGAGAAAAAAAAAATGATATGACAGTACAAAAAAATAAACAGCATCAAAAAAGTCACAAATAAAGTGTTTATAATGTCTGCTTAGCTAGGGAAGGATGAGTCAATGAGAAATTCATTCTTGTACTATGTTGACTGCAAAGGGTAGGAATAATCAATATTCAGGTAGTGTTAGGTGCTTGTGTTCAGCATGGCTAATCAAACAATTGACTCAAGATTTTCTAACCAATGAAACCACCTGTATTCATGTGCCATGCCCTTGCCTTTGGCACCCTGAACCAAGCTCATAAAGAGTGAATGGATTCCACAGCAGATAACCAATACTTGAAGGTTGGTGGGATGTTTTATTCCATCTTGCAGTGGTCAACATTTTGGCTGCATTGAGGAGATGAATGGTTAAAATACAATATAGTTTAATAATTTTATTAGGTAGTAGATTTGTTAGTTCATCAAGTAAGATCATATTAGGATAGCATTTTGAAATATTTATAAATTATTAAAAATATTAAGGTTACTTTACATAGATAGCTATGAAAATATAAATGTAAACGAATGCACAATACTTTATAATGTAGGTTTTGCCCTTTAGATTAACATCTACTTTTTTTTTGGATAGTAGATAACTATTGTTTACATCTCCCGTCTCTCCTTCGTATAAAGCGGAAGGTAGGGAATGGGAGGGTGTGCCTATGAGTAAGTCTGTTACGGCGGATGATACACGTTAGGCGAGATCAGAGTTTCTTTTTTCCTGGCAGTGATTGGTATATCTGACTCTTCTTGTGTTTTAAACTTTACAATAAAAGTTATGTTTTATGGTCTAGTCTTGGCATGTTGTGCTTTACAGTGGACAGTTCTGTGGATTTCCCTAGAGCAACAGCTTTTCCTTGTGTATATTCATCACATTGATGTGGGGCTTTCAAGTCCACTGGCTGCTTAGAGTGTTTCAAGGTGCATAGTGAATGGTGGCAGAAGGACAGTTAGTTGCTCATTCTCTTTCAATTACTAAATTAAAAGGTAGCTCACTATTAACATGTAATATGGGTTATCAGTTTTTGACAATAATGTTATTTATATGCACTCTATTATTGGAGTAGTAGCTAAAGGACAACTGTCAACAACATTTCTTTTTTTCTCTCTCTCAGCTCTCCTATGTATGTTTTATGTTTTCATGTACCTAAATCAAAAAGCGAGAGAGAGCTATATATTAATCTTTGTTACATGGACTGTGTACCAAGATTTTATACTGTATTATATACCAACATGATATGAATATCTGATACAAATGCGCTTTCACTTTATTTTGTACTACTTGTTCCATGTACTTACACTTAACATTTAAAAATAAAAAGAATAAATATAAAAAATAAAATAAAAATTAGATATAAGTAAAAGAAAATTAAGATTGAATTCTATACATTGATGTGTAATATTTTATATAATATAAGCACCTTCATTTTGGAGTTATTATAAGTGATCCGTTTAGGGCAATAACTTAGTACATGCACTTTAAGGAATAAACACATTTGTATTTTGCCCCACACATGCCAATCTACACCCACTTGCCATTTTTCTGAGATCTGTCCCCAGACTTAGCCATAGCTCCTCTACCCTTCCGCCGGGGCTTCTATGAAGGAACGCTGGTAGGTCACGTGACAACGGTGTTCCGTTGTAGAAGTCCCAGCAGAAGTGCCAGGCAGCATCAGAGAATACCAGCGCACATCCTGCAGACATTCACAGGCTACATGCAAGGAGGATCCAGGTACCCTGCAGCTCTGCAGTAGACCTGGATACTAGCCTTAAAGTAAGACCCCTATTTGAGATCTGATTAGACCACCTCGAATATAAGACAAGGGGAATTTGCACTGAAAAAACCTTGTCTTATATTCGAGCAAACATTTTATTATATTTTCATTTTATAATATCACTTTAAGTGTCCCTTACCTTATATACATTCATATGTATATATAGCCTGATCTAATTTCCGATGCCTACGCACTTTTTGTGTATTTAACATTAACAGCTGCCACATATACAGTAGAAGGGTTATGTTTTATTATCATAACAGCAGTAGAAAACAAAATATGCTAATCACCTTCCAAGCAGATGTTACAGTAGTGTCAATAACCCCAGCCACATAATCCCTGCATGAATAATGAAACAAGACATGAGCTAAATGAATGTAGCATCAATATATGATGACGTTGCCAATGGCAACCTTAACACCTTTAAGGACAAAGGTCCTAATTTGCCTTACACTTGCAGGGGCAGAACCCTGTTAATTCAAAGCGCCCTTGATGTTTTTAAGCTTAACGTGTTTGCACAGTATGCATTATCATATAATGGAAAGGGCTTAACGTACAGTATCTGAAAGAGATCCTAATAACAAGGGCATCATTTAATGGAGGAAAATGAAACAACACAGTTCTTGAGGAGAAATACGTCATATTGTTTTCTGCTATATCTGCTGACTCCACTTCACTTTTTAATTGGCACATTATTGTACTCCAGTTACAAAGCTGCCTGTGACAGATATCAGCTCCTTTCTAAATCCTGTGTGTTTGTACATGCACAACTGTTTGGTTTTTTTGCATACTGTTACTACATAGTAATTAATTTATTGCTGTAGCACAACTTGCATCATAAGTGGAATGCAAATGGTTTAAAAGCAAAATGTAAAACTTAAGTCTTTAATTTAAACAAATACTTTTCATTCACTCAGTGTGATTTAAACTCATCTACAATAAACACATACAAATTTTACCTAAAACATACATTGTTGCATTTTACATTTAAGGCGTCCCTGTAGACAATGCTTCTGTCATAATGTGAGTCACTGACAGGGCAAAGAACGCACATGCTTCAGGGTACCTCCAAGGCTATGCCTGGTTACCAGATGTCGCAACTAAAAATTACTATTTAAAGTCATTTAAAGTGATTGGTTCTCTTTTTTTAAGTCCGGCAGATACACTGTGGCATTAATTAACCTGCAAGTCCACCCCAAGGAACTGTTGATTTGTACAAAAAAAGGGTATCAAAGATTATTCAAATGCAATATTTTTAATAAAGCAGATGTCATGTGGTCTACATATTGTGTTCAAAAAAATTGAAGAAAAAAAAAAAGACTGCTGAGGCGAAATGTTGGAGTATATTGAGATCCTTTGGTGTGCTCAAATTGTAATTAAGCCTTGTTCCTTTATCTTGATTTATATGTTTTTATGTATTTAATTCATTCTGGCAGAATGTTATCTAATTAGCATTGATTGTGAGTATAATCATTACATGGTATGTTAATGTATAAATGCCTTTGTCATTTATATTTTATAATAAAGATTATTTTTATAAGATGGGAATGCATTAGATAATCTAAGTTGTTATATGTACTTAGCACAGTGTTACACTTTATGCCACCCTAAATCATTATTGCTGATTTAACATGGAGTCTAACTTTAACTATATATTGTGTTCAACATGTTTTTTTTTTATCTTTATTTAGTAACATATTTGGACATGTCCTATTTCTTGTCCTAAGATCATATTTTCCAGTTTGTAGATAATATCCATCCAATTAAATGCTTACCAATGCATCATGTTTTTTTTTTTAACAGGAAAAACACGCTGAAATATATTTAGAGAATTGCCCCAACATGCCAGTAATGAGAGCAACATGTGGCACTTTGTGTCTATATTGAAAAACTTTTTTTTTATTTATTTTTTTAAATCTTAAAATGAACTACTACTATGCAACAGAAGTTTGTAATGGACAACTACCCACATTTTGTGGGTAGTGTCTTAAAAAAAAGCAATTTCAAATACGCCACAAATACGCCACAAAAAAAAAAGTCTTGCTACTGGCTAAACATCTCACTCAGCTGATTTGTGTTTTTCATCACCATAGTTTAACGTTCCATTGTGTATGCAGCAAACGTCTAAGCAATGATAATGGTATTCTTTTTTCTGCTACAGGCATAGAGTATATAGTCATTACACCACCAAATTAATGCCAGCTTAGGTTAACCGGGGGGTTGCAAAACGCAGACAGCACAAACTCAATTTAGAAAAGAAAGATCCATGTTTTATATATGTTCCTTATGAACATAACCCAGTACATTACAGCAGGGATGTATTTGTAAAATACAAAACATTACAGAAAATAGTACCTGAGCAGCACCTAGTGGCAGAAGTGTGCACAGCAAACTAATCTTGATATCGCAAACTATTTGCTACATTTTTTTATTGTATAATCTATGTTTATTGAGAAAAACAAAGTCAGAGATAATACAATCAGCACAAATGTTTCAGTAAAGACATATACATTGTGCTGCGTGATACCATGTACCTATGACATTTTTGCAACATAAGATGAAACAAAAAAGGAAAGGGGGGTCATAAGAGAGGGTGCTGGAGATAAATTATAAAGGGTGAACAAGGGAAGGATCATGTGGGAAACCATTCATTAACATACCATTAATTTTAAACATTTTGGTAAAAATCCATCAAGTTGTCTCACAAATTACGAGTGGGCTGTATTAGGGACTAATAAAAGTACTAAAAAAAAAAAAATTGGGCAGACTAGATGGACCGAATGGTTCTTATCTGCCGACACATTTGTTTCTATGTTTCTATGTATCCCCCTGATGTGATGAGCAGAAGAATCTCTCAGGGGGAAATCTGGAAGTCGAAGGAACTCCCAGAACTGGCTCCACAGGCCATCCGACATAAGGAGGTGGTAGAAGTGAAATCCAGAGCTTGGAAATGAGGTATGAAAGTGTGTATTATATGACAAGAAGTTTATATGTCTGTGCCTGTCAACTCTTTCCAATAAAATCATGTGTGTATGTATTTATCAGTCTTGTTTGTTTTGCTTGTGGATATTTTCTCCATTCTCCTAATGTCTCCCATTCTAAGTAGCCAGGACTTCAGTGTACTTCCAGTGAAGTGGAACTAAGCTGTGGTCATTGGTTGGCTATTTGCTACATTTTGAATACAGATGGCTTTAGACATACAGGTGCAGGTTATTTTTTAACCTCCTTAAACATCAAGTGGTATCCTCTTATTCATATTGTAAATTTTGTGGCTGTATATTTTGTATTAGTATATATGAATCGTATGTAGCAGGCTGGTTGTAAGTCATTTACTTATTTTCTGTATAGGGTTTTCTCTCTTAGGCTACGCATAGGAGTCTTACTGCACAGTCTCAGAACTAACCGAATAGCCATCTGAAATTGAGATTACCTGTTCATTTTATCAACATTTGGATGATGAAAGGTTTGGCTCTGCAGGGAATGGAGCCTGCAACCCTGAGGATGTATATGCTCTGCAGTTGGTGCACCCATGTGATACGCAACCAAGAGCATGAAAATAAAGAAGTATGTTTTCATCTAGCATTTAATCCCTTAAAGCAATAAGTGACTGATCTAAAAACTTTAATTCTCAAGGTAAAAGATGAGGGCACACTGAAAGATAGTTTCAGAACATACAGTGGAATGACCACGAGTTCAAATACATGCCAAAATGCTAAAAATAATTCAGTGAGGACTTTAAGAGAATGCTATGAGGGGATTTAAAGAAGTAAATGTCTTTTTGAAAAAAAAAATCTAACCAAAATAATTAAGGCTGATGACAAACAGAGAGGCGTTGTCATTTTGGATTATGGGAAGTATGGGAGACAGACAACTATTTCAGTCCTTCAGTCCTTATCAAATATCTGGATTGGTTCCTCCATGGCTCTTATATGCAACATGTCATATGTTAAAATATCTTTTATTTCATTGACAGAGAAGTGTGTCTATTGGTGATGGATACTAGTAGCGAGTTTGACATCAGAGCGGCACCTGCCCAATCTGGCTACAGTGTGTTCCTTGTAGTCCTGCACCTGCATTCTGAAGCCTTGTAATAGGCCTGCCCTGTATCCTAAAGTAATTTCCTTGTGCAGCCCTGTATCCTAAAGCCCTGTCATAGTTACCGTATTTGCTCGATTATAAGACGAGGTTTTTTGCAGAAAAAAAAATCTGAAAACTACCCCTCGTCTTATAATCGAGGTCTTCTTATAATCTGACCTCAAATTGAGGTCAGATTATAAGACATGGATCCAGGTCCCCAGCAGAGCTGCAGGGGACCTGGATCCCCCTCTCTAGCAGCAGGGGATGTCTGCGCAACGAGCGCAGACTCCCCTGCTTCCGCCCGGCACGACCGCCGGGGCTTCTGTGAAGAAGCCGGGTACTTCCGCTTTCGTCACAGAAGTCCCGGCGAGCGTGCCGGGCGGCAGCAGGGGAGGTCTGCGCTCATCGCGCAGACTTCCTCTGCTGCCCCACTAGCCACCAGGGATCAAGGTAAGGGGAAGGGAGGGAGGGGGGGCAGAGAGACAGGGGGCAGAGAGACAGGGGGGACAGAGAGACAGGGGGGACAGAGAGACAGGGGGGAGGGAGGGGGGCAGAGACAGAGTCAAGGGGAGGGAGGGGGTTAAGAGACAGAGACAAGGGGAGGGAAGGGGTTAAGAGACAGAGACAAGGGGAGTGAGGGGGTTAAGAGACAGAGACAAGGGGAGGGAAGGGGTTAAGAGACAGAGACAAGGGGAGTGAGGGGGTTAAGAGACAGAGACAAGGGGAGGGAAGGGGTTAAGAGACAGAGACAAGGGGAGGGAAGGGGTTAAGAGACAGAGACAAGGGGAGTGAGGGGGTTAAGAGACAGACAAGGGGAGGGGGGAGAGAGAGAAAAATGGGGGCAAGGGAAAGAGAAAGGCAGCATTGGCACATAAAAAGAAATAAAAACTAGAAATACATTTTTTGATATCATAATTTTTTACTAAAAAAGCAATTTACATATGAATATATACAAGTTGAACTTTTTTCCTATAGGGTAGTCTTATATTCAGGCTTTTAGTTTTTTTCCTAATGGAATATCCAAAGTTTGGGGGGTCGTCTTATAATCAGGGTCGTCTTATAATCGAGAAAATACGGTATATCCGGTCTTAGAGCCCTGTTAAAAAAAAGTTTTCTTATTTCATGCTTTTGTTCCCTTATTCTCTTACTGTGATATGTTTCTGCTTTCCCTGCTGTCTGTTCCATTCCAGGTTTTCATTCTCTCCTCTTGCTTTGCCCAGTTCATCTATTTAAATTCAACAACACCCATTTAGTTTCTTTTAAGATGTCTGTCTGTGCAATCCTGCAGTCTTCAGGTTTGTTAAATGTCCTGTGTGTCTGTGTAGAGTCATTGTTTCGATTTTGTTAATCCTTTGACAGTTTATTATTCAGTTTCAGTGGTAGGGACTTGCCTGATTGTGAGGTATCGCGACACTGGTTGGAAAGCTTATATTTATGCCCATGAGTTAACTAAATCCTCGCTGTATTATCTTAGTGTTCTAAGATAGTCCCTGTAGCTATGTTTGTTTGTATGTTCTCTTGTGTTCCCATTACTTAGCCCTGGTCTCTGTATATAGTTATATGTGTTTGTGTGTGCTTTTAATTCTACACTGGATTCATGTTTTTGTCCTTAGCCCTGTATTGTCTATCCTTAGTTTGGTCTTTACTCTGCCCTGCCCTGCTTATGCTTGCTTCAGTCCTGCTTGAAGTCTCTTCTTGGCCTTGTTCTCTGTATTCTGTTCTGTCTTAGTTTAGTTTCTGCTATTGATCTGCTTTCTTGTTTTCCTCAGCCTGCACCTTTCTGCTTATCATGTCACAGTTGTTTCATTCCTGCTCCAGAATGTCTGCAGGGTTTCTTCAGCTTCTAGTCTTAGCTTTACTGGATACAGCCGCTGCTTCCATAGGTCCTTGGAATGTGACAGTACAAACCTGGGGCCTTAAGCTTCCAGGGGAGTGCGGTTACCCTGCACAAGGCCCTGTGTCTCCACCCTTTCACTGCAACTCCTGAGTCCATGTGCTCACGGTCCCATTCATTTCACATCCAGCAGAGCTGTGCCTCTGAGAGGCAGAGCTCAAAGTAAACCTGCATGTGTATTTAAAGCTAAAAGGCTAAATTTACTTGTTGAAGGCTGACACTATTTTTCAACCCTTGCTTCTAGACATAAATTAGTTTTTGTACCAATATCAGGGCTTAGGTTCATCTAACTAAATCACAGACTACTCTACACATATTTGTGTGTATATAATCTTGAATCAGATCAGTTTGATCAGATTCACTTCAGAGTTCTGGTAAATTACATTTTGCATTTCATGTATAAATAACGTTTGCTTCTGTTAGATTAATTATCTTGATAAAAGTTCCAATCAGGAACTGAAACATGGGCCTGTTCATATAAAACACTATGCATTAAAAGCGCTATTTGGATATAAGACCCTTGAGTGCCTGCATTTTTTTACTTAATTCACATCTGACCAAGCGGATTTGCATCAGATACATTGTTGCACTGGGGCAATTTTTACATCAGTTACATTGTTGGAGGTTGAGTACAAGCATTGAAGACTTTTATTGATGCAAGCAGAGGTTAAATGTTATTCTACATACCGCCCAGTTTTGAATGCCGCCATGGGCATTTACGCTACTTATATTTAGAAATACTGAAAATGAAAAAGAATTTACATGGTCTGTTTATTTCGGATTGTTACAGGGCCAACAAAATTTCTAGAGGCTTCTGCATAAGGAACATTCCAATGATAGAAACATAGAATGTGTCGGCAGATAAGAACCATTCGGTCCATCTAGTCTGCCCAATTTTTCTCAATACTTTTATTAGTCCCCCCGTTCCCAGTCTTATAGCTAGAATAGCCTTGTGTCTATCCCACGCATGCTTAAAATCCTTGACTGTGATAGGATTTACAATCCTGAGTTCTGTCAGAAGTGGGTAGCAGTTCTTACCAAATGCTTTCTCAACGTAATGATTTTTGTTGTGGAAGAAGCAAGCCACCAATTGAACCAGAAAATAAAAAAAATTATATAAAAAACAGTTTTAAGTAATCCAGTGGATGACCACTGAGAAGAGGAAAAAACAATGTTTGTAAATATTAGACAGCGCTAACATTTTAATTACTAGTTAACACAACATGGGAGCGGGTAAAACCACCCTTCTGGGAGGAGTTACTATGTCAGACAATACTGAAACATAATAGAACTGATGTGTGTTCACTCCTCTCTCTTTCCAGGTTAAGAAAAATTGGCCATCTTATTTATGTCATATTAAATGAAAATCAAATGGGCATTATATGTTTGTATCTTTGTTTAAACGGTAAGTAAACTTATGTTTATGTAAATTATGAAAATATTTAATGGAAATTAAAGACAAAAAAGGTCTGGGTAGTTGTGATATTTTTATAAATTTGTGTTACTTGGGTTTGGGAGGGGTAGTTAGCGAATAATATATGCTTTTTATATACCTGCATTGATCAATGTTGTTGAAAATAAAATAAAAAATACCAAATATAGTGTTAGTTATTTAGTAATTAATTTAGAAGCTTAGTAATTAGGTTATATAGTTTAGGTAAGGGGGATATGCACTAAATGGTCATTTTTTTATTATTAAATATGCAAGTTAGGTAATTAGTCTCGGGAGGTAAGATCACAAAAAGGTATGCACAGTGACTATGTATATAACGTATAACCTGTTTTATAACAGTAACACCAATTAGAGAGAAATTAAAGAGGAATATAAAAACAAAAAGTGACCCGTTTTATAACCAGAAGAACCAGCAAAATTGAGGGCGTTCAAATGTAGAAGAGGACTAAATAAATATTGTATAATGAGAGAAATAAAATATTTAAATATAAAAGTTAAACAAATCAAAATCTATATTTAATCCCTCAGTTCGAAGGGGTTTTAGCTTAAAATCCTTCTCTATTTCCTTGCTGTCAAGCTGTCCAATTTTGTTACTTCATCTCCAATTTTTATTTACTTTTTGGATAGAACAATATCTGAACCAGATTAATTTTTATTATGCAGCTCTGCAAAATGTAAATATTTTTTCCATTCTCCTGAAGGTGCTTAAGTAAACAAATCTTTGGATTTTCTAAATCTTTAAGAATATTTTTTTCATTTCCCATGTCTATGATCACCTTTAGAAGAGCAGTTTTATTATTAAAATAAAAAAATATGGGAAGATTAAATTCTTGTTGTGGTTTTTGTTTCAATAACTATTTCCTATTGACAACATTATCTATCACCATTGCTCAATAGTTCACGTTCCACACAATTTTATTTTAAGAGATCTACCTGTTCAAGATATTAGTTTCTGTGCAGTTTCTCTTAACACAAAGCATCTGGCTTCTAAGGATCCCATCTAGCCAGTTTCTACCTCTAAAACTTTTGCAAATAACTTTGTTAAATTATTTTTAAAATACACTGTTCCATATAAATCTATAGATCTAAAAAACATTTTTATTGTATTCTAGTATGATACCGGCAAAGTATGAGACCGTCATTATTAAGATGTGTTAAATATTGTCAGAAATATTAAAGGAGAAGCCAAGGATAACAAGATGGATGCCAGCAGCTTCCATTTTGTGTCAGTTTTTAGGCATCTTTCTGTCTGTTCAAATCTTATTCTGTGTCTTTGGGGACAAAAGAAAGTCTTTCTTTTCTTTTTCCACAATACTAGCTCTGTTATCTGAAACCAAATCTGTTACTTGTAAGAGTGGTAGAGATGTTCAAAGTATAGGCCGGAACAGATAAGTGGGTCATTGTTAGTGGAAGCTTTAGGACAAGCCACATTTTTATTGTACAAGCTGTATCTACATACATACAAGAGGAGAAGGGAGGCTGGAATTCAGCTTGCTAGCCCACCCAAACTGACAGATTCAGACACAGACTGTTAGATTATTTGGATCTTAGATTTAAAGAATATAATAAGGGTTATTATAAACACAGCTAGTTGATTCAAATATCTCATTAAAATATATAATTATATCACACCTTCACTCATAAATATGTAAAGTATAATTAATCCTACATATTACTTAGAATATTGTTTTTATTGTTTTATTTGTGTGGTATACATTTTATTATGAGTCTTAATCTAATGTGCAATGATAACAAGAATATTGATAAGAAGTTACTCTAATTTGAAATTGTATTAACACTACGATACATCTCAACATATATATTTTCTTACGTTATACTAACAATCCAGGGTTAGCTATAAATAATGACAATCTCAGTTAAATTAAACACGCCCCTCACTTTTAGTTGGCTAAAAGTTAGAGAACAGGGCATGACTGAGATAAGGTTGGTTGATAACTTGAGACTTGAGGTATAGAAGACCTGAGGAGAGACTGATCTTGGAAGAGGGAGTAGAACTGCCACATTCTAATGGGTTGTGAGATGTGAATGTTTTAGAAAAGGGCTGAGACTTACCGCTTCTGGGGAGAACTCAGGAATATGAGGCTTTTAATAGCACCTATATGACAAAGACATCTATATCCATACACATAGTATTGATCTTAGTCTCATCGGTAACTCCCATCACACCATGCTTCAATGGAAGCAGTCTCAACTGCATAGCAACCTCTGCTGGTAATGTATAAATGTGGTATTTTGTTTCTAGCATAATCTTTTTATGGATGTAATTAGCATATATATTTGGGTAAATTAAACATAATTACCACAATTTATGGGCTCTATGTGTTTTAGCCTGGTGTTTATCGGTCATCATTTCTGCAGAAGGAAGCCAGAGGAACATCCTACAGATATTACCAAGAATCATAAATTCTATTTGGGCTATTCACCCAAATATGTAATATCGAATCTCCAGAGATTATCTGAGATTATTATTCTTTAAATATAGACTATACATGGTCATTTAAAGGACAAATTAAGAAAAAGCCACATTGACTAGTTTTATGATTTAAGAATATTACCTTACCTAAGAAGATTATATCCTGGTGATTTGTAGGTAATGATGGTGTACCATCATTAACTATTTAAACTACTAATCATGATCAAATGTAGGTGTAGTTGTATTGAAATAAAATGCATGGCCATCTTGTGGTCAGAAATGTAACTGCATAGTAAATTATACTACATGCATATTGATACAGCTACAGAGATGCATATTTCATGTTTTATCTTATTTACATCTGTTAAGTCAAATAAATTATGTTCGAGAAAAATCTATACCTATTCTATTTGTGACTAAGGTAACTTGTTCTTACATTTAAGGATGTTTTTAACCCTTCTTATGATAGTGTATAAGACCAATACATCAAAAGTTACAAAAACATAGTCAGCCTGTCATGTAATCTCCTGTCATACATTTAGCTTACTCATAATGTCCTTAAAGTGTGATTTTTGAGTCTTGAAAGAAGGGAGTGAATAACCAACTTAATAGGTCTCCTGGTGTCTTCTGAAATATTTGTATGTATTTTAGGTATAAGTTATTTAGGATGTATAACATGGATATAGTCATGTTCTGCTTAGAAAGGATGTTAAAATATAACCCTTTATTAAAATATTTACTTAGTCCATTTTTTCCCAGGAGCACTTTTCAATTCCTCATAGACATCTGGCGTATTTGTCTGTATGATTCTTTCAAATAATGCTCCTTAGATAATATAAATGTCCTCTCCCATTTCTTACGTTTTCCAGAATTTCTAATTTGTACTAAAATTAGCATCATCATACTAAGCGAATTTGAATTTTTTTAAACCTTTAAAAACTGATTTTTCAAAAAACCCTCAAGTTGTCCCAATTTATAAAGAGAGGCGTAGAAGGTAGAATTGTTTCTTAAGTGGTTAAGCAAATTAGCGGTTTGGTAAAATGTCCCAAATGAGGCACAGCCCAACCAAAAATTTGTGAAAATTTCAACTCTTCAAACTGTACACACCCCAGTGAAATATATAAACTATCCTAAACAACATTCATGTATGAAAAGTGCAAACAAAAAAAACTGCGCGTGAAATAACTAATTAAAAGTGCCTCATGGGTGACTAAAATAATAGATCAGGGTGGTGCAGTAGACATTGCTTACCTAGATTTCAGTAAGGCTTTTGACACTGTCGCACATAGAAGGCTTATCAATAAACTGAAATCTTTGAGTTTGGATTTCAATATTGTTGAATGGATAAGACAATGGCTGAGTGACAGGCAACAGAGAGTTGTAGTCAATGGGGTATATTCGATGCAAGTTCTTGTTACTAGTGGGGTACCTCAGGGATCTGTACTTGGACCCATTCTCTTTAATATTTTTATTAGCGATATTGCAGAAGGTCTTGTTGGCAAAGTATGTATTTTTGCTGATGATACAAAGATTTGCAGCAGGGTTGATATTAATGAAGGGATAAGCCAAATGGCAAATGATTTAGCTAAACTAGAAAAATGGTCAGAGCAGCAGCAACTGACATTTAATGTGGACAAGTGCAAGATTATGCACCTTGGGCGTAAAAACACAAAAGCAGAATATAGACTATTTGGTACAGCCCTAACCTCAACATCTGAGGAAAGGGATTTAAGATTAATAATTTCAGAGGACTTGAAGGTAGGAAGGCAATGCAATAGAGCAGCAGGAAATGCTAGCAGAATGCTTGGTTGCATAGGGAGAGGTATTAGCAGTAGGTAGAGGGAAGTGCTCATGCCATTGTACAGAGCACTGGTGAGACCTCACTTGGAGTATTGTACGCAGTACTGGAGACCGTATCTCCAGAAGGATATTGATACTTTGGAGAGAGTTCAGAGAAGGGCTACTAAACTGGTTCATGGGTTGAAGGATAAAACTTACCAGGAAAGGTTAAAGCATCTTAACATGTATAGCTTGGAGGAAAGACGTAACAGGGGGGATATGATAGAAACATTTAAATACATAAAGGGAATCAACACAGTAAAGGAAGAGAGTATATTTAAAAGAAGAAAAACTACCACAACTAGAGGACATAGTCTTAAATTAGAGGGGCAACGATTTAAAAATAATATCAGGAAGTATTACTTTACTGAGAGGGTAGTGGATGTATGGAATAGCCTTCCAGCAGAAGTGGTAGAGGTAAACACAGTCAAGGATTTTAAACATGCGTGGGATAGACACAGGGCTATTCTAGCTATAAGACCGGGAACGGGGGACTAATAAAAGTACTCAAAAAAAAAAAAAATTGGGCAGACTAGATGGACCGAATGGTTCTTATCTGCTGACACATTCTATGTTTCTCATATGAAATACCCTAGGATGTCTTATTTTCAAAATAAATACCTGTCTGTGTGATCTTTTGTTGCATTATTGATATTACAGTTTAAGTTCAAGCACATCTAATTATTTACATTTACAATTAGGAAAAAGCAAGGTGCATGCTCTAATATTCTCGAGTAGTTAATAATAGAAATAAGTAATAAGAAATTTACAGACATAGCAAACATTTCAAAATTGCTGTTGTCCTATACTTTCACAATTATGGTGGTCAAAATCTATTATCGGAACAGAGCAATACACATGTACACTACCAAAAATGTAGTGTAGTTAAAATAAAGTTTTCAGTTTGGAGTGATTTGGTTATATTGCATATGATTTAATCCATAATTTAAATTGTTCTGCTCTTTTATGAAAACATATTGGCACTTAAAAGTTTTAGCTGTTGTAATTAAGTATTTCAAGTTAATTGCATAATAAACAGTCATGCATTAGAATGCACTGCTCCCTGTAGTGCATAGTAATTATACAAGGAACACCAACTGCTTCCTTACATTACTTAACTCGGTTGATCAGATTGTCTTCAGCATTTTCAGTAATTCCAGAGGGCTGGCTCCGCATTCTCTAAGTTTAAATGCACTTAACCTTTTGCATTCCAGATGGCAAATAACATTTTAAATATACACTACATTAAGAGCAAACAAAGTGCAATTAATATTAAGTTAATTAAATCAACCAACATGTAAGAATGTGTAAAGTCTAGAATTGCTTAATTGTACAATTATATAACAGCACCTGGATAAAATTTACTATTGGTACCAAAACAAAGCATTCTCTATCAGGTCTTTTCATTAAAGTTGGCACCTACACCTTTTTTTCTTATGTCTTAAACTTTTCTGTATGCATTGCATGTTAATTTTTCAACCTATTATAGACAATGCTCAAAATTATGGAGACAAAAAAGGGGTGGGAGCACAGACTCACTGAGAATGTTCAAAATTATATTCAGTGTTTGAATATTTGGGCAGTAAATAACTATTTATAGCTAGATCACTCTAAATTTTGAGAATTACTGTGTAATTTCATTTCCAATAAAATGGAAAAAACATAAAGTGACAGGATTGTGAAACCAAATAGAAAACCTAATTGTACAGCAGAAAGAATATGTCCAAAATTAGATACTAATTTCAGGTTCACATATGTGCTTTTCTTAAAGAAACAGTAAAGTGCAATACAGAAATCACAATGTAATTTCTATTAATTTCCATTCATTACAGGTAAATATGTAGTCATTGATACTAACTGAAGATACCCTATGTGTACCTTTTAGGAACAGTCATTCAATTATATACTGCACTTTACTAATATAGCATGTGTCTAATGATTTTATAGCCCAATCCCAACCAGGGAATGGAGTGATCAGAGATGTTCTGACTAAACTGATTTTATCTGTTGGATCTCTGTAGAACTGTCCAATTTACTGTACCAAGAACACTCTTCAATACCCTGTGCTTTAAAAAAAAAAAAAACATTGCTATGTTTCCTAATAAGGAATATTGTTTCAGCCTAATTAATGCCTAAGGATGGGGCCTACCAACTTGGTCTTCAAAGTTTGGAATGAAACGGTTGGTTAGCCAATAACTTATTGTTTACTGTTTTCCCACAACTAATACAGTACCCTCTTTTAACTATTTAAATATGTAACAAAATCACTATTACTTTTAGGCACAGTTTAAACACAAAAATTAAGATACTACATAAAAAAATACTGGAGGTTTCGTATGTGAAAACACATAAAAACCATTTTGAATATGTTTTCCCTGCAAAATCTCTTCTTCTAGCCATTTATTTGCTTGCTCTTTTTTTCCATCAGTAGTTCCTAAACTGGCTTGCGAAAGTGATTATGTGCTAGGCAAAACGTCTTTAACTATATCGGACCAAAAAAAACCTCACTTTTTAAAAGCTCATATTTCATGCAGCTAAATCACAACGAACAGGTAAAGTTAAGTGAAAAGACACTGAATACACTTTAAAACGCGGTTAAAAAATACTTTTGCAGCGCTCATAAAACAAATACATTATTTTTAACAGACTTCACTGCCAAACACACTATCGCTGGGCAAAACGCATTGTGCTCATTTCCGCATCCGGTTCATGCGCGTCATCTTTGTCACTAAAATAAACATAAGAGTTAGAAACTCTAGACTTACATAAAAAAAATAAAAATACATGAGGAAGCCATATAATAGTGAACCGTATCGACGGATAGAGTATTGTGTCAATGCATTTATGATAAAAAGAAAGAAAGGCGACAGCGTTTGTAAGAGAATGCCCAAATCAAAGATGGCGCCCGTGTACTTTCCGCTGAGCCACGTGATGTAAATAGTTCGTCTCCTGCCAGTGGTAAGAATTTGACATGATGGCTGGTTATATGGGGATGTATGAAGAGCCTGCTGATATAGCGCAACAACAAGAGAGACATTACTATCTCCTGTCTGAGCTGCAGAGCCTTGTGAAAGACTTGCCCAGGTAATGGCAGATTATTGGACATTGAAACAAAGCTATTCGTATTTACTGAAGTGACCGTTTGAGGGCAGTTAGATAAAAAAAAAAAAGATTAGAAATAAAGTATTTTACACGGATTTGCAATTGAAAACAGGAGGTTTTGTGCTGGAGGTGCCAGTCCGACCTGCTGTTTCAGTATTTTGCAACTAGTTGTTCACCTACAAATTAAATAAAAACAAAAGTTTAGAGGGAAGGTCTTGTGTCATAATTTTGTTTTGCAGACTTTAATGCACCGTACAGTACAAACAAAGTATTTGTGTCCATTTCTTCACAGTGTTTCTTAGCACATAATGTCAAGAGAGTTTTGTTCATTCAGGATGTGCAGATAATGCATGTTTGTTGCATGAAGATGTGTACATTCCTGCTAACTGCAAGAGTACCTATTCAGACAAACTGATCATTTTGCACATAAACATCACTACGGGACAGTAACATTTAAATCATTTTAAATTATTTTTTATAGGGCGATCACATTGCTGTTTTATTCACGGATCTCTGTGGAAAAAGCATGGGGCAAGACTGCATTAAGTAGCATTATTTTACTGGTTACAGTACTGGAGTTTGTTTGTTTATTATAAATCCCTGTTAATTTTCTGCTTAAAACAGCAATATTTTTGTTGCATACTCCATTATCGATAGTATTTTTGATAATTGTGCCTGGTACCAAATTCTAAAATTTTGAGCATACAACTATTAAACAACTGTATTAAAAGAATTGTGCATGCCTATCAGTTCCCTCTAACTTTCTATAGACCGTGATATTGTATTGGTTATCTCAATGCATTTCTGTGATAGTCTTCTGATTGGCTCCCAAGAGATGCTGGAGACAGTGATGTGGGGCATCGTTAGATAACTGCAGTTGGCACGTCTGGCCTGCACACGTGCCTTTATATTACCCTTTGTGGGCCTGGGGGAATCTGAGCATGCACGGAAAGAATATATAGCAGCTTAAGGGGGCTGGATGTTGAATAAACTGTTCTCCACTTGTATTCTGACAGGTACGTGTGGAATTTGGAACTTGTGAAAAAATTCTAAAACTAATTTTGGATAAAGAGTACTCAACTTGTGTCAGCATTATTTGGTACTATTTTAAATCATGTCCATAGTCACCTACTCATGTTTATACTGCAAATATTGCGAATTAAAAAAAGGTAAATGATCTATATATTTCATTAGCAGAATTTCAAGCAAATACATAGATAAAAGAATGTGTTTTCATTCTGTGTCTCTTCCCAGTTCGGCCACTGAGTGGCACCTGCCCTTGTCTAGCCACCATGTGGTCTGTTTGAGAGCCCTGTTAAGGGGCTGTCCTGAACCCTGTCCTCAGCCTGTTAAGAGATTTTCCATGTTCTGTGCTTCCTTGTTCCTTTTATTCTCCTTTTTCTGATTAATCTCTGGTTTTCTTTTCTGCTTTGTCCAGCTCATGTTTGTTTAAGTTTTCTTCAGTCCCTTCTTAGCCAATCACTCTGTATTTTGTTCTGCTTATTCATAGCCTGCTTTTCTGCTATTAGCTCTGTTTAACCTTTCTCAGCCTGCAGCATCCTATTTATCTTGCCAGAGTTGTTATGTTCAATGCCTGCTCCAGGATGTATGAAGGATATTTCAGCTTCTGCCTTGGCTATAATGGATACAGCAGCTGCTACCTCTGGGCCCTGGTGTGTGGTAGCACAAACCTGAGGCCTCAAGCCATCGGGGAAGTGCAGTTACCCTGCACCAGACCCTATCTGTCTATATCTGCACCATAGCTCGTGAATACGGACACTCATGGTCCCCTGTCACCTGAACCCCCGTTTGTGACAGTTTAGCTATGATTAGACCACTAAGAGGATTATTTCCTATCTAAACCCTATGAGAAAGCAAAATATATTCTGTCACTATAAAGATATATAATAGTACGGTAATTGATTATCCTAACAAGCTTGGCAAGATTAGTCAGTGATTACATGTACTTACTTGAAATAATTGCAATGCAGTGCTAGCCACTCAAAAATAGAAAGCAAGGGAGGTACATCTAAATTTAATAGTAGTGCTTATAACAACTGGTAAATAGAAAGAAAGCATCAAAGTGGATAATGTATGTAGAGTTGTGTGCTTGATCAGTCTCGAGTGGACTGATTTGCAATTAAGCCAATGTTAGTGAAGCTGAATGTTGATAATTTGCATTTTAATGGGCACTTGTCTGGGAAAGCAATTATTTCTCTATTTCATTGGTATCAGAAGTATAACTTTTTATATCCGTAAAAAGTCATTGCAGACAATTTTATATCATGGAAATTGTGCATTTCTGTGTAGCAGGAAGAGAAGTGTTGTTGAGCATGGTTTTTGGAAACTTACCTATCACATCATTATTCGCAATAGTTTTCTTTCTGCAAATGGCCTGTTCATGAATGGAAAATCAGTTTTATTAATGCTGGTGAGATAGCTCAGTCATAAAAAGCATCATCTTTAGAAGTTTTTCAACCCTTGGCTTGACTCTGCCCTTCATCTTTGTGAGGTAGATAAAATGGGTAACATTAAATTGGGTAATCGTAACATCCCCTGGACATACTTGAAAACTAGAGAATATCTAAAATGTACCTTTCCTGGTAAACACTTTGTTGTTATCATTCTAGTACCTGCTTTGAGTAAAATCTAGCAGGATTAACCCCTTTACATTTGTAGGATGTTCTATACCAGGGGTCCTCAAACTTTTTAAACAGGGGGCCAGTTCACTGTCCCTCAGACCGTTGGAGGGCCGGACTATAGTAAAAACAAAAACTATGAACAAATTCCTATGCACACTGCATATATCTTATTTTGAAGTGAAGAAACAAAACGGGAACAAATACAATATTTAAAATGAAGTAAAGTTAAATCAACAAACTTACCAGTATTTCAATGCGAATAGTGTACCAGTCAGATGCCCAGGGATATTATGCCAGTCAGAGTCCAGTAATATTATGCCATTCAGAGCCCAGTAATATTATGCCAGTCAGAGCCCAGTAATATTGTGCCAGTCAGATGCCCAGGAATATTATGCCAGTCAGATGCCCAGGAATATTATGCCAGTCAGAGCCCAGGAATATTATGCCAGTCAGATGCCCAGGAATATTATGCCAGTCAGATGCCCAGGAATATTATGCCAGTCAGATGCCCAGGAATATTATGCCAGTCAGATGCCCAGGAATATTATGCCAGTCAGAGCCCAGGAATAGTGTGCCTGTCAGATGCCCAGGAATATTATGCCATTCAGATGCCCAGGAATAGTGTGCCAGTCAGATGCCCAGGAATATTATGCCATTCCGATGCCCAGGAATAGAGTGCTAGTAAGAGCCCAGGAATATTATGCCATTCAGATGCCCAGGAATAGTGTGCCAGTCAGAGCCCAGGAATAGTGTGCCAGTCAGATGCCCAGGAATATTATGCCAGTCAGATGCTCAGGAATAGTGTGCCTGTCAGATGCCCAGGAATATTATGCCATTTAGATGCCCAGGAATAGTGTGCCAGTCAGATGCCCAGGAATATTATGCCAGTCAGATGCTCAGGAATAGTGTGCCTGTCAGATGCCCAGGAATATTATGCCATTTAGATGCCCAGGAATATTATGCCATTCAGATGCCCAGGAATAGTGTGCCAGTCAGATGCCCAGGAATATTATGCCATTCAGATGCCCAGGAATAGTGTGCCAGTAAGAGCCCAGGAATAGTGTGCCAGTAAGAGCCCAGGAATAGTGTGCCAGTCAGATGTCCAGGAATATTATGCCAGTCAGATGCCCAGGAATAGTGTGCCTGTCAGATGCCCAGGAATATTATGCCATTCAGATGCCCAGGAATAGTGTGCCATTCAGATGCCCAGGAATAGTGTGCCAGTCAGATGCCAAGGAATATTATGCCATTCAGATGCCCAGGAATAGTGTGCCAGTCAGATGCCCAGGAATATTGTGCCAGTCAGATGCCCAGGAATAGAGTGCCAGTAAGAACCCAGGAATATTATGCCAGTCAGATGCCCAGGAATATTATGCCATTCAGATGCCCAGGAATAGTGTGCCAGTCAGATGCCCAGGAATATTATGCCAGACAGATGCCCAGTAATATTGTGCCAGTCAGATGCCCAGGAATATTGTGCCAGTCAGATGCCCAGGAATATTATGCCATTCAGATGCCCAGGAATATTATGCCATTCAGATGCCCAGGAATAGAGTGCCAGTAAGAGCCCAGGAATATTATGCCAGTCAGATGCCCAGAAATATTATGCCAGTCAGATGCCCAGGAATATTATGCCAGTCAGAGCCCAAGAAAATTATGCCAGTCAGATGCCCAGGAATATAATGCCAGTCAGAGCCCAAGAAAATTATGCCAGTCAGATGCCCAGGAATAGTACAGTGCTCGTTATACCTCCCTCCTCCCCCTCCTTCCCCATCACTTACCTCCAGCTGCTGTGTCCCCGGCCGGACGTCTCGCGAAGTGTTAGAGTGCCAGTCAGATGCCCAGGAATAGTGTGCCTGTCAGATGCCCAGGAATATTATGCCATTCAGATGCCCAGGAATATTATGCCATTCAGATGCCCGGTAATATTGTGCCAGTCAGATGCCCAGGAATATTATGCCAGTAAGAGCCCAGGAATATTATGCCAGTCAGATGCCCCGGAATATTATGCCATTCAGATGCCCAGGAATAGAGTGCCAGTAAGAGCCCAGGAATATTATGCCAGTCAGATGCCCAGGAATATTATGCCAGTCAGAGCCCAAGAAAATTATGCCAGTCAGATGCCCAGGAATATAATGCCAGTCAGAGCCCAAGAAAATTATGCCAGTCAGATGCCCAGGAATAGTACAGTGCTCGTTATACCTCCCTCCTCCCCCTCCTTCCCCATCACTTACCTCCAGCTGCTGTGTCCCCGGCCGGACGTCTCGCGCAGTGTTCCCTCCTCCCTGCACGGAGGAGGGAAACAGTTACCGGGTCCGGATGTGACGAAACGTCACATCCGGTCGCGGTGATTTTTTTTTTTTCCGTTTTCCTGCAGCCGCATCTTCTGCGGCTGCAAGAAAGAAAAAAAAAAAGGTAAACAGCGGGGAGCGGGGGTGCCGGCAGCACCCCCCGCGGGCCGGACAAATGTGCTCGGCGGGCCGCATGTGGCCCGCGGGCCGTAGTTTGAGGACCCCTGTTCTATACCGTCCTCAATTACAGGTGGCTAAATGCCTGTAGGACGGTGGTTTACTGGCTTTAATAGCTAATCACTGCCCCCACAATAATCTGGACTATGAGTGGCCTCCGTCTGACATGGAAAAATGAGCGTAGGCTTTATTTTACTAAAATGTGACGTGCCTGAGCTTCCGGGTTCGGGAACGCCTCCTGCAACGTCACAAATGACGTTGCAAAGTCTTGCACTATTTTGGCAGGGACTCGCAGGGTCTGTAAAGAACCCGATTGGGTCACTTCCTACATGTCCCTGGATCCCAATCACTCTGTGATCGGGGCCAGGGGATAAAAAAAGACACAATTTTGATCATTAAGGACTAAAGCACCATCAGGTGCTTCAAATACAGTTGTCTGGTACATTGGGTCAGCTAGTAAATGTGTGTGTCCCAAATATCAACACCATTCATGAGTTACATGTGGTGTGAAGATTCAAATATACAAACAAAATAGAAAACGCAAAGTCAAGAGGAAATTATAAATTGCAGTAGTGACTAAATATGTGTAAAGTAAAAAAAAAGAAGTGGCCTTTGGTCCTGTATAATGAATCTAGTTTAGAAAGTTAGTATTCATATTGTATGTAGTATGTAAAAAAGTGCTCAACTAAAGTGCAGGGCATCTTTTCTATTTTTGCTCTATGATCAATAACTCCTGAGATATTATAACAGTCCATTGGAAAAACCTGATACTCAGGTTCTTGATTTCGGGAGCCCGCTTGCTGGAATGATTCTGTCAACAGACAGTGCTCCTCTAGCATTGGTTAAACATACTGTCCACACCTAGTTACCATAGAAACATAACATTTTCTACTGCTTTGAACCCAGCACTAAGGCAGAAGTATAAATGTCCTATCAATGACGACTGGTTCCATGCAAAACATTTACTTCCATGGTGCCGGTTCTAGGGTAAATATAGTGTGCCAGAGATACAGAACATAGGCAACCATGAGGACCATCCTTGATTTAGATAAAATGTGTTTTTGTCTTTACTCCCACTCTAATGGAAATTGTGACATTGTTGGTAAGTAGCATGCTAATTGTTTTTATTTATAAATAATATATGTTATTTGTCCCTAGCAGCTCCTCCCAGCAGCGTTTGTCACACACCATTCTTAGTGATCTGGCACTGGCTCTTATTGATGGGACAGTTTTTGAAATAGTCCAAGGTCTATTGGAGATTCAACATCTGACAGAGAAAAACCTTTACAACCAGCGAATAAAGCTTCATGCAGAGCACAGAGGTAATGAGTGATCGTGATGACATTGCATGACAACTTAAAAATCAGAAAACCTAGTGCAGCTAATTTTGGCATTTCAGATATTTGGGAATTACTTTTCCCATGATGCTTTTGTCAGTCATAAGATTGACAGAGTGTCATGGAATATGAAGCTCCAAAACATCTGTAATTTGCTTACTTAGAAGGTTGCCATAGAAATTCTTGGGTGTTACCAGTGCGCTTGTGCGGTGACCATCAAACTGCACATTAGACATCACCCTTCTCTATTGAGAACTGTACGTTTGTATGCTGCCACATGCATCACACATAAGCATAATATAACTGTCATGCAGACCCATTCAATCGCCCATAATGTTAAATGTACAGCTGTATGATCAACCCATAGCCAGGAAGTGCATCATCATTAATATTACATACTACAGGCAATAACCTTATATACATTACAGCATGCAAAAAATAGTGCATACTTAATACAGCATGTTACAAGAAAATATTGAAATCTTTGGAATGGCCCTTTAATACATTGTAACATAGTATGTAATTTTATTTACCCTTTGCCTATCCTTGCACCTGGTCCAAATGATAAACTATCCTGCAGATCTTTTTGTATCTATAAAGGCAATGTTCTTTAAATGATTGATGTTTATAAAGAGTTTATTAATATTTACATTTAATCCATAGTTTTAAAGCAATCTTGCTTAGTAAAAAAAAATCTGTAAGAAGTAGTAGCCAGAATATAATTTCAATAGATGCAGGATACCTATGTTGTTGTTATTCTTTCCATAAGAGTTTCTACCTGACATTAACATGTTTTCTGTTGGTAAGAGATGTAGTTATTTACCTGCATTAAAGTGGTCACAAAGACATTTAACAGCCCATAATGCTGCAAAACAATGGCCTCTGCACCTGCAATATTTTCATTCTGCTGCGCTTACAAAGTACGCATGTATTGTTCCAATTGTCTCCGTACACTGCTATAAAATATCTATCTTAAAAACAAGTACTGTATAGTAAACTATTTTTGAATTTGTATTCCACATCTATTTTGCATACTGGAAGCTGCAAGACTGGATAGTGTGATAATCATTGAAGACTTAGCAGAAAGATATTTATAAAATGCTTTTTTTTTTATTTCTAAACTGAAGGATTAACATGAATTATTATTTTTCTAGCCTGTATAACTCACAAATGACCACACTGGGCACATTATTACACAATCTCCATTCAGTCCATATGCGGTCTCACCAAGTTTAACCCCTTAATGACATGACCTTTTGACCTGGTCTTTCCCTTGGTGAAAAGGGCTGTTTTGACATTTCTGGGGTGTTTGTGTTTAGCTGTAATTTTTTTCTTTCTCGCTCACTGTACCCACACAAATTATATGTTGTTTTTATCCTCAAAAGAAGGGCTTTCATTAGATACCAATGTATTCATCATATCTTATAATTTACTACAAAACAAATCATAAAATATGATGAAAAAATAAAAAAAACACTTTATCTAAATTTGACCTAAAAAATTATTTACACAAATACAATCATTAAAAAAACCCATATCTAAATAGTTTCTAAATTTTGTACTGAGTTCAGAAATATGCTTGTTTCCAGTATTTTTTCTGCAGTATTTTGCGAGTTGTTATAGGGCAAGAACCAAAAATAGTGGTGGGGTTTTCCCTACAGTGACCTTGTGACCCAAACCCGAACCATAAATTTCACCTTAACCCTAACTCTAACCCTTATGCTAACCCTTAATTTTTTCTACTTTTAATTTAATTGTAACCCTAACCCTAAATTTTAGCTAATTTAAGTCTTTTTTTTTATTGCAATGTTGTTGTGTTGCCTCTAGGGGCAGTCAAGCAACAGCATCAGAGCAACGATTTTTTCACTTCCAACGCTCTACCTCAGGGCTCGACAAACCCCGGGTGCCAGGTCGCCATGGCGACCAGGAAATTAGACCTGGCGCCCTGGTATTGGCACCCCTCACCTCTGGGATCCATGGAGTTTTTGCTGTTCCTTTGGACAGCGCAGCGCGAGGAGGCAGCATGTGCCGTTTTGCACAGAGTGCCAGCTCTGCCCCCTCGCGCATCGTGCTTCACAGTCTTAGTTCCGGGGAGCTCGTGACATCCGTGTCACATGACAACCCGGCTCTCAACAGGATGGGCTTGAACTATGGTCTGTGACTGGCAGACTGAGATGAAATGGAAGTGCTCCCCTCCCCTGCAATCAAGCAAAGCAGCAGGGATGGGGACATACTGAAACATGCACCTTTTATTTGATTTATTTAAAAAAAAAACACACATAAAAACGGCTGACTTGTCAGGTCTGTATGTCAATGTGTCTGTCTCCATCTGTCTATGTATGTCTTTTTGACTCTCTGTGATATTCTGTGTATGTAAGTGGAACTGTCTCTTTGACTGTTTGTGATTTTCTGTGTATGTAAGAGGAACTGTCTCTGTGACTGATTTTCTGTGTATGTAAGTGGAACTGTGTGTGTGACAGTCTGCGAGCGTATGTGTTTACATGACTCTGTGATTGTGTGTATTTTTGCATGATTGTGTGTGTATGTGCGGTTGTCTGGCTCCTAGATTTTTTTGCTGGCTCCTAAAACAAAATGTAATTTGTCAAGCCCTGCTTTACCTACAAGAGGGCAGCAGCCATATTGGAGTAGCATGCTCTCCAATATTGCGCCCATGATCGCTCCGTGAAGCGATCGTGGGTGCCCCAGACTAAATATTTCGGTGCTGCCTATTGCCTTGACATCGAGGCAATAGAGCAGCACTGTCAAAACTGCTTGTTCCACCGCAGGACGTGCCTGACACCTCCATTGCTGCAAAGGGGTTAAGATACAGCTTGTTTACAAATCTTTATCTGCTCTGTATCTAATATACTTTGTTTACATACCTTCCAAACTGGCTTAAAGAACACATTGTTTTTTTCTATGTTTGAATTAATATAAATGTACATACAAAAAATAGGTGTCTATCTCCTGCATTCATTTTGTGACTTTTACCCATGATGCAATATTCTACAAACCCTTCCAGCAAGTCTCACTTTACAACAGTGGGCAGATCCTGTATGATGATGTCATAAGATACACCCCTGCTCTCTTATTGGCTCCTGTCTATCACTAGTTTTTTTTAACCGGCCTTCCAACTCAAAAAGTACATCTTTTTGGAAGAGAGATGAGATTAACATGATCAAACAGGATCATAACTCTGCCCCCTTGTGATGTAATAGTTATGTAACCCTCCCATTCAATGCAAGTCAGAATTGGAATTATAGACTGCATTCTGTGTCCCCAGCCCCATAGTGAGATACTAGTGCTGTACAGTCACTGTGGGGTGGCACCCAAAAACACTATATTTCACAAAACTGAGGCACCCAAAAACACTTGTTTAGTAAAATATTTAAATAAACTCACAGAACAAAAACTAAAGACCTATCTCAAATCAGCAATGCAGAATAAAAAAAATAAAACCTTTGCATTTTTTTTATGGGAGTGTCCCTTTAAGTGGAAGCATAGCAATTTTTTTCCTTTTGTCATGCTTTCTTGCTTTCCTTTTGTCATCACATAATCATTTGTTATCCAATAAATTGCTCTATGCCACATGAGCTTTACAAATTTTTATAGCTATTAGATATACAGAGATATACTTGTAGTGCTTAAATGATTCCTTGATTTATGTCTAATGTTGGATTAAAAATATTTGGTTAGTTAATATTTTCTGACCTAGATAGTTAGCACATTCATTATGCTAATAGCCAGCAAATCCAGCATTAACGGTTGCAGCTCTCTATGGGTTGTTTTCCTTTTTTGTTTTCATTCGTTACTTTATGGACCATAATCTAGAAGGCTGTTGTTTGTCCCAGTGTCTCACCTGCAATATTTTTTTTGCATTGTTTTTATGGATATATTTTCATTTAATTTATGCTGTTAGACGTGAGGTGTTGCTTTGTACCAGGACTGGCTAGATAGGAAAACCCAGTGTATCAGGTTTGGAACCACCTGCTCACAATCTATTGTCCATATAAAGATATTCTAAGCAGAATACTAAGCTGTCTAGCAAACACCGGAACCAATTAAATGTTCCTGACTTTTTTTTGTTAGCGCTACATCTTGTGAGCAGAAAAGTGTGTGCTTTATATAGTGTAAATAGTAAATCCTGTCTGTTCTCGGTTTTAGCAGCACACACATTTTCTTCACCGCATTTGGTTTAATCAAAAATACTGTATTGTGTGTTGTTTTGTGCAGCATGTACAAATAAGTATCATAAATCAAGATTCTGTGCTGCTCATTCTAAATGGTGGCACTGCTTCCAAGTGCTACAAAATAAATCCAGTTGAAACAGAGTGGTAAAATTCAGCTCTAGATCCGTGACCAAGCAGCACCAACCTGTGTGTATCTCTGCAAACACACGTGAAAAATACACACAAACAGTAAACAGGGGTGGTAGGTGCGCTGGAGGTCTTCCACACACAGAATTACCCTATTACCAATACCCTATATGTAAGATACTATGTTTTATTAAAGCTGTTTGTACTTTACTATATACTGACTTCATCTTCACTTTCTGCCATCATATTTACATATGGCCACTGAGGGAGAAGAACTGAAGAAATCATTCCATTTGCACTATGTTTTTTGTCCTTTTTTGTCTTTCTATGTTCTGAGCCTGGTGGCATGACCTATATCCTCAGCCCATGAAGTGTACTGCTATTTAAGGCAATTATATATATATTTTTTCTAATATACATAATTCTGTGTGTGGAAGACCTCCAGCGCACCTACCACCCCTGTTTACTGTTTGTACAAAATAAATCCAGTATGCAAAAACAGAAAAAACTCCAGCGCTTGTTATCGGTCCCGTTAAAGGGACACTGTCATCATTGGAGAATTGCAAAAGCAACTATCTATCTGTTAAAATACATGTACATACATAAATACATAGATATTAAAGTAAAAGAAGAGCAACACATACATTATGCAGAAATCGGCATGTAAGCAGTCATATTTCTGGGAGGTTACATCCAGGGCAGAGTTAAGATGTTGTTTTTCCACAACTATGTACTGGCAAGCAATGCTACCAGGTTGAGGTAACAGTGATTTGTTCAAGTGCCCCGATGCAGAGACCTCACTGTGCTTCAAGCATTATTTGTTTTGTTTGGGGGTGGGTAATGGAGGCAACACAGTATAACCCATGGAACGCACTATAGTGGACATAAGGTGTAGGTCTGGGCAGCATCACAGGTGTTGCTATTAATTTAGTCATACTGCAGGGTACACCTATGATGCTGCCCAGACCTACACTTTGAGTAAATGAATAGCTTGTCAAACCTAGTAATACTCCAAGGTGGCAGCACAAGGTACAAATGCCACTTTTCACACAACCAGCACATTCTGCTTCCCATTTAAAATAACAATTAAAAAGGAAATGTGGTAATGCATAAGTTGTGGCTGGGTCACTTCCAGTTCATGACTCTTTGAGGAGCCATAGTTCCCATTGGGTAAAGCTCTGCTTAGTCCACATGGCACAATCCCAGAACAATAGAACTGACAAAACAGGCTATCCACCATTGACTAAAAATAATATAATCTCAAAAAACACAGCCCCATCCACTTCTGAGACCTAAAAACTCACTTATCCTAGACAAATAAATACGAAAGGAAAATCTTCAGTAGCTGAAGCTGTAGATAAGCTTCAAAATCTCCAGCATGTCAAAGATCAGATTTGAAATCAGTCCCTTCTACACAAGCTGTATCTGTATTGTGCTGTTTGGTTGCCAGGAGAGGAAGTGACATCACTGCCCATGCTTGAAGCCATTTACCTGTTTCTGGGCAATTCTCTGCAACACATTGGGTGGGGTTGTGTTGAAAATTAGCAAATCATGCCACACTTTCCTATTGGTGGACTCAATTTTATGCAAATGTATGACATCATCTCATTAATATTTTTTCCTGAAAATAACTTGCTTACTGTATTTGCATCAGTGTCAAAAACACAGATACCTTCAAATTTTTTTTTTTTTTCGTTGACTGTACATCTTTTGTGTGTTTGGTGACGGCGTCCCTTTAACATTAACCCTTTCACAACAATGCTTGTACATGTATGGGCTCCCAATGCCTTAATTGGTGACGTTGCCGGTACATGTGTAGACTGCTTTTTAAATGCCGCAATCAGCACCATCATAGCTTTCCTGAAAGCCTCAAAAGCACGCCTCATTAAAATAAAATGTAATATGTGGGGTTTCATTTAACAATCAAGTGTCACCATAGCTAAAGTTGTAAAATGGTTTTTATCCCTAACGAACATCAAAACAAAACAAAAAAAAACATTGTCATGAAGGGGTTAAAGGCGGACCTGCTCAGACGTTACACATAACCATTTTATATTAATGGAGGATTAAGATGATTAGTAGTTTCATAGAGTTTTGCTGTACTTTTTCATGGTTAAAAGGGAAAATGGAAGATGTGTTACATTGCAGTAATTTCAAGATGCATCTCATGATGTATCTTGAACATACCAGTTCTCCAGTCAGTTTAATGCATTATAGTAAAATAAAAATGCAGAGACTTCATTTATCCATTGCTAACCTGTAAATTATCTGACTGTAAATATAAAACCGGTGTCTCTGAGAATTTAGCAGGCAGATTGCGTAATTAACATATTCCTGAGAAGAAACAAAATCCGTTAAGTAGATTATAGTTTAAGCAGGCTTACATTTGTTACATTTTGTTTAAGCACTTTAGATACTTTCTACCATTAGATATGGGTTCACACATTTAGTGCATTAGAAAACGTTTATACAACTGATTTGTCAATGACCATAAAATGTAAGGTTTGTAAAACCAAACCTAAATAATTATATTTTAAATGTACCATTTGTGAGTCCTGTGAGTATTTACCTTTCTTTTAATCTGTAGGAAGGCACACTGAAAGCAACCCCGTACAAGTGTTTCACAATTGGCCATTTGCTGTATTTATTTTCTGCTTTCTATTGCCTTTCTTTTCCCGCAAAAGGTTTGAAACAAGATCTTCTGAGAAAGCATAAAGATGCTCAGCAGGCATGCAAAGCACACAATATGTCTGTACTGAAAGCCACACAGCAGAAAGAGTTAGAGGTAAGATTTTTATATTAAATTCTGGAAAGATTAAAGGATACGGAAACTAAATATATAGTTTTCGATAAATCATTCTAAAACTAATATTTTTAACAGGTCTTTTTCTTTATTTAATAAAAGTTTTTTATTGATTTTCAAACGTGGTGACATGTATTAAGAAACAACATTGCAGTATTGCAGATACAGGTGGTGTCAGCAGGTAAAAATAACTATCCAAACATCAGAATTTAATGAGAGGTGATAAGACCAGAAGAGTTCTGGAAGTAACAAAGAAGTATAAAAGGAGAGAAGGAGGTAACATAGGAGCAAGACCGCAAATATCAGGGAAGAGGGGGAGGGAGGGCTATGATCTAACTGTTCCTAAGTTGTTCAAATTTGTCTAAGACGCCTGCGAGGGAGTAGTGCATCTTCTTCATGGTTATATTGTAAGTGATTAGGTTTCTGAGTTCAGATAGAGTTGGTATATCCTGTGATTTCCATCTTCGTGCCAATAAGGTTATTGTTGCGATGAGAATATGGAACATAAGTTTTTGCTGACGCACTGGTACTTGCTCCAGGAAGTCATGGAGAGCAGTACAAGGGTTGGCTGTGACCGGAGAGTCTAATTTGGAGTTAATAATCTTAAATACTTCAAACCATAGTTTTGAAAGCTTAGGGCAGGCCCACCAGATATGTAACATTGTGCCTTCCTGACCGCATAATCTCCAACATTTGTTAAAGGAATTGGGGTATAAACAAGCTAATCGAGAGGGTAATAAGTACCATCGGTATAAGATTTTTCTGGAAAGTTCCAGGTTATTTGTACAGTGGGAGAATTGAGAGGTTTTCCGAAGACTTTTTTTTACATGTCACCATTGGGAGTCCAAGGCTTAGTTCCGTCTTCCAGGCTTCAAAACATGGTAACTTATACGGAGTGTTATAGGACAGTAGCATGTCATAAATAACAGACATTGATTTCTGCGATGTGGTTGGTTTTAAACAAATAGATACTAATTTAGAAGCAGGTTGGGGCTGTTGAAGAAGATAGCAAGGTTGTGATGTGAGCAGGTGCTGGATCTGTATATGTATGAAGAAGTCTGTAGCTTGACGGAGGAACCGTGACTGGATATCAGAAGATGGAAGGAGAGTGTTAGAGATACATTTGTCAGCTGCCCTAAGGTGTTAATACCAGCTTTAGTCCATTGCTGGATGCGAAGGTGGGAAAATCTCACTTCTAGTGGCCAGAGTCAAGTCCGTTAATTCAGGGCAAAGCTTTGGTACTTGTTTCCATATTCTAATAGAGGTACGAGTGGTTGAGAGAATCTGTTGGGAATTAGAGGGAGGATTTTCTGGTGCCATAATCTTGTATTTGAAAAGGTTCAATAGTAGAGGCTTTTTAGGTCCACCCAGGCCAATTGACCAGCTTTGGCGTGGAATAGTGAGGATTGGGAGATCGATATAGCCTTATTGTGACAGAACCCTCCAGCACTGGGGTTCTTGGAGAGAACAAATGCCTTGCCTCCTCAATATAGATTATGAACCCTGGCATTAAAAAGGGTTCTATATTTGGGGAGGTGGGCACAGTGGGTAAGATTGCACTTTGCATTGATTACAGCATATCACAGGGGAGTATTGTCACGGTAACTGGACTTCAGTTCTAAGAGTGCTCCAAATAAACTTGTATTTGTTATATTTCATGTCATGTTTAAAGCTGTACATGATCCATTGTTCCCTGTTAATTCGTTTTACTCTTAAGTTATTATGTCCATTGGATGCATGTACCAGTTTAATGACTGGACCTAGTGGGGAACTATAGTGGCCTCCCCCCAAAATAATAACAGATTCGGTATCCCCAGTCCACCTGCATTCTTTTGCAGATACAACCATCAGTTGGCAATGCGAGACTTGCATTTCCCATGAATAAACTGTAAAATATGACTTTGAATGTCCTGTCTAACGGGTCTTTTCAGTTTTCTTCTAGCCAAGATAAATGAGATGTAGTGGTTGCCACCCGACTACAAGAGGCCATCTTGGAATTGTCTCATATTTTTTATATTCAAAAAAAAACCTTTATCCTACCGTCTGTCTTTCACTATTCTATTGTTGCTCTCCTTCACACAGCTTAGCACCTTTTTGTTTTTTCTTTGGTTTCCCAAAAAATTAGCTCTACCATATGCGTTTTGTGTTTTCTATATGATTCATCACAAAATTAATGTTAACATTCATGTAATCAGACTGGTAAAATTCTAGGAAATGCCCCCATGAGTATAAAAAATGTATGGAGCGCTATTTTTCATAATGCCCTAAGCAATTTAATATAAACATCAAGTAACTTTCACAACAAATTAGATGAAAGCCAAGTGTTAGTAAGGGACCAGGGATAAATAGTTTGAAAATATTAATGGCTTTAATTAGTCTTTTCCGTTTGTTGGACATTTCGTCCCAGATCCTTTTAATTCTCTGATGTTACTGTAGTTACGGAGTGCTGTCTGACATTGGTAGGCACAATGTGGGTATAACTATAACTCACAACAGATGTTGGGAGCTTGTGAAATATGCACATATCCTGCACCTCCAAGTTTCTCTAGAACATTTTGCAACAGCGCAACCCACGCATAAAAAAAATAAATAAATCAGACACTGAAAAGCTACAAATGAACAAATCAATTTTTTTTGTTTTTTTTTTTTAAGACACAAAATAGTCACCTCTTTTTTCAGAGATTGTCCAATATGACCGTGTGCACCTTGGGTCGCTTCTGTTTTAATTTACATTATATTTATTTTTCTGTAAATAGGGTTTCTATATGCTGCTGAAGCCTTTTGTTTTTGTTTCAATATGTTTATCATACCCCCTTAGCCAATGTTGTACCTCATTTCAGTTAAGAAGTCAAACAATTCTATATTAGACTGGAAGATGAGAATTTTCTTTTGTCCTCACCACTAGAGGTATAAGACGAGCATTAAGCTGCATTACAGTTAGACATGTGGAAAAACGATGTCGAACTTTTTAATGTGGAGAGCCGTATACCCTACACATACTTGTGTTTTAAGATGCATGGTGACCCATTTAGTTTCATGATGGAATCTATTTTTAAAAAACAAAAGACCAGCAACTGAAATAAGTGTTCCATCAAGTTGTATAAAAGTTATGCAGTTGCGCTCCATTTTTTTAAAAATGTTTTACTCTATAGCTTGTGTCTTTTACTTTCTTCACTTACAATCTGTATAACACAATAATTGTATTGAGGATATTATAAATGCTCTTTGTCTTACTCCACATTTCTAACTGTTCTTTAACTTGTTTGTTCTTTAGTCATTGGAACAGCGAATTAAGGAGGAACAGAAAATGATGGATGAGAAAATAGTCCTTGAACTTGATCACAAAGTAATAGATCAGCAAAGCACCTTGGAGAAAGCAGGGGTTTCTGGCTTTTATATAACAACAAATCCTCAGGTACTTTCTATGTCAATATTTTCCATCACGTGAATCTGGTGTGGTTTTCACACAGTGTTGCTAAACTTAAACTTCCCCATAGTGCTTTTAATTTTTTATTAAATGTGAACTCTAAACATATCAACATTTCAGTCTTTTATGAAGACATTATTTTGGGCTTTTTTCATGAAAAAGTGAATGGCAGCGAAATTCAAACTTAAGGCCTGTGATCCCCGGAAGAAGACCTTGTATGGAAGATCGCCTCTAGGTTATGTTTTTGTGGTATTCACCCCAATAAATTTGTGCTTGTTGGGGACTTGTGCAGCACAAGCACAACCCGGAGGGAACCAGGAATGATAAGGAAGGCAGACCGGAGAAAAGTTAGAAGAAGCCCAGGACAGAACAAGAGGAGTAGAGCGTAGTCAGACATAGCCGAGGTCAAGACAGACTAAGTTCTTGCGAACTCCGAGGTCAGGACTGGCGGATTTCTTGTGAAGTCTAGACTAGCCAAGATATAAAAAAAAAAACAAGAAATCGGACAAAACATGCATGCAGCCCAGATAGACAGAGTAGACTCTTTGCTCAAGGGAAGGGGAGTGGGATAAGACTGACTTAAATACCAGTGTAGATTAGTTCACATCCAAAAGGGGAGGAAGAGGGCAAGAGCTAAAAAAAAAGTATCCCGTTAAATATTCAAAGTGACTCTTTGGGCTGTTTCCATAATATTGGAGCCCGCATAGAGTGTAAGCGGGCTCCCTGAAATATGGCCACCATGCATGCGGTGAAGCGCCGAATATCACTTTTGCATGCCGGGCTTCACAAGATGATCGCAAGAACGTGCAATCCCTGGCAGCAAGAAGCAGAGGATCTCAGGCAATGGATATTAATTTGTTTAATAAAAGCTCCATTTTGGAACTTTTGTGTTGCATTCCCTTATGCCCCTCAAATGTAATGAGACTAACCCTCATCCCTTCCGGAGCAAATTCACTTATTCTCTACTCTCCCCTCACCATTTGAAAGCCCAACAATGCTTCCCATTACATGGCACACTTTTCATCCTGGTGATTTTATTGCCAGCACGGAGCCGCTTGTTTGTTCTTCGTCAAATCAATAAAGTTGCTGAATTTCTGCCAGCACCTACCATATAAAAATGTAACCTAGGAACATCATAATTTATGTTGGAAAAAAAATTTAAATCCATCAAGTTCAATCTGTGAGTTTTATTGCTATGAAATCTGATACTGATATATATATATATATCATTTCCTCAATGAAAAATGAATGTGGCTATATCTCTGCATCTGCTTTCAGTTCTGCTCACACAATGTATAGATTATTTATTCCCTATACTCCAAACAATATTTAGGTGACCGATCCCCTTTAAATTGTGCTGAAACTTTTTTTTAGCTTGTGCTTGTATATAAGAGAAGTAAAGATAATGGCACAAAATTGACTTTAATAAGAAAGAGCATCTTTATTTAGATGTAGTTGGCATTTTGTCATAGCAACATTGTGTATAGGAAATAAATTGCATTTGTTATGCACTGGAAAACATGACACTGTTATGCATCCGTGGCTGTAAAACAGACCTTTTCTTTTTTTCAATCTATTTCTTTTGATCAGCCTAGTGACACCTTTTCAACATGTCTGTTGCTGGATTATCTCCATTTTTCTGGCTTGGTTTCTAACTTCCTCTTTCTTCTTTCTTAGGAGCTGACATTACAGATGAATTTATTAGAACTAATCCGGAAGCTCCAACAAAAGGAATCTATATCAAGTAAAGGCTTTCCCTGAGACTTTGGTGAATTTCTTGACAAATTGTAAATATTTTTCACGCAAGAGAAGGATCAAAACATTTCTGTTTTTTGGGACACAATTAAAATAATTTTGAATGATCTACAATGCATTTAAATCTTATTTATTTTTGTTTATTTTCTGTACATGAAGAAACCGGAGGGGCAGACAGTAGTTAAATCTTTCATATGGAAAGAAGTGTATTCATTTTTGAATAAGATAATGACTTAAACAAGGTTTTGTTGTCTGTACTTCAGAATGGTGTATGTACTCTTTGCCCCTGCTCAAGAATATGAATTTCATTTCTATAAACTTATCACTGAAAAAATGATGGTTTCTTTTTCATTGCAAATTAAAAGCAGGGGGAAAATATGTTCAAATTAATTTTCCTGGAGATAGATTGATAAATTGAGTTTGCACTAATACAACCATTACAAATGTACCCAATTTTTTAAAATGTAATCCAGCTACCATCTTATCTTTATACACTTTTATGTAGAATAATATGTGTGAATCAGCAGTTTTTATAATGTGCTCCGTATAGGAGTGTACATATTTACGTATATTATACATCAATAATACATTTTAATACATATTAAGGTTAAATGCACTCTGTCAATGTAAACATTGCTTATACATTGAATACAAAGACTGTGTTTGCAAAATTGCATACAAATGCATAAAATATGAGAAACATACAAATGTGGTGTCTCCTGCTTATGACATCACCTTGTGGGTTATGCAAATTGCACATTTCCCATTAAAAAAAGAGTCAATTTCATATGAAGTCACAGGTGGTCATAAAAAGACACATTTAAAACCAGTTTTTATTGTATTTTAAGCATTTGCTTGCAATTCTGATCACAAATACAATGTAACATTTTCATCATGATTTATTCTCTAGATTGTCAGTAGAAGCAATGTTTTGGTTGACAGCCTCTTTAAATTACTATAAAATATATATATGTATTTAATATTTGAATATCTGTTTTGAATGTTTATTTATACATTGAATACAAAGACTGTGTTTGCAAAATTGCATACAAATGCATAAAATATGAGAAACATACAAATGTGGTGTCTCCTGCTTATGACATCACCTTGTGGGTTATGCAAATTGCACATTTCCCATTAAAAAAAGAGTCAATTTCATATGAAGTCACAGGTGGTCATAAAAAGACACATTTAAAACCAGTTTTTATTGTATTTTAAGCATTTGCTTGCAATTCTGATCACAAATACAATGTAACATTTTCATCATGATTTATTCTCTAGATTGTCAGTAGAAGCAATGTTTTGGTTGACAGCCTCTTTAAATTACTATAAAATATATATATGTATTTAATATTTGAATATCTGTTTTGAATGTTTATTTATAAATATCAGCACTTACTTACCTCTCCAACACTTGCCTGGAGCCTCAAAGGAAAAAGAAAAAAAAAATCGATATTTAAAGTGTTTCTTGCAAAGTGTACTTTACATATATTGCTTAGTAGTCTGTACACTATGACTACACAGCACACATGCAGCTTTTTCTAACCGTTTCATAGCTACAGTTTGCTATATTCTATATAATTTTACTTGCAGTCCTGCAGAATTCATGTCTGTCCAAAGGGGTCTAATTAATTAATCATAGATGGGATCCCATTGCAACTACCTTAATTGGTTTCCATATAAAGACTGCAGGGCTTGAATGCATAAAATAGGTTGTTAGGATAAGAAATTGGTAGTAATTCAAAAAGTGTTATCGAGTGGTATCGCTGCTTAAGTATACATAATATAATGGGGCAGAGACCATCTAGGCACCCAAATCACTTTGATACAAGTTGAAGTCTACTGGCTTTAATGGCAAATATAAACAAATGTTTATTATTTTTTGCTCAAGCCTTCCCCTGTAGCCATTCTCTGCTCCATCCCCATTGTGTTAGTTTTTTTTTTTTTTTCTTCTTCTTCTCTGACTGTGAAAGAGAGCGAGAGTAATTTAAGACCAAGCAAAACTGAAACTTAATCTAACTCTAAGGTAGTTCTTATTTTAACCAATGTAAAATGTCAAATATGCATTTTAAATTACTTTAATGTGCATTAACATTTGGAGAATGTATTTGGGTCACCAGACCTTCCCTTTTGAGAGGGTTGGCTGTGTACATGCTAGCTTTGTCTGCAGGAAAATAAATCTACTATATACTGTGCACTCTTATGAACAGTGTGCATTGAGAATGTACTAGGGTGTAGTTGGTAGGTGTTTCACTATTGTTAAGGAGGACCGATTGTCAAGGCAAGTTAGGTCGGATGTGTACTAAGCATGCCAGTGGACTTTAGATCTGAATTATGACATATCATCTTCAAAAGAAGGTTTAAATCAAAAAGCATTGCATTCGCTGCTAACATGGCACTCTGTGCAGGTTTCTAAAGTGCACATTGCATTTCCTAAGTCCTAGCTGTGATTTAGGCATCGTTGGGAAGCTGCCATTGCCATGGCAGGCCTGCACATATCAATATATTGCCCTTTGTGAGCGTGGGTGAATCTTGGCATGCATTCTCACAGGTGTGTTTTAGAATTTGTAACTTGTGGCAAAATCTGAAAATTCTTTTGGACAACGGATTTCTGGATATGGGGTACTCAACCAGTAAAGTAAAAAGAAAACTTTTCAAAATAATTGGCAAAATTAAGATGAACACATTTATCATTCCATTCGATACTTATGTATCACCATCCCCAAACACCCCCAGAAACTTTACAGTACCAACATCACACCTATATTGGGAAAAATTATCACTGAATTAAAATCATTGCAACACACCACACTCTTCTATACAGGAAGAACCGCCCTGTCCAAAATACATTTTCAGAGTTGGCCTATAACTCTAAACTCCTCTCCAGCTTTCTCAGGAACAATAAACTCCCCAAGATAGCTTTATCTAAACTACAACAGTCTCCCACAAATGGCAGTTTAAACCTTCCCAATTTTATTGAAAATAATCTGGTAATTGTACAGATTGACAATTGACTGGGTCACAGGGAACTCGCTATCAGGGCCGGCCTTAGGGGTGTGCGATTGCACAGGGCGCTACACCCCAGGGGGCGCCCGCCCAGCCGGAAAAAAAAAAAAGTTTGTCGGTGGAGGGGGCGGAGCTGCATAATCACTGTGTATGGAAAGCGCGAGCAGCACATCCTCATGCTGCCTGCGGCTCCCTGTGAAACAGGGTGGGGGCGGAGCTACACCTCTCACCCGGTGAGCTCCGCCCCCTCACAGAAAGAACAGAACAAGGGGAGGGAGACACAGAACAAGGGGAGGGGTGAGAGACAGAACAAGGGGAGCGGAGGAGAGACAGAACAGGGATGGGGAAGAGACAGAACACGGGAGAGAGAAGAGGGGGAGACAGAACAGTGGAAGTGGGGGAGAGAAAAGTGGAAGAGGGGGAAACAGAACAGGGGAAGGGGGAGAGAGAAAAGTGGAAGAGGGGGAGACAGAACGGGAAGGGGGGAGAGAGGAAGGGGGCGAGAGAACAGGGGAAGGGGGGTAGGGAGAGAGAACAGGGGAAGGGGGAGAAGAGAACAGGGGGGGGTTAGGAAAACCAAGGGGGAGAGAGAGAGAGAACAGATATGGGGGAGGAGGGGTAGAGAGAACAGATATGGGGGAGGAGGGGGGGAGAGAACAGGTATGGGGGTGTTGGAGAGAGACAGACATGGCAAGGAAGAGGAAAGGGACAAACATGGGAAGGAAGAGACACATACATGGAGGGAGAGGAAAGAGACAGGCATGGGGGAGGCCCGCACAGGGCGCCAGAACACGTAAGGCCGGCCCTGCTCGCTATACACTACCACAGCATTCGATCAGGCTCTGTGTCCTCTAGTCAATCTAGCTAGAATATGATCACAAACATTACTATACATTTATACAGATAACAGGTAATTTTAATAATTTTCAGTGGTTTATTATATCTTTGCTTTGTCCATGCTTCATGAGAGTTGTAGATGCCAATGGAAAGTTAACTTTTTCCTACCACTGATTAACCCATTCACAACCTTATAGAATAGTTAACTTGTCATTAACGCCTCACTGATCGCAACCTTTGTAATGGGTCCAGGTCTCTGCCTCGCATCCAAGAGGTGTTCATGCGAGCACTGTGATCAGTCGATCTGCGCAATCACATCCAAATTAAAAACATTACGTTTGTCTCTGAAACCTTCCTTTACTTCAAATACTGATTGTGACAGACCGATGTGCAAAAAAAACTTACACAAAAAAAAAGTTAACCACTCCTATACCTTGGTGATCAAAGTTTGTTACTGCGATTAGTTTCCTTCATACTTTATGACTCTCATTTTGTTCGTTTGTCCAATTTTTAAAAGTCTTTTGTTATATTATTTTAATATATTTAACTGCAGTTAACCCCTGCATGCCAATGCTGTGGTTCTGATGGCTCAAACCAATACATTTTCTGTTTGTCTGGGAACTTATATTTTTCTTTTTATTAATAAGTTGGGATACGTGGTTAGTGTTAGCATTGTACTAGTTGTGTAGAATATTATTACGATAAAAAATAAGGGGGAGCATAAAAAACCAACCTATATCCTCTGTATCGGTGCATTAAATGACAAAGAAGAAAATTTGGTTTAAACAGCCACATATCAAAATGGAAAACTCGTTCTGGTCATTGGCCTCAGAAAATCTCGGGTCCTTACTGGGTTAGAAAAAATGCAGCACCAGTCAATGTTTCTGAGCATTGCCAGGAAAATAGGGACAAACTTTACAAAAAAAGGGCAAACTTTACAATAAAAGGGCAAACTTTAGCATTTTTTATTCTCAAAGTGCAACATTTTGTTTATTGCAGATAACACCAGAATAGAATTGCCAGAGGATTGTAGTGCAATAAAGTGATTTTTTTTTTTAAAAAAGCGCAATTTTGCGACTTTTTTAAACATAGTCTGTGACACAATTTTTAAAAATGTTAATCAGATCGCTTTTCTATTTTGACAGAACACGGTGGCTATTTTCTGGAGGCAATTACTTTACTCATAAGTTGTGTTGTACTACATTTCGTACATACTTTTTATACATAACCCCCAAATAGTTACATTAGAAACAAAGAAACATAGAATGTGTCAGACAATAAGAACCATTCAGCACATCTAGTCAGCCTAATTTAAAATAAATACAATCTGAATACTATATCTCAATTGCATTAGTTCTTGGCTTTATCATATCTAAGATAGCCTTATGTATCCCATGCATATTTAAATGCCTTCACTGTATTAATATATACCACTTCTGCTGGAAGGCTATTCCATGCATCCACTACCCTCTCAGTAAAAGATCCTAATATTACTTTTAAACCTTTTCCCCTCCAATTTAAGGTTGCCCTCTTGTTGTGTTAGTAATTTTTAAAGAATCCTGTAAGAAAACTAGTTTTACTAGATGATTTCTGACATTACTAGAAAACTAGTCTGACTAGTTTGTCAAGACTTTATAGACATATAGCCTAGTTTTGTGTAATTAAACCAAGCGTTCTGTGGTTATGTGCTTATAATATATAAGTAATAAAGAAAATAATGTGAATTTTAGATTTTACTCAAATTGTAAAACATTTTTTTCCACAAAATAGTGTCAGGGTTCATGAGTTTTTCAACAAAACAGCATTCCAAAAGTTCCAATGCACTGTAGATGGGAACTGCTCACTGCTTCTCTAAGAAAGCAATCTAAATAATAATTTAATGATCACCATCTCTTTGATAATGCATCAGACTTTTTCTTTCTTTCCTAAATGAATAACCAACGTTTGGGGGATCATCTTATAATCAAAGTCGTTTTATAGCAAATACGGTATCTTGTGCATCAGGGTATAATATTGGAACCCAAATTTCGAACTGCATCTCACAATTCAGCCATCATGGCCCAATACACGCAGAATGCTTTCAAAAGCACACCAAAATTCACTGGACCAAGTAGAAGGGACAAGAATCTAAATTCCACGTAGTAAAGCTAGTTTGTATATAAACTCATTTAGGACTATTTACTGACAAGTGAACTGCAAAAATCAGCCATTAAATGGACACTGTCGTCATTGGAGCATGGCAGAAGCAACTACCTCTTATAATACATATAAACAGTGGCATGACAAGGGGGATGCGGACCGCACCAGGTGACACCCACAACATATGGTGTAGGTCAGGGCAGTATCACAGCTGTACCCTGATAATCTCCAATATCTTCAGCATGTAAAAAAAAAAAACTGATTTGAAATGTGTCCCCTTTCACACAAGTTTTACACATCTGTACGTCTGTTTTGTTGCCAGAGATCAAGTGACCACTTCCCCTGCTAGGAAGCAGTGCTTAAAGCCATTTACCAGTTTATAGGCAAATCTCTGCAACACATTGGGAGGGTTGGGTTCAAAGTTAGCATATCATGCCAACCTTTCCTATTGATGGCCATAATTATGGAAATGTATGACAAAAGCTTTTCACTTAGCTATTTACTTTCATTATTCCTTCTAGCTGCCATTGCTATCTAGGTGATGAGCCACTTTATTAGTATTCCTCCTTACCAGGCTTACATGGCAGCGTTAAGTAATAGAGCAGTAAACTTCAAGGGAGAGTCGAACAAATGTCCCACTAATTCCCTCTGTCAGGGTTTGTTTGCCTTTATCCGCACCAGCAAAATCCCAAATGCATTTGTAAATCCTACGGCTTAATAGTTTACTATTCCTACTGTCCAGGCAAGAAAAATAAACTATATTGCTCACCCCTCAGCCTTGTTTTATTCCTAGGTATTTCTACAGGTGTAAAGCCGATGGGGTCATCCTTGTTATATTTGAACCCCTCGGGGGTTCTCCAGTCCGTCAGAAAGCAACCGCACTGGAATGCACTCTGCTCACCCGATCTGCTTTAGAAACCTCCCCTCAGTAGTCTCCAGACCATGTGCTTGCCTCGGCTATTATCACACAGCTGGTTCCCGCACCCAACAGGTCATCTCTGATTTATGACATCATATTATTAATATTTTTGCCTCAAAATAGCTTGCTTACAGCATTTATATTTTCTTCATTGCCTGCACATCTTTTTGTCCCTTTAATAGCTAAATATCGGGACTAATGAAGGAAGATTTAAACCAGGTTTCTAAACAAATTGTCCACCTTATGATAGAGCTATACAGAGGTACTTTATTTGTATCTTTCATTAAGTCATTTCTATTTCATATGTCTACATTTGATAAAATATTTAAATGAAACATAACTTAATTTTTTGCTAAAGGCACAGGATATGTGTCCATAGTGGAAGTACCAACAATATATTTTAGGTGAAAGTATTAACTATTGATCGCTATTTAGGGATTTCCTCCTCTATCATCCCTCTCTTCTGGGAGCTCAACATTTTTGGTTTGCATAACTGTGTTTTTATATTCATGTGTGCAAATAAAGTGCTTTATTCTTATATTGATTAATGGGTCCCCATAAAGTCACTTTGTGAATGTTGAAGATTTTGTGACAATACCCAGCCAGAGTCACACCTTCCGCCACGGATAAGTTGTCCCTCTTCGACCATTTGAAATGTTCGGAGGTATGGTTTATAGCTAGAAGCTGCAATCATCAAATCTCAATATCATTTAATCTATGCATTTGCAAGCAAGTTTCTAGTACAATGTATGTATGAAACGGTATTCTCTTTAGATGTACAGTGTATTATTCTTTTTGAACAGGTATATTTGAAAGTATACCATGGTGTTGTTAAATATATGACATGTGCTTTTTAACCCCTTTCGCGACCTTATGACGAATTAACTCGTCATAAGAGCCGCAGCGCTATCGACCTTATGATAAGCTCGGTGCGCCAGCCAGTCTAAAACGGGTCCAGGACTATGTCTCACACCTGAGACAAAGTTCCTGGATCTGATCACGGTGATCACTCGACATGCAAATTAGATATTGCCTCTAATTCACTCCCTGTGCTCCACGTACTTATAGTGAAGCACAGAGAGTGACCTGTAAGTAATAAATAAATGAATTAAAAATTTCCTGTACATTTTTTTAAAAAAGTTAACCCTTTCCTTGCTGATCAGAGCTTGTAACTATGATCCGTTTCCTTCTTACTTTATAGCCCTCATTTTGTTTTTTTTGTTTTTTTACAAACTTGATTTTTGCATTTTTAAGTTTTTTTTAATTAAATAAATTATATTTTAATATATTCATTTAATTACAGTTAACCCCTGCATGCCTGTTCTGTGATTCTTATGGCTCTGACATCGCACTGGTCAGAGTTTTTTTTTCTTGGTTTTTTTGTTGGGTGGGTTTGGGAACCTATATTTTTATTTTTTATTAGTTAGTATAAGTGGGTTAGTGTTGTACTAGTTATGTAGATTATTATTGGTAAAATAATGGGGAAAAACATTTTTTCCCCTTTCATGTGTATTTTTTAATACAAAATTATAGATTTTTATGTATAGGGTATCAAAAGAAAGCTTGACCTGTCCTTTAAAAAACAACAAATAACTTGTATGGGTGTGTTAAATAACAGAGAGGAACATTACGTTTCAACAAACAAATATTAAAAATGTAAAAATCGCTCTGGTCCTTGGCCCAGCAAATCTCTGGTCCTGAAGGGGTTAATATCTCTTAGCACTAATCAATTATAATTAAATGGTAATTTAAAGGTAACATTTGAAATGTATGGCACAATTAATTTACCTTTAAACTATACCTTCTGGTTCTATTTATTCAAATAATGTAATAGCTTTGGAAATAACTGAATTATTAACTGGATAGCATATTTATCTGTAAAACTCAATCTTCCCTTCTTGTACAAGTGTGTGCCTCCTGATTCGACCAAATTCGAAGCGCTACTATTTAACGGGACGAAATGTTGTAAAAATCAGGTCAAGATGGAATCCAGTGCATCCTAATCAAACAATTATACACAGTGAACATACTAGCCATAAATTAATCGTTAATTATAAGGCTCTAATTACCCTATAATATGTGAAAGTTGTGCATAGGTCTAGTGCATACTTAATCATACATATAAACTGCACATAAGCATTTGGATGTATTTGTATGTCCTGTAACCTGGATATGAATGGATTTGTAAAATATTTATTGCACCAGCTCTAGCAGGTCAAGATTCGTGGCTCCAATTCTACGTCACTCTTAAAGAAGCCACACCAATGCTCTTGTCGCTTTAAATGTTCCAGGATCTGTCTCCATAACCACGCCTCGAGTAACCCTGGCACAAGTGTCGGTTTTCTCTGCACCGGGAAACCCTGGGTTACAATGACAGCATTGTACAGGTGATCGGAGCTTCCCATCCATGGAGTCTGGGAGCAGCATTCTCCAAGCGTGCAATACTGTAGCTGCTTACTAATGGCTTCTACTGGGCGGGCACAGCTGGGCACATTCGGAATAGGTAAGGTTGAGAGTAATATGGAAAATCTACTGTTATCTGGGTTGGGTATATGGAAAAGGGAGGATGTCAGTGTGTGACTACATTGCAGTGTACAGTATAAGACTATATAAATATTATATGTAGTGTATGTATATAGCAATTCACTATGTCACAGAAATGATGCGAGGTGCTGTATGTGCTGCTTAATAATCAGGTCTTGTTGTTTTGGATGCCTTGCTCTTTGCATTACTGAATATTTGATGAGTGTATGTTCTGCCTTCATTATCCCTGAGCATCTGGTGTGTTTGCAGGCGGCATTAGTCTGTGTGGGTGAAGCCAAATAAGAAGAGAAAACGAGTTTAGCTGGATTATGGCTGCTACTCGTTGACCATTGGTATATTCTTAACGAGGCTACATGGTATTGTTGTTATTATATTTTGTCATGTAATATAAGGCATTCTATGTAGGCCTGTTTGGTAGCCCAGCTGCTGACTGGGAGGGGCTGCAGGTGACATTACAAATTATAAGGGTGAGATTTCTATATCGGATTATATTATAAGGTCACATTTATTGCTCATGTGGGATATATATATCCATTCCAAAATAATTCACGAATTTGTAAAAAAAAAAAAAAGGAAATGTGGGTTTACTATGCAAAAGTTATATCACATTGCTGTCCATACAGGAACATTTATTTATATATATATATATAATATTTTATATCATTTGTTCATTGTTTTTTTTTTAAGAAACAGGAAAAGTTAATCTAGCATTAATCATGTGAGAGCCAGAAGATTGTAGTCCAACTACCCTTTTAGTTATTCCCTTTCTAAATGTATTTTTGTTTTCTTGAATGCTGCCTTGTGTTTATTTTTAATTATAATTCATAAAACTCAAAGCCATTACTACATTGGTTTATACACTAACCTGTATGTAGTGCTGCTATTTGTTTTAAAGAAACTGAAACAATTCATCTGGCCTTAACCATGTGAATCTACAGTGATGTTCAATGCATGGGGGTCCACTGGGGTACCCCCATTGATCCAGTTAGATTTGCATCAAGGGAGGGAGAAGCAGTAGGCTGCTTAGGTTTGGTTTGGTTAACTAGATATTTAGATCATGGGAAAAACACCTGTAAGACAGGATATTACAGAAAAAAACTTTTATTTAATTCTATACTCTTGTCAGAGTTGTTTGGTCTGCTCTCTCAGGGCTGTTTTTACCACTGAGCAATAGAGGTAGCTACTTGAGCCCTATTGTTTATGAATCCTTTTCTTTCCTTTTTTTTTTTCTTTTATATATTCTTTCCATGGTGGATAACATTATACTGGTTTAAATTATTATTCATTTTATTCTTTCCCTCGCTCACCACTAAACACCTTTTCATCATGGTATTGTCCAAGTTCCCTTTGCTTCCAACCACCAACAATTTAATTATATCATTATGGATTGGTACTGCAGCTACTGTGGAATGTACATCTTATGATTCTCAGCCACCCATTTGGTTGGCTGAACATCATGATACATGTAATAACATCACCTGTAGTGCCAAAGGTTACTACCACTGCTGCATAACTACTAAGTTTTCTATTTTGGAACCAGGCCTTTATGTCCCTTTTTTTTGTATGGGACAGACTGTGGGGGGGGGGGGGGGGGGGACAGGGTGTGTGTATGGGACAAGGTGGGTGTGTGTGTGTGTGTGACAGACTGTGTGTGTGTGTGTGTGTGTGTGACAGAGTGTGTGTGTGTGTGTGTGTGTGTGACAGACTGTGTGTGTGTGTGTGTGTGTGTGTGACAGACTGTGTGTGTGTGTGTGTGACAGACTGTGTGTGTGTGTGTGTGGGACAGACTGTGTGTGTGTGTGTGTGTGTGTGTGTGGGACAGACTGTGTGTGTGTGTGGGACAGACTGTGTGTGTGTGTGTGTGTGTGTGTGTGTGTGGGACAGACTGTGTGTGTGTGTGTGGGACAGACTGTGTGTGTGTGTGTGTGTGTGTGTGTGTGTGTGTGTGGGACAGACTGTGTGTGTGTGTGTGTGTGTGTGTGTGTGTGTGTGTGTGTGTATGGGACAGACTGTGTGTGTGTGTGTGTGTGTGTGTATGGGACAGACTGTGTGTGTGTGTGTGTGTGTGTGTGTGTGTGTGTATGGGACAGACTGTGTGTGTGTGTGTGTGTGTGTATGGGACAGACTGTGTGTGTGTGTGTGTGTGTGTGTGTGTATGGGACAGACTGTGTGTGTGTGTGTGTGTGTGCGCGTATGGGACAGACTGTGTGTGTGTGTGTCTGTGTGCGCGTATGGGACAGACTGTGTGTGTGTGCGCGTATGGGACAGACTGTGTGTGTGTGTGTGTGTGTGTGTGTGTGTGCGCGTATGGGACAGACTGTGTGTGTGTGTGTGTGTGTGTGTGTGCGCGTATGGGACAGACTGTGTGTGTGTGTGTGTGTGTGTGTGTGCGCGTATGGGACAGACTGTGTGTGTGTGTGTGTCTGTGTGCGCGTATGGGACAGACTGTGTGTGTGTGTGTCTGTGCGCGCGTATGGGACAGACTGTGTGTGTGCGCGTGTATGGGACAGACTGTGTGTGTGTGTGTGTGCGCGTGTATGGGACAGACTGTGTGTGTGTGTGTGTGTGCGCGTATGGGACAGACTGTGTGTGTGTGTGTGTGTGCGCGTATGGGACAGACTGTGTGTGTGTGTGTGCGCGTATGGGACAGACTGTGTGTGTGTGTGTGTGTGTGTGTGCGCGTATGGGACAGACTGTGTGTGTGTGTGTGTGTGTGTGTGCGCGTATGGGACAGACTGTGTGTGTGTGTGTGTGTGTGCGCGTATGGGACAGACTGTGTGTGTGTGTGTGTGTGTGCGCGTATGGGACAGACTGTGTGTGTGTGTGTGTGTGTGTGTGCGCGTATGGGACAGACTGTGTGTGTGTGTGTGTGTGTGCGCGTATGGGACAGACTGTGTGTGTGTGTGTGTGTGTGCGCGTATGGGACAGACTGTGTGTGTGTGTGTGTGTGTGTGCGCGTATGGGACAGACTGTGTGTGTGTGTGTGTGTGTGTGCGCGTATGGGACAGACTGTGTGTGTGTGTGTGCGCTTATGGGACAGACTGTGTGTGTGTGTGTGTGTGTGTGCGCGTATGGGACAGACTGTGTGTGTGTGTGTGTGTGTGTGTGTGTGTGCGCGTATGGGACAGACTGTGTGTGTGTGTGCGCGCGTATGGGACAGACTGTGTGTGTGTGTGTGTGCGCGTATGGGACAGACTGTGTGTGTGTGCGCGCGTATGGGACAGACTGTGTGTGTGTGTGTGTGTGCGTATGGGACAGACTGTGTGTGTGCGTATGGGACAGACTGTGTGTGTGTGTGTGTGTGCGTATGGGACAGACTGTGTGTGTGTGTGTGTATGGGACAGACTGTGTGTGTGTGTGCGTATGGGACAGACTGTGTGTGTGTGTGTGTGTGTGTGCGTGCGTATGGGACAGACTGTGCGTATGGGACAGACTGTGTGTGTGTGTGTGTGTGTGTGCGGATGGGACAGACTGTGTGTGTGTGTGTGTGTGTGTGTGTGTGCGGATGGGACAGACTGTGTGTGTGTGTGTGTGTGTGTGTGTGCGGATGGGACAGACTGTGTGTGTGTGTGTGTGTGCGGATGGGACAGACTGTGTGTGTGTGTGCGGATGGGACAGACTGTGTGTGTGTGTGCGTATGGGACAGACTGTGTGTGTGTGTGTGCGTATGGGACAGACTGTGTGTGTGTGTGTGCGTATGGGACAGACTGTGTGTGTGTGTGCGTATGGGACAGACTGTGTGTGTGTGTGTGTGTGTGCGTATGGGACAGACTGTGTGTGTGTGTGTGCGTATGGGACAGACTGTGTGTGTGTGCGTATGGGACAGACTGTGTGTGTGTGTGCGTATGGGACAGACTGTGTGTGTGTGTGTGTGTGTGTGTGTGCGTATGGGACAGACTGTGTGTGTGTGTGCGTATGGGACAGACTGTGTGTGTGTGTGTGTGTGTGTGCGTATGGGACAGACTGTGTGTGTGTGTGTGTGTGTGTGTGCGTATGGGACAGACTGTGTGTGTGTGTGTGTGTGTGTGTGTGCGTATGGGACAGACTGTGTGTGTGTGTGTGTGTGTGGGACAGACTGTGTGTGTGTGTGGGACAGACTGTGTGTGTGTGGGGGGAGGGGGGACAGACTGTGTGTGTGTGCGTGTGGGACAGACTGTGTGTGTGTGGGGGGGGGACAGACTGTGTGTGTGTGCGTATGGGACAGACTGTGTGTGTGTGCGTATGGGACAGACTGTGTGTGTGTGTGTGTGTGTGTGTGTGTGTATGGGACAGACTGTGTGTGTGTGGGGGGGGACAGACTGTGCGTTTGGGGGACAGACTGTGTGTGGGGGGGGGACAGACTGTGTGTGTGTGTGTGGGACAGACTGTGTGTGTGGGACAGACTGTGTGTGTGTGTGTGTGTGTGTGTGTGTGTGTGTGTGTGTGTGTGGGACAGACTGTGTGTGTGTGTGTGTGTGGGACAGACTGTGTGTGTGTGTGTGTGTGTGTGTATGGGACAGACTGTGTGTGTGTGTGTATGGGACAGACTGTGTGTGTGTGTGTGTATGGGACAGACTGTGTGTGTGTGTGTGTGCGTATGGGACAGACTGTGTGTGTGTGTGTGCGTATGGGACAGACTGTGTGTGTGTGTGTGTGTGTGTGTATAGGACAGACTGTGTGTGTGTGGGACAGACTGTGTGTGTGTGTATGGGACAGACTGTGTGTGTGTGGGACAGACTGTGTGTGTGTGTATGGGACAGACTGTGTGTGTGTGTATGGGACAGACTGTGTGTGTGTGTGTGTGTGTGTGTGCGTATGGGACAGACTGTGTGCGTCTGTGATTGTGCTTACGTGACAGACTGTGTGTGTCACAGACTGTGTGCGTGTCTGTGCGTATGTCAGGGCTCGACAAACCCCGGGCGCCAGGGAAATCAGACCTGGCGCCCGTGTATCGCCAGCCCTGCGTGGTGTCCTCGGCAATGGGATCGGTTTTTCTTCTCTTGATTCCAGCAGCGGTGCGCGAGGAAGCAGAGTGAGTGCACTGGCTGCACAGACTTCCTGCTCCGCCCCCTTGCGCGCCGCGTTATAGTTTTGATCACCTGGGAGGATAGCAGGGAAGCTGTTCTGTGCCACCGGGCTGCAACAGAACAACCCCCCCCCCCCCCTCCTCCCAGCATTGAGGTGTAACAGCAGGGAGGGGGGACATTAATAGGTGAACTTTTTTTTTTTCTCTTTAAAAATAACCCAAAACCTGCTGTTTTGTGTGTATATGTGTGTGACTGGATGTGTTTGTGTGTGTGTATATGTGTGTGACTGGATGTGTTTGTGTGTGTGTATATGTGTGTGACTGGATGTGTTTGTGTGTGTATATGTGTGTGACTGGATGTGTTTTGTGTGTATATGTGTGTGACTGGATGTGTTTTGTGTGTATATATGTGTGTGACTGGATGTGTTTTGTGTGTATATATGTGTGTGACTGGATGTGTTTTGTGTGTATATGTGTGTGACTGGATGTGTTTTGTGTGTATATATGTGTGTGACTGGATGTGTTTGTGTGTGTATATATGTGTCTGACTGGATGTGTTTGTGTGTGTATATATGTGTCTGACTGGATGTGTTTGTGTGTGTATATATGTGTGTATATATGTGTGTGACTGGATGTGTTTGTGTGTGACTGGATGTGTTTGTGTGTATGTATGTGTGTGACTGGATGTGTTTGTGTGTATATATGTGTCTGACTGGATGTGTTTGTGTGTATATATGTGTCTGACTGGATGTGTATGTGTGTGACTGGAGGTGTTTGTGTGTGTATATATGTGTGTGACTGGATGTGTTTTGTGTGTATATATGTGTGTGACTGGATGTGTTTGTGTGTGTATATATGTGTCTGACTGGATGTGTTTGTGTGTATATATGTGTGTGACTGGATGTGTATGTGTGTGACTGGAGGTGTTTATGTGTGTGACTGGAGGTGTTTGTGTGTGTGTGTGTGTGTGTGTGTATATATGTGTGTGACTGGATGTGTTTGTGTATGTGTGTGACTGGATGTGTTTGTGTGTATATATGTGTGTGACTGGATGTGTTTGTGTGTATGTGTGTGTGACTGGATGTGTTTGTGTGTATGTGTGTGTGACTGGATGTGTTTGTGTGTGTATATATGTGTGTGACTGGATGTGTTTTATGTGTATATAAGTGTCTGATTAGATGTGCTTTGTGTGTATATATGTGTCTGACTGGATGTGTGTGTGTGTGTGTGTGTGTGTGTGTGTGTGTGTGTGTGTGTGTATATATATATATATATATGAGTGACTGGATGTGTGTGTGTGTGTATGTAGAAAAACAAGGTGTAACAGGTTTCGCACTCAGAAGTGGAGGGTGCACGGAGAGGACTTTCACCCTAGTCCTTCAAATCAGAATAAAGGATGCTTTATTCTGTATGTATATGTGACAGGCTATGTGTCTGTGTGTTTTGTGTTCATGTGCCGATGTCTGTCTGGCTCCTAGATTTTTTAGCTGGTTCCTAAAACTCAGATCAATTTGTCAAGCCCTGGCGTATGACACAGGCTGTGTGTGCGTATGTGACAGGCTGTGTGTGCGTATGTGACAGGCTGTGTGCGCGTATGTGACAGGCTGTGTGCGCGTATGTGACAGGCTGTGTGCGCGTATGTGACAGGCTGTGTGCGCGTATGTGACAGGCTGTGTGCGCGTATGTGACAGACTGTGTGCGTATGTGACACTGTGTGTGTGTGTATGGGACAGACTGTGTGTGTGTGTGTGTGTGTGGGACAGACTGTGTGTGTGTGTGTGTGGGACAGACTGTGTGTGTGTGTGTGTGTGGGACAGACTGTGTGTGTGTGTGTGTGGGACAGACTGTGTGTGTGTGGGACAGACTGTGTGTGTGTGTGTGTGGGACAGACTGTGTGTGTGTGTGTGTATGGGACAGACTGTGTGTGTGTATGGGACAGACTGTGTGTGTGTATGGGACAGACTGTGTGTGTGTATGGGACAGACTGTGTGTGTGTATGGGACAGACTGTGTGTGTGTATGGGACAGACTGTGTGTGTGTGTATGGGACAGACTGTGTGTGTGTGTGTATGGAACAGACTGTGTGTGTATGGGACAGACTGTGTGTGTGTGTGTGTGTGTGTGTATGGGACAAACTGTGGGACAGACTGTGTGTGTGTGTGTGTGTGTGTGTGTGTGTGTGTGTGTGTATGGGACAGACTGTGTGTGTGTATGGGACAGACTGTGTGTGTGTGTATGGAACAGACTGTGTGTGTGTATGGAACAGACTGTGTGTGTGTATGGAACAGACTGTGTGTGTGTGTATGGAACAGACTGTGTGTGTGTATGGGACAGACTGTGTGTGTGTGTATGGGACAGACTGTGTGTGTGTGTATGGGACAGACTGTGTGTGTGTGTATGGGACAGACTGTGTGTGTGTGTGTATGGGACAGACTGTGTGTGTGTGTGTGTGTATGGGACAGACTGTGTGTGTGTGTGTGTGTGTGTGTGTGTGTATGGGACAGACTGTGTGTGTGTGTGTGTGTGTGTGTGGGACAGACTGTGTGTGTGTGTATGGGACAGACTGTGTGTGTGTGTGTGTGTGTATGGGACAGACTGTGTGTGTGTGTGTGTGTGTGTGTATGGGACAGACTGTGTGTGTGTGTGTGTGTGTGTGTATGGGACAGACTGTGTGTGTGTGTGTGTGTATGGGACAGACTGTGTGTGTGTGTGTATGGGACAGACTGTGTGTGTGTATGGGACAGACTGTGAGTGTGTGTGTGTGTGTGTGTGTGTATGGGACAGACTGTGAGTGTGTGTGTGTGTGTGTATGGGACAGACTGTGTGTGTGTGTGTATGGGACAGACTGTGTGTGTGTGTGTGTGTGTGTATGGGACAGACTGTGTGTGTGTGTGTGTGTGTGTGGGACAGACTGTGTGTGTGTGTGTATGGGACAGACTGTGTGTGTGTGTGTGTGTATGGGACAGACTGTGTGTGTGTGTGTGTGTGTGTGTGTGTGTGTATGGGACAGACTGTGTGTGTGTGTGTGTGTGTGTGTGTGTATGGGACAGACTGTGTGTGTGTGTGTATGGGACAGACTGTGTGTGTGTGTGTGTATGGGACAGACTGTGAGTGTGTGTGTGTGTGTGTATGGGACAGACTGTGTGTGTGTGTGTATGGGACAGACTGTGTGTGTGTGTGTGTATGGGACAGACTGTGTGTGTGTGTGTATGGGACAGACTGTGTGTGTGTGTGTGTGTGTGTGTGTATGGGACAGACTGTGTGTGTGTGTGTGTGTGTGGGACAGACTGTGTGTGTGTGTGTATGGGACAGACTGTGTGTGTGTGTGTGTGTGTGTGTATGGGACAGACTGTGTGTGTGTGTGTGTGTGTGTGTATGGGACAGACTGTGTGTGTGTGTGTGTGTGTGTGTGTGTATGGGACAGACTGTGTGTGTGTGTGTATGGGACAGACTGTGTGTGTGTGTGTGTATGGGACAGACTGTGTGTGTGTGTGTGTGTGTGTGTGTATGGGACAGACTGTGTGTGCGTATGGAACAGACTGTGTGTGTGCGTATGGGACAGACTGTGTGTGTGCGTATGAAACAGACTGTGTGTGTGTGTGTGTGCGTATGAAACAGACTGTGTGTGTGCGTATGGAACAGACTGTGTGTGTGTGTGTGTGTGTGTGTGTGTGTGTATGGGACAGACTGTGTGTGTGTATGGGACAGACTGTGTGTGAATGGGACAGACTGTGTGTGTGTGTGTATGGGACAGACTGTGTGTGTGTGTGTATGGGACAGACTGTGTATGGGACAGACTGTGTGTGTGTGTGTATGGGACAGACTGTGTGTGTGTGTGTATGGGACAGACTGTGTGTGTGTGTGTGTGTATGGGACAGACTGTGTGTGTGTGTGTGTATGGGACAGACTGTGTGTGTGTGTGTGTATGGGACAGACTGTGTGTGTGAATGGGACAGACTGTGTGTGTGAATGGGACAGACTGTGTGTGTGAATGGGACAGGCTGTGTGTGCGTGAATGGGACAGGCTGTGTGTGTGCGTGTATGGGACAGACTGTGTGTGTGCGTGTATGGGACAGACTGTGTGTGTGAATGGGACAGACTGTGTGTGTGAATGGGACAGGCTGTGTGTGCGTGAATGGGACAGGCTGTGTGTGTGCGTGTATGGGACAGGCTGTGTGTGTGTGTGTATGGGACAGACTGTGTGTGTGTATGGGACAGACTGTGTGTGTGTATGGGACAGACTGTGTGTGTGTATGGGACAGACTGTGTGTGTGTGTATGGGACAGACTGTGTGTGTGTGTATGGGACAGACTGTGTGTGTGTGTATGGAACAGACTGTGTGTGTGTGTGTATGGGACAGACTGTGTGTGTGTGTGTATGGGACAGACTGTGTGTGTGTGTGTGTGTGTGTGTGTGTGTGTGTATGGAACAGACTGTGTGTGTATGTATGGGACAGACTGTGGGACAGACTGTGTGTGTGTGTATGGGACAGACTGTGTGTGTGTGTATGGGACAGACTGTGTGTGTGTGTATGGGACAGACTGTGTATGGGACAGACTGTGTGTGTGTGTATGGGACAGACTGTGTGTGTGTATGGGACAGACTGTGTGTGTGTATGGAACAGACTGTGTGTGTGTGTATGGAACAGACTGTGTGTGTATGGGACAGACTGTGTGTGTGTATGGGACAGACTGTGTGTGTGTGTGTATGGGACTGTGTGTGTGTGTGTGTGTGTATGGGACAGACTGTGTGTGTGTGTATGGGACAGACTGTGTGTGTGTGTGTGTGTGTGTGTGTGTATGGGACAGACTGTGTGTGTGTGTGTGTATGGGACAGACTGTGTGTGTGTGTGTGTATGGGACAGACTGTGTGTGTGTATGGGACAGACTGTGTGTGTGTGTGTGTGTGTGTGTGTATGGGACAGACTGTGTGTGTGTGTGTGTGTATGTATGGGACAGACTGTGTGTGTGTGTGTGTGTATGGGACAGACTGTGTGTGTATGGGACAGACTGTGTGTGTGTGTATGGGACAGACTGTGTGTGTGTGTATGGGACAGACTGTGTGTGTGTCTGTATGGGACAGACTGTGTGTGTGTGCGTATGGGACAGACTGTGTGTGTGTGCGTATGGGACAGACTGTGTGTGTGTGCGTATGGGACAGACTGTGTGTGTGTGCGTATGGGACAGACTGTGTGTGTGTGCGTATGGGACAGACTGTGTGTGTGTGCGTATGGGACAGACTGTGTGTGTGCACGTATGGGACAGACTGTGTGTGTGTGCACGTATGGGACAGACTGTGTGTGTGCGTATGGAACAGACTGTGTGCGTCTTTGACTGTGCTTGCGTGGCAGACTGTGTGTGTCATAGACTGTGTGCGTGTCTGTGACTGTGTCTGTGACTGTGTGCGTATGTGACAGACTGTGTGTGTATGTGACAGACTGTGTGTGTATGTGACAGACTGTGTGTGCGTATGGGACAGACTGTGTGTGTGTGTGCGTATGGGACAGACTGTGTGTGTGTGTGTGTGTGTGTATGGGATAGACTGTGTGTGTGTGTATGGGACAGACTGTGTGTGTGTGTGTGTGTGTGTATGGGATAGACTGTGTGTGTGTGTATGGGACAGACTGTGTGTGTGTGTGTGTGTGTGTATGGGACAGACTGTGTGTGTATATGGGACAGACTGTGTGTGTGTGTGTGTGTGTGTGTATGGGACAGACTGTGTGTGTATATGGGACAGACTGTGTGTGTATGGGACAGACTGTGTGTGTATGGGACAGACTGTGTGTGTGTGTGTGTGTGTGTGTGTGTGTGTGTGTGTCTGTATGGGACAGACTGTGTGTGTGTGCGTATGGGACAGACTGTGTGTGTGCGTATGGGACAGACTGTGTGTGTGCGTATGAAACAGACTGTGTGTGTGTGTGTGCGCGTATGAAACAGACTGTGTGTGCGCGTATGGAACAGACTGTGTGTGTGTGTGTGTGTGTGTGTGTGTGTATGGGACAGACTGTGTGTGTGTATGGGACAGACTGTGTGTGTGTATGGGACAGACTGTGTGTGTGTGTGTATGGGACAGACTGTGTGTGTGTGTATGGGACAGACTGTGTGTGTGTGTGTGTGTGTGTGTGTGTGTGTGTGTATGGGACAGACTGTGTGTGTGTATGGGACAGACTGTGTGTGTGTATGGGACAGACTGTGTGTGTGTATGGGACAGACTGTGTGTGTGTATGGGACAGACTGTGTGTGCGTGAATGGGACAGGCTGTGTGTGCGTGAATGGGACAGGCTGTGTGTGTGCGTGTATGGGACAGACTGTGTGCGTCATAGACTGTGTCTGTGACTGTGTGCGTATGTGACAGACTGTGTGTGCTTATGGGACAGGCTGTGTGTGCGTATGTGACAGGCTGTGTGTGCGTATGTGACAGGCTGTGTGTGCGTATGTGACAGGCTGTGTGCGCGTATGTGACAGGCTGTGTGCGCGTATGTGACAGGCTGTGTGCGCGTATGTGACAGGCTGTGTGCGCGTATGTGTTAGGCTGTGTGCGCGTATGTGACAGGCTGTGTGCGTATGTGACACTGTGTGTGTGTGTATGGGACAGACTGTGTGTGTGTGTGTGTGTGGGACAGACTGTGTGTGTGTGTGTGTGGGACAGACTGTGTGTGTGTGTATGGGACAGACTGTGTGTGTGTATGGGACAGACTGTGTGTGTGTATGGGACAGACTGTGTGTGTGTGTGTGTGTGTATGGGACAGACTGTGTGTGTGTATGGGACAGACTGTGTGTGTGTATGGGACAGACTGTGTGTGTGTATGGGACAGACTGTGTGTGTGTGTATGGAACAGACTGTGTGTGTGTGTGTATGGGACAGACTGTGTGTGTGTGTGTGTGTGTGTGTGTATGGGACAGACTGTGTGTGTGTGTGTGTGTGTGTGTATGGGACAGACTGTGTGTGTGTGTGTATGGGACAGACTGTGGGACAGACTGTGTGTGTGTGTGTGTGTGTGTGTGTGTGTGTGTGTATGGGACAGACTGTGTGTGTGTGTATGGAACAGACTGTGTGTGTGTATGGGACAGACTGTGTGTGTGTGTATGGGACAGACTGTGTGTGTGTATGGGACAGACTGTGTGTGTGTGTGTGTATGGGACAGACTGTGTGTGTGTGTGTGTGTGTGTGTGTGTGTGTGTGTGTGTGTGTGTGTGGGACAGACTGTGTGTGTGTGTGTATGGGACAGACTGTGTGTGTGTGTGTGTGTGTGTGTGTGTGTGTGTATGGGACAGACTGTGTGTGTGTGTGTGTGTGTGTGTGTGTGTATGGGACAGACTGTGTGTGTGTGTGTGTATGGGACAGACTGTGTGTGTGTGTGTATGGGACAGACTGTGTGTGTGTGTGTGTGTATGTATGGGACAGACTGTGTGTGTGTGTGTATGGGACAGACTGTGTGTGTGTGTGTGTGTGTGTGTATGGGACAGACTGTGTGTGTGTGTGTGTATGTATGGGACAGACTGTGTGTGTGTGTGTATGTATGGGACAGACTGTGTGTGTGTGTGTGTATGGGACAGACTGTGTGTGTGTGTGTGTATGGGACAGACTGTGTGTGTGTGTGTGTATGGGACAGACTGTGTGTGTGTGTGTGTGTGTGTGTGTATGGGACAGACTGTGTGTGTGTGTGTGTGTATGGGACAGACTGTGTGTGTGTGTGTGTGTGTGTGTATGGGACAGACTGTGTGTGTGTGTGTGTGTGTGTGTATGGGACAGACTGTGTGTGTGTGTGTGTGTGTGTGTGTGTGTATGGGACAGACTGTGTGTGCGTATGGGACAGGCTGTGTGCGCGTATGTGACAGGCTGTGTGCGCGTATGTGACAGGCTGTGTGCGCGTATGTGACAGACTGTGTGCGTATGTGACACTGTGTGTGTGTGTGTGGGACAGACTGTGTGTGTGTGTGTGTGGGACAGACTGTGTGTGTGTGTGTGTATGGGACAGACTGTGTGTGTGTGTTTGTATGGGACAGACTGTGTGTGTGTGTGTGTGTGTATGGGACAGACTGTGTGTGTGTGTGTGTGTATGGGACAGACTGTGTGTGTGTGTGTGTGTATGTATGGGACAGACTGTGTGTGTGTGTGTGTGTATGGGACAGACTGTGTGTGTGTGTGTGTGTGTGTGTGTGTGTGTGTGTGTGTATGGGACAGACTGTGTGTGTGTGTGTGTGTGTGTGTATGTATGGGACAGACTGTGTGTGTGTGTATGGGACAGACTGTGTGTGTGTGTGTGTGTGTGTGTGTGTGTGTATGGGACAGACTGTGTGTGTGTGTGTGTGTGTGTATGTATGGGACAGACTGTGTGTGTGTGTGTGTGTGTGTGTATGGGACAGACTGTGTGTGTGTGTGTGTGTGTATGTATGGGACAGACTGTGTGTGTGTGTGTATGTATGGGACAGACTGTGTGTGTGTGTGTGTGTATGGGACAGACTGTGTGTGTGTGTGTATGGGACAGACTGTGTGTGTGTGTGTGTGTGTATGGGACAGACTGTGTGTGTGTGTGTGTGTATGGGACAGACTGTGTGTGTGTGTGTGTGTGTATGGGACAGACTGTGTGTGTGTGTGTGTGTGTATGGGACAGACTGTGTGTGTGTGTGTGTGTGTGTGTGTATGGGACAGACTGTGTGTGCGTATGGGACAGGCTGTGTGCGCGTATGTGACAGGCTGTGTGCGCGTATGTGACAGGCTGTGTGCGCGTATGTGACAGACTGTGTGCGTATGTGACACTGTGTGTGTGTGTGTGGGACAGACTGTGTGTGTGTGTGTGGGACAGACTGTGTGTGTGTGTGTGTATGGGACAGACTGTGTGTGTGTGTTTGTATGGGACAGACTGTGTGTGTGTGTGTGTGTATGGGACAGACTGTGTGTGTGTGTGTGTGTATGGGACAGACTGTGTGTGTGTGTGTGTGTATGTATGGGACAGACTGTGTGTGTGTGTGTGTGTGTGTGTGTGTATGGGACAGACTGTGTGTGTGTGTGTGTGTGTGTGTGTGTGTGTATGGGACAGACTGTGTGTGTGTGTGTGTATGTATGGGACAGACTGTGTGTGTGTGTGTATGGGACAGACTGTGTGTGTGTGTGTGTGTGTGTGTGTGTGTATGGGACAGACTGTGTGTGTGTGTGTATGTATGGGACAGACTGTGTGTGTGTATGGGACAGACTGTTTGTGTGTGTGTGTATGGGACAGACTGTGTGTGTGTGTGTGTGTGTATGGGACAGACTGTGTGTGTGTGTGTGTGTGTATGGGACAGACTGTGTGTGTGTGTGTGTGTGTATGGGACAGACTGTGTGTGTGTGTGTGTGTGTGTGTGTGTGTGTGTATGGGACAGACTGTGTGTGTGTGTGTGTGTGTGTGTATGGGACAGACTGTGTGTGTGTATGGGACAGACTGTGTGTGTGTGTGTGTGTGTGTGTGTGTGTGTATGGGACAGACTGTGTGTGTGTGTATGGGACAGACTGTGTGTGTGTGTGTGTATGGGACAGACTGTGTGTGTGTGTGTATGGGACAGACTGTGTGTGTGTGTATGGAACAGACTGTGTGTGTGTATGGGACAGACTGTGTGTGTGTGTGTGTGTATGGGACAGACTGTGTGTGTGTGTGTGTGTGTGTATGGAACAGACTGTGTGTGTGTGTGTGTGTATGGGACAGACTGTGGGACAGACTGTGTGTGTGTGTGTGTGTGTATGGGACAGACTGTGTGTGTGTATGGGACAGACTGTGTGTGTGTGTGTATGGGACAGACTGTGTGTGTGTGTGTATGGGACAGACTGTGTGTGTGTGTATGGGACAGACTGTGTGTGTGTGTGTGTGTGTGTGTGTGTGTGTGTATGGGACAGACTGTGTGCGTGTCTGTGACTGTGTCTGTGACTGTGTGCGTATGTGACAGACTGTGTGTGTATATGACAGACTGTGTGTATGGGACAGACTGTGTGTGCGTATGGGACAGACTGTGTGTGCGTATGGGACAGACTGTGTGTGCGTATGGGACAGACTGTGTGTGTGTGTGTATGGGATAGACTGTGTGTGTGTGTATGGGACAGACTGTGTGTGTGTGTGTGTGTGTGTATGGGACAGACTGTGTGTGTGTGTGTATGGGACAGACTGTGTGTGTGTGTGTATGGGACAGACTGTGTGTGTGTATGGGACAGACTGTGTGTGTGTATGGGACAGACTGTGTGTGTGTATGGGACAGACTGTGTGTGTGTATGGGACAGACTGTGTGTGTATATGGGACAGACTGTGTGTGTATATGGGACAGACTGTGTGTGTATATGGGACAGACTGTGTGTGTATATGGGACAGACTGTGTGTGTATATGGGACAGACTGTGTGTGTGTGTGTGTGTGTGTGTATGGGACAGACTGTGTGTGTGTGTGTATGGGACAGACTGTGTGTGTGTGTATGGGACAGACTGTGTGTGTGTGTGTGTGTGTGTGTGTGTGGGACAGACTGTGTGTGTGTGTGTGTGTGTGTGTGTGTGGGACAGACTGTGTGTGTGTGTGTGTGTATGGGACAGACTGTGTGTGTATGGGACAGACTGTGTGTGTATGGGACAGACTGTGTGTGTGTGTGTGAAACAGACTGTGTGTGTGTGTGCGTATGAAACAGACTGTGTGTGTGTGCGTATGGAACAGACTGTGTGTGTGTGTGTGTGTGTATGGGACAGACTGTGTGTGTGTATGGGACAGACTGTGTGCGTGTATGGGACAGACTGTGTGCGTGAATGGGACAGACTGTGTGCGTGAATGGGACAGGCTGTGTGTGCGTGAATGGGACAGGCTGTGTGTGTGCGTGTATGGGACAGACTGTGTGTGCACGTATGGGACAGACTGTGTGTGTGTGCGTATGGGACAGACTGTGTGCGTCATAGACTGTGTGCGTGTCTGTGACTGTGTCTGTGACTGTGTGCGTATGTGACAGACTGTGTGTGTATGTGACAGACTGTGTGTGTGTGTATGGGACAGACTGTGTGTGTATATGGGACAGACTGTGTGTGTGTGTGTGTGTGTGTGTGTGTATGGGACAGACTGTGTGTGTGTGTGTATGGGACAGACTGTGTGTGTGTGCGTATGGGACAGACTGTGTGTCCGCGTATGGGACAGACTGTGTGTCCGCGTATGGGCCAGACTGTGTGTCCGCGTATGGGACAGACTGTGTGTGTGTGACTGTGTGCGTCTGTGACTGTTCTTGCGTGACAGACTGTGTGTGTCACAGACTGTGCGTGTCTGTGTGCGTATGTGACAGACTGTGTGCGTATGTGACAGGCTGTGTGCGTATGTGACAGGCTGTGTGTGTGCGTGACAGACTGTGTGTGTGTCACAGACTGTGTGTGCGTGTGACAGACTGTGCATGTGTGACTGTGTATGCGTGTGACAGAGTGTGTGTGACTGTGTGTGTGCGCGTCTGTGGCTATGTGCTTGCATGACAGACTGTGTGTATGTGTGTGACAGACTGTGACTTTGTGTGTGTGCGTGACACTGTGTGTCACAGACTGTGTGCGTCTGTGACTGTGCTTGCGTGACAGACTGTGTGCATGCGTGTCTGTGACAGACTGTGTTTGCGTCTGTGACAGACTGTGTGTTTGCGTCTTTGACAGACTGTGTGTCTTTGTGACACTGTATGTGACGGTGTCTGTGCATGACAGACTGTGTGCGTGCGCGTCTGTGACTATGTGCTTGCATGACAGACTGTGAGTGTGTGCGTGTCTGTGACTGCATGCGTCTGTGACATACTGTGTGCACATGTGTTACAGACTGTGTGACAGACTGTGTTTCACAGACTGTGTGCGTGCGCGTCTGTGACTATGTGCTTGCGTGACACACTGTGTGCGTGACTGTATGTGTGTGACAGACTGCACATGTGTGACAGACTGTGTGTGTGACAGACTGTGTGACTTTGTGTGTGCACATGTGTGACAGACTGTGTGTGTTTGACAGACTGTGTGACATTGTGTGTGCACATGTGTGATAGACTGTGCACATGTGACAGACTGTGTGTGTTTGACAGACTGTGTGACTTTGTGTGTGCACGTGTGTGAGACTGTGTGTGTGTGTGTCACAGACTGTGCGTGCGTGTGTGTGAGACAGTGTTTGTGTGACAGACTGTGTGTGACTTTGTGTTCGTGACACTGTGTGTGTCACACTGTCTGTGTGCTTGCGTGACAGACTGTGTATGCGGGTGTGACAGACTGAGTGTGTGTTTCCTTTATGACTTCAGGTTATTTCGGGGGCTTTTTGGGAAGACCTCGGCTATCACGAATAAGTGTAATAAATAAAAATCCGTAAAAAGATTGACTCTTTTTTTTATTCCGATCATTAGCATCCTACCCAGCCTGTCAGTCTTTCATGGACAGGTGTTTTCAACAGTTCGGTACTCAACACTGCAGCCATAGTGAATGCTTTGGGAGCATGTATATCTTCTCTTATAATACATGTATGCTCAGCAGTACCTTGCTCTCTGACATTTAGTGCATGAAGCAGAATGAAACAGCCTGGTACAAGATCTGTGTCTTGTTTCTTTTTGAATGGCAGTGTGGTTCACTGAATGGCTGGCCATTGAGGCAGATCACAATTATCTTAATGGAAATCTTTGTTTAGTCCTAACAGTTAATTGACCAAAAGTGAAGACTAATCACACGTGCAAAACAGTTTATATCTGTTTGCATCATTTGTCAACCTTCCAAAGCATTAATTTGTATTATTATTGTGTTATACCATTCATTAACGGAAATATGTTTAATAAAAGTATATAAAACCAATGATAAAACGAACATGTGGTATAGTAAAAACATAGGGCAGGGATGTGAAAAAATATGCAGTGACCGAACTTATGGTAAGCAGAGACACAGAAGCAAGACCTTATGGCAGGAGAGGGGTGAAACTGTTTAACTGCTTAGCAATCCACATGTCTGCTTCAGATGGAAACTTTGCAGCTGGTGGTATAGGAGCGACAGAGAATACTTTCTCAGTTCATACATAAAAAGAAAAATATTTTTCATGGCATAAGACAAACTGTTGAACTGATCCGCAAGCACTAAAATTCCAGGTATATGAAAGTAAAAATATATATTTGATATATATACTTGATATTTTAGTACAGGTCCATGGACCATTCAAATTAAAAGGGTTAAACATACAGGTACCTGTGTACTAAAATATCAAGATTTTTTACTTTCATATATCTGTCTGGAATTTGTGTGCTAGCGGATTACTGGTAGTTAAAGCAATATGTGGATGTGGAGATATTCCTCTGTTGAAGCACCGGCAACAGATTGCAAATGGCGAATGGAGCTCATGGAAATCTACATTGAATTGCCAATTAATGAATTAATCTCGTATATCGCAACTTTCTGTTGTTTCTTCATATAAGACGACCTTGAATATAAGACATGGGGCATTTGCTCTGAAAAAAACCTTGTCTTATATTCGAGCAAATATGGTATTGGTATTCAGATGGTTATGAGATCAGGAACACTAAACCTTACTTTTCACTTGTGCTTCTAATATAGAAGCACAAGTGAAATGTTACTTGTTCCCATCGTGAGGATGAGTTCCATAGGAAGCAGGCAGCTGTCTGGTCAGTGACCGGCTCTCACTGCTAGTGCAGAGAGAGAGACCCTCATTTTTGCATTGCATCCTATGCACAGAGAGGGCCCGGTGTAGAAACTCATGGTGTCACCCCCCTGGATTTCCTCCAATACAATGCTAAACAGATTCCTTAGTAATGCCAGTCAAATGGCCTATTAACTATTCCACACACAGGAGCCCCATAACTATGACACACACCAGAGCTCCATAAATTATGCCACACACAAGTGCCCCATAATTATGCCACACATGGGACCGCCATGAGGTGACAATTGTACAATTCTAAAACAATACATATCTATACATACAGACATCTCTCTCTCTCTCTCTCTTTTAGATTTTTTTTTGGGGGGGGGGGCTGCTGCACGGAGGAGGGAAACACAGTCGCAGTGATTTATTTTTTTTTCCGGTGGCCGAATACAGCGGATGCGGCGGCCAGAAGAAGGAAAAAAAAAAATATAAGCAGCGCAATGCGCTGGAGGTGTCACCCAGTGCGAACCGCACCCCCCTCGGGATGCCATTGCTGTAGCCATTGACTACCATAAACTGCAATAAAAAGTTTTGAGATTATTATTATTATTAAACCACTTATTATAAGTGGTATGTGATAACTCAGGTCATGAAATCCAGTGAGAGACCCAGAGGCATTATCCTTGATTTTCATGTGCATCAGACTGAAATTTTGGTAATGTATGTTAAAAGGGGATAGTCATGAGTTTTGCCTTGGGTATTGGAATGCTCTATCCAGTCATGGGAAATGTGGGTTGTCAGTCATAGTTTTGTTTTTCCTTCTTTCTGCTGGTTTTAAGTTTTCAGTGTTATTGTATGGGGTTTTTCTTCTGATTCACCCCCACTACTGTCACAACCTTGCTGTAGGATGCTAGCTTCTTGCGTGATTGCCAAGCCAGACCCACATAAAAGTACTATCTGCTGCTGGGATGGAGGCATGGTGATCCATGACAGAGAAATAACAGGAAATTTGTCCCAGTCCTGGCGGTGTAATCATGACAGCGGCCCTAAAATAAAGTACAGTAGTTTCTTGCTTTTCTTTCTTTACTGTATTAATGGTACAGTACATTTTGCCGCAAAGCATGATGGCAGCTGGTTTTAAGATGCTCACCCCATAAATGAATACGAAGCCATGAGGTAATGTTATAAATAGGACACATCACATCAACTTTGAAATGCATTTGCTTTTAACCAATGCATTTGCTTGCTATTCACCTAATGCAAATGTAATCCCTGTGGGAAATAACCTAAGTCTGGAAGCAATTGTCCCCATTAGAATTAATCATGGTTATGATCTAAATGTTGCCCAGAACACAAGTTAAAATAGGATTGACAAATCTTCCCCCATACCCCCCCCCCCCCCCCAAAAAAAATAAAATCTCACATTTTTATTTATTTAATCTTGCAGGACATGAAGGAATTGAGAATTGAAGTGAACTGGAATGTGTTAAGGTAATGTTCATTGAAATGTATTGATTTGCTAGGAAAATGCCTGATAATTTGTCAAGCTTTGTTGGTGTACTATTTAGTCTGGCATGCAGGAGTGACCGTAATACTTCATTGCAGTGTCATGCATTATTCCAGTTCCAAATGCAAATTTTTTAGTAGTTGATCCTCCTCCGTCTGAGTGCAGAAGCGTTATGGGACCCGGTACACAGTCCACAGTGTAAACAACAAAACTCACAAGATTGCCAGCCAACACCAGTACAGCAGCGGAAAGATGTCCAATAATAATAATCCAAACTGTGTTGAAGTCTGTTAACCATAAAAACATCAGAGAGTAACAAGCAGACTAAATGCTTGACGCGTTTCACATACCGTTCTTACTCATTAGCAGCTTATCGTTCAAAACACACCAAGCTCTTAGCCTGTTTTTTCCTAAGGCTAGCTATGGTAGCTAAGCACTGTATTGTGCGAAACGCATCAGGTGTTTAGCCTGTCTTTCCCTGTGCCACTTTGTTACCCTCTGATGTTTTTATGGTCAACGGACTTAAATATATATAGTATTATTCTAATTGGACATCTCATCTCTGCAGGCCGGTGCAAAATTGGTTTGATTCCCATGTTAAGTCTATGGAGGCACCAGCCTTTTTGAAGAAAGGTGGCAACCCTGTCGGGGAGAGATCTTGAGAGTTTTGCGGTTAGCATGGGTGTTTACTACCATTCAATATTGACACACTATAAAAGTATCTGGTTTGTGTCATAGGAAATCTGGCACTGAAGGTCAAAACTGATAAGTTATCTGTGCATTTTCTTGGCAAGCCTGTTTGGAAATGGGTGTTGAGTCAGACTGATTAGTGTTAAATTAAATATCTGCATATTGTGATATATATGTAATAATATGTACAATATTTTTTAATATGTATAATATGATCTTCAGGAGAAAAAAACAGACTCCAGTGTCCCACATAGGGTTGCCACCCGGCCGGTAAAATACCGGCACAGCCGGTATTTGAGAGGCAGGAGCCGGCGCCGGTAAAACTAAAATACCAGTCATGTTAAGACCGGTATTTTGTTTTGCAGGCACCAGGGAGAGGTGAGCAGCGAGCAGGGCACGATAAATCCCGGGCGCAAGGTTGCCATGGCACCAGGAAATTAGACCTGGTGCCCAGTATTCATCCACATGGTCCCTTTGCTGCTTTTGTTTCTCCAGCACAAGGGGGAAGTCTGTATGAGGAGCACAGACAGAAAGCCCTTGTGCATCGCTCATCACTTTGTCCCCTGGCATCCAGCAGGAGGGATGCTAGGAGTGCACAGAGACCAGGCAGCAACACATTAAGAGAAGAGTCCAGTTTTCTTATTTATTTATTTAATTTTTGCCTCTAAAAGCCTTACTGGTTTGTGTGTGTGTGTGTGTGTGTGTGTGAGAGAGAGAGAGAGAGAGAGAGAGAGAGAGAGAGAATATCACTGAGTGTATGTGTTACTGTGTGCATGCGTGCACTGCTGTCACTGTGTGCATGCGTGCACTGCTGTCACTGTGTGCATGCGTGCGCTGCTGTCACTGTGTGCATGCGTGCGCTGCTGTCACTGTGTGCATGCGTGCGCTGCTGTCACTGTGAAACTGTCACTGTATTGAATTTAACAGCAGATGAATTGTGCTGTCCACGATAGGCTTTTCAATGTCCTGCCTCTTGCAAACCATTAACTTGAATTTAGTATTTGGTTATTGTCTTCTATTTAGGGCAGCTTTAAACACATTTTACATACACTTGAAGGACCGTATGTATCCCTGGCTCCTATAAATAACTAACTATACTGGCTGCAGAAATCTACATATTTGTCAAGCCCTGACCTATACATTATGCTAGAAATAACCTTAAGTTATGTTAGTTGCAAGCATACAAATATAAAAAATAAGGGTTATTTTAATTAAACTTAATTTGTAGCATGTGTAGATATTCTGCAGTGCGAAGGTAAGTGCATGTGATGCAATGCACTGAATACAATGCATGCAGACTGGCTTGTTTTAAAGGGACACTACCACCACAAAAATGAAAGGGTTTTATTTTGCATTGTTGATTTCAGATATGTCTTTTGTTTTTGGTATGTGAGTTTATTTTATGAAATATTTTACTAAACAAGTGTGACTGGGTGCTCCATTTTGTGAAATATAGTGTTTTTTTTGTGTAACCCCTCACTGACTTTACAGCACTAGTATCTCACTTTGGGGCAGGGGACACAGAATGCAGCCTAGAAATCAGAATTCTGATCATAGACTTGCACTGAGCGGGAGGGTAATGTAATTATTACATCACAAGGGGGTGTAGTTATAATCCTGTTTCATCAGGTCAATCTCCACTCTTTGTGTTGAAAGGCAGTTAAAAAAAATGTGTACACAGCCACATAGTCCTGCCCACTATGATATACAGGAGCCAGTGTAAGGAATTTGGTTCTGTCCCTTGTAATACGACTGTCTTGGTTTGACATACTGGATCCAGGAGAGCTATCTCACAGTGAACTGAGACCGACACCAATGCAACTGTGAAACAACTCTGATTTTAATTGTTTAAACAAGCGTATATAAACGAAGATAAAAGCATTAGTTACTACGATATAATTGGTTATTCTAATATGAAGAAAGGCGTGTTTTACAAGAAAATGCACTTAAAACGTAATATGTAAAATAGTGTTACAAAAGTCGTTCTTATGGAAAATTACAGAACATTCAGAGACAATATGTTGATGTTCCAGAAACCTATGTTCTAGCCTTGGAATAGTAAGATAAGACCATTCTCATAACAATTACGCTACTGGCATGATCTGGCCTTCCAGAAGCTGCTGCAGACATCAGCTTCTTTGACACACTGTCGGCTTTTAAACCTCACAGATCCAAATTAATCCTTTCAGCCAGTAAGAGAGCAGGGGTGTATCCCATGACATCATCATGCAGGCTTTGGCCACTGTTGTAAAGTGAGACTTGCTGGAAGATTTTGGACGATGTTGCATTATGGGAAATATACACAAAATGGAGCCAGGAGATAAACACCTAATTTTATTTTTACTTTTATATGCAATTCATTCAAACATAGAAGAAGAAAAAAACAGTGGCAAAGTCTTATATATGTGTTAATGCACAGGTAAGTTACATCTTGTGGAAGTGTCCGTTTAAGTATTTGCAGCCCACTGGTTGGAAAAATTGTTAAAGTTTATTTAAAAGAAGTGTGTGTTCTAGTATGTAGTGCTGCAGATATGGGAACTGAGATAAATTAGCTTACCTGCTCCTTCAAATAAATGCAAGCAAACCACTATATGTTGTATCCTTTATCAAATTTGAATTGAAGGTCCAGTTTAACATTCTGAAACATATTTGAAAACGTGTTCATGTGTGATTTGTCTTACAGATTAATTGCAATTGTTGAAAAATGTAAAAAAGAACGTTTTCTCTCTTTTTTTTTTTTGTAGATTTCATAGATCCTGACTTGTCAACACGCATGGAGACTCATTTGGGTTCATATACCATTTCATATTAAAAAGAAAAAGCTTTATATAACCCAAAATGGGGAATCGACTACCTTCTGCTGCTACCATGGTTCGATTCTGTCACAAATTGAACAGAGTCAAGACATTAGACGATGACTTGATGGAAACATCCCTCAAAAGATGTCTTTCTACAGTTGACCTTACTCTCTTAGGTGTGGGTGGAATGGTAGGCTCTGGTCTCTATGTACTGACTGGCACTGTTGCTAAAGAAATAGCAGGCCCAGCTGTTGTCATATCATTCCTTATCGCTGGCATTGCCTCGCTGCTTGCTGCTCTATGTTATGCAGAATTTGGTGCAAGAGTGCCAAAGACAGGATCCGCTTACATGTTCACATATGTTTCCGTTGGGGAGATATGGGCCTTTCTGATTGGCTGGAATGTCATCCTTGAATATATGATTGGTGGAGCTGCTGTGGCAAGAGCCTGGAGTGGCTATCTGGACTCCATGTTTGACCACAAAATCAAAAATTATACTGAAACCCATATTGGAACTTGGGACGTGCCATTCCTGGCACATTATCCTGATTTCTTGGCTACTGGAATCTTGCTGGTTGCCACAGCATTTATATCTTTTGGGGCCAGGGTGTCATCATGGCTTAATCACATTTTTGCTGCCATCAGTATGGGGATCATCATATTCATTTTAATTTTTGGATTCATCCTTGCAGAGCCTAAGAACTGGGGTCCTGAAAATGGCGGCTTTGCTCCATTTGGATTCTCTGGCATTATGTCAGGTACTGCCACATGCTTTTATGCCTTTGTTGGCTTTGATGTTATTGCTGCTTCAAGTGAAGAGGCAAAGAACCCTCAAAAAGCTATTCCCATTGCCACAGCTGTCTCTCTTGGTCTTGCAACTGGTGCCTACATCTTGGTCTCTACAGTATTAACATTAATGGTACCTTGGAAATCCCTGATACCAGACTCTGCCCTATCCGATGCATTTTACAGGAGAGGCTATTCATGGGCGGGATTTGTTGTAGCTGCTGGTTCCATCTGTGGTAAGTTGAAGCATTATTAATAGGATTGTGTGCAATGTGTTTTGCTGTTATGCTGGTGGTACAACTGTCTATGGTTGTCTATGTATATGTGTACATTTATAGGTGCACTTCCCTGATGTATTAATTATACTATTTCATACAGTCTGTTATTATGAAATACAATTTTATTCATTATAAATTACTTGCATTTTAGATCTATGTACCTCATGCAGTCCTGTCAAGAAAAGTAATTCAGATCTTGTCTGACTATTTGCTGTAAACAATAATTTTGTCAAAATGATTTATCATGGTGATACAAAGAAATGCACTCACATTTTTTTGCAGAATCCTACTTAAGGTGAGAGTTGGTACCCTGTTAGCCGTAGAAACACGGGAGACAAGTACAGTCATATTGGTAGCTTTATGAGTAGATTTAGAGTGCAAGAATTCAAGAATCCTACATGGTGCAAACTGTCACCCAGGTCTGATCTTGTGTTTTTTATCATGCCATAATATTTTGTTGGATAGCACATCTCATTTCATTCTATTATTATTATTATTATTATTATTTTGAGTGTTCATTGTTATTTTGTACATGTTCTTATCGTAATTAGCAAAAACTTTTTTTATTATTTCTTTATAGCTATGAATACTGTTCTTCTGAGTAATCTATTCTCCCTTCCAAGGATTGTGTATGCAATGGCTGAAGATGGGTTATTCTTTCAGTTTTTTGCCAAAGTAAATCCAACCACAAAAGTACCTGTCATTGGAATCATAGTATTTGGTATTTTGATGGGTTTGTTAGCACTCATCTTTGACTTAGAAGCTCTAGTGCAGTTCCTATCTATCGGTACACTCTTGGCCTACACCTTTGTGGCAGCAAGCATCATTGTGTTAAGATTTCAGCAAGACAAAATCGAGCAGTCACCACCATTGGACCATGAACCAAGTCCTCAACACCTTGAGCCTAGTATCTGTAATGAAAGGGTTATTGGAGATGAAATGAAGGAATATGAATCGTTCTCTGATAAACTCCAGCTAGTGGAGACACAGAAAAAGGCTAAAGAACGAAGAGAAACTGGACATCTGAAAGCCACTTTTGAGCCATATTTAAAGTTCTTGAGTGATTTTTATCCTGGAGAAGTGGTCACCATAGCAGTGGTGACTCTTATGGTCTTCGCCATATGCTTGTGTTCTGTTCTGGCATTTGGAAGTACACATTTGCATCTACCCACGTGGAGCTTCTATTTACTAATAGTTATTTTTGCAATTGGATTTTTAATCAGTCTGTTTTTGATTTGGGTCCATGAACAACAAACCAAAACCACCACGTTTCAGGTAAATAATTTTTTTTTTTTTCATATATCCTAAACGTGTGCCTTTGAATGAAGGGCAAACAACTTATTCAATTGAAGCACATATGTCAAAGTCTATTGGTTTTGATTTTATTCTGACATAATTATATGTGTGTGTATATTTAGATATCATGGTACAGTTTTCTTTCACAATATTTTAGTAGTTTTGAAATAAATTTTCCTATTCAAAATGGACAAATGCCTGCAACTACAGTGCCTTGGTAATAATGCAGTTTTTACAATATCATATAATAACAATCTCGATTGTTTTTTGGGGGGGGGTTTCTGCATAGAAACTACAACTCCCATGATTCCATCCATGTTTTTTAGAATGGCAGATAATTATGGGAGTTGCAGTTTAGAAACAGTGGCTTGGTCATCTGGGTTCTAGTGGATGCTTCCAAGTTTTTTCTTGACTTTAGCTGTCCCCAGGATAAGTCTATAGTATTGTATTTAAAATAGAATAATGTTGGCAATATATAACAAAAGCCTTATTGGATTACCACCCTTCATTGTAGGAGTTATACATATTACCACTGTCAATATCCTACAGTATTTAGAAAAAATAATTAATGATGGGTTGGTTTTGTTCTTTGATGACAATGTTTGTGAAGCCCTGGAAAGGATGCTGTATTATTTACTAAAAAGGCAATCCTCTGTTACCATTTAGGAAATTACAATGTACTGTATAGATAATTTCTGTTTAAACTATGTAGAAAACCCCCCACATTTTTCTCTAACAGTGTATATAATTTTTATTCTTTACATTCTCTTCATTAACAGTTTAGAGACTCCTTAACACATGTTCTGTTTTAATACACAGGTCCCGTTGGTCCCACTGATTCCTGCTTTGAGTATACTTTTGAATGTATATCTCATGCTTAAACTGAATTACATGACATGGGTGCGATTTGCTGTCTGGCTTGTTCTTGGTAAATACTTTCCCTTCATATATTTTATGGTTTAAAGGGATTGGTATGATCATTCACTATGGTCATCATTCACTATGTACTGGATGTTGTTTACCGATATTAGAGAAAAACCTACAATTATGTAGTAGATTAATTAATTTTACATTTACTAGATCCTCTGTTTTTCCTACTTTTTTACCACTCTCTTCCTGTGTTAACTGGATTTAGCATGTAGCTGGACAACCATAAAAAAACGTTGTACAAACCATAAGAGCAGCACTATTTGTAGAAACTACCTTTTGACAGTTCTTTGTTTCTTAGATTTTTATTATTATTTGGGATGTTGCAGTTTTGATACTCAGGATCATTAAGAGTTACTAACCTGATATTTAAGTAACTGACACATATTTAGGATATAAATTCACATTTTAATGAATTCGTACATATGAATAATTATTGATCTTTAGCAGGCAACAAGGTAGGCCATATTCAATATATAAGTGGTCCTTTAATCACCTTGTAACTGTTGATCATGGCTCACTAATCCTTATATGAGCCAGATATTTTCCCAAATAGTACAGACAGACAAATTAATTTGAGCCAATGACATTTTTGTGCTGATGCAGTGATCTCTATCTTTTTATGAGCAAACAAGGATCTTGTTTATTACCACTAGTATATTCCGGAGATATAAAGCCTTGAGAATGTAAACACTGAGCTTACTATGTTTGGCTGTTTTTAAAACCATGGTGACATAATTGTTCTCATCTCAACTGCACATTTTCTTATTTTGTTTCAATAGGTCTCCTGGTATATTTTGGTTATGGCATCTGGCACAGCAAAGAGAACTTGCATGAACCAAAGAATCATGGAGTTACGGCACGTTATGTGGTATTTCCAAGCAGTAGTCTAGAAGAAACCGTGCAGCATATTCAACCAAATCCACAGGATGCCATGGGCAGAGCTGAGATCACAGATGACGAAAACCGAAAGAGATGATGCTTGAAAAAATAATATCTATACAGTCCAAGACTCTTAGGTTTATCTGGATCACAAGGAATTTTCTGCCTGCACTGAGAAATTAGAAAACAAATTCCCTGTATTTATTTTTAACAGTAACTAGGTTTGTTAACTGTCCCTTCAACCCAGGAAGTAGAACTTTGCAAACATTTATCTACAGAATGTGACTTGCTGGGCAACCAGTGCTGGTTCCAAAATGTAATGGTTTCTGAAGCATACTTTTCAGTGCCGAAGGATTGAGCAAGACCGAGGTTTGTAAAGAGTTGCTCAATGCTCTTGCACTGAAAGATTTTCTTGAAATATAATTATTATTATTAAATATTTTATATTTTCCTTTAATATATTACATGTGGTGTCCTGAAGATTACGTGGCTTACTTTTCATATCTCTGTACAGATGACACAAGATTGATTTCTTGATCACACATATTTTATTACAGTTTATTTATACAACAGCAGCAGCAAGAGATAAGACCTGCAAAAAGTGGTAAAATGTTCTACAACAGATGGTAGGGGAAGACCCTACTTGCCAAGGTGTCTAATATGGTGCATTAAATATAGAAGTATTAGTAAGAGGTGTTTCTTTTTTTATTCTGTTTATGGTAGTTGCCACTTTACAGCAACATTTTTATTTATTTATGTAATACTCTTCTGACATAATTCAGATTTTTTTTTTCTTACCCTTGCTTTGATTAGCTATGGCAGCACACGCCAGTCTCCTTACCTGATCTTTATAGATACATGTCAAGTATACATAGGAGAAAAGGACAGCATTTTTTATTTTTTACCCCAGCTTTCTAAAAGGTAACATTGTTAAAAAATACAATTAGTTGCCCTTTAAGATATTGTTATACACAGTGGAGGTTGTACTAGTGTCAGACAGGATTTAAAGGGGTAGTTAAAATATGTATTATTAAGGCAGATTCTAAGGTCATCTGTAGATGCACAACTCAGGTCTTTTGCTCACCCAGGGGCCTACTGATGATGATGATGATGATGATGATGCTTCTGCAGTTTTTTTAGGGGGCATGTCCAACAGGGGAGGGGTGGGCAATGTGACAAAAATGTTAGACACGCTGCATCTGTCACATTCCTGTGTAAGAATGAGGGATGAGATCAGTGAATGAGTTGTAGAGCATCTCTATTGTGCAGGGTTCAGGATGGAATCTTTGTGGGCAACTATTCATGTAGATGGTATGGAACATCTGACATATGATGGGAAATATTAATCAAATAATTTCCATAGAGATTATTTGTTGATTCTTTCATATTGCTTTTTAATTCAGTACAAACTGTAAACAAATGTAATTGATTTTCCCATGACTGCATCTTGAGTAAATTAGTCTGACTTCAAGTTGGTTCACCATTCAAAAACAAACAAACAAACTTTAGTGGTTCCATTCTGCCTGGTATCCTTATATGTAGGTAAAAAATACACGGCATCTGAAATCTATTCTTTCATTTGGACTGGTTACTGCATTTCTCCAGGCACAGCATCAAAGCTTCTTTGTTTCATTATGTATCAAAAGGAAAAAAACATACAGATGAGAAAATTTGGTTACTAGCACGAGTATCAAGGAAAATATATAGGGATATGACTTTTATTGACTTGCGCAGTTCTTTACAAGTTTCTTCCAATGGAGAAGTGTGTACTGTGCCCTCATGGTCGATTTTGGTAGGAACAGAATACCTTTTGTGACCGTGTTAACCCTACTCAAATACATAGCTCTGGTCAGTGGTGATGGTGGAGAGGGGGTGTGCAGCGATATTTCTGGGACTTACTTAGTGTTCGTCAAATCACCTCTGTTTAGTTCTTTTTTTTTTTTTTAGTCCCTCCACATGCTCTCCCCTTGTGTTCCAAAGCATCAGTCTTATACTATTCATTTTAATTTTCCATTTGTTGCCCATTTTGTTATCTCTCCTTTTGTGTGTTACGAGATTGACCTATAATACTTTTTTTTGAGATGACCTAGTTTTGTTAAGTTCTTATTACTTTGACCGATATAGTTTTATATTTTCTGATGTATGTAAGTTTGTTGGTTGTAGCAATCTATCTTACAAATAACAGTGCCTTATTAAGCATTTTAATATTTAAAAAAACCATCAACCATGCATGCATAAATCTGAGTATTTAGTATATGTTCCTATTCAATAATCATCCATGTTTAGCAGCTAATTCTGGATGCAGTTTAAGGAATCCAAAGTGTAATTTGCATCACCCCAACTGGCAGGCACTTGAGTGGGAGTTAATGTACACCTAACTCATTACTTCCCTGCCAGGTCATGTTATCCATTTAAACACCACATTAGTTGGAAAGTCAATGTGGTCATGTGCTCAAACTTTTCTATTAAAATATAAATATCTAGTTATGGTTTAAAATTACTTCCAGCTATTCCTCATTTTTGGGTTTTGGACCCTAATTATCTTGTAACAAATTTCTCTTTTTGTAATTTTGTAAAGAAAATGTTAGCCAAAGTTTAGCTGAGAGCTGTGTTAAACAGCAGCAGATTCTGTAACATATACACCTTTCCGAATTTGGTTTTACAGCAGATACATTTTGTTACATATTTCATTGAAGGGTTATATTCTGATACTAAGTTCTAAAAGTGAAGCAATCACTGTGGAAACCAATTTAGCCATAATCCAAAATTTGTTAGTCAATAAGTTTGAAGCAGCAAAATGATTTCAGATAAAAGAAAATATAATGTGGTCACACTCTGAAACGTGATTCCTTGGAGTATCACATACTGTTTTGTTGATTTAATTACTTTTGGAAACTCTTTCTAGACACTACATCTTTTGTAGGTGGGATCACTGTGTTAGACTATGGAACGTATATGGTCTACTCAATAAAGAGGATATTGGAATTTCAAACTACTTTACCACAGAGACATAGCACTCACGTCTGTGGCATACCCTAAAAACTCAGACAAAAAGAAACCAAACAAACAGAACTTTGAACATGTAATGGGAATTTCCGACTTAAAGGAATGCTACCACTTGCATACGATGAAATTAGATTACCTGTACATTTAAAACAAACTCATATATGACATATGCCAGACACTTTATTTTAAAAATGGCGGTGCCCAGTCACACTTTAGTTTAGTAAAATATTTCATAAAATGAACACATAATAAAAAACATATCTGAAATCAATGCAAACAAAAAAAAAATCCTTTTCATTTTTTGGTGGGAGTGTCCCTTAAGGCCAAGGTAGCTAAGTTCCCGTCTCATTTCCCTTCAAGTCTCCACTTTAATGAGTAGACCCTTTTGTTTTCTTTTTGAGGTGCTTAAGACCCATTTGAGATGCTCCCAAATGGTTATCATACTTTAGGTCAGACTATTAATCCTTGTGTGTTCTTGGTGAGTATTTATTACATTTCTTTTTGCTAATGTAAAGGGCACTAAGCAGTGATTAAATCGTACAGTTTTGATGTAGTAAAAGAAGCTGCAGTGAGCACTGTATCCATCTTGGCCCCTACAAATGCAAAGGATTGTAATAATGTGACTTGTGTTGGGGGCACAAAGATCACAGTTTGCCAAGGACACCTGAAGCCAAATGAAAACGTTTTTGTTGAATAATTGACATCAGAGGTCTTAGTTGCTTCAGTATAAGTATTAGTAAGAGGTTTATTCACTAGTATATACCTGTTCAGTTCACTGAGATCTAAAAGTGCTGTTTTTCCAATTCTCTGATCTCACTATCCAGACTATTTTTGTGTTTTTATTTTTTTGACGTACACATCCTAGGCTTGTCTGACCAGTCACCTGTGTTTAGAGTCATGCAGATGACTATTGTGACATAATTGTTACAAGAATAAAAACCAGTCCAAGTAATCATTTCTCATTCAGTTTTACAAAAAAAAGTAAACGTAAAATTTAACTTAAAATTTAACGTAATTAATTGTCTTAATACAACGCTCAACGTTGATTTATAGTGAGAGATCCATAATGGCAAAGATACATGCAAAGGAATAAAACACTCTATGAAGAAAAATATTTCCTATTTCTAGTGATTCCCTTTCTCACTCCTGGCCAGAAAAGATAACCTAGAAGTCATATTAAGATATCCAACGGATTTAACAACTTTCCTTCAAACTAGATCCACCAGAAATACAAAAACCAGGCTGGGTATCGCAGCCATCAATGACTATGCAAGAAAAAGATCCTATGAGAGAATGGTCTACGATACCCCAATGCTCGACTGGGAGAAGGTTAGCTCCTCTGCCGGACAAGAAAACCTTTAAGACATCCTAAGCAACATTACATGAAGAAATACTAGCAATGAAATTGAGAAAGTTACTCTGCACAGAACATTAATCATAATGGATTGTGAAAATATATCTTTACTAGACAGATTAGCTATTTAGACTTATACTACTCGTCTATGTGTAGCCCAGTTAGACAATGGGACAGGCCCTCTCCAACATAACTGAGCTATGTCTATAAATGACTTTTGTTTTTAGGAGGGATTAAGTGTATGTGTCATTAAATGCTTAGTTCTCTTTTGCAGCTTATTTCAGGCTAAAGAACTGGGATTGTTGTTTATCTCGGTGCAGTGGGTTTCACTGGAAATAAATTTGTATAAAGGTTCTGATGAATGCATAATTACTGGGGACCGGCCACCCTCCACCATAAATCTAAATGTTTCTTCTCTGTTTTATGATGTCTGTTATATGCCTATTTGTTTTTTTGTGGATTTTTATATGGTACACTGAGAACTACTGTTGTTTTTTTGTTTTTCTTGTGCGTAATTGCACTGCCTCTCATCTCACTATTCTTGAAGCACAAGGTACACATTAGAATTTAGAGACATCACATATCTAAATACAAAATAAAGCAACAATATATCCCCCACAGGGCTTCATGTTTAAATCATATTGTGTGAAAAGCCTGGCTTCTCCTCAGAAGCCATCTAGCATATTTTTTGACTTAAATTACTACAAAACTCAGCTAGCATTTCTTCGGGAGACACACTTTAAGAAAGGCCATAAACCAAAATGTCAGAATTTTTTTTCCCCACAGGCTCCTGTGATACTAGATCTAAAGGGGTTGCTATTATGATCACTAGATCTATCACTTTCATTCTCTCTGACACCTGGAATGACACTGACGGGAGACTATTGTTTATTAAAGGTTCAATTGGAAATGAACCCTCGCACACTGCTACTGACTGAACACAAACCACGTTTTCCAAAAGGGTTATAGTGCTTGGGGAATACTGCTCTAATAGATCATCCTGTGTAACCCACAATAAAATTAACAAATTAAAAAAGGCCTACATACCATGCAACTGGCAGACACATGGCGCCTTCAGCATTACTAAGAGAAGGATTATTCATATTTCTCCCCAATAAACAACAAATATTCCTGCATAGACTATTTCTTTCTGTCCCATCAACACCTACATCTACTTCATAATTCATCCATAGGGCTTACAACATGGAGCAGTCATGCTCCTATTCATATTTCCCTTACTCTCCCATATTCTAATAAAATGTATTGTTCCTGTAGATTGAGTGAGAAGCTACTTATTGACCCAGCATACATAGAATGGCTAAAGGTTCATTTATTAAATTATTTTGTGGAAAATACTGAATCGGTATCATTTAATGTGACCTTATGGGAAACCCACAAGAGCATAATACGAGGGCACCTCATCCAGCCTAGTTCTAGGGTAAAAAAAGAAAACCCAGCAGCTATAGTAGCACTGCTTCAAGAGATAGCAGAACTAGAGTGCTCCCACAATTAAAACTGTAAAATCAGGAAAAAGCCCAGTCCTAGAAGGGCTGACTATTAAATACTTCTGTACATTTAGAGAAATCCGAAATTGGTATAACCCAGTAAATGAGATTATAAATTATACAATTCTTGTACTGTTTCACATGTGGCATTGAATTACACTAAGGACTTTCTGTAAGTGGAATGTTGGATCATGTGATGTCAGATCAGGCTAACCAAGAGACGTTTTATTTGTATTTCTAGTGCTCATCGCAATCAAACTTGTGTTTCTGGATCACTTTCTTACTGTATTTTAACATTGTTCTTGCAATAGGGTTCCAAATGCATTCTTTTTTTCGAGCAATTGTATTATTATTATTTTGCCCAACTGTTTTTCTTCAGAGTGATGTATTTCAAGTTACAAAAATTGTGATTAAATGTTGAAAAATGTAACGTCTCAGGTTTTTTTTCCTTTCTTTCTAATTGTGTGGATTTAAATGGCAAACTCCCATTTAAATGTAATTTGATTTTCCAAGGCTGATCAAAATGTACAACAATGCACTTTGTTTAAAGGTTTAACCCCTTAGTGACAGTTCTGTGCTGCATTTGATGTGCCTTGATGTCCAGAATGCCATTAGTTTTGTCATACATTTGCTTAACTGTGATTTCTTTCTTCGTGCTCAGTAAAAGGACAAATGAGGCTTTCTTTTGATACATTTATTTCATCATATGATATATGATGAAAATATACCAAAAAAAAATAATCGCTCTCTCTGCTGGGCACGCCGTATTGGAGGAGAATTCTTCACTGCAATACAGTGCCCGGGGTGGGTGGGTGGGAGAGAAGGGTGTTGCATGATGCCTTAATCAAGGCATCATTGCAACACCTTTAACACATAGGCAGTCAAAGCTGATCAGTGCCTACGTGAGTTTAAACGCATATGATCACATCCGAAGTGATAGTACGCGAGCGAGGAGGGGTGGGCAGTGTCAAAGGCACTCTTGGAGGCTGCTTCGGATCCGAAGCAGCCACTGAGATTAGCTGCCAGCATGTAGCAGCACAATACTGCACTTAAACTCGGGATGTATATATACATCCTCATGGTCCTCAAGGACCATGATTTTCAGGACTTATATATACGTCCATGTGGGTTAAGGGGTTAACCAAGAATAAATGTATGAAGTTCAAGAAAGGGGGGAATTAAATATGAAGACAATATGTACAACATCGTTTAACAGACCTTTTAGAAAATGAAAAAAGGCATATCTTTGTTTAACTGTCCAAAAACAATTTTTCTTTCTGAAGAACAAATCGATTTAAAAAATATGTCCCTTACTACAGAATTTCCTGATCCCTAGTGACCTGCAAATGTTTCATTATTTACATCTTCAGTTCAGAAGCATCTTTGCATCTAAAACAATGGGATCTATTTACTAGAGTTCAAGAATAATATGAGGGGGTCAACTTTCACTTTAAAGGTTGACCTCCCAAGTCGACCTTGCACTATTCACTATTCACAATAGAAAACTCGACCTCCCTCTCCCTGCCAGTCCATGTCCAACTTTCACCTTCAGTGAAAAGCAATACAAGTTGCTATTCACTAAAATCAGAACTGAGTTTGAATTGGGAGGCAAGTTGGACTTTGCCATTCAAAACCCCTGTCGCAACTTCCCTCCATTAAGGAGTAGAGTTGCCACCTGGCCCGTACTGTGGAGATGGTACTGGTATAACAAAAAGACCGCCCAAGCAATAGCCGGTATTTTCTTGCTGCTGGGGAGCCTATTTAATAAATGTGCCAGTGGTGAGGCGGTGTCATAGGAGGATGTGCATCATGCAGTCTTCCCCAGTGAGGAGGGTGGAGGAGAGCTTAATACACATCTCCAGAAGTGGAAGACTGAACAATGCACATCCGCTGATGATAGCTTCCCAGCAGCTCCCAGGAAGAACACATAAAGAAATAAAAGCACATGGTTTGTTTTTAATATTTATTGCTGGCTCAGAGTTTTTATTAATATACCGTATATACCCACCCTCATGGAACTTAAAGGGTGTTTTTTTTAACAGGATATTGGCAATAATTATGAATTGTCCCCCCAATTCATAATTAGAGTTTATTTTATTTTATTTATTTATTACATTATGCAGGTGACTTGGGGTGGCATTTGAATAAGGGGGGATTTTTTTTATGTTGCCCTAGGGCCTTGGGCATGCCCACAAGCAGGGATGGGGATATATAATTCATTGGGGAGGTGACTATTTTCCAGTTTTATTCCAAGGGCCGAGGGCAAGCCCCCGGAATATTACTATACAGTGCATGTTGAATTTAAGCCATTAATCAGGCTCCAAGCCAAGGTAATATTAGCCAGGGCCTGGGAACCATTAAGCAGGCTTGCTAATTATGACTGGAGTCCAGGGCTACTCTCCCTGGCTCCCCATATTTATTATCGTGCGAGATGCATCGGCAGCTCCTGGCACCATTCTGCTTGAGGTTTGAAGCAGTACGAGAAGCACACACAACAAAATTCTGGTGGGGGTAATGGTGATAAAAAAAAACATCAACTTAAAAATCAAGTAGCAGAGGTAAAATTCTTGCTGCAGCCATGGGCATCCTCAGATATTTTTTCAGGGGGGGGGGGGGACATACTTTTACCATCATCCATGCTGCGCCACGCCTCTTTTTGACAATGTCATCAAGTGGAGGAGCTTAGTCATTATCAGTGCAGCTTGCAAACGGTTGATAAACCGTGATACCACAGCATCACTTTGCTAATTAAAACAAGCCACTGTCAGGTACCAATTAACATGCCACAGTCACTTTTCCATTAAAATATGCCCCCGTTTGGCCATTAAATCAGGGCTTGACAAAGTTAACTGACTTTTAAGAGCCAGCTAAAAAATCTAGGAGCCAGATAACAGCACATACACACAATCACATGCAGTCACATATACACACACAGATACTTACCCATTAGTATGCCAGTATTATTTTGTAATTAATATGCCAGTGTTATTTTATTAAGTCACAGATAATTTGCCCAATAATATGCCAGTGTTATTTTGCCCAATAATATGACAGTATTTTTTGCCATTAATAAGCCACAGATAATTTGCCCAGTAATATGCCAGTGTTATTTTGCCCAATAATATGCCAGTATTATTTAGCCAATTAAAATGCCAATATGATTTAGCCATTCAATATGCCAGGATTTTGCCATTCAATATGCCAGGATTTAGCCACTCAGTATGCCAATATTTAGCCACTCAATATGCCAATATTTAGCCATTCAATATGCCAGGATTTTGCCACTCAGTATGCCAGGATTTTGCCACTCAATATGCCAGGATTTTGTCACTCAAAATTCCAGGATTTAGCCACTCAATATACCAGGATTTTGCCACTCAATATACCAGGATTTTGCAACTCAATAAGCCAGGATTTAGCCATTCAATATGCCAGGATTTTGCTTGTTATATTCCCCCCTTTCCCAGCACTTCTGCTCTGTCTCCGGTCATCTCCTCCGTCTCCGGTCATCTCCTCCGGGCAGTCTTCCCTTGTGCACAGAGGAGGGAAACACAGACACCGGATGTGACGTAACGTCACATCCGGTGTTAATGGTTTTTTTTTTTACTTTCTTTTTTTCAGCAACATTAACAACATTATCCATATTAATTTTCAATCATATGATACGGGTTCCCAATTATACTTTATCTTGTCACTTAGTCATGTGAAAAGATTGAAAAGCTTATAATATGAGAAAACCTTTGTGTTCTATTAAAAAAAAAATTGTGGATTTTTTTTTTCTTTCTGTATAATATAGATGTTTACTTTGACTCTCTCAACTCCTATGTTTAATACTTAATTATAAAATTTAATATTTATATTAATATACTAGTAGACCAAATGGCACCAAGAAAAGGGGATGGGACACTTCATCGCGGCTGCATCAGCTTCACCGCTGTCTCTGCACCACAAGACAGCTCATCGCTGGAGATTTCATCGCGGGACATTTCATCGCTAAAGCTAAGTTTATTTCAGTATTTCAGCTATTTTAGTTTATTTTAGTAAGGGTGGTTAGAATAAGGGTTTAGGGGGTTAGAATTAGGGTTTAGGGTTCAGGGTTAATTTTAGTATTAGGGTTTAGGGGGTTAATTTTAGTTTTAGGGTTCGGGGTTAGTATTAGGGTTTAGGGGGTTAATTTTAGTATTAGGGTTTGGGGGTTAGTATTAGGGTTTAGGGTGTTAGTATTAGGGGTCGGGGGTTAGTATTAGGGTTCGGGGGTTAATTTTAGTATTGGGTTTTATGGGTTAATTTTAGTATTGGGGTTTTGGGGTTAATTTTAGTATTGGGCTTTGGGGGGGAATCATTTATTAGGGGGGGGGGGGTATTTTCTTTTTACTTTTACATTTGTAAGAGCTGACAGTCCGCGATGAAACGGCCGCGTTATTCTTCATTGCTGACAGTTCTAACTGCCGCGCTGAACTGTCAGCGATGAAGATGCGGCGAAGAAGAGTCCTAGACCCCCAAGAAAACGGGTTACCTTAACAAACTGTACCCCAAGGTTGAGCCCTGAGGTCGGTATAGGCACCGCAGGTTATATATCCACTCTCAGGAGAAGTCGTACATATGGATAGGTCAAAAGTCTAGCCATTATAGACGGGTCAAAATTAGGAGTAGGACTTTGTCCACATGCGAAAGAGCAGCAAGTATCACTTACACAGGGATCCAAAGTGAATGCAAACTGGAGGAAATGTGAACCGAGATTTGAGGCTGATAATGTATATTTTAGAAATGCACACTATCTGTATGCCATTATGATCAACAAATTTTTTTGGGCAAAGATGGAACTGACAAGTTATTTGGGGCAAAGCAGGGATTAGAAAGCTGTTTGGGGCAAAGCTGGTACTGACAAATTGGGTGGCATGGGCAAGTTGTTTTGGGTCAAAGGAGGCACTCACAAGTTATTGGGGCAAAGCTGGGACTGGCCAGCTGTTTGGGGCAAAGCTGCCACTGACGAACTGGGTGGCATGGGAAAACTGTTTTGGGGTATAGTTGGAACTGACAAGTTATTTGGAGGCAAAGCTGGCATTAACAAGTGATGTGGGAGCAAAGTTGGCACTGTGGAAAGTGAGGGTGTATGGTACTGGTGATGATGTGTTGAGGAGTAAGGGGGCTGGGGAAATGTTCACATTGGTTTCTAATTATGCTCCTAGTAGTTCAGTAACATTTTGCCTTCCCCAAAAAACTGAAGTAATAATTGCATAAATCTAGGGAAATGATATACTCATCTGTGGCCTACATGTGTTTTACTTTTTATTAAAACTAACTCCACCACGCCATTCTTGTATGCAGGCTTTTCCACTGCTGATGTGTTAAATCTAAAGGGCTGCAAGTAAAGGGCTGCAAGTTTCAGATCATTTATTGAGAAAATAAACTTAACAGTTATAAAATACACTGCCTCAAGAATAGCGTATATCTTGCTGTCTGCATTGTCTGTATTTGTAGGAAATCATCCGTAGATACACAGAGCAGACTTCCCTCCCCTCCTGTTCTTCACACAATCTACACAGATGGATGATACCATGGTAACAACTCGTGCCAGGGAATTACAAATCCCCTGAAAACACAGCAAAAACAATTGCATTAGAACAAGAGTTCACGCTCTGAAACTGGTGGGTGGATTGCCTGAGAGAAATATGACAAGGAATTGCTAATGAGGGATGGATACATGTAATAAATTGTCATCAAAGTCAATAGTTCCCAGTAACTTGAACATATGCCTCAAAAATATATAGGAACCATGAATACAAAAAAGAATGTGTAAATCAAATAGGTTTTATTGGTTGTAGCAAGGTAGTCATAGGAATAAACAATAACATGAGATAATGGTTATAGCCTTATTTGTGTTTGTGCTTGTTAAATTAAGGGAGCCTTATATCAGCTGCTGATGAGGACTATGGATTTAGACATTGATACAGTTATTAGAAGTTGTTACAGTTTATTTTATTTAATTGAATATCATTTTAAGTACGAAATAACTGTAGTTTAAGGTGCAGCATCACCAAATGATAGGCATGTTTTTTGTTTTACATTAGTTTCAGTGCTAATTTCTAACCTCACTAATAAGTAAGTTGTGCTGATGTGTAACATTGATGTGATATCATCAAAGCATTGTTGTAAATTCTCACATGAAGCCAGGATCCATTAGTCTCAGGTACATGAGGTACTTGGGTTAAAAGGAGGTAAACTGACTTCCAGTGGCCATCTTGACAGGACAAATACACTGCAAGCTTTTCTTCAGTCTTATCCTCTGGAAATCACCAAGCACATTTGCTTATCCGCACTTGATCATCAGTAAGATTGCTGCTTAAACTAAGGGCTTTCTGGCGGTAGCTTTATTTTTGCTATTTGACACTGCCCATGGATACTGGGCCTTTCAGAGCAGGCGACTCTGGAGCTGCATAATCCTTCTGTTCCCAAGCCATCCCTCAAAGGCCATAAGGGCAATATATGAGCAACATCCTTCAGACAAATAAACAGCCTGATGGAACCAGCAATTGTTTTATTAAAGCCTACCAACCGGAGGCCCTCATTTCTGTACTATAGTGACTGCAATTTATTTTTTATTATCTCAGCAGGCCCTGAGGACTAGAGTACCAGCTGCAAACCCATTGGGTAACAGAGACTTAAGCCCTACCTGCACTTGTAGGGCCTACCAGCTGGAAGTCTTCATCTAACTACTGGTGCAATAGAGCTACAGCATGATGCTTGAAACCAACAAGTGAGTGTGGAGAACCAGCTACGCATTATATAAAGTGACAAATCCAGCCTTGAATGTTCCTCCACACAGAAAGCACCGTCGGACAAGATGCAACCACACACAGCAGGCATGCAGCAACATGCTCTCTAAGGCTGAAAGCAATCAAAGTACATTCATCTTCTGTATATAAAATTTACTTTAGAATTATCCGTAAGGGAGAACATTGCAACACCAAAATGTCACATATTATGGTTCAATCTATGCTATGTTTTGTTGAATAAAAATAAGCAACTCTTGTGGGTGAGCGCTAACAACTGAGCTGAAGAAACATATGTGCAGTAGGCAGGTGCGGATGCTCCATATGTGCTAGTGTGTGCCACACACTTAGCCATGCTGTCTATTTGTTTGCTCCGAACAGAGAGCACACAAACCCCAGAAATACATCTGGGAGACAGACGGCAGCTGCGAATTCGGCAACAGAAAATTTGTATACTTTTCGTGTTGGTCGAATTGGCAATAGAGTGAGTGACTGCCATCGGTCCCTCGGACATATCTGGTGTATTTCTGGGGGTTTGTGTGCTGTCTGTTTGGAAATATACGAGATACATTACGCCCCAGACTGGCAGCACACCTGTCACTCAGGGCAGTGGTGTATCTTGATTTTGTGCTGCCCTAGGCAGACAAAATCCGGGCACCCCCCTACCCAAGCTGCACACCCACGTTACACACCTAAGACATGCCCCATCATTCAGACTCACATCAAGCTCACACTCCCATCACACTCAGTCACACACTCCTACTCCCATCACACTCAGTCACACACTCCTACTCCCATCACGCACACTCTGACTCCCATCACACTCAGTCACACACTCCTACTCCCATCACGCACACTCTGACTCCCATCACACTCAGTCACACACACTGTCTCCCATCACACACACTCTGACTCCCATCACACTCAGTCACACACACTGTCTCCCATCACACACACTCTGACTCCCATCACACTCAGTCTCCCATCACACACACTCTGACTCCCATCACACTCAGTCACACACAGTCTCCCATCACACACACTCTGATTCCCATCACACTCAGTCACACACACACACTGTCTCCCATCACACACACTCTGACTCCCATCACACTCAGTCACACACACTGTCTCCCATCACACACACTCTGACTCCCATCACACTCAGTCACACACACACACACACACAGTCTCCCATCAGCACTTACCTTTCCCTGGCAGGCAGGCAGCATGGTCCCTCCATGCTGCCTGTTCGGCTTCCCGGCGATTGTGCCGACAGGTCACGTGACCGGGCGCGCGTATGACGTCAGCGCGCCCGTCACGTGACTGTCGGCACTTCCGTGTCGGCACACTGCACGGGGAGCCGAACAGGCAGCACGGAGATTTCTCTGTGCTGCCTGTTCGGCTCCCCGTGCAGCCTGGCAGGCAGAGCGATGGTGAGGGGGGATCTTCCGATCCCCTCTCACCTCCGTCTCTGCCTGCAAGCGCGGTGGGGTTTTTTTTGTTTTTTTTAAAGGGCCGGATTTTTTTTTTTTTACATTTTTTTTTTTTTTTACATTTTTTTTTTTTTTACATTTTTTTTTTTTTTCCAGTGCTGGGGGGCGCCTAGGATGCCTCGCGGTAAATACAGCACTGACTCAGGGGCACGATACACCCCTGGTAGCAGGCCTGGCAAATAATAAATAATTACCATAGAATAGTGGTGATTTCAAGACTAAGTTTGATGCCTAAAAGCTTCTATACACATTCTGAAAAAACAAGCAAAAATAAATTTTGAATATTGCAAGAATAGGCCCATACCTAGTGAAACCTAATAGAACAGTGGTTCTAGTTTTGCTGACAAACTGTCGGGGGAAGAATCTCAAGACTTATAATAAAATACCATTATTTAATAAAATATATAACAACTGCTCACAAAAGCAGCAGTGATATTCCACATAAATCCACACTCTTCAGGAGACAAAACATTGATGTAGACACCGATGTAAATCCTAAATACCTCCATTTGTATCAGACCATTGTATCTGGCTGTGGGGTACAGTGCGTGCATTGTGTCCTGCTCCTCCCACTTCTGGTCACTGCTGATTACATCTTTGCGTTTTATGTATGACTACTTTCTCAGGGACGTCCCTGTCCAAATGTGAGTTGTAACCTAAGGGGGATTTGGGTCCACCTAGATTGAATACTGGTGCTCTATCTGCCTGCACTATGTTCTATTTCTCTTAGATTATGTGAAAACTACATGATCTACCAATTATTTATTGTTAAGTGTATAGTATATTCTATCTACCTTCACTTTGGGCACTGGTTTTGTGGTGGTCTATGAAATACCATATGAATGGTTGCAGCCATGCACTAACAGTGAGAACGCCCATATCTACATTTTCTCTTTACACAATCTGCGGAGCAAAATAACATTTGTTCTACCAACTTCAGTCATGTAAAAATGATTTGTTTCAATTGCTCTGTAGTTGAATAAATTATTTTACAATGAGGATTAAGATTTGGTAAAAGAAGTCTGAAGACCTATTGCATGACTGTGATTCTATTTTGCAATAGGGCAATCTATAAAATTAAGCATCCTATGTAAGTCACTGCTTTAAATAATAATAATAGCGCCTTTCTCACAGTGTGACTCAAAGCACTTTTTTGCACATACTTTTGGAAATAACCAAATCTGAATAATAGATGCTATTTTTACTCAATTGACGGTACTCATTTATCAACCACAGAAGAATGAAGAGCTGAGATGACCCTGCCAGGATCTGAACCTGTGATCTTGAGCTTTGGACAGACTCTGTAGGCTGCTATCTCACCAGCCTCTTGAAAGGTGTTGGCATGGGAACACACTAATACGTGAAGGGCTTTACTGATACTGATTCTAACTGATGGCTGATTGGGACAATAGAAAATAAAGACTTACATGAAAAGCAATGAATAAATGTCTAGATCTTTTGAGCAAGGGAGAACTGTACAGTGGAACACTCAGAATGTACACACAGAAATAAGATAAAACACAACCTTGGCTTACAGAAGGCAGCTGTAAGGAAGGCTACTTCCAAGAGTGTTGCCTTGGCTTACATCCACTTTATCTGGAAGATGCACAGAGATCCTTTCTTAGAGTTGTGGCTCCAACTCTGGAGATTTGCCACAGAGTTTTTGACAGCAGGAGCTTTATTACGCTTTTTTTGCAACAGATGTTACGTAAACACAAGTAGTTGTAAGACGGGACTAAAAAACTGTCTTGTTTTGTATATAATTATTTGGTTATTTAATTATGAAGTATTTTAATAAGTAGGATACATTGAGCATTAATATACTGGTTGATTCATATGATTCACCATAGAGATGAGAGGATTGCAGGGAATTTTTGATTGTAACTGTGCCTAGTAATGAGATGTTTTTTCTCTGTACATTTCTGACTAATGTTTTTGGTTTTTAACATTAGTTTTTGCTCTATTTTGACATCTAGCAAATGTACTACCAGACATTTTTATGATATTTCTGGCCTTGTCATCTATGTTTTGCCATAATGTTTTTAGTTATAAGTAAAACATTCCTGAACAGTGACTAAATTGAAAATTGTCAACTCTAAAAACAAAATAAACGTTTAGAGGTACTAATAAGTGTGCTACCAATCACTAATCATAATCAAATATTTCCAGAACACAAAAGTTGCAAAAATCAAACTTCTCTTGGATCAGACATTAAAATGTCACATCTCACTGTATATCTTATGCTACAAAGAATGTGCAGGAGGCAGTCTTGGGCACTGACATTACATTGCATTTATTATTGGTTATATACACAAATATTATTACTAGTATTTTTACATTTTGTATATCTGAGTCAATATATATATATTTGTATTTTTTGTTTTTGACATTTTGTTTACTGGTTGTATATCAATCTATATATCTGTATGCATCAGAGAACTGCGTGTGTGGAGAACTATTGCCATCTACTGGAAGAATTAAATATCACTTTATGTAATGAAACTCTATAGTGCTTAAAAAATATGCATTCTTTGGAAAATTGAAGCTACTGACATGTCTATATACATAGTTTTTTAAATTTAAAAACTGTTAGGATAATATATATACATGCTAATAGTAATAGCTTTGGTAGTTGTCCTTAGCATAGTTCACACTATTAAAATTCAGTGCAATTGTCACGCTGCAATCCTATTTATTTCACTGTCTCTTACAGATGCAGATTATTACCCATTGTACAGGGCTTGAAAAAAGCCTAGTGATTCTAGGAGCCAGGGAGGTACTTCCATAGAGTCTATGTAACCTGTCAAAAAGGTTAGGAGCCAGCAGTAGGGAATGTAGGAGCCATGGCTCCTGGGATTTATCAAGCCCAAGGCTGGTATTGTCTTACTCTATAATATTTAGAGCCTCTTGCCATTAAGAAGCATTTGCTGGGGACAAGCCATTACTAAATTATTCATTTAGCACATAATCAATGGCTTTTCAGGGAAATTAGGCGCTACATCTGGCCAATGGGCTGCCAAATGAACAACAATGTCCTAATTCGTTTCTGTCCAACTGGCACCCTGCATAATACTTAGATTTTTGTACTGGCCTAAAAGGTCTGAGGTTCTATTATATCACGTCATGAAGTTAATACAATCCACCACAACAACTTAAGCTTATGCATAATGTGCAGTATAAAATAAAATGTTGGACAAAACTGCTCTAGTATAAACCAATTAATATCCAGCCCTCACGTCTTTATGTGTCATGTGTAGATTTGCCTGCTCTTCTGCACAGTAGCCATGTTCTTATTCTGTCAAGGTCATGTCTAGACTATCCCCAAGTGTGTCAGAGACACACCTTCATGTTATCTGTTTTATTTTCTAAATTAAGAATTTGATGTAGTCACCTCAATGTTTTCATGAGTTCCCCATTAATAACATATTTTTTTTATGTAAACATAACAATAAAAGTGCCAATGTATCATTTAAAACTTTCCTACAAGCAATATTTTTACATTACAGTGTAACAAGAAACAGTTTAAAATCAATTTAAAAGAAAGAAAATGTATTAATCATAAAGATCATTTCATTTAAAGACTGACAGATCCCAGCTGACTCACATTCTTGTCATGTCAAGAAGAAAGGGCTCTCTGAAATGCACTGTAAAATAGATAAGCAAATAATATTATAAATGCAGGTAAAGGCAAATAAACTAGTTCAAATGCAGTAATATCAGAGGTGGACAAGGTGATCTTATAGAGAGGAGACTCCGCAGACACAATGATCTATTATCTATTAATTCCGCTAACACAAGTGGGAAGATTCAATTGTCCACGTTATTTTAAAAATTGACATTGGCAGTAAAATAATAGGCATTCGTGATTCCTTGCCCGTGATAATGAAATTGAATCCACCCCATTCTAGGGATCATTTTTCATATTTTTTTTTATTCTCCAAATTCGCAGCATAAACAATGTTTGTGTGACAGAGTCCCTTCAAAGACTTGTGAGTTTAGATTTAAATAACTTTTTGTTTTATTTAAACCATTTATTTGAACAACTTTGTACCAAATTGAATAGGTAAAACTAGTATTCTAGCATATACAAACACCAAAGCTTGTATGTTATATAATTATTAGTATATGTTACCTGAGATCAATCACCCCACTCTTCTCCTTGTCCAGGTAGTCTATTAGCTTCTGAATTTCATCTTGAGGAATAAGAATTCCAGCTCTCTGAAATATAAAAAATATAAAATTATAAATATAAAATGTAAGATGTTTTTTTTTTAATTCAAATGTATTTTACTCAATAAATTTGACAACTTATCTAAAAAACGCAGAGATTTATATTGGATTAGTAGGCCGCATGACAATGAGTCACAAGGGACACTGACCTGGTTAATCATATAAAGCCCTGGATAAAAATCAGTAATTGGCGGTAATACTTGGTGCCACCTAACAATGTGATGGAGTGGACTCATGACATTAATACAGGGGTCTACCCAATACAGCCCACCGTTCTATGTATTATTAGTGCTTGGATAACTTGCCATTAGTTCCTGTTGAAACTCCTCATGCTTCATGACAATGCTCTTATCATTGCCCTTCAAACCGAACAATTCAGACAGCTGAAGGTTATTTTCCTTAATGTACTGCCTCACTTTGTTAATTGGATCTGCCTGAATGGAACAAACAAATAGATGATACAATGAGCATACTCAACACAACTTTAACGATACTTCTACTATCATAGAATATGCAGTGATAGGAAATAAACCTGGAAAGGGAATTAATATGTTTGTTTGTTTACAGGTAATACCTAGGTCTCTGGGACACGGTGCTCAGAGTTGTTCCTTACTGTCAGTAACTTACTTGAGGATCAAGTTCAACCCTCACAGGTCTGTTTCCTATATAAATGTTACGCAAAGTCCAAAAATATGACTAAACATTCCCTTGTATGAAAAACCTTAATCAGTGGCAGAAATGAACCTGTCAAAAATAAATAAATTTTCAATATGCGTATTACACTATTTACTTTTGTCAGTAAATGGCTTTATTTGAGATCGTTTAAAAGTTAAAAAAAAAAAAAAAAAATACTATGCCATTTTATATCTACTGAAATAATAATTTGCCTCACTACTTAGCATTAAAATTATGTGCAAAGCATTTCCTAAAGCAGCTATGAACCATTATGGTTACCTGTCTATGCCAACTTAATTTAGACAGTTTAACAGGCTCCTAGCATTCCTCTCAAAATTGAATATAGCAAATAGGAGGAAAAGGCAGCACTCCTAAGCATAGTGATTTAAAATTATTAAATATATATGACAGCATAATAAAATATGAACTAGTTATCATAATGGGAGTACTCTATTACTGGGTCTGTTTGTTTGTTTCTTTATAGGTTTGCAACCTGATGGTACATGGGAGGGAACTCTTCAATGCAAGCACCTGTCCACTCTGCTGTCCACAACGGACAGAGGGTCTACTACGTCCGGTAGATGGTCCGTTACACTACCTATAGTTTAAAAAAAAAAAAAAAGCTAATGGGATCTATTCAAAGATGTGAGATAACACTTATTAGTTGATTTTTTACTCAAAAAGATCTGGTTGTTCATCAACCAGAGATCCATTCCTCAGGTCACTAAATAGAGCCTAATATGTAATTATTATAATGTGTATATTTATCTCAGACAGTCCATGCCCAGATACATTATACGGCCAATTTAATGCAATGTGATTTCAATTAATGAAAAAGGTTTTTCGGAATTTATAATACCTATTTAAAAATAGTCATACCTTCATTCTATAGCCTTTGAAAACATCTGAATTTCCTCCATGTTTGATAGAAAGATTTGGCATAGCTGCCTTCAATGTGTTATACAAATCTTCAAATTCTTTATTTACCACAATATCCTGAAAAATAAATCATGAAAAAAAATTATATAACCACTTATATAAAGTGGCAAACCAAATAAAAACTGACAGAAATAGGACTCTGACAAAGGAACAGTTTCAAAACCTAGGCCACTACTGAAATCACAAAACCTTCTTGTGGCAATAGGATTAAATGGAGATAAAGATAAGCTTATCCAGTGGTACACATTGTTCTGACAATGTACCAAGCCTAACTTACATTGGATCCTTCAACAGCTGTAGTCCTTCCACATGTATATTTATATATGTGGAGTGACTAAGGTAAGGCAACTGAGGCTTGAGCCTCAGGCACACACAAATGAGAAGGTGCAGTGATGATAGCTACATAACTAGATAGATGCCCTCTCGTGCAACATAGAGCAAGGTCCCCTGTCTGCCATGCTCTCAAGGGTCAATTACTGCACCCAGGACTAGTATGTGGCAATTTTCAGCTACATGGACAGGAGAAAGTTATGTTGGGAAGAGACAAAGACTTCCAGCTACCTCAGAACCAATGATCACTAGGGAAGTGCCAACAGTGAGAAAATCTAGAGCTCGGAACACTGTAGCATCTAGTAGATGCTACAAATAGATTCATTGAGACGGATTTATGGGAAGAATGTAAAATTATCAATCAACTTACCTGTTTCGCAAATCTCATCACTATTTAAATGAAATTACTATCATGCAGTTTTCATTGCATGAGGTAAAACAGCAGAGCCTACAAACAGAAGATAGTTTAGAAGATATCACTGGTTATGTAGAGGAGAAACCAAGCATTAGGATATTTGCTTCTTGGTATCTATCCACGTGGGTGTGGTCTTCTCTTATTGAAAGTCTGATAGACATGACCTTGCTAATGACATTGCTACGAGTTAGAACTGGAGAATGTAAGTGTTATAATGCTTTGTTTCTCCTGTCCATTTTTTTTTAACTATTTTAGTAGCATTAACATGTACTTACTGAGAAATTGAGAGATTCAATAGAAGACACTGAGTTTGCCTGGATTGACTTCAGAATAGCAAAGCAGCCTTCACTTTTCATTGGATTTCTAGCCATCTGTAAAATAAAAAGCCTTTTAATTCTGTATTCTGCACACTCCTGTCATATCTGTGCAAAAATATTCATTTCAATACAACTTATTATACAAAATCATCAGAACAGCTGTACATAAATAATAAGTCAGGCATATTTGCAATCAACAAACCTAAAAGACATCTAAAAGGGAAAAAAAACAGATTCTGTTATGTAAAAATAATACAAATATAATCAATGTAATTCTTCCTGGAAAAGGGTTTATGTTAAGCGGACAAATTGGCAATAGTACAGATCTATGTGTACCAGTGGTGGTCCAGGTGTTAATAAACTAAAATACCCATAATCCCCTAACAGCCTTTTAGAATGGCAGATAATTATGGTAGTTGTGGTTTAGAAACAGCTGGCGGGCTGCAGTTAGCTGCTTTGATTACATACAATAACAGTTGTGATGTTAAAATATTCAGAGCATTATTAGTACATTACAGAAATATGTTTGGACCATAGGCTAATAATAATAAATAATGATGATGAAAAAAATATTTAATTATGGTTTACCTTTAATGATTACCTGAGAGGTGCATTCAGATCTTAATTTCAGGATTAAATAGCATATAAGTTTGAAAATCAGATAACCCATAAATAATAAGAGGTCATAACATACCCCAACAAATTTCAAAATACTGACCTGCAAAACCTTTAAAGTCTTGTTTTCTTTAAGACACATTGCAAATCGCACCGCTCCTTTTAGGGAAATACGATTGTTGCTTAAAAATAAACAAACAAACAAAATAAATATATATATATATGCTGTATTCAATATGAACTGAAAGAAATTCCACCAAAAATATCCCTAAGTTCTTAAACTTACAAACTAACACAAATCACAAACAATACTAGCATTTTTTTTTTTAACACAATAGTGTCTATTCAATAAAGAGAGAATTACAGCAAATTTAGACAGGAATTTCAGACTTCAGACTTCAACTGCATTGAAAAATTTGGCCAACTTTGCTACTTTGGCCTAAAGTTTGAAATTCTCATCTCAATTCCCTGTAATTCACTCAATATTGAGTAGACACTATAGATGACATACCGGTATTATTATCTTGTATAACTCACTGTCATTCTTATTTAGTCAGGCATTATAGCAATCATTAGTTACAAGTTTGCTAACTTGTGTAGAACTCTTATAAATTGACAAAAAGAAATGTATTGCAGAGTTAAAATCACAAAGAAACATTTTTATTGCCTATGCCATTATAGTAATCACAAAATGTTCTTATGCAGTGGGTCTAAATTGAGACAAATATTAGCTGGTGCACACAGTTCTAACAATGTGCCTAGCATAAATCATATTACATCCTTCTTTGATCCATATTGTCCTCTTTCAAACAAAAAATTCAGTTAGTTGCAGTTTGATAATAGTCTTGATTAATTATTAATTATTTTGTCAGGGCCTACTTGTAGTTTGCTATATAGTAAAAAGGCTGATAAGAAATAAGGATTACAGACTTATTCACAGACTAATTCAAATAATTTTCAAGTAAATGCTCCATTTTCTTTTTAGAAAGCCCAGCATATTGCACTTATTATGCTCCTTGTCCTACAGCTTTGCCGATCTGGTCATTGATACGGTTTAATTTGTGAGCACAGAACAAACAGTCACTTACATGCCAGATAGGATATGTACTAAAAAAAAAAAAAAAAAAAAGTAATAATGGGTGCTGTGGTACGAAGGGCTCCATCCTGTCTGCCGATAGCCTCATTTGATAACAATTTAATTAGAGCACATCACCATGTTCAGTCACCCAGAACTTCCTTTGTATCTATTATGCAATGAATTATTAACTGTATCCCTGAGCTGATACAGGCTAAGAAGATTATCTCCCCAATTAATGTGCCAGTGAACTCCCCCCCCCCCCCCCCCCCCTTGTGCTTCTGCTTACCTTATTAAGGTACATGCCAGTTTCTCCTCTGACCAGCAGCCATGATGCTTGCATAGGAAGCATCAGGCCTGTGGCTGTTGCAGAGAGAGATCTACATATTTGAATGCCATCAACAGAATGGACCATTAAGTAGGTCCCCTCTGTTGGTGGCATTCAAAAATGAAGGTCTCTCTGCACTAGCAGAGACAACGCATACTGTGCTGAGTGGATGAGCATCACTGACCATGTCAGAGCGCTAGCGTCCAGTTTAAGATGCAAAACTCAGAGTATCTGTAAAGATACGTGGTGAGTTTAACTGAGGAAGGGGGACAATATTTTTTAACACTTGCTGACCGCAAGGAAGCAAAGGTTAAAACAATTGTAGTTGTCCTTTAACCACTTAATGGTCTATTACCTTGTCTACCCATGGGTTGTGAATTTCTAACCTGTCTGTACCAACAATACATTGCCTTGCTCATCACAACTAGTACTGAGGAGGTAACTGAGAAAGATAGAAAACTTTCAGTACAAGGATGCTTCTAGTATTCTTTACAATCTTGCATAAGTCGCCAGGTGAAAGCAGCTCAGGGATGTTTAGATTGGTACACCACATAGATTGGCTCGGGGCAGTGCGTTTTTGTAATAGGACTCTAAGGTTGTAGTAGGACTTGAAAATGAGCTATGTATTAAATTAATCTATGTACTTCAGAGGTTTCCTTGTTTTGTGTTTCTTATCCAGAAATGTGCCCAAATGTGTGATAATTATGTTCTTATATAATAAGTGTTAGAGAAGGTTTATTTACCTGGTAACATAAAAGGAATACAAACCTGGCTCTAGGCACATACCCAATGGTGCATCCACCCATGCTAGTAACGTCCCCACGCTGGGGGACAGAGAAGAGGAAGGTCAAGAAAGATGCATGGAAGCAGCAGTAAGAGGAGTCTGGGAGTTGTAAGGCTGGGTGAAGTGTTCAAAAAAAGAGCTTTATAGCAATAAAAGTCAAAATAATATGCAGTCTATGAGTGTGTATCACTGAGCTCTGCTGCAGTAGAGCCCCTCTGATCTTAAAATGCAAATTATTTCACAACTGGCCCTGCAAGATTGTAATGATAATTGGAAACAAATTCATGTTTGTCAAGTTCAGCCTTTTACAAATCCCTGTTAATGCTCTTTTTTTCCAAATATAGTGTTGATATTTCCACATATTTTACTATAAGGTATAAAATACTGATATCTGTTATATACCATGGTTGCTACACAGTAATATTTCTTGGACTCCAAAAGGGAAACAAACATACTCCCTGTAAACTATTTACCTAATATTAAGTTCTTCTAAAACATTGTTAATCTTGAGAGCTTCTCCTAGGGCCATTGCTCCATCATTGCCAAATCCGTTGTACGAGAGATCAAGCGAATGGAGGAAGATATTGGCCTATGGATGAAAAGAAAAAATATTTCAACATTTAACTTTGGAGCTAGACATTTAAGTCTTAATTTAATCTATCTTATATTTAATCTAAGTGCTGCTTTTCCCATTGGGTAATGTTGGTTTTTAAACAAAGGAGTAATTGACACTCTCTCAGAAATCCTCTTAATGAATGCAGTGGCTAGTATTTCCTTACAAGCCATTTTAGAATCATAGGAAAAATATTACTGAATTGGGCTGGTCAGTAGAACACTATTTAATCTAATCAAATTTCCTTACCCCACCCAGAGGTTTCCCACCCAGAGGTAATGATGGAGATAGGTCACATTGCTAAATTGCCTCCTTTTTTCACTGTGCTATCCACCATGGGTGATCTGTCCAACCATGGATTTGTCTCTCCCTTTCTGGACTCTCTTTTATTTTCATTATTCTGTTCTGATCTCTTTATGACTCATCTCTTGTTTGCTGCTTTCTTTTGTTTTACTTCTGTTCTTATTTTCTTCATTTTACAATTATCTTATTATAGCCTGTGATATGTCACTATGTACTGCTCTGCTTTATAATTTATGCCATTATACTGCTTGAATTGAATGTCATTGATATATTTATGTTCATGAAAAAATGTTATTAAAAAAAATAAACATAAATAATTATAAAACCCAACCTTTTATTGAGTTCTAAAATCAAACTCATCGTCCAATGAGAACAATTATTCAGGTAATATGTCTCCACTGGTTGCACCCTTTGAGTGCCAAGAGGGTGAGCATGCAAAGTAGTGGAGGATGGACACATAAGCTGGTAACATGTTTTTAAATGCCTATCTTCCTGGCACTCATAGGGTGTTTTTTTGTACAGATATGACCTTGTCCCCCTATCTGGGCTACTTAGTGGTGGGGCGATAGGTAGGTAATTTTGCTTTCAGGGGAGACTTGGTGTATTCAACTTCCGGCCCCCTGTACCCCCTGTAATCAGGGCCGGACTGGCCCACGGGGATACCGGGAAAAATCCCGGTGGGCCGCCTTCTCCAGGGCCGCCTTGGCCACTTAAAGCCAATAGGCGGCAGCCACCACTATAAGAAGTTCGGCTGCTGCAACATCCGGCGGCAGCAGGCGAATTTCTTAAAGTGGCGAAGGCCGCCGAACTGCTTAAAGTGGCGACGGCCGCCGAACTGCTTAAAGTGGCGACGGCCGCCGAACTGCTTAAAGTGGCGGCAGGACACTTTAAGAAGTTCGGAGGCTGCCGCCTCTTTAAGAAATTCTCCTGCTGCCGCCGGATGCTGCAGCAGCAGTTCCTGCGCGGTGCGGTGAGGAGGAAGAGACAGCAGGGTGAGTGAGAGCACGGGGAAGGGGGGAAGGGGAAGAGACACTACGGGGGAAGAGTGATACTACAGGGGGGAGGGGGAAAGAGTGACACTACAGGGGGGAGGGGGAAAGAGTGACACTACAGGGGGGAGGGGGAAAGAGTGACACTACAAGGGGAAGGGGGGGGAGTGTGACTCTACAGATGAAAAGGGGGGGGGGGAGTGTGACACCACTGTGGGAAGGGGGGGTAAGAGGGACACCACTGTGGCAAGGGGGGTAAGAGTGACACCACAGGGGGAAAGGGGGTAAGAGTGACACCACAGGGAGAAAGGGGGTAAGAGTGACACCACAGGGGGAAGGGGAGAGGTGAGAGAGACACTACAGGAGAGAGAGAGACGCTACGAGAGTGACAGAGAGAGAGAGACGCTACAAGAGAGAGAGAGACGCTACGAGAGTTCGAGAGAGAGAGAGACGCTACGAGAGAGAGAGAGAGAGAGAGAGAGACGCTACGAGAGAGAGAGAGAGAGACGCTACGAGAGAGAGAGAGAGACGCTACGAGAGAGAGAGAGAGAGAGACGCTACGAGAGAGAGAGAGAGAGAGAGAGAGACGCTACGAGAGAGAGAGAGACGCTACGAGAGAGAGAGAGAGAGAGAGACGCTACGAGAGAGAGAGAGAAACGCAGGCTACGAGAGAGAGAGAGAGAGACGCTACGAGAGAGAGAGAGAGAGAGAGAGGCTACAGAAATATGTACACAAGGATATGTCTCACACACTGCTCCGATATATACCTCTGCACAGGGCAATTCATATATTGCCCTAGGCAGGCTTTTATATCAGTCTTATCTATAAATAATACTCTGTTCAGATGTGTTTTTAAAACATGCATGGTTTCCCCTTTTATGAACAAAAAAAATTATATTATGCTATGGGGCTGGTTTAAAAATGTTATGCTATGGGGCTGGTATACAATTTTTTTCCAGGGCTGGTTTTTGTTCCCAGTCCGCCCTGCCTGTAATATGGGGGCAGAACCCGGCACATATATCATTAAGGCAGGGCCAAGAGCATTTCCACAGTACCTGGCCCCAATTTGCTTTGCCATATCAGTTGTCCCCAACCACAGGATTTGTATTTTGGAGGCCACTATGTTTTTTTGGTGGAGGGTAAGAGTTGGGGACCAGGGTAGGCAGTTACATCCCTGGTTTCCTTGTGTCAATTTAACTGGTGGGTTGGTGTAAAAGGCAAAGCAACTTAATAGCCTTAGTGCCAAACTTTAATTATTTACAGGAATAATGTGCAATTAATAATAACTGTTCCAGGAAATAAATGTACAGTCTTCATCCTAGAATTCGACAATAAACTGTAATTTCCACATTCTTGAAGATAACCTGACCAGGAACTTTGGATAACATACAATAAATCTTTCCCTCAAAGGTCATGATGAAAAAGTTGATGCCTTGGGCAAAACTCACAACAGTAAGTATTTTATAATCACAAGGGATTCATACTTCAACAACGATGACATGTCAGCTGATATATGGCCATCAAAAGTCACATGAATGTGCAAACCCCTCAGATCTGTCTCATGTTGAATAATGAACATACAAAGCAGAAAAACCTTGGAAGGATTTCTAACATGCACATCCTTAACCTCGTACAGCTCTAGGAAATATATTGCAGTAATAGTTAAAATACCATTTATTTTTGTGTTGGTGTTTTGGTGTGCATGTTATCATATGATTTGTTCATGATTTTATTTAGAAACTTTACAAGCAGTAATAATTTGAGCAGATAGGTCAAACTGTGGCCCATCAGATCCCATACTTCTCTGGCAGCCTCTAAGATAGGGTTTTCATCAAAATATACCAGCCATGCAACTGTCTCCATACACTTAACATTGGCCTCAAGCCAATAAAGTAGCGGCTGGATGGCAACCCTACTCTTAGCTGACAAAGTATTCTGGAAGCTGCAGGCCATCAGCAGTTGGAAGGCTACAACATGACACTAATGATTTATAGGTTATCCAAAAAATAACCCATCATGCCTCACTGTGAATTGAACATGCTTTCTCAAGATATCTTGCCCCACAATTTCTGATGGTGGCCCTGAGCATACTTGTGAGTTTGCCATATCTTAGAGGATCAATTATATATTTGAATGACAAATTAGGGTTTCCTAACAGAACCCAATGAGCTTACTTCTCATTCAGATTGGTAACAGATGTTACCAATGTATAATGATGTTGCCAATGTGTAGATAAAAATATATTGAGTTTTAATAATTTTTGTTTCAGATTTTGGGTTTTCATTTTTTTGTGGCCTATATAAGCATGAAAACTTAAACGACAACTGTTGCAAAAAATTAAGTTCTGTATAATTGAACGATTGCATCAAGTGTAGACATTTTAAATAGAAATGTTTTAATGAAATAATACAAATAATGTACCTTACTGTGCCCTCTATTCTTCTATCTATCAGGGCTCGGACATTTTGTTTAGAACCTTGGGTTAGATGAGTCAGATGCATGAATTTTTGATCCAAGATGTCTGCCCTCTGATAAAACTATACAATGCAAAAAGCGCTCAGTAAGGTAGTTTATGTATATTATTTCATTAACCCGTTCACGACACAAGGATGATGAAGATGGAACATAAAATGAGCAGTTGATGCTTTTGATGATCTTATTCACTGCTCAGGCTGTGTTGTTATAATGCCTTGAAGTTGAGGCATTAAGCAACACCAAAATTTTGCCCCCTGGAGCACAGCAATTGCTCCAAGGAATGATAGCAGGTACCATATTGGAAGGCAGCCTCCAACATGGCGCTGCCCTGGAGCAGGAAAGAGCGATGGAAATTATCACTACTGTTGCTCTTTACTGTTGTCGGTTTGCCTCTAGAGGCAGTCAGCATCATTACACTATGATTTAAGAGAATGAATTAAAAAGAAAGCTAGAGTTAGCAGCTCGGGTTAAGGATAGAATCTATGGTTAACGTTAGAGTCTAGTGTTAAGGTTTGCATCTAGGGTTAGGAGTTATATTATGGTTAGTTCTAGTGATGGGATGATTAGGGTTGGGGTCAAAAGGTAACTGTAGGAGGAAAAGGTTAGAAAAAACACAACTTTAAGTGATTTCCCTATAACTTGCATATAACTTGCAAACAACAACAGAAAAACATGTAAACAATGTGTATGTCTATAATCAGGACACATTTTAGAATCTATATAGCAGTTTTTTTTCTTTGCATTTGTACATGTGTAAAATGTTTTAATGTAAAAAAAATTAAGCATATTTTATGATATTTTTATTTTAAATTATGTCACATGATAAATATAATGGTAAGATAGCCCTTTTTGGCATTAAAACCAATTTATGATATGTGTGGGCACAGCTAAACACAAACACTGCAGAAGTGTAAAAACAGCCTGTGTTCAAACTGTACAACAAAAACAGTTGTGTCCTCAAGGGGTTAAAGTATTTCTATTTTAATCTTTCAATTAAAGAGAACTTTTTTTTTTTTCAGATGACAGTTGTCCTTTAACTGTAGAAACTATTCAGAGTATGTAAAATACCTTTTCAGGAAATTAATCTCATTGTTACCTGAGTACAATCAACTCAGAGTTAAACACAATGTGTAATAATTATTTGAGAGTACATTTACATAGATTTTTGTGATATATGCCCTACATTAATAGTATTAGAAAACAGATTTAAGACAAAAACATGTTTCTCATTATAGGAGTTACAATTAAGTTTTTTAAGTATACAATGACATAACATTGGATTTTTACACTAACAATGTGTTTCTTCTGTCGGATTCTTACCCCTAGGCCTTTTGCTATGGCTACTGCTCCCTTCCCATGAAAGTGGTTCCAACTGAGATTGAGCTCCAACATTCCTGTGTTTTCAGCAATTGCAGTACCAAGAACTTCTCCTTAGTCAAAGAGAACAAATATACAAGATGATATTGAAAAGTATGTTACTCCTTCAGGCATCAGCTACAATTTCAGAAATGTGGGACTTGTTCTGACCACATCATTTCACCAATGATGAGTAGCCCCTTACGTTCTTTGGTTAATGCTAACATGTTAAGTAATGTATAGAGTAATGTTTCTGGTCTGCTGTCTTGTGCATTAGAACATTTGTTATTCCATATTATACTGTAATACTAAACTGTTGACAATATTAAATGTTTTTTTATTTCTTACCCTGCACCATCATTTTGATGGTTATTTGACATAATGAAATCGGTAAAAGGGGTTAAACATAAACAAAGATAACACCAACAGTTCCCATGGTGCAAACAATTTAAAATACAAAAATTATGAGCCTGAGGTAAAACGAAGCTTAAGACTATGATTAAGCACCCAGCTACGGCATGAAATGTGTTAGGCGGAACTGTTTCCTGGGTGAAGTTCTCTGAAGTTTGCCAATGGTAAGTTACAATAAATATATTTTTTTGCAGCTGTCCTTGTGGTCTTGATCTAATTTTAGATTGAGGATGGGGCCAAACCCACTCTCATAGGGGCTCAACACTTTGAATGCCTAGCTAAAAAAAAGCCAATGGAAATGTATTTATTTATAAATTTTACATATATTTCATTATTACTTCTAAAACAACACTGGTAATAAAGTTCTATGCATGGCATGTATTTATAATATATAACATAGTATATTATAATATGTACATACCCGATCCATTTCCAAACATGTTATGACTGAGGTCCACTGATTCCAACTTTTGGTTATTTATCAAGGCCTCAGAAAAATATGGAGCAGTTTGGTCATTAAACTCATTTCCTGACAAATTAATTTTTCTCAGTGTCGTATTCTCACCAAGCATATGTGAGAAAGATTTTGCACCTTTCAATGCAAGCTTGTTATCCGATAAATGAAGCTCTGCACACACAAAACAAATCTGCATTTAGATGGTTACAAAATTCAGTGTATAACAAAAATCTTTTCATACTACAACATTATTTATTTTATTTTCTATTATTACATTTTTTCCCATTTATTTTAATTCCATTAAGGTATGTTGTTAAGATCCCTTCACTCATCTTTATAAATCTGATCTCTCTTATTTTCTCATTTGAAACAACTCCTTTAGGCATGTGCTAAATATGCAATATAATTTCTAGGTAGACTATACTACACACACAGAGGCACAGTGTCAAAGGGGTGAGACCTAACCTCATCTACCATGTAGTGGGCCCACAGCAGTCTCTACTTTGAATAAAACCACCTGACACATTAAATAGATTGGTGCGAGTGAGTTTAATTATGCTTTGGCCAATTCATATAATTAAAATCTCTAATTTCTAATATGTTTATACCAAATTTATTAGTTAGAGATGAATAGCCTGTTTTTGCATACACTATGTAACCAATTACATTGTATTTGGAGCATGCTCACACCATCATATTTTATGGATATAGTGTTTGAGCCTGGGACAAGCTTAGTGCACCAACATTTTTCTTTTCTAAATTCTGTTTAAAGGATATTGTCACATAAGATTTTTTGGTATCAACTTGTCTGCAAGAGTTTTTGTTATTTATTCTTCTCCATTACGCTTCAAGTTCACAAAGTTACTGGGTCTACCAAATGTGGGGAATAGTGTAAATTCTTATGTACAGTAGAAAAGAGCCACAAGGTGATTAAATGCCTCTTACAATATGGAGTACAGACATAATAAACATTTGGTAAAATAGAATTTAAATATGATATGGAGTAGTGGATTTAAATTGTCTGCGTGGGTAAAACACATTGTAAAAATGTATTAGCAAACACTGGACACAGTTGGATATGACTGCTTCAGCATTTATGGGAACAGTACATTTATAGATACAGGTTGAGTATCCCTTGCGGGTGCCTTATTTAAGGGCGCCATGGCAGCATACTGCGAAGGAACGAACCATTAGTTCTAGTGGGGATGCCATGTTCTGCTTTCCACGCTGGCTGCCAGCTAATACTTCTACTTGCTGATATAACAGCTATGCAGTGAGATATCAAGGTAAGGGGGAAGTTGAGGGGTTATTTTGTTATCCAAAATACTTGTGATCCCAAGCATTTCGGATAAGGAATTCTCAACGTGTAGTATTACATAATGCAAGAAACTGTTGGTATAACCTGAAATGTAACAATTTTCTTTCAACATGTCAGATATTGCTGCAGCCCCATCTCCTTCCAGCCAATTATCACTGAGATCTAAGCTCACAATCGAGGTGTTGGTCACTAAAGAAAGAGCCAGTGCTTTAACAGCCTGAAAAAAACATAGATAAACTACGTTAGATATTCTTACAATAGTACAATGTATAGTGCTTTAGAGATGTAACAATATTACATGCATGAGTATTTACAAAACATTTAACAAATTCACTATTAAGTATCACAGTTACTAAAAGGCACTCTGTTTGTAGCACAAGCATATAAGTCTATGCCACAAATGAAAACCTTAGCAGTAACTTACATGAATTAGTGCCTTGTGTTTATAATAACAATGCTTACCTGCAGGCCCAGACCATGGTGTCTCATTACCAGTTGAGGATATGTCATGTGGTGCAAGAAATATGAAACTGGTACCACACCAAAGAACTTGCAGGCTGATAAGTATCTGGCTTTTCCAGTAGGATCATACGATTCTTTTACTTCTACAAAGAAAGAATAAGAATCATTCTATAGAATAAAATAACAACTAATAATTTGTAGCAATAACACCATACTATATAAAATTCCAGGAATATTGTATGGACCTCAAGTTATTTCATATTGGTAAATCAATCTGTAAGGCTAGTAGAATAAAGCATACCACAATGCAGATAGAATTGTAAAATAAAAATCAATTTGAAAAATGTTAAACTTCCTACAAAGAGACTGACTATGGTTTAGTGTTGGCTAGAGGGAGTGGATTGGAGTAGTTAGGAGTATATCAAAGATTTCCATTTACAAGGAATCCTAAAAGAGTTTATCCAGTCGCTGGCTGAGTGGATTTAGAGCTGAGAAATACCCATACTTTTTTATAAAGGTGTGTCAAAGCCTAAAAATTAGCGCAATTAACATGCAAACCAATGGAATTGGTCTGCTGATGGGTCTACTTCTAGAACTCTGCTCCATAATTTACTTTTATAAATAGATGTATCTGTACAATGGTCAATACCCACATACACTCTGGTTCAGTTTATGCTTAAGAGGAATTAAACCCTAAAAATAAAAATGTACCATATAAAAGGCTTCCTAATGCTTGTCTTTTATCCTGGTATAATGTGTTGGAACAAACAACTTACCTATAATCTTCAGCATGTTCTGTACTCCTTCTTTGACTAAAGTGCAGACATCTTGTCTGTCTTACTGTCTGCCTGCTCCCTCCTACTACAGTGTTATACTTCCTATTTGTTTATACAAGTTTTTCCAAAATTTCCCAACTGTCATCCTTCCTAATTGTTCACAGTATTTGCATACTCGTTAGAATTTCCATTCACAAATACTTTCCTCCATCCCAGCTTACACACAGAAGCAGAGGCGTCGCTTTATAATAAAATTCCTGGGTGAGCTTAACTCCACCTGGGACATGGTCCCAGAATGCAAGCTCCGCTCCCGTCGCGCTGTGAAAGCTGCGCGCCGGATGTCAGGTGACATCCGGCAGAAGATCCTGGATGACGGACTAACTGTAAGGTAAGTAAAATAAATTTTGAAGAAATGTGTGACTTTGTGTGGGTGTCTCAATGTGTGTGATGGTGTGTCTGGGTGTCTCAATGTGTGTGTCTGGGTGTCTCAGTGTGTGAATGTGTGTCTGGGTGTCTCAATGTGTGTGTCTGGGTGTCTCAATGTGTGTGAGTGTGTGTGTGTCTGGGTGTCTCAATGTGTGTAAGTGTGTGTCAGGGTGTCTCAATATGTATGTCAGGGTGTCTAGGTGTGTGTGTCAGGGTGTTTGCATAAGTGTGTGTGTGAGGGTGTTTGAGTAAGTGTCTGTGTGTGTGAGAAAGAGAGAGTTAGACGGTGTGTGTGTGAGAAAGAGAGAGACGGTGTGTGTGAGAAAGAGAGACGTGTGTGTGTGAGAAAAAGAGACGGTGTGTGTGTGAGAAAGAGAGTGAGACAGTGTGTGTGTGAGAAAGGGAGAGAGAGAGAGACGGTGTGTGTGTGTGTGTGAGAGAGAGAGACGGTGTCTGTGAGAAAGAGAGAGAGAGACGGGGTGTGTGTGAGAAAGGGAGAGAGAGACGGTGTGTGTGAGAAAGAGACGCAGTGTGTGTGACAGAGCTCATCTGGGCTCTAGCCCCAGATCATCTGAAGACCTAGCAACGCCCCTGCACAGAAGCATCACTAAGAGCGACCAGCGGTAACTGGATTATTTGTTTTTGTTTCTGACAAAAACTATGGCATATCTTTTGAATGGCACTTAGTAATAGTATAATTCAAATATCATATAAAGCAGGGAGAAATGGCCTTTCAAATATTAAAATACTTTTTTGCTTGGGATTTACGCTCTATCTAAACCTTGCAAGATTAGAGGAACCTCAACATGCCCCACGACTGAATATTATGAGAAAAGAGTCAACCTGCAATTTACTTCCATTCAACGATGGCTTTTGATTTTATGTGATTCTTAAAATCACTGTCACCTTATGCTCATATTACCAAGAGCAGCCAATTTAAAACTATGATGTTGTTATCAACTAAAATTACATTATCAGGGGTATTTTATTAGGTCATTTTATTACAGTATTCGCTTTGGTGATGAATTGGAAATTATTTATATAAGCCACCTTCAATCTCTAAGTCTGTGTCCCATTCATCGTCCTGGCTCTCAGATATGTCAAAGTCATTTTCTGAGGCTCTAATTGAAATCTCCAATTCTGATTGTTCTTTTGAGTCTTGGAGGTCACTTGACTTGTCATCTCCATCTTCATTGGCTGCCTTTGCTATAGATGATCTTTGCACAGTCTGCAAAAAGACACCAACAACTTGCATCAATAGCATGTAAATTAGGAATGTGCGCTTAAAAAGTAATTGTAGTCATGCACTTATTAGAAATCTATGATAAAGTGACAAGGGTATGGCTAAACTGAAGCATTAATGGCAGAGTTGCATAGTTACACAGATTGGACTATTTTCCAACTCGGCTATTAATCCCTGAAAGTTGCTTTTCCCTTTGCCAGTTCACTGTTTAGTGTATATACTTCATTGGATTCCATTTTCATTAAATACAGCCCTACCTCCATAACCTATAAAGAATGTTGTGTTTATTTTAGCCATGCACCATTTAGGTGATAATATGATAAAACAGGACCTAAACCAAGCAGTGTATTAATAAAACGTATTACTAGCTTTGTCATATTAGCCAGTCAATTAAATAATATGGCTGATCAGTGCTTGACAAATCCCAGTTGCCTTCTGTCTGGTTGAAAAGCTATCAGGAGGGTTTAGTCCTTCTTTTACCCACATTGTGTAAAGTAGTCACAAATTGATGCAGTGCCCTACATCATCCCGAGTGTTATAATATAGAAAGCTAGATTGGGCATGCAATACTTAATAGAATATTTGATGACTGTGCTTTTAGCATCAAGCTGGATTTACTCGCTACCATCTATTGATCTGAAATTTAAACTCCTTGTTCTCCTTCCTCTGTTGGTGTTTTCCAAACAGCTCCATCAATCACACATCTTCCCTCAGGGTCTGTTAGTTGCTTCTACGACTGTAGATTATACACTTCGCAACTGCTCTATTTTTCCTAAGACATTAATCATGATGTCCAGTTATCCCCAAAACAACTTAAATGGCTTTGAGTTACCTATAAATGTATATCTTTATATAATGAAGTTGGTTATTTGTAATTGCACTGATTAGTATGCACTATGACAGCAGGCATCACAAGTCACATCAGTATTTAAACCTTACATTGCTTTAAACCATCACAAACATCATCATTATCATCCATAGTCAATGAGGCTTCTCAAAATCAGCAATTAGCTACTATTACGATCATATAGGAAGCAAGGATAATTGCACTTTGTAGGCAGTTCACTGGAAAGACCAACATTAGAAGTCAATCTATTCTTCTAGATTGTTCTGTTGGTTTTGTTTGTCCATTGGCATGTCATTAGATCGAACGACTATCTTGATCATGAAAACATCCAAATCCACGCATCCGGATCTGCTCATTTGTTTGCAGCTGGTCTGGTTGGTTCTATATTATTTTAAAATGTATCTGAAATGATTTACCTGGGATTTTAGCATCTTGTATTTAACACTATATACACACCTTATGTAGCCTTAGCATATTTATACTTATGAATATCTTTAAAATTACAGCAAAGAATGTCACACCTCCCATATAAACTCCATGATAAATGTATGAGATCCGAATGCACTAATAAGACATGTATATTTTAACCCACATTTGTCAAAAATGACAACATCAATCTTTACGATGGAGAATTGATGGTCAACATATGTGAAGCTGTCAAGGTAGGCTCGGTGTAAAAAGTTCCAATGCACCCCAATCACTAGTGGGGTGAAATGTTGTCACACTGCCTTGCAGCTTTGTTTTTCCAGTTGCATTATTAGACAAATGATTCATTAACAACCCTTACAGAATAATTTCCTAAAGCTTTAACACACAAATTATACATTTCCACCAAAGCTACATAGTGGTTCCAGAAATTACTTACTTTACCGTCAACGCTGCCACGGCTCAGGTTTGGCAAAGGTCTGCTTGGTGGTCTGCTGGAGATCCCCCCTAAGGTAATCTGGCTGGTCTCTTCCTCCTCTGCATCCTTGGCCTCCTCTACTGAAGGCAGCATTGAGCTGATGTCCTTAGAAAACCTCTTGCTTAGAACCATATTAAAACAGATCTTCAAACTATATTCAATAACTGTGTTTAAGAAAAATGTGCTACAACACAGAGACCAATATTTGAAATATAACAATCAATTAAGTACACTTTATATTCTAATATTTATAAAGTGAAACATGTATCACATTAAATCTCAGCAAGTAACACCTTACATCTCCCTGTACAGATCTGTGCTGTTGTGTGTATGCAGCTAAACCTGCTGGATCAGCTTTGGGAGTGACATTACTTCAGACCAGTCAGATGTGTTAGAGCTTCCTTCAACCAATCACACGCCAAATACCTAACTACAGAAACAATCAAGTTAGATGTATCTCAGCTTGTTGTATTGTTGTCATGGAGACAGTCGCTGTAAAACAGTGATTCTTAACCTAGGTGGCAGGACTTGGTCACAATTATTATTGTGATGAATGATCAAAAGATAATCAGAAAAAGCATGTAGTAGAAAAGTGATGTCACGGTTATTATTTTAAGAAAATCTTAAATATAATTAGTTCTATAAATAATGCTGTAACTAAAAAAAAAAAGTGTAAGAAATACTTGTTTAACATGATCATAATGAATGTGTACAGGTTTGTACTGTGAGAACTTCTAGTGTTTAAATGAAAGTATATAAAAGCTACCTTTTTGCATGTATAACCGGGTTATGCAGTCCATTATTTTGTTTTCATATAAAGTCTACAGTTATAACTTACCACTTATATTGCCCTTCTGGGGTTGCCATATTTTTATTTAAAAACAATGCCAGCCATGCTTTTGCTTCCACAAACCTAATTTCGTTCTCAAGGCAACTTTGTACCGGTCTACTGGAAAATATCTCCTGGGTGGCAGCTCTATGCACTTCTGGTGTATAAGTAAAATGGAAAAAACTCTGTAAATAACTGTCAGTGGCAAATCATACAAGCTTCTCCCTGAGCACAAAATTGTATCCAAATATGGCGCAGACTCGACATAGAACATTAAGTTCAAAGGAGTGTGTTTATGACATCACTAAATACATCACAGTCATAGTTTCATACATAACACCCTGGACACATTAAACTTCTTTAATGGCCTGCAGTATATGATTTACTGGAAATACAATTTGGAGAGAGAAAATCCAAACATTTCGTGAGGACAAAGAGAGGACATTTTTTGTTTTAGGAGGTGTGGAGGAGGTAGGGATGCCACCAAGCCAGTATTTTACCAACAGGACGGTAAAAAATTGGATTTATGCTAATGTTAATTCTATGGGGCGACACCAGCAAAAGCGGTATTTTTTTGTAGAAAATGTGGCAACACTAGGAGGAGTGTGTGGTTATGGGGAGGATTAAAGGGACTGTATCACCTAAACACTGTTATACTGTCAATGTAAAGAATACAAAAATACTGAAAATTATGTGTTAGTAGAATTACAAGGAAATGCCTAAATTAGGAGAAAATCATGTGTTTAATGCTGCTGTGGAGCTAAAAATAGGACTGTCCATACAAAGGGCCATGTTTACCAAGACAAAATTGGTGGTATTTCAGGGTTAAGTGCTAAAATAGTAGTAGAAACCATAGAAACCTATGGCGGTTTGTTCCGAATTTAACACATTTTCAATAAATAGCACCTGTTTTGCCTTCAATCTGGCCTCAAAACCATCAGATGTTTTGCACTCTGGTAAAGCATAGAAAACAACAATACAGGCAAACTACAAAATGTTCTTCACTATATGACCTTTTACATCCAGTAGATTAATACGTTTGTTCACATTTCTACACTGAATACTATGTCACTTAACTGCTAGGCATTAATACTGTACTTATAATCATGTACAATATATTATTTATCTATATATACACATGGTACCATATATTACCTATTGCAATGGATATATATTTGGCAGTTATATAGGGAAACATTAGCCTAAATATATATATGTATATGAAATTTCAGACCTTAACTGATATTAAGTGAAAACATTTTAAATTAATCTTATTCAACAATCAATAGAGGTTAAGTTTTAACTTTAGAATACACTTATGGGTCATGTGTGATTTGTAAAAAAAACAAAACACATTGAGGATTTTTTTTCTTGCTAGTATATTGCTGGTTATCTTATTGAGTATTGTTTAATTACACATAGCCAGACATTTATAAAGAAAGGTGGGTAGATATTTTACATACCTATATTATGTGAGCCAAGTACTCTTTATTTCTTTAAAATAAACCTCTTTATACGATATTGAGTATTCCTTTAGATTTTTCATATTAGAAAGGGCCCCATATACTCCATTTCCATATTTAGTTTTATCCCCTAAAAAATTACTTTAAATCTTTTTGTGTGGTGTCATTATAGTGGGCACGTCCTCCACCCAACACTGAAAAATACTGCATAGAATAATGTTGTCCTGTTTTAGGGCAATGTACAGACTTAAAATATATCTGTACAATATGCTTTCTTACTTCAAAATGATGTATGTTCTCAGTGGCTTCAACAAAGCTAGTAGAGAGCCTTTGCTGTAGGCTGACAAATTAAATGTTCCTTACTACATAACATCACTTATAGAGATTAGTCACAATTACCCTTCAGGTGTATTAGAGGTGTAGGTTGGGGAAATGGCACAGACTCGGAAATCTGTCTAAGAGGACCTGGAGCATTGCTTCTCCTCTGGCACTTAAATGATTACATAAGCAACATCGACCATGAATCCTTTATTTTGAGCATTCTTTACACAAAATTGTGTGACAGAGAAACAATTGACGGTCATTTTATTATTGAACTGTTAACAAAGTGAAAATGTCAGAAAATATAGAGTACAACATTCTAGATTTCTCACCAAATATTTTATTACATTTTTAAAAAAATGAATACTTTTGTTCAGGTTATTTTGTTTACCTCTTCTACATATTTTCTGATGTCACAAGAGCTCCTTATATGTGCACCGTCAGTCTCCATAGTGCTGGTGTTTTGGCACTGAACATGCGAACGATCACTGTCAGTGATTTGACATCTCCGAAAAAAGTCACACAAGCAGGCACCACGCAATCACGAACAGCATGGCAAAGTCTGAGATACCGACAACTACACTTCCCATGAGGCCTAACGCATCCAACTGTATACAATTTGACCGATTAGACCAGGGGGTTAGAGTTGGAGTGAGAGTAAGCTTTAGGGTTAACTCTAGTGGGGTTTTGGTTAGAGTAAGGATAAGGGTTACAGTTAACTCTACAGATTAGAGCGAAGACTTACCCCAACCCCCCTGATCTATTCTATGTACAGGGGTTTCAAACAGCGATTACAGTTAACCCTAAGCCCCCTGGTCTAATTGCTCAGATTACATACAATTGCAGACAGGAGGCATCATGGGATGTGTAGTTGGTATCTCAGACTTTGCTGAGCTGCTCGCACATGTGTGGTGCCCACAAGTGCATTTTATTTGAAGTGTCAAATCACTGTCAAATCAAAATGTATTAAAGATAGAAAAACAAAGCATTATACCCTGAGGTAAGGTGACTAATAGTGGTTTAACTAATGCAGCTGTTTGCAATGCCTACAAATAGTAGTATGGCAGTAAGAGAAGGACCTTTAAACAACTACTGTATCATTTTCTTCTTAACTTGCTCTTGTATAGTTGAAAAATATTTCATCTTTGCTAATAGTAGTTTAGCTCCGTGAAGGTCACCTAATGGGAAAGACAAATAGATAATAGGGATATAGTTAATGCATTTATGTTTAGATTTTAATATACACAGAGAAATACATCCTTATTTTACCAAGGTTAAGATTGAAGGCAGAGCATCATTAAGACATTCAGAGTTCAACACCAAGTATGATGAGCCACAATGGAAAGTTTCAACATCAATTTAGGGTCTACTCAACAAAGAGAGAATTGCAGAGAACATGAGATGGAAATTTCAAACTTAAGGCCAAAGTAGCCGAGTTGGAAACGTTCTACCATTCACATGTATTGGAGAATTCTTCCAACTTGGCTACTTTGGCCTAAAGTTTAACATTTCTCTCTTCAATTCCCTGCAGTTCTCTTTTTATGGAGTAGACTCTTTGGTGAAGGAGTTTCATTAATAAATAGAAAATCTGTTCCATGGGCTTAAGATGGGTTCCTCAGCCTTTGTGCTGGGAATATCTGTGAACACAGGGCTGTGTATGATTTCTAGGCACAGAATGCAGATTCTTACAGGAAGAGGCACGCTCCTTAACTCACTACATAGAATCATACAATGTGTCGGAAGATAAGAACCATTTGGCCCATCTAGTCTGCCCAATTAGGTCTTTAAACCTCTGCATGATGGTTTAGCAACATCTGACTGCGTCATACACAAGCAAAATCCCTGTGAAAGGTGAGTGTTACAACTAATTTAATACATAACATTTATTGTCAATGTAGTTAAAGTAAAGAGGACAGTGTTGGTCAAGGCACGGAATATTCACCCTTATGTTTAGGAGACAATAAATAGTCAGGGGTTAACTGTACAGACACACCTTCACGTCAAGCACAGACTCGCCAGGGCACAGAAGCGCTAACACACCAACAGAAACATAAGGACAGGAGTATATCCAGCAATCCAGGAAAAAGGCAATCCCACACAAAGAAATATAGGCACAAGACAATTAACCCATATACCAGAGTAGAAAAGAGTTAACACAGATTTCTTCCCAGTCGACCAGGTAAAGGGTAGTTCACTAATCTACCCTCTTCTAATGCAGCAGACACTGTTCAGTGAGAGCGGCATGTGTTATTATGTCACTTGGGATCTCATGGAACTTTTCATTGGTTGCTTGAGCTCAACAGTCCCTGTTACAGATACTGATCAGATTCCAGAACAAAATCTAATCAGTGTCTTAGTTAACTGCATTAGCACGTATTATTATGCCAATTTGTTTGTTTAGTACATGCCACTTATTGAAGCTGGAGAACAGCAACAGCTGAATAATTCCAAACAGTCCAAAAAAAAACTCATCTGAACAAGTCTGTCACCCTGTCTGAAAATTCAGACCTTAGTTAATCAGTCCCAGAGCCCGGAAACTCCATTTAGCAAAACAAACAAACATTCTAAACAATCTCCAAGATTATATATGTATGTAATGCATGTACTCCATTTTAAAAAACACCTTCATGTACAGCAATGATTGTACCTTCTTGAAATGCATTTCTGACATCGTCAGTCAATGTGTCATACATGTCTGTAAAGAAAGAAGACATGAAGGAGAACTTATCACTAATTTGTCTTTATACAAAATGTTCATGTTTCACATGGCAGTAAGTGCGACACAAATATACCTCTAAGAAATGTAAAACATATTCACAATGAAAACATTGTTCTAGAAAACCTCATTTTCAAGCAGACAAATGGGCTTTATGAAATATATTTCCCATTGTGGTGTTCCTCTGTAATGTCTTACAGATTAACACAAATCATTTTTGATATTGGATATGAATTATACGTTATTGGTGTTCGGCTTAATTAAGACAGTTTGCACCATCTTATAGTTATTCCCTGTACTGTCCTAGATTTTTGCATCCTATTATAACCTGATGCATTTCACTCTTAGCTTTACTCAATCTATAAGAATATACGATGGGAGACATATATTTCTTGATTCCTTTTGATGTATGCATAAAAATGTAAAATACAGGTTGAGTATCCCTTAACCAGAAATCCATCAGCCAAATGATCTGTTATCCCAAAAATATTTTTGATTTTGCTACAAGTTGAAAATTCCACACACACCTGTCAGAATACAAGCTCACAACAGTGTATTCAATGTCCAGCCCAATTAGGCTGCAATATAGCCTTTCCATGCTGGCCCAGATTCCCCCACGCACCACCAGGGGTAATACAATGACACGTGTGCAGGCATAACGCACCAACGGCGGGTTCCCAATGATGCCTTACATTACAGTGAAAGTGATTTATTTGCTCTATCCCGTTATTGCATTGACAAAATTATATTTCACTGCTGAGAGGCTTCAACATATCATATTCGTGAAAATGATCCATTATCAAAATGACCTGTTATGCCAAAAATTTCTGGTCTCAAGAATTTTGGATAAGCGATACTCAACCTATGATTGTCATTTGCAATGCAAATGTACCTCTAACTGAAGGATGTGTATTTTTTTGGCAATGTTAAATAATATAAATTATTTTTAAAAAAAGTATTTACTCTTATTAAACTGGCCATTTAAGAAAATACAAGTTTACCACTTTTAAGTAAAACATGAATTTAATTAATGTATCTAAGCACTGTTTGTATTAACAATCAATAAACCAAAAAACCTTCACCTTGTACAAAGTTTCCAATGTCTTCAATTTCAGTGCTTGTATCACGCTCACTAAGCTGTTCACTTATATCTAATATTTCCAAGAGAAACTGTGGATCCACACCACTGTCCATGCCTTCCTCAAACAAAATTCCATAAAGACTCAACTGTGGGATGAGATGAGATGAAGAGAATTCTACACAAATTATTGTTTTTCAGAACAGGTAAACTAGAAAAACTTCCCTTAAAAATAAATATTAAAATAAGAAAGTCAAAACAAAAATGAAATCAATAACCTAACATAACAGAAATGTATCAATGCATAACACTTTCTAAAAATGTTATTTATCCATCTTAATTTATTACACTTAGTTTTTTCAGAATGGTCACAATATTTATGGTTTATGATGGCTCCTTCCAGAAGCAATGTGCATTCACTTTGCTAGGAAAATGCCACAATAATGTGGTTTGTAGCTTTCCTAGCTCTTGCACCACAGGAAATTACCCAGCGATTTTTAATATATTTTTATAATACATTTCTTCGTCCTGGTCAGGCTATAGACATTTTCAGCACAGACCTAATTTAACTTTTTCCTCTGCTTTCTGCTCAAATTCTCCAGTTATAATATATGTCACAGACATGCATAAAAGAAGACTGGAGAACTAATCAAGAAGAAGAGGTTAGAAATACATGGAAACCAGCTAGAGCTATACATTTTGTACCTTTGTGATGGTGACATCTCCACTCCCTGGATACACTGGAATGAGTGATGTTTATTTTACGTATACAAAGTTTTTTTTTATTTATTTTTTTTAATGTGGCCATGTCAGTTGAAAATACACACTTTAACTATAAATTTACATCTATTAAAAAATAAATTCTTGTATAATAACTTACTTTATTTATTGTATTACTAGTCACAAACTGTTTTAGTTTTCCAGCCTTTCTCTACATCTTCAAATCACAGAATTCCAGTGGAGTAGTTCCATATTATTTTAAAGTCCCACAGTTATGTGGTATACCGTACGCTTTTTTATCACAGAAATATTGCATGTATTGGGGCATATTTGCCATAAGTGCCCTGGTGCCAAATTCAATAACAAGCACATTTCTACATATAATTTATGAGCAAACACAATTAAAAGCTACATTGCTGTGGATCACAATGTCACACCAGGAAAGAAGCACAGGAGCATTTGAATTTAAATAGAGCATCTCTAAGGTTGTCACATTTTCTTTAAATAAAAAAAAAAATACTATTGTCTCCATAGTCGTAACATGGTCCTCGAGCCAGTTTGCTACCAGCTGGATGGCACCCCTAATGGCTCTATTCAATATAGGATGCAACACCAAGTATGACGAGCCACAATGGGAAGTTTCATCTTCATCTCACTTTAGGGGCTACTCAACAAAGAGGGAAACTCGGTTTGAAAAAAAAAAATTCTCCCATTCAGCTGCACTGGAGAATTATTCCAACTTAGTTACATTGGCCTAAAGTTTGAAATTCCCATCTCAATTCCCTCTTTATTGAGTAGACCCTTAAATGTCTCCCTTCATAAATAAACTAAAAATAGTTTAGTACACAATAGTTATGCAGAGTATTTAACCAAAAAGAATATAGTAAAACTAATTTTCAACTGTGCCAGGAAATAATATGCAATAACTGAAATATTAGGAGTTTGAGGAATCATGCCACATTTCTACAGCAATCTGAATAAGCTAATGGAATATATCTATCCATCTATATCAAGAGCTAAACAGACAAGTCCTAGGTGAACCTTGATACACTCCTGGCACTCCTTGATACACTCCTTGCTGCATCTGTGGACACTTCAGGAGTGTAGGTCTTGTGTATAAAAACAAAAACATGACTTACCAAATATATGCCTCTTTGTAATGGAGATAGAAGTGTATTATATGCTTCACTGACCAGAGAGGACTGTTTTTTGGATAAATCCTGTTCAACCTAAACATGAAAAAATAAGATGACACATTAAAAAGACTCTGTTAAACTAAACATCACTTACATTGTTAATGTAGAGAATCAAAAATGATTAAAAAACAAACAAACAAAAAAAACTTTATATCCATTTTAGCACAATTGTGTCCAAAATATGTTTACATTTCTCTGTGGTGTCACCTGCTTATGACATCACCTGGTGGCTTGATATGCAAATTACACATGCCCCACAAAACATTAGTTAATTTGCATATCAAGTCACAGGCGATACCATAAACATGAGAAACCACATACACATTTAAATACACCATTTTCTTTTAATGTACCCATTTGCATAACAATTTTCCAACGTAATGTATAGATCATTTTTTCTTCTCTCTATAAGCAATGTTTAAGACGGATTCCCTTGAAGAAAGGGGCTGAAAGGCACTGAAAATCGACAATCAAAGCAATGCTGGTACTGTATGAATATTTAATACTACGGTTTCAGTAGCAAATATTTTATACACCTTTTATGGGTCTATGGATTTACATAAACTGATTAAAGACATTGTTTGGCGACTAAAAAATACAAATAGTTCCTTGTCCTTTATGTATGTGTAAGTATGTAGGTATATACGTGTTTGTATGAACTTATCTTACTATGCACTTTAACATAGCTTATTTTGAAGTGTTGCTCTCTTCTGTCTTTAAAGGCTGAATGTCAAATGCATTTGCGAGAAGAGCTTTTGTATAGCAGAAATAGAACACTTTTTTTTTTTATAGAGAGGAATTAAAAATACTTGCCTGTGACTTTTTACTAAAGTAATCTGGATGAAGTGACTGTTGGAGTTTCCGATATGTTTTCTGTATTACTTGAATATTAACATCAAATGATTTGTCACTAGAAAGAACACAAAAAATATTGAAGTCGGAATGGAATCAAATACAATTATAAAGGCCATGAAACAAAGTAGAACAATCAAGTTTGGTAGCAAATGTCAAACCCGCAAGCATAACAATTTGAAGAGTTAGTCTTTCATTAAATGGTTTGTTTCATTACAGAACATGCTGTAATTGGATGACTGTAGGTTCAGGAAACTGCAAAACTGAGAACACAAAACTTTTTACAAACAACCAAAAGCATAAAATGTATGTGGCATAGATTGGAATCATGATAAACAAACAATCTGGTGTGTAATGTACAAAAAATTTCAAATAATAGCCAACAAGCTCTGTATAAAAATAATTGTGAACTATTTACGGTATCATATTTACATTATCCAAACAATGCAATACAGGCCACATATTATGGAGTTTTCTATACCCTAAAGGGGCAGTTCGCTTACTGTCTGTATGTTGCCCATGTTTTATTTTTGCTTGAATATAAGGTGACTTCACAAACTTTAGATCTTAAAATGTAATCATGTTTGCCAGAAAATATTGCCTTTTTTCATATTCAACAAAAATGTTATTAAAAAAATGCTTTTTTTGTTTTAATTTTCCTCCTCTATCTCCCTTCATTATTGATTGACATCACTTTACACAGCACCATACAGCCAGACAGTATTTGCCATACCACAAGACTGAGTGCACAGTACTTGCCACAACTCCATGGAATCTAGTGATGACATTGTGACGTCCGTGTGGTACTCCATGTTCAAAGGCATCCTTTGATGCTGCCCTATCATCTATTGAGTCAGAGTCCCGGGAGGTCATGTGATTCCAGGCGCACCAACATTGTTGGTGGATGTCTGTGCACTGCCAATGAGGAGGATCCAGGTCCCCTGCATTGGTACGTAGGACCTGGATCTGAGTCTTTTAATAAGACCACTCTTTTTGAGGAACATTGGCTCTTAAAAAGTCTCGTCTTATATTCAAACAGTATCTAACAATAATTTTTCAGACACTGTAGGTAGAGATACCCATTTAACATTAACTATAACCTTAGCAATAGCTCAAGCTGAAAACTTGGATTACCAATCAATCATTGTTGCTTGAAGTAAAATTGTATTCTAAGAATATATAGCACAAAATAAGTTGTCCATTTATCAATGCTGCCTCATATTTATAAGAACACTTTGTGGAAAAATATGCAAGCTACCTGTACTCCATTGCACTTTTTGTTGCATGCTCACAATAGTAGCGCCCTCTAACCCTCTTTATCAGTATGTCATGCCACACTCCATTAAATATTTAGTTAAAGTGGCCACCGACCTGGAATAAAGGTCGACATGCATCTGATACAAGCAGGTGTAACTTAAATAGTACATATCATTTTATCCTCATTCAATGGCCAATGCACTTTTCACTACTGCTTCCAAATTGCGATGGTTTAGTGGCTCTTTAACTGAAAGCCTACCACATATTGTCTAAGAAATGTGTGTGTATATATATATATATATATATATATATATATATATATAAAAAATCCAAACTCGTATGCCCCACTGCTGGGGACAAACAAACTCATTCACTCACAGGGTTTAAACAAAGGATATGGATGTTGATGTATTACGTTGATTTTTGATGCCTTGTATGTTTATCCTGTAATACATCGACATCTATATCCTTTGTTTAAACCCTGTGAGTGCGTGAGTTTGTTTGTCCCCAGTAGTGGGGCATACGAGTTTGGATTTTTGTATAACAGAGACACAGCACCCAGGTCTTTCAATTTAGTTTATTTTGTGCTGAGTGCTCCAATTTTGGACTTATATATATATATATGTGGTGCCACATAATGTAAAAGGAATAGCACAGGTATATTTAAAAAAAACTATTTTTTCACTTATTCTAAGCATTTATTTTTAATACAGTTTTGTTAACGGAGGGGAGACAGAGAAACTAGAACCACCTCTGGTAACAGAATTATTTTTCTAAAGGGCAGTGGGATTTAGGAACGCAATCCTGGAGTCCTTATGTGTTTCACCACACCAGAGAAGGCATCCTGCGCAGTAGTGCCTGCCAACCATACAACTTACAAAGCTCCGCCCTGGTGTCCCATTTCACCAGGGGCAGAAGTTGGGAGGTATGAAATGATATATTTCCCATTGAAAATTAGTCAACATACATATCGTTGCAAGTGATGTCAGACACATATTTCTCTTATGTTATGCATTCGCTTACAGTTTTGCTAGCATTGTGTATATTTAATTTTTCTACATACTCAGCATACACAATTTTTAGAGTGACATATTATATTGTTGACCATGCTCACTGCTGTATATGTGCATGTATTGTGAAACATTACAAAAGTGATTTTGCATTCAAACACATGCTCAATGCAGTAGAAATAGTTTACCAATCTAATATTTGGAAATAATCCTTGCTTTCGTCGGGGGGTTGTAGTGAATTACAGAAAGGACAGAAAAACTCAGCCTGGCTCACAGTAGAGTGACAGCTCCAGCACTCTCTGTTCTGACCAGACACACAAAATGTCCGTGTGTAACATTGACACCAGTCACTTTTCAGTAGCAGTGTCCTCTGTGGATACTTCCTTCTGCCCATCCTGGTGCATGCTGGGGTAAGCAAACCGAGCGAACTAAAGGTCACACTCTTGTTGTTGTAATGTGAAGTTGCAATCAGTCGTGTACCAAGGCTGCCCCAGCCCCGGGACAATGTATTAGTGTACAGCCTCCCCATCCATTGACTGTAACAAAACTTCATCACCAGGTATCTGGCCAGCTCCATCACTACCAGAGGAGCAGCAACAAATAGGAACCGGAAGTGAATGTACTGCGGCTGGTACACCTTCCCGATTATCCCCTGAAGCTGCCAAGCCTAATGACACCTGCAAGACAAGCTGCAAAGCAGTGCGACGTGATGGAAGTCCACACACATCCAGTACTCCCCGCATCCCGAGGGAGTTGCGTCTCGTGAAAGGTGAAAGGTCGCGTCCCACTGATTACGTCACGAAGTGGGATTGGTCCATACTGCTTGACTGTGGATGGCGCCAAAGGAAAGCTGCTGTTTTTGTGGTGTGATTTGGTAGCTCCACACAAGGTGAGCCACACAAAGCAAGAATAATGCAAAATGATACACATCTTATGATGCGCAAGGGCTCAGAAGCGTGCTGTTATAATAATGACTTCTTTAGTCTGGGCTCAGGTGGCTCATGTTACTTCCTGCTCTTGGTAACTTATTCGTGGTATCACTATAGCATCATATAAACCACGAGGAACCCTTCTTGGCAGGGCTTGCAACGGCAGTCCAACTTATAGAAGTATAGGATCACATCTGTCCACCTCCCCTTCAACAGGCGTTTACGGATGGCCATTAATGATTTAATTTCCGGCACAGTTGGTGCACACCTTTTTAAAAAGACTAAATAGTACGTTTTTCGTAAGAAATACAATTGTGGAAATCAGTTATCCTCGCTTCCAAGCAGACACGTGTAGGAAGCTGTTTCCAGTTTCACTTGTTGCAGTCACGTTCCCCTGTATGTATTATTAAACTGTTGTCATTTACAGTGGCTGGTTTTTACCGGTTTATAAATAAATTGGAAGAGAATTCTGTCATTTCATGTATATAATTTTTTTCTCATAAAAAATACAGAAGCATTTTTACAGAAGTTAACTAGGTTAGTATTCGTAGTAGCATCGCATCCTTATTCTATATAACTAGACGTCAATCTGACATCAAAAGTCTTTTATTTATGACTGAGGCACACTCTGCATTATGCTAGTAAATAATGACCCTGTCCCCCACTATATTGACAACACGCACTATTCAAAAAAAGATTTTGTTTTATATAATTGTAATGTGCATATTTCCCTTTTGTGAGTAGCACAGTTTCACAACCAAATAAAGTGGAGATTTAACTATTTAGAAGATGTTTAGCAAATATATTTGTTGATAATACAATTAATAAGTTAAAATAAAAACACATAATGTTTCAGAGGTTGGATTCATAATGTTGAAAGGATGCTTGACCGTTCTCTCAAATTAACACCAATACAGTCCTGGAACTACAATTAGTATTTCTAGAAAGCAAGAAGAGAAACAAACACAACCTTGAAATCTGGTAAAGGACTAAACAGAATATCTATGCTAAATGAATTATTTACCTAAACAGGGTTTGCATTTGAGCAGTGGAAAAGTCACTACTTTACAAGAATGGTCGCAATAGGGGGATTAAAGGGACAGTCTAGTCCCCAAATTCCCTTGTGTGCAGTAGGGCACGGGCTTTTTTTTCTAGTGTGATTTAATGCAGGTATTCTGCATAAATCACATTTTTAATATTTGACTCCAGCCCTCCTCAGTGATTACTCTGCATGTATACTACAGGTGCTGTCCAATTTGGTTTCCAAAGTGCATATGTGTATCGGGCCCATTAATTCTTTTTATTTACAGGAATGATGAAGAGTAGCTTCTACAGCAAAGCATAGTGTGTGGTTATTTAGCAGTAATAAAACAAACCAAACACAACTACACATTTGTAATTACTATATTCATAATGACTGCTATACATTTGTATTACATTTGAATAGGTTAGGAGCTCTATTAAAATTAATATAAAATATATTTGCCTCTTTTCAGTTCCGGCCTATGTAATCACCCAGCACACCGTTCGATGGCGTGTGTTAAAATACCCTGTTTACCTAGAATGCTATGAAGTGTTATTTTAATTGCTGGTAGCCAGAATGAAACGTGTTAGTGATGTAGAACTATGATGAAATTTAATTTGAGACCTTAATGCAAAGCTTGACTGGAGTTTGTACACTAATTTTTCTTTTTTTATTCTTACACCATTGTTTGGTTCTAAGGCAAAAGTCTTTTTTATAGCATAGTGGCTTTTTGTAAGGCAGATCTGTTAAAGGGAAATTGACCACTTACATAAGATGTAACTAGATTACGTGTTCATTTAAAACAAACACGTATATAAGACATAAACTATTAGTTTTTTTTCTGTTTGAATTAATTGCATATAAAAGTAGGTGTCTGTCGCCTCCATCCATTTTGTGAATTCTGATGCAACATTCTCGAAAATATTCCAGCAAGTCTCACTTTACAACTGTGGGTAGAGCCTGCATGGTGATGTCATAAGATACACAGCTGCTTTCTTAAGCGATCCTGTGTATCACTAGTGGGCAGGACTAGGTGGCTTTGGACACCATTTTTTTTTTACCAGCCTTCCAACACATTAGCCTCCCATTCAATATAAGTCTATGGTCAGAATTCTGACTTATAGACTGCATTCTGTGTCTCCAGCCCTATAATGAGATATTAGTGCTGTAAAGTCACTGGGAGTGGGAGTCACTGGGAGCAGCCAAAAACACTATATTTCACAAAATGGAGGAGCCAGTCACACTTGTTTAGTAAAATATGTTATTAAATAAACTCACATAAATAAAATACATATCTGAAATCAGCAATGCAAAATAAAATAAAAAATAAAACCATTTAATTTTTTGGTGGGAGTGTCCCTCTGAGGATGTTAGACAGACCAACTGCAATTTGAAGTGTATTTATTGTTGAAATCTTCAATACAGACTGAATTAAGGTAATCTGACCATTGACATACTTGAAAACGAGAGAAATCTCAATGTATTTTTCCTGGTAAAACACTTTCTAAATAAAAAAATAAAATAAATAAAATAATTAGTGCTGTTTTATGTCCTTTTGAGTGTATATTTACAACTACATTCTAGACACATTCGGTCATATACATGTCTCAACGATTGTTTTGTTTTTTAAAGCAAGGTGTTGTGGTTTGATGTGATCATAGTTACAGCTTACATTTTCTGTGTTACAGTTATAGTTCGACAAGAAGCACAATTCTAATGGTAGTTTATTTAAATCCTTTCTAGTTAAAAGATGTCGCATGATGCAAAGGGGGATTCCCAACAATCTCAGGGAACATCTAGTTCTTCCTCCAGTGCTCCTCAGTCATACAGCCAGTCTTCATCCTCTGGCACCCTGAGCTCTTTGGATACTGTTCCAGTGATGGATCTCGCATCCATACCAGAGGATCAAGAAATGGGAGACACTCCTCCGCCATGGGGCCGTCTTTGGGCTCTTGGAAAAGGATTTTTGAACCATGGTATGTACATGTACTTTTCCCAACTTGAGTAGGCAGGCAGAGCTAAGGGCATTTGAAAATTATGTATTAATACCTATTCCATCCGTTGAAACGTTGTTGATGTATCTGCCATCTTTTAGTGAAATATTTTCCCATAATGCATGCAATTAGACAGAGAAGATTTTTTTATATGCTATGTAAGCTAAAAGTAGAAATTTTTATAGAATCAGTTTACTAAACTGCCCATAGAGTCCTGATTTTGGGGAATAGGAGGACAAAGGTCATGCAGAACATTATTGGTGTGCAATATCCAGCTAAATACATTAAATATGCAGAACATTATCCATAAATATGTTACAATACATACGTACATAAGTAATCCTATAGTTAGATAAGGATGTGCAGGTCAGGAGAATGCCTAGGTGGCTGCTGAAATATGATTTTGAAACATTTTGTATAAATAACATTTGTGGATTTTTTTATTTTTGGGAAGGACAAAAATGAAAATAAAAAACATTTGCAGTGTACAGATGCATTGTTTTGGTGAATCAAGCCCAATTATAATTCTGCGCATAAATAAGCAGAGGAGATGACTGTTCATAGATCTTGACTGCAATTTTCAAAGCCAGTACAGTCATAGGAAAATGTTAGTCGTTACATGTGAAAGATGTGTTAGGATTTGTTTATATGTGTAAATATTGAGTAATTTTTTCCAAATTGGTCCTTGCTTTTGTGTTTTCCTTCTTCGAATAATTGGAATGTTTGTGTCTTTATTTCTAACTGGAGTGTGCACATATATGTATGAAATGATGTTATGTTCCTTCACAGACTGCATATATGAAGAATACGTATTTGGAAGAGACAAGCAATGTGACTATACTTTTGATAAGCCAATAATAAACCAGACTGAGAGATATAAGACATACAGCAAAAAACACTTCCGGATTTTTAAAGTAAGTACCATCATTTTTTAAAGATTAAATGTAAGCATATATGTTTTACTTAGGCTGCAAAAATACTTATTTAAATGTAACACACATAGAAAACACTAGCCAAATCAATTGTTTGCAAGCAATAAAGGACCCAATTCACTATGTTCAAAGCAGAATAATTTATATATGTGCAAGTATTCAAATATGAAAAATGAGGAGTAAGAAATGTATATACTCAATCCACATCCAGATTTATTGGCAGTTTCAAGAGCAGCAATATCACAGTTTCAGTTCCTTGCAATCATATTCTAGCAATGAAATGGTAAGATTGATTAGAGATAAACAGTGGATCACATGCCATAGGCAGGACTTCCCTAATCAACAGAGTTGTTTATGGAACTGCCATTATTGCTATCTGATTTGCACAAATGTTTGGACCAGGTGTCTGCAATCTGATTGACCTTTGTATGTATATGCAGTGACGTCCCATGGCGGTGCGGATCGCACCGGGTGACACCCTTGCTGCCGCCACCCTCCCACAGCGCATTGCGCTGCTGGCCTTCTTTTATTTTTGGGCATCCGCTAGATACGGCTGCCAGAAAAAAAAATCATTGCGACTGGATATGACCTTACGTCATATGTGGTGGCTGTGTTTCCCTCCTCCATGCAGGAGGGAAGACTGCACGGAGGAGATGACCAGGCACACGGATCAGCCAGGAGATGAGTACTGGGGAAGGGGAGAGGATGGTTTTAATATAACGAGCATAATACTGGCATATTGAATGGCAAAATAATACTGACATATTGAATGGCAAAATAATACTGGCATATAATTGGGCAAATTGGCTGTGGCATATTAAATGGCAAAATAATACTGGCATATAATTGGGCAAATTGGCTGTGGCATATTAAATGGCAAAATAATATCGGCATATTATTAGACAAATTGGCTGTGGCTTATTAATGGCAACATAATACTGACATATTATTGGGCAAATTGTCTGGGGTTTATTAATGCCAAAATAACACTGGCATACTCCTGGGCATATTTATGGGCAAACTGACCCTGGCATATTAATGGGAAAACTGGTTTATTTTAATTTCAAAGTGATGCTGTGGCATGATCTGTTGGGCAAAATAATATGTACTATGGGGAAAGTGACACTGGCTAGTTCTGTGGGGCAAAGTGACACTGTGGTATGTTCTGTGGGGCAAAGTGACACTGGTATGTTCTGTGGGGCATTGACGTTGGCATGCCAAATCGTGTAGGTACCATAAGAGTGCAAGCCAAGTGCTGTGGATGCAATATAGGTGCATGGCAAGTGCTGTGGGTACTGTATGTTGCTGTGTTAAGTCCTTTTGATGCAATGTGGGTGCAGAGGAAGGGAATAACCAAGGAATGCAATTTTTCAATAACATTTTTATTACAAATGAAAATAGTTGAATATAATATTAAAAAATTCAGATAAGTATAAATGCAACTAGTTATAGAGAGAGATGTCTGTGTATAGATATGTATTGTTTTAGAATTTACAATTGTCACCTCCTGTGTGTCTCATAATTAATGGCGGTCCCATGTGTGGCATATTTAATGGTCTCTTTTGTGTGGCGTAATTATATGGCGCTTGTGTGTTGCATAACTATGGGGCGCTTGTGTGTGGCATAATTAAAGGGCTTCTGTGTGTGTGGCATAATTTATTGGGCTCCGAGGTGATGCATAATTAATGGGGCTCTGGTGTTGCATAATTTATGGGGCTCCTGTGTGTGGCATAGTTAATGGGCTCCTGTGTGTGGCATAATTTGTGGGGCTCCTGTATGTGGCATATTTAATGGGGCATCTGACTGGCATTACTAAGGAACTGTTTGGCATGGTATTGTAGGAAATCCAGGAAGGTGACATCATGAGTTACCGCACTGGGTGACATCAACCCTATTGAAGCCTCTGCGCATATGTTATTTTTAATTTTAGCACAGATACTTTTACTTTATGTTCTGTAAATTGGTTTTCAATTGGAAGTAAAACAGAATAAATCATGTGTTGGAGACATCAGTTCTAAAGGAGCCTAATAGACCAGCTTCCTTTAGAATGTAAAAGCGGACTTTAAAACAATTTTTCTTTTAATATATTTATAACCGGTGTATCTTATTGTCTAGGATGTTGGACCAGGACTTTCCTCTGTTGCATACATAGAAGATTTGAGTGGCAATGGAACATATCTAAATAACGAGATGATTGGACGGGGAAAAAAACTCCCTTTAACAAATAATGCAGAAATTGCACTTTCATTACGTACAAATAAAGGTAACTTGTGCTGTCAATTACAATAATTTATAAAGTAATTTATTTATTTTTTGCATTATTTGCATCATTTAAATAGTATTCGTCTTGCACTGGCAGCTCAGTTAAGAATTGATACATCCGCACCTAACCAGTTAATGTATGATGATATATTATCCCATTCCTGCGATGTTACCATAACCCAATTAAATGGCACACATTTTACCTGTCTCGGAAGGATTAAGACTGGGTCAACCCCATCAGGAATCACACTTGCAATCCCTGAAGATTGAACAGATTCTAAAGTTTGGTGCGTTAGCTCACTGAGCTATCTCTCAGGGCAACATTGCGGGATAGCATATGCATTATACTGTATTATTACAAACTTGGTGATCTAAATGCAGTCAAAGCCACATTTCACAGTACATCATAATGACAAAACAAAAATAAAGGCAAATATAATCTTACTTAGAATTTGTACGCCATCACACCTATATCCACGTCTGAAATTGTTTGATTAGTTTTACAAAGACATGATCCATTGTTTGGCCACAAGGTGGCAGCAGAATTCAATCTTGCATACCAGCCACAAAATTATAATGTTAATTACATTACATTAACTTTTATTTATATAGCGTCAACAGTTTACGTATCACTGGGTACACAGCATAGAAGGGAACTACATACTAAGTTAGACAAACTAGAACAGACTGGTACATGAGATAGAGAACCCTGCTCGCAAGCTTACAATCTAGAGGGAATGGGGTCCATAAGACACATAAGGGGTTGAAGAGGGAATGTAGTTTTAGTAACCGCAATGTGGATGGTTGGCACCAGGTGGGATTGGCCAAAGATGAATTGTGTGTGTTCCAGTTAGGTAGGATTAGCTAGAAGTAAAGTGACCGGTATTCTAGTGGGTTGGGTAGTAAGCTTCTTTAAAGAGATGAGTTTTGAGGGACTTTTTTAAAGTTTGAAAAGGAAGGAGAGAGCTGGATGTGAAAGGAGTTCCAGAGAGAGGGGGCAGCTCAGTCGAAATCTTGGAGGCGCGAGTGGGAAGAGGTGATGAGGTTAGAGGAAACCTTTAGTCCCATTGAGGAGCGCAATTGTCTTGCAGGGATGTATCGATTCACGGCAATGTACGGAGGGGCTGAGGAGTGGAGGGCTTTGTATGTTACAGACAGAATTTGAAATGTTATCCTTGAGCAGACGGGGAGCCAGTGGAGGGCATTGCAGCTGTGTTTTGGATAGAACACTGGGGTGAAAGACGAGCCAGAGGTAGTCCAGTCAGGAGGCTGTTACAGTAGGATTTTAGCGCTCTCTGCGCTGAGAAACGGCTGAATGGGTGCAATGTTTCTTAGGTGCAGACGACAGGATTTGGCTAAAGACTGAATATGGGGAACAAATGAGACAGCAGAGTCAAAAGACTCTGTGAAGCCAGGTGTAGGGACGGAGTTTGAGGGAGGGAAGATTAACAATCTTTGGAAAGATTAAGTTTCAGGTAGCGAGCAGACATCCAAGTGGAGATGGCCGAGAGACAATCAACTACACGTGACACAACAGAGGGAGTGAGTTAAGTGGAGGGGAGGTAGATCTGCATATCATCCGCATACAGGTGGTATTGGAAGCCAAAAGGGGGGGCAGAGAGAGACAAGGGGAGGGAGGGGGGCAGAGAGAGATGAGGGGGGGAGAGAAACAAGGTGAGAGGGAGGGGGAGAGAGAAAACGAGGGAGGGTCGGTGGAGAGAGAAAGAGGGAGGTAGGTGAAGAGAAATAACACGGGAGAGAGAGAGAGAGAGAGAGACAACATTGGCACATAAAAGGAAATAAAAACAAGAAATGCATTTTTTTAATATCATAATTTTAATTAAATATTAAAAAGCAATTTACATGTGAATATGTACAAGTTAAACTTTTTTCCTACAGGGTAGTCTTATATTCAGGATTTTAGTTTTTTTCCTAAAGGAATATCCAAATTTTGGGGTGTCGTCTTATTATCAGGGTCATCTTATATTCGAGCAAATACGGTATTCAGAGTGGGTTTGGCGGATGGGAGTGAGGCAGGGGGTAGTTGGGGCAAGTCACGGGAGGTGAAGTTATACCTGATAGCGTCAACTTTTTTTTTTAAGTGAGAGGCAGGGTCTTGGGCCATAAGAGTGAATTCTAACTTCACTTGAGATGAAATACACAGGAGTGATTTCAGCACTGAAGCAAGGTTTAGTTTTATTTCACCATAAACGGCTGTGTGTTGTGAAATACAAAACTACACCTCACTGTAGTGCTGAGCATTTTGTTTGTGATTTCCATGGAGTGGTATTGACCAGTCAGTTTATTTCTAATACTACTATAACAGACTGTTGAAGTATTGGAGATAACTATCTCCCGATTTATACTTTGAAATAGTGACAAGAGAATGTAATTTTTTTTTCTGCCTGCACCTTTTTATCACGTTTAGTTTCAGGCTTCTTATGTTTTTTTTTTTGGGGGGGGGGGGGGGGGGGTTTGCATGTCTCCGTGGTGTGCTAAATAAATAACTTCTTAGTGTCAGATCTTAAATATTTGTTAAAAATCTATATTTTTTTCCAGTGTATATCGCATAACAGAAGTATATACATTTAACTAATGTATTATCAGTATCATTTTATATACCCTATATCCGCTCCCATGTTTGCCACATTTGTAGTCTATATTTAATGACCTTCACTTATAGCTGTTAATGTTGGTTTAAAATGACAACTTTTAATAGTTAATTTTACTTTATTATTCATACTATTGGGGTTTGCAGTTTTTGTATTTTCAGATTTGTTGGTGGATGATCAGTCAGTCTATCCAAAGGAAGTTAGAGAGAAATTCATCATGTCAAGAACACTTGGAAGGTGAGCGTGGGAATTCAAAGTGCTGGAGAGCCACAAGACATTTGTCTAATTGTGCTTCACAGACTCACAAGTGAAAATGACAGTGGCCATAGTGGTATAACAAAAAAGGAATGCAATTTTTAACATATGTGCCATTTTAAAAAATGGTCAGGAAAGACTAAAGGATCTTAACATGTATAGCTTGGAGGAAAGATGAGAGAGAGGGTATTTGAAAGAAACACAAAGAGGTGGGTAATGGTGCAGAGTATAGGACAATAGAGGTTTAAATGCAACATCAGAAAGAATTATTTCACCGAGAAGGGTGATGCGTGCATGGAATATCATTTCAGCATAAGTGGTAGAAGTTAATACAGTGAAAGATTTTAAGTATGCATAGGGCTGTCCTGAACATAACATAAGGACAAGGACCAAAGAAAGTATGAGGATTTTACAGCAAGGCAGATCGGATGGTTTGAATGCTTCTTGTGCGCGGACAGATTCTCTTGTTATGTTTATCCTCTGAATGTTTGTCCTCCATGTTTCACTGTCAGCTCGCATCTGCTGAGAGGCAGAGCTATGTGTAAACCCTTGTGAATCTGTAATGATTCCAGGTTTGTATCAAAGAAAGCAGCCAGTTTTTTACTTTGCAAACAAAAGTTAAGAGGAATGATAATGCAACTTTTAAGGGTTTAAAACAATCTGTAAGCCAAGTTCAATTGTAGCTATGTTGACCTAAAGGTTAGCTAAATTCTGGGGATTTAATGAATAAAGCACTATGTTTACTGTCTTGCTTCTCCTTTCAATTCCCTGGATAGTAGTAATGCGTTGACATATAACTTTTCCAGAGCTCTATATTACCCCTGCTTACTGTCGCTGTACATCATTGCTGAGTAAACTCTGAAGCAGTCAGCTAAAGTGATGAGTTACAGCTCCAATTTAGAAGAGGTTTGGTCTCTGTGCACTTCATAAATTATATCATGTTTTCTAATGTTTCTGATTCTACTCATTCATTCTCCCTTCCATTTAAGTTAACATGATCTACTTAAAGTATTTATTTTTCTCTTCATTAGTGGGGCTTGCGGAGAAGTAAAATTGGCTTTTGAAAAATCCACATGCAAGAAAGTTGCCGTTAAAATAATCAATAAAAGAAAATTCAAGATAAGCAGTGCAAGTGTAAGTAATGAAGATCACTTCAGCTTTATTTTAATATATAGTGTGAACAATTACACGCAAGTTTTAAAACAATACATACCTGTTTGTACGAGTAAGACATGGAGAGCAAATACAGGGATATGTATTTATAAATCAAGAAGAATAAAATGACATTAAACATGTCTGAAATTGGAAAGGAAGCAGAAATGGCACTCCAGGAGCCAATTCAAAGTGAAAAAATGCTTATTTTGCATAAAAAGTGAGTAACTCCACAGCAGCAGTTAGTGCAAGTTCAGATGTATGACGGCGCGTTTCGCGCACCAGGCGCTTAATCATAGCTTAAGTGAGAAGCAAACTATAAAAACAAATGAGACTTCCATTCGGTGCATGGAAGTACTTTGACCTACTTTCATCTGCAGAACTAACTGAAAGCCTCCTTGCTCTGCCACATGTTAACTTTTGTCTTCTTGATTTATCAAATGATATTGTGCATATTGTTATAACTTTAGAACCAGTACTTCATCACGGCTATGCATCCTAGGGTGTGACACATGGTAATGCAGTTTGCATTGCTGCTTTGAGTACCTATTGTTCCTATACCGCTTGCTCCTTGAGCAGCTTTTTTGAGTGATGGAACAGCACTTTTCAGGGGATGAAACATGCTCAGAATAAATTATGGTGAACAATGTATAAAATTTGCATGGCCACTTTCTTACCTGCCAAGTAAAAGAAGAACTGTAGAGAAAAATGAATTTATGCTTAATTGAAAGATTACATCAAGTGTAAGCATTTATAATTGCTTTAATGAGAGATTATTAATGTCTTTGCTCCATATAGTACTATTACTGAGCAGACATGTTTTTAGCTTCTTGGATCAGATCTTTCTTGACCTTCACTTACATGATAAAGGTCTGATCATTCGCATCCCAAGATCTCAAACAACATGTCAGCCCCCTGATACAGCTTATGGAGCAAAGAGGGCTCAGTGAGATACTATGTTTGGAATCTTTTATTAAGGCATCACTATGTAAAATGTCTACACTTGATGCAATCTTTCAATTAAACATAAGTGAATATTTTGTCTACAATTTCTCTGGTGACACCTGTGACTTCCTATGCAAATTACACACTTCCCTTTGAAAGTAGTTAACTTGCATTTCAAGCCACGTGTGATACCATAAACTTGAGACATATTAAAAACCTTTTTTTCTCTTAACCTATTAATGACAAAGAATGGTTTTGTCTTGTTGTGGGTAAAAGCTTCGGAAGCTGTAAATCACCGGTTCTGTCACTCTGTTGTAGTTGTTAGACTTCCCTAGCGGCAGTCTGCAATATTACAAAAAATGGAGTTAACATCTAAGGGTTGACTTGGCGAGCTCCAATTTTCCATGAGAAAACCAGAGCTCTGATTGATACTTCGATGATCCAAATAGCCCATGAATTTTCGGCTAGTCTGTTAGCACTGAAGTGCTTCCGAATTTGCATGAAAATCGGTTTATTTTTGCACTGAAATTTTCGTGATCCAAGTTGACAACACTGAAATAGTAGCCTCTATCCTCCCCATAGACATCTATGGTGAGGACAGAGACTCATGTCGGGAGGACTTTGACTATTGTGATAAGAATAAAAATAAATGTAAAAAATATTTTTAAAAATGTGTCCTCCCCCAGGATCTAGCAGGCCCCTCCAGCTTGGCACACATCATCAATAAGTGCCCCTACCTGGTAGCCCCACATAATAAATAAGCTGAACCCATATATTAATATATTTAGATTTTGTCTTTTTTGTAATTGTGTAAAAGTATTTTCAGGTCAAACTTAGAAAAATGTTTGTTTGTTTTTCATATGTTTTATGATTTTTTTTAAGTAGATTATAAGATATGATGAAAATAATGGTATCTTAAGAAAGGTGAATAAATATTATATATGTGTAGGTACATTAAACAACAAAAAAAAAGATTTACAGAAAAAACAGCCTCGGTCACTAAGAAATTAATTTGTGCATTTGCTTGGAATTCTGATTTCTCAATGCATAGATTATTTCTGTTTTTTTATTTTTTATTATTTACATACAAAGTGTAAACAATGCTTAGTGGGTAGAGTACCTTTAAAATAAACACAAGACAGAAAGAGAAGGGAAGATGTATGGAATATCCAAAGTATTTTCTGATGGGATGCTGTACATCATTATTACCGAGCAGGGAAAATAAACCATATGCATTCTGTAACCTGTTCAGTAAACATTATTGACCATGCAGATTAGGAGATAAATTGATGTAATCTGCATTAGAAATACGTAACTGATAGCTTAGTAAAACAACCTTCCTTTCATTTCTCTGCTCTTGTAGGAACAACCTATTTCTGTTGATACAGAAATTGAGATCCTTAAAAAGCTGGATCACGTAAGTTTAAATGTTTGCTGACAAATACAGGTGAAACTGACATTAATTTGAATACCTAATCAAAGTAAAAAATGGTCCTCTTCTTTTTTTATATGGAACACTAAACATTGTAGGTTTCAGGAATTCATTGTCATGGCTTAAATGTAGATATAGTCTTTTTATTTTTTGTGAAAATGGTGGACTCGTTACTGGTTAAGTGTTGGGGAGCTTTTCAGTGTCTATCAAGAAATGTAATATTTTGAATCAGTTAAACACTTGGTTTGACGCTTAGCAGCTTATTAAACTCACAATTCCAATGTAATCTATGTTTTATACTATATTCCAATGGAATGTCGTTTTTATAAAGTGATTTGTTATTTTGACTCATGTCAACCCTTAAACGTTTAGATTAGCCCCTTGATGACATTGTTATTAGTGGTTATGTGTATTTTATTCTTTTTCACTGGCTCTCTAAATGTGACTTTCAATATAATATGTAATGTCTATCGTAACTTTTTCAAAGTTGTTCTATTTTCATGTCATTTTGCAGCCATGCATAATTAGGATTGAAAATTTTTTCGACTCTGAAGATTCTTATTACATTGTTTTGGAACTGTAAGTACTGATAATGAACTCCTTGGATCAGTGTGGAATGTGCTGTGCACAGGCTTATTACACTTGCCACCATTTTTAAAAGTTTCTAGATGTTGCATTTCACTTTGTGTATTATGATTACAATGAGAGTGTTCATGTTTTTACATCGCACGCATTACAACTGGCAAACTGGGTACATCATTCCAGGTTGCTAGAAACTGCCGTCCACATGGGAGGAATGAGCAAAATCAAAAGCTTGCTCTTCTTAAATAAAAAGGCTAAATCATGGCGTTTCACTGCTCCTTTTAAAATAAATTGACTTGAGGAAACATAGGTTGACAGGAGTAACTTTGGTGATATTTAGAACCAGGTATGGGGGACTTAATTAAAAAACCCTGTTTAGCATAGTGTTCACCAGATCTGAATCTGGGAAGCCATGTAATCTGGTGATGCGTTTTATTCTAGGATGGAAGGAGGTGAATTGTATGAAAGGGTAGTCAACTCCATCAGGCTTAAAGAATCTACTGCAAAACTGTATTTTTATCAGATGCTGCTAGCTGTTCAGGTAATCATTTCAAATCTCATCAAGCATATGATTAAATACAATCTTCATTCTAATAAAGTCTTACTGTAAAAAAAAAACACACCTCACACCATTTATTATTTCAGTAAATAACTTTCACATTAGTGTCTGTCATTTGTAACAATAAAAAGATAAGATCCACAAACACAACCCATGGACTCTTACAATACTTGTACAGTTATTTAGAGCTCAGATCGGTGACCTCCTCACTACTATTCATTCTCCTGTGAATGATTGGGCTTCTATACCGTGCAAATTTGTTGCACAAAAAGTAAACTTATATGGACAACATTCAACTGGAACATTGAAAACTAAGCTTAAAGGAAGTTTAGGAGAACTCGTCATTACTTTTTATACATGCTCCGTAAAAATGATTAATTCACCAAAAAAAGTATAAATGTTATTTGATAAGGAAATCAAATTTAAATGAAAGTCTACGTTTGATTTCTTTATCATCCAAATAACATTTATCATTTGTTCATGACGTGTATGCACTGTTTTAATTGGGAGTTAGAAGTAGAATACATGTCATGAGGATTACTATCCATCCAAGGATTAGTTTGGCTCTAATATCGTTATTTGCTTATTATATGCTTGAAATGAATGTCATTGTGGCAACTAAAAGAGTTATTTTTCAGGTTTATGTAGATTATTATTTATTGAGTTCTGCAGTTTCTCGTTTGTCGATGTGCCTTCTTTGGCTAGTAATATTTCAAGTCTTGATTTCTTTCTGCTTTTTGGAATTTATTATGTGATTTTGAACTTTAGTACCTTCATGAAAATGGAGTTATTCACCGCGATCTTAAGCCTGAAAATGTGCTGCTATCATCAACCATTGAAGAATGCTGTATAAAGGTAGGTGTTGGAAATTGTACTATAATATCAATATATTTATTATTGGCAAGGGTGGATTACCCATAGAGCGTTCTGGACAATTAAGTAGCGTGCTATTGGGAGTGTGGGAGGTTGAAGTTGTCTCATTTGATTTAGAAAAATCAGTAGATTATACCCCAAACTTGCAAAAAGAAATACATTGTTCATTAACTTCGTCACTTAAACGGACAGTAGCATAAAGTTTGATAATTATAAAAATTCTCTCATTTTTCCTTTTCTTATGCAATAATTTTAGTTACGCTTACATTTTTTTGTCACTATAGGCTTATACAACCTGCATTTAAGGTCAATTAAACTTTTTTTAACCATTCATCCCTTGAAGGAAGTAAGGGATAACAGACATGTCCCGCTCGACATGTGCCCTAATAGAGTACATACCAGTTTATCCTCAGACTAGGGACAACTACTAAGAAGTAAAACCTGGTTCAAAAAATAAAGTGTAGTTGACCTTTAAGGCAAGGTTCGACAAACACTGGTCGCCAGGTCCGCGCTATGATGTCAGAGCAGCAGATGTTCAGGAGGGTCAGAAGTAAAGATGGTGTGTGCCTGTGTTAGAGGCACAGACCAAGCTGGAACTGAACCACCCCCTTCCCTGCAATTAGAGACAGAAGCAGGGAAAGGGGACATATTGATAGATGATAGATTTTTTTTTTTTTTAACATACTGTGCGTGTGTGTGTGTGACAGACTGACTGTGTGTGATTGAGTGTATGTGCTGTTGTCTGACACCAAGATTATTTTGCTGGCTCCTAAAAGTCAGTTAAGTTTGTCAAGCCCTGCTATAAAGATAGTTGGAGGATTTGTGGTCCCTTCCTACTATATAAATCATTATCTTTATGAGGCATATAGTGTCTCTCCATGATGTTTCCTGTCACAGCAAGACCTCCTGCTGCAGGATAAGCATAATGCATAATGCTGCAGGTAGATGTACAGAAAAGGTCTTATTTGAATGTTGAATGTTTTTGTTTGATAACATCTGATAATAAACACTTATGACATGGCACTGTGTAAATGCTTGTGTTACACAGATAACGGATTTTGGCCAGTCCAAAATACTTGGTGAGACCTCCCTGATGAGGACATTGTGTGGTACCCCTACCTACCTGGCACCTGAAGTGTTGAACACGGCAGGCTCAGCAGGTTCCGCTGGATACAGCAGTGCTGTGGACTGCTGGAGTCTCGGAGTCATCCTGTTTGTATGGTACAAGTCTGTTTTGCATTTGTCTGTTTACAGATTTGTCTAATGCTTCCTGTTTCTTGTTAATATATGGTGCTTTATTTTAGCCTCAGCGGATACCCACCATTTTCAGACAAGAATAGTAAGATGCCACTGAAAAATCAGATTGCTGGTGGGAACTACACCTTTATTCCAGCTGCTTGGGAAAAGGTATCACAACCCGGTATGTGTTGTTTAGGGTGTTGTATTATAAGTATTGTGCATGATAACATAAACATAATTTCTATATTTTATTTATCACAAAATATGTATCTAATTCAGAACAAAAATAATGTCTGTTGTATTGCTTAACAGAAAAGTTACCTTTTTGTTGTGCAATTTCTTATTTAGCTATTCTTCTTTACCAAGCCAGGTGTCCATTTCATTGTTCATTCTTCAGTAAACATTTTTAATTGATTCCACTAAATAAAAAGAATTAAAACTATTGCATGGTGATGACATGGAAGATGAACGATTTCAGGAAGATCCCCATGCTGTATTGTAGCCAAGAATTGCTTCTGCCAAGTTCAGTAAACTAGAGACAGCTGAATGTAAATGAACTGTATTAATTAGTTATGTTAAAATGCAGCTCTTCATTTCACTGTCTGTGTTGTTTTAGCTGGATAATTTAATTTAATACAAGCAACTGTCCCATACCTGCGATGTTGTTTAAGTGTCCGGACACTCTTTAGATCTCATTTACATGTGATGGTGATAACCATGTGGCGTAAACTTTGTCATTTTGCTACTGCATTTAATTACTTTTAAAATTGTGTTGTTAGAGACAAGGCCTCATGGAAAGTGACTCCTGCAGTGTTCTAAAGTTTTCACCCTGCTGAAATAGAAAATAATGAATCCAGAATATACCTACAGATGTTCACAGCTGTACTACGCATGAAACTTAAATATATTGTTCCAATGCACTATGGGGGATTTTCACCAAAACTTGCCTGTCTATTAAGACAGGCAAGTTGGGGTTTGCCTGATATTTGCAGTTCACTTGTCAGTTTTAATGAGTAGACCCCTATATACTTTTTATAGCTAGTCATTACCAGCTGCAATGTATGGTCTGTCCCTTCTCATCATTGCTTTTTCCATATATTAAACATAATTTGTGTTATCCGTCAAACATATGATTGACTGATTTGCATAAATATTTTTTCTATTCAGCTTTAGATCTTGTTAAGAAGTTGTTGGTTGTTGATCCAGAAAAGAGACTAACTACTAAACAAGCTCTGGAACATCCCTGGCTACAGGTAGGAATCCGTATGTGACTAAAATGTTCATGTTTATTCTATAAAAATATTGCACATTTAAACAGAGTTTTGTGGAACATGGCTACGTGTTTTCTTTGACACTTGTTATCTGTTATTTTGTTTTTAATTACAATATAATTTGATCTTTATTGTATTTTATACATATAGTGGTAGGCAAGAGAAATATAGAATAAGGAGACCATCACCTAATCATTGCGAATGTTGTGTTAATATGATTGCAAGAAAATGTTTAGAATTAGAGTATGATCAGTGTGTTGTTGTGGCGGCTATGGACATTGTCCTTCAGTTCACTCTCCGACGGATCTGTTGACATCTGAAGTAGAAAATCCTGGTCGCTCCTCACTTATTGCTCGCCGGGCGCAGAGCTGAACTGCCAACGTTACCACAATAACATATTTGTCTCAGTTATGTAGGAACATTACTTATACTTTAACCATACGGTTGACCTGAAGACACAGTTGACTTTGACCACCCTGGATTGAAGAGAGCCCGCTATGTTTATTTTCCTGACTGACTGCCATGTCTACTCACAACTATGAACTTATGACAATTACTTAGGACAATTTTTTTCCCCTTAAATAGCTGGCCAACTGATGTTTGATCACCCCCGGGATCTTTTTGCCATATCCTCCCCTCTTGGACCATCTTTCATGGCCGCCATCAGAAATTTCAGGGCCCCTTACTGAAAACAATTCTGGGCCCCTTCCCCCCGGATAGTTTATCCATTAATAGCCACTGATAATTTCCTCCTCATTAATATGCCACTGATAATTTCCTCCTCATTAATATGCCACTGATAATTTCCTCCTCATTAATATGCCACTGATAATTTCCTCCTCATTAATATGCCACTGATAATTTCCTCCTCAGTAGCTCCTGAATGCTGCTAGTCGGCTGTCTCCTCCGCAGTGCTTCCTGGACGCACGCTGGGTGCAGGAAATACAGCCTCCGGAAATGACTTGCCGTCATTTCCGGCGGCTGTGACTAAAAGCCGGGTCCGCACCCGCTGGACACGGACTCCATGTGAGACAGTCACGTGGGCAACGGGGCCCTTTCTCCTAGCCATATTTAAATAAGGACTGTCCCAAGCCCATCAATAGAAATGTATAGTGCTGAGTTGATTTAAACATTCCTATAAACATGGGATTAGAAAAAAATAGCAGGTTCGTCGATTTGTAAATATTTGTTATGATTTACCCTGCTACGTTTGGGTCCTTTTGTATTATCACATGTATGACCTTATATTATGCTGCAATGCTGATTATGGTACATTTGCACCCCCTATATATTCAGGCTTTTTTTCTTGATGAAGAGTTTTTGTGATGCTAATCAAGCACATTTCATAATGACATGTTTGTGGTTGAATTGTTTATAACATCCAATACTTGTATGATCCTATACTATGCTGGAAAAATATTTGTTTGTCTCTTTCATGCATAATTTAAATTGAAAACCATAAAAATATATTCTAAAAAATCTGCAGTTTTTTTTCCTTTAGGATAGCGACATGAAAAAAGTTGCTGAAACACTAATGTATGATGCAGTCCACCCTATGCCTCCACCTTCTCAGGTAATTCTGTATTTTATGCTATCTGTCCTTGTTGCTTTATTATTATATTGTTTGTACAAAATTCCATGTTCACACGTTGCCTTTTTTGCTAGCAATTTCTAATTTTAAAATATTGCTAACAATTAAGAAAGTCTTACTTATTTTGTCAATAAGATTTCCTGTCTGCAGCACAAGTGTAAATCTTCATACCTAACTTATACAAATCCTAAATCAATGCAATCTGTGACTTTCCATTAATATTAAGTCATGCTTCTTGCATTAGTGAATGTTTATGTTGCCTCTTGCATAGCAGATATTCACTAACTAACATGGAAGTGAAGCACATGCCTTGAGTTAATTAGAACTACTATGTCGCATATTAGGAAGTTTGTAATTATGTGTTTGATCTTCAGAAAACCATCAATCGTAAACGGGGACATGACGAACAAGAAGCAAGTACCTCAAAACTATCTGACACGTTACCAGCCACCACTGAAAAGAGAGCTAAAAAGTAACAGTTCATTTACCCTACAACACATTTTGTATAATAAATGTCTCCATTTTTAATAATCAAGCAACATGTAGCTACGTTTATAATGAGGAAACTCCATTATACATTTATATAATGCATGTTTACCTGAAAACATAGAAACATAGAATGTGTCGGCAGATAAGAACCATTTGGTCCATCAAGTCTGCCCAATTTTTTTTGAGTACTTTTATTGGTCCCCCGTTCCCGGTAGTTAATCTATGCTACATGAGAGATGCTTAATGTAACAGATACTGTGTATCATTGGTAGTACTGAAGCCAAAATTACTGTGCAAGGCTGGGGTCTCTGTTATTGTATTTGTTAAACCCAGAAGCCTTTACATTCCGTCATCACGATCGGATCCCTAAAGGGACACAGTTGCCTCAACAATGTTTGCAGTGTGAAAAGCCTAAAAAGGTATTTTTATATCTTGTATCAGCAGAATTGCAGACAATGTACAGATTTAAAGAATCCTATTGATTACATGACTTTCTGGCACTATATGCCAACAAAGTACTATGATGTAGAATAAGTATACTGGGTGTTGCCGCAATGTGATATACATACATAATAAAATTAAGTCATTTTCCTCTTTCTCATTTAATGCAACCATACAAATTATTCAATTTTTTTTTTTTAGGATAAGAAGGACTTTCTTTTGATTTTATTATTTTAATCATGTCAAGATAATAAATTATGGTGAAAAATTGAAGAAGAAAAAATACAATAAATTTTCTGACTTTTTGTTGAAAAATCTTTTTCTCATCTACAGAAGCTAATGAAAAAAATGCTCAATGGATTCTAATATTTGTCCAGAGGTTATAAATAGTCTATGTTCACGTATTTTTTTTTTTTGCAAGTTGCATGGAAATAAGTAAAAGTAGCGTATTACTATTTCAAAACATTGTTTTTTTTTTTTTTTCCTCTCCCAAAACTAGTGATAGTGACATTGTAACATTGATTTTGGTCATGAAACCCTGAATCACTCTCCACATATTTTTCAAAAGTATACAACCCAGGGTAACGAGGTATTTTGACACTTTTCATGCAATTATTTTACCACCAATCCTTGCCAAATGTTGCCATAGTAATTTTTTGGGTGGTTCCCCCCCAGTTTGTACTTCAGGTGTGAGTTTGCATGGGTTTTGTGTTCCCAAACAACACCCCAATATGTGTTCAGCAACTTCCCCTGAGTATAGTGGTACCCCACATGTATAGGTTTGCTAGGATTATGTGGAAAGTACTTATTTGTATAAATATTTTGTGAGCAGCAACCCTCACTCTTTGTTTGGACCAAAGAATCTTAGCATTAAATTGTTTGCCACGCTTGGTGAACAAATTTGCTCCATCAAATGGCTTTACTGCACATGTGCTAGACTGTGGGGCTTCATGAAGCATGATCCGACCCAAGTGTGACTGTGGTAGCAGCTCCCTCCCCATCTAGGCTGTTGTATTAAAATGAGGACATTTTAATTAAATACATAAAAAATAAGATATTTGTCTTTTAAGATTACTCTAATTTTATTTTGAAACATCAACCCTACTACTTCATCTACTACATTTTAAGACATTATATATTTCCAGGTTCTATCCAAAACACAGGTTTAAATTAAGAAGAAAGTCTTTTGACAAATAAGGTTTATATTATCTGGATCTTGGATCTCTATTTTGGAGTGTATACATTTGTAAAACAGGTGATTCGGTAACATTTCATGACTAGATGAGAAAGCAGGTTGTTTGTGAATATTCAGCAACAGTGTAACCACATTTTATTACCCCTTACCTCCTTATCGCTAGCAGTTTTTGTGAAATTGATAAATTACAGGATTACAATTTCACTTGTGCTTTCGTTGAGTTTAATTACATAATTGTGAAATTATGAAATATTATACATGTCATTTTCTAATGCAGATGAAATATTTGCCCCATTCTGAGGCAAGTACAGGTTCCGTATCCCTTTTCGTTTCCCTTATCAGTTATCCAAATTTGTTTTTCAGATAAGGGATGTACATCTTCTTGGATCCTCTGTTAACTTCCACACCGTATGTTCTGCCTTACCCAGCATTGCCATCCTCTCAGGACTCTGCCAATCCCGCGTCACTGGCAGCAACGGATTGTAAATTGAACTCTTTCCCAGGCGACCAGGATAAGACCATGGACAATACAGGTCTACCATTTCTGCTCTCCGCCCTTTTTCCCTCCGAGGCAGCAAACCGTTTCCTTGCAGCTGTGGATCCAGGAGGCAGAAGATTCACCTGGGATTCTCTTCCATAATGTTTGGCTGAAATCCATGCAGCAAGAGTTTGCAGAAACGTGTTAATGATAGATGGACACCACAGTCCAATGCAGGACCAGCAGATATGATTTATTTTTTTTATAGGGCTGGTGCTGTCGAAATGGCCTGTTAACCAAAGGTATCTATTATCCGAAATGCTTCTGGCCCCAAGCATTTCAGAAAAGGGGTACTCAACCTGTAAAATGAACACTGAAAATATTTGTACAAACAAACCTGTGAATTGTTGATGTCATTTGTGTAGCTGGTAAGGAATGCACTTTCTGTGTATAAATAAAGATTTCTTTGTGTTTAAAAAAAAAAAAAGTAAACTCTCCTGTTCTGTTGGCTCTATTCCATTGTTATTTTGTAAGCAATCCTTTATATGCTTATAATGTACAAGTAAAAGTTGAATGTTCAAATAGAAAGAAAATAAAAATAGGTTGTTAAGTTAAGTAAGCGCTGTACTGAACATCTGGAATAGATGTGAAATAATTTCTAGTATTATTGAGATGTAACTCCAAGGATGCAACCCCAACTTTTAGTCTTGACTGTCAATCTGCTGTTGATCACAAATTTATTAAAAAGGGATTTAACTATAACAATGATAAATTCAATCAGTTTACCTACGTGCTGGAACAAACAACTTAACTACAAATCTTCAGCAAGATTTTTTTGGAGCCCAAAGCAAGAATATTAAATTGTGCCCTTTACATTACAGTGTCTCATTGTTCCACTGACTGCCCCAGAGACTTTTGTACTTCCACAGCCCCATTCACTGTCCCTTCTCACATATCTGAGGCTGTTAAGGCATGACTGGCTAATGCACTATGCACAGGAAGAGCTCGATTACCTGTACTGGCAGACTAAAGCTCAATCTTTTGTGATGTCATAGGTAGATAGCCCAAAGCCTTTTGGTACTGCCACCACCACATCCTAGGACCTGGTCCCAGGATGTTGACTAATATGTTTTTTGTGAGTTTATTATTCCTTTATACACGTGGACAGGCCCCCCAGCAAAATATTTTGCTGCCGTCTACACTTGTTACCATAATGATGCTGAAAATTTGTCTTAACCAAACATTCTATATATATTGCTGTGATACATAACTGTTGACGCACACTATGTAAAACTAGTAATGTATTTATTTTTTAAGAATGTGACATGAGCTTGGCAATAATTTTATTCTCATATGGTTTATGTTAAATAACTGTTTTAGTTCTACAAAAAAATTAGCCTCCTGTATATTGCAATATGTACAGCATTGGATGATTAATTTTGTGTGTCCACATCATATATGTTCTGATTATCCTGCTGCTCCTCGAAACGCAAATAAAACTGGCCAAAGTTAAGTTTTTGGAATGCCTCTTTGATTTCAAGAAATGATTTGTTTTTTGTCTCTGGAACAATGAAGAAGATGAAGCCGGCTATTAGGATGCACTCTCCAAAGAAAAACATGAAACAATATTGATTTAATCCATTCTAAAAGAAAAGAAAGGGAAATGGTTAGTTCATTTTCATACTTAATAACTATGTGGTAGCAGTATATACTGGCCATCCTATTCCATCAACTGTGTGCAAATGATGCTAAAATAGGCCTTTTACTCATCCTCTCCCACATCGGTAAGACCATTTTAGCATAAGGGTGAGAACAATGCAGCAGTTAATTTACAATAATTGCAATAATTATGAAAACAGTAGTGTGAACTAGAATAAAACAAAAACCAACTCTAGTATTAAACTCAATGTTCATTTTCCTTTGGTAAGTTACAGGAGATAACTTTAACAGTGTAAGTGAAAGATGGCATCAAGTGTAGGCATTTTATATAGAAATGCTTCAACGAAAGAATACATATAAAGTACACGATTGAACCCTGTTTACTCCATATAGCTCTACCAGGAGGCTGACATTTTGTTTAGAATATTTGGGCAGATCTTTGTTCATCTGAACCAAGGTGAGTGAAGATCTGACCCAAGATTCTAAACAACATGTCTGGCTCCTGAGAGAACTAAGTGTAGTAAAGAAGGCTTTATAAGGCACTTAATTTGTATTATTTTATTAAATAATTTCTTTATAAATTATCTACACTTGATCCAAGCTTTCAATTAAACATAAGTCACATTTTTGCTACAGTTGTCTTTTAAAGACTGCAAAGTATTCCAAATAGAATGTAATGCACGAATATGTTAGAATCTTTACTATTTGAGTAGTTTAGCAATTATTACACATTAATCAACTACAGAAAATGGGGATTTATAAAGTTCATTAATGCCCTACTGAGTTTGTGTCATAGCTAGAGTTGAGCAGACACCTGGATGTTCGTGTTCGGCAGAACTTCGAAAAAATGTCCGGGTCCATGCTCGAACTTGACCCCGAACCCCATTGAAGTCAATGGGGACACAAACTTTTGGCCACTAAAATGCCTCTAAAAAAGTCCTGGAAAGGGCTAGAGGGCTGTAAAATGTGGGTAAGAGTAGGACAAGTGCCTGCCAAGCAAATCTGGATAGGGAAATAACTTAAAATAACATCAAATACATACAAATTACAAATACAGCTGAGCCATAAAATAGCACTAGATGGAATCTTTGATTTTAAAATAAAACCTAAATCTAAAGCATGGCTGCCAGGAGGATCAACAGAATTATCCATTTGAGAGAGGGTTGGAGTGCAGGGTATTCTCTTTCAGTTTATACTAAGTGACCCATAGGATGAGGAGGCGGTGACCGTGGCGGTGTAGGTGGAAGCGGCGCTGGAGGATGAAGAGGTAGCCAGAATTTTTCAAAGTGCGCTGTAAGCACAGTATTGGACTGTTCTATTTGACTCTTAGATATGAAGTGCAGGAATGCATGTAATGCTATTGGTATTCTATAGTCCGACTTTCAGTTTATAGAATACCAATAGCATTACATGTATTCCATAAACTGAAAGTCTATAAACCAGAAGAGATTCGGTTTATAGACTTTCGGTTTATAGAAAGCCCATAGCATTACATGCATTCTATAAACCGAAAGAGATTCGGTTTATAGAAAGCCCATAGCATTACATACAATGTATATGTATGTAATGCTATGGGCTTTCTGATTGGCTGCCTTGCAGCCTTTCAAAACACGCCATTAAATCACCGAACTCCAACCCGAACATACAGTGAAATGTCCGTGTCCGAGGTCCAAAAAACGTAATGTTCGGTACGAACCCGAACAGTGCAGTTCGGGTTCGCTCAACACTAGTCATAGCATAAACTTTTGGATTTTAATTTAGCTATAAGAAACTTCGCAATCCTGAACTTAAGTATAATCCCACCAATTTCTTTATATTGT